>CM060929.1:1044728773-1049590023 GCA_030765085.1 Allium cepa
TCAAATAAAGGTGATTGTTTTAAACTGCTCACGTAGACAAAAATATTTTTATGTTAGTTAAATTAAAAATCAGAAAGTGATTTAATTTTATTGATTGTTGTTTGACAATTTAATTGACATTTTAATTGACATCTAAATTAACTATTAGGAATTAAAATTGATAGTTAAAGTGAAATTGGAATTAAACTGTAAGTTATATCCCCGATTATTGAAAACTAGTTAAGTGTCATGATTTATTGGTTGTTTTGGATGTTGATTGAATGGATCACTATTGGTTGAAATTTTAGATGATTGGATGTTTATTTATTTATATATGTCCTGTAGGGTCCCTATAAATTATTTAACAGTATATAAACTGTTATTTGAATTATTTTGAATAAATTAAGAAATATGTTGAAATGATATATACCTATGACATTTTGATTCAGATTGAGATGATATGTATTCATGTCTGAAATTAAAATTGAAATAACTCTTCACTTGACCATAGGATAGAAAATTATATACGAAGATCGGATTAGTAAAATTATATGATTTTAAATTCTTGGATTGAACTTACTCAAATGATTTTGTTCTATAGAAATAAAATTGAATTGAAATATGGTAATTGAATTAATTTCGAATTCGAGTTTTGAAATGTTGAACTTCAAATTAGTTAAAAGAACTTGTTAAAGAATTTAATTTAAAATCTTGAAGTTATAATTGAAATATGACCGGAATTATAGAAATTAAATTGCTTTAAAGTTTTGAACTATTATTCGAACTTTGAAATATTGTTAAGTAATGGTAATCTAAATGGATACTTCAAAATTTGAGTTCGAGATGGATTGATTTAAAGATTAGAATCGAAATTCAAACATTGAAGTTTAGTTTGAATTAAATGATTTAAATGATTTAAATCGATATTCTGAAATTAAACTCAAATTTTATATAAACTGAAATGATTTAAAATTAAGAATTGAATTGAAATTTAAACTATTCGAATCAATTCAACGAAATTGAAATTGAAATTAATTATAACTGAAATTGAAATTGATTTAAATTGAAATTGATTTAAATTAAAATCGAAACTGAGTCGATTTGAATTGAATTGAGATTGAAGATAATTTGAATTGGGAAATTTGAAATTTAATTAGTTGATTGAAATTTGGACCTAAATCCAGATTTATTGAGTGGAAAGACATAGTTTGATCTAAAACTATTTTCATATTTAATAATTTAATATAAACTGTTTAAAAATCTATCTTCTTAAATATTTAAATTATTTTGATTTGCCAAACTATTTTACTATGTAAACCATTTTCAATGCTCAAACCATTTTTTATGAAACCGTTTTAAATCTCTAAAGTATTTAAACTATTTAAAATATTTCAAACTATTTTCTAAAAATTCAAACTGGTCAAAGTGGGAGTTATTTATATTTAAATCGTGTATTTTAATACGAATTGGGTTAAAATGAATTTATAACCTAAAGGGAAATTCAAAACGATTTTGGAAGTGAAATAGAGATATTGAAGTGAAATTGAGATATTGAAGTGAACATGGTTTTCAAGTGAAATTGACATATTTTAAGTAGATATGATATTGTGAAATGAAATAATGTTTTGAAGTGAATATGATATTTTGATATTAATTATGAATCATTTTCGAAATGTAAAAGAAACATCTAGTGTAAAACGACGGTTGGTTGTTAAAGAGACCGGGGCCTCTTATTGACACACTCTCTGTTAATATTGGAACTACTACAACAACTGTGTACGCGGAAGAGACTTCGGAAAGAAGTGGTTTGATTTGGTGAACATTTCCTAGATTTGAAGAAAGAGAACGATAGTGGATAGAACCCGACACTTGTGCCAATTTGAAATGATTAAAACAGGATGGCTTGAAAGGGCCAATGTGGGTAGTTCCTCTAGCGGACATCCATTCTTCGATTTTCTTCTTGGACTTCGTCCATACTATTACTTATGATGTTGGTTTCAATTGGTAACCTTGATTTTGAGATGTCCTCTCTTTTGACTTAATATGGGATAGATGGACGCAGTGAGCGGGATTGGCTAGGATGCGTTACCACCAACCCTGCTATCCGAACTGATAGTATCCTATCTTGGACATTGCCTCATGTGCCTTGTCATAATTTTATCCTTATACAAGACCACTACGAGTTTGGTTTAGTGTTTTCATATTACGACGTATCCCTATCCCCCGACGTGCTACTGTGGCATTATATGCAAACTATACAACAATGCTTAAAAAAGCATTAAGAGGGATTAATGTAAAGTCTTAACGCTAAGAATAATATTTATTTTACTGATTAGACATTACATATATAGTGTATTCTACTATATATATAAATATTTTTTCGGATGCATAAGAGATGGAAAATCCCGTAATATCTCTTGAGTAATTGCATACGTTATACATTGGATAGGAAATGTAAAACCCCGTAAACATCTCTGACGCTATTACACTTATGTTATACGTGATATTGATTTGAATCACATAAGAATATTTTAGTTCGACTTGAGTGTATTGTTTTACTTTATGCTCGGATCACCCCTGAGTTTTCAGCACATTGAAGATTATTATCTGAAGGAAAAAGATAAAGATTTGATCTATTATATTATTATTTTTATTCCTCTGCATCATGTTATTCCGTTGGATTATTTTATTTTGTACCTATTGTATGTATAGCTCTGATTGATGTTGTAAAAGTATAATCAATTGTATAGTATAAACAGCTTCATGAACAGTTTATTTGATTATTATATTTTGTCATTCCGCTGCGAGAGTCTGTATTTGTTTTCTTATTTTCTTATCCTTTTTGAATTAACCTTATCGATTATCTGTGTTTCAGATTGTTTGAATTGGACATGGATGGATTATTGTCAATTTAAACCTCCCAAAATGCGGGTCATCACAAATCATAATTTGGAATAATACACATAATCACTGCTAAACCAATTGCTAATCTTTTTGTTTGTGTTCTGTATTTCATTTTTCCTACCTTTGAAACTTTGAAAAATATGTAAAACATTTTGATTAATTACCTGGATCTAATCTAGCATTCTTGTTATTTACTTCACAAATTTCATAGTCCCTCCATATCATTATTATATCTGCATAGATGAGGATGAGTATGAGTCCCTACGTATCACCAAAAAGGAAACCTTATTATCTTCAAATGCTAAACCAAAAAAACCTTGCTACAAATGCTAAATCAAATATTAGAATAACCTGCTGTCTGGAACATAGTGTGGAAAAAAATATTATTTCTATGTGCTAAAATGAGGTGTAGAAAATTTTGTTGCATGAACAAGAGAGGCATTATGTGTGTGGCTAGTGAAACAATGAATATCGAAGTCCAAAAAAGGAGGCAAGGAAGGAAAGGTGCTAGGGTGAAGCAACTGCAGTTGTCGTCTAAATGTAACAGAACTCAAGAAGCGTGGATTAGTAGCAATGGTAGCAAATACTGAAGGCAAAAGATAGAGAGCCTGATGATGTGCGAAAATTATAGCAGTAGCAAGATGGAGCAGAATATTGAGGGAATTAAGTGCTTGCATTGTAAACTCAATTAGAACACTTAGCATAAAGTGCAATTGTAGAAGAAATAAAGTGCAGCAGCCAAATATTGATACATCAAAAGCCCTAAGCTGAAGCAGCAAAAACAAGGCCAAAAATGAATATACGGGAAGATATATGCAAGCACAGGATCATGGACGGGTGGACTGACCATTTTGATGTTCTACATTAGGTTTCACTTGTTGAACTCTCATATCAGCAATCATATTTCTTTCAAAAAAAAGAGCATGTTCAAGTTAGGCCATTGGCCATATACAGGACTAGTTAACATGCTAACTATAAACGATTTAAAAACGATCTATTTTACTAGTTTGAGGACAAGGATGGGGTAGATCAACGATGCGAAGAGTATGTTAAATTTTTATATTTTGCAACCGTAAAAGATTTTGCATAATTTACAATTACAGAAAGGTATCAGAAAGGTAAACCTCATAATAGAGTGTACTGATATGAAGAGTTTGATTATTGCTTCTCTTTGGTAGTGGTGCAAGGATGATCCCTCCGAAATGTTGTTGAACCAGCAGATTAATGAAAATGAAAATAAATGGACAAAATAAAAAACATGAATTATGTATAGATGTGTAACTATGACAAACCTTTTCAAAGAGTTGATATTGTTTAGAAAATCATTATTCTATTATAGGACCAGAAGCAAAAGGATCTAGGTATAATTCATGTAAGAACTACATGTGGCATAAAATATATATTCAAATTATTAAAGAACTATTTGCTAATTAATAATAAGTATAGATTGTAAATAACTATTCTCTTCAATCACATACCACTAGATTAGTGCATTTTCTAAATCACTCTTGAAAATAAACACCATTCTGCATTTTCTGATCTATATACGTAGTTGACATTATAGTTATCCGTAATAGTCCGTGGGTGCGGCGCAGTGGAAAGGAGGCTGGGTTCTGGTAAAAAGACCCAGGTTTAATTCCTACCATGTACTTCCTTATCTTATATAAATTTACCGAAGGCATGGAGACTTTGATCAGCGGACAGCTTTACTATACCATTCTCAAGAGTTTACATATCCACAGGTACTCTTGGGTTATATATATAGCCGTAATTAATAAAACAATAATACTAATCTAACCTGAAAACTAAACTCATAGAGTAAAGAATTTGTTTTAGGATTGTAAACCTTTTCCAAGTTGTCAAGAATTACCTTCAAACAGCTACATAGAGTGTTTAGAATCATTAGAGCCACTTAATTCATAAGCATTTGTTTACCAATTAAACAAAAATATTTTGCTTCAAAAATATGAAATGATATTTAGGTTGGAGCACTTTCCATTCTATAGAATCTTCCATATCAAATTTAAGAAGTAAATATGTAATATTTGATTGTGGTTGATTAATGTTAGCA
Organism: Allium cepa; assembly: GCA_030765085.1. NCBI lineage: Eukaryota > Viridiplantae > Streptophyta > Magnoliopsida > Asparagales > Amaryllidaceae > Allium > Allium cepa. Next base: position 1,044,733,728 of record CM060929.1, read on the forward strand.
TGAAGAAGCTGACACAAAGTTGATAGAAGCATCTCTCATAGAAGGAGAAAATGGAGTAAATGCACCAGTAACATTCTTATGTGCCCGATATACACCAATATTAAAAAGAAATGATAAATAATTATCCAATTCTAACATCTTTAATATTTTAACAGCGGATTCAGACCTTCAAATGTGGAGAAACGTTCTCATAGCTAAGGAATGAATGAATGATAGATTTTTTACATATATTCTAGGCATTAGAATATTTCTTGCATTTATTCCTTAATCTGACGATATCTTTATTTGGTTAGTATTCGTTATGTTATCTTTTTTTTAGAAAATCAGTTGGTTAATTTGTAGCCTCTTTATTTGGTTAGTATTTATTTAGTTACATTTGTTTTAGCAAATCAGTTGGCTAATTTGTAGTCTGTCCTGACTCTTGTAGCCAAGTATATTATTGGACGTTGAATACAATGGGCAAGCAATTGATTTCTAAATTGATTTATATCATGGCATCAAAGCCTCTTACGATCCTATTCTTCTTACCCTAGCCTCATCTATCTTCTTCTCCGTTCTTCTTCTTCTATCTTTAATTCTTTTCCATGGCAGATTCGTCCAAGTTTCATCCCGCACTCACCATCATTAATGTTAAATCCCTTATTCCCGTAACATTAGACAATGAGCAAGCCATGTATCATTCTTGGGCTACTCTATTTACCAATCTTGCTTGGGTTCATGATCTTTACGATCACTTGGTTCCACCAACAGAGGAGAAGGCTATGGCTGCATATGTTCAGGCTAAGTCCGCTGATCCGACTCTTTGGAGGCATTTAGATGTCGTTGTCTTGTAATGGATAAGCATCACCATTTCTTTCAATCTTCTCCTTGCTATCCTCAGACGTAATGATATGGCAGAGGGGAAATAGAACCGTCTTGAAGCTCTTTTTCAGGACAACAAAGCCTCTCGGGCTACCCATCTCGAGGAGGACTTTACGAACGCTGCTTTTGAGGCTTTCAACTCGATCGAAAATTATTGTAATTATCTACAATCTCCGATGGACAGGTTAGCTGATGTTGATGCTCCGATGATAAATGGTCGTCTGGTGTTACGTCTTACCAGGTCCTTACCAAAGGCATATAGTGGTACAGTGGATTATATACAAAATCAAGAGCCTTTTCCATCCTTTGAGAGTTGTCGTTCATGGTTGAAAATGGCTGAGCGTACTATCAAGTCTCGTCAAGCTCGTGAAACTGGTGGTTCTGAGAGTTTGTCCGATGGTGCTGCCATGGTTGCCACTGATTAATTTGCAAGCAACAAGCGCAACAACAATAATAAAGGAAGGAACAATTCGAAAAACAATGGGAAGAAAAAGGTCCACCAAAGTACTAATGTGTCCAGTACTAGTCAACCGCCATATCAGCAGCACTAGTGACAACCACGTCCCTCCTCAAACCATAGTGGCAGCAGATGTGGAAGCCTGGTTGGGGAGGGTGGACTATTCCTCCTTGCCCATTTCCCACATACTCAGCCAATGCCCAATCCAGCGGCCCAACGTCCCTCCTCTTCTGGGTCAGGCTTACTTGGGTCCACACCTTAAGCTTTCAATGTCATTGCTCCTCCTGCTCATAACTACATGCCCACCGACATTGAGGCCACTGTGCATGCTCTTTTGTTCTCTCAACTAGATGGAAACTCCTACATGGATACTGGTGCTACATCTCACATGAAGGCGGATGCAGGTATTCTCTCTTCTTATTTCAATTCAAGCAATAAGCATCATAACATTGTTGTTGGTAGTGGTCATTTAATTCCAATTATTGGTCACGGTCGTAATACATTGCCTCCACCTTATCCACCATTTACCCTAAACAATGTGTTACATGCTCCCAGGCTCATTAAAAATCTGGTCTCTGTTCGTAAATTTACCAAGATAATAGGGTTTCTATCTCTTTTGACCCTTTTGGTTTCTCTGTTAATGACTTACAAACGGGGAACAGACTAATGAGATGTGATAGCACTGAGGGCTTATATCCATTCTTCTCCAACTCTCAAGCCATTTCTTCCAACAATCATTCTGCTTTTACTGCTTTTCCTTCGAATGTTTGGCACAATCGTTTAGGTCATCCTGGCGATGCTATTCTTAAGTCTCTTTGTAGTAAAAAGTTTGTTGATTGTAATAAGGCTTGTAAAACTATTTGTTCTTCTTGTCCTCTTGGGAAACATTCTAAGCTACCTTTTTATAATTCAGTGCCATATACTTTTCTTCCTTTTGATATTATTCATAGTGATTTTTGGACTTCTCCTATTGTTGGTACTTCCGACCATTGTTATTATATTCTTTTTCTTGATGACTACAGCAAATTTTTGTGGACCTTTCCTATTGCAAAAAAATCTCAGGTCAAATAATTTCTCTTAGAGTTTCATGCTTCAATCAAGACACAATTTGAATGTAATATTAAGACTTTTCAGTGTGACAATGGTACGAAATACATTAATGGCACTTTTGAGGATTTTTTTTGAGCAACACGGCATACTTTTCCGTCTCTCATATTCTCGTACATCTCCTCAAAACGGGAAGGCCGAAAGACACATAAAATTCATAAATAATATCATCAGGACTATTCTTGCTCATGCATCTATGCCACTCTCCTTTTAACACCATGCTCTCTCCATGGCTACATATCTTCTCAATATCCTTCCATCCAAAGTATTGAATTACCAATCTCCCGCTCCAATCCTCTATTGAAGTGATCCAGATTATTTGGGTTTGAGTGTTTTGGGTTTCCTATGTTTCCCCTTATTCCCCTCTTCTACTATTCATAAATTACTAGAAAGGTCGACTCCTTGTGCTTATTTAGGTCCGGATCCTAATAATCGTGGCTCCAATTCTATGACATGTCTAATGGTAAAATCATAATTTGCCATCATGTTTGTTTTGTTGAAATAGAATTTCCATTCTCCAAACTCCATAAAACAAAACCTTCGAATTATGATTTTTTGAATGACAATATTAATCCTCAATTAATACATCATTTATCTCAAAATACCACACCACAAAATATGCAGTTTGACCCAACAACTCAACCCAACAACTCGTCCTCTCTTCCTCAATCTGGGCCACAGTCTCACACATGCCCAGATTCCACACCTCCCACTACTGCCCACACTCGGTCCTTTCTTTCCTCCTCTAGCCCATCCTCTCTTCCATAGCCTAACCCCGTCTACGAGCTCCCCCACTTTGACCATTCCTCACACCACCACTAGGCCTTCCAACCCCATTTCAACCTGCATGACCACTCGTACATCAAATGGTATTTTTAAACTTAACCCCAAATACTCTTCTAATTACCACACTACCACCACTACAGATATTTCTCCTATTTCGAAAAATCTTGTTAGTGTGCTAAGTGACCATAATTGGAAACGTGCAACGTTGGATGAATTTAATGCTTTAATTGAAAATAAGACTTGGGAATTAGTGCCTAGGTCGTCTAATGCTATTCGGTCTATATGGATTTTTTGTCACAAACATAAATCTGAAGGTTCTTTTGAGCGTTATAAAGGTCGTCTTGTAGGTTATGGAAATACACAGTAGCAGAGTGTTAATTGTAATGAAACGTTTAGCCCCGTGGCTAAACCGGTAACCATTAGCGCAGTTCTCAGCATTTTCCTTTCTAAATCTTGGCCCACTCATCAAGTGGATGTCAAGAATGCTTTCTTGCATGGACATCTCAATAAAGCAGTTTATATGCATCAACCCATGGGTTTTCGTAACAAAAATTATCCGGATCATGTTTTCCTTTTGAAGAAATCTTTGTACGGATTAAAACTGGCTCCTCCAGCTTGGTACCAAAGATTTGCTGATTTTGTTGCTACCATTGGGTTCTCTCATAGTACATCATATCACTCTTTATTCATCTACAAGAATGGTTCTGATATTGCTTATATTATGTTATATGTGGATGACATTATACTTACAGCTTCTTTTGATCATCTTCGTAAGTATATGACTCTCTTAGCTTCTGAATTTGCTATGAAGGATCTAGGTCCTCTGAGTTTCTTTTTGGGTATTGCTGTCACTTTTCATGCCTATGGTCTTTTCTTATCTCAGACACAGTATGCTGCAAAAATTATTGAACGTGTCGGAATGTCTAACTGCAGTTCATGTCCTACTTCTGTTGACACTAAGTCCAAATTAAGTGCCACCGCAGACACTCCTTATGATGATCCGACTAAGTATCATAGTCTTGCAGGTGCTCTTTAGCATCTTACATTCACTTGGCTATACATTTCCTTCGCCGTGCAGCAGATCTGCCTTCATATGCTTTCCCCGACTAATGATTATATGAAAGCTCTAAAGCGTATCATACGCTATCTCCAAGGTACCCTTTCTTTTGGTCTCCACTTGTACAAATCAAATATTAATCATATTATCTTATGTACAAACGCAGATTGGGGCAGTTGTCCTAAAACCCGTCGTTCTACCCCTGGTTATTGTCCATTCCTCGTAAATAATATGATTTCTTGGTCTTCGAAACGACAACCTACTCTTTCCCGTAGTAGTGCTGAGGTAGAGTACAGGGGTGTTGCTAATGTTGTTTTTGATTCGTGTTGGATCAAAAATTTGCTTCTAGAGTTGCATTGTCCTATTCAAAAGGCTACTCTAGTTCATTGTGACAATGTGAGTGCTATATACTTATCCGGCAATCCTGTTCAGCATCAACGAATTAAACACATTGAGATGGATATTTATTTCGTTCGTGAGAAAGTAGCTTGTGGCGAAGTGCGTGTGCTTCATGTACCGTCCTGTTACCAAAATGCTGGTATTTTTGCAAAAGGGCTTCCGCGCGTATTATTTAATGGTTTCAGGGACAATCTAAGCATACGAGAACCTCCCGCTTTGACTGAGGGGGTATGATAGAATATATTTTACATATATTCTAGGCGTTAGAATATTTCTTGCATTTATTCGCCGATCTGACGATATCTTTATTTGGTTAGTATTTATTCAGTTACCTTTGTTTTAGCAAATCAGTTGGCTAATTTTTAGCCTCTTTATATGGTTAATATTTATTTAGTTACCTTTGTTTTAGCAAATTAGTTGACTAATTTGTAGCCTATCTTGACTCTTGTAACCATATGTATTATTGGACGTTGAATACAATGGGCAAACAATGTATTTCTAAATTGATTTCTATCAATGAACATTTTGTCACTAGCTAGGCTTATTCAAAATAAAATAAATTGATTAAAACTAACCAGAAGCATCAAGTTGGAGCTGTCTGAGATTGAGGACGCCATCATTAATAGCCATTAAATCTCCATATAGGTGTGCTGCTGGATTAAGGATGCCATCGTCGAGTGATGATTGTAAATGCCATCCAACAAACTATCTGAGATATATGTCAAACATTGGTCATCACCATATTGCTGCACGATCTTTGTAATAACAATTTAACACAATTATATGATTAATTATTTATAACACAATAACAAATAGTAAAATGATTGAAATGGCCATTGCATTCTAGTATTTTCAGTAACGTATACACTACATTATATTACTACTAAATATCATCATGCAGTACGAGAGATTAAACGAAATCAGCCATGCAATCTACAGGCATTCATCAGCGTTCCATTAAGTAATAGTTAAACCTCCTACTATTATATCATGCTAGCTAGCATTGGCTATAAGAAATGGGTTTGGCTGATGGTAAAGTTTGTCTCAAGGTTAATACCTTTTCCTTTTAAATATCTTCATACAATATAAGAGTTAAACTATTCGATATTTTCTTATCAAGTAGCATATTAATTGTTGAGGAGTACCATGTCTGCATTTGTTCTGAGGTAAAGAAGTACTAACTAAGTTGTGATTAATAACTTTCAGAACAATCTTAAAACTTGATGAAACAAAACAAGAAACATCTAGTATAACATTAGAACAATCTCATAACTTCAATTAATAAAATTAACTAAGTTTCATGTAACATTATCTCAAAATAAAGTCCATTTGTTCAACTATTTCTATGCAAAGCAAATTATCAAAACCACATCAATAATATTACTACATTTTAGAGATTGGAAAATATTTTCAAACACTCTAAACCAAATTTCCTTTTATTATCTTATATCTCACCATCTTCTTACCATTAGCACTATTAAAGTTTCTTATTTTAAAATAAAGATAAACATAACATACAAATTGTATGATATTTGACATATAAAGAAAATGTTGCAAAATAACAATTTCAAAATTTAACCTAAACATAAAAAAAATATTTTCTAATATTCAAACATGTAAGACACAAAAAAGACCATGAAAGAATTGAACATCATAGGTATATTAATAAAAGAAAAAACTATTTTGACTCAAAGAATAATTCAAATATAGTGTAAAGTTCAAGAGCAATGTGTGCATTTTTAATACTTATATTAGAATCTTCTTTATCGTTTTGAATATATCATATACAATTCCTTCTTACTGCTTGGTTCTATAATAATAATACATCCCTATTATAATAGAAATCGACTTTCCTTATTTTAGCATCTGAAGCTTCGATACTAAAGTAGAAGTGGATGCAAAAACTAATACCAAAATAGAAACAAGGCCACTTTAAAAAGTCTATTTTTGAGAACAAGTTTGCGAACATGCTTTTTAAAAAGTGGAAATTAGGTTGAAGGGCTTCTCATTTCAGGGTAATAAGTTTTAAGGACAATATTTCTGAATAGTTAGGTTTAAGGAAAATTTACAGAAAAATGATAAATTCATTTATCTTTTTTACATACGCAGGAAAATAATAAACTCACTTATTATTATTTCTGTATAATTAAAAATGATAACTTCGTTTATCTTTTTACTGAAAATTGCCCTTAAAGCTAATTTTTCAGAAGTTCTATCCTTAAAACTTATTACCCTGCACAAAAAACCCTTTTGAGTGAAAAATCCCTTTTTAAAATATTTATTAATATTTTCATAATCGTGTTAATATATGTTAGAACTTATAGTTTAATTTTTTGTTACTTGAACTTAAACTAAATAATAGCCTATATTCAATTAAAATATGCTATTTTAATAGCTTCTCATATTACTTTCAAATAACTGAAAAGGTCTCAAAATGTTAATTCTTTCAAAAGAAAATGAATAGTTTGATCAATGTATTTCTTTTTCTTTCACTTCAAAAACAACGACGTGGAAAATTTCTCCAAATTTTACAAAAAAGTCATTTTCCTTTACATCTTTATCATGTCACTAGAAGAAAAAAATTCACGGGAAAACGTGTTTTTCTCCATGTTTGCAAGTAAAAATTCCAAACCACGGTTCTATCTAAAAAAATGTCAGCCACCTAGAGAGTTCTAACTTCTAAATTTTGGAGAGTATATGTGACAATTGTGTACTGATTGCTAAAACTAATAAGAAAATTAACATACTTAGATGCATAGAAAATCGACATTGAACTTTTTAAGATCTGCTAAAATTGCTTGAGATCTAGCTTTCCATCTGAAACACAAATAGGCATTATACTACAGTAATCATTTGTTAAATGTTAAATAACTTCGAAGTGGTAAGAAAATGAATTATATATACACATAGTTTATCAATCCTCATCATCCAAAAAATATCAAGAAATAACTAAAAAATAATCCCAAATCTATGAATTGAGTTGACATGTGGAAAAAATACTCTAGTATATTTGAAATATTATTTTACATTATTACATTGCTAAATAGTTAGTATCACACAACCTCATCAAATAAATTAGTAATTTGATAAATCATGGCAATAGTATCATCTATAGATTTATATGTATTATCCATAGATATTTACAGCGATTCTTCATCTTAAAGGTGTTTTCAAGATAGATCAACAAAAATTATAAAATACGTCAGTTCAAAAAAACTAGTAATCATAGCACAATAGGGTGTTACCAGAGATATAATAATTTTCCTTCAAAACATATAATCTAACAATTATTTTATGTTAAGCTCACATTAACTATGAATAATTTTAAAATTTAAGAGAAAAACATGATCCTTTAAAAACAAAAACAATGTGATACTATACAAGAAAAAGAAACTTCAATCAAATAACTTGTTCAATGTCATAGTTACAAATTTTGTGATTGAATATTCATGAGAGACCATTTCTTTTATTTTGATGTTAACAATTGATTTGATGTTACATTCACCATATCTTATGAATCTATTAGATCCTTATAACTAGTTGAAAATTTTATTCCAAATGTTGTGAATCTGATGGATCAAAAATAAAAATCTAATAAAATATATAAATTATATTCAAGATGATTTGATTCTACGAATTAAAATATATATAATAAATTGGGGAAAACAAATGTAAAAGCTACGGTTCAATAATTTTTAAATGTGTATTCTTTACATTTTAATACCAGTTCTTCATGTCTAATCCTTATGTTATCCTTTATTCTTTAATTTTACATTTTAACACAAATATTTCATAATCCAACAATTCACATGATTTTAGTAAATTTTTCAATAATCATTTTCTTCAATTATAATAATTTTTGAACAAATGACATTTCAATAAACAATAAATTCAATAACGGATCGGATGGATATTTAATAATTATTCAAATAATTATTGTTTACTACTCATTTTAATAATACACATGATTTGAGAACTTAATTTTTTTTTTCAACAATCAAAAAAATTAACAACATAGATTAGATAATTAGGTAATCAATAACTAACAAGTTCGAGCAGCAGCAAATCAAGTGATTACTGATAATTAGGTCAAAACTCTGGAGTAGGTTAGAAGTAGCATACCAGACTATGGAGCAGGCGAGTAGTAGGGAGATGCAATGTTCAAGCGACCAGTAATAGAGAAGATCTAGAGAATGGAGACTAAAGCAGGGTTATGCGATGAATGTTAGGTCAACATTTGAGAACACGCTATTTTAATTTTCTAATTTTTGTTCTTCTCATTTGTTGCCCTAGTCAACTATGCTCTGGGCTAGGCCTGGCAAGGAGGAGAATAGGACCCAAGGAGGAGAAAAAAAGTTGTTGTAAGGAGAAGAATACAATGCTAGGGAGATTGAAGAAGAACTATATTTAGGAGAAAATTAGGGTTTTGTAAATGAAGGAGAAATTTCATAAATAGTGGATATAAGCGAACATGGAAAATGAGGGTGTATCATAAGTTTTGTTTAGGGTAGGATAGGCAGGAACTTATATTTAGTAGCGTTAGGTTTAAAAATTTTAGCAAAAATAAATAATACAAATAACTATTGGTGCACTTAGCTGTCAAACGCTACCAATTAGTGCTGCAAAAAAATAATTTTTTTTTGTAATGTCTCTTCACCAACTAGATTTTCTTTATTTATCATGACTCTGCTAATTTTTCAAAAGTTTTCAATTGTTAACTAATTTTTTGCTAGCATATGGACGTCAAATATTTGCCGAGCGGATATTTTTCATCATTGTCATCTCTAACTACATATCCAGGTACATCTATAACTTCATCTACAACTACATTTTGATTATCGTTTTTTTTTTGTTATCGTCGTCGTCGTCATCATCATCTTTATCATTCCTGTCCTTTCCATCTTCATTATCATATTTAGTTTTCCTTGTTTTTCATCATCACCAGCACCATCACCTTTATTTTCATCAGCATCATCACCATCCTTACCTTCATCACATCATCTTTACCTTCATTAGCACCATCAACATCCATGCCTTCATTGCCATCATAATTACCTTCATCGGCGCCATCGCCACCTTTACCTATCTTCACCATCACATTTACCTTAATCGGTAGCATCACTATCCTTACCTTCATTACCATCACCTTTACTTTCATCATTACCATCACCATCTTTATCTTCACTATCATCTTTACCTGCATCGACAGCATCACCTTCTTTATCTTCATCACCATCACCATCACCTTTACTTCCATTGGCACCATCGCCATGTTTACCTTCATTTTCACCATCTTAAGTATCATCATCTTTACCTTCATTTTCATTAGCATCATCGCCTTCAGCATCATTTCCTTCAACTTTATTATTAGCACCAGCATCATGATTGTTTCTTTCATCATCAAAAAGTTGATCATCATCATCTTCACCATCATTTTCAGCTTCCTCACTTTCAACATCATAATTCTCATCGTCATCATTTTCATTTGTTACTTCTTGATCTAAATTCATTTCTTCTTGTTTTTCAACTTATTTATTTTTTTCATCCACTTGATCTTCATCATCTTCTTCATTTTCCTTCGTTTTTTTTCAAATCTTCATTTTTTTATTGGCCTGTTTTCTTTTTTTAGAGCTACATTCTCTTTTTCAGCTTCTTTATTTCAATTATATATCCTTCAGTTGTTTGTTGGTTTTTTTCATATTTCTGATCAACGACTGGAGATCTTTCTTTAGCTGATGTAGCATTGGCAAATTTTAGTTCTTTTGTCCTTCTTTATTTTTCTTCTTTTCTCTACAAATTAGAAAAAAACTATTTTACTTTTTTCACAATTAAATAACTAATTGAGAAATATTTGTTTTGTAATTATTTAAAATCCGATTATTAAGTTTTCAAATATCAGCTAGACAAATATTTTCCATTTACTTTTTATAATAGAATTTCAATGGTATTGTTTTCAGTTTTAACTTTTTGTCATGGAAGTGCTAAATTTTTCTTGTAGTATCCATCTTCAAAACGTCGGTTCATTTTCCTGATAACTTATTTTTAGAGAATTTTTTTTTAATATCGCAGAACCAATACTGCACAAAGAGTTATTAAATTTTAGTTTAGTTCATAATAGAAATTATAAAAGAACAAAATGAGTTACTAGAGTTTACTAATAGCAGAGTTACACATGCACATATTTTACTCGGACTCTCTTTTCTTTTCTTACTTGTTCCATCAAATGTTTTCCTATTGTTGCAGGCCACGAAATAGTATCCATTTTCTTTAATTTGTAAACACATTGTAGCGGCACTAAAGGAAGCTGAGTTTGCATTGAAGAACGAGTATGTCGAAATAAAAAACATAATCAACAACCGCACAACATCGATTGTATTTTCTATTTTTTGCTTTTCAAAGCTAATCGGATGCTTATTTTTATATCCTTTGCTTTGATCATTTTTGAATTACCTAGATATTTTTATTTCAATGCTTTGTTTTAGAGTTCTTATCAGATTTTCTTTTAGTAAATTCCTAGCAAGTATGGAAAGACTTTATGCTACTTCTGTAGCTTTCTGAAATATCCTTTTGCACTTTTATTTTTTGTTTATTTACAGGTGTTTTTGTAGTGCGGCTTCTTCTTAGTGGTTGGTTTCTTTTGAAGGATGAAAGAACAACATCTTCAGATTATAGATATCTGTTGTTTCAGATGTTGGAGTTGTTAGAGATTCAGATTTTAAGGATTCATGTATGTGAGGAAATGTTAAAGATTCAAATTTAGAAGATTCGGATATCATAAATCCTCTTGACTTAGCGTGGTATTATTTTTCTATGAGTCGTAACTTTATACTTCTTTGTCGTGGACCTGTAAAGGTTTTAAAATTGTCAAATTGGCGTCACATATATATGACCAGCAAATATGGGCATGACAATTATTTGTCATGCCCATATTTTCCAAGCAAATGTTTGATGGTGTATGCCTTTTATGTAATGTATATATACTGCAATTTCAACCTACCGACAATCTAAACTTTATTTAACAACTATTTAATATTTTTAGTGTAAAAAAAATTAAATCCACAAAATTACCGACATAAATTATTTGGCTAATATTTGTCATCCTCATTTACTCATCTAATTATATACTATAATTTTTATCTACCATAAGTTAGAGGTATGTATGATAAGTATTTGACATTCTTAGTATTTGCGGTAAAGGTATTTGTAATATTCCAGTTATTTCTAAAAATAATTTTTTCAATGCAAATTTTTTTCATCCTTAGTTCATCATCTAATTGTATACTACAATTAGAACCTACTATCAATTAAAACAACATATGTCAAATATTTGATATTCTCAATATTTGTAGTAATTTTTTGTAATATTTCAAGTAATTACTAACAAATAATTTACAACAAATATTTATCATTATTCATTATTCATTTAATTGTATACCTTTGGGAGCATCTATTTCAGTCTATCATAACTGATATTATAAATGTTAAACATTTAGATAATTACTATATACAGTGAAGTTTCAATTATGTATCACGCATTAATTTATAAGCATATGTTATGTTAAATATTTATCATATAAATATTTGCATGTCTAATATTTGTTAAAATATATGTAAATTGATGTAGTATCATAGCAACCAAAATTATACCTATCAAACATTTGTCATTATCAATATATATATATATATATAATAAAATTTCAATTTATATTATCTTTTCTTCATTATTTTCAGGATTTTATTTTCATATTGATGTAAGTTCTTTGCAATGGAATCATTGGTTGCGGTATTTGAACATTGAATACCGCTTTATACAAATTTGCAGATATTTCCGTTTTTTAGGGAATGTAGTTTGTTTTTTTATGAATATTTTTCGATTGAGAGTGTCTTCGACGGGTAGTTTGCATACCAACTTTTTGAACTGGAAATTTTTTCGATTTCAAATTAGGTCTTTGAGTGATTTTCTTTTTTCCGCGTAATGATTTTGTGCAAAATGGAAGTGGGTGAGGGTATGTGGGTACTTGTCTAATATTTTAAAAGGAGAGATGTATTTTATAAGTTTTATTGAGCGGGATTTGGACCTAATTATTTTCAGTTATAAGGATGTGGGCCAAAATTTCCATAAGTAAAATTATTATTCCATGATCTAACTGTTCATAGTTTGTAAGCTTCTACCATTTTTAATATGCTGCTTTATCTACATTCCTTATGATTTTTGTATGATTATGACTATGTTTAGAAGTTTGAAAAATATAATAAACAAATCCAAGCAAACACAGTATGGCATTACTGATTTATATAGAAAGGACATAGTGAAAGAGTTGAAACAATCTGGCCCATGCATATTTTGAATGAATATGATCGAGCACTTGTACGTGATTTGAAATATAAGCTCAAAATTATACCAAACTCAAGTAAAATGTCCCAGCAGTAAGCCCGTTGACTTTGATCCAAGAGGTCCCAGATTCGAATCTTTCGTGGTGCATGATTCGAACCACGATACATGTGTTTAATTGTAGTAAACTCCAGCACAATAAAGAATATCATTGTCCTTAACATAAACTATCATATATTCCTTATCGCCGTAATCAACAACATGGAAAGATGTTATTTGTCCATAAAATATAGTTTGATGTTTAATAAACATATCCAAATTTTACAAATCATTGATCAGACCTAATGCACTTGGAGAGGGAGAGAAAAAAAGATTACTGGAATTAAAAGGTTGTTGATAATATACATTAAATTGGCACAAAAACTTAATTGGTTAAGTTGGTGATAATATTCAATAAGCTGATAAAAACATGCGTTGACTACTATAATACCACATTGCTTCAATATAGTGAATAAAATATTTGAATTTATCCCTAAATTTTCCATTTTCTATTTGATTAAAATAGCTTGAACTCCAAAATTAAAGAGCAGACTATTCTAACTACATCCAGCTAGACTTATTAAATTTTTATAAAATATAAAATAATTCATATTATAATTTCTTTATTTTGAGTTTCTCAAATAATTGAATTTCAAATCCAAAAATTCATATCTTTATTTTCAGCAGAATTCAAACTTTTGTATCTACGATCTCGAATTTTTTAGATTTCTAATTTAAAGTAAAAATGAAAAATTCTAAAACTTAATTTTCGCATATAAATTGAAATTTCAAACTCAAATTATCAAAATTTAAATTATTATAAGTAAATTTGCATATAATTATCCACTTACTTAGATATGGATGAGTCGTTGAAGTACTGTTTGAATTAGAATTTAAATATGGGGTGTAGGCTATTATTTGTTACCATGAAGACTACAAAATACATTCAAAATATGAAGTGCTCGAGTGCTTCGTACAGTCCATAATGTTTATACGATTTCGCTGATTAAAGTCTCATCCGATCCCAAGTTAGTATAAAAATGTTATTGTGGTTTGAACAGAATATAACAATTTCAACCTTGTCGTTTGAGTACAAATTTTCAAATTCAAATTATTATGCGTGAATTCCCATATAACTTTCCATTGATCCAGTTATGAACAAATCATTGAGGTAATGTTCGAGTTAAAGTTTAGATGCGGGGATGTAGTTAATCATTTTCTAAGTACAGCTCTTAGTCACCATAGAGAACTATAGTGTATGTTCTAAATACAAAATATTCAAGTATTCCATATTTCCTATAATGTAGATGTGAGTTCACTGGTCAAAGTCTCACCTGATTCTGAGTCAGTATGAAGAAGTTACCGCATCTTGAACAAAATATAACAATTTCTGTCTAATCGTTCAAGTATAAGTTTTAAGTAGTGGAATTAGGTTGGAAGGCTTCTCATTCCAGATAATAGGTTTTAAGGACGACGCTTCTGAATAAGTAGTTTCAAGGATAATTTACAGAAAAATGTTAAATTCATTTATCTTTTTAAGTTATATAGAAAAATGATAAATTTATGTATCATTTTTTCTATATAATTGAAAATGATAACTTTGTTTATCTTTTTTCTATAAATGGTACTTAAAACTAATTTTTCAAAAGTATTATCCTTAAAATTTATTACCCTGAACTAAGAAGCCCTTTGATTGAAAATTTCCTTTTAAGTATTTCAATTTTCCAAAATTTTTATTTTCAATAGTAAAATTTTTAAATTCTTTTTTTAAGTTTCGTATTTCTAAATTTTATTTATTTAACAAACAAGAAGTGAGTTACCCTTCAATGACATTTTTAATAAAGCGCAGTAGATAGGCATGACCCTAATTATAAATGGGTTGACTAAACCCATTTAAGAATAGAGATAATGGGTCGAATGCCGGCTTAGGTCATATTTTGAAAGAGAGATTAATATATACATCCGACAGTTACCTTAACCATTTATCCCCGCATCCAATCAAGTACTTCATTCACCCACCCACATCCATATTTTCATACTTTTGTGTTGTCTCAAAACCATAACTATGTTTCTCCTCTCTCACCCTCTTTTTAAATAGTGGAATCAAAATTTCTCCATCCAATTTTACCATAACCGGTCTTTTTTACACTAATACTTCAAAAATACATATGATTCTAATTAATTTGGTTATGACTATGCTGTTATCGAATTTAATTATAAGTATATTTTTCATTTTTTTGTAACGACCCGGTATTTTCAACCATTCGCATCCATTATAAGTGTATAGGTTGGCACTCATGCTGGAATTGAATTGCTCAAAATACCGCGTTACAAATAAAAATTTGGCAAATCTCAGAATATACAGTAAATAAAAATCACAGATCACAGACGCAGTATTTAATAATGTAGCGGAAGTAAAAGAAATAGTAGTTCATGAAGCTACTATATAAATATATCAGAGTTACATAAGATACAATAGAAGAATAAAGTACAACCGAAGTTTAAATATGATAACCAAGTACAAGCTGAATAGAACAACCGAACTGAAAAGATGAAACTTGACAAGTAGATAATCTCCAGCGATTCCAATCTCCAGAAAGTGGAAATCCAAATCTGTGAATAACTCAGGCTGACCCGAGCGTAAATAAAAATACAAACACTCGAGTTAGGACATACATACTTATACAATGTAAACCAACTCAAGTGAACTGTAGCAAAGATACAAGTAACTTAGAAGATGCTTGGGACCGCCCATCCTCTAAGGATCCGTTAAACTATTTACTATGTAGTAATATACGCTATATACAGTAGTGTCTAATCAGTAAAGTATAATCATATTGATAATAAGGTTAAGGGGATGGTGAACATTAACGCGGTCGGATCTTTAAAACCAAAATCGTAGTGGGCTCGCTATAAGGAGATGACACGACACGCGAGGTAATGCCAGGGTGGATAGACCGTTTGCACTCCCGAACCGGTGGTGACGGCAAGCCAGCAGCTTCCGCCCACCTCGAACAGTACCCCCGAATCAAAGTGGCGCCACATATCGAATCGCAAAAGTAATAGAATGGTTTCCGATGGAGCATGCTCGATGAAAGGGTGCGATCCTTTGTGCTGCCCGGTATAGCTTCTGTTTTAGTCATTTATGCCAACTTACGGGAGTTGGGTCCACGTAATATACCCGAGAACGTCGCCACCATCCTACTTCATTCTGGAATCTCCACCGTGTACACAGTTGTTAAAGTGGTTTTCGGTATTGGCCGGCTATAAGACAATATCCGTTCCCGGTCTCTTTAACAACCAATCGTTATCATAACCCGTAGTTATAACTTTAAAACAATATTTTATACTTCAAAAATAAAATGTCATTTCAACCCAAACCTTTCTCAAAATAAAGATTAAATCATTTCCAAACCATTTCAATATATCATCATACCATATCTTTCAATTCAAATATTTATCAAAATAAATATCAAGTCATTTCTAACCATTTCAATATATTAAATTATCGTATCCTTTCAAAACTTCCTTTCAAATCATTTTAATATATCAAAATATCATAACCTTTCAAAATCACATTTCAATCATTTTAATATATCAAATAGTTATATCTCAAAACAAATTACTTCATTTTAAATCATAAAAATGAAGTTATTACATTTAATAATTAAATTATTAAATTCCAAAAATTTAAACTTTTCAGTGTTCATTTATGCACTTAAATTTATTAAAACAATGAAAATTCAAGTTTCGCAGCATTTGAAAAATGCTACAGAAAGTTACATTCAAAACAATTCAATTTAACAAAAGACAGCATTAAAAATGCTGTTAATTAACTTCAAATATTCAATAGAATTTCACAAACACTTATATTTTTATTTAAATCATTTTTAACTTATAAAATCATACATTTTCACATTTATAAGCATCATTTAATTTTCCTTAAATTCATGATTTTATAAAGTTAAGTTTCCTTTCAAAAATCAATATTTATTAATAATTGACTTATTAAATTTCAACATTCAAATTTAAATTCATTACATTAATTTCAACTTAACACTTAAGTTTAAAATTTCAAATATAACTTAATTCCATTTTATTTAACTTAACTTAAAATTTCACTTTTAAACCAAATTCACAAATTCCAATTTAAGTTATATTTCCAAATTCAACTCAATATTCACTCATTAACATTTTAACTTTATTCAAAAATCATTAATATGTTAAAAAATCATTTTAAATTGATTTAAATTAAAAATATCATAAATTTATCATATTTTCAAAGTTTATTTAAATTCCATTAAAAATTAAATCAAAATTTCCAAAATAACTTGCATTTCAGATTTTCTAACTTTTCCATAATTTATTTAACTTATAAATTTCCATAAAATCAATAATACTTTACAAAAATTATATTTTTATTTAATTTTAAATCAAAATATTATAGTAATTAAATTTCTAAAATATTTTAAATTTTTTAGAAAAATATATTTTAACTACGGGCCTGTATATAATTTTCTACGCTAGGTAAAGTGATACGGGTAATATATCATTTCAACCCGTAATTTACAAATAAAAATCCGGGTTTTATCATTTCAAACCCGCAGTCCCAAGTAAATAAAATAAGTTGAAAATCGTTTAGGCCTATCATTTCAGCCCATAACTATTTTCCCCTATTCTAAAGTTCATTCGGGTATGTATCATTTCAACCCATAGTGATTTCTAATCTACAGGGAACTTGCAGTGTGATAATCATATATAAAAATGAATAGTAACAACATATATATAATAACAGATGATATGACATGAAATTTAACAGGTTTAACATAGTATATAAATAATCACATGGTAGTTATAACATCATATTTAATTCTCCACATTCAGTTGTTGTTGTTTCACAACTGCATAAGTATAAATGTCGTGTGAGCTTTACTCACCTTTTTGCGCTGGAGATTGCAATACAAATGACACAATGGATTCCAGAAGGCACGATGACACAACAATAGGCTCAAGTGGGAAGAGATCCAAGCTTAGAACTTGTGTTACAACCCAAAACAAAATAAAATAAAATTACAATTCAATACAACATTGAATAGGAATAACTTTGAAATAAAAAGAGATACGAATACATAGTCTTTTGCCTTGCCTTCTACACTTGTTAGCACGGCTTAGGGAATGTTTTGGCTCAGGTTTGGACATACTTTGGTTCAGGTTTGGGTCCTATAAGGCATGGCTACAAGGTATTGAAGTGGTGGAGGAGTTACTATGCATGAATATGAAGAGGCTTATGCAAATAGTGGGTTTTTGGTTCATTTTGGGCTAGGCTACATGGATCTATGGCTCGGCTATGACATGTTTCAGATCTGGACAGAGGATTAAGGTGATGGTTAGGGGTGTGTCAAGGTGGTGGTGGAGCAATAGGAGGTGGCCAAGGTCATCTAAGGTGATGGTGATGAAGACTAGGTGGCTAGACATGCTTTTTAAGGAGTTTTAACATAGTTTTTGTGGATTTCGCATCATGGGATGGTCATGGCACTTGCTGGTCATAGGAGGAAGGGTTTTGGTTATGTATGATGTGGGGAAGGAAGTGGTGGTGGTCGGTGGAGGAGATGGTGGAGGTGCTAGGCCAAACAAAGCAATGAGAGGTCAGGGCAAAAATCAAGCAAAACAAAGAAGAAGAAGTAGAAAAATGAGAGGAGGAAGAGAGGCCATTGCTTATTTTTCTTTGCTCAGATCTGAAATGGATGTGTATTATTGATGGAATGAGAAAATTTCACATGAATAAGCAAAAGAAAAGGAACGGCTACAATAAATTGATGCATTGATTGAAAAAGAAACGGTAAAAGAAACGGTGGAACGACTTTACGTTTCTTAGCTTTTAAAACCTTCCATACTTTCTTTTCTTTTAAATCAAGTAAAACAAAATAAACTTTAGCAAGTACATCTAAAAACCAAAAAAAAGTGAAATAAAATAAAAATATATAATTAAATTTAAAGAAAATATAAAAAGAATTAAGAAAATTGCTTAAAAATTGAAAACAGGGTTCAAAAATTACAATTAAAACATCAATGGCTTTGGAAAAATATCTACTTCATTCTAAAAATATTCTAAAGCAAAATTTTGAAATAAAATAATTTATTTATCATTTATAAAATAAAATAAATAATTAAATTGGATAAAAATTAAAAAGAACTAAAGAAAATGTTTAAAAATTGAAAACAGGCCATGGAAATTACAAGAAAAATACTACTAGCTCTAGAAAAATTCCTACCTCACTTCAAAAATATTAAAAGACAAAAACATACATAAAATAACATATCAATACATATTACAATAAAATATCATAAAGAAAAATAAAATTTATACTATTTAAAATAACAAAATTGCAGAATAAACAAATTACATTCAATATTGAAATATACATAACTTTCATAATTTACATCCGTTTCCAACGAAACAAAAAGCAGTGTTCTTAAAATTTTATGTACTTTCATAATAATAGATAAAATTTAAATTTTAAAACTTTTAAAATTTCAAATTAAAAGTCAAAGTTTGACTATTTTGACCAAAAATTCGCTTTTTGGAAAATATTCTTTTTAGTCATGCTTTGGAATGGTAATTCATGTTAAAACTAAAGTTTATCATTCAAAATAAATAAAATAAGTTTTTAAATCAAAAATTCAATTAAAATAATTAAAATATACAAAAAAATCACAAAATACAGGGTTGTTACATTTTTAGATTGTGTAAACCAGTCTAAGATTAACATGGTAAGAATAATTTGTAGCAAAAATGTGGTTTATGATTGAAGATGGCAAAGAATTTTATTACAACTTCGATCGAAAATGTTAATAATTATTACTTCTGCCATTGTTTTAAAAAATAAAATAAAAAATAATGATGAAACCAATTGTAGTAGAAAACAATATAATATAGTCAAATATCTATAATTATCATTATCATTTCCCTAGAAAATTAATGGGATTATAGTGATATTTATTTACATGCATATTCTAAATGTAATTCAATATCTTAATTCGTTAATTTCTTATCTTGAATTGATAAACTATTCTTACTTATGTTGTTTATCTTATTTTCTTCTGTCATTAAGCGTGACAAGGTTGAAAATGATAGTGTTCAAGGATTAGGTTTCATTCTATCTCTACATTATTTGATTATACATAATTACACACTTACTTTTAATCCAATTTTCATTCGAAGTTGAGTTTTCAAAGTAGGTTTTATGATTTAATTTTATTAATTTTTTAAGTAGTGTTGGTAAGTGTTTGGATAAGTGTAAATAGTACCATCCATTTGATAAATTCATGACTAGCTTCATCGAACATATATTTGAATGCATGTTTGTCTATGAATAAGGATAATGCATGAAAATAATGTTCTCCAAAAATTGTATTAATAGTGAAATAAAATTTAGCTGGTGGGTCTATTGCCTTCTTACAAGCATCTACATGGTTAGCAAACTTGGCAATGTAGACACAGGAGTCCCATGAGATCATTACAGATCAAATCTAAGGTTTCTTTATTGTCCAAAAAAATAAAAAAAAAATAACGGCAATTTTTTTATAAAATCTAATAGATACTTACAGAACTTGGAAATGTTAAGTTATGGGAAATTGAAGAGGTTTCGTTGCCCTTTTTTGACAGGTAAATTAGCGCTATGTCAAATGCATTAATGATGGGCCTACAACAAGGTTTCATTAAGGGAGAACGGTTGGCACTAGAGGCGCAAGATGCATTGGACGCAACTAATGCTAATGGTTAATTAAAAATGGTTGGCCTATAAATCACCTTTCTTTACTCCATTTCCCCTCAATCTACACTCCATCTTCTTCTTCTTCAAATTCACTCCAACTGCACTTTGCTCAACTCCGAATAAAATATCAATGGTTGTATCGTGCGAAGAAGGTGATCGCTTAGAATCTAAAGTTGAAGATTTAACTGATGTACATGCTACTATATGTCGTAGAGCTCTATATAAAGGCTCCAATGGACCAAATTCACACTTCATCATATAGAGGAATTAATTTAGTTAATGGTATACTGTGTGATCATGTAGAACGTTGTCAACAAAATTTCTAATTGAAAAGACTTTATTTTTTAACATTATGTGGTCATGTCGTCTTACATAACATGTCGATATACAAACATAAATTTCAAGTAAAAGTTGTTACTACTACAATGTGTATTCACAATTTCATATGAAGATACAACGAAGAAGACCCGAAATTTAGGGTACATGACGACCTGTTCTAGTTCTGGAATAATTTCTAGAAGAGTACTATAATATTCGAATGTTCAAGAATAACGATTATGAACTACTTGAAATAAGTACAACAAAGTCATTGGCAATTGTTCGAGAAACATATGAAATGAACCAGTTGTTGCTGGACTACGTTAGGAATTGTTTACATCGTACTGGTAATTTGTACTTATGTAACTGCACTTGTATCATTACTGTATGTGTAATTCGAAATTGTTGTACTAGTGAAATTGTACTTGTATCATTGTTGTATTTGAATTGTCAAATTTTTGACTTAAGTTACTTTCTCAAAATATATGTTTTTCAAAACAACACAAATAAGTCAACAATATAATTATTAATAATAAAATTAATAATTTTTTTCAGGCCCCTTTCAAATACCTCTTTTGCAACACATGAATAGATTCTTCTTTCGGAATGCCCCTTCCAAATGCCAAGAACACAACGTAAGAAGATGATAAGTGGGAAGAGCAACTAGAAAATAAGCAATAATTGATATTATATTTCACTTTTATGGTCACTATAATACTTGTTAGGGATTTTCCCAGGATTACTACACAACTATATTTTAAAAGAGATAAGAAGTGAAGAAAAAACAATAGACAAAAAATTCCTCCAAAAAAATCATTTATTAATTTCTTCAATGATTACAATAAAAAGCCTAAAAATTGAAAATATATCTCAATACCAAAAAGATAACCTTTTTACCACACATATTTAATGAAATATATAAACGCCTGTTTATAATAGCCTTGATAAAAATATCTTCTTTAATTGAATAAAAGATGCAACTAATATTCTTTAAACACTCTCAAAGTCTACAAAATCTATTTATTTGGAAATACTGTATCATAAAAATCAAACAATCTCCACCTTGATACTATATTTTCGTAAATGTCACCCAAGCTTCACCTACAACCTCACACTTGAAACAATATCCAATATTACCATGAAAACAAGTGTCTCCATTCTAAAATTAACGAACCTCCAAACAGCCTAAATATGCATGCCCATTATTGAATATGCATATCAACAATAAATCAGAACAGATTGTAATACCACCAAGGCCTCCATGTTGTCTTTGCAGCTTTTCCTTGCTACCTCCGCTTAATTCAAACAAATTTGCCCCTGCAGCAACACTTTGAGAAGTCCTCTCATATGTGCTTAATTCCTATGAGTTTCGCCTCTCTTCCATCATTCATCTTTATTCTGACCTAATCTATACCCTTCACCTCAACATCTCCACAACTAGTAGACTTCACATTACTCTCTTGCTCCTTAAAATAAATGAATGCTATGTGGTGGTGATATATATGAAAACGTGCACCTGAATCAAGCAACCACTTATCTCCTTTCCTTCCAACAACATGGAATGTCATTACTTATGCCAAAATTCATCCCGTTATCGTTGCCTTCATTAAACTTGTCTTTTTCCTCTAATACTTTCATCCTTTTTTGTTCGTTTTTAAGATTTAATAAAAATCTCAACCGATGATCAAAATTTTCACAGTAATAGAAGATGAAATCTCTTTTCGTGTTCGATCTATTTGATCGCCTTTCTATATTCGAATAATTACCCCTCCTAGCAAGATTAACCTCTTCAATCACATTTCCACTTTCCCTTTCCTCCTTATCCTTTCCTTCTATTAGGTTCATCCTCCACATCTCCTCGTTAAGAGACTACTAACCATCGATCCCATTGAAATACCTCTATCCGAATTTGAGTTGTTCAATGCAACTACAAGCATTTTCCAACTTTCTAGTAATGAACTCTTCCACATTGAACTCTTTTCCATCAAGGCTTGTGCTGGTTATCCACTTTGTAATCCACAACCACTAATTGATTTACAATTACCTGAAAATTTTTAAGATGCTCTCCAGTTGATCAATCTTCCATAAGTCTTAGATTCAACAATCTTCTCATAATAAGAACCTTATTTGCTACGAAGTTCTTTTCATAAAATCTTTTTAGTTTCTTCCAAATTAAATAAAAGGGTGTTTCAATGGTAATAATATGAAACACCGTATTGCCAGAAGCATCGTATATATGCCATATCCTTTCTATCTAAAGTCTCTCGTTTTGCTGCAGATACATTACTAGGTTTCTTCCATTTATTCTCCAATAAGCGCAGAAGATCATTGAGATATAGAAATTCCTCCATCTTTGCCTTCCATACTTCACAATTTCTCTATTAAGTTTTCCAACACTTATCTTCTCCATAACCAAAGCTCCCTTCAAAAAATTTATGTAGCAAGCTCTGATACCAACTGTTTGGAATATTTCTAGGATCCATACGCAATTAGATTTTAGAAGAGATAAGGATTGAAGAAAAAACAATGGACAAAGAAATTCCTCAAAACAAATCCTTTATTAATTCATTCAAAATTACAAGGAAAAACCTAAAAATCGAGAAGCTACCTCAATCCCCAAAATCCTAGAAAAATAACCTTTTTCACATGTACATCTAGTCAGATCCCTATGCATGCTTATTGTAAAGAACCAGATTTTCGACCCGCGAAAATCGATACTAATACATCCTTGGTGTTCACGTTCCGCAAATCCAAGTGCCGGAATGACCAATCGTTAAGAAAAAAAGAAAATAAAGGTAGAATTGAACATAAAATATAATCTTACATGGATGGAATAAATATATTATTTCAATATAAAATCTTTACAGCGAAATAATTTGAATACTATATCATAGTCTAACCTAGATTCTGCTTGGTTAGTTTAAACCCTCTGTCCTTACAATACTAAAAAATAAAAACAAATGCAATAAATATAGCGGATAAAAGAATATGTCCATATGTAGATGAAAATCTCCAGCTCTCCTTTGAGTTTTCAACTACTTGAAACTATTCAGATTGACTCGAGTATAAAAAATACCCAGATCAGGCTTGATAAACAAGTGTGAGATACTCGAACCATAAACATATGACAGTGTCATAGATGGGTACTAAACAAAATCTTGAAAGGAATAGTATCTCATAAGACCACGCTGCTCATAAATACAGACGGGTTTTTACCTTATAATAACCAAAATACTTATATGAAAAACCACTTTGATATTATTAATAATGACATCAGTTCGAAAACACTTTCAAATAAATATATATACAAAGAAAGTATCAATACCTAGACTATGGTAATATATCTGGATTATGTTAACGGAATATACCGGAAATAATATATGATACCAAAAGAGGAAGTTGAAATGTTTGCAAAGCATTACAACTATTTTAGGACTATAATCAAAACCGTAAAGCTCGTATTGGAATTGGATTTCCAACATGATAGGGAACTAGTGGCCTTTTCCTTCCTTTATGGATTTCCATGTATAGCAACCATTGTATCCGATGGCTTCTTATGTAAGGACTCACACATCACTGTACTTGTTACACTACTACGTATCCGGTGGCTTCTCATGTAATGACTGACACACCACTATACCATACAATATAAGGGTCCAGACATCTTCCGGTCCATACGGCAACAAGGCCTAATCATTTCGATCTGCTCATAAACCGATAGCTTGAAATATATGTCTCGAAAACCACATAATTACCAGTATCATTACTGGAATGTGATGCTTGAGAGGCTACGCTCATACTTTCCACAAAGACACACTTTGCTTTTCACAAAGCCACGCTTTTTCTTTCTCATTATAGGTTCCATTTTGAATGCCACATTGTCATTCCATAATCACACAACTGATTTCAACAAATGTATGACTCTTCAGCTCGTACGTATCATGAAAGGGTGTTAAGCTAAGAGAAGTTGTTTTCTCCACCACCAAGCAGATAATACGTTGATAGAGATAAATTAATAAGATCAAAAATGCACTGTCAGACATTCCTTCTGTAACGACCCGTATTTTACGTGTCGATATATCGTAGAATTCTAGGTCATTAGTGTTGTTTATGTCGTCCTTAGCCTAAGTCGTAAGGGAGGATAACTCGTATGTTGTTTGAGTCTAGTGGAAGTTAGATTGGGAAGTCAACTCGAGATAGTGCTAGAGCGAGTTAACGGGTTAGTGATATTAGCGAGTTACGAGTTATCGGGTTAGAAAGGTTAGCGACTTAGTGGCTGGGACGAGTTAGCGTGTTAGTATGTTGACCGAGTCATAATAGTTAACGAGTTAACTAGTGGGCGAGATAAGGATTTAACTCGTATGGCCGAGTTATAGGAGTTAACAGGTTAGGTTTGGCCGGGTTAAGAACTGAACGACTTAAGAGTTAGTGGAGTTAGAGCATTGCCGAGTTAGTGAGGCTAGTGTGTTAGCGGGTTAGTGAGCTAACGAGTTAGCAGAGTTACCGAGTTAAGTTGTTAGGTCGGCCGAGCGCTAACTCGCGTGTCTCGGGGTTGAGTTAAGTCGCGGCACAGTTAACCCGCGTGTGTGTGTGTTGTGTCGTGTTGGCTTGAGTCGGCAGAGGATTGTTGAGTCGTGAGTCGGCAAGGCTAAGTCGCGAACGACTTAGGGGATGAGTCGGCGGCCGACTTAAGGGGCGAACGGGTTAGCGATTTTCAGCCTATAAATAGAGTGGTTTGGCTCACTTTTTGGCACCGGATTTTGAAGCGACGAAGTGCTGCCATTTTGAGAGCTCGACTACAGCATTTCTTCATCTCCTTTTCTCCATTTCAATCTAGTTCTAACATCCATCCAAGATCGAAGATCCAAGAGCCAAAGTTGAAGATCTTCATCCAACCAAGCTAGATTTCATCGTTTCAAGCGGGATTTCGACGAATCAAGCTTGAATCCTTGCTGTCCAGATCTGTAGTTGATAGTTTTTGAAGTGTTTGGGCGATTCGGTGAGTGGTGGTTATCTCTCACGCGGACCCAAAGGAGTATATTGGATTGGTGGTTTGTTGGAGTGTTGTAGATAGTGATTTTATGCATTTTTCCTTAGATCCAAGTGTAGATCCATTACTTATGAAGATGTTTACTTATGAAAGTTCATCTACCAAGTTATAGAGATAAACAAACCCATGATTTATATTTGTTAGATCTATGCTAAAAACCCATGATTCATGTATGTTATATCTATGCTCATTTATTTACGAAATTGCCATTGTAGTTATAAATGCCTACTTAGGCCATATTTGATTACTTGATTGCTTAAGCTAATGATTGATTTGATTGATTTCTATGTATGTTAGTTGGTTGATAGTTAGATCTAGACAAGATGGTCGAAGATGATTCAAAAGCTACGGAAGAGGCTCTTGAATGGTGAAAGTTGCTTAAGGCATATGTAGTGGATGTTGAAGCTCATATGTATGGATTGGATGATGTTGAGATAGAATTTTTCCATGATGCGATGAGGCAAACCATGATGTTAAGATGAGCCTTTGCTATGATGAAGATGAGGCGAGGCAGGATGTGATGTAACCTTGGTATAATCGAGAAGGATTACTCCAAGCATGTTGATAACTTGAAGGGTAGTTCGAGTTGATTGATAATGGATGGCTCAAGAGGTAGTTTGGGCTAGGTTGAGAATAGTCGTCAAGGAGGATGACTAGAAGGCTTGGATTTCATCGTTGTTGAAGGTTCTAGCAGACTCAAAGCAAGAGTACAAGGGTTGCCCTAAAGACTACAGGTAGGTGGTCTGGACACCCTAAAGACTACAGGTAGGTGGTCGAGTACTCTGGGTAGTTGCGAAAATTCCTAGGCACGGGTCATGATGACGTGCGGAGTTATGTCTAGAACCGGGGTTACCATTAGCTCTTGATAGATGGCTCAGGAAGGAGTCGGTCATTCAATTAACGGTGATTTCGAAGCAAGGTTAACAGTGATAGCCAGAGTCATGGATGTTTGGACGTTCGGTTGTATCATCATTCGGTCTCAAGAGCGGTGTTTTCTGGGTGCTTCTCTGATCTTGCTTTAGGCCTTGGGGGTTTGTATTTGGAAAACATCGACCTTGACTCGAGTGATTATTGCTTTACTTTAATTGCCTGCTATGTTATGCTTGCTTCTCCTTAATGTGTGTCTGGGGGCTATCATTGTAGAAAGAGGTGGAGTGGAATGGTTTGGTTCCTATTCCTTTTATCCCTTATACTCTTTTGATATGTTTGATAGTTGATTTACTGCTCACTAAGACTTTGTCTGACTCAAGGTTTTATGTCTCCTCTTATCACCTTGGGCTGTTCATCCATGTTGGGATGGGTAGACTAGGTAGCAGGTGACAGGTGCTGTTCTTGGAGATCTACGCTGATGATGACGAAGACGAGCAGGAGGCTTTTGCATATTATTTCATATTATATGTACTGGGTGTTCCGCTGCTGTATTTGTTTGAGTGTTATATAGTGAGGCTTTGATGTATGGATGATTCATATGTTTGTATAAAACTATTATGACGCTAATATGATGATGTCCTGCTCTATGGAGCTTCACTATATTATATTTCTTTATTGTATTTTATCCATGCGCTGTGAGTTGTACGATAGATTCTGCGATGTTTATTCTACCTTGACGGTCACCCATGGCTGCCTGGCACACCTTCAGCGCACCATTCCCTTGTTTCCGTGCGGGAGTCACGGGCGGTCGTCACACCTTCATACAAGTTCGTTCTAGGATTGATTGAAACCAAAGGCACTCCTCCTACTACCATTAGTAACGAGTAGTCCTTGCAATCTAGAGATTTCAAAACACGATAGGACCACTGCTATAATAAATGTCTCTATATTGGGTGCTACACAAAGAATGTCAACAAGTAGTCCTTCCGTTATGAAGATCTCCAGTCTTCAATACAACGAGGATTTTAGAATGCAGACGCCACTATTATATAAATATAATGTAGGGTAAACCCTTAGGGCACGTGATAGCAATCCCTATATTCTAAAGAGCTCCAATCTTTAATAATCGTCATTTTTAACATGTCTTCTCTTTCGAACGTATAAATTGGTTTGAAGTGGTTTTCGAATAGGAGTTACCCAAATCTGACCCAGGGTTCTTCAAACTAATCATGGATTAAAAAGATGTTAAGTTCATATGTGATTATCAATCATCATTTAATTTAATTCATCTTTTTATTTATTCATAAATATCTTAGAGAGACGTATTATTTTAAAATTTTCCATTTATCTTCTTAACAGTATATGGAATCATTAAGCATCATTTATCAAATAATTTGGTTAATTAAACCTTATGAATAATTCCAATTTATTTAGGAAAATATTTCCAAATCATTTCACCTTTAATTTAGGAAAATATTTCCAAATCATTTCAACTTTTATCTATGAAAATATTTCGAAATCATTTATTTAAATCTCATATTAGAAAACATTATTGAATAAACCGAGTAAACCAAACTTACAATCTCCTCCATCGGGCCAGTCCGGGTAGCTAGGAAGGGCATGCAAATGGTTTCACAAACCTAAGCCTAGAGACTACCTCTTTGTCGCCCATAAGATGGTCATGTTATTTGATTGACTTTAAATTTTTTCACATACATAATTAAATTTTAAATATTTTAGAGCATTCTAGCTTTCCCTTCGATCTGTTCCATTCCTCGGTCAAATTTTCTGTGACAATCACAAATGGAACAAACGTACTAGTCATTTTCGCATACTCATTTTTAAACCTCTTAGTCGTCTTTAAATCACTTAGTTATTTATTTGAAAAGGTTCAGGAAAGAATAATTAAGTTAAAACCATTGTTTGTAAAAGTTACTAAAAAATGCTGCGAAAAAATGTTGCAAATATTATTTTAAAAGCTATATTGATCAAAACGACTTTTCTATCTTTTAGAAATTCATTTATATAACTCAAATCTCTTTTAAATTTTTTTAAATATTTATATAATTTGTTCCATATTTCCAAAGAATTTAAAAATATATGTTTAAAGGAATTCCGTTGATGGATTTCGAAATGTAAAACATGCGATTATTTTGAAAACTTATTCTGGACTTATTTAAAAATATACAAAATGAAATATTGATTTTCTCTCTTCATTT
Organism: Allium cepa; assembly: GCA_030765085.1. NCBI lineage: Eukaryota > Viridiplantae > Streptophyta > Magnoliopsida > Asparagales > Amaryllidaceae > Allium > Allium cepa. The sequence continues at coordinate 1,044,762,998 of CM060929.1, forward strand.
TAAAGCTATGGATATAATAGTTCATAAAATTCTTATCTCGAAGAATTCCGAGCTATATTCCACTTTATATATTCATTTAACTTTTTCGGCGTGAAATCGCGAACTACCATTACGCGACGTGCCTTATTTTTACTTATTTTTCACAACTTGTCAAAAGTTCTCTAAATTGAATTTTATTGTCTATAAAACATTCATAAACCATTTTAAATCACTTAAATAAATATTTCCCACATTAAATCTCATGTTCACTTTTAAACCATTTCATATTATTATAATATTCATTTCCAAACTTTTTATATTTTAAAACCATTAAAAGGCTTAATAAACTCCATACACATATTTATATGAATTCATTTTCTATGTATTAACCATGGTTAATTACTTAACCATTTTTATTATGATTGCTCATAATTTATCATAACCAAGTTATCGACCATATCAACATTCATATAATCAATCATATAACCAACCAAGTTATCAAACATTCAAACAAATCATTAAGATAATAAATGGTCATATTATCATACATAAAGATAGTTATAGAGATTATTTATCATTTAATAAACATTGAGTACTCACAATCACAAATGCTCCCTTCTTCCCAAGCTCCATAAAATCTGGCAGAGCTTCCATGACACTTCGAAAATTCTCCTATCTTCTTAAATGAAATAGGCGGCACTTCCTTCTCTTTTTCTTACTCCAGAGCCTGCCCGATCTCTTCCTAACCTCAATATGGGGTTGGCCAAGCCTTCATGAAGTGGTGGAGCTCGGGTAAGGGTGAATTTAGGTGAGGCCATGGATTGTAGGAGGTAAGGGAGGTGTGGTTTGAACTTGTTTTAAGGTGGAATTGTCTTATGAACTAGTTATATAAATTTGTTTCTATTTTGGTATTATTTTGTCATAACTTTTTCTAAGAAGAGAAACCATTAAAGTAGCTTGAAAAAAGAGAGAACAAGAAGGAGAATGGTGTGTAGCAACGTGAAGGAATGCATGATATTTATAGGAAAAATGCGTGAAAAAATATCTAAATGTGCACAGACCAAAACACCCCTTGTCCACACCCCCTCTTTCACATTACCATACACGTTATCCACCTCCCTTCCATGTGCTACCATATGCCACCATCACTTCACTCTTCTCATGGCATGTGCATTTGACTTTGATGGCTTAAGTGTTAAGTTTTGGAAAATATTTGAGATATTCTTAACTTTGTGCATATATAAGTATGTAATGTATGCATATATAGATATATGTATATGTTAGGGTGTATTTATGTGTTATATGTGAGTACATGACATATAAACAACGTTGCATTGACTACGAACAACTTCCGTTTGATAAACCGTTGCCAATCGAAGAACCTATTTTCGATCACGTTTTCACTATACAAATAAATTACATATATATATGTAAAAAAAATTTGAAAATAAATTTTTAATCATTTTTAATTAATAAAAATGACCTAATTTGAATTATAAAACCATATAAATCAATATTAACAATTTTTTACAATTTTTTTTATTATACCAATAAAGCGATATCAATTTTCTTATCTTCATAAAATTATTATAAATGAATTATTATCACTTTATAGCAATTTAAAATGAATTACTATCATTTAAAAACAATTATTTTAATAATTTTAATAATTATTAAATCATAAAATTTCAATTTAAAATCATAAACCAATTAAATATAATGGTATTACTGATGACATAATAAATACATTAAATTTCCAAAAATAAAATAAATAATTTTATTTCATATTTTTATTCAATTATAAAAAAAGTGTATGTATCGAGCTCCATGTGCGACGTTTGATGATTATAGAGCTGCTTATCAATAATATGGTTTTCAGTCAGTTTATCTTTATTTTTCCAAAGTATTAGTTTTGTAAATATTTAAATAATTATTATTTATTATTTAAAACATAATAATCTATGTTAAAAAAATCTCATATTTGAATATCTTAAAAGTAAATATAATTTATTAAATTGATAGATTTGTGGGTCGTTACATACTTCCCCCCTTAAATGAATTTCGTCTCCACGTAATTACATCAGAACAAAACCCAGAGGTATTTACTCAAAATACTTATTTTTAAACTTACACTCATATGATGTATCCATATAATTCAATTTGATCAACTATTTGAATCCAAAACTTTACTTCTGAATTAGTATCGATCCCCTAATTCTCTAGTTTGGACTCTGATCAGGCTTTGCAATTAGAACTTTTAGTTTTTCTTGCATAGCTCTCAACCATGATAGAAAAAGTAAGTATCCGTACTAAAATCCTCATCAATGTTCGTCGACAAGAATCGAGCGATAAATCCTTTTATAGAATGGTGTAAATAGATTCAAGTTCCATACTCAAATTTTATACCAGAATCGTGCGATGAAATGTTCTAGGTATAACATTCATACTTTACTTAACTTTTCAAATCTTTATGAAAACATCTCATAAAACTATTATCTTTTGCTTTAAATATTCATATAAACCCTTTATTCTTCAAAATATTTTTTCGTGAAAATATTTCTATCACTTTTCCAAAAGAAATCGATTATCCTTTATTTCGAATAATACCATTATATTCTTATTTCAAAATTCCTTTGAAATTTCTTTGTTACTAAATCTCATTATAAATTCACTTTCCAGAAATTATTTCATATTACATAACCTTCCTTTAATACTTTTTCAAAACATTAGGACATGAATCCTCAAATCCATCTTTCTCAAACATCATTTTATTTTTGCTAATTACACTTTATTTTATAAAATATAATTTTAGAAGATACATTCTTAAATAGTTTCTTAATTTAAACACTTTTTATAAAAATAATTCTTTATATTATATAATGCTTTTATTTCAAAATATCACATTAAATTTAATTGGATATAAATTAAAGAAGTGCTCCAAAAGGATAATCCAAATAGAAGTTTATTAACTAACATCGTATTTATACATTCATTACAAACCTTGGCCTATGTTACAGATTTTTAGAGATAACCCTTAGGAAATACCGGCTATCATGCATCACCATCTTATATATAGATACTTGAACTATTATACATACTATTCTACAGGATCTAGATTAACCCTAGAGGGGGGGGTGAATAGGGTTATAGCAAATTTTCTCGATATAAACACAGAAACAAACTGCAGAAATAAATATGCTGAAAAGTAAATCACACACAAAATTTACCCAGCTTCGGCAACCCCTGCCTACTGCTGCATTTCCAGATTTCTATTAGAATTAAACAGTATCACGCTTACAAACACTCTACTAGACTCGCAGACCCTTTTGCTCCCGCTCACAAACACTCTACTAGACTCGCACACCCTGCTCCCGCCTATAGAGTTTCGCTTACTCGCAAACACTGCTCCCGCCTATAGAGTTTTGCAAACTCGCACACCCTGCTCACTAAACTAACTCTAACTAGATAATATGACACTACCTAAACCCTAGGTGGTGATTTACAAATTCTTTGACTCAAAAAGAAAAAACAACTTCAAAATTAAAACCAGGAGAAAAAAATTAAAATACGGACTTGAATGCGTAATTTTTTCTCAATTAAAAAATAAGAAAACCCCTTTAATTAAAACCCTAAATAACTAAAGCCCCTTTAACACGCCGGTCCAATTGAATTTGCCCATTCCTTGTTCTTTTGCTTGGCCCGTTCCTTTGCTTGTGAGAATAATGGTGACTTTGTTGTCTTTCTGAAATTAGGGCTTTGGCTCTTTTGAAAATTAGGGCTTTCGGCTCTTGCTCGTCCTCGATTTCTGATGATCGATTGTTGCGTCGCTTGTTCTCTGATAATTGATGCTTGTTGCTAGCTCGTTCTCTGATGATCGAGTTGTTGATGATTTCGGTATGTAATTTCTTTTGTTGCTCGTTTGATTGCTTGCTCTTTAACTCGATGCCGATGATGTAAATTGGGATTCAGTATTTATATGAATTCATGACTTCATCACTTTCCTAATTTTCTAATGCTTGATGCGCACGATTTTCCTGTTTTACTTTTTAACTTGATAATCACGGTTTCTCGAATCTCCTTGATTCTCACGGCATTTCAAACTTTCATATTTTTACATCTCTGACCATTTCAAAAACAAAGATACGAATTTGACTTTTTCAAATTGTACACACACTTGTTCGTCACGTCGCTGTTTTGATTCTGTGACCATAACTGCTCTGGATGGTTTAACTTGAATTTGTGACTCCATGTATCACTGCACTTCAAGTTTGTGAATTTCTCTGTACTGTTGAACTTTGTTCTCTGGCCATCTTTTTTGGTCGGTTTTACATGAACATTGACTTGAGCATTTTGTATGTTTCATTGCTGCACCCATTCTGTTGCACTTGCTCATTGCTCCATTCATTTTCCATACTGAGTTGTTCATGCATGTGACATTGAACCATACTGTCGTTTGCAACTGTGTCACTTGAGACTGCTTTGTTGATCTTGTACTTGTGATCACTGATGCATTTGGAATTGGTCTGTTGTGTCCTCTATATGCTACGGCTCTGACCATCTGAGTTGGTGATATTGTCTTCATTGTGGCCTTGTTGTATTGAACTTCGATATTTGCTGGCTTGTTTCAGTTGCTTAGTGTCTTGGCCATGTTGGTTTAGTTGAGTCTGTCTGGTTGAGTTCCTGTTGGTTTAGTTGTGCATGTCACTGTTGCCTTGAACTTCTTGTTGGCCACTGTCGCATTACTGTATCTTGTGGCACTTTGATGCATTTGCATGTACTCTGTCATTGCTATATTGAGATCACTGTAATGGTATTCATGTACATTACTGCCTTGAACTTGGTCTCTGTTACTTCATTTGCCACTGAGTTGCATTGAGTAGCTGGTCTTTGTAGTTGCTGTGCCTCTCTTGTATTATTGGTGTCTGCAGTGTGTTGCATTACCATCATTGCTGTTTGGTCTAAACTTGACGTTGCAGTTTGTAGCTTGCCACTTTGGTTCTTCGCTTGTGCATATTGTATTCGATACTGTTGTATTCACGTATATTGCTGTGTGGTCTTGTGGCAGCTGCTTTGTCTCCATGTATTTCATGTAGTACGGGCATTTGGTTCATCGTATCTGTTGCACTTGGTCCCTGACCTTTGTTGCCTCTGAGTTTGAGCATTTGCACATTTGTAGCCTTGGTCTTTTCTTAACTTTACTTGAGCATCACTGTCTTGTTGAAGTTGTAACTGGACATGTTGCCTTTATTACAGTGGTCTGACTTGAACTTGATGACTTGACTAGTTCATCTGTGTAGGATCTAGATTAACCCTAGAGGGGAGGGGTGAATAGGGTTATAGCAAATTTTCTCGAATTAAACACAGAAATATAATAGCAGAAATAAATATGCTGAAAAGTAAATCACACACAAAATTTACCCAGCTTCGGCAACCCCTGCCTACTGCTGCATTCACAGATTTCTATTAGAATTAAACAGTATCACGCTTACAAACACTCTACTAGACTCGCAGACCCTTTTGCTCCCGCTCACAAACACTCTACTAGACTCGCACACCCTGCTCCCGCCTATAGAGTTTCGCTCACTCGCAAACACTGCTCCCGCCTATAGACCTTTGCAAACTTGCACACCCTGCTCACTGAACTAATTCTAAATAGACAATCTGACACTACCTAATCCCTAGGTGGTGATTTACAAATTCTTCGACTCGAAAAGAAAAAAAACAACTTCACAAATAACCGCAGGAGCAAAAATTAAAATACGAGCTTGAATGCATAATTTTTGCTCAAAATAAAATATGAAAACCCCTTTAGTTTAAAACCCTAAGTAACTAAATCAATAAAACCCCTTTTAAAATAAACAAGGCCGGCCCCTTTATCTTTAACCCGATCCACTGTCTTTTGAGAAGAAAAATGGCGGCCTCTTGTTGTTTTGTTCGTTCTGAAATTAGGGCTTGCGATCCATAATTGGGGCTTTTCAATATTCGATTCCTCTGATGTTGCTCGCGCTCGTTCTCTGATGATTTGGTTGACTTTGAGATTGCGTTGCTTGGCTTGCTCGTTCTCTTGATTTGAGAAACTAGGGTTCGGCTTCGGTTTCTTCTATTCGTTAATGACTATTTGGTCCTTCTCTGTCTTACTTCAGCAATCGACTCTTTGGTATGTTGTTTCTTTTGTTGCTTGTTTGATTGCTTGCTCTTTTTCGATGCCGATGATGATAGGTTGGGATTGCGATTGATAGTTCGATTGTGAATTGAAGCACTTGCTTGATGATGATACCTTCGGGTTGAATTTATATGAATTCGATTACACTAATTAACTCGATACTTTCCTGAAATTCACTTTCGTGATGCACACGACTTTCCTAATGCATTCGTTACTTACTTGATTCATACGGCTTTGTTTTGAGAAAGTTCGATCCTTCTTGTAACAGACACTTTCCCTTTTTAATTTTGCTGACTATTTCAAAGATTACAAATTTGAGTTTCATTAAATTCTGACTTCGATTTGTATTTAACTTCGATCATCTCTGCAATGTTGAACTTCGTCAATACTGTATTCGTACGTGAAACTTTATCACTGCGTTACATTTGTACGTCTGCATTGTTATTCTTCGACTTTGGCACTGATCCATGATTTCGACTTGGACTTTGCATTGAGTACATATGATGACATCCACATGCTGCTTGCTTTATTCTCGGCCTGAACCTTTGCATTTCATCCATACATATATGCTCACTGTCTTTGTATACATTTTGCACAGCTGAACTTGTGTTGTCTTTGATGTTGTTGAACTTGGTATTGCTGCATCCATTGTAGCTTGCTACTGTAGTTGTATACTTGGTTGTTGTTCACCTTGTAGTTGCTCATTTGCAAGTGCATGTTTCGATTCACTGTTGCACTTTCTCATTTGCACTGCTTCACCATTCTTGTTGCCACTGCATTCTATTTCACTTTGGTTTTTGGAGCTGCTGCTATATTGGTTTAAGTTGCACTGTACTTTGTGCTACTTTCACTGTGTCACTTGAGGTCTTGCAGTTTGGTTTATTGATGCATTCATGTACACTTTGTATTGATGCAGTGCTGTCATGTTGTTTGCAACTGTGTTGCACTTGTATCACTGGTATTTGAACAAAACTTGTGTATCTTGTAGCTTTCATCACTGGTGCATGTACATTTCTTCATGTTCCCTTCAGTAGCTTCACTGTTGCATTTGTATCACTGGTTCATGCACTGTTTCATGCATGTACTCTGTTGGAGTATTCATTATGTTGTTCCTATTTCATATGCTTGCACTACTTCTCTTTGGTCCCGAGTTGTTTAATGAAGAGGTTGAACTTGCATACTTCATGTAGCCTTTTGGTCTGACTGTTGCTTCATGTAGTTGACATATTTGTGGTCTTCGTTTGGTGATATGCACTGCTACACTGTTGCATTATAGTAGTTGCTTCTGCAGTTGTTTCATTATGACTGCTCTATGTTGTCACTGACTTTGGTTCTTCGCTTGCATCGTTGTAGTTACATTTATGTCACGTAGTTGCATACTTTGACCCGATGCTGCATACATGTTTGTTGCAGTCCCTTTTTGTTGTTGCTATGCAGTTACTATGCTTTGCTTGGTCTCTGATCTCTGTTGCTCATTTGGGCTGTTGGTTGTCTCTGACCTGAGCAGTTGCCTTTGCATTCATTCATTAGTTTATTTGATCATTGGACTGGCTGTTGTAGTCGAGTTGTATTCATGTACACTTGTGGCTTGAACTTGATTCACTTCATGTTGTTGTTTGCACACTTGCTATTGTTGGCTGCGCACACGAGTTGGCGAGGCAGTGCACACGTGTATGAACGTACACGTGTGTATTGCAGCCACTTATGGTTACATGTCCCTGTAATATCTATGTGCACAACTTTGTGATGAAAACAAGTGCGAATTATGACGAACAACCCAAATAACTGAGGCAAACCATATTTTCAAAAATCGTATTTTATTTTATATTGCAAAAATATTTCTTTTTCAATTTTACTGCGTTAGTGAATATTTTTGCAGATTTCTCAGATGCTGAATTCAAACTGGAATGCAGTTGAAGACAAAATACGAGTGTGAGTGATATGTAGTGAGGTTATCAATGTAAAAATATTTGTGATGTAATCGTGATGTAATCAGAAATGTATATGTATAGTGAGAGCATGAATTTGTACTATTCAAGATTGTAATAAATATTTGTTTGAATAAAATTTCTGTTTGAATTCAAAATCTGTGTAACTTGTTCTGTTTGAATTCAAATTCAAATTCTGTATAATTTATTTTATTCAACAAATATTTATTTAATCTATGAAAAACAAAATAGTACATAACCAAATACATTTAAATGAATATATATGTTTATTATCATCAAACAAAAACATATAAGCGCATATTCAACAATCTCCCCCTTTTGATGATAACAAACATATATTTAAGATTTCGGCCGTGTTAAATGTATTTGACCAATTATATACTCTAATTGCTCCCCCTATTTAAATGCTTCCTCTCTACATGATGCTCCCCCTACATATATGCATACAAATAGAAATATATTCAAATGAGCCTAGATGCATATGGAAAAAATTATTTGACCTTTGCTTGATTCTATTTGACAAAATCTTAACTTTTCTCTCCCCCTTTTGTTATCAGCAAAAGAATAATAGTGTGAGAGAAAAATAGAGATAAAGTGATCGATATTAATCCAACATTAATCTCAAATTGAATATAAATATTAAACTTCAATAAGAATCAAACAAAAACCATAACTACCCTTGTTAGGCGCATATTCCAATTTTAGAAATGATGGATATGGTGTTCATATAAAATCATACAGTTGAATCAACTTGTGGTACATTTATATCAGGAATTTGAATATCTACTAATCATGCATAACCGTTAGGACTTTTAAATGAGATTAGTAGTATTCGAATTTAATTTTAAAAAATGAAATCAAGTATCTTCTAACCACGCATGACCGTGAGGACTTTTAAATGGGATTAGAATCAACTTGTCTATTTAAACAATTTAATTTTGATATGCGTTCCATACATGCATAACCGTAAGGACTTTTAAATGAGCATGGAAGCACATAATAAAAAAATTCAAGTAATTCACCCATGCATAACCGTGAGGACTTTTAAATGAGAGTGAATACTTTGGATATTTATTTATTTATTTAAAAAATATGACATGAAAAACAAATGTTTCCTGATTATAGTACCACATATCGACAAACTATATTGAATATTTGATAAACCATGGTCGATAGAAATAATGATAGATATAGAAATGGTCATGGAATCTTTACCCAACAAAAAGTTTTATAATTCTTGTTTTAATTCCTAAAGAAATTTTCCAAATATACTCTCTTGAGTGATGTATGTTAAATATCAACACTCATCACTTTTTCAATCACTATTTATCTCTTTGATAATTAGTAGGGAGTCGGATTAGTCAAAATTTGTCATTTAAAATCAAATAAAATTAACTAATCTGAAAATATGGTCAAACAATTATTTTCTTGAAGGGGTTATATGAAAAAAAATTCTGCTAAATGAAAAATTATTTCAAGTGAAAAATATGCAGATATTTTCTTTGAAAAAAAAACGATGCAGCAAATGAATGTTTCACAATAAATCACGTTCAACTCGTAAGTTTTCTATCTACTAGATTACTAGTATGAATTGCATCTGAATTTCTTGTTCAATCCAAAATATCACTAACTGGATTTGGTAAACCAGACATGAAGTGTGCATCAAAAATTTCAAACCCAATTTTAGCAACAATTTAAATGTCATTCTTTGGATTTTGAATTGAAGCCATGTTCACACTCAAACAAATATCATGGTGTTAATTTCAGAAAACCATAGGATAAACAATTATATTCATGAGTAATCAACAGTCAATCAACATCATAATTATTTCAAACACAATTTCTTGAAGTTTCAACAATTTCTTAAAATCCTTTTTCACATTGGTTTGAAATCGTGCAAATTTACAAGTAGTGACCAAAATGTCAAAATATATTTACATGTAGCATGAGTAGACAGTAATCAATCAACATCATAATTTGACCAAACAGATTAAGTTCAATGATGAAAGGATGGTTGGTCTACTTTTAAGCACAAATCAAAGTAAGAACAAGTCAAAAGAAAAATCATATCAATAAGTCAGAATTAAAGTCATCATCACATCATTATCACAATTTTGGCTGATTTAATTCAGAATATGGTGCAGATTATACCTTCACCTATTTTACCTTTACGATAATTTCTCGTGATTGCCCATTGTGATTCTGTCACCTTTATACTAGGCTAAGGAACTTTGCTTTGTTGCCCGTTGTGTTTCTGGAACAGCCAAAATCCAGAGAACACCGCTGTCGTTCCTTAGCCTGCCACCACACCTACACGATGAAAGATTTTTGTGACCTATTTCTAGGTCCATGATTGTTAGTGGCAGAAACATTATGAATAAACAAACCCTTTGGAACCCAAACTTGTTTAGACTTTTCATTCTTGTTCCAATAGACATGAAATTTGTTTGTAGAATTCTTAGAAATCCAAACTTGTATAAATTTTGTGTTCTTGTTCCTATGACTACAATTTTCAGAATGATGTCCAATTATTTCACATATATCAAAGACACTTTTCCCTTTTGCATTATCCTCAGCTTGTGTTTTCCCAAAACCAAGTCCTTTTCTGTTGTTAGCAAAAATTTGATTTCCCAATAGCATGTTGAAAGATTTTTCGCCTCTTGAAAAGTTATTCAAAGATTTCTCAAGATTTTGGACTTTGGTTTTTAGTGTTGTATTTTCAGTGACAAGTGAGGTGCATCGATTTATAAAATCCTTTTTCCTAGTGTCGATGGTTTCCTTAAGATTCAAGTTTTCTTTTTCAAGGTTCTCAGAGTTATTCTTAAGTCTTGTCAATTCTGAATCTAAAACTTTACATCTTTTACATTCTAGGTTTTGAATATTTTCAAGTTCAGTTTCTAACCTAAAATTTTTACGAGCAAGTTCTCTCCTATCAGTTTTCAGTTTTTCAATTTTACATTCAAGAGCATCAACTACTTTAGTGAGATCAGAACATATAAAAACAAGATCTCTATAGGAATACTCACCTTCCTCACTAGATTCCTCTGAGCTTGAATCTGAATTTGATTTCGCCATAAGACACAAGTTTGCCTCCTCTGCGCTGCTATCCGAAGCTTCTTCTCCTTCTTCATCATCCCAAGTCGCTGCAAATACCTTCTTCGCCTTTTTCTTTCCTTTGTTGTTTTTGAGAAGTGGACATTTTGGTTTGATGTGGCCAGGCTTGTTGCAGTTATAACATGTCAGTTCATTATCGGAATTTTCGGAATCTTTTGACCTATTGCCCTTTGTTTTCTTCTTGCATGGCTTGAATCTAGACCATCTTCTAAGATTATTGACAGCCATTGCAAGCTCTTCAATTGGATCTTCTTCATCGCTTTCTTCTTTGCTCTTTAAGGCAATCGCCTTTTTCTTTGATTCGGAGTTGTTGCGTTCTTCCTTTGCTTTTAGCTCCAGCTCATATGTCATCAAGTTTCCAATCAACTCCTCCATGCTTAGCTTACTCAGATCTTTCGATTCTTGGATTGCCGTGACTTTTGCCTCAAAGTTCATTGGTAAGACTCGTAGTATCTTCCGCACAAGCTCTACCTCAGTGAATACCTTCCCAAGTGCTCTAGCGTTGTACACCAAAGTTGAAAAGCGTCCAAACATGTCCTTTATGCTCTCGCCTTTGTCCATCACAAAGTTCTCGTATTCATTGCTGAATAGGGCTAGACGAGACTCCTTGGCTTGAGAAGTTCCTTCGTGTGTCACCTCCAAAGTGTGCCAAATTTCCTGTGCTGTTGTACAATGAGAAATTCTATTAAATTCATTTTTATCAAGAGCACATATCAAAGCATTCATGGCTTTAGCATTTGTTGTTTTCAATCTCTTATCGTTAGCATCCCATCTATCCTTAGGTTTAGGAATCTCAGTACCACCAACGATTATAGTGGGAGGTTTATAGCCAGTTTCAATAATATCCCAAACATCATAATCAACGGAACTAAGATAAATACTCATCCTAACTTTCCAATAAGCATAATCGTTCCCGTTAAACATGGGTGACCTAACAATAGATTGCCCCTCAGAGAAAGCATTATTTGATGGATTCATGACTCTAGAGTTAAATAAAAAATATATACCGGGCTCCGATACCACTTGTAGGATCTAGATTAACCCTAGAGGGGGGGTGAATAGAGTTATAGAAAATTTTCTCGAATTAAACACAGAAATATAATAGCAGAAATAAATATGCTGAAAAGTAAATCACACACAAAATTTACCCAGCTTCGGCAACCCCTGCCTACTGCTGCATTCACAGATTTCTATTAGAATTAAACAGTATCACGCTTACAAACACTCTACTAGACTCGCAGACCCTTTTGCTCCCGCTCACAAACACTCTACTAGACTCGCACACCCTGCTCCCGCCTATAGAGTTTCGCTCACTCGCAAACACTGCTCCCGCCTATAGAGCTTTGCAAACTCGCACACCCTGCTCACTGAACTAATTCTAAATAGACAATCTGACACTACCTAATCCCTAGGTGGTGATTTACAAATTTTTCGACTCGAAAAGAAAAAAAACAACTTCACAAATAACCGCAGGAGCAAAAATTAAAATACGAGCTTGAATGCATAATTTTTGCTCAAAATAAAATATGAAAACCCCTTTAGTTTAAAACCCTAAGTAACTAAATCAATAAAACCCCTTTTAAAATAAACAAGGTCGGCCCCTTTATCTTTAACCCGATCCACTTTCTTTTGAGAAGAAAAATGGCGGCCTCTTGTTGTTTTGTTCGTTCTGAAATTAGGGCTTGCGATCCATAATTGGCGCTTTTCAATATTCGATTCCTCTGATGTTGCTCGCGCTCGTTCTCTGATGATTTGGTTGACTTTGAGATTGCGTTGCTCGGCTTGCTCGTTCTCTTGATTTGAGAAACTAGGGTTCGGCTTCGGTTTCTTCTATTCGTTGATGACTATTTGGTCCTTCTCTGTCTTACTTCAGCAATCGACTCTTTGGTATGTTGTTTCTTTTGTTGCTTGTTTGATTGCTTGCTCTTTTTCGATGCCGATGATGATAGGTTGGGATTGCGATTGATAGTTCGATTGTGAATTGAAGCACTTGCTTGATGATGATACCTTCGGGTTGAATTTATATGAATTCGATTACACTAATTAACTCGATACTTTCCTGAAATTCACTTTCGTGATGCACACGACTTTCCTAATGCATTCGTTACTTACTTGATTCATACGGCTTTGTTTTGAGAACGTTCGATCCTTCTTGTAACAGACACTTTCCCTTTTTAATTTTGCTGACTATTTCAAAGATTACAAATTTGAGTTTCATTAAATTCTGACTTCGATTTGTATTTAACTTCGATCATCTCTGCAATGTTGAACTTCGTCAATACTGTATTCGTACGTGAAACTTTATCACTGCGTTACATTTGTACGTCTGCATTGTTATTCTTCGACTTTGGCACTGATCCATGATTTCGACTTGGACTTTGCATTGAGTACATATGATGACATCCACATGCTGCTTGCTTTATTCTCGGCCTGAACCTTTGCATTTCATCCATACATATATGCTCACTGTCTTTGTATACATTTTGCACAGCTGAACTTGTGTTGTCTTTGATGTTGTTGAACTTGGTATTGCTGCATCCATTGTAGCTTGCTACTGTAGTTGTATACTTGGTTGTTGTTCACCTTGTAGTTGCTCATTTGCAAGTGCATGTTTCGATTCACTGTTGCACTTTCTCATTTGCACTGCTTCACCATTCTTGTTGCCACTGCATTCTATTTCACTTTGGTTTTTGGAGTTGCTGCTATATTGGTTTAAGTTGCACTGTACTTTGTGCTACTTTCACTGTGTCACTTGAGGTCTTGCAGTTTGGTTTATTGATGCATTCATGTACACTTTGTATTGATGCAGTGCTGTCATGTTGTTTGCAACTGTGTTGCACTTGTATCACTGGTATTTGAACAAAACTTGTGTATCTTGTAGCTTTCATCACTGGTGCATGTACATTTCTTCATGTTCCCTTCAGTAGCTTCACTGTTGCATTTGTATCACTGGTTCATGCACTGTTTCATGCATGTACTCTGTTGCAGTATTCATTATGTTGTTCCTATTTCATATGCTTGCACTACTTCTCTTTGGTCCTGAGTTGTTTAATGAAGAGGTTGAACTTGCATACTTCATGTAGCCTTTTGGTCTGACTGTTGCTTCATGTAGTTGACATATTTGTGGTCTTCGTTTGGTGATTTGCACTGCTACACTGTTGCATTATAGTAGTTGCTTCTGCAGTTGTTTCATTATGACTGCTCTATGTTGTCACTGACTTTGGTTCTTCGCTTGCATCGTTGTAGTTACATTTATGTCACGTAGTTGCATACTTTGACTTGATGCTGCATACATGTTTGTTGCAGTCCCTTTTTGTTGTTGCTATGCAGTTACTATGCTTTGCTTGGTCTCTGATCTCTGTTGCTCATTTGGGCTGTTGGTTGTCTCTGACCTGAGCTGTTGCCTTTGCATTCATTCATTAGTTTATTTGATCATTGGACTGGCTGTTGTAGTCGAGTTGTATTCATGTACACTTGTGGCTTGAACTTGATTCACTTCATGTTGTTGTTTGCACACTTGCTATTGTTGGCTGCGCACACGAGTTGGCGAGGCAGTGCACACGTGTATGAACGTACACGTGTGTATTGCAGCCACTTATGGTTACATGTCCCTGTAATATCTATGTGCACAACTTTGTGATGAAAACAAGTGCGAATTATGACGAACAACCCAAATAACTGAGGCAAACCATATTTTCAAAAATCGTATTTTATTTTATATTGCAAAAATATTTCTTTTTCAATTTTACTGCGTTAGTGAATATTTTTTGCAGATTTCTCAGATGCTGAATTCAAACTGGAATGCAGTTGAAGACAAAATACGAGTGTGAGTGATATGTAGTGAGGTTATCAATGTAAAAATATTTGTGATGTAATCGTGATGTAATCAGAAATGTATATGTATAGTGAGAGAATGAATTTGTACTATTCAAGATTGTAATAAATATTTGTTTGAATAAAATTTCTGTTTGAATTCAAAATCTGTGTAACTTGTTCTGTTTGAATTCAAATTCAAATTCTGTATAATTTATTTTATTCAACAAATATTTATTTAATCTATGAAAAACAAAATAGTACATAACCAAATACATTTAAATGAATATATATGTTTATTATCATCAAACAAAAACATATAAGCGCATATTCAACAATCTGGTTGCACTTTGGTCTGCTGCCATGTTGCTTGTGCACTTGCTTGAGTTTTACTACCATACTTGTCATTATGCACTGATTCTTGATTGCTTGCATGTTGATTTTTGAGATTTCTTTGTGTTCTTTGGGATTTGCACTTGCACACTTGCTCTTGTTGGCTGCGCACACGAGTTGGCGAGGCAGTGCACACGTGTATGAATGTACACGTGTGTATTACAGCCACTTATGATTACCTGTCCCTGATAGCGTTATCAAGTGTATATATCTATATGCACGACTTTGTGATGAATTCAAGTGTGAATGATGACATACAACCCAAATAATTGAGGTAAATGATATTTTCAAAAACCATATTTTATTTTATATTGCAACAATATTTCTTTTCAATTTTACTGCGTTAGTAAATATTTTTGCAGATTTCTCAGATGTTGGATTCAAACTGGAATGCAGTTGAAGACCAAAAACGAGTGTGAGTGATACGTAGTGAGGTTGTTAATGTAAATTGAAATCGTGATGTATTCTAAATTGTATATGTATAGTGAGAGCATGAATTTGTACTATTCAAGATTGTAATAAATATTTGTTTGAATAAAATTTCTGTTTGAATTCAAATTCCATTCAAATTCAAATTCTGTGTAATTTATTATTCAACAAATATTTATTTAATCTATGAAAACAAAATAGTACATTACCAAATACATTTAAATGAATATATATGTTTATTATCATCAAACAAAAACATATAAGCGCATATTCAACAATCTCCCCCTTTTGATGATAACAAACATATATTTAAGATTTTGACCGTGTTAAATGTATTTGACCAATTATATACTTTAATTGCTCCCCCTATTTAAATGCTTCCTCTCTACATGATGCTCCCCCTACATATATGCATACAAATAGAAATATATTCAAATGAGCCTAGATGCAAATGGAAAATTATTTGACCTTCGCTTGATTCTATTTGACAAAATCTTAACTTTTCTCTCCCCCTTTTGTTATCAGCAAAAGAATAATAGTGTGAGAGAAAAATAGAGATTAAGTGATCAATACTAATCCAACATTAAACTCAAATTGAATATAAATATTAAACTTCAATAAGAATCAAACAAAAACCATAACTACCCTTGTTAGGCGCATATTCCACTTTTAGAAATGATGGATATGGTGTTCATATAAAACCATACAGATGAATCTTCTTGTGGTACTTTATATCACGAATTTTGAATATCTACTAATCATGCATAACCGTTAGGACTTTTAAATGAGATTAGTGGTATTCCAATTTAATTTTAAGAAATGAAATCAAGTATCTTCTCACCACGCATGACCGTGAGGACTTTTAAATGGGATTAGAATCAACTTGTCTATTAAATCAATTAATTTTGATATGCGTTCCATACATGCATAACCGTAAGGACTTTTAAATGAGCATGAAAGCACATAATCAAAAATCCAAGTAATTCACCCATACATAACCGTGAGGACTTTTAAATGAGAGTGAATACTTTGGATATTTATTTATTTAAAAAAAATGTGAAATGAAAAACAAACAATCCCTGAATATAGTGCCACATATCGACAAACTATATTGAATATTTGATAAACCATGGTCGATAGAAATAATGATAGATATAAAAATGGTCATGAAATCTTTACCCAACAAAAATTTTTATAATTCTTGTTTTAATTCCTAAAGAAATTTTCCAAATATACTCTCTTGAGTAATGTATGTTAAATATCAACACTCATCACTTTTTCAATCACTATTCATCTCTTTGATAATTAGTAGGGAGTCGGATCAGTCAAAATTTGTCATTTAAAATCAAATAAAAGTGACTAATCTGAAAATATGGTCAAACAATTATTTTCTCGAAGGGGGTATATGAGAAAAAAAATTCTGCTAAATGAAAAATTATTTCAAGTGAAAAATATGCAGATATTTTCTTTGAAAAACGATGCAGCAAATGAATGTTTCAAAAATTAATCACGTTCCACTAGTAATTTTTCTATCAACTATATTACCAGTGTAATCTGCATCTGAATTTAAATTTCACTCAATATTCACTCGTTAGATGTCAAAGACCAGATTGTGAAATTTCAACAAACTATCTCTAACTAAAATTGATAAACCAGACCATGAAGTGTGCATCAAAAATTTCAAACCCAATTTTAGCAACAATTTAAATGACATTTTTTGGATTTGAATTGAAGCCATGTAAATAATCAGAAAACCGTGAATATAGAGTTAGCCGAATTATGACCAAATGTATCCAACAAAACACAATGTTTAATCCAAACAAATATGAACGAAGTAATTCGAAGAGTAGTGATTTTGGCATAAATGTAATTGGCTAATTATGTAGACCAAGTCAGAATCAAAAAAATCATCATCTCATCATTATCACAATTTTGGCTGACTTAATTCAGAATATGATGCAGATTATCACAATTAATATATCGATCAGATAAGTATACCTTCACCTGTTTTACCTTTACGATAATTTTTCATGACTGCCCATTGTGATTCTGTCACCTTTGTACTAGGCTAAGGAACTTTGCTTTGTTGCCCGTTGTGCTTCCGAAACAGCCAAAATCCAGAGAACACCGTTGTTGTTCCTTAGCCTGCCACCACACCTACACGATGAAAAATTTTTGTGACCTATTTCTAGGTCCATGATTGTTAGTGGCAGAAGCATTATGAATAAACAAACCCTTTGGAACCCAAACTTGTTTAGTCCTTTTATTCTTGTTCCAATAGACATGAAATTTGTTTGTAGAATTCTTAGGAACCCAAACTTGTATAAATTTTGTGTTCTTGTTCCTATGACTACAATTTTCAACACGATGTCCAATTATTTCACATCTATCAAAGACACTCTTCCCTTTTGCATTATCCTCAACTTGTGTTTTCCCAAAACCTAGTCCTTTTCTGTTGTTAGCAAAAATTTGATTTCCCAATAGCATGTTGAAAGATTTTTCGCCTCTTGAAAAGTTATTCAAAGATTTCTCAAGATTTTGGACTTTGGTTTTTAGTGTTGTGTTTTCAGCGACAAGTGAGGTGCATCGATTTATAAAATCCTTTTTCCTAGTGTCAATGATTTCCTTAAGACTCAAGTTTTCTTTTTCAAGATTCTCAGAGTTATTCTTAAGTCTTGTCAATTCTGAATCTAAAACTTTACATCTTTTACATTCTAGGTTTTGAATATTTTCAAGTTCAGTTTCTAACCTAAAATTTTCACGAGCAAGTTCTCTCCTATCAGTTTTCAGTTTTTCAATTTTAGATTCAAGAGCATCAACTACTTTAGTGAGATCAAGACACATAAAAACAAGATCTCTATAGGAGTACTCACCTGCCTCACTAGATTCCTCAGAGCTTGCTTCTGATTCTGATTTCGCCATAAGACACAAGTTAACCACCTCTGAGCTGCTCTTCGAAACTTCCTCTCCTTCTTCATCATCCCAAGTCGCTGCAAATACCTTCTTCGTCTTTTTCTTTCCTTTGTTGTTTTTGAGAAGTGGGCATTTTTGTATGAAGTGTCCGGGCTTCTTGTAGTTAAAGCACGTCGGTTCATTATCGGAATTGTCAGAATCTTTTGTCCTATTACGACTTGTTTTCTCTTGCGTGGCTTGAATCTCGACCATTTTCTAAGATTATTGACAGCCATTGGAAGCTCTTCAATTGGATCTTCTCCTTCTTCATCGCTTTCTTCTTTGCTCTTTAAGGCAATCGTCTTCTTCTTTGGTTCGGAGTTGTTGCGTTCTTCCTTTGCTTTTAACTCAAGCTCATATGTCATCAAGTTACCAATCAATTCCTCCATGCTTAGTTTACTCAAATCTTTTGATTCTTGGATTGCCGTGACTTTTGCCTCAAAGTTCATCGGTAAGACTCATAGTATCTTCCTCACAAGCTCTACCTCAGTGAATACCTTCCCAAGCGCTCTAGCGTTGTACACCAAAGTTGAAAAGCGTTCAAACATGTCCTTTATGCTCTCGCCTTTGTCCATCACAAAGTTTTTGTATTCATTGCTGAATAGGGCTAGACGAGACTCCTTGACTTGAGAAGTTCCTTCGTGTGTCACCTCCAAAGTGTGCCAAATTTCCTGTGCTGTTGTACAATGAGAAATTCTATTAAATTCATTTTTATCAAGAGCACATATCAAAGCATTCATGGCTTTAGCATTTGTCGTTTTCAATCTCTTATCGTTAGCATCCCACCTATCCTTAGGTATAGGAATCTCAGTATCACCAACGATTATAGTGGGAGGTTTATAGCCAGTTTCAATAATATCCCAAACATCATAATCAACGGAACTAAGATAAATACTCATCCTAACTTTCCAATAAGCATAATCATTCCCGTTAAACATGGGTGGCCTAACAATAGATTGCCCCTCAGAAAAAGCATTATTTGATCAATTCATGACTCTAGAGTTAAATAAAAATACCAAGCTCTGATACCACTTGTAGGATCCTGATTAACCCTAGAGGGGGGGGGGTGAATAGGGTTATAGCAAATTTTCTCGATATAAACACAGAAACAAACTGCAGAAATAAATATGCTGAAAAGTAAATCACACACAAAATTTACCCAGCTTCGGCAACCCCTACCTACTGCTGCATTCCCAGATTCCTATTAGAATTAAGCAGTATCACGCTTACAAACACTCTACTAGACTCGCAGACCCTTTTGCTCCTGCTCACAAACACTCTACTAGACTCGCACACCATGCTCCCGCCTATAGAGTTTCGCTTACTCGCAACCACTGCTCCCGCCTATAGAGTTTTGCAAACTCGCACACCCTGCTCACTGAACTAATTCTAACTAGACAATCTGACACTACCTAAACCCTAGGTGGTGATTTACAAATTCTTTGACTTAAAAAGAAAAAACAACTTCAAAATTAAAACCAGGAGCAAAAATTAAAATACGGACTTGAATGCGTAATTTTTGCTCAATTAAAAAATAAGAAAACCCCTTTAATTAAAACCCTAAATAACTAAAGCCCCTTTAACACGCCGGCCCAATTGAATTTGCCCATTCCTTTTTCTTTTGCTTGGCCCGTTCCTTTGCTTGTGAGAATAATGGTGACTTCGTTGTCTTTCTGAAATTAGGGCTTTGGCTCTTTTGAAAATTAGGGCTTTCGGCTCTTGCTCATCCTCGATTTTTGATGATCGATTGTTGCGTCGCTTGTTCTCTGATAATTGATGCTTGTTGCTAGCTCGTTCTCTGATGATCGAGTTGTTGATGATTTCGGTATGTAATTTCTTTTGTTGCTCGTTTGATCGCTTGCTCTTTAACTCGATGCTGATGATGTAAATTGGGATTCAGTATTTACATGAATTCGTGACTTCATCACTTTCCTAATTTCTAATGCTTGATGCGCACGATTTTCCTGTTTTACTTTTTAACTTGATAATCACGGTTTCTCGAATCTCCTTGATTCTCAGGCATTTCAAACTTTCCTATTTTTACATCTCTGACCATTTCAAAAACAAAGATACGAATTTGACTTTTTCAAATTGTACACACACTTGTTCGTCACGTCGCTGTTTTGATTCCGTGAACATAACTGCTCCGGATGGTTTAACTTGAATTTGTGACTCCATGTATCACTGCACTACAAGTTTGTGAATTTCTCTGTACTATTGAACTTTGTTCTCTGGCCATCTTTTCTGGTCGGTTTTACATGAACATTGACTTGAGCATTTTGTATGTTTCATTGCTGCACCCATTCTGTTGCACTTGCTCATTGCTCCATTCATTTTCCATACTGAGTTGTTCATGCATGTGACGTTGAACCATACTGTCGTTTGCAACTGTGTCACTTGAGACTGCTGTGTTGATCTTATACTTGTGATCACTGATGCATTTGGAATTGGTCTGTTGTGTCCTATGTATGCTACGGCTCTGACCATCTGAGTTGGTGATATTGTCTTCATTGTGGCCTTGTTGTATTGAACTTCGATATTTGCTGGCTTGTTTCAGTTGCTTAGTGTCTTGGCCATGTTGGTTTAGTTGAGTCTGTCTGGTTGAGTTCCTGTTGGTTTAGTTGTGCATGTCACTGTTGCCTTGAACTTCTTGTTGGCCACTGTCGCATTACTGTATCTTGTGGCACTTTGATGCATTTGCATGTACTCTGTCATTGCTATATTGAGATCACTGTAATGGTATTCATGTACATTACTGCCTTGAACTTGGTCTCTGTTACTTCATTTGCCACTGCGTTGCATTGAGTAGCTGGTCTTTGTAGTTGCTGTGCCTCTCTTGTATTATTGGTGTCTGCAGTGTGTTGCATTACCATCATTGCTGTTTGGTCTGAACTTGACGTTGCAGTTTGTAGCTTGCCACTTTAGTTCTTCGCTTGTGCATATTATATTCGATACTGTTGTTGTATTCATGTATACTGCTGTGTGGTCTTGTGGCAGTTGCTTTGTCTCCATGTATTTCATGTTGTACGGGCATTTGGTTCATCGTATCTGTTGCACTTGGTCCCTGACCTTTGTTGCCTCTGAGTTTGAGCATTTGCACATTTGTAGCCTTGGTCTTTTTTTAACTTTACTTGAGAATCACTGTCTTGTTGAAGTTGTAACTGGACATGTTGCCTTTATTACAGTGGTCTGACTTGAACTTGATGACTTGACTGGTTCATCTGGTTGCACTTTGGTCTGCTGCCATGTTGCTTGTGCACTTGCTTGAGTTTTACTACCATACTTGTCATTGTGCACTGATTCTTGATGGCTTGCATGTTGATTTTTGATATTTCTTTGTGGTCTTTGGGATTTGCACTTGCACACTTGCTCTTGTTGGCTGCGCACACGAGTTGGCGAGGCAGTGCACACGTGTATGAATGTACACGTGTGTATTGCAGCCACTTATGATTACCTGTCCCTGATAGCGTTATCAAGTGTATATATCTATATGCACGACTTTGTGATGAATTCAAGTGTGAATGATGACGTACAACCCAAATAACTGAGGAAAATGATATTTTCAAAAACCATATTTTATTTTATATTGCAACAATATTTCTTTTTCAATTTTACTGCGTTAGTGAATATTTTTGCAGATTTCTCAGATGCTGGATTCAAACTGGAATGCAGTTGAAGACAAAATACGAGTGTGAGTGATATGTAGTGAGGTTGTTAATGTAAATTGAAATTGTGATGTATTCTAAGTTGTATATGTATAGTGAGAGCATGAATTTATACTATTTAAGATTGTAATAAATATTTGTTTGAATAAAATTTCTGTTTGAATTCAAATTCCATTCAAATTCAAATTCTGTGTAATTTATTTTATTCAACAAATATTTATTTAATCTATGAAAACAAAATAGTACATTACCAAATACATTTAAATGAATATATATGTTTATTATCATCAAACAAAAACATATAAGCGCATATTCAACATATTCTTGGACTCCCACTAAGGTAGACAGTGCTTTATCTTTGGTACTAAAGTCAACCAACCCTAACATTATCTTTGGACATTCTATCAATAAATGTTCCTCTCCATCACATGAAATGAAAACCCATATTCTCACTCTAGTCATAGCAGCGACTATAAGGGGTGTTGTTTGAAGGGTACATGTCTTAGCCTTCTTTTCCCCTTGCCTTAAAGAACATTCCCTGACCTAATGTCCTACTTCCTTACAACGATAGCAGCTCTTTTCCTTCCCGGTTGGAAATTTTGGCTATTTCTTTGTTTTAAGACACTCATGTAGAAAATGCCCTTTCTTTTCGCACTCGAAACAAGTTATATCATTTTGAACAAGTTTCTCTTTCTTCCTTTTTATCATGTCCGTACATACGACTGCACAGTGTCCTTTAAAACACCTAAAGCAGTAGATTCAACATAAGATCCTAGTTTTAATTTATTTTTTCTGCTTTATTTTGTGCACGTATTCTACGTGCCTACTTTAGAGTCAACCAAAACTCATCACCGTCATATGAGAAGTCATCCCGCCCCTAAGTGATATACCAAAACATCATCAGAAATTTCATACCATTTTATTTCTCGACTTAAAATCCATTTATCCAAATAAATTGATTTAACTTGTTCAATTTTGAACTTGGCTTTATTGTACAATGATAACAAGAATAATTTACCAAGCATTTGATACCATTCGCCCGAGCCATCATATGATCGATACTTTGAAGATTATTCCCATCATCACCAAATAGATCAATACCTTATTCTTGCAACTTTCCAAAGGGAATGTATCTTATAAAATTTTCAAATCACACAAATATTTTTACTTTTGTATATATCAAGTATACTCCTTTTAAAAAGGTGTGTCGATTTGCCTTTTTTAGGTATTTAGGAATCTCTATTGATTACATGGAGTCTTTATGCACCGAACAGAATTCATAAACCACTCAACAGATTAATCACCACAAAACATTTTTATACTAAATAACAAATACGCGCTCATATATATAATACTCTCAAAACGTAGTTATTTATTTGAAAAGGTTCACAAAAGATTCAGGAAACAATAATTAAGTTAAAACAGTTTTTGCAAAAGTTATTAAAAAGTGCTAGGAAAAAGTGCTACAAATAGTGTTTAAAAGCTATATTAATTAAAACGACTTTTCCATCTTTTGGGAAATTCATTTATATAACTCAAATCTCTTTTAAAAACTTTTAAAATATTTATAGAATTTATTTTCATATGTCTAAAGAATTTAGAAGTATAATTTCAAAGGAATACCCTTTGTTGATTTCAAACTACAAAACCATGAATATTTTGAAAACTTGATTTGGACTTATTTAAAAATATACAGGATGAAATCCTGGTTTTCTTTCTTTATTTGAAAGCTAAGGATATTGTTAATACCAAAAATGGACATCAACACCCAATATAATCTAGTAGAGATTAAATGAAGAATGAAATAAAAACAAAGTAAAAGTCATAAAGGAACACAAAGATTTTTATAGTGGTTCGGCAATCTTGGCTTACGTCCACTTCACATTTTTATTGATTTTCCACTTGATTATGATTATAAGAATGTCTAGATCGGTTAGGATCTATTATTACAAAAGTGAAGAATAAAAATGGCAGAGCCTCGGCAGAGAAAGAAGGATCCCTTTTCTGATGCCATGCCAGTTGTATTTATAGGGGAAAACGTGCACCGATCATAATGAAATTTTGGTAGAAGGTTCAAGAGGCCAAAAGGAAACAACCATAAAATTTGCAAGCCCATTGGGGACCACAATAGGTATCGATATAAATCCCTATTAATGTATCGAGATGGGCTGCTGTAACATTCCTGAAATATTAGCCAAAATAATTCAATAATTAAATTGATTTTGAATTTAAACTGTGAATTAATTTGAGATTTCCAAAATAAACTTAAAAATTTTAGATTATAAATAGAAATTTGGTGGGAATTTAAGGATAATTTTATTTGAGATGAATATGCACTATAATTTGAATAAATATGTATATATTTATAAATTTGGATTTTAAAACCACATAATTTATACTAGTAGAAATTGGTAATATTTCTTTTGAAAATTTTATTTTGAATTAGATATAAATGGTATAAAACTAAGCTTAAAAATAATATTGGTTTAAAAAGTAATATTATAAAATTGATATACATAAATAAAAAATTACAAAAGCTATTTCAGAATTTTAATTCAACCATATTATGTACTTTTTTATTTGATTTGATAAAAAGATTTAAAATACATCTTCTTCTGGAAAAGAATATAGTTTTATATTTCCAAAAATTTGAAATGTAAAAATATTACAAATGTTAGGAGTATGAAAATATAAATAATACAAATCACTTCCATATTTACAAATCAATAATACAAAAGAGGTAGAACATGAAAAATATATATATTGTACATATGTATATGTACAAACAATGTAATCATACCTTTAGATCTTACATGTTTATATACATACAAATAGCATCATTACTTGTATTTAAAATAATGAAATTTAAAAAAAAAATTACAAGAAACTTCACATCTTCCCATATGCCATCATATAGTATCTTAGAAAATCTGAAAAAAAATAGTAGAAAAAGATTTGGCTTCACATCTTTCAAAGCCATAAAGCTGTTCAAAACATAAGATAAGGAAAAAAAAAACCCAAAATCTTCATTCTCAAAACCAATCTCATTCTCACAACCAAAATCCAAATTTGCATTCAACTCCTCAAACCCAAATTACATGCTCACATCCATGTACAATTTGCATCCTCCAAATTCAAGTCTGCATATCCCAAATTCCTACCTGCATCAACCATGAAAGTTTCATTTCCCAAATCAGTAAACACTCCTCTTTCCAAAATTACAACCTGCATCTCAAATCTCATCCACATCCATAATCAAGTTGCAATATTCAAAACTACATTTTCAAATCTGCAACCTTGAAATCAAACATGTAGCTCCTCTTTTCAAATTCAAACCTGCATGCATCAATTATTAATCAAGTTAAAGCCTGCATGTAAAACCTGATAGCATCAAGTAGAAGCTTGCATGTTTTAAAAAGGCAACAATCATAGAAGGCCTGCACATCCATTTGAAGCCTGCAATTTAATCTTCATCAAGTAAGAAGGCTCTGCATTTCATAATCTGGGAGCAAGTTTATCTGCATGCAACAGACTTTAGCATGCATTCATTCTCATAAACTCTGGAAGCATCATTTATAGATCTGTGTTTGTAATTGGCAGATCCAAACTTAAAAAGAATTTGAAGTGGCAAAAGAAAAAAAAAGAGCCGGTTCCAGGCTCAAACACTTTGTTCTCTGTCTTTCTTCATCAAACCCATCAATGTGAGCAAACTTGAAAATCTTCCCTTTTAATCTGATATCTATGAATCAGTGAATTGCTTTGTTGTGCTTGCTTGTTGATATTGGATTGCTTGCTTGATCTTCTACTGAGTTAAATATTTGTACATGTTTTCATTTTTTTTCCTGCCTGTGCATATATGAATGCAATGCATGTATTGATTTCAGGGTTCTGATAGCTATAGTTTAAGATAAAATTTGATAAATAGTTTTCTTGCATTAATCTGGTTGTTATTAGGAATTAGAATTTGAAAGGAATTGGTTTATTTCCTGATGAAATAAATTTTTAAGCCTATATAAGTTGTTTAGTTTTCTGTGATGTCTGGAAAAAAATAAAACACAAACTAAATTCTGTTAAAATTGGGAAACATAGGTACCATGAGTTAATGTTCAGATTTACTTATTGAATCATTAAGTGGATGCAAGAATTTTAGATCAAAGATTAAGTTTATAGTGTTAAGAATAAAAAAATGCAGTTTCAGTTTACTGTATTTTACTTTTGATCAAGAATCAGTGGATCCTTGCATTTGATTGGATTGAAATTGTTTCTGGAAGTAGTTTATATATCATTGATCACAAGAATTTTTTTTTTTTTTTTTGATCTACAATTCAAGTTGAGATTGAATTTGGGATTTTAGTTGTTGAACCCTAGTTTAGGTGGGTTACAGTTTTGGGTAAATTTTTGAACACCCAAGTGCATCGAGTTCCATGCTATTTTGGGGATTGATGGATGGTGTAGTGATGGAGTTACTTCCGGAGTTTGGTCGTTGATGATGGCCGGAGTTGTGAAATATCGGCGTTGACAGGTTTGAAGGGTGGTGGTGTTGGTCTGTTCCAGGTTTTGATGTGGGTAGTTGCAGGGATTTCGACTCGGGTTGGTCTCGGGGGAAATAGGAAATGACTCGAAGCTAGTAGAGGATTTACTCGAAGTCAAATAGTCAGGTTCAGTGTATTTTTGTTTCAGGTTTTAAAAACAGAAACTGTTCTGTTTTTTTAGAATTTTGAAAGTAAGGTTTTAAAATTTAAATATGGAAATTGAACTTAGGAGTAAAACTTGAATCTAAAATGAATTCAAATTGTTTAAATTCTTATTTTGTAATAATTTGAATGCAGGAATTCAAATTTTGGGTTAAAAAAAATATATATAAAGAAACAGGAAACTATTTCAGTTTTATAAAATTTGAAACAATTTGCAAATTACAATTGTGACTTAGGATTTGAAACTGAATTTAAGGATGGTATCAAATAAGTTTAAAATTCTGTTCTTTTGTAATTATTTAAACTCTGGAAATTTTCAAAGTTTAAGTTTTTTTAGAATAAAACAGAAACTGTTTCTGTTTAATGTGAAGATAAGCTTAAATATTTTTTTTTAGGGTGGAGATTTAAACTGAGTTTTAGTTTGAATTTGAAAATGAATTCAAATTTTAATTGTCTGAAATTTGAAACCATATTGTGTTTTTAAGTTTAAATTTGATTTTTAACTCTCAAGTATAAAATGCATTGTTGTTTTGCATTTGAAGTAAAAGGTTAAGTATTTAATTTAGGAATTCAAATGAATTCAAATCTGAAGTTTTAAAATCTGGATTTTAAATTTAAATTTCAGTTTTAAAGTAAAGATTTAAATTTAAATTGCTTTCAAATGATTTTCATTTGAATTAAAGGTGTAAATTATAGAAAGAGTTTTAAAGAATTTAAAACTAAAATGAGAATGAAAGTTTTATTTCAATTTTGAAGTTTTAAAGTAATTTTTAAAATTGATTTGAATTTGATTTGAATTGAAATTTAAATCCTTTTCAACTTATTAATTAAGTATATGTTTCTTGTAAACATATAAGATTAAGTTGTGTATTGTTTTAAACTCTTATTTAAGACAAATTTGAGTCTTGAGTTTAAAGAAAATGTTAAATGGAATTTAATGTAAATTTAAAAACATTTTGTTTTTAAATGCATAATTTAAATAAGGAATGTTTATTTAAAGATAAAGAAAAGTATAATGATTTGTAATTCATTTAATTATTAAGGTAGTACAAATGGATAATTAATATAATTAATTAATTAAGAAATGGATAATTAGTTAAAGCAATTAAGGGTTTTAATTTGATTAATTAAAGTTTAAGATTAATTTTTCTTAGAATAATTAATTTGTAATTAAGAAATCATTAATTGAATGATATTAGATTTTAAATTAATTAATTGAAGATTTATCAATTGAATAAATATGGATAGTTAATTAATTAGGAATAATAAATGAAAGTAATCATATAGGTAATAAATTTAAAACCACCCAGTTTATTCATCTTAATTGTAGATGCTGATTGTTATTGAATGTTGTGTGAGGGATTGATATATTTGGTATGTGATGTGATGCTATGTGATACTTTGTGCTGATCTGCTATATTTGTGATGAATATACTGTTGTATGAATATGAAACCCTTTGACCCGTAAAACGACATTTGAATTTCGATGCGACAGGGAGTCGGATTCCAGTTGGTTATCCGAAACCCACATCGAATCATATTAGTGAATTTTTGTGATTGATAATTTACTTTATCTATGAATCTGTGAATATAAATAAGCGCTATGGGTTATACCGCTTATCTTTATGATTGAATCTGTGATGATGATGTTGTGCACTATTGTGTTGAACCCCTAGACCACACTTATACACACACAAATATGGATTGCACGTGGAAATGGGTTAAGTCACAGATTTTGAAATTGTTTTAAAATTTGAATTTTTGAATCCAAAATAGTTTTGGAATTAGGATTGAAGCATTTGAAAAAAAAATGGATTTCAAAAATAAAAGTTATGTGAATAACTTAATTGAGTTTGAAATTTAAATAATTTGATTTAAATTTAAATTCAATATTTGAAGTTGAATTCTATGATTTGAAAACTATGTTTAAAAAGGGTATTCAACTTATAAATGGATTTATATGGGTTTTTAAACCATTTTAAAAGGTGATGTTTTGGAATTTAAATTTAAACCAAGATTCCAACTTGTATAAATCGGACTTTTCTGAAACGAAAACTGTCGTTTTCAAATAATAGAAGTTTTCATATAAGAAATGGATTTCCAATGTATGTTAAAAGGAATTCAAGTTTTGAAATGAAAATGGTATTCCAAGTTATAAATAAATCTTTGGAACGGATTTTTGAAAGCTATAAATTAAATCTTTAATTTAAAGATTTATTGAGTTCATCCAATTGAAATGGAAGTTGTTTTGAAATCTATGAATAGATCTTTGTGAAACTAGGAGGAAACTTTGTGAAATAAATCTTTTTGTTTAAAGATTTAAAATGGTAATTTGTTTAACCATTTGAAAGAAAAGTTTTGGATTTTATAAGTTGTGACTTAACTAAAATCCCATATCCATATGTTTTAAAATATGGCGCTCATTATTCGGTTTAGCCGGGGAAGGACCTTGTGTCATATAGCCCATTCCGAATAGTGATACGACGTTATGGATAGCAATTGAAGACCGGTGGTGAAGACCGGATATTTCCAAAAACAAAAGGATAACTCATCGATTGTCTCTGCACTGGCTGATCCCCGGTATAGAGATCTTCATATGTGATGGGAAGTCCGGACGTGATTAGGGATTATCCGGATTTGCAAGGGCTTCTTCGGAAGTGCCTTCGGTTCTGTTCGAACCCGGAACAGACTTGTATGGTTGTATGTCCGACATTACACTTTGAGATGTTAACTGATTTCTATCAAATACATTTCTGCCTGGTGGCGGAGAATTTATTCTCTCAGCTTAACACCCTTCTCTGAGACGTACGAGCTCAGAGGTTATGTAGTTGATATTTATCAGTGATATTCCCAATTTGGTAATGTGGCATACTGAGTGCTGCTGTGTGATGATCATTGGTTGATCATTTGTGATATGATCATTTGTTTGATCATTTATCTTTGTGATCATTGCTTTGGTCATCTGTTGACCCAAAGCATGGCTTTGTGCCAAAGCGTAGCTTTGTGGACGAGACTGCATCAGGACCTCACTCCCCGGAAATGGTCGAAACAGGAAAGATGCGGCAAGGTTATGAGGGTCGCTCCCTTTAGGGTGTGTCATTCCCTTCTGGTAAAGGGTGGTATCAGGTATGGAGCCCTGGTATTTAACCTATGTGGTTGCTCCAATCTCATTTACTGTGTGGTTGTTGCTTTGAGGCGCCTCGGATAAAGGTCCCAAAGGACCGGGGGATGGCATATTCGTGTAGTAGTTACCTAGTTACAGAGGTAACCCGGCCTTGTGTTGGCAGAGATCTAACCGTAACGTTAGTTTCTCGGGACGTCCCACCAGAGGCGATCCCATGTGGCAGTAGGAAGTTCCTTAGCCTGACCATTTGTTGGAAATCCATTCATCCAATACGTGCCTTGTACGGTTTTAGTTGTAGAACCTGCCATTTAACATGGCAGCTATAGTAGGCATAGTATCATGGTACCTATGCTGGCTAGGATTTATATTATACTTTCGAAAGATTTTCCACTATGCACTAGTAATAATATCAAAGGATTTTTCTCGTAGTAAGCATGTTTGACTATCATAAGGAGAAATCTCCCCCATGTGTGCGTTTGCATTGTGTGTGTGCCGGGAGGCCTTATGGTAGTTTCATTTTTCAAAAAGCATTGCGGATTTCAAATTTAAATTCTGTTGTTTGTTTTAAAAGACCAAATGTTTTTGTTTGCTCATACCAGTCCCATGACTGACCTGGAGTTTATTGTTCCTTTCCTAAACTCTGGGTGCCCATTATTTTCCCACACGGGCAGTCTAGAGTTGGGGTTTTCAGATAATCAGTAGTAGGTGTAGATTCGATAGCTTTCAGCCTTAGGATTTGGCTCTCTAGAGTTGCTTCTGTTCATCTTGATTGGGAGTACAAGCTATTTCTGGATTGGTGCTTTGGAGATGGAGATTACTGATGCTGGAGTTCTTTCTTGAAGACTATTTTGGAGATTTTGTTCCGCTGCTAGTGTTATCTTTTTCTTTCCGCTGCTATTTCTTGTATCTCTGATGTATATTCATTGTACCATTCATGTTGTATCAGTTATTGTATCAAATGCTGTATATGAAATATATATTATTCATTTCTTCCGCTGTGTTATTTACTTAATGTGTTATAAGCTCCGGCGACTCGAATTTGAACGATCGAATCTGCGGCATTCGAGTACAATGTGAAGTATGGATGTCGATTTTCGAACGCGAAAAATTCGAATCGTTACATTTGGTATCAGAGCTGAAGGTTAAAACTTTAGCTCAGGAGTATAACACATTAAGTAACTCATTAGAGATAGGGTGAAGTAAACCCTAGAATGAGTATATCCCTGAGATATCCGTTCGAATGCCTCAGTAAATTCTCTTACTATCCACTGATAGTGAGTATGAGTGCGAGAAGAGAATGAGATAGGGGACATGGGAGTACTACTACAAATGGTCAATACCCTGCAACAGTGGGAATATCTTTTCTCTATCAATCTCCTTTGATTCGATTTCGAATTCTTTTGATTGCTTCGTGACTGCTCCAGAAAGAAGTTTCGGTGTGATGATGGCCATACGTATTGTTGTCGGAAATTCTTACTTCGTATCTTCATCGGTTTCTTATCAGCTTTTCGATCTAAACTCTAATGAATTTGAAATTGAAAATATTATATAAATTGGAAATTTTAAATTAGTAAATTGTTTAACTAATATGAAGATTTGATCCATCTATCTATTCTCTGGGATCCGATATATTCTACGAACGATTAGTTATCTCTTCGAACTAGTCAATGCCCTTGCATATTCGTAGACCGATGGACCCAAATATCTTGTGTAATATTATATGAGATTGTTCTCATATCTATTGTTGATATTCTTATTTGGTAAGCCAAATGCAGAATAGTTAATCGGCCTGATTTATGAGTCGATTATCTATCCTTGTGTATCTATCCATCATTGGTTGTCTTCCTACTTTCAAATTTCGAGGACGAAATTTCTTAAGGAGGGGAATCTGTAACATTCCTGAAATATTAGCCAAAATAATTCAATAATTAAATTGATTTTGAATTTAAACTGTGAATTAATTTGAGATTTCCAAAATAAACTTAAAAATTTTAGATTATAAATAGAAATTTGGTGGGAATTTAAGGATAATTTTATTTGAGATGAATATGTACTATAATTTGAATAAATATGTATATATTTATAAATTTGGATTTT
Source organism: Allium cepa (assembly GCA_030765085.1). Taxonomy (NCBI): domain Eukaryota; kingdom Viridiplantae; phylum Streptophyta; class Magnoliopsida; order Asparagales; family Amaryllidaceae; genus Allium; species Allium cepa. Next base: position 1,044,795,370 of record CM060929.1, read on the forward strand.
AAAACCACATAATTTATACTAGTAGAAATTGGTAATATTTCTTTTGAAAATTTTATTTTGAATTAGATATAAATGGTATAAAACTAAGCTTAAAAATAAAATTGGTTTAAAAAGTAATATTATAAAATTGATATACATAAATAAAAAATTACAAAAGCTATTTCAGAATTTTAATTCAACCATATTATGTACTTTTTTATTTGATTTGATAAAAAGATTTAAAATACATCTTCTTCTGGAAAAGAATATAGTTTTATATTTCCAAAAATTTGAAATGTAAAAATATTACAAATGTTAGGAGTATGAAAATATAAATAATACAAATCACTTCCATATTTACAAATCAATAATACAAAAGAGGTAGAACATGAAAAATATATATATTGTACATATGTATATGTACAAACAATGTAATCATACCTTTAGATCTTACATGTTTATATACATACAAATAGCATCATTACTTGTATTTAAAATAATGAAATTTAAAAAAAAAATACAAGAAACTTCACATCTTCCCATATGCCATCATATAGTATCTTAGAAAATCTGAAAAAAATAGTAGAAAAAGATTTGGCTTCACATCTTTCAAAGCCATAAAGCTGTTCAAAACATAAGATAAGGAAAAAAAACCCAAAATCTTCATTCTCAAAACCAATCTCATTCTCACAACCAAAATCCAAATTTGCATTCAACTCCTCAAACCCAAATTACATGCTCACATCCATGTACAATTTGCATCCTCCAAATTCAAGTCTGCATATCCCAAATTCCTACCTGCATCAACCATGAAAGTTTCATTTCCCAAATCAGTAAACACTCCTCTTTCCAAAATTACAACCTGCATCTCAAATCTCATCCACATCCATAATCAAGTTGCAATATTCAAAACTACATTTTCAAATCTGCAACCTTGAAATCAAACATGTAGCTCCTCTTTTCAAATTCAAACCAGCATGCATCAATTATTAATCAAGTTAAAGCCTGCATGTAAAACCTGATAGCATCAAGTAGAAGCTTGCATGTTTTAAAAAGGCAACAATCATAGAAGGCCTGCACATCCATTTGAAGCCTGCAATTTAATCTTCATCAAGTAAGAAGGCTTTGCATTTCATAATCTGGGAGCAAGTTTATCTGCATGCAACAGACTTTAGCATGCATTCATTCTCATAAACTCTGGAAGCATCATTTATAGATCTGTGTTTGTAATTGGCAGATCCAAACTTAAAAAGAATTTGAAGTGGCAAAAGAAAAAAAAAGAGCTGGTTCCAGGCTCAAACACTTTGTTCTCTGTCTTTCTTCATCAAACCCATCAATGTGAGCAAACTTGAAAATCTTCCCTTTTAATCTGATATCTATGAATCAGTGAATTGCTTTGTTGTGCTTGCTTGTTGATATTGGATTGCTTGCTTGATCTTCTACTGAGTTAAATATTTGTACATGTTTTCATTTTTTTTCCTGCCTGTGCATATATGAATGCAATGCATGTATTGATTTCAGGGTTCTGATAGCTATAGTTTAAGATAAAATTTGATAAATAGTTTTCTTGCATTAATGTGGTTGTTATTAGGAATTAGAATTTGAAAGGAATTGGTTTATTTCCTGATGAAATAAATTTTTAAGCCTATATAAGTTGTTTAGTTTTCTGTGATGTCTGGAAAAAAATAAAACACAAACTAAATTCTGTTAAAATTGGGAAACATAGGTACCATGAGTTAATGTTCAGATTTACTTATTGAATCATTAAGTGGATGCAAGAATTTTAGATCAAAGATTAAGTTTATAGTGTTAAGAATAAAAAAATGCAGTTTCAGTTTACTGTATTTTACTTTTGATCAAGAATCAGTGGATCCTTGCATTTGATTGGATTGAAATTGTTTCTGGAAGTAGTTTATATATCATTGATCACAAGAATTTTTTTTTTTTTTTTTTTGATCTACAATTCAAGTTGAGATTGAATTTGGGATTTTAGTTGTTGAACCCTAGTTTAGGTGGGTTACAGTTTTGGGTAAATTTTTGAACACCCAAGTGCATCGAGTTCCATGCTATTTTGGGGATTGATGGATGGTGTAGTGATGGAGTTACTTCCGGAGTTTGGTCGTTGATGATGGCCGGAGTTGTGAAATATCGGCGTTGACAGGTTTGAAGGGTGGTGGTGTTGGTCTGTTCCAGGTTTTGATGTGGGTAGTTGCAGGGATTTCGACTCGGGTTGGTCTCGGGGGAAATAGGAAATGACTCGAAGCTAGTAGAGGATTTACTCGAAGTCAAATAGTCAGGTTCAGTGTATTTTTGTTTCAGGTTTTAAAAACAGAAACTGTTCTGTTTTTTTAGAATTTTGAAAGTAAGGTTTTAAAATTTAAATATGGAAATTGAACTTAGGAGTAAAACTTGAATCTAAAATGAATTCAAATTGTTTAAATTCTTATTTTGTAATAATTTGAATGCAGGAATTCAAATTTTGGGTTAAAAAAAATATATATAAAGAAACAGGAAACTGTTTCAGTTTTATAAAATTTGAAACAATTTGCAAATTACAATTGTGACTTAGGATTTGAAACTGAATTTAAGGATGGTATCAAATAAGTTTAAAATTCTGTTCTTTTGTAATTATTTAAACTCTGGAAATTTTCAAAGTTTAAGTTTTTTTAGAATAAAACAGAAACTGTTTCTGTTTAATGTGAAGATAAGCTTAAATATTTTTTTTTAGGGTGGAGATTTAAACTGAGTTTTAGTTTGAATTTGAAAATGAATTCAAATTTTAATTGTCTGAAATTTGAAACCATATTGTGTTTTTAAGTTTAAATTTGATTTTTAACTCTCAAGTATAAAATGCATTGTTGTTTTGCATTTGAAGTAAAAGGTTAAGTATTTAATTTAGGAATTCAAATGAATTCAAATCTGAAGTTTTAAAATCTGGATTTTAAATTTAAATTTCAGTTTTAAAGTAAAGATTTAAATTTAAATTGCTTTCAAATGATTTTCATTTGAATTAAAGGTGTAAATTATAGAAAGAGTTTTAAAGAATTTAAAACTAAAATGAGAATGAAAGTTTTATTTCAATTTTGAAGTTTTAAAGTAATTTTTAAAATTGATTTGAATTTGATTTGAATTGAAATTTAAATCCTTTTCAACTTATTAATTAAGTATATGTTTCTTGTAAACATATAAGATTAAGTTGTGTATTGTTTTAAACTCTTATTTAAGACAAATTTGAGTCTTGAGTTTAAAGAAAATGTTAAATGGAATTTAATGTAAATTTAAAAACATTTTGTTTTTAAATGCATAATTTAAATAAGGAATGTTTATTTAAAGATAAAGAAAAGTATAATGATTTGTAATTCATTTAATTATTAAGGTAGTACAAATGGATAATTAATTAATTAAGAAATGGATAATTAGTTAAAGCAATTAAGGGTTTTAATTTGATCAATTAAAGTTTAAGATTAATTTTTCTTAGAATAATTAATTTGTAATTAAGAAATCATTAATTGAATGATATTAGATTTTAAATTAATTAATTGAAGATTTATCAATTGAATAAATATGGATAGTTAATTAATTAGGAATAATAAATGAAAGTAATCATGTAGGTAATAAATTTAAAACCACCCAGTTTATTCATCTTAATTGTAGATGCTGATTGTTATTGAATGTTGTGTGAGGGATTGATATATTTGGTATGTGATGTGATGCTATGTGATACTTTGTGCTGATCTGCTATATTTGTGATGAATATACTGTTGTATGAATATGAAACCCTTTGACCCGTAAAACGACATTTGAATTTCGATGCGACAGGGAGTCGGATTCCAGTTGGTTATCCGAAACCCACATCGAATCATATTAGTGAATTTTTGTGATTGATAATTTACTTTATCTATGAATCTGTGAATATAAATAAGCGCTATGGGTTATACCGCTTATCTTTATGATTGAATCTGTGATGATGATGTTGTGCACTATTGTGTTGAACCCCTAGACCACACTTATACACACACAAATATGGATTGCACGTGGAAATGGGTTAAGTCACAGATTTTGAAATTGTTTTAAAATTTGAATTTTTGAATCCAAAATAGTTTTGGAATTAGGATTGAAGCATTTGAAAAAAAAATGGATTTCAAAAATAAAAGTTATGTGAATAACTTAATTGAGTTTGAAATTTAAATAATTTGATTTAAATTTGAATTCAATATTTGAAGTTGAATTCTATGATTTGAAAACTATGTTTAAAAAGGGTATTCAACTTATAAATGGATTTATATGGGTTTTTAAACCATTTTAAAAGGTGATGTTTTGGAATTTAAATTTAAACCAAGATTCCAACTTGTATAAATCGGACTTTTCTGAAACGAAAACTGTCGTTTTCAAATAATAGAAGTTTTCATATAAGAAATGGATTTCCAATGTATGTTAAAAGGAATTCAAGTTTTGAAATGAAAATGGTATTCCAAGTTATAAATAAATCTTTGGAACGGATTTTTGAAAGCTATAAATTAAATCTTTAATTTAAAGATTTATTGAGTTCATCCAATTGAAATGGAAGTTGTTTTGAAATCTATGAATAGATCTTTGTGAAACTAGGAGGAAACTTTGTGAAATAAATCTTTTTGTTTAAAGATTTAAAATGGTAATTTGTTTAACCATTTGAAAGAAAAGTTTTGGATTTTATAAGTTGTGACTTAACTAAAATCCCATATCCATATGTTTTAAAATATGGCGCTCATTATTCGGTTTAGCCGGGGAAGGACCTTGTGTCATATAGCCCATTCCGAATAGTGATACGACGTTATGGATAGCAATTGAAGACCGGTGGTGAAGACCGGATATTTCCAAAAACAAAAGGATAACTCATCGATTGTCTCTGCACTGGCTGATCCCCGGTATAGAGATCTTCATATGTGATGGGAAGTCCGGACGTGATTAGGGATTATCCGGATTTGCAAGGGCTTCTTCGGAAGTGCCTTCGGTTCTGTTCGAACCCGGAACAGACTTGTATGGTTGTATGTCCGACATTACACTTTGAGATGTTAACTGATTTCTATCAAATACATTTCTGCCTGGTGGCGGAGAATTTATTCTCTCAGCTTAACACCCTTCTCTGAGACGTACGAGCTCAGAGGTTATGTAGTTGATATTTATCAGTGATATTCCCAATTTGGTAATGTGGCATACTGAGTGCTGCTGTGTGATGATCATTGGTTGATCATTTGTGATATGATCATTTGTTTGATCATTTATCTTTGTGATCATTGCTTTGGTCATCTGTTGACCCAAAGCATGGCTTTGTGCCAAAGCGTAGCTTTGTGGACGAGACTGCATCAGGACCTCACTCCCCGGAAATGGTCGAAACAGGAAAGATGCGGCAAGGTTATGAGGGTCGCTCCCTTTAGGGTGTGTCATTCCCTTCTGGTAAAGGGTGGTATCAGGTATGGAGCCCTGGTATTTAACCTATGTGGTTGCTCCAATCTCATTTACTGTGTGGTTGTTGCTTTGAGGCGCCTCGGATAAAGGTCCCAAAGGACCGGGGGATGGCATATTCGTGTAGTAGTTACCTAGTTACAGAGGTAACCCGGCCTTGTGTTGGCAGAGATCTAACCGTAACGTTAGTTTCTCGGGACGTCCCACCAGAGGCGATCCCATGTGGCAGTAGGAAGTTCCTTAGCCTGACCATTTGTTGGAAATCCATTCATCCAATACGTGCCTTGTACGGTTTTAGTTGTAGAACCTGCCATTTAACATGGCAGCTATAGTAGGCATAGTATCATGGTACCTATGCTGGCTAGGATTTATATTATACTTTCGAAAGATTTTCCACTATGCACTAGTAATAATATCAAAGGATTTTTCTCGTAGTAAGCATGTTTGACTATCATAAGGAGAAATCTCCCCCATGTGTGCGTTTGCATTGTGTGTGTGCCGGGAGGCCTTATGGTAGTTTCATTTTTCAAAAAGCATTGCGGATTTCAAATTTAAATTCTGTTGTTTGTTTTAAAAGACCAAATGTTTTTGTTTGCTCATACCAGTCCCATGACTGACCTGGAGTTTATTGTTCCTTTCCTAAACTCTGGGTGCCCATTATTTTCCCACACGGGCAGTCTAGAGTTGGGGTTTTCAGATAATCAGTAGTAGGTGTAGATTCGATAGCTTTCAGCCTTAGGATTTGGCTCTCTAGAGTTGCTTCTGTTCATCTTGATTGGGAGTACAAGCTATTTCTGGATTGGTGCTTTGGAGATGGAGATTACTGATGCTGGAGTTCTTTCTTGAAGACTATTTTGGAGATTTTGTTCCGCTGCTAGTGTTATCTTTTTCTTTCCGCTGCTATTTCTTGTATCTCTGATGTATATTCATTGTACCATTCATGTTGTATCAGTTATTGTATCAAATGCTGTATATGAAATATATATTATTCATTTCTTCCGCTGTGTTATTTACTTAATGTGTTATAAGCTCCGGCGACTCGAATTTGAACGATCGAATCTGCGGCATTCGAGTACAATGTGAAGTATGGATGTCGATTTTCGAACGCGAAAAATTCGAATCGTTACAGCTGCAATCCCTAGGAGGGGTTCTCTATGATGTTTGCTACTTGCTTCTAAATTTCGTGCAATTCCGACGTATGATTTATGAGATATCGCATTTTCCATGAAGTAGTGTTGCTTGAATTCTGATTTCTACCGATCCCTAAAAAGGAAGTTATGTCAATCCCTCTAGCTTTGCCTATTTGATCTACGATCCCAAGGTTAGGTTCCCTAGGGTCCATATACCTTGATCTCCAAATTTCATATGCTTTGGACTTGTGGATCTCAAGATATTGGTCGTTGAATGCAAGAATATCCTTGGATTTTGAAGTATACCAAACTGCATTCAATGAAGTTTTCCAATCCATCCCTCAGTGAAGCATGCTGATCCATACCTTTCATAAGCTATGTTGATACCTTCTTTATTTAATCATGCCGACTCCTTGCTCGCTTGACCATGCCTAACCATCCTCATTCAGCTACGCTGATCCCTCCATTATTCAATCTTGTCGATCCCTCTGAAGTTACCAAGCCATGCCGACCCCTTCACTTATTTAAGCTATATTTTATATTTTGAACACCCTGCATTTTCTATCTACCAATTCTGTTCAATTCTAGCATCGTATAACCATTTGTACTTTACTTTTGGGTCATTCAATCATTGCTCCGTGGTCATCGTTCTAAATACCAGTCGAATCTAACTTTTCCTGTCAGTCTGAATATAGCTGGGCCAAAAGGCCGGATAACAGATATAATAGTTTGGAATATTCTTATCTCAAAGAATTCCAAGCTATATTCCACTCTATATGTTTATTTAACTTTTTCGGTGCAAAATCGCGAACTATCGTTGACTTATTTTTCACAACTTGTTAAAAGTTCTCCAAATTGAGTTTTATTGTTTATAAAATATTTATAAACCATTTAAAATCACTTAAACAAATATTTTGCATATTAACTCTCACATTCACTTTTAAACAATTTCATAATATATTTTTTGAGAAAAATGAGTGATCCTCACAAAAAGAAGAGTACACATCTAATTTTATTCTACACTAAAGATGAGCTGTCAACAAACCTGACAAATAGCAAAATCCCTCCATACAAATAAGAAAAAAACCCACCCAAAAACCTACGCAAAATAAGGTCCAGAATAAATTACAATAAAGAAAACCAAACAATAAAAACAAAATACTCAAATCTACTATATCTGCAGTAACCCTTTAATCTAATATCAATACCTGCAGCTGCTGAGATTATTAGTTGAATACATACATATATACATGAGTATATATGTATGTATATTAATTATTATAAAAACAGAGCAACCTACACTACCACATAAAAAGAATATATAACTGAAATAAATGAATAATTATATACTAATACCTGCCAAGAAACTGACCCAAAACAATCTCACAAAAGCCAACGATGTATACTAGTACAAACTCAGAGTTACATAACAACGATGCAAGCTAGAATATAATAAAACAAACTGATAAAAGATTACAAAGAATATACCACAACAAACTTTAACTCAATTTTCAATTAGTTTGTCACAGACAAAAACAATATTTAAAAGAGTAAATAATAACCCAGCTGCCAAGATTAAACTAAACAGAATTAGAGAATTGAATATTTACATATATACATGAGTATACATGTATATATATTAATTATATATAAAAAAAACCTACACTACCACATAAAAAAGGATATTTAACTGTAATATATGAAAGATTGTATACTAAAACCTGCCAAGAAAAAATAACCCAAGAACAATTTCAAACAAGCCAACGATGCAAGCAAGTAAAAACTCAAAATTACATAACCTGATATGTAAGCCTCAACATAATAAAACAAACAGATACAAATTACAAGGAATATAACATGGCAGACACTAATTCATTTTTCAAATAGTTTGACACAGCAAAACAATATTAGAGCAGTAAACACTAACCCAGCAAAAAGAACCAAAGGCCTGCGTGTGAAGTCATATTGATCTCAAATGATTATAATTAGTTTAGGCTGCAATCAAAGATGAAATAAAACAATACCTACCAAAAAAAAAATAGAGAAGCTCCACATTAATACTAATACTGTAACATCCTGCCTTTTCATACGCTTCAAATCGACACACGTACCAATTCAAACCATACGGAAGGGCGGATTGTTATGTGGTAAATAAGAAAAATAAAGAAGAAATAAAATAAAACAGAATCTCACAACGAAGGATAAAATATAATAATCAATATATAGTTCATAAAACTGTTTACAAAACATTTGCTTCTTCTTTATACAATAAATATCAGAGTTCACATACCAATAAATATCAGTGCAGCGGAATTAAATGTGTAGTGGAATAATATAGAAGATAATAGTAATACAAATCTTCGTCTTCGTCCTCTAGAGCTAAATCTTCAAATCCTGAAACGCTCGGACTGACCCGAGCGAATTTGAAAAGACAAAAACACTCAAGTCAGAACTAAAGATCTTATATGAGTTAAATTAACAGAAATAAATATGAGTGCAGTAACTCAAGAGATGCTCGTGATTTACATCTCCTAAGGATCCGTTAAACTATTTACTATGTAGTATATTGCGCTATTATAATAGTGTCTAATTGTAAAATAGACTTACTTTTTTCTTAGCATTAAGGGGTTACCCATATAGCCCTTAACACGTAATAGTCCCAGTAGTCTATCTGGTATCAGCGCATCCCCAGATTGGGAGACTACCCTAAATACTCCACGGGCTACGGGAGAAAACCAAACTCGTACAAGGCACGATAGGGTAGGCGACACGACACAACTAGGCAATGCCAGGGTAGATATACCAATTACGCTTCCGGGTTGGTGGTAACGCGTAGCACGCAGCTACCGCCCACCTCGAACAAACTCCCTCAAATCAAAGAAATCAAAAGTGAAGGTGGCCACCGAATCAATCCAAAGTCAGAGTATAGTATCGAAGGGAAGTGCCCGATCAAAGGTGCTACCTTATTAACCCATCGATCGCTCCTGTTTTAGCCACCTTATGCCAACTCACGGGAGTTGGGTATATGTATTTACCTCAGAGGAAACGCCGCCGCCATCCTACTTCATTCTGGTATCTCCACCGCGTACACGGTTGTTAAAGTGGTTTTCGGAGTTGGCAGAGAGTATGACAACTTCCGATCCCGGTCTCTTCAACAACCAAACGTTATTATAACATCGCGGTCTTTAAAAATAGTTTATACTTTAAAACCAGAATATAATTATCCATTTCAAACCCATAAATACGATATCGTTTCCATTTCCAAAACAACTCATTTTGATATTATTTTATAAAAACCCAAATCAATAATATCATTTTTATTTCAAATATATTTCTTTTCCAAAATCATACTACTTTAAAATTTATAATATCTGGAGACAAACATTTGAATTATAACTTCCAAAACATAATACTTCGAAATTCATAGTTTTAAAACCATAACCTCTAAAACTTGAATGGTTTGGATATTCAACAGTATGTAAAATAGTTTATCTTAAATTACTTTATAAAGTAAATAATTTCCACGCCTTTCCCATTTATTTACTTTAAATTAAGTCTAAACCTATAAATCTAGATTCTCTTTCAGTTTCAATAAAACACTTCGATTCCAATATATTTCAAACTTTGACTATTTAACAATTTCAAAACTAAGGTTGCAAATTTTCTATTCAACCATTTATTATTTTATATTTTAGTCTAAAATATTTACATAATAAATCCATAATCATTTTAAACAAAACTCAAATTACTAACAACTAAATATTTCCTTCAATTTATTTATACTAGAAATATTCATTTGATTTATCTTGAATAAAAATTCAGTTATAAATATCATACCTTTAAATTTCCAATATTAATAAGTTTATATCAACTTATGGAGTTAAACTTTAAAATAAGCTCAATTCCAAATAAATTTTCGATTTATCTTCCAATCTTAATTGATTTGAATCCTTTAAAACTTTATATATATACAGTATCTTAAACCTGTACTAAATCATATAATATAAATTATCAAACTCCATTATTCAACTTATTCATTTTTATTTAACATATTTATACATAGCTTAAATTCAACAATTTAACTATACATGTATATATAAAATAATATTTATAAAATATCAAAATTTAATATTTATTAAACCATATCCTATCCAAACCATAGAAGTCATTTTCAAAATAATTACATATATAGACCAACGGTGTATGTATAAAATTTTCTATCCTATGGTCAAGTATACAGATATTTATCATTTCAATCCGTAATTTAAAATAAAAATTACGGTTATATATCATTTCAAACCGTAATCCCGAAGGAAATGAAATGCATAACAACTTGTAGTTAATATAAATAAACATCCATTCATCCATTAAAATCATACATCCATTTATCACAATCATCATCCAAATTCAAACAATATATCAATATATAACAGGTGATAAATAACTGGTATCAACTATCAATTTATATTCAAAAACAAACTATAACTGTTTAACTGGTAGTTTATATGCAATAAATAATAAATAACAATTTAATTAAATAAATGCAATTATCCGAGATGATATTAAAAATAGGCCAAACAAACATAAATAAATTTTCAAATCACATCATATATCAATTTAACAAATATAAGAAATTTTATAAGTTGTGAGTGGGTTAAAACACTCACCTTTTGAATTTAAATTGAATCTAAATTCAATTTAAATCCAAAAATTTGACAGTCTCCAAATCCTTACAAACCAACGCCAAAATGTCTGGAATTCAGATACAATCCCAGTAAAATAAACCGTGCGTGAATCCGAGCTCATACGCAAAAGTTATGAAAATTTGAAAATTCTGGTCCTGTGTCGACTTCGGTGCGCCGCTTCAAATCCCCGGTGCTTGCTTGGAGTTTTTGCCAAAACGACCCGGAGCGACCCATCTTCCTGACCCGAAGTAGATACAGCGTTTTTGCCTTTGAAACTCGAAGCGTGACTCGAAGTGGCTGCAGATCCGATTTTTTTTTTTTTTTTGAAACTGAAATTAATTTTTGGAATTTGGGAATTAGGTTTTTTTTCTGCCATTGGAATGAGGAGTTGAGAAGGATATGTACATATAGACAAATGAAAATAAGAAGTGGCTAGGGTTTATAACATGTTACATATAGACAAGGCTGAATAATAATAGATGGATCGGATTGGTATACGCGCTGAACGCTAAATGGCCCGAAAAGCCCGTTTCAATTCTGGAACGAAATTGGGTCAACCAATATGTCAAAATAGATGTTTTAAAATATTTTAAACACAATGGAAAAGATTTTGAGTCCAAATTCCATCTTATGAAGAAGTTATGCTAAAAACAATATTTTCCAAATTGATTTCAATTACATTTATTTCAAGGCGTTTCGAGTCCGTACGATCAAACGACAAGCCCGATCGCTACAAAACTTGAAATCTTACAATAATTCACCGTTTTGGATCCGATGAAACTGGTTTCGTCGAAATCCGAGTCAGTGGCCAAAATGGCTGTTTTTATATTAATTAAATAAATTTACAATAAATTGATTAACTCAAATTTCCTATTTAAATTCCGAAATTGACAATCTTTATCACTTTTATTTTCTTAATCCCTCGTATTAATTAAACAAAATCCAGATGTAAATTTAGAGTTTACAAATTTATTCATTTCAGCGTTAAATTTCAATTTCATTATATTCGCAAATTATAAATTAAATTTGCAAAAATTCCTTTCAATCGACTTTCATTTAATTATTCAATCTATTAGTATCCAATAGATGAGACTACCATTGGATTCATATCATTACGTAAATATCTCCAAATCTCATCTAAATTTATATTTACGAAATTTTTAAATATTAAATCCATTTAATTGCAATAAATCATATTATCATAATTTAAATTCAAATAAATAATTAAATATTGATTCCCATTCTTTTTATTCAAACAATCTTTATCCTATAAGCATACTTAACATTTGTTTACATTTCATTACACTGATACTTCTATATACATCTTAGATTTGTATCAACGGTTATATAAAAATGTGAATCTTATCAATTAGGCGTATTAATTAAGGTTTTAAACTCAATTAACAAAATTTCCTAAGTCCAATCCCTTTTTACCAAATTTGACAATCCCTAACCATTTGTACTACATTCCATATTAATGTAATATTTATTAGATTTTATTTTAAATTTACGTACCTTTTAACTTCCCTTAATTGAGATTTGATTCCCAAATTTTAATTTAACATACTAAATGAAATAAACAACATATAGATTGTTACCTATTTCCTTTACATGCCTTTATAGGTTTATTACTTAACAATCACCATTAAAAATCTCGTGTATACACAAATTTTATATTTCGTAATCACATTCAATCAATTACGTATTACTTTCCAACAAGTAATATGATTACTTAGAGAAGTTGACTTTTATTCAATTACCATTTATTGAAATCCACATTAATTAATTTATTAAATGCTTACATTTATTTCTCTATATCCAATTTGTTTCAACTTTATTTATATTAATACTATTCTCTTATTTTGGTTACTACTTATCAACTTGTTCTAACCTTATTACCTAAATTTCCGTTATTGTAAACCTTTATATTTTTTTCATTTAAATTAAATTTTAAATTCCAATTCAATCAACCATTTCAACATGCAACTTATAACAACTGCTTACAAGTATGAATGGAATATCATTTATTCCAATACTTTCTTAATTTACATTAACATATTAGTTAATTCCCTTTATATGAAAATCTATATCCAGGTATAATACTTACTGCATCTCATTTATTGAAATTTATTCAAATTGCTAGTAAATAGGTTTTAAGTCACCATTTATATATTTTATTTTAGCGTTTATTTCAATATTAGTTTCTAAAGTTTTTTTTTACTAAATTTAATTACAAGAACTCATTAATTCTACCAAATTAAATCCACGAAATTTACGGGTCGTTACAAATACTAATATAACCTGCGAACTAAATATAACCTGCGTGTAAAGTCATATTGATCTCAACTCAAGAAAAACAGCGCATTAATACTAATATAACCAGACCTGTAAAAATAACTATACCCCTAAAACATTAATACAAATAAAACCTGCGAACTAAATAAAATATGAAATCAAGTAAGGCAGAAAAACAATGTGATCCTATCTAGACAAAGAAAACAACACTGAGCAATAATTAAGGCCTTATTTCTATCAACAAAGAACATAAAATTAGAAAACTTCATCAAAACTACAGTGAATAAAAACTATCTTAGGCCTGCTGCAAACATACTAAAATATACAAGTCAATAAAAATAAGACAATTATGTACATATTAAAAACACAATGGTAAACATTTACCAAAAAAATCACCATAAATACAGCAAAAACAGAGTAAGAACAGGACATTTATACTAACCAAACAAAAAATTAACCCAGCAATATATACCTTGAGCCTGCAGCCCAAACCGATTATAAACAAAACAAAGAAAAACAATGGATAAAAAGAGGTTGCGAGCCTAGAATATAATAACCCTACATCTAGAAAAACAGCATGTAGAAAATAAGATTACAATTTTCCACACATTATAAGACTAGTATAACCGTACAACGGTGGGGAAATCGACAGTTATGTTATTTGATATAAAAGAAAAAACTATTTGTTAATTTTTTTCTTTTATTAATAATTTGATGAGAAATTAGTTGCATTTAAAAAAAATGAAATAATTGGTTGAATAAATCAACGCCAACAAAAATTGTATCCACTTTATGGAAGCACTATCTTTCTTTCGCTTTTAATCTTCCTCTTCTTGCTGTCTTATGAGTCTTTTTTATATAATTAAGTTGTCCCAAAATATCGCCTACCCTATCACCCTCAAAAATAGACAAGGAATCAGAGATGGACTATAACATTCACATATAAAAAATTAAAAGTAAAAGATAGAACATCATCCCTAGAATCAATATGTTCTTCTAACTAGCATATCATAGCCATTCTTCGATTTTCATGATTCATTCACATATCAAATATTTATACAAAACTATAAAAGAAGAAAGAAACAATTACATTATGCTCTGAAACCATTTACACCCTCCTCCTACTGTTAACCCATGTTTTCTTCATCCCTTTCAATATCTTTGCAAACCATATCATATTCATAATCATCAACGCAAAGGGCACAACAAAAACAAGAAAGTAACCATAGATGTCCATCTGCCTTACCTGTAAATTAAGCAAATGTGTGAAATTATAAGGGAAACATTGAGGCAACTATTAAATATGTGAGGTTGTTGACCTGTTCATAATGGATGTAAACATGGTGAAACACGTAAAGGAACAAGAGAATTCTTGCAACCTGCACAAATTAACAAATAAAAGATAAAAATGCGCTATAAATTGTATGTTAATAACCATAGCCTAAACATTTTCATATTAAGTTAATGGTGGTGCATCTATGAAAAATAATAAATTAGTGTACTGCTTCTTTTAATAATCATTATTAATTAGAGTGTATGACAAACAAAACGTGCATACCATACACGGGATGTAGAGATGATGTAGAGCATGAAAATTGAAAAGGTATTGACGATTCGAGTAACGAACACCAATGAATCATATACGACCAATTCTCTTTATTATTAGTAGATGTATAACCCATTATATGGAAAGCAGTTCTAGAGCACAATTTTGTGGTTAAGGAATGCCATATCTACTTGATCCTTTTAATTCGAATTAGGTTCAAAACTGAGTCTGCATGGTCTAGAGTCTTCAACTGTAGCTATGCATGTGTTGTCTGTGCGTTTAGAGATATTCCAGTACTCAAAAATACAATAATGATACAAGTATTAATCATATTTATCAAATTTTCTGCATAAATTAATTAATTATATTTATCAAATTTTCTGCATAAATTATTAATCATAAACGACATACTTATTTAGATGTTTATTATAAACACTACTTATCTTACAACACAAAACAAAATTCTTTTTTACCCAAATGTAGATACCTAATAATTCTATAAAGATGGTTAGAAGAAACAAAAACACTTCGTGTAAGTAAAGGTTAATTTATTTATATATCTCAAGTATGTGTGAATTGCTATAGTTTGTGTTAAGTTGATGTTTACAGCAAACCACTCTAGTCTTAATAGATGCCTTAAGTCTGGAAGGTGCTGAACAGAGAACTACCATATATCTGTATTCTTAGTTTGAAATCAGCCTTCTTAACAAACTATCACTAATGCCGAATAAACATGGTATCCTTTTTTGGGGAAAATGTAAGATTTGATAAAATAATATCGAAGATGTATTTGATTTAAGCATATAATTTTACTCGTCAACTATGTAGAACATCTATCAGGTTCTTTGAAAAAAAGCACAGAAGAAAAAATGAAAGAAAAAAACGTAGAGAGAAAGATAAAGAAAAAAAGGCATTTGTTTCGCAAATCAATAATATAAGAAATTACATATTACCAGCCAGCCAAGAAACAAAATTCCTCTATTAACAAGATACGCAGTGGAATTTTTCAACCCAGCAGTGTCCAGAAACCTTAACACACATGAAAACTAATAACATAAGCAAAAGGTAGTTTTTAAGAATTCCAAAGAAAATCAATTGATTTAAATTCTATAAAATTACCAACGTAGATTAACTGCTGGAGTAGTAGTCTCGGAAATAAGGACCATACAGGTGTACAATTGACCCTCTCCGGCTGACATGGAATAAGCCACAGAAACTAAAGCAAGCAGATGATGGATAACCTGAAACATACATTAAATACTAGTATGTCCATGCCTACTTGAACTGTAGGTTTTTAAGAAGATACCAGATAAAAATGCTGTCATGACATAAGAATAAAAGTCTCCAGCATATGTAAGGGTATATTAATCATAGAAATATCTAAGTAGTCATAACATCTTAAACTTCCTTCCGAAATATCTAGTGAATAGAAGAAATTGTTAAGAATTGCTTTTGACATTTTCTTAGAATCCTTGACTATACTTCATGTTAAAAAGTCCTGGGACAAGACAATTGAAGGTATAAAATACATCTGAGAAAGCTAAGAAATTAGCCAAAGGGCACACATAAAAACATTTATTGCTACTTTATACGGTTCATAATATAGAACTTTTGTACAGTTGACAAAAGGTTGTACACCTATGAAACTAGAACGTACAATATCAAAAAATAAAATAAAAGCTTCAGATATTGCATTGAAGGATAACAACGTAACTATAAGACAATAATCAAAAGCTTTAGTTATCAAATTTTAAGATGGCTATGCAACCTGAACTAGAGTCAACATGTAAAGACCCGATTTTACGACATCCGAAAGTCGACATTAGTACGTCCACTGTATCAAATGCCGCACAATCGAATGCTGGAAAACCGAAACGTTAAGGTTTAAGAAGAAGAAGATAGAAGAAGAACAGAAACAATAACAGAATCTCACATTTCGCAGCGGAACAATATATAATAGATAAATAAATAATCTTTTAAACAAAAACACTATATCGGTTTATACATCACATTATCAAAGTTTACAACAGCAAACAGCGGAAAAGAAATATTACATATATAAGTGATACGCATCGCCATCCAGCTTCAACTCCTAATCTCCACAGCAACTCTTTTCTGACTTCGCTCCAGAATAATTGACAACCTGACTCTAGGCTGCCCGTGTGGAAAATTATGGGCACCCTGAGTTTAGGAAGGGAACAATAAACTCCAGGTCAGTCATGGGACTGGTGTGAGATCTTAAAAACAATTATTCTTTTACAAAAGAAAACCAAAGAAATTTAAAAGAAATCCGCTATGCTTTTTGAAAATGAAAGTAGCATAAGGCCTTCCGGCAGACACACAATGCAATCGCACACTTGGGGGAGATTTCTCCTTATGATAGTCAAACATGCTTAATACGCCAAATATTTTTAATATTATCATTAGTGCATAGTGTAGAAAACATTTGCAAGTATAATATTAATCTTAGCCAGCATACGTACCATTATAGTATGCCTACTATAGCTACCATATTAGATGGCAGGTTATACAACTAAAACCGTACAAGGCGCGTATTGGTGATTGGATTTCCAACAAATGGTCAGACAAAGGAACTTCCTGGGCCATATGGATACGCCTCTGGAGGGACGTCCCGAGAACCTAACTGGATTTCTGCCAACATAGGCCGGGTTACCTCTGCAAAAATAGGTAACTACTACACGAGTATGCCATCCCCTGGTTGTAAACAATCTTTATCCGAGGATCCTCAACAACAACAATCACAAAGTAATATAGTTTTGCGATATCCACATAAGTTAAGTATCTGGGCTCCATACCATGATACCACTTCTATCCAGAAGGAAATGCACATACCCTAAGGGGCACTACCCCCTATAACCTTGCTACATTCTTCCTGTTTCGACCATTCCGGGGTGTGAGGCTCGACGAAGTCTCGTCCACAAAGCTACGTTTTTCACAAAAGCCATGCTTTGATCAAAAAATGATCAGCAACACTACGTATGCCACATTACCAATTTGGAAATGTATCACTAGTAACCATCAACTACATAACCTCTGAGCTCGTACGTCTCATAGAAGGGTGTTAAGCTAAGAGAATAAATTGTCCGCCACCAACAGAAATGTATTTGATAGAAACCATCTTTACATCTCAAAGTGTAATGTCAGACAAACATCCATACAAGTCCGTTCCGGGATTGAACGGAACCGAAGGCACTTCCAATGAAGCCCTTGCAATCTGAATATTCACTAATCACGTCCGGAATCCCCATCACAAAGGGTGATAAAATCTCTATACCGGAGCAACCCGGTGCAGAGACATTCGACAGGTATCCTTTCGCTTTCGAAAATACCCGGTCTTCAACACCATCTTCAAATGCAATCCCATTTGGTCGTATCATTATTCGGAATGGGTTTTATGACACAAGGTCCTCTCCCGGCTAATCCGAAAAAATAAGTGTTACATTCAGATTCAAACAAATCACAACAAATTCCACTTTGATCTTTTAAATAAAAGATCCATCACAATCACGAAGGTTCGATGTGGGTTTCGAATATCCATTTGGACTTCGACTCGCGGTCGCATCAAAATTCAAATGCCATTAAAGGCCAATATTGATAGTCGGTTATTTAACTATCAATCATCATTCACAACAGTCATTGGATTTCAAATAATTTTTCCCTAATTAATATTACTTTCAAAATATCTTCGCAAGATAAAATTTCACTTTTCAACACTTTGAAAACAAATTCAAATCAATCTTTCACACTTCAATCCTTTGAAAATAAATTTTAAATCAATTTTTTCCTTACGTGGAAAACATTTCCAATATTTCTTTATTTCCACTGAAAATCTGACGAGTTCAAATCTTTTAAAATAATATAAAATACTTATTCAAAATATACTTGGAAACATTTAAAATAAGCTATTTTAGAATATTTGCTTAAATATTAGTTGTGAAAAATACTATACTAATATTTCATATAAAAATTCAAGTCCAAAACTAATTTTAAAATAAAATTTGTAGATAAAGCATAAATATTTAAATAACTATTTACTAAATCAAATATCAAATTAAATCTTTAAAATAATTCCTTATATAATTAATTTAACACATTTTTACTTTAAAGGTTTAAAACAATTTTCAAAACTAATTTCTCCAATAATATTATTTTAAAACCGAATCTAAAACTTTTAAATTTTATTTCAAAAGCTACTCGGCTTTCTAGGGAAGAATTCTTTTCCCAATACAAAATGGTCCATTCAAATAAATTAATAAATCTTCTCGATTTATTTTAATTTACATTCCAAATTTTGTAAATTTCTTTCCACGCTTTTAAAAATAAACGAATATTTATTTTTAAAACAATTTCTCTTTCTTTTATAAATTCTCGTTGTGAATTTACATTTCCAAATATCAACTGGTATACGAATTTTAAATCGATTTCCAAATATCACCTTCAAACCAAATCAAATCCCAATTTGATTTACATTTATTTCAAACACAAAATCAAATTCCAATTTGATTTCCCCAAATTAATTTTCAAATATCAAATCAATTTCAAATTGATTTCCCAAATTATTTCCAAAACACCAAACCAAATTTCCAAATTAATTCCTAAGATTTATTCTAACTCCAAATTAATTCCCGAATCGATTTCTAAAATTATTTTCAACTCTAAATTAAATTCCAAATTTAATTTCTAAATTTATTTCCTTTCGAAATAAATTTCTTTATCTCTTTCAAATATTTAAAATCCGTATCTTAAATAAATTCTTCAACCATTAAACAATATTACCCGAAATTCCTTTATTAAAATATTTTCCTATATTTTTGAAATTAATTCGATCGGATTAGAAAAATCAACTTTAATACTTTAATTGTAACGGTCCAGGCTTTTCTACTTTAATTTTCAAAAAATCCAATTTCATATTTCTGGTATCCTACGATACCAAAAATATATTTAACTAAATTTTAGCCTTCAAGGGTTTCAATCACCAATAGTCACACACATATTATAAATAATCAACCAAAATTTTGAAAACAAATTAAAATGTTTTGAGGAATGCAGTTGGATCCCTCCAACCGTTTCCCTGCATCCACGGACGTTAGCACAACAATTGAATACCAATTCCACTTCAAGGTGGAATATCGCGGTATATGGGATTTATAAAATGTTATCTTCTATTATGCGGCGCAATAGGGTCTCATCCACTATATGATGCGGGAAATCAACAACTCCAAATACATATATAATACCAATTCCACTTCGAGGTGGAATATCGCGGTATATGGGTTTAATATAATAACCTCCGCTATTATGCGGCGCATAGGGTCTAAACCAATATAACTAATAACAAATTAATTATCCAAACACACAATCAATCAATTTTAACTTTAACTATAAAAATTAAATCAGCGATTGAGTGAGAAGATCTCACCTTTAATTTGCAATCCATTCCAACTCATTTCCATTTCGGCTTGTTTCTCCATTTTAAACCTTGTATAAACATTTATACAATTCATTAATATTCGGAATAATCGAATAATCAATTTTCGATTTGGTAGTTTAAATAACTAATAGTTTTATTTAAAAACTAATACTTCTAAATTTAGGCAAATTCTTTTTAATAAATTTATGTAACTAAAAATTTTAAATTTAAAACCAAATTCCCTTTGATAAATTTTCTTTAGTAACCAAAAGAATTAAATAAGTTAATTAAACACCTTAATGATTTATTCTTAACCCATTTTTTCCAATAATAAATTTAATTAACTAACAATTTGATTTTAAACTAAATTTCCTTTAATAAATCATTTTATCTACTAAATTAAATCTCTAACAAATTTTCTTTTAGAAAATATTTTTAGTGATTAAAATAATCAAATAGGTAAATTAACCCAATTAATCTCCAAAATATTTTTATCATAAAATTAACTAGTAGATATAAAATGTGTACAGGTTTATTTGTCTTTTTCCCAAAATCATATTTATTAAATTAAACAAACTTTCCTTTTCATAAATTCTAACATTGTTAAATAAGTTAATTAAACTAATCAGTCGCCTCAAAAAAATTTAAATTTTAACAGTAAGTTTAAAATTGTCAATCATTAATACTTTACTGTAATATATACATATTACTGCTATATTTTTTTGAAATAGTTTTGAATTTAACTGGTCAATCTTGAAAATAAATATATATAAAAAACAATACCTTATCACAGCAGCGAGCAGACCACCATTGATCGCCACTTCGTCGTCGATCAACCTCTGCCCTAAACCCTAGCCGCAATGCGCCTTCCTGACAACGCGCATGAACCCCAATCACCACTCGCGAACCACCCAGACCTGTCAAACTCGAGTTGAAGATTCGAGCTCCCATCTTCCCTGCTTGCGCGCGCGAGATGATGTGCCTCGTTCCTATGCCGAGATCGAAATCGCCGCGTCGTCACCCCGAGCTGCCTCGCGACTGGTGGCGCTCGTTGATCACAACCCCACCACACGCGACTCGATCAATTTGAAGCCGCCTTCGAATTCGTGAATTCGATTGAGAAGGGGAAAACTCCTTTTTGATTTTTGGAACGAAAATTTTAAAAGGTGGGCAGCCATTTTATTTTGATTTTCGATTTTGATCGGCCATTTGATTTTTTTGAACAGGAGAATAAAGATGAAGGCTCATTTCTTTTATTTATTTTATTTTTTTACTTTATTTTTAAAAGCAACACGTATAACACGAAGAAGGACACGTGCTAAATATTTCTCAACGTGTTTGCTTGCTAGAAATGAAATTATATTACTTATCATTTATTTTTAAATTTAAATTTTAAGTTTAAATTCAAATAGTCTCGAATTACGCAACTTACAATCTCGAACTCCGATCGAGACGTGCTGCTGGGCGTTTATGATATTATATACCTATTCCGAACGCAATGGAAGAGGTTCCGTGTCCAAATTTGATCGTATGGAGAATATAACTTTTTGAACTAGTTAAAATATTGAATTTTCGATTTAAATTTTAGCGCGTTTATCTACCGTACGATTACACGAAAACTCCAAATGCTACGAAAATTGAAATCCGATAATAATACAATATTACGGATCCAATAGAACTGGTTTCGTTGAATTCTGAGACTGTGCCTCGGAAGGCGATTTTTAAATATCGATTTAAACGATAAAATTCAATACTGAACAAAACAGTTTCAAATTCAATTCTGAAGCTTCTATCATCTTCAGTACTATCAATATAAATTTTCTAATCCATCAAATTATTTTTTACAGGCTCAAAATTGAAGATTTACAATTTTACCTAAATTTCTATAATTAAATTCAAAAATTAAATTGCCAAATTCATTCTGTTATCCGAAATTCAAGTTAAAATAACTTTCAAACATTTACAATAAATTAAATATTTTAATTTTCAAATATTGAAAATTTTGGATCGTCACATCCTTTCCCCCTTAAAAGAATTTCATCCTGAAATTACTAGCTAAGAAGAATGGACCATAACCCATTTATTAAGTACCCAAAATAAACAGTTTTAACAACTGGTCAAAACCAATCTTTATATTAAAGACCCATTATTACTTCAACTAACTTTCCAAAACCTTCCATAAATTCCAAAAAATATTGTTTTCTTAACCATTCGAATTTAATTTTAAATTTTCAAAATTTTCTCAAAATTTTTCTAACTCCCTAAATTTTCGAAAAATTTCGCCAGCGTCTCCTTTGCGCGGCTAGCTCGGTACAACTACAAGATGGAACCACAGGCCCTCAGATTTCAAAAAGAAAAGAAAAGGCCAAGCGGCTAGACAATAAGATCATCAAATTTCATACTGAAATTCAAATACATACCTTTTTGTCGAGCAATTCAATTTTATCTTCAAAAATCAAAATCCGAATTCCATTCCTTTAATACACCTGTATATCCAGCTAGCCATAATATCTAATTACAACATTCAAATTTATTTTGCAAATTCCTTTACAAAATTTCAATACTTACTTCTTATATCAATTTTACTTTACTATTGAAGTTATTATCCATTTTCATTCTATCTTGCATTTTTAGTTTCATTTGAATTCAATTTACAATTTCAATTATATTTGGATTTAATTTACCTTCTGAATGTTGAGTTTATCAATTATTTTTCATTCACAATTGATTTATATTACTATTTTAAATTAGTTTCATTTATTGATTCATTACAAATTCCAATTCATTTTATTTCACACAATTCAAATTGGTTATCAATATTCAGTTTCAATTCCAGTTTTATTCTTTTGTTCATTCCTAAAAATTTATTTCCAATTCACTATTTTGGTTTATAACCGCTTATATTTAAACTAGACTTCAAATCCCATATGAATTTAATTTATCATTCATTTATAATTATTGAATTCAATTCATTTCAAATTATATCTATTTGTCATTCCTTCAATTAGTTTCACTTACTAATTTTTATTTCAATACTTTGCTTTGCTTATAACAAATCAAATTCAATTCTAATTCTATTTTATTTGCTTACAAAATCGAAATGAATTTCAACATTCAATTCACTTTCATTTATTTGCAATTGCAAATTTATTTATTCATTTACAATTTTAGTTTCCACTTTAATAGATTTTATTCCAAACTTTTTAGTCTATTATACTTCTTAAATTTGCCTTCATACAAATTAACTCAAAATTTCAATCTCAATTCTTTTATTCAATTTTCATTTTTAATTCTACTTGAATTAAATTTTCCTTCCAAATTATTTTATTTCCACATTTACCTTTTTCTAACTTCTCTTTAAGTTAGATTTTATTTTAACTTCTAACTCTACAAGTTATCAACTTAATGGTATTCCATAAATATTTTATATAACATTCCAAAGTCTTTTCAACCTTTCAAAATTCATTTTTGAAATCAATTCAAATTATCCTTTCTGAATTCCCAAAACCAAAACCAGTTTGAAAACAACTTTTATTTAAAATCATTTGGCAGCAATTACTCTTTTGGAAACCCGAAAATGAACATCGATGATGCTGCAGTCATCATCGAAGTTATTTTCCAGTGACCGAAAAGAGTTTAGAGCTTTTATCCCTTCAAAATGTTTTCCAAACCTTTGAAAATCATTTTCAAACTAAAAAGGGATTTAAATTTCCAAATTATCCAAATTTAAAATCCTATTTGTATATGAATTTTATTTCTCAGCTTTAAGTTATGATTTCAATTTCTTATTCAACTTCAATGATAATAATTTAATATTCCTAACAAACAAGCATCCATATACTACAATAATTTATGGAAATTATTCTTTTTATATACAAAATAGTTTTGGGTAAAGTTATTTCATTTACCCTACTTTTAAAACAATATCGTGTCGAATTGTTCTGTACGAGTGTTTAGAGATCCCTGTCGATAGAGTTGTGCAGACTATACCGACCAAAATCCATATACCACTCAACAAACCAATCATCACAATATAAAACAATTTTATATTCACTAACAAATACGCGCTCATATCTATTATTACACTCAACTCATTCTAGAGTACTACTGACTCTATCTCTAATGAGTAACACCCACCATAGCCAAGGTTGTCGCTTAACCAAATGCTCTGATACCAAATTTGTGACGACCCAATTTTACGACGCCCGAAAGTCGACATTAGTACGTCCACTGTATCAAATGTCGCACAGTCGAATGCCGGAAAACCGAACCGTTAGGGTTTAAGAAGAAGAAGATATAAGAAGAACAGAAACAATAACAGAATCTCATATTTCGCAGCGGAACAATATATAATAGATAAATGAATAATCTTTTAAACAAAAACATTATATCAGTTTATACATCACATTATCAATGTTTACAACAGCAAACAATGGAAAAGTAATATTACATATATAAGTGATACGCCTCGCCATCCAGCTTCAACTCCTGATCTCCATAGCAACTCTTTTCTGACTCGCTCCAGAATAATCGACAATCTGACTCTAGGCTGCCCGTGTGGAAAATTATGGGCACCCAGAGCTTAGGGAGGGAACAACAAACTCCAGGTCAGTCATGGGACTGGTGTGAGATCTTAAAAACAGTTATTCTTTTACAAAAGAAAAACAAAGAAATTTAAAAGAAATCCGCTATGCTTTTTGAAAATGAAACTACCATAAGGCCTCCCGGCACACACATAATGCGATCGCACACTTGGGGGAGATTTCTCCTTATGATAGTCAAACATGCTTAATACGCAAAATCTTTTTAATATTATCATTAGTGCATAGTGCAGAAAACATTTACAAGTATAATATTAATCTTAGCCAGCATACGTACCATTATAGTATGCCTACTATAGCTACCATATTAGACGACAGGTTATACAACTTGTAACGACCTTAGATTTTAATTTAATTTAAATTGATAATTAAATGAATTTTTGAATAAAATTGTAAGATAAATTGATTCAAATGGAAGCGAGTTTCCCCGATTCGACTAGAAAATATATAAAGTCATATGGATCTGACAATTTGTATATATGTGAATATATATTTAAATTGGATTTGAAATAAAATCTTAAATAAATGGTTTTAAAAATAAATATAGAGATATATATGTATATACATTAGATATGAATTGTAAATGAATGGTTTAATAATAATTGATAATAATAAGTATTACAATTGATGGTTAATAATAATTTTAATTTATAAATTTAATATAAAACAATAAATATTAAAGTAAAATAAATAATTTAAGTTAAAATAAAAGAGGAATAAAAATAAGACAATGGAACAAAAGAAATGACAAAACAAAGTTTAAATATAAAGTGATAAAACAAAGCAAAAGAAATATAAATTCAAAATATAAATACAAGTTAATAAACAAATCTGCAAGCCACTAATATCTCCAGCCGAAATCAAATTAGCATAGTCAAAGCAAACAAAACATATAGTCATGTACCCTTGTCAAATGAAGAAATAAAATATAGCCTGCATAAAGCTGTAAATAATTAATGCAAGCATACCAGCCATGCCTATTATACTAAACAAAACAAAGAAAAGTGATAAAGGACTCATGTATTCAATACAAAACATCTCAGCCATGCTTATTGAATAAACAAAGACATCACTCTGTACATTCTTTCCTCTATATATCAATATCAAGCTTCACATTTTCAGTTCGTTCATTTAAACTAAGTAGCATCTGAAATGATATCATCTCAATTTAAAACAAAACTTCAAGTTTAAACGCGACAATTCAACAAGCCAGAGATTAAAGAAGAAGTTTCAGTTTGCAGTTTTAACAAGCTTGTTTCAACTATGTTCTTTCTTCTTCATAACAGTGAGTAACATCACATTTCAATTTTAAGTATCTATTATTTGTTTCTGGAAATTGAATATATTTTCGAGTGAGTAACTTAAATTTAATAATGTTTAAGTAGATTCATATATATATTGCTTATGTCTGAAATGAATATGTTTATATGTATACATATTTATGAAATTCTGTGTATATGTGATGCCTGCATATTTAGTGATCTGGAAAACATCTCTATTCTTGTTTCTCCCAGTTCAGATTTGCAAATAAATTCCCATCTTTTGATCTAATCATTGTTAGAGCTTAAAAGATAAACAAAAGTTGCTTGTTGATTTTAAACTAAGTTTTAAAAATTTATTTTTGTTCAAACAATGTCATATTAGCTCTGGAAATCAAAGGAACCTAAGCAAACTTTAAATAAGTTAAATTTCCAAACATTTTAATTCACGAATTCAGGATTGTAATCTGAATTCATACACTATAACATGAATTTTAAAACCTCAATCATGATTTTTCGAGTTAGGAAATGAGAGCAGTTTTCAGTTGAACGAAGATGGGTTTTCGTCGAAATCCAGGCGATCAGAGGGTGGTTGATGATTGAGGTCTCGTGTGGAGGTGGGCGACCCTACGGTGAGTCGAGGAAAAATAATTGGAGGTGGCCATGGCCATAGTGGCGACAGCAGCAAGCATTTGAAACTTCTAGCCCTAGTTTTGGTCGGAGTTACAAATCGATCGAATTCAACGACGAGAGGGAGCCGGAAGCGATCGGAACAAGGCAAGGTTGTTCGTGGGTCATCGGCGGCGATGTGGTAGGAGTTTCAAGACCTCCGGCGGTCTAAATTGTCATCGACGAGAATTTTTCTGGCATTGAGTTGTTCCAGGTTCGACTCTGGGTACTCGATTTCGATCGGAAGCTCGAAATGATATGGTGGTGGTTGGATTGGGTTGTCACCTCAAAGCGTGATGTGCCGGAGAGTTCAACCAAGATCGGAGGGCCTTCGATGAAGCGTGCACGTGCACGGCGGCCAGGATGTGCATCTGAGCTTTCTGGGTTTGGAACGAATACGTTGACTGGAAGTCAATAGATGGGTTGCTCGAAATTGTTGGCTTGTTGACTCGAAGCAGAAGTGATGTAGCTCGGGTTTGTTAATCTGGTTCCAGGCTTTAGGTTTTAGAACTTTGAAATAAAAGTTAAAAGCTAGTTTGAAATGGGAAGAAAATTTTAAAACAAGTAAATCTAAGTTTTAAACTGGTTCGAGTTATGTTTGAATCTCAGTTCAAAATAAATTAAACTGTAAACTTCAATTTGTTTAACTACTTTAAAAGTGTTTAAATAGTTTTAATTTAAAAATAAAATTTAAAAGTATAATTGGATGAAGAATTGATAAATTAGTTTAACTTAAATTTGTAAGTTAAATAAATCAATTTATCTTTAAAGCTGGAATGTAAATAATTTGATTTAAAACTTAAATTCAAAATGAAACTAAATTGTAAGTTCAAAAGTAAAATGTTTAAATTATATATGTTATTGTTAATTAAGTCATTAATAAAGAAATGGGTTATCTTAGAGATAATTAAGGTAATTAAAATGATTTAAATTAATAAGAGAATTAAAGAATGATTTATTTAATTTATAAATAAATAATTTGGATTTAAATTATAATTAGAATGATTAATAATGAAATAAATCTAAGATAACTTCTTAAGAAAGTGATTAGGAAATGTTATTAGTTAATGAAGATAATTAACTAAGGATTTTTAAGTATTTACTAAGGTGATTAATTTTAATAATTAATCCGATTAATTAATTTAGATAATCAATTATAAATCGTTAAATGTAATTACTTAATGAAAGTATATAAGGATTAATCACTTATTGTAATTAATTTTAGAGATTTTGATTAATTAAAGTTAATTAATTATGTAACTGGTTTAAACGTTGATATGATTAATATGATTAATTAAGAATAATTTAATTAACTAAAGTATTTGATGAATAGATTAATATCAAATGATTTGTAATTAATAAATTAAATCAAGATTGGATAATTAATTCATAAGTAATTGATTAAATTGGAAATAAATTAAATTATTTAGGATAGATCAATTTATTAATCCTACTTATAAATGATTATTAAATGCTTGACCTTACTTATGAATGATTGCACTGTATGAGATGCCTTGAATTGATTGTCCTATCTGATCTGTGATATTTTGTTCCGTGGATGGAGCCATGTATAATTATTCATTTATTTACATCTGTATATTATCTATGAACCTATGAATGAAGATAAGCGTTATAGTTTATATCGCTTATCAACTATATTTCTATATTTTAACTATGATGATTGATTAATGTTGCACTATTGTGTTAAACCCCTGGACCACACTTATACACACACCAATATAGATTTCACGAGGAAATCGATTAAGTCACAGATTTTTGAAATAGTTTTAAATTTGAATATTTGAATTCAAATGTTTTGGAAATGGATTGGATTTAAAGTGAAAAGCTTTTGAAATGGAATTTCGTAGATGAAATTTATTTTGAATAACTCGATAAAATATGAAGTTGAATAATTTGATTTGAATTTAAATTCAAGATTTGAAATTAAATTCTATGATTTAAAACTAGGGATTAAAAATGTTATACCAGTTATATATATGGGTTAAACTACTTTAAAAGTATTGATTTGGGGATGTGAATAGAATTCAAGGGCTTTAACTCGTGTAAATAAAATTGGATTTTTCTGAAATGAAAACTGTTTGTTTTCAAATAATAAAAGCTTTCACATGAGAAATGAACGTCCAATTTGTGTTCAAAAGAATTTCAAGTTTGAAAATGAAGATAATTTCCAAGTTATGAAAACGATTTAAAAGCTATAAGTTGAATCTTTGATCTAAAGATTCAACAAGTTAATCGAATTTTGAAAGCTATGAGTTAAATCTTTGATTTAAAGATTTAATGAGTTAATCCAATTGGAATGGAAATTGTTTTAAAGTCTATAAATTGATCTTTGTGAAATAAATCTTTTTGTAATATAAAGATTTGAAATGGTAATTGGTTTAAACCATTTGAAGAAAAGTTTTGGGGTTTTAAGTTGTGACTTAATTGAAATCCCAATATCCATATGTTTTTAAAATACTGCACTCACTATTCGGTTTAGCCAGGAGAGGACCTTTGTGTCATATATCCCATTCCGAATATGTGATATGTCGTTATGGATAGCATTTGAAGACCGGTGTTGAAGACCGGATATTTTTGAAAGCGAAAGGACAACTCGTCGAATGTCTTTGCATCGACTGGTCCCCGGTATAGAGACTCCATACGTGATGGGAAGTCCGAACGTGATTAGTGAATATCCGGATTGCAAGGACTTCTTTGTAAGTGCCTTCGGTTCTGTTCGAGCCCGGAACAGACTTGTATGGATAGTATGTCTGACATTACAAATTGAGATATAAAGCTGATTTCTTTCAAATATATTTCTGTTGGTGGCGGAGAATTTATTCTCTTAGCTTAACACCCTTCTCTGAGACGTACGAGCTCAGAGGTTATGTAGTTGAAGGTTATCAGCGATATATTCCCAATTTGGTAATGTGACATGCTGAGTGTTGCTGTGAAATGATCATTGTGTTGATCATTTGTGATAGGATCATTTGTTTGATCATTTATCTGTGTGATCATTTCTATGATCATTTGTTGACCCAAAGCATGGCTTTTGTATAAAGCGTGGCTTTGTGGATGAGACTTCGTCGAGCCTCACACCCTGAAATGGTCAAAACAGGAAAGATGCAGCAAGGTTATGAGGGGTAGCTCCCTTTAGGGTATGTGCATTTCCTTCTGGAAAAGGGTGGTATCATGGTATGGAGCCCAGATGCTTACTCATGTTGAAACACTTTATTATGATTGTGTGATGATGGTGACGAGTCCTCGGTTAAAGGTCCCAAAGGACCGGGGGATGGCATACTCGTGCCAGTAGTTACCCCGTTAGGGGTAACCCGGCCTTGTGTTGGCAGAGATCCGGTTTGGTTCTCGGGGACGTCCTTCCAGAGGCGTTCTCATGTGGCAATGGGAAGTTTCTTGGCCTGACCATTTGTTGGAAATCCAAAGAAACAATACGATCTTGTACGGTTTTAGTTGTAGAACTTGCTTCCTCAGGAGGTAGCTATAGTAGGCATAATATAATGGTACCTATGCTGGCTAAGATTTATATTCTACTTTCGAAATGTTTTCCTACACTATGCACTAATAATAATATCAAATGTTTCTTTTTAATGCGTATCAAGCATCTTTGACTAACATAAGAAGAAATCTCCTCCAAGTCTGCGTTTGCATTGTGTGTGTGGAGGGAGGTCTTATGGAAGTCTCATTTTTAAAAAGCATTGCGAATTGACTTTGAAAATCTTTTGTTGAATGTTTTAAAAGATAAACTGTTTTTGTTGCTCACACCAGTCCCATGACTGATCCGGAGTTTATTGTTTCTTTCCAAAACTCTGGGTGCTCATTATTTTCTACACGAGCAGTCTAGAGTTTGGATTTTTCAGATAGTCAGGTTTAGTAGATTATCTGGAGTTAGTTCAGTATTTGGACCACACCAGTCTTGCTTAGCTTGGTGCATGGTTATTGGGAGTTCGAGCTATTGCTGAATTGGTTCCTGGAGATGGAGTTGCAGTTCTCGGAGTTCTCTTTTGAAGACTATCTTAGAGTTATATTGTTCCGCTGCTAGATGTTATCTATTTTTCTTTTCCGCTGCTATTTATTGTATCATATCTCTGATGTATATTGATATCTATTGGATCATCTGTTGTATCAGATATTGTATCAAAGCGTATATCAATGTATTATTCTTTTATTCCGCTGTGTTGTTTACTTAATGTTGTTATAAGCTCCGGCGAATCGGATTTGAACGGTCGAATCTACGGCATTCAAGTACGATGTAAAGTATGGATGTCGATTTTCAAGCGGGCAAAATCCGTCTCGTTACACAACTAAAACCGTACAAGGCGCATATAAGTGATTGGATTTCCAACAAATGGTCAGGCAAAGAAACTTTCTGGGCCACATGGGTAAGCCTCTGGAGGGACGTCCCGAGAACCTAACCGGATCTCTGCCAACACAAGGCCGGGTTACCTTTGCAAAAATAGGTAACTACTACACGAGTATGCCATCTCCTGATTGTAAACAACCTTTATCCAAGGATCCTCAACAACAACAATCACAAAGTAATATATTTTTTGGATATCCACATAAGTTAAGTATCTGAGCTCCATACCATGATACCACTTCTATCCAGAAGGAAATGCACATACCCTAAGGGGCGCTACCCCCTATAACTTTGCTGCATTCTTCCTGTTTCGACCATTCCGGGGTGTTGGCTCGACGAAGTCTCGTCCAAAAATCTACGCTTTTCACAAAAGTCATGCTTTGATCAACAAATGATCAGCAGCACTTCGTATGTCACATTACCAATTTGGGAATGTATCACTAGTAATCATCAACTACATAACCTCAGAGCTCGTACATCTCAGAAAAGGGTGTTAAGCTAAGAGAATAAATTCTCCGCCACCAACAGAAATGTATTTGATAGAAACCAGCTTTACATCTCAAAGTTTAACGTCAGACACACATCCATACAAGTCCGTTTCGGGATCGAACGGAACCGAAGGCACTACTAAAGAAGCCCTTGCAATCCGGATATTCACTAATCACGTCTAGAATCCCCATCACAAAGGGTGATAAAATCTCTATACCGGAGCAACCCGGTGTAGAGAACATTCGACAAGTATCCTTTCGCTTTCAAAAATACCCGGTCTTCAACACCATCTTCAAATGCAATCCCATTTCATCGTATCGTTATTCGGAATGGGTTTTATGGCACAAGGTCCTCTCCCGGCTAATCCGAATAACGAGCGCTTATTTTAAAACTAAGTGTTACATTCAGATTCAAACAAATCACAACAAATTCCACATTGATCTTTTAAATAAAAGATCCATCACAATCACGAAGGTTCAATCTGGGTTTCGAATATCCATTTGGAATTCGACTCCCGATCGCATCGAAATTCAAATGCCATTTAAAGGCCAATATTGATAGTCGGTTATTTAACTATCAATCATCATTCACAATAGTCATTGGATTTCAAATAATTTTTCCCCAATTATTATTACTTCCAAAATATCTTCGCAAGATAAAATTTCACTTTTCAACACTTTGAAAACAAATTCAAATCAATCTTTCACACTTCAATCCTTTGAAAATAAATTTCAAATCAATTTTTTCCTTACGCGGAAAACATTTCCAATATTTCTCCATTTCCACTGAAAATCTGCCGAGTTCAAATCTTTTAAAATAATATAAAATACTTATTCAAAATATACTTGGAAACATTTAAAATAAACTATTTTAGAATATTTGCTTAAATATTAGTTGTGAAAAATATTATACTAATATTTCATATAAAAATTCAAGTGCAAAACTAATTTTAAAATAAAATTTGTAGCTAAAGCATAAATATTTAAATAACTATTTACTAAATCAAATATCAATTTAAATCTTCAAAATAATTCCTTATATAATAAAATTACTTATATAATTAATTTAACAAATTTTTACTTTAAAGGTTTAAAACAATTTTCAAAACTAATTTCTCTAATAGTATTATTTTAAAACCGAATCTAAAACTTTTAAATTTTATTTCAAAAGCTATTTAAAAACATACTCAGCTTTCCAGGGAAGAATTCTTTTCCAAATACAAAATGGTCCATTCAAATAAATTAATAAATCTTCTCGATTTATTTCAATTTACATTCCAAATTTTGTAAATTTCTTTCCACGCTTTTAAAAACAAACAAATATTTATTTTTAAAACAACTTCTCTTTCTTTTATAAATTCCCATTGTGAATTTACATTTCCAAATATCAACCGATCTAAGAATTTTAAATCGATTTCCAAATAACACCTTTAAACCAAATCAAATCCCAATTTGATTTCCAATTTATTTCAAACACAAAATCAAATTCCAACTTGATTTCCCCAAATTAATTTTCAAATATCAAATCAATTTCAAATTGATTTCCCAAATTATTTCCAAAACACCAAACCAAATTTCCAAATCGATTCCTAAGATTTATTCTAACTCCAAATTAATTCCCGAATCGATTTCTAAAATTAATTTCAACTCCAAGTTAAATTCCAAATTTAATTTCTAAATTTATTTCCTTTTGAAATAAATTTCTTTACCTCGTTCAAATATGTTAAATCTGTATCCTAAATAAATTCTTCAACCATTAAACAATATTACCCAAACTCCTTTATTAAAATAGTTTCCTATATTTTTGAAATTAATTCGATCAGATTAGAAAAATCAACTTTAATACTTTAATTATAACGGTCCAGGCTTTCTACTTTAATTTTCAAAAAATCCAATTTCATATTTCTGGTATCCTACGATACCAAAAATATATTTGACTAAATTTTAGCCTTCAAGGGTTTCAATCACCAATAGTCACACACAGATTATAAATAATCAACCGAAATTTTGAAAACTAATCAAAATGTTTTGTGGAATCCAGTTGGATCCCTCCAACCTGTTTCCCAACATCCATAAACGTTTGCACAACAATTAAATACCAATTCCACTTCATGGTGGAATATCGCGGTATGTGGGATTTATAAAATATTATCCGCTATTATGCGGCGCAATAGGGTCTCATCCGCTATATAACGCGGGATATCAACAACTCCAAATACATATATAATGTCATTTCCACTTCGAGGTGGAATATCGCGGTATATGGGTTTAATATAATAACCTCCGCTATTATGCGGCGCATAGGGTCTAAACTAATATGAATAATAACAAATTAATTATCCAAACACATAATCAATCAATTTTAAATTTAACTATAAAAAATAAATCAGCGATTGAGTGAGAAGATCTCACCTTTAATTTGCAATCCATTCCAACTCATTTCCATTTCGTCTTGTTTCTCCATTTTAAACCTTGCATAAACATTTATGTTTATACAATTCATTAATATTCGAAATAATCGAATAATCAATTTTCGATTTGGTAGTTTAACTAACTAATAGTTTTATTTAAAAACTAATACTCCTAAATTTAGGCAAATTCTTTTTAATAAATTTATGTAACTAAAAATTTTAAATTTAAAACCAAATTCCATTTGATAAATTTTATTTAGTAACCAAAAGAATTAAATAAGTCAATTAAACACCTTAATGATTTAATCTTAACCTATTTTTTCCAATAATAAATTTAATTAACTAACAATTTGATTTTAAACTAAATTTCCTTTAATAAATCATTTTATCTAATAAATTAAATCTTTAACAAATTTTCTTGTAGAAAATATTTTTAGTGATTAAAATAATCAAATAGGTAAATTAGCCCAATTATTCTCCAAAAATTTTTTATCTTAAAATTAACTAGTAGATATAAAATGTGTATAGGTTTATTTACCTTTTTCCCAAAATCATATTTATTAAATTAAACAAACTTTCCTTTTCACAAATTCTAACATTGTTAAATAAGTTAATTAAATTAGTCAAACACCTCAAAAAAAAAAATTTAAATTTTAACAGTAGGTTTAAAATTGTCAATCATTAATACTTCACTATAATATATATACATATTACTGCTATATTTTTTTCTGTTTTTTATGAAATAGTTTTAAATTTAACTGGTCAATCTTGAAAATAAATATATAAAAAAAATACCTTATCACAGCAGTGAGCAGACCACCATTGATCGCCACTTCGTCGCCGATCAACCTTTGCCCTAAACCCTAGTCGCAATGCGTCGTAACAACGCGCATGGACCCCAATCACCGCTCGTGAACCACCCAGACCTGTTAAACTCGAGTTGAAGATTCGAGCTCCCCTCTTCCCCGCTTGCGCGTGCGAGACGATGCGCCTCGTTGCTATGCCGAGATCGAAATCGCCGCGCCGTCTCCCCGAGCTGCCTCGTGATTGGTGGCGCTCGTTGACCCCAACCCCACCACACGCGACTCGATCGATTTGAAGCCGCCTTCGAATTCGTGAATTCGATTGAGAAGGGGAAAGCCCCTTTCTGATTTTTGGAACGAAAATTTTAAAAGGTGGGCGGCCATTTTATTTTGATTTTCGATTTTGATCGGCCATTTGATTTTTTTGAACAGGAGAATAAATATGAAGGCTCGTTTCTTTTGTTTTTTTTTTTGTTTTTTTTACTTTATTTTTAAAAGCAACGCGTGTAACACGAAGAAGGACATGTGCTAAATATTACTCAACGTGTTTGCTTGCTAGAAATGAAATTATATTACTTATCATTTATTTTTAAATTTAAATTTTAAATTTAAATTCAAATAGTCTCGAATTATGCAACTTACAATCTCGACCTCCGATCGAGACGTGCCGCTAGGCATTTATAATGTTATACGCCTATTCCGAACACAATGGAAGAGGTTCTGTGTCCAAATTTGATCGTATGGAGAATATAACTTTTTGAACTAGTTAAAATATCGAATGTTCGATTTAAATTTTAGCGCGTTTATCTACCGTACGATCACATGACAACTCCGAATGCTGCAAAAATTGAAATCCGATAATAATACAACATTATGGATCCAATAGAATTGTTTCATTGAATTTTGAGACTGTGGCTCGGAAGGCGATTTTTAAATATCGATTTAAATGATAAAATTCAATACTGAACAAAACAGTTTCAAGTTCAATTCTGAAGCTTCTATCATCTTCAGTATTATCAATATAAATTTTCTAAGCCATCAATTTTTTTTAACAGCCTCAAAATTGAAGATTTACAATTTTACCCAAATTTCTACAATTAAATTCAAACATTAAATTGCCAAATTCATTCTGATATCTGAAATTCTAGTTAAAATAACTATCAAACATTTAAAATAAATTAAATATTTTAATTTTCAAATATTGAAAATTTTGGATCGTCACATAACAATTGACCCCAAATGCACTGGGAGAGAGAGTTTAATATAAAATATGTTAAAGTGTAAGGATAAAAAAATAGAGTCTAAGTCATTAATGTGAATAGATGGATGATAGAGGACAAAACCAAAATCTTTGGAATTAAAAACTTTACAGGAAAATAGTACATAGCGTAAAACTTTACCTCAAAGAAATTTCGGTCACTGGAATTCGGCAACAAAACAATATGAAATTCCATAATACTAAACATTAAAGTTTACATAAACGACCCAAAATACTAAACATAGATTCAAGACTAAAAACTAAAAAACAACCAATAAAAACAGGTTGATACTCAACCATCATCAATATACCCGCCGTTTAAGCGTGATAAAGTAAACTAGACTAAACAAAAGACTTGCTTCTTCAGTCGCATACCATATGAAATAACTGATGCTGAATGAATCAGAACTTAAGAAAACTTAGCAAGAACAGTCGATGTAGCCTGAAAATGCCAATGCGTCCATTTAGCTATGTTAAACATCTGATATGTAAACAAAGAAAAGAATCAAAAGATATAACTTCAGTGTAAGTGCTTCCTGACCTAAACTGATAATTGTGGATATAAACTTGCAGGAGAAATTATATGACAACGAAAGATCCATAAATCCAACAGAAAACAAACACTGACAACAAAACTTAAAATAGCCTTGGGACCAAAACATCAAACTACCTAATTATAAAATAACATGATACACCAAGCAGGTCCAAAGCAAGTTGCCTGCATAAAAACTGAAACAAGAAACCCATAACTAAACATTACTTATTGATGGGGCAAAATAGAAAAGTAAATACTTTCACTAAATTAAAACTGTTGCAACTATTCAGAAAGTTAATGCAGACTAAATTCATAGGTAATTCAAAAGAAATATGATCATAAGCACATGGCAGCTAGTTAATAAAAATCACAATGATAAAAAAATGTGGGAACTAATAAAATATCCAAAACTATAATAGCCATAACTCACATTTTAATTAATTGAATTACCAACATATGAATTTGAAGCCATTCACAAGAGAAAGCGTTGCCCATTTTGGATTGACAACAAGTTAGAGCTGAATAGATTTTGCTTGATGATTCTTCGAAGCTTCACGTCCAGATCATCTTCATCTTCTCTTATCTTAACCGTAGCATAAGCAATGGAGTAATGAATTGGTTAAATTCCTAGTTTATGGAGTAATGAATTGCATGAAGGTCAGAGGGTGCGAAACTCTGGACGCGATGTTGGAAGACCGTAAAGGCACAGAAATTCAGTCGCCGGAAGTAGATTGATACGATTAGCAAAGTGCTTGAAGGTGTGGCGACGAAGATGAAATTGGGGAAAATATAAGTTGTAGATGCGCTTAGAGAGGGAAAGGTTGCGTGAAAGGTGGATTTGAGAGAATTAACTGGTGTTGAAAAATTGATCAATTGAAGACGTGGCCTGAGAAAAATCAAGAGACAAATGTTGGATTTGAATAATAGAATCGGAGAGAAACATGGGAAAAGCGGAGCTTGCAAAATAAGAGAGAACACGGAACTGCTGCTTGCATGTTTTTTGGGCTTCAGAGTAATCGATTTTGGGCAACTGACAGTAAACAAACCTCCCTAATGGTTGGTTTGATAAAACAGCTAACCATAGAACAGTTAAAAATTATTTCAACAATTGGACAAAATAAAAAAATAGCAAACTAAAAAATTTGCCAGTATAATGAAAACAAACTTAAACCTACCAATGAAAAACATTAAAACATAAGTAATATCAATCTCTTAAAAAGATTGAACTGATATAATAAACATACAACTAACCACAAGTTTATTAATTATACGCCATATAAGTGATAGAACTTTTAATATAAACAGGAGCTTCAAAACAAATAATAACTCCAAATTGAAGAAACTTAAACTAAGTGATAAAATGTTAAGATTGATTTCAAAAATTAATTTGAAATCCCAAATCTGACAATAAGATTGAAAAGAGTTTTTAAAAAAAACTACAATAACAAGTGAACTAAACATTAGCAAGATCCCAACTAAAAACGGTGAGTACTACAATATGAACACCTAGAAATCTAAAAATTACAGGAAATAATTCTAAAATCTTAAATGGAAATTTACCACTCCAGAAAAATACCATATGCTTTACACCTAAATGATAAATCTAAAAAGTATGTTATTTAAAAGGAAATTATGATTCATAATGTATTTGAGAATATAATAATCATAGCACAAGTAATATAATGTAGAAACCAATTACAAAAAATTAATATTCTAATAAAGGCACGACATGAAGAGAATAACTAGAATGAATATGTATGTAGTTTAAGCATAGAATTAAAATATTATTTCTATTTTAAAAAAATGATTTCCTAAAAGAATATATACGAAATTTTGTCTTTCTAAGAAACTCCTTAAAATTTAAAATTTTATTTAGTTTATAACTAGGATTTGAAATCCAATTAAAACTAAAAATAGAAATAACATATATTTTAGGTGCTCCAAGCTAAAATTAGTATTACTAAAGTACGTTGATTTCTATCAAACCAAATATACCGACAAATAAGGGTGAAAATGGCATCTAATAAAAATCTATTCTGACCTTTATAATGGAATCTAATATCATTCCAATATAACTCACTAGTTATATAGTTAAGATTTATATTAAAATTGAATAAATTAAAGTTTTTACAAGGAGAAAATCAGTGTTACTGCAATTAAGTATAAATGCATAATATCCTCCTTATTATTATTACAAAAATAATAGTATTGATCATTAAATATATTTTTCTTTTTTGACTGTTCTATAGTATTCAACTTCTTATGTAAAATTAACCACATATGCACCTTAGCTTTAGGTGGAGCTGTTATCCCACCTTTTGGCAAAGCCGAGATATCCAAAGGTTAACTGAAAACCAATGATTATTAGTCATAAATATCGATTACGCATCGCAGGTTCACTATGGATATCGATGGATTTTGTCCGAATACGGATCGGGCTATAACTCACAAAAGATGACAAGTAAGGCTATAAAATCCAACCTTTCAAATTTCAGGTTAATCGGAGTTCGTATGATCAAGATATGATCAATACAAGTTAGAAAATATATGTTGTTTGTATCCATCTGATTAGTCTGTTCGAATCGATCATATTCGTAACCAATGAAGACAAAGAACTGAAATAAGCCAACAAGGAGGAAGTCAAGAGGCATCCTCTGTAGCTGGAGAAGGACAAGCTTCGATCTACATCATGAGGGACGAAATGGAGGCCATGGCGGATTCGATACACGAAAGAATATTGAAGAGTCAACAGGAGATGATGCAAAGCTTCTTTGAGCAGATGAGAGCAGCAAGTGCACAAAACTTGGACCAACTACAGCGGCTGCAAGTGCAGGACAAGGAGTCAGGATTGCAGAAACCAACGAAGGTCGGATTCAAGACCAGAATGCAGGGCCTGAAGGTAATCAACAAGGACTTGGGGGCAGACCCTCAGGATCTAATGCTGGAAGACCCATAGATGGAACTCAACAGGCCAAAGCCAACACTAACTCTAATGAGCCATATGAAGAGTATTACCCAGAATACCCTTCGAGACCTGGGGGCAGGATAGAAATATGACAAGGGGGCGACCCCTGGATGGAGATGAAAGGATGGCTGGATTAGTGCGAAGAATCATGAGAGGAGGATTGTCAAGCGGAGGATTGGAGGAAGTTAGTCAGAGCCCGTTCACTTCGAATATCAGGAATGCGAGGAATCCTCCGAAGTTCAAGTTACGTATGTTGGACCCTTATAACGGAAAGTCAGACCCGACACATTACCAGATATATCAGACATGTGGAAGTGCTGGGAGAGTCCAAGGAAGTGATGGAACAATGCTTCCCTTTATTCTTATCAGATTTGGTCACGCTTTGGTTTAGGCAGCAGGAGAATGGATCGATCAAAACATGGGGCAAGCTTGTGGAATGCTTCATGAGACAGTTCAGGGTCCACGTGACGCGACCCAAGAGTGTGATGACTTTAGATTCGATAAAGCAGAGGACCGGAGAGTCCATAAAATATTTTCTATTATGATTCAATGTAATGGTGGCTTCAGTAGACCGCTCGGATCCATCGATGATTTTGATGGCGGCGGTAGCAGGAGTTGCTAAAGGCATAAAGTTTAAGGATTCTTTGGCAGAGATCCACCACAAGATCTTGGAGAATTCTATCATGAAGCTGAGAGATTCATTCGGATAGAAGATTCATGTGCCGAGAGATGAGAAACAAATGTTGTGCAAGGCGAAGGAACCACCAGAGAACAGCCTGAAGCAGATAAGGGAAAGCGAAAGCGAAAGCAGGACGACAGATATGATGGTTCTGACAAACGAAAGAAGTTCCGAGAACCCAGATTCAGACAATACACAGATTTGACGGCAAGCCTGGAACAGATCTACACGGAGACTCGGGGGCAACTCCCCTATTGAAAGCCACCCAGGAGAGATCCCACAGAGCGGGAGCGTAGGAGTGGAAAGTATTACCTATTCCATGAGCTGAATGGGAACACTACTGATGAATGCCGCCATCTGAAGGATGAGGTGGAAGAACATATCAGGAGTGGTAGATTGCCACAATATACCAGAGAATGAACAGCGGCCGTAGGACCTGAACAACTACTGCCTCCACCAAACATGACTAATCCTGGATCGAGATCGCGACTCATCTTCAATTGATTGTGATGGCAAGGGTCAAGTTCAGGATTTGGACTTTGGTCAAATAAATTCCTTAGATTTGATTTTAAAATAAAGTGTCTATTCCACTTACACATGTACAAGAACCGAAGAGATCCCCAGGCATGCTCTGAGATGGTAATAGACCGCTCTGCCCGGAGAGGCAATATTTAGATTTTACTGTTGTTTGAGATTGAACAATCTAGGACTTGAAATTAATAATAAAACTTGAATTTTGTAACATGAAACCTTTGACCGGAGAGTTAAAGGACGAACATAAAAAACCAGCTTAAACATGATCGCATTATGACCTTACCCGGAGAGGCGGGGTCCGGATGCAAGAAGTGAGTTGCTTCGCCGGAGAGCGACAAGATCGACCCATTTAACGTCGTTCCCCATTCACCAGAGAGTGATTGGATCGAGGTTCGATAAAAGCCCGGAGAGGCTATGATCGGCCTAGGATTTAGGCCATGACATCGCTTAATGTTAAGATACACCGAACCGGAGTGCGGGGGTGTTGCCGCTTCGCCGGAGAGCGATAGGATCGGCTCACTTGACGCTGTTTTCCCTTTACCGAAGAGTGACAGAATGGGATCCAGCAAGAGCCCGGAGAGGCTATGATCGGTCCATAAGGAAAAATATATCGCTATATGCCTTCCTGGGGCCGGAGTGCAAGGGATAGAAAGCAACGCCGGAGCGCAATAGGATCTTTCTATTCAATCGCTTAGTCTGGAATGGACTCGGCAAGGGTCTGGAGTGACCATAGATAGTCCAGAGAGACTGTAGAATTTCGTTCTTGACTTCCACAGATGGAAATGGATACTGATTTGGGTTCAAACAGCCATAAACGTAACTAACAACACTATAAGCTATGAATAATACGTGGACTCACTGCATTCGATTTGAGACTGTTCAAAACAAACCTTTTACAAAAAAGGAATGTTTTGGGGGCAAAGTATTATCCCACATTTTGGCAAAGCCGAGATATCAAAAGATTAAATGAAAACCAATGTTTATTAGTCATAAATATCGATTACGCATCGCAGGTTCACTATGGATATTGATGGATTTTTTCCAAGTACAGATCGGGTTATGATTCACAAGATATGACAAGCAAGGCTGTGAAAGCCAACCTTTCAAATTTCAGGTCAATCGGAGTTCATATGATCAAGATATGATAAATACAAGTTAGAAAAGATATGGTGTTCGTATCCATCTGATTGGTCTGTTCGAATCGATCATATTCGTATCCATAAGAAAATCATGACATCAGTCTGTTCAAATCGATCGGTTTCATATAGATCAAAGAGACTTTGCCTCGATCTGTTCGAATCCATCAGGTTCGCATCGATCAGAGTGAACCCCATCGTTTTTGTATCCCCGTGTTCGAATCGATCAAGAAAGTCGTTCGCATCGACTATGTTTGCAATGGTCCTATTCGTGTCGATCGTGCATATGCTGTTCATATCGATCCACAAGAATGTTCGGTACAAACAGTGCCTCAACTTATAAACAATCGATGCGAATAGAGCTGCGAACTATCGAGACAAAAACCATTCTTCATCGATGCAAGATGTGACACGAACCATCGATGCGAACGTACTGATGCAAACGAAGCGAAAGCCTTGAATCGACTCGATCCACTCGGCATGAAAAGTGGATCGATCCAAAGAGTGCCCGCCACATTAACATGCTATCACGTGCTTGGATCGATACGAATGGATCAATGCAAAGGATGGATTCGAACGTGACAGCCTCCATGGAAAACACTACCTTGCATCGATCATATCTCGCAAACCACAGGTCCAAATGCTACGAACTTTTCACATGAAAGCTTACGTATAAGCTAAAGAATGTACCTGCCAAGTTTCGGCTCGATTGGACTATTTCTTGATCGATAGAAAATTGGTTCGTATCGATCACGAATTGAGTCGAAACTTGCTGAGATCGTTCGTGTGGGCCCACTCACGTGCCAAAAGGAGTCTCCCGAAGTTTTGGCTAGATATTTGCAGGAAACGCCTATAAATAGCACCTTGGAACCTACAAAAAAAGGACTTTTGGATCCAGAAACGCCCAGACTCTGCTGAAATCGTAATTGAACTCAAACTCCATCATTGTATTCAGAAATTACTGCTATAATCCATTGTAACCAACAAGAACATCAATAAAATATTATCATTTGAAGTGGACGCAGGTCGAAGATAGCCGAACCACTATAGATCTCGCGTTTCTGTTCGTTATATCTGAATTATTGTTCTTTGTTTGCTTGGATTTGTGATTTGCGTTTGGACATTGCTGATTTGTATTCATATACTGGTGCTTTCACTACATTCGGCGTTTGTGACCAATTTTGGCACAAATAGGAGCATTAGTTTTTCAAATGTATTTAAGTACTTTCATTTTAATACCTAAAAATTAATAAACTTATAAAATGAATTAGATGTGTATTTCATGCTAGTATCCAACACCATGTAATAATATCATTATCATGTCTATATTATATAATTCTAATTTAGCATACAAAAGAGCAAATTGAGAAAAGGTACTACCAGTTAACGTACGATTAAAATTAAATTCCCAAGGAAAATTTGATTCGGGCCTATGTAGAACATACTTAAAATTACAGATATCGTATAACTCTTTAAATTCCACTTTAAAAGGAATATTCGATAACCAACAATCATGCCAAAACGATGTATTATTACCAGAATGCACAATAATATTAATTCCTAGTTTATATATATATTAACATTTAAATTTACTAATTTCCAAAATTAGGATATATTATTTTTGTTATTTGTACACAAATGAAACAAATTAAAGGTACCTCCGTACCATTGATTTGATATTAGTTCTTTCCATAAAAGATTTTCACCATTATACCTAAATTTCCAAAACCATTTTCCTAGAAGAGAGATATTTAAGTTATGAAAATTTATAATTCCTAAACCTTCTTCATTTTTAGATTTACAAACCATATCCCAGCTACCAAGACATTTAGAGCTACTATTTAAATTATCTCCACTCCATAAAAAGTCTTTTCTTAATTTATCAATTTTGCCTACCATCCAGTTAGGAAAACGATAAAACGACATCCAATAAATAGGTAAAATAGATAAAACTGAATTAATAAGAACAATTCTACCCGCTTTTGATAAGAATTTACCGTTCCAATTAGATAGTCTTTTATTAATTTTATCTATAATAGTATTCCAATCATCATGTTTAAGTTTTTGCGGTCTATTAAGAAACCTAAATATTCTATAGGAAATTACATAGTTTTACAATTTAAGGTGTGGGCAATTTGGTTTTCAATATTGTCTATATCATTTAGTACTAAAACCGAAATTTTGTCAAAATAAATCTTTAAACTTGAGAGAATTTCAAAATTATATAAAATAAATTGAAGAACAATAATATGCATAGGTAAATGAGACATGAAAATCATAGTATCATCTGCAATTGTAAAATGGAAAGACCATTGCTAGTAATCTCATTACCAATATGATCTAATAGTCTATTAGTGGTAGCTAATTTAATGATTCTAGAAAAAACATCAACAACTAGATTAAATAGTAAAGGTGATAAAGGATCCCTTTATCTAATTCGACCTCTAGATTGAATTTTATCTCCTAAAATATCGTTAACCATAGTACTAAAATTACTTGTTCTAAGTAAAGACATAATCCAACCGATCCACCTCGTACAAAAACCCCTAGTTATTAACACATCTATAAGAAAAACACAATCAATGGATTCAAAAGCTTTAGAAAAATCCAGTTTTAAAAGAAATACGTAATGTTATTCTTGAAATAGTAGTTTATA
Source organism: Allium cepa (assembly GCA_030765085.1). Classification (NCBI taxonomy): domain Eukaryota; kingdom Viridiplantae; phylum Streptophyta; class Magnoliopsida; order Asparagales; family Amaryllidaceae; genus Allium; species Allium cepa. Next base: position 1,044,840,250 of record CM060929.1, read on the forward strand.
TACACTTGAACAACTACTATACCATCCATGATATTCCTACCCTCTATGAAGGCAGTTTGAGTGCTATCTATTAATGCATTCATTTTAGAATTTAGTCTATTAGTAAAACCTTAGATATGATTTTATAAGAACAATTAAGTAAAGAAATAGGTCGAAAATCTTTTACTTGGTTGGCACCTAATTTTTTATGTAATAAAATTACATTTGCGTAATTAAATCTCCCTAACTGTAAAGAACCTTCATAGAATTCATTCAACATTTTTGTTATATCTTCTTTAAGCACATTCCAAAAATTTGCATAACATAAAATACGAAAGCCATCCAGTCCAGAAGCTTTATCATTAGGCATATCTTTTATAGCCTTTATAATTTCTTTTTTCTTAAATGAATCATCTAAACCTACTAAATCTACCTTAGATTCATCTTTGTAAAGAATATCCCACTTAGCTTTAATCCTGTGCCTATTATTAGTACCAAAAATGTCTCTATAATAATTAGTAAATTCCTTATTAAGTTCTTCTTGATCAAAAATCTCTACATTATTAATTAAAATGGAATTAATGGCATTGCTACGCTTTCTACCATTAGCTGTTTATGAAAAAATTTAGTATTCATATCACCTTTATTCATCCATTGAATTATAGACCTTTGCTTCCACATAATTTCTTCTTAAATAGTTATTTTATTTAATTCTTCTTTTAAACTATAAAGCACATTTTTTGGGTATATTTAAATTTCTTACTTCTTCAATTTTATTTAATTTTAGAATATTCTTCATTAACTTTACCGTTTTAATTGTAATGTTACCAAAAACATCTTTATTCCATTTTTTGAGAAATAACCTTAAGTCTTTTAATTTTCTAACCCATATCTTTTGCTAACCATAAAATATTTAGAAGAGAGAAGGTATGAAAGAAGGGTCACGGGAGTATGAGGAGAGATCAAAAAGCATCTAAATGTTCTGGTTAATTGTACCTTTCGATAAGGAACTTGAGGCAAAGTCCAAGATTATCTTTCAAAGTTCATACAAAGAATGGTACTTTAAAAATCCACCATTCGACTAGGACAAGAGGACTTTCAACAAAGGCAAAGGAGAAGAAGTCCAAACCAAACCTTTTAAAGGAGTCGAAAAGTTCCATCTCTTAATGTACAAGAATTTCTTACCTTTCAAAAAGAATGGGGAGGTCAAAGAAAGTGTCAGCTACTCCATAATGACCTTTTTGAAAGCATAACATGCCTTTCAAACCGGTTGAAGCATATGCAGAATACCTTTCGACAAAGTCGAAAGGTTTTCGTGAAGAAAGCAATACTCAAGAGTCAGCAAAGAATGGTAGACAACCTTAGTAAACATTGAAGGGAAGCACAACACTCGTCAACAATCAAATGTGAAGAGCAACCTTCTGACAAGGTCAAAAGGTTCACAACAGTAAGGAGGAGAGCTACCTTCCGATAAGGTTAAAGGGAACACAACAATAGGAACAAGGCAAGCCTTTCAACAACATCGAAAATTTCATGAAAGCTTTATTAAGGTAATGTTCTGACTGAGTCAAAATATTCATGAAAACATCAGAAAAGCAACCATTCATCAAGTCTGAAAGTTTATGTAGACATCAGCAAAGCAACCTTTCATCAAGGCCGAAAGGTTCATGAAGGCATCAAAAAGACAAACCTTCCGACAGCGTCGAAAGATTCATTATGGCATATAAGGGGAACCTTTTGAAAAAGATGAAAGGTTTGTAGTTGCATATAAAAGGGAAACCTTCCGACCTAGCCGAGAGCATGGAGTCAAAAGGGGGGCCTCCTGCGTCTATAAATAGAACCCGAGGGGTCATGTTTTAAGGATGGATCCAGTTTCTATCATTTTGATTTTGTAACTTCTTAATCAAAGAATTGTAACCCTAATTGAGAATGATTTGAGGAAATCTAATAAAAATAAACCTTTTTCTTAGATATGAAGGGAAGTACTTGGCTTTGCTAATTACCTTACTGTTTGCTTAAATCTTTGTTAGTTCAACTCGTATTTTCAGGTTCAACCCCATCAGAAGGTTTTCATGGACAAGGATGGAAACACTCCTGTGCAAGTAATAACTACAATCTTTTGAAGTCCTAAACCCTATAATTTAAACCTTTCGATAGGTCGACAATTTACTTGGATCAACATCCACTGAAACCTACCGAAACAATTGGCTCAACTGTTTAGGTCTTTCGATAAGGTTAGAATCCACTCAATATAAGTAATTAGACCTTTCATCAAGGAAGTAAGTCGCTACCTATTCACCAAAGATAACTCAATTGAATCAAAAGAAAGCCTTTCTGGAGACCTCAAGCAAGCTCAACAACGTCGGAAGGTCAAAAGGCCACTTAATCCAAGTTCTAAACCTTTCGACGTCAACGTTAGGTCTGATACAAAATATATCAATAGACAATTTTAAATGGAATCACGCCCTTTGTTCTCCAAATAACAGATCCATCCATCTAAAAATTTTTGGGGTGTTGACAAGAAATTCTTGTTAACATTTTGGTGCTAGAAGGAGGGCCTGAACCTTCGTTCTCTTATCACTACACAAAAACAGGAAAATGCTAAAGTGTTACAAATAATTTCAGTAACACTTTTTAAGTGTTACTAATGGACTGTGAGGAATCAAGCGGCCAAATTTGTAACACTTATAAGTGTTACGAACATACGTATTACTAACACTTATAAGTATTAGTACCTAAATATACGGTAACGCTTATGAGTGTTGGTACAGAAATATACGGTAACGCTTATAAGTGTTGGTGCAGAAATATGCGGCAACACTTATAAGTGTTGGTATAGAAATATACGGTAACGCTTATAAGTGTTGAAAAATTATTATTTAGTAACATATATATGTGTTGTTACACATAAAATGCTTTTACAAATACTGACAACATTTATAAGTGTTGCAAATATAAACTTATGATTTTACAAAATTTCTTGCAATACTAATATTAAAATATTTAAAGCAAATGGAGTATAAGATATCATAAACAGTGGTCCCCATACCAGACAATTCATCATACAGATTGCAAAATTTAAAATGCTCCGCAAATGGAGTAAATATGTCATAAAAAATTATTAAAGATATCTTAATATTACAATGTCATGTATTCTGATATTACAACAACATAAGCTACGAAAATTTTAATTTCAAAATACACTTAAAGTTTAACTTAAGGTTAACCTAACCATCATCCACTCCAAACTACGATGGTTTGCACATTCTTCAACGTCCATGCGACAATCCAAACCTTTACACGTGTCTGCATTTAATATAAATACTCAATAAAAACCTACAACTTCAAAATCAATTACATTAATGAGTTGCAACTCAGTTTTCAGTTTTCACTCGAAAAGCATTCAGTTTCATAATAACTAAGCATGCAATCCAGTTTTAAAACTGAGTTGCTGCAACTCAGTTTTAACACTGAGTTGCTGCCACCTAGTTTAATAGTGTTAAAACTGGGTTGCGTAACTCTGTTTTAACACCGAGTTGCTACAACCCAGTTGAACACTTTTAAAACTGGGTTGCACAACTTGGTTTAACACTAAGGGAACCGACTACATAGCCATACGTGCACTCAGGCTGTGCACTTAGAAACCCAAGATATGTACAGTGGGCATAATACATTTTTGGACTGAATTTGTTTTTAACCTTGGGATAATTTCTCATCCATTTTTTATTCATTGAAGCCCACAATTTTTCTACGTGTCTACAACACAATAGATAATAATACTGTAGTTGAGTAGCATATTGTGCAACTCTGCTTATTGGAAGATAAATAGTATTTGAAACCACATATGATTTCGAGTAGCATGTATAGAGTTCAAACTATTTATCTTACAAAATGTCTATAACATAACTGGGAATAGTAGAAAGAATATAAAAGGATGCTAATGAAACCAGAAAATTTACTATTACAAGACCTAAAAAAAGGCATGGAAGTAACCAGTTTGTGTGTTGTGCAACAAAAAAGGGAACAAAAACCATTATTTATTATACTAATGCCCGACTGTCAATAATTTATAAATACTACAATTAAGATGGTAACACTTTATCAGAAAGACAAATCATTGTTGAGGACAATGCCTCGATAAAAATTACCCAAGGTGAGTATTGATGTTCTCATAATATTAGATTCTCTTCGATTGTCTAATCGTGCTTTTTTAGAAGTCGATATTGCTTGTGAATTATCAGAACTAGAATCTATCTGCAAAATAATAACCAATAAGAAAAGTAGAAAATAATTTATAAAGTATGTGATTTTAAATGTGGAAGATGTTTGAGTGCCAATTCACCTTATCAAGCTTTCTCTGACCAATTGAACAGTCTGATTCATTGATGAAGATGGAAAGTATTCCCGTATAAATTGATTTAAGCAGCAAAGTTTGGTATGAGATTTGGATCATAATTGGACTGAAAAATATTTGGCCTGTGAATAAACTTGGTGGCTTTAAAAGCAAATTAATCAAACAGTTACTTGGTACTATCAAAAATAAAAACCTAGATTATTTACATAATTCCCCATTCCGGTTTTGGATATTAGACTTAGTCAATAACTCACTTTATTAAAATTACCTTTTATATTGAATTTATATCAAAATTTATCAAAATCAAACCAAATTTATTGTATGCCTTTGAAAATATGCTAGGCCAAGAAGAAGTCTAATAAAATAAATATTGCAAGACTAAGTTTAACTTCCCATCAGTTATGTCAGAAAAACCCTTAGAAAACAAAATATTCATTAAACACGTCAACAAAAAAACGAGCGCCAAGTTGAAATTAGATTTAGCCAATAACTCATTTTATTAGATTTACCATTTACGTCATGAATTTATGTCAAAATTTATCAAAACCAAATGCATATCATATGTTGTTGTAAAAATGCTAGGCAGGAGAAAGTCTAATAAAATAAATATTGCCCAATTAAGTCCATTATCCCACCAATTATGTCGCAACAACTCTTCAAAATAAAAATATTCATTAAACACATCAACAAAACAACAAACACCTAGTAGAAACTGGGAAAAAGAGTTGCATATCCCAGTGCCATCTTTAGTATTGTAATCAGTTCCGTACACATCAAGTGCAGGTCTCCTCCCAACAGCTACCTGTTGTATAAATGGCATGAGATTGTTAGGGATTCCATGTGGATCCTCGCCGATATGTCCACTAGGATGAGCTCCGACTGGATTAAAATATCTAAGCAAAATTATTTTCCAAGATGGATCTCCTTTGTAAATGTCACGACATATCTCTTCAATAATGAGCTGTGCCAATTCGTGGAAGAAGTACAAGATAAGATTAGCATTATGGAATATGAATGGCTCTAACCTTAGTACAGACAAAAACAAACACAAGGCAGCAAAGCACACAACCCACACAAAAAAAACTCACACCTAATTGTACATAATTGTACCTAATTATGCCAAGGATAGTTTTGGTAGGAATTATACTGCAGTTACTCACACATGCATTTAAATTTTGTAATCACAGGCATACATCGAATGATCTAGATTGTAGTATTATATACCGTAGTTTGATAAATATATCAAAAACTACAAACAATTATAAAACAAAATATGCAATACAAAATAAATTACAAAAATAGTGCAACAATAATACACACACGTGTTATTCATTGTGTCGTGTCCTAAAACTCTAGAAAGGTTTTGCACTTTGGTGTGCTGCTTGGTGGGTGCCATACATAACATTGTATCATGGACTTTAACACCTTTTGAAGTGAAACTTGAACTTGAAAATTGAACCTTTATGATATGATTTGTATATGGTCCCAGAAACCGTGTGTATTTCATCATTTTTTTAGTTTCAACTTCAGTTCAGAATCATTAATTTGATATTAAATTTTTATTTTACTTTATTTCGATCAAATACTATATAAAATTTCCCAAATAAGTAACAATAACAATTTTTAAATAAATTTCAATATAAACTGCCTTTCAAATTATGCATTAAAATTTCTGATTCGCCAACATATTCTTCCAAAAAAAACAGTACATAAATAATCTCAAAAATGCAAAAATTAAAACTCCATTGCATGAAACCTCAACATAACAACAATTTCCATCAAGATTGAAGCATATGCAAAGAAAATTTAACAAGTTGGGGACCCAAAAAATAAGAATAATGTGATAATGAATACAATAGCAAAAATCAGAAAACAAATTGATAAATTAAGATGAATTATTGAATTTAAAAACCTACAAGCTTAGGCATAGCTCTCCAGCAACATTGACCATTAGTTAAGATGAAATTGATCAACTTTTTATCTTCATCGACGGTCCATGCCCCTTTCTTCAATCCTATTTTATCGCACATAGTTGCCTTCCTATTCTTTCTTTGTTTCTCCATCTATTTTTTTTTCAAGAAGCAGAACACATAAAAGTATAGAGTATAATATTATGCTGAAATTGATATAATACCAAGTAATGAAATGACTATGTAAATAAATTGTGATTACATTAAATAAATTTTTTATTGCTATTAATTTATAAACTTATCAAACAACAATTTAAAATATACCGTTGTTCGCGTAACTTTCTCTTTCGGTTACAAACAACAATTATCAATTTACTGGAAGCAGTAGCAATTCAAAGATTCATAGGTTACAGTATTTAACTCTTGTTGAAACCCTCATATTGAAATAGTCAAACATTTGATAAAATGTATCGATGACAACAATGAAATAATTCCAGCAAGTTGAATAAGAAAACGAATTACTTGGTACTTACTGTAGTCGGAAGCTTGTATTTGATTATTCCATGAAGAATTTCCTGTACCTTGACCATACATTGCCTACTTAGAGTTTTGAGATTCATTTCCATTGAATATAAAGCAGAATTCTATGGCTGGAACTGAGAAGTAGCAGGTGCAGTATTGTTGTTGGCGTTTCCAGGAAACATATCAGCTAGAGCTAAAGCATTCTGATCATAAGGCATATTTGAAACTTGCTCGGTAACAGGAACAAGAGCAAGTAGATTATTATTATTATTATTATTCTCTGCTGCAGCTGATGCAGGCTTGCTGAAATCATCGCCGCTAAGAAGATCAATAAGAGGATCGGCTTTAACTAAAGCAGTTGGGGAAGATCCATTTGATACTGGAGGCGCAGGTACAACTAGCTACGGAATAGGTGCTTGGCTTCTACTGGTGCTGGCCAATGACATAAATAACAAATTAACATGCATATTTATTTTTTGAATGAATTTACATGTTTGGCATAACTCAAACCCAATCAAGGGATGGCTGATGTTAAATCAATATTTAACTAAATCGTTAACAATTGCAACTGAGGAGAGCGATTACCATTATATCATCATATTTTAGTACTAGTTTCAATCTGAAAATTCAGTAACATGATTAACAAAGCTGCTGTGCATTTTTAGCAGACTTTAAGTTATTTTGGCTAGGGATAAAAATGTGAGTTTTCATGCTCCGGCAAGATTTCTCTGACGTGAGAGCATCATTACAGGTTTTGGGATATAATATCATGGTTGTCTGCATATCTGACATTTGGGGGACTTAAATTAAGGAAGCAGTATTGAAAAGATTCTTTTTGCAAACTTTCTTAAAGAGACATTTTGATAGGTATTAGGAAAGCTTAAATAAATATGTTACATAACAAATAATAATTTGTTATGTATTTGAAATTCAGGAATCATCTGTAACGTTATGTGATTGAGAATCATTAAATGGAAGCACAAATCAAATAACGCAAGTATCACCTTTGATCGGGCTGTGTATCTTTGTTCGAAGCTATGGAGTCATCGATATCCACTAATGATTTAGGAGATTTTGGTTTTTCCAAGCGAACAACAATTCCTACAGCAATAGCATCATGTTTTGCTAATACTCGCTGTAATTCATCATTGAAGGAAAGTCCCAGACCAAGCAATTCCTCATCCCTTGATTAGATCCAAACATACTCATCAGAAGTTAGTGTGTAAAGCATATTCATTAGCTACAGTACAAGTAGAAAAATAACAGAACATGAAGATTGACTAATTCAAAATTGTAGTATGTTCAACTAAAATAAGAAAAAGAAGGATACAATAGATACAAATTGTTAATTGGGAGACTATAAAAACATGGCAGACAGAGTTTAAGCTTCACAAACAAATAAACAATTCACAACATAACCCAAGTTACCCAACACAACAGTTCGCACTAAATCACAATTGATATTACTCCGGTTCTTTATTGCACAATAAAAGATACATCAACAACTACAATTAAAATATTTACAATGTTGTGAAATGTTAGACGTGATGCGTATGCTGTTGAGAGAAATATTTTCATATGATATTTTGAAAATGTTAAAATTATATCCATAATGAATGATAAACATGGTTAATTGTTGCATAAAATTTCAATGTAACTTGTTCTAAACGTTGTGTATGTTATTTTTACAATTTCTAGGTATTGTTTTAGAATTACATTTACAATGTGTATGAAACCCTAAAAATACAAAATATAACGTTTTACGAGTGATGTATGAAAAGGTTTCATTGACGTTTATAATGCATTGGGTAACTATATTTTACAATATGTTTAAATCATCATGCAAAATGTTTTGAATAAATATATATGATATATATCATGCTTGAAAAGTGTTGTTGATAAATTATTTAAAATAGTTTATGCGACAATAAATTAGTGTAATGGAAAATGCATATTTTATGCAACTATGGATATAACAACGGCATCATAAATGTTGTTGAAGTGCTTTAACTATGTTTATTCACCAATAGATTTTTTTTCTTGTAGTGAAAACTCAAAAAAGCATTTTAGAAAATTCATTCAATCAATGTTGAAATAAAAATATAAAGTTGCTTGTAAAAATCTACAATTCACGAATTTATTGTCTCCATAACAAAGTAAAATGGAAAAAAATAGAAAAACATATGAACGAATTAACACCGCGGACCTGGCCAGCTAGTTGCTCCTATATGTCGAACCACTCCCTGACTGTTAGCCATTCCTTCTACATGTTGTACAAATTCATCATTTTCTAGTTCAAATCCAATTGGCGCAGATTGATTTTGCAAGTATAGTCTACACCTAAATACATAAAAAGAAATTCATTGCCCAATTAAAAAAAAATATTCTTATTTCTTTTTAAGACAGCTGAATTAGTTAGGAATCACTTATCTATTTCTTTTAGAAACCTATCATATGTAGGAAAGTGAAGTTTGTTTGAAGTAGGTGCCGTGAGAGTTTCAATGTGAAGCATGCATTTGTGACATCGTCTAACAAGGGAAACAAAGATCCCAACCGTTCAAATGCTTCTTCTCCAACACTCCTCTCTTCATCCACATATATAATTTGTAGTTTTAACAAATAATAGAATTATAAATGACTAACAATTTACAGAAGTGATCATAAATGAACTACTCACAAGTAATGGTGTTATATCTGAGTAGAAAGAGGGATGTCGTCATCGATGTGCTCTCCTACTAAAATACTCTTTTTATCTTCTGATTCCTTTGTAGTTCCTTCCTAAACATGAAATGTAGTATAGGATTTTAATTCATCAACTTTCATAAATGCATTAATTCTACTCACAAAAGAAAATGATATACTAACTGAGAAAGATTCTTCGTCGGCAGAGCTGGGCATCTCCCACGCCAGCATCATATCAAAAGTTAGTCGACTTAAAGAACCATCAATAATTCTCTCTTCTGTAAATCTACATATATTTTCTAACACATTTATGCTACAAAATTCCACTAATTTTTTGGAGTAGTTGAATACTCCTGGCTTCAACTTGGATTCAAAATCGTCTAAAAGTACATCTCCTAGATTCAAAATCCATCGATCCAGCCGCCGTGAGAACAGTGGCCGTGAGATGTCAATCCGGTCGAGCCAATTATCTAATATGGCAGTGAGTTGTCGAAACTATTGATATCAGAGCCTATGAAATGTCTATCTAGTCGATGTTGAAGTCAGCGTCGGTAGTCGATGTTGAAGTCGGCGTCGGTAGTCAATGTTGAAGTCGGCGTGATTTCGGTGAGCAGAGAAAACCCTAAATTAAATTGAAAGTTATGCAGCCAAAAATGGGTAAGCGTAAGGAAAAAGGATATATGGATTAATTACATAAGACTCCCATTTTTAATAAGTTATTTACAGATTTACCAAGCATTGTAACACTTATTTATGTTAGAAATCAAAATCAATGTAATGCAAAATTTATACAAAAGGCTGTTTATTTTTACCAACGCTTTTTTTTGGTATCCTAACAGTTTTTATTATTGGTGGTTTATAACACTTATAAGTGTTAGAAATTGCCAAACATAAAATGTTACAAAATCAATGATTTGGTGTAGTATATAACTTACGTCTTCGATCAATTGCGCAAAGTCCCTTGACTAAAATAGAAATATGGTAAAAGCTAAGAGTAGTAACAACAATCCCAATGAAGATGCTACATTATGGTCAACCCTTAAAGGTCAAATTACTCAAATCCTAACATAGACAGTATAGAAGTAGGGCAACCTTCAACCCTAACGGAATTGGAAAGCAATGTGATCAAGGTTCAGAATCAATGGCCACAAAGGATAGAAACAAAGGAGTGTTCAGAGAGAGCTTCAACCCGAGAATCAATAAAGATTGTAGAGAGAGAGAAAGAGAGAGGATGAAGTGTAACCTCCAAATGAGATAGAAAATTAAAGGTTAAACCGAGATAGCTGGGTAAGTAAATCACTTGAACAGTCGTATATCTTCATTCAAGAAGAATACAGGAGTAGTCATAGAAATAAGACCAACCAAAATGATAATCCACAGAATATGATGGTAAATGCACTTGGAGGAAAAGAAATTTATGATCCTGAAGAATATGTTATCCTGCAAAAAGCCTCCTTTTTTGAAGAAATAATGGCGACAAATCTTCCTCCACACATTCAAATTCCCTCACTAAAATATGATGGAACAACTAATCCAGATGACCATCTTGTTATCTTTGAAAATTGGATGAACTTATACAATGCTCCAGAGGCAGTTCATTATAAAAATTTTACTTTCTAAGGAGCATCTATTAAATGGTATAAGAGTTACCAAATGGAAACAATCTATTCTTGGGAACAATTTACTTGCGACTTCGTGGCTCAATTCACTATATTCAAAGACACAACTATGGACTTTAGTTTGCTAGCAACCATCCGATAGAAACTAAAGGAGTTACTTGGTGAATATTTGAACAGATTAGCACAGAAGCGCTAAGACTATAAAGCACCACTTATAGGGAGAAACTCATGGCAATTTGGTCGGGTTTGATCGAACAAACTCCTTTTTGGAAGGACCTTTATATAAATGGATGCAAAGACCCACAATATTTCTTCCTCCGAGCAGATAAATTTATACAATTAGACGAGATGCATCATGCTAAGAGAGAATCCCATCGAGAATTTAAAGAAGAGAAATCCGACTTCAAGCGCTTTGGCCAAGGGAAAGTGAAAACCCGAAAGGAAGTCGAAGAAAGAGTTCTAAAATGAATTGTATTGTCCTGAACAAACCCCTCTCCTATACATATGCTAAGATGAGAAAGAATGAGAATTTTATTGCACCTCAAAAAGTTATGAATGCCCCAGAACAAAATAACGGAGGAAGTTATAGCGAATATCATAAAACAAATGGACATGAAACTTATGAATGTCATGTTCTATCAGAGAAAATACAAGGCATGATCAAGGCAGGGTTCTTGCAAGAATTCGTCAAAAGGACCTGAAGGACATCTTGTTAAAGCTGAGAGGAAAGCAACTCAGCAAATTATAAATGCAAATCTCAATCGAATCATGAAGACTCATAGCATTAGCTCAACTATAAACTTCCTTTTTCTCTTTTCATACCGTTTTAACACAATTTCTATTTCCATTCATTCTTGAATTTGTATTGATCATGTACTGATTAAAATTTGAGTGCTATTACAGATAAAAACAAAATCAAACCAAAGCACTCGATGAACTCTGAGAACACGACAAACTCCAGAATACATAAAGAGGACAACTCAGACGCCTGACGCAACATAATTATCAACAATTCAGTCAACTCCACACTAAGGCTTTCCTGTAAGAAATGTTGAATCACTGCTAAACTCAATTCTAATTTATGAAAAAACCCATATATATGAAATCTATTTTTAGCAAATGATTTCAAAAGTATATTTCTCAAATTATATCCTTTTTGGAAAACTATTTCCAATCACCCCATGGTCTGGGGGAACAAATACTTATTTATCCTAAAAGTAGTTTTATGCAACTAATTTGAGATATTATATAGCATTAATAAATGCACACCAAAAGACTTCAAACTCAATTTCAATGTTTCAGGGTTTACTAAAAACCTAGGCAGAGATAAGCCCATTCATACTTTTTCAAGAAAGATTTTGAAAGTGCAAAAGTTTATTGAAACTCAAACTAGAGAACCCTATTCTCGACTACAAGGCTATTGATTCATGAATCATGAGCTCCTAGTCTCCTATTTGAGATTTGTGTCTCTACTGTGAGAATAGAAAGAAGGTTATTAATAAGGGATTCATGAGTCCAAACTCTTTTTCAAAAGATAAGCCCTCAATATTCTAAAAAAGGGTAATTATAAAGTTCTTTCTTTTAAAGGAGACTCCATTTTAATTGGTCAATAATTATTTTAATATATAAGTATTCAAGCCCATAATGTTATTCCATAGCATCTCCGTAAGGGTGGGACATAAGCCTATGACGCTATTTCGTCGCACCTCTTAGAGGAAGGGACATAAGCCTACGATGTTATTCCATAGCATCTCCTAGAGGGAGAGATAAAACCCCTAACATCCAAAACCACCTCTTTGGGGATGGGTTAGGGTAGCAGCCATCAGCGGCTTTCTGGAGGAAGGCCAGCTAAGTATATATCCCTTTAAGATAAGGGAAAGCCAAAGGGTGGCTCATTAAATAATGGACTAAGATGTCTAAGCCCAAAGAGTGGCTCATTAAAGAATGGACTAGGATGTTCAAGCCCATGAAGGCTCCAAATAGAAGAATGAGGACCATGGTTTCCACAACTCAAGACCAAGGGTTAAAACCCAAAAGGATAAATGGTTACAAAATGAAAACCTATCCATTGACTGGGACAAAGTTAAAATCCTAAAGAAAGATACATAAGAGACAACAGGGCAAAGATGTACAACACAACAACTAAAAATATTCAGAAAATCTGGAATTATATCCAAAGGAAATAAGATATAAATTAGCGAATTCTAGAACATCTATTGCTAGAGAAATAATACCATGCTAAAGGACTAAGAAATCTATATCCCATAAATGACAGGGGACGAGACAAGGGATAAAGAAATCCCTAGCATGGAATCAAAGGCCAAAGTATATATGAAAGCCAAAAGAACGGAATGGACAGCAAAATATTTCAAATGCTAAATGAAATTACACGCAAGGAATAAGATAAGTAAACCACTATAGAATCCCCGAAAATAGAGTAATCCTTTGGAACAAAAGAGACTTTTTAAGTATATAGGGAGCCAGTATTCCAATTAATCACAAGGTCTTGTAGATACAACTCAACTCCAATATATCAAAACTTTACTAACTCGTAGGTCCAGGAGAGTGTTGTTTGGCAAGACGGATTACTAATTTGATATTGGATGAGTTTCGAATATTCTATTTAACAGTTTGGATCCTGACAAGGTCTTGGTTAGGTTCTTGATTTATGGACTTTTAATTCCTTTTCGTGGAGATTTTATGACGATTTATTGACTTCATGAAAATTAATTAATCTCATTGGAGAATTCCTACAAAGGCTTCATATTAAATTCCTAGTTTCAAGTTTCTCCAATTCCTTCGTTGACTTTTGAAATGGTTTATGAATCTTATATACATGAATTTTCATGATGATTTTTCGTCGTTAGTTTGTTTATTGAGTTCCTGAATTCTTAACTCGTTTGTGGAGTTTTTATGATAATTTATGGATTTCCCATTGGTTTTTGTAATGATTTGCAAATTTGGCATTCGTAATTTTTCTATTAAATCACCGTGGTGATTTCTTGCTAAATTATTAGATTAATGAATTTTCCTACTGATTTTTCTGATGATGATTCAGGAATTTGACATGTTACAATTCCTAATGAATTTTCACGATGGTTTCCTACTGATCGCCTGTTTCATGCGTTCATGATTTTTTGGTTCCCTTGATTGATTTTCCATGATAATTTTTGACCTTCCCATTGATCTTTTGATTTTGAATAAGAATGGATGGATTTCAGGCCACATTTTTGATTCATGGATTTTTAATTCCCTTACTTAATGGAACTTAAGCTTCCTTATCGATTTTTGTGACGATTGATGAATTTCGTATTTCTAATGTACCTATTAGAAATTTTCAGTGATTTTTATTAGGGTCTTAAATTGATGAATTTTGAAAGTACTTAATGATTTTCATGATGATTTCCGATTTCCTTATAAGGTGTTTGATAATTGTGACATCCCGGAATTTTGACCCCATTATTATAATAAGTTTTTAATCTAATTTAAATAAAATATAAGATTTTCATCTATAAATAAATAAGAATTTGGATATTATTAGTTGTATATGGGTTATAAAGGAATATAACTTCAAAATATAAAATAGATTCTTTCAACAATATTCAGAAATAAATCTGTGTTATTCAATTAAATTAAAATTTATGTATTAATGACATTAATTATCAGATATATGAATGCAGTTAATGGTAACAAGTTCGAGAACACAATCATATTCATAAATATATATAAGTTACAAATTAAATATTTGTAATATTTAACTTTAAATAAAAATAGGATTGAAGCATTGTTTCTAACAATAACTTTTATAACTAAAATAACATAAGCTTATAACTATTTAACATGAGTTCCTATATAAATATAAATACTTATAATTATGGTTATAAACATAAGCTTCTTTATATTTAACATAAATATAACATAAAGGTAGGATTACAAACATAAGTACAAATATAATAGGTATAAGATATAAATAGAAATGAAAGAATTTAGTACAAACACAAATGAAAATCTGCAAACTGTATATGCTAGTATAAATAATAAAAACAAAACCTGCAGCACACATTTTTGTTATATGTTCACATAAGTATGTTCAAATAAAACACAATCTGCAAATATCTTTGCACCATGGGTTTGTGTCAGCTAGCATTTAATTGTGTGTTAACTAAAATGATAACACAACCATTTAATTAGCCTACTTTTATGTACTGCAAAGAGAAAAAAAAATAACTCCTAGCCGAAATTGTTGAACCATGTCAGGTTTTAGTACATAGGAAATTAAGCAAGATATTTATCAAGTGGAAGCTTATGCAAGAAGGCAACTTGTTCAAGTTATAAATAAATGTATTCATCATTTCTTATTACATGGAGTTCATCCATTAACTCATGAAAACAAAATTGAGGAGAAACAAAAGAGTATAAACAAAAATGTAAATTTCTAATTCAAATCACAAATTCAGGAAACAAGAAAAAAAAAGGGTTACAGGAAATTCAAAACTTCAAACTGCAGTACTCTTGCATTATCCTCTGTTACACTGCAAACTTAGGTGAGTAAACTATTTCTATTTTAACTTTTATTTTGTAGTTTATGATGATTTTGTTATGTGTATGTTAAAAGTTCTGGATTGCTTGTTATTACAGTATGCTCTTATAGTTGTTCTTGCTGGTTTCAAGACTTCTGTTGAGTTAAAGATGTTAAAGAATATTCCATACTTTTATATGAAATCATCTCTTGTAATTTGTAATTTAACTAAATAAATTTAGTTTAAGATTAAGATTAAGGTTTAGAAACATTTGTTTTGAAGCAGTGAAGGATAAGTACTGTGAACATCAATTTACAGTAAAAATAAAATAAGGATCAAAAATTCGAATAACTTGAATCGTAAACTTGAATTTGTAGATTGATACTACATACAAAAATATGATTTTTAAGAAAAAAAATTATAATTTGTAGTTAACTATTTTGGGAGCAGTTAGATAATAAGCCGAAAATGTATTTTTGGTGAAATTCTGATTATTCAAACAATTGTAGCTGTTGTAATTCAACATGAAGTTAGTATATTGATTAGGGATCAACAGAAAAATGTTAGAAAAATTTATGAATGCAAGATTTTCATGGATTGATTGAAAGTAGGGTTTAAGGTCTGTAATTTTTGGGTTCGGTATTTTGATTCTCGCGACATCATGTCTTCACCGAGTGACGAGCAGTTTTGGGAGGAGATAGGAGGTGGTGTCGGCTAGCCATGGCCGAAGTCTTGGTATTTCTGATGGTCGCAATCACTAACGCGAGGTGATTTGATCAACTGTGTTTGGGTTACAGTTTGAACATTTGGGTCGAATTTTGATTTCTTGACAACTGAGTTGAATTGGGTTTTGTATTGGAGTGAGGGGAGGATTTGCGACCTGTTGGTGGTGTCGCGAGGTGGTGGCGCGGTGGCGGACCGTCGTGCACGTGCACGGTGGCGGAGATACTCGTGACAGGGTCGACTCGAGGAAATCTCGAGTATGTTAGTGCAGTGCTTCGTGTTTGTTACGGGGTTGCGTTTTTATACGCGAGTGTTGTTTAGTTTTAACAGTTTATAAAAAAAAAGAGAAAGGAAACAGGGGAGAAGAAGAAGTAGACACAGGGAGTGACGCGAGATTGATGCTGGGTAGTCTCGAGTTCTGCCCGAGGTATGCGCATGGATGTCTTCGGGTTTGAAATTGCTGAAATTTTGCTAACTGTAATACGTAGTAGGAGTGAATAAGTATAAGCTCTGTTTTTTAAGTGTTATAACAATTTGTTTTGAACTCTGAAGACCTTTAAAGTTTTACAGAAAACAAAGAAAAGTAATTAAGTTAAATTTAAATGTAAATTATGTATGTAATAAAATTTATAATTGGAGTTTAATAAGTAGTTCAAACTTAATCAAGTTAATAATTAAAGATTTTAATAATAATTTTGTGTAAATCATTTGTAATTAAGAATTTAATTAATCATTTGAAGTTAATTAATTAACAAAATGTAATTAACTGATTAAATAAATAATTAATGATTGAACGATTAAGTAATTAATAATTAATGATTTGATTAACAATAATTAGTTGTGTAATTAGTTTTATAAATCAATAATTAAGGTTATTGATTAGTAATTAAGAATTAATTCATTAATTAAGGAATAATTAATAAATTGAAATAAGTTAATTAATCGTAATTGATTAAGCATGAATAAAATATAATTTATGTTTAAGTATGCAATTAGGTTTAAAACAAATCAAAACTGTTGATTTAAATCGATGATTATATTGATTGCCTCTGATGATTATTTATATTCTGTGATGTTCTGTGATATTCTGTATATATCTATGATGATTGTGTATGATTTATCTGTGTTAACTTGCTATATGATTTATCTGATGATAATTATCTATGTCAAATGGCTATATGAATTCATTTGTTAAATTTAAACTGTTAAGTTAATTAGACAACTTGGACTTTAAAATGGCGTTTGGATTTCGATGAGACCGGGATCGGGTATCAATTGATATTCCGAAAACCACATCGATCCAAATTAAACGTTAGGTCGTGTAATCTCAAGTGAAGATCGAGATGGTGTTTCCAGAATGCAAGGGTTATCGTCGTTAACTCTGAGGGTGATTCCAAAACGAGTGTAACGAGATAATGCCTTCGGTTTCGTTCGAACCCGGAACGAACTTGTATGGATTGAATGCTTTCAACACATCGTCAGGCGGACGATGAGCATTCTAAGTGATATGTTCTTTAAAGGTAAATGCAGCCTCAAGCCTCATCAACCGGGAATGGCTAAAACAGGGGAGGTGCAGCAAGGTTAGGTGGGTCATGCCCAAGCAGGACGAGATATACCCCTGCCTAGATGTCCCTTTTTATTTCGGCTGTGTGGGCGGTTGGATGTACACCAACTGCGGGGTTATCTTGTGCGGGACTGTTCAGTAAGGAATGGTTCCAGCCTTGTGTTGCAGGGGAGTTAGGGTAGCTCCTCGGTACTGTGATCTAGACTACGTACTGTGATGGGCGGTACCCCAGTAGCCCTGCCATTGTATGGGATCCAATTTCCAATAAGCGCCGTACGTTTTGATTGTGCCCAACTATGTTGAAATGTGAGATGTAAGCATTTCAGCTATTTCTGTATTTTACTTGAAAACCCTAGACACTATTATAATATCACTGGATTTCCTATGAAATGTTTTGGTTAGCGTAAGGTAAAAACTTACCCGTATTTATTTGTGGGGAGTCTTACGTAATACCTTTCTTTTAAATGATTTTCAAAGTTAAACAACTTTAACCTGTTTACTCATACCAGACCCATGTCTGACCCGGAGTTTATTTTTGATTTTCATAAACTTTCGGGTACCCAAATTTTTACGGGTAGCCAAGGGATTCAGGTTAGCTTTGACGACTTCTGGAGGAGCAATGGAGCAGGAGGCTTCAGCGATGTAGACATATATATCTATTAAGTTCCGCTGTGTTAGTTAGTTTATGATATTTGAGATGTATGTTCTGACAGATACGTATATGATAGTCATGTTGTATGATACTGTTTAACTCTGATGTATATATATATAGCTATGTAATATTTATGTTGATATATTATATTTTATTCCGTTCCGCTGTGAGTTTCTGATGTTGTTGTTCTTTCTTTCTTTTCTTTTCTATTTCTGTCCCTTTCTTTCTTATTGATGACACGACTTTCTGGGCGTAGAAAGTTGGGTCGTCACAGGTGGTATCAAAGCGCTAGGTTGAGTGAATACCTAGGCTCTTGAGTGATTTCTTTCTTGAGAAAGCGTATTTGTAAGTTGATATATATATATATATATATATATATATATATATCTACCTATTTATTGGGTTACCTGTTCGGGTATTCCAATATAAGTTATAAGGTAGATGTAGTGGTGTGTGACACTCGACTACTGATGGTTGGAGTTTTGAATATTTGTAGTTGGAGTGTATCTGTCGAGACTGTAGATCTATTACCGTCTCGAGTGAGCTTTGGATAATGTGAGGATTTCATTGTTGGAGTGTGATTTTGGATGAACTTGAGTTTGGATCTATCGAATGGACATGACCAAATCATGATATCTTGATATCTCAAGGAGTTGTAGCTGTGTGATGAGACACAGTGAGTTTGGATATCTCCGAAGATGTTTCTTTGGAACAAGTTAAGGAAGTATGTCCGTTTCGGAATTGTGACCAAGTTCAGTAGGGTATTTTGTTTGATTGAGGCTCGAGTTTCTCGAAGAGCTTTGAATAGAAGACTTTGGACATTGAGGATTAGCCCTATAGCTGGAAGTGTTCTGTGTGCTGTTGAGAAGGTTTGTTGATTAGCAGTTTTCTTGAAGTGATTTCAGAAGTAGCAGAGTGGATTTATTTCTTCGATGGATTGACCTGAACAGTATACGACTGTTCGGGATTGTGAAGAGAGAACAAATTTATGTGGGTAGAATTGCCAGAGTGTTGTGCGACAATTCTGGAATTCATTTGTGTAATTTTTTTTACGAGGAATTGAGACTTCTCAAGAGAAAGTTGAGGAAAATCGAAGTGGTTCAAGATTTTTCTGATGTTTTTGATGAAGTTAAGTGTCTTCCGCCACATAGCGATGTTGAGTTTCGTATTGATTTGATTCCAGGAGCTGTGTCGGTGATTCAGTCCAGTAGGAGAATGCCTCCTAGAGAGAGAAGAGTTGATTAAGCAGACGCAAGATCTTTTGGAGAAGGGTTTGATTAGACCCAGTTTTTCTTGTTGGGGCTCTGCTGCTGTGTTTGTCACCAAATCGGATGGTTCACTAAGGTTCTGTGTTAAATAAGTTTGTGCTGGCATTCATTGATGATATTTTGGTCTACTCCAAATCAGAAGAGGAGCACAGACAGCATTTGAGGATTGTATTGGAGACTCTGAGGAAGCATGTGTTAAGGTAAAGTTTTCAAAGTTCCATTTATGGAAATCGGAAGTTATTTTTGGGGCACATTATTTTGGGTGAAGATATTTCTGTAGACCCAGCGAAAGGAGAATCTATTCTAGAATGGAAGCAACCGAAGCAACCGATGGGAATTCATAGTTTTCTGGTTTAGCTGGCTACTACAGAAAATTTATTAAGGATTATTCCAAGATTTCTTCGCATATGACCAAGCTAAGAAGGAAAGGAACCAAATTCAAATGGACACCTCATTGTGAAGAAGATTTTCAAGAATTGAAGACAAGGCTAACTAGTGTACCAGTACTTGCTATTCCGGATGAAAGTGCAAATTTGAAGTATATATGGATGCATGTTTAGTTGGATTGGGTGCAGTATTGATGCAGAATGACAGAGTGATTGCGTATGCTAGTCGACAATGGAAGTCTCATAAGAAGAACTATGCTACGCATGATTTAGAACTGTTAGCTTTTGTTTTTGCTGTGAAGATCTGGAGACATTATCTTTTAGGAGAAAAGCTTGAGTTATTCACGGATCACAAACCGTTGAAGTATATTTTCTCTCAAAAAGATCTTAATTTGAGACAGCAGAGATGGGTCGAATTTTTGGCATCTTATGATCTGGATATTTTGTATACTCTGGGAAAAGTAAATGTCGTGGCTAATGCTCTTAGTAGAAATGCAGTCTTATCTCTTTCGGAAGTCGTTCCATCTCTCCAAGAAATGTTATCTGATTGTCATTGTTCCAAATTGAATATTCACCCGGGAATTTCGAAGATGTATAAAGATA
Source organism: Allium cepa (assembly GCA_030765085.1). NCBI lineage: Eukaryota > Viridiplantae > Streptophyta > Magnoliopsida > Asparagales > Amaryllidaceae > Allium > Allium cepa. The sequence continues at coordinate 1,044,861,032 of CM060929.1, forward strand.
TGAGGAGAGTTTTCTGGTGGCCGATTATGATGAAGGATGTAGCTGCTTTTGTAAATAGTTGTGTCATCTGCCAGCAAGTGAAGGGAAAGCAACAAAGGTCTGCTGGACTATTGCAACCTTTGGAAATTCTAGATTGAAAAGGGGAAATGATCTCGATGGATTTTATTGATGGTTTGCTTAGGACCAGGAAAGAAAATGAAGAAGTATGGGTTATTATGGATCGTTTAACAAAGAGTGCCCATTTTATTCCAGTTAAGGCGACTTGTACTGCAGTTTCCTTGGCGAGAATTTTCTTGAAGGAGATGGTCAGATTGCATGGTATTCCTATTAGCATAGTAAGTGACCGTGATTCTATTTTCACTAGTAAATTTTGGGAAGCTCTGCAAGCAGCAATGGGAACTAGTTTGAGATTAAGTACAATCTATCATCCTCAGATGGACGGACAAACGGAGTGACTTAATCGAATTCTGGAAGATATGTTTCGAGCTTGTGTATTGGACTTTGGTGGATCATGGGAAGACCATCTTCATCTAGTGGAATTTTCTTATAATAATAGTTATCAAGCGAGTATTAAGATGACTCCTTATGAAGATCTGTATGGAAGACCCTGTAGATCCCCATCTTGTTGGATTGAATCGAATGATCGACTTGTACTTGGAACCGATCTAATTCGAGAAGCTTCTGCGAAGGTTGAGCTTATCAAGAGAAAGAATGAAAGCTGCTGCTCAGATCGTCAGAAGAAATATGCAGATAAAAGTCGAAGACTATTGGAATTTGAGATCGGAGATTTAGTTTTTATTAAATTTTCCTCAATCAAAGATGCTATAAGATTCGGAAAGACGGGAAAAACTTGCACCAAGATATATTGGTCCATTCCGAGTATTGGAAAGAATTAGAACTGTAGCCTATAGGATTGAATTGCCCGAACGGATGTCTGGGATTCACAATGTATTTCATGTGTCTCATTTAAGGAAATTTATTCATGAACCCTCATTAGTGGTAGAACCAGTTATTCAGAAAGATTTAGAAGTAGAACCCAACCTGACTGTAGTTAGAAATCCTGTTCAGATTGTAGATCAAGACGAGAAGCAACTCAGGAACATAGTGGTGAAACTCGTCAAGGTGCAATGGAGTGAGGATCAGACTGTACCTGGGAAACTCTTGATTGTTTTAGGAATGCTTATCTAGATTTATGTCCGAATAGCTAGTAATGTTGTTAGGATTAACTGTTTGATTATTTGTTTTGTATGGATGTAATGTATGTTTAGAATGTTAATATTAAGCTTTTGAATTAACCGTTGTTTAAATTTCGGGGACGAAATTCTTTTAAGGGGGGAGGAATGTGACATCCCGGAATTTTGACCCCATTATTATAATAAGTTTTTAATCTAATTTAAATAAAATATAAGATTTTCATTTATAAATAAATTAGAATTTGGATATTATTAGTTGTATATGGGTTATAAAGGAATATAACTTCAAAATATAAAATAGATTCTTTCAACAATATTCAGAAATAAATTTGTGTTATTCAATTAAATTAAAATTTATGTATTAATGACATTAATTATCAGATATATATGAATGCAGTTAATGGTAACAAGTTCGAGAACACAATCATATTCATAAATATATATAAGTTACAAATTAAATATTTGTAATATTTAACTTTAAATAAAAATAGGATTTAAGCAATGTTTCTAACAATAACTTTTATAACTAAAATAACATAAGCTTATAACTATTTAACATGAGTTCCTATATAAATATAAATACTTATAATTATGGTTATAAACATAAGCTTCTTTATATTTAACATAAATATAACATAAAGGTAGGATTAAAACATAAGTACAAATATAATAGGTATAAGATATAAATAGAAATGAAAGAATTTAGTACAAACACAAATGAAAATTTGCAAACTGTATATGCTAGTATAAATAATAAAAACAAAACCTGCAGCACACATTTTTGTTATATGTTCACATAAGTATGTTCAAATAAAACACAATCTGCAAATATCTTTGCACCATGGGTTTGTGTCAGCTAGCATTTAATTGTGTGCTAACTAAAATGATAACACAACCATTTAATTAGCCTACTTTTATGTACTGCAAAGAGGGAAAAAAATAACTCCTAGCCGAAATTGTTGAACCATGTCAGGTTTTAGTACATAGGAAATTAAGCAAGATATTTATCAAGTGGAAGATTATGCAAGAAGGCAACTTGTTCAAGTTATAAATAAATGTATTCATCATTTCTTATTACATGGAGTTCAGCAATTAACTCATGAAAACAAAATTGAGGAGAAACAAAAGAGTATAAACAAAACTGTATATTTCTAATTCAAATCACAAATTCAGGAAACAAGAAAGAAAAAAAAGGGTTACAGGAAATTCAAAACTTCAAACTGCAGTACTCTTGCATTATCCTCTGTTACACTGCAAACTTGGGTGAGTAAACTACTTCTATTTTAACTTTTATTTTGTAGTTTATGATGATTTTGTTATGTGTATGTTAAAAGTTCTGGATTGCTTGTTATTACAATATGCTCTTATAGTTGTTCTTGCTGGTTTCAAGACTTCTGTTGAGTTAAAGATGTTAAAGAATATTCCATACTTTTATATGAAATCATCTCTTGTAATTTGTAATTTAACTAAATAAATTTAGTTTAAGATTAAGATTAAGGTTTAGAAACATTTGTTTTGAAGCAGTGAAGGATAAGTACTGTGAACATCAATTTACAGTAAAAATAAAATAAGGATCAAAAATTCGAATAACTTGAATCCTAAACTTGAATTTGTAGATTGATACTACATACAAAATATGATTTTTAAGAAAAAAATTATAATTTGTAGTTAACTATTTTGGGAGCAGTTAGATAATAAGCCAAAAATGTATTTTTGGGGAAATTCTGATTATTCAAACAATTGTAGCTGTTGTAATTCAACATGAAGTTAGTATATTGATTAGGGATCAACAGAAAAATGTTATAAAAATTTATGAATGCAAGATTTTCATGGATTGATTGAAAGTAGGGTTTAAGGTCTGTAATTTTTGGGTTCGGTATTTTGATTCTCGCGACATCATGTCTTCACCGAGTGACGAGCAGTTTTGGGACGAGATAGGAGGTGGTGTCGGCTAGCCATGGCCGAAGTCTTGGTATTTCTGATGGTCGCAATCACTAACGCGAGGTGATTTGATCAACTGTGTTTGGGTTACAGTTCGAACATTTGGGTCGAATTTTGATTTCTTGACAACTGAGTTGAATTGGGTTTTGTATTGGAGTGAGGGGAGGATTTGCGACCTGTTGGTGGCGTCGCGAGGTGGTAGCGCGGTGGCGGACCGCCGTGCGCGTGCACGGCGGCGGAGATACTCGTGACAGGGTCGACTCGAGGAAATCTCGAGTATGTTAGTGTAGTGCTTCGTGTTTGTTACGGGGTTGCGTTTTTATACGCGCGAGTGTTGTTTAGTTTTAACAGTTTATAGAAAAAACAGAGAGAAAGGAAACAGGGGAGAAGAAGAAGTAGACACAGGGAGTGACGCGAGATTGATGCTGGGTAGTCTCGAGTTCTACCCGAGGTATGCGCGTGGATGTCTTCGAGTTTGAAATTGCTGAAATTTTGCTAACTGTAATACGTAGTAGGAGTGATTAAGTATAAGCTCTGTTTTTTAAGTGTTATAACAATTTGTTTTGAACTCTGAAGACCTTTAAAGTTTTACAGAAAACAAAGAAAAGAAATTAAGTTAAATTTAAATGTAAATTATGTATGTAATAAAATTTATAATTGGAGTTTAATAAGTAGTTCAAACTTAATCAAGTTAATAATTAAAGATTTTAATAATAATTTTGTGTAATCATTTGTAATTAAGAATTTAATTAATCATTTGAAGTTAATTAATTAACAAAATGTAATTAACTGATTAAATAAATAATTAATGATTGAACGATTAAGTAATTAATAATTAATGATTTGATTAACAATAATTAGTTGTGTAATTAGTTTTATAAATCAATAATTAGGGTTATTGATTAGTAATTAAGAATTAATTCATTAATTAAGGAATAATTAATAAATTGAAATAAGTTAATTAATCATAATTGATTAAGCATGAATAAAATATAATTTATGTTTAAGTATGCAATTAAGTTTAAAACAAATCAAAACTGTTGATTTAAATCGATGATTATATTGATTGCCTCTGATGATTATTTATATCCTGTGATGTTCTGTGATATTCTGTATATATCTGTGATGATTGTGTATGATTTATCTTTGTTAACTTGCTATATGATTTATCTGATGATAATTATCTGTGTTAAATGGCTATATGAATTCAATTGTTAAATTTAAACTGTTAAGTTAATTAGACAACTTGGACTTTAAAATGGCGTTTGGATTTCGATGAGACCGAGATCGGGTATCAATTGATATTCCGAAAACCACATCGATCCAAATTAAACGTTAGGTCGTATAATCTCAAGTGAAGATCGAGATGGTGTTTCCAGATTGCAAGGGTTATCGTCGTTAACTCTGAGGGTGATTCCAAAACGAGTGTAACGAGATAATGCCTTCGGTTTCGTTCGAACCCGGAACGAACTTGTATGGATTGAATGCTTTCAACACATCGTCAGGCGGACGATGAGCATTCTAAGTGATATGTTCTTTAAAGGTAAACGCAGCCTCAAGCCTCCTCAACCGGGAATGGCTAAAACAGGGGAGGTGCAGCAAGGTTAGGTGGGTCATGCCCAAGCAGGACGAGAGATACCCCTGTCTAGATGTCCCTTTTTATTTCGGCTGTGTGGGCGGTTGGATGTACACCAACTGTGGGGTTATCTTGTTCGGGACTGTTCAGTAAGGAATGGTTCTGGCCTTGTTTTGCAGGAGAGTTAGGGTGGCTCCTCGGTACTGTGATCTAGACCACGTACTGTGACGGGCGGTACCCCAGTAGCCCTGCCATTGTATGGGATCCAATTTTCAATAAGCGCCGTACGTTTTGATTGTGCCCAACTATGTTGAAATGTGAGATGTAAGCATTTCAGCTATTTCTGTATTTTACTTGAAAACCCTAGACACTATTATAATATCACTGGATTTCCTATGAAATGTTTTGGTTAGCGTAAGGTAAAAACATACCCATATTTATTTGTGGGGAGTCTTACGTAATACCTTTCTTTTAAATGATTTTCAAAGTTAAACAACTTTAACCTGTTTACTCATACCAGACCCATGTCTGACCCGGAGTTTATTTTTGATTTTCATAAACTTTCGGGTACCCAAATTTTTACGGGTAGCCAGGGGATTCAGGTTAGCTTTGACGACTTTTGGAGGAGCAATGGAGCAGGAGGCTTCAGCGATGTAGACATATATATCTATTAAGTTCCGCTGTGTTAGTTAGTGTATGATATTTGAGATGTATGTTCTGACAGATACATATATGATAGTCATGTTGTATGATACTGTTTAACTCTGATGTATATATATATAGCTATGTAATATTTATGTTGATATATTATATTTTATTCCGTTCCGCTGTGAGTTTCTGATGTTGTTGTTCTTTCTTTCTTTTCTTTTCTATTTCTATCCCTTTCTTTCTTATTGATGACACGACTTTCTGGGCGTAGAAAGTTGGGTCGTCACAATAATCCTCTATAAGATTTCTGATTTCTTTTAAGAAAGTTTCCTTCTCTTTACTCAGAAAGTCAAAGTGGAGACGAGGGTATTACAAATATAACTTTTGTAAATTTCAAAAAAAAGCAATATCTCGCTAACTTTGGAGTCTTTACGAGTGGCGAATTTTTAGATTAAAATCTTCTTAGGTTAACCTATTGACTTAGATAGTGTCCAGGGACGACATGACCTAAAGAACTGATATTCTGAAATAGCACAGCAAAAAGAAGCTAAGTATAAGAAGCAATCCTGTAATATAAAAATAGTAGCACGGAGCATATTAGGAATTTAAGGGTTTTAAAATGATCCATGAATTAAAAGCTATTCATATAGAAAGCTTGCCTTATGCAGGAATTCGTTAGATTGTTTCTATTCATTATTCATCTTCGAATCAAAGGAAAATCATAATCATACAAATGACAAAATAAATCTATTATATTTTCAAGACATATGAAAGAGAACGCATAAATTTCCTACCAACAATATCAATGTAGAACCTATTCGTCTTCTTCCTTCCTTTATATATGATAATAATAATATTATTAAATCATTTACCACCACAACAAAAAGAACACCAATGGCAGCCTATAACATTCATCAAATTCATCCCGATTTTGTTGGCTTGGAAATGCTACATTGTTGTTGTTATTGCGCGATGGGACTACTAAATCAGCCCTAGGAGGCGGAGGAGGTGGAAAGTGTTCAATCTAGTAACGCGAATCATAAGCAACCCAATTTCTTAAATTACCACATAATGGCTATGTGGTCCATGCTTTACGACTTAGCTACGGCCACGTTCTAGATGAATTTGGCTATCTGGGACACCTCCGATGAAAACCCTACGCTGGTGATGTATTCACCTTATCAGCTACTACGGGTTGAACCCATCGTCATCAACCCAGTCAATTTGGCTCCAAACTTACCTCCTCTTCCAAAATGAGCGATGATTATAGGGTCTTCTTACTTTTATGCGTGTCCCTAATGTTTCATTCTAAAATAGCGATGTCTTTTTGAATGCATATAAACTAATTGATTATTTTGAGGAATGTAACACTTGACAGTAAATAAGTTAATGTTTTGAAGTTCTGGATTAGTTAAATTTTTGGAGTGATGTTGTTTAACTGAAAATGTTCTTAAGGGTTAATATTTTTGTTGAATAATGTTTATCATACAGAAAGAAATTAGAAGGTATGGGTTGCTAACTTTTAAAAAAAACTGGGTTTCGTTGGTCCTTAAACTTGTTAATCTTACTTAAACAAAATAGCAAATGAGCTTCCTTAGAAAGGCATAAGTACCAAAGCACACACAAAGTTTAAGTTAGAAACTTGAACAGTCTAAGCTTTCGGCAAAGTCGAAAGGTTCATAGAGAAAGCATTCGATGAAATCAAAAAGTTTATAGGAAAATCTTTTGACCTGTGCAGTTAAAGCGCTCGGCAGATTCAAAGCGGTGGAGGTGCAAAAAGTCATAGCGGGGATAAAGCGAGGATTAGCGGGATATAGCGGATAGCTCTAAAATCACATATAAAACTCATACTTAATGTTTTTACAAATATATAAATGGTAATTGAATGAAAAATTATCATTCACTTGAATTATAATTAATACATAAATGATTTTAAACAAAAAACATGTGCGAATGTACTTTAAATAAACGTAAAACTGTTATATAACATAATTAAATTTAGTAGAATATTAGAGTATTTTCATTTCTGAAAATATATTAAAAATTAAATCAAACAAATTAGTTTCATAATTTTTATAATGTATAAATGTAATTTTTTAATTCATTTTATTAAAGAAGATATAGCGGAAATAGCAAAATATAGCGGGAATAACGGAATATAGCTGAAATAACGGGGATTAAAGTGGAAAGGCTATATTTTGGGGCTATATAGAAAAATCTTAGCGATAGAAATCCGATATGAGATATTGTGGGGTTATAGCGGGGTAATAGCGGGGCATTAACTACACAGCTTTTGACTAAGTTGCAAGGTTAATAGGAAGAGTCCCTTTAACCTTATCAAAAGCTCGTTCTTGAATGGTTAGGAACACTGAAAAATCCCCAATAGCATGAAAATAATTTCCACAGGTTGAAAAGTTCTAACTCGGGAAAGGAATATCAAGAGCATGTAGTAAGTTTTCTCCAAAAGTTCATTTATTTGAGCCGATATCTGCAAATCGGGTGATATTACTCCATAGTCTTAAGAAGTTTGATTATGGTCATTACATAGTAACTTATCTAAATAAATAAATATTACTTTAAGGGCATCACAAATATTAGCTTTATAAATTTAAGATTGCTCATTAAGGACTCATAACAAAGTTACAACCTTAATAGAAGTTATTATCTATTCTACAGGAAGTAAAGAAGGGAATCTATTGGAGTTTTGTCCTAAAGAACAAAAGCGTCTTTCATACAAGAGGGACTAAATGTTAACCATAAAATATTCATAAGAGCGAAGGTATGAAAGAAGGGTCACGAGAGCATAAGGAGAGATCAAAAAGCATCCAGTTGTTCGGGTTAATTGTACCTTCTGACAACGAGCTTTTGGCGAAGTCTAAGGCTATATTTCAAAGTCCATAGGAAGAAGATACTTCAAAAATCCACCATCGATTAGGTCAAGAGGACTTTCAAAAAAGGTAAAGGAAAAGAAGTGAAGGATTCGAGAGGTTTCATCTCTTAATGTACAAGAATTTCTTACCTTTCGAAAAAAATGGGGAGGTCAAAGCAAGTGTTAGCTACTCCATAATGACTTTTACGAAAGCATAACAAGCCTTTCGAACCAGTTGAAGCACATCCAGAATACCTTTCAACAAGGTCGAAAGGTTTTCATGAAGAAAGAAAATCGAAAGGTTTTCATGAAGAAAGAAATACTCAAGAGTCAGCAAAGAATGGTAGACAACCTTTCGAAAACATTGAAGGGAAGCACAACACTTGATAACAATCAAACATGAAGAACAACCTTTCAACAAGGTTGAAACGTTCATAATGGTTAGGAGGAGAGCTACCTTTCGATAAGGTCGAAGGGAACACAACAATAGGAACAAGGCAAGCCTTTCAACAACATCGAAAGGTTCATGAAAGCTTCATTAAGGAAATTTTCTGACTGAGTCGAAAGGTTCATGAAGACATCAGAAAAGCAACCTTTCATCAAGTCCGAAAGATTCATGAAGACGTCATAAAAGCAACCTTTCGTCAAGGACGAAAGTTCGTTAAGGCATCAAAAAGAAAAAGCTTCAAACGGCGTCGAAAGATTCATTATGGCATATAAGGGGCAAACCTTTCGACAAAGACGAAAGGTTTGTAGTTGCATATAAAAGGGAAACCTTCCGACCCAATAGAGAGCATGGAGTCCAAAGGGGGGCCGCCAGCGTCTATAAATAAGACCCAAGGGGTCATGTTTTAAGGGGGGATCAAATTTCTATCATTTTGATCTTGTAACTTCTTAATCAAAGAATTGTAACCCTAATTGAGAATGATTTGGGGAAATTTAATAAAAATAAATTTTTTTCTTAGATATGAAGAAAAGTACCTGGCTTTGCTATCTACCTTACTATATTCTTAAATCTTTGTTAGTTCAACTCGTATTTTCAGGTTTAACCTCATCGGAAGGTTTTCATGGACAAGGATGGTAACACTCCTGTGCAAGTAATAACTACAACCTTTTGAACTCTTAAACCCTACAATTTAAACCTTTCGATAAGGTCGACAATTTACTTGGATCAACATCCATTGAAACCTACCAAAACAATTGGCTCAACTGTTTAAGTCTTTCGATAAGGTTGGAATCCACTCTATATAAGTAAATTAGACCTTTCATCAAGGACGGAAGCCACTACCTATTCACCAAGGATAACTCAATTGAATCAAAAGAAAGCCTTTCTGGAGACCTCAAGCAAGCTCAACAACGTCGGAAGGTCGGAAGGTCACTTAATCCAAGTTCTAAACCTTTCGACGTCAACGTTAGGTCTGATATAGAATATATCAATAGATAATTTTAAAAGGAATCACGCCCTTTGTTCTCCAAAGACGAGATCCACCCTTATAAACATATTTTTAGGGTGTTGACAAGAAATTCTTGTTATCACCTTTGCCATAATACCTGAAATATGAAATTGCATTTAATCATAGAAAGTCATTTATTCACCATTAAATCCTCAAAATTATTTTCCAATAACCACATTTTTTCAAATCTAAAAATTTTGTTACCAAAATTCACATTGGAACGAGATAAGACAATTGGACAATGGTTTGAATAAATATTTGGGAGCCCTATGACCTTACAAGAAGGATAATTGTCCTCTATTTCATTACTAATAAAAAAACGTGTCTAATAAAGCCATTAAAGGAATTTCTCTATTATTAGACCAATTAAATTATCTATTACTTAATTTTATTTCTATAAAGTTACACTTGATAATAAAACTATCAAATTCATCCATCACATCTAAATCACCTTCCTTAGGGGATCTTTCACCCAAAAATCTAGCTACATTGAAATCTCCTCCTATAATCTATGGACCAATGGCCAATGTTCTAAAATCTAAACATTCATTCCAAAGAACCCTACGTCCTATTTTTGAATTAGGTCCGTTTACATTTGAAATATTAAGGATACAGTCATCAATAGAGTCGGAGAATATTAAACGAATCGAATGATCTTTAATAATAGATTGTAAAAATCAAACACAATTATATTTCCAACCCAACATAAGACCTCCTGCACTACCTCCAGCCGGAAGCTATGCCCAATGATCAAAAAGTGGCCTCATAGGCATCTAAATATACGAAAGTCGAGACTCTCAATTTTAGTTTCTTGAAGTAAAATTATGTTAATGTTATTATCCTTGAACACCGATTTAATTTTTCTACATTTCCCTAAATCATGTAATCCTCTAATGTTCCAACTAATCAATTTCATTTATCTAATGATCTAACCCTTTCTAAGTCTTTATTTTTGATATAGTCAACATCTATTTGACTATCATCAAAAATTAGACCCGAATTCTTAGCTAGAAAATGCATTTCATTAGTAGACAAGTTATTTAACGCACATGCACTAAAAGTACCGCTCAAAAGAAAATTCATACCTGAGTTAGAGCTATCAGTAGCACTAGAATACACTCTAATAAGACGTGCACTTCTAACTATTTTGGATTCAAGCGAGCAAAAAGAAGTAGCAAAATTGCTCTTCAAAAAAGCTTTTTTTCCTTCTCCTATATTTCCTGACATCAACAACCGAAGCGCTGCTAGTACTATTGTTTGAAATTGCATCAAAACCAACAGTCCTTAATTCATTCAGACAACCAGAGTTATTCAATCCTTTCCATGAAACAATATTTTCTAGCTATTTTTTGACATCAGTGAATAAGATAATTTGGTTGTTATTAGAAACCTCTAAGTATCTCTCCAAACTCACCAAGTCATCACCACTATTAGCCTCAATAACAATATCTCCATCCATGAATCTACCTTCTACCTCATCAACAACCTTAAGGTTTGAGATATCCATGTTTACTTCATATCTGAAACAACCAAATTTGCTGTGTTCCTTGATCCTATCCAGAAACTTAGCAATGACAGGGTAAACATCTCCTTAAGCCTCAACCCCATAACCAAGATCATCCGTAGATTTGACCTTGACACCCCAAACAAATTAAAATCTTTATCCCCTGAAACATCAACCATACCATGACCAAAACCCATATTAGACACATAAACTGCACAATCATTCACATTAACCCCTCTATCTCCAACCAAATCCCCTCCATTAAACATGATGTCCCAAGAACCATCAGAATCACCTATATCATCCAACGCCTTTAAGCATTAAAAATAGTTTGAAGTATCAATTTCAAAACTATCCATGATACAATTTTTTTTTCTTGATTTTGAATTTTTTGTTGGCGTGTTAAGCAAAGCTCTTATCCGACTTAAGAATAACATATTTCGGAGGTTGAAAATCTGAGCTAATCTGCATTAAATCAGAATCTAGCAACAAAGGATCAAAGAAATTTGGCATCTGTATATCCTTACTTTCATCAACAAGAAAGACAGCAGCATTTTCTTAAACGGACACCCCTCTTAAAACAGCAACATTCGAAGTACCAACAGAAATACTATCAACAGAGAGACCAACCCCATCCGAGACCAAAATAGACTCTCCACAATTGACCTTAGGATTTTCCAGTTTAGAGTTTAAATAATTATCTTCCAAGTTGCCATCTTTTCCAAATTTCTTATAGAAATGTTGCCTAATATTCACTGAACTAATCATGTCAAAATGCCTAAATAAATGTTGGAGATTTTGCGGTTCGAAACGGATTTGATGGCGATAGAGATAAAAACAATGCTGTACTTCCGAATTCAAGGATCTATGGAATAGATTCTTTCAGACAATAGTTCAACCCACCAGGTACAAACGGGTTACCGAACTATCGACTTTCCAGATTCAATGAAGCCCTATAACAGCGTAATCGGATTCAAAGTTTGTACGACTTTGATCCGACCAAGAACACTTCAGAAAATGTATCTGATGATGCAATTTATATAGAATAGAATGAAGAGGAAGAAGAAAACAATCATGCAACGCTTTCTGAATTTGCAACACCTTGGAGGCGTCACAAAACAGAGCGTTTAGTAACGCTATCCCGGCGTCACAGAACTGCTGTAGGAAGAAGAAGAAGATGCAGAACTGTCTACAACTGTTTCTGGGCGTCGCTATTTATAGACGTGAGGGGGTGTCTATTCGCCAAGCGTTACGACCGTTTGCAACGGTTCGTAACTGTTGCGATTCAAACGTCGCGTCCATTCACATTTGCAACGTTCAGAAAACGTTACTAATTCCCACCTTTATTCAAAGTTAGATTTTTCCGGTTCTGGGTCCTTAACGGGCCGAAATCTGGCCCGTCAATGTACATATACGGTCCAAAAATATTTTCGAAACCGAACCCGTACCCGGCCCGGCCCGGTTCGGTCGGACGGACGGCGGCGGCGCGCGTGTGGTGTTGCATGACTTCTCTCCTCACAACAAAGCAAACATGTGGGAGCCCCAAGGTCCCATCATCCACTTGAGAAAGCTATACTTATACAAATATCTTGTATAAGTTTCTATGATGTGGGACTTAGTTCTTTCTTCTTCCTTCCTTCTTTCTCTTCCAAAAAAAAAAAATCCCAAAGCCCAAAATCTTTTGAAAAAATTTCAACAATCTCCCCCAGTTTTCAAAATAAGAAAATAAATAAATAGGACGGCTGAATCACTAGAGTGACTTCCTACATACCCAAGTGGGATCAAGCCTATGTAGTTCTAAGATCAAGTTTTGCATCATCGTGAAAACCAACACATAAATAAAAGGTATCTTTTGGATTTGAACCTTTACTTAGTGTAAACCATTCAAAGCCTTATCGAGATTCTATGGTGAACGAATCTTGAACCAAGTATCCCTAATGATAAAACCGGAACAATCACACATGTTGATTTCCTTAGGTAAAGTGTTCTATATTGCTCAGCACGTTAATGGCCATGTGCTTAAATCCTGGTTCATGAGTCTACTTAGAAAACGGTCTTACTTTCCTACGAAACGGCCTGATTTCCATACTTATATAGGTAAGTCTCTTAAGGTGTTTCTCCGATACACCTTTCAAGGTTTCTAGACTTATTAAGGAAGTATATCCATCCTTTGTTCTTGCAGAATCCAACACTAAATATTATGGGATTATCAATTTAGTGTTCCATAATCATTCGCTTAACTTGTTGGTACCCATTGAACTTTGTCTATCCTTTTCAAGACATAAGTTGGGTTTCTGTTAAGGATGATCGACCTTCATTCACAGACCCTAGTCCCATTTCTTGTGACTTTATAGAAACCATTGTCTTTGGAAGCCCTTTTGTAAGTGGGTCAGCCAAGTTTTTCTTCGTTTCTATGTAGTCAACAGTTATAACTCCTCTTTTGAGTAACTGTCTCACCATTTGATGTCTTAGACTCACATGTCTAGACTTTCCATTATATGTCTTATTAGACACATTGTATATTGTTGCTTGATTGTCACGGTTAATCAAGACTGCTGGAGATGGCTTCTTCCACAAAGGGATTTCCATTGATAAATTCCTAAGCCATTCCGCTTCTTTACATGCATCTGCTAATGCAATCAATTCTGACAACATTGTTGAGTCAGAAATACAAGTCTGCTTCTTGGAAGCCCAAGACACAGCAGCGCCTCCTAATGTAAAGATCCATCGAGTCGTAGACTTGGATTTGGATTCTACATTGTTCCAGGTTGCATCACCATATCCTTCTATTACAGAAGGATATCCTTTATAAGATAAACCATATTCAATGGTTCCTTTCAAATAAGCTAAAACTCTAGAAATGGCTTTCCAATGTTCGAAACCTGGATTACTCGTAAATCGACACAATATACTTATAGCATGCGCGATGTCTGGTCTAGTGCAATGCATAGCATACATAAGACTCCCAATAACACTGGAATACTCTAGTTGAGAGATAGTACGTACAGTGTTCTTTTCTAATTTAATACTAGGATCTAAAGGAGTTGGTGCTGGTTTGTCATCGTAATGACCATACCTTTGTAGGAATTTCTCTATGTAATGGGATTGAGTTAGTAATAACTCCCCCTCTTTCCTAACAATTTTAATTCCCAGAATTACATCAGCCTCTCCTAGATCTTTCATATCGAATTTAGAAGACAGAAACTTTTTAGTTTCATTCACACAGGATATATTTGAACCAAATATTAGCATGTCATCAACGTATAAACATATTATAACAATACTGTTGTTATCCGATTTTCTATAAATACATTTATCAGCATCATTAACAATGAATCCATATGACAGTGCAACTTTATCAAACTTCTTATGCCATTGCATGGGAGCTTGCTTCAGGCCATAAAGAGATTTTACTAATTTGCATACTTTCTTTTCTTGGCCTGGGGTTTTGAAACCTTCAGGTTGTTCCATATATATTTCTTCTTCTAAATCTCCATTTAGAAAAGCAGTCTTTACATCCATTTGATGTATGACTAATTTATGAATTGATGCAGGTGCAACTAAACAGCGTATAGAAGATATGCGAGCAACTGGAGCATATGTATCAAAATAATCTACTCCATGTCTTTGCTTATATCCCTTAGCAACTAATCTGGCTTTAAACTTATCAATGGATCCATTTGTATTCAACTTTTTCTTGAATATCCATTTACATCCTATAGGTTTAGCACCAGGAGGTAAATCAGTTAAAACCCAAGTTTGGTTTAACATTATGGAATTCATTTCATCATTGATAGCTTCTTTCTAGAAATTTGAATCTCTGGAACTCATGGCTTCAGAATAAGTTTTGGGATCATCATCAACGTTCATTACATATTTAGTCACATTAAGGACTTCGTCCTTACTGCCTTCTACAAGATATGTAATGAAGTCAGGACCATAGTCCTTCTCTATTCTCGCTCTTTTACTTCTCCGTTGTTCAGTACTATTATCTGGTACTGACACTTCCTTGTTGTTTTGAGCAGGAGCATAATCATCGTCATTGATATCGTTAGTCATACTACGTTCTAGACTAGATGATCTCAATGGGATCTCAACAGTTTGATTTTCAAAAAATTCTACATCTACAGATTCTATAACTTCTAGGGTGTCAAGAATAAGAAATCTATAAGTTATACTATTAAGTGAATATCCTATGAAAACACATTTAAATGCTCTATTTCCTAACTTTGGTCGTTTAGGGTCTGGTTTTCTAACATAAGCTAAGCAACCCCAAACTTTAAGTCTAGTTAGGTTAGGTTTCCTATTAAACCATAATTCATAAGGGGAAATATTATTCTTTTTAAGTGGTACTCTATTTAAAATATAACATGCATAGAATCACCCCATAGGTTATAAGGTAAATTAGAACTTATGAGCATGGACTTAACCATTTCTACTGAAGTTCTATTTTTCTTTTCAGCAACACCATTTTGTTGTGGTGTATATGGAGCAGTACATTGGTGAATTATACCTTGTTGTTTACAAAACAAGGTGAATTCATTTGAGAAATATTCACCACCACGATCTGAATGTAATATTTTAATTTTAACTCCTAATCGTGTTTCGACCTCTGCTTTGTAAATTTTGAATTTATCAAAAGCCTCATCTTTAGTTTTCATTAGATATACATATGCATATCTAGTATAATCATCAATGAATGTTATATAGTATTGGTTACCACCATAGGTGATATGACTTTTTAAGTCACCTACATCACTATATACCAAATCAAGCAAACCAGTTTTCCTTTATACGGATATAAAGGATTTCCGGTGTATTTTTGCTTGAACGCATATTTCACATTTATAGATGGTATCGAAATCACAATCAGAAATTAATCCTAATTTATTCATATTCCTAATGGAATTATAATTAACATGTCCTAATCTACCATGCCATAAATTAATATAATCAACAATATAAATAGAAGATTTCTTTATTAGATTCAACTTAATCATGCCGTTACAAGAGTATCCCTGTCCAATGAATTTACCATTCTTAGACAACACTAGCTTATCAGACTCATACACCATCTTGAATCCTCCTTTGTTAAGAAGGTATCCAGAGATCAAATTCTTACGCATATCAGGTACATAAAATACATTGACTAATGTAAGAACTTTTCCAGAGGTGAGAAGAAGTTCTATAGTGCCTTTTCCCAAAACTTTGCTTAGAACTTTATTTGCTCCAGTAACTTCGTCGGCTTCTCCTTTATTTTCTTCGTAACTCTTGAACAGATTACGGTCTTTGCAAATGTGAATGGTTGCTCCAGTGTCGAACCACCAATCATTATCATTTCCACTAACGGAGTTTGCCTCTTGCACTACAGCCACAAAGCGAGTCTTCGACCACATTCACTTTTTGTTGTTTCTTCCGCAGATGGCAGTCTCGGGCATAGTGGCCGGGCTTGTTACAAAAATAACAAGCGCCTTTCTTTTTGTTGTTAGTTTTGGAATGATTTTTCTTAAACCGTATCTCATTCTTTGGCTGTAATTTATCAGTAATTTCAACATTATTTGCCTTAGAGTAGGACTCAGTTTGCGGATTATCATCTAGATCGCGTTTGCGAGAGTCTTCTTCAATTCGAAGATGACGTTGTAAACCATCTAAATTATAATCCGTTTCCGCATGCTTCATCTTTTTCTTATAATCATTCCAACTATGCGGAAGTCTAGAAATTATAACTCCAACAACAAAAGATTCAGGGAGATCAATTCCAACGTCTTTAAGTTGATTCACCAACAGTAAGATTTCGCTTACTTGTCCAATTATGGACTTATTGGTGACCATTTTGAAATCCATAAAATTAGAAATAAGAAACTTTTTATCACTTGCCTCGGATATGCGGTACTTATTCTCCAGAGCAGTCCAGAGTGCCTTTGCTGTTTCCAAGGTCCTATGAGCATTGTAGACTGGGGTAGATAGCGCATTCAGAATATGGCCTCTGCATAGGAAATCGTCCTCTTTGCGCTTTGCACGTTTAGACTTTAGAGTAGCATCATCTTTATCAGTTTCCTTCGGGATTTCTTTCAAGTCATCTTTCAAGATGTAGAACAACTTGACGGTGACCAGAAAAATTTTCATCGTCTCTTGCCAACGAGTGAAATTGTCGCCATCAAAACGCTCCAATCGAGTTAGACGCTGATTCATAACTTGTAAAATGCTCGAACCTTCCATGGTTGAAGAATATCGTCTGAAAATTTGTTGGAGATTTTGCGGTTCGAAACTGATTTGATGGCGATAGAGATAAAAACAATGCTGTACTTCCGACTTCAAGGATCTATGGAATAGATTCTTTCAGACAATAGTTCAACCCACCAGGTACAAACGGGTTATCGAACTATCGACTTTCCAGATTCAATGAAGCCATATAACAGCGTAATCGGATTCAAAGTTTGTACGACTTTGATCCGACCAAGAACACTTCAGAAAATGTATCTGATGATGCAATTTATATAGAATAGAATGAAGAGGAAGAAGAAAACAATCCTGCAACGCTTTCTGAATTTGCAACACCTTGGAGGCGTCACAAAACAGAGCGTTTAGTAACGCTATCCCGGCGTCGCAGAACTGCTGTAGGAAGAAGAAGAAGATGCAAAACTGACTACAAATGTTTCTGGGCGTCGCTATTTATAGACGTGAGGAGGTGTCTATTCGCCAAGCGTCACGACCGTTTGCAACGGTTCGTAATTGTTGCGATTCAAACGTCGCGTCCATTCACATTTGCAACGTTCAGAAAACGTTACTAATTCCCGCCTTTATTCAAAGTTAGATTTTCCGGTTCTGGGTCCTTAACTGGCCGAAATTTGGCCCGTTACTGTACATATACGGTCCAAAAATATTTTCGGAACCGAACCCGTACCCGGCCCGGTTCGGTCGGACGGACGGACGGCGGCGCGCGTGTAGTGTTGCATGACTTCTCTCCTCACAAAAAGCAAACATGTGGGAGCCCCAAGGCCCCATTATCCACTTGAGAAAGCTATACTTATACAAATATCTTGTATAAGTTTCTATGATGTGGGACTTAGCTCCTTCTTCTTCCTTCCTTCTTTCTCTTCCAAACAAAAATCCCAAAGCCCAAATTTTTTGAAATTTTTTCAACAATAAATCTACCAAAATATCAACACCTTCCTTCCTTTGAATCCATAGATGGTCTAGGAGAATTCTTTTTACCTTCGTGCACTTCAACACAAAAAAGAAGTCATGGTAAATAATCGAATCTATTTTTGAGCCCAAATCTGAATAATTCCAACAATTATCTCTTTTAGTCTGAACGATCCACACTTGAAGCACCTAGTTGGATCTCTACAATTTTTGGCCAGATGCGAGTAACCTCCGCATCTATAACATATCTTCTTCCCTTTTCTGCCATCTACCTAATTCAATTGATTCACACGATGACTGCTCAAAGGAGGTGAAACTCTAGAAGTTTTAACCACCTGTGCACACGCACGCTTGCTAGAGAAAATAGAAGAAACGGGAGCGGAGGAATTACAGAAAGAAGAAGGACATTATGAAAATGACGCCGCCGAATTAGGATAAGCAGATTGGGAGTAAGGAGGAAAAAAGGTCGGTAAATCATCAATGGATAAATCTTCAAAGGAATAAAAGTGAGAATGATGATTAAAAGAGTACGAGTTTGAAAAAGAAGAAGACACCAGTTTTCTCGGGATACTAAAGAAACCATTTCATAATATTATATTGTTATAATATCATTTCCAAACTTTTTATATTATAAAACCATTAAAAGGCTCAGTAAAATTCACACACATATTTATATGAATTCATTTTCTATTAATTAACCATTGTTTATTACTTAACCATTTTTATTATGATTTCTCATAATTTATTAACAACTAATTTATTAACCATATCAACATCCATATAATCAACCATAATCAACCAAGTTATCAAACATTCATACAAATCATTAAAAGATTAAATTGTTATATTATCATACTTAAAAATAGTTACAAAGATTATTTATCATTTAATAAATATTGAGTACTCATAATCACAAATGCTCCCTCCTTCCCAAGCTCCTTTAAATCCGGCAGAGCTTTCGCAACACTTCGAACGTTCTCCTATTTTCTTGGAATGAAATTGACGACACTTTCTTCTCTTTTTCTTGCTTTGGAACTTCCAGGATCTCTTCCTCACCTCAATATGGGTTCGGCGTAACCTTGATGGAGTGGTGGAGCTCGGCTAAGTGTGGTTTTAGGTGAGTCCATGGGTTGTAGGAGGTAAGGGAGATGGTTTGAACTTGTTTTGAGGCGGAATTGTCTTATAAACTAGTGTATATAAATTTATTTCTATTTTGGCATTATTTTGCTATAACTGTTTCTAACAAGAGAAACCATTAAAGAAGATTTGAAAAGAGAGAAGAAGAAGGAGAATGGTGTGTAGAAATGTGATGGAATGCAAGGGTATCTATAGTAAAAATGTGTGAAAAAACATCTAAATGTGCAAGGACTAAAACACCCCTTGCCCACACCCCTTCTTTCACATCACCATACATGTTATCCCCTACTCCTCCATGTGCTAGCATGTGCCACTATCACTTGTGCATTTGACTTTTGATGGCTTAAGGGTTAAGTTTTAGAAAATAACTTAGATATTTCTAACTTTATGTATATATAATGTATAAATGTGTAACGTATACATATATGGATATATGTATATGTTAGGGTGTTTATTTATGTATTATATATGTGTACATGACATATAAACAATGTTGCATTGACTTCGAACAACTTCTGTTCGATAAACCGTTGCCAATCGAAGAACAGATTCCCAGTCACACTTTCACTTATACATTAAATTACATATATATGTAAATAAAATTCGAAAATAAATTTCTAGTCATTTCTAATTAATAAAAATGATCTCATTTGAATTGTAGAATCATATAAATTAATATTAACAATTATTTACAAAAGTGCTATTATACCGATAAAGCGATATCAATTTTCTTATATTTTTCAATTCAACTTGTATTGTCATAAAACTGTTATAAATGATTTATTATCACTTTATAACTATTAAAAATGAATTATTATCATTAAAAACAATTATTTGAATAATTATAATAATTATTAAATTATTAAATCTCAATTTAAAATCATAAATCAATTATTAAATATGATGGTATTACTATTAGCATCATAAATACATTAAATTTCCAAAAATAAAATAAATAATTTTATTTCATATTCTTATTCAACTATAAAAATAAGTGTTTGTATCCAGCTAGTTTTGTGCATAACGTTTGATGATTATATAGCGGTTTATCGATAAAATAATTTTCAATCATTTTATCGCTGGTTTTCCATAGTATATATTTTTGTAAATACTTATACAATTATTATTTATTGCTCAAAACGTCATAATCTATGTTAAAAAAAATCTAATATTTGAATAGTTTGAAAATAAATATAATTTATCAAATTGATAAATTTGCGAGTCGTTACACCTATTTATAATAGTCTTGATATGATGCATTCTTTAATGCATTCTTTAATTTTATAAAATATAATTTGTTGCATTATTTAATGCATTAAAAGATGCAACAATATTCTTTTATTACTTCCAACTTTCAAAATAAATATTTCACATGTAGATAATCTATTGCATTCTTTAATGCAATAAATGATGGAAATAATATTCTTTAATCACTCTCTAAAATATATAAAATCTACTTTCTTTGAAAATATTTTATCACTAAAATCTAATAACATCCGCTTACTATACCATTTTATCGCACCATTTTCCTATAATCCATACCTTATGCCCCTCCCTTGGCTTAAGCCAAGTACTTATGAAACATATACATGTTCAATTTATTGACATTCTAATGTTGCTAATGGAAATATTTAATAAATTATTTGAAACTTATAACAATATTTTACCTAAAATCCAAATAAATAAATATCTAAAACGTACAACAAAATTCATCAACAAAAAGTTTATGCACCATTTAGAATTATGCTTCTTCTAGAAGAATCATTGACCTTGAATTTTTTTGGAATTGTTTGAATTGTTTAAAAAACTAATAAAAGGATTTGAATAAGTGCATTTATTGTTTGAGCCCCACACCACAGAGAATTTTAAGACAAATGTTTTATATTTTGGTACAAATCAACGAAACGTTTGAATAAGAGCATTTAACGGTTTTTTCAAATGGTCATAAAATGCTTTATAACATTAATTTTTTGGTGCAAGTTAACAAACTTTTTATAGTTTTGGTTCAAATTGATAAAATGGCCATTTAAGACCCATTAAATTTGATAATATTTTATAACGTTCATATTTAGATCTATGTTTTGATTAATAAAATGGTAATAAAACGTTTGAAGGCTCGTACATTTTCTTCCATTAAAACAGTAACACTCTTTTTGTTTCATCTATTCATCAATTAAATAAAACGAAAGCTAAAAAGCATTACCATTTTAGTAAGAGAATATATATAGGAGCGTTAAAAACGTTTAATTACCATTTTAAATGAAAAAGGGATCTAAAAATGAATTTATAAAATGTTCTCAAACATAATGAGTTTTAAATGATCGTTTTATTAAGTTGAACCAATTTATAAAATGTTTTATTAATCTGTACCAAAAATTAATGTTATATAACATTGGATGACCAATTGGAAATATATTAAATGCACTTATTCCAAGGTTTTATTAATTTGTACCAAATTATACAGCTTTTCTCTCAATAATCCTAATGATGTGTGACTTGAAAATAAATGCACTTATTCAACCCTTTTATTAATTTAAACAATTCAAATAATTCCAACAATCTCCTACTTTAATATTTTTAAATATTTTTGTAGCAATTCCAAAAAAACTAAGATTTCAAACAAACAAAATGTCTTTTGATTTGAATCTTTGTGTAGTAAGATTCAAATTATACTAGAGGGTCATGTAGTCTTGAACTCTACCTTTGACATTAAACCATATACAATATTTCTTGGGCACAATCTAAAAACTCGCGTTTGTGGTCATGCATGTTTACCCCGGTATAGTGAACACTTTAGGAATTTTTGCCCCAAAACTCCATAGGAAACAACTTCATGTCCACATTCGCGAGTCTATCAAAAGTACTCCTATAGCTAGGAACTCCACTCCACATAGGGTATATAATGCATTAAGTGTTGTTATCAACTCGTCCTTCTATCGCTTAAGGAACACATGCTTCTATAACATGTTCAACTCATATCACTTCACAATATGTTATTACCAACTGAACCTAGTTCATGGGATCACTCATCATTAAGTTGAGTAACCATTATGGTTGATTTTTATTCTAAGGGTAATATTCTCATTCTTTCAGATGTTGTAAGGACATTCTCTCTGGCCAATCATTTCATCAAAGGATCCGCTAAATTCTCGTCGATGCATATATGATCCTCTCTAAAAGTTCTTAAAGGGATATACTCTCTTACAGTATTGCACTTAATAATGAATTTACCATATTTTACCATTATAATAACTATTCTCAACTTTTGTAATAGTCGTTATATTATTGCAATGAACCAACACAGTCGGTATCAATTTTCCCATAAAGGGATCTTGGCTAATGGATTTTGCAAGTAATATGTTTTTTCGTTAGCTGCAGTTAGTGCTATCATGTCAGACTCCATAGTGGATTGAGCCAAAATAGTCCATTTCTTATATTTCCAAGAAATGGATCCATAAAAATATATCTACTAATTTCTTTGGAGTTATCTGATAAGCTGTTCCACCTGCATCACTATATCCTTCAAGGGTAGCTGGAAACTTATGATAATGTAATCCAAGATTCATAATGCTTTTTAGGTATATCATGAACCTTTCAATAGTATGCCAATGCTATATACTAGGTCCACTGGTCAACCTACATGACAATCCAATGACATAGGCTATGTCGGGTCTAGTCCAATTAGTGAAATATCGAAGGTTTCCAATGACGCTCGCATAGTCCGATTATCTTACACCTTTACCCGTGTTCTTAAATAGTTTTGCACTAGGATCACATAGTGTACTAGCATGTTTATAGTCAAAGTAATTATATATCTTTAACATCTTCTCAATATAGTGAGATTGATCCAAAGAAATTTCCTTTTAGACTTAGTAATCTTAATACCAAGGGTTACACTCGCTTCTCTAATATTTTTCATATCAAAATTAGCGGATAGTATGAATTTAACAGAATCTAGAGCATGAATATTTGAATCAAATATAAGTAAATCATCCACATATAAACATAAGACAATGCAAATGTTATTCTCATATTTATAATAAATATATTTGTGATTTTCATTTACTTTAAAACCATGTGATTTAACTAGATTATCAACTTTTTCACGCTATGTTTAGGTGCATGTTTATGACCATATAGTGATTTATTTAATTTGCTAACTTTATGTTCCCGCTAGGGATAATAAATCCTTTTTGTTGGTCCATGTAAATTTCTTCTTCTAATTCACCATTCAAAAACAGTTTTACATCCATTTGATAAATAGTAATCGTAAACTGAACAAGAGAAACTAACACTTGAATATAAGTTATTTTGGTAACCGGTGAAAAGGTATCAAATAAGTCAATATTTACTCTTTGTCTAAATCCCTTGGCTCAAGACAAGCCTTATATTATCCATGATACCATCAGGTTTTAAATTTTTTAAAGGCCTTATTTACAACCTATAGTTAAGTGCCAAATTTCATTATATTCAAGATAGTCCATTTCATCATTAATTGCTTCTTGCCAAAAGTTGGCACTAATATAGGATAGTGATTCTTAAGGTTAGTAGGATCTTCTTCTTAGGTATAATTAAAAAGTCATGACCATAAGTTTTATTTACTCTAGCTCTTTTACTTCTACTAGGTTCAGCTTTAATAACCTAAGTATATTCATTACTCCTAGTTACAGGAAGATTATAGATGTGCCCCCACCATTCTCAATTTAAATGGAAATTTATGTTCATAAAATTCAACATCATTTGTTTCTATAATAACATGTGTTTTCAGATCGTAAAATGTACGCTTTTCTACTAACTGCACAATATAACAATAAATCTGACTCCATAATTTAATAATCGCAAAGTCTCACTACTCAGTTCTAGAATCGTTTTACCATGATTTGTCATTCAAATTTATGTCTCATTAAAGTATTAATTAAACCACTAAATGCTCATAATTTGCTTCCAGAAATAAATCATGAATCCATTTTATGATTTAATGCTCATAAAATTCTTAATAGAACATTTTGAATCAAATCAAGATTTTTACCATATTTAAATTCAATGAAATCTCTAAATTACTTTTTAATGTTCATATACTTATGTATGTTTACTCACTTTCATGTTTGTAGGTAATGCCCAACTTATATGATAACTTTATTCAAAAATAATATAATAACTAGTTATTATTTTATTTTCAACTTTTAAATGTATTAAAAATACTTCATATGGATTACTCTTCAAATCTTTCATTTTAGAACTTAATTATTATAAGAGAAATCAGCGAGTGTTCAAAGCAAAAGGAAGTCAGTTATTAAATTGACAATGTTATATTTACAAGTATTTATGATCTGCAAATGCAGATTTAACTCCTACGAATAGAAGGGCAATATTCAAGTAGTTTTAATTATTATTCTAATAATAAAACTATATAATATGACGAGTTCGTTATGAAAATTACGAGGGATAACAACAATTTTATATTATCCACTTCTCATGTAGCATATCGAAAGAATAAGGATTATTCATTAAAAAAGTTCTCTTTTCATCATTATCTGATTATATTGTATAAGTATGAAAAATGATTACATTACTTATTTACATTTACTAAAGCTTTGTAAATAAGTTTGGCACATCATTCTAAATAGAAGTATTAATGTGCATGACAATGGCTATGTTAGACTTTTACAATTAGGCGATATTTATAACTTGTACATTTATTTCAAGGAATTTTTTTTTAACTTACTAAATGTTTATCCATTAATTAGCAGTAGTTTATGTATACTTAAATAACCTTTCATACAATAATCTTTTTGAAATTTAGTTCATCCATGCACATATAAATTTCCATTTCCCAATAAGTGTTTTATTACCTCATAATTGTAAAGTTTTCTCATTAATTTTTCAGTACGCTTAACTAATAGCCTACATTGGAATTTTTAAAATTTACCATCCAACATTTGTATAAATGAAAAGTCTCCAATTTAGAAAAATATAACTTCACCAAACATATTTGTCTCTAGTCATACTATATAATCAAGCCAATTTCTTTCTTTTTTCTTTCAAACAATGTAAGTTTGTAGAAACAAAAGGATATCACTTTCATGAATTAGCACCGTACTTTATGGCTTGAAACTTTTTTTAA
The DNA here is from genome assembly GCA_030765085.1 of Allium cepa. NCBI lineage: Eukaryota > Viridiplantae > Streptophyta > Magnoliopsida > Asparagales > Amaryllidaceae > Allium > Allium cepa. The sequence goes on from CM060929.1 coordinate 1,044,886,624, forward strand.
TTTAACCAATCAAGACTTAACAACCATTAAACATAATTTGTTCATAGTTAATAATAAAATGTAGTAATTTGAATTGTATGTTGCAACATAACTTATTCTTTATTATGCTTGATAATAGAATGCACCAATTTAATTGAATGATATGTAAGTACAGTGCCTGCACTGGTATATAAATTCAACTTATGTATATATTCCTTATACCTCGGTATCTATTTGAAAATTTCACCATAACCTTGATAATGGTATATTGATCGCAAACTTTTATATTTGATAAAATATTTAGAACCATAACATATTCAAAATTTATGTTATTATGATTAACATATATGTCAAAAATCAAAACTAGTTCTTAAATCACTTCACAATCTTCAAATATTAACTAAATGGATTATTATCAAAACCCAAGAATAAATCAAATAGGAAGGTAGAAGAAATTTTTGGATCATATCCTAGCGTTAATTCTCTATATTTGTTACCTTTTTATATTCTGAAACTCCCATTAATTATTCTACTTTGCTCATATTCCTCGCTTTTCCACTCCAAATGTACTAGTCGTTGTCAGAGTCCAATCTTCTGAAACAAAGTCCCTCAAATCTGAATGGTTGTTTACGCCATAGCTAACTAAGTCATTGTTCATCGAAGCCATGGTTTAGAAATGTCTTAAATTATTACACTAGGACCACTGAATTGAATTGTCTGCATGCTAAGTTGCATACTTTTTCGATTTCTTTAAGATGTTTCACTACTCAACCCAAAGGTGTGCAAGGCAGACTGTAAGCAACACCAACTATAGGATAAAACAGCAAAATATAGTTCTCACAAATCTCTTGATGATCTGAATTTTCACCCTTGCATGATTAAAATATTGCTCATTTTTCCGAAAAGAGGAATGGTTGATAAGAGAAATGGCAGATAGATAGTTGTATGTTCTACTTTTTCATTTCGTCTATTCATCAATTAAATAGACCGAAAACTGAAAGAGAGTTACATTTTAGTTGAAGAAAATGTAGGAGCGTTAAAAGTTTTATTAATGAAAAAATGGATCTGAAAATGTAGGAGCATTAAAAGTTTTATAACGTTCATTTTCAGATACATTTTTTCATTAATAAAACGATAATAAAACAGTTTTAATGCTTCTACATTTTCTTCCACTAAAATAGTAATGCTCTTGTAGTTTTCCGTCTATATATTTGATGAATAGGAAAAATGGAAAAAAAAATATAGAACTATCTCTCGACCATTTCTCTTATCAGCCATTCCTCTTTTCGAAAAAGGAAATCGAGTAATATTTTAATTGTCTGCGGGTGCAAATTCCGATCATCAACTAGGCACAAAGGTTCGGGAAAATCGATATTCGGCTGTTTTATCTTAGAGGCGGCCTTGCACAACTTTGGGCAAAGCGATGAAACATCTGAAAGAAAGCGACAAAGTTCGTGACTAGGCCATGAAGATAATTTTGTTCGGTGATCCTGCTACAACAATTTAAAGATGTTTCTGAATCATGGCTTCAATGATCAATGATATACACACCTCAACCAGTAAGAGTGAACATTATTTTCAACAAATTTAAGATGTTCTACAATGTTTGCAACCAATGCGTTGTCTAGAATTATTGTCGACAGAAACATATGATTTCGTTTTGAAGGCCTCCACTTTAAACGATGGAGACAAAGGATGGAGATCTGCCTAACTATGTGCAAGGTAGTGAATGTGTTTACATCCTACAAGCCAATGCTACCAGAGAATCTAACCGATAAACAAACAAAGTAGGTGCAAATTTGGAGAATGGCTCTCTATGCAGAAACTACATCCTGAACGGGATAAATGATGATCTCTATGACTAGTATAATTCAATCAACTTCACAGGAGATGCATGGACGAATAGTTTTAAATTACTGTAATTATTGATAAACTGCACCCAGGTTGGAGGGATTTTGATAATGTTCTTAGGCACAAGACTAAGAAGTTTTCTTTAGAGAGCTTGATCACTCACCTCCATATTAAGGAGGAGGCTCGTAAGTAGGACCAAAAAGAAGAAATGCTTGTTATCACCAACAATAACTCTAATAAGACCAAGCCTATGGTTCTGAATTCAACTCCTTAAATTTAAGAATAAAAACAACAACTGCAACAAATAGAATTGGAACTCGCAAGGGAACCAAAATGAGCAGCAGAAAACAACCCAAAAGAGTGACTTTGGGCAGTTATTTCTTTGCTACCATCGTGGAAAACCAAGTCATATGTCATGGATGTGTTAGAAGAGGCTAAACTCTACATCGCAGGCTAACCTAATCGAGTAGCCACATATGAAAAGGAGTGCGGATTAAGGATCTTAAGGCTAATTTAACACTAGAAGGGGGTGAATAGTGTTTAATGGTAGTGTTTAATGGATTTTAAGACTTATATGGACTATTTTAAAAAATATGATATAAACAGATGTAGAGCTTAATCATAGAACAATCACATAATCAAACACAGATGCAGAAAGTAAATAAAAAAGCAGTAAAAAGAAAGAACACACCGGATTTTATACTGGTTCGAAGTTACCCTACATCTAGTCCTGTACCAAGGCAAACCACCTCATGTAGATTTTTATTATACCAATGTCGAGATTACAATTCTTAATTTCTAAAGGCGTTGAGCTACCCTCCTGTCTCATGAGTCCGGGGCAAACTCTCTTGATTTACGGGACTCAAGATCACTCAACTGATTTTTGGCACAACCTTAACTTATAGAAAGACTCGATAAACTTTTGATTACAAATTGATCCTATAACTCTGAATAGCACTTCGATCTTCGAGAGAGGGCAGAGAATCAAATAAGAATGAGATTCTAATTTGATTCACTTGAGAATTCGGTAGAATTTCGGCACAATCTTAAAAATATGAAAATTATAGAATATGGATTTGTGGAGAAGAAGAAGGGAAGAAAATAAGAAATTAGTTAGTTAAAAAATTCGTTTGTGAAGGCTATTTATAAAGCAATAACGGTCATAACCATTCATGAAGAAATTTAAACGAATATACTCTTCTTTTGAAAATTGAAATTTTTGAATTCGACGGTCACATGTCGACATGCGGTATCCCATTATGTCGACATCCCTATGTTAAAAAACAATGTAAAATTTGTTTTGAAAATGAAGTTTAAAACAAGAGTTTATTTTAAAATAAAAACAAATAATATTTTAAGGCTAAAACATCTTTTTGAAAAATCATTTGAAAAGATAATTTTAAGGCTAAAATATTTTGAGAAGCAGTTTTGAAAATCATTTTGAAAAACCATTTTGAAGTAGTTTTGCAAGCTTCTTCCTGCAGAATATTTCATCACATCAGGACTCGAGAACTTGTACAAAACCAGAATGTTCATGAGTTTGTAAGCCATTTGTCGTGGGTTTGTAAGCCATTAAGAAGGTAGAAATGGGTTCCATCCCAAATGAAATTCGAAATGAAGATTTCCGTGCTATTATGAAGTTTTAACAAAAACTAGACACATATCTTGAAATCTTGATCTTGATATTCTAGAGTCTTCAATCTTGGGTCTTGAGTCTTTATATTGATCAGTCTTCAGTAATAAATACCTTCATATATATATATATATATATATCCTACATATACATATCTATCTAGACAATGGTGTTAGTATATATTTTATAATAAGATAAGTTAAAAAGGTTGTTGTCATCAAAACCAACATCTCAATTCCTAACAATCTCCCCCTTTTTGATGATGACAACCTGTATTTATAAAATATACTTATCATACTATAACTCCTATCGTAACCCCCTTACTTCAAGCCAACTACTATTTTATAACTTCTCCCCCTTTGTCATCAACAAAAACTTCGAACTAATAAATTCCCTAAACTTGATATAAGATAATCAACCATAATAAAATAGAGTAATCCATATATAAGTGTAATAAGTGCTAAGTGTGATCATAAGTATGAAATGTGGTCATAAGTGTAATCCAAAAAGTAAATCAATCAACAGCCAATCATATTTATAGTAATTATTCAATCCAAACATATATACAAACCATACCAAATAAATTAGTCAATCAAGTTTAAAACACACCAATCAAATCAAACAAATAACATACAGAATGACTAGACGTTCCTTAGTACTTCCACCCATCCATCTTCTCCAAAGATAGGGTCTGCTTTGATGGCATCCAATTCTTCTTTATCTTTGTCGAGAGTGATTGGTGGATTTCCTTCGAGATCGTCCTTGTTAAGGGATGAGATGATCCAACGAAGGGTGTCGAAATGTCTCTCTTACTCCTTGATCATCTGCATTTTACTTAATTCCAAGTGATGCTGATTACGAAGTATGAATGTAAGAATATTCTTGAAGGAAATGAGAGTTTCATTAAGATTATCACTTAGATTATTAAAAGCCATAATTCAAGAAATAGGAAGAACTATGAAAGAGAGTGATTAGAGATGAAGTTTGACAATTTATTCTGGATGAAACAGATATAAATTGTGGTAGAAATTCGTTTGAAATGAATAGACACAAGTTAGTTACATGAAAGTAAAATTTGAAAGTGTAACTATTTTTTGCCTGTTGTATGTCGACATGGGAGGATGGTGTATGTCGACATGCCTCTACCTATAGTGTCATTTTTCTTTGTTTTGAATATTATGAACAAATTTATTAAACTAAAATTTGTATAATATAAAAACAAGCAATTACAGAGACAAGTGAAGTTGAATAACAGGAAATGAAAGATTTCATTAATAATTCTAGTCAACATCACATAATAATATAATATTAACTAAAATAAAGAAAATACAAAGATAGAATTAAAATAACATGAGCTAAAACTAGTTAGATGAAGATGAAGAAGACGATAGTCCAAGCTTTCTACTAATTTTCGCGAAGAACTTATCGATTTTAGTGGAAATCTTATCCGTTTTATTACTCATTGATCTTTTAAACGTCTTTTGATTTTCCACTATAATTGTTTGATTATTGAGAATGGTCTTGTTGGATGTATTATGGGATTAGTAGGATATTCAATACTCTCTAAGGAAGTTTCTTGATCTTCCTCTTCCTCCTCTTCAATTTCCATTCCTTCCTCTTCCTCTTCTTCTTCTTTTTCCTCCATTCCTTCCATCTCTTCGTGAGCAAGTCTTTCTTCCTCTTCCATAAGCATTTCATATGGTTTAAACACTAATGGAATTTGCATAAGGGAAATGTTTCCATGGTTGAACACTTTTCTAGTTAAAAATTCTTCCGTTTTGAAATCAACTCCAAAGTAATTAAAAATCCGAGTGAGATAAATTCCATGATATAATGTGTTTTAACCCATAGTAAAATTCTTGGGCCTTAGCTCATCCAAAATAACTTGAGCCCAATTAATATCATAATTTTCAAAAATTGCAAAAAGAGCTTTGCAAACTTTCAAAGTCGGGTTGTTGTAGTTTCCCGATCTTGGTATAAGAGTGTGTTGGATAAGATGATTAGAAATTCTTGCTTTTGGACGAAAATAACGATTTTTGAATTCAAAATTGTCATCCCCTTCAAAGATGTGATGAAATGTCTCTCGATCATTTTCGTTGATTTGATATTCCGAGAGATTCATTCTGGTATACTTGCATCTCAAAATATTTTCCAAAATTTCGCAATCCAAAACAATTTGTGTTCGTTTAACACTACTCCAAATTTGTCCTTCTTCCTCGTCATAAAAACCACGATTCAAATTCGCATAAAACATCTTAACAAGATTTGGATAACATACAAAATCATTTTGTTTATTATCTACTAAACTAAGAATATTACATTGTTGAAAATTATTTTCAATTTCATAAGAAGAAAAATCTTTAAAAATAGAAAATGTTCTTGTATGAATTTTACCAAAGTTTACATAGTTGATGTGAGCTTTGATAGCTTTTGGTCATTAACAAGAAAGTTTTTGACAAATTTTGGAAGCCTAATGGTGTTAAGAGTGCTTGAAGAGTCCATTGAAGAAGTTTGAGAGGAGTAGAAGATAATGAAGATAAATTTGAAATTTGAAAAAAAAGTGAAAAGTGATGATAAAGAGAGTGAGAGAAATAGATATTCTATAGACATGTTCTCTGGTCAAGAGGCATCTTTCCAGAGCATTGAAGTTGGTGAAAAGGTGGAGGGAAATTCAAAAGTTTGAATTCAAATTTTGAAATCAAATTCCGAGGGGCATATCGACATGGGTATCCGGGTATGTCGACATGTGCCTACTGAATCAAAGGACAAGTTTCTATTCCTAATTTCTAATATATATATATATATATATATATATATATATATATATATTATCCTATATTCTAATTACATAATTCCTGTCATTAAACATAATAATACTTACATATTAATAATTTAAAATTTAAAATATTATTAAAATAATATTATTTTTGTATTTAGAATTCAAATTTCAAGGGATAAATTTGAATTTAAAATTCAAGGAATTTAAAAAGAATCAAGAAAACAAAAAAGCATCCATTCAAACAAAAAAAATAATGTAAATGCGTACCTATTTTTAGATCCATACTCCCATCGTCGGCTGATTCATGAATAACAGTGAAATACAGATTTGAATTATCATTCTTCTTTTCATCGTCACTGGATGATGAGTCTGAGTTATCAAGAGCTGTTGTGTATGCTTTCTTTCTTTTCCTTGATGAGTCATTGTTTGAAGAGAACAACTGTTTATTTGGATATGGATAATCTTTTCTATGATGCCCGACCTTATTGCAAGTGTAGCATCTATCATTGTTGACGTTCTCTGTATTATTTCTGAAATTCCTTTGATCATTTTTTTTGTAATTATTCATTTTTCTATATTTTAAGAATTTTCAAAAGTTTTTTGTCATGAAGGAAATTTCCTTATCACTGTCTGGTTCTGAATCTTCAATTGTTACATTGAATGCTAACGACTTCTTTTCTATAGCCTTGTTTTCTCTTCTTCCTTGCAGTTGAACTTCATAAGACATCAGATTCCCGATCAATTCTTCTATTTCCATTAGACTGATCACACTTGCTTCTTCGATTGCAAGTGTCTTTTGATCCCATTCTGGAGAGAGTGAATTTAGATTTTTTCTGACTTGGTCTTCCTTCGAAAAGCTTTTTCCCAGTGAAATTAGTGAATGAACAATGTCTTAAAATCGGCAATACATGTCGAAAATGGACTCATTTGCATGCATTTTAAACAATTGAAATTGATTGGTTAATATGGAAATTTTAGTCTGTTTAAATTTTCTTGTTCCTTCATGAGTAACTTGCAAAGTTTTCCAGATTTCAAATGTAGACTTACAAACAGACACTTTATTAAACTCATTTCTATCTAATGAAAAAATAATATATTCATGGCCTTTGAGTTATTTTGTGAAAACCCTTTTACTCGGTAGTCCACTGGGTAAAATTGTTAGTTGGTTCAACATACTCATTTTGTGTGATATTCCACGTGTCTAATCCTACAGATTGTAAATAAATTTTCATTCTACAAGCCCAATATGCATAATTACTGCCATTGAAAAATGGTGGTCTGACAGTAGACTGGCCTTCTACAAATGAACTAGTGTTAGGGATAATAGAACTAGTGCAGAGTTGACATTACCAGTGTTGGTAGCCATTAAAACAATTTTCAAGTTTTAGATTATGAAAACTATGAAAACCTATGCTCTGATACCAATTGAAAAGGAGCGCGGATTAAGGATCTTAAGGCTAATTTAACACCAAAGGGGGGAGTGAATAGTGTTTAATGGATTCTATGACTTATATGGACTAATTTAAAAAATATGATATAAACAGATGTAGAACATAATCACATAACAACCGTAGAATCAAACTCAGATGCAGAAAGTAAATAAAAAAGCAGTAAAAGGAAAGAACACACCAGATTTTGTACTGGTTCAGAGTTACCCTACATCCAGTCCTGTACCAACGCAAACCACCTCATACAGATTTTTATTATACCAATGTCGAGATTGCAATCCTCAATTTCTAAAGGCCTTGGGTACCCTCTGTCTCATGAGTTTGGGGAAAACTCTCTTGATTTATAGGACTCAAGATCACCCAATTGATTTCCAAGCACAACCACACCTTGTAGAGAGACTCAATAAAATTTTGATTACAAATTGATCCTATAACTCTGAATAGCACTTTGATCTTCGAGAGAGGGCAAAGAATCAAACAAGAATGAGATTCTAATTTGATTCACTTGAGAATTCGACAGAATTTCAGCATGATCTTAAAAAATATGAAAATTATAGAATATGGATTTGTGGAGAAGAAGAAGTGAAGAAAATAAGCAATAAGTTAGTTAAAAAATTCATTTGTGAAGGCTATTTATAAAGAACCAACGGTCATAACCATTCGCGAAGAGATTTAAACGAATAGACACTTCTTTTGAAAATTGAAACTTTTGAATTCAACAGCCACCATGTCGACATGGGGTATCCCATGATGTCGACATCCCTATGTGAAAAAACATTGTAAAATTTGTTTTGAAAATGAAGTTTAAAACAAGAGTTTATTTTAAAACAAAAACAAATAATATTTTAAGGCGAAAACATCTTTTTGAAAATCCATTTGAAAAGATAATTTTAAGGCTAAAATATTTTGAAAAGAAGTTTTAGAAATCATTTTGAAAAACCATTTTGAAGTGGTTTTGCAAGCTTTGTCCTGAAGAATATCTCATCACATCAGGACTTAAGAACTTGTACAAAACCCAGATGTTTGTGGGTTTGTAAGCCACTTGTCATCGGTTTGTAAGCTACTTGTTGTGGGTTGGTAAGCCACTAAGAAGGTAGAAATGGGTTCCATCGCAAATGATATTCAGAATGAAGATTTCCGTGCTATTATGAAGTTTTAACAAAAACTGGACACATGTCTTGAAATCTTGATCTTGATACTCTAGAGTCTTCAATCTTGAGTCTTGAGTCTTTATACTGATCAGTCTTCAGTAATCAATACCTGCATATATATATATATATATATATATCCTGCATATACATATCTATCTAGACAACAGTGTTAGTATATATTTTATAATAAGATAATTTAAAAAGGTTGTCATCAAAACCAACATCTCAGTTCCTAACAACATAAGTCTATAATTTTTGAGATCCACCTTGTTGAAGGATCAAAGAGTTGCATGTTAAATATTGGCGCTTCACACGATGTCTGCCATTATCGTATTATGTTTAGCACATACAATATTGTTAAAGATCAGAAAGTGTTGTTGGGAGATTCTCAAGACACTATAGTTGTTGGCATCGGAAACATAGGATTAATATTTACCTCTGGAAAGAAAATAATTCTGAAAGATGTGACGCACACTATAGGGATGAGAAAGAATCTAGTTTCGGGTTTTCTCCTTAATAAGCTTGTTTTACTCAGGTGACTGGGGCTGCTTTGTACACTTTAACCTGTATGGATATATTTGTAGGAAAAGATTATGCTAGTGAGGAAGTGTTTAAGTTAAATGTTGAATATAATAAAGTAACTAGTTTTGCGTATATGTTGTATGATTTTTATATTTTGCATTTTAGAGTCTGTCATGTTAATAAACTATTTATATTTAATTTACTGTTAATCCCTAAAGTATCAATAAATTATTTATAAAAATGTGAATTTTGTAGCCAATCTAAAATAACTAAGACCCTACATAAATCTGTGTTTATACAATCAAAATCTTTAGACTTAATACATTCCGATATATGTGGACTTGATGGTATGGTAACAAGGGATGATAAATGCTACTTTATTACATTTATTATTGATTGTCTTGATTTAATTATGTTTATCTCATGAAAAAAAGCGATGCACTATATATGTTTAAGTTAATTGTCACTAAAATCAAAAACCAATTCACTAAGAAAATTCATTGTGATAAATGAGCATGATATGAATCTAGCTTGTTTACTGAGTTTTACAACTTACATGGTATAATCCATAAGAACCACACCTCATTCACTTAAAACGAACAGTAAAACTGAAAGAAAAAAATAGGTTCTTTACTGAATTAGTTGTAGCTATGTTATTAAATTCGGGTGCAACATCACCCTAGCAGGGGAAATTTTCTTGGCTGTTTGCTATGTGTTATATAGAATTCCTAAATTTAAAAGAAAAACTTCACCTTTTAAGATTCTAAAAAATAATAAACCCAATTTATCATATTTTAAGGACTTAGGGATGTTTAACATATGTGTGTTATATACTCTAGTCTCAATGGATGTATTGATATCCAGTCTCGATACAACATGACTAGGAATATAAAAGTGGTTTGTTTATTTTCATTGTAATAAATTACCCATGGTTACAACACTTTGTAACTACTATCATAAAAATACAATTTGTGGATTTTCTGTTAAATATAGTTTAAATTAGTTAATTAACATAACATGTTACACCAAGTATACAACAGAAAGAAAACACCTTTTATTTCAAACAAGGTAGATTATCGAGCTAGATATGTGCAACAAACTACATAATTGTCCTTAGGGCATACCTCTTACTCTATCAATCTCTCATGTTTTGAGCCATTATGGTATCTCTATTCCATCTCCTCAATCAGTTTGATGAGAAATAATCAATTCAGACCCTTTGTGAATGGTTCTTCTATGTTTAATTACCTACTTTGTCAATTAACTCTCTCCGTTACTGATAAACTACCTTTATCCTGTGGAACTAGTCAGAGTACTTTTGTCGACTTCTAGTGTGCTCTTATCATTACATTGTTTTCATATAACAGTCATGTGTATTTTCTATACTTTGGAATCACACTTAGCTTGGTTATAAATTTGTGCAGTTTTATTTATACATTGCTTTTATTGCGGCACTATTCAAGGCAATGTGCTTAGCCTTTTGTTTGAAACATTTCCAAATTAAAGCTCCTTAGCAAAATTCGAACATGGATTTAATATTGACATATTATACTCAATACCATTCATGAAGTTTGAGTTTGCCCAAGGAGTTCGTTGTTTCTATAGACAATTCTCCAGCATTTCATAAATACCCAAGGACACTCTAAACCACCAAACTATACCATTTAACATAAGTACATCATTAGCAATCACTAGTATGTTGTTTACTTATAATCTAGAAATATCTGTATACCTTTTTAGTGATTCTTTCTTATGGACACACGCTTCCTCTGTATTTTCATATAAAAAAAATCAAACTATTCGATACTTCTATCATAATACTTATTTAACTATGATGCTTAGAGAATGATACTTTTGTATCATTTTTTAGATCACATTCAAAATCCTGCAAACTCAATATCACTTCCAGTGACTTCAAGACACTTTGGATGTTATGTGCAAATAGTCTGCTCTAAATCATTATTTAGAATTTGCTATTTTGACACATATGTACCAAAACACAAAGTCATACCAAGTGATAATTTTATAAGCAAATCCAAATTTTCTTAAGCGCGTTAAATGATGAATCTATATTGCTAATTTCAACAATTGAAATTTACGATTATACTCTTATCATTGCTTATTTTATTCCAACTCCATTAGTCTTGCTCTTGAAGACACATTCACAGTCGATGGATAATATCCCTTTGGGTACAACTACTAAATCATATTTTAATAACGTACTTGGAATCACTTTCGGATTCATGCATCATACCATATGGAAGATTCAATAGTCTTAATGGTTTAATTGATGACCGAGGATTATCTAATTTGGATATTGATAAGAAACTCATAGTTTCTCTTCAATGTGTGTGAATACTTATTAGGCATTCTAATGCGTTGCATTCATTTAGGTTTATTTAATTTCATTTCATCCCTCAAGTTAGTTTTATCAATGGATCGTATCCAAATTTATTTTACTACCAATAATTTATAAAAGAAATTCCTTCACTACGAAGTTGGTATTTCTCAAAACAACAATTGTCTCTTAGTGCAGCAGAATTGGTATTCATAAACATTTTATGAATTGCTTTATAAAACTGATTGTTTACAATACTTATGTTCAAGATATAGATTGGTAATCCAACGACTATCATTCCCAAACTTCTTTTAGGGCAGTTCACTCAAGATCTCTTATGTACAATTATTATGTGCGGTCTCTTGACTTCACAACCTACTGATTCTTTGGCCTAGGATATGTTAGGTTTTATTATAACCCTTACCTTATATGATTTTGTAAACTATTCATTGGATGAAATCAATTTTAACCTCGTGTACTACTTTTAAGTATACGACCTTATAGAAAGAAGTTAGCTCAATCTCACTTAGCTTTAACCATACTTCGTTCAAATTTGATTACTCCTTACCGATACATCATTATGTATCATAGGAAGGAACAACTTTTGAGTGAGTCTTAATTCATTTTAGGTACGTTTGGAACTCTTTCAAATTTACTCACCTATTCGATCAAATCGTATCAATTTTATTTTCTATTGCACGTTTTTTATTTACTTCCGATTTATACTCTATGTTATCATAGAGATACTACATGTATATCAAATACACATGTCTATTTCGATGATAACTCATCAGTGAATATTACAAAGTATGTGGAACCGTTTTGGTATTAACAGACTCCCGATTGCATATATCTCTATCTATATGTATCAATCCGAAGAGTTCATCAACTCTTTTCATGCTCCCACTAAATGGGTGCTTTTCCCTTTATTGTTGAGATATAATTCAAGTACCATATGATTTGTAACCATATATTTAAAAAAATTCTTCAAACTATGGCTTAGTCTGTAATTACAAAATAAATTTAGATACTTATGTATTTTCCAATGCATCACAAATACTAATAATATAGTTTTATTTTATAATGAATATTAATATTGAAATAAAACTGCCTATTTTCCAGCTAATATTAAAAAGTAATTATTATTTTATAAATAATGTTTGGTACGTTTTACGAAACTAATTTTCTTAACTTGATGTGACTAATAAGTGTTATATGGCATGCTTCTACTATTTCTGCCATTACTATAATAACATATAAAATACGAAGCATTCAAACATTTAATTTAGTGTGATGACCTGCACTCGATGCCCGACAATCGACATCGAAATCCGTATCGTCGGATCTTATAACAACATTAGATGATAAACAATACAGCGGAAACAAAGGATGATTACATTGATATACGCATAGATACAATGTCAGTTACATCATTTGATAACAACAACCCAACACCATCAGAGAATATATATACAACACAACACCACAGCGGAAATATATCAACATTAGCAAAGTCTTCAAGAGAATCCAATACTGCAACTTTGCTAAGGTCTTCCAAAACTTCCAAAGACCTTCAAATCCAAAAGGCTTTAAAATATCTCCAAACCAAAAGCTCCAAAAACTTCAAAGACTTCCAAAAGCTTCCAAAACCATTAACTTCTAGATACAAATTCTACTAAGCTTTAAAATTTAAGGCTGGCCTGACTCTAGGATGTCCGTGTGGAAAATTGTGGGCACACAGAGTTTAGAAAGGGAACAATAAACTCCAGGTCAATCATGAGACTGGTGTGAGCAAACAAAAACATTTAGTTTTAACAAAATAAATTAAAATGAAATCCGTAATGTTTTTGAAAAATGAAACTACCATAAGGCCTCCCGCCACACACACAATGCAAACACACAATTGGAGGAGATTTCTCCTTATGATAGTCAAACATGCTTACTGCACAAAATCCTTTTGATATTATTATTAGTGCATAGTGCAGAAAACCTTTCGAAAGTATAATATTAATATTAGCCAGCATAGACATTTCAAACAATGCCTACTATAGCTACCATCTAAACTGTGGTGACCACCATAAGTAAATGGCAGGTTATACAACTAAAACCATACAAGGCGCGTATTGAAGACTGAATTTCCAACAAATGGTCAGGCTAAGGAACTTCCTATTGCCACATGGGTACGCCTTTAGAGGGACACCCCGATAATTTAACCAGCTCTCTGCCAACACAAGGCCGGGTTACCCCTGCCCAGAAGTAACACCTACAAGTATGACATCCCCGGTCGTCACCGACCTTTATCCAAAGATCCTCAACCACAAAGTAATAAATTTGCAGCAACCACATAGGTTAAATATCTGGGCTCCATACCATGATACCACCTTTTTCTAGAAGAAATGGACATACCCTAGGGGCGCGAGCCCTAATAACCTTGTCGCATCTTTCCTGTTTCGACCATTTCCGGGTTGTGAGGTCCGACGAGGTCATGTCCACAAAACTACGCTTTTCACAAAAGCCATGCTTCGATCAACAAATAATCAGCAGCACTTCGTATGCCACATTACCAAATTGAGAATGTATCAGTAGTAACCATCAGCTACATAACCTCTGAGCTCGTACATCTCAGAGAAGGGTGTTAAGCTATGAGAATAAATTCTCCACCACCAAATAGAAATGTATTTAATAGAAACTAGCTTTACACCTCAAAGTGTAACGTAACAGAACCAAAGGCACTTCACAAAGAAGCCATTGCAATCCGGGTATTCACAATCCCGATTGGACTCCCCATCACGTATGGAGATCTCCATACCGTAGCTACTTAGTGCAAAGTCATTCGACAGATAATCCTTTCGTTCTCGAAAATACCTGGTCTTCACCATCGGTCTTCAAATGCAATCCATAATGATGTATCATTATTCGGAATGGGTTATATGACACAAGGTCCTCTCCCGGCTAAACCGAATAATGAGCGCAATATTTAGAAACATATGGATATCGGGATCTTAGTTAAGTCACAACTTAAAACCCAAAAAACCTTTCTTCAAATGGTTTAAACAAATTACCATTTTCAAATCTTTAAACAAAAAGATTCACTTCACAAAGTTCACCAATCTTTCACAAAGATTTATTCATAGCCTTTCAAAATAACTTCTCTTTCAAATTGGATTAACTCATCCAATCATTAAACCAAAGACTTAATTCATAGCTTTCAAAAAACCATTTTCATTCCAAATCTTTTATACAAAAGATGCACCTTTAAGATCCTCTTCAATTTGAAAATAAAGTTCAACAATCTTTCACAAATATTAATTCATAGCTTTCCAAACTATTTACGATTCAAATCCTTTAAGTAAATGATCCACTTCAGTTCAACAACAAGATTTACCAAATCTTTAACAAAGATAGCTTTCAAACCTATTTCCTTTCAAAAAAAAATGGGAATTCTTTCTTTTATATGAAAGCCATTATTATTTGAAAAAAAATACTTTTTTTTCGAAAAATCTGATCAAATATACACAAGTTATAGCCTTTAAAAGTGTAAACGAGAAAATCAACGAACTACCGTAATATTGGCAAGTTCTAATTATTAAATTCAAATTCTCAAAATAATTTATTTAAAATATTTTTAAATCCATACAAACATATATATATATATATATATATATATAAACATAACATAAACCTTTTAAACCATGATTTCTAAAATAATTTTAAATAATATTTTCAAACTAAATTTGAATTTCAAAACTTCCCTTTCAAAAGCTTTCCACGTACAGCCCAATTCCATTTCCAAAACCATTTGGATTCAAAATTCAACTTTTAAACAACATAATATTTAAATTAAAAATATCCATAACTTAACCGATTTCCACGTGAAATACATATTTGTGTGTGAGGTGTAGTCCAGGGGTATTACACAATAGTGCAACATCGTTCAATCATCACAGATTCAATCATATTAATATTGATAAGCGGTATAATCTATAATGCTTATCTTCCATTCACAGATTCACCGATAAATAATATACATTCATCATAGATAAATAAATTACATTCATCACAGCTCGAATCAAAATAATTCATAACACAAAACATTACACACCAGAGCTATCAAACAATTCAACATTCAATAGAATTCAAGCATCCATAAGTAAGATCAATTAATTATCTGATTAATTAAAATTAGGTTAATTACTTATGAATAAACTAGTAATCCTGGTTAATTAATATTAATTAATTACAAACCTTATTGATTAATTAATCTTTGATCATTTATTAATTAACCTTTAATAATAAATTAATCAACCTTTAATTATTAATTAATCAACTTTTATTAATAAATTAATCAACTTTTAATCATTAAATAATTAACCCTAATTATTTATCCTTAATTAATTACATTAATTAATTAACCCTTGATTAATTACCATTTAATTAATTATCCTTAATGATTAATTATCTTTAATTATAAATTAATTAATCCTTAATTATTAATTAACCTTTAAATAAATCATAAATCAATCCTTAATTGAGTAATTACTCCTTAAAATTTTCTTACATTAAAGAATTATTTTTAATAACTTAAATCAAGTAATTAATCTTTTAATCACTTAATACTTTAATCAAATTAAAAGATAATCCCTTTTTTTAATTAATTACTTTAAATATCAAAGCTTATTTTTTTAAATATATTAAAAACACTTTTAAACTTAATAAATTTTAAAATAATTTATATTTAAAACCTTTAATTAACACTAAAATAAACACATATTGTACCAAAAAATTAGTTTAACAAAATTTGTTAAAACTTGATTAAACTTTATAAAACTTATTTAAAATTTAAAACTTTAAAACTGTTTTATACTCAATCATTCAAACCCGGGCCATTTCCTGACTTTCCCGAGCCTTCGGGTTTCACTCTCTTCCTTCAGCTTCGAGAAAATCATGTGTTTGCTTCGAGCTTGCCCCTGAGACAAAATCCCTTATCCTCGATCGCAAAATTACCCGGATATGAGATCGACTTGTGCACGTGCACAAAGGCTCCGGCGACCTCTGGTCGGTGCCGTGGCCATTGACAAATCGGCAACCACCTCCCCTAAGCCTCCGACCACCTAGAAACCACCACCGTCGACGAACTCACAACCAACCATTTAACCTGAACTGGAATAAACTTGATCATCAAAAACCCCCGTCGTTTGATCTCCTCCGGCCACTAGCGACGTTGATACTCCATTCAGAGCATCGCTCTGTCTCCAAAGCTTCGATCGCCACCGGTGCGATCAACTTCGGTGCGACGAGGAGACATCAGCAACACAAAATTTGTCCCTAACTAAAACACGAACTAAAACCCTAATTTAACTTCGATCTTTATCTACGGTGAATTAGAGAATCATTGAACATTTTTTCTCGGGTTCGACCATCATCCAGCTATTCTCAGCCAAAACCCCGAGACCTGATTCTTCTTTGATCGCCGTGGATTGCCCAAAATTCATTTCACGTTCAACTCAAAATTTCTCGCAATTTCTTAAATTAAAATTCCCAAATCTTTTATTAAGAATCATACTTTTTGAAAACTAACAGAATCATGAAATCAAATCCTAAATTTTAATCAACTAAATTTTAAACAAATTTTGTTCTACTGCGTTTTTATATTTTTTTTCCAGTAACCCCTTGACAATTTGATTTTGAAATTGATTTTAAAACTTAGATACTGATCCTACAAACATAATTTACTTAGACATCAAAGCCTATAAATGATTGTAGGATAAGATTTTGATTTTCAAATAGGTTTGAATCCTATAAACCTTTGAAATAGAGATACTTATGTCTATTTCCAAACATGCCTAACATATCTATACAGATTAACACAATTTTGTATTCTTGCAGCTAGATTTCAAAACTTCATTTCAACATAAATCACCATATCAATTCAAAGATCAGGTAAAAAAAAGTTTGCTCACCTTTAAAATGAAGACAGAGAACAGAGGAATAGATTCTGGGCCTGGAACTGGAAGCAAAGAACAGAAAGTACGAGATTTTTTTGAAAAACCGGAAGCTTTATTTTGTACTTGAACTTTTATAATCCAGGTTGTAGTTTGATTGCTGAGATGATCTGCTACTTTGAGTTGTTGCTTCAAGGTTGAGGACTTTGAACATTTGAAGTTGTTTACAGGATTTAATTTTATATCTGTTTTGATCTGAATTTGATTTCCAGATTTCTATTTTCAGGTTTGTAGTTTTGGTTCTTATTCCCTTTTCCAGGTTTGGGTTTAAAGATGAAAGAAGATATACTGTAGCCTGGTTTTCTATTCTTATACATATTTTCTATGATTTCTAAATAAAAAGGAAATTTTATTTTGCCACTTGTAATTTAACTCAACGCTTGTAAATCCATGTAAACACTTGTTTTACAAATGTCCTAATTTGTATCTTTATGTTTCAAACCTTAATTTTAATTAATTTATTGATTTATGTTTTAACCCCTTGTTCAAATTTTACAAATGTCCTAATTTATTGATTTATGTTTTAGACAGGAGCAATATTAGTGTAGTTGCTGGACTATTGTATCTTTTGACGTCATCAATGCCATCAAGTTGTTCTTTAAGAGATCTAAGCTGTTCAGGTCCTACAACTACACTAATATTGCTCTCATCCCCAAGTCACGGAATGCCCTCTATGTCAACGAGTACCAGCCTATCTCTTGTTGCAATACCATATACAAATGCATCTCCAAAGTTATTGCTTCAAGACTAAAACTTGTTCTACCTACTTTGATATCCACTAATCAAGCGGTGTTTATACCTGGTAGGAACATCCTTGATAACATTCTTCTTGCACATGAACTTCTAAAAGGTTACAACCGTAAAAACGGTACCCCAAAGGCTATGTTTAAACTTGATATTATGAAAGCTTTCGATACGTTACAATGGGATAGTATTATTCGAATCATGGGGTACATGAATTTCCCTACACACTTTCTAGCTTGGATATATGAATGCATATCAACCCCTACCTTTTCGGTCATTGTTAATGGCGTTCCTGCTGGTTTCTTTCGTAGTAAGCAGGGCATACGGCAGGATGATCCTATTTCTGCATACATCTTCATAATTGTGATGGAGCTCCTGTCTAAAATGATCAACATGCTAATTGAGCAAGGAAAGTTTAAGTGCCATCAAAAATGCAGTCAACCGAGCATATCTACTCTGATGTTTGCGGACGACCTTGTTGTTTTTTGTACGCCTGACATCACAACTGTGAATAATCTCATGAATACTCTAGCTCAGTTTCATTATATGACTGGTCTGAAGGTTAATATTCAAAAGTCTGACCTCATTCTGGATGGTGTCGGCGAAGAGCAGGAGGAAGCTATTTATAATGTCACTGGTCTGCATCATAACCCAAATACTATCTCATACCTGGGGCTTCCGCTGGCAACGTCTAGAATAACTTTAAATCATTGTCTTCCCTTATTTGAGAGGATTACTGCGAGACTTAACTGTTGGACAACTGTGAAACTTAGTCAAGCCGGAAGACTTACCCTTGTTAAGTCAGTTATATTTGCCATGCAAGTTTATTGGGCTAGAACTTATGTTCTGCCCTTAAAACTTATGAAAATGATTACTAGTTCATTCATGCGATTTCTATGGACGGGAAGAACTACTGGCAGGTACATTGCCCCAGTTAACTTTAGCAGAGTTGAACTACCTATTAATAAGGGGGGGCTGGGTATTATCAACTTAAAGCAGTGGAACAAAGCAGCGTTATCTAGGCACGTGGATACTTACTTCAATAGTGCTGACAGTGTTTGGGCTGAGTGGTCTCGAAACAATGTTGTTAAGAGTAGAAACTTTTGGAAAATGAATAAGCCCCAGAATCTGAGCTGGACTTGGCAATGTCTTTTCAAGATAAAGGAGGAAGTCCTTCCGATATGTCAAATGAGCATCAACAATATGTTCAGCGTTAGTTTTTGGGATGAACCATGGCTTGTATCAGGGATGATACTTAGCAGGCACGTAACTCACAATGAAATAATGCAAACTGGTGTTCACCTTTCAGCTAAGGTAAGTGATGTTCTTCACAACATACAAATCTCTAACTCCTTCTCATCCAACCAAAGAATACAGCGTATTTGGGACTTGATAAGAAGCAAAACTACACTGATGGCTACTAACGAGAGGCTGGTTTGGAATGCTAATAGGACCAATTTCAAAATTGGCACTGTTTATGAACATCTTATGAAGAACAAAGCTCGGCCGATGTGGAAATGGTCCAAGTGAACATGGTATAAAGACAGTAGTATGAGAAACAACTTACTTCTCTGGAAAGTGCTGAACCGGGCAATTCTTACTAAAACCAAACTTGTGTGCATAGGGATGGATGTCAATATTTTTTGCACCTTCTGTAATGATCAGGCAGAAACTGTTGAACACTTGTTTTTTGAGTGTTCTGTCATTAATAATGTTTGGCAGCATGTTAAGGCCAAGCTCTCATGGGTTGAAGCTTTTAATGGTAACTGGAATGAGTGGAATAAACTATATGCGAGAACGGGGTTCAAAACAAAAGAAAAGAGAGTTCTTCTTCATGTTTTGAAAAGTTTTACTGCTGTGATATGGAAGGAACGAAACACCAGGGTGTTTAAGCCAGACAGTGCCAAATCTAAATCTACCTTTATGCCATGGGTTATGCATGAGATCGATATTGCGCTGAGTATGCTATCATTCTACATTGATCCAGGAATACCTAACACCTTTTAACGGGTGCTATCTCTCTTGTTCTTATGTTTTTTATTTTTTCTCGTGTTCCTTCTCCTTATGTGCATGTTGTTTGTAGCGCTTTGTTTTCCTCCGTTTTCTTAGAGCTTGCTCTCTGTAGTTTGTGTTGTAATCTTAATGGTGCTGCAATAAAATGGTCGGGGACCATCCAACCCCGTCGGCCTTGCCAAAAAAAAAATTATTTAATTAATTTACATATAACTATTTTATGTTAGTTCTTGTCTAATTTTTTTACATATGTATTATATTTTAAACACTTTAAATAAAATTTTAAATATAACTTTATATTATATTTCTTATTTAAATTAATACATTTTCTTTATTAATCATTTATATAATCTTTTAAAGAAAAGGGTTTTAAAATTTAATTATACATGAATAAATATATTAGAATTTAATTCTTAATTAGCCTTTGAAATTATTTTATATCAAATTCAAAATAACATTTCAAATCAAAAATGCATATTTAATATACTTAGATAACAAATTCTTGTTAACTTAAAAATAAAATTTTAAATCCAATTTATTTCCAATATATTTATTTTTGAGTTTCAAATTCAAATCTCAATTAAAAATCAATATATATATATATATATATTTAAACAAACTAATGTTTTATTTTTGAAAAACTCAATTTAATTCACAATTTAATTTCAAAAATTAAATGAAGTATCAAATTAAACTTCACTAAAATCCAGGAATGTTACAGATTCCCCCCTTAAGAAAATTTCGTCCCCGAAATTTGCCAAGGAGATAACCAAGAACAGATGAAAAATAGAGAAATATCTTTTTAGATCAAACTGAATATCTATTCTGTATTTGGCTCACTAAAACAGAATGTCAACAATAGATGTGAGAACAATTCTATCCAACACTTTACGAAATACTCGGGTCCCCGAAATATGCAGGGGCATTGGGGCATTGGTTTGTTCGAAGGAATAACTAAGCATTCGTAGAATATATCAAAACCCAATGAAACAGACAAAAATAGGTTCGTCTACGATCTCAGATTCAAGATTTAACATAGTTATGATTTGCTGCGAAATAAAACTATGTGTAGCTCCTGTGTCGAACAAAACTGGAATAATTTTATCGTAAATGAGACGGTTGCCTTCTAAAATTCCTTTTCCTTTATCAGCCTTTGAGGTTGAAGGATCATCTTTGATTGCATACACCTTCGCTACTTGAGCTTGCTTCATTGATGGGCAATCCTTGATCCTATGTCCTGGCTTGTGGCAGTAATAGCATTCCCTAGTTTCCTTCCTGGCTTGTGGCAGTAATAGCATTCCCTAGTTTCCTGTCCTGGCTTCATAAATTGCTCCCTCTTTCCTTGCTACCTGGGATTCTTGCAACTATTCGGGTAATGGTCTTTCTCCAAGCAATTGAAACAAGTAACATCTTTCACCTTGTTATCTTATGTATTCTTCTTTTCTTTGCCTTGCCATAGTTTCTTTCCGTCGAACTTCCTTTTCTTCCAATTCGTATTTCTTGCATTTCCCTTCTCCTCTAAAACTTATTGTTTATCTAGAGTGGCATATCGATAGCCTATATCTATCAGGTTAGAAAAAGATTGCTTCATGTGGGCTGTCATTCTCTAATGGAACTTCTTATTCATCCCTCTAATGAATCTTTCATTCTTCTTTAAAGGTGTATTCACCAACTTCGAACCAAACCGAGATAATTCGTTGAATTTGTTCAAGTATTCCTCAAACGATAAACTTCCCTGCTTCAAATCCGTGAACTCCTTATAAATTCTGGAGGTACCAGCAGATGGCATATATCGCTGCTCAAACACTTCTTTGAAATGACTCTAAGTAAACTCATCTTCTGGATCATTCACAAAGCCTTTCTTCCACCAAGCTAAAGCCTCTTTCTGGAGTTTCCAGGAAGTTATCAATCGCATCTGATCATCTTCCAATTTTAGTCCTTTGAAAATCCTTTCGCACAATCGAATCCAGGCTAGTGCTTCGATAATGGTTTCCTTGCCTGTGAATGGCTTTCCACCAAGTCTGGAAAATCTTCGAGATAAATCAGCCAGATTCGGCTGAGGTTGAGTGGGAATAGCTGTTTCCATTGTTGCAGGGCCTTGACTAGTTGAAGTGGTACTTCCACATCCCCTACCTCGTCCTCTTCTTCCGTTCATTCTTACTATCTGTAAATAGTAAGAAAACCAATTTAGGCATTCGGATGAGATATCTTAGGGAATAACAACAGTTAAAGAAAATAGACTGTAATTTAGGTTTTCATTTTCATGGGTTGAACTCATTCTAGGGTATACTTCACCCTATCTCTAATGAGCCATCTAATGTGTTACACTTCGTAGCTAAAGTTCTTATTCAACCTTTAACTTTGATACTAAGTGGGACGATCTAGGCCTTTGGCCGTCCGACAGCGGAAACCCTCCACCGTGGCACACATTGGTACCTCGCATTCGCTTTTACGACCGGCCTCTCGATCCCCCTAACCAGTAAGCGAACCCCTCCCCGGGGACATGTAGGGGTAAGAGTCTCCCGTTCGCCACCAAAAGCAAAGACAGAACCCCCTATCATGCTGAACTTGTAGCAAATGCGATCCATAACGTCTTATCATTATTCAGAATGAGTTATATGACATAAGGTCCTCTCCCAGCTAATCCGAATAATGAGCGCAATATTTAGAAACATATGGATATTGGGGTCTTAGTTAAGCCATAGCTTAAAACCCAAAAAACCTTTCTTCAAATGGTTTAAACAAATTACCATTTTCAAATCTTTAAACAAAAAGATTCACTTCACAAAGTTCACCAATCTTTTACAAAGATTTATTCATAGCCTTTCAAAATAACTTCCCTTTCAAATTGGATTAACTCATCCAATCACTAAATCAAAGACTCAATTCATAGCTTTCAAAAACCATTTTCATTCCAAATCTTTTATACAAAAGATACACCTTTAAGATCCTCTTCAATTTTAAAAAAAAGTTCCACAATCTTTCACAAAGATTAATTCATAGCTTTCCAAACTATTGACGATTCAAATCCTTTAAGTAAAAGATCCACTTTAGTTCAACAACAATATTTACCAAATCTTTAACAAAGATAGCTTTAAAAACTATTTCCTTTCGAAAAAACTAGCAATTCTTTCTTTTATATGAAAGCCATTATTATTTGAATACAAATACTTTTTTGTTTCGGAAAATCCAATCAAATATACACAAGTTATAGCTTTTAAAAGTATAAACGAGAAAATCAACGAACTGCAGTAATATTGGCAAGTTCTAATTAATAAATTCAAATTCTCAAAATAATTAATTTAAAATTGTTTTAAATCCATATATATATATATATATATATATATATATCTGTGTGTGTGTAATATAAACCTTTTAAACCGTGATTTCTAAAATAATTTTAAATAGTATTTTCAAATTAAATTTGAATTTCAAAACTTCCCTTTCAAAAGCTTTCCACATACAACCCAATTCCATTTCCAAAACCATTTGGATTCAAAATTCAACTTTTAAACAAAATAATATATAAATTAAAAATATCTGTGACTTAACCGATTTCCTCGTGAAATCCATATTTGTGTGTGTAAGTTGTAGTTTAGGGGTTTTACACAATAGTGTAACATCATTCAATCATCATAGATTCAATCATGTCAATATCGATAAGCGTTATAATCTATAATGCTCATCTTCCATTCACAGATTGACAGATATATAATATACATTCATTACTAATAAATAAATTACATTCATCACAGCTCGAATCAAAATAATTCATAACACAAAACATTACACACCAGAGATATCAAATAATTTAACATTCAGTAGAATTCAAACATACATAAGTAATATCAATTAATTATCTGATTAGTTAAAATCAGATTAATTACTTATGAATAAACTACTAATCCTGGTTAATTAATATTAATTAATTACAAACCTTAATCATCAATTAATCTTTGAACATTTTTTAATTAAGCTTTAATAATAAATCAATCAACCTTTAATTATTAATTAATCAATTTGATTAATAAATTAATCAACCTTTAATCATTAAATAATTAACCCCTAATTATTTATCCTTAATTAATTACATTAATTAATTAACCCTTAATTAATTACCATTTAATTAATTATCTTAATGATTAATTATCTTTAATTATAAATTAATTAATCCTTAATTATTAATTAACCTTTAAATAAATCATAAATCAATCCTTAATTAAGTAATTATTCCTTAAATTTTCTTACATTAAAGAATTATTTTTAATAACTTACATCAAGTAATTAATCTTTTAATAACTTAAGACTTTAATCTAATTAAAAGATAATCACTTTTTTTAAGTTAATTACTTTAAATATTAAAGGTTATGTAACGACCCGGAATTTTAGGCAATATCAATTTAATAATCTGTATTAATAATTATATTTTTTTGATAATTTTTCTTCATAATTTTAATTTAAATTGGTAAATTTAATCTTTTTAAGGATAATAAATATTAATTTGGTAATATTGATCAATATCTTTTGAACAATTTAAAAATTGATAAGAATTGTTTTTCAAAAGCTAATAAAATTTTATTCTATTTATAATATATATATTTGATATATATTGTGAATAGAATATCTATTGTTTTAAATAAAATATTGAATTCTCAAATTGTGATATATATGTATGTATATGTTATAATTTGAGTTGTTTTGAAATTTAATTTAATCTATTGATAATTTATATAGGTATGAATTGTAATTTAAAGCTTTGTTTCAAAATGAATATTTTTCAAAAAGTTAATTTAGATTAATGCAATTTTTTAAAAAATATAAGATAATTGTTTGTTTTTAAATAAGATAGTTTAAAAAGGTTTTAAACAAAGTTTTGTTTTGTCTTTCTTTTAAAATGTTTAAAATAAAATGGTTATAGATGTATATTTATAGTATAACTAGTTTCATAATAATTTTCTTTAAAGATTTAACTTGTATATTCATACATAAGTATTCATTTATAAAGTAACTTAAATAATAAGCTTATATTACATTTTAAATTAAATAAAAATTTATTTAAAATACTTATGTACATGTGTAAACATACTAAGGCATCTTTGTAACAATTGTAAGAAATTTAAGTTATTTGAATGACATTTGTTCAAATTAATAACAAGTGGCTTTTCTTTTTCTTTTATTTCAAAAATTTAAACATAAAGAAGTTTGTTTTTCCTTTCTTCATTTTTTTTAAAATTAATGGCAAAACAGAAATTATTTTTTTCAAATTTGAAAATTTAAAGTCAAAAGAAAAAATCAAATATGAATTCAAATGGATGTTCAAATTGCAAATCTGCAAAGAGCAAATTAAAATCTGAAGTAAAATGAAATCTGCAAATTCAAGGGGAGTTCAACTGCAACTTTCAAACCTGAAATTCATGAAGATCATCAGTTTCAACATTTTTAATCAATCAATTGTAAGCATATAAAGATTTCAAACATGCAAGTGTTTCAAAAGCAAAGCAAAATTTGATCTGCAGTTGTTCAAGCTTAGAATAAAAAATAAATAAACTGTTGTTCTCTACAAACTGCCCTACATAAAAGGTGAGTAAATTCTTTTTTAAAAACAGTTTTAACAAATCTATAGTTGAATTTACTGTTGCATGTGGAATTTGCTATGATATTGAATAATGGTTTACATGAATATTGTTGTATATCCATGGTTGAGGGTATGGAATGCTGGGTATAAGGTGAAAATTGTTTCTGTACATCTCTGTACAAGTACAGAGGTTGTTCTTCTTAAAGAAGATGAAAAATCTTTCAAATCTATAACTTATTTGAGCTTGTTATGAGAATGAAAAATGTATGTAAATGCTTGTTAGTAATTTAAAAAATAGTTTCATAATTTTAAAATGCAACAAATAATTTTTTTAATAGATATTATAGTAAGTAACTGTTGCATGTCAAAAATTTATATTCTTAACTCTTGCTTTTGGTTGTATAGTTGGATTAATAGTTAAAAATCATGAATTTTGATATGAAATTCATAATTTTTAGTTGGGTATTTCGTACGTATTTGGGGTTTGTTCGAAAATTGGGTTTTAGTGATTTACCAAAGATCCAGGTGATAATTGAAGC
This sequence comes from Allium cepa, assembly GCA_030765085.1. Taxonomy (NCBI): domain Eukaryota; kingdom Viridiplantae; phylum Streptophyta; class Magnoliopsida; order Asparagales; family Amaryllidaceae; genus Allium; species Allium cepa. The sequence continues at coordinate 1,044,913,198 of CM060929.1, forward strand.
TGGATTTTTGATCGTAGCTTATTCTTAGGTTGTAGATTTTGGAAAAAATACAGTTGGAATTTTTAAGTGGATGAATTGATCGAATTAGACCGAACTAGGGTTTTATGTTGTTCTCGGCTGGGCTTAACTGTAGAAGCTTTTGCGACTTGAATTTTTGATCGAGTTCGATCTATTTGGGGAAGTTGATGATCTTGGTTGTGGCATCACGATGGAGTGGTCGGCAAGGATCATAGGCGTCGTGGTGGTCGGCAAAGGGGAGGTTTGGGGGTCGTTGTTTCTGCAGTAATTTGGTTCGTATGCTCGAATTTTGATTCGATCGAGTATTCTTCGATTTGAGTGATTGGGAAGGGTCGCACGCGATCGTGTGATGGTTGTTGATGGTCGCGGTGACTGTCGTTGGCCGGGGGTGATGTGCTGGGTGCACCGTACACATTTTTGTGCACTAGGAAACGGTGTTTCGGGTAAGACGAGTGATGACTCAGTGGGGAGCTCGCGTTTTACTGATGTCGTCTCAGAGTTTTTGAGCAGCTGGAAGACTCGGGGTAGCACTCGTGTTTTCAGAGAATCGGCTCGAAGCTGTTTCGTTGTAGACTCGGGTTTTAGTGGTGGTTATTTCGAGTTTTTTTAGGGGTAAAGTGTTTTCTGGTTAAAGTTAAAGGTAAGCTTTTGTAAAGAAATCTAGTTCAGATTTTTCAAAAACGAAAGCATGTTTGTAAAAGGAAATCAAGTTTAAATTTTGAGAGCAAGTTCATTCCAAAAAAAATCAAGATTTTGAGAATATCTAAATTTAATATGTCCAATGATTTGTAATGTTTAAAATAGTCGATTTCCAAAGAAATTAGCTAAATTTATTTTGAATTTTAATTCAAGATTTACAATTTAAAATATAAGATCAAGATTAAGGGAGTTCAAATGAGTTTTGAAATAAGGAATAAGATATATTCAAGGTAATTATAAAGGAATGTTCAAATTGGATTTTAAAATTTATTTTAAATGAATAAGTTTAAAATAGATAATTAAAGTGTTTTAAATTTCAAATTGATTTCTAAATGTTTTATTTCAATAAAGTTAAAGTTATAAATTTGTAAACCCATAAATTAGATTGTTTTTAAGTTATTAAAATTTGATTTATTTCAAATAATTTATTTGTGAAGATAAATATGGTTAACTTATCTTTGTTATGAACTTATGGATACTTAATTTAATATGATTTATTAATAAGTAAAGATTAACTAAGATAAATGTTTTCTTAATTAATTAAGGATTGTTAAATATAAGAAGTTAGTTAATTAATTATTTAATTAATTTTAAATAATTAGTTAATTGTTTGTTTAATTTTAAAAAATCACTTAATTATGATTAATTAAGTGTAATCACTTAATGAAGTAATTAATGGTTTGAATATGGTAATCACTTATGGAAGTAATTAGACGAAAATTACTCATAGGAGTAATTGGTTGTAGTGATTAAAGGGTAATCACTTGATGTTGTTAATTAAGGAATTAATTAATACATTTGTTTTGAAGTTAATTAATTATGGAGTAATTAATTAATGAATTAAATATTATTTAATGATGGAATTAATTATTTGATAAGTAATTAATTAAGTGAGTAATTAAGATTTATTAATGGAAGTAACTAGAAGATAATTACTTATGTAAGTAATTAAGGGTTAACTACTTAGTTAATTTAGTTAATTAATTAATGTGATTAATTAATTAGTAAATGAGATTAATTATAAGATTAATTACTAAGGGTAATTAATTAAAAATGTAATTAATTAATAAGTAATTAATTAAGGATTATTTGTTGAATAATAATTACTTAATGAAGTAATTAAAGTTTAATTATTTAGAGTAATTAATCAAAGGGTTAATATAATTAATTAAGAAGTTAATTTATTAAGATAAGTAATTACAAGTTGTTATTTACTATTTATGATTAATAAGATGATTAATTATAGATTAATTATTTAATTTATTAAAGGAATAATTAATTAATGAGGATCATTAGTTAATATAATTAATGAATTTCAAGGTTGATTAATACAAGTAAATAATTAGAGTGTGATTAATTAATTGTAATTAATTGAGGTTTAATGCAATTAATCATAGTTAATTAATTCATGGAAGTAAATGAAGGATCATTAATTATTGTAATTAATGATAGTAATTAAAGGTTAATTACTGTATATGGTAAAGGATAATTACTTGAATGTAATTAAAAGATGATTAATCAAGGGAGATTAATTAAAGATCATTAAGAGATGATTAATTTGTTTATTTGGAATAAATGAAGAAGGCTTTAAGTAACCCAATTGATTAAGAGTTAATCAATTCTGCTTATGGATGATGATTTATATTGGATGATTGGTTTATATTGGATGATTGATATTAGGTGATTGGTTGATACTGGATGATTTGGATATCTCTATGTGATATGCTGCTTTGTGAGATGAATTTTTGATATGAATTATCTATTGTGATAATGTGATTCATCTATCTGTTTATATCATCCTGAATATAAGTTAAATTGTTTAAACCCTTAAATAACTTGGACATTAAAATGGCGTTTGGTTTCGATGAGACCGGGATCGGGTTTCCATATTTGAATAATCCGAAAACCACATCGATTCCAATTAAATGTTAGGTCGTGAATCCAAGTGGAGCTTGGTGAAGACTCGAGGTGTAGGAACTATACGTCAGTATAACTCTGTGGGTGATTCCGTAATGAGTTTGACGGAATAGTACTTACAGGTTCGAGATGGAGATTTAGAGTGCAAGGGCTATGGTCATTGACTCTGAGGGTGATTCCAAAATGAGTGCAACGAGATAGTGCCTTCGGTTTCGTTCGAACCCGGAACGAACTTGTATGGATTGAATGCTTTCAGAACATCGTCAAGTGGACGATGAGCATTCTAAGATAGATGTGTTCTATAAAGGTAATCGCAGCCTCAAGCCTCATCAACTCAGGAATGGCTAAAACAGGGGAGGTGCAGTAAGACTAGGTGGGTAGCGCTCATTTCAGGATAAGATTTTCCCCTGTCTAGAAGTCCCTTTCATTTCGGCTGTGTGGGCAGTTGGAATCGCGCGCCAACTGCGGGGTTGTCTTGTTCGGGACTGTCCAGTAAGGGATGGTCTCGGCCTTGTGTTGCAGGGGAGCGGGCGTACTCCTCGGTACGGTGATCTAGGCCACGCACTGTGACGGTTGGTACCCCAATAGCCCTGCTAGTGATGGACCCATTCTTCCTACGGTTTTCTTTGTATTACCCACTTTCGTGGCTAGTAGATGGAATTTAATGAATGTAACAATTTTGGCTATTTTCTATTTTGGTTAGCGCATGGTAAATTTTTTTCCATGTTTATGTGTGGGAAGTCTTACGTGATACCTTTTCTTTTCAAAGGTTTTTCTAAAGCTAAGCAATTTTAACCCGTTTACTCACACCAGACCCCTGTCTAACCCGAGTGTTTATTTTCTGTTTTATTAAACTCTTGGGTACACATATTATGGTTCCGCTGTGTTTGTATAGTATTTGTTTCCTGTGTACTTGAGACGTATAGTTAGACAGATGTTTAATATGTGTTGTATAGTTGTGTACTCTGATATGATACGATACTATGTAATATTTTATGTGATATATTATATTTCATTTGTTCGGTTGTGATTTATCTATTGTTGTTGTGTTTCTTCTTTCTCTTTCTTTTCTTCTTCTATCCCTTTCTTTCTTCACTAGCGACGCGGCTTCCTGGGATGGGAAGTTGGGTCGTGACAGGTTATTTTTTTAAATATGTTAAAAACACTTTTAAACTTAATAAAACTTTAAAATAATTTATATTTTAAACCTTTAATTAGTAAAAAAAATTAAACACATTTGTATAAAAGAATTAGTTTAACAAAATTCGTTAAAACTTGATTAAACTTGTTTAAAATTTAAAACTTTAAAACTGTTTTATACTCAATCATTCAAACCCGAGCCATTGCCTGACTTTCCTAAGCCCTACTTTGGGTTTCACTCTCTTCCTTCTGCTTTGAGAAAATCCTGTGTTTGCTCCGAGCTTGCCCTTGAGACAAAATCCCTTATCCTCGATCACAAAATTACCCAGTTACGAGATCGACTTGTACACATGCACAAAGGCTCCGGCTACCTCCGGTGGGTGCCGTGGCCATCGACAAATCGACAACCACCTCCCTTAAGCCTTTAACCACCCAGAAACCGCTATCGTCGACGAACTCGCAACCAACCATTTAACCCAAACTGGAATAAAGTCAATGATTAGAAAACCCTCCTTGTTTGATCTCCCTCGGCCACTAGCGACGTTGATACTCCGTTCAGAGCTTCGCTTGTGTCCAAAGCTTCGATCGCCACCAGTGCAATCAACTCTGGTGCGATGACAAGACGTCAACAAAAAAAAATTTGACCCTAAGTAAAACACGGAGTAAAACCCTAATTTGACTTTGATATCCATCCACGGTGAATTAGAAAATCATGGAACATTTTTCTCGGGTTCAACCATCATCCAGCTATCCTCAGCCAAAACCCCGAGACCCGATTCTTCTTCGATCGTCGTGGATTGCCCAGAATTCGTTTCGCGTTCAACTCGAAATTGCTCGCAATTTCTTAAATCAAAAATCCTGAATCTTTTATTAAAAATCATATTTTTTAAAACTAAAAGGATCATGAAATCAAATCCTAAATTTTAATCAACTAAATTTAAACAAATTTTGTTCTACTGCGTTTTTATATTTTTTTCCAGTAACCACTTGACAATTTGATTTTGAAATTGATTTTAAAACTTAGATACTGATCTTACAAACATAGTTTACTTAGACATTAAAACCTATAAATGATTGTAGGATGAGATTTTGATTTTAAAATAGGTTTGAATCCTGTAAACCTTTGGAATAGAGATACTTATGTCTATTTCCAGACATGCCTAACATATCTCTATAGATTTACACAATTTTATATTCATGCAGCAAGATTCCAAAACTTCATTTCCACATAAATCACCATATCAATTCAAAGATCAGGTAAAAAAAGTTTGCTCACCTTTAAAATGAAAACAGAGGAATATATTTTGGGCCTGGAACTAGAAGCAAAGAACAGAAAGTACAAGCTTTTTTTTTGAAAAACTGGAAGCTTTCTTTTGTACTTGAACTTTGATAATCCAGGTTGTAGTTTGATTGCTGAGATGATCTGCTATTTTGAGTTGGTGCTTCCAGGTTGAGGACTTTGAACATTTGTAGTTGTTTACAGGTTTTAATTTTCTATCTGTTTTGATCTGAATTTGGATTCCAGATTTATGTTTTCAGGTTTGTAGTTTTGGTTTTTATTTCCTTTTCCAGTTTGAATTTGAAGATGAGAGAAGACATACTGTGGCCTGGTTTTCTATTCTTATACATATTTTATATGATTTCTAAATAAAAAAGGAAACTCTATTTTGCCACTTGTAATTTAACTCAACACTTGTAAATCCATGTAAACACTTGTTTTACAAATGTCCTAATTTGTATCTTTATGTTTTAAACCTTAATTTTAATTAACTTATAGATTAATATTTTAACCTCTTGTTCAAACAAATTACTTAATTTATATATAACTATTTTATGTTAACTCTTGACTAATTTTTTTTTACATATGTATTATATTTTAAACACTTTAAATAATATTTTAAATATAACTTTATATTATATTTTCTATTTAAATAAATACAGTTTTTTTATTAATCATTTATATAATCTTTTAAAGAAATGGGATTTAAAATTTAATTATACATGAATAAATATATTAGAATTTAATTCTTAATTAGCCTTTGAAAAATTTGTTATATAAAATTCAAAATATCATTTTCAAATCAAAAATGCATATTTAATATACTTAGAAAACAAATTCTTATTAACTTAAAAATAAAACTTTAAATCCAATTTATTTCCAATATATTTATTTTTGAGTTTTCAAATTCAAATTTCCATTAAAAATCAATATATATATATATATATATATATATATATATATATAAACAAACTAATATATTTTTTTTAATTTTTTTTTTTGAACTGGTACTTTACATACAACAATTTTTTTTTAACAAAAAACTAAATGTTACTTTAACAAAACATGCAAAAGCAGATACTATGTCTTGGAGAATTTGAATGTGAAAGAAGGTACTCTTCCTGTTAAATACCTAGGTGTTCCTCTATCATCCAATAAGATAACGGACAGAGAATGTGCAGTATTAATCTCTGCGATAAGAGATAGGCTACAAGGATGGAATTCCAGACTCCTATCACTAGCAGGAACAATAGAACTGGTTCATACAGTTATCTATTCCAAAGTTAACTTCTGGCTTCAAACCTTTCAATTACCTGATGCATCAATACAGAAAATAGAAAAAGTATGTGCAGACTTCATTTGGAAGGGAGGACTTCATAAGATCAAATATGAGGATCTATGCAAACCTAAGGAAGAAGGAGGAGTAGGACTCAGAAGAATGAAAGATATGAGATTGGTCTACACTTTAAAACAAGCGTGGAGAATCATAAAAGGAGAGGGTTTGTGGGGTAATTGGATGAGAAAGAGATACATTAGAGGCTATTTCTGGTGCATGCAAACTGATAACAATGCTTCCACAGTCTGGAAAGCAATTATGAAAGTTCGAAAAACACTTGCTAAGAGTTGTATGAAGGAGATTGCCACAGGAAGGGAAACTAACCTCTGGAAAGATCCCTGGATATGTGGAAAATCCTTGATTGACATCCTAGGACTTACCACATTTTCAGACTACGGGTGCCCAGATAAGAAAGTAGCAGATGTGTTCAATAATAATGAATGGAATTGCTCAATACTACCAATAAATCAAGAGATTAAGGAAAACATACAATTCATGCCAATCTTTAGTGGACGAGAACATGATATCTGGGTATGGAAACATACTGGAAATGAATTTAACACAAAATCATCTTGGAATGAAGTTCGATACAAAGACAACAGAGTGGAATGGAGCAAAATTATCTGGAATCGATCTAATTGTCCAAAAATGGCATTTGCTACTTACAAAGCAATGCTCAAAAGACTTCCTACATGGGACCGTCTTTCAAAATGGGGGATTATAGAGGAAACAAAGTGTGTTCTATGCGAAAAAGAAGTAGAAAATCACGAACACTTGTTTTTTACATGCAATTACTCAGCTGACATCTTGAAAGCATGTAAAACAGCGATAAACGAAAATATGCAAAAAAAAACTCTAGAAGAAGAAATTAATCACCTGATTCACAGAGGAAATGGCAAAGACGTGGAATCCAAGCTGAACAGCACTGCCATCACTATGGCGGTTTGGAGTATATGGAAAGAAAGAAATCGAAAAAAATTTCAACACAAAAAGAGAACAACTACAGATGTTAGCAAAATGGCAGTGAATGATCTGATATTGATACAAAAACGTATACAAAATCTCACCTTTCGGGGATCAATCGAAGCTCATACTGAAGCAAAGGATCTGAACTGTCCATTGGGAGGAAACCCAGGTACAAGCTACTCCCCGTGGTGGCCGCCATGAGGAAGAAGAGTCGGCTTCGTATTAATTTATTTTTGGTATTTCTGAGATAGAATGTACTTGCAGTTATAAAGTATGTATTATGGACCGATCATGGTCCATTACTGTAGGCTGAAATGCCTTTAATAAAATACTTACCCAATTTCAAAAAAAATATTTTTTTTATTTTGGAAAAACTCAATTTAATTCACAATTTAATTTCAAAAATTAAATTAATTATCAAATTAAACTTGGCTAAAATCCGGGAATGTTACGTATAGGCTATTTATTTTATTTACTATAATTGGTTTACAGTTGAGAATTTCTAGATCGAAAATCTTAAATTGAAAGAAATAAATCTCATAAAAACTATTTTCTATATAAAAATATATTTGGGAATAGAAATCATATTTCTCATTCCAGTGTTAGGTATCGATCACTATCATACAATTATCATCTCTAATGTCTTTCAAGAAGCAAAAGTAACCGTGCACGCTTTTCATCCTAACTGTGCCTTAGGTTACAACCACTCTCCTACATCCACCTTCCTTTCTAAATGGCTGAAGCATTCAAAGGAAACCCTTACTACAAATCGTAAAGAGCTCTTTACAAAAGTGTATTCGGTTATCCTTAACATTTAAGGATATCAAATATGTTGCATTTTACATAAACTGATAAGACTGTCATTTCATTTATCAAATTCTTATACCTATCTTGTCGCTTTTGGTCTAGTGTTACATATAACACAAGAAGCTCGTGATTGTAATCAATCGTATCGAATACATGACCATATATGTGGTTTACTTGATTATTTCAAATGATAAAAATCTTATTTAGGATTTGTTCATAAAGAATTGTGATTGTTTACCATTTAATATTTATATGTGATTGTATATGGATCAAATATCCATATTCCTGTATTACTATTAGAGTTCTAAACACATTGAAGACAATACACAGTCTCATGCAAGTAAACTCATAAACGACCAAGTTACGAACGGATTTAGTGGTTGTATAATTAGGTGCTTGCATGTGTCAATATGAAATTTTTTATTGGAAAGTTTATTTTATATTTTTATTTTTCAATATCAATTCAGTTCATTTGTATATTTTCACATATAACCAAATTATCAATTATATTAATTGCACAAATCTATCAGTGTAGATTATTATAATTTTATAAATCGGTTGTTCTTACAATATTAGAAACGCTAAATGTTACTATTTCATTTTTCTAATAAGACCACCACTAGTCTTTTATGTTTCTCTAGTCCTAAGATGAAACATAGAAGTCTTTCAATTTAACAGGTGTGTTTTAGGACTTGTCTTCTTGGGATTCTAACTTAAGTTTTCTCAACAAGTCATATCCCCTAAAATGATGGATAATTCCTTATCAGTTGTATCATATACAACTCTTAACCCATAGTTCCTTACCATAATCTCATTTCGACTCTGAGTTTGTTCAACAAATCAAAAAGAATATTCACTCGTACTGTAAAAACCCAGAAATTTCGATCGCGAAAATTCCAGATAGTTAGGAAAAGAGAAAAGAGAAAGAAGAAGAAACATAAATGAAACACAAAATCTCAAATTCACAGCGGATCAAAATATAATATCAAATAAATAACAATTTTACCAAGAGGAACTGTATCAGTACTCTTACATTTTTATACATCAGAGTTACAACCATTACACAACATTGGATAGTTTAAAACAACATGTCCTAGATAAATAACAATATAACATAGTGCAAACACTCCATACGTTCTACCATCCAGCTCGTCTCTTGAGCACCGGAACGTCCTTACCTAAAAATCTGTAATACTCATCTGACCCGAGCATTACATCAAAGTAACACATGGGTCAGGCTGGAAACCAACGTGAGTAAACTCATCTAACATAGAATACAACATCATGAAACATACATAAAACCCGGGGTAACTCGTATTAATCTTACAAACTCACAGATTTGGTATAGACAACACTTATTACACACATCACATTTCTAACTACCAAACTTAGACTAAATGATCCAGTTCACTTAAATCATTCCATTCCAGCCTATTGATTTCACATATCAATTTATAAAGAACCGAAGTGGTTTCGGGTATTTACTAATACCCGACTCCGGTCTCTCGAATCTCATATCATCTCAACCCAAGTTATTCCATTTAATACAATTCAACTTTAAATATAAGATGTCACTTATACACAACAATTTATCATCGATAAATAACTACATTATCACTATCCACTTAATCATATCATATCACAAAACATTTCATATCAAAAATATCAATTAATTCAAGACATTTAATCACCATTCAATCATTCATAAACAAGATTGATCACTTCCAAAATTAATTCAATTATCTCTAATTATTATAATTTCAAATCTTTAATCACTTAGATTACCTTTACTTAACCTTAATTAGTTACAAAAAAATTAATTAATCATCCTCTAATTATCCATCTTAATTAATCACTCTGACCAATTATTCTTTAATTATAATAAATAATTAACTCTTAATAAATTACACAAACTAATTAACCTTCACCCATCACATTAAATAATCCCTTAATTACTCTTATAAAGTAATTAACAATGATTTATTACATTTATCCCCAATTAATTTCTCAAATTAATTATCTTATAATCGCTTACAGTGATTAATTATGCTTTAATTAATCACACTTATTAAGTTACTAGTCTCTTGATTAGTTCCCTTAATCAATCTATCCTTAATTAATTACTCTAGTAATTAATCTTTAATTACTTACATTAAGCAATTTTCCTTAAACTATCTACTTTCATCAAGTAATTATCTCATTGATTAATTTATAATTCTAAACTATTGACTAATTAATCCTTAATTAATCAACTTTAACAACTTCCCTTAATCTATCAATCTTTAGTTAATACCCAATCAATTAAATAATAAATCTTAATTATCCGAACCTTAATTAGATTTAAGATAATTCATTTATCTTAATTACTTATTAATTTTGTTCTGACTTAATTACATTGGTTAATTTACCTTATAAATTAAAGTTAGAACAAATCACCCACTTTAAATCAACCAAACAATTTCTATTTAGAAATAAAAGCAAGGAAATTTTAAATTTTACTCTAGTTAATTATTAATTTTTAATCCCTTGTTAAAATATCTTGCAGATTTGACCAGCTAAATTTTCATTTGCATAAACTTGAAATTTCTTGATCCTATTATCATCAGGTCATGCTGCTTCCACTGAAAACTGGCTAACCAACAAACTCTCACCCGAGCTCTACTCTAAAACTTCCCCGAGTCAAACTTTAATTAACTCGCGCACGCACCCGATTCAACACGCTTCTTCCCCAATAGCAAACACGCAACTATCTTTCAGATACACGAAGACATACGTGCACGTGTACACGTCGCCAGTCGCCACTCTGATCATCGACATCATCGCCGCAAGTCAGCACAAGCGTCTCTATCGGATTTCGACCATCAGTGCTTTAGTTCGAACTCGAAAACAAAATCGAGTCAGAGAGCATCTAAACCCAAAATGAAACATCACCCAAAAACTTCCCAATCCACCAACTCCGGCCACCAGTAACATCGCCACTCCGATCATTACTTTGCCATAGCTCCACACACCTATTCCCCTACTCGCGATCAAGCCCGATGTCCAAATGACGTCGCAACGACCTTGAAATCAAGCATGATCAAAACTCAGGTTATGCCCTAGTTCACTAAATTCCCTCCACCTCGGTGATCGATAGGACCAGTCATCATTTTTCTCTTCAGCCCCGGCCTATGACCTTCCTCAGGCCGCAATTTCGATCCCTAAAATCCTAGGGTTCGCCTAAAATTGACGAACATGCCATTTCTGTTCATCAAAGAAAATCACAACTTCCCCTATCATAAAAATCATGAAATCCATACCTAAATTCATGTTATCCCTTGCCGAGTGTTGTTATATAGGCAAAACCATGAATTTTAAAATTGATTTACTGCACATACATTTCCTTTCACTGAAAGTATTTTTTTTCAAATGATTACTAAGTATATTTTGCCTGAGTTAAATTTTAAAATAGGATTTCACAAATTCAAACACATTCTCTTAAAACACTATATCCTATCATTGACTTAATGAAGAGATATTGAATTTTGACTGATTTGTTTAGTCTGTAAGTCAAAACAGAAACAGGGTATCATATACTCAAGTATGCACAAAATTTCATATGCATATATCCCTGCATCCATCTTTAAACAGTCATTTAGTCAATTATTACAAGTTTAATTCAAGTTTCTGCATGCATAGAAGTTTACAAAACAGATCTAAAGTTTTGTTCTTTTACCTGTTAAATGAAACAGAAGAAGGTATGTATTCATAGACTCAGTCATGCACGCATCTATTTCCAGTTCATTAGCATTCATGCAAATCCTATCTTCCCATTACCATAGTTTATTGTAACTTTCCTGGATTTTAGCTAAAAATAATTTGATAATTGATTTAAATATTTGGGATTAAATTTTGAAAAAAAATTGGTAATCAAATTTAATTTTGGATTTAATTGTGAACTTATTTAGAATTTATTGGCATTTAAAATATAAAAATAAAATTGAATTCTTCAAATTTAGTAAGATATATGTTCATTTAGTTATACAAATGAATTATAATTAGGAAATTAGATTTTGAAATTTAATAGATATGTCGACAATGAATATTGTTGATTTGAAAATACTAAAATGAATATCTTGGAAACAAATTGGATTTATTTTTGAATTAATATGAAGATTCCAGTATAAATCAAAAGTATGTGTTTATGAAATAGTATTTTGGATTAGAATTCAATTATAACATTTTGAAAATAAACTGAATTTGAAAACTCTACATTTTAAAAGCAATGAACATTTGTTTTCTAATTTTAGTGCGTGTATATACATAATGATTTGGAAAAAAAACTTGTTTAAGATTAATATGTAAATATATAAACGTAAGAGAGTTGTTTAAAAGTTAAATTCAAATATATACATATTATATATATATTTATTTATTAATGTTGGATTTATTTTGAATCATATTCTTTAAAGTTATAGATATATAGATAAAGGTAAAGTATTAGTTTAAAAGTAGAAATGTATCTTTTGAAAATAAAAATAGTTGTATATAAATATATAAAAGTAATAAGTACAAGATTTGGATTTTATACATGTACAAAACATAATAAACATAGTTAATATATATAAGAAAATAAAATTTGTAAATATAAAACTAACTAAGGATCTAAACATAAATTAGATTGAATATATTTAAATATCAATATATAAATAAAAACATGTTAGATAGATAAGTTCACAAACTTTAAAATGATAAGGGTTTAATACATAATTTGTAAATAAATTAAAAAGGAGGATTTTACACAAGTTTATTTGAATTTAACAAGTGTAAAATAAGTTTAACTTACAATTACAAGTGTAATACATGAAGACTAGGAATGAACAAGTGTCATGTTGGTTTTTGATTTTGAGAAAATTAAAAAAAAATAGAAACAAGATTATATAAACATATTATCTCCCTCTTCATCATTTTTTTCCTCATCTGGAAAACAAAATATCAAACTTGAGAAGAAAAGGGGAAACCGGAAAAAAATCAAACTCAAAAACAAAAACTTCAGTTTCAAGTTGGAAAATAAAATCAAAATCTGGCAACTGAAATCTGAAGCAAATCAAGAATTCAAAGCGGCAGTGCAATAATCAAGTAAAGGAAAACATTAAAACAAGTTAATAAAGACAATACAAGGATTAAGCTTCATAATCAAGAATCCAATGCATGCAATTCAATCAAGATGTTTTCAAAATTTTCAAACTCTCAAAACCAAAACCACAGCCTGGGAATTTAAAAGCAAGCACAGAATCAAACTTGAAAAACAAATGGACATCAGATAAGCAAGCATTCAATGGATCAACATCAAAATTCAGGAAACAAAAAGACCAAGAATTTTCAGAAGTAAAATGCAGATTTAGATTAATTCTAGAATTTCAAAATACAGGTTATCTTCTCTGTTTCAGGTGAGCAAACCTTATTTTTAAAACCTGATCTGCTTGACTTCTGTATGCTTGTGATGATGACTTGAATTATGTTTGGCATGAATGTTTGTTTTTATGAAAATAGATGAACATCTCTGCGTGGATAAACATGCCTGTATATGTCAATATGTTGGCCTATGTTAGTTACAGGATTCAGAATTTTTTTTTAAAAAATAAAATAAAAATCAAGCTCTTCATCTACAATCCATATTAACCTCTGATTTTAAAATAAAAACTGATTGTTATAGTATAATGTTAATTCTAAATATGGTTTCAGAATTTTTTAGTTAGAAATAAATTCAAACTTGGAAAATCACAGTAGAAAAATCAAAATTGATCAGAAATCAACCATTTCAATTCTTGTTTTGATTATCCTACCTGATTCGAAATGGTGAAAAATGAATTTCAAAGATAGTATCATGATTTTTAACAAAGTAATTATCATGATAATTTGAGTTGATCGGAATGGGCATTTTTGCCAAAACCCGATGAACGAATAATGGTTTGTCGACGAGCTTCGGGGTGAAGTTTGCTTGCAGGCTGTAGGTCACTGGAAAAATGGAGTTGTTCGAAGGCTGTGGTGGTTGAACGGGAACGAAATAGAGTTTAAAGTGCCTGAGGAGTCGCCATTGTAATTGGGTCGATCTCATCACCGTGGGTTGATCGGAGCAGTCTGGTCCAGTGGCAATTTGTGTGTATGGATGTGACGAAGTTTTGGTTTAAATGCAGTAGATGATCGTGGATGGGTCTTCGTGGGCGAAGCGATCTCGTCGGAGGCGTTGGGTTACAGGGAGAGGCTGATTAGCTTGATTTCGTTTGGCGATGAAATCATCGAAGCCGAGATGTCAGGGTGGTCGCCGATGTCATTAGCGATATGAGGGAGGTGTCGTCGATGACTAGATCGTCGCCGGTCGATTGTGCACGTGCATGCGTGGTGGCATGTACCTGTGGTTGTTCGAACAATTGAAGGAGATGATGTTCATCGTGTTTGGTTCGAAGGATCTTGCTAAAATACTCGAAATAAAGCTCAAGGTAAAGTTGCGTCTGGCTCGGGTTGTTTTGGTTGTTAATAAATTTTAAAACGAGACAGTGAGTTTGTTATCAGGTTTCAATTATAAAGCCTGAACAAGTTTTAAAGTTATTTTAAAATGATTAAGTTTTCTTAGCAATCTATTTAAAACAAAACATTAAAGTCTATTTAGAATAAATGAGTTTTCAAAGAAAATACAAAGACAAGTTTCCAAAGTAGATTTGATTTAACAAGGTTCAAGTTTTTTTTTTCTAAAGTCAAATGTTTTAAAAAAAATTGTTTTATAAAATTTTGTATTAGACAAATTGTCTTATTTAATCTCTAATGGTTTAAAAAATGATTTCAAGCATTTGATTTAAATTGATGATTAAGAAAGATAAATAGTTTATCTTTGATTTATTAAAGTTTGAAGTAACAAAGGTACAATTACTTAATGTAGTTGATAAAGTAAAATTAATTAAGATAATTAAAGGATAGATTATTACTTAGAGAATGATTTATTAATGTGAGTAATTAAGAATAATGATTAAGGGTTGTTTTATTAATTAAAAGTTAATTAATTAATACAATTAATTAAGGATAATTAATTAATTAAGTTTAATTAATGATAAGTAATTAAAAGGTAATTAATTACTTAAAGATAATTACTAAATGGAAGTAATTAAGATTAATTAATTAATGAAAATGATTTAAAGGATAATCAATTATTGAAATCGATTGATAATTAATTAAGGATTAATTAATTAATGAAATTAATTCAGGATAATTAATTAAAGATAAGTGAAATAATCAAAGGTTAATTATTTAATGATTAAAAATTGATTAATTAATAATTAAAGAATAATTAAAGGTTAATTAATTTATTATTAAAGGATAATTAATTTATTATTAAAGGATAATTATTTCAAATGGTTTGAAATTAATTAATGATTAATTAACCAGGATTAGTGAATTATTCATAAGTAATTAATCTAATTCAAAATAATCTGATAATTAATTAATTTTACTTATGGATGTTTGGATTCTATGGAATGTTTAATTGTTTGATATCCCTGCTATATGATGCTCTGTTTTGATTAAGCTGTGTTCAATGTAATTTATTCATCTGTGATGTAATTTATTTTTCCAGGATGAATGTAATTATTATCCGTGATATATATATCTGTGATCTGTGGATGAAAGATATGCGTTATAGTTTATACCGCTTATCAACTATATTTATATATGTGAATCTGTAATGATGGATGATGTTGTTGAACTATTGTGTGTAAAACCCCTGAACCACACTATACACACACAAATATGGATTGCACGAGGAAATCAGTTAAGTCGCGATTTTTAATGATTTTAAAGAATGAATTTTTGAATCCAAAATAACTTTGGAATTGGAATTGAAAGCTTTTGAAAATGAGTTTCAAAAATAAAGTTATTTTGAATAACTTGATTGAGTTTTGAAATTTAAATAATTTGATTTAGATTTGAATTCAATATTTGAAATTGAATTCTATGATTTGGAAACTATGGTTTAAAAAGGTTATACAAGTTATAAAGGTGTTTATATGGGTTTTAAACCATTTAAAAAGTATTGTTTTGGTAATTTCAATTTAAAACCCAAGTTTTATACTTGAATGGCTTTAACTCATGCAAATGTAATCAGTTTTTCCCAAAACGAAAAATAATTGGTTTCAAATAATAAAAGCTGTCATATAAGGAAAGAATTTCCGATGTGTATCCAAAGATTTCAAGTTTTAAATGAAAATGTGAATTGTTTTGAAAGCTATGAATTTATCTTTGTGAAAGATAAATTGAATTTTTTTTTGAAATTGAAGAAGATTTAAAAGGTGTATCTTTTGAATAAAAAATTTGAAATAATTTTTTTTTCTAAAAAGCTATGAATTTTTGGAAATGGTTTTGGGAATTATAAATTGAGTCTTTTATCTAAATGGGTGAATGAGTTAATCCAATTTGGAATTGTTTTGAAAGCTATAATTGCATCTTTATGAAAGGTGGGTGAACTTTGTGAAATAAATCTTTTTATTAAGAAAAAAGATTTGAAATGGTAGTTTGTTTTAAACCATTTGGATAATAAGTTGTGACTTAACTGAAATCCTAAATCTATATGTTTTTTTAATATTGCGCTCATTATTCGGTTTAGCCAGGAGAGGACCTTGTGTCATATAACCCATTCTGAATAATGATACGTCGATATGGATAGCATTGGAAGACCGATGGTGAAGACCGGGTATTTTCAAGAACGAAAGGATAACCCGTCGATTGTCTCTGCACTGAGTCGTGTCGGTATAGAGATTTCTTAAGTGATGGGAAGTCCCATCGGGATTGTGAATACCTGGATTGCAAGGGCTTCTTTGGAAGTGCCTTCGGTTCTGTTCGAACCCGGAACAGACTTGTATGGATGTGTGTCTGACATTACACTTTGAGATGTAAAACCGGTTTCTATCAAATACATTTCTGTTTGGTGGCGGAGATTTATTCTCTTAGCTTAACACCCTTCTTTGAGACATGCAAGCTCAGAGGTTATGTAGTTGATGGTTACTAGTGATACATTCCCAATTTGGTAATGTGGCATACGAAGTGTTGCTGATCATTTGTTGACCAAAGCATGACTTTGTGAAAAAGTGTAGCTTTATGGACGAGACATCATCGAGCCTCATAACCCGGTAATGGTCGAAACGGGAAAGATGCGGCAAGGTTTCAAGGGTAGCACCACTAGGGTATGTCCATTCCTTCTGGAAAAGGGTGGTATCATGGTATGGAGCTCAGATACTTACTCATGTGGACACCGTATATTTATTACTGTGTGATGTTGTTGGTGTTGAGAGCTCTCGGATAAAGGTCGCAAACGACCGGGGGTGGCATGTCTTAGGTTTTACCCCCGGGAAGGGGTTAGACCGGCCTTGTGTTGGCAGAGAGCCAGGTAGGTTCTCGGGGTGTCCCTCCAGAGGCGTATCCACGTGGCAATGGGAAGTTCCTTGGCCTGGCCATTTGTTGGAAAATCCAAAGAAACAATACGCGTCCAGTACGGTTAGTTGTATAACCTGCCATGGAATGTGGTGGTAACCTGCTATTGAACATGGTATCTATAGCAAGCATACGACGAAATGTTGTATGCTGGCTAAGATTAATATTATACTTTCGAAAAGTTTTCCACTATGCACTAATAATAATATCAAAATGGTTTTCGCGTATCAAGCATTTTTGACTATCATAAGGAGAAATCTCCTCCAATTCTGCATTTGCATGGTGTGTGTGGCGGGAGGCCTTATGGTAGTTCCATTTTCCAAAAGCATTGCGGATTTCAATTTTAAAATCTTTTGTTTGTTTTAAGATAAAAATGTTTTTTGTTTCCTCATACCAGTCCCACGACTGACCCGAAGTTTATTATTCCCTTCCTAAACTATAGGTGCCCACAATTTTCCACACGGACAGTCTAGAGTTGGGTTTTTCAGATAGTCGAATAGTAGGAATTGATTCGATAGCCTTCGAATCCGTTTGGATTTGTGGATCGCATTTTCTACACTTCAGCATTCACGGCTAACTTGCTTAGTTTTGTGCAACTTGATGAGGGTACGAGCTAGCTTTGGATTGAAGATGGTGTTTTTGGAGTTTTGGCTTTGGAGCATTGGACTGGAGTTGCAGTTTGATATTGCAGTTATCTCTTTTGCTATTTGTTTTCCGCTGTCGTTTATTGTCTCTGATATTCTTGTATCACATTGATATTATTGTTGTATATCATTGGAGTTATATATGGTATTCATTTCATTTCATCTGTTGTGTTGTTATACTTAATGTGTTATAATCCCCAGCACAAGTCAAATTTCAATAGTTGAATCTGCGGTATTCGAGTACAAGTGAAGTACGGGTGTCGATTTTCGAACGCTGAAATTTGAAACGTGACATTTATCACATGCATCTTGTATTTAAACAAACTTTAAGCCTTAAAAGGATTAACAGAAATTTACTCCCAGGTATAGACAGAAAAGCCTGTTATATATGAACCTGGAAACTATACTTTAATCTGAATCCAAATTTTTGAAATGATCTTACTGTTTCAACAAACTTTTGTTAAATAATGAAGACTAAGGAAAATCCGGCAATAGGATTTAGATTTTGATCAAAATTTTGAACCTTTATCAAATGAACAGAACAAACATCCTATATTATGGCATGCAAACCCATTTTATCATATAGATATACAAGTATATTTAAACAATCATATAAACTTTTTCTTTATATACTTTACTTCGATTTCACAACATGGAACATGTTAAAAGATTTGTTTACTCGCCTTAAATGCAGGAAAAAGAGAAGGTATAACTGAGATGCTTGAAAATGCTATGATGATCTCTTTGAAAGCTGAAGCATCAATTCTTTCCGAAATTGAACATGAACTTGAGTTTTGATTTTAGTTTGCTTTCAGGTTTATTGTTTGATCTGGACCTTGAATTATTTTGGGCTTGCTTGATATTTTGATTTGCATTGCAACTTGAAGCTAAAGCTTAATTGAAGTTTATTGAGCTGATCTAGTTTGATTTCCAGATTGTAATTTCTGTTGAATTCTTTGGCTATTTTATTTGTTTTCCTCTGATTTATAATTCAGGCTTTACCCTTTGATTGTTTTCTTTCTTCTTGTTTTGTTTTTAGGAAATGAATTGTTAAAAGAAGTGATAGAAAAATATAAATAGGATTATATAACTTAGCTTTTCTCATTTACTAATTATTTTGAAAATAAAACGAGGTTAAAGACACTTGTTAAAATCAACTTACATTTGTTTACACTTGTAATTAAATAAATTCCTAAACTTCCATTTGTTAAATTGCATATATATTTACCGTATACTTGTAAATTTGCAAACTAAAATGTCTTTAGTTGATTCAAGTATTATATTAACATATGTTTACATGTTTTATATTATTTCAAATATTGTTATTTATATATAAAGCTTCAAAAGCAAATATATAATTCTTTCATTTAATTCTTATTTTAACTATTATACTTTTTAGATAATAAATATTTATACATATAATTCGTATTACATACATTTCCTTATATATATTTATAAAAACAAATTTTATTAGTTCCAAAATATAGAGTTTTAATTCCGATTTATTTTCAACTGAATTTCAAATTCAAATCTTATTTAAAAATCTATTTTTATAAATAAATAAAAAATTAATACTAATTTATTTGTTTAGAAAAAAGAATAAATTTTAGATTATAATAAATGATTTATAAAAGAAATTATTTCATATCTATTTGCCTAAAATTCCGGAATATTCAGACATTTATCAGAAATTTTTATTTGTTCAATTACAAATTTGTATTTTAAAACTTTTTAATCTTGTTAATTACCCAATTAACAGATGTCCAAAATCTGGGTTTTCACATTCCTCCCTCCTTTGAATCTATTCGTCCCCGAAAAGAAACGAAACTAGAATTATTTAATACTTAAAATCAGATAATTTATTCTCTGATCATTTTTAAAGCACTTTGAAAATCTATATAATATTACCCGAATAGCTTTATATATAAAAATATTTTTATAACTTGATGTTTCAACAAGTTCGTCCTCGTTCTCACAGAAATTCGGTTATACGTTGATCAGGCGTAGGACTGAAAATCTATAAGTACTTTGTAAACCCGTTTGAACACCCAATGAAAATACTTGGGAAATAATATTATTGAAAATATTGAAAACATTTTTGAAAATAGAGGAAATATCTTTGGTAAGAATGCTCTAGAAATCATCACCCCCATCCCTAGTTGCAGTTAACCCGATGGTTACATTGTCATCCCGGCAAAATCCATAGATAACTGTAGGCCTATGCGCCCCTCGATTACGCCATGGAACCCGCTACAGATCGCAGTTACATCAAGGGTTATGTTGCCATCGCAGCAAAAATCCATGTAACTATAGGCATCAGCGGCCTCGAATTTCGCTGCCAAAAAATAAAACTTCTCCACTCTCACAAAGGTCACAGACTACATCAGTCATGTCCCAATATAGCCTTAGGCTCTCACGGCCTCTTGACTTTCGCTATGTCTGTATAGGTTGCAATCTACCGATATAAAATCAAACGTAGACCGTTGGCTCTCAGCAGCATACACGACTTTCGCTATATCACCATAGGTCACAGTCTACCGATATAAAATCAAGCATAGACTGTTGGCTCTCAACGGCACACACGACTTTCGCTATGGTCTGCAGTAGATCGCAGTGACATCGAGTTACACTGTCATCACAGCATAACCCAAATTCCTCTGTAGGCATCAGCGCCCTCGACTTTCGCTACACAATACACATAATCCTCAGGAACAAGTTTTGTCCGGACTCCTCATAGGATCAACTTTAGAACCCCCCTCAGGGTTCAAGGCAGTACTACGCTATGGCACTCCTGAGAAGTTCATTTCAAGGGAGCGTCTTTTTCCCCAGAGCTAATCTCAAAACACTTTATACTATAGTATTATGGTATCTTTCAAATCATACACCTAGTATGAGTCTCATATAAATCTCCTTTTCACAAAATCGATTATCCCAAAATCGATAATTTTCAAACTAGGCTTTCTAAATTCCAATATTGATTTTACCCAAAAAGCAAAAGCCTTACCAAAATCCATAGGTTTCAAAAAAACCTTTCCTCCAAAATCATTCTCATAAGATCCTTTATATATATATATACACAGATATATATATAACCATAAAAAATCTATGGATCATTTCAAACTTGTATAAAACTACTTTTTATACTTCAAATATTTTCAAAACCCTTTTCTTCTGGCTATAGATTCAACAAGAGAGATTTATCTCATATATGTAACAAAGATATATAATTTTGTTTATTCCAAATCAAATATTCAAATTGGATTACTCTTTAAAAAACCACTTACTGTATCACTTACTTCCATAAAGTAAATTTCTATTATAGAAATATCCAATTACCCCTTTATTTTATCATATATCTCACAAAATATACTTCTCATTTCAAAAATTATTTCGCATTTCTTATTCACAAATTTTCGATATCAATTTCATTCAAATCCGTACGATGTACATATATCACCCATACGCTATACCAATCTGATCGCTCACTCGATCACACAATTTCACTTCCAAACTAGTATCATCCACCCAACTTCCTAGTGCGGACTTAGATCTGGCTTCTTGATCAGAAACCGTCATTCTCCTTGCGTAGTCATAACTATGATAGAGAATTTGTAGAACCAATCAGCAATCCATATCCAGGTTCACCGTCGAAAATCGAGTGAAAAAATCCCAACTCGGATCTATATAACTATCTCGAAATTCTATGCTCGAATCTAGATCAAATCACTATGAGAATAGAATAGTATACATACATCCAACATATTTATCCTCATTGATTATTAACCAAATCAATTCTCTTTTCTATTCACATTCGCTTATGATTTATATACACTTATTCACAATTGCTTCAATCCCATTTGGATTATCACCTTAATTCTTATCTCAATTGGTAATAGATCATAAACAGTTTGCACTCTGACCAGCTTATATTTAGAGAATAGCTTGAAAAAATTTAAAAATAGATAAGTGATTGAAAAATAATTATTAGTTTGTAAAATAGTTAAATAATGATAAAATAGTTATAAAATAGTTAAATAATTGCAACATAGTTGTAAAATAGTAATTAGTTATAAAGCAGTTGAAAAATAGTAATTAGTTTATAAATCATTGTAAAATAGTTAAGTAGTTCCAAAAGTAGTTGTAAAATAAGTATAAGATAGTTTTAGGTTTTAAAAGGAAGTTGTATAGTAAATCATTAGGAAAATTGATTTAAGACAGTTTATGTTAAAATAATTTATTCGAAAATAGTCCAGAGCTAAACTGTTCAATTCCCAATTCCATTCCCATCAATTCAATTTAAATTTCCACTTCTATTTAAATTGACTCAATTCGAAATTAAATAACTTCAATTTCCAATGGAATTGATTTACCCCCAATTCAAGTTGAATTAACCTCAATTTCTTTCCTAAATTCAAATCAAATTCCTTTTGAATTTACTTATTCAATTTTAATCACAATTTCAATTCATTCAAATAAATTTCAAATTGAACCAATTTCAATTCATATCAATTCCAGTTTGAATTAATCCCAATTCCCATTTGAATTGGACTCATTCAACTTCAATTTCTTTTCAAATTAATCTAATTCAAATTTTCCATTTGAATTTTTAAACTTATCCATCTTCAATAACAATTCTAATTAAGTCAAATCAAATTTCAAATTAAAACCATCCCGAATTATATAAATTCGAGTTAAATTTTTAAATGTTGATTTAATCTTTTTAAATCTAATTAACTTTTATTTTTAAATCAACAATCAAGATCTTTAAACAATTTAATTTTAAGTCAGAATTTCAAATTAAATTTTAAATTATCTTTACTTAACTTCTTTCAAAGTTCAAATAAGAATTTAAAACAATTTTATCTTCGGAATCCAATTTTATTACTGGATTTTAACTTCAAAACCAATTCTCAGTTTCATAGATTATTTATAATATCCGGATAAATAAACATCCAAATTTATCCAAACACCAATTTACAGCATACATTTTCAATTTCTAGATCTCAAACCCAATTTGAGATCACTCATAACTCCCATTTTAAATCAACCATTTAACTTCCCAAGTTAAATTCCAATTTCATCTTGAAATTTCCAATTCAGGTTGCTTTTTAACTTATTTAATGTTGGGCGTGTTTCCACCGAACCAACCCACCATCGGACCAATGAAGGCACTACAGAATCAATCAACGAAGGAACCACCGGACCGATAACACCAACCCACTACCGAACCAATCCACTAACCAACCCACTACCGAACCAAAACCACTCCAAAGACTACCGAACCAAAAACCCTCCAACCACCACCGGTCCAATGCTACCGAATCAAGGCAAAGAAGGCACTACCGAATCAAGGCAAAGAAGGCACCACCGAACCAAGACTACCGGATCAGAACTCAACCCACCTACCACCGGTCAAAACAACGCTCCACCAACTACCGAACCAAGATTGTCAGGCTAGATCACGTCAGCCCAGGCCCACCAGCAGCTATATACATTCAAGACCCCTACCCCCAGCCTCACTCTATAAATAGAGGGGTAGGGGTACAACAATGGCAGACAAGTTTGAGAGCTCAAGCACGGACATAACTTTCAAACAACTTTCATACACTTGTAATCAAAGCTTTGTACTTGTAACCCGAACAGTGAAAGAGAATAACATATGAAGTGGACGTAGGCACATTCTGACCGAACCACTATAAATCTGTGTGTCTTTTACAGTTTAGTCGCTGCTATTTACATATTTGCATAAATCACCCAAATCACTAAGAACAACATAAAATCGACTAAATCATACGATTTGGAGGTGTTTGCCCATTTTTTGTGCAAACATTTTTGGTGCTTTCGTTGAGAACTCGAGCTAGAAGCTTCAGCTTCTCCCACTTAACCTTCTTCCCGACAGCATCGCTCGTTGCTTGGAGGACATGCCTCCTAGGCAGAAGAAAGATGTTAGCAAAGGAAAGAACATCGCAACTAGCAGTGTTCCAGATCCAGTGATCACATATCAAGAGAACCATCCCGTTCCGACAGCAGTACGAAATGGAAATCAGGCAAATCCGACAGCCCCTGCCACGGAACAACCGGCAGCAACTACTAGGGCAGATCTGGACAGGGTTGTGGCTGAAGTGACTAACCGCTTCACATCCCAACAAGAAGCCTTGGTGGACCAACTCATGTCACGCTTAAGGGATGCTGAAGAATCCAACCGCAACACTGAATCATGGGATGAGTCCCAGTCTGGAGGATCTGGGAGGCGACAAAGATCTTTCTTCTTCGAAGAAGCTAACAACAGAAACAACAATGGTAGGAGCCGAGCCCGGACTCAGCCCGAATTTCGACCTGAGGAGACACTTGGAACCTAGCCCAACAGGGGAGGTACCAGGCGAGGGTTGGATGTAGTTGAGCCTGTCATGCTACCTAGCCATGGAAACACCAATGAACGGGGACGAGCTAGAGTTCAGTCCGAAGTTGGACCCGGGGAAGTGCCGGGAACAGAACCCAGCAGGGGAAGATCAAGGCAAGGGCCAACTGTAGCTGACCCTAGCATGCTCCCAGAAGACCAGAGACAGCCACTGGAAAATATTAGGAGTGATAGGCGATACCATCCCTACAGATCATTTGGATGCAGAGAAGAACCGAACTCATTTCTGTCTGCTCCAAATTCTGATGAAAGGATGGCGCGATTATTCAGAGAGTGCGTCCAACGGATCAAAGAGATCGAGGGATAGGCGCTAGGGTAACCAGCCCTTTCACCCGCAATATAGAAATTGCCATCACCCCCCGAGAATGGAAAATGCCAACAATGGAACCTTACAAGGGAATCTCTGACCCCGTTGTACACTTGCAGAGATACACACAGCATATGCTCATGAGCGAAGCCACAGAAGGAGTATTATGCAAATGCTTTCCACTATTACTGACAGATCTAGCTACCTCCTGGTTCTGCCACCTACCCCAAGGATCTATCAGCTCATGGGAAATGTTGAAAGAAAAGTTCATCAGCCAGTTCCGCATTCATGTGGAACAACCCAAGGACGCTTATTCTCTATCTAATATCAAACAGAAGCCTGGAGAGACAGTGCAGTAATATCTAACCTGATTCAATGCTGCAGCGGCCGCAGTCCAAGATGCCGATGAGAAACATATCTTAATGGCCCTCTGTAGTGGTGTGCATCTGGATACTAAGTTTGCTAGAAGATCAACGAAAGAAAAACCAGCTAAATTACCCGATTTCTTCCATGAAGCCGGAAGATAAATGAGACCTGAAGATGCTGCCACTGAAAGGCAAACAGGGCAACAAACCAAGGCAGCTCATGGCGACACACCCGCTATAGCAAAGGACGTTCGAACAAATGACTCTAGAGACAATGCTGGGGGCAAGAAGGGAGAAAAACGTCTATATCGACCAGGACCGAGATTTGACACTTACACTCCTTTGAATGAAACAATCGAAAACATCTTCCTGGCCACCCAAGACGAAGTTAAATACAGACGCCCCCCGTAAAAGAAGGAATCAAATAACGCAATTAAGTCTGGAAAATTCTGCCGCTTCCACGAATCTCATGGGCATGATACCAATGAATGCCATCATCTCCGGGACTTAATTCAAGAACACATCAGAAGAAAGAGACTGGAACGCTATGTAAAAGGTCAGAACAGGACCCCAGCTCCTGCCAATGAAGACCCAAGGCTACCCTCCCAGAAACAGGAGGGGGAAATCACAACACCAGTGGCTCCAGTCATGAGAAGATAGTGGTCCATACCATATCGGGAGGACCACACATCGCTGACAGAAGATGGGCAGAGATGGAAAGATACGGAAAGTCACTTAGAAACAATGAAGGCTACGTTAATTCTGTCATTGAAGAACGCCACCCGAAGCGAAAAGAGAATGATGACATTGCATTCAATAGGCGTGACCTATAAGGAAAGCAGTACCCTCACATGGATCTTATGGTCATCTCTGCCCGGTTCGGTCCAACCAAAGTATTTCGAATTCTAATAGACACTGGAAGCTCAGTAAATATCCTATTCAAGCATGCTTTCGACAGAATGAAGCTGTCAATGAAGGATGTGTCTCCCTGCAACAAACCACTACACGGTTTCACTGGAGACGCGAAGATGCCCCTCGGGCAATTGGACCTTTTTGTTGAAATAGGAAGTCACCCCCGCTCCGTTGTGCAGAAACAAACATTTGTGCTAATAGATAACCACTCGGCCTACAACGCCTTTTTAGGAAGACCAGCCTTGTCTGACTTCCAAATTGTCTTATCCCCGTGGTGCCTGAAGATGAAATTTCCAACAGACAATGGAATAAGGGAAGTAGAGGGACATCAAGACGCCGCTCGAGATTGCTATGTAACTGAACTTCGCAATAATCGTAGGAAGGACAGAAGGAAGAATGCAGAGACTTCTCTTTGCATGAAAAACTTGAAAGCATAGCAACTAAATAAAGCCCCTCCTCTTCGATATACCAGTGATCCTTTCAATGAATTAGACCCCAGAGACAAAGAGGAGGAGGCCACCGCCGAGCCTGCAGAGGCTATGGAGTTTGTATCTATAGATAAACACGACTCAAGTAGACTATTGAAAATCGGATCTCAGCTAAGAGCAGAATTGAGGGATCAACTCATTGATTTTCTCCGCCACAACTTGGATGTATTTGCATGGACGCACGCTGACATGACTGGAATCTCCCCAGACGTGGCATGCCATGTACTAAACATCGATCCTACCAAGGTGCCAGTAAAGCAGAAAAAGAGAAGTATGGGGGAAGAACGATCAGCAGCCCTCGATGAAGAAGTAAAGAACCTACTTGCCAATAACTTCATACGAGAAGCCATCTACCTAGAGTGGATCGCTAACCCGGTGCTAGTAAAGAAAGCTAATGGGAAGTGGCGAACATGCATTGACTTCTCCAACTTAAATGACGCTTGCCCGAAGGATTGCTTCCCACTCTCCCGAATCGATCAACTTGTGGACAGCACAGCCGGGCACGAACTCTTATCTTTTATGGACGCATACTCAGGATATAACCAAATTCCTATGCATGCTCCCGATCAAGACCACACTAGTTTCATCATTGACCGGGGATTGTACTGCTACAGAGTAATGCCTTTTGGGCTTAAAAATGCCGGAGCTACTTATCAGCGCCTCATCAACAAGATGTTTGCAGAACTAATAGGACGGACTATGGAATTTTATGTGGACGACATGCTAGTAAAGTCAAGAAAGCCAACGATCACGTAAGCCACCTGGGCAAGATGTTTCAGGTACTTCGCCAATATGGAATGAAGCTGAATCCTCTAAAGTGCTCCTTTGGAGTATCATTGGGAAAGTTCTTGGGATTCATCGTCCATGCCAGAGGAATTGAAGCAACCCCCGAACAATTCCGAGCCTTGAAAGACATCAGGATACCTTCCACTCGAAGAGAAATGCAAAGCCTGAATGGGAAGGTGGCCGCCCTAAGCAGATTCATCTCTAAAGCGACTGACAAGATCGTCACCTTCTTCGAGGCTCTAAAGAAAGACAAAGGAAAGTTTGAATGGACTGATGAATGCTTAATAGCCTTCCTTAACCTAATCGAACACCTCCAGAGACCACCAATACTCTCAACTCCAAACAAAGGCGAAGAGCTATACCTATACCTTGCTGTGTCATCTCATGCTCTAAGCGCCGCTTTGGTGAGAGAAGACAATCGCGCGCAACGGCCAGTATACTTTGTAAGCAAGAGGTTAACGGGGGCAGAAGCCAGATATCCTAAACTTGAGAAGCTAGCATACTGTTTACTAATCATGTCACGGAAACTGCGACACTATTTCCAATCTCATTCCATCAGAGTTCTAACCGATCAACCGCTAAGGCAGGTACTCCATCGTCCCGACACTTCTGGGCGACTACTTAAATGGTGCATTGAACTGAGTCAATATGATATCACCTACCATCCTCGCACCACCATCAAGGGACAATCCATGGCCGATTTCATTGCCGAATTCACTACCAACGAAGGTAAGGAGCAATCTGAAATAGCAAAAGACATTAAGTGGAATCTCTTTGTGGATGGAGCATTAAACGAACAAGGCTGGGGGCAGGTATTGTAATAATCACTCCCGGGTGAAGGAAGCTACACTATGCTCTAAGGTTGGAATTCGCTGCCACCAACAACGATGCAGAATACGAAGCAGTAATAGCTGGATTAGAACTTGCCTTAGAGATTGGAGCCAGTTCTTTATGTCTCCATAGTGATTCTCAACTTATTGTAAACCAAATACTATGAGAATTTCAGACTCAAGGGGAACGACTCACACCATATCTAAAAAAGACCAAGCTGCTACTCGATCAATTGGATCACTATTTACTCAAACACTTCCCTCGAGAAGAGAACCAAGAGGCCGACGAGCTGGCAAAGCAAGCTAGCGTGAAAGACGGTACTATTTCCGGAACAGTAGCCATCTCAAAGCTACTAACCCCGAGTTTCGAGCAAGTGAATCTGATAGCTGCAATCGAAGAAAGAACTAGGATGACTCCCATCCGAAAATTCTTACAAGATAGCACACTGCCCAGCGAGCGTAACGAAGTCAGGAAAATCTTGAGGAAAGCTTCCCGCTTCACAATACAAGAAGGCATCCTCTATCGGCGCGGCTTCTCTAACCCCTTATTAAGGTGTGTCGCTGGAAGGGAAGCTAAGGAAATATTATCCAACGTCCATCAAGGAAGCTGCAGAGATCACACTGGAGGACAGACTCTGACAAAGAAAATACTCCGGTATGGATATTTCTGGCCCGCCTTAAACAAAGACGCCTTAGACTTCGTCAAAAAATGTGACAGATGTCAGAAGTTTGGCAAGATTCCTCGACTACCAACAAATGAGATTACTCAAATAACCAGCCCTTGGCCCTTTGCAGTATGGGGAATTGACTTGATTGGCGAATTGCCGGTGGGCCGAGGCGGAGCCAAATATGCTATAGTGGCAGTCGACTATTTCACCAAATGGGTGGAAGCGGAACCTCTAAATAAAATATCCTCGGCAAAAGTTATTAACTTCTTGATCAAAAATGTTCAATGCAGGTACGGGGTTCCACTCAAAATCATATCGGATAATGGACTTCAGTTTGGCAGCGAAGAGTTTGCCAATTGGTGCCAAAAGCACGGAATTCACAAAAGCTTCTCATATGTGGCTTACCCCCAGGCAAACGGACAAATCGAAGCTGTCAACAAAATTCTCAAATCTCTAATCAAAAAGAAGCTTGAAAAATCGAAAGGCGCTTGGGTGGATGAACTTCCTATGGAACTTTGGGCCTACCGCACATCCTTCAGAATGTCAACGGGGCATACTCCTTTCTCTTTGGCATACGGATCGGAGGCCATGCTCCCAGTCGAAACTGTAGTGCCTTCCTACCGCAGGATCCACTATAACCCGTAAGAGATTGAAGAACTCCTTCACATGTCTTTGAATCTAATTGAAGATATAAGAAACGATGCAGCGCTCAAAGCAGCGGCTCACAAGAAAAAAGTGGCAGCGCAATACAACTCCAAAGTCAAGCATCGTAGCTTACAAGAGGGAGATCTTGTCCTCAAGCGAATCTTCCCACGCCCCGGTGCACTAGATCCAATCTGGGACGGACCATATGTAATCCATAAAGATCTCCACAATGGAGCTCATATTTTGTCAACAGTGGACGGAGAGGTGTTCCAGAGGGCATGGAACATCCAACACTTTCGTCGATACTTTTCTTAGCTTGCACTGCCCATATGAAGTGAATTAACAAAGAGAATCAGTGGACGTAGGCATTTTCGTGCCGAACCACTTTAAAAACTTGTCTCTTTTTTAGCTTGTTCCTTTATATCTTGGCTGCTTGTTAACTTTATCCTTTTCTGTTGAACAAAATCCTGTGTAATGGCATTTCCATTCAAGACACATCACAGCGCGACTTCACCTGGACAAAACCTAACAGGTACTATACGAATCTATGCCCTCGCCAATGAGACACCTTTGCTCCAGCATCCCTCTGCTGTGAGTTAACTCATTACTCACGATCGGCCCTTAAAGCCAACTGTAATGAGTCGAGTATAAGCCACCGAGAAGGCCGAGTATAGCCGAGGCAGCTCATTATGGCGTTCGGCTCGTCGGCAACTATGAACCTACTTTAAGCCCAAACATAAGGTGTGGCCAGCCAGGGATAGTTCACAGTTGACGATCGGCACCCATGCTAGCCGGCCACGGTAAATCGAATAATACCCACGATTACGGGCCATAATGGCCTGGGTAGTTACAATGCGTGATCTCAGCTCCGAGTGTATTAAGTAAGGCTGTGGTAAAAAAGAGAAACTCCCCGCGGAGGCGTAAGATGGGTGACAAATGTCTCCAAGACCCACAGCTAGGGAAAGTGACTACAAAACCCGTTTGCCACGAACTTAAGCACATCGCAGGCCTTCCGTGATTGGAAGTTTTGCTATTTCTTATATTTCTATTTTGTTTAAAAAATTTCCTCCTATCCTCTAAAATGATCCCTAAAGTACAGGACACAAAATAGGAGGCGCTCGCTAATGGGAATAGGAACTCACAACTGGATGACAGGTCACTCAGTTGCATTCCTACAAGACGTTCAAAGCAACCGTCTACGACTAAAACATAAAGGGCGGTACATTCTTCTTTTGCATATGAATACGTAGCTATAATTTATTCACACATTACACTAACATTGCAAGATATGAAATTATATTTTAAGCAAGAACTTGACATTAAACACAATTGAATCACAGGAATATGCACAGCTATATTTCTTATGCAACACACCAAAATAACGATAGCATTCAAATATGACAGAATCAGCTTAAGTTAAAAATTACATGCCAAGAATAAAGTCGTTCGTTACAAATAACATAATTACAGCCTAAAAGTTACATTAATGTTTTGGGACTACCATAGACAGCAATGTCAAGTAAACCAAAAGATATCCAGACCAAGTCAAGGAGTCGACTTCCTCAGAGCTTCACCTCTATCCTATTGGCCCTCCGAGATCTACTTAACCGCAGGATCAGAACTCTCAACATGTTGACCAGAGGTAGTTGGTGCTTCAGAGGTCTCGTCTGTCCAATTCAGGAGAAGAATCCATTAAATAACAATAAGCAATCAAGTTACGAGAAGCTAAAAGGGAAGGCTTACCAGCGTCTGCTCCTTGATCATCATCCTCTAACTGCACACCTACCTCCTCAGTGGTAAGCAACCGCATACCCTCCTTCGCCGTCGCTTTCTCCTCCTTGGTGAATTGAGCCATAACCACATCCATTCTAAAGGCCACGCCACCCTCCTTATCTGCATCGGCCTTAGCCTCCTCCAGGGCCCTGAGATAAATCCTGTCCATAACTCGAAGATAATCATCCATCCAAGATAAGTTACCCTGCTTCTAAGTGCGAAAATATATATCCTGAAGAATCTCATCCATTGTACCCTCATTCTCCTTGAACTCCCTTATTCGGTCCTCGGAAGCCAACAACTTTGCAGTGGCGGCATCCCTCTCCGATTGGTATCACGAGCAGTCATCCTGAAAGGATTTCCTCATCGCCAAAGGATCGCCTCCTCTCCTCCTTCAGCTTTGTTTAAGCAAGCTCTGCGGCTTCAAGCTTCTCGGATAACTCCTGTACCCGCTCGAGATCCTCTTTTCGAACCTCATCCACCGTTGCAATAGCCATGTCAATCCATTCCTTACAAACAGCCTCCATTTTCCATAACTCTACCCTGATGGCCTCTTCCATGGTTTTCTTTAATTGCCTAGAAGCGGCCTCATGTTGAGAGATATGAATGGCCTGATCAGCAAGTTGTTTGGCCTTTTCGGAAACCATTAACCGCAGTCAATTATTAGCACTCCCGATTTCTTCTCCAGCCTTGACCAGTCGGGCATGATGCCCCATCAGCTTCCTGGTTTCCTCAGCGACCCGGTCAATGTTTGCCTTAGCTTCGTCCCCCAAAGTTACGACCCGAGTGGTAAGCAAATCAAGGTCTAGGAACTTGGCTTCATCCAATATTCTCACCATAGGATTACGGGGAAGAAGGTGCTCACGGTAGCCTCATCAAAAGTAATATCACAAGAACCCGGATCCAGATCCGGATGACCTGCAAACGAATTACGAGCCAGGCCGGGATGGCCTATCCGGGTAACGGTAGGATTTTCAGACGGGTGCGGAGGAGGTATAAATTCAGTATTCTTCTTTGTGGTATCCCGAAGAGGCTGAGTTGGAGACTGAGGACCAGGTGAGGGTTCAAACAAGGAACGACTCCTCTTCTTCCTTTGGATATCCTCTTCGATAACTCCAAGAAGAGGACGGTAGCCGACTACGTTTCCAGGGCGGTTAGTCGGAGACTTTGGTTTAGTAGAAGCCTTGAGAAGTTTATATTGTTCAAGACGGTGCCGAACATCTGATGTCTTGGCCACCTTACCCGCTTCTGTGATAAAAACCAAGTGTTACAAGCATACATTGAGCTATAATTCAAGAAATATATCAAGTTAAGAAGGGTAAAGAGATGCTTTTATACAAACCCTAGGGAGGAGTAAGATATTGCAATAAGTCCTGGATCTCATTCTAGGACGGAAACTGACCATAAAATATTCCTAAATCCTTATCATAAATGGAGTGGGCAGGAGTTAAAAATTCACCTTGATTCGCAGGAGTTTCCTTAGCTGAAGCGGTCGTAGAAGATGAATCGGCGTCGGTCCCGGCCTTGACAACTTTTTTAGGCTTCTCCACTAAAGCCGATCCTTCCTCCAACCCTTCAAAAGCTAGGCGGCAAGTGTCATCTGTCCAATCTTGGATCACACCTGCTTGCTCAGAAGACAAAGCCCCAGTGCCATCACCACTCCAATCCGTCGCCACCATCATCGCTGTGACCATCACCTTCTCCACCACTTCCACTCTCCGCCTCACCTCCTTCATCCCCGCCTCTTTCCTCCTCCACATCTTTATCCTCCGGAACATCTGGGCATGTGCTAGGGGAGGGTCCATCGGACTTCTTAAGTTTCTTCCCCCGGTAATTGGATGTTTCGAAAAGGGTCTCCTTTTGCCGCTCTTCGCCGTAGCCCCTCCTTTAGCTTTGGCGGCCCTCTCCTCAGCTGTGTCTCTTTGCTTAACCACAGATTGGCATGGAAAAATCAAGTTGTGCTCCAAAAGTGTAGCATTCCTGATCAAATAACAAGTTGCCCTCTCCTTTTCCAGGATGGCTTCTATTTCCCCAGCCATCCGAACCAAACGATCATTCTCTACAACCACAAAGCCACCTGTCGCTAGCAAGAAACAAAGCACATAAGGAGGAGTATTGCAGTCAGAACGGAAATTATAAGTAAGAGTCAACTTACAGCCAGAGGTAAACCAGTGGAAAGAAACAGAGTCATCTCTAACAAAGAACCATTCCTTCTTAAACATGCTAAATTTTGAATATAAGTCCAGGACCGGCTTGAAAGACACGGCCGATTCTAAGCTAATATATGGAGACCCCTTTTTGTAGCCTCTCAAGTTGTACAGGTACCGAATTTCCCAGTTAGAAGGAGGACGCCCGTATTTTCTCTGGAAGATAATAAACATACTCACCAAGATGGCATAGGAGTTGGGCTGAAGCTGAAAAAGGGCCACCTTCAAGTATGTGATAAAGCTGACGATCCAAGCGTTGATCGAAGGAGTGGCCCCGCACATGCAGTGATACCTACTATAAGCAAAATATCCTTCAGGGGGGTTATACGGCATCACTCCTTTCTCTGGCAACAACATATGCGCTCTGTCAATCCCAAAGGATCTAGATATAACGTCAAGCTGCTCGTCTTTGAGGGAGCTGGGAAAGAAGTCAGGCGGTGAGTTCAAAAGCTCCTGAGGACCGTACCCATCTACTAATGATCTCGGGGATGGTCCATGTCGTTCTGGCTCTGACTGAACTGGGGGCACTATGGGGGACTCCCCTTTGTCCTTGGATTTCTTCTTGTCAGAACGAGTTTCTACTTTATGAGACATTATCTGCAACACGAGAAAACACATCGCTAGAACAAGGGATGTAGACAAACAAGTACCTCTGGCCTGGAATCTCATTCATGATTCAAAACATAAAAGCTCATTCGGTAGTTCGAGGCCAGAGTCCATTCGGCACTCGTACCCCCAAGTGCATTCGGTAGTTCGAGGCCAGAGTCCATTCGACACTCGTACCCCCAAGTGCATTCGGTAGATCGAGGCGAGAGTCCATTCGGCACTCGTACCCCCAAGTGCATTCGGTAGATCGAGGCGAAAGCCCATTCGGCACCCGTATCCCCAAATGCATTCGGTAGTTCGAGGCCAGAGTCCATTCGGCACTCGTACCCCCAAGTGCATTCGGTAGTTCGAGGCGAAAGCCCATTCGGCACTCATACTTCACGGAATCATTCGGTAGTTCAAACATGAAGTTTATTCGGCAAAAGGAAACCTCACCTGGTCCGGCAGTCAAGTCTTGTTCGGTACTTGGTTGATTCGGCTATTTCGAACGATGAAGGACGACAGAGGCGTAAGGCCCATACTTATAGGCAAGCGTAGGATGACCGGACCAACCGGTTCGGCACTCGGGCCGAATGAAGGTGTCCAAGTTGAGAAAAACAAAGCGCGACATATGCATGCATATACCCCACTTTGGGGGGCAAATGTTGGGCGTGTTTCCACCGAACCAACCCACCACCGGATCAACGAAGGCACTGCCGAATCAATCAATGAAGGAACCACCGGACCGACCACACCAACCCACTACCGAACCAATCCACTAACCAACCCACTACTGAACCAAAACCACTCCAAAGACTACCGAACCAAAACCCCTCCAACCACCACCAGTCCAATGCTACCGAATCAAGGCAAAGAAGGCACTACCGAATCAAGGCAAAGAAGACACCACCGAACCAAGACTACCGGATCAGAACTCAACCCACCTACCACCTGTCCGAACAACGCTCCACCAACTACCGAACCAAAGCACTACCGAACCAAGATTGCCAGACCAGATCACGTCAGCCCAGGCCCACCAGCACCAATATACATCCAAGACCCCTACCCCTAACCTCACTCTATAAATAGAGGGGTAGGGGTACAACAATGGCAGACAATTTGAGAGCTCAAGCACGGACAGAACTTTCAAACAACTTTCATACACTTGTAATCAAAGCTTTGTACTTGTAACCCGAACAGTGAAAGAGAATAACATATGAAGTGGACGTAGGCACATTCTAGCCGAACCACTATAAATCTGTGTGTCTTTTACAGTTTAGTCCCTGCTATTTACATATTTGCATAAATCACCCAAATCACTAAGAACAACATAAAATCGACTAAATCGTACGATTTGGAGGTGTTTGCCCTTTTTTTGTGCAAACATTTAACTTTCTCAAAGTTAAATTCAATTTACTTCATCCAACCAACCTTACCCAATTTGAATTTCCATTTCAAATTTTAAACTTCACATTAATAATTTTTCCATTTAATAAGTTTAAAAACTTATCACTTTGGGTATCACACCTCATTCCAAATTTAAAACTAAACATTTAGAGTTTATCTCAAACCATCTTGGATATTATGTATATTCCTCAGATATACATATTATTTCCTTTACATACCAAGTTAGCTTTAAATTTTAAACCACCTTTCGCTTTTAATTCAAAACAAATTTCTATAAATTTTCAGACAACTCTTGTTTGAATCAAGCTCTTTTATTCAAATAATACTATTTATTATTTCTTTCAAATACTTGGAACTAGTTCCCAAATTTCTGGTCTTAGATTTAAATTATCTTATTTTGGAAATACTTCTACAACTTCAAGATTTTAATTTCAGTTTGAATCCATTTAAAACTTGTCTTTATTCAATTTAAATTTGGTTGTATTTCTATTACCACTTAATTCTTATTATTACTTTTAATTCAATTAATACAACAACCAATTTCCTTAATATAATAGGAAAAACTATTGCTTAATAAACTTATATAAGATTCATTTACTTTTGAAACCATTTTAAAATCTTTATATAAGAAAATAACAAGTACGCTCTTATATATATATATATATATATACACTCAACTCATTCTACGGTACCATTGACCCACCCAAATGAGTAACCCATCAGAGCCAAGGTTCTCACTTAACCTTCAGCTCTGATACCAAATGTAACAACTCGAAAATTTCGATCCCGAAAATTCCAGATAGTTAGGAAAAGAAGAAAGAGAAAGAAGAAGAAACATAAATGAAACACAGAATCTCACATTCGCAGCAGATCAAAATATAATATCAAATAAATAACAGTTTTACCAAGAAGAACTGTATCAATACTCTTACATTTTCATACATTAGAGTTACAACCATTACACAACATTGGACAGTTTAAAACAACATGTCCTAGATAAATAACAATATAACATAGTGAAACACCCGATACGTTTTTTCCATCTAGCTCGTCTCCTGAGCTCCAGAACGTCCTTACCTGAAAATCTGTAATACTCGGTCCGACTCGAGCATTACATCAAAGTAACACCCGGGTCAGGCTGGAAACCAGCGTGAGTAAACTCATCTAATGTGATGACCCAGAAATTTTTAACATTTGAAATGGAATATTTAATTGATTTTAAATATTTGGAAGTTAGTTTAACTTGAAATTCAAAATTTACTATGGATTTAGCAATTTAATTATTGAATTTAATTTATTAAAGTTGGATAAAAATTTGAATCTTCAGTTTTAAGGCGATTAAAAATATTTTCAAGATTTAGAAAATTTATGTTGATGATACTGGAGATAGTAGAATTTTTAAAATTGAATTTGAAACTGATTTGATCAGTTTTGAGATAATATCGCTTAAATCGATATTTAAAAGTTGCATTCTAAGGCACAGTCTCGGATTTCGACGAAACCAGTTCCATTGGATCCGTAATATTGTATTATTATCGGATTTCAATTTTCGTAGCATTCGGAGTTGTCGTTGGGCCGTACGATAAGCGAACGCGTTGAAAATTATATCAAAAATTAATTTTATAACTGGTACAAAAGATATCTTCTCCATACGATCGAATTTGGAACTGAAACCTTTTCTATTGCATTTGGAATAGGAGTATAACATTATAAACGCCGGGTGGCACGCCTCGATAGGAGTTCGGGATTTCGAGTTAGGTTATACAAGATATTTTGAATATAAAATTATAAAAAAATCAATTAGAAAAGTCAAACTCAATCTATCATATACCTGAAGCCACCTTCTCCTTTATAGTTTAACTCATGGATTCATTCCTTCAGAAAAAAAATCGCTGTAATTTTTCTTTAGATCCAAAATCGTTCGCGAGCCTCTCATCTATTTTCGGCCTCAATTCAAAATCAAGGCAAAGTCATGCCTACCTCAAATCGGCCGAAGCCATTCTTATTCAATTTAATTTTTTGAATCTCGTGTTCACCTTCAGCTGCGTTCGAGTAGGGGTGCTGCAGCATGACGCGCGCGATGTTTTTACGGAGGAGGTTGATCGATTGGATCAGAATCGAAGTCGAGCTCGGGCATGTGGAATCGAGTGGCATCGTACGCAAGTGCTTCGATGGCGATTGATCGAAGGTGCGACGACCTCTATAGGATGTACGACTATGCGCGAGGCGAGGGAAATGGCGATTGAAGTGTCGCGATAGTTGGCGTGATTTTGAGAGCGATCGTTGTTTTCTGGTTCGAGCCTGATTTTCGAGTGTAGTAAGGTACTAGAATTTCTTTTTCTAATTAGAATTGGTTTAATTCAATATTTGTGCAAATTAGTAAATATATGTAAATTTAAAACAGGAAACCTTTTAGAAAAAATTATATGTGTGCAGTTTATAATTTTTACAGTAAAGAGAAAAAATATATAAAGATAGGATTTTGGAATATATATATGCAGTCTTTAAATTTTTATATGCATTCAGAAGAATATGATTTTTGCAGTAAAGAAATTTTTTATTTTACCATTTACAGAAATAAATACATACGTATGTGTTTTAAAATTTGCTAGTTTATTATCAAAGGGTTTATTTTAAAAGGAAATTATCAGTTTGAATAAAAAGTATTAGTTAATTAAATTTATTTGATAACAAGTGATTTTTCATTTAGTTCAAATATTGTATTAAAAGAAAATTTGTTTGAAATTAAATTAACTAGATAAAATAAAATTTATTAGATGGAAATTGATTTGTCAATTGTTTCACATATTAATAAATCATATAATTATTGGTTACAAGGTCTAAAATCGAGAAACAAGACGAAAAGGAAATGGATTGCAAAATAAAAAGCTAAGGTGAGATCTTCTCATTCGATTAAAATCTCCAGTTAATTTTAAATAGTTAAATTTAAATTGATTGATTGTGTGCTTGGATGATTGAATTATAATAATTATTCACTGGATGATATCATATATATAGTAGTATATATTAGGTGATTGATTTCCCGCATTATATAGCGGATGAGACCCTATGCGCCGCATAATAGCTGATGATATTTTATAAATCCCATATACCATGATATTCCACCTCGAAGTGGAATTGGTATTTAATTGTTGTGCTAACGTCTGTGGATGCAGGGAAACAGGTTGGAGGGATCCAAGTGGATTCATCAAATTTGTATGAATATTATTCCATATGTGTGATGTGATTGATTGACATTTGTGGATGATTATATTTATGATCGAAATTATTGAAGACTACAATTTAGCCAAATATATTTTTGGTATCGTAAGATACCAGAAATAAATAAAATTGGATTTTTTAAATTAAGTAGAAAATCTATAGTGAAATCCTATTGAATAAAATTCCAAAGTATGAGAAAAAGTTTAATAAATGGATTTTAAATAATAATATTCAAAAGGTGAAGAATTTATTTTAAAAATATATGATTTTTTAAATAATTTGGAAAAGATAAAGGAATTTATTTTTAAAAATAAATTCATAAATTGATTTGGTGTTAAAAGAATAAATCTTCGGGAAATCAATTTGAAAATTGATTTGGTGTTTGGAAATGATTTTTGAAATCAATTTGGAAATCGTATATCAGTGGATATTTAGGAATTTAAATTCACGATGAAAATTTCATAAAGGATGGCATACGAAGTGCTGCTGATCATATGTTGATCAAAGCATGACTTTGTGAAAAGTGTAGCTTTGTGGACGAGACCTCATCGGTCCTCACAACCCCGGAAATGGTCGAAACAGGAAAGATGCGGAAAGGTTATGAGGGTCGCGCCCTTTAGGGTATGTCATTTCCTTATGGAAAATGGTGGTATCATGGCATGGAGCCCAGATACTTAACCTATGTTGTTGCCGCAAATATTTTTATATATACTTTGTGGTTGTTGCTTTGTGGTTGAGAATCATCGGATAAAGGTCCCAAAGGACCGAGGGATGGCATACTCGAGTAGTAGTTACCTAGTTACAGAGGTAACCCGGCCTTGTGTTGGCAGAGATCCGGGTAGGTTCTCGGGACGTCCCTCCAGAGGCATACCCTTGTGGCAGTAGGAAGTTCCTTAGCCTGACCATTTGTTGGAAATCCAAACTCCAATACGCGCCTTGTATGGTTTTAGTTGCATAACCTGCCATTTACTTATGGTGGTCACCACTGTTTAGATGGTAGCTATAGTAGGCATAGATCGGAATGTCTATGCTGGCTAAGATTAATATTACACTTTCAAAATGTTTTCTGCATTATGCACTAATAATAATATCGAAAGGATTAGCGTATTAAGCATGCTTGACTATCATATGGAGAAATCCCCTCCAATTCTGCGTTTGCATTGTGTGTGTGGCAGGAGGCCTTATGGTAGTTTCATTTTCCTAAAGCATAGCGGATTTCTTTTTGTTTTCTTTGTGAAAATAACTGTTTTTAAGATCTCACACCAGTCCCATGACTGACCTAGAGTTTATTGTTCCATTTCTAAACTCTAGGTTCCCACAATTTTCCATCCGGTCAGCCTAGAGTCAGGTTATCATTATTCGGGAGCAAAGTCAAGAAGTTGCTATGGAAAACAGAAGTTGGAGATGGATGGCGAGGCGTATCACTTATATATGTAATATTCCTTTCCACTGTTTGTTGTTGTACACTCTGATAATGTAATATGATGTAATGTAATAACTGATACAGTGATTCTGTTTAAAGATATTTATTTATCTATTATATTTGTTCTGCTACGAAATGTGAGATTCTGTTATTGTTCTATTTCTTTTCCTTCTTCTTCCTCTATCTTCTTGTTCTTTAACCCTAAGATTCGTAAGTTTGTTCCTCTTTAGGCTGAATTATTGTGGGATTTTGCCAGCTCAAAAGGGGTACGGATTTGTGGGCTTTTACATCTAACATGTAATACAACAGCATAGAACATACATAAAACCCGGGGTAACTCGTATCAATTTTACAAATTCACAGATTTGGTATAGACAACAGTTATTACACACATCAAATTTCTATGTGCCAAACTTAGATTAAATGGTCCACTTCAGTTAAATCATTCCATTCCAGCCTATTGATTTCACATATCAATTTATAAAGAATCGAAGTGGTTTCGGGTATTTACTAAGAACCGACTCCGGTCTCTTCGAATCTTATGTCATCTCAACCCAAGTTATTCCATTTAATACAATTCAATTTTAAATATAAGATGTCACTTATATATGACAATTTATCATCGATAAATAACTACATTATCACTGTACACCTAATCATATCATATCACAAAACATTTCATATCAAAAATATCAATTAATTCAAGACATTTAATCACCATTCAATCATTCATAAACAAGACCGATCACTTCCAAAATAAATTCGATTATCTTTAATTATTATAATTTCAAATCTTTGATCACCTAGATTACCTTTACTTAACATTAATTAATTACAAACAAATTAATTAATCATCCTCTAATTATCCATCTTAATTAATCACTCTTGACTAGTTATTCTTTAAGTACAATAAATAATTAACTCTTAATTAATTACACAAACTAATTAACCTTCACCCATCACATTAAATAATCTCTTAATTACTCTTGTAAAGTAATTAACAATGATTTATTACATTTGTCCCTAATTAATTTCTCAAATT
This sequence comes from Allium cepa, assembly GCA_030765085.1. Classification (NCBI taxonomy): domain Eukaryota; kingdom Viridiplantae; phylum Streptophyta; class Magnoliopsida; order Asparagales; family Amaryllidaceae; genus Allium; species Allium cepa. Next base: position 1,044,954,538 of record CM060929.1, read on the forward strand.
AATTATCCTATAATCACTTACAGTGATTAATTATCCTTTAATTAATCACACTTATTAATTTACTAATCCCTTGATTAGTTCCCTTAATCAATCAATCCTTAATTAATTACTCTAAGTAATTAATCCTTAATTACTTACATTAAGAAATTTTCCTTAAACTGTCTACTTTCATCAAGTAATTATCTCATTGATTAATTTATAATTCTATACTATTGACTAATTAATCCTTAATTAATCAACTTTAATAACTTCCCTTAATTTATCAATCTTTAGTTAGTACCCAATCAATTAAATAATAAATCTTAAATACCCGAACCTTAATAGACTTAAGATAATTCATTTATCTAAATTACTTATTAATTTTATTCTGACTTAATTACATTGGTTAATTTACCTTATAAATTAAAGTTAGAACAAATTATCCACTTTAAATCAACCGAACAATTTCTATTTAAAAAAAAAGTAAGGAAATTTTAAATTTTACTCTAGTTAATCCTTAACTTTTAATCCCTAGTTAAAATATCTTGCAGATTTGATTATCTAAATTTTCATTTGCATTAACCTGAAATTTCTTGATCCTATTATCTTTAGGTCATGCTCCTTCCACTGAAAACTGGCTACCCAACAAACTCTCACTCGAGCTCTACTCTAAAACTTCCCCGAGTCAAACTTTAATTAACTCGCGCACGCACTCGATTCAACACGCTTCTTCCTCGATAGCAAACACGCAGCCATCCTTCAAATACACGAAGACATACGTGCATGTGTACACGTCACCAGTCGCCACTCTGATCATCGCCGCGAGTCAGCACAAGCCTCTCTACTGGATTTTGACCATCAGTGCTTCAGTTCGAACTTGAAAACAAAATCGAGTCAGAGAGCTCCTAAACCCAAAACGAAACATCACCCAAAAACTTCCCAATCCACCACCTCCGGCCACCAGTAACATCGCCACTACGATCATTACTTTGCCATAGCTCCACACACCTATTCCCCTACTCACGATCAAGCACGAAGTCCAGACGACGTCGCAACGACCTTAAAATCAAACATGATCAAAACTCAGGTTATGCCCTAGTTCACCAAATTCCCTCCACCTCGGTGATAGATAGGACCAGTCACCATTTTTCTCTTCATCCCCGGCCTATGACCTTCCTCAGGCTGTAATTTCGATCCCTAAAATCCTTGCATTCGCTTGAAATTGACGAACACGCCATTTCTGTTCATCAAATAAAATGTCAACTTCCTCTATCATAAAAATCATGAAATCCATACCTAAATTCATGTTATCCCTTGCCGAGTGTTGGTATATAGACGAAACCATGAATTTAAGAAATTGATTTACTGTACATACGTTTCCTTTCACTGAAAATGTTTTTTTCCAGATGATAACTAAGTATATTTTAGCTGAGTTAAATTTTAAAATAGGATTTCACAAATTCAAATAGATTCTCTTAAAACACTATATCCTATCATTAATTTAATGAAGAGATATCAAATTTTGACTGATTTGTTTAGTTTGTAAGTCAAAACAGAAACAGGGTATCATATACTCAAGTATGCACAAAATTTCATATGCATATCTCCCTGCATCCATTCTTTAAACAGTCATGTAATCAATTATTACAAGTTTAATTCAAGTTTCTGCATGCATAAAAATTTACAAAACCGATCTAAAGTTTTGTTCTCTCACCTGTTAAATGAAACAGAAGAAGGTATGTATTCATAGACTCAGTCATGCACACATTATACAGGGAGTTTCATCTATTTCCAGTTCATTAGCATTCATGCAAATCCTATCTTCCCATTACCATAAATGTTTATCACATGCATCTTGTATTCAAACAAATTTTAAGCCTTAAAAGGATTAACAGAAATTTACTTCCAGGTATAAACAGAAAAGCCTGTTATATAAGTACCTGGAAACTATACTTTAATCTGAATCCAGATTTTTGAATTGATCTCACCATTTCAACAAAATTTTGTTAAATAATGAAGACTAAGGAAAATCCAGCAATAGAATTTAGATTTTGATCAAATTTTTGAACCTGTATCAAATGAACAGAACAAACACCCTATATTAAGACGTGCAAACCCATTTTATCATATAGATATACAAGTCATATTTAAACAATCATATAAACTTTTTCTTTATATACTTTACTTCAAGTTCACAACATGCAACTGATTAAAAGATTTGTTTGCTCACCTTAAATGCTTGAAACAGAGAAGATATAACTAAGATGCTTGAAAATGCTATGATGATCTCTTTGAAAGCTGAAGCTTTAATTCTTGCCTAAATTGAACTTGAACTTGAGTTTTGATTTTAGTTTGCTTTCAAGTTTATTGTTTGATCTGGATCTTGAATTATTTTGGGCTTGCTTGATATTTTGATTTGCATTGCAACTTGAAACTAAAGCTTAATTGAAGTTTATTGAGCCGATCTAGTTTGATTTCCATATTGTAATTTCTGTTGAATTCTTTGGCTATGTTATTTGTTTTCCTCTGGTTTATAATTCAGGCTTTAGCCTTTGATTTGTTTTCTTTCTTCTTAGTTTTGTTTTTAGGAAATGAATTGTTAAAAGAAATGATAGAGAAAATAAAGAGGATTGTATAACTTAATTTTATCATTTATTAATTATTTTGAAAATAAAAAGAGGTTAAAGACACTTGTTAAAATCAACTTACATTTGTTTACACTTGTAATTAGATAAATTCCTAAGCTTCCATTTGTTAAATTGTATATATATTTACCTTATACTTGTAAATTTGCAAATTAAAATGTCTTTAGTTGATTCAAATATTACATTAGCATATGTTTACATGTTTTATATTATTTAAAATATTTTTATTTATATATAAATCTTCAAAAAGAAATATATAATTCTTTTATTTAATTCTTATTTTAACTATTATACTTTTTAGATAATGAATATTTATACATATAATTCATATTATATACATTTCCTTGTATATATTTATATTAAGATTAGAAAACAAATTTTATTAGTTACAAAATGTGGAGTTTTAATTCCAATTTATTTTTAACTAAATTTCAAATTCAAATCTTATTTTAAAATCTATTTTTATAAGTATATATCAAATTAAGACTTAATTTATTTTTTAGGAAAAAGAATAGATTTTAGATTATAATAAATGATTTATAAAAGAAATTATTTCATATCTATTTGCCTAAAATTCTAGAATATTCAGACATTTATCAGAATTTTATTTGTTCTAATTACAAATTTGTATTTTAAAACTTTTTAATCCTATTAATTACCCAATTAACAGATGTCCAAAATCTGGGTTATCACACGTACCTACCATTTTACGACAGCCTATGTATAGTATATGTACCTTGAGTTATCTCAATAAATACTTATAATTATCTTACCTCATCTAGTCAATATATTAATATTACTACAGATAATATATCTTGCTCGAACTTGTTCAACCACAAGAGAGTGCAAGTAATTTATTAATATATAAAAGGTAGAGGACAACATTTTATATCAAAGATTTATAATCTTTACTATATTCAATTGAGTGATATCAACTTATGAAATAATGTATTTATTGTGAAATACCCTCGTGATTCAAGTGTTGGACATATTAGAAATCATGGTATACATAATATACGTATGTATTTATTCCTTAAGTCTAATTCGATTTCTTGTTGTTCCACCTTTAATTATACATTCATGTTATATAATTTTTAGTTGTTATTTAACTCTTATAGTTTTAATTTACTTATATAAATGTCTTATGCATAACATTGCATTAATTAAATCTTATTTAATATATCTAATCAATATAATTAATTAACCCTTTAATTAAATTTTATATTATTTAATTATAACGTATCATACTGAGAATATATATTATAACCTTTATAGTAATACACATATCTCATATATGTAATTTAATTTCTAAACTAACTTTTAATTTATTTATTTAATTAAATTATTTTAGTTAAATTTTACTAATTTTGAAAATTCTTTTATACACAAATTATACTCATATTGTCTCAAAAATTCAAGACAACATAACATATATCATTATATATATTATACATGTATATATATTTAATTAATTAACTTATTTAATTAATTCATTTATTTTATTAATCTTATTAATAAACAATATTTTCTAAACCAATTTTATTACATTTTCAAATATTTTGAAAAATTACATTGTAACTTTTACATTATCTGTTTATTTTTAGATTTAAATTTTAAATTTAATTCTTTTATTTTAATTTTCAAAACAATTTTGAAATTAGCCTAAGGCCTAATTCAAATTGGGTCTTTTGTATTATGGTCTACTTTTAGGCTCACATAACAGTTTGAGCCAGGCTGGTAGCTAAGTAAGTCATGATAATTTATTATCCAAAAATCTAGCCTAGGTAGGTCCTTTTTTAGACACCCTACCAACCGAGTTGAATGTTTCATTATAAGCTATTGGCCTCTCATATAATTAATTTAGACTACATAAGCAATTGGACTCTAATGGCAGTGTTGGAACTGGACTAGCACGCAGCAAGGTAAAAATGGGTAAATTCTAAAAAAAATCATTATTAAATCTTTAATGGGGCTATGAAGTATAATTTTATTTAGATCTTATCTAATTTTTTAAATAAAGTCAATATTTTATTCAATATTATAGATAAGATTTTATTTATAACTAAATTTTTATTAGAATGTATGATATGTGTATCATATGTGTGTATGTGCATATGCGACATAATAAGGTCTACATGGTTTAACATGCTAGATATTGGGGTTTACACCGTAATGGACATATTGGCCCCTCTGTATACATAAGTGTGTTGTTAATATGTGTGTGTATGTATATAAAGTATATTGTATCCACACATAGTTTAGTTTCTACAAATATTAATTATAAAATATATAATATATAATATAAATATATATGTATGTGTTTATGCATGTATTAAATTAACATTATTTAATACAACTAATTATACACAATTTTGTGTGTATTTTAAAAAATTCTAAATATTTATATATTGAATATTTCAAAATCTATTAAGTGATACAAACATATATACATTCATATATATAAATTTATACGAGTGAATATATGTTTATATATTAAATAAATTTGAAATGCTTCATATATTTGTATATAACATAAATAAATACGTATTAATATATATACATATAGCAAAGTTTATTATACATACATATGTTAAAAAACTTTTCGACCGTAAGAAAAATAAAAAATTTATTAATTTTTATAAATAAATTTTCGCAAGGAAATATAAATGATAAAACTTGTAAAATTTACAAACAAATTTTAAATTATTATATCTTATATTCCAGTAATATAAACTTGATATATAATTTTATATTTATTTAGTTTATATATATATATTTAACTTTAAATAAAGAGATATATACATATATTACATGTTCGAATTAAACATTTATATAAATAAAAAATTATAAATCCAAACATTAATTATACATATGAATAATTAATAAAATATATTACTTACATTATATGTTTACATATTAAATTAATTTTTATTTCTAGCATTAATAAATTTAATAATTCATTTAAATTTGGAAAAATATGATTTTTTTTAATTCTAGTCATGTGCATGTATGAGTCATAATTCTTTTTATTTTTTAAAACACACACGCACACACACACACACACACACATATATATATAATCCATCATATGGGGATAACACTGATAGATACATAATCATGATATTTGATTGCTACCTAAACATATATGTTATAATAACCATTATATACAATATAGACACACACACACATATATATATATACTATAAATAAGAATATACCTTCCTTAAAGTCTAGATAACATACCTTTGAAACGTTGAATTTGAACACCTTGAAACGATTTCTGTATCAGTATATGCTACCTTCTCGAATGTACCTACCACCAACAATCGTATTTTACTTGATTTTGTGTTTGAAATGCATGGATGACAAGAGGAAAGTGGCATGTTTTCGACCAACAATGTCATGGAGAAGGAAGCCTCAAAATGGGAGTTCCGAAAGTGAGAGTTAGATTCATTTAAATAAGGAGAAACCAAAGAATAAAACAATGATCTAGATCCTTATGTTTCTCTTGCATATTCTCCTCTATTTTATTGAAAATCAAAGCAACATTAGCCATTATATGGCCAACCCTCTCTGATGACCTATAACTTTATCACTTTAATTCATGAATATTTGATAAATTTTAAATATTCTATTAATGGTTTTTAATCATCAAATAACCCTCTTTCAATTAATAAATAATGACAGTGAACACAATATAGGAATTTGTTTACAAAAATATATACTTTGAAGTAAAGCTGAAAATGTAACCTGAAAATGCTTCAGTGAAAATCAACATTTTATTCATTAAAAGTCGTTTAAATAATTTGGAGCTTGTATAGTAGCAAATGATGAATAACAAGTCAAATAGTGCCTAAGGGATTAATTAAAATTAGGACACCGTAGGTACTTTAAAATGTGATTAATAAAGTAATAAAGTAAGGAGAAGACTTTTCCACCTTATTTTAAAATGTTAAAGTGCTCATAATTACTAAAAGAGGTACGAGCTTGTACTTTAAGCATGATGGCATGTGTTGTTATTCTTTGTTCCATCTCATTTTCATTTCATAACTTGATTTCAAAAGAAGAAGAAAACTTTGGAAGAAAAACTCACAAATGGTTTCTTTCCTTATATTCTTTCTTCCAAACTTCTTCAAACCATCTCCAACTCTCTCAATACTCTAGTATAATTCTTATATCACTTAGATATCATGATTTAGCATAAATAAGTGATGGAATGATGGATCAAAATAGGGGAAACAATCTAGACCACGAGCGATGTGGAGATTAGGGAGGCATGGTTTTGGATTTTTGTGAGAAAAGTGGTAGCTTTGGTAGTTTGATGATGGTAGGTAGTGTTTCTTGGATTTTAGAGGTTGGTTGTGTTTGGTAACTTGTTAAAAGTGAGATTTCTCACATTAAAAATCCCCTCTTTGAACATATATATTTTAGGTAAAATAATATGCTAGTGTTGGTGTTTAAATAAACATATATGTGATGGTTGAATTCCAATTTTAATGTTTTATGTTGTAGTGCTTTGGAAAGCACTTTGATTTTTTGGTTTAAATAGCATATGTAATGGACTTGAAAATATGGACTTCTAGTTTAGAGCATATTGTATATCCTATGGAATAAGACTTTGATTTGGACATGGACTTATATTTTAAGCGTATGCAATGGCACATGAGGATTATTAGAGGACTTGGACTTGAAATGGAAGTGTTCGTATAGCAAAAGTGGCTACAGAAGCACTTCGATGTCATGTATTTTATTTATGTTTGAATATTCTATTTTCATGTGTATAATGTTGTATATATGATTTTCTATGCCTCTAGCGATATGATGTGAAGTTGAGAATTTTTATTTGACTTGAAAGTTGCCTTCTTTGATGTAGCAGTAAATTGCACTTGATGATGTGCAAAGTTGGTCGCAAAGCATCTTTTTTAGTTTGAAAACTTGTACTTATGGATTGTCAATCGATTTCAACTTTTATTTTAAAGTAAAATATTTTATATGCTTATAATATTATAAAATTTATAAATAAATTGAGTTTAAAAGCTATTTGATTTATAAAGCAAAGTTTTAAAAGTTTGGTCCATATAACGATGGTCGCTATAGATGCAGTTTTGGAAATCTATGATTTCAGTAGGTATAAAAGGTTATCTACTTTAAATATTTTGTGAATTCTTTTTTAATGTGTTTTATAAGAGCTTTATAAGTATTTGAAAAAAAAAAGGTTTTAAATTATTTTAGATGGTATTTAATAATCTTAAAGTAATGGTCGTTCAGATTATATATATAACTTGTTTATTTACAAAGGAGTTTTAAACAACTTTAAGGAATTGCTTTAAAGTAATGTTTTATATTAATTTTTAAAGAGATTTGAGTTTTAAAAGACTTATTTTGAGATATTTAAATAAATGGTATATATAATGGAAATTCCTTTATGTAGGTGATGATTTTAAATTATGATTTGGATGGAAATCTAAACTTTGTTAAAAAAAATTAAAAGAGGTTGGAAATGTTTATATTTCAGTTAAAGGATTATTTGATATGATAAAATTAGTGTTACTTTTATGAAGGAAAGGATCTTATCTTTTCAAATCAAATGTGGTTTTAAACAAAGGTTTTCAAGTGAGATTCTATATAGAAATTTCCAGGTGATTTATAAGGGTTCAAGCAAATTTTTTTGAAGAAACCAATATTCAAATTTTAGCAAAAGATTTTGGAATCGAAAAAGAGTTTAGTTTATAACTTTCTTGGTTTTAAATGAAATAGTATACGGAATTTATGAAATCGTATACTTGACATTAAGCTTCGAGGTAGGTAAACTTCTACCTATCTTGAAAGATTGGAATGTTCTCGAGTCAAGGTTTGAGAGGTATTAATACCCCAACTTGAATGGCCTCATTATTATCCAAAGGATGGTTTAAGTTTGAAATCGAAGATTGATGTTCGGTATATTAAGTATTATTTCCATACGCAAACTCGAGTACTTATGGAAATTAAGTAGTCTTATATTTGGCACTAAAGCCGATGAGTAGACTGATCATTTATTTCTGAGATCTAGAATCGAAAAGCCAGTGCAAGGATCTAACTTACCTAGCTTCGTTTCTAGGCAAGAGGTAGGGAAAGTCGAGAATATCAGAAATGTGACAAGTATAGGAGACTGGATTTCCATAATTGATCTTTATAATTTATGGTGATATGAAAAATATTATTTTCATACTTAACATCAAATTACGAGGTATGAAAACTCTTCTCTATCTTGAGAATTAAGAATATATATGAGATAAGGATATTTTTCTAACTTGTTCGATTTTATTGTTAATCGAGGGATAGTACCATTTGAAATCAAAAGGTGCCGGTACGTATAGTTGGTCCAATTTCCATGCGATCAGTTTAATTACACCAAAAGAGAAGCGGTATGGATTTACAGTAACAATGTTTTTAAATAACAATTGTTTTCGCCCATTTAAATATGATTTTGAGAAAGGGAAATGCTTTCTAAATATTGGAAGTAAAATGATTTGTAAATATACTTATGCCATTGAGATAAGTTTATCGAAACGTTTTCTAAGTATCGAAAGTGCAGTGTTTTGTGAATATACTTATACACTGAGATAAATATGTAGATATTTTTCCAAGCCTTGAAAGAGTATAAATGAATAGTGACTAAGAAATTTACATATGTATATCTTTTATATGGTATTTTAATCTTAGTATTCAAAAAGTTTTTTCAACTAGTGAAAGGATTAATTGAAAGAGGCTTAGTGGTTGCTTGTGTGCTTAATAATGCTTAGCTTCCTAATGAAATTAAATCTCTAGATTTGATTGTTTATTTATTTAATAATCAAATAATCGACTATCAAATCTTAGTCAGTTTTTAAAACTATAGATTGTTGGTTTGGAGAGACTAGGATCCGATAACTTATCTAAAAATCACTTCAAACTGGCATAAGCATTCGAATGATAGACATCTTGAAGATAATGGAATCGAAGATGGGGTTCATTGAAGTGCAATGACTACTTGATACTAATCCTGAGGATGTAATAAAAGTAGTGCCTTCAGTTTGTTCATATCCTGAACAACTTGTATGGATTAATGCTGGCATTGTATCATGCTTGGAAGGCAGTGTTAGCATTTTAAGATGGATTTTGCTAAAAGAAAAAAGGTAATCGTGGCGTCACAAGTCTCACAACCGGGTAATGGTTATAATTTGGGGATGCAATAGAGCTATGTGGTTCTCTACCATTAGGAGCATCATTCCACAAATCTAGACCGATATATTTTCTATGGATTTGGTACGTGCACATGGATGGGGCCGGGTGCGATGTATGTAGCCTCGGTGCTCGAGGGATGATATAATCCAGTATGCCATGTTACAGGGGCAACTAACTCTATGTTTGTGGAGGGGTTAAAGTGGGGCCCTTGGTATATTATCTAAAGATGTAATGTGGCATGTGGTATCCTGGTGCATTATCATTGTGTTGAATCCAACCTCCATTACGTGCCTTATGGTTATAGTTGTGGAACCAAGTACTGTTCAATATAACTATGGGTAACTATTCCAAATATTTTAGTATTCATTTTAAACCCAAGATATTATTATAATATCAATAGATTTTCTAAATAAAAACGGTATGGTTGTCGGAAGGTAAAAACCTATACATGTTTATGTGTGATGTGGTCTTATGGAATACCTTTATTTTTGAAAAGGTTTATGACATTAGATAATCCAAGTGATTTGAGTTTTCTCATGTTGGTTTACTAGACTGATTTCGATGTTATTTTCTTATAATATGATGGTCAGACCCAAGTACTTTTCTAGATTTAGTTATGGATGCTTTGGAGCTTTGAAAAGACCGGTTGGATGCTTCCAAGACATATTCAAATTTTTTATCTCCATTGTATTTTCTTATTTGTATTTATCAGTAATTTCAAGAACAGGTTATTATAACTGTCCAGACTGATGTTAGGTTAGTTACTCTAATTGATGTATATATATTATATATTACTCGGCACGATGTGAGACTATATTCTATCTTTTCTTTCACCCTAACAATCTGTCTTTTCGGTACTTGGATGCTCGGTGTGTGAATACCATGGATGTATTAGTGTCAAATCTTAAGGGTCGAAAAGGCGGGTCGTTACACCCTCTTTACCTCTTCATGGCCAAAAATAACAAGCACCTATATGGGCCTCAAAATCAATCCAAGCCTGATAAACAAATATTGTATTTAGATCCAACTTAAATGCGTATCTGTATCGTACATCAATTAGTATATTTATAAATATTATACATACACTATTTAATATTGTTTAACACATCAAATATAATTTTATAATTAATATTTTATAAATATCAATTAATTAATAACAATTACTATTAGTTAAATCGGGTGGTAAGAGGAGTACACAATGTTGCGGTCGTGTGACTCTTAGGTATAAATTTGGCCAACAATTAATATCGAACAATTCGAATATTAATTTTCATTCATCACTTAGTAGGTGGTGTGACATTATGGCCAAATTTATCACTTATTTAGCTTTGGTAAAATCCAATTTTACTTTATTTAGCATTACTCGGTAGTGACATTTATTTACACTAATTCTCTTCTTCAAAATCACATCACTTTGGACTTATGGAATTTGGTAATGATCAAAATTCCAATATCATCCATATTTAACTCTATAGTCCAAACACAAAGTCCTTGGTTCAATAATTACAATTATTTTTAACTAAACTACTCAGGTCAGAGACTATGATTTTGAGTTGACTTTAGTTTACCGTGATACTAACCTCGTATAACTAAGGGAAGATTCCTCTCTTGAATAGTGTTTCCTTTCAAATGCTTCCAAACTACCCAACTATAGTTGCTCAATAGATGTCGTGCCATGGTTTAATTATAATCAAAGTAGAGCTTCCACATTGAAAATCAACATATTTTTAAGTCCAAAGAATTGTGTGCTTTTGTCACATCGATATTTTCTATTTGACCTTAGTTATATTAACTAACAGAAAACTACTAAATGAGTCATTTCGTAGTCATCCAATAACTATCAGTATGTAACCCCTTGGTGCCCCTACAGTCTTAAGTAATACACTACCCCATATTTGGAGAGCATTACGTATTCAAGTCTTAAAGGATGTATCGATATCCAATCTCGATACATCTTAAGTAGGAATATTTAAAAATGATATTTCTAATTTCATTATGATAAATTACTCATGGTCACAACATTTTGTAATTATTATCGCAAAAGATACCGGTTATGGATTTTCTATTAATATACTTTTAATTAAATTAGTTAATTAATATAACACATTATATCAAGTATACAACAGAAAGAAAACACCTTTTAGATAGGTTATCGAGTTAGATATATGCAACAAATTACATAACTGTCCTTAAGGTGCACCCCTAACTCTATTAACAAGGTATAATTCATGAGAGAATGATACCTTATTCTCTTGAAATGAATGGGTAAGCTGAAATGAAAAACTGGACATTTACTGAATTAGTTGTATCTATTTTATCAAATTCGGGTGTAGCATCACACTGGTGGAGGGGAATTTTGTTGACTATTTGTTATGTGAATAGAATTCCAAAATTTAAAAGCAAAACTTCACACTTTGAAATTTTGAAAAATTATTGTATTTTAAGAACTTAGATATGTTTAGCATATGTGCATATTCCTTATCCTAAAAGAATTAAATTAACAAGTCAAGCATATGAATGTGTTTTTATTAAATATTCAATTAATAGCAAAGCATCTGGATTTTGTGACTTGAATACTCATGTTATTATTGAATCAAATGATGTTGATTTATTTGAATGTAAATTTCCACTTAAATTAAGGAATATGAGGGCACAACTACTATTAATATTTAAATCCAAATCTAGAAGAAGTAAAAGAGCTAGAATAACATAAGATTTTGGTCCAAAATATTATGCTTATACATTAGAATAGGATCCTACTTATCTTAAAGAAGCTCTGTGCTCTTTAGATTCAGCCCTTTGGCAAGAAGCTATAAATGATGAAATAATTTTTCTTGAATCTTATAAAACATGGCACTTAGTTGATTTACCTCCAGTGTTATATCGCGTAAAATTTAATAAGAAATTTAATAATTAAAACAGGTTTAAGAATGAAAAAAAATTAATGTCAAAATTTGGTTATGAAAGTTGCACCATTGCATCCATGGCGATTTTCTAATCAATTTCCATAAATAAATGTTGAAATAGGAGTTTAAACAAAGAAGTTATAGACGTTTGATGTTTTCAAATTTAAAATAATACAAATGAGTTTAGTATTAAAATTTGAATTTGAAAGTTAATGTTAGGCGTTTAAGGGGTAAGCCTAGTTAACATTCACGCGTAAATAATTAAGGAATTAATAATAAATTAAGTATGAAATAAATAAATAAACGAAAATGAAATAAAACATCCAATAATGAAAGGAAGCGGTCGGCCCCTTGACCACGATCAGTCGACTGCTAACGGTTGACCGGTGAATGATGGAGGTTGGTTTTGGTATTCCGACATTCTGGATTTTTCGATTTTTATTCCGACGGCTCTAAGTCCTTCTTACCTCTATAAATAGACCCCTAGACCCATGACTTTTGAATAACTTGCAAATTCGCACAATTCAGGCTGACAATAAACAAACACATGTCCAATCCAAATTAAACAAAAATATGATAGTCATGAGAAAGAAAGAAGAAATAAGAAGAGAAGAGAAGAAGAAGAAGAGAAAAGGGAATATAAATCAACATAGTGTCTCATAATCGCAGCGAAACAATATATAATATAATATTAATGATCTTTACGAAAGAGAAACTGTAATATACATACATCAAATCAGACGACATAAATAAGCAACCATCATCCTGGATAGTTATAACAACATGTCCTCAGAAATACTGATAATTTCAACTACAATGTAGCAAAAAATAAACAAATACGAAAATACCTCATGAAGACCTCCAGCTCGTCTCCTGAGCTCCAATGCATCCGAAGCAATCTTTAAATATGCTCGGTCTGACCCGAGCATTTTAACAAAAATAACACCAGAGTCAGTCTGGTAAACCAGCATGAGAAAGCACATCCAGTTCGATTTTTTAATGATATAAAAAATCCTTTCAAATAAAGGTATCTCGCAAAACCACGCCGTACATAAGCACGGATAGGTTTTTGTCTTACGATAATCAAAGCATTTTCTATAGAAAATCCATTGAGATTACAATAATGTTTAGGAATTCAAAATAAATATAGAAAATAGCCGAAATGTGTGCATCTCACATTTTAGCATAATTGAGAGCTACCAAGTCCATAAAGGTCATATTGGAGAATTGATTCCACACTATGACAAGGTGAGAAACTACCTTCCGATGGTATCTCTAAATAAAATGCACTAGTGTCTGACAAGAACATCTTGTACCTCTGCCATACAAGACTGGCCTACTACTTGACTAGTAGTACCAAATATGATCACCCTTTTGTTAAGGGGCCCTGAAGCATACATGAGTAGATAGTAATCGGTCTACATTTTGGGACAACCATATCCAGGTAGGAGCGATCCGCATAGCCTAGGTGCATGCCTGACTTTGTCATTTCCCAGTTGATGAGGCTTCAGGCTACATTTTACCATTATATAGTACTTTCCACTTAGAATGCTAACACTGCCCTCCTGGCAATAATGCAATGCCAGCATTCATCCAGTTCATTCTAGGACTGAAGGAAACAGAAGGCACCACTTCTACTACATAATTTTGGAATCATCCTAAAGATTAGTAGCAAGAAGCCCTTTCACTTCAAAAGCTCCATTTCAATTATCTTCGAGATATTGCAATTTGTAACTCTTATGCCACTTCGACCATTGATCTTCTATGTGTAACGATCCGTATTTTTATTAAAGGAAAAAATTTCATAATAAATCCATTTCCGGAAACCAACTTTAAAAACAATTCATTAATTGAAGTGAACAGATATTATAGTTAAACATATTATAGTCAAATTATGAACTAAATCACAAGGTGTTAGCCAAATTTATTTTCTACCCAACCCATGCTCATGGAAATTAATGTTGAAACTTGGTTTTGATTCATGACACGAAGCTGTCACTGCATCATACAGATTCGACGACTGTTACGACAAAAAGAGAATATATACTATATGGAGACAAGACATTAAAATCAGTGCATCAACTTATATATTATTTTGTTTTGAGTCTTAAGTCAATATTGTTAAGATCTCTCCTCCTTCATGTATATATTAGTTTATATATATAATCTTCTTATTTTCAAATGATTTGTACATATATAAGCATAATATATATATATATATATTATTAAAGTTGTAATGTTAGAATCATATAATATATATATATATATATATATTATATACCCGTGTAAACAGTGCAAATTACACAGATAATACCAGGTCAGTCGACTGACCTGGTAGGTCAGTCGACTGACCTGCTAGTATTTGTGCAAGCTGCATAGGTGCACAAGTATATATATAATTTATCATAAAATCGTTTGAATATTTAGTCGACTGACCCAGAGGCTCAATTGACTGAATTTCTATAACAGCTATATTTTTTGAAAAGACACGATCATTCGTGAAGAGTTACGAATCTCTACGAAGAAATTTGGACGCAACGCTTCAACCGAAACTCTTCGCCAATGGTTGCTGCTATTTAACAACTATAAACACATATCCTCGCTTCATTCCAAATCATTGAATTTTCTTATCTTTCTTATCTAACTCTCTTGAATATACTTGCGACTATACTCTCAAATATTCTGCATTAACATATTCTAAGCAATATTATTCCTTTCTAATCATCATAAACTTCAAATATAAGTATTTATACTCAAGGAGAAGAACATAGGAAGGGTGTAATATAAATAGAATTATCTGTGTTATCATAACACAAAAAGTCAAATAATCTTTTGTATTTGTAAAAGTCCTATTCTGCCGCTCAAGCGTGTGAAGTCCTCTTCGGTCGTTGAGGCGAAATCATGTTCTGCTGCTTAGGTCCTTGTTCGGTTACTCAAGGATTGTATAGACATGTTCCTCCGGGTTAAGTGAGGGTTGTTTTTTTAGTGAAATTTTAGAAGGAGTCTGGGACTAGACGTAGGAAGAAGCTCTGAACCAGTATAAAAATCGCTGGTGTCATTTTTATTATACTGCCATTATATTCCACACTATTTACTATGTAGCTATCATCATTACACTATGTATTATCATATATCCATATTACACGGTCCATAGCTCACTTTCAATTAGTATCAAAGCCTGGAATTTATCGATCGTCACAACATTATAGGATAATAGCCAAAAAAAGATCCGGTCGAAATACAACAAGCAAAAAGCCTGAAACTATCAAAGCAACGACCAATGAGGACTGTAAAAAGCTACTTTCTGATTTACAAATTTCCGTAAATGAGAATAATGAATTAGTTAGTATAAGCGATAAGATCTCAAAGCTTAATTTTCTTATTTTAGAAAACATGAAATCAATCAAACTTGAAAATGAAAAATCAAATTTAGAAAATCAACAGCGTGTTTTGAAAAATAATTTTGAGGCTCTTAAATATTTTCTAGACGAACAAAATACTATGTTTGAAAAAGAAAAAGAAAATTTTTCAAAATAAATTACGGATTTGAAAAGACAAAATGATTTATTACAATCATCCTTGGATAATTCAGAATCTCAAAAAAAAATCTCGAAAATGAGAACTGTATGTTAAAAAGGGAGAATTCTGAATTAAATAAGCAAATTGATACTTTGAAAAACAGTAATATTTCTTTTGAAGATAATAATTGCGATTTTAAAGATAAATTTGATAAACTTAACATTGAAGTCACAAAATTTAATAAAGGTCAAAACGATTTAAACATGGTTTTGTCTAGCTCTAGACCTTTACATGAAAAAAGTAGTTTAGGATATAATAAAACTGATCGTAGAAATAGCATTAGACACGCTTTCATGTATAGTAAATATGTTAGTGCTAGTACTAAATTACGAGTAAAGTCTAAATCTAATTCTTATAGAAATTCAAATACTACAATGATCAATAATGTTTATAATTTCTTTAGAAGTACAAAATAATTGATGGGAAATATGAATAAAAATTATTTAAATAATTGGGTTCCTGTTAATTGGAAAAATAGAGAAAAATACATTGATGATTGTTTTGATATGGTAGTTAATAATGAAAATTATATTTTTTAAGGTTCAGCCACACCCAAATGGGCATGGTTTCATAAAAATTAGGAAATTATAAGAACCTTGGGTATCGCATGCTTTAAATGTTAATTTTTGATACCTTACGTTATAAGTAGTAGTTATTTGTTTTATATATGATGTTATCTTAAAACTCTTGTTTGTGATGTTGCAATGTATGAATGCTTATTTCTTTTATTGCTATGATTTGAATATCTATACATGCATTATACGATTATTCACGTTCTTTATTCCTTTTTATCGATGACAAAGGGGGAGAAAATTATTACTAACATTAAGAATGCAGGATATATATCGCAAAAGATTCAGGGGGAGTAAGTGTTCATATTATATTGTATAATCGAAATCTATATCTATTTACGGGTTGTCATCAATCAAAAAGGGGAAGAATGTTGACACTTGGTTTCGATTCAGGGCACGAAGCTATCACTGCATCATATAGATTCAACGACTGTTACGACGAAAAGACAATGTATATAATCTTCTTATTTTCAAATGATTTATACATATATAAGCATATAATATATATATATATATATATTACCAAGTTTTTAGTGTTAGAATCATATATAATATACTTATATACACCTGTGTAAACTGTGAAAATTGCATAGATAATATCAAGTCAGTCGACTGACCTGGTAGATCAACCGACTGACCTACTAGTATTTGTGCAAAATGTACAGATGCCCAATTATATATATATATAATTTATAATAAAATCATTTGAATATTTAGTCGAGTGACTCAGAGGCTCAGTTGACCGAATTTCTATAACAGTTATATTTTTTGAAAAGACACGATCATTCATGAAGAGTTACGAATCTCTACGAAGAGATTTGGATGCAATGCTTCAACCGGAACTCTTCGCCAATGGTCGCTGCTATTTAACAACTATAAATACATATCCTAACTTTATTCCAAATCACTGAATTTTCTTTTCTTTCTTGTCTAACTCTCTTGAATATACCTGCGTCTATACTCTTAAATATTCTGCATTAACATATTCTAAGCTATACTATTCCTTTCTAATCTTCATGAACTTCAAATATATATATTTATACTCGAGGAGAAGATCATAGGAAGGATGTACTATAAACAGACTTATTCATGTTATCAGAACACAAAAGTCAAACAATCTTTTGTATCTGTGAAAGTCCTGTTCTGCTGCTCAAGCGTGTGAAGCCTTTTTTCGGCAGCTGAGGCGAAATCCCATTCTGCTGCTCAGGTCCTTATTCGGCTGCTCAAGGGTTGAATAGACCTGTTCCTCTGGATTAACTGAGGGTTGTTGTTTTAGTGAAATTACAGAAGGAGTGTGGGACTGGATGTAGGACGAAGCTCCAAACCAGTATAAAAATTGCTGGTGTCATTTTTATTATACTGTTATTATATTCTGCACTATTTATTATATAGCTATCATCACTACACTCTGTATTATCATATATCCATATTACATGATCCGTAGCTCACTTTCAATTAATTACTCATAAACTAGTCGAGCAAGATCAACAAACAATAATCAATGCTCATAAACTAGTCGAGCGTAAATCAATCAATCAATAACAATAAATATCGAACCCATCTGTTTATTCAATAATAGTTAATCAATATACTAATTAACTTCAAAATAATTGTTTTACTTCATAATCACAGAATGAGGATTTATTCTGCTAAAGAGGTGTCCATAAAAATTATTCATATTAATTATAGCAGAACGGTGTTTTATTCTGCTAATTGAATGTCACTAATGAAATATAATTATTTAACTATGTTACTGGTAATTAAATCAATAAATAATATTTTATCAACATTTTATACTTCGTCAAATGTGTCAAATAAGTATGTCAATGTATTCTAGATGTCATTGCAAACCCAAAGCAAAAATCCATGGATTAGACGGACTTAAAATTAGTGAGTTATGGATTTTCAAAGTTTAACTAATTAAACTAACTATAAATAACTAAAATAAATAATTGAGCTCACACCACCCAATCCATAAGGCCCAATACCATTTGAATACTACTTCTTTTTCTCCCCCTCTATTTCAAAACCTGTACACGTTTATGTGCATACACCCATTGTGCACGAACAACCATATCTCCTTCGACACTCGACGAACCAACTTCACCGTCAAAGCTCTCTTCATAAGAGTATTTGATCACCCACCACCTTGCCATGTCTGCGCCTCTATCTACAAATTCGACCCGCTACTCCCCCTTGCTACCCAAATTGTCAACCCCCACTCGATGAAAGCACCCTACCAAATTCGTCCCACAAGCTCACCTTGCATCGTTGGAGCTAGCGCCATACTCCATTTAGTCTACCGTTGCATCAATATCCGTTGAACTCAAAACCTAGTTTTTGATGATCATCGATAACCATCTCCAAACCCTGCCCAAACTTCACAAAAAAAAACTATGTCATTCCATGATGCCAACGATGCAAATAGCGTCATTTAATTCCAAGCCAATCAAGAGAACTTGATTTTTAAATTTTATTGCACATTTTCGACCATCATCGGTCATTATGCAATTATATCACTCCATTTGATGAAACTGTGAGCGGTCATTGTTAAATATTATTAGAATCTCTCCTCTACAACTTCCGTATTGGAAGATTTGACTAAATGTAATTGGATTTGTAGATTTTGATTTTTGAATGTGTAAAATGGTGATGTTTCATTAACTGAAAAAAAGATAAAGAATGAGGAATGGTGCTCTCTATTGCTTTCATGTTGCGTCCCTCCCATGACTGTGTGTGTGAGTGTTTATATAAGCAACAAATCATGAAATTTCCAAAAGAAAGATCAACTTTCCATGTCAAATAATTAAGGGAAGACATTCAGGGGGCATGGAGGAAAGGTATGGTGAAATGAAGGTTACAGGGAAAGAAAATGGGAATAAAAGTGGCATGTACCATGTGTGTTTAAAAATATAAAAGAAAAGTTTTAGGGTATAACACTACACAGTATCACATTCATGTACAAGCCATGAACGATAAAAAATTACGATCGTGCACAGCAATGTGCGACGATCATAAAACAACAATAAAATAGACAAGTTAACTTATTACGTGAAGTTATAAAGGTACCAACGTTTGATGTAAAATACATCAAATGAAAATTTAATTATTTCTTAAATTAAAAACTATAGAAAAATACTATAACTTAAATTAAAAATACATCACAAAAAATGGTTTAAATTTGAAATATATATTTTATTATAATTTTGTTCAAATCCGAATATTTAAATAAATTAAATATTCAAATTTGAAGACCCAAAATTACGGGCCATTGTATTCTTCCTCCCTAAAAAGAATTTCATCCTAGAAATTCCAAGGACGAAAAAATATAATGAAAAACAAACAATCAACAAAAATTAAGCCACACCAAAAATAATATCATCCATAACACCAGTTGGAGGTATGGTGCGTTATCCTATCCATTTTTATTTATGAAATTAAGGTAGTTTCATTTTAAAATTCTTAGGTTGATTTATTAACCAAGGTAAATATTACTTAGTTACTTAACTTAAGCTCTGCTACCATCTGTAACGACCTGGATTTTCAGACCTGCCAAAACTGTCGAAAACCCATCCATTCTAAAACTACTAATGAAAAGTATGAAATATTACACAATTTTGTCAAATAAATGTGTAGGATACAACTTTCAAAAATATAAGTTATTATAGTAATAATTTAATATACATGTCTGCTTGAATACAAAGAAGACTAATTATACAATAAATCTACCGTTGTGCACTCCGATGAGAGAGACATCAATATCATATTCTTGCAAACTCAATAAACATGTCAAATGCAGAATAAAATAATAAGCATAAATTGTACAATAATACGTGATAATTAGTGTTACCCCA
This sequence comes from Allium cepa, assembly GCA_030765085.1. Lineage (NCBI taxonomy): Eukaryota > Viridiplantae > Streptophyta > Magnoliopsida > Asparagales > Amaryllidaceae > Allium > Allium cepa. The sequence continues at coordinate 1,044,975,276 of CM060929.1, forward strand.
CCTTTTGAACAAGGCCGGGATATCAAAAATTGACTAAACATATGGATATCAGGATTAGAGTTCGAAACCAGGCTATGATCGATACCGTAAAAATTGGAACAAGATCCAATCGAGGTGGGAACGATTGGGAATGATGAGAAAGGCTAGGGAAGGTTGCATTTCAAATTTCAGGTCAAATGGAGTTCGTATGCTCAAGATATGGATGGACCAATATTGGAAGGAAGTGGTTTCGTATCGATACTTTCATATCGATCGAAGTAGGCTCAACTGTGGATCGATAGGTTTCGTATCGATGCATTGTGCATCGATTGGATGGATACGTCAAGGCATGTTAGCATGCTTCGTATCGACCAAAGCTTGGAACGATATGAAGGAAGCAATACTTGGATGGATATGGATAATACACTTAGAACCTTGCTTTAGATCGATCATAGTATGTATCGATCATGGTCGATACGAACCAAAACGCTTGGAATCCATATGAAGAAGGGGTCAGTGAATGGATATGAAGGACATGGCTTGGGTGGATACGAAGGCGGGATGCAGGCATCGATACGAAGGCGGGATGCATGCATCGATACGAAGAGCGAGGCAATGGTTAAAGGGAAAAGCATTTCATATTGATCACTCATTGATGGATATGAAAGACACATCAAGGATTGATATGAAAATGGGAGCATTTGATCGATACGAAGAAGTAAGCGGTTGATGGATATGAAGAAGGTAAATGCACTAAGGACTATGCTTTGTATTAATCATGTTCGTGTCGATAGATACGAAAGGAGCGGTCAAGGTAGAGCGTAAAGCATGGATCATGTGGATGGTAATCTACGGGTATGAAAGCTATGGATTGATAGATACAAAATGATGGAGGCAAAATGATGGATACACACTATTTCATGGATATGAAGCTGCTGGCATACATTGAAAAACATAAACTTGGATCGATCATAAATCTCAAACCATGGATTCAAATGTTATGAAATTTTCACAAGAGCTTGCTTATTCACTCTAGAGCGTCCATGATCGATCTCAGCTTCATTGGACTATTTTTGGATCGATACAAATTGTACTTGGATCGATCAAGATCGATCCCAAACGACTCCAGATCGATCTGGTGGGCCCACCTATGCATAAGAAGAGGTATTCCAGGTTTTGGGGTGGATATTTCTAGATCTACATGTATAAATAGTGGTCCTATGGCAACTAAAAGGGGGATCTTCTTCTGCTCTTCACACCGAAACTCTGCTATTTTGTTTGTCGATGCTAAAAGGCTTGTAATTGTTATCTCCATACAATAGGAATAAAAGGATTAATTCAAAGTGGACGTCGGCCGGAGATAGCCGAACCACTATAAATCTTGTGTCCTTCCTTGATTTCTTACATTTTAGTTTTGCTATTTCTTCATTTTAATTCTCTACTTTATCTGAATCTGAGATATGTGTTCAGATATTGTGGGTCTGTGTGTAAACACTGATGCTTTCACTACTTTTGAGGTTTGTGACCAATTTTGGTACAAATACTTTGGTGCTTTCACTGAGAAGGACTAGCAACTGCTACAGCAGAATTGGAGTTATTTAGAAAGCTAAAGGATCAGATCTAGAAGGAACCATAGCTAAGAAATCAACAAGGAGACACAGAATGGAAAGGAGTCAGCATGAAGGAAGTCGGAATGCTTCCTTAGGAGCTAATCAGGCCTTGATCTTCATCATTAGAGACGAGATAGAAACGATGTTGAAAAGGCAAGAGGACATGATATAGAACCTACTTCGACGGGTTGGACAAGATAGAGTGCAAAGCTAAGGGAATGGAATTGCAGGGAATGCTGGAAATAAAGATCACGAAGCTGTAGCAGCAGAGGCAGTGGTAGTTCAAAATCAGGATCGAGAAAACGTAGCAAACAGAATGCAGGATAGAGCAGGACCATCGGAAGCAGCCCCTGTACTCAGAGGCATACCCACAAATCATATTGGCTCGATTCTAGGAAGGATACTAGGTGGCACTGTTCAGTTCAGAGTAGATCGGGATATGGACGCTCATCTAGAAGGACAGGCTTCATGATTCCCTCGCGGACTCGAGGGGCAGGTTTGAGATAATAGGCAAAGGCTACCACTTGATGATAATGACGGGTTAGTAGACATGATCAGACGGACAATGAGGGGAGGATTGGGGAATAGAGATTTGGAGGACGTGAATAAGAGTCCCTTTACTCCTACGATCAGGCAAACTAGGAATCCACCGGACTTTAAACTACCAACGCTGGAGATGTATGATGGGAGAACGGATCCCGTTGTTCACTTGACAAGGTACATGAGACACACGGAAGTACTGAGGGCATCTGAGGAAGTCATGGCGCAGTGCTTCCTTTGTATTTAACAGATATGGTAGCATATGGTTCAGATAATTGGAAAGTGACTCTATTGGTGCATGGACGGAGTTGATTCAGAGATATATGAGGCAATTTTGAGTTCACATCATGAGACCCAAGAATGTGATGACTTTAACATCGATGAAACAGTGAAAGGGAGAATCACATAAGGATTTCTTAACCAGATTCAATGCAGCAATAGGTTGGTGGATCGAGCCAATCCGTCGATGGTTTTAATGGTAGCAGTCTTAGGAATTGTGATTGATTCAAATTTTAAGATATCGTTGGAATGGTATGGACCAATGGATCTTGGGGAGTTTTATCACGAAGCAGAAAAGTTTTTAAGGCAGTAAGATGCGAAGGCTGAATGAGAGGGGAGAGAGTCTAAAGCTTATGCGGTAAAAGGTGGAGGTCCATCTAGGGTGGATTCATACAAGGATGATAGAGGCAAAAGGAAAATGAATGATAACGACAACACTTCATAAAGGAAACAAAGGGAATCAAAATTTTCTTCTTACACGAATTTAACTAAAACTGTTGAAAGGATTTACTTGGATACTCGGGGGTGCCTCCATTATCGAAGGCTGGCAAAAAGGGAACCCTCTAAATATGAACGGGCATCGAGAAAGCATTGTTTATTCCATGAACTGGACGGGCACAACACAAACGACTGCAGGCATTTGAAGGATATCGTTGAGGAGCATGTAAAGAATGGTCATCTACAACAATACGTAAGGAATTGAGCCGTGGTAGTGGAACAGAAGTGTCCACCGCCCACCTCAAACGAAGATGGCACTGGATCTATGCATCATCGGCTTATTTTTAGCTAAATGAATTTATGCCTTTGAATAAGTAGAAATCCCAAGGTGATGCGGCTAAGTCACTTACACATGTGTGGGATCGAGGATGGTCCCTAGGCGTGCTCTAAGATAATGATAAACCATGATGCTCGAAATATGAAATCTTGTTTTCCTTCTGTTTTCTTTGGACTCCGGTTTCTTTCTTGGTACTGTAGACATTTGATTTTATTGGTTGTACGAACTTTAATTTTGTCAATTGGACTTTGTGTCGATTGGATTTGGATTAATGTAATAAATAATACAGGTCACGCTATTACGGTCCCGGCTAAAAAGACAAGGTAGTAATTGCCAGTTACGAGTCCCGTTGCCGGAGAGTGATGGAATGGACTCAACTGCAATATAAAAGTCCTCGACCAGAAAGTTGAGGCCGGAGAATATAAAAGTGCTCGACCGGAGAGTTGAGGCCGGAGAATATAAAAGTCCTTGATCGGAGAGTCGAGGCCGAGCCGGAATTGAGGCCAGAGAATATAAAAGTCCTCGACTGAAGAGTCGAGGATGGAGAATATAAATGCCCCCATAGGAAATTCGAGGCCGGAGAATATAAAATCTCGATAGGAAAGTCGAGGTCCAAGCAGGATAAAACGACCCTGCGAGGTTTATGGATTTAAATTTAGACCTGGAGGGGTCATGGATTTGGATTTTGGCTTTAAACAGCTAAGGATTTGGCTATAGGCTCGGACCAGCCTCGGATTTGGATATCAACCCGGAAAGGCCATGAATTTGGTTATTGGCAATTGGATATGGATGGATTAAAACTCGGTTGATGGATTTGGACGGTTGTGGGATTGGCCAAGGATTTGGTTACTGGATTCAGAATCGGATATCGACTCGGATAAGTCGCGGATTTAGATAGGGATATGGCTATGACACTTAGATAGGATGGCTAGGTAATGGATTGGATTATGGATTGGATGGTATTTCTATGGATGGAATACGGACTTTGGAAATTGGCATTAAAGCTATTCAAAACACGCCTTCCTACACAAGGCATGTTTCGGGGGAGGCAAATGTTATCCTGCCTTTTGGACAAGGCCGGGATATCAAAAAATTTCTAAAACAGATTGATATCAGGATTGGAGATCGGTTGGAAACAAGGAAATAATCGATACCGTAAAAATTGGACCAAGCTCCAACCAAGGTGGGATCGTTTGGGAATGATAAAAGAGGCTAGAGAAGGCTGCATTTCAAATTTTAGGTCAAACGGACTTCGTATGCTCAGGATATGGATGGATCAATATTGGAAGGAAGTGGTTATTTATCGATACTTTCATATCGATCGGAGTAGGATCGGCTTTGGATCGGTGGGTTTCATATCGACGCAATGTGCATCAATTGGATGGATACAGCAAAGCATGTTAGTACGCTTCGTATCGATCAAAGCTTGGATCGATGCGAAGGAAGCAGGACATGGATGGATATGGACAATATACTTAGAACCTTGCTTCGGATTGATCATAGTTTGTATCAATCTTGATCGATACGAACCAGAACGCTTGGGATCGATACGAAGAAGGGGTCAGGGAATGGATACGAAACAAGGACTTTAGCATCGATACGAAGGCGGGATGCAGGCATCAATAGGAAGAGCGAGGCAATGGTTACAGGGAAAAGCATTTCGTATTGATCACTCATTGATCGATACGAAGGACACATTCATGGATCGATACGAAAAAGGGAGCGGTTGATCGATGCGAAGAAGTAAGTGGCTAATGGATAGGAAGAAGGCAACTGCACTAAGGACTATGCTTCGTATCGATACGAAAGGAGCGATCAAGGTGGAGCGTAAAGCATGGATCACGTGGGTGGTAATCTATGGATACGAAAGCTATGAATTGATAGATACAAAATGATGGAGGCAGAATGATGGATACGCACTATTTCATGGATACGAAGCTACCGACATACATTGAAAAACACAAACTTAGATTGATCATAAATCTCAAACCATGGATCCAAATGTTATGAAATTTTCACAAGAGCTTGCTTATTCACTCTAGAGCATCCATGATTGACCTCGACTTCATTGGACTATTTTTGGATCGACACGAATTGCACTTGAATCAATCAGGATCGATCCCAAATGACTCTAGATCGATCTGGTGCGCCCAGCTGCACATGAGAAGAGGTATTCCAGGTTTTAGTGCACATATTTCCAGATCTGCACCTATAAATAGTGGTCCTATGGCAACTAAAAGGAGGATATTCTTCTTTTCTTCACGTTGAAACTCTGCTATTTTGTTTAACGATGTTAAAGGCTTGTAATTGTAATCTTAATACAAAAGGAATAAAAAAATTGATTCAAAGTGGACATAGGTCGAAGATAACTGAACCATTATAAATCTTGTGTTATTCATTGCTTTCTTACATTTTAATTTTGTTATTTCTTCATTTTTATTCTCTACTTTATCTAAATCTGAGATCTTTGTTTGCATATTGTGGATCTGTGTGTAAACACTGGTGCTTTCACTACTTCTGGGGTTTGTGAGAAATTTTGGAACAAACAATTAGCGAACAATAAATAGGAAAAAATATAAACTATTATTAGGGCTGCATCACTACCACTTGTGACTACCTACGTAACCCTATTTAATTGGGTACCCAGTTAGATACAAGATAAAGCCAACGTTGTTCTCCTACTGCAAATAGGACTCATGAAGCCTACAATGCAACTAACAATATGTGATTCCCAAAACAACCCACTTAGGATTAGTCTTCACATTTAGATTTCTTAAATCTAATTTACATTATTATTTTCAAAATGTAATACCTTTTAAAGATTTATTGTTAAAATAATTTCTTTGAACTAAATTCTCGATTTTATTTCAAATCCTTTTTGAAATTAGATAAATAACTTTTGTGTCAAATTATACTTACTTTGTGGTTTAAAACAAATAACTTTTGAAATATTTGTTTGGGAATTCCAAAATAGTCTACAATAAAAGCTTATCAAAATATACGCAACCTGATCGGGAGGTTCCTCCCAATAACAAGGAAACTTGGTCCTAGCCTTCACAAGATATATAAACAAAGTATATCCCTTTATAAAAAGAGTAGACTATACCTAGGGTTACATGAACCCTCCTGCCCACTTTTTAGTTATGAGTTACCCGAATCATTGGTAACATAACAAATCATTTTTGTTTTCCGAAATAACAAAAAAATCTGCACTAATAATCACAAATAATTTCAAAACACATATTGTTTATTTTTCAAAATCTTTATGAATCAATTAAGACCACCGGGATTTAAGTTCTTGAAATTCTCTTCGTTTGTAAAACACTATTATAAACCATTTGTTATATAAATCACTTTTGTTATCATGTTATATATTTATTTTTGAAAAAAAAAATATCTTTTAAAATAAAACATTTCATAGTAAATCCATTTTTGGAAACCAACTTAAAAATTAATTCATTATTAAGAAATAAATCACAAGATATTAGCCTACAATTATTTTCTACCCAGCCCATGCTAATGGAATTAATTGCTCATAAACTAGTCGAGCATGATCAACAAACAATAATCAATGCTGATAAACTAGTCGAGCATAAATCAACCAATCAATCAATAACAATAAATATCGAACATATCTATTTAGTAAATAATAGTTAATCAAAATATTAATTAACTTCAAAACAATCATTTTACTTCGCAATCATAGAATGGAGATTTATTTTGGTAAATAGATGTCCATATTAATTTATTCATTTTAATTATAGTAGAACGGTGGTTTATTCTACTAATTGAATGTCACTATCGAAATATAATTATTTAACTACATTACTTGTAATTAAATTTAGTAATTAATATTTAATCAACATTTTATACTTTGCCAAATATGTCAATGTATATTTGATGCCATTACGAACCCAACGCAAAAATTTGCAGATAAAACGAAAATAAAATGAGTGAGTTATGAATTTTCAAAGTTTAACTAATTAAACTAACTATAAATAACTAAAATAAATAAAAGGGCTCACACTACCCAACCCATACGGCCTAATACCCATTTTGAATAGCGCTTCTCCTTCTCCCCTTCCATTCCAAAATCTATACATGTTTATGTGCATACACCCATTCTGCACGCACGACCATGTCTCCATCCACACTTGATGAATCGAGAAACCGACTTCACCATCGAACCTCCCTTCGCAAGAGCATCTGATCGCTCACTAGCTTGCCTTATCTGCACCCCCGTCTACAAATTCAACCCGCTACTCCCCCTCACTGCCTAAAATGTCGCACCACTACTCCCCATTTGTAACTTCCCACCTTTTAAGGCACAAAACTAACCGCTACTGATGTTGTAGTTATCCGTAATTGTTATTTCTTGACGACCGAATGCGACATAGTTAATATTGATACACTGGAACAGATGAATATGAAAATTTTTAAACTTCCAATGAATAGAATTCCTCATTTCATGCAAATTACAATTTAAGATTTAATTACATAATTCCAGATATTAACTACGATCAGATCACATATACATGTACAAATACGATAAGAGCAACATATGAAGATGTCCCCTTATGATGATCAGAGAACTAATAAATATAAACTTTACAATTCTTAGTACATCACAACGAAAAACACAAAATAGCTCCGACATAGCTAACACTGCCTCCTACACGTATCCAGAAGCTTATTTGTCCAAAAACCTAAAAGTCTTCCACTCTCAGACTACTCAAATTAATTTTGAGTACCCGAGATTTTATGGAGAAGCACAAACTTCGAGTCAAAACAATAAGTCTAGTATGAATAATTCCCTATCATCTCTTATCATAAATAGATAACTAGTGAGATCACGCCACTTAGCGGAATGAGTTTTCCCCTCACTAGTATCTAAAACAAAACATGCAAATCATTTACTATTCCCCTACACCCAAGATGATTAGTCTTAACATAATATGAAATAAACCATAAATCATATATATTGGATATCCCATCCATCCATCCATTAGATATCCCATCCAAAAGCAATTTATTAGAGTTCCCCTCTAGACTCTTTAAAATGACAATCCGTTAAAACTTTAATAGGATTATCCATCCCAAATTCATCAAAAATAAATTCAAATCATCCATCGTACATTGTTTTATAAAAGTTGGCGTGGGAAATCCATCGCACACTCCATAGTTTTCCTAGGATGACTATGAACCCTTGGGTACTAAATCCCGAGGCTAACCACCTTTGACAAAACATTCTTTACTTTAGCAATTTGATGTGGGCCATCTACCGCACATTCCATTGTTTTCCTAGGTTAACCAAAATCCAACACTTGGCTAATTAAAATATCATGATCCCCATGATTATGTATAAAAATTTATGATCCCCATGATTACTTATTTTCCTCAGGTATACCACCCATTTAACCTATTCCCATTGGTAGTCCCAATTAGATTAAATTAAATAAAAACACAGTGATAGCCTCAATGTATATTTTCAAAAGCATATTTCTGTTTGTAACCCTAAACTATGTATCGAAAACATTAAAACCACCCCGGTGTCCCCAAGATTTATTTACATCCAATTTATTATAAGGAACCCCTTGTATATTCAAACAAAGATAAGAATTTTATGTTATAACCCTTCGAAGTAACCCCTTTAAATTAGAAAAATTTTACTTAAGGAAAAATGGATAAAACAACTCTTTAAACCCCTTCGAATAAAGCCCCATTCGAAAGAAAATAAACATCCAAAGTTAGCCCCTTTGGAAGCCTTCCTTTTGAAAGCATCACAAAATCATACCTTCTGACCTTGTCGAAAGGTCCACCTTTCGACCTAGTCAGAAGGTTTCTTCTCAACCTAGTCGAAAGGTTCCACCTTTCGACTTTGTCGAAAGCCTGGGGTATCCCACCTATAAAACCATTTATAAACTTTTCGAAAGTAATGAAACTAAAAAAAATTGAAATCACTGAAGGTAAGTCCTTCGAAACCTTTCAAAATCAAACCTTTCGAAATCAAAAACTTTTGAAATCAAAGCCTTTCAAAACCAAAATCTTTGAAAATCAAAACCTTTCAAAATCAAAACCCTTTGAAAACATTCAAAATTAGTAAAATGTTGGTGTTAGAACCAACCCTTCAAAACCAATGAAGAGAGGCGGCAAGTTTTATAAAGCAAAAGATAACCTTTGACTCCATCTGGGTCGAAAGGTTTGGAAGCGGCAACTATGCTTCTGACCCTGTCGAAAGCTAACCTTTTGACTTTATCGAAAGGTTTCGTTTAAAACAAGAAAGCAAACTAATCGAAATAATTTTCTTTTAAACCATTTGAAAACATTGAAAGCACTTTGTCGAAAGCTAGCAGGTGTATTTTCTTTAAAACCAAAGGAAGGTTTCATCTCCTTCGAAAGCTCTAACCTTTCATCCCTAAACCTTTCGACCCTTTTCAACTTGCTATGTACCAGTCACTTGATACCATATGCATTGATTTCTGACCTAGTCGGAAGGTTTGATGCCTTTCGACCTTGTTGGAAGGTTTAGAATGAAGGCAGAAGCTCTCGTCGAAAGAGTTGAAAAGTGAAAACTGTACTTTAAAACAATTCTTTTATACCCCACCTGCCTTGTTTGTCTAAACCTGATTGGTTTCCAGAATTTTATATTCAAAACTGCTGCCGACTTTCTTTATTTGGAAATTTAAATAAACTTGATAAAGCCTCTTTCTCCTTTATAATTATATAAAACATGTAAGTCTCATACCTTAAATAATTTTATATAACTATTAAAACATCATGGAAAACTCTGGAAAATTACAGAGAATCAATTAATACATTCTATTCAACATATTAAAATTTAAAAGCATATAAAGATCAAAACCACTCGAAATTTAACCAAATCGAATAAAAACATGTTAAGTAACCCGTTAACATTTAAAACACCCATGTCTTATGCAAACCAAGGTTTAAATGGTTATATCCTAACCAAGACACAAACATGAATCGGGTATAACCCATAGCCGATCCAAACAGAGAAAAATGTAATGATAAACATGATTACTCACCTTGATTAGTTGATTGGAGAACGAGATAATTTCTTAGCTTTAATTCCTTAGTTTTTTCCTTCAATTTATGCTTTTCCTGGAGCTTTTAACGGCCGACCGAAAGTAGATGAGGAGTTAATGAATGAGAAAGTGAAAATTTATTAAGGTGGAGGAAGATATTTATACTAAGAAATGTAGTCTCGTTTCCAAGTTTACCCCTTAGGAAAATTCCACCTTCTAAATTTAGTTGTATTATTTTAGTTCATTCATTATGACATAGCCATTTGGTTTGTTATTCTAATCTCTGTAATTATGCATATTATTCTATTTAGTTTATCCAATTAAATATCTTGAATAATGTTAATTAAAATTCAGGGGTATTACACCCTTATTGCCTAAAGTATCACACCCCTATTCGATGAATGCACTCCACCAAATTCACTCCACAAGTTCACCTTGCGTCATTGAAGCTGGCGTCATACTCTGTTTAGTCTATCATTGCATCAATCTCCATTGAACTCCAAACCTAGTTTCCGACGATCGTCGATGACCATCGCTAAACTCTGTCCAAACTTCACCAAAAATACTACGTCATTCCATGATGCCAACGACGCAAATGGCGTCGTTTAAATCCAAGCCAATCAAGAGAATTTGATTTTCAAAGTTTATGGAATATTTTCAATCATCATCGATCATCAAGCAATTTCTATCACTCCACTTGACGAAACAGCGAGCAATCATTTTTAAAAATTAGTAGAGACTCTTCTCTTCAGCTTTTATGTTGGAAGATTACGACAAATGTAATTAGATTAGTATATTTTGATTTGTGAATGTGTAAAATGGTGATGTTTCATTCATTGGAAAAAATGAAAAAAGATGAAGAATGAGAAATTGGTGCTCTCTGTTGCTTTCATGTTGTGTCCCTCCCGTAACTGTGTATGTGAATGTTTATATAGGCTACGAATCATGAAATTTTCCAAAAGCAAGATCCACTTTCCATGGCAAGAATTAAGGAAAGACATTTAGGGGAAAGGGGGAAAGGTATGGTGAAATGAAGGTTGCAGAGAAAGAAAATGCGAACAAAAGTGATATGTATTGTCCATATTTAAAAATATAAAAAGAAAGTTTTAGGATACGACGCTACACAATGTCACGTTCACGTACGAGCTGCGAATGTCAAAAAAAAACGATCATGCATAACAATATGAGACGATCATAAAACAATAATAAAATAGACAAGTTAACTTATTCTATAAATTACAAAGGTACCAACGTTTGATGTAAAATAGTCAAACAAAAATTTAGTTATTTTCTAACTTAAAAAGTATGGAAAAATTCTATAAATTAAATTTAAAATACGTCAAAAAATCAGGGCTAAATTTGAAATATATACTTTATTATAATTTAACTCAAATCCAAATATTTAAATAAATTAAATATGCAAATTCGAAGACCCAAAAATACAGGTAGTTACTTTCTTCCCCCTTAAAAGAATTTTTTCCTTGAAATTCTAAGGATGGAAAAATATAATGAAAAACAAACAATCAACAAAAACTAAGCGCACTAAAAATAAGATCACCCATAACCCCGTTCCGAGGTATGGTGCCTTATCCTATCCATTTTTATTTATGGAATCAAGGTAGTTTCATTTTAAAATTCCTTGGTTGATTTATTAACTTAGACGAATTTTACTTAGGCACCTAACCTAAGCTCTGATACCATCTATAATGATCCGAGATTTCGATCCAGGCAAAATTGCTGAAAACCCATCTGTTCTAAAACTACCAAAGAGAACTACCAACTTAATACACAATTTTGTTTGATAAATATTTGACACTAATAAATGTATAGGATGCAACTTTCAATTATACAAGTTATCAAAATAATCATTTAATCTACAAGCGTGCTTGAATACAAAGAAGACTCAATATACAATAAATCAATTGTTGCGCATTCTGATGAGAGAGACATCAATATCCTATTCCTACAAACTCAACAAACGTGTCAAATATGGAATAAAATGGTAAGCAAGAAAGATACGACAAAACATGATAATTAGCAAACATTAAACATGAAAATATATATACTATTATTAGGGCTGTATTGCTACCACTTCTGACTGCCTACGTACTCCTATCTAATTGGGTACCCAGTTAGATACAGGATCAAGTCAACATAGTTCTCCTACTATAAATAGGACTCGCGGATCCTATGATGCAACAAACCATATGCATTTCCCGAAACAACTTACTCGGGCTTAATCTTCATATTTAGATTTCTTTAATTTAATTAACTTTATTATTATGAAATATTTTTAAAAATACATAGTCGAAAATAATCTCTTTAAACTAAATTCCCAATTTTATTTCAAATCCATTTTGAAATAATAATATATTAATTTTGTATCAGTTTATACTTACTTCGGGATTAAAAACAAAAAAAAAATATTGAAATGTTTATTTAGGAATTTCAAAGTACTCTACTGTAAAAGAATATCAAAATATATGCAACCAAATCAAGAGGTTTCTCTCAATAACAAGGCAATTGGGTCCTAACCCTCACAAGATAAATAAACAAAGTATACCCCTCTATACAAAGACTAGATTATACCTAGGGTTACATGAACCCTCTTGCCTAATTTTTAATTATAAGTTACCCGAATCACCAGTAACATAACAATTATTTTTGTTTCCTGAAGTGACAAATCATTTTGCACTAATAATCACAAACAAATTCAAAATATGTATTATTTATTTTTCCAAATCCTTATAAACCATTCATTATATAAATCACTTTTATTATCGCTTTAAAATATTTATTCTTAAAATATTTCTATTTCATTTAAAAGAAAACATTTTAGAATAAATCCATTTTTGAAAACCAACTTTGAAAACAGTTCCATCTACAAATCTGACCTGCTACTCCCCCTTGCTGCCTAAAATGTCGCACCCCCATTCAATGAACACACACTACCAAATTTGGCCCATAAGTTCGCCTTACATCTTTGAAGCTAGGGCCACACTCCATTCAGTCTATTGTCGCATCAATCTCCATTGAACTCTAAACCATGTTTCCGACGATCGTCGATGACCATCGCCAAACCCGCCCAAACTTCACCAAAAATACTATGTCATTCCATGATGCCAGCGACATAAACGACATCATTTAATTCCAAGCCAATCAAGAAAATTTGATTTTTAAAGTTTATGGCTTATTTTTGACCACCATCGATCATTAGGCAATTTCTGCCACTTCACTTGACTAAACAACAGCGAGCGATCATTTTTAAAAATTCCTAAAGACTCTCCCCTACAACTTTCATGTTGGAAGATTTGACTAGATGTAATTGGATTTATAGATTTTGATTTTTGAATTCGTAAAATGGTGATGTTTCATTCACTGAAAAAAAAAGAAAAAAAGATGAAGAATAAGGAATTGGTACTCTCTGTTGCTTTCATGTTGTGTCCCTCCTATGGCTGTGTGCATGAATGTTTATATAGGAAAAAATCATGAAATTTTCCTAAACCAGGATCCACTTTCCACGTCAAGAATTAAGGTAAGACATTAAGCGGGCAAGGGGGGAAGTTATGGTGAAATGAAGGTTATAGGGAAAGAAAATGGGAACAAAAGTGATATGTACCGTGTGTATCCAAAATATATAAAAAGAATGATTTAAGGCACGACGATACATAATATCACATTCGTGTACGAACCACAAACGACAAAAACGACAATATGATCGTGCATAACAATATGATACGATCATAAAACAACAATAATTGATGAGTTAACTTATTCTATGAAGCTATAAAGGTACCAATGTTAGACATAAAATATGTCAAACAAAAATTTAATTATTTTCTAAACTAAAAGTTATGGAAAAATCCTACAAATTAAATTAAAAATATGTCATAAATATTAGGTCTAAATTTGAAATATATATTTTATTAATTTAATTAAAATTTGAATATTTAAATAAATTAAATATCTAAATTCGAAGACCCAAAACTACGGGTTGTTACACTAAGTTTCGTCAAGCTCTACGTTTTGTTAGTTGAAGTCGTTGGCAAATTCGGCCTCTAGAGACTCCATGTAGTGGTGGCCATTGGATGGCCTTGATTTAATGGCGGCTGGAGCTTTATTTCTATGTTTTAGTAAAAAGTGAATGTTGAGGTTTTTATATAGAAAATTTTCAAAGTACCGTTCACTCGCTAAATTTTTGAACTCCAAATGAGATGTGCCATTTGGTGTTTTATATGTAATACCCATATTCCTAACACAATGGAACTAATATCGGGACCCAATTCCAATGTATACAGAAGTTACCTTTCCGAAATCAAATTATATTATTTTAAATTCCTTACATTAATTTCTATGCCTTTCAAGCTCTCACTACCAAACGATACGTCCGATCGTCCTAAATTTGATGACATAAAATAATTCACTATTACGGATCCAATGAAATTGGTTTCGTCAAATCCAAGACAGTGCCCCAAAAAGCTATTTCACATGTTAATTGAATTATTATTAAAAATAGTTTATTCACTTTTTAATTTCAAATTCAAAAGTTTACTATTTTCGTTCTTATTCAAATAGAAATTTAAATCAGTTTTTCGAAATCATTTTTTTCATATTAAATTCAAGATTCAATTATTTAAACAATTCCAAATATTCAAAAAACAATTATATTTAAAGTTCAAGTTATTTAACTTAAAATCAATTAAACATTCCAAATTTGAATAACTAAAATTCCGGGTCACTATATTCCACCCCCTTAAAAGAATTTCGTCCTCGAAGTTAGCAAGGTAGAAAATTGTCCCAAACCAACTAACTTTTCAAAATCAATTGGTTGAAATAGGTCACCAAACTGTTTAAGCCTTTTACTTTTCAAAATCAATTCATTGAAAAAAATTTATCATCTTTTTCTAAATTTTAATTTCATTCATAGGTACTAACTAATACCATTCTATAAAAATCAAATTTTAGTGATCAAATATTTTTCAGAATCCTCAAAAAATTTCTAACGCCTTAAATTTACAAAACTTTCGCTAGCATCTTCTTTGCGCTGCTTGATCGAAAATTTTACAATGTATATATAATCACAAATATACATTTCATCTTCAAGGATGAGGCATCTCATAGGGAAAAACATAAAAATACGATATGTAATCCAAGATGTGTACCTTTTATTAGTATTAGAAGGCATATGTAACCAATATAATAAGTAAGCGAGCTCAAATGCGAAGCATACGCCATCCACACTGACTAATCACTCAAGAACCAATGAGAACATGTATAGGGATAGCAGTATCAATATACAACATGTACTAATACAATAACTATATGCAAATGTAACAAATGTAACAAGAGAAACCATCAAACAAATAATATTATCCAATTAATTCATAACCATATCCATTTACGATTTCCAATGTCAACATTTAATTTATTAAAACCCGTACGATGTAAATGTATCATCCGTACACAAAACCATACCCGATCGCTTGCTTCATCACACAATTTCACTTCCAAACTAGTATCGTCCTCACGACTGCTCTAGTGGGGACTTTGATCTCGTTCCTTGATTAGGAACTTCTATTCTCCTTGCATAGGCATATAATATGATAGAAAATCTCAGAATCAATCAAAAATCCATATCCAGTGTTCACCGTCAAGAATCAAGTGAAAGATCCTAACTTGGAGCGGTGTAAGTCACCTCAAAATCAAATATTTGAATCCGGATCAAACAGTTATGTGAATAAAATAATCTACGTACAACTTACGCATTTATCTTAATTGGTTTTTTTATTATATCCTGTTTGCACCAAAATTTGGTCATAACCACCTAAGGGTAGATTTATGCAGAGAACTAAATGAAGAAAATAAAATTAAAACTGAGGAATAGATTAGACTAACAGCAAATAGAAAGTAATAATCAGAAAAAATAGATATTTATAGTGGTTTGGCGTTATAGGCCTACGTCTACTTTAAAGATTTACTTTATTGATCACTTAGGAATCTGATTACAACAGCAAGGAATGGAGAAAACTTGATCACAATAAAGACTAAAGTAGCCAGCAGCGTAAAGATCCTTAGGATAAACGATGGGGCCTGTATTTATAGGGAGAGATGATGAGATATTTCGTTCTGATTTCGATAGAAGGCTCTCTAGGTCCATAGGGGCCTACCATAACGATCAGTGGACTAAACTCAAACATCCGAAACGATTGGCTAAAGGTTCGTCGATCCTTTTTCTTGCTTCCAATTATAGTGATCATTTTTGGGGGGTCCCACATGCCTCTTGACATTGCTTCTTAAATATAGAATCATTCTGACTTGTAACTTGGAAGATATAGATCGATCTTTATTAAACTTGGATGATGCATTGAGATAGACCGATCATTTTTTCGGGTTGGACGAAACGATTGGCCAACAACGGTCGGCCAACTTATATCTTCAAATCTATGACCCACGATTGTCTTTGTAGGCTTTAATCTTCATTTTACCGATGCCCTACAAGTTTCATATGAATGGGCCTTGTGGATCTCGAGACATTGATCATTCTCCGATGATTTGAACTGGTTTATGGATTGTTCTCAGTCGATCCATGCAAATCCTTGCTTTGTCAATAACTTGAGCATACAAACTCAGATTGACTCCAAATTTAAAGTATAACTTCTCGGTGCTATGTTGATCACTTCATGCTGATTGCACCTTGATTGGGGTCCGGTCCGAATCTACCCAACCATCGTCTATATTACTATATGTAATCGATTACTAAGGCTGTTGACCATTCATTCCTAGCTAACTCGATTATATCATGGACTTTCCAAAAGACAGGATAACATTTGCCCCCTATAGTATTCCTTATATCATACATGGCATGCTTTGAATTGTCAACAGCTTGAATCGTTTGAAAGAAAACCATCTAGTTCATCAAATAGTTTTTATACTTCCATTGAGTTATTTGCTGATCGAAGGTCGTATTTTCCTTACTCATCGTAATGATTGGTTGATTTCCAACAATATAAACATGGGGTCACAACTTGTTAACAATCATTTTATTTTTACTCTTGCAATTTCTAATCTTTAGCAGCATAGCTTTAGTTTTCCTCTGGTCGACTCTAGGTGACTATTCAGTTTTTTATCGATTTCAGAAAATTAAATTTTGAAACATATACTTGTACATATACGTGTATGTACCTAACTCCCGATCATGAATACACGTTCACGAGTCATTGTCAAGTTTTATGGAAATGACTTTCTATTAACAGTTTCCACTAGTTGTCCTTTTTTCATGCATGTTCTCTTCCTCTCTTTATTTACCCTCTTTTCTACCATATATTTTCATATATCCATAATCCTCCCTTTCTTAGAAAATAAATTTCAAATCGCTCGATATTATGAAATGATCGACATACGCTAGGTTATGGAACGATCAGTGAAGATCTTGGAGGTAGATCATTCGGCATAAGGCTTGGAGGGGGATCGATCAGCGTAAGGCTTGGAGGTGGATCGATCGGCATAAAGCTTGAAGGTGGATCGATCGGTTAAAATTTAGATGTGAATCGATTGGATAAAAACTCGACATAAGACTTTGATATGGGACGATCTATATATCATTTTGGGATGGATAACGATCGGCATAGACCATTCCTATATAAACTTTGATACTTAGCCACTTTCTTTCACTTTCTTCCTATAGTTCAATTCTGAAGCAAAAAAGAAACGAGCCTCCTTTCCTTTTTCTTGTCGATCCGAACAACATTCGCCAAAAAATCATCACCCTCCTTCAGATTTAGCTTTGAATCGATTTTGAATCTTTCTCCTTCTTTCGATTTCAAACTTAGGTACACTTGATTTATAATTTTGAGAACGAGGCTTTTAACTTATGACAACCGATTTTTTTTGGTGGATACTTTTATCTTTTCCTATTCTTACGATCATATGCAAAGGAAATGAAGTGGCTTGTCATGATGAGGGATGATTGAACTATGACATTAGCTGACCGTTTGGTTAGGAAGATGATGCAGTGGACGTAAATAATTCGTACGATCGATTCTTCACGATCGTTCTTGGACGATCGATGAAGCCTTGGAATGTTGGAGCTCGAGGATCGCCTACAAACAATCGGCTATGCTTTGTTTTGAAGGCTCATAAGAACGTTCAGTGGGAAAGGCAGCTGTGTACGCTCACCTGATGTTGTTTAAGGGAACGACCGGCCTAAATTTGCATACATGAACTATCGGCCTTGTTTGTAAATGAACTTTTTATAAAACGGAACTTAAATAGGTAAAAACGGAACTTAAATAGGTAAAAACGAACTAAACGATGAGCTTTGGCTTTGCATGCTCGAACAGACATTAGGACTTGCATATGGCTTGCCTAAAATCTGAACTACATATTTGGTAACAAATTGCTTAGAACCATGACACGAACTAGTGCCTTTAACAATCATCTTAAAGCTTATTAGTAACCTAGATAAAAACCAAACTTTTGATGTCTGATGATCGATCGCAAAATTCAAGCTGCATTGTTTCTCGATGACACACGGAAACAATTAAGATGACCTAGATGACGGCCTCTCTAGTTAAACTTTTAAGTCTCTTTGTCTTTTCTATCTTTGGTTTTGCTCAACTTATTACTTTATTGTATAGCACTTTATCTTACCACACTAGCACTCACTATACACTGGGGGTGTACATGTGACTTTATCTAATCATGATTTTTACTAAGTTTAATAGCAATCGGATCCAGACGTTGTGGGCGTCTTATACGACTATACTGGCTGGATCATCTTCCCAAAGAGAAAACTCTAACGTAGAATCAAGTTCAGCAACTAAGTTTGATAGTCCACCATCCATTCATCATTCGGAACAACCGAAAAGTCAAGGCTCTCAATTTGATCTCTTTGAAGTTGTTCCTATCTTTCCACCGGAGGTTATCAATCCTGCTTCCGACACACTAGAGGATGTAGTCATTCTGGAGAATCCTTCTGATTCGGTACCTTCAAAAATGAAGGAAGATTCCCTCCAAAGAATTTGCGCAAGGCACGGAATCCCCTACGACAATGTGTTGGTTCCATCGCTAAATGATAGCGATCATAGACCGTTGAAGGATATACAGCGTGTAACAAGTTTATGTGCTAGGCAGGATGCATCCCGCCCTTTAATTCATACATTTGGGGTATTCTTCATTATTTAAGGACAGCTCCAACACAGCTCCATCCAAATGGCTATGCTTTTCTTAATTGTACTTATATGGTATTTATGGAGTTCTTGCACTATCTTCCCATCATCAAAGACATTCGATTTATTTTTACTTTCAAGTGGCGCGTAGGAAGTCGCTCATTAACATTTTCGGAATCTGCAAAGAGGTGCCAGATTATGACTAAGTGCATTTAAGAGCGAATGGTTTATTTGTTCACTACCCACCCAATTTTTCTCGTCAATGGCTGGAAAGACGTAAGTAGCATGGAAAAATGATATCAAGGTTGTCTTGTACGCGCCAAAGTCGGTCACAAATACCCAATTTTAGATGAAAGCACCAGTTCACAATCACTAATCATAGATAACAAGTATGTAGAGAATTAAAGATGAAGAATGCTTAGAAAATTAAGAGGAAAGCAGTAAAGAAAACAGAGCTCATAGTGGTTTGGCAATCCAGCCTACATCCACTTTGAAGTTGATGATTTTGTTGATGTTTGCTTGTTGACTACAACAAGTTACAACTGATTACAACAGCAAATTTCGAGTACAATGATGAATCCGTTAGAGTCTGGATATCGAAGAATTAGAAGTCCTTTTTCTGTAGACCTTGGGATACTATTTATAGGCGTAGGATGCAAATATCTCACTCAGATCTCGGAAGACCTCTTCTGGCACATGAGTGGGCCTATGCGATCAATCCCAGGTGATTTTGACTCGATCCGTGACCGATATGAACAAATTTTGTATCGATCAAGATCTTGTCCAATCGAGTCAAGATTGATCATGAACATTCTTAAGGTTGTGTATAAGCTCCTTGAAAATTTGGTGGCATTTGGACTTGTAGATTGTGAGATATGATCGACGCGAGTTTGTGTTTTTATAAAGGCCGTTTCGTTCGAATAGATACATTCATATCGATCGGTTCGAATAGATATCGAACACATGTCTGCAAGTTGACATGGCGCTTGATTTTAGGATCGATCCAAAGTTCGACCGACTCTCCCATATGCACGCGCCTTGCTCAGATCGATCAGTAATATGTTCTTCGCATCGATCAAAACTCGCCCTATTCGTATTGATCACTCTGCTCTGTTCGTATCGACCTTAATTGCTCTATTCGTATCGATCGATATTGAGTAGTGGATTTGCTTGATCTTGATGCATATGAACAGTGGCTTCATGATGGAAACGAAGTGAAGCGCATCGGTTGATCGATACGAATGGTGGTTGCTTGATGGATACGAACAGGGTTCTTCTAGATGGATACGAATAGAGTAGTTTCAGATGGATTCGAACAAATCGATTCGAACATGTTTTTTTATGGATACGAAGAGTTTGATCATTTTAGTTGAATCGATCATATCTCAAGCATACGAACTCCGATTGACTTGAAATTTAGAACATTGGCTTTCATAGCTTTGCTTGTCGTATCTAGTCAATTGTAGCTTGATCTGGACTTGGACAAAATTCATCGATATCCATAGTGGGCCTGCATATAACCGATCTTCGGGATGGACTATCCTTGGCTTCCAGCTAAGTTCCTGGTATCATGGCCTTGCCAAAAGGCAGGATAACATTTGCCCCCTAAAATATGCCTTGCCATAGGAAGGTGTGTTTTATAGTTCGATAGGCTGGATGTGTGCAACCTGTTAATGACCTGTAAAGAAATTGATAGTCTTACCTGACCGTGAACGACGATCGTTCGAGATCATATGTCATTCGGGGCAGTATGTGACCGTTCGAGGTCGGGTGCCATACGCGGCGAATGGTGACCGTACATGGTCAGGTGCCTTTCTAGGAGAATTATAACCGTTCGCGGTTGGAAGCCGTTCAAGGCGAATTATGACCGTTCTCGGTCGGGTGCCGTTCGAGGCGAATTGTGTGTACCCGGGGGGCTTAGTACCATTAATGTTAGATTCCACGTTCGAGTGAGTTTCTGAACTATTTGTTATGGTGGTTTATCGCTATCTTAGAGCATGCTTAAGGACCGTTTGCGATCCCATACATGTGTAAGTGACTTGGCCGTTATAGAATTATTAAAACCAACTTTACATTTAGATGAGTATTTCAACAGAAATGTCCAATAAAATCAAGTCCAAACATAAGAAATAGGAAAAAAAGAAAGATAGAGACGTCAAAGTGCAAATGCCTACACTGATGCGATTGATAGTCGTATCAAAGCATGCCTGAGGATCGCTCGTAATCCTGTACATGTGTAAATGACTTAACTGCATTGGTGTGGAGTTTGTCACTTATTCGTCGTTATTCCAATCAATTGATGACAAGATAATGCCTCGATCTGGGGACACCTTCATTTGATGCAGAGGGTGGTTTCTCTCGCTCACCCGCTGTTGTTCGCATTCTCACATATTGCGATAGCAGACCATTTCGGATACGTCCCTCAACCTTATCCTTCAGGTGCCTGCAATCATTCGTGCTGTGACCATTCAGCTTATGGAATAAGCAATACTTGTCTGATCTTCTTTCATTGATGGTCGGATCCCTCCTCAGTGGATTTCGATAAGGAATCTGCCCCTTGTGTCCTGGTAGATCTGTTCCAAAGCTTCATTCAATTCAATATAGGAGGTGAATCTCGGTTCCTTTCGAGGTCGCTTTGTTCCATCATCGTTATCTTCGGCCTTTCATTTCCCTTTAGCAGTTCCTGAATCTTTTTCAGGAGGATTTCTGCCCCTAAATGCATAACATCGACTCCTTCTCCTTTCTCTCTTTCAGCATTTGCATCCTCTAATCGTAAAAATCTTTCAGCCTCATAATAAAATTCTCCTAGATCCATAGGGGAATCCCTTTTCAATGAATTCTTGAATTCTGTGCCATCAGCTATGCCAGATGCAGCTGCCATCAAGACCATGGATGGATCTAGTCGATCCACTGATGCTGCCGCTGCATTGATTCGCATCAAAAAGCTCCTCAAAGATTCTCTGATTCTTTGCTTTAGTGTTGCCAAACTCATTACATTCTTGCATCTCGAAATGTGTACTCTAAATTGCCTCCTAAACTTCTCGGTCAAATTGGTCCATGTTCCAACGGAGCCACTCTCAACTTGCCTAAACCATAGTGTCGTAATGTCTGTCAAATACAATAGGAAGCACCTGGCCATGACCTCCTCCGATGCCCCTAGTACTTCCATATGTCTCATATATCTTGTTAGATGAACGGTTGGATCCGTCCTTCCATCATATGTTTCCAACGTTGGTAGCTTAAATTCTGGTGGATTCCTGGCCTGCCAAATAGCGGGCGCGAAGGGGCTCCTGTTAACATCTTCCAAATCTTTATTCATCGGTCCGCCTTGCATGGCCCGTCTGACCATTTCCGCCAATCTTTCACTGTCGCCAAGCCGTAGTCCCTGTCAGTTACCTCCGGTTTGGCCCTAGAAATCGCGAGGGCATCCCGAAATCTGCTCTTCTGGATGAGCGTCCATTCCTCTATCAATGCCATGTTAAATAGCTCAACCTGGTATCCTGCCTGAGGTTGGATCAACACGCTCCTGGGGAGTGCCCCTAGCTCTGGGGTCGCTCCTGATGGTCCAATTTTGTTCTAGGTTCTGATTGCTCCACTCTCCTGACTCATATCTCTAGCATCTCTTGTAGGTGCGTTAGCTTGATTCTGCACTCCAGTTTGTCCAGTTTGTCGAAGCAAATTCTACATCGTCTCCTCTTGTCTTTTTAGAAGCTCTTCATGCATAGCTCCCACCATCATTTCCATCTCATCTCTGGTGATGAAGGCTGAGGCCTGATTTGCTCCTAAGGAAGCCTCCTGACTCCCTTCATGTTGACTCCTTTCATTCCACTGTCTTCTTGCCGATTGCCTTGCCATAGCTTTCCAGAGCCAAGTCTTTAAGCCTTCAGATCCGAAGTCCTGGTTGTAGAATTTCTGAGCGTTAGCCTTCTCAGTGGAAGCACCATAGTGTTTGCGCCAAAGTCAGTCACAAAAACCCAATTATAGATGAAAGCACTAGTTCGTAATCACATATTATAGATAAAAAGTATGCAGAGAATTAAAGATGAAGAATACTCAGAAAAGTAGTAAAAAGCACAGAGTTTATAGTGGTTTGACAAACCATCCTACATCACTTTGATGTTGATGACTTTATTGATGTTTTTTTGCTGACTACAACGAGTTACAACTGTTTACAAATTTCGAGTACAACGATGAATCCAGTAGAGTCTAGACGTCGAAGAATCAAAAGTCCTTTTTCTGTAGACCCTGAAATGCTATTTATAGGTGTAGGATGCAAATATCTCGCTCAGATCTTGGAAGACCTCTTCTGGCATGTGAGTGGGCCCATGCGATCGATTCCAGGTGATTTCGACTCGATCCATGATCGCGAACAAATTTCGTATCGATCAATATCTTGTCCAATCGAGTCGATATCTCTCATGAACATTCTTTAGGTTGTGTGTAAGCTCCTCTAAAAATTTGATGGCATTTGAACTTGAGATTGTGAGATATGATTGATGCAAGTTCGTAATTTTAATGGTTGTCTCGTTCGAATCGATACATTCATATCAATCAGTTCGAATCGATATCGAGCACATGTCTGCAAGTTAACGTGACGCTTGATTTTAAGATCGATCGAAAGTTCATGCCGAATCGACCGAGTCTTCCATATGCATATGCCTTGTTCGAGTCGATCAGTAGTACATCGTTCGCATCGATCAAAACTTACCCTATTCGTATCGATCACTCTGCTTTGTTCGTATCGACCATAATTGCTTTGTTCGTATCGATCAATATTGAGTAGCATCTTTGCATGGCCTTGATACGAACAGTGGCTTAATGATGGATACGAAGTGAAGCGCACCGATTGATCGGTACGAACGGTCAACGCTTGATGGATACGAACAGGGTTCTTCTAGATGGATACGAATAGAGTAGTTCTAGATGGATTCGAACAAATCGATCCGAACATGTTTTTTTATGGATATGAACAGTTTGATCACTCGAGTCATATCGATCATATCTCACGCATACGAACACTAATTGACTTGAAATTTGGAACGTTCCTTTTATAGCTTTGCTTGTCATGTCTTGTCAATTGTAGCTTGATACGGACTTGGACAAAATTCATCGATATCCATAGTGCGCCTGTGTATAACCGATCTTCGGGAAGGACTATCCTTGGCTTCCAGTTAAGTTCCTGGTATAATAGCCTTGCCAAAAGGCAGGATAAAACTTTCTAACTATTTTACTCCTTTATAGATGTCATCACCCGGCCCGGTGACAACATCTAGAAAGAGGCTCCGAAGAATGCTCTGCCTAAGGAAAGGAATATCAAATATTTTCTTAGAGACAAATGCCTCGTTACTTTTTATTTGATAGAAGAGGGTCTCGGTGTGGGGCTAACCAAAGTTTCTCTGACGGTAGGGATAAGACCATGGGCTACAATCGGCCAAAGAGATAATCGAGCCTATCTCACAGTGCCCCCATTTACGAGTGTCTAAGAATTTACCGATATTGATGCCAGAGGACATAGAGGTGATGCGCTCAGTCACAATGGCGACAAATTCGGTCTTAGGGTTGATGTTGGATCCTCACAGGCCTCTCAACCGGTGATTGTAGATATGAGAAAGAAGAAAATGTGCATGCATAAATTTCCAAGAAGTCATCTCTCTGACCAATCCAAATCGTCGATGGCTCTTAAAGTTGTTCTAGATGGATCTTCTTCCCTATCAAAGCATTCGAGTTTACCACTTAACTCATTATCTTGTCTACCGATTCAGCATTATCTGGTCTACTGATTACTAATGTGAGCATAGAAGGGTCGGAATCTCCTACCAGAGTTGGCACTGAGATTCCTACTTCTGGAAGGGAAGTTACATGATGAGCAAGGCTCCTACCCCTGGTTTGTTGGGGGTTACACTAGGACATTTGCACAACTTGACCCCTCAACACTGCATTGCACTAAACTTGTGCTCTTTATTGCTTAGAGTTGACTGACTTCTGTTTTTCTTTGCAGAGAGGATGGTGAGGAAGAGGAATATGTTTGATCCTCTTCGGGATATACACCACCAATCATCAGGTTCGCGCTCAGGCTCTTTCCATGGTAGTCGAGATTATTATGATTCCAGCTATCGCTCCATTTGAGATTGGGTTATTGTAGAGGTGATAAGGATAAGCCACCCAAGGATAAACATAGATCGAGATCTCTTCATCCAAAAGGTCTTGAAAAAATAGCTGATCGTGTGGACTTGCTTATCAATCCCTCTCATGGCTCTCCTACCATTCCAATGCCTCCACAGCCCTTGGTTCTATCTCATTCTCAATGATCGAGCGATCATCGCCATCATAGTGAACGTGCTGCTGTCTGTAGTCCCAACAAAGAAAGCACCGAAATCAAAGCAGCTACTGAAGATTCTATGATCAGTCCAACCACTCGCATGGCATAGCTTCATGAAGAATTTTCGAATTTATGCTTTAAAGGGTTCTATTTCCCCCTAACTTAAAGAAGGTTCTAGACCATGTTCAGAAGAGTACCATCGACTACATCACTGACATCCACATGCAGTATCGAGAATGGATGAAGGCAACATAAAAAACGTCAAAAGTTTCTTTCGACCATGCAGCGGAGATTGAAAATCTAAAACGCCAAGAAGCTCAAGAAAAAAGAATCATTGACACTTTGACAAACAAGTTACAAGCCTCTAAAAGTTCCTTAACAGAAGCCGAAGGAAAAGCTAATGCTGTTTTGAAATCCATGATTTTGTGTGTAATTGAAATTACATAAAAAAGTTGGAATAAATATTTTTAAAAAAATTACAAAATTAAACAATCGGTTTTTCACTGTTGTGCGGTTGTACTAATTTTATGAGTTTGTGAATTGTTTATTATGAATAAAATAATTAACGGTGCAAAATTTCAATTTTATATTTTTTATATTTGCTGCACCAAGTAATAAGATTACGGTAAAATTTTCAGATTGTTTAAACTTAATTTATTATTTTTAAATAATTAATTTACTTTTGACCCGCAATCAATTATTTAGTCAAAAATATAATTTCGATTGAGAAATTTCTATGAAGCTTTCTTTAGGCTTAAATATGTATTTGGAACATTCAAAAAAGTTTCAAATTTTCTGAAATTAATTTATTAATTTTTTTAATTAATTTATTTCCGAAATGTAATTGATTATTTAATTAAAAATATAATTTCAGTTGAGAAATTCTAAAAAAAAAATCCTAAGCCTAAAATACGCCTCAAATACCTTTAAATTTTTTTTAGGATTTTCAACATGATTTCCTATTCGTAAGAATTAATTTGATTAAAGGTTATTAATAATAAATATTATTTTAATTTTGAAAATTCAATAACTTAACCTTAAGCCCAAAATGTGTTTTTAGATTTTCTAAAATTTATAAACTTGTATTATTATCGTATAATTATTTTACATTAATTTGATTACGTCAGAAACTGTTTTGTTCATTAAATTATACACATGCACATACATATATTAGTAAATTGTTTTGACATATTATACAAGCACATATTTAGACAAATTACAGTACACAAAAAATGAGCTAATGTCTCGTTGCAATGTAAATCTCAACATCTATATACGGAAGCATTATACTCTTCACGGATTATGATGTTACACACACTGATATATATATATGTATATGTATATGTATGTATGTATGTATGTATGTATGTATGTATGTATGTATATAACACACACACATATATACACACTCACACACTTGTATAATTAATTTAAATTAAATTAAATGAATCTCAAACTACAAATTATATAGTTAGAATACATATGGAGATAGTAATAAATACCGCCATAAATAAATTATTAATAATGACATTTAATATTTCTGTAATGACCTGCCAATTTATCACTTTGATAAATTTAATTTATTTTTAAATTTATGCAAATAAAAGGATGATGATACAGATAATTTTATTTCAAGTGATAATAAGTAATAGTAATCTTTCTGAATATTTCCTTAAAATTTATATCGATAAGATAACATTGTATTTAAATCAACATTTATGAATTTAAATCAAGATTTGATGATTTAATGATTATTCTAATTATCTAAATAATTATTATAGATGATGATAATTCATTTTGAATAGTTATAAAGTGATAATGAATCATAGTCTTATAAATGAATGGTTTTGGGTTTGTAGTAAACGACATGTTGGCAACATTTGTTTAAAACCCTTGAATGACACTTTGGAAGAAATTTTAAAGGTATATTTAAATCTTTAATAATGGGATTTTTAAAATAATAACAAATATTTAAATCTTTTATATAAAGTTAGAAATGTTATGAGTTCGAAGTACAAAAGAAAAGAGAGGTTCATTATAATAATGTTTTGGTAATAATTGATTTAATCACTTTGATTGTATTTTGAAGTAATAAAAACTTGTTAAATATACTTATAACATTTGAATAAGTATATAAATACTTTTATATGTTAAAACTAGTATAAGTAAAGAATGTATGTACATATCCATATATGAAGGAAGTTATAATTATGAAAGGAGTATTAATTAATAAAGAAAGTTTTCACATTTGATATTTGTTAACGAAAGTTTATGGTGATTTATTAATTTAATGAATTATTATTATTTTTTAGAAAACCACTAAGATATGTTTATAAATGTTTTATAATAAAAAATATTTATCTTTAGAGAAAAATGTTTTATTTAAGTAGGATTATTGGAAATAAAAATGTAAAATGGTTATGTATAAAGAAGTATCTTTATAAAAGTTTGAATAAATAATAAAGTTTTATGAAATGTTTTCAAAAAAAAATATATTATTAAATACATATAAAGTATATAGATTGTTTCCTCACACAATTTAATCTACGGTTCGAGTGCAGAACTTTGATGTGTTTGACACTTATTCGAAAAAAGAATTTATAGCCCGATTCATGATAACGAACATTGATGAGGGTTAATGGTTAGTTACTTAAGTTTTCTATCACATTTGAGAGTTGTGCATGGAGAACTAAAATTTTGATCAGGAAGCCTGGTCAGAGTCCGCACTAAAGGACTGGGGGATCGATACTAGTTTGGAAGTAATGTTGTGGATTCGAATAGAAGATCGAATCGAATATTGCATACAAGTGATCTATATACATTGTGCATGTATAAATTTAAAAATAAATATTTTGGGCGAACCTTTGGGGTTTTTGTTTGGGTAATTTTGGGGACGAAATTCTTTTAAGTGAGGGAGCCTGTAACGACCCGCCAATTTATCACTTTGATAAATTGTATTTGTTTTTAAATTTATGCAAATAAAAGAATGATAATACAGATAGTATTGTTTGAAGTGATAATAAGTAATATGTAATCTTATTTTCAATAAATATTTTCCTTAAAATTTATATCGATAAGATAGCATTGCACTTAGACAAAGATTTATGAATTTAAATCAATAACTAATGATTTAATAATTATTTTAATTATCCAAATAAATTTTTTAAATGATAATAATTCATTTTTAATAGTTATAAAGTGATAATGATTCACAGTTTTATAAAGATATATATTAAATTTGAAAATATAAGGAAAAATCTTTAACGTTTCATCGGTATAATGACAATTTTTGTAAATAATTTCTAATATTAATTTATATGGTGTTATAATTAAAATGTGATCATTTTCATTATTTTAAAATGATAAGAAAATTTATTTTTGAATTTTGTTTACAAATATATGTACATTAAAGTGAAAATGTGACTGATAATCGATTCTCCGTATTTAAACGATTTAACAAACAAAAGTTGTTCGAAGGCATTCGAAGTGTTATTCACCTACATGTACATACATATATATGTTACATGCACATGATAACATGCACACACACAGATATATATATATATATATATATATATATTACAAAAATGATTTAATAATTCCTAAGTTTAACCTTTAAGTAACTATAAAGCAAACATCATTTCATTGTACCACATCATCACCTCAAATCAACCATCACATGGCTTTGAGGGGGAAGTCCTATGCTAGGGGCTAGGGGAGGGTGTGGTCTAGGGGTATTTAGGTTATTATGCAATTGAATATTTTATTCTAAGTTTTTTCCTATAAATACCGCACCTTTTCTCACAAATCAGTAATACCGTTACACTTCATCTTCCTCTTCTTTTCAAGCTTTCTAAGAACCTCTTTAATGGCTTCTTATTCATAGAAAAATATTTTATAAATGTTAGAAAAATATATAACAAATAAAAAGAGAAAATGGTACATATTAGTTTATAATATCAATCCACTACAAAACTAGTCTGGAACACTTCCTCTTCACTTGCAAAACCCACAGCCACCACCCATCATTCCCTTGGCCATGAGCACCATCACCGTTAAGGCTATGCTGAGCTCTCTCTTAGATCGTAGGCTTGGTTTCGTTTGCTTTGCTTCGTCGTAGCGGAGCTATAGTCGATTTTCTGTTAGCTTGAAGGGAAAATGAAGATGAGAACTCCTAAACTATTATATTATATGTGGAATGACGATATGAATTTTTCAAATGAATGTTTAGTATGCTTTAATCATCAAGTTTGGATTGTTTCATATGAGTATTGAAAATATATGAAAGTCATGGAAATACATGTCGATAAGCACAAAGGAAATCACTTTCCTTGAATTAATGAATTGGTGTGTATGGAATGTTAAACCTCTTTAAAAATGATTTAAAACGTGTTTAAAATGTTTTATAAACATTTAAAGTTGTTTTGGTGAAGTTTGAATGAGAATGGAAAATATAGTCAAAATAGGCGCGTCACGTAACGGTAGTTCGCGATTTCACACCATAAAAGTCAAACAAGTGTAAAAGTTGGAGTATATCTCGAAATTCTTCAAGATAAGAATTTTCCAATCTATTATATCCATACTTTTTTAATGAAGAAAGAAAATCGAGATTTTGATTAGTAGATTTTGAAATATGAGCAAAACAAGTTTTGGAAAAATCACGGTTTTGTAGTTCGAAATCCAGAACTGGACTTATTTGAAAATGATGTTTTAAAATGTCGAATAAATCTTATAAATCTCCTAAAATGTTTTAAAAGATATTTCAGTAATAAAAAATGACTTTTCAAATAATAAAAAGTCGTTTTAATCAATATAGCTTAAAAAGGCACTTTCCGTAGCACTTTTCATGACACTTTTCTATAACTTTTGAAATATAATTTTAAATGTAATGATTCTTTTCCAAACCTTTTATAAATGTTTTAAATGATTAATAAAGTATTTTAAAGGTAGTTTGTAGGAATTATGGAATGATTAAATGTTTTAGTGATTTTGTGTCAATCAAATAACTTGATCGCCTTATGGGTGTTGGAGAGATAGTGTCTAGGCTTGAGTTTGGAAAACCAGTTTTCTGCCCTCCTTGGCTATCCGGACTGGCCAGATGGCGGGGATAGTAAATTTGATTTACTTGAAAAAAATTTCCATAGAATAAAGAATAATATTTTCTAGATTTAAACAACTTGGATTTTATGGAGATGATCTTCTTGTACTCGGTGTTGAAGCCCGAAGAGGAAACTTGTACTATTCGTGGAATTTAAAAGGTGATTTCACTGTTATTTTGCTCATAGTATGTGTTAAATAGGAAATTGATACTAAGTGGAATTAGATTATTTCTATAGATTCTGCTCACTTAATATTTACTGGTTTTGGATTAACATCCTAGATAACATGGTTTTAACTCAATCAAAATTATGAATTTTTGAATTTAGAAGTCTTTGTTAAAATTTAAATGAAACAAATTGGAAATGTTCTCCTAAGTGAAAAAAAGGAAATGATTTCCAGTTATTCCGAGCTTAAAAAGGGTTTTAAGTGATCAAAGGATTTGATAAGAGAGGTTTAATAATTCTGTATATACAGGAGAGCATGTTTTGGAAATGTATATCTCTAAAAAAGATTTTGCTAAAAAGAACTTAATCAATTAAAGAACGATTCCCTATTCAAAAAACTTTTTTCTATCGATGATTGTTTTGAAGGAACCATGGTCGGGTCTGGGGAAATTCCTATCCACAGACCACTTCGAACCAATGTACGCGTTCAAAAAATAAAGACTTAATAGACGGAATGAAGGATGAAAACCAAAGCTCTTTTGGATGAAAGGACTGCTTGTTGAGAACTATGGTTAGCATTAGTCTCTTTATTTCTAAAACTCTTTGGGTTGCAAGGATTTTCGTTACTAATCCTAGTGTAAATTCCCAACAGGGTGTGGTAGGAGATTGCCATCGGTTTCGTTAAGCCCCAGAATGAACTTGTATGGATGGATGTTTGACACTGCATTCTTGAGATTTCATCGTTTATAAACATACACATGTTATGTGGCCGAGAAGGCAACTTCTCTTAGCTTAACACCCTTCTCTGAGATGCATGAGCTCGGAGGTTGTATGTTTGTGGAAGTCAATATGGATCGATGGAATGGCAGTGTGGAATTCAAAGGAAGATTATATGTTATGTGAAAGGTAATCTTTACCTCAAGCTTCACACCCGAAAATGATCAAAAAGGGTAGATGCTGCAAGGTTATGTGGTTCGCAACCATCAGGGTATGATCGTCCCCTTCTAAAGAAATTTTTACCCTTTATGACACTTGGGTTTAAATTAATGTGGACGTATGCTACGCTCAAATAGGTCGGCAACGACCAGGGTGATGACATATTTGGTACTATCTAGAAAGAGGTAGGTCGGTCTTGTGTTGGTAGAGGACCATCAGTTGGGCCTCGATACATTCTTCTAGAGATGTACTGTAGGAAGGTAGTTCCTTCACCTAGTCTTTTGTATTGAAATCCAATCTCCAATAAGAGCCTGCCATTTTGTTTATAGAACCTAGTATGCTGGATCTTAATAAGGATAACAATTTCGGCTAAGATTAATAAATTTACTTGCGAATGTTTTAAAGATATTTCATTAAAAATAATATCAAGTAATTATACATAATAAGGATTTGGCTATCATAAGGTAAAAACGTTTTCCGTATTTATGTGAGGCGTGGCCTTATGAGATACCTTTTTGTTTTAAAAATGTGTATTTTGAGTTCTCGCACCAGTCTCATGACTGACCTGGGGTTTACTTTTCCCATTCCTTAAACTCTGGTTTCTCTAATTTTTTCGAATAGCTTAATAGTCAGGTTTAGTTTAGAAGAAGAAAGTTGGAGGGAGCTCGAAACATGGAATTAGAAGATTTTACTGAAGATTTTGTCTATTTCCAACATGCTCTTGTACTATACTATTCCATATTTGAAAGGACAGAAATTTATAACTGTCCATTTTTTTAACTCTGATAGATGTATTTTAATTTCCATTGTAAACTTTTTATTGAAATAACATATGTGAGATTCTATTTTATCTTTATATTCCTTTCTTACCCTTGAGAATCGCTTCTCCGGCACTTGGTTTACGGCACGTAAATACTAAGAATGTATTAGTGTTAAGAGGTTCGAAGAAAGGGTCCTCACAGAATTAATCAATTCGAATTAAAGAGAAAAAATGAAAGGTTTCTCTCCATTTAATACAATTAATTCTCTCAATTAATTATTTCTTTAGTAAAAGAAATGAAAGGTTTCGTTTCCTACACATTAATACTTATGAATTAGTGTTAGTTGTATTTGATACACTATGCATTTGAAATTAACTTTATTCAAACTTCCCTTTATCTATTTTAAATAGAATACAGGATTTTATTTAAACCAAATTTAGAAAAGTTCTAAATGAAATTTAGACTTCGTAGGCATATTAAAGATCCAAAACGATAAACAATTGAAATTCATCCTTTACTTTTGCTGCGGGTTGGTTCAGTTCCTTCTTAAAATCAGAGCATAATAGCATTTGCCGTCTAAATTAGTCTTGTTAGGGCTAACTAGTTAAACTTGCCCACTAAGTACGATGTCTAGAAAGGTAATGTTTAGGCTTGAAATGGAGTAATCAAGTACGCTGTCCTATCTGGTTAACAGCCTGGCTTGAAAGGTGAGTGTGTCCAAAGGTTACCCCCTAATAGAAAAAGCCCAATATGAACTGGGCCTTGGCCTAGTTTTCAAAATTGTTTTGAAAATTAAAATAAAAACGTGTTTATCATAGAAGTCATAATATAACATAAGTTTTCAAAAATGTTTAAAAGGATAACGATATTTTCAAAATGTTTGAAAATATTTATATATTAATTTCAAAATTTAAAATTTATTAATAAGATTGATAAAATGAATTAATCAAATATGTTAATTAATTAATACATATATGCATACACTATATATGCTGATATATGCTATGTTATTTTAAAATATTTAGGATAACATAAGTTTACATGTATCTATGTAAGATAAATTTTGAAATTAAAATTTTTTAACCAAACTTGTTTAATTGAATAAGTTAATTAAAGGTTAATTAATTAAATAAAATACACAGATATTATATATATATATATATATATATATATGTGTATGTGTTATACTATACAGCTTATAGTAGATATGTCCAGTATAAATGTTGTATTTGAATTATAATATAAAATTAATTAAAGAGTTAATTAATTAAAATTAATTAAAGAGCTAATTAGTTAAAATAAATTAAGCAATATTTAATTAATATAATATAATACATAAGACTATTATATAATTTAATTAAGTTATAAAAGTTATATAATAATTCAGCAATGTAATATGAATGTATAACAAAACGTGGAACTTTAAAGAAACCATAAATAGAATTAAGGAATAAATACATATGTAAATGTACGTATATCATGATTTTTGATGTGTCCGACACTTGAATCATGAGAGTATATCATTAGAAATACATTATTCCATAAGACGATATCACTCGATATAATATATTAATGATTATGAATTTTTAATATAAAGTTGTCCTCTATCGTTTATATATTAATAGTTTACATGCATACTCCTTTGTTGTTGAGCTTTTCTCAAGCTATAGATGTTATGTGTAGTACTATTAATATACTAATTAGATGAGGAAAGATAACTACACGTATTTGTTGAGCTTTCCTCAAGGTACACGCATTATATTTAGGCCATCGCAAAATGATAGGTTCGAGTGGATAGTCCCACTTTACTTGTTGAGATTTCCTCAAGGTAAAGGTGGGATTAGGACAAGGTACTAAAGTTTAGGAGTTGTATGTGATACAACTGATAAAGAGTTATCCATCGTACGCAGGCCTATGATTTGGTGAGCTTTCCTCATGGTTAGAATCCCAAGGCATACGAGTCCTAACACCCACTAGTGAAGTTGAAAGAATTTTATATTTCACTTAGGGTTTGGTGAAACATAAAATACTACTGGGAGCCTTATTAGAAAAATGAAATGGTAACATTTAACCTTTCTAATATTATAAGAACATATGCTAAATAATGATATAATTATCTATAATGATAAATTTGTGCATTTAATATGATTGATAAAATGTTTATTAACTAACATATACAAATGAAATAAATTGAAAGTTGACAAATGGAAATTTAATACCCATTATTAAATACCTATTGCATGTTAATGTTTTTTATACCCATGGAAGTGCTTAATTTTTTCAACAACTTAATACATCCGTAAAATGATCACTTACATGTTTATTTGGTTTATACCGTGTATTGCATTTTATTAGTTTCAAACTCTTAAAGTAAAACAAGGCTATGGATGGATATTCGATCCATATACTACCATATATATATGTTATATGATGAACGGTCACAGTTTGTAATGTACGATTCTTCAATAAATATAGTTCACTCGAAATAAGCCAATAAACTGTGCTATGAGATTGAGTATTCAATTTGATTGATTACATAAAAGATCATATTGTGTTAATTGTAACACAAGATAAAAACTACAAGAATCTAAGAATTCGATTGAAATGTCAATTTAATTAGTTTATGCAAAGAACAACATATTTGATGTCCTTAATTGTTAAGGATAATCTAATCCGCTTTCATAACGAGCTAGTTATGATATTGTAGTAAGGGTTTTCTTTTGAATGGTTTGACCATTTAGAAAGAAAAATGTATGTATAAGAGTAAATATGATTAAGGTATAGTTGAGATGGAGAGAGTGAATAGTCATTACTTCTTCATAAAGAAACAATGAAGATGAGAATTGTAATAATAGTGATTGTACTTAACATTGGAATAAGAAATATGATTTCTTTCCTAAATGTATTTTCATATAGAAAAATGTTTTCTATGAGATTTGTTTCTTTGACTTCAACATATTTGATCAAAGAACACTCCAGGTAAACTTGTTGCAGTATATGAAATAAAAAAATCTATATTATGTGAATGATGGACCTCCGAATTTAGTACGTCATTCTAGTAATAGCAGAAATAGTGGAAGGAAGTCATATAGCACTTATTGATGCATCAAATTATGAAAATTGTTTTCATAAAACGTAACGAACATTATTTATGAAATAATGACTATTTTTGGTTATCGATTGAAAATAGACAGCTATATTTCTACGAATATTATGAATTTTCGTTAGGAAATAAAAATATAATGTGGTATTTATTAATAAAAGTGATGCATTGGAAATTACGGAAGTGTCTAATATTCTGTACAGTTATTCTGGAATTATAAACCAAGCCATAATTCTGAGAAAATAATTTTATTATGTGATTTTGAATCATATGATACTTGTTAATTATATCTCAAACAATAAAGGGCTATGCACCCATTTAGTGGGTACATCATAAGAGTTGATGAACTCTTTGAATTAATACATATAGATGTATGCAATCGTAATTCTGTAAATACCAAAACAGTTTCACGTATTTCGTCATATTCACTGATGGGTCTCATCAACATGGACGTGTGTAATTGATACACATGCAGTATGTCTATGGTAAACTCATTGAATATAAAACAGAGGTAAAAATAACATGTAATAGAAATATTCGATTTGATCGAATGAGTAAGTATATTGGAAAAGGTTATAGATATACCTAAAATGAATATAGATTCAATCTCAAAATAATCCTTTCATGTGATATTTAATGATGCACTGATATGGAGTAATCGAACTTTGTTGGGCCACGTACGATTATTTGTGAGTGAAGTTGAGTTAGTTTCTTTCTATAAGGTAATGTACTTAAGAGTAGTACACAAGACTAATATTATTTTATCTGAATAACAATTTACAAAATCTTACAAGATAAGTATTTATTAGAAACTTTAACATATCCTATGCCAAGGAGTTGGCAGGTTATGCTAGTTAACAGATTGCACGTAATAATTATTTGTGAGAGATCTTTATGAATCTCCCCAAAAGGATTTTGGAAAGTACTGTCATTGAACGAAATATTATGTTTTAAACATATTTTTTGTAAAATAAAACCAAATCAATTTTATTAATAAAGAAATTCATAAAGCGTTTATGCATCCCTATTCTATTTACACTGAGAAACAATTTTTGTTTCGAGATATACCAACTTCATTGTGAAGGAATTTCTTTGAGGAATTATTGGTAGTTAAATGAAATTGGATAAGATCCATAGATAGAATTGATTATATGAGATGAAATGAAATTAACTAACCAAATGAACACATAATATTAGAATGTCTAATAAGTATTCTCGTACATCGAAGAGAAACTATGAGTTCCTTATTAATGTCAAAATTATATAATCCTCAGTTGTTTAAATAAACCATTAAAATTGTTGACTCTATAGGTACGATGTGCAAATCCGAAATAATTCCAACATTACTAGGGGATTCACGTTTTTCGATGGCCGAAAACCGTCGACGGCCGTCGAAAAAAGCTGTCGGAAATGACTGCGTCGGGGAGCAGTATTTCCGACGGCTTCCGACGGAAGCTGTCGCACACGTTTCCGACGGATTTCAACGGTTTCCGACGGGTTTCGACGGATGTCGGTATCCGTCGGAAACCGTCGGAAATAGTGCGCTACAGGCCGCCGAGAGCCGTGTCGTCGGAAATTTTGACCTATAAGCCGTCGGGAGCCATCGAAAATCTACTGTTTTTTTTTTTTGAAATTCGCTGCAAATTTAGCCTTCCAACCACATTTCTCTTCCAAACACTATGATATCAATACTGCACAATTCCACATACAATAATCCAACCAAATATCCAAACCCAAACTACAAAATATTCAATAAACACACAAATAAATAAAATTATATCAAAATAAAATACAAAATATACATAACCATTCGAACATTAACATTAATCCTAACAATAACTGTTCTACCATGTTGTTAATACACAAATTCGTCAATATTCTCATACACATCCTCATAAAACTACAAAACCAACTGTATCAAACATAATTATACATAAATCAACAATTACCTACGCCGTCTACCAAATCATTCTAAACTAAAACAAAACATACCTGAACGAACGAATGAACAAGCAAGCAAACAATGAATCGATCTCCTCCAGATCCAGAGCCAACCGAGGAAGGGAAGCGGCCACCAAACTACTGCATGTACTCTAACAACTGTGCGGTCTGCATGGCCTGTTGGCGGTTCTTCTCCTCCAATTGGGACACTCTAGTCCTCAATTCTTCTATATCTGCTAGATCGCTCTGAGGTCTACTCCGTCGTCCCCTACTCGGACTACTAGCCTACAATAATTGAAAAATGAATAAAATCCAAGTTTATTGTTTTGAAAAGGTCAAAGTATCATATTTGAAGTATTTCAAAAAAAAGTAAATTATTTACCGCTAGATTGCCAAATCTGTATCGTCGACCATGCTCTGCTGGATGCATAACGGACTAAAAAATAACGTCCTCCTTATCGGTCGTCAGCTGATCTCGACCTGTATCAGCAAGGAGTTTCTACCGCTGCTCCATAAGCATCTCCGGCGTTAACAAATTAACAATAGCATATCTTGTTTCATCATAGTTTAACAATCAAAATAATTACTAATACTGAATAAAATGAAATATGCTTACATGGCTTTTGCTGGATTTAACGTCCTTCCATGTATAAGAAACAGTCCCGTCTGGATTAACAAGCTCGACAGCATGCGTACGGGTGAACACGTCCATATAGCTGACAGGACCATGTGCCTTGGCTTCCTGAAGTTGATTGTTACATACAATTATTATACATTTAAAATCATATAGCATAAACTATTTACATTTATTATTCGGTAAATTTACCAACTCCTGCCGATACTGCTGAAACGACTTCGATCCTCCGCGATGAGTGACGGGATTCTTATTTCTATTTATAGACTTTCTATCCGACTCTGCCAGTACATTCAAAATTTGATACATTAATTTTCGATCACGTCAAATTAATACTTAAAAAAAATTAGTATACTTGCCTTCGCCTCGTCCGTCTCCCAGTATCTCAACCAACCTTGTCACACGCTCTCTCCCATCCACCGTGGTTTCTTACCAGATTTCTTAATCTCAGATATCGTTTCCCTGTAGTTCTTGCGCATCTTCTTCATCCAATATGCTCGTGCCAGCATCAGATCGTCTGTCTAGATGTCTATCTCAGCCTGTGTTAAAAAAAAGATTACACTTTAAACGATAAATAGTAGAAAAACGACAAAAACGAATTAAAAATGGAAAACAGAAAAAATACATACTAGGACATCCTGCCATATGCACTCTATGATGTGAGGAGGGATGTTATCCCACTTCGGCCAGCAAGCACTCATCCTACTGCGATAAGAAGCTCTAGAGATGTCCAGCACAACCTTAGAGGGAAGTAGGTCGAACCCCATGTTTTTAAGTACGATATAGATAAGTGCGTACGTATATCATAGAAAAAATAATATGCTGAATAAAATTTAATTCTTACCCATCTGCTCTAGGGACTAACGATACAACTGCACGTTGTGGTTCTTGCGATGGGGCACTGCCATCACCTCCTGACGATCGGGAAGAGCTCCTACCTCTATATGACATAATGATAAACCTGTGACATATACACATCATTATATAAGAGAATAATAACATGGTAATGAAATATATTTCATATGAAAAAGACATCAACGGTATAAATTTCTTAATTAATGACTGAAATGGAAATAGAAATGGAAGTTTTGTTATACCTGATTCATAATGGGTGTACTCTTCCAACGATAAGCAGAGTTCATTGCATATTTAATAAAAATTGCTAAATAAATGACAAATAGAAATAACATAAAACATGCAAACAATAGTAAATGGATTTGGTTTCATAGTTACATCAATTTAATAACACATCAAAAATTCAACATAGTTACATCAATTGCAAAAAAACAGATTCAGATTTATATCAGTCATCATCGTCTTTTGATTCAGATTCGGTCTCATTTTCGAGGATATTTTCCTCTGCACTGTCAGAAGCTTTTACCAAAACATTTGATTCATCAATCAAAGGACCAAAATCTGTATGATCGTCTGTAATTATTATTTCGTTATTTTGCTCAAGATCTGCCTGATAAGCTTGTTCGTCCCTAATATTCTTCCCATCGAATGTGAATCTGGCCTTTGTTTTAAAAACTGCAGACCGATCTACTTTATCTCTTTTTAGAATCGGATAAGGAGTGTAATAAACTTGCAATGCTTGTTTGGCTAGTACAAGAGGATCATACTTGTGATAGTGCGATGTATTCTTTATTTCGATAAGATTATAATCCTTATGCACATTAATTCCAGAACCTGAAACATTGCTAAACCAATCGCATCTAAATAGAAACACCTCCTCCGTAGGTCGTGAGAAATATGTCAGTTGCAAAATTTGTGTCAGAATGCTATAAAAATCATTTAAATGATTTTCTGGATCATCACTACCTTTAACAAATGCACCAGTATTATTTGTTAATTTTTCTGCACCGTATTCTTTGGTGTTAAATTTATATCCATTGACGAAATATATTGGATATGTCTTGACCACTCTTTTTGGTCCCATCGCAAGATGTTTCAACCCTTCGTCAACAACACAATTTTTCGGCTCATAAACGAAATTTGAAAACCAACCGGAAAATTCTTTACTGAGATCTCCGTTCGGATGTTCACGTTTATAAACACTATTTATATAAACAAATTATTACATTAGGTTATACACGCCCATGCATTATAGAAAAGAATAAACACAAATTATTATTTTAGATTACCTAACAAATGGTGCAACCTCGGCACAATTTAGAAGAATATAAGTGTATGCTACATGAAGATCTCTATCGTCTAGCCATATTTCTACACATTTTCCAGAAGGCCGACCATGTTGTATAAAAATAGATAACATTGCTTGAGAGGACTCTTGTTCATCGCCTTCGTCATTACGAGGAACACTTTGAAATGAAATATTCACATGGTCACTGAAATAGTGAGAGAAAAAGAACGAAGCTTCTTCTTTGATGTAAGATTTGCATATCGAACTTTCAACTTGTGCTTTTTGCCTCACTTTTTTCTTTAGATGATTCAAATATCTATGCAAAATTAATTTATATTAACTTCATCTTTCAAATGCAATTAAATTACGTTATAACATATCACATACCTCTCAAATGGATACATCTATCCATACTGGATAGGACCTCGAAGTCGTGCTTCAGATGGAAGATGAACAGGTAAATGTTCCATCACACTAAAAAAACCTGGCGGAAATATTTTCTCTAATTTGCAAAGCAATATAGGAATGTCCACTTCAAGTTTACGTAAACATTTCACTTTTAAAGTAGTCGAACAAAGCTCTTTGTAAAACATACTAAGCTCCGTTACTACCTTCCAAACTTTTAACGGCAGTAGTTCTTTGAACATTACGGGAAATAAATTTTCCATCATTATGTGACAGTCGTTGCTTTTCATTCCGCTCAATCTACCATTTTTAAAGTCAACACATCTACGAAGATTTGAAGATATCCCGTCAGGAAATCTTAGCCCTTCCACCCATTTTAAAACAGCTTTAACTTGATTATTATCTAATTCGTAACATGCTTTGGATTTTTTACTGTCATTTGGTTTCATATGAAGCTCAGGACATTTGCGTAATTCTTCTATATCACGTCTTGATTTCAAATCATCCTTCGCCTTCCCTTTCACATTCAAAATTATGTTAAAAACATTATCAAATACATTTTTCTCATTGTGCATCACATCTATGTTATGGCGAAACAGAAGATGTTTCCAATACGGCAACTCCCAAAAAATAGTTTGTTTGCACCAGTTATGAACAACTGATTTGCCTTCAATTTCTGTTTGCTCGCCAATTTCATATATCTTTGGATAGTCCTTAACAAGTTCATATATGTCTTCGCTTGACCATATCGTCGGTGGTTGTCTGGTTTCTACTCTATTAGCTAAAAGTTTTTTCTTGTCTCCTCTGAAGGGATGATTTACATAGAGAAAATATGGATGACAGTCAAACCGCGAAATTTTCTTACCATGAGGTAAAGAAAACGCTCATGTTTCATCCATGCAATATGGACATGCTAGACGACCGGCAGTACTCCATCCCGAAAGCATTGCATAGGCAGGAAAATCACTTATAGTCCACAACAAAGAAGCAAACATACGAAAATTTTTCTTCTTGGACACATCATATGTTTCTACTCCTTCGTTCCACAGTATTTTTAACTCCTCAATCAACGGTTGTAAATATACATCGATTCCTTGTGTCGGATCATCGGGGCCAGGAACGACAACAGTAAGAAACATATATTGCGTTTTCATACACATCCATGGAGGTAAATTATACGGTGTGACGATAATGGGCCAGGATGAATATTTAGAACCAAATTGAGAAAATGGAGAAAAACCGTCCGTACATAATCCTAATCTAACATTTCGACTATCCGCTGCAAAATTTGGATACGTTTTATCGAAATGCTTCCATGCTTCTCCATCGGCCGGATGTGTCAACGTACCCTCTTCCTCCGTTCTCATGCTATGTCATCTCATATTAGATGCAGTTACAGAAGATGCATATAACCTTTGAAGCCTTGGAGTTATGGGTAAGTAGTGCATACGCTTGTACGAAACTTCATTCCCCTTCTTTTTTCTTGGTTTGTATCTCTCCTGGTTACAAACTTTACAATTTCTAAAGTTTGCGTCTTCTTTCCAAAGCAACATGCAGCCTTTTAAACATGTATCTACTTTCTGATACGGTAAACCAAAAGCCGATATAAGTTTTTTAACTTCGTAGTGATTTTCACACATTAAATTGTCAGACGGCATATGTCTTTTTGCAGCTTGTACAACAGCCGTAAACCCATCTTCGGTGATGTTGTATTTTGACTTCATCACAATGTATTCTGCGATTACTGACAGCTGAGTGCCGCTTTTACAATCATCCCAAATAGGTTTCTTAGCAGCATCTAGTAAATCATAAAAAAAAATTGCTTCAATATTTGGTTCTTTAACATTTCCATCATCGTCGTCAACTTCAGCCATAGGAAACATTGATCGTGTTGCATCTTCGACCATATTTTCTATACGGGTCGTTGAAACTATTTCGTTAACGATACTTTCAGCCTCTACAGAAGTATTTGCTACAACTTCTCCATGTCGATACCAAACATAATACTCGGGTGCGAAACCGTGTTGGCACAAATGAACTTTAACAATATCTGGTAACAAATAGTTCAAATGTCTACACCTACTACACGGACAACGAATTTCTGGATCGTTTCCATTATTACTTGAAGCGAATTCAACAAACACATTTATACCATTTTAAAAATCTTCTTTTATTGAGCCCCTCAGTCCTTTTCTTTGGTACATCCATCTCCTCCGATCAACAAAATAATCAATCATTTTTTCTGTTTGACAAAATGAGAAGTTCAAAATTTAATATTTATTTTGAAGAATACAAATTCGAAAAAGATTATTTTCATGGTCGTATAATATTTTAATTTAAAGAACAACTTCAAAATTTTAAAAATATTTTCAAATAGGGCACATTTTATTTTTTAACGTATCGATTTAAAAATATATATAATTTTTTTTCCATTGGTCAGACATCCTACTTCCCATTACAAACATAGTAAGCATTTACATTTCGTATATTACTTTGTCTCAAACGATTCAACAAAATTTCGGCAGCATTTCCCTTTTGTTTCCTGCATTGTACACAAATACGTGTACGCGGGAAACAAAAAAGAAAAATTAGGTCGAAATTTTATGAACAGTTTGAGATGAAGTAGTATACAAAATGTAAATGCTTACTGCGTTCATAACTTGTCCAATACAGAGACAAATCCGACAAACATTGTACCAGATGAATATAAATGGTCTTTTTTCGAAAAAAACGACTATTTATACAACGATCATGTACAACACTCGTCACATGGGGCAAAAAACTCTCTAAGGGACATTTGTCAGTTACATGCGCGCATTTTACGAGACAGTTTTACTCACTGTTCACATTTACAAAAATATATATTAATTTAACACATTTATTCGACGTATTAAATCAACTTAAGGTTGGTTTAACATTTTTATCATTTTCAATACACACAATTATAATTTAGAGTAATGCATTTTTTTGTTTCATAAGTAAATACGTGCACAATATAATACTCCTAGTTCATTCAATCATTTTATCTTATTCCAAATAATGTATACAATCGTCGAATCAAGGCATACACAACAATTTACATATACATGAACAATCACAAATTATACATGTTTTCCACAATTTCACGATAAAAGATGAAATAGGTATACCATGTGATGCTATAAACCGTTATTACGCTATTGAAAACAATTGCAATCACTAATTCGCCCTAATTTATCAATTTATGCAAATCTACAATTAGGGTAAAAACTGAATTATTGGCAAAAATAAAAGATTATACCTGAGATTAAGAGTAATGGAGTTTGATTAGGCACCCGTGGAGGATCCGGAAGCTAAAAATTAGAGATTGGAAGCTTGGAGAAGGAATTTGGGGGTTTTCGTTTATAATTTTCGTATGAAAGGAGGAGGAAGAAGAAGGCTCGGCTGCAGGTATAATCGCAAATTTTCGACGGCTTTCGACGGCCGCTGTCGGAAATTAGCCGTCGGAAGCCGTCGGTCCTACCTGTCGGTAATGAGGCATTTTCTAGTAGTGCAAGTATGCTATCAAAAATGATTTTGGTGGTCGTAACCATAGGGATGTGATTCGTCGGCCGATTTGTGTCTTTATGAGAAAGATTAACGCAGTTGGAATTAAATGAGCAATGTTGATAAGAATGATGTCAAAAATTTCAAATTTTGAAATTAGCATAATAGATTTGGTATTCAAATGCTCAGGTTAATTCAGATTCACTCACAAAAGTATCGCTTGATAAAACTTAGTATTTTGATACATATGTATTGAAATA
Source organism: Allium cepa (assembly GCA_030765085.1). Taxonomy (NCBI): domain Eukaryota; kingdom Viridiplantae; phylum Streptophyta; class Magnoliopsida; order Asparagales; family Amaryllidaceae; genus Allium; species Allium cepa. Next base: position 1,045,019,963 of record CM060929.1, read on the forward strand.
GAAAATTCTAAATAACGATTTAGAGTAAGCTGTTTACATATACTAACCAAAAAAGTCTCAAAGTCAGCGGGAGCAATATTGAGTTTATAAGTCTTTGGATATGATCCAAGAAATGATACGAAAGTATCATTTTACAAGCATCAAGATTGAATAAGTATTTCGATAGTAATCATATAGTTTAATTTTCAATCAAAATATTGAGGAAGCATGTATTCATAAGAAAGAACATTAAAAGTTACGTTGATATTTCTAAACTGTAAGTAAACAACACATTGTTGATTTTAACGATATACTTGTGTTGAAATCAACATTAGTCGTTTTAATATTAAACTTTGGATTATAAATGATGTCTTTTATAGTGAGTATAAAAGATATTAGGAATGTTCCAAATTGATATGTAAATAAACCATATTAATTGTTTAATACAGAATATGTGAGTTCCTTATGTATTGGCAATAGAAATTATCATACATGTTTGTTGGTTATGATATTGTGATTTTTTTATGTATTTGATACATGAAGAAAATAACAAATCCTAAATGATATTCCTAAATGGTTGTTTGAAGTGTTCTCGTGTATTTATTATATACTAGGGAATTTTTTACAGAAATAAAAACTTCCTATGAAGGAGTGTTTGGAATCAAACATCATAAGTGATACTAAGTATAATATGTTAATAAGAAATTCAAGTTAAGGGCCTTTAAGTTGGAAATACTCCAAATGATAGATCGTAACTAGTTCAACAAAAAAGGTTGACTACATCATCTTGAATAGCGCACAATAGAAACAATGTATGTAAATATATAAGTAAGCCGATTTGGAGAATCTCGTAACATTTTTATATGATATCAATTTCATGATATAGTTTGTAACAGAACTTAGAGCATATTATGAATCGAGAGACATACTCTGAATTGTTCCACATGATTAAACAGTTTATCACCGTCGGAGATAGTTAATTGACAGAGTAAATAGTCGCAACAAAATAGCACACCCTTTCACAAAGAGACTGAACCAATTAGTTTTGAGGAAACCAATTAGAGATTTGGAATAAGATTCCATAACTGACCCCAAGTGCAAGTGGGAGATTGATAGAGTTAAAGGTATGCCATGGGGCAATTATATAATTGTTAGATACCTCTAACACGTTGACCAATCTTGTTCAAAATAAAGGTGTTTTGTTTCTATTATATACTTGATATAATGTAGTTATATTAATTAATTAATTAATTTAATTAAAACAATATTTAATAGAAGTCCATAAATGGTATATTTTGTGATAGTAGTTAAAAAGTGTTGTAACCTTGAGTAATTTATCACAATGAAATAAATATATCATTTTAAATGTTCCTAGTAAAGATGCACCGAGATTGGATATTGATGTATCCATTGAGACTAGATTACGTAAAGCTCTCCAATTGTTAGGAAATGTATTACTCATGACAGCTAGTGGCACCTATGGTTTCGTACTAATACTTATTGGATAACTATGGAACGGGTCACTCGGTAGTTTTCTGTTGGTTAATATAACTAGGGTCAAACAGAAATGTTGATGCATAGTTTTTTCAACTTGAGAATATTGTGAATCTTCAATATGAAAGCTCCACTTTGATTATAGTCAAATCATGGCACAGTGTCCATCGAGTGACTATAGTTGGGTTGGGTGGAAGTGTTGGAAGTAAAGCACCATTCAAGAGAGGATTCGTCTCCCTGGTTATATGGGGTTAGTATAACGGTCAACTCAAATCAATCCGAAGTCAAAATCTTTGGCCAAAGTAGCTCGGTTGATAATGATTGTTATTATCGAAGCAGGGACTTTTTTTTGTATTAGAGTTGAATGTGGATGATGTTGGAATTTGGACCATTCCAAATTCAACAAGTCCAAAGTGATATAGTTTTCACAAAGAGAATTGGTGTAAATAATTATCACAACTGGGTAAAGCTTATTAAATTAAAATGAGATTTCTTTCAAAAATGAGTAAACAATAAATTTGGCCATAATATCACACCACCTACTAAGTAGAGTATGAACGTTAGCATTCAAATAGTTCGACGTTAATTGCTGATCGAATTCACACCCAAGAGTCACACAACCGAAACTAATTCTCTTTAGACCAAATGATTTAATTAGTTTATAATTGTTATAAATAAATTAAATAAATTAATATTTATGAAATATTAATTATGAATTTTAAATGTGATTTAATAAATAAAATTATTGCATATATTTACAGAAGTTATGAATATATTGATCAATATGAGATATCGATAACAAAATATGTTAAATATGACTGTACATATTTAATTTAGGTTAAACGGGCTCATACCCCATGAGATTTGGAGAGAACAAGCATTACTTTGGAGAAAGATAGAAGGTGGCTAACATGTGTGATTAGGTTTTGAGATGTGAGGTTGAGATTATTGTTTGCTCTTTTGTCTTGTCCATATGAAAGCCAATCTCAAAACCCTAACTACAAGCTAATTCGTTTTTGAGCTACCACTTTATTCTTCGTCTTCCTCATATTAACGGAAGCAAATTTCCTCTAAAATCATCCCTAAAATTCTCAAATCCAATTCAAAATTAAAAACACTAATTTATAGTAGGAGGTTTCCAATATCAGATTAGCAACTTGACGGATTGTGAATTGTTCTTAGAAGAGAAATCATTGTTTAACGTGGACTCAAAGGCTTCATTAGGTGGTGCACTTTTATTTATTACCGTTGTTTTCATTTTAAGTTTATCATATAAAAGTTGATTTACATCAAAATCCTTCTTTTGTATTCAGATCTGTTCATTGTTAAATTAGGTGAGATTTTTGTGGGTACATATATTTGTTACAATTAGATTGGTTATGTGCTTGTTATAATATTTTGTTTATTGATTTATTGTTGAATTAATTTTCTAAAAAAAGGTTTTAATTTTGATTTATATTAATATGTATAGATCTAGATTAAACGTGTACAGATCTGCAAATTATAAATATGCATAATTATATATGTATTTATATATCATATATGTTTAATCTTAAAATTTTCTTATGATGATTTGTACCTCTTAAGAATCATAAAATATAAAAATGTTCTATTAAATACGCATATACATATTTTACTATCATTTAATGATTTATGAATTGTTTAATGTGAATAAAATAATTAATGGTTCAAAATTTCAATTTTATATTTTTATATTTAATGCACCATGTAATAAGATTCGTGTGCCATAAAAATTTATTTCAAAAACCTCTTGTCCTCTCATGTCTTAACCTCTCGTCTTTTCCCATGTCCTTACCCATACCCTAAAACCTGCTACCTCCTCTTATAGTACACATACCAAGTCCAACAACCCCACCAACTCCAACAACCCCACCAACTCGGTCCTACCAACGTCCTCCTCTGAACCAACACCTCCATGTCCCTTCGAGCCACCACTTATCTTCTCTGGTACCCTTTGTCACTATACCATCTCTTCCTGTTCCCCCACCTCCTGTCCCCCCTGATCCACATCCATCTAAGTCTCCTTCCTTACCACTTCCAGCCCCGAACAATGTCCCATCTCCACCAACGCTAGGTGAACAGAAATGACTTCTCTTTTTAAGCATAAACCAAAGAATGCTGGGAAGTACATCCCTGTTGATCTGTCTCCTGAGTATGATAACAACATGTTGGTGCCGCCGAAGGAAGTTCTAGAAGCTGGTGCGGTGTTCTGGAAAGATTCCCTTGTTGGCTTATTCTTAGACAAGCCTCTTTCGTATACAGCGGTTATTCTAAAACTAAAATTATTATGGAAGCTTAAAGGTTCGGTCAACGTTAAATCCGATGGTATAGTATTCTTATTTAATTTCTCATGTGATGAAGACAGATGTAAAATCCTTCAAAGTGACCCAGTAATAATAAAGAACAAGATGTTCATCATTAAACCTTATGACGCTGTTGTAAGTAACATTACTGGCACTGTCAACGCCGTTCCAGTTTGGGTGCATTTTTACAATCTCCCTCTGTTTGCTTGGTCGCCTCTTGGGATCAACTGGCTAAGTAGTCACCTTGGCAAGCTGCTGTGTATGGATGAAATGACAGAAAAACAAAACAGAATGAGCTATGCAAAGTGCTTAATATAAGTAAAACCAGACAAGGAGCTACCATATGAATTCATGGTTAAACTTGTAGAAGGAGGATTTCAAAAAATACATGTTCAGTATCAATGGAGGCCTGATGTTTGTTTGCATTGCAAAATATTTGGGCATGCTACTGAATGCTGTGATGTGAATTTCACACGTGTAACAAATAAAGTGAATGATACAAAGAAAAATGAAAGACAGACTAATAAAGAAGTGACTGTGAACAAAGTCCATGGCAATATCAGCGTCAATCCCACCTAAAAGCAAAACGTTAGGAGCTGGCAGAGAGTGAATAAAAATAAAACAGACTATGTAATACAGGAGAAAGAGAAAGAAATAGTTAGAGGGGAAAAGGAAGTAGAGGAGATCGAGGTAGAAATGAACAGTGCTGAAGTAGAACACAAAAATGAAGAGGGAGACAAGCTAAAGCAGAATAATGAAAAAAATGAAAATAGTGAAGTGACTGGAGAAATAATCTTTGAAGAGGATACAGAAAGAACAGCTTCACCAGTAGCAGAAAAGGACAAAGAAATAAAAACAGGGAGGAATGAAAAAACAGTGGTTGTAGAATCGGTTGGAGACATCCTGTTAACAAATAAATTTGATGCTTTGCTACAGCTTGAAGATATTGACTCAATGAATGAAGTGCAGAATGAAAATGCTAAAGATACAGAAGAATCTGAAGCTGAATTAAGAGAAACTCTAGAAAAAACTCCAAGTAAAGCAAAATGTACACAAAAGCATGGGGCAAAAAGCAACAACAGTATGAAACAAGTGAAGTTATTAAAAACAAATCTAACTACACAGCAAGATCAGAATTCAGAAGACAAAATAGAAATCAACAAAGGAATTATAAAATGTGGAACAGAGAAAGACAGAGTAAATGAAGAAGGATCAAGCTCCAAAAGTAGGAAAATCTATAAGAATGAAAGCAAGAAAATCAAAAATGCTAAAGATACAAAAGACAGCATGCACAGTGAACAAAAGACATGCACAGAAGACCCAAACTACCATACTGAAACAGAAACATCTCACAAACAAAATCAAATCAATCCTTACTCTAATATCATACCACCAGTGGCTTACAAACCTCCCAAATCAACTTCACAAACCAACACATCCTCTCTTCAATCACCGCATTCCACTCCCAATCAGCCACAACAGACCCCCCCCCCCAAAAGATGGAACAAATAGCAATGATGTGACCTCACTATTAGCAACTATTCCAAATTACTTGTCCTCTAAGCATGCAGTAACAAGGAAAATGAAGATAGAGATGCTCAATGCCCGTGTACTCTAATGATGTCCACCATTGGAGCTTGGAATATACGAGGGGGGCACAACATGATCAAGCTTGATCAATGTAAACAACTCATTACTTCAAACAAATTATCTCTTCTGGCAATTCTTGAAACAAAACTAAATCTACCTCAAACTATTAAGGCTGCTGAATTCATCAAGCACGAGTGGAAGCTAATACATAACTTGAACGAATCTCCTTATGGGAGAATCATGATCTTATATAACCCCCAACATCTCCTTATTACCCCAATCCTCTCCACTGCCCAAATGATCCATTGTCATGCTCAGGACATCAATGATAAAACATCTTATTATGTTACCATTGTATATGCGGCAAACTCTGCTGCTGCTAGAAGCTCCCTACATGCTGTCATTCCTCCTCTTCGGCAAAATACTCACCCATGGTTAATTTTTGGAGACTTTAACTGCTGTTTAAACCTCTCTGATAGAGTTGGAGGGAATCCCCTGTCCCTAAACGAAATACAACCACTTAATACAACTCTTATAGATGCTGATCTTATACCAGTGAAAACTGTAGGGATGCAATACACGTGGAATAATAAAAGAAGAAATGGTGTCAGGACCTTTTCAAGAATAGATCACACTTTCTCCAATCAAAAAGCCCTTCTCAAATGGCCTCTCCTATATAGTTACCTTCCCCTTCCTATCCTCTCAGACCACTCTCCTCAAATTATCCACCTTCGAGAAATGGACATGAGAGGGAAAACAAATTTTAAATTTTTTAACTCTTGGGTTCTTGAGACTGACTTTAAACCTACTGTTTCTAAACTTTGGAACAAGACTAAGAGAGGTAATCATTTATTTGTTTTGCAGGAAAAAATAAAAGAAATGAAGGAAGTGTTGAAACAATGGGCATTTAAGAAGTACGGAAAAGGTGACGGACTGAGTGCCTCTATTTTGATGAAGCTTGTTGATGCTCAGAAGGCAATGATGAATGATGTAAACAATCCTCAATTATCGGCGACTGAAGCTACTCTCTCCATAGAATACTATGAAGCGTTAGCAAAAGAAAGTGACATGATACGGCAGAAGTCAAGAATTAAATGGTGGCATAAAGGTGATAAAAACAGTGCTTATTTCCATGCCAGTCTTAAAAACAAGCAGAGTAAAGAAAACATAGCTACTATAGTGGATAACAATGGTGTGCTACAATCTACTTCTGATGGTGTTCAAGAAGCCTTTGAACAACACTTCACATCTATGTTTGCAAACTCTGATAACTTCAAACCTGATATTGATGATATTCCATCTGAACTCTTGCCAAAACTTGAAGAAAATGACTATAATTATCTCTGTACTGAAGTAACCCATGAGGAAATACATGATGCAATGTTCTCGCTTAAAACCAACTCGTGTGGTGGTCTAGATGGTTTGAATGCATGTTTCTACACCACTTGCTGGTCCATAGTATCTACTGACGTATGTAATGCCATATCCCTTTTCTTCAAAAAGAGTAAACTATATCGTCTTTTAATTACACTAATATAGCATTGATCCCAAAGATGAAGAATGCTCACCATGTTAAGGACTTTCTCCCAATTTCTTGTTGTAATACTATATACAAGTGCATCTCAAAGATTATTGCTACAAGATTAAAGAATGTGCTTCCTAAAATTGTTACCAATAATCAAGCTGCTTACCTTCCTGGAAGAAATATTCTCGATCATATTCTTCTAGCTCACGAATTATTAAAAGGATACAACAGTACTCATTCGACCCCTAAGGAGATGATGAAGCTTGATATCATGAAAGCCTTTGATATGTTGCAATGGGACAGCATCGTTCGCATCATGGGTTATATGAATTTCCCCCCACATTTTATAGCTTGGGTTTATGAATGTATGTCAACTCCTACTTATTCAATCAACATCAGTGGTGTGATGAAAGGATTCTTCGGAAGCAAACAAGGAATTAGGCAGGGGGATCCTTTATCTGCATACATTTTCATACTGGTTATGGAGCTCCTTACAAGAATAATTAACAAAGCAATACAACATGGAAAATACAAACTGCATCCGAAGTGCAAACACCCTCAAATTTCAACCCTCATGTTCGCTGATGATCTTGTTTTGTTCTGTGCTCCAGATCTTTCCACTGTTCAGAACATAATGATTATTCTCAAGCAATTTCATGCTATGACTGGCCTTAAAGATAACATTCAAAAGTCTGGTATCACCATAGCTGGAGTGAATATGGAGCAGGTTACTCAAATAACAAATATCACTGGCTTATCACTTAACCAATCCAATGTCTCGTATCTTGGCCTGCCTCTTACTACATCCAAAATTACCACTAATCAGTGTCTCCCTTTGTTTCAGAAAATAACAACTAGAATGACTAAATGGACCACCAGGAAGCTAAGCCAAGCTGGTAGGCTTACGCTAATCAAATCTATCATCTTTGTTATGCAAGTGTATTGGGCCAGAACCTTTGTTCTCCCCTACAAATTAATTAAGATGATTAGAAGTGCCATAATGAGATTCTTCTGGACTGGAAGAACCATGGCCAGATACCTTGCACCAATTAAGTTCAGTACTCTTGAATCTCCTTTTAATAAGGGAGGGCTTGGTCTTCTTAATCTCAAGCGTTGGAATATTTCTGCCTTTGCTAAGCATATTGATACACTGTTTAATTGCCCTGAAAGCTTATGGGCCAAGTGGTCTGAAATGAACGTGATTAAAAGTAGTAATTTATGGAATATGAATAAGCCTCAGAAATTAAGCTGGACATGGCAGTGCCTATTCAAACTAAAGGAGTATTTTCTCCCTCTTATACAAATGAATACTGACCCTATTTACAGTGTTAAATTTTGGGATGATCCTTGGCTAGAAAAAGGATATATTATTCGACGTAACCTCTCATACAATGAAATTATTCAAACTGGTATTCACTTATCTACAAAAGTCAGGGATGTTCTCCACACATTTCAGGGAGTAGCCAGATACTCTTCCAGTCCGCGTGTTCAAATTATTTATGATAAGATAAGAAAATTTACCCCAATAAGTACAACTTCGGCAAGAATTATTTGGGGAGACAGGAAAACTGCATATAACATCGGTGATGCATATGAGTATATACTACAAAACAAAGCCATTCCAGCTTGGAAGTGGTGGAAGTGTGTCCGGTCTACTGACAGTTGTATGCGTGAAAATTTATTACTGTGGAAGGTGCAGAAGCGTGCTATTTTAACTAAGGCGAAATTAGCAATAATGGGAATGAATATGAATGTGTACTACCCCTTCTACAATGTGTATCCTGAAACTGCTGAACACTTATATTTTGAGTGTGCATTAATAATGCATATATGGACTAATATCATGGTGAACATAAACTGTGCGAGTCCTTCTCTTGACAATATTGTCAAGTGGGAGCGTATACATTCTATGACTAGGGGTAAGCAAAAACAGAAACGAATCTTTACTGTGGCTTTGAAGAGCTTCATATATGCTGTTTGGAAAGAACGTAATATAAGGATTTTTGATGCAACGAATGCTAAGTCTGATGCATCCTTCAAGCTTTGGATAAAACATGAAATCAAACGCTCCCTGGAAATGCTCTTCTTTCATGATCCTGGGATAGCCATTTTCCTTCAACTGTAGTTGTTGTTTCCCTATGTGTTTTTGTTTTTTTTTCTTTTGCCGTGACTTCTATTGTGTTTGTAACACTATGTTCCTATGTTTTCTTCGAGCTATGCTCTTGTTTTTGTAGGTGTTCGTTTTCTTCTGTGTTGCAATAAAATGGTCGGGGACCACCCAACCCCGTCGGCCTTGCCAAAAAAATAAAAAATAAGATTACAATAAAAAAATTAGATATTCTAAACTTAATTTATTATTTTGAAAAAATAATTTACTTTCAACCCGCAATCAATTATTTAATTAAAAATATAGTTTCAATCGAGAAAATTTTAGAAATTTTTATAGGGCTTAAATATGTTTTTGGAACCTTCAGAAAAAATTTCAGGTTTTTATAGCTTAATTTATTAATTTTATGAATTAATTTATTTTTTAAATGCAATCAATTATTTAATTAAAAAATATAATTTTATTTAAGAAGATTCTAAAAAAATTCCTAAGCCCAAAATATATGAGATACCTTTAAAAGAACTGTTAGAATTTTTCTACTTGATTTCCTACTTAAAAGAATTAATTTTATTATGGGCTATAATCAATTATTTAATAATAAATATTATTTTAATTGTAAAAATTCCGTAAATTAACCTTAAGCTCAAAATGAGTTTTCAGATTTTTTAAAGTTTTAAAAACTCGTATTATTATCATATAATTTTTTTACGTTAATTTCTTATGCCTAAAATGTGTTTTACGGTTTTCTAAATTTTAAATTTTGTATTACAAATGATTATTTTACATTAATTTGTTATGGTAAAAACTGTTTTATTCTTTAATATGTATATATATACACATACACATATTAGTATTTTGTTTTGACATATTATACAAGCACATATTTAGACAAATTACGGTACACATAAAATGAGCTAATGTGTCCATTGCAATGTAAATCTCAGCATCTATATGTAGGCACATTATACTCTTCATGGATTATGATGTTACACATGCACGCGCGCGCGCGCACACACACACACACACACACACATATATATATATGTGTGTGTGTGTGTGTGTGTGTGTGTTTAGGTGTGTATACTTGCACAAATAAATGAAACTAAATAAATAAATCTCGAACTACAAATTGTACGATTAAAATACATATGGACATAGCAATATTTATTGCCATGAATAAATTATTAATGATGACATTTAATGAATCAATCGCTCCAAATTAAAGAGAGAAAATGAAAGGTTTTTGTCCATTTAATACAATTAATGCTCTCAATCAATTCTTGTTTTAGGGAAAGAAATGAAAGGTTTCATTCCCTATGCATTAACACTTACAAATAAATGTTGGCTTTTTTTGATACACTATACAATTGAAATTAAATTTATTTAAACTTCCCTTTAACTATTTTAAATAGAATACAAGGTTTTATTTAAACAAAATTTAGAAAAGTTATAAATGAAATTTAGACTTTATAGTCACATTGAAGTTCTAAAATGGTGAATTTTTTTGAAATTCACCATTTCTTCCGCTGCGGGTTGGCCCAGCTCCTTCAAGTAGTGAATCAGATTTAATTATGATCATCGCATGATCACGTAATGCGCAGTTCACTGTTGACGATCAGCCCAAAAACTTCTTGCTAGTAGTGATTGACCAGGGCGATCCCTAACCAGGTGTTCATCATTTTTGATCGGCTCAAACTTCTCGTCGTTAGTGATGACTAGAGTGATCCTTAACCGTTGATGATGATTGACTAGATAAACCCTGACCGGGTGTCCATCTTTGACGATCGGCTCAAATTTCTCGTCGGTAGTGATGAACTAGAGTGATCCTAACCAAGTGTCCATCATTGATGATCGGCTTAAATATCTCACCAATAGTGATGGACAAGAGTGATCCCTAACTGGATGTCCATCGTTGACGATCAGCTCAAACTTCTTACTGGTGGTGATGGACCAGAGTGATCCCTGGCCGGGTGTCTACCATTAATGATCAACTCAAACTTCTCGCTAGTAGTGATGGACCAGAGTGGTCCCTGACAGAGTGTACATCATTGATGATCGGCTAAAAATTCTCGTTGGTAGTGATGGACCAAAGTGATCCTTAACCGGTTGTCCATCATTGACGATCGAATCAAACTTCTCACTTGCAGTGGTGGACCAGAGTGATTCCTAACAGGGTGTCCAATATTGATGATTGGCTCAAATTTCTCATCGGTAGTGATGAACCAAAGTGATCCCTAACCGGATGTCCACTATTGACGATCAGCTCAAACATCTCACCAGAAGTAATGAACCAAAGCGACCCTAACGAGGTTTCCGTCATTGACGATGAACAATTAGCTACTGGGATAGCTATGGAGAGCCTAACTTACCAACAATTAGGACATGACTGCCACCTAGTTGTTCACCTCCGACGATCAGCCCTAGATTTCTGTCAACGGCGGATAGCTGAGCTTGCAGAGTAAAATGTGACTATCGTTTTGGTGGTTTAGTGCAAGTAGTCGATAGTGAAATTGCATATGAGGATAACCAACAGATTGACACTAGGATAAACTTGTATGGAGTGCATGTGGAATATATGCATGAAAACAAACAAGGACACATGAGACTGTATTACAAAGACAATCCACCAAAGATCGCTTACCTTAGCGAACTTGCCAACGATTGATCTTGTGCAAATATGTCAAGGGCAAAGGAAGAGCTGCTGGAAGAGCTAACAAAATAACACGTAACTACTACACTGGTATGCTTATTGTGTCGAACTATTTAGTGATGAACCATGTACAAGTATATGGGGAAGCAATAAAAGATTACTAACAGCCTAATGGTTAAGCAAGGATATAATACAAACTCAATAGAATAACAAATCTTGATCAAATATGATAACCTTAGGAATATCACATAATGTCAGTATAGACACTTAGACACCTTTAGTACTTTGATGTACAGTACATCCATGATGACTATGATGTAGAGTAGCATATCTTGCGTATGTGCTAACTCTATGGATGAAGAGAAAAGGTCAAATGTGATCTTTCGTACCATTTGTCATATTTTGGTGGTTTATTAGTATTTAGAAATTTTATACTACTCACACCAGACTATTGTCTGACTTAGAATTTTATCCTTTGCTTCCTATTATTCTAAGTACTCTTAAATGAGTAGACTATGGATATCTGGTCTAATGAGCATATGGAGCTGGACAAGGGATGAGTAGGAGATTGCACTATCGTATTGCTACATTTATTATGATTCGTTATTCCGCTGCACATTACATTGGAGCTTGCTAGTGCCTTTATTACATAAAGGCAGTTTGTTTATGAGTTATTATTTAATGTATAACTCTATCACTTATGATGTATACTATATAGATCTGTGTACTCTGATTTCTGTGATTCATTTAGTTGTTACTACCTCGCATGTTTTACATTTGAGATGTTTATTATTATATTTTATTTGATGCACTATGAGATATGCAATAGGTCCTACGATTTTTTATTTACCTTACAACCTTGACGGTAATCCTACATCGGTCGGGCACCATTACAGTGCTATGTACATGTATTATTGGGTATCAGTGATGTAGGACGGTAGTAACATTTAGTATTAAAGCTTAGGTTGCATAGTTTAACCTAAGGGATATAACGGTCCAGTAGAGATAGGATAAGAGTTCTCACCCTAGACTGGATCGAGAGTATGTGTAAATATGAAAGCGTGTATACTTATTGTATATTTTGGTTTTCAAAACTATATAGTAGTATATATATAGTATATAAGTCACATTACATAATTAGTAACATTGATGCAACTTTCCTTTATGATAGTCTAATCATTCTTATTACAGCTCAAAAGGATAGAAAGGCATACTGGTAATTCTGCACCACAAGCTTGAGATAGAAGGGCCACCGAGATAGAAAATGATTCCAAAGTGTAGGCAACATTCATTCATATGATGGTGAGCATAATCCTCGCATCCCTGTAACAACCCATAATTTTGTAAATATTTTTAATTAATTTTTTTATTTGAAAACTTTAATTTTTAAATTATTTAAGATTGAATTTCTGTGATTTTCCAACGTAAGTTTGGAATTTCTTTGTAATTTATTTTCCAAATGCTTTAATAAATAATTTCTGCAAATTTTATATATTTTTCAAAATTTGAAATTTAGTTTAATTTTTTATTTTAAATTGAATTTTTAAATTTTAAACTTTTTCTCTGAAGCAGAATATAATTACGATACCTGTTCTGCTTTTGTTTCGTTAAATTCTGATTTATACTTTTAAAGTTGGATAAAATACAGCGTTTTACATGCAATAAATTTTTGTATTCTTATTTTATATTTTTCCTATACGCATCTCTTTGTTTTATTTCTTTATTTATTTGTCTAGACTTTTATTGTATTTATTGGAATTTATTTGTGTATATCTTTTTATAAATGGCTAGAGAAAATCAATGAGTCATAGGTTACAAATTTCATTTGCATGGCCTCTTTTTTACTTTCTTTAGCCGTACAAACTCTTTTCTAGCCGTGTACTCATTTGCAAATCGTGTACAAGATTTATTTCTCATGTTAAACTCCTCATTTCATTTCTAGAAAAAAAAATCTATTCAAGATCTCATGCCTCCTTTTCTTGGAAATCAAGAAAGCCTTTTTATTTGCTAACCTTTCATTTTCTAAACCCTACATCTCTTAGCCGTCTAAATATTTTGCAAACCCTAGAGCCTCCATTTTTTCATTCACATATAGAAAAGTTTCTCATCTCCTCTTTTTTCGTTTGCATGAAGAAGAAAAATTACAAGTTCATGGCTTCTCTTCCTCCTCTTCTTTCTTTTCCATTTTTCTTTTGTTTTTTTCTCTTTTGTCTTCATGCTTGGTCCGGCCTCCACCTCTAGCCGACCTCACCACTCCACCACCACCACTCGGTGCCTTGTGACCACATGGCCAAGCCCATTTGTTGATATAAGTAAAGTTATGTCACTTAAATCCTTTATCCTTTCCATTATTTTAATTTCTATGCTTTTGTATTGAAATATATTCTTATTCATGTTGTATTTGTTTGCATACAAGATTGGATCTTGACTCTCCATCACTCAAAAATATAATCATGCTTTGTCGTGCCTTTTCGTGCTTTGCGGATTTGGATTTGTGTCCTGAATTTCAATTCTAGCTTTTAAAAGGTGAGTTATTCACCCTAGACATTACAATATGTAAAACTGATATGTTATGTACGTACATGTTTGTAATATGTTTATGTGATGTTAAATGTTGTTTATATATCTGCTACATCATCTGTTATGGTATTGTATGTTATTCTGTTATTTTATTTTCTGTTTATCACACTGCAAGTTTCCTATCACTATGGGTTGAAATGATACATACTCGGACGGACTTTAGGATAAGGAAAATCACTATGGGCTGAAATGATAGGCTTGAGTGATTTTTATTGATTTTTGTTGTATTTATTTTTCTTTGGATTGCGGGTTTGAAATGATAGAACCCGGATTTTTCTTTTTAAATTACGGATTGAAATGATATATATCCGTATCACTTGACCTAGGTTAGAAAATATTATACAGGTCCATGGTCATATTTTTAAATAATATTTTCCTAAAAATTTATTATGTATTTTTAAATAATATTTTCCTAAAAGATTATTAAGTAATTTTGAGTTTATAAATATATGAAAGTTTAACTTAAGATTTGATTTAATGCTTTAAATTATGAAGGTATATTGGTTTTTCTGTAGGTTAAAATTTATAAGTTAATAATTGGTTTTAAGTTGAAATAAAGATCTTTATTGATTAGAAATTACTTAATAATTGAGTTTTACCTAATATGGAAGTTGTAAATCCAACCTAGAAATTGTTATGAATTTTACTTTATGAAGTGGACATGTTTTGTACAATAAATAATGTATTTTAAACTGGTAAAATGGAATACAGTTTTAATTGGACAGTTTGTAATAAAATTTATTTAACTTGAAAATCATAGTTAATTGATGTCTAAATGAATAGATCTATGAAGAAAATTTGATTGTTATATTAACTATGATAAAATATTCTTTTGTGAAATGTTACGTTTTGTAAGATAAATAGCTATGACTTTAAAATGGAAAAATGTAACTTAAAACATGCATGTGAGATGTAAGTTTAATTATTATTTTACTTGATTAATAAAATAAATGTTCTTTACTGTAATAACAAAAACGAAAGAAACATGTAAAGTTTTAATTAATTCAAGAAACGTGTAAAGTTCATATTAACGAAAGAAACATGTAATGTTTTAATTAATGAAAGAAACATGTAAAGTTTAATTAATGTAATATTGATTAAAATGATAAATGATCGGTACTGTAATCAAAACGTAAATTAAAACATACATTTGATAATGTAAGTTTTAATTAGTGTAATGGATGTCCATCTACACAATACAATCCCTGATGTTCAGAATGCCTTTGTTCAATACTTCACCTCCATATACGGCAACGCTAGCAACTTCAAACCTAACATTGAAGACATCCCATCTGAAATACTTCCTAGAATTACTGATGAACACTACAGCTTCCTATGCAATGAAGTGACTGATGAAGAAATTGAGATAGCGATGTTCTCGTTGAATAGTAACTCATGCGGTGGCCCTGATGGTCTGAATGCCAAATTCTTTACTACTTGTTGGACAATTGTGTCTTCTGACGTCATCAATGCCATCAAGTTGTTCTTTAAAAGATTTATGTTGTTCAGGTCCTACAACTACACTAATATTGCTCTCATCCCCAAGTTACGAAATGCCCACTATGTCAATGAGTACCGGCCTATTTCTTGTTGCAATACCATCTACAAATGCATCTCCAAAGTTATTGCTTCAAGACTTAAGCTTGTTATACCTACTTTGATCTCCACTAACCAAGCGGCATTTCTACCTAGTAGGAACATCCTTGATAATATTCTTCTCGCACATGAACTTCTTAAAGGTTACAATCGTAAAAACGGTTCGCCAAAGGCTATGTTTAAACTAGATATTATGAAAGCTTTTGATACGTTACAATGGGATAGTATTATTCGTATCATGGGGTATATGAATTTCCCTACACACTTTCTAGCTTGGATATATGAATGCATATCCACCCCAACTTATTCGGTCATTGTTAATGGCTTACCTGTTGGTTTCATTCGTAGTAAGCAGGGCATAAGGCAGGGTGATCCTATTTCTGTGTACATCTTCATAATTGTGATGGAGCTTCTGACTAAAATGATCAACAGGCTAATTGAGCACGGCAAGTTTAAGTGCCATCAAAAATGCAGTCAACCGAGTATATCAACGCTAATGTTTACAGACGACCTTGTTGTATTTTGAATGCCTGATATCAAAACTGTGAATAATCATATGTATACTCTAGATCAGTTTCATGATATGACTGGTCTGAAGGTTAATATTGAAAAATCTGACCTCATTTTGGATGGTGTCAATGTTGAACAGGAGGAAGCTATTTATCATGTTATTGGTCTGCATCATAACCTAAATACTATTTCATACCTGGGGCTTCCACTGGCAACGTCTAGAAAAACTTTAAACCATTGTCTTCCTTTATTTGAGAGGATTACTGCAAGACTTAACTGTTGGACAACTGTGAAACTTAGTCAAGCCGGTAGACTTACCCTTGTCAAGTCTGTTATATTTGCCATGCAAGTTTATTGGGCTAGAACCTATGTTCTGCCCTTAAAATTTATGAAAATGATTACTAGTGCATTCATGCGATATCTATGGACGGGAAGAACTAATGGCAGATACATTGCCCCCAGTTAATTTTAGCTGAGTTGAACTACCTTTGAATAAGGGGGGACTGGGTATTATCAGCTTAAAGCAGTGGAACAAAGCGGCGATAGCTAGACACGTGGATACTTACTTCAACAGTGCTGACAGTGTATGGGCTGAGTGGTCTCGAAACAACGTTGTTAAGAGTAGAAACTTTTGGAAAATGAATAAACCCCAGAATCTGAGCTGGACTTGGCAATGTCTTTTCAAGATAAAGGAAGAAGTCCTTCCTCTCTGTCAAATGAGCATCAAAAATATATACAGCGTAAGTTTTTGGGATGACCCATGGCTTGTTTCAGGGATGATACTTAGCAGGCTCTTAACTTACAATGAAATAATGCAAACTGGCGTTCACCTTGCAGCTAAGGTAAGTGATGTTCTTAGCAACATTCAAAGCACTAACTCCTTTTCATCCAACCAAAGAATTCAGCGTATTTGGTACTTGATTAGAAGCAAAACTACACTGTTAGCATCAAATGAGAGGCTGGTTTGGGATGTTAATAGGACCAAATTCAAAATTGGCTCTGTTTATGAACATCTTATGAAGAACAAAGTTCGGCCGATGTGGAAATGGTCCAAGCGAACATGGTATAAAGATAGTAGTATGAGAAACAACTTTCTTCTCTGGAAAGT
The DNA here is from genome assembly GCA_030765085.1 of Allium cepa. Classification (NCBI taxonomy): domain Eukaryota; kingdom Viridiplantae; phylum Streptophyta; class Magnoliopsida; order Asparagales; family Amaryllidaceae; genus Allium; species Allium cepa. The sequence goes on from CM060929.1 coordinate 1,045,037,426, forward strand.
GCTAAACCGCTCAATTCTTACTAAAACGAAACTTGTGTGCATGGGGTTGGATGTCAATATTCTTTGCACCTTCTGTAATGATCAAGCAGAAACTGTTGAACACTTGTTTTTTGAGTGTTCTGTCATTAATAATGTTTGGCAGCTTGTCAAGGCCAAGCTCTGCTGGGTTGAAGCTTTTAATGGTAACTGGAATGAGTGGAATAAACTACATGCGAGAACAGGGTTCAAAAGTAAAGAGAAGAGAGTTCTTCTTCATGTTTTGAAAATTTTACAGCCGTGGTCTGGAAGGAACGAAACACCAGGGTGTTTGAGCCAAACAATGCTAAATCTGAACCGGCTTTTAAGCTATGGGTGATGCACGTGATCAAGAATGCGCTGAGTATGCTATCATTCTACATTGATCCAGGAATACTTCACTCCTTTTAATGGGTGCACTCTCACTTGTTCTTCTGTTTTTTATTTTTGTTCCTGTTTTTTCTCCTTATGTGCATGTTGTTTGTAGCGCTTTGTTTTCCTTAGTTTTCTTAGAGCTTGCTCTCTGTAGTTTGTGTTGTATTCTTATTAGTGCTGCAATAAAATGGTGGGGGTCCATCCAACCCCGTCGGCCTTGCCAAAAAAAATTAATTAGTGTAATATTTATTTAAATGATATATTCTCTTTATTGTAATAAAAATGTAAGTTAATAACATACATGTGACATGTGAAGTTTTAATTAACGTAATATTGATTAAATGATAAATCTCTTTACTGTAATAGAAATGTAAATTAAAACGTACGTTTAATAATGTAAGTTTTAATTAGTGTAATGTTGATTTAAGTAATAAATGCTCTTTATTGTAATAAAAATGTAGATTAAAACGTACATTTGATAATGTAAGTTTTAACTAGTGTAATATTGATTAAAATGATAAATGCTCTATTGTAATAAATGTAAGTTAAAATGTACATTTGATATGTAAGTTTTAATTAATGTAAATGGCATATTTTAAATGATTAAAATAATAAAGTTTCTTTATTTTAATAATAAATGTAAGTTAATAATATACTTTTAACTTAACATAAGCATTTCAGCTTTAAATTGGATATTACAGTAACAAAGTTTATTTAACTATAAGGCTATGATAAAATGATCATGTTAAAATTTGTAAGTATATAAATACTTTGATTATATAAAATATTAAAGTGGAAAGTGTTACATTCCAAAAATGCTATGATTTTCTTAAGTATTACTTTTTCAAAATGCTATGATGTCTTAAGGTTATGTTTTCGAAATGCTATTATTTCTAAAATGTAATGTTTTTGAAATGCCATAATTATAGAGGTTACATTCTAAAGTGCTATGGTTTCTAAATTACTATGATTTTAATGTGTTATAATTGAATGTATAAAATTTGGGAGTGTTACAACTTTGAAAATGAATATTACTTTTCTAAAGAATAATGATACTGGGTTTATATGGTTTTGAAATGAATATGTTTGATTTGAAATACAAACCATTTGAAAATGAAATAACCACGGGTTATAATAACGTTGGGTTGTTAAAGAGACTGGGACCGGAAGTTGTCATACTCACTGCCAACTTCGAAAACCACTTTAACAACCGTATATGCGGTGGAGACTCCAGAATGAAGTAGGATGGCGGCGGCGTTCCTTTGAGGTATATACATAGACCCGATTCCCGTGAGTTGGCATAAGGTGGCTAAAAAAGGAGTGATTTCAGGCCAAGGAGGTAGCCCCTCTTATCAAACAAACTCCTTCGATATTATATTCTGACTTTGAGATTGATCTGGTGGCCACTTTTGATTTTTGATTTGGGGGTGTGGCTCGAGGTGGGCGGTAATAGCTGCTATGCGTTACCACCAGCCCATGTGCGTAATTGGTATATCTACCCTGGCATTGCCTTGTTGTGCAATGTCACCCACCTTAGCGAGCCTTGTACGAGTTTGGTTTTCTCCCATAGCACATGGAGTATTTAGGGTAGTCTTCCAATTTGGAAATGCGTTGATACTGGATGGACTACTGGGACTATTATTATGTTAAGGAGGAGATTATTATAACGCTATTATGTCACTTAAATCCTTATTCTTTCCATTGTTTTAATTTTTATGCTTTTGTATTGAAATATATTCTTATTCATGTTGTATTTGTTTGCATACAAGATTGGATCTCGACTCTCCATCACTGAAAAATATAGTCGTGCTTTGTCGTGCCTTTTCGTGCTTTGTGGATTTGGATTTGTGTCCTGAATTTCAATTCTAGCTTTTAAAAGGTGAGTTATTCACTCTAGACATTACTTACTTATATAATTATGGAATAATGACAAGTGAATATGTAAAACTGATATGTTATGTTTGTACCTGCTTGTGATATGTTTGTATGATGTTAAATGTTGTTTATATATCTATTACATCATCTGTTATGGTATTATATGCTATTCTGTTGTTATTTTTTTCCATTTTATCACACTGCAAGCTTCCTATCACTATGGGTTGAAATGATACATACCCGAACGGACTTTAGGATAAGGAAAATCACTATGGGCTAAAATGATAGGCTCGAGTGATTTTTATTGATTTTTGTTGTATTTATTTTTCTTAGGATTACGGGTTTGAAATGATAGAACCCGGATTTTTCTTTTTAAATTACAGATTGAAATGATATATATCTGTATCAATTGACCTACGTTAGAAAATATTATACAGGCCCATGGTTATATTTTTAAATAATATTTTCCTAAAAATTTATGAAGTATTTTTAAATAATATATTCCTAAAAGATTATTGTGTAATTTTGAGTTTATAAATATATGAAAGTTTAACTTAAAATTCGATTATACAAGTATATTGGTTTTTCTGTAAGTTAAAATTTATAAGTTAATAATTGGTTTTAAGTTGAATTAAAGATCTTTATTGATGATAAATAACTTAATAATTGAGTTTTACCTAATATGGAAGTTGTAAATCTAACCTAGAAATTGTTATGAATTATACTTTATGAAATAGACATGTTTTGGATGATAAATAACGTATTTTGAACTGGTAAAATGGAATACAGTTTTAATTGGACAATTTGTAATAAAATTTATTTAACTTGAAAATCATAGTTAATTGATGTCTAAATGAATAGATCTATGAAGAAAATTTGATTGTTATATTAACTATGATTAAATATTCTTTTATGAAATGTTACGTTTTGTACGATAAATAGCTATGACTTTAAAATGGAAAAATGTAAGTTAAAAAATACACGTGAGATGTAAGTTTAATTAATATTTTAATTGATTAATATAATAAATGTTCTTTACTGTAATTAAAAAAACAAAAGAAACATGTAAAGTTTTAATTAATGCAAAAAAGTGTAAAGTTCTAATTAATGGAAGAAACATGTAAAGTTTTAACTCATGAAAGAAACAAGTAAAATTTTAATTAATGTAATATTAATTAAAATGACAAATGCTCGTTACTATAATCAAACGTAAATTAAAATGTACATTTGATAATGTAAGCTTTAATTCGTGTAATATTGATTTAAATGATAAATGCTCTTTATTGTAATAAAAATGTAAGTTAAAAACATACGTGTGACATTTAAAGTTTTAATCACTACAAGAAAATTGGCTTTTGGTTGCAAAAATTGGTGGCGTTTAAACGTAAATGCAACTAATAATATTTCACCTTATCATATAAATGCAACAAAAAATATCTCACTTCCCGCCTTTATAAAAAAATTCCGCGTTTGCCCAAATAAACATAACCCAAAAGGTTACCGCCTTGCTATTCCTCTACTGCTTAGAACGATTCAACTCTTTTCCCAAAATAACTAACCCTAAATCAAGTGCAATCCCCAATCGTAGCTTTTATTCCTTTGGATGAGTTCAGAGAAATGAATTTGACGAAGCAAGTTCAACAGTTCAACAAATCGTAGCTCAAATCAAAAAAATCGCACAAAAATTTCAACTCAGAAAATCGAAGTATTTTTTTTCGAGGTGAGGTCTAAAGTCAATTCAGGTTGCATGTTGTTAGATGCTGAATTATGGAAGGTCGTCGCTCGATATTAAGGATTAAGTAAGGTGCGGCTTGGAGCCTTTGCTTTGGCTTCGAGGAACTCACTACTCGTTTTGGGTTTGCGGTTTGAATTGGTTTCTGGTGTAGTAGAAGATGAGGCGATTAGGGGATTTGGGCGATTGAAAGTCGCAAATTGATAGATGCGGTTGCGAAAGTGGTTTCATTGGCGATTCCGGGTTGCGTGTATGATTTTTGGTCTTCCTGTTTGAATTAGTTGCAGGCGGTTCAAACTATGTAGAAGGAGGGATTAATTGGTATGGAAAGGTGAATGTTTGTGAAGTGGGAAAGTTGTAGAGATGCACAGAGAATGTGCAGTGTCTAAGTGGCAAGTTGTTGCAGTTTTGCGAGAACAGGCTGGAGTGTGTTGTAGTTGAATGATGAGAGTGGAGCAGTAGTATCTGTAGACAATGTTTGTCGATGAATGGTGGTTCAGTTGTATGTAGTAGGGGTTTTGCGTGCAAGCAGGGTGGGTCAGTTGAGATTATGCAATGGTTGGTAAGGGGTGATTGTAGTTGTTGTGTGGTGGACGGATGGTGAAAGGGATGAAGTATGTTAGAAGAGAATATGTGACAGTTTTATGGAGTTTGATGGTATGTGACAGTTTGATTAATGATATGGAGGAGGTGAATGTAACTGGTCGGAGGGTAGTATTGGCAGGAGATCGTTGATATTTAGATGTAGGGAGTTAAGAAAGCAAGTGTTGTATTGAAGTGTTGTTTGTGAAGGGTGAATGATACTCTGTTGAAGCGTTGTTGATAGAGGTAGCGACTGTTTGTTGCTTAATGTACAGTCAAGGAGGTTTTAGTTGCTGGTTGTATGGATGGTTGTGGCGGATGCTGCAGTCTTGTTCCGAGACAGTGGTGAGAAATTCATCGGTTAGAGGGCTTTTTGTGTACTATTTGCAGGAATTTCGCTTCCTTTGGCACTTAATACAAAGTATACGTCTCTACTTTCTTAAATCAATTCAGTTATCATTTATAATGATTTTTATAATCTACAAGGCTCTCTATTATAGGTTTACTTCATCAATCACTGGTATGATGGAACTCGATGCGGAAATTTCAAAGTGTTCCTGGACTCCATTTTTAGAGCAGGTATCTTACATTGGTTAATTTGGTTCGAAATGAACAATGCTCGCCCTGTTTTGAACCATTAAATCATCATAGCAGTGAACACGTCCCTTTTATTCACTAGAGGAGAAGAGCATGTCGCGTTATATGCAACTACATAATACTACAAAATTTAATTGATGTTAATTTATATTTTGTATTCAGTTGGTAGGGCAAGTAATATGATAGTATTTAGATCACACCCTACGGATTGTGGCGGTAACTCCCTCAGTTAGTTTGATCGCAGATTAAGACTTTGGTATGGTGAAGCCTTTGATATCGTGAAATATAGAACGAAAGCTTTTCAAAGATTACTACAAAGAATTCATCAAATTTCCTTACTTCATTATTACAAGTTTTAAAACTGTTGCTTATTTTGTTCATCCATTGTTGCAATCTTCTAGATTTAATATTTACTGGTATTAAGGTAATTATTCCTCCTTGTTAAAGTTTTTACTTGCATGATTTTGCTACCACTGTATCACAATTTATCCAGTGGGTATATACTATCTTGTACTCTAGTAAGTCCAAGCAGATTTTCCTGCGTGTATATAGTGATATTCATACAAAAATATTGCCGATGGGCTTTTTTCCATCTAAACTTGCCAAGACATCAAGTACTTTCCAATATAATCGAACCAAAAATAATTAATACAATAACAAAGCTCTTTGGATAAACTCTTAGGCACTATATTAACTGCACCTTCCTTTTTCAGCATTTCTCGATCCAAGCCATCATGCTACTGATTACTGTTAACTTTGACAAGATACATATAGCTGCATGCTGTTTAATTTATTGATAGGAATGATATTGTTTTTATATATTTTCCCAGATTACCACAGAAAACATTTAGCTCCTACAACGCAGTGTGGAGCTAAAATGAACCAAAATTTAGGAGGGGCATTAGATAAGTGATCCAATGATCCAAATTTTGCAAACTTTCCCTACTCTGTAAAATAACACTATGTACGAATATTCAATTTTTATTCTATTCCCTAAAAGCCAAATTCATTTCATAGATCATTTTTATTGTTTGCAAACCAGAAACCATTTACAAACTTCGCATGATAAATAATTGATTTCCATAATTAAACACGCAAGTTTTTGTTGCACATGTTTCATACCATCTATCTTTATGTGCTGCTCATCTGAACTCCAAAACTCAATTAATATAATCTGTTGTGACTCTCTGTCAACTATAATCGATTTCATGTGTTGTGTGGCCATTGTGTTGGATAGTGATTTTCTTTTCTCTTTAAATCAAATTTATTGTTACCTCTTTGAAGAAAACAGATATTTCAGATACTATTTTAAATTGGTTTGAATGGGCCGGGTCATAGTGCAAAACAATAACCCAGACCCTTTTTCAGTTTTACACAAGCGTTGCTACACTGAACATATCTTTTGATTGATTCAATTGTTGTTATTTTAACCGCTCAAGTTGGAAAATTTTCTATAAGGATAAGCATAAACACCTTCTAACCATATTTATGGAAAATAAAAGAGAGAGAAAAGGGCATCATATGATCTTATTTCGAAGGGAAATGGATAGGGAAGAAGGGGAAGGTGTTTGGGGGGGGGGAGGGGAAGAGTGAGGGAGGGCGGGAAATATTATGGTGATGCTATCATTTTAGAATAATAGCCTGACTTTATTTGCAACTTAAAAAGAAGGACAAGGAAGCTATTTCTAATGCAATGCCAACATTTTAGCATGAAAGTAATAAATAATTTTGGTAATATTCTGTTGGGTTGGTTAAGTATCTTTATTACTACATAGAGTAAATAATGTACCAATATTACATATTATTATACACAACCATAAAAGATTGGTACACACAAGACAATGCGAAGCATTATCAATTTATAATATACCTTGTTTGCTCTTGATTAAAAACATGTCTCATTGAAGTTGCAGAAGTATTTGGAAGTTATAACATAGATAAGCATACCTCAATCATTAAAATTTCATAATATGCTTAAATATACAAATACTAGAAAGCAAGGCTGATACTTTTGTCCACTTATGAGAAACGAGGAAGATCAATGACTAACATATGGTTTCTTAACATGAACAGTTATAAAGAAGAAAGAAAATGAGACCATTAAAAGAATTTTTTTTGCCCAATGCACAAAAAAATAATGAGACTATTGGCTGACATCATTATTTCCTCCTAATTATGACTTCCTATTCACGGAAATAAGTTCAGTTTCAAATCTCGTGTCACTAAACCTGATGTCAGACAATGAATTAGTAAGCAATACTTAGTACCGAGAACCAAAGTTAAGACCTAGTACATTCAAAGTCCATTGCTTAAATACCAACGATACACACATATGCACACTAGTGTATATGACACACATACGCGGGTTATTAAATATTGTGAAAGTATGAGAGTATTCATGCGACTAAGTATTGTGAAAGCTGCTTTATTTGGAGAAAAATAAGCCTACACCATGGTTTTCTGTCTTAGCTGTACTATAAGGTAAAATGGATCGATTTACCTTCACAAGGCCTCGAATTCAAATATTTTTAAAGGGCATTTTAATACAAATCCATGAAAATTAAAAGAGTTAGTTGTCACTGCAGTGCAAAGTTATATTGCTCTTTTAAGAAAAATGAGTTTACATCTTATTTTCTTTATCTTACTCATTATAAGGAACATTAGAAAATTTTCCATCACAAGTCATTGAATTCAAATTTTATTAAACAGTATTTTAATGCAAATTTGTATAAATGTAGAGAGGTAGCCTTAATTGTAGTGCAAAAGCACATTGTTTTTATTTATTTTTTGGAGAAAATCAAGTCAATGCCATGTTTTTAATATTTTAGCTCCATTACAGGGTAAATGGATCGGTTTACTATTAAGAGAATGAAAATGCAATTATGAAATTGGAGTTTAAGGGGTGAAATTGTTATATCAATAGCTTCCTTGGCATATATTTGTCTGCATTTCTAGCTCAGGCTGTATGAAATTTCATGCCTTTTATATAAAAATGTGCTTAGATTTAGTTAATGATTGATACGAAGGTAAATGTTTATTTCTCTGTTCCACATCTTATTGATTTAGTAATATTGTATGGTCTGTACATGCATATGGTAGAGCAGTAGAAAGAATTAATGTTTTAGGAAAGACCATACCGCCATGTGTAAAGTAGTAAAAATCAGTTGTATTAATCTTATTGATTTAGCTTTTGTGTCATGTTTGAAAAAAAATTATACCAGATTTATTATTCTCAAACTAATATATATTAGTTGTGATCTGATTATTAAGGAGTCGTGTACTCCAATGGTAACTGTATCATCCTAATTTATCAGCTAAATTTGGCTCAGGACCTAATTTGTTTCTAAATTATATCATAATTTAAATCTTTACAAAAAATTCTATGGCTTTGGTTAAGTTTCAAGCGAAGCTCGAATAGTTAATTGATGAACAAGAAATGACAGATTGACAATGAAGAGTTGAAAAATAGAATATTTCATTCAAACAAGTGAAGAGTTAGAGGAAGACAAGAAGGTATTGTTTCTTCATATATTTTCAACAAATTTCATTATTTTCAGTTTTATACCAATTTTTTGTTTTACGTTACCGCCTTGATTCAATGTTACTTGATTTCACATCCTTCCTTCTACCACAACTTTTTTCGCAGGTTCTAATCCGAAGAAGTCTCCCTCTTAAGTCTCTATGTCATCGCATATATCTACTGATATCAAATCAATTATCGAGGTAAGAAATATCAACTCACCTCTTTTTCCAATGAAAATTTATTCAAAGGATTTTCATACATTTCCCATTCGGACCATTACAAGCTCCTTCATGGACCTTAGTTGGTATCATCTGATTCTGGTTCACCTTGAACCAAAGATATTAATTTTGTTTGTCATCAGTGACGAAGTCAACTGTCTTCGGTTATTGTTATGTGCCTAAATAGATCGTTGAATATGAAGAGATTACTTTTAACTTTGATCCCGTAGTATGTGTTTAGTACCATTAAAACATAAATAACTTTATCCTTTGTTGTCAATTTTTTGCTCATCTAATGATCATCGCATATTTCATTCGTTTTAATTAGCTTGCATATTATTGGCTAATAAAAAATGTAAATGTCTTCTCCGACAAAAACAAAATATAAATAAGTAGGCATTGGAAACAAAAACTGATGTATACATATACCAGTAGCTGGGAATGGGTAACTATAGGCTCTACAGATAAAGGAAAATGAATAGAAATATTGGAAAAAAAGTAGCTTGATCGATGTATGGTGCCTTTTTATGTTATATCAAATACAAATTGATGCATCAATATCAGTAAAATAATAATAATATAAATTCTCACTGAACAAAGTAAAATTGTGTTTTTGGATTCTTAAATTTCATTTCATAACCTACGCAGAGCTAGTTGTAATATACAATTATATTTCACACTAATTTTAAATCCTGTGAACTCATGATTCAAAATTTAAATATTGTTTCTATTAAAAAAAAAAAATTTTAAATCGAAACCGTAAATCTAAACCGCATTTCGAAAACCTTGGGCACTGTCACACAATTCCATCCTAGCAGAAACATGACTTTCAATAATAAGTTCTTACATATACTAACATTTTCAATTATTTTCTCGTATTTTTTATATCATTTGATGACAGATGTGAAGAATATAAAATGTGTGATCAACTTTGATTTCCTATCGTGTCTGGACGATTATGTTTATCGAATAAGACGAACTGGGAGAGTAGGTGCCAAAGGCACTGCACACATATTCTTCACAGATGCAAGTGCAAAGTATGCCAAAAACCTTGTCAAAATTCTTGAAGAAGCTGGACAAACCACACATCCCGAACTGGCTGCTATGGCCAGGTCATCCAGCAATAGTGCAGGTGGTACATATACATATCCTTTTGACCTTGTTATGCTTATTAAGTGATTAAGAAAGCTAGTCCATGGTCTTATGAGTCTATTTTGTAGTTGATAGTTTAATTTTGTTATCACCGGCGTCGCCAAAACCATATTACCATGTTCTGTTCATTCGCATACGGTATAGGAATAAAAATGAGTGGGTATGGTGGTTAATATCGCTCAAAGACCGATATTCTGTATTTTTTAAAGTGGGAATATCCTACCTGCTAGTGTTGAATCTGTTGAATATGAGCGGAGCAAATAGCAGCACCAATAAATATTCAGATATATCTATCTTGCCTTACCATGTACACAAGTCCCTTTACAAAAATATTCTTGATACTCTGAGTGTATACCTTAAGCAGCATGTTTCTTGCCTACTTTAAATATATTTTATTGAATTTCGCATATGAATCTTTGGACTTGCACATAGTTAAGTCTGGTCCTTTTTGCAGTGGTTGTACATTTCTAATAGGGTAGCTAAAAACACTAGAAATTATGGTTATACCTTTTTTATTCCAATATTAAAGTTTTAGATCCTCATTGTTGAGTATTACTTGTCTACAGGTGGATGAACTTCTCCGAAGAAATTATCAGTTGCTTATGGTGTTTGCTTAGCTAGTTGTTTATGGTATTTGCTTAACTAGTCATCTATGTATGGATTTTATGGTAGTTCAGTTGTTTATTTCGCTTTGTTTATGGCATTTCAGTTATATAAACTTCTCTACGTATGGATTTTATGTTAACTTTTGTCTTGAAATTATTGTATATATGTACTAGTTGTGTGACTGTGTACGGTTATGTGCTACTTCTGTATCAATGTATGGTAATGTACTACTTGTGTTTATGGTAGTTCATTTGTTCATGTATTTTTTGTTTATTATTGAACTATTTATTATTACTGTTTAATATAAATTATGAATAAAGTGAATTGGAGAGTGAACGAGCTAGCAGAATGTGAGAAATAGACATTGAAAAGCAAAAATATTTAGTGGCGTTTATCCGACGCCACGGAAAAAATATAATGGCAGAAAAAAACGCAACAAAAAAAATATTGCTGCGGTGAAATATATATTGTGGCATATAATAAACGCAGCTATAAGATTTGGGTTTAAGTTATAACCCAAACATCACTTTTGGTGGCGTTTCAACATGCTACAAAAAAAGATTTATGGTGGCATTTTTTTGCCGCCGCAATAAGGCACATTATAACGGTGTTTACAAAAACGCAACCAAAAATATTGGCTTTTTAGTTGCATGTTGTATGGTGGTGTTCTCTAAAACGCCACCATAAGTTATGGTTGCTTTTTTTGTGTGCCACCAGAAGTACTTTTTGGTGTAGTGAGTTAATGTAATATTAATTGAATGATAAATGCTCTTTATGTAATAGAAATGTAAATTAAAACATACATTTAATAATGTTAGTTTTAATTAGTGTAATGTTGATTTAAATAATAAATGCTCTTTATTGTAATAAAAATGTAAATTAAATCGTACATTTGATAATGTAAGTTTTAATTAGTGTAATATTGATTAAAATGATAAATGCTCTATTGTAATAAATGTAAGTTAAAACTTACATTTGATATGTAAGTTCTAATTAATGTAAATGGCGTATTTTAAATGATTAAAATAATAAGGTTTTTTTATTGTAATAATAAATGTAAGTTAATAATGTACTTTTAACTTAACATAAGCATTTCAGCTTTAAATTGGATATTACAGTAACAAAGTTTATTTAACTATAAGTCTATGATAAAATGACCATGTTAAAATTTGTAAGTATATAAATACTTTGATTATATAAAATATTAAAGTGGAAAGTATTACATTCCAAAATTGCTATGATTTTCTTAAGTATTACTTTTTCAAAATGCTATGATGTCTTAAGGTTACGTTTTTGAAATGCTATTATTTCTAAAATGTAATGTTTTCAAAATGTTATGATTATAGAGGTTACATTTTAAAAGTGCTATGGTTTCTAAATTATTATGATTTTAATGTGTTATAATTGAATGTATAAAATTTGAGAGTGTTACAACTTTGAAAATGAATATTACTTTTCTAAAGAATAATGATACTGGATTTATATGGTTTTGAAATGAATACGTTTGATTTGAAATACAAACCATTTGAAAATGAAATAATCATGGGTTATAATAACGTTGGGTTGTTAAAGAGACCGGGACCGGAAGTTGTCATACTCTTTGCCAACTCCGAAAACCACTTTAACGACCGTGTACGCGGTGGAGATTCCAGAATGAAGTAGGATGGCGGCGGCGTTCCTTTGAGGCATATACGTGGACCCGACTCTCGATTGAGTTGGCATAAGGTGTCTAAAACAAGAGCGATCTCGGGCCAAGGAGGTAGCCCATCTTATCGGATACACTCCTTCGATATTATATTCTGACTTTAAGATTGATTTGGTGGCCACTTTTGATTTTTGATTTAGGGGTGTGGCTCGAGGTAGGCGGTAGTAGCTGCTACACATTACCACCAGCCTGTGTGCGTAATTGGTATATCTATCCTGGCATTGCCTTGTTGTACCGTGTCTCCTACCCTAGCGAGCGTAGTACAAGTTTGGTTTTCTTCCGTTGCCCGTGGAGTGTTTTGGGTAATCTCCTGATCTGGAGATGCGTTGATAATGGATGGACTACTGGGGCTATTATTGCATTAAGGGGAAGATTGGGTAACTCCTTTACGTTATTTAAAAGTAAGTTTATTTTACTGTAGACATTATTATAATAGCGAAATATTACTACGTAGTAAATAGTTTAATGGATCCTTAGAGGATGGACGTCCCCAAGCATCCTTTAAGTTACTTGTACATTTATATTACAGTTTATTTGAGTTGATTTACATTATATAAGTATGTATATCCTGACTCGAGTGTTTTTTTTTTCTTTATGCTCGGGTCAGACTGAGTGATGCAGCATTTGTGGCTCACCTTCGGAGTTGGAGCTTTGCTTGAAGATCCATCTATCCTTTTCATTTAAGTCATTCAGTTGATTCCAATTATCCATTTGTTTCCAGCGTTGTATTCAGCTTTGTACTTGATTATCTTCTTGTTACTTCTGTTGTATCTTGTTTAACTCCAATGTATTTATATAGTAGCTTCATGAACTACTATCTCTTTGCATCCACCGCATTATATTACTCTGTGTTTGTGATTCTGTGATTTATTTATTTGCTGTATATTCTGAGATTTGCCAGGTTTATTTTATAATTCGGTGTTTTAAACAATTCAAGTCCGACATGTGCAGATGCGAATGGTTGAAAATATCGGGTTGTTACAATCCCAAAGAGAAGCTGCGTGGGAAGTGGATGGTGGCGCTCAAAAGCTAGCACAACAAGTTGTTGTTCCTCAAGAGGAAGCTAAACCGCAAGTAGGTAGGAGTAGTAAGAGGAAGAGGGATAACAAAGGAGTAAAACAGTCCCCGAACTAAGATGATCAAAAGAAAGGAAAAAGGGTGTCGAAATGCTTTAATTGCAATGAGATGGGTCACATTAGTGAGGACTGTAAGGAACTAAAAGGTGGAGACAAGAAGTGCTTCAACTGTTGTAGGACTAGGAATGTTAGGATAGATTGTCCAGAGCCGATTAAGGGGGCACAATCCCAAATGAAGGATGGTTTGTGGAAGAGTACATGGAAGCCTATTTTCTATGATTGTGGAGAGAAGGGTCATTTCGCCAAAAATTGTAAGGCAAAAGGCAAGAAATGCTACAACACCAAAAGCTTGGGCATATTTAGAAGGATTTTCCAGAGCCATTGAATCAGAAGCAGATAGTGAAAGCATATACTATCGATGCAGTTTTTACTTTGTCGAATGCTCTTGATTCAAACGGATTCGCTATCGATTAGAAAGCTGTCTAGTTATATTGTAATAAAACCTACAAGCGCATGGTGTACAATCATTATACGTATGCAAGTACGGGTCGATCCCATGAGGAAATACTAATTTCAAAATTGTAGGATCTAGATTAACCCTAGAGGGGGGTGAATAGGGTTATAGCAAATTTTCTCGAATTAAACACAAAAACAAACTACAGAGAAATAAATATGCTGAAAAGTAAATCACAAAAAAAATTTACCCAGCTTCGGCAACCCCTGCCTACTGCTGCATTTCCAGATTTCTATTAGAATTAAACAGTCTCCCGCTTACAAACACTCTAACAGACTCGCAAACCCTGCTCCCGCTTACAAACACTCTAATAGACTCGCAACCCCTGCTCCCGCTTATAGAGTTTTGCAAACTCGCAAACCCTGCTCCCGCCTATGGAGTTTTGCAAACTCGCACACCATGCTCACTGAACTAATTCTAACTAGACAATCTGACACTACCTACAACCTAGGTGGTGATTTACCAAGGTTTGACAACCTTAAAAAGAGAATTTAAATTTGAAACAAATTTAAAAACAAATTAAAACTAAAACCCTAATAACAACTAAAGCCCTATTAAAAAAAACAAGCCGACCCAATTTATTATTTTACCCGATCCCCCTTTTTTTCTTTGTGAAGAATGGCTGCCGTTGCTTTCTTTGTTCGGTCTGAATTAGGGCTTCGGTGGTCTTTAATGATGCCGATCGAATTTGTTGCTCTTTGCTTCCCTGATGATCGACAGCTTGCTTTACTTGAGGTTGTTCGCAGCTGCTCCTCTGTTGATCGTTTTGTGATGATGTCGGCCGCTCCTATTTGATCGAGTTCACTGTTTTCCTCGGTATGTAAATTCCTTGTTTGTGCTTTACTGATTTTCGTACTCGAACTCGATGCAGTGATTTATCTTGCCGATGATGATTGTGGGTTTATATTTGGATTCGATTCGAATTTTCCACACTTCTGATGATGATTTGCGGGTTGGTATTTATATGAATTCCAGGTCCTTAATCAATCTTTCCTAAAATTGTTACAACTTGATACACACGGTTCTGATTTTGAAACGTTCGATTTTCCCTTGATTCATACGGCAAAGAACTTTCCTCTTTTATTTGTTTTGACTTTGTCAAAAAATTGCACACATTTGATTTTTGACTTGGTTAACATCTGCTTTGACACGGCTTCGGCCATCTTTATGTTCATCCCTGTCTTTGGCTTCACTGTTTTCACTGTTCTCACATGTACATGCTTCAACATGATTTCGACTTCACTTTGTATTATGACTTTGAATTGTAGACTTCATGTATGTTGGTTTGTTGAATTCACTACTGGTCTCTGTTCATGTTGGCACTGGATTTTGTTGTGATCTTCATTATTGTTTACATCCATTCTGGTTGTTACTGCATTCATGTTGTTGTGCACCGATTTGAACTTCTGGCTAGTTTCAGTTTGGTATACAGCCTCGACCTGATGCACTGTGGTTTCATGCCTTATGCTTGCATACATCTTACAATCCATTTGATCACTGTAGTTGCATTCTATTATTTTCTTGTATCAGTTCTCGGCCACATTGTTTCCATTGCTATGCCTTGTTGAGTTTTGTTTCATGTTTGGACTGGTTTGAATGGTCACTGACTTTGTTTTAGAATACTTGTTTGTGCATTGCCATATATCTGTAGCTTGCATGAATCATTTCTGTGTTTCATAAATTCTGATTGTTGACTCGTCTTGATGCTATATCATGATACTTGATATTGTTGTTGTTTACTGAGTCATGATAGTCAAGTTGCATTCATGTCTACTGCATAGTGGTCTTCATTGTTGCTGCTTATGTTGGTGGCAATCTTCAAGTCAGTTTGCATCATTTCAGTGGTTACTTGAGTATTGAACTGCTTCCTGTACTTGTATCACTGTAGTCTTGGCTTTGGTTTTGCTTCATGTAGCTGTTGGTCTGAGTTGTGCACTTATGGTGCTCTTGTAGTCGAGTCTGCATATGTGTATTTTGTAGCAGTTTGATCTGGCATTTGTATTCAGTGAGTTTGATGTTCCGTTGCATGTGTTGCCCACCATGTTGCATGCATTGAGTAACTAATTTTGGTTCTTGATCATTGCTTGTGACATCCATGTTGCAACTGGTTTGTACTTTGAATGCATCTGTGCATATCATTGTTGCATTACTGGTCTTTGCATCCATTCATGTTGATTTTTGAAATTTCACTTGAGTTGAATCCAATTTCAAAAATTCGGGTTTGACCTTGTGCTCGTGAATATATTACACGTGAGTTGAACCCGGCTTTTCATTTGGGTTTGACCTGTGCTCACCTATCCCTGTAGCATTATCAAGTGTATATCGATGTGCACGGCCTTGTGGCATGTACATGATACACTGTGCATGTCATATTGTTCGTGTATGATGAATTCAAATGTGAATGATGACAAACAACCCAAATAACTGGGGCAAATCATATTTTCAAAAATCATATTTCATTTTATATTGCAAAAATATTTCTTTTTCAATTTTACTGCGTTAGTGAATATTTTTGCAGATTTCTCAGATGTTGGATTATAACTGGAATGAAGTTGAAGATGAACTACGAGTGTGAGTGATATGTAGTGAGGCATTTATGTAAATTGAATTGTGATGTAATTACAATCAAAATTGTATATGTATAGTGAGAGCTTGAATTTGTACTATTCAAAATTGTAATAAATATTTGTTTGAATAAAATTTCTGTTTGAACTCAAATTCTGTGTAAATTACTTTATTCAACAAATATTTATTTAATCTATGAAAAATGAAATAGTACATTAACAAATACATTTAAATGAATGTATATATGTTTATTACCATCAAACAAAAATCATATAAGCGCATATTCAACAATCTCCCCCTTTTGATGATAACAAACATATATTTGAGATTTTGACTATGTTAAATGTATTTGATCAATGATATACTCTAATTGCTCCCCCTATTTAAGTGCTTCCTCTCTACATGATGCTCCCCCTACATATATGCATACAAATAGAAATATACAAATGAGCCTAGATGCAAATGGAAAATTATTTGACCTTTGCTTGATTTTATTTGACAAAATCTTAACTTTTCTCTCCCCCTTTTGTTATCAGCAAAAGAATAATAGTGTTAGAGAAAAATAGAGATAAAGTGATCGATATTAATCCAACATTAAAACTCAATTGAATATAAATATTAAACTTCAATAAAAATCAAACAAAAATCATAACTACCCCTATTAGGCGCATATTCCACTTTTAGAATGATTGTAATGATGTTCTCATATAAAATCATACAGTTGTATCCACTTGTGGTACATTTATATCAGGAATTTGAATACCTACTAATCATGCATAACCGTTCGGACTTTTAAATGAGATTAGTAGTATTCCAATTTAATTTTTAAAAATGAATTCAAGTATCTTCTAACCACTCATGACCGTGAGGACTTTTAAATGGGATTAGAATCAACTTGTCTATTTAATCAATCAAATTTGATATGCCTTCCATACATGCATAACCGTAAGGACTTTTAAATGAGCATGGAAGCACATAATCAAAAATCCAAGTAATTCACCCATGCATAACATAAGGACTTTTAAATGAGAGTGAATACTTTGGTATTTATTTATTTTTACAAAAAAATGTGAAATGAAAAACAAATGATCCCTGATTATAGTACCACATATCGACGAACTATATTGAATTTTTTGAAAAACAATGGTCGATAGAAATATGATAGATATAGAAATGGTCATGGAATCTTTACCCAACAAAAACTTTTATAACTCTTGTTTGAATTCGTAAAGAAATTTTCCAAATATACTTTCTTGAGTAATGTATGTTAAATATCAACACTTATCATCTTTTCAATCACTATTTATCTTTTTGATAATTAGTAGGGAGTCGGATTAGTCAAAATTTGTCATTTAAAATCAAATAAAAATGACTAATCTGAAAATATGGTCAACAATGATTTTCTCGAAGGGGTTATATAAGAAAAAAAAATCTGATATTTGAAAATTATTTGTAATGAAAAGTATGCAAATATTTTCTTTGAAAAACGATGCAGTTACTAAATGTCTTACCATAAATCACGTTCAACTAGTAAGTTTTCTATCGACTAGATTACCAGTGTAATCTGCATCTGAATTTCTCTTTCGCTTCAAAAACATCACTAATTAAATTTGATAGACCAGGCCATGAAGTATGCAAAAAAATATCTCAAAATCAAATTTAACAGCTTTTCAAATGACATTCTCTTGAATTTGAAATGAAGCCGTGTAAATAATCAAAGAACCATGAACATAAAGTTAGACAAATTATAACCAAATGTATTAATATCCAACAAAACGCTATTTTTGATCCAACCTGATATAATAAAAAAATTTAGGGAATTTTATAGTGTTTTTGGCATAAATATAATTGGCCAACTATGTTGAACAAGTCAGAATCAAAATTATCATCTTTACAACATCTCAATATTGGCTGATTTTATTCAGAATACAGTGCAGATTATCACATTTAATATATCGATCAAATAAATATACCTTCACCTGTTTTACCTTTATGATAATTTTTCGTGATTGCCCATTGTGATTCTGTCACCTTTGTACTAGGCTAAGGAACTTTGCTTTGTTGCCCGTTGTGTTTCTGGAACAGCCAAAATCCAGAGAACGGTGTTGTTGTTCCTTAGCCTGCCACCATACCTACACGATGAAATATTTTTGTGACCTATTTGTTTTTATAGGTCCATGATTGTTAGTGGCTGAAGCATTATGAACAAACAATCCCTTTGGAACTCAAACTTGTTTAGTCCTTTCATTCTTGTTCCAACAGACATGTAATTTGTTTGTAGAATTCTTAGGAACCCAAACTTGTATAAATTTTGTGTTCTTGTTCCTATGACTACAATTTTCAACACGATGTCCAATTATTTCACATCGAGAAAAGACACTCTTACCTTTTGCATTACCATCAACTTGTGTTTTCCCAAAACCTAGTCCTTTTCTGTTGTTAGCAAAAAATTGATTTCCCAATAGCATGTTGAAAGATTTTTCGCCTCTTGAAAAGTTATTCAGAGATTTCTCAAGATTTTGGACTTTGGTTTTTAGTGTTGTGTTTTCAGTTACAAGTGAGGTGCATCTATTTATAAAATCCTTTTTCCTAGTGTCAATGATTTCCTTAAGACTCAAGTTTTCTTTTTCAAGATTCTCAGAGCTATTCTTAAGTCTTGATAATTTTGAATCTAAATTTTACATTTTTTACATTCTAGGTTTTGAATATTTTCAAGTTCAGTTTCTAACCTAAAATTTTCACGAGCAAGTTCTCTCCTATCAGATCTTAGTTTTTCAATTTTAGATTCAAGAGTATCAACTACTTTAGTAAGATCAAGACACATAAAAACAAGTTCTTTATAAGAATAGTCACCTACCTCACTAGATTCCTCTGAGCATGCTTCTGAATCTGATTTTGCCACAAGACACAAGTTAGCCTCCTCTGAGCTATTATTCGAAACTACCTCTCCTTCTTCATTATCCCAAGTTGCTGCAAAGGCCTTCTTCTTCTTCTTCTTCTTCTTCTTCTTTCCTTGGTTGTTTTTAAGAAGTGGGCATTCTTGTTTGAAGTGGCCAGGCTTGCTGCAGTTGAAGCACGTCAGTTCATTATCGGAATTATCAGAATCTTTTGACCTATTACCACTTGTTTTCTTCTTGCGTGGCTTGAATCTTGACCATTTTCTAAGATTATTGACAGCCATTGCAAGCTCTTCAATTGGATCTTCTTCTTCTTCATCGCTCTCTTCTTTGCTCTTTAAGGAAATCGTCTTCTTCTTTGATTCGGAGTTGTTGCGTTCCTCCTTTGCTTTTAGCTCAAGCTCATATGTCATCAAGTTGTCGATCAACTCCTCCATGCTTAGTTTACTCAGACCTTTCGATTCTTGTATTGCCATGACTTTTGCCTCAAAGTTCATTGGTAAAACTCGTAGCACCTTCCTCACAAGCTCCACCTCAGTGAATACCTTCCCAAACGCTCTAGCGTTGTACACCCAAGTTGAAAAGCTTCCAAACATGTCTTTTATGCTCTCGCCTTTGTCCATCACAAAATTCTCGTATTCATTGCTGAATAGGGCTAGACGAGACTCCTTGACTTGAGAAGTTCCTTCATGTGTCACCTCCAAAGTATGCCAAATTTCCTGTGCAGTTTTACAATGAGAAATTCTATTAAATTCATTCTTATCAAGAGAACAGATCAGAGCATTCATGGTTTTAGCATTTGTAGTTTTTAATCACTTATCGTTAGCATTACACCTATCCTTAGGTTTAGGAATCTCTGTATCACCAATAGTTATAGTGGGAGATTTATAGCTAGTTTCAATAATGTCCCAAACATCATAATCAACAGAACTAAGATAAATGCCCATCCTAACTTTCCAATAAGCATAATCATTCCCATTAAACATGGGTGGCCTAACAATAGATTGCCCCTCAGAAAAAGCATTATTTGATGGATTCATGACTCTAGACTTAAAGAAAAATACCGTGCTCTGATACCACTTGTAGGATCTAGATTAACCCTAGAGGGGGGGTGAATAGGGTTATAGCAAATTTTCTCGAATTAAACACAAAAACAAACTGCAGAGAAATAAATATGCTGAAAAGTAAATCACACACAAAATTTACCCAGCTTCGGCAACCCCTGCCTACTGCTGCATTCCCAGATTTCTATTAGAATTAAACAGTCTCCCGCTTACAAACACTCTAACAGACTCGCAAACCCTGCTCCTGCTTACAAACACTCTAATAGACTCGCAACCCCTGCTCCCGCCTATAGAGTTTTGCAAACTCGCAAACCCTGCTCCCGCCTATAGAGTTTTGCAAACTCGCACACCCTGCTCACTGAACTAATTCTAACTAGACAATCTGACACTACCTACAACCTAGGTGGTGATTTACCAAGGTTTAACAACCTTAAAAAGAGAATTTAAATTTAAAACAAATTTAAAAACAAATTAAAACTAAAACCCTAATAACAACTAAAGCCCTATTAAAAAAACAAGCCGGCCCAATTTATTATTTAACTCGATCCCTTTTTTTTTCTTTGTGAAGAATGGCGGCCGTTGCTTTCTTTGTTCGATCTGAATTAGGGCTTCGGTGGTCTTTGATGATGCCGATCGAATTTGTTTCTCTTTGATTCTCTAATGATCGGAGGCTTGCTTTAATTGAGGTTGTTCGCAGCTGCTCCTCTGTTGATCGTTTTGTGATGATGTCGGCCGCTCCTATTTGATCGAGTTCACTGTTTGCCTCGGTATGTAAATTCCTTGTTTGTGCTTTTCTGATTTTCGTACTCGAACTCGATGCAGTGATTTATCTTGCCGATGATGATTGTGGGTTTATATTTGGATTCGATTTGATTTTTCCACACTTCTGATGATGATTTGCGGGTTGGTATTTATATGAATTCCGAGACCTTAATCAATTCGATACTTTCCTAAAATTGTTACAACTTGATACACACGGTTCTGATTTTGAAACGTTCGATTTTCCCTTGATTCATACGGCAAAGAACTTTCCTCTTTTATTTGTTTTGACTTGGTCAAAAAATTGCACACACTTGATTTTTGACTTGGTTAACATCTGCTTTGACACGGCTTCGGCCATCTTTATGTTCATCCCGGTCTTCGGCTTCACTGTTTTCACTGTTCTCACATGTACATGCTTCAACATGATTTCGACTTCACTGTGTATTATGACTTTGAATTATAGACTTCATGTATGTTGGTTTGTTGAATTCACTACTGTTCTCTGTTTATGTTGGCACTGGATTTTGCTGTAATCTTCATTATTGTTTACATCCATTCTGGTTGTTACTGCATTCATGTTGCTGTGCACTGATTTGAACTTCTGGCTAGTTTCAGTTTGGTATACAGCCTCGACCTGATGCACTGTGGTTTCATGCCTTATGCTTGCATACATCTTACAGTCCATTTGATCACTATAGTTGCATTCCATTATTTTCTTGTATCAGTTCTCGGCCACACTGTTTCCATTGCTATGCCTTGTTGAGTTTTGTTTCATGTTTGGACTAGTTTGAATGGTCACTGACTTTGTTTTAGCATACTTGTTTGTGCATTGCCATATATCTGTAGCTTGCATGAACAATTTCTGTGTTTCATATATTCTGATTGTTGACTCGTCTTGATGCTGTATCATGATACTTGATATTGTTGTTGTTTACTGAGTCTTGATAGTCAAGTTGCATTCATGTCTACTGCATAGTGGTCTTCATTGTTGCTGCTTATGTTGATGGCAATCTTCGAGTCAGTTTGCATCATTTCAGTGGTTTCTTGAGTATTGAACTGCTTCCTATACTTGTATCACTGTAGTCTTGGCTTTGGTTTTGCTTCACGTAGCTGTTGGTCTGAGTTGTACACTTGTGGTGCTCTTGTAGTCGAGTCTGCATATGTGTATTTTGTAGCAGCTTGGTCTGGCATTTGTATTCAGTCAGTTTGATGTTCTGTTGCACTTGTGTTGCCCACCATGTTACATGCATTGAGTAACTGATTTTGGTTCTTGATCATTGCTTGTGACATCCATGTTGCAACTGGTTTGTACTTTGAATGCATCTGTGCATATCACTGTTGCATTACTGGTCTTTGCATCCATTCATGTTGATTTTTGAAATTTCACTTGAGTTGAATCCAGTTGCAAAAACTCGGGTTTGATCTTGTGCTCGTATATATATTGCACGTGAGTTGAACCCGGCTTTTCATTTGGGTTTGACCTGTGCTCACCTGTCCCTGTAGCATTATCAAGTGTATATCGATGTGCATGGCCTTGTGGCATGTACAGTGATACACTGTGCATGTCACATTGTTCGTGTATGATGAATTCAAATGTGAATGATGACGAACAACCCAAATAACTGAGGCAAATCATATTTTCAAAAATCATATTTCATTTTATATTGCAAAAATATTTCTTTTTCAATTTTACTGCGTTAGTGAATATTTTTGCAGATTTCTCAAATGCTGGATTATAACTGGAATGAAGTTGAAGATGAACTACGAGTGTGAGTGATATGTAGTGAGGGCATTTATGTAAATTGAATTGTGATGTAATTACAATCAAAATTGTATATGTATAGTGAGAGCTTGAATTTGTACTATTCAAAATTGTAATAAATATTTGTTTGAATAAAATTTCTGTTTGAACTCAAATTCTATGTAAATCATTTTATTTAACAAATATTTATTTAATCTATGAAAAATGAAATAGTACATTAACAAATACATTTAA
Source organism: Allium cepa (assembly GCA_030765085.1). NCBI lineage: Eukaryota > Viridiplantae > Streptophyta > Magnoliopsida > Asparagales > Amaryllidaceae > Allium > Allium cepa. The sequence goes on from CM060929.1 coordinate 1,045,060,680, forward strand.
ATGAATGTATATATGTTTATTATCATCAAACAAAAATCATATAAGCGCATATTCAACAAAAATTACTCAATCAGATTATCCTAAGAGTTTGAAAATATGTTACTAAAAAAAATTAGAGATAAATTGGAATAAAAACTATGGGATCAAAAGGCAATTTAGAGGTAAATCCACTTTCACTTTCATATAAATCAACATTAAATAAATTTATAGTCTCTCTTTTCTATCACATGTAGAATTGGTTGATGTATTTAATATAAGCATGGTCTATTTGTGATATTAACTAACACAACTTAAACCATCATACTTTGATATATCATCCAAAACTACTTGTTAAATCTCATGAAAATGATTATAAAATTAAAAAAAATCTAATTTAAGCATGATCTGTTTACTGTTTTTTGATCAAGTAACATAGAACATCAAAATTTGATTCTATTTTTACTTCATTATCAAAATCAATTAATTAGATGAAAATATAACTTGTATTTATATTTGATTAAGTATAGCCTATTTGTAATTAACAAAATAGGCTATCAAATTTACTAATAAACAACAAGCTTTCATTAACATTAGAATTTATATTAAGCACCAAAGAAGAGATCATAAATGAAATCATCATGTTGATTTTACATGATACATGAGAGCTTCATTACCCCTACGTTGAAGGGATTTAACTTCTCATACTTGAATTCATTTCTACATAAATTTATTTCCAGGTTAAAAAGAAAATGAAAGAAAAAACTGATAAAAAGGAAAGAGAATTATTTAAAAAGAAGTAGAAAGCTAACTAATTGCATAAAAATAAATCAACACCAATTACATAAGATAAATCTAATCTACCAACATGAAATAAAAAGAGAGAAGAAATAAAATAGCATAGAAAAATAGCATGATATAAGAGTGCATGAAATAAAAGAGAAGGCTAAGAAATCATTAGAGATTAGAGAACTTTTATTTTATTCGGTGGCTACGACTATGCATAAAAGATGAGAACCATTACTTGAAACATAAGAGGGTATTTATACAAGTCTAACCCTAATCTCTTTTTAGGGAGCTACCAAAAATACCCTTGACTTTGTGTGGCCCTAAGTCATCATTAACGTTTAATTAATCACCCACTTACATGTGCTTTTGGTTTTAAATGTGATCCATTAGCTAGTGGGTAAATGGGCTCCTTTATGTTGATTTAATACCTTCTTTTGGCTTCCACTACTTATGCATGCATATATCCAGAATCATCTTCTAATTCGCACTCAAGTCCCTACAAAATTAAATTAAATAGTGCAAATAAATTTTCTCAAAATAAATGCACACACAAAACGACCGCTTTTGTAACGGCCTGCCTTTTCGACCTTTAGAAGTCGACACTAGTATAACCATGGTATTCGCATGTCGAGCATCCAAGTGCTAGAAAGATAGATTAGTAGAGGAAGAAAAAAGAAAAAACAGAATAGAATCTCACATCGTAACGAGTAATATATAGTATACAACATATCTTTACACAAAGAAAAACTGTAATATACATATATCAATCAGAGCACGCTAAACAAATGATCAGCCTGGACAGTTATAATAACATGTCCTCACAAATTGCTGATAAAGACAACAACCAATGCAACGGAAAATAAAGAAATATGTAGATACATCTTGGGCACACAACTAATCTCCTGAGCTCTAAAAATCTATAAATATGCTTGGTCTGACCCGATCATTATTGGAAAATAACATCTGGACAGTCCGGTAAACTAGTGTGAGAAACACATCTCAAGTGGATTTTTAATGTTATAAAACCTTTTAAAATAAAACGTATCTTGTAAGACCATGCCACACGCAAACACAGACGGGTATATACCATACGATAACCATATCATTTATATTAGGAAATCCAGTGATATTATAGTAATTTCCAAGGACGAAAATATCAACAATCAAGTAGCTATGATGCTTGTGAGTGTACATCACAAAAATACTAGGTATGCAATAAAACCTGCTAAGGTGCATTCTCCAATTGTGTAAAATTCCATGGAGGGGACCTTAGTACCTCGAGAATGGTCCTTCTGCACAAGGATCATACTTATCCTACCGAAGCAATAATATGTTGAATCATGAATTTTGATTCATGACAAAAAGCTTAAATGATCAGTGATGAGACTATACGATCAAGCGACAAAAAGAGAACGAGATATGCAAGCTATTAAACTACAAATGAGATGAGAATACAAATCTAAGTATAGTATGTTTATTTAGTCTTAGAATGGTTAATAATTGTTAAAAATCTATCCTCAAGTAGTTTGCACATACTCAAAGTTGTTGTAAAGTTCAAAATTTTTAAAATATGTGCAAACTGTGCACTGACAACCAGGTCAGTCGACTGACCCAAACTACCAGTCGACTGAACCTGTTCAGTACACAGATATGCACTGGTTTACATTGCTTTTGAATATTCAGTTGACTGGTCGATTTTGCTCGGTCGACTGACCGACACTAATGGCTATTTTTCCTGAAGAGACACTTCTAATTGCGAGGAGTTTCTGTCCAAATTGAAGAGATATGGCTGCACCTTTTGATTGAAACTTTTTGTGAACAGTTGTAACTATTTGTTCACTATATAAACACGTTAGAATCTCTTCTAAAAACTACTGAATTTTATTTTGATTTCTTGCTATATTCTCTACCATCTATCTTTGCAATCTAAAAGAAATAACAATCTATATATTGCTTGAATCGCCAAATTAAATAATATATTCTTCGATTCTAAGCAATATCTTCCTTTCATATCTTCACACACATAAAATATACTTGAGGGTTTGATTATAGGAAGTGTGTACTATCAAAAGACTTATCCTTGTTATTAAAAACACAAGAGTTAACTAATTTTTGTGTACCAGTAGAAGTCCTGTTCCGTTTTTTAGGCGGTAAAAGTCCACTTCGACTGTTTGAGGTGGAAAAATCATATTCGGCTGCTCAGGTGTTGTATACCTTTTCCTCCGAGTTAAGAGAGGGGTTATAGAGTTTAAATTCAGAGTGTAGTCTGGGACTAGACGTAGAATGGGAAGTTCAAACCAGTATAAAAAGTCCCGGTTTGCTTATTTCATTTACTTTATTACTATTATCTATTATATAGTTTATATTTCTGCACTAATATAATTTTACGTATTACATGTTCCTAAGTGATATCTAGCCATACAGCTTCACATTTTCATAATACATCCCTAGTGATGTACAATATGAAATACATAGCTTGCCGTATAAGGCTGAACGCCTCGCTTCATGCATGCATAATAATTATAGGTAATTCTAGAAAGGAGATGACTGCACCCTCGGGGTTAGCTAAACCTTTGGCTATGCATCCTATATCTAGTATTAGTCATTACCGATAGTGAGGCTATGTTCGGCATTCCAGCTCATGCACTGCCAATTGAACAGATCACGGAATCCCAATTGGATTCCCACACCCCAACAGGTCTTGGAATCACACATGGATTCCCACATCTCAATAAAGATCTTGGGATTACACATGGATTCCCTTACCCAATGGGTCTCGGAATCATATATAGATTCCAACATCTAAAACAAATCTCGGAATCACATATGGATTCCTACATCCAATGGGTCTCGAAATCATACATGGATTCCAACATTCAAAACAGATCTCAAATCTCCTCCAAGCATAGAACCCATATATGGTTTTAGAGTGGCTACGGTTTCAAGTCGTCTCTTACCAGTACACTCCCTCGCTTACGGATCTTCTAAAACCAAGCGATCGATTTTCAAAATGCTCAATACCGGTTCTTTTGGAAATAATCTAACAATACATAAAAGTGGGGATCACCCCCTAACCATTTATATGGATCGATCTCCTCATCATTTGTCCTAAAAGAACAAAACAAATTTATATGTACAGTATAGCACCATTGATGGTAACTATATCATATAATCACCGTGCTTCTCCTAGATATTTCCAGAGTTAAACTATTTCGTTGTTAAGTAAGAAATATTTCTGTACCACCAAAATTAAGAAGGATTGCATATTTAGGCCAAGATTTGATAGTCGATGATTTAACAATCAATTAAACAAAAATTCAAATCAAAAAAATTAGAGATTTATTCCCACAGAGCTAATCTTTCTTTAATAAAAATCACTTTGTAAATGCTTCGAAATCACTTTCATATACTTATCTCAACAGGATAAGTATATTCACAAAAAACTATATTTTCGGTACTTAGAAAATATAACCATATACTTATCTAATGATATAAGTATATTCAAAAACCATTTCACATTCAAAACTCAGAAATTTTTTCGTATACTTGTACAACAATATAAGTATATTCACAAAACATTTAAGAAATATTTCTTCTTTCCAAAATATTTTTAAATGGATTAAAAAAATATTATTAAAATAGAGATAACAATAAACCAAAATACTATTATTTTATAAATCTCTTTTATTTATAAATATCTCCTTTATACATCTCCAAATTCCATTATAAAACTTCTTTTATAAATCTCCAAGTTTATTTATAAAACTCTGTTTAGAAATCATTCAAATCATTTATAAAACTCCCTTTTTATAAATCTCAAAACATTTAAAAGCATCTTTTCTAAAATCTTCCAAAACCCAACTTCCATTCAAATTTCAAATCTCCTTCAAATTTATAAACCCCTTTAAATAAATCATTTCTATAAAAGAAATCCTTTTATAAAAGTTTATTATTTAATTAACATAAATAAAAATTTTAACGTCACAAAGATAAATTTTAAGCTTTTTTAAATAGTATAATAATAAGTTTTAAAACATTTTAAAAAATACAACAATTGACGTTTAAAACATTTAAATAAAATAATAATTAACCTTTAAAACATTTAAATAAAATAATAAAAAAAACTTCAAAAAAACTTTCAAAATATAATTAATTAACCTTTACGCAATATTACTAGTAAAATAATTAAATAGTTTTAAATAGTCAATAATAAAATAATTTATTATCTTTAGACAACTTTAGTAAGTAATTAATTATCTTTAAACAACATAAATAAAATAATTAATTTTAAAAAATTATAAATAAAATAATAACTTTACTAAAGAAATAATTTTAAATACACTTTGTGAAATAGAAATTTAACAAATGCTTTATGAGAATAATAATTTAATAAAAAAATTTAATTAAAATTGTAAAATTTGAAGTTAGTTTAAATCGATAACTTTTCCAAATCTAGAAAAAGGCTCAACGCCCACATTGGTGCTTGAACAAGTTACCATTAAATTCAATTATACTTCCCAAGTTAAATTATATGTATTTGCATAAATAACCATATATATAAATCAAATCGATAATTAATAATCATTTGTTAACATATCAATTATCCAGTATTAATTAACTGGCACTTAAATGAATGTCCAAATTAATATAATAGTAGAACTAGAATTTATTCTGCTAAAGGAATGTCATTCAAAATAAACTCTTTCATTTATATTAGACGTTGTTTATTTAGCCAAATAGACAACACCAAAGAAGTATGCTTAATTTAACTGCGTCATTATTTAAACAGTGTAATTATATTAAATCAATATTATTTTATCACTTTATACATCATTCATTTTCAAAAATGATAATATATCCAAACTAAACAACCAGCAAATACACATCTAAGAAAGCAATAAATAATTTTTATCTAATATATGTCATTACCGATTAACCAAAAAGGTAGGTTTAACTCACCAAAATTTCAGTTATCACCGAAGCACTCTGATTCCATTTAAAATCGAACAGAATTTTGATTTTAATGCAAAATTCCTACAGGTTTAATCTTAACCAATCTAATTCTAAGACGTGCCCAACGTCATTACGAACCAACGCAATTGACCGTGTTCGAGTAGGGTCTTATATGAACATAATATACATTTTATAAAAAATCAATTTAATTAATTAAAATAAAAAACACTAATTACTTAACCGATTACCTATCTGAATTGAACCTCCCACTAAACCTTTCTTCCCAAATGCTAATCATAATCATGTACACCCTATAGTGCACAAGTATACTATCGTGCACCTGATCCTCCTTTCCGGCCATCTACGCGACGAACTGCCCTCACCAACGAGTTTCTCATCACACGAGTACTCCAACCCCCACCTACTCGACAACTTCGACATCACCTATCTCGTTCTGACTAGCAGCAGCTTCCCCCATCGCATTTTGAACTAAGGCCTCACAGACTACCAAACTTCAGGCAGAGATACATTTCGACACGAGAAAGCCAATAGAATCCACCTCGTACCCTAACTTCATCTAAACCTCCTTAAAACATCAAACCCAGTTCACCCACTAAAACCGTCGATCGCCAAAATGGCTGCCGCACTTTCCCAAACTCATAACCATTGAAGATCTTAATCCTTAAAGGCTCAAAGGTCCAAGTTTTAGATTTTATTGAAATTTATTTGAATTGATTTGAAATTTAAAGGATCGGATTTCAATTTAAAGAGGATGCTTCCCTTTTTCTTGGTTTACAGGAGATAAAAATCTATTGGTATGAAATGGAACAATGCAGAGAGGATTGAGGAATATATGCACTGATTGTTTAAGTATTAATATAATATAATTTGCAGATTTTTGGCATTTTGCCGCACAGATTCCTGTTAGGGTATGAATCTCGAACGATAAACCAAAAATATGGTCACGGCTAGAATAATAGCGCGACACCAAAGCAATAATAATATACACTAGTTTATTGATTTTGTAAAACCACAAATACATTGTTGTTTTACCGATAATCATCAAACAAATAATTTTAATATTTTAAAAATTAAAAGTTATGGAAAATTAGATAAATTAAATAAAAATACGTCAACAAAAATCAAACAAAACAAAATTAATTTTTTTATTATTTATTTGAACCATTTATTTCGATAAGAAAATTTACGAAATGAATTCACTATTATGATTTAAAATTAAAATGAGTTAAATAAGACCATTAAACCAACTAAATAAATATTTCATTAGAAATCTTTTTATTTGGTTCACTATTCAAATATTAATTCACAATTAAACTATTTAAATTAATTCCAAATATTTAATTGCAAGTTAATAACTTTAAATAATCCCAATATTTCAAATATTTAAAATAAAATAAATATTGAAAATCTAGCTACAAAATCCTGGGTCCTTACAGATTTACTCAAATGTAGATGAGTGAATGATGATTTGAAAATACTTCCGTATTTTGGTCAAGATACCCTAATATGTCCATTATTTTAATAAAAGAAGATTAAGCATAAGAGTAAAAATATACATTTTTACATGCGTATCAAATACGCCCACAACCTTTTATTTTCCCTCGAGTAAACTAAAATTAAGAGAAATGCACTTTCGTAGGAACACGATTGCATTGAGCGTATGCAACAAGCCATTAACCTCCAGGTGTCCTACTAGGACAAGTGTTGACTCATGAGGGTTTTCAACGGATGCTACCCACAAAATCCAAATGGATATACAAAGTTCCTAACGCAAGTTTGATTTAAAAAAAAATGAATGCAGTTTTTCATTTACAAAATGGAGAACTTACTTTGTAAATTGACATGAAATAATAATATACAAGTCTCAGTGATCATAAAGAAATTAATTTTTATTAATCAAAACTTCCAAAAAAAATTAAATTATCATCATAATGGGACTCTAGCTTGGCTAGTTGTTTTGGTTGATAACATGGTGTAACTATGAAATAATTTTTTCAACTAATTGTCAAAGTTTACAAAGTGGTATCTTCATTTCCTTTTGTAAAACAAGTTAAATTGGTAAAGTCGGGATAATGCTTGGGTTTCAATTGCTTGCTCTCTTTATTTATAAAATATATCAACATTACTATTATTTAAGTACATCTGATTCGGAAAACCGAGGCTAGCTATACCATCCGTGCACTGCCTTGCGGGCTTACATGAGAAGAGTACAAAGCACGGCGAGTGTACACATTTGTGTGTGAACACCTGACTCTAAATGTTTATTATTATTATTATTATTATTATTATATACATGCATACACCTTACTCGGTAAACTAAGACCAAATATACCATTCATGCACTGCCTTCCAGGCTTATGTGAAAAGAGTACAGAGCATGGCGAGTGTATACACTTATGCATGTACACTGACTCAAGGTGTTTTTGTTTTTTCAGAATATTTTTTAATTTTTTTCAAAGAGAAGAGAGAGTTATGCGAAATAATCTTAGCACCACTTAACTTTAATTAACCCAACCTCTTTTTAAACGGACATTACAATTTAGAATAACTTCATAATCATCACCAATCTCCATATAATAGTTACACCATAGTTGCATATAATTTTAAAAAAAATTATTCGTTTGAGTTAAGTTATTTCCAAGATTTCAATCCTATAACCAAAATTGTATGCTTACTATATCATGCCTATTCAAAAGTAAATTATGCTTCAAATTCTTTTTGGAATTTTTTTAAGAAAATTAATATGTAAATTTTTTGATTTTTTTTTGAAATAAAAAGGAAAGACAAATGCAAAATTAAACCATGTTAAATCAAAATAAACGTGAGGCTCCTCGCATACTTGATTTACTGTGTCCTAATAGTAAATGCATGATATAATGAGTTTAAAAAAGAAAAATATATACATATTTACAAGGGAGGGTTAAACTTCCTTACTAGACGTGGTGTGGCTCATGAAGAATCATGAGCTCCTCCTCTAGATCACTTGCCACTTCTAAGAAGGGCTTTAAAGGATGACCATTGACCTTAAAAACCAATCCATCCCTCGGGTTTTCTATATTTATGGCACCATATAGAAATAAAGTTTGTACTACGTATGGTGCTATCCATCTTGATTTTAATTTTCTAGGGAATAAATGAAGCTGAGAGTCATACAAAATAACTTTATGATTTGAAAAAAAAAACGTTTTTCTTAGGGTTGACTTGTCATGAAAATCTTTTTTTTTTCCTCGTAAATTTTTGCATTTTCATACGCATTGTTCCCAATCTCTTCTAATTCACTGTGTTGCAATTTTCTGTTTTCATCAGCCTTTTCAAGATCAAAATTTATGTTCTTTATTCCCCATAACGCTTTATGTTCAAGCCTGACTGGTAAGTGACATGCTTTACCATATACCTAAGATTAGTTTTCAAAATAGTCTGCAAGCCCGAAGCACATCCGTCAATTTTTGGCAGCATTCTTTTCGATTTTTATTAACAGTTTTTTACAAAGTTTATTTGATTTGTCAATTTGAAACTTCGACTTGACCACATGTTTAAGGATGATAAGGAGTGGATAACTTGTGGATTATCGAGTACTTCTTCTGTAAAGATCAGAAAGATTGATTACAAAAATGGGTTTCATTGTCACAATGTGAGGTGTGCCAAACCTAGAAAATATATTTTCTTTTATGAATTTTACAACTACTGATCATTTATTTCACACGGAATGACTTTAACCCATTTTGAAATGTAATCGGTAGCAAGGAGAATGTAAAGTTATATGAAGGAGTTAGGAAACGGTCCTAAAAAGTCAATTCCCCAAACGTCAAAGATTTCGATCGTAAGGATGGATGTTAAAGGCGTTATGTTTCATTTTGTGATTTTTCCTAACGTTTGAAAATGACCACATGTTTTACGAAACTCGAATGCATCTTTGAAAAGTGTAGTATAATAAAAACCACACTAAAGCACCTTTTTCATGGTTTTCTTTGGACTAAAATGTCCATCACATGCTTGGTCAAGGAAAAACGAAAGAACACTCTAAATTTCACTATCCAAGACACATCGTCAAATGATTTGGTCAAAATAGTACTTAAACTAATATGGATCATCTCAATTGAATTATTTCACTTGGGAAAGAAATTTCTATTTGTCTTGTTTAGATCAAAATGAAGGAGTTTCTTTAGTGACAAAATAGTTCACAATATCGGAAAACCAAGGATCGATGGAAACTGAAAAGAGTTGTTCGTCGGGAAAGATCTCATGGATGCGTAAAGAAGATGGTGCACTTGGAAGATGAGACAAATGATCGATTAAGACATTGTCAGATCCTATTTAATCTTTGATTGTAAGATCAAATTCTTGAAGTAATAGGATCCAACGAATAACATGAGACTTAGCATCCTTTTTAGCAATAAGGTACCTAAGAGCTGAATGGTCAGTGTAGACTGTGATGTGTGAGCCTATCAAATAAGGTCGAAACTTTCTTGTGCAAAAATTACGGCTAGAAGTTCTTTTTCGGTGGTTGTCTAGATGAGTTGAGCATCATTCAAAGTCAGATTAGCGTAGTAGATGACGTGGAGGTTTTATTGATGCATTATCCTAGGATAGCACCAACCGCAAAGTTAGAAGCATCACATGTTATTTCTAAAGGAAGATCCCAATTGGGCGAGCAAATGATTAGAGTAGAAATGAGTTTATTTTTAGGATGTTCAAAAGAAGAGACATAATCAGAATTGAATTGAAATGAACATTTTTTCCCCAAAAGAGTAGTCAAAGGTCGAGCAATTTATTGAAGTCTTATACAAAGCTTCGGTAAAAGCCAACATATCTTGGAAATGATTGAATGTCCTTAATAGATTTGGGAATGGGTAGATTTGAAATGACATCAATTTTTTCTTTGTCTACCTTAATGCCCTTATTTGAAATGACATGTCCAAGGACTATGTCTTGTTTGACCATAAAGTGACATTATTCCCAATTCAACGTTAAATGTTTCCTTTTGCATTGATTTAGAACCATCTCTAGATGATGTAAGCATTCAGAAAATAATATCCAAAGATAGAGAAATTGTCCATGAAAACATCTAGAAAGCGTTCATTGTCAGAAAAAATGCCAACCATGCATCATTGAAAAGTCTTAGGAGCATTACAAAGTTTGAGTGGCATATGCCAATAAGCAAAGGTTACGAAAAGACATGTGAGAGTTGTTTTTCCTTGATCTTCAGGAGTGATTAAATTTGGTTATAAGCAGAATAATCAATAGGAAAACAATATAATTTGTGACCAACTAATCGTTCAAGCATTTGGTTGTTGAAAGGAAGAGGAAAATGATCTTTATATTTGTAGAATTTAATTTGCGATAATCAGTGCTAACATGCCGACTCATTTGAGTACAGGTAGGAATAGTTCATTGGCATCATTTATAATAACGACGAGTCTTATTTTTTAGGCACGCCATGATTGGGCTAACCTATGTACTATTGAAGATGAAATATATGATATCATTGTCAAGGAGTCTAATAATTTCTTCTCAAACAACATCTTTCATTTTGGGGTTAAGCCTTCATTGCACATCACGAGTAGGTTTGGCTTCTTCAATAAAGTGAACGCGATGTTGAACAGTTACATGGATAATTCCCTTAATATCGGTGATGGACCACCCAATCGCATCCCCATTTTTCAAAAGAATTGAAAGAAGGTATGCTTCTTGGTCAAGAGAAAGGTCAGAATAAATTATGGTAGGAAACGTTTCGTTTTCACTTAAGTATGTGTACTTAAGGTGAGAAGGAAGAAGTTTGATCTCTAATCTACAAGGTTTCTCAATCGAAGAAATTGGTTGAGTTTCGAACTCAACCATGAGAGGTTCGAAAGAAAGTGTGTCTTCGATCTCGTTTGGCATGTCATGAAACAATTTTTCATACTCGGCCTTATGTTCATCATTAAGGTCAATTGTTTCATTTTTGAAGTTTTCTTGAATTGCGTTAACTTCCAAAGTGTGGTCGAATGATTCATTCGATTGATTTTTTAAATTAAAATTGTTAAGATCTAAGGTTATATTAACAAAGAAAATTTTCATTGAACCATTTTGACAATTGATCAAGGCATTTAAGGTGGCCAAGAAAGGTTGAGCTAAAATCAAAGGAATTTGACTCATAGGATTATATATGGGCTGTGTTTCAAAGGCGATGAAATCGAACAGAAATATGAATTGCCTGACTTTAATGAGTACATCCTCGATTTCTCCCAAAGTTTCTTTATAGAAAGATTGGCAAATTGAAGAGTAACTTTTGTCAATTTAAGCTCACCTAATCCTAGTTGTTGATAAACAGGGTATGGAATCAGATTTACACTCACACCTAAGTAACAAGCATTTATTAATCGTCTTATCTCCTATCGTATATGAGATTGTAGAGCAACTAGGATTCTTGTATTTCACAGGAATGGACTGAGACAAGACCTCACTTAGACCAACCACGAAGAAGACTTTTTTAACTACATGAATGTGTCATTTTTTGTGCCTAAGTCCTTCAAGAATATGGCATAGGTTAGGACTTGTTGAGTTATGTCTAAAAGAGGAATGTTGATCTTAACTGGCTTAAAATTTCTAATACCTTTTCCATTTATTTTGAATTTTCTTAGCATGAAGTCTATGGGAAAATGAAGCTTGCAACTCATTAGGTCTATCTACTTGAGTTGGTGAAGGATGAGATTCAAAATTTGATTCAATGTTTGCATTGGACTCAGTCGAGGGTATTGGAGATTTGGAAGAAATTTCTGGTAAGTCATTAGGATTGACAATTTGCTTATCGATTTGATTACCGGATCACAAAGTGGTGATAGCATTCATTTGATTCAAATTGCTGTCTTGAACGACTTGAGCTTGGATTGAGTTTGTTTTTGATTCCTAGGGTTTAGAATAGATTGACTCGGAACGTACCTCTTTCTTGTTCACTTACAAAAGTGGCAAATTGACTCATTTGCATTTCGAGTATAGCGATCGATTGACTCGTATTTTGCATGTAGGAGGTTACAAATTTTGCAAATTGTTGTTTGATTTAAGATTTTGAGTGGTCACTTTAACCACCAAACTTTTTCGAGTGATGTCATTCATTTGTCATCTTGAGAAATGAAAGATTTTGGTGCTTGGTCTTGAGAAGGTAGCACAAAATTTTGTTGAAATTGATTTGATTGAAAAGGAGGATTTATTGCGCTGTTCAGAAAGGGTTGAAAAATAGTCAAACCAAATTCGCGTTTGAATTATTTTGGTTACAAGTGAAGTTAGGGTGATTTCTCCAACCGGTATTGTACGTTGGAAAGAAGTAATTTTATTAAAAGCGTTGATTTGTCCAAACGAGTGAGGACAATGATCAGCAATGTGATTTGGATCATTACATTTTTAATATGAGATTTGGGAAGCTTGGTTCATTTGATTAGGTGAAAAAACGTTATCAAATTTGTTTATCATCACATCGATTTTCGCTTCTAAGGCTAATGATAATATTACCGATTGTGTGCTCGATCTTGGATAGACTGATTTATCTTTAGATCATTCCCATTGAGATGATTTTTCACCTAGCATTTCAAGAAATAAGCGGCATCGTGATGTTATGCTAAAAAGTTTTCTTGGCACAATGATTCAAGCATCGTTCTAGAGCTATTTTCAAGTCCGTTGTATATATTTGGCAAAGAGTCCATTTCAAAATTATGACGTGGATAACTTATTAAAAGTTTCTTAAATCTTTAAAAGTATTTTTCAAAAGATTCACCCCCAAATTGATGAAAATTTACAATTTCATTTCGAATTTTGGTCTTTTTTTCCAAAGTGTAAAATTCCTTTAAGAAAACTATTACAAATTCATCCCACATTTTAATCAAATTTGAAGGCAAGCTATGCAGCTATATCTCAGCGTAATCAGTAAGTGCGAATGGGATTAACCTAAGTTTTATTCCGTCATCGCATAATTCCTGAAGTTTTATGGTTGCACAAACTTGTACAAATTTGGTAAAAGATATAAGGATTGTCATTTTCAAAATTACCAAATTTTGGAAGCATGTTGATATGACTTGAATGGATATTAAAGTGATTACCCATTAGGGTAGGTAAGGTAATGCAAGAAGGGAGAGAAACTCAATCGAGAAAAATTCGGTCCATGAGAGTATGAGGGGGATGTTTGTTAGCCATTATGGACAGATTGTTTGTTCGAATTAAACGGTTTGTCTATGTGACACAATTCCAAACACTCATGCACAAGAGAAAAGACTAAGGAGAGAAAGAGGCGTAAAAAAGAATAAGAGAGTAAGAACGAAGTGAGAAAAGTCTTTTTTTTACAACAAAAAATGTTTTACTTTTTTCCTTTTCTTTTTAAATAAGGAAAAAAAATTGGAATTTTTTAACTAAAAAAATATGTTAAAAAAGGTTTTTTTTATATATATATATGAAACTAATGTAACTAAATGAATGTAAGGACTTAATTAGAAATTTTATGTCCTTAGTAGCTTCTAACCCAAAGTTGTATCACGGTACTTAACTTAATTCAATGAAACAATTCTTAGTCAGGTAATGGATATTGTTTTATCTATGCACCACGAATCATCGTAGTAATGCAGCTGAAGGTTTAAGTATCTTTAGAGAAACAATCAAGATAATATCTTACGAATCACCAAAATAATTATAAATAAGTGTTTCTTTACGGTTTCCTTAGACACCAAGAAATAGTTTGTTAAAAGAAATCAACTTATCAAAATACAAGTTTGCCCTAGATGAGCACATGACACCCTTAAGTCATATGTCTAATCTTTATTATTTATTCATTTTGATATCGTAAAATGTAATTTATGGACTAATGAATGGTTGATGAAATCCCCACCTTATACGAAGTTGGGTGTTGCCCTTAGAAAATAAAAACAAGATGAAATGATGAAAAACCTAAATGATGAAAAATCTAAATTACATGTGTGCTAACAATGCAACTACAAGAAAAATGTTTATTTCATTTTTATAAATGCAAGCAACCGACGATGCAAGAAATAAATACAGGAGATAAGAACACAATACTAGAGCGTGCAAAATTATTAGCAAATTTATTTAAAAGTAGTGATTTTTTTAGCGCAAGCAAAGCAGAGCAGATTTTAGCAAGCAATTCTTCTCTTTTTTCTTCTTTTACAACCTGGTAGTGATTGAAGATGAAATGTAATAGATGTTGCTTGTAAATGAAATGCAGTTTTGAGTTGTGGCAGTTCTTATTGCATAAAACAGGAATGTAACAGAAAATAAATGCATAAAAAATGAAAAGCAGTTAGAACCAATGCACAGAAAAAGGAACTGTAAAATGCAATGCAACAAATTGAAAATGCAAGGCGGATTTCTTTTTTGAAAAACAACGCAAAACAAAAATATAACAAATGTAATAATAATTCAAAGAGTAAAATTAAAAATAAATTTCTATACCCCAGAAACGACACCAAAAACTTGATTCAAACGGATTCTCTATCGACTGGAAAACCGTTTAGTTATATTGTAATAAAAATCACAAGTGCACGGTGTACAATCGTACGTATGCGAGTATGGTTTGATCCCATGAATAAAACACTATCAAAATTACTCAATCAAATTATCCCAAGAGTTGGAAAATATGTTAACTAAAAAGTATTTAAAAAAATTAGAGAAAAATGGGATAATAACTATAGGATCAAAAGGCAATTTAGAGGAAAATCCACTTTCACTTTCATATAAATCAACGTAAAATAAATTTATAATCTCTCTTTTCGATCACATGTAGAATTTGTTGATGTATTTACTATAAGTATAGTCTATTTGTGATATTAACTAACACATCTTAATTCATCAAACTTTAATACATCATCTAAACTCGATTGTCAAATCTAATGAAAGTGGTTATGAAATTAAAAATAAAATCTAATTTATGCAGGATATATTTATCTACAACCAAGCATTCCAATATTTAATAAAAAAGCATCTAAAAAAGGGTTTTCGTCTCCCATGGCGGAGAGGAAAAGGCGATCTGTTTTTTTCAACATCGGGATTTTCCTCCCTTCTAATTGTCTACACCTAAAATAGTTTTCTTGTATCTAAGCGTTTTCACCATCATTATCCAAATTGAGTTTCAGAGCTCTGGGGGAGACAACAATGAAAACGATCCAATTATCGACCATATTGGGATCTATGAATTCGATTTTGGGGATTTTTAATTCTGCAAAACCCTCTTGAGATCCAACGCCATGTTCTTTTAGGGTCGAATTTTACATTATTCTCAGAATCGTGTTATGATTATTTTTTATTCATCTAATCCACAATTGTCGGTTTATTTGTTCGAAGATTAGGCAGCGATTAGACCACCAGAAGGCGGTTGTTCATATCTGGATGTGGAACGACCCGTAAATTTTAGTGGTTTTATTAATTTAATTAATTAATTTTTTTGTGAAATTTTAAATAATAAAATTTTGGATTGGAAATTTAATATTTGAAATACGTATACTTAAACATTGAAAATGGTAAATTTTCATCAGATAATATGAAAGTTTATTTTATTGTGTAATTTTATTTCAATTCAAATCAATTAATATTTGATGATAATAAAATATCTTCCAAACTAGAATATTTTATATAAGGTCGTTTTCTGAGTGAGACGTCGTATTTCTTTTCTTCCAGTTTGGACTGTTATTGCTCCGATTATCTTAATTCCGGCCTATTAGCAGCATTTTTGGTATCGATTATCGACTTTTGATAGGATGGTCGTAGCACTGATATCTGTATACCATTTTGATCGTCTCACCGTGCTGATCTCTACGGAATATTCAGTTGTCGATTTCGGAATTCGGTATGCGGTGCAGTCTATGAAAACGCTTAGTGTATTGGTTCCGTATTTGAGCCTTTTGGCTCAGGTAAAGTAAATAGCTGTTGGCTATTAATATTCACAGCTGTCCATATCTAACTTTTGTTATTCCCACTTTTAATTTATAACATTGCTGGTTCGTGACTTCATTTTTCCCTGAAGCCTTTTAGTGTTCAGCAATCTTCTTCAAAGAAATTATATATGAAACCTATTGTTTCTATTCCTCGTTTACATGTCCATTTCTTTTGACTCCATGCCAAAAAAAAAAAATTCAAACTCCTGCATTCCTTTGTAGCCTGTTTGGTATATATTCATGTACCCTATCGTACAAGCTTACATCCCTTTGTCATGGCCTGTAGCTTGCAATTTGAATTGTGTTTATGAAGGATACCTACAGTTACCTTCTCCGTCATTTCCAGCAAACCGACCCATTTCCTCGCACGCGCCTCTCCTCTTGTCGAACCTTCAGGCCTTTTAACAACCGTGTCCATCACTTCGAGCAACCAATGGCCGCAGCTCCTTCCTGCCTTCCATCTCTTTCCCCTCCCATACTAACACAGATTGCAGCCGAGCCGAGCCCATCAACCGATGCAGCAGCCTCCGCCCCTTCTAGCACCCGTCTTCGCCAATATCGCCAGACCTTCCGCCCTTCGTACTCTTCCGCAGCCACCTAGACAGTGTACTCCCTCTTTTGCGTAAGTATATATTATATATATAAGCTTATAGTATATTATAATATGGAAGATGAAGTATTATTCAACTTTTTATATTTCGTGTACTGTTATAATATGTTAATATGTACATGTATTGTTTTGCTAATACCTAGTTACAGTAGATTTCATTTTAAAAGAGACATTATATATTAATTTACAGTTATATTCATATAGTAATATATTTATATAAAAAATTTATAACTTGTTGTTGTAGATAAAAACAAGTGTATAATATGTGTTGTATACATAAGCAGATATGAGTTTTATATGAGTTTATATACAAAGTAAGTTTATAGTGATTTTGTAGTCGTTTTGATATTATATTTTGATTATGGTATATACATCACTTGTTTGTTATAATTTTGCTCTGCATATATTGTTATGAATATGGAGTCTATATATTTGATTTTGGATAGCTTATGTGTGTACACACACATATATATAGATATATAGATATAGGAAGTCTTGATCTTTGTTCTACATTTTCGCTTACATTTAACAGTTTCAAAGCATGTATAGCTTTGGAATGTTTTGAAGTACGCAGTTGAATTTTGTTAATAGCTTTGTAACAGTTTACCAAGTAAGATATAAGAATGTGTGTGTGTGTGTGTGTATATATATATATATATATCTTATAAATATAATATTGTTTCAAGTATAAAATGTTTGCAGTTTTCAGATTTCATAGTGTGCCAGCTCTTTCTTTCAGTAAACAGGATATATTTATATTATATACAGTGGTATATATAAGTCATATGGTAGTTTATAATAGTGGATGCTATATAATATAATTTGTTATAAAAGTTTTAGGCACCGTCAAAGAGAAAAAAGAATAGTATATAAGTATAGTGTTTGTTGTGTAAGTGTTGTTTAAATACCAGGGTACCTATATTTCAATTTCAAATCTGTTTAAAGTATTTATATAATAGATGTATAAGTTTGCAAGTTATATATATTGACTTGATTATTGATTTTGAATTTTATTTTATATAAAGGTCTCATTTGATTTTTAACTATAATATGAAAATCTCGAAGTGTTTTTTTATGTATAAACTATATATATATATATATATATATATATATATATATATTGATACTTTAATTATTAGAAGTATATATAGGGAACTTTAAATT
Source organism: Allium cepa (assembly GCA_030765085.1). Lineage (NCBI taxonomy): Eukaryota > Viridiplantae > Streptophyta > Magnoliopsida > Asparagales > Amaryllidaceae > Allium > Allium cepa. The sequence goes on from CM060929.1 coordinate 1,045,079,100, forward strand.
AATATAATAATATATTTTATGTTTATAACCAGTCGATTAATCTGTTTCATCGATTCCCACTTATCAGCTTTGTTCGTCAAACTCGTGCCAATCTTGCTTTTCTATGGAATTCGTAGCTCATTTCTTTATCAAATCTATCTAGCCTCGAAATGTGAGCAATCACTCACGATTAACGTTCTTATATTTATTAAATTTGATTTCAATTGAAAAACAACAATTAAAATATGCTGCTGTTAGTTATTTACATTGCTATATATATGTTATTACCTGTATCAGTTCACCTGTGACATCTGACACCATTTTCTATTATTTATATTGATGATATATGTCTGTTATATTATTATCATATATGGTATCACTCTACAAGTTCCCTATTAGTATAGGATTCCATACGGGTTGAAATGATACATACCCGAACGATCTGTAGAATATGAGAAAATCGTTATGGGTTGAAATAATAAAGCCAAGCGATTTTCATTTGAATTAAATTTGGGATTGTGGGTTGAAATTATATATGCATGTATATATATTTAAATTGCGGATTTAAATGATAAATATCTGTATCACTTGACCATAGGATAGTAAATTATATACAGACACCTTTGGTCTACATATAAATATTTTGAAAATGATTTCTATGGTTTTGAAAAGAAATATATGGTTTAATAAATATTGATTTCAAGATATTATATATTAATGTATTTTATAAAGTTTAAATTTTTGATTTTAAAATTATATGTATAAGTTAGTTTTGAAATATTAATTTTTAAGAATTTACTTATAATTTTACTATTTTCAAATATGTATAAATTAGTTTTATTATAAAATAAGTTTGATAATAAGATTTAATTTAATAAAGTTTTATTTAATTTATACATAATATGTTTAAGTATTTATTTAAAAATTTATTTTTTCGGACATAAAGTTTATAATATTTTTTAATAAATTAAGGTTGGAAAGATATATTTGAAATTGATATGAAATGGTATTTAATTAAGAATTTAATTAATTAAATCGATTTGGAAATTATTTAATTTGAGATTTTAAAGATACGATTTTATAACTTGATTTTGGTTTAAGGTGATTTATGAATATTTCAAGTTTAAATAAATTGAAGGAAATATTTAGTGAATTGAAATTGGGTTTTATTTAAATGATATTAGATTTTTTAAGTGAATATTTCAAAATTAAAGAATAACGAAGTTAAATAGATATATATATGAAATTATCAAATTTAGTTTTGGAAATGTGGAATATTCAAAGCTTTGAAATATATTGAAATTTAAACGATTTATTTTGTGGTCCAAATCTGTATTTGAAATCGATATAATTTGAAATCGTTTATTTAGAAACTGAATTGAGTTGAAATTGATAAATTATGACTGAATTTAATTGAATTTTGGAATTCGAGTTGGTTTGAATCAATTTATTAAATTTGAGGAAGCTATTTTATTATATAAAGTATTTTTAAATTTCAATTAAAACTATTTATATATTTTACTTTATAAATTATTTTTAATATAAACTATTTTAATATAAACTATTTTAATATAAGCTATTTTAATATAAATTATTTTTAATATAAACTATTTTAATATAAATTATTTTAATACAAATTATTTTATTTTATAAATTATTTTATTATATATACTATTATTAATATGTAAACTGTTTAAGTAGTGGAAGTTATGATTTCAAGTTTTGGTTTTCCAAAGAATTATGATTTCAAAGTGTTATGATTTGCAAAGCGTTATAATTTCAAATGTTTTGGTTTCAAAAGTGTTATAACTTTGAAAATGCTATGATTTTGGAAATGGATATATTTGAAGTGAAGAATGATATCGTATTGATTTGGTTTTGAAATGGAAATGATATCGTACCGATATGGTTTTTAAAATGGAAATGATACTTTGGTTTTTGAAGTATGAACTATTTTGAAATGACCATGGTGTTATAATAATGACTGGTTGTTAAAGAGACCAGGATCGAATATTGTCACTCTTTGCCAATACCGAAAACCACTTTAACAATTGTGTATGCGGTGGAAATTCCAAAATGAAGTAGGATGGTGGCGACGACCCTATGTGACGTATATACGTGGACTCGACTCCCGTGAGTTGGCTTAAGGTAGCTAAAACATGAGAAATTGATGGGCCAAGTGAGGTAGCTCCTCCGATCGGAAACATTTCTTCGATACTATATTCTGACTTTGTGACTGATTTGGTGGCCACACTTGATTTTTGATTTGGGAGTGTGTTCCGAGGTGGGCGGTAGTGGCTACTATGCATTACCATCAGTCCGAAAATGTAATTGGTATATCTACCCTGGCATTGCCTAGTTGTGTCGTGTCACCTACCATATCGAGCCTACTACGAGTTTGTTTTGTACCATACCTATGGAGTGCCCTCTTACGACGCCCTGTACGGAGGAGATTACGGTACTGTATAGACTATGAGAATATATATAAAATGTGTTAAGAGGGATATGGGTAATGCCTTAACGCTATTTTAATAGTTTACGTTACTATAGACATTATTATAATAGCGTATATTATTACATAGTAGATAGTTTAACAGATCCTTAAAGGATGGTTATCCCAAACATCCTTTGAGTTACTTATATTTCAGTTGTTATTTAGTTGTTATTTCACTTGAGTTGGATTTATTGATATAAGAATGTTAATCCTGACTCGAGTGTTTTGTATTTTTCTTTATTCTCGGGTCAAACTGAGTGACACAGCTTTTGATACTCACCTTTGGAGTTGGAGCTTTGCTTGGTGATCCATCTATTTATTCATCTTGCAGTTATTCAGTTGATTCCATTGATGCATTCTGATCTTGTATTTGACTATTGTATTTGAGACATCTGCTGTATCTTGTTTTTGATTATGATATATATATAGTGGCTTCATGAACTACTAGTACTCTTGTTTCTGCTGCTTTTGTTACATTACTCCGTGTTCGTGATTCTGTGATTTATTTATTTAATGTATATGTTGAGTTTTGCCAATATGAATTAACAATCTGATATTTTGAGCAATTCAAGTCCGACATTTGCGGATGCGAATGGTTGAAAATACTGGGATGTTACATGTGGTATCAGAGCTCTGGTTTTAGAAAAACTTAGCATATGTTGTAAATTTAATTACAGAATTACTTTTTTCGAGCTTAAATTCCTTCCTCTCCGATTCGGACTTTCTTTGAATTGTGGAACTTTTCTCTCCATTTTGAAATCCATTCTTTTCTATCCCTATTCGTATTTTTTGATTCTAGAGCATCCCATAACTCCATTGAATGATTTGTAAAGGGATGAAACTCCTTTACAATAGTATCGATTCACAGGAGATTTATATATCTTCAGTTTAGATGTTGATATCTCTTATTATTCTGAATTCTATCTCTTGCGATCAGATGTCGATTTACCTTAGAATTCTACATTGATCGTATTCTTGAATCACGATTGACCTGATTAAGGTTGTCCGCGATTTGTATAAGTTTATCCATCTTCCACTTTGGGCCTATCTTCTAGTTTGAATTCTATTTGATTAGAGTCTTTCTAATTTGAATCTCTATCATTGTTCTATAATCCATTCTGGTATCATTGAGTGAGGGAGTTTATTTGTTATCAATATAAAATGTTTTATACATTGTATTGTTTGAGTTGTTAGGTTGATTTGGGTTTTCGATCGATTCATCTGATCAACATTACCGAGAGGAATTCCAAAACACTTGACAGAGCAAACTGACACAAGATTATTTTCAAAATATATATATATATTGTATGATTATATTATATATATATGTAAAAAAAATTGGAATTTAATAAGTTAATTAAATTGATTGTTAGAAATGATAATATTTAATTACCTTTATTGTTCTATAAATGAAATCTTTAAACATGATTTATAAACTGATTTGGAATTGGAATGAATTTAAATTAAGAATTTGAGAACTTAATTTTCGATGATTTTAAACTTTGGTTTTAAGTTTTAAAATGTATATAATTTAAAGTATTTTCAAATAGAAAATCTTCTCCGAAGAATTTTAAATGTTTAAATCAGTGCTCTCCTCTTTTGGCGCTAGAAAATAATTTCGGTAATGGCGGCCGCATCATCGACATTCATTTTCGAGTTTCAGAGTGGAGAGACCATTCTGTAGCTTTACTACACTTTTTTTTGAAAATTAAATTGATTTGAATTTCTAAAGTATGACCTAATTCAATATGTATATGTGTATATATAAATATATACTAGTATATGATTTTAGATTTGATTTGGATATATATATATATATATATATATATATATATATATATATATATATATATTGTTTGAAGTTAATTCGAAAATTTAATTCTTAAATTTTATGTTAAAGGATGATTTCAATTATAAAATGAAGCCAAATTTTTTGAATAAATATTTAAACTTGAAAATTTTATTAGGAAAATTTGACTTGTATAATACTCAGTTACATTCCAATATAACTTACCTAAATCATTCAGAAGTTGAATATGTAATTGAATAATTGAACAATGTAAAATGATGTTAAAGTAATTTATAAATAAATTTGAGTGGTTATAATAAATGTTGTATACTTAATTTATGATTATAGAAATGTTAATTGACACAAAATTGAATAATAAGATAATGAATAAATAAGGTAAACAGAATAAATTTTGTTTTTGGGAATTATAAATTGAAATTAAATCAAATATTAAATACTAATTAATTTAGATTGAAATTTATATGGCTTAAATTAATTGTTTTATTTTTTTTCAATCTATTTTTTTTCTGGTTGTTATTATTCTCCTACCTCGTTCCTTTTCGGGGACGAAAAGTTTGAGTGGGGGAGGGTGTAACGACCCATATAATTTAGCGATTTTATTAATTTAATCAATTGAATTTTTGTGAAATTTTAAATAATAAAATTTTGAATTGAAAATTTAATATTTGGAATACGTATATTTAAACATAGAAAATGGTAAATTTTCATCAGATAATATGAAAGTTTATTTTATTGTGTAATTTTATTTCAATTCAAATCTGTTAATATTTGATGATAATAAAATATCTTCCAAACCTGAATATTTTATATAATAAATTTTTAAGTCATCTTCTAAGTGAGATGTCTTATTTCGTTTCTTCAAATTTGGACTGCTATGTTCCGTTTATCTTAATTTCGGCGTATTAGCAACATTTTTGGTACCGATTATCGACTTTTGATAGGATGGTCGTACCACTGATATCCGTATACCGTTTCAATCATCTCGTCATGCTGATCTCTACGGTATATTCGATTGTCGATTTCGAAATTCGATTTGCAGTACAATCTGCGAAACGCCTAGTGTATTGGTTCCGTATTTGAGCCTTTTGGCTTTCTTTATCCTTTCAGTGTCAATCAGGTAAAGTAAGTGGCTGTTGGCTATTAATATTCACAGCTGTCCATATCTAGCCATTTCTGTTCCCACTTTTAGTTTATAACATTGCTGGTTCATGACTTTTATTTTTCCCTATAGCCTTTCACTGTTCTGAAATCTTCTTGAAAGAAATTATATATGAAGTCTATTGCTTCTATTCCTCATTTACTGTCCATTTCTTTTGGCTCCATGCGAAATATATATATTCAAACTCCTGCATTCCTTTGTAGTCTGTTAGGTATATATTCATGTACCCTGTCATACAAGGCTTGCATCCCTTTGTTTTGGCATGTAGCTTGCAATTTGAATTGTGTTTGTGAATGATACCTACGGCTACCATCTCCATCGTTTCCAGCAAACTGACCCATTTCTTTGCATGCACCTCCCCTCTTGTCGAACCGCCAGGCCTTCTAATAGTCGTGTCCATCACCTCGAGCAACCAATGGCCGCAGCTCTTCCCTGCATTCCATCTCTTTCCCCTCCCATGCTAACATAGATCGCAGCCAAGCCGAGTCTATCCACCGATGCAGCAGCTTCCGTCCCTTCTAGCACCCGTCTTCGCCAATATCGCCTGACCTTCCGCCCCTCGTACTCCTCCGCAGCCACCTAGATCGTGTACTTCTTCTTTTGCATAAGTATATATTATATATATAAGCTTATAGTATATTATAATATGGAAGAAGAAGTATTATTCAACTTTTTATATTTTGTTTACTATTGTAATATGTTAATATATAAATGTATTGTTTTGCTAATACCTAGTTACAGTAGATTTCATTTTAAAAGAGATATTGTATATTGTTTTACAGTTATATTCATACAATAATATATTTATATAAAAAAATTATAACTTGTTGTTGTAGATAAAAATATGTGTATAATATGTGTTGTATACATAAGCAGATATGAGTTATTATATGAATTTATATACATAAAGTAAGAATTTATAGTGATTTTGTAGTCGTTTTGATATTATATTTCGATTTTGGTAATATATATACATCACGTGTTTTGTTATAGTTTTGGTCTGCATATATTGTTATGAATATGGAGTCTACATATTTGATTTTGGTTAGTTTATATATATACACATACATACATACATACATCTAACTCAGAAAACTAGGGCTAGATATATGACTCATGCACTAGCTTTCGGGCTTAATGAGAAGAGTACAGAGCATGGAGAGTGTATACACTTATGTATGTAGACCGACTCTAGGTGTTTTTTGTTTTTTTTTTTTTGAAATTATTTTTAAAGAGAAAAGAGAGCCATGCAAAATCATCTTAGCACCGCTTAACTTTAAAGATTAAAAATGTTAATGCATGTATTTTAAATCAACCACCTTTTAAATAAAGACTACAATTTAAAATAACTTCATAATCATCACCTGTGAATCCCCATGTATATTAGTTACACTATAGTTGCTTGTGATTCAAACTTTTCTTTTATTATTCGTTTGAGTTAAGTAATTTTTCAAAAATTTAAATCTCATGACCAAAACTTTAGGTTAACTCTATCGTGTCTGTTCAAATGTAAATTATGCTACAACTTGTTTTTGGAATTATTAAAATTAAAATGCAATTTTTTTGAGTTTTTTAAAAGAAGAAGAAAGGCAATATTAAATCATGTAAAATCAAATGAACGTGACACTCCCTGCACACTTGATTTTGACTATGTCCCCATAGTTAATGCATGATATAATAAGTGTGAAGGAGAAAAATATATACATATTTACAAGAGAGGGTTAAAATTCCTTACTAGATATGGTGTGGCTCATGAGGAATCATGAGCTCCTCCTCTCAATCACTTGCCAATTCCAAGTAAGGCTGTAAAAGATGACCATTGACCTTAAAAATCGATCAATACCTAGGGTTTTCTATTTCTATGGCACCATGTGGAAACAATACATACTATGTATGGTCATATCCATCTTGATTTTAATTTCCTTGGGAATAAATAAAGCCGAGAGTCATACAAAATAATTTTTTGATTTGGCAAATTTTTTTTTCTTAAGATTGACTTGTAATAAAAAAAACTTTTTTCCCTTATAAATTTTCGCATTTTCATACATGTCGCTCCTAACCTCTTCAAATTCATTGAGTTGTAATTTCTATTTTCATTAGCCGTTTCAAGATCAAAGTTTATGTTCTTTATTGTCCATAATACTTTACGTTCAAGCTCAACTGGTAAGTGACATGCTTTACCATATACTAATCGGAAAGGGGACATCCAAAGATTAGTTTTAAAAACAGACTGTAAGCCCAAAGTGCATCTGTCAATTTTTGAGACCAATCTTTTTTCTGTTAATAGTTTTCTTTAAAATTTGTTTGATTTGTCGATTTGAAACTTTGACTTGGTCACATGTTTGAGGATGATAAAGAGTGGATAACTTGTGAGTTATCGAGTATTTCTTCATTAAAGTTTGGAAAGATTGATTAAAAAATAGGTCACTTATCATCATGTGTGTCGGGCCAAGTCTAGCAAATATGTTTCTTATGATCGAAATGTCTACCACATGCTTGGCCATGAAAGAACGAAAGAACAATTTTGATTTCGCTATCCGGGACACATTTTCGAATGATTTGGTTAGAAAAAAAGTTAAACAAGCATGGATCATCCCAATAGAAGTATTTCACTTGGGAAAGAAACTTTTATTTATCTTGTTTGGATCAAAATGAAGGAGTTTCTTTAGTGACCAAGTAGTTCACATATCAGCAGACCACGGGTCGATGGAAACTGAAAAGAATTGTTCGTTGGGAAAGTTCTCATTGATGGTAAAGAAGATGGTGCGTTTGGATGACGAGACAAGTGATCAACTAAGACATTGTTAGATCCTATTTTATCTTTTATTATAAGATAAAATTATTGAAGTAATAGGATCCAATTAATCAAACGAGACATGGCATCCTTTTTAGCAAAAAGTACCTAAAAGAGGAATTGTCAATATAGACCGTGATATGTGAGCCTACCAAATAAGGTCGAAACTTTTTTTTGTAAAAACCACAGCTAGAAATTCTTTTTTGGTGGGCATCATTTAAAGTCATATTAGCGTACTAGATGGCATTAAGGATTTTGTTGGTGCTTTTCCTAGGACGACACCAACATAAAGTTAGAAGCATAACATGTTATTATAGAGGAAGATCCCAATTGCGAGCAAATGATTGGAGCGGAAATGAGTTCATTTTTAAGATGTTTAAAAGAAGAGTCACAATTAGAAATGAGTTCAAAAGAAAAACCACGTTGAAGCACCTTTTTCGTGGTTTTCTTAGGACCAAAATTTACATCACACTCTTGGTCATGGCAAAACGAAAGATAATTTCGCTGTCCGGGACACATCGTCGATTTGGTAGAACGATGCTTAAACAAATATGGATCATCTCAACATAAGTATTTCACTTGGGAAAGAAATTTGTTTTTATCTTTTTTGGATCAAAATGTAGGAGTTTCTTTAGTGACAAAATAGTTCACTATATCGGCAAACCAAGGATCAATGGAAACTGAAAAGAGTTATTCGTCGGGAAAGTTCTCATTGATGGATAAAGAAGATGGTGCGTTTGGAAGATGAAATAAGTGATTGACTAAGACATTGTCAGATCCTATTTTATCTTTGATTGTAAGAAAAAATTCTTGAAGTAATATGATCCAATGAATCAAATGAGACTTAGCATCTTTTTTAGCAAAATGGTACCTAAGAGTGGAATGGTCAGTGTAGATCATGATGTGTGAGCCTATCATATAAAATTGAAACTTTTCTTGTGCAAAAACTACGGCTAGAAGTTATTTTTCGGTGGTTATGTAGTTGATTGAGCATCATTCAAAGTCATATTAGCATAGTAGATGATGTAGAGGATTTTGTTGATGCACTGTCCTAGGACAACACCAGCCAGAAAGTTAGAAGCGTCACATGTTATTCTAAAAGAAGATCCCAATTGGGCAAGCAAACGATTAGAGTAGAAATGACTTCATTTTGAAGACGTTTAAAAGAAAATACATAATCAGAATTGAAATGAATGAAACATCTTTTCTAAAAAAGTAGTCAAAGTCGGCCAATTTTTCTAAAGTCTTTTACAAAGCGTCGATAAACGCCAGCATGTCCTAGAAATAATTGAATGTCCTTAATGGATTTGGGAATGGATAGAATTTAAATGACATCAGTTTTTGCTTTATCCAACTTAATGCCCTTATTTGAAATTACATCTCTAAGGATTATGCCTTTTTTGACCATAAAGTGACATTTTTCCCAATTCAAAATTAAAATATTTCTCTTTACTATCGATTTAGAACCAACTCAAGATAAGGTACGAATTCGGAAAAAGAATCTCCGGAGATAGTGAAATCATCCATGAAAATTATTAAAAGAGTTCGGCCATGTCATAAAAGATGCCAACCATGCATTGTTGGAAATTCGTAAGGGCATTATAAAGTCTGAATGACATATGCTTACAGGCAAAGGTTCTGAAAAGACATATGAAAGTCATTTTTCTTGATCCTCGGGAGTGATTATTATTTGGTTATTGCCGAAATAACCATAAAAAAACAATAGAATTCGTGATCGACTAATCGTTCGAGCATTTGGTCGATGAAAGAAAGAGGAAAATAATCTTTACATGTTGTGGAATTCAATTTTTGATAATCAATACAAATACACCAACCCGTTTGAGCATAGGTAGGAATAAGTTCGTTAGTGTCATTCTTAATGACGGTGAGTCCAAATCTTTTAGGCACCACATGAATTGGGCTAACTTGTGAACTATCGGAGATGGGATATATGATACCATTATCAAGGAGTTTATGAATTTTTCTCGAACTGCGTTTTCATTTTGGAATTAAGCCTTCGTTCTACATCATGAGTAGGTTTGGCTTCGTCAGTTAAGTAAGTGCAATATTGAACAATCACCTGGCTAATTCCTTTAATATTAGTGATGGACCATCCAATCACATCTTTATTTTTCGAAAGAATTGAAAAAAAAGAGCTTATTGGTCAAGAGAAAGTTCAGAAGAAATTATGATAGAAAACGTTGCATTTTCACTTAAGTATGCATACTTAAGATGAGAAGGAAGTGGTTCGAGCTCCAAACTAAGGGTCGCTCAATCGAAGAAATCAATTGAGTTTCGGACTCAACTGTGAGAGATTCGAAAGTAAACATGTCTTCGATCTCGTTTGGTATGTCATGAAAAAATTGTTCAAACTCGGCCTTACATTCGTCATTAAGGGAAATTGTTTCATTTTTGAAGTTTCTTGAATAGTGCTAATTTCCAAAGTATGGTCGAATGATGTGTTCAATTGATTTTCTAAATTGAAGATGTTAAGATCCAATGTCATATTACTAAAGGAAATTTTCATGAACCATTTCGACAATTGATCAAGGCATTCGAGGTTGCCAAGAAAGGTCATCCTAAAATCAAAAGAATTTGACTCATAGGATTGTTTTTAGGTTGTGTTTCAAGGAAGATGAAATCGACTGGAAATATGAATTGTTCGACTTTGATGAGTATGCCCTCAATTTCTCCTACTAGTTTCTTCATAGAATAATTGGCAAATTGAAGGGTAACTTTTATCGGTTTAAACTCACCATAGCCTAGTTGTTAATAAACAAAATATGGAATAAAGTTTACACTCGAATTTAAGTCTAACAAGCATTTATTAATTGTCTTATCTTCTAGTGTACACGAGATTATGGGCCAACCAAGATCTTTGTATTTCATAGGAATGGACTGAGATAAGAATTCACTTAGATCGGCTGCTAAGAAAACTTTTCTATGTACATGAGTATGTCCTTTTTGAGTGACCGAGACACGTGGTTCGCTACTGGGTTTCGAAAGAGCTTATAGGAGGCATTAAGGATAAAGTTGTGTCTCAGCGTAACTTATAAACCTCATACCAATGGCCAAACTGAGAGAGTGAATCGTATCTTAGAGGATCTCTTGCGGGCTTGTATACTGGACTTTGGAAGCTTTTTGGATGATCACTTACACCTCGTTAAGTTTGCATAAACAACAACAGTTATCAGTCCAACATCGTTATGGCACCATTTTAGGCATTATATGGCCAACCGTGTAACGCTCCTTATTGTTGGTAGAAAGCGGACGAAAAACTGATACTTGGGTCAGATATAATTAAAGCAACCTCGAAAAAGATCAAGATCATTCCAAAATGGATGAAAGCTGCTCAAGACAGACAAAATAGCTATGCTGATAAGAGACATAGATATCTAGAGTTCTCTGTCAATATGGTATTTATCAAGCTCTTTCAATTGAGGAATGTAATTCGATTCGGTAGTAAAGGGAAGTTGGCATCGAGATTCATAGTTCCTTTTCTATTACTGGAGAGGATTTGGAACCTTCTTACATAGTCGACTTACCTCAAAGAATGGCAGGAGTGCGCAATGTATTCCACATTTCTCAATTGTGAAAACTTCTACACGACTCAAGCATAACTATAACACCAGATTAACTAGATGATATCAAGATTAAAACAGCGTCTTTGAGATCCATAGGCCTACTTGTATCATTGGACATGATAAGAAGAAACTTTGGAGGAAGACGGCGAAGATGGCGAAGGTTCAATGGAGCAAAAACGAAGGCGATTGCACTTGAGAGACCGAGGAAAGCATGAGGATGGCTTATCTAGAGCTCTTTACTTGGTGAGACTTTCTATTTATTGCTTTTATTCTCACTTATGATTCATGAAATATACCTTAGTATAGTATTCTACTTGTTAGGATAAGCTTGGATGTTACCTTTTTCATTTGTTGTTGTGTATGCATGTTTGATATGTGATGGTTGTCTATGCTTGTATATGGTTGTTAGCTATGCGGGATGATTTTGCTGATTTTCTTTGGGATTTCAGAGGCAAAATTTCTAAAGTGGTGGAGAAAGTAACATTATGTATTCTACGTATCGGAGGATCATAGAGTATTATATTATTTTTTATGGCCATTTATAATTTTAGAAAATAATTACTAGAGACATTATCCATCATTAGAATTTTTGTCAAACGATCTGACCGTAAAAATCTTTTATGTCCTATAAATTTTGAAAAGAGCCGAATTGGAGTCTGAAACCACTTCCATTAGATCAGAATGATGCCCTCTTTCCATAAAGTGGTCGTAATAGGAAAGTGAATTCACTGTTAGGGAGTTATAGCTCTTTGAAGTTTCACTTGATTTTGTAAAGCTTAATAAGTAATTACTAACTAAATAGTTAGGTACAAAACTCATTTCGGATTAGCATGTGGTTTTATGGTAAAGGGAAGTTGGCACCAGGTACAAATTGCATCATTTTCCAGAGAAATCACAAACGAGGTTATGTGACTCAGGGGTGTGAATTTAGTTAGTAATTGATATTGAACAATTCAGACACCAATCTTTATACGTCACCTTAGCTAGTCGTGTGACGGTTTCGTAGAATTCATTGCTTATAGATCTTTAAGCTAAAATCCAACTTCATATTTTGCAAATCGATACCTTCTAGTAATGATAATTTATATACATTCTCTTCGTCAACACTATATCATTTTATGATATATGGATTTTGGTTTTGGTCAAAATTCCAACATCATCCACATTCAACTCTTTTAGTCCAAAAACAAAGTTCTTGTTCAATAGCAACATTTATTATTAAACATATTATTCTAACTAGAGATTTTCGCTTTGAGTTGACTATAGTTTACCATGATACCAAACTCATACAACTAAGGAGATGAATTCTCTATCAAATTGTGTTTCACTTCCATGCCATGATTTAACTATAATCAAAGTGGAGTACTTACATTGAAGTTCGACGTTATTATTAAGTTAGGGGAACTATGTAACATCGTTGCCCCGAGATTTCATGTTTGACCCATTGTTATCAACTAACTGGAAACTCTTGGACGAGTCATCCATAGTTATCCAATAAGTACGATTACATTACCTCTTGATTTCCCCAATAGTTATGAGAAATACACTACCCAACATTTGGAGGGCATTACGCACTGGTATCATCAGATGTAACGATATGATTTCTCAAAGCATCTTGACCATGAATATTTAAAATAATATGCTATTTTATATTGGGATAATTTTATCATGATTACAACTCCTTGTAATTATTATCACATAACATATCATTTAAAGATTTTCTATATTAATATACTTAAATTAATTATATAATTAATATATCACAACATAATAAGTATATAAGAACAATTAAACACCTTTTACTTAAAACGAAATCTTATTACAGAGTTAATAATTTACAAAATATTATATAATTATCCCTTGGGAATACTCCTAACTCTTTTAGTATTTAACCATAATCAAATTATAGCCTAGCTACTTAAAATCGACAGCACCCTCAAGCTAGAAGACTACTTGTATTCCATTACCTTGAGATCTTCTTATTTTACTTAGTTATATTAAATACAGAAGATTCTCGTTAAGTAGTTCTATGATTATTCCAAACAACCATAAGTACATAACCCTTGAGACCCTCAATGATCATAAGTAAATCACTATCCATTAATGTACACATAGTATCAAAGAATGTATCGTTATCTTCATCTCCATACAGCTTGACGAGGAATATTTAAGGAGTTAGTGTTTTGTTTATATCAATTTAATACTCATAGCTACAAACACATTTGTAACTACAATAAATGAAACACTTATCCTAAAAATTATTGATTTATACATGCTTAATGTAATTAATTCATTATTTATATCATAATATAACAACACGTATAATAGAAATCAAAATGAAAATCATACTTCATATTGAACTAGATTGTTTATAAAGTTAAGTTTACATAACAAATTACATAATTATCCTAGGGGTACTTTAACTCTATCATTCTTCATGGGATGCGGACCTTCAAAAATCATATTAATCAATAATTCATGCCTAGGTGTAACATCCCACCCTTTTGGATGATTTAAATCGACAATAAACCACACATGTCAACTAAAATCATTCAAAAGGTAAGACTGTTAATGGGGTAAATAATGTATGTTTCTTTCGTTAAATCCAAAAATTAATATTAATGTTTCTTTTTTTAAAATTGAAAGATCCCAAATCGACATAATTGTAATTAATTTCAAAATTACACTTATAACGGATTATAACAAACGTACATTTCTTTCATTAAATGCCATTAATTTCAAATAAATTTTCTTTCCCTTTTATTAGAAGATTCCAAGTCAAATTAACGGCAATAAATTCATTAATTAATTTAAATTCCAACATATACTTATTTTGTTTTTTTAATCTTATTATTCAATCAATTATCATATTATATATATACTTAACGTTGGTTTACCATTTCATTACCTCAATCTTCTATATTTATCACTTTAGTTCATATTAACTGTATTAGGTAATTAGATTAACTGCAATTGATTTTCAATTTAATTTCAATGGATTAAATAAATAGGTGATGAATGACAAATGTTACCTTTTACTTACTTAATCGCATTTACAAGATTATTATTAACAGCAAATGCTATGACTACTTACACAATCCTGATTATACTCAATTTTCCATTAATTTCATATAATTTTCCCTTTTATATAACATTTCATTCATTTCCTTATTTCAACTTATCATCAAATAACGTTACAATTATTTTAATCACTAACATACAATTCCAACATTAAACCCAACATTCAATTGCCTTTATTCAATTAATTACCCATTCAATATTAAAACGATAAATTAATGAGAAAATAGTTAATACAATCGTTTATAATAATAATTCAGACCCCTTATCTTATTCTTTACAACCAAGGGTTATAATTTGCTTACCCAAAAAGGTTTTATATTCAATATTAACCTATTTCAATTAACTACATACAAGTTCACCATCTACATCATTTAATTTATTTCATTATTTACAATCATAACCAAGTCAACCTACAATGTATTTCAATTAGTTTGAAATTACTTTAAATATTTATCAGTAGCGTTCAGACAACACCGCTGATTTCATATTCAATATTAGCCAATTCTAATTGATTACATATAATTTCAACGTTCAATGTATTTCCTTATTTTTAGTTATAACTAATTATAACCTTAAAGTCACTTCAATTAATTGGAAATTAGATTAAAATAGTTAGCAATTACCTTATATTAACATTACTAACATTACATTCTAGTTATTCTTCTCCTTGTAACACAATTTTTTTTAGTTTTATTTCAATAAAAAAATTATAAAATATTATTTAATTAATATTTTAATAATCGAAAATTATGGGTCGTTACACTAGGTGATCTTGAAACTTCTCCACTAGTCCTATCCATATTTCCCCGAGGTTGCTCTCTCAAGAGTTGATTATTTCTCTATCCACCCTTCTGTGGATTCCTTATATACTGTTGTAATTTCTTTTTGCTTATTTGCTCTTTAATCATGTCTCATAAATTCCTACACTCGTAGGTATTATGTCCGTGCTTTTCAACCATCATTGGGGCACATTTGTTACCTTCCTGCTGATCATTTCTTTAGTAATTATTGTCTTCCTAGGAACTATTTTATTTCCTCGCCTACCCTCCTCATTACCATCAAAGAGTTCAACCTCTTTTGCACTCATTAAGCTATTCGCTCTATGGATGAGATCAATCAAAGAGGAAGATAGTTGTTTCTGTAGCTCCTTTCACTTCTTGGATTGGTATCGCATCTCAAAACACAGGAATGTAACGCCGCGTAATTTGGCGTTAGTTATTTACTTAGCTAGTTGGCCAATTAATTATACCCAAAATTGGAATTTTTGCAAAAAATTGACTAATAACTTGCATAATGAGCAACTCTCATATTTGTAGTTTTGTGATTGGAGTTGAAACGAAGAAGTTACGGACGAAAAACGTATTCGAAACTAAAATAAATAAATAAACAAATAAGAAAATTTAACTAAATAACCTAAGCCCATAGATTGTCCCACCATCATCGGCGGTCGACCCCTAGGTAGGGGATGGTCGACCGCTCCATGCTAGGGTTAGCCTAGGCCCACGGTCCAGATTTATTATATTTCAATCAAATGTTTGGAATTGATTCTTACCCTATAAATTCAGGCCCATCTCTCCCTTCTCTTCTTATATTTTTCTGGAGATAGTAGCGAAGCTCTACCATTTCTTCGTCTCCACTTCCGTTCTAAATTATAAAAATAAGATATTTGTATTTATATTCATACAGGTTGGAGAAGAACGGGAATCAAATAAAAAGGAGAAGAGAAGAGAATCAACTATACGCGTATTTGAGGTAATTTATATATATTTGATATTTGTATCTATTTTCTCTACCAATTCCAAATCTCTTCTCATATATGTAATTCTAATATATATATATATATATATATATGCCCTTTTTATACATATTTCTTGAATTAAAAGAATTTGGAGATGAATCTAAGGTTCTACTTCAGATCTGGAGATTTGGATCGCTGTTAAAAGATGAGTGGGAAATTTTATAGATTGTTACAATAAGAAAATTATCCTGTTGGTGTTTATTTGATTATTATGCATAACTGGATAATTGTATATGAGTTGTAGGCAACAAATTGAATATAATCTGAATATAATCAATATCACCACATATTCTTGTTTGTTAATAGATTTAGAATTGTTTACAACCTAATTTGGAAATCAATCCCAAAATTATGAATTTAGAATATTGATTTCAATGAAATTTGTTCCAGATTTGAAAATAAGCTGTATAATAATGTTATGAATTTGATTATAACCCTGATCTTGATGGATTTTTGGAATTTAGATCTATTTAATATTTGTAAATTAATTTGGTTTCATTCCCATTTAGAAAATACAATGTTTGATCGGACAAGGAATAGATGCAAATAAAAAGAGAAAGAGATGTGTAAAGTATGAACTCATTGTAGTTTACACCGTCTATCTCAGTAATAAAAAGAAATGATTATTCCTTGTAATTTCAAACGATATAATTTTTCATATTTCAATTTAAATCTTTTGTTTTGATTAATTTATGGCGGATATTATTTTTAGATATTATTCCAACAATAGAACATGGAAAAGAATATTTTAGCGAAGATATACAACTAAAATATTTTTGATAAAAGTATATATTTTTATGTGATTTACCGTGCTTATAATAGTTAAAATAAAACTTAGCTAATAAGGATGCTTACAGGGAATGTTTGCGTTTAGGATAAATATCTAATGAGAAAGGAATTAAAAAGTTGTAACTCCAATTAATGCGAAATAAATGGCAATGAATATGGGAGTTGCAATAATTTTATAGTGTAAATGGATAAATGAGACTGATAAATAAAGAAGTTAAATAAATAACTATGGAATAATTAATAAGGTTACTAATTTGAAATTAATTATCATGTATAAATGTCTTTGGAAATGTCCGTTAGGGTTTTATGGACAAATTGACATTTATGAAAATTAAAAGTGGATTTATGAGTAATCTTATTGCCTTAAATAAAAGGGAATTAGTAAGCTAAGTCTAATGTCAACCAAAGATAATGTAAGTAAAGACTTGGGATGGTTAATTTGATGTGGTAGTTAGTGATGTAAGGTCGATGGAGTCACTTGATGGAAGACTGGCCTTCACTTTATGGCTACCAACAGTTGGGTGCACTTGTTACTGATGTGAGATATCACTAATCCTAGGACCCGTGATGGCATGAGAGTTTGGACCTGCTTTCTCATTTAAAAAGTATTAAATGGTCCAAATTTGGAACTAGCGGTGGTGAGAGATATTTTTCATTGGTATTCGCTTCAGGTTTGAGGTATTAAGCAGTTGTAGTGTCCGCCTCTCTCCTAAAAAGAAGTATTAAGTAACCTAGTGAGATTCCAAATAAATAAAGATGTCTCTAAAAAGGTTTACTTCAGTGTTCAGGCATTAAGTGCCTTTTTAAGGGCCCGCCTTCTTACCGAAAGAAGTAACCTAGTGAGATTCCATATTTATAATTAAGAGTAATAGTGAATATCTCAGGAAGGGTTCACTTTAGGTTTGAGGTATTAAGTGACTAATCTAAGGGTGCATCTCTCTCCTAAAAAGAAGTATTAAGTAACCTAGTGAGATTCCCAGCGTTATCAGCTAGATAATACCAACGAGGAGTTCGCTTTGGGGTCGTGTTAACTGACAAAGGCCTATGTATAAATAGGTGTTTAATGGTCAGGGGTTTGCCTAGTCCTTATTAATGAGGTACTAAGTGGCTTGGGTATAGTCTCTCACATTTCTAAGGCCGTAATTACGATAGTACCGGTGAGGAGTCGGTTTTGGAATAGGTACTAAGTGATGTAGGATCTGCCAAGAATATAGATGTTAATTGGTTAGAACTCCGCCTAGTCTTTTCAAAGGTATTAAGTAGCTTGGGTGTTGTCTCTTACATGGCTATGATTTTATTAGTGACAGATGTGGTAATAGTTGGGAATTAAATATTGGAAGCCTTAAATAGTGGTTAGAAGTCTTTGTAGGTAGGACCCACCGACCATTGACAAAATTATTGGGAAACCATCTTGGGAATAGGTCTTAAATGATGGGGTCTACCTTGATTGAGGTCTTAAATGATAGAGTGTGCCTATTTCTCTTTTAAATGTATTTTGTGGTGATTATAGAAGCCCGGTTCGTATTTAGAAGTATTAGGTGGAAAAATGCATTTGGAAGTATTGGGTAGTTGATAGGCTTCATCGATATTTTGTACCTTGGGAAGGAGTAGGTAAGTAATTATGTGTGCAATGCAAGGTTAGGTTAGAATTGCCAACCTTAATAGAAATAATTACTAAGCGAAAACCAATCAGTATAAATTTATGTTATGGATAGTTTACAGATTTTCCAATTATTGCAATGTTGCGCTGATCCCCTCCTCATTACAAGCCATAGGATAGATTTAGAGGAACATATAATTGGAGCTGGATATGCTTTGTTGTTGGAGAATTCATCTTTTCTCTCATGCTCGATGTTGATGTGACAATCTACTATCAAGGAAATACTTTTAATTCCGAGGTACTAGTCATAATCAGTATTCTTATCATATTATTGTTTTCGCTGTGAGTTTAGATTTCTATCCATCTTTAATAATGCTCATGCTTATTTGCAAGTATCAAATCCTACAATCCGTTCTTTGATGGAATTGAGTTTCGGTTTTTGTTGAGACTTAGGCCAACTAGGTTTGTTGCATTTGGTATCAAAGCTTAGGTTAGTAGATGAGAGGAATTAGGATAAATTAAGCGAACGTATTCATATTTTCTTATCTAATAATATTATATTGTTTTACGTTAGATTCTAAGAATTCCGACTATAGAAGTAGTTGTATTTTCCCTCTGAAGGAATAGGCAAAGGAACTATGGGTTGGAAATATCATAGAGTTAAGTTTTTCACACCAACTTTGAAGTACCTCACGAAGTGTTGGCGAAGCGTGAAGTCTTGATGATAAAGAGCATGAGTATGACATATGGTGAAATCCCAAAGACTGGAGGTGTTCAACTTGATGGTTGAGATTCTACTTACCCTATGATCATGGATTTTTATGATGAGTTCCAGTCGAAAACACACATTTATTCTAGATGGACACGAAATTGGAGTCTGTATGTCGTAATTTTCTAAAGGCAAGTTTTTGCTAGGGTGCATTCATTGATCACCTCTTTGATGGAAAACTAGGTTTTTATTGAATAATTAATGTCAATTTTTAATCTAAAACCTGTGCGAGAATTATTATAAAGTATATTTTGGAAATGCCTCAGATTTTGGAAAAAGGGTTTTAAAGGATTTCTTTTTCCAAGGATTTATTTTGGAATGGTAAGTTTTGTAATTTTAATTTTCAAAGAAACACCTATACTACTACATTGGTCGTATTAAGAAAATTTTAGTTTGTAAAAGATTAATTTTTGAAATCCTTAAATATTTCTATGTATATATCAGTAATGTCTTGATTTTTATTTTTGGCAAGGAAATAGTATTCCAATGTGGAATTTTTTTGTTTTAAATAGGTTTTGGAAGCCATGAAATATATGTATATATGTAAGTTTGATTTTTAAGGGAAGTTTTGGTGTGAAATAGTTTCTATTATTTAGAAACAATTATAAAGGAGCATATATTTTGCTCGGTGAATTTTTTGTTTATAAAATCGAGGTTTTTTATAAAATCTTCTCTCTTTAAGGTACAAACAAAATAGAAATAACATTTAATTTTATTGAGATATGTAGCTTGAAGTGTGGTTGTACCACTAGCTATTGTAAGAAATATTTTCATGTGGATTAGGCAGGAAATAACAACTGGAATATTTTCGGGTTTGTGGAATTTTTGTTAGTCGCAACAATTTTTTTGGGACTACTATGAATTGGTGGAGCATGGTTTGGGACTAGGCGGTAGGCTTTGACATCACCGTGGTGAGGGCAGGAATTTTTCGAATCATGTCAAATCGAAGGAGACGAGAATAAATGACTATTATTTAATCCAACCCTAATTGGGTTTGCGTTCAATTAATGCCCAAAGCTCGTCTAGTGTTTGACCATCTAGTTGTAAATTTAGAGTGGTCTACTAGTTAACGAGTTTTGGTACAACTTGAACCTAGAACACGACTATAAAAGCTGCATCTGAATTCCCCTGGTTGCCTTCTTTCGTTCCTCCTTCCTCAATAAGCCAAACCCAATTTCCATCCTCCTCCTCTACCAAATATCAACATCTCTCTTCCATTCCTCCCCTTGGCGATGTTTCTTTTTCCTTTGAGCAGCAGTCTCGCCTTCCCTCATGCTAGTTTTACATGTTAGATCTCGCCCCACCAATACTCTAGATCTAAATATCATATCCTCCCTCCAACCACTTCTTAGCTCAAGAAACCTTTTCGCACTTCTGGCTTTTCCTCGAACCATTATGGTTTCAACCCTTAAGAGGCTACATGGCTGGACCGAAATGAGCAGAAGGTTTCACCACTTTTGGGCTGAAAGAGTTATTCGACGCATTAGGATTTGCACTGACCCTCTACTTCAAGACTTTTGAGCAGGAATGTTACTCGTGCTACATCTTCCTTTTCGATGTCCTGTTGGTGCAAAATTTGGATGTAGGCAATAGTTTTATTCGTTCTGAGGTGAAGAGTGACTTGATTGAGCTATTTGTAATGATGATTCAGTGAGATATTGGAGACCTCCACGAAGGACGTGGACTAGGATGATTTTGAAGTGACCGACTCAAATACTTTACAGCATATATTTTTCTAGAATGTCGATGTTTGAAAGACATATAATCCACGTTTGACTGCCCGTCAGATTGTGCACATCATTCGGCATAACGTCATTCCTAAGTTGGGAAGTTACGATTGGATTTATCCCATGGTGCAGAAGACCAGTTGTGCTAGTATTGGCGGCACCACCATCAAATTGGACCTGCACTCTTATGATACAATTTGTTGATCAAGGATTTGCACTCTATAGAGTCACTTCCATATTTTCCCCTAGTCCCTCTCGTCTTTAGGTGATACGGGGTGAACCTTTGTGTAAAGGTAGTTTAGTATAAGGTTCATTCTTCCATCATTAGATCCTTCCTTAGGAAGACAGCAATTCAAAGCCGTCGACAAAACCAGCAGCGTCAACGGCACAAGATTGGATGTATAACCGCCATACTATGACCACTCAAGGGTTGAAACAATGGATCGAGCTCCAGCCATGGAGAAAGATGGCTCTTACTCTGTAATTATTGTTTAAGGATTTATGGTATTTTTGTCTTTCCTTTTCAACATTTGTTCTTTTCTTTTAGGCTGTTTGGGTTATAACTATTAGTTGTTTCTTATAAAATGCATGCATGAATGTTGAGAATGATCCTATTTATTTACTGTGTTATTATTTCTGGACATGCAAACTGCACTTATATATGCATAGTAAAGAAGTAGTATAAATATGGAAATCGCATAAAAGACACTTAACTAACAGTTAAATGCAATGTAAGACTGGAAGTTTAGATAGTTGGAAAATTTTAGCGAAGGACGTGGTAAAGTTGTTTTGGTACTACGGGTCATTGCTCATGTTCCTTAATAGCTTAAATTTTTGAATAATAGATGTGCTGACTTTTTCTTTATGTAAAACATCAAGTTTTGTGGGTAAAAGTTAGTTGTGGATTTTAGAATTTGATTTATGCATTTAGCGCATAATTGACTTCCGAGTATTTAGAAATCATGGCTTGATATATCAAAATTTTTGACAATGAAAATATTTTAAAAAGTTTCCCCATGATTTGGAAAGTTCT
Source organism: Allium cepa (assembly GCA_030765085.1). Taxonomy (NCBI): domain Eukaryota; kingdom Viridiplantae; phylum Streptophyta; class Magnoliopsida; order Asparagales; family Amaryllidaceae; genus Allium; species Allium cepa. The sequence continues at coordinate 1,045,101,717 of CM060929.1, forward strand.
CATTTGAGAAAAAAAAGGTTTTTAGGTTTTATTTGTTTTTTGGCTCTTAAAATTATTTTTACAAAAAAGAGAAAAGTCTGTACGTTCATTCACCCCTCTCCTCTTAATTAAAAATTATGAAGCTCAAAATCAATGGTAGCCTTCTCATTCTCCTATTCTATGCTCATATTTACCAAATAAAAAGAGAAATCAATGCTTTAAAATTATAAATCCAAGATCTAAACTCAGGTAATCACTATCTAAGACATTTCTCTCCATCTAAATCAAGTTGAAAGATAAATCTGTTAATCTCTTGTCTGTTTTTGTTCTTGCATGTTTCAGTTCTAAGTCTATACAGGTTTAGATGGTCTACTCTTGGCAAAAAGCTTTAATATTTGGCTTTAAATCATGGTATGAACTCCTTTGCAGCAAGATGAGTATATGAACTCACAAAATCTAGCCACTGAAAAGTGAATTAGCCATAACTTGCTCATTTTTGATTGGAATTGGATAATTTTGGATGTTCCGAAAACTGCAAATCATGTACTACAACTTTCATTTATTGAGTTTTCTGTAAATTTTTGGTTACCTATGTAAAAATTGAATTTTTGTACTGCTAACCCGAAAGCAAAATCTATGTTTGCTCTATGTTTGATGCTAAAACAAAATTAGCCATAACTTTCCCGATTTTGATCAGAATTTGATAAATTAGGATGTTCCGAAAGCTCAAACCATGTAATACAGATTTAAAGTTTTGAGGTTTCTTAAATTTTGGTGTTAGTTTGGTCAAAAATGTGTTTGATTGTTGTTATCCCGAGATCAAAATGACAGAGATATTGCAATTCAGACCCTTGAACTATTTTTATCATAACCTGTTCATTTCTTATCCAAACTCAATAATTTTAGATGCTTCGGAAAGTAGAGTTTGTGCTAAAAGTTTCATTTTTTAAGTTTTCCAAAATTTCGAAGTTAGCTCGGTCAAAACTGTGTTTGTTTGTTGCTATTACGAGAAAAAAACGACAACGATAACAATTATTGACCTGAGAATTATATTAGCTTATTTTTTCTCTCATTTTTATTCATTTTTAATGATTGATTTTGAGATGTTTTGAAAGCTATGATGCTTATCAATAGGCTAGCTATATTTAGTGAATTTGAAATTCAAATTTAAATAGAATTTAAATTGATTTTGGGTTAAATTTGAATTGAATTCGTATTGAACTCAAGTTATCGGTCTTTGGTTATCTTTTTGTTTTTCATTGTTTTCGAGCATTGGTTTCATTAAACCATTTTTGAAGTGATTTTTGAAATAAATGGACATTTCAAATTATTATATGTAGTATTTTAAAAATTATTTTTCTAATATAAAAATCTATTTATTTCCTATAATAAAGGAATTTCAAATATTGGTTTTATTAATCATTTCGGGAAAAAAGGTTTAGAAGCTTGTTTTCTCTAGTAAACTATTTTATATATAAAACATGCACTTTTATACTATTTGAACGTATGAGAAAGAGAATTATAAGATTTAGTAAAACACGTGGTATAGGACATGTGCATTTACTATCTCGGTTAATTTCGGACTTATACGATCGAAACTATCTGGGTTATTGATTTTTGAGTTATTTAGCCAATTTATGGTGGGGTTTTGGTCTGTAGGAATTATCTGGGATTGCCAATATTTGGCGAGTTTTATGGTTTGAAATTTCTACTTTGAGATTTATGGTTTATGAGGAACCATCATGATGTTTTCACTTGTCGATGAGATGAGACAAGTTACGATGCCATTTAATAATTGTCGATGAGATGAGATGAGTATGGTGTCTCTTTATCACTCGCCAATGAGACGAGGTGAGATATGATTTTTTTGGGTTTTATGATGTTTCTATTGTGGCATCAACTAGTGTCTAGTAAACCGCTAAGTGCGAACGTTGGTATGGGACACAGGTTAACACTTTTTTGGTTCCTATCCATGAGTTTGTGACACATTCACGATGTTTACCTAACAGAACTGCTTTAAGAGGTGTTAGCGACCTTGTTATGAGGATGAACTGCTTTGGGAGGTGATACCGACCTTGTTAAGGCTAACAAAATGGCTTGGAGAGGTGTCAACGACTTTGTCATGAGGACGAACTTCTTTGGGTGGTGTTAGTGACCTTGTCTAAGGCTTCAGCCATCTGAGTTTAGCACATGCAGCATTGCTTCGGCATGGTAATAGGGATCTGGCCAATCTGGATTTTCTGAGTTTTGAGTTCTTCGTTTTTGGTGCATTAATGTTAAGATATTCTGAGTTTCGAACATGCATCGAATTCTTTATTGAGTTTGAGATTTTATGAGTTTGAATACCTATCGAATTCCATGAGCGTTTACGATTGAGATGTATGTGTGAGATTTAGCCGTCTTGGCTTACTTATGAGTTTGAGATCTCACATTCTTATGGAGTTATCTTATGTTGCTTTCATGACTTCTATTTGTGATTGAGATGAGTTTTCTCCTTTTTGGAGTAATGGTTCATCGAACCATTTAGGTTTTGCTTGAGTTTTATATGAGTTGATTTGATTTCATTATGGGTTATCCTCGATGATATGAGGCACTTGTGTTTTATTTGAGTATTGAGTTGGAGTTACCTCTTTCGAGGTATTTAGTCACTTAGGTAGTAGTTGTTACTTAAGTATTGAGCTATGAGTTATCAAATCCTTCTCCTCATTCGAGAAGAAGCATCACTATATCCATGCTGCTTTATATTATCGATATTGACTGATTTGTGTAGCTAGACTGACCCGTATATTTATACTCGGGTCAGACCCAATTGTTTCGGGTTTCATCTATTGGGCTTAACTTGAAGTTGATGTTGGACATTATCTTATCTATCACTTGAGTAGTTTATTTCTTCTGCATACTCTGATGTATTTACATTTGATTCGATGTATATAGTGAGGTCGTGCACCACCTTTATTGTATTCATATATATTGTAGTAAACATGTATCAGTGTATATGCATATATATATATATATGATGTTGGTTATTGTTCTGTGATATGATTTACATTCAGTTATTGTATTTTTTTTGATAGATCCATTAGCCACCTATAGTTTTGGATTAAGCATTTACTGGGTATGTCGATCCACTTGAGTTGAAAAGAAAATTTAAATTGTATTTATCGACGTATTCAGTAGATGTTTAAGACAAAATTATAGATGGTCGCCCTTAACCAGCCCTATTCTCCGCTTTAGTAGACAGAATTATTTATTAATTCTCTTTGCTAAGGTGGGTCTTGTTCAAAATTTTATTTCGAAGGAAAATACACGTTTAAATATTTTAGGATCTTATTTTGACGTACAAATTTGAAAAGTGAGAAAGATTTTTGTGAAATATTTGATTTTGAAGGCCACAAGTTATGCGTAGGTTAAGCAGATAGGGTTAGAATTTGTGAATTTAGCGGTGTATTAGGATTGACGATGCGATAAATTTAAGCAATAATAAGAAAATATCTATTTTAGCCATGGAATTTCTATTGCCTTGCCTTGTCGACGATGCATGAGAGTCTATTTTTAGACACAATTCCATTTTAGAGCTTAAAAATAAGGCTTTTATGTGTTTTCTACTTGGAAAATTTGGAGTAAATCCGGAGCAGCGAAGAATACTCCACTTTACTATGGGAATGGAAAGATTATAAAGTGGTAAGAATGTTAAATTCTCCATCTAAATTCTTTTTTCTTGGATATAGGAGTCAAGTTTAAGAAGTAGTTTTTCGATGCGTTAGATTATTGGATGGTAGGAAGTGGATGCAAAATTTGTTGCTTCAAATTTCTATTCGTAGTAGTATGAGGGTTTTGGTTGAAAAGATTTTTCAAAAACTATATACACATAGAACTGCCAGTATATATAGGTTTTTTGCATCATATTTTCCAAAACAATGATTTCAAAGAAATACATTCATATAGGTGGGTCTGGTTTTGAATCATTCTACATACATATTTTCTATGTGGTGATACGGTAATAAGCTATGTACTTGGGCGTGTTGGTTGCAAAATTTATTGTGCACTCATTGGTTGTGTAATTTAGAATAATTCGGAGCCAAAAGCATGACTTAGTCATTATTGAAATTTCAAGGATGAAATTAATTTTAAAGGGGGGAGAATGTAACTCCCTGTGACCACAGATTTTCAATACCAAAAAAAGGAAAGGAAAAAAGGTAATCATTAGAACCCAACTATACCAGGATATTATCAATCAAATTTATCACCTGCACTTCAACCATCACCGTCTCCAGTCATTGCATGACCCAACAATACAACTCCATCACTTATAGTATATCCTATCCACAAATTACTGCATGGATAAGTCACTACAAGCATAACATCACCATCTCATATCATTCATTACTCGAGGCAACTCAAATTCCCAACTAGAGTATCAACCGACCACTACATCACCATCTTATCCCATTCATTAACGTCAAGCAACAGGAGTAGTCATCAAACAATGTTCTGTCTATGTCATCTATAGTTCATCTCTGATCCAACGCGATGAGTCTAAAGGCATGATTTTCCAAGCATCGCAACCATCTTCATTGACCTACAAACTCGCATAGTCATATACTAGATCTGAGCCAAACTCAAGCAATGCTTCCATATCTCATCCAAATGTAACATCCAAACATGACATAGTATGTGCAGCCTCGTGATCCATCGACAAAACTAATCGAGGCAGTTTTAAGATTGGGGCATGATTATTTCCCCAAGCATGACAACGACACTTATTTAGGCGACGGGCTTGATTTCTTTTATATAGTGAAATTATTTTGAGATAGCGCATTTTTGAGGAGAATGAAGATTCGGGCAGTTCTTTTTTTTTTTTAGCAGCTCGACTTTGTCTTTAGGAATGAAGTCGTTTTATTTGTTTGAATAAACTAAGAGCATGTCAAGTAAGGCGTTGGATTTTAGGGAGAGGAAACGAAAAAGAACGTTGATTCCTTCCATTGTTATAGCAATGAGTGTGAGGAGATTAGAGCTACTTTAAAAAAGAAGAAGTTATAAATGGTTTTAAGAAAATCATTTAGGATATAAACGGTTTTTTAAAATCGTTTATACCTTTTTTAGTTTTAGTGAACAAATTGCCGTTTAAGAAGGTAAATGGGCTTTAGAAAACCATTATACACTAAATGGTTTTCTGAACACCGTTTAGCATAGTCATGCTCAAAAAATGGGATAAACTCTCATTCTTTCCCCTTCTTTAAGCTTAAACTTACACCGCTGTAGCATGAGGAGAGTAAAATAAATGGGAGTTTATAATGTTTTTTTTCCTCTATGGCCGATGCTGGAGAAGCTCTAAGAAGTGGAGTGAAGAGAAATTGCAGTAGTGTAGAAGAAAGTTTTTGTATGGCGGTGATACTATTTGTGTGCTATAGTACTACCATGTGAAAGAGAGGGAGCGCATTCTTTTGTTCTTTGTTTTATTTTAATTTGAACCACTGATTTTTGTTATTGTTGGTACTTGGACTTATCCATTCATTTAAACTCTAAACTTTCTAATTTGAGCTACGATTTGTAGTTTAGGAATTCTCAACTCTTTGATGAGTTGAGGCAGAATTATTTGGCACATGGTTAAAATATTTTTCAGCAGGGTTTGCATATTTACCATTTGTAAGTATTTGGATATTTAACTCTAGTAGTAACTTTGGGGCAGCACTAGATCAAAGATGGGTATACCTTTGTGTCCTTTGTTTTTCCACATTTACATGTTTGCACCTCAATTATATTTTACCAGTATATTTGCAAACAATTTATAAAACATCATATTTAACCTTGTCTGGAATACATTGCAGGATTCTACAAGTGCTTCTAGAGCAGGTTGTTATAATTTCTCAAGAGACATTCTAATTTTAATTATATTTTTTCTAAGGATCGGTTATCGATAGGCACCTATGTTCAATGGGACTGGTTATACTTACTGGAATGCCGTGATGAAAATATATTTGATTTTAGTTGATTTTGATGTTTGGGATATAGTAGAAATACATTGCACTCCACCGATGACAACAATCAATTGTATTCCACGGACCTAAGGACAAATGAGACATAGTGGATAAGATTTGCATATTTACCATTTGTAAGTATTTGGATATTTAACTCTAGTAGTAACTTTGGGGCAGCACTAGATCAAAGATGGGTATACCTTTGTGTCCTTTGTTTTTCCACATTTACATGTTTGCACCTCAATTATATTTTACCAGTATATTTGCAAACAATTTATAAAACATCATATTTAACCTTGTCTGGAATATATTGCAGGATTCTACAAGTGCTTCCAGAGCAGGTTGTTATAATTTCTCAAGAGACATTCTAATTTTAATTATATTTTTTCTAAGGATCGGTTATCGATAGGCACCTATGTTCAATGGGACTGGTTATACTTACTGGAATGCCGTGATGAAAATATATTTGATTTTAGTTGATTTTGATGTTTAGGATATAGTAGAAATACATTGCACTCCACCGATGACAACAATCAATTGTATTCCACGGACCTAAGGACAAATGAGACATAGTGGATAAGAAATTTCATTAAATGCTAAAGCCATGAATGCTCTTATTTGAGCTCTTGATAAAAATTAATTTTATCAAATTTTTCATTGTTTGACTGCATGGAAATTTAGCACCCTCCAGAGGCTATACATGAAGGTGCACCTCAAGTCGAGAAATCACGTCTTGCTCCACTCAACAATAGAACATGCAAATTTTTTGATGTTAAAGGATGAAAGCATAAAAGAGTAGTATGGACATTTTTTTGATGTTGGTACATAATTCCAATGCCTTAGGCAAGTTGTATACTAAAGTAGAGCTAGTTCGAAAAATATTGGAAGTTCTTTTGAAAAATTTTATGGCAAAAGTAACATCTGTATAAAAATCCGTAGATCAGATCAAATAAAGCATGAAGAAATTGATTGGAAACCTCATGATCTCAAGATGGAACTGAAAGCTAGGGAAGATCATGGAAACTCAAATTTGAATAAAATTAATTTCACTTAGTAACACTCTTGATAGTGATGATGAACATAGCCCTATCATTGAGGTAGAAACGTCGATGAACGGTGTTAAGAAATAGTTAAAAGAAACTTCAAATCTTTAGTTAAAAGAAAATAAGTCCAGTCAAAGTCATTCAAGAGCATAGATGATTCAAATGAGAAATTCATTTGCTACAAATGCAAAAGGACGGATTATGTAAACACCAACTGCCTGCTAATTTAGAATAAAAAAGTAAAGAAAAAAAGAAGGACATTTGCAGTAATTTGGATGATGAAGAATGAGAAGATGAGAGTGATAAAGATGAAGCAAATTTATGTTTGATGGCCTAAGGATGATAGTGACAACATTTCAAGCGAGGTATCAAATTTTACTTTTCCCAATTTACTCTTAATGTGCCATGATTTAATAGGAATAGTTAATAGTCTTAGTCTTAAACATAAAAAAATTGAAATCTGAAAAAGCCGAGTTACTTCGCATAAATGTTAAGCTAGAAACAAATGTTGAAAAGGTTAGAGGAATTCAAAAACTTGAATGAGAAAATTTTCAGGCTTTAAATAAAGAGTTAAATGAATAAAAGACTAACCATGAAACTTTTGAAAATGAGATTTTGATTCCAAAGAAAAATAGTGACACAAAAAGAGAGAATTTTATTGCTAGATGTACGATTTTTGTGAAAGAAATCACGTTACTTAAATCCAAATTCCAACACCTTGAGTAAACTAGTAATAAATTTTCCAGAGGTTAATAGTCACTTAATATGTTGTTAGGCAATCAACTATATACAAACAGTCGGAAAGGACATGGTTTTGTAAAACTACAATATAATAGGGAATAGATAAGTGATAATGCTCATGGTAAAAGTGTATTTCCAAAATATCTTGGTTATGGTAAATTGGACATAGATACAATAGATGTTTGCATACGAATTATAATAAATATTTTAGATAAATTTAGGTTCATAAATGCTCCTTTGATAAATTTCTTGAATTAAACCATTTTGGAATACAAAACTATTCCATCACTAATTCTAATAGACCTATGAGATTTTCTAGGTCATATTTTTCTTATGATGTATAGGTATTTGGCGAGGTAAGGAACAACATGCATGGTATTTGGACTCGGGTTATACTAGACATATGATGGAGGATAAATCAAAATTCTTAGCCTAGAAAACTATAGAGGTGGAAGTGTTACTATGGGCAACAATGGTAAATGTAAGATAATTGGAAAAGGTAAAGTAGGTAATAAAACTTTCTCTTTGACTAATGTTCTATTTGTTGAAAACTAACGTTATAATCTCATCTCTATAAGCCAACTTTGTGATAAAGCATGAGCATTTTTTTTATGGATATTTGTAAAATCATTGATAAGTCTTCAAGTGATATTGTTTCTACAAGTCGAAGAAAAGAGAATGTTTACTCTCTCTCTCTCTCTCTTTTGATGATTTAACCCTTTCTAGATGTTTAGTAGTTACAGATAAAGAAGCCGCCTTATGGTAGGAAGGTAGTAAATGCTAGAATGAGAATATTGGAGATGCCTTAAAGAAAGCAGTTAGTTAGAGAATTTTTATATCTGAAATACAAGGATGGTAAAGTGCACAATGCTTATACAATAGGTAAATTAATCGATCATCTTTTCATGCTAAAAACACTACAAGCACCTCTAGAGTTCTTGAATTAATTCATATTGATTTATTTGAACCTAATGAAATTGCTAGCTTAAACAGCAAGAAATGTTATTATGTTTTAGTTGATGACTACTCTTTCTTGGGTTTATTTTCTATCCAAAAAGTCTGAAAGTTTCGATTATTTTTCAAAATTTGCAAAAGTTGTTCAAAATGAAAAGGGCATTTCAATAATAACTTCAAGAAGTTATTATATTGGTGAATTTGAAACTTGGGATTTTTAGAAATATTTTCAAAGAAAATGGTTTTGAACATTAATTCTTAGCTTTACGAGCACCCCAACAAAATATGGTAGTCAAAAGAAAGAATCGTACATTATAAGAATTCGTTAGATCTATATTAAATGAATATAGCCTTCCTTTCTCTTTTGGTATAGGAAATCAATACTTCATGCCATGTAATGAAAAGAATAATGATTAAGCCAATACTTAATAAAAACTTCTTATGAGTTATGGTTCAATAGGAAACCTAACATTTCATATTTTAGAGTATTTAGGTGTCTATGTTCCATTCTTAATGCAAGTGATCAACTAGGAAAGTCTAAGTCCAAAACAAGTGAAAGGATATATATGGGCTACTCATTAAGAAGCAAAGCTTATAGAGTTTTAAACAAGCAATAGAAATCTATTGTGAAGTCAATCAATGTATAGTTAAATGAGTTCGATGTTGATGCAAACGTTGAAAAGGAAAAAGTAATGATGGAGATAATAGCATAATTGAAAGATTATTCGAAGACAAAAATCAAGTTGATACATGGACTAGTAAGCCCTTGAAATCAAGGTTGGAAACCAAGAATTTTAAGTTTAAAGAAAATCATCCACCATAGATGGTAATAGGTTATCTAATGATATGTATACAAACATAATCTTCTTTTAAAAGTAAACTTTGTGCTTTGCGTATTCATAGTGGTTTTATTTCTGAAATTGAACCCAAAAAATGTTGATGTAGGACTTCGTGATGAATATTGCATAATTAGCATGCAAGATGACTAAACCAAATTATGGTAATTAATGTTTGAAAATTAGTTTTTACCCCAAATGACTATCCAATTGTAGGAACTAAGTGGCTGTTCAAAAATAACTTGATGAAGCTGGAAACGTAATTAGAAACAAAACTAGATTGGTTGTAAGGGAAAAAATTCAAATAGAAGACATTGATTTGAAGAAAAATTTGCCTAGATTGTTAGGTTATGTTTATACCAAAAAGTGGCACAAACGTCCAAAAATAAATGTAGAGAATTAAATGAAGAAAGTAAATGAGGAAAAGCACATGCAAGTTCTATAGTGGTTTGGTTAATCATTGCCTATGTCAACTTAACTTTGTTGATGATTCTAATAGCTATTTACATAAATTGTTCTTACGGATCGGTAATGGTCCCCGGAATTACAAGAGTGATTTGATAATTTGTAAACAATCAAAAAGGATCCTTTAAAACCATACGCATGCCACTCTATTTATAGCTAAAGATTACTGAAATTCTTTCCACCGTGTCCATGTACACGTTCCCCACGTTTGAAAAGGAGTCATGCTCAGAAGACTGTGGCCAGGTCAGCGGAGATCAGGGCTAGTACCGATTCATGCACATGGATTGGTATCTATCCATAACATTGCATTTTGGACCTTCTCCATGACCTTGTCAAGCTCGACTTATTTGTATCTCCGACCGTCTTGTTTTATTTGCACTGCTAGGGCTTAGATTTGAGTGAAATTGCTTGGTTTGGGGGTAGAACAATAGGGTTTAACTTGTGTGTTGATGGTAATTGCTAATGAGGACTTGCGATCCATTCGAAACTGCAAAAGCTTCTTTTATAACAAGCCAACTTAGTAATGCACAAGGCAAATGATCTTCAGGAGCAGTTATCGGGGATCGGTACTAATCCCCAATCAGGATTTGTACCGATCCAATCCTTTTGAGGGGTTCTGGAACTTTGTACTTGATGCTCAAAAGTGGGAAGTGTATGAGCCCATTGCATCTTTTTAGCGTGATTCATTGATTGCACTTGACATCTAAGCTTGGCAGTCTGGACTTCCTGTCTTGATAACTTTCTAGTTTGTCCATTGGATTCATTTGAATATGCCTTAGTCACAAGGTTGGATAACATTTCCCCCCAAAGTACATATTATTTTCAAACAAGATATGCTTTGAAATTAGACAAATTGGAATCTTTACATCGAATTTCAGTTCTCACTTCGAATAATTATCGTCTTTTCTCAAAGCAGTTTAGTGAGGCGTAGTTCTTTGTCCAATCATCGCAACATTTCGTTTACTTAGGCATGCAATCTCCCGATAGTATAAAGGTTGAAGCATGTCTTTCAAGTTCGTTATTTCAAACTCGGAAATTTCCAACGATTTCCTTGCTTGGATTTTACAAGTTTGGACATTTTTTTCTATGGAATTCCAAAAGGCTCATGCAATGTTGACAGTTATAAACCTGCCACGTTCTATTCATGGGCATATGTACATATACGTGTGCATACAAAGATGTTCACGGCATAACATACATACATACATACATACATACATACATATGTGTGTGTGTGTGTTGGAGGGATTGATACCGACCCTTGATCGGGGATCGGTACCAATCCTAGCCTTCGAAGAATTAGGCAATTTTCTTGCCTAGTTTCCTAGTTGGGGTATTATATATCACCGAACCCTCCACCTCTCTATTCACTTTTTCCCACTGAAAATTCGAAGCTCGAGCTCGCCATTAACATCCTCTATCTTAAAACAAAGCACCACTATAAATCCTCATTGTCCTCCACCTTGATTCATCTCAACCGTCGTCACTTCCCAAGACTCCATGTCTTAAGTCTCGAGCACCAACTCCCATAAGCGACCTAAGATCTAGATTTAAAACTTATATAAATTTGATCAAATCCATTCTCCCCAAGTTGGTGTTATGAATTGGTGATGTTTGCCATCGACACAAGCACCGACCGTGACCAATTGTTCATATGGTGCCACCACACTTCCTTCATGGTTTGGTCATGAAATTAATTGGTTGAATTCACAGAGAAAATTGGGCCACTAGGGATGCTTCATCCTTACTTTTTTCTCGAAGTGATTCCAGTTTTCAGTGTGAATTTAACCTAAAATTCTTGTATTTTTAAGTGGCGCTCCATAACAGGCCTGGTTAGGCTATGGTCAACGATTTGTGACTCATTAGGATGGTTTTGATGATAAGCACTTTAAATATCAAATTGATGTTTGAATAGAACATTTGAAAGCCTTTTACCCAATGATAAATCTGAACTACACGGTTTTACCAAATGATAAATGTGACCTAGATGCGATCAGTGTATGCTTTGCAGGGACTATGATTGAGCTAAACTCGGTATCAAACTCGGCATACATAGAAGTCAAAGGCATATGGCAATTATAGAGAGACGTGAGGAGCGTCCAAGATTGATAACTAACAAAATTTGACATGTAAGTGATATCGGACACATTAAACGCTGTAATCTTCATGCTTGAAAGCAAGCCATGTATAGTCAATATACTAAACTTGATGGATATCAATGTATGCTGATCAATCGAGTCTCATACATTGACAGAGGAGAATGTGCGACTGTCTAAGGAGCTGGATGAGGTAAAGGAAAACTAGAGGCAAAGAAGAAGGAAAATAGCGATGCTCCTAATATAGCCCGGGGATACTGTGAGGAATTTCTAGATGCTCGCCGGATGAGGGATGCTACTGAGACTCAAGCAAAAAATGTAGAGAAAAAAGTTGAAGCCATGGAGAAGCGGGTCAAAGTTGAGTTCGAGCCGATAATAGTTTGCTATAATGCTAATGTGATCGAGTTCATGAACTAGAAATGGCTCGATGACGATTACCCTAGGTCTATGGCATCAGCATGGAAAGAAATTTTGAACAAAGAATAGGAGTTCTTGGGCAGAGCTAAGGTTGACATAGAGAAATTAAAACATGATTTTTTTGACGAGGAGAAGGTTGACATGCTTAGAGCTGGCATGCTCATTCTACACCCCGACTACCTCGAGTTGGCTACTAGGGCTCAAAAAGATCAATGTGAAAGCTCTAGGTCTACTCACCAAGATGCAACCATAAACCTTACTTATAGGCTCTGACTGCTTCAATCTCTTCCTCTGATGTTCAATATAATCCAGAAAGCCTCATCTTCAAAGGACAACTATTATTCCCTTATTTTGGAAGGTAGTTTAGATTGTACCCCAGCTCCGTTGAGTTCAGATCTGGGGGAGGTATATCACTAACCTTACCTATATTTTTGAAGGCTCGCATGACATCGGTTAACGTCACTTATCTCTCCTTTTATGTTTCTCAAGTTTCAGGTCAGCCTCTCATTGCTCCTCTTCCCGATGGAGGTCCGTAGCTAGGCCAACAGGCTTCGGCGACTAAGCCCATGATCATGTCTGCCTCTTAAACTATTCTGGATGCTCTAGCTAGTATGACCTATGTACCTGGTGCATAAATAATTCATGCTTGACAGGTGACTTCCAAGAAGCTCCAGCCGAGGAGGATGTCCTTGTAATTGGATCTCATGAACCTTCTTCAGGGTTCACCATGTAGGAGATGCTCTAGACTCGAGTTCTGTTGGCCAAAAAGATCATAAGAACTAGTTGATAACATGCCTCCTTCTTTGTCTATGGTGTTTCCCGGTTAGCCTTTCTTTACCTCGTTTACAATTGCTTTCTCCAACGTCACTTTGAATGTACCTCCTGGATTATCGTAGAGTACTCCTTCGGAGGGTCAAGGAAGCGAGGAGAGGAGCATGAAGAAGGCAGAGGATCCTAGCGCACACTCCTTTGGAAGAGTTAAAGAAAAGAAAACAAGGAAACATTGAGTGTGGTTGTTTGTTTGCTTTTTGTGTATATTCGCGGGACTTGCTTTTGTACAGGCTGAAATTATCTGAGTACAGCCCTAGCTTTTGGGTTAAACGGCATGTAATAAAATTAGACTTATTTTTCTATCAAGCCTTATGTTGATTCATTTAGGCATCGAGAGATGCGCTTATTATTTCTTTTGTATGTACATGAACTATTTCCCTACTAACACCTAGCCAAATTAATAGCCTATCATGTTTGTTTCCAATCAAGTTTTGCTTGATCAGTAGTTACAGTCGGGATCACATTATTACTTTGATCGAGAAGTTCGCATGCGGGTGTCTATCTCCTAGCACCCTTATTCAACCACGCCTAACTTGGGCCTTCGATCGAGTTCGAACATCTACTATGGCGATTCAAAAACTTCTCTCCAGGATGTTTTCATTCAGCCATACCTAACTCTAGATGTTGATCGATTATCCATTTCAGATAGTGCTATGGGCAACCCATGTCAAGATGTTCAAATTCAATCATGCCTACCTTCGGGCATTTATCGGAGTTAATCACCTCGGCTGGTGATTTAGACATCCCACATTAGGATGTTCAGGTCTGATCATACCTATCTCCGGTCGTTTATCAAAGTTGACTTCCATCTTGCCATCTTCTGGGCAAGGCATTGACGCTCAGCCAAACTCTAGGCAAGAGCGGTTAGGGTGAACTGTTTCGCTCTACCTGTGGGTATTTATACTTCCAACCCTAAGCCATGGGTTAGAGGAATTGATCAGTTTCTATCTCTATATACCCAGAATGGTATTTCTTTGTGGGTCCAACCACAAACTGCAGAACTTTGGGCGGCACCTATCTTTGGGTATCGGTGTACCTACATAATGTATATGCAGATTCATTCATGTTTGTTATGATTTGCTGCTTACATTTATGCAGATAGATTCATAGATTTTGAAACTCATTTCATTTTATATTAAAAAAATGTAGATTCTATCTTGTTACATCAGTACAAAGTCGGATTTCAAGTGAAATAGCATCATAAGTGCTCATCATTCCATGCTTATAGGATTGAAATCCCATCAACAGTTGTCAACTTAAATGTTCCATCTCCAAGCTTATGTTCGATCACATACAGACCTTCCTAGCTCATGTCCATACTTACAGGGCCAAAGAAGATTCCTTTGAGGATGAGATCACCAATTTTAAAGGTCCAGCTCCTAAGCTTGGTGTTGTAATATCGGGCTACTCGTTTCTGGTATGCGGCTGTCAGCTACATCACGCTTCTCATCAATCATCTCGAGTGACTCTAGTAGGAGTCTGTGTTCACTCTGGGGTTGTAATGGGTTACTCGATAGAAGGTGTTTACAAAAAATCTTGTCAACATCCCAAAGCTAAGTTGTTAACAAGAAATTTTGCTAACACCTTAAAGCAAAGTTTCAGAAGTGAACAATCCCATCTAAACTCCTTCTAAATAAGCTGGGATAGAATGTCTTTGATAGGTGGCCTAATGAAAGTGTTGATTGTTGATAAAAGGACCAATCAACACTTCGAAATAAAAATTAGGAGTACAACTCATTCATATCCCCCTTTTGAGTGGGTCCTAAGGGCCATTCACATCACCTTTCGAATTTGCTGAATGGATCATTCATATCCCCTTTTGAATGAGTCGAAAGAGCCATTTTGCCTCTAAATAGGGAATCCACTTTCAACATTATAGTTTCTGTTGCCATGGTAGGGACTCCTTCGAGAGCGGTTATATGTTTTGGAATATCCAAGCTCCTTTCAAAGATGTCCAACAAACAAACATAACTTAATATTCATACAATAACCCCCTTTTGAAACCTCTTTCGATCAATTCGAAAGAGTCCTTATTCTTTCGAAGGGAATCAATGTACAATATATACAATTGAAATTCAATATGCAATAGAGTCATATCTTGGACAGATGGTATAAGTTCAATGAACTTATTAATATCGAATCATCATCATCACGTCAATTTGACATTTGATATTACGAAATATGATGATAACATGATTCGAAATCAAAATGTCTAAGTTGATTCCATAGCATCGCATAATTCTAATAAGGGTTAAGTAAATAAGTGTGCATCATGTGCAATTGGTCATTAGTCAAGCTAATGGCTGAAATGATCTTCCTCATATTTAAAATTGATATTGGATCAATGCATCCCCTCTTTTTCATTTATCTAACTTGGATTACAAGTAAGATAATTTTCCCTAAATTGATTTAGGATTATAAAGGTTTGAGTTTTTCTATGAAGTAATAAAGAGAATTCAAAATTCAAATTCGATCCCCAAACTTGGACCCCTAGGTCGTATTACTGATGCAGGTTGACCCCCTTCCGCTTCCATCTTTCGAAGAAGTCGAAAGGTCTTTCTCCTAGCCTTTTGCATTCATCCTTTCATCTACATCCTTTCGCTTCTTAACTTTGAAGGGGCTACTTGGATTTTTTATTATGCTTAGGTTAACCCTTTCGCCTTCATCAATAGTGTACTAGCAGTGGAGGTTGTTCTAAAATTCCCCAATATTACTTTCATGTTCCTCTGATACCTTTCAATACCTTCGAAAGGTATGTAGCAAAAGGTTTAAGGTTCCCTATCATGTTGTTTTGATGCAAGCGGAAGCACCCTCAATTCCTTCTTCTCCTTCTAAACCTCCCTTGGTCGCTTTGGTCTGTTGTTAACCATGATGAGTGATACAGGAGTGGGTAAGGAGTGCTTTCATATAGTTTCGAAAAGATTAGTAAGTAATGATTGGACCATTGTGAAAGGTCACTTGGCTTAATATGGAGTTTTCTTTATGCTTACGGAACATTTCAACCATTTCGAAAGGCTTATCCTTGCTTTCGAAAGGTGCACATTGATAAAATGCCTTTAAGGGAAAGATTGACAACAGCGAAACCAACTACCTAAAAGGGTTTGGTTCTTGTGTGCATGCCTATTGTCCAATACCTTCGAAAGGTGTTTTGAACCCATACTAGGCTCTCTCATATATGTGGATTCAACTGCGTCGAAAGGTCTAGCTGAGGCGGAAGGGTAGCTTTACTTTCTTTTCTACTCCTTCGAAAGCTTTTGTTTCACTTATCACTAGTAGGTGCATCAAGTGCTCATGACTCTATCCTAACCTCTTCGAAAGTTATCTCAATGCTTTCGAAACACTATTTTTTGAATTACGGTGAAACCCTTGCCTTCAAATCATGTGGAGCTTAACACTTTTTATGTGCTGTGTTTCACGCCTTTGTTCTTAAGTGAATTTTATGGTTAAAATTTTGCCTCCGCATGAAAGAAGCTTTTGTTGTTTAGGACAAAAATTTAACAACTTTCGTTTTGCACTATTCCATCTTTAATGATCTCATTTCCCTGCAAAGTTCAAAGTAATTAACATTCTCTATTGTTAGATCAAAATTTATGTAAAATATGCTCAGTCATTTGTTTGTAATATAATTGAAGACAATGTTAATATTTTAAATAACAGAATTCTTGAATTCTAAATTTGGAAACAAAAGAAGATTAGTTGACTATCAAGTGGATTTAATAATAATAAGAAATCCTTAGTTGAGAATTATTGGAGATCGAAAACTTTGGTCTAGTAATAATAGAAGTCTCACCATCCAACTTTGGTAATAACAAAAAAAAATTAGAAACTAATTCCTTGTTATATTAATAGAAGACCAGACATATAGTCTTAATCTAACTTTAATAATTGAAGTCCAAGAGTTTTCTTCTGGTAATAGCAAGTGTTTGATAATAAAAATCCATAAACTATCATCTAAAAATAAGTCATTGAACACCATAAATCTTTATCTGGTGTTAAATAATGGGTATTTAGCGCCCCCTATTGGAAATAATAATAATCTTGAAATTGAGATTCAGAGTGTTGTTTGAAAGTTAGCAGTAGTAAACTGGTGACCCTGGTTCAGGTATTAATAAGACAAACTCAGAGTTTTAATTGAAGACCAAAAGTCCATCGAGGTCTCGATATCAACTACCTTGACCTAGATTCGGGTATTAACAAATGAACTCCAAAAACTAATAGTAAAAGACCAAAAATCCAAATTCGGGTATTAACAAAATGTTGTCCAGAATCACATGATAAAGGCCTTAATAATGGAGGTCCCGAATCCCATATTCAGGAATTAATAAGTGAAATCCAGAAATTAATAATAAGAGATCTAAAACCCTAACCTGGGTATTAATAAGTGAAGTCCAGAAGTCAATAGTAAGAGACCCGAAACCCAGATTCGTGTGTTAATAAGTGAAGTCCTTAAATTAATGTTGAGAGACTCGAAACCCAGATTCGGTTATTAACAAGTGAAGACTAGAGATCCTCTTTTGGAAATTATTATTAATAAGTGAAGTCGGGAAATTATTAATAAGTAAAGTCTAGAAACCAAGGGCTTATTTCGTCCTCCCTCCAAGAGATGCCTTGACTTAGCCGTAGCGTAGAGATGTCAAGGGCTTGTTGATGCTTTAACCTGGCTATAGCATGGCGTGGGTAAAGGCTTACTCTAACCTCCCTCCAGGAGGTGCCTTGTGGCCATAGTGTGGCGCGATCAAGGGCTTGTTGATGCTTTAACCTGGCTAAAGCATGGTGCGAATAAAGATTACTCTTACCTCCCTATAGGAGGTGCATTGACTTGGCCATCCTGGCATGGACAAAGGCTTTTGACCGTTAAATTAGTTTTCAAATTCAAGGAGAACTTTACTCCTAACCATGTAGACTTTTATTTACGGAAGAGGTGCTTTATTCATTGAAAGAAAATATGGTCTCAAGTGTTTCGCGGTCCACGTTCTAGGAACCATATTGCCATTTGGTCAACATAATTTGTAAGCTCCAGGGAGAATTACTTTGCATATGATTAGGGGACCTTCCCAGTTTAGTCCTAACAGTCCATCTACGAGATTTCTTATGTTTGCCATTATCCTTCAGAGTACTAAGTTCCTTCTTGAAATGATCTTGTTTTCACTTTTGAGCTATAGTGTTTCAAAATTCTTCTCTGATATTTTACAGTTTGAAAAACTGCTTCATCTCTTAGTTCATTTATTAAATCTCATTATTGTTTCTTCAATTTTTGTTTTGGATCAAATGCATATTCCATCCTTCGATGTGACGGTCACTCAATTTCAATTCGCAACATTGCTTCATACCCATATGTCGGAGAATAAGGTGTATAAGCCGTTGTAGTCTAGTGGATGTTCGATAGGCCCAAAGTACAAGTGGTATTCTTTTACCCAATTTCCTTTGGCTTTGTTCAATCGCTTTTTCAAGATAGTTTTAATAGTCGTATTGGCCGCTTCAACGGCTCAATTAGCCTTTGGATGTGCCACGAAAGAAATTTTTTGATAATCTATTCTTATGGAAAAATTGAGAAAACTCTTTACTTTCAAATTGTGTTTCATTATCAGATATAATCTTGTAAGGGATCATAAATCTAGTAATAATTTTTTTAACGACGAAAATCTAAGCACTTTTGCAGAAGTGATCTTGGGGAGTGATTTTGCTTCTACCCACTTAGTAAAGTAGTCAATGGCCACTGCAGCATATTTTTATCCTCCTTTGGAAATTGGTAATGGCCCAATTAAATCGATTCCCCATATATTAAAGGGTCATGGACTAGAATTCGGAGTTAATTGACTTGGTGGTAAACGAGGAATCTTTGACTGTTTCTGGCACCTTTCACATCTCTTTGCATACTCAGTGTCTTGACCTGCCATTCGAGGCCAATAGAAACCTTTTCTCATTATTATTTTTGCTAATTTTTCCCTGTTGGAATGGTCTCCGCAAAATTCTTCATGCGCTTCCACTAACAATTTCATCTCATCCTTCAAACACACACATCTTAAGTAAGGTAAGGCATATCCTTTCTTATAAAGAATTCTGTCCATCATTGTGGAAGTCAAAGCCCGTCGCTTGATTTTCCTAGCTTCCATTTTGTCGGATGGTAAAATCCCCTTGGAAAGATATTTGACAATAGGTGACATCCAAGTGTCACTATAACAGTCATCTGCCCTTAGATGATTAAAACCCTCATATGGGACTTCTTCATCTATTTCCCTCTTTTCTCTTTCTTGTGTCATGGCTTGGGATCCAATTAGAACCAATAATTCCTTCCCTTGTTCTGGTATTCCCTCTTTGATACTGGGAGTTGCTTGGTATTCTACTGGTACGATACGGGTCTCGAGGGTTCCTCTTGAACTTGCCAACTTTGCTAGTGAATCTACCTGAGAGTTTTCTCCCCTTGGGACTTGGTGTATAGAAAAATCTTCAAATAAGGCAAGCATTTTTGCACTTTCTTTACATACAAGGACAGTTTGGCATCCCTAGTCTGATATTCTTGCTTTATCAGATTTACCATTAGCTGAGAATCACTAAAGACTTGAATTCGTGGGATCTTGAGCTCTAAGGCTAGAGTCAATTCTGCCACTATTGATTCATATTCGGCTACATTGCGAGGAACCCTAACTTTATTTCATAGTGTAGGCGGTGCCCGTTTGGTGTTATTATAACATACCCTGCCCCAGCTCCATGCTCATTTGATGCGCCATCCACAAATAACTGCCATACGGTTTTTTGATCCTTTTCTTTCTTCAATTATTCTTTGACAAAGTTTGTACATTCATTAATAAAGTCTGTTAATGCTTGGCCTTTGATTGCTGCTCGTGGCTGAAATTCAATGTCATATTGGCTAAGCTCGATTCCCCACTTTAACAGCCTACCTAAAGTCTTGGGCTTACCGAGGACTTGTTTGGGTGGAAAGTTAGTCAATATTCTAACTGGATGCGCTTAAAAGTATGCTCTAAGTTTTCGTGCTGCTAGTATCAAATAGTAAGCTAATTTCTCTATTGTAGGATCTAGATTAACCCTAGAGGGGGGGTGAATAGGGTTATAGCAAATTTTCTCGATTTAAACACAGAAATAAACTGCAGAAATAAATATACTGAAAAGTAAATCACACACAAAATTTACCCAGCTTCGGCAACCCCTGCCTACTGCTGCATTCACAGATTTCTATTAGAATTAAACAGTATCACGCTTACAACAACTCTACTAGACTCGCAGACCCTTTTGCTCCCGCTCACAAACACTCTACTAGACTCGCACACCCTGCTCCCGCCTATAGAGTTTCGCTCACTCGCAAACACTGCTCCCGCCTATAGAGCTTTGCAAACTCGCACTCCCTGCTCACTGAACTAATTCTAAATAGACAATCTGACACTACCTAATCCCTAGGTGGTGATTTACAAATTCTTTGACACGAAAAGAAAAAACAACTTCAAAAATAACCGCAGGAGCAAAAATTAAAATACGAATGTGAATGCATAATTTTTGCTCAATTATAAAAACTAAAAACCCTATTATAAAATTAAAACTAAATCCCCCTTTTAATAAGCAGGCCGGCCCACTACTCTTGAACACGATCTAATGACCCGCTACTTTCTTTTGCTCAGTGAAGAATGTCGGCCTCTCTTTGTTGAATTAGGGCTTCGGCTCTTTCTCGAATTAGGGCTTCGTTCTGATTTGAGATTCTCTGATTTGATGGCTTGCGTCGCTTGTTCTCTGATATTCGATTGTGGTTAACTTTGAAATTGTGAATTGTTGCAGCTGCTTCTTCTGATGACCGAGTTCGTTGAATTTGCGGTATGTAATTCTTCGTTTGCTGGTTCAATTGCTTGCTTTAACTTGATTGCTCTTGATTGAACTAGATAGCCGATGATGATGAATTGGGATTGTATTTATATGAATTCGAATCACTTGATTTGTTCGTATTCACTTGTGCTTTCCTAAATTTCAATTATCTGATGCGTACGTCTTTCCTAATATAATCTTTGACCTTGATGCTCACGGCTTTGATTTGAGAACGTTCGATTGTCTTGATTCACACGGCATTAAAACTTTCCTCCTTTTTGATACTTTGACTATTTCAAAGAATAAAGATACGAATTTTGATACTTGCTTTTGTGCCCTGATCATCACTGCACTGTTTTGATTTCTTGAATCATATCCACGGCTTCAATGTTTACAGTGTTTATCCCTGTTTCTTTCGACTTCACACGGCATTGATTCTCTGATCATTTCACTAGCTGTTGT
The DNA here is from genome assembly GCA_030765085.1 of Allium cepa. NCBI lineage: Eukaryota > Viridiplantae > Streptophyta > Magnoliopsida > Asparagales > Amaryllidaceae > Allium > Allium cepa. The sequence goes on from CM060929.1 coordinate 1,045,123,328, forward strand.
GTGCTTAATATCATGATGTACTTCTTCCATTTGTTCATGATGTTCAAGTGTACTACTGCAGTTTGCATTCGGTCTTGATTGTGTAAATTCTCGAGTTGGTTGTGCACTGTTGATTAGTTGTTATGCAGTTTCTATGCCTTGTAGCTTTCCACTGACTTGTGTATTGCCTTCACTGTCCACTTGAACTGTTTCACTATGATTTCATGCCTTGTAGTTACATTCCATTTCATACTGTCACTGCCTCGAGCTTGAGTTGCTTTGTTTTTCTGGCTTGATGTTTATATCCACTTGCTGTGTATTGCTTCACTGCATAGCATATTTGTGCATTTTAAAACTCTGACCTTGTTGCCTTTGTTCATTTGCTGGTTAGCTTGCATCTGCTTGTAGTTGATGCATATGCTCTTTGAGTTTGTTGGTTGGGTCTGCACATTTCTATGCTCTGGTCTCCATAACCTTTACCTGAACTTCACTTGAACATCTGGTATTCATGTATGCAGATCCACTGATACATGTTGTGCTTGTTCTTGGTCTCTGTTGCATTATTCATTGCAGTTTGCATGTGCTCAGCACTGTGTCTTGTTCACCATGTTGTAACTGGACTTGTTGTTTTTGTTGTTGGCATTGTCTCTTGATGTTGCTGTGTTCTTTTGGCTGCATTTGTGTATATTTGATTATTTTTGCAATCTGGTCTGGTGCACCTTGTTTCATGCTTGAGACTGTGTTTGCAATTGTACTTGGTCGACACTTGCATCACTCTGTAACACATGCTGTGTACTTCATTCAGTGTTCATGCATGTTGTTCATGTGCATATATGTTTACTGAGTTTGCATTTGTTAGTTTAGTAATGCACTTGGTATATGTACTTGTGATAATATGCATTTATCCTCCTGTACATGTATTCTGGTTCTTCATGTAGCTTGGTACTGGCTGCATCACTGTAGTTTGCTACAGTATTGAGTAGTTGTCGTGACTTGTCCATTCTCGAGTGTTCATCCCTGCTAGTGATACATTTTCTCCAGTGGCATGTGGTATTTGCTGTTATGTTGTTTGATGAAGAGAATGGACTTGCATACACTTTTGGTCATGTTGTATTTGGTCTTCATTGACTTCATGTTGCATTATGATGTTGTCTGGACATTTGGTCTTCATGTGAGGTTGTAGCTTTGGTCTTTGTTTGTTTGATCACCTTGCTGTTCCTGTAGTTGGTCACTGATGCAGTTTGAAGCTTTGAACTGTTTGCTTTTGCATTCATTCATTTGTTTATTTAATCATTTGACTGGCTGTTGTAGTCGAGCTGTATTCATGTACAGATGCATTTGGAATTTGAGTTGTCTGCTATCATCAATTCAAATTGGACTTGCTTGATCATTGACTTTCTTTTTGCACTTGCACACTTGCTCTTGTTGGCCACGCACATGAGTTGGCGAGGCAGTGCACACGTGTATGAATGTACACGTGTGTATTGCAGCCACTTATGGTTACCTGTCCCTGTAATATCTGTGTGCACGACTTTGTAATGAATTCAAGTGCGAATGATGACGAACAACCCAAATAACTGAGGCAAACCATATTTTCAAAAGTCATATTTAATTTTATATTGCAAAAACATTTCTTTTTCAATTTTACTGCGTTAGTGGATATTTTTGCAGATTTCTCAGATGCTGGATTCAAACTGGAATGCAGTTGAAGACAAAATACGAGAGAGAGTGATATGTAGTGAGGTTATCAATGTAAAATATTTGTGATGTAATCATGATGTAATCAAAAATGTATATGTATAGTGAGAGCATGAATTTGTACTATTCAAGATTGTAATAAATATTTGTTTGAATTAAATTTCTGTTTGAATTCAAAATCTGTGTAACTTGTTCTGTTTGAATTCAAATTCAAATTCTGTATAATTTATTTTATTCAACAAATATTTATTTAATCTATGCAAAACAAAATAGTACATAACCAAATACATTTAAATGAATATATATGTTTATTATCATCAAACAAAAACATATAAGCGCATATTCAACAATCTCCCCCTTTTGATGATAACAAACATATATTTAAGATTTTGACCGTGTTAAAATGTATTTGACCAATTATATACTTTAACCAATTATATACTCTAATTGCTCCCCCTATTTTAATGCTTCCTCTCTACATGATGCTCCCCCTACATATATGCATGCAAATAGAAATATATTCAGATGAGCCTAGATGCATATGGAAAAATTATTTGACCTTTGCTTGATTCTATTTGACAAAATCTTAACTTTTCTCTCCCCCTTTTGTTATCAGCAAAAGAATAATAGTGTGAGAGAAAAATAGAGATAAAGTGATCGATATTAATCCAACATTAATCTCAAATTGAATATAAATATTAAACTTCAATAAGAATCAAACAAAAACCATAACTACCCTTGTTAGACGCATATTCCAATTTTAGAAATGATGGATATGGTGTTCATATAAAATCATACAGTTGAATCAACTTGTGGTATTTATATCAGGAATTTGAATATCTACTAATCATGCATAACCGTTAGGACTTTTAAATGAGATTAGTAGTATTCAAATTTAATTTTTAAAAAAAACGAAATCAAGTATCTTCTAACCACGCATGACCGTGAGGACTTTTAAATGGGATTAGAATCAACTTGTCTATTTAAACAATTTAATTTTGATATGCGTTCCATACATGCATAACCGTAAGGACTTTTAAATGAGCATGGAAGCACATAATAAAAAAATTCAAGTAATTCACCCATGCATAACCGTGAGGACTTTTAAATGAGAGTGAATACTTTGAATATTTATTTATTTATTAAAAAATATGACATGAAAAAACAAATGATTCCTGATTATAGTACCACATATCGACAAACTATATTGAATATTAGATAAACCATGGTCGATAGAAATAATGATAGATATAGAAATGGTCATGGAATCTTTACCCAACAAAAAGTTTTATAATTCTTGTTTTAATTCCTAAAGAAATTTTCCAAATATACTCTCTTGAGTAATGTATGTTAAATATCAACACTCATCACTTTTTCAATCACTATTTATCTCTTTGATAATTAGTAGGGAGTCGGATTAGTCAAAATTTGTCATTTAAAATCAAATAAAATTAACTAATCTGAAAAAATGGTCAAACAATTATTTTCTCGAAGGGGTTATATGAGAAAAAAAATTCTGCTAAATGAAAAATTATTTCAAGTGAAAAATATGCAGATATTTTCTTTTTTAAAAAAAACGATGCAGCAAATGAATAAATCACGTTCAACTCGTAAGTTTTCTATCAACTAGATTACTAGTATGAATTGCATCTGAATTTCTTTTTCAATCCAAAATATCACTAACTGGATTTGGTAAACCATACATGAAGTGTGCATCAAAAATTTCAAACCCAATTTTAGCAACAATTTAAATGACATTCTTTGGATTTTGAATTGAAGCCATGTTCACACTCAAACAAATATCATGGTGTTAATTTCAGAAACCATAGGATAAACAATTATATTCATGAGTAATCAACAGTCAATCAACATCTTAATTTTTTCAAAAACAATTTCTTGAAGTTTCAACAATTTCTTAAAATCCTTTTTCACATGAGTTTGAAATCGTGCAAATTTACAAGCAGTGATCAAAATATCAAAATATGTCTAAGTGTAGCACGAGTAATCAAGGATCAATAAGATACCATCATTTGACTAAACAAATTAAATTCAATGATGAAAGGATGGTTGGTCTTCTTTTAAACACAAATCAAAGTAAGAACAAGTCAAAAGAAATCATATCAATTAAGAATAAGTCAGAATTAAAGACATCATCTCATTATCACAATTTTGGATGATTTAATTCAGAATATGGTGCTTATTATCACAGAATTATACCTTCACCTGTTTTACCTTTACGATAATTTTACGTGATTGCCCATTGTGATTCTGTCACCTTTATACTAGGCTAAGGAACTTTGCTTTGTTGCCCGTTGTGTTTCTGGAACAGCCAAAATCCAGAGAACACCGTTGTCGTTCCTTAGCCTGCCACCACACCTACACGATGAAAGATTTTTGTGACCTATTTCTAGGTCCATGATTGTTAGTGGCAGTAACATTATGAATAAACAAACCCTTTGGAACCCAAACTTGTTTAGACTTTTCATTCTTGTTCCAATAGACATGAAATTTGTTTGTAGAATTCTTAGGAACCCAAACTTGTATAAATTTTGTGTTCTTGTTCCTATGACTACAATTTTCAGAATGATGTCCAATTATTTCACATATATCAAAGACACTTTTCCCTTTTGCATTATCCTCAGCTTGTGTTTTCCCAAAACCAAGTCCTTTTCTGTTGTTAGCAAAAATTTGATTTCCCAATAGCATGTTGAAAGATTTTTCGCCTCTTGAAAAGTTATTCAAAGATTTCTCAAGATCTTGGACCTTGGTTTTTAGTGTTGTATTTTCAGTGACAAGTGAGGTGCATCGATTTATAAAATCCTTTTTCCTAGTGTCGATGGTTTCCTTAAGATTCAAGTTTTCTTTTTCAAGATTCTCAGAGCTATTCTTAAGTTTTGTCAATTCTGAATCTAAAACTTTACATCTTTTACATTCTAGGTTTTGAATATTTTCAAGTTCAGTTTCTAACCTAAAATTTTTACGGGCAAGTTCTCTCCTATCAGTTTTCAGTTTTTCAATTTTAGATTCAAGAGCATCAACTACTTTAGTAAGATCAGAACACATAAAAACAAGATCTCTATAGGAATACTCACCTTCCTCACTAGATTCCTCTGAGCTTGAATCTGAATTTGATTTCGCCATAAGACACAAGTTAGCCTCCTCTACGCTGCTATCCGAAGCTTCTTCTCCTTCTTCATCATCCCAAGTCGCTGCAAATACCTTCTTCGCCTTTTTCTTTCCTTTGTTGTTTTTGAGAAGTGGACATTTTGGTTTGATGTGGCCAGGCTTGTTGCAGTTATAACATGTTGGTTCATCATCGGAATTGTCAGAATCTTTTGGCCTATTACGATTTGTTTTCTTCTTGCGTGGCTTGAATTTCGACCATTTTCTAAGATTATTGACAGCCATTGCAAGCTCTTCAATTGGGTCTTCTCCTTCTTCATCACTTTCTTCTTTGCTCTTTAAGGCAATCGTCTTCTTCTTTGGTTCGGAGTTGTTGCGTTCTTCCTTTGCTTTTAGCTCAAGCTCATATGTCATCAAGTTTCCAATCAACTCCTCCATGCTTAGCTTACTCAGATCTTTCGATTCTTGGATTGCCGTGACTTTTGCCTCAAAGTTCATTGGTAAGACTCGTAGTATCTTTCGCACAAGCTCTACCTCAGTGAATACCTTCCCAAGTGCTCTAGCGTTGTACACCAAAGTTGAAAAGCGTCCAAACATGTCTTTTATGTTCTCGCCTTTGTCCATCACAAAGTTCTCGTATTCATTGCTGAATAGGGCTAGACGAGACTCCTTGACTTGAGAAGTTCCTTCGTGTGTCACCTCCAAAGTGTGCCAAATTTCCTGTGCTGTTGTACAATGAGAAATTCTATTAAATTCATTTTTATCAAGAGCACATATCAAAGCATTCATGGCTTTAGCATTTGTTGTTTTCAATCTCTTATCGTTAGCATCCCATCTATCCTTAGGTTTAGGAATCTCAGTACCACCAACGATTATAGTGGGAGGTTTATAGCCAGTTTCAATAATATCCCAAACATCATAATCAACGGAACTAAGATAAATACTCATCCTAACTTTCCAATAAGCATAATCATTCCCGTTAAACATGGGTGGCCTAACGATAGATTGCCCCTCAGAAAAAGCATTATTTTGTAGACTCATGACTCTAGAGTTAAATATAATATATACCGGGCTCTGATACCACTTGTAGGATCTAGATTAACCCTAGAGGGGGGGTGAATAGGGTTATAGAAAATTTTCTCGATTTAAACACAGAAATAAACTGCAGAAATAAATATGCTGAAAAGTAAATCACACACAAAATTTACCCAGCTTCGGCAACCCCTGCCTACTGCTGCATTCACAGATTTCTATTAGAATTAAACAGTATCACGCTTACAACAACTCTACTAGACTCGCAGACCCTTTTGCTCCCGCTCACAAACACTCTACTAGACTCGCACACCCTGCTCCCGCCTATAGAGTTTCGCTCACTCGCAAACACTGCTCCCGCCTATAGAGCTTTGCAAACTCGCACTCCCTGCTCACTGAACTAATTCTAAATAGACAATCTGACACTACCTAATCCCTAGGTGGTGATTTACAAATTCTTTGACACGAAAAGAAAAAACAACTTCAAAAATAACCGCAGGAGCAAAAATTAAAATACGAATGTGAATGCATAATTTTTGCTCAATTATAAAAACTAAAAACCCTATTATAAAATTAAAACTAAATCCCCCTTTTAATAAGCAGGCCGGCCCACTACTCTTGAACACGATCTAATGACCCGCTACTTTCTTTTGCTCAGTGAAGAATGTCGGCCTCTCTTTGTTGAATTAGGGCTTCGGCTCTTTCTCGAATTAGGGCTTCGTTCTGATTTGAGATTCTCTGATTTGATGGCTTGCGTCGCTTGTTCTCTGATATTCGATTGTGGTTAACTTTGAAATTGTGAATTGTTGCAGCTGCTTCTTCTGATGACCGAGTTCGTTGAATTTGCGGTATGTAATTCTTCGTTTGCTGGTTCAATTGCTTGCTTTAACTTGATTGAACTCGATAGCCGATGATGATGAATTGGGATTGTATTTATATGAATTCGAATCACTTGATTTGTTCGTATTCACTTGTGCTTTCCTAAATTTCAATTATCTGATGCGTACGTCTTTCCTAATATAATCTTTGACCTTGATGCTCACGGCTTTGATTTGAGAACGTTCGATTGTCTTGATTCACACGGCATTAAAACTTTCCTCCTTTTTGATACTTTGACTATTTCAAAGAATAAAGATACGAATTTTGATACTTGCTTTTGTGCCCTGATCATCACTGCACTGTTTTGATTTCTTGAATCATATCCACGGCTTCAATGTTTACAGTGTTTATCCCTGTTTCTTTCGACTTCACACGGCATTGATTCTCTGATCATTTCACTAGCTGTTGTGTGCTTAATATCATGATGTACTTCTTCCATTTGTTCATGATGTTCAAGTGTACTACTGCAGTTTGCATTCGGTCTTGATTGTGTAAATTCTCGAGTTGGTTGTGCACTGTTGATTAGTTGTTATGCAGTTTCTATGCCTTGTAGCTTTCCACTGACTTGTGTATTGCCTTCACTGTCCACTTGAACTGTTTCACTATGATTTCATGCCTTGTAGTTACATTCCATTTCATACTGTCACTGCCTCGAGCTTGAGTTGCTTTGTTTTTCTGGCTTGATGTTTATATCCACTTGCTGTGTATTGCTTCACTGCATAGCATATTTGTGCATTTTAAAACTCTGACCTTGTTGCCTTTGTTCATTTGCTGGTTAGCTTGCATCTGCTTGTAGTTGATGCATATGCTCTTTGAGTTTGTTGGTTGGGTCTGCACATTTCTATGCTCTGGTCTCCATAACCTTTACCTGAACTTCACTTGAACATCTGGTATTCATGTATGCAGATCCACTGATACATGTTGTGCTTGTTCTTGGTCTCTGTTGCATTATTCATTGCAGTTTGCATGTGCTCAGCACTGTGTCTTGTTCACCATGTTGTAACTGGACTTGTTGTTTTTGTTGTTGGCATTGTCTCTTGATGTTGCTGTGTTCTTTTGGCTGCATTTGTGTATATTTGATTATTTTTGCAATCTGGTCTGGTGCACCTTGTTTCATGCTTGAGACTGTGTTTGCAATTGTACTTGGTCGACACTTGCATCACTCTGTAACACATGCTGTGTACTTCATTCAGTGTTCATGCATGTTGTTCATGTGCATATATGTTTACTGAGTTTGCATTTGTTAGTTTAGTAATGCACTTGGTATATGTACTTGTGATAATATGCATTTATCCTCCTGTACATGTATTCTGGTTCTTCATGTAGCTTGGTACTGGCTGCATCACTGTAGTTTGCTACAGTATTGAGTAGCTGTCGTGACTTGTCCATTCTCGAGTGTTCATCCCTGCTAGTGATACATTTTCTCCAGTGGCATGTGGTATTTGCTGTTATGTTGTTTGATGAAGAGAATGGACTTGCATACACTTTTGGTCATGTTGTATTTGGTCTTCATTGACTTCATGTTGCATTATGATGTTGTCTGGACATTTGGTCTTCATGTGAGGTTGTAGCTTTGGTCTTTGTTTGTTTGATCACCTTGCTGTTCCTGTAGTTGGTCACTGATGCAGTTTGAAGCTTTGAACTGTTTGCTTTTGCATTCATTCATTTGTTTATTTAATCATTTGACTGGCTGTTGTAGTCGAGCTGTATTCATGTACAGATGCATTTGGAATTTGAGTTGTCTGCTATCATCAATTCGAATTGGACTTGCTTGATCATTGACTTTCTTTTTGCACTTGCACGCTTGCTCTTGTTGGCCACGCACATGAGTTGGCGAGGCAGTGCACACGTGTATGAATGTACACGTGTGTATTGCAGCCACTTATGGTTACCTGTCCCTGTAATATCTATGTGCATGACTTTGTGATGAATTCAAGTGCGAATGATGACGAACAACCCAAATAACTGAGGCAAACCATATTTTCAAAAGTCATATTTAATTTTATATTGCAAAAACATTTCTTTTTCAATTTTACTGCGTTAGTGGATATTTTTGCAGATTTCTCAGATGCTGGATTCAAACTGGAATGTAGTTGAAGACAAAATACGAGAGTGAGTGATATGTAGTGAGGTTATCAATGTAAAATATTTGTGATGTAATCGTGATGTAATCAAAAATGTATATGTATAGTGAGAGCATGAATTTGTACTATTCAAGATTGTAATAAATATTTGTTTGAATTAAATTTCTGTTTGAATTCAAAATCTGTGTAACTTGTTCTGTTTGAATTCAAATTCAAATTCTGTATAATTTATTTTATTCAACAAATATTTATTTAATCTATGCAAAACAAAATAGTACATAACCAAATACATTTAAATGAATATATATGTTTATTATCATCAAACAAAAACATATAAGCGCATATTCAACATCTATTACCAGGTATCGAACCTCTGCGTCTTTTAATCGCCTACTCACATAATAAATAGGAAGTTGAGCCCCATTTTCCTCTCTAATCCAAACTGAACTAACTGCATGCTTCGAAACTCCATGTATATGTACAAGACTTCTCCGTTCTCAGGGCTGGATAATATTGATGGAATTTCCAAATGATTTTTTATTTTTAGAAGGCTTTCTTACAATTTTCTCCCCTTTAAAGTTTTTCCTCTTCTTGATCACATTGGAAAAAAAAATTATTTTTAGAAGGCTTTCTTACAATTTTCTCCCCTTTAAAGTTTTTCCACTTCTTGATCACATTGAAAAAAGGAATGCACTTATTAGTTGCCTTGGAGAGGAACCTGCTTAGGGTAGCAACCCTACCATTCAAACTCATTACAACTTTACTAGTTTTGGGCTCAGCCATGTCTTTGACTGCTTAGATCTAGTCTGGAATTTGATCCCCTAAGCTCTTAAAATATAGCTTAAAAATTCCCGTAATGAACCTTGAAAGATCATTTTTGGAGATTTAGTTTCATTTGATACTTCCGTAATACTTCAAATATCTCTTTAAGGTCTTCAAGGTGACTCCCAGCGTCAAAAGATTTTACCAACATATCGTCAACATAAAGTTCCGTATTTCGACCAATGTGTTCTTTGAACATTCTGTTGACTAATCTTAGATAGGTGGCTTCTGCATTCTTTAACCCAAAATGCATTGCTTCATAGCATAAAATTCCCTAGTCGATAATGAAACTTGTATGTTCTTCATCGGGTTTAAACATTGGCATCTAACTGTATCCGAAGTAAGCATCCGTAAGGGATAACAACTTGTGCCCACTAGTTGCATCAACCAATTGGTCCATTCGAGTCAACGGGTAATAATATATTGGACATGCTTTGTTTAAATCAGTATAATCAACGCAAGTCCTCCTCTTGTCGTTCGGTTTATTTACCAATACTAGGTTTGCTAGCCACTTTAGGTAAAAGACTTCCCGAACGAATCCATTTTCGAGCGGCCTTTTAACCTCTTCTTTGAGGGCATTGGATCGTGCTTTATCAAATTGTCTCTCCTTTTGTCTCTTCTTCTATCGGATGGGGGTCACTTTTGGATTAATATTTAGTGCATGGCATATCTGAATGAGATCATGCAAACATAACTTTGTTGAACTTAAGAAATCGAGTTAAGTCTGCCTTCAAGCTGCTTTCCACACCTTTCCCACTTTGACTATTTTGGTTGAATCATTTGGATCTTTACATGTTTCCTCAAGTTTCTCTATATGTTTTATCCTTTCCACTTCCCCAAGGCAATCCAAATTTGTAATGATTTCACCTTCCTCTATAAGTTAGCATCGGTCCTTTTTCTCTTGCCCTCTGGGGAGATGTACCTTTCAAACATACTTTTATTAGTTTTACTAGATCTTATTTTTGCTTCAAATGTTGGATGTAAAAATCCATCATCCAAAGGCTGAAAAACAGTAGAAGAATCATGGTAAGAAGAATAATCCTTCTTAAATTGATCAAGCATTGCAAAGTACATCTCGTGGGAACTGAATCGTTCTTCGCGGATAGTGCCCCAATCCCTCTCAGTTAAGAATTTTACATTAGGTATTTTGGCGAGACAAAAGCGTCCACCTCATCAAATGCGAGTCAGCCAAAGAAAGCATTGTAGTATGACGATTGATTAATGATTACGAGGAGAGTTTCAAAAGTCCTACAACATGGTGGTACTCCCATTTGCACTAGCAACTTCACTTGTCCTATTGGAGTTGATCCCTTGCTATTGAACCGTAAGACTGGCTCAAGACTAGGCTCTAACTTGTTTTCTGGAAGGCCCATTTGATCTAAGGCATGTTTAAAAATGATGTTGGCTGTGCTTCTGGTGTCTATAAGAATTTTGAACATTATAGAAAGTCCAATTTGGGTCGTGATCATATGGGGGTCGTTTTGAGGGTAATGGATCTGTTTCTTCAGCTTTTGGGGAGTAACAACAAGATTTGGCATGGGTACAGTATGTCGTGGACTTTTAAGCGAGGGCTCTTCTTGGATAGAGAACACTCCTTCTCTAACTTATTTAATGTATTTGTTTCTGGATCCCCTATTTGTCTCTGCTGAGTGTGGTCCCCCATGGATTACATCAATCCTATTCAATGGTGGACTTAAGCTTAATGGATCTTCTTCTTCTACGATTTTGATGGCATTATTGGGAAATTTTTGCAGATAAACCTATCCAAGGTGCCTTTGCTTATCTTGGATGAATTCCTCTAAATGCCCTTCATGAATTAGTTTTTGAATGATTCTACCCAACACCCGACATTCATCGGTTTTATGGTCATTCGCTTTGTGATAAGCGCAGTAGTCGTCCCCATTTCTCTATTCGGGGTAATTTCTAGTCTTGAAAAAAGTTGGGAAGTTAACCTTCTCTTTGGATGTAGCATATATATAAGATAAATGCTTGTTTAAAGCGATTGAATTAGTATTGGGCGCCTCCCACCTTGTTCTTTTGTGTCCTCGATCCGATCAAAATCTTCCACCCTCCTTCTTAGGATTAGCTTTCTTTTTTGCATAATATAATTCATCCATTCGAATGAATTTATCAGCTTGGAAGTGGAAGTCTTCTAAACATTTACACCCATACACAAAGAGTTTCTTCCAAAATAGTGTATTCTCTATCAGCCTAGAATGCACTGCTATGAGCTTATCCTTGTCATTCATATATTTTGCTTTCAATGCTTCCGTATTGAATCTTCTGAGGTAAGCACCTAGTGATTCCCCCGCCTTTGCTTAATGTTTCCTTTAATAGTGTAATCGGTGGTCGGATCCTAACATATACAAAATTGGGTGGAGAATTCATAGGAAACTATTTCCATAAGTAGATAGTCTTCTCACAATATTGACGGTACCACTTTGTAGCTTCACCTTGAAATGTTACCGGGAATAATCTGCATCGAACTACCCCAGAGGCAATACCATAATATTTAATGGTTGGGATCTTGACATGAGATGGGATAATAGCTGACATGATCTCATCTGTAAATGGAGCTACTCGTTTATTATCATTTGCTTTCTCATCCAAAGTTCTTTTCCCTTTTGCATTTAGCATATCTTTGACTGCCTTTTATGATACATCTTTCAAATAAGCTTCAGTGTCGTTATAGCTTTTTCGGTTTGGGCTATATTCTTTTGAGGTCGAGCTTCCAGAATGCTCGAGAGATTTATACAGTATCCTTCCTTGATGATCAATTTTAATCGGATGACATTCCTTTTTCTTTGACGATGTCAGATCTATCTTGCTCTTCCCCTCATAGGTATAAGCTTTTAGGTTTCTTCTTGGGGAAATCACCTCATCTTCAGTTGTTGGTTTTGCAGTTTTGGAAGACTTCTAAGGTAGAGATGCTATGAGGAGCTCTTGCATTTCCAGCAATTTGTTGCTCCAGATGCTTTATATTGATTGCATAGTCGTCTGGTTATGCTGGGGTTGACGGCTGTCCTTGCACAACTCGTTCCAACTTAAAAGTTAGAGCAATATTTTCCTCCAAAGTCCTGGTGAGTATTGCTTCTTCATCCATTTGACTAAGCCTTTTAGATTTCATTTTCCTACATCAAGTTAAATAGTCCATAATTAGTCTATAAAGAACCATAAGGTCAGAGGTTCAGGCCTTCTTTTTAGCGCCAAAAATGTTAACAAGAAATCCTGTCAACATCCTAAAGCTAAGTTGATAAAAAAATATGCTAACACCTCAAAGCAAGTTTCAGAAGTGAACAATCCGTTCGAAGCTCCTTCCGAATGAATCGATAGGGATAGAATGTCATCGAAAGGTGGCTAAAGACAGTGTTGATTTTGATGAGAGGACCAATCAACACCTTGAAACAAAAATTAGAAGGAGAAAAACTCGTTCATATCCCCCTTTCGAGTGGGTCGTAAGGGCTATTCACATCCCCTTTCGAATGTGCATAAAGGATCATTCATTTCCCCTTTCGAATGAGTCGAAAGGGCCATTCTACCTTTAGATAGGGAATCCACTTTCAAAAGTGTAGTTTCTATCACCATGGTTGGGACTCCTTCGAGAGGGGTTATATGTTTTGGAATATCTAATCTCCTTTTGAAGATGTCTAAACAACAAACATGACTTAATATTCATACATTAAGCCCCTTTCGAAACCCCTTTCGATCAAATCGAAAGAGTCCTTACTCTTTCGAAGGGAATCAATGTATAATATATAAGATTGAAATTCAATATGCAATAGAATCATATCTTGGGAAGATGATACAAATTCAATGAACTTATTAATATCAAATCATCATCATTACGTCAATTTGACATTTGATATTACGAAACAAGATGATAATATGATTCGAAATCACAATGTTTAAGTTGATTCCATAGCATTGCTTAAGTCAAATAGGGGTTCAGAAAATAAGTGAGCATCATGTGCAATTGGTAATTAGTCAAGGTAATGGCCGAAATGATCTTCCTTATATTCAAAATCGATATTGGATCAATGCATCCCCTCTTTTTCATTTATCTACATTGGATTACAAGTAAGATAATTTTCTCCAAATTGATTTAGAGTTTCAAAAGTTCGATTTTTGCTATGAAGTAAGAAAGAGAATTCAAAATTCAAATTTGGTCACCAAACTCAGACCCCTAGGTCGTATTTATAGATGCAGGTTGACCCCCTCCCACTTCCATCCTTTTGAAGTAGTTAAAAGGTCTTTCTCCCAGCCTTTCACATTCATCCTTTCGCATTGATCCTTTCTCTTCTTAGCTTTAAATGCGGCTGCTTAGGTCTCTTATTATGATTGGGTTAACCCTTTCGCCTTCATTAATAGTGTACTAGTAGTGGAGATTGTTCTAAAATTCCCCAATATTGCTTTCGTGTTCCTCTGAAACCTTTCGACACCTTCGAAAGGTACATAGTGAAAGGGTCAAGGTTCCCTATCATGTTGTTTTGATGTAAATGAAAGCACCCTCAACCCCTTCTTCTCCTGCAAAACCTCCCTTGGTATACTTCCTTTAGAACCTACTTAGCTTCATTTTTAGCAACACACCGCAACAATGGGACTAAGAGTTCTTTCCTATAAAAAACTCCTTCCTGCATGAAAAATCTTAAAGCTTTGTAAAGAAGTCGATGTCGCTTGTTCTATCTATTTGGAAGGATTCCCCTCAGCAAGTAATCCTTAATCGGAGTCATCCATGACTCCTTTTCATATTCAGCCTCCAACATCTAATCGACATCCATCTGGTTGATGCTCGGAACAGATAAATATCTCTGCCAGAACCAACTCCATGAGTTGTGTATCGCTTGAACTAGCCAGTTTGGCTAATGAATCGGCTTTCGCATTTTCCATACTGGGAATATGCATTATCATATAGTATTTAATATCTCTCAAAAACTTCAGGGCCTTGGTTAACTTAGGAGCTAGCCTTGTTCCTTTGACCTAAAATTCCTTCCTTACTAGGCACAACTCCAACTGGGAATCACTAAAATATGCAAAGTTTGGACTCCTAATTTTTGCAATCTTGAATCTTGCGATTAGCGCTTCGTATTTAGTTAGCAGACCGAGCATTCCTCAGCGGTCACTAGGAAAATACCTACCCATGAGCAATGCACGTTGGATGCACCATCAGTATACATCTTCCATTTAACACTTCATTCTGAACTATCCTCTATAGTATCATCCCGAGCTGTGTATTAAACAATGAAATCTGCCAATATTTGGTCTTCGGGGATAATATGATATATCGTAGTGGTTGAGTTTAATGTTTCATTCGAATAACCTTTATGAAGTCTCAGGTCATTGTAGAACTTGTCTCAAAGGCTAGTCGGTCATTACTTTAATTGGGCGAGCCTGGAAGTACGGATCGAGCTTTCTCGAAGCAATCAATAGGCTATACGTTAGCTATTTTAGCTCTAGGTAGTTCCTCTTCACCTTTGTCAACCATTTGGTAATGTAGTACACTGGCCTTTAGATTCGTGACTCCTCACATACAAGTATCGCACTCAAAGTGTGCACTAAAACCGCTAGATAGACAAACAAGTCTTCCTCCTCCAGGGGTTTTGCCAAGATGGAAGGCCTTTCCAAGTGATCCACCAAAGCCTGAAAAGCATCCTTGCACTCTTGCATTCAAGTGAACTTCCTCTTCCCCTTCCTGAGGATGTCGAAGAAAGGTATGCATTTGTTAGTGGCTCTTGAAATAAACCGGCTCAGGGTGGCAACCTTTTTGTTCATGCTCTGAACTTCTTTCATTCGCTTTGGGCCTTTGATTTTCCTCAATGCCTTAATCTTTTCTAGGTTAGCCTTTATTCCTCTTGAGATCACTATGAAACCCAAGAGCTTTCCCAATGCAACTCCAAATGAACACTTCAGCGTATTAAGTTTTATCCCATTTTTGCAGAGCACCCTAAACATACCTACCAAGTCCTTTATGTGGTTCATCAATCGTTCATGATTTCACAAGCATATCATCTACGTAGACATCCATTGTGCATCCAATCTACTCCTTGAACGTCGAATTCACCCGTCTCCGTTAAGTCACTCCTGCATTTTTCTAAACCAAAAGGCATAACAAGATAACCATATAGTCCTAGTTTGATTATGAAGCTAGTGTATTCCAGATCTGGGGCATGCATTGGAATCTAATTGTAGTCAGAATAAGCATCCATAAACAACAATAGCTTGTGCCTAGCGATTGAGTCCACCAATTCATCGATCTTCAGCAATAGGAGACTATCCTTCGGGCATGCCTCACTCAGATTCGAATAGTCGATGCACATCCTCCATTTTCTGTTAGAGTTCTAGACACGAATTGGATTAGGCACCCATTTCGGATATAGAATGTCATGAACGAAGCCGTTATCTCTCATCTTGTCCACTTCATCTTTTAGTGTTGCGGATCGCTTCGGACCCAGGCTATGTCATTTGTTTTATAGGAACATATTTAGGGTTCATATTCAATGCGTGGCATGCTATCTCTGGCGATATTCTACACATTTTGAAATGCATCCAGGCGAATACACCCAGGTTCACCCGAAGAAAACACACCAGCTCTTTCATCATCCTCATGCTAAATTGAGATCCGATCTTCAACACCTGTATAGGATGGGGGCCGCCCTCGCATCCTCTGGCTTTTTATTCGGATCCATATCCCTATGGAACCAGCCATGCTGCTCGAGCCAGGGCTTAGGCCGTGGTAGTCATGCATCCAATGACTTTATGTAGAGAGTCTTCTCTACATCATTTCCTTTCTTACGTCGCTTCACCTCCTTTAGCACCACGATGTAAGATTCACGTTCGAAACTTTAGTCTCCATAGATAACTCCCACTCCATTATCCGTATGAAATTTCATCATCAAGCACTATGGGGCAAGGGCCACCCAAAAAATGGAAATGGCCGGATGGCCTAGAAAAGCGTTACAAGTAGCGAAAATGTCCAACACCAAGAAGATTACAATCTGCACTCGCTTGCAGTCGCCCTCACCTAAAACCACCGATAGGTCCATGCATCCCACGGGTTCTATTACAACTTCGTTAAATCCCTAGATCCAGGATTCGCATGGCTTAAGGTCTGGACTATCCATCTTCATTTGGTCATAAGCTTTTTTAAACAGGATATTTAGTGAGCTACCACAGTCGATCAGCACATTCTTCACGATTTTTAACTTAATCATAGCTGATATCACTAGGGACAAGCGTGGGCGATTTGACCATGTTTGCATCTCTGTTCCTGAAAACAAGTCTCAGTCGTTGTATTGAGTTATTTTGCCGAAGCTCTGTCTTTGATGGCAAAGCAACTCGCATTCATAGCGTGCTTCAACGAACTCTCATATCTCTCTATCTCATTCCAGCTCTTTGCAGCGGGATGAGGTCAACTACATTTAGTACCTTAGGCATTTATTTTGATGACAACAATCATACGATATTATATAACATATAGATACTAAAGTCGTTAGCAAGTTATATATAGTAAATAGTGTAGGATATTAGACATGTATTAATTAAGAAGACGTATAGCAACAAGTGAAGATTCAAGAAGCCAACATAGAGATTCAAGAGTTAGAGATTGAAGACTCATGAGTATTAAAGAACTCCACATTCTCAAGATAAGTTGCCGAGTCATAGAATTTTTTAAAACCCTAATAACACTTCTTTGATCTTTCTCTATTCTGCTTTTCAAATGGTTTTTAAATATTCTAAATTTCAAAAATGATTTTAAATTTTTTTTCTTTTCAAAATGATCGCTCAAAATAACTTTCAAATTATTTTTGTTTTTTAATTTTACAAGATTATTATATGTTGAAAAAATAAGCTTTTAGTTTATATTTTAAATATACTTTTAATCTATTGTACTTTGTTATAGCTTTGACTTTATGATTTTCAAATATTTATAAGTATATTATAATATTTATAACTTTACATATATTTACTCATACTTCATATATATTATTTATTTCAAAAGAAATTTATATTAAATCCTTTATACACTTAAAAATATTTCAAATAATTTTATAAAGTCTTATAAAGTTTTGATATGATTAAAATATGTATAAACTATGTTAAATAAGATAATAAGTATGAAAATATTTTACACCGTATAACTTCTTTAAAACATTTTTTAAAAAATTAGTTTTCAAAATGTAAAGGGATATGTCGACATACCCTTACCCTGTATGCCGACATATGGACCATCGATTTTGAAATTCAAATTTGAATTGAAGTATCTTTTCGTCGTATCTCTTCACGAATGGACATGACTATTGTTTCTCTATAAATAGAAGTTAAACCAACAAATTTTCTTTAACTACTTTCTTAAATTTTCTATCCTATTTTACCCTCTTGAATTCTAAAATAAAATCAACTCAAAATATTCTCAAATTTAATTAGAATCAAATTCAAACTCTAGTGATTTGATTATCTATTGATTATTCACTGATTTCTCTTAACTCTCTCACTTAAACAAGATCTAAGTGCCATTCAAGTGGTTATAGGATCATTTATATTTAAGATCGAAGACCCAAGTCTGTAAAACTCTATCCAATCATACTGTTGTACTCTTGGGTGTGATTGTATCCCGCGTAAATCAATTGGGCGTGCTTAGTGACCCGAAAATTCAAGTGGGTGTGCTTGTGGCCCATGTAAATCAAGTGTGTCTACCTAGAGCTCGAAATGTCTAGAGGGTGTGTCTCGTAGCCTTAAAATCGAGATTGTAATAGCATTACTATTTAAAAAGAAATCTGTACAAGACGGGATGTAAGGTAATTTCGAACCAGTATAAAACCCTAATGTGCTCTTTTCTTTTTGCTTTTGCTACATATATATTTATATGTTGTTTGCAATCAAATTGGTCACAAACACCCGAGAATAGGTTAAGTGATGAAATAAATGAAGAAACTAAATGAAAATTAAGGAATAACACTAGATATTAAGGAAAATATAACCAGAAAGCAAAAACAACAAAATTTATAGTGGTTCGGCATTGATTGCCTACGTTCACTCTGAATACTTTCTTTATAGCTTCACCACTCGATTGATTACAGTTACAATCAACATGAAATAGCTTGAAGACCAATTAGAACATAAGGAAACTAATTACAAAAATGGCAGTTTCACTTGTTAGCCCAAAAAAAAGAGCCCAAAAATGACTCCCTGCCCATGTATTTATAGTTAAAGGCAGCCTCCACCCTGACTGACATCTCAAGACCTGGACCCCTCTGACCACTTAGGCCCACCATCAGGAAAACTTAACCCAACTTACTATGCCAAACTGTATATCACCATGCCAACCTAAACCATCTAGGTATGCCGAACCCATTATCTTCGTGTCCTGTGCCGACCCAATACTTGGGAACACCATCAATATGCTGATCCTTCCATAATGCCGAACCAATACTATGCCTTCCAATATCAAGTTGATCCCTTTTCATAACCACTGCCGTGTCGATCTGACCCATTGCATACACCATGCCGACCCGAGTAACTACATATGCTATGTCGACCCGAGCCATTCCATACACCATGCCGACCCGAGCCATTCCATATGCTATGCCAACCCAAGCCATTCCATACACTATGCCGACTAGAGCCCCTACCATGCCGACACGAGCCATTCCGTACATTATTCCAACCCAAGCCCCCACTATGCCGACCCCTCTGGGTTTCATTCAATTCGCCTAAGCATTCTCTCCAGTTCCCAATCCAACCAAACCAAATTCTAAGACTTCGATATCTAGTGTTATCCATTTGTTGACCTCATTTACCCTGGGCTGGATATGAATGTTCAAACATTATACTCTGTTCATATGGATGTTGCCTTGAGATCTTCCTTCCCATCAAGAGTCGAATTTGGACTTCAGGATCAACCTTACGTAGTCGGGCCACTGTACCGGGTAACACTTGCCCTCCAAAGTATGTCTCATGAATAGCACGATGTGCATTGAATTGGAGAAAACCAAGTTCCAGGAAATAAACCTATCCATGTCACTGGTTGGTTATTGTTATTCTATTAACTTTCGATGAAGCGGGTATGATGTCTAGTTCCATCAAATTCATAGATATGGTCATATGGACTTTATAGGCTTCTCCCTTATTTAACCTTTCAAAGATAGAATTGATTAATTTACTCCATGCATGGCGAGACACATATTTCTATGTACCTTTGCCTTTACAGTATCGGCTGTCAATTGGTTTTTGAAAACATTTGCCATTACCTTCTGTTCTTCTTCTTATCTCATGCACATCTCCCATCCTTTCATGTGTGTATATATATATATACCCATTGTATATCATCATCACTATATTATTATTATTTTTGAAGAAGGATCGGCAATTGGCATGTTCTAACGACGGATATTCTATCGGTTAAAAATCCATCAAATGAATTTTTAAACAAAATTAACCGTAAGCGCACGGCGTACTGTCGTAGTACATAGTAAGTATGGACTGATTCATAGGGAATTGTTGATTTTAAAAATCTATTCAATCAAATTAAACAAAAGTTGAAGAGAGTGTTAAACTAGAAAAGGGGAAAACTAACAAACTAACAAAAAGAAAGCGATAAAAATATGAGAGTCAAATGACAATTTAGAGTTAATTTCCACTCTCTAAATCACATAAATCAACAAATAAAGTTATGATCTCTCTTTTCTTGTCATTAATGTAACTAGTTGATGTGCTTATCATAAGTATGACATATTTATGCTATTAATTAGCCCAACATGAGCCATCAAACTCTAACACAACCACCAATACACTTTTAACTTTCATGAAATATGACAACAACGTTGAAAGCAAAATCTATTTTAAGCATGGCCTATTAACTATGAATTTGAAATATAGACCATCAAATTTTAATTTCAACATTCACTTCATTACCATTATCATATGTAGATGAAGAGGTAATTTGTGTTAGTGATTGTTTAAGCATAGCCTATTTGGTGTCAACAATATAGGCTATCAAATTCAAAGCAAAAGAAACAAGTTAACGACTTCATGCATTCTCATTAAAGCATAAAAAAGAGCATAAACATCAAAATGTTGGATCTACATGCTAGACATCTTCATTACCCCTAAACTGAAGGGATTAGCCTCTCATATTTATTATCAAATCAACAAATGTAGAAAGCAACGTTAAACAAACAAGAGGAAAAAGAGATCAAAAAGAAAGGAAAAACTAATCTACTTGCATGAAAGGAAATGAACATGTAATTAAAAGGAAATAATAATTAACATTGCATAAAAAAGGAAAATTACATAAGATAAAAATGGCAAGTGGCCATAAAAAGAGAAAGAGAGCTTTCTTTTATTTTTAAACTAAACTAAAACTAAGAGAAGAGGGCCTAAGAGAGACTAATTACATGAAGATGAGAGGTATTTATACACGTTTGAAAACACTAATTCATTTTTTGGGAACTACCTAAACCACCCTATAAGAAAGTGTGAAGGCCAAGTAATCATTAGCATAAAGTAGTCATCCATTAAGTGTGCATGAAGATTTAATGGCCATTTGCATGTGGATTAGCTCTAAGTTTTACATTAAGGTAAGGAGGTAGGTGGGATCCACCATTATCATGCCTTTAATTATTTCCATCTTCATTCCTTTATCTTCACTCTTATGCATGCATATATCATCATGAAACCACACTTTTATGAAGCTAAATTCCTCCAAAATAATACAGAAATTTTCAATTAAATTGTCTCAAATTAATATATGTACAAAAATGACCATTTTGCCCCTATATGAAGATGAACATGTGATGATTTGAAAATAATTTGAATTTTGGTTTAAACACGTTAAAATACCCTATATAATCATTTATTTAATTTAAATAGATCAAATGTGGTAGTAAAAATATGCACATTTACGTGCACATCAAATACCCCCACACTTGTCATTTTCTTCGTCCTCGAATAAGGAAAAACTAAAATAAATCCGTTTTCGTAAGGCGCACGATTACATTGAGCATATGCAACAAGCCGTTAAACCTCTGGGTGTCCCCAATAGGGGGAGTATTGTCTCGTGAGGGTTTTCGGCGGATACGATCCACAAAATCCAAACGCAAAGTGAAAAATCCTAAATGCAAGATTTATTTACAAAGAGATGAATGCAAATTTTTGAAAATATTTTCAAATTCTGGATTTACTTTTAAATTGACACGAATAAGTTAAATATAAGTTTTGGTTATTATCTTGAAAATTTAAGTCATTTACTCGTCAAATTTTCCAACAAAATCAAGTTATCATAGCAAATAGATTATAGTTTAACTCGTTGTTTCGGTTGATAGCATAGTGCAACTATGAAATGAAACCTTTGTTGATTATCAAAGTTTATCAAAGTGGTGTTTTCATTTAATTTCAATAACAAGTCAAATCAAGCAAGTTAAAATAGCGCTTGGATTTCAATTGCTTACTCTCTCTCTATTTTTTTATTTGAAAATTTTATTGATATTAACAATATTTACATATGTCTAACTCCGATAAACTAAGGCCAGATATATCACCCATGCACTGCCTTGTGAACTGATGTGAGGGGATTACAGAGCGTGGTGAGTGAACATATAAGATAAACACTTATTGACGATAGGCGTCATTAATAAAAGAATTTTCTTTCATACATGCACCTAGCTTGGATAAACTGAGGCCAAATATACCGATCATGCATTGCCTTTTAGGCTTATGTGAGAAGGGTACAGGGCATGGCGAGTGTACACACAAGTGTGTGCACCAATTGACCGTAGGTGTTGATAAATATATAATATATACAACAAGAGTTTTCTTTTCTTTTTTAATCTTTTTTCAATTTTTTTTTTGGAAAGAGAGAGTTTTGCAATATCATCTTAGTACCACTTAACTTAGAAGACGAAAAAAATGTTATATCCTTTACTTTAAGTCAAACACTTTTTCAAAACAAAGATTTTCAATTAGGATATATTTCATAATTATCACGTATGAACCTTCCTATATACTAGTTAAACCATCGTTATTTGTAATCAAACTTCACTTTTATTTTTGTTAAGACAGATAAATTTTCAAAAATTCCAATTTATTAAACCAAAACCATGTATTTATCCTATAGTGTTTATTTAATAATAAATCAAAAATGATTAAAAAACATTGAGATTTTTTTTTGAGTTTTGAAAATAAAATGTAAAAATAAACTATGAAAAAAAAAAATGAAGATGAGACTCCCCCAACTCTTTATTTTGACTGTGTCCCTACAGTCAACCCAAGTTAAAGGAGAAGAATAAACAAAAATAAAAGGATGACCTATATTTACATGAAAATGAGAGGTATATACAAGAGATCGGAAGGTATATAGTCAAAAAGTAAATGAAAATGGTCTTCCAAAGACAGATTCATTTGTCTCGTCAAATATGCAAGACACGGCTTAAGCTCCGAAAACCAAACCGTAAATGATTTCAAAGTCGAATGTTGATTCGGGAAAACGAATGTCTTTTTATTAAAAATCGTATGAGTTGTTTTATTTTCGAATATTTTTGGGGTAGATATAACGATTGATTGAAGTTCACGTTTATTTTCACTAAATTGAGATTCAAACTCATCATTGACAAATTTTTTGAAATTATCGATTTTAAAATCAAAATGGTGTTTCAAATCTCCCCCTTCAAAATTCAACTACTTGTTTTCAAAAAGTTCATAGAAATCGTGTTCGTTAAATTCGTCTTCCTTTGTCGGATTATCAACAACTTCATTGCGTGTCTCAAGTTTAGAATCCAAAGTTGTGTATTTAAATTTTTGAAATCGAGAAAAGGAAGGATGAACTTTAAATTTGGTTCCACGCCTCCAAAAGAATTGAAATCCCACTCAATTACCGTATTTTCAACAACTTCATTAAGATTGTTGTTTTCAATTTCAAAAGTTCTAATTTGAAAATAGTCAAATTGGGTAAAATATGGATTTTCACTCGACTCTTCACACGTTGGGATTTGATTTTGTTTCTCACAATTTTTTTATAGGTTTCACGCAACAAGTTCTTGTAATCTTTTTCCGTTTGCTCAACTAAATCAAATTCATGATTATTAATTTGAGAATTTTCAACCTGAATTTTTTGAGAACAAAACTTGTTAATCGCACTGTAATTGAAACTATTCCTACCGTCAAAATTATTTAAAAAGTGGTTCATATTTCCATTTTAATTTTGAAATTCGTTTTGGAGTTCGAAATTGTTTTGATATGAGTTATAATCAAAATCATTAGAATTTGGAAGTAAATTCAAATTTTGATTATTTTGAAAATTTTGACTTGAATTATTGCATTAATCGATCATCCTTTGATTTTGTAGTGTAAGGAGTTCAAGTAAAGGTTCCATTATCATTTCAAAAGTTGAGAACTGATCATTATTTTGAAAATTTTGTGGTGCAAAATTTGAATTCTTTGTACAGTAGTTGTTATTAAAATATCCATAAGAATTTGGTGTGAATTTATATGAATTATATTGATTTTCACAACTATCGTAAAATTCTGACGAATTAGAAATTTAAGACATTTTCAAAAAAAAAATTGATTTTTTTTTAAGGAAAGGTATTCACAAAGGAAATTTATTTTTCAAACAGAAAAAGGAAATTTGATTTTTGTTTTGTTTTTGGATTTTTAATTTTTTTTTTGAAAAGGTTTTAATTTTTTCTTTTTATGGATTTTTTTTCTAATTTTTTTTATTTTTTGTTTTTGAAATATTTCAAAGGAAAAGGATTTAAAATTTTCAAAGGAAAAGAAATATTTACAATTCTTTTTTTTGGATTTTTGAATTTTTTTGTTTTTTTAAACGTGCATGAACTAATGAACTAAATGAAGCAAGGTTAATTACGAATTGCTCATCCTAATCCAAAAATGTATAATCACACATTGTCTTAAATCAACAAGATAGTTCTTAGCTAGGTAATGGGCAGGGGTTATCGGTGCACCACGAATCACCGTAGCAATGCAACCGAAGGTTTATACATTCAGAGAAACAATTCAGTATAATATTTGTGAATCACCGTAATATTTATAACTGATTATTGCTTTGTTGTAGCCTAGACACCAAGAATTTAAATTGTGAAAAGAGGACAAATTGTCAATATACAATTAAGCTTTATTGATTTCTAACCGTTTTTATTAATCAAAACTCTAGAATGAAATACAAAACAGAAATTGAATGTGTATTAACAATGCAACTACGAATGGATTTTTTTGTTTTTGTTTTTTAAATTTTTTTATATGCAGGCAAACAAAGATGTAAGGCAAATAAAAAAAATAGATAGGGATTAAAAGCAGCAAAAAAAATTTTATAAACAAGCTAGCGGTTGTTATTTTTTTCGTTTTTCCTCTGCTTGGGCAACCTGAATATATATATATATATATATATATATATATATATATATATATATAATATTTTTTTTTGTTTTTGAATTATTTTGCTTTTGGAAGGCTTGAAGGAAACTTAAAAGAAAAAAAGAAACAAAAAACTTTGAACACACACCAAAAAAATTTATCAGAGGAACCAAAGATTAAAAGAAAGTTCTTTCTGAAATCAAAACTAGCCCGGGCCCAATTACAAAGTCCAGTACCCAAACCACTGTTCTATCCTATTTTACCGATACAATAAAATAAACTTCACCCACTTTTTCGTATATTCCCAAACAGCTAAAAATTCCCAAATATGATTTTTTTCGAAATCGAAATTAACCTTCAAAATCGCAACTTGGGGTTGCGAATTGGAGCTCGTCTCATGGTTTCATTTTGTACTGTAAGTCAAAGCGGAAGAAGGTGGTGATGGTTTCTGGGTTCGAGGGGATTGTAGTGGAGTTCGATTGCTGGCGGTGATGATCGAAGTGGCGGTCGAGGCAGTAGGGGTCGCGGCGTTGGTTGTTTGGTGAGGCTGCGTTGCTGTGGTGAAACCGAAGGCGTTGGTTAAGGTCGCAAATGATGGTTTCGAGAGTTGTTCATGATGGAATTGAGTTGCTGTGAGAAGTTGAAGGGGATTCAGTTAATGATTTGAGTATGTTTTTAATGGCAGGAATTGATGAAGTTTATGTAAGCAGCAGTTGTAGGAGGGTTGATAGCAGAAAAGAATGGTCAGGATGATATGTGATGGCTGCTGGCGATTGAGTATAGGATGTGGTGAAATGATGGATGTTATTGCTGGTGGTGAAGTATGATGTTATGATGGTGGCAGGTGGAAGTTTGTTGAAATGTGGTTGTAATTGAGGTAGCAGGTGGACAGTGTAGATGGTGTAACTGCTTTGTGCAGTCAGGTCGGTAGGGGGTAGTTTATGTATTTGTAGAGTTTTGTGAAGTATGCAGTTTTGTGGTTGCTGGGGGTATGTCTGTTTGGAGGTGGGAGGTTTTTTGAAATGGTCTTGGTTGAAGCGGAAGGCAGGGGATGGTCAGAGAAGAGGTTGACAGGAAATTGTATGGTATGAAGTGTTGAATTGAAGTGCACAAATGGTTTCGGCAGTGATGGTTGAAGGAATTTGATGGTTGCAATGTTGACAGAATTGTTATATTGGCTGGATAAGGAATTATGTGGGGAAGGAATGCAGTGACGAGTATGATGTGTAGTAATGAACATGGGGAAGTTGGAGTTGAACGGAGGCAGATGTGGGGTAGGCAGTTGTGTGATGTATTGATGTTTTGATGGATTGGCTGTTTTTTTAAACAGAGAATGATATGTGCACAATGTGCACGGTGTCGAGTGGCACCAGCACAGTAGTGAACAGTTTGAAGTGTGAGTTTGTATGTTGATGGGTTTGTATGTATGCAGTGATGCTTGTGTTGTTGGTTTTGAACTACAACAGCAAATAAGGCAGTTTTGACTGGTGATTGAATGTGGAGCTGATAGGGCGCTGTCGCAGTTTAAGGCAGTGACGAAGTTGAAGTGTGGTGTGATTGAAGATGAATACGAGATGTGAAGTAAATTGAAGATGTGAAATGCAAGTAGAGGTTGAAGATGTGGAGTGACTGTGGGCAACAGTCGAGAAGTTTGTACATGTATGGTGATGGAGTGTTGATGGTGAACTGTAGATTGATGGGGGCGGTTGAGGTTTTGTTTGGAAATGCAGGGGTCAGGGAATAGGCAGGTTGTAAATGATAGGTATGTGATGATTGCACAAGTGGTCAGGGAGGTGTACACAAGCACAGTGAAAAGAAATTGCAATTTTTTTTTCTTTTTGAATGTTGTAAAAGAGAAAATTGTAAATGCAAAGGAAAATGAAATGGAAACTTTTTTTTGAATGAAATTATGTCTATACACGTATATGTATATACACATTACATATATACACATATACACACATATACATACACATATACACACATATATATACACATATACACATACATACATACACACACACATACACACATACATATATATATACACACACACACACACACACACACACACACACACACACATATATATAAAATAGAAAAGCAAATGCAAGTGCAAACAAACAACAAGCACACAAACAAAATTGAAAACAAAAAATCACACAACAAATACGCAATTTTTTTGAATGCAATTCACACAAAATAAAAACACACAAAAACCAAACAACAAATAATTCGAAGAATATAAAATCAATCAAAGCTATTCCCCAACAATGGCGCCAAAAACTTCTTCGGACGATGGATTTTCTATCGGTTAGAAATCCGTGGAACGAATTTTTAAATAAAATTGACCGCAAGCGCATGGCGTACTATCGTGGTACGTAGTGAGTACGGGTCGATCCGTAGGGAATTGTTGATTTTAAAAATCTATTCAATCAAATTAAAACAAAGTTGAAGAGAATGTTAAGCTAGAAAAGGAGAAAACTAACAAACTAACAAAAAGAAAGCGATAAAAATATGAGAGTTAAAAGACAATTTAGAGTTAATTTCCACTCTCTAGATCACATAAATCAACAAATGAAGTTACGATCTCTTTTTTCTTGTCATTGGTGTAATTAGTTTATGTGCATATTATAAGTATGACATATTTGTGCTATTAATTTGCCCAACATAAGTCATCAAATCTAATACAACCACCAATACACTTTTAACTTTCATGAAATATGACAAAAAAGTTGAAAGCAAAATCTATTTTAAGCATGACCTACTAACTATGAATTAGAAATATAGACCATCAAATTTTAATTTCAACATTCACTTCATACCTCGTCATCATATGTAGATGAAGAGGTAATTTATGTTAGTGATTGTTTAAGCATAGCCTATTTGGTGTCAACAATATAGACTATCAAATTCGAAGCAAAAATAAAAGGTTAACCACTTCAGGCATTGTCATTAAAGCACAGAAAGAGAGCATAAACATCAAAATGTTGGATCTACATACTAGAGAGCTTCATTATCCCTAAATTGAAGGGATTGGTCTCTCATATTTGTTATCAAATCAACAAATGTAGAAAGAAACATTAAACAAATAATAGGAAAAGAGAGCAAAAAGGAAGGAAAAACTAATCTATTTGCATGAAAGGAAATGAACATGTAATTAAAAGGAAATAATAATTAATATTGCATAAGAAAAGGAAAATTACATAAGATAAAAATGACTAAGTAGCCATGAAAAGAGAAAGAGAGCTTTCTTTTGTTTTTAATCTAAGCTAAAACTCAGAGAATAGAGCGTAAGAGAGACCAATTACATGAAGATAAGGGGTATGTATACATGTTTGAAAACCCTAATTTATTTTTTGGGAACTACCCAAACTACCCTCTTAGGAAGTGTGGAGACCAAGTAATCATTAGCATAAAGTAATCATCCATTAAGTATGCATGAAGATTTAATGGTCATTTGCATGTGGGTTAGCTCTAATATTTATATTAAGATAAGTGGGTAGGTGTGGTCCTCCATTATCATGCTTTTGAATTATTTCCATCTTCATTCTTTTATCTTCACTCCTGTGCGTGCATATATCTTCATAAAACCACTTATATATGAAGCCAAATTCCTACAAAATAATATAGAAATTTTCAATTAAATTTTCTCAAATTAATATATGCACAAAAATGACCATTTTGTCCCTATATAAAGATGGACATGTGACGATTTGAAAATAATTTGAATTTTTGTTTAAACATGTTAAAATACCTGATATGATCGTTTATTTAGTTTAAATATATTAAATATGGTGGTAAAACATGCACATCAGGCATGCCCATCCCTCGATGGATCTTCATGGATAGGGGTCGGCATACCTTAAGGCCAACCCCTTCAATATCGTGATCGGGTCTCTTGGATGAGACCGGTTTACCTTCCTATTACCTCTCCCATATAAAAACCCATATCTTCTTTTCCTTTTTCTTTTACTTCTATTTCTCTAAGCTTTATTTTATCATTTGCACTCTCAGGCTTCCTTTAATCGAACCACCATCACCACGAAACCCCTCCTTCCTTCAAACTTAATTTCCAACCTTAAAACCAAGCACGAAACCGAGCTATTCCCCACAGTTGCTCCTTGTTGACCTTCTATCCTAAAACCCAAACATTCGACATCCAACTTAACACATATAGGTATCGATTCTTCCTTAATTTGTGTTATTGGATCATAATCTTTGAGCTTGTGCGAGTTTGAGTGCCACTTAGGTTTGTAGTTTCATCGAGAAGCATAAGAGAGGAGGAGAAGATGAGGGAATATGAGAAAGTGAAGGAAGAAGAAGGAGAAGAAAGAAGATTTGGACGAGATGGCATTAGTTGGAGAGGGCTCGACATGGGTTTGAGTGTAGCGGTGAAAACTTAGTGTGAAGCGGCTAGGTGAGGGCCGGTAAAGAAGGTGAAAAATCAGGCCGGTAGAACTAGGAATCGATATACGTTAGGATATAAGAAGGGATCGTTGTACATTAGTATTATAGGGATCGGCATATGGGTCAAAAAGAAAGGGATCAGTATTTCGTCTTAGGTGTAGGGATCGACACTAAAGGCCGAAACATATGGTTCATCATCTAAGTCAATTAGAGGGGTCAGTATTGTCAAGTAAGTCTAAACGTAGGTGTCGGCTAAAAGAATAAGGCATAGGGATCGACTATGGATTTAAGGCGAAGGGTTCAGCATACATAGCATGGATCAGTGTTGGCCATTTAAAACCATCTTGACTTGAGTTATTCGAACATATGACCGCATACTGCCTTGCCTAAGCATAAAGTGACTGATAACAACACGACTAGGATATATGGACCAATGGACTTGAACTTGATTGAAAAAATTTCCAATCTACTCAATGCAATTTAAGTATAAAACTGGCCCAACATATTCGAACAACGGACTTCATAATTTAGAACGTCAACATTCGATCCTAAAGCTTTTGTCGCCGATCACCTTTTACGTCGTTTGAGACGGTCAGCGATGACGGTCTCTCTGGATGAAATCTCTAAGCATAAATTTTTTAAATTTTCTTTTCAGATTTCAAACTGTTTGCATTCATTTCACATTGCATCACACTAGTTCACACACAGCACAGGGGGATAGGTTATTTTTTCAAATATTGATTGTCTACTGAGTACGGATAACATGGATCCCAATTCATATGAAGCATTTAACCACAATGTCTTCAAGATCTTATATGAAATCAAGTTCCGCTACCTTGTTTGACAAGCCTGTACCAAGTTAGCATAGAGACATCTGATCCACAAGCAAATCTTTTTTCCGATATCCCGATCCTTTCTACAGAAGTTATCTGCCCAGCTCCCGGTGCCATGGAGGATGCCACCATTTTGAACAATCGGGCTGACTCATAAGCTTCCAAAATCGGCGAAGCTGCTCTTAGACGATTATGCTCTATCCATGGGATCCCCTTTGAATATATTTTGGTTTCATCAATGCAAGATAGACCTAACTTGCCCCCAGCTATATATACTACATGCAATAAATTCATATGCTGGGCCAGATGCGTGCCACCGTTCAACTATTTTATTTGTGAAATGCTACGGTACCTGGGAATTGCTCCTACCTAGCTACACCCTAATAGCTATGATTTTATCCATGGTACTTTCCTTTATGAATGTCCTATTTCATCAGCCAACTCCAGAAGATATTCGGTACATTTACAACTTCAAAAGAAGAGCCGGTAGTCCTTCGTATGTCTTCCTTGAGCCCATGCCTAAATGTCAAGTCTTAATAGGCGCATGGAATGTTCGAACAAGAATGTTTCTACATAGGATGTCCTCCCAGCTTCGCCAAAAGGTGGTTGAAAGGGCATAAGTACTATTTCCGCCATTGTCCTTAGTTCAAGGGTTCAAATCGCATCTTTTTCCTTAATCGTACGAACTTTTTCAACTTCTTCAAATGTTCGCCCTAGGCCAGAAGGCATTAGATATTCTAGGGCTGTTGCGGCTATTCACGCTACTCCGGTGAAGGATAGGGACATCAAACTCCTCATTACCAATGAACTGCTCTCACTATTCGGGCTATTAGAAGATGGCCGCAGAATTGGTCTCCCCGGAAGAAGAGCGATCCTGAAAGGTTCACGCCGAGAGAAGGGGAGAACTAAACGACCCTGTGGTGCCCTTTGTTGAGGGAATCCAAGAAGGCACTGAAGAAGGGGAGATAAAGGAATCAGAAGACGTAGGGCCCAAGAAACGAGGATGTAGGCCTTGGACAAGCACCGGTAGTCTATGCACCATACACTAGCCAATCGCAACCTTCCTTGAAAAAGGGAAAAAGTCTGGCATACATGATTAAGAAAATGAAAACCGGCGAGACCCCAAAATTTGTCATAACTCCGGTGGAAAAGGGTTTATCTTCTCAACAGATGGAGAGCGTGTTGAAGGGACTTTCTGACATTTCGATTCAGACGATCTATTGAACTATGACTTTACCAACCTTAGCCTTCAAGGGCTCAACTCACTTGCAAGAAGCGGCGAAGGCAGGCAACCTTCCAACCGAAGAGAAGAAACTCCCATGAGTAAAGCAAATGTTGATGATCCAATGAAGGGACACACTTGGACACACACAAGCACTTGAACCCCACCATCCATTTTTAATTAACTCTTGACATAGCAACTCCTAATATGTTCTCGTTTGGTTCTTTTACAGGTGCAATGTCTTATTCATATGCCTGCGATCGCCTTCGTGGCTCTTCCATCTTCCACCATTCAAGTCGAGATTCCGAATCCCGAAGACGCCGAGAGAGAGATGATGGACAGGAAAGAGACTATCATTCTAGAGAATCTTCTTCTTTGTCCAGAAGAAAATCTTAAGCATACACTCCACGCCAAAGCGACCCATCTAACCCTTCTTCTCACAGTGGAGACAAGTCCACGCACCGAGGTTCTTAATCTGCTGCTCCTTGATACCAACACCCCTGGATCATCAAGTACCTGACAATCTCACGAGCACCGTAAATAATCTCTGGTTACGTCCGAACAAATTCCTCTGATTCCTGCCCATGATCTGACCATGGAGGAGAAATTAGCTGAACTTGAAGCTACCTTCATGAGAATTTGCTTCGATGGGCTTAAATTCCTCCCATCCATACAAATCATCCTGGACTGCCAAGAGAGTTCATTGGCATGAATGAATGATGTGTACGTTCAGCATGAAGCATTTATCCACTTAGCCGAAAAAGTCTTAGAAGTTTCTATAAAGCGCCAACACGAGATCGATCACCATAAGCTAGAGTCCATTCATGACAAGGATATTATGAAATATCAAGATGCTGAATTACTCGATGTTAAGGCTCAACTTGCCAAAGCGAAGCAAAATATGGAGGAAACAGCTAAGGCAGTAAGTCGATTGGGGACTTCACATATGATGGAATTGGACGCCGCA
Organism: Allium cepa; assembly: GCA_030765085.1. NCBI lineage: Eukaryota > Viridiplantae > Streptophyta > Magnoliopsida > Asparagales > Amaryllidaceae > Allium > Allium cepa. The sequence goes on from CM060929.1 coordinate 1,045,155,740, forward strand.
CTCCAACGCAGTGGCACCCTAGCTATAAAGAAAGACTGCTTACAAAAGGAAAAGGATGTCCTAGCCCTCTTCCTTGAGAAGTTAGAAAAATTACTGTTCAAAGAGAAGGAGGAGAAAGTCCAGGCATATGAAGAGTAACAAAAATATTACAAGGAGATTGTTGAAACCAGAGATTTAAAAACGAAATTTGATGAGCAACTCTCCCAAATCGAAGCCTTGAAAGAAGCTGCACATGAAAAGGGCAAGAAAGAGGTGCTCGCAGAAGCCAACTCTCGAGTTGAGGCAGCGACTGAATCCGGCAGGGAAGAGATTAAATGCCTATTCGACCCTTTCATCGCCGAATACAACGCAAAAGTCCTTCTTCATCATGACTCAACTTTCCTTGGCGATGGATATCTCGGATCGCCTGCCGAAGCTTAGGAGATCATTACAAAGATCAAGAAAGAGGAGATGGGGATGGAAGAGCTTGATGAAGGGGCACTTGCGTAGGAAGTGCTTCGAGGAAATGAGCCATCTGACTTGGCTGCCAAAAAACTTCAACTTGGCAAAGATCCTACATCGCTTAAGGAAAAAGAAGATATCGTAGGGTCTTTTGGAAATGAGCCTTAGGGTCCTCCTCTTATTTAGAAGGTAGGGATGTCATCGGAGCAACACGTTGGTTATGATCCAGATAGGCCCGGGCTTGGCCCACACATGCTGTCTTATATCATCGAAGGGAGCACTCCGATGACTACCGAGAGCCAAGCGAATGCCGGTACCACATTGAGCTCTTTTGAATCTAAAAAGTTGTTGTTCTCGATAGATAATGGCCATAGTCTAATGCTTGCTTTTTATGAAACTTTGCAGGTCAACTCGGTCCTGAATTAACTCCTAGGAGCGATGTGGCACCGAGCAGGAAGGAAAAATGGCTGAGGCTGCAGCCGCTGCAGATTCTCTAGGGCCTGATACTCAAGTGATTGGGGCACTTGATGAGGATAAACCCGAAGAGCCATCATTTGCCGAAGAAATTGACGACGTTGTGATCACGGTGCTCCGCAACATACCACTAAAGTCAGCATGAAAGAACAAATCAAGAGGAGGAAAAATCGAAACGCAAAGTCAAGGTTGAACTCGATGTGAAGATCCTCTTCATAAGCCTTTGCAATTCATCCCACCTGGCGGGATAACTCCTATTGCGGTTCCTCCTCCTTCTTCAAATACTTCCACTTAAGGTGGCAAAGGGTCTCGAAAGAGGTGCTCGACCGATTTAACTCCTGAGAAACCGAAGAAGGAGAAGAAATCGAAGAAATAGCCAGGATCTTGTGTTATTGTATTTAGTCCAAATAAGTTAGACATGTGTTGTTTTTCTTTTTTCTTTTTAGTAGCAGATGCACGGGCGTGACTCCGAACTTCCGAATAACTTGTAAGGAATTTTTGAGATTGTAAATAAAAGTGATTTGTTCCTTGGTCAACCATTGAGTGAATTATTACTCCAATAGTAGTGTAACTTCTTCCCATTTCAAGTACTTGTTATAATTTTCACAAGTTTTGTTGATAGTCCATTATCTTGGTTTCGGAGCTTCACTGTAGGCTCCATCTTAAGTCACAAGCAATGCCCAACTGGAGCCGCAACCAACGGTTGTATTTCGCCTTTACTAGTTCGAGCATCTTCTATCGATCTTAGACCAGAATTCATGGGATAGAGAACGATTGAAAGCTCACATATCTATCCATTGGGTCTTTGAATTAGCCTGCGGTTTGGGGACATGGAATTTTTTAGTCTACAGCCAGTGACTCGAGACTTTCCGTCAAATCGTTAACATTTTAATCTACTTCAGGGACTTAGAGATTGTCGTCAAGTCATTTATACTATTGTCCTCTTTAGGGACTTAAAGTACTCTAGTCTGCTTCAGGGACTCAAAGTATTCTAGTTTGCTTCAAGGACTTAGAGATTTTCGTCCAGTCGTTTATACTCTAGTCTGCTTCAGAGACTTAGAGATTTTCGTCAAGTCGTTTATACTGTAGTCCACGCTCCACGGACGTAGAATAATTCGGTCCGCTTCAAGGACTTAGAGATTTTTGTCAAATCGTTTATACTCTAGTCTGTGCTTCGGGGACTTAGAGTGCTCTAGTCCGCTTCAGGGAATTAGAGATTTTCGTCAAGTCATTTATACTCTATTCCGTGCTTCGGGGACTTAGAGTACTCTAATCCGCACTCTAGGGACCTAAAGATTTTTCTCAAGTCGTTATACTCTAGTCCGCACTTCGGGAACGTGAAATACTCTAATCCACACTCTAGGGACTTAGAGATTTTTCTCAAGTCGTTTATTCTCTAGTCCGCGCTCCGGGGACATAGAGTGCTCTAATCCGCACTGCGAGGACTTAGAGATTTTTGACCTTACACATCTGTTCATACATCGCATATATCGATATCAATCAGTTCCAATACGTACTTAACATAACATGCAGTAATAGCAATTTATGCAAAGGGAGCATCAAGCTTTTTTTTCATCACAAAAGTAAGGACAGATTACTTGCCTTATTACATATCAAAAAAGTCAAATACCAAAGCAGATATTGAAAAAAAATACTACTGAAATATGAAAACAATATTTTAGGTGAAATAATGTCATAAATGCTCACAATTCCACGCTCTTGGAAGCGTTATGCCATCAACAGTCGCTAGCTCGAAAGTTCCTTCTCCAAGCCTCTGTTCAATGACGTATGGCCCTTCCCATGTCGAGCTCATCTGTGATGGGACTGGAAAGGTTAGTCTCAGGAAAAGGTCGCCTCCTTCGAAAGTTCTTGGTCGGACTTTAGTATTCTAATACCGGGCGACTCGATGTTGATGTGCAGCCGCTCTCAAATCGGCCTCCTCATGCTTCTCATCAATAAAGTCCAATGACTTCAATAAGAGATTTTGGTTTGTTATGGGATCGTAGTATGTTACCGAATGAGAAGGGACTTCAAATTCTAAAGGAATGACTGCTTTAGCTCCATAACCAAGAGCGAATGGGGTGTGGCCAATCGTAGTCATGAGTGGTCCTGTAGGCCCAGAGTGTCGTAGGAAGTTCATCCACCCATTTTCCTCTAGCGTTTTCCAAATGCTTTTTCAAGATGGACTTTATAACCTTGTTTACAGCTTCAACATGTCCATTCACTTGAGGGTGAGTGACTGCCGCAAACCTTTTCTCAATATGATATCTCCGACAAAACTCCTTAAACTCAACACTATCAAACCGAGTTTCGTTATCAGTTGCGATAGTTCATGGAAGACCGAAATGACACATAATGTTTCAAACAACAAAGTTAATGACCTTCTTGGTTGAGATCATAGCCAATGGCTCCGCTTCGGCCCATTTGGTGAAATAGTCAACTGCGACAATCGCATATCTTGCACCACCTTTGGAAATCAACAAAGAGTCGATAATACAATTCCCTATATAGAAAATGACCATGGACTAACCATTTGCATGATCATTGTCGGCGATGCTCTTGGGACTTTTGCATATATTTGGCATTTGTTACACCGTCTCACATGGTTTGTGGCGTCCCCGTTCACAGTCGACCAGTAGTACCCAAAACGGAGTATCTTTTTAGCTAATGTTTGCCCCCTAGTGTGATCGCAACACTCTCCCTCATGGACATCTTTCAAGACACGCTTTATCTCGTCATGGGTGATACACCTGAGTAAGGGATAGAGAATCCCTTTTGGTATTCTTGCATAATATATCATGAGGCTTTACGAAGGACTTGTCGCTTTTCGTTTCTTTTCTCAGGCCAGATTCCATGAAACAAGTATTCTTTAAACGGAGTCATCCATGACTCCCTTTCGGATTCTATTTCCGGTACTTGATCAACTTCCATCACATTTATACTTGGGGAACGTAGTATCTAGACTAGAACCAAGCCCATCTGTTGTGCATCACCAATGCTTGCGAACTTTGTCAACGAGTCAGCTTCTCCGTTTTGCTCACATGGGATATGCAAAATGTCATAGTATTCCATATTGCCAACAACTCCTAAACTCGGGTAAGATATGGGGCGAGCCATTGTCCCTTTGCCTGGTTGTCCCCTCTAACTTGGTACACCACCAATTGCGAGTCGCAAAAGATTTCGATAGATTTCACCCCAAGCTCTCTAGCAAGCTTAAGTCCAGCTATTAATGCCTCATACCCAGCTTCCTTGTTTGTAGCAGGGAAATCGAGCTTCAAAGCCTAGCAAATTAACCGGTTCTCCGGGGTTACCAAAACGATGCCTACGCCGGAACAATGATCATTGGATGCTCCATTGGTATATTGCTTCCATCGTACAAATAGGGGTTACACTGCTCTTCAGGGGCTCGTCCTGCATGGTAAACTCCGTTATGAAGTCAGCCATTTCTTGTCCTTGGTTAGCCCTTCGAGGCATATATGTGATGTCGAACTGACTGAGCTCGATGTTCCACTTAAGCAACCTCCCGGATGTCTCAGGTCATTGTAGGACCTGTCGTAAAGGCTTATCGGTGTAGACGTTGGTTGGATGTGCTTGGAAATACAAGTGAAGTTTGTGCGACGCGATAACCAAGCAGCACGCCAATTTCTCTATCTTCGGGGTAGTTTCCCTCTGTCCCTATCAGTCTCCTCATGAATCAATGCGGAACTTATGGCATATGGTGATACTGCTAAGTAAATGTAAAACTCCTCATGATCTACTGGCTTTGACAAAACAGGGGGTCTCTCCAAATGATTCGCCAAAGCTCGAAATGCGGCTTTGTTGTCTTACGTCCATTCGAAGTTCCTCTTCCCCTTCTTGTCAAATCAAAGAAAGGAATCATTTATCGGTCAACCTGGAGATGAAATGACTCAGGGCAGCGACCTTCTCATTTAGGCTATGTACTTGCTTAATAGTTCTGGGTGCTTGAGTATCCCGAAGAGCTTGAATCTTCTCTGGGTTCACTTCAATCCTCACGCATTAACGATAAAGCCCAAGAACTTCCCTGATGCAACACCAAATAAGCATTTCAACGGGTTGATTTTCATGCTATAAAATCAAAGGATATCGAACATCTCCCTAAGTCTCGAATTTGGTCGTTTGATTGCCACGACTTCATGAGCATATCATCCACATAGACTTCCATCATCCTATTGATCTGATCTTTAAACATTCGGTTAACCAATGCTGATAGGTCGCTCATGCGTTCTTTAAACCGAAAGGCATCACTACATAACATTATAATCCAACATTGATGACATAACTAGTGTGCTCCTGATATAGGATGTGTATCAGAATTTGGTTGTATCTCGAGTATGCATCCATAAATGACAACAATTCGTGCCCTGCAGTTGATTTGACAAGCTGATCAATTCTAGGCAGGGGAAAACTATCCTTGGGCATGCCTTGTTCAGGTCCGAATAGTCAATACATGTTCTCCATTTTCCATTTTCCATTTTCCTTCTTCACCAAGACGGGGTTAGATATCCATTAAGGATAAAGGGCGTCGCGAATAAACCCGTTGGCTTTAACTTTATCTATCTCCTCTTTAAGAGCTATGGATCTCTCCGAATTCATGCCTCGTCTCTTCTACTTCACAGGGGTATACTTCGGATCAATATTCAATTCATGGCTCGTGATGGAAGGCGAGATCCCACGCATGTCAGAATGAGTCCAAGCGAATACATCTAGATTCGCTCAGAGGAAATCGATAAGTTCTCTCATTATTGAAGGGCTAAGTTGTGATAAATCTTCAACACCCGTGATGGGTCATCGTGGCTGACTGAGATATCAATCGTTAGTTGAACCGGAGCTGCCTTGGCCTCCTTGGGTTCCTCCCCATCATTCCTCAGATCTATATCTCTACAGAATCGACTGTGGTGCCCAAGCCAAGGCTTAGGCGCTACTTGTGAATCTTCAGTAACCTAGATTCGGACAAATTTGTCCACACCCTTACCCTTCTCTTTTCGTTGAGCCTCTCTTAATTCAGCCACGTAACAAGCATGGCAAGTTGCCTGATCGCCATGCACAATACCTACTCCATTATCTGTCAGAAATTTCAAAGTCAAGCACCACTGGGCAAGAGCTGCCCGAAACTCGGCTAGGATTGGATGGCCCTGAAAAACATTTTACGGTGAATCAGCATCCAACACAATGAATGGTAGGATCAGCACCCTCCTATGTTCTCCTTCTCCCAACTCAACCGGTAACTCGACGTAACCCACCACCTCAGTGGCCACACCATTGAAACCGTGTATATGAGCTTTAGATGGTTTCAAATCCTTAGCCACCATCCTCCTTTGATCATAAGCTTTCTTAAAGATGATGTTCGCAGAACTGCCACAACGAATCAAAATTCTTCTCACTAGAGAAGGGTTAATCATGGCAAAGACAACATCGGATCAATAGTAGGCGCCTCCACTCTATCAACATCTCTACTTCTAAATACTATATCATCCGTCACTGTATGCTATTGTTTAGCCGGAGTTCCATCCTCTATTTTCGAACAATATTCAAAGTCCACGTGTTTCATTGAACTAGCATAACGCTCCATTTCCTGCCAACTCCTGTCCTTAGGATACGACTGAAATGACCCGCAGCTCCATACCCCTTGAGTCAACACCATTCTATATCAATCAACTCAAGATGAACAGAAATACGAACCATTTGGGTTAAAGAAGAAGAGGTAGAAGAAGAGAAAACAGAAAACAACAACAGAATCTTACCACCGCAGCGGAATAAAATATAATAGATGATGAATGATCTTTACACAAAACAAATACATCTGTTTATATATTACATCATCAGACTATACATAACACACAACCGGACAATAATCGTAACTTGTCCTCACAATCTGAAATGTACAGCGAAATATTTAAATCAAATACGGAAGTGCATATTGCCATCCAGCTCGTCTCCTGAGCTCCACAACATCTTTTCCTGTATTCTATAATACTCGGTCTGACCCTAGCATTACAGTTAAATAAAACCCGAGTCAGTCTGGAATACCAGCGTGAGAAATCACACTCAAATTGATTATTAAAGTTTCAATAATCCTTTGGAAACAAAAGCATCTCGTAAGACCATGCCACAAATAAACATGTCGGGTTTTTACCTTACGATAGCTAAAACACTTTTTATTGAAATCCTTTGATATTATAATAGGGTCTGTTTACAAATATTTATTAAAATAGCCAAAAAATTTACATTCATTGAATTCCAGCTACTAGCCACAAAGTGGGTAATACAAACAAAAACCGTAAAAGGCGCGTAGGGAGAATGGATTTTCAACTAATGATTAGGCACTGGGGTACCATCTGTCACGGTACCTGGTCTAGATCAGTATACCGAGGATCACTCCCGACCCCTTGCAACACAAGACCGGGACTACCCCTTACTGGATAATCCCGAGTTAGATCACCCCATGGTTAGGATCAGCAACCGCACCACTAAGCCGAATAAAAGGGACATCTAGACAGGAATGACCTCACCCTGAATGGGTGCTACCCACTTAGCCTTGCTGCACAACCCCTGATTTTCAGTCATCCGTGGTTGATGAGGCTTGAGGCTAAGCGTTACCTTTTAAAACGTTTCACTTAGAATGCCCATCGTCCATCTAACGATGTTCCGAGCATTCGTCCATACAAGTTCGTCCCGGGTTCGAAGGGAACCGAAGGCACTATTCCTACTACATCCATTTTGGAATCATCCTCAGGATTCGTGCGACTAGCCCTTGCACTTCACTGCTCCATCTTCGAATCCAACTCGTTTTCCCATGAAAACGTACAAACCATATCGAAGTGGTTTTCGAGAAATAAATCCCGATCCTGGTCTCTTCGAAACGATCAACGCATTGGCCAATATTGATAGTCGGTTATTTAACTATCAATTAACATTCACAAACACCCATCAACATAAATAATTTCTCCAAATTATTTATTGTTCTCAAAATATCTTCGCAAGATATATTTCCGTTTTCAAACCTTTTTTTAAACAGTTTCCAAATCACATTTTCTTATGGAATAAATTCCCAAATATTTATTTCCACTGAAATCACCAAGTACAAACACTTTACATTTTAAAATAATTTAAAACACTTATTTATAAAATATACTTTAACATTTAAATTGAAAACTACTTCAATACTTTATTGAATATATATACTTTAGGCATATTTAAAATAAGGTTACTTTATAAAATATAAAACTAGATTTTCTCTTTTTAAAATAACATATGAAGTCTCCTTTAAATAATTACTACTATAATAGATTTGAATATTATAGAATTTAAACATTTAGAAATAATAAATTTTCTAGAACATGCTTTCAGGATTAAAGCTTTTAACTTATCTTTAAAAATTTACTTTGAAAACGTACTTGGCTATCCAGAGAAATATACTTCTCTTCACATCCTTTAAAAATAAATCACTGTTTATTTTTAAACAAATTTTCTCATTTCCTTAATAAATTCCCACCGTGAATTTATTATTCCCAAATATCCAATGATATATTTTACTTCACTTTTATAAACCCAGTTTATAAATTCCATAGTCACATTCTCCTTTAAATTTCCAATTTCAAACACTTGAATCAATTTCCAAATTGATTTCCAATTTACTCCATTTTGAAATAAATTCCTCCTTTATCTATTTCAATAAATTTAAAACTTGAATTTTAAAATAAATTCTTTATTCCTTTAAATAATATCACTCAAGTTTAAAATTCATTATTTCTCTGTTTATTCAAATCCCCTTTTCATACTCGGAACTTGTTTGTTAGGATTTTAAAATCTCTGTATTCTCTACCAATTCATTCTTAATTTTTATTCAAACTTCTATAATTATTTTACTTGAAAATTTACTCTTTTATTTTCTTTTCAAAAATCCAATTCTATATATTTTGATAACTCGGTGTACCGAAATAAATTCAAGCAAAACATAGCATTTAATATTCCAATTATCAATATAATTCATCACAGAATATCAAATATTCATAACACAGAATATTAAACAGTTAAATTTTTTTTTTTTGAGGAATCCTGTTGGATCCCTCCAACCTGTTTCCCTGCATCCATAGATGTTAGCACAATACCAATTCTACTTCGAGGTGAAATATCACGGTATATGGGATTTATATAATATCATCCGCTATTATGCGGCGCATAGGGTCTCATCCGCTATATAATGCGGGAAATCAATCATTCCAAGATGTATTATATACTAAATATAGCACATCAAATCAATTCAGCCATTCAACCAATTATTTAAATTTAACCATTTAAATTTAAATAAAAATCTAGAAAAGTGAGATTAACTCACCTTTTCCTTTAAATTTGCAATCCACTTCATTCTCAATTTGATTCCACGATTTCAGACCTTGTAAAAACATTAGATGTTTTATTAATATTCGAGTCAATTGAGAAATTTAAATTTCCATTTGATAATTTAATTAACCAGTGATTTCATTTTAAACAATTAAATTTAATTTTAAACTAATTTCCTTTTTAACAGATTATTTTAGAAACCAATTAATTTAATAAGTTAATTAGATAAATTAATTTCCAAAAATACACTATTTTAAAATAACCTAGTAAATTATAAATGTGTACATGTAAATTCATTTCCTTTTGAACTGCATAATACCAAAAATCCATGGAGATTTCGAAACCAAATTTTATATACGTATATTATTTCCTCTGTTTAAACTCCTGTATGTACATCATCATTTTTTCATTATTATTACAGTAAATAACAAAATAGCCTTACTGTTTAAACTTATATTTATATTTCCTTGATTTTAACCTATATAAATTATAAATCGAAAGGGAATTACCTTACCTAACAGAAGGAGGTGACCCAGGCTTCGACCAACATCTACATCACCGTAAAGTTGCCTCACGAACCCTCTACTATCGCCAAAACTTTTCCCCTAAATCACGAGCTCAGCCCCACCCTTCCGACATCGTAAGAACCCCTTCCTCGAAAATTCCTCAACCCACCATCGCATCCCCCCTTCCATGTCGTTACATTAAGTCGTCGAACCAGCTACCCCTTCCCTTGCCGCTACAGTGCCATGAGTCCCTCCCTCAGTCGAACCCAGACTCCCTTGTCGATGCCAAACTCGAACGCGTCTCTACCCGAACGCGTCTCCTACCATCTAGACGAAGCGCGCGTATGAGTTCGAGCAACCTAGAATCGCCACGATTGAATTCGAATCGGAAGAGAGAAGGAATGGGAATGAGCAGCTCGGTCGCCATTTCTTCTTTTTTTTTGTGAAGTTTAGTTTGGCCATAGAAATTTCGAAGCAGCGATACTTTGAATTTGTGAAAAGATGAAGGAAGAGAGGATAGGGTACGTGATTTTGTTTGAGTGGAGATAAGGGAGGAGATGCGTGTAGAATCAAGGACACGTGTTGATAAGCTTTTAGTGCCTTGAAGGGGAAGACATACATTATATTTTAAATTTTAAATTTACATTTAAATCATTTCAATTACGCAATCCCTAAATCTCAACCTCTTATCGAGACGTGCCGCTAGGCATTTATAATGTTAAACCCCTATTTCGAATGCGCTGGGAAAGGTTTCGAGTCCTAATTCGATCGTATGGAGAAGATAACTTTTTGAACCCAATTATTATATTGAATTCGATATAAATTTCAATGCGTTTATATATCGTACGCTCTCACAACAACTTTAAATGCTACGAAATTTGAAATCCGATAACAATACAATATTACGGATTCAAGGGAACTGGTCTCGTCGAAATCCGAGACTACGCCTCGGAAGGCTATTTTTAAATATCAATTTAAAGGGTATATTTTTAAAACCGAACGAATCACTTCCAATTTCAATTTAAAAGCTTTTATCATCTTCAGAACTATGAATATAAAATTTACAAGTCTTCAAATTATTTTTAGCAAGCTTAAAACTGAAGATTCAACATTTACAAGCCTCCAAATATTCCAATTTCAAACATCCAAAAATTCTGGGTCGTCACAGCGATCCATCAACTATTGTGTTTATTACCAACCTCCCACCGGTCTAAGCGAGCTCTTCAGACGGGCATAGAGCATCTCTTCGATTGGGATTAGATGTTCCCTGTTTGCCATCTTGCGGATTCTTGACAAACTGTTGCAATTTTTTCTGGCGGATCAATTTCTCAATGGCATCGTGAAGATGCCTACATTCGTCGATATTGTACCTGTAACATTCTTGAAACCTATAGTACTTCCGGGTTTTCTTTTATTCCTCAGTCGATTCTTTTGGATGCGGCTTCTTATACTGGAAATTGTTATAGGTCGACAGATAGATGTTCTCCAAAGATGCATTCAGAGGTGTATAATCGTTATGCGTAGGAATCCTTAACTTCCACTTTCGGGCTGCCTTTTTCGATCGGGGTTTCCCTCTCCGCTCCTTTTCTATTGACCCGGCTTGCTTTGAACGTTAACCTGAACCTTTCCAAAGCTTTCTTCATATTGCTTCACTGCGATGTTGCTTTATACCACATCTCCACTTGGCCCTATAGTAGCGCTTCTTCTAGACAATCTGGCCTCTTCCTTTCTCATGAACTGATTTTCCTTCGCGTAGAAACGCTCCAGCATGGCCGACGGTGTTCTAGCTAGCCAATCACCGAACTCGGATTCTAGGTCAATCCCTTAGTCACAACCATAAGTATGGCGTGGTCATTCGAGTTACTAACTTCAATGGTGGCAACATGAAATCTCTATAAGTAATCCTTCAGCGATTCTCCTGAAACCTAGATTACATTAGATAACGACATGACATCTTTAGGGGTGTGGCGTGAATCTAGAACTGCTCCACAAATCTCGTAGCCATCTCGCCAAATTTTGAGATCGATTGAGGGGATAACCTCGTGAACCACATTGTAGCAATCTTGGATAGAGTTATAGGGAAGCATCTACATTTGGTTGCATCATTCGCTCTCACTGAGTCCATCAACCATTCGTACCTCACGACATGCCGTCGGGGGACGGTCTTCCCTTCATAAGTAAGCAATGTAGGCATGTTAAACCTCATAGGATACTCCGCCTGTAAAATGTTGTTGGTAAACGAAGTATGACTCTTAGAGATTCCCCAATCATCGTTTGTCATGCCCTGGTTTTCCTTCATTAGCTGTCTGACCATTGCAGATAAATCTGGTGTTTGGATGAGTGGCGCCAGGTAGTGGTTGTTGTCATGCCTCCTTGGCCTATTATCGTCCATATGTGTATCCTGAGCATTCGCCTCATTGTCGTTCTGGAGAGGTTGTTGACCAGCATGCATGCATGCTCCAGTGTCCAAATTCCCAGTTCCAAGCTGAGTACGACCCCTCAATTATAGTTGACGAGCCATGCCCTTGGCCGAAGGATCAGTACCGACCCCTCAACTGTAGTTGACGAGCCATGCCCTTGGCCGAGGGATCAGTACCAACCCCTAGGGAGGGATCGACACCAACCCGGTTTGGCAGACCAAGATGGTTTGCCAAATGTTTCTCCCTTGCCCCAGCCCATGTGGTTTCAATCCTACGGCGCCTATGCATGTGGTGCTCATCCGATGAGGTTGAGCTATCTTGCATCGAGTACAAAGCGAGACCTCCTCCGGTGCTTTGGCGTTGCCGTTGAGCAATCTGGTTCATCAGGTTGGCATTAGCCTGGATTTGCTCATTCAGTTGCCTATGGCTCTCCATCAGCTCCCTCATCAAGTCATTAAATTCGGCTCTAGTAACGGAATCTACAGGGTTCTGGGCTGCAGCAGGCTCCAAACTCGCTAAGCGAGCCGGTTGCTTGGGGCCCCTTGTTGAACACTTGCAATTTCATTGGTATCAACATTGTGAGAAGTAGATCTGGTGCGCCTTACCATCTTGAATTCCTTTGCTTAGATCTTGAACAATCTGAATAGTTTATACAAGTTTTTGAAAGTGAACCCGGTTCTCTTTGGGGGATTTCTGCAATCTAGTAGCAACAAAGGTGATCATATAGCCTAAGAATCGAGTTTCTCAGTGAAAGCACCAAAATGTTTGCAACCAAATTGGTCACAAATGCCCGAGAATAGGTTTAAGTAGTGAAACAAATGAAGAAATTAAATTAAAAATGAGGAATAACACTAGATATTAAGGAAAATATAACAGAAAGCAAAACAACAAGATTTATAGTGGTTCGGCGCTGATTGCCTACGACCACTCCAAATACTTTCTTTATTGCTTCACCACTCAATTAATTACAGTTACAATCAACAAGAAATAGCTTGAAGACCAATTAGAACAAAAGGAAACTGATTATAAAAATGGCAGAGTTTCACTTGTCAGCAAAAAAAGAGCCTAAAAATGGCCCCCTGCCTCTGTATTTATAGATGAAGGCAGCCTCCACCTTGACTGACATCTCAAGACTTGGACCCCTTAACCACTTGGGTCCACCATCAGGAAAACTCATCACAACTTACTATGTTGAACTGTATATCATCACGCCGACCCGAACAATCTAGGTATGCCGACCCCACTGTCTTTGTGTCGTATGCCGACCCGATACTTGGGAACATATCAATATGTCGATCCTTCCATAATGTCGAACCAATACTATGCCTACCCAATATCATGTCGACCCCATGTCGACCCCTTTTCATAACCACTACCATGCCGATCTGACCCATTCCATACACCATGCCAACCCGAGCCATTCCATATGTTATGCCGACCCGAGCAATTCCATACACCATGTCGTCCCGAGCCATTCCATATGCTATGCCGACCCGAGCCATTCCATACACTATGCCGACTCGAGCCCCCACCATGCCGACCCGACCTATTCCATACACTATGCCAACCTAAGCCCCACCATGCCGACCCCTCTGGGTTTCATTCAATTTTCCTAATCATACACTCCGGTTCCTAATCCAACCAAACCAAATTCTAATACTTAGACACCCAGTGTTATCATTTGTTGACCTTATTTACTCTGGATTGGATATGACTGTTCAAACATTATATCTGGTCATACAGATATTGCCTCATGATCATCCTTCCCATCAACAGCGGAATTTTGACTTCATGATCAACCTTATGTAGCCGGGCCATTGTATCGAGTCATATATGTGTTTGAATCTATGATTGTTAATTGGATTATTTAAACTATAATCTCAAAATAATTCAAAAAGGAATTAAAAGATTAAAAAACACTATTCACCCCTCCAGTGTTAAATTAACATTAAGATCCCTATTCCGCAAACTTACATTTGGTATCAGAGCTATGGTTTTCAAAATTTAGCAACTTGGGTTTTGAAAAGTTTTAATGGTAGGAGATATTGATAAAAGTTTTAACACAATTAAGCAGTCTGACAAAATTAATATGATATTGTTTCATGAATTTGCATCCATTCATTATGAAAAGTTGGTTGATCTTTTGGAAAGGTACAATCTGCAGGGATGGACGTGTTACATGGCCTTTGCTGAACAAACACCTGGTGATCTAATTCTACAAAATAAAAACGACAAATTGATACTTAATAGTGGCTGCTCAAGGCATGTGACTGGTAATATAGAAATCTTGAAAGATATCATATACAAAGACGGTGGATCAGTCAATTTTGGAGAGAACTTTAAAGGGTGTGTGATTGGCATCGACAATGTCGGTAATTCTAAAACTCCTACTATTTCTAATATATTTTTAGTTATGAATTTAAAACATAATGTGTTGAGTATTATAAGTGCTTCAAACCAATTTGAAAAAGGCAAATGTCTTATTGAAGATACTGAGTCAAACATTACCTTTGAAGGCATTAGAAAAGGAAACATTTACATAAAGTATGAACGTATCAAATGATAATTTATGTCTTTTGGAAGAATCAAGTGACCCTTGGATTTGGCAAAAAAGATTTGGTCATTTGAGTTTCAATCACCTTCCAAAAATTGTTAAAAATGATCCAGTTAGGGGTCTTTCTAAAATAAGTTATGATGTTAAAATATTTGTAATGCGTGTCAATTAGGAAAACTTTCAAGTTAAAAGATATAATCTTTATCCCTCAAGCCCTTGAACTTCTTCATTTAGATCTTTTCAGTCCCTTGCAAATACAATCTATAAACCATCAAAGATATGCCTTTGTAATCATGGATGATTTTTCTTGTTTTACATGGAAATTTTCCTAAAAATTAAAATGATGCTTTTAAATCATTTAAATCTTTATTAAAAGAATTCAAAATCAAATATCTATTAAAACTAAAACCATCCAAAGTGATCACGGAGGAAAATTCGAAAATAGAAATTTTGAAAATTTTTGTAATAAAAAGGAATTAATCATAAATTTTCTTTTCCAAGCATACCTTGATAAAATGGACAGTAAAACATAAAAATAGAACGATTCAAGAGTGCGCTAGAGGTATGTTAAATGATAGTATTTACCTAAATTTTTTTGGGCTGAAGCCGTTGCTACAACATGTTATATTTTAAATAGAGTTTTGATAAGACCTTTAACTAAGAAAACACCGTAGAATTATTTTACAATAAAAAGCCTAAAGTATCGTACTTTATAGTTTTTGGTAGTAATGTTTTATATTGAACACTAAAGAAAATTTAGATAAATTTAACGAGGAATTTTTATTGGATATTCAAATAGAAGGAAAGTTTATAGAGTTTTTAATACTAGAACTAATACTATTGAAGAGACATTACAAGTTTCATTTGATGAAAATTTTAAAATTAATAATACAAGTGTTGATGAAGAAGAAACTGTTAATAATACAAATGAAATTACGGATGATCAAATTATTAATAATGAAGACGATAAAGATACTAAAAATATATATCCAAATAAGAGAACCAAAATATTAAAGGATCATCCTATAAAAAACATTCTAGGAAATATAGAATCTGTTGTTAAAACTAGGAACCAATTAAATAAAATGATTAATATTGCTTTCATTTCAACCATTGAACCTAAAAATCAAAAGGAAGAATCAACAGATGATTCATGGATTCTTGTTATGCAAGAAGAATTGAATCAATTCACAAGAAATGATGTTTGGAAATCGGTCGCAATGCCTAAGGATAAAACTATAATAAGAAATAAATTGGTATATAGAAATAAAATGAATGAATAAGGAAACGTTGTAAGAAATAAAGCTCGTTTAGTCGCTCAAGGTTATTGTCAAGAAGAAGGTATTGATTTTGATAAAACCTTTGCAGCCATAGCTAGATTAGAAGCAATAAGAACCTTTCTTGCTTTTGCGAATCATAATAATTTTAAATTATTTCAAATGGATGTTAAAAGTGCTTTTTAGATGGTTATATTAAAGAAGATGTTTATGTAGAACAACTCCCGCTTTTTGAGGATGGGAAATTCCCTAATCACATTTGTAAATTAAAGAAAGCTTTATATGGACTAAAGCAGGCTCCCAGAGCTAGATGTGATAGACTTAAATCATATTTATTACAATCTAATTTTGAAATAGGCAAAGTAGATAGTACACTTTTTATTAAAAGAAATAACAATGACATTCAACTAATACAAATATATGTAGATGGTATTATTTTTGGGTCAACTAGTGATAAATTAAACAAAGCATTTTCATATATAATGACTAAGGAATTTTGTAACGCCCCACCCCGAGACCCACCTTAGTAAAGAGAATTAACAAGTAATTCTGTCTAGTAAAGCGGAGAATAGGGCTGGTTAAGGGCGACTATATATAATTTTGTCTTAAACATCTACTGAATACGTCGATAAATGCAATATAAACTTTTTTTTCTACTCAAGTGGATCGACATACCCAGTAAATGCTTAATCCAAAACTATAGGTAGTTAACGGATCTATCAGAACAAAATACAATAACTAAATGTGAAGCACATCACAGAACAGTAATCAACATCATGTATATACATATACACTGATACATGTTTAGTACAATACAATATGAATACAATAAAGGTGGTGCACGACCATACCATAAACATTGAATCAGATATAAATACATCAGAGTATGCGGAAGAAAAGAAATTGCTCAAGAGAAAGGAGAGTTGATATCCAGCATCAACTTCAAGCTAAGTCCAATAGATGATACCTGAAACAACTCGGTCTGACCCGAGTATAAATACATGGGTCAGTCTAGCTACACGAACCGGTCAATATCGGTAATATGAAGCAGAATAGACATGAAGATGCTTCTTCTCAAAAGAGAAGAATGAATCGATAAAATCATAAGCTCAACACTTAAGTAACAAACGCTACTTAAGTGAACAAATACCTCGAAGGAGGCAACTCAAACTCAATACTCAAATCAAACACAAGTGCCTCATATCATCGGCGACATCCCAAAATGTCTACATGGTTTCTATGAACCATATCTCCTTAAAAGGAGAAATATCAATACAAACTCTCGCCAAAATGGCAAACATAAAACATTCTCAATAGGATGATCCAAAAATCAACTATAGATGAATCTCCAAATTCAATTATACCTCATCTCATCAGTATAATTGTATATAAATCTCAACTCGCCAAAATGGAAAAACCCAGAATATCTTATAAGATCCTGAAATTATCAAAACTCATAACTCATGGAACTCGATATGAGTTCAAAACATCACAATTGAAATCACCATATATATAACATCTCATATAGCACTAGGCTATCGATGTAATAAAACATCTTAAAAAGGTGAAATCACAATAAAACAGAAAACTCAGAAAATCCGGATTGGCCAAATCCCCGATTGTAATGCCGAAGCAATGCTGCTCGTGCAAAACTCAGATAGCCGAAGCCTCAGACAAGGTCGCTAACACCTCCCAAAGCAGTTCGTCCTCATGACAAGGTCGCTAACACCTCTCCAAGCCGTTTTGTCAGTCCTAACAAGGTCGCTAACACCTACCAAAGCAGTTCGTCCTCATGAAAAGGTCGCTGACACCTCTCCAAGCTATTTTGTCAGCTCTAACAAGGTCGCTAACACCTCTCAAAGCAGTTCGTCCTCATGACAAGGTCGCTGACACCTCTCCAAGCTGTTCTGTTAGATAAACATCGTGAATGTGTCACAAACTCACGGATAGGAACCTGAAAAGTGTTAACGTATGTCCCATACCACACATTCGCACTTAGCGGTTTACTACCCATTAGTCGATGGCATACTAGAAACATCATAAAACTCAGAAAATTATATCTCGCCTAGGCTCATTCGCGAGTGATAAAGAGACATCATACTTGTCTCATCTCATCGACAAGTATTAAATGGCATCGTAACTTGTCTCATCTCATCGACAAGTGAAAACATTATGATGGTTCCTCATAAACCATAAATCTCAAAATATGAAATCATAAATTCAAGACTTGCCTTATATCATTGGCAAGTAAATAAAACATCGTGATGGATCTCATCGACCATACTCCGATATAGGAGATCTCAAACCATAATGTTTGCCAAGTAATTGGCCATCTTAAATAATTCCAATAAATAGGAAATATAAAAATCAAAATATTCCATAAAATGGCAAAACATCTCAGAATCAATAATCTCAAATAGCTTCGATCGTACAAGTCCGAAATTAACCGAAATAGTAAACGCACATGTCCCATACCATGTGTTTTACTAAATCGTTTAATTCTCTTTCTCATACGTTCGAATGATATAAAAGTAACTAAATTAAATAAAATTAATTATAAAAGATTTTACTTGAGAAAGCAGGATTATAAAACAAATTTTAGAAATTTATCTAAAAGATTTTAAAAGAAAACACATCATTAAAAAGGATTTTAAAAATTTTAAAAGCCTTAAAAATAAATAATAATTGTTTAAAGACCTCTAAAAATGTATAAAAACATTTATTACTCCAACCATGATGTTAGAAGATTTTCTGGAATTTATTCGGATTTTTAAAACTCAAGAAAACATAAATTTGCAATTTAATCGGCTTAAACCGATATTCAAATTTAAATCGAATTCAAATTAATTTAAATTCAAATCTCATCCTAACTTGATTAGTCCATTGATGGACAAAATGATCAAATATTAGCATCAAATTTCATAAAAAAAGTTGCAAAAGAATGCATATGAAATTGTCGAAATCGGACAAATATATAAATATTGTGGCTGTCAATGACAGGCCAGCAGTAAAAACATCAATTTTCCACCATGTAAACAATAAAATCATATAAATTTTAAAATATAAAAGTTAGAGAATATTTTCTAGGGATTCCAGAACATCTTGAATTTCAAGATTCCGATCGGTAACGTGAAAGTTATGATCGAAATACTACCAAAATAAAATAAAATATGTGCACTGGCCATCAGCACAGGCCAGCGATGAAAAAGTCAAATTTTCACCATGTAGAATTCAAAATCATTCAAGACTGAAAACATTAAAGTTGTGGAATATAATTCAAGCTTTCCATAATGACCAAGATCATCGACTTCGGATCAATGGTTCAAAAGTTATGACCATTTTACTAAAAAAATCAAATTGAACCTGAACTTATGCACTTACAGGACAGTGATAAACAATTACAATTTTAGCATAGATAACTTCAAAACCAGACAAAATGAATAAAATGAAAGTTGTAATTTAGTTTCTAAGATTTCCAGAATGACCAAGATCATCAAAATCGGTTAAGAAACGAATTAGTTATGGTCAAATTCGTTTCAGCTTCAATGAAAGAGCAAATATCGGTTTTGCTCTCGGGTTAGCAGTAGAAAAGTTCGATTTTGACATAGATTCACTCAAAATTACATAAAAATCAACAAATGAAAGTTGTAGTATATGATTTTTTCTTTTCATAACATCTAGAATTATCAAAATCCGATCAAAAACGAGAAAGTTATACCTAATTTTGTTTCAGCTTCAAGCACAGAGCAAATATAGACTTTGCTCTCGGGTTAGCAGTAAAAAAATCAAATTTTGACATAGCTAACCTCAAAATTACAGAAAATATAAAACATAAAAGTTGTAGTATAGGATTTATGCTTTTCGAAACATTAAAAATTATCAAAATTGGAAAAGAGATGAAGAAGTTATTGTCAAATTAGTTTGAGTTTCAAAGATGGATAGAATTCAATTTTTTACAGAAATAAAAACATCAACCAAAAATTAATATTCTCAAGCTATTTGCATATATCTTTGCATTTGAAGCTTTGCTTCAGCTAGAGATTGTGAGTTTATTAACTCACCTTGCTGTTAGGGATGATGAAACCTTGAATTTATGCTAAAAGATTGAAGCTTTGAGGAGACAATGACCTTCAACAACCTGTAGAACTCAAAAAATATGCATGCAAGAAGAAGACTATTGTAAATTAGAAACCTATTTCTCAAGTCAGGAATTTAATGAAATTCTTGAGTTTGGATATTGATTACCTTTAGATTTTCACTCTAGATTGAAGAATTTTCACTTAGCTTAAATTAAATTGAAGAAATTGGTTTAGAATTGATCATTTGAGAGGTGGGTTTACTGTTCATTCCATATTCAGAAAAGAGAAAGAAGAAGAAGTCAATGAACGTACTGGTTATTCCTTTTCCTTTCTCAATGTTAATTGTAAGTCTACTAATGGGCCATGGACCCAATTAATTTAAAAGAAAACCATTTAGCCTAAGAAATTAATTCATTTACATCTATATCACATTATGTTATAAAAAAACGCTATTTCTTTCCAATTTTCACACATATAAAATATGTAAATTTACATACATATAAAATAAAGTACTTTTCATCATATAAAAAGATTATTTAAAAAAAACATTTTTATTATTAAAATCCTTTATTTTACAATAATACACAATTAAATGCAAAAGTTTACTTTTTTTTTGCTTCTAAAATTCAACAAAAATTATTTTCTCACTTAGAAAAATATTTCAAACCATTTCCAAATATAATTTAAAGCCAAAATATATTTTTCAAATCAATTCCCATCTTTCCATTAAAATAAACCACCTTTAAAAAAATCAATTACTTCTCTTAAAAATCATAAATAGAAGAATTGGCAATAATTACATAATTATTGCATTTTTTTTCTAAAATAAAAATCATTTCCCACTTATTATCAACCCAAACAAAATAAAATAAAGTTCTAAACTTTATTTTCATAATTTGATTCCAATTTCATTGTTTATTCCTAATAAACAATCTAAAATTTCTAATTTAATTTTAATCACAATATTAAATTATAATTATCATTATAATTTAATGTTGACAGGTAATCTCCCGCCCAGGGTTGTTACAAATTTCAAATGAGTCACTAGTGGAAATAAATTACTTTTTAGGATTACAAATAAAAAAACTAAGTAATGGTATTTCATAAGTCAAGAAAAATATACTAAAGATATAGTTAAAAAATTCGGCATGCAAATACCAGTGGTAAGCTAACTCCCATGACAACAAATGAAAAATTAAATAAGTAATAAAATTAAAAAGATGTAGATAAAAAATTATATAGAGGAATGATTGGATCACTACTCTTAGGCCTAATATAATGCATAGCGTATGTCTCCGTACAAAATATCAATCTCAACCTAAGGAAACTCATCTAAAATCTGTAAAATGAATATAAAGATACGTAAATAATACATTAGATTATGGACTCTTTTATCCAAAAGAGGATTACTTTGAACTAATTTCATATAGTGATGCTGATTATGGTGGTTGCAAATTAGACTGAATTGTCCCTTTTTAGGGCACTCTCTAGATTCCTAGTTTAGCAAAAAGCAAAACTCTGTGTCTATGTCCATAACGGAAGCATAATATATTTTAGCAACATTAGCCTGTTTACGAGTTATTTATATGCAATAAACGTTAAAATATTTTAGTTTAAACTTTACAAAATCACTAATATACTACGATAATACTAGTGCGATTTATTTATCTAAAATTCAACTCATCATGCTAGAACTAAACATATTGATATACGACATCACTTTCTAAGAGTTAACGTAAGTTAAGAAATAATCTCCTTAGAATTTATAAATATGGAAAATCAATTAGCTGATATATTAACAAAACCATTGAACTAAACATCATTTAATAAACTAAGAGAGTTAGGAATTTGTTCTCTATCAGAAATATAAAATAATAACATATAAATCAAAAATTAAAAAGAAAAATAAATCATCAAATTTACACTAGATATGTTGACATACGTGAATTGGATATGTCAACATATGTAGTTAAATTCAGAATTTAAATTTCCCTCCAAAATTCAAATTTTGAATTGGGGTTATATAACTACCAAATTACGACTTCTTATTCATTTTTCTATCTTTTCTCTATTCTATCTTCTGAAATAAAATAATCTCATGGCCTCTTCTAATTCTAAGCATCTAAGAGAGGAAAATTCATCTTTTTCTTCCCATCTCCTATGCAAGGGCCTCTCTAGAACATCACTATGGCCACAGTGACTAAATTGGAGGATGAAATGAAGAGTGTTCTTCAAATACACACTAAAATACAGGTGGTTCAACTTAGAATCTCCACGGAACAAGAAAAATAAGGCAGAATCCTACGAAATCTATAGAAATATTTATTGGATAGTCTAGCAAATCCAATTATGATTGAAGGGGATAATTCTAATCCTACATATGAAAAAGAGGAAGAGTAGAAGAAGAGGAAGAACAAATGAACGAAGATGAAGGTGTTGGAGAAATCTGTTTCGATTAAGATGGAAACCACGTCGAATAAAAAGAAAATTTCTGCCTTCATTACCGCTTTTTCATTATCCACTAGTCTCCCATAATCAAGAAGAAACCTTAGTACTTAAGATTATCACGTTTTAGTATGATTTGTTAGGATTCGAATTTGATTTGTTTTGTGTGATTTTGATTTACTTTTGATTGGTGGCTGTAGACTTATTGATTGGATTAGATTCACTTTGTGAATTAAATTGATTGCATGATTTTTTTCGTATAAATATATATATTGGATTGACGTGATTAATACAAATAGTTTATGTTATCACTTATCACTCTTAGCACTCTTATATATTAATTTTGTCTCCATTCTTGTCACTCTTGTATATTAATGTTATCGGCTTTTCTAATTGCTTTTATATCTCGGTGCCTTAGTCAGGGGAATTTTTTAGTTGATTTTTGTTGATTATAAAGGGGGAGGAATATATAAAATCTACGCATAGATTAAGGGGGGATTTTATAACTCAGGGGGAGCTATAACATATTTTATAAACATGGTTGTCATCATCAAAAAAGGAGAGATTGTTAGTACCTTAGTCATTTATTTTGATGACAAGAACCATATGAAATTATATAAAATATAGATATTAATGTTTTTATCAAGTTATATATAGTATATAGTGCAGGATATTAGATACGTATCAATTAAGAAGACTATACGGTATTAAGTGAAGTTTCAAGAGGCTGTCATAGAGATTCAAGAGGTTGACATGGAGATTTAAGAGTTAGAGATTGAAGAATCATGAGTATTAAGGAACTCAAGATTTCCCAGATATGTTACCGAGTCATAGAATTTTTGTTAAAACCATGATAGCACTTCTTTTATCTTTCTCAATTCTGCTTTTCAAATGGTTTTTATTATTCTAAATTTCAAAAATGATTTTAAGAAAATAATTCTTGTCTTCAAAATGATCTCTCAAAATAATTTTCATATTATTTTAGTTTTTTTTGGCAAAGCTAGCCGATTTTATAGTGGATCATGCCACTGTATATAAATGTAGAAAAGGTGTTCTGCATATGCACAGAAACAGCTATATATGGTTTTATAGTTGCCATACCACTAAAATACATAACAGGAGAGAAGCAATGATGCTTCTCCAGCTATAAAAGTGAGCTAAGGATATAACGGTTCCTTCTTCCAAGAGGAGAAAGAATCACTACTAGCAGGGCCTAACACATGCAAATAATTAGCAAAGTGGGACACAATATCCAAGTCATAACTCGACAGATCCCTACAGTGTATATATCTTTTATCCCAGCTATCATCAAGAAGAAGAGATTCATTTCGCTTACCACGACCTCCGTCCACTGTAAGATTAGGTTACCACCAACTATAGATTAACATAGACGCCTAGATTCACCATCATCATCACTAAAAAAGGTATGGAAATCGTGTCTAGCAGGGTCGTAACGCATGTCGGACTGAACATGGATCCACGCCATCTCAGCAGGATGCCACACTATATCAGAAGCCTGGGCATCAGATATATCAGGAGGAACATAGGAATACATATTAGCGATAGGGAGGGGAGGAACAATAGGAGGCACCAAGGCCCAACATGAGGGATAGAAGGTGCCACAAGAGGAGGAATAATGCGCTCTTTCGGGATCCATTTCATGTTCGGAGGCCTAAGAAGAGGGGTCTTAACTGACAAAGGACCAACAATAGGCATACGAGAACATGTTGATGATATATGACCAAAGGAATGATAGGACGTATATATGTTTGGGTTCCAACCATAATGAACTACAATCTCCGCTACCCGATCTTCGGTCACTCTAACTCTGATAGTACCCAGTGAAGGCTTATCCAGGGAGATCTCAACCAAAGCTATTGCATAAACTTGTTTTTCCCTAGCTACAGTGTTAGCATCAAAACATTTTACTTTCCCTACCGCACTAGCTAGTCAGTTTAGACCTATCAATGGTTATAGAACGGAGGGAATATGTGACGGCCTGGAATTTCGATGCCGAAAAATTGACATCAATACGTCCACTGTATTACATGCCGAGCGATCGAGTGCCGAAAATACCATATTGTTAAGGAAAAGAAGAAGGAGGTAGAAGAAGAAAATAGAAATAACAACACATAGTCTAACAATCGTAGTGGAATAATATATAATAGATAACAACATGTCTCTATACAAAAAGAAACTATAATTGTTAATTATACATTACATCATCACAGTGCAATACATCAATAACACAATACCGGACAATTATAATAACTTGTCCTCACAAATGCTGAATATACAACCTACTACACAATGGAACAAAATCAAATGTGTATACGTCTTTGTCATCCAGCTCACCACCTGAGTTCCATAGCATCATATCTTGTATCTATGATAAAAAACACACGAGTCGGTCTGGAAAACCAGTGTGAGAAAACACACTCAATTTGAATTATTAAAGTTTTCAAAATCCTTGAAAATCATAGGTATCTCGTAAGACCACGCCACACATAAACACGATGAGTTTTTACCTTACGATAACCACAACATTTCATATCAAATCCTCTTATATTGTAATAGTGTCTAAGTACAAATACTTATTCAAATAGCTGAAATTGTTACATTAATTAAATTCCAACATACTAGGCTCTACAATCAAAACTGTAAGGCACGTGTTGGAAAATGGATTCCATACGAATGACTAAGCACTGGGGTAACACCTGTCATAATACACGTCTAGAAACAACGTACTGAGGAATTTTCCACTTGGAATGTTCATTGTCCTCCAATGACAATGTTCTAATATCATTCATCCATACAGGTCTGTCCTGGGTTCGAACGGAACGGAAGACACTATTCCTACTACATCCACTTTAGAATAATCCTCAAAATTAGTAGCGATTAGCCCGTGCACTTCACTGCATCATCTTCGACTCCATGCTCTTTGTTTTTCACATCAAAAACGTACTCGTTGGATCGAAGTGGTTTTCAGATAACAAATCTGATCCCGGTCTCCCCGAAACAACGTTCGATATTTTTTGTAAACTCAACCCTGGTTCTCTATGAAATAAACAGACGAAAATAAGATTGGAGATCACCTCCTAACCGTTCGTGGACGGATTTCCTTATAAATGTCCTAGAAGAACGAAACGAGTTTATACGTACAGTATAGCACCTCGACGGTAACTATACCATATAATTTCCGTGGTTCATCCAGATATTCCCAAAGTTATATTTTTGGTACAGATTTGATAATCGATTATCTAACTATGAAATAAACAATCATTCAACCAAATATTCCATTTTCAACTGAAAAACTCCACATCTCTTTTTAATTTAATATTAATAAATTAAATCTCTTTATCCAAAATATATGTACTTATTTTATCGAATTTAGTAAATTCACAAACTATCCCTTTTCAAAAGGAATATTTGAAAACCCTTTTAAAAATAATACGGAAAGTACCACCGCGGTATCAGACGATGGATTCACAACTCAATGGTTAGGTCTCTATCC
Source organism: Allium cepa (assembly GCA_030765085.1). Lineage (NCBI taxonomy): Eukaryota > Viridiplantae > Streptophyta > Magnoliopsida > Asparagales > Amaryllidaceae > Allium > Allium cepa. Next base: position 1,045,181,811 of record CM060929.1, read on the forward strand.
CAGCGAAATCCAAGACTTAACTATAGGCACTCATTACTATGCGGGTATATCATTACTTCGCGAAACCTTTATTTAAAAAATTTCAAAATAATAGCTATGAAATTTCTATAATAATTTTTCCAGGTTAATTTTAGGCAGATACTCTTTTCCGAAAAAGATATTATACAATATTGAATATTGTGTAATTTATCCCTTTAAAATAATAATACTGATTAATCTTTAAATAAAAATTAACTTGCTATAACTACTTGATAAATATTTAATATATATTTTAAACAATTTTAAAACAATAAATACTTAATTTTATGAAATATTCTTTAACAATTTTAAATTTTCTAGTTAATACTTAAAAATCCTCCCTTTTTATAATAAACTTAGCTTTTACGGAAAAATATATTTTCAACTCCAATATTAGTCAGTCTAATTATTTATAAATACCTCTCGATTTATTTCCAACTTGACTTACGTTCCAATTCCGTAAATTCTCCTTTTCACATTTCTAAAAATAAATCTACTATTTATTTTTAAACCGATTTACCCATCTCCTTATAAATCCTCATCGTGAAATTATAATTCCTAGTTATCCACTGATAATTTACTTTACTTAATTTATAAATTTTGTTTATAAATTCCATAGTCTCATTTTTCGTTTACCACTATTTCACGACACCTAATCGATTTTAAACCGATTTCCAAATTAAATTTCATTTTCAAATCAATTTTCCCAAAATAACCCAACTGTATTTCAAAACCAACTAAGCTTCGTTTCCACTTCTTTTTACAATTAAAAATCTTATTTAAATCTGGAACAACAATTTTATATTTTCATTTTCAAATTTCCCTTTTTTTCCAAATTATTTTAAATCTCGATTTTAAAACAAATCCCTTTTACACTTAAAACAACATTGCTTAAGTTCTATTATTTAAAATTATTTTATTTACATTATTCAAAACCCCTACTTATAATATTCCAAGATTTCTATTTACAATACTCCAAAAAAAATTAAATACAAGTTTGAATCAAACTATTTAATCTTTCGCAAATTCTTCTAATTTATCCAAATTTCACTATAATTATTTTACCTTCAATTTTCCACTTTATTTTCTTTTAAAAATTTAAACATTTATCATTGGTATTTAAAATACCATAATCTAACCAGTAATTCCATAGCATCCAAAGTTAATAACAATTAATTTTAACTATTTAAAATTAATAACAGAAATCCAAAGTTGAGTGAGATTAACTCACCTTAATTTTTATTTTGCAATCCATTCCAATTTTAATTCCATTGTAGTTTCTATAGCGAGTTTCATCTGACTTGATACGCTGATTTTAGACCTCGTATAAATTTAACATGGATTAACGAACTCAATATCACCGAGATAAATAGCTTAATTGAACGATAGGTAAGTAATTAATACTAAAATTAACTTTATAGATTTTATTAACACGGTTAGTAATACCTTCTTCTCCAAATACTCTGGTTCATCGCTCACACGATCCACTGTTGGCCATACCATCTCAAGAACCATCACACAACATCATACCAAACACTACATCTCTTCATCACCGCAACCGTACCACAATATTGTCAACTCAGCGGGCATCGATAACTGCATTGCCGTAGGCGCGCACTCTCCCTATCGAACGCGACCCAGCGCTGCCGCGACCTGCTCCTTCAACTACAAACTTGACTGTTTCAGCCTCCCCTGATTTCCCCTTCCATACGTGCATGCAACACTCAAACATTCCGCACCCACCATTGCACGCAAGCTCGCGCTCACTCCCAACCTAAATAAGATTCTCGATTCATTGACCACTTTTGGTAGAAAACTCGAATCCAAAAATCGAGGCAGACAACCAACACGGTGCTAACAGATGCGGATGTGGCAATCGCCTTATAGCTCGAATAGATCTAGTTTGAGATGGGTGGGATATAAATATGGGTTTCGATTTTTTGCTATCCTTGGCTATCGGATCTGGAGTCAACATGATGGAATCAGGATTGGCTATGGGAGGACGATCGTTGGAAAAAAAAGAATAGAGGGAAACGCGACTAGAAGAATGGTTTAGGTGAATGAAGAGGATGGATGAAGTGATTTGGAGATGAAGCTAATCAGCGAAACCGTCGCCATTTTAAATATGAAATCACCAACATATATTCTTTTTTTTAAAAGGAGCAGAGTGGGAAATGTGTTTTACACGGCAAGATGTTTTCACATCATAGGGTGGTTGAGAAAGACAGAAAGCAAGTTGTTGTGAACGATTGACAAATTAATATATTAATTTAAATTTTCAATTTACCTCGATTTCGCAACTTAAAATATCGAACTCCTATCGAGGCGTGCCACTAGGCGTTCATAATGTTATACCCCTATTTTGAACACAATGGAAAAGGTTTTGAGTCTTAATTCGATCGTATGGAGAAGATAGCTCTTTGGACCCAGTTATTATATTGAATTTCCAATATAAATTTCAGCGTGTTTATATACCGTATGATCAAACGACAACTCCAAATGCTACAAAATCTAAAATTCGATAAAAATACATTGTTATGGATCCAATGGAACTGGTTTCGTCGAATTTCGAGACTCGGAAAGCTATTTTTAAATGTAAATTCAAAGGATATATTTTTAAAAATGAAAAAATCACATTTAATTTCAATTTTAAAACTCTTATTATCTTCATTATTATTAAAATAAATTTTATAAGCCTTTAAATTATTTTTAACAATCTTAAAAATCCAGCTAAAATATTTTACCCAATTTCCAATTATTAAATTCAAAAATTAAATTATCCAATAACCCTTTTATTTGAAATTCAAGTTAAAAATTAGCTTTTAAATATTTAAAATCAATTATATATTCCAATTTATAATATCCAAAATTCTGGGTCGTTACAGAATATGAGAGAAATAAGTCCAAACAGGAACAGATAGTACCTGCTCTCTGGCACAATCAATAGGCGGACTCCATGGCGTGAATATAAAAGGCTTGCCTCTGATAAATATAAGATCTTTACTAAGAATTCGAAGACGCTCCTCAAGCTTCCAGAACTTGAAGAAAAACATAGAGTTGTCCATATGGACTAAGAGGCTACCCTTCGGTTGTCAAGCTCTTTAGCAATGGTCCTTAACCACTTGGTATGGTGGGTTAGAGTCTAAAAAGAATCCAACAAGATAGTCTAACCAATAATCAATACCATCTTTAATTACCTCCATGGGAGGATTCAAAACCCCATCTTCGCTAACCATATCAAATGAACGGGGCACAAAAACACCCGCATTTTTGGCAAACTAGAGAACAAAGAGGACCACTTTAATCCAGTATTTAGCTCATTAGGATGGGGTGTCATTGAAAGTGGTATATTTTCCTGTGAAATTGCATCAGCTACGCAAACATCAAGGGAGAGCTGCTGTTGAACAGAAGTAGTTGGATATGTACATGTTCAGGAAACAACAGGATTATTTATTCCCATGCCATTCATTACCAACCTCGATCAACCAATAATTTATCTAGGAAAATTAGCTGAACTATTCACTAAACAAGCTGAATTGGAGACCATACCAATAGGTATACGTGTAATTTTGTGTGAATCCATTAACGCGGAAGAATCAAATAAATTTGTACTCGCATCAATACAATGAGCAACGGTGGTTTTATTACCTCTAATACAACTAGGCTCGATAGCACATCACCAATACATATAGCATTGATATAATCGGTCTCGACTGAGTGAAAAATCAAGTCAGCGGATTTATTACCAATTACAATACCATCAATACAATCAGATTTATTACCACTAATTGCGATGCCCAAGGCATCACAACTTTCAGTGCCCAGGGATTCGCCATTCCAAGCAGAAGAGAACTGTAGGATATGAGATAAGGCAGAGGAGGAGGAAGGATTTGTTATACCTGAAATAGGGCATAATTTCGAAGATAATGAATGACAAGGTGAAGAAATTGCATCCATCAATAGTGGCTTTTCGACGAGTACATACTGCTAGACACGAGAAGATTGAGGCAATGGCATATCTCCAGATCCAAAAGCGGTCGCAGCTGACTGAGGAAAGGGGCATAAAGAAGAATCATATGGACACCCAAATCTGGTTGTTTGCGCCAAAAATGGTCACAAACCCCAAGTATCATGAAAGCACCAAAGTATGAATATAAATCAGCAATATTCCAAACACAAATCACAGATCACAGCAAACAGCAAGCAATAATCTAGAAATAATGAATAGAGACACAAGATTTATAGTGGTTCGGCTATCTCCGGCCTACGTCCACTCCAAAGTTTTATCTTTTATTGAATATCCTTGCTGGTTACAGATGATTACAGCAGTAGCAATGATGAATTTTGAGTACAATAGTTGTATTGAAGTGCAGAAATGAATCCGGCAGAGTCTGGGCGTTGAGCAGGCAAAAAGATCCTTTTTCTGTAGGCTTCAGGAGGCTATTTATAGGCGTAGGAGGCTGAGATCGCGCTCAAACTTCGGAAGACTTCTTCTGGCACGTGAGTGGACCCATGCGACCGACCCCACCAAGTTTCGACTCGATCTGTGATCGATACGAATTGATTTCGTATCCATCAAAAAATGATCCAATCGGGATGAAACTTGGCAGGAACATTCTTTACCTTGTATGCAAGCTACTGTGAAAATTTCGTTGCATTTGGATCAACAATTTAGGAGATATGATCGACACGAGTTGATGTTCTTTTGAAGGCTGTCCGTTCGAATCCATGGCTTCACATCCCTCCTGTTCGACTCGATCAAGGCACATGCTTATCCGCTGACGTAGCGCTACTCCCCAGGCCAGATCCTAAATTCATGCCGAGTTAAAGGTTTCTTCCTTCGAATCATGCGTGTCCTTCACCGCTATGAAAGCTTCTCCCCTTGATTCATGGATTTCCTTTGTTCGCATCCGCATTTTATGCTTGTTGATATTCATAACATCGTACGTTCGCACCCATCAATTCGTGTCCTCCTTCGTATCGACTCCAGGAGTGCATTTCATACCGCTTCCATATGCGCTGATCGATACGAAATGAGCATGGAGGGATCGATACGAAGTGGTCATGAAAATGGACACGAATCTCATCCTTGGGATGGATACGAGCGAGACCTTACCCAATGGATACGAACAAGGCATTACCTGATGGATACGAACAAGGCTTTACCTGATGGATACGAACAAGGCTTTACCTGATCAATGCAAAACCATTAAGTCGAGTCCATGCTGATCGATACAAACGATATCGATTCGAAGTCCACCACTATGCTCTGTCTCTGATCGATATGAATTGTATCGACTCAAAATGCCAACAACCGATCGACTCGAAATGCATCGATACGAAAAGACCGCCGCACGCTTGCTTGCCAATCTGGGTGTGTTGCCATCGAGTCGATATCCATCTAGCCTTCTTATCCGATCGATACGAAATCATCGAGTCGAGTCCACACTGATCGATACGAATGAGACGTTGCTCCATGGATACGAACTGCTGGGCATGCGTGAACCATCTCTTTCCATCCTGACCGATACTAATGTCATCGAGTCGAACCAGAACCTAATCAATGCGAACTTCACCGAGTCAAACCTGTGTCGATCGATACGAACGGTATCAATTCGAACCACTATATGATGATCGATGCGAAATGCATCGATATGAACCGTGCCTTGCGCACCTTAATCCATCCATATCTTATGCATACGACCTCCGATCGACCTAAAATTTGAAATGCAGCCTTCCCCAGTCCTCATCATCATCTCCAATCGATTCTGCCCTGATCGAAACTCGGCCAAATTTTAACGACATCGATTGCAGCCTTGCTTCCAATCGATTTCCAATCCTGATATCCATCGTTCCTTTCCAATTCGTTGATATTCCATCTTTGACCAAAATGTGGGATAACATTTGCCCCCCCAAAATATGCCTTGCGACAAGGAGGCGTGTTTTGAATAGTTCTGAATCCGATATCCGAAGTCCATAGCCATATCGTTTGAGTATATCATCCTCGACCGTTCAGAGTCGATGCCCAATTCCAAATCCAATAACCAAAGCCTTAGCCAATTCCATATCCATCCGAACTCGACAATCGAGTCCTAATCCATCCTTATCCAATAGCCGATAACCGAATCCAGGACCTCTCAGGGTCGATATCCAAATCCATAACCTCTCCGGGTTCTTGCCAAGCGCAATCCACACCTAATGACCATGGTCCAGTGTCCCTGGACGTTGAGCTAACCTCTCCGGGTTCTTGCTAAGCGTAATCCACACTTGACGACCGTGGTCCAGTGTCCCTAGACGTTGAGTTAACCTCTCTAGGTTCTTGCCAAGCGTAATCCACACTTGACGACCGTGGTCCAGTGTCCCTGGACGTTGAGCTAAGCTCTCCGGGTTCTTGCCAAGCGTAATCCACACTTGACGACCGTGGTCCAGTGTCCCTGGATGTTGAGCTAACCTCTCTGGGTTCTTGCCAAGCGTAATCCACACTTGACGACCGTGGTCCAGTTTCCCTAGACGTTGAGCTAACCTCTCCGAGTTCTTACCAAGCGCAATCCACACTTGATGACCGTGGTCCAGTGTCCCTGGACGTTGAGCTAACCTCTCCGGGTTCTTACCAAGCGCAATCCACACTTGATGACCGTGGTCCAGTGTCCCTAGACGTTGTACAATGCCATGGCTTAAGTCCTAAGCCGAATCCTGGTCTCTCCGGATCCTTGTTGAGCATAGTCCATACTCAACGAGCTGAAACAATAATCGATAATATGTGGCCTAAGTCCTAGGCCGAATCCTGGTCACTTCGGACCCTTGCTGAGCGTAGTTCATACTCAACGACCTGAAAATAATAATTGATAATATAGGGCCTAAGTCCTAGTTCGAATCCTGGTCACTCCGGACCCTTGTTGAGCATAGTCCATACTCAACGACTTGAATGAGTCAATTTACCACGTTCGGGCAAAGTGACTCACCCCTTGCCAGGCATAATCCATACCCGACGACCTTTCATCAAAAACCAGATAAAAATCCAATCAAAATCCAATATAAAATCCAAATCAAACCAAAAAATCAGAAATCCAAACCAACATCCAAAACAGAAACCAATCATCCAAACGAAAAGCCAAAACAGAAAGCAAACAAAACCAGCAGTTCAATCCAAACTCCAAAACCAAACCAGAAAAATCAGTGTCCAATCCGAAAGCAAAAGACAAATTTCACAAACCATAGCATCGCGGTTTATCATCATTCAGAGCATGCCTAGGGGATATCTCCGTCCCCATACATGTGTAAATGACTTTGCCGTTTGCCAGTAGCTTGTTACTTATTTCATATTATCCTGGTCAATGGATAATCAATCGACCATCATCCCTGGACCTCGCGCCATCGTTGTTCGAGGTAGGCGGTGGCTGCTCCTGCTCCACCGCTGCATTCCGAGTTCCGACATATTGTCGCAACTGTCCATTCCTTACATGCTCCTCGATTATATCCTTTAAGTGCCTGCAGCTATTGGTATCGTGCCCATCCAAATCATGAAAGAGGCAATGCCTTCCTGATGCCCTCTTTCGCTTAGAAGGCTCTCTCCTAGCCGGCCTTCGGTAGGGAAGGCGACTCTGGGTATCCAAGTATATCCGCTCCAGCATCTCGTTCAATCCTATGCATGTAGAAAACTTTGGATCCTTCCATCGCTTCCTAGATTTTCCAGAATCATCGTCCAACTTTCTTTTTCCTTTATCTTTATCCGAACCTTTGTTGGATGGTCCTCCACCCTCAGTCGCATTTACTTCCTTCATATTTAAGTCCGCACATGCATCCTCTTGTCGGAGGAACCTCTCAGCTTCGTGAAAGAATTCCCCGAGATCCAGTGGGGGGTCTCGTATTAAAGATACCTTGGAATCTGAATCCTGCCTGACCCCTGACACTGCCGCCATTAAAACCATTGATGGATCCGGCCGATCCACCGAAGCAAGTGTCGCATTGAATCGAGTTAGAAAAGCTCTAAGTGATTCATCCGTCCTTTGTTTCACCGACGTTAGCGTCATCACGTTCTTTGGTCTCTTGATATGGACCCAAAACTGTCCCAAAAACCTATCCACTAATTCCCTCCAAGTCCTGATAGATCCTTCCTCTAACTTCCTAAACCACATTGCAGCTAAGTCCATCAAGTACAAAGGGAAGCATCGAGCCATCACTTCCTCCGATGTCCCTAACACTTCCATGTGTCTAGTATACCTCATCAAGTGATCAGTCGAATCAGCCTTTCCATCATATACTTCCACGCTAGGTAGCTTGAACTTAGGTGGATTCTGAGCTATCCTGATTTCCCGAGTAAACGGACTCCTATTCACTCCTTCCAAGTCTCTATTGGTCAAGCCTCCACGCATGGTTTTTCTAATGATCTCCATTAATCCAGTATTGTCTGTCAGGGGTTGCCCCTCATGCCCCCGAGGGAACTCCGGTACATATTCTTCATGTGGCTCAGCAATGTTGTCTCTATCCTGTTGAACTCCTTCCAAAGGTCCTCCTATGTTGGATCCTGTGAGCCTACCCCCAAGCCCTCGTTGATTGCCTTCTGGTTCTGTATTCTGTCCTCCATTAGGTTCCATGACCCTAGTTCCTTGTTCCACATTTGCAGCCATAGCTTGTCCTAAGTTCTGTGTTCCTGCAGTTCTCATCTGTTCAAAGAAAACCTGCATCATCTCCTATTGACTTTTCAACAATCTCTCTTGCAACGAATTGGCCATAGCCTCCATTTCAGCCTGGTTATGTAAATTGAAGCTTGTCCTTCCCCGGCTCTGGAGGATACTTCTTGACTTCCTTCCTATTGGCTTCTCTCAGCCCTTTGTCTCCTACTGGTTTGTCCAGTCATTCCTTCTGAATCTGAATCTTTCAAGCCTTTCAAATCTCAACTTCAATCCGATGTAGTGGGTGCCAGTCTTTCTCAGTGGAAGCACCAAAGTGTTTGCGCTAAAAATGGTCACAAACCTCAAGTATCATGAAAGCGCCAAAGTATGAATATAAATCAGCAATTTTCCAAACATAAATCACAGATCACGGAAAACAGCAAGCAATAATCCAGAAATAATGAATAGAGACACAAGATTTATAGTGGTTTGGCTATCTCCAGCCTACATCCACTCCAAAGTTTTATCTTTTATTGATTATCCTAGCTGGTTGCAGATGATTAGTAGTAGCAATGATGAATTTCGAGTACAATAGTTGTATTGAAGTATAGAAATGAATCCGACAGAATCTGGGCATTGAGCAGGCAAAAAGATCCTTTTTCTGTAGGCTTCAGGAGGCTATTTATAGGCGTAGGAGGCTGAGATCGCGCTCAAACTTCGAGAGACTTCTTCTGGCACGTGAGTGGGCCCACGCGACCGACCCCACCAAGTTTCGACTCGATCTGTGATCGATACGAATTGATTTCGTATCCATCAAAAAATGATCCAATCGGGATGAAACTTGGCAGGAACATTCTTTACCTTGTATGCAAGCTACTGTGAAAATTTCGTTGCATTTGGATCAACAATTTAGGAGATATGATCGACACGAGTTGATGTTCTTTTGAAGGCTGTCCGGTTCAAATCCATGGCTTCATATCCCTCCTGTTCGACTCGATCAAGGCACATGCTTATCCGCTGACGTAGCGCTACTCCCCAGGCCAGATCCTAAATTCATGCCGAGTTGAAGGTTTCTTCCTTCGAATCATGCGTGTCCTTCGCCGCTTTGAAAGCTTCTCCCCTTGATTCGTGGATTTCCTTTGTTCGCATCCGCATTTTATGCTTGTTGATATTCATAACATCGTACGTTCGCACCCATCAATTCGTGTCCTCCTTCGTATCGACTCCAGGAGTGCATTTCATACCGCTTCCATATGCGCTGATCGATACGAAATGAGCATGGGGGGATCGATACGAAGTGGTCATGAAAATGGACACGAATCTCATCCTTGGGATGGATACGAGCGAGACCTTACCCAATGGATACGAACAAGGCATTACCTGATGGATACGAACAAGACTTTACCTAATGGATACGAACAAGGCTTTACCTGATGAATGCGAAACCATTGAGTCGAGTCCCTGCTCATCGATATGAATGATATCAATTCGAAGTCCACCACTATGCTCTGTCTTTGATTGATACGAACAGTATCGACTCGAAATGCCAACAACCGATCGATGCGAAATGCATCGATACGAAAAGACCGCCACACGCTTGCTTACCAATCTAGGTGTATTGCCATCGGGTCGATGTCCATCTATCCTTCTTATCCGATCGATACGAAATCATCGAGTCGAGTCCACACTGATCGACACAAGTGAGACGCTGCTTCATGGATACGAACTACCGGGCATGCGTGAACCATCTCTTTCCATCCTGACCGATACGAATGTCATCGAGTCGAACCACAACCTAATCGATGCGAACTTCACCAAATCGAACCTGTGCCGATCGATACGAACGATATCGATTCGAACCACCATATGATGATCGATGTGAAATGCATTGATACGAACCGTGCCTTGCGCACCTTAATCCATCCATATCTTATGCATACGACCTCAGATCGACCTGAAATTTGAAATGTAGCCTTCCCTGGTCCTCATCATCATCTCCAATCGATTCTGCCCTGATTGAAGCTCGGCCAAATTTTAACGACATCGATTGCAGCCTTGCTTCCAATCGATTTCCAATCCTGATATCCATCGTTCCTTGCCAATTCGTTGATATTCCAGCTTTGACCAAAAGGTGGGATAACACTGGTAATCGATCTTGAGGAGTTAAATCGCGTTTTCCCTTTGCGGTTCTTTGCCATATACGTAGATGGAGGAGGAGATTAAGAGAAGACGGTGGAGCAAAAGGTTTATTATGAGAGAGAGAGAGAGAGGCGTTAGATGAAGACATGAAGGATTCAGAAAGGGAAGGCAATGAACTTTCACCATTTTGAAGAGGAAATAGATGTCACCATTAATTGTTTTTAGTTTTTAATTTTACAAGATTATTATATGTTGAAATATTTATAAATTTAAATATATCCACTCATACTTCATATATATTGCTTTATTTCAAAAGGAATTTATATTTAATCCTTTATATATTTAAAAATATTTCAAAATAATTTTATAAATTTTTATTAAGTTTTGATATGATTAAAATATGTATAAACTATGTTTAAATAAGTTTACAAAGTATAAAAATATTTTACAGCGTATAACATTTTCAAAACATTTTTTAAAAAGTAAGTATTCAAAATGTAAAGGGTTCAAAATTCAAATTTGAATTGAAATGTTTTTTTATCTATCTCTTCGCGAATGGACATGACTGTTGTTTATTTATAAATAGAGGTTAAACCAACGTTTTTTTATTTAACTACTTTCTCATATTTCCTCTCCTCTTTTACTCTCTTGAATTCTAAAAGAAAATCTACTCAAAATATTCTCAAATTCAAATCTAATGATTTGATTCTCTATTGATTACTCTAATTTCTCTTATCCCTCTCACTCGAACAAAAATCAAAGTGTCATTCAAGAGGTTATAGGATCATTTGTATTCAAGATTATTGACGTGAGTCTGTAAAACTCTATCAAATCATGCTGTTATACTTGTAGGTGAGATAGCCCATGTAAATCAATTGGGTGTGCTTGGTGACGTGGAAATTCAAGTGGTTGTGCTTGTGGCCCGTGTAAATCAAGTAAGTTTACCCAGATCTCTAAAAGTCTGTAGGGTGTGTCTGGTAGCCTTGAAATCGAGATTGTATTTGTGTTGCTGTTTTAAAATAAATACGTATAAGAAATTGTACATGACCGGATGTGGGGTAACTCCGAACCAGTATAAAATCCTAATGTTTTCTTTCCTTTTTACTTTCACTGCATTTATATTTTTCTGTGTTTGAATCTTTTATTGTTAATTGCATTACTTAAACTATATTCTCAAAATAATTTGAAAAAGAATTATAAAAAATAGAAAACACTGTTCATCCTCCTTCGAGTGTTAAATTAACCTTAAGATGCCTATTCCGCAAACTTACATACTAGAAATTGTGTGTGTGACTAATCTTTTCCCAAGCTGTCTAGACTAGTCGTCACTAGGCTCAACATGGCCTTGTTTGCACCGCTATCCATGGGAATGGGAATTTTCTTGCCCATCATCTTATGGGACTTTAACAAACTGCTATGGCACCTTTTTTCTGATCAATTCTTCTATTATATCGTGCAAATGCCGACATTCATTCATGTTATGATCATGGGTTTCATAAAAGTGGCAATACTTACCAGATTTCTTCTCTTTCTCCATTGACTCCCTTGGAGGTGGTTTCTTATAATGCTCAACGCCCTCCATGGCAAGATAAATATTTTCAACTGAGTCATTCAGTGGTGTGTAATCCTTGCATATCATGAATCTTAGTCGTTTTTTGAAACTCAGTTTCATATATACACCTCCTCGGTTAACTTCTCTCTGAACTACCTTTGTTCTCCACATTCACATCAATTCTACTACGACTTCCCCCTTTTGCTTCACAACAATGGTACTCTGAAAAACCACAGTCGACTGCCAACATTAGCTTTCTCGACGGTAATGCTTACCTCTTTCAAGCGTAGGAACTAATTTTCCTTTCTATAAAAAAATGTTCATTGTCGACAGGGGTTTCACCTTTAACCATCCCCCAAAATAAGTATCCGGATGCACCCACTTATCAAGGCCATTAATACAATGTCTTCTTTTGCATTACTTACTTCTATCATCGTTGCATTAAACCTGCTCAAAAATCCTTTAGTGACTTCCCCGCATCTGGGAAGAGGTTTGACAGTGACATTACGTCTTTAAGATGAGTAGTGTATAAGTAGAACCGCTTAACAAACTTCTGTGTTAACAAATCAAAAGAAAATATGGACCTTAACGAAAGTGGGATGAACTACATCGTCGTAAGGCGCTCAAGAAAAGTTAGGAAACAATGACATCTGACAGCTTCAATTTCTCTGACCAAATCCATGTGCCAGTCGTACTTCATTTAATGCTACCTCGGACGCTCTTTCCGTTATACAACGGCATTGTTGGCATTATAAATCTACTGGAATAATCTTCATGTAATATCTATTCAGTGAATGGGTTTTGGCTAGGAGAAGAGCCTCATTCATCATTACTCTGATGTTGAGTTTCATTTACTAACTTTCTCACCATCTCAATCACATACCCTAGCGTTTACAAGATCTACTAAATGACTATAATTGTGGTTTGCATTGAGTGTTTGGCCCTGTAAACGGCCTCGGTTAGTCTCGCGATACCTAGGTTCTCTTAACGCTGGAAGAACCGTTCATCCAGTAGTTCTACCAATTCGTTTCCTATGTGGCGGATCAACAATAATCGCTTAATACCCAATATTTTGGCCATCAGCAACATGACAAGCCCTACCCTCAATATCATTATCCAAGACATCAACATACATGTTCACTAAATCGGGAATCGATGGTTCGATACCGATCCCTGCTTAGGGTTCGGTACCGATCCTTAAACTGTTTCCTCTACCGGTCTCCAAACTCTCCTTTGAACTGCTAGTTTCCTTTCTGACCTTCTTCTATTTCACTTCCCTATGCTTTTGGCCAGATGATGAAGAACTATCGTACTCCCGAATCAAATGGTGCCAACTCTTTCCTACTTCTTCTACGATCACGAGTCAGTTGATTCAGTAAGTTAAGACTCTCATACATCTGCTACCTTATCTCATCGCGACTCTCCTGCAACTTATCATTCATCTCCTTCATCATCTGGTCCATCTCAACTCTCGTTATCATATACGATGAGGTTTGAACTTTGGCAGTATACGATCATGTAATTTCCTTAACGTGTTGAGAACCAACTTTCTCAACATCATTAACAGGTCTGTAAGCTGTAGATCTCTATTTTAGTAAGGCCATAGCTTGGATTAATCCTTTAATGGATTCTGTTGGAATTTGAATAGTTAGTGATTGTAATAACAAAATTAATGAATCTACCTCGCAGATTTGGGCTATCCAAAAATAAAAAATAGATCCAAACAGACTAAGATCAACGCTCTCTATGAAAGCACCAAAATTTTTATATCAAAAAGTGGCACAAACACCCAAAAATAAAAGTAGAAGAATTAAATGAAGAAAATAAATTAAAACAAGGAAAAACAATGCACATAAGATTTATAGCAGTTTGGCTAATTGTTTCATATGTCCACTTAACTTTGTTGATGATTCTAATAGTCGTGTACAGAAATTGTTACAGATCGGTGATGATCCTCGGAATTACAAGAGTGATTTGATATTTTGTAAATAACCAAAAAAGAGCCCCCAAAACCATATCCTGGCCCCTCTATTTATAGGTGTCGGTTGTTGAAGTTCTCTCCACCATGTCCATGCCTACCTTCCCCACGTCAAAGAGGAGTCATGCTGAGAAGATCGTGGCCACGTCTGCAGTAATCAAGGATCGGTGCATATGGATCGGTACCGATCCCTAAAATTACCTTTTAGACCTCTTCCATGATCTTGTGGGTGCTCGACTTATTTGTATCTTTGACTCTCTTGTTTTATTTTCTCTGTTAGGGGCTTGGATTTAAGTGAATTGCTTGGTTCGAGGGTTGAACAACAGTGCTTGACTTATATGTTGATGGTAATTGCTAATGAGGCTTATGATCCATTCCACATTGCATATACCTTTTTGATAACAAGCCAACTTAGTAGTGCATAAGGAAAATTAACACCACGAATAGTTATCGAGGATCGGTACTTATCCAAGGTCAGTGTTCTGTATCGATCCACCCTTTTGCTTTGTTTTGGAACTTTGTACTTGATGCTCAAAAGTGGGAAGTGTGTGGGTCCATTGCTTGAAGATCTTTGTTACCCTTTTGGCATGTTTCATTGATTGCACTTGGCATCTGAGCTTGACAGTTATGACTCTGGACTTCCTATCTTGATAACTTTCAAGTTTGGCGGATCGGATTCATTCAAATATGACTTGGTCACAAGGCTGGATACTAGGTTAGAAGTTAGTAGAATTTTGCTAGCATTTGCTTGTTTTAAACATTTTGAATTTGAACAAATGGATGAAGAAGGTGCTTTCCTAAATGGTCAACTTGAATCTGAAGCTAATTGACTCCTTTTGAAGTTAAGTTCAAACTCTTCTTGAAAGTGCTACCCAATTGATAGATCTACACACCCTTGCATTGTTTTATTTAAACTTATGTTTTAAAGCTTGAAACATGGAGAAAGGGGGATATGGATTTCAGCCAGAGGTAGATCATTGGGAGGCTAAATGGGAGTAGAATTGAAGGGTTAAAGGAGTATAAATATGAGAGAAAGGAAGGAGCTAAAAGTGGATACGGATCAAAAAAATTCTCTACCACTTCAAAACCTAGTTTGAATCAAATTCAAACCCTCCTCCTATCTTGTATAGACGGCCATAACTGCCTTTATATAGGCCTTCATTTTTTTCAATCCTAATCAGATAATTTATGTTCAAATAAAATTTAAGTGTAGTCCAATATCGTATATCGATACGTGTTTATATAACTTTTATATCCGCACTTTTCAATACAGACCGGTAACAAATCAAATACAAATTTCAATTAATATTTCATAAATATTATTTAATTTAATTAATTTATAAAAAATATAATTTGACTAAATCAGGTGGTAATCCGAGCACTCAGTATTTCGTTTGCGTGACTTTTTGGTGTAAATTCGCTCAGCGATTGATATCGACCAATTCGAGTATTTATGTTCACTCATCACCTTGGCTAGTGGCATGACGTTATGGCCTAATTTTTCGCTTACATAGTTTTGGTAAATCCATTCTTACTTATTTTATGCAGTGCCTCGTAATGACAATTATACACACCAATTCGTTTGTCCAAACTATATCACATTAGAACTTACGGAATTTGGTAATAGTCAAAATTCCAATATTGTCTACATCCAACTTGTATAGTCCAAATACAAAGTTCTTGGTTTAGTAATAAGAATTATTATTAACCAAATTGCACTAGCCAGAGACTTTGACTTAGAGTTGACTTTAGTTAACTGTGATACTAACCTCATATAATAACGTAAACAAATTCTATATTGAATAATGTTTCACTTCCAATGCTTCAACTTGACTTGACTATAGTTGTTTGATGGACGGTGTGATGACCTGCAAATCCATATCCTTTGAATCGACAATAAACCACACAGTTCGAACCAAAAAGCACAGACTGATGAAAAGTCATGAGAAAGAAAAGAAGAGAGAAGAAGAGAAGAGAAGAAAGAGAGAAGAGAAAAAAGAACAGAACAATACAGAATCTTACATTGCAGCGAAAAACATATAATATCATATCAATGATCTTTACAAAACAGAAACTGTATATACATACATCAATCAAAGCTCAACAATTAATCATAAGTTATCAGCCTGGACAGTTATAATAACCTATCCTTACAATAGCTGACAATATACAAAACAACAATGCACAAAGCGGAATATAAACTGATACGTGTATATGATAATGAAGATCTCCAACTCTCCTGCTGAAGCTCCAAAAGCACTAAGTCTGAACCTGTAATATACTCGGTCTGACCCGAGCATTGAAAGGGAAGAACACCCAGATCAATCTAGTAAACCAGCATGAGAAAACACACTCAATTGAATTTATTAAATTAACAAATTTTTCTTTTCAAAAAAGTATCTCATGCAACGATTCTGAAATTTACTGTTATTTTGAATAATAAATCGATCTAATTTAAAATTATTTGGGTAGAGAAACTTAGAAGTTTGAATTTAAAATTTACATTTGCAAATGATTAGTTAAAATGAATAAAATGTGAATTAAATTATAAAACGGAAATTTAGAACGATTTAAAATTGAACATAAAATCAGTTGTAAATAAAAAAGAGTATTTTTTATTTCAGAATTTAGACATTTTTATATCGGAATATCGTAGAGAAATTTAGAATAAAAACATTGACGTTCGTTCCGTCGTATTTCGATTTCGCTAGCTCTGTCCAAATTGATTTGTACGATCGATTTTCGGTTGCGACAGCCAACATTGCATAGTTATCAAATTACGCTCGAACGTAAAAAAAATTCGTGTTGCTGCCAACTTGCTGGCCGTTCACGTTCACCTTTGTGGCACTGCATAGCCTTGTGTCCTTTAGCTGATTTTGTTGCCTATCTCCCATGTTCTAGTGCTAGGCCATGAGGTGTATACAAATATATTGACATATATTTATAGCTAGCAGTATAATTGTATTAAATTTTTTTAAGGCTGCTATAGCCATCTGGATAAGAGTCAGACGAGTACAATTGAAGGGGTCGCTGCAAATCTGCGTATATCACGTGACGTAGGCATTGGTGATCGTATCAGACTAGCGCAATTGAGGTGAGTTGTTACATTCACGCTTAACTAATATTTGAATGTAAGTTAATAAAAAAATGTTCGCCTATATACATTCGTTGTTGATTTAGATCGATTTTATATAAAATTGTTGAATGGATTGATTATCATATTTGTTAAGTGCACATATTGACACGATATACACGACCCATGTATGTACACTAGTGTAGGAAAATTGATATTGACTTGTTACTTTCATCATGTTATTGATAATCAGTATGTTACGACTTGTTGTATTTTTTTCCCATTTGATATTCAGACATGACTGTATATTGAAAGTTTATTGTTGAAAGAGTTGAAATGATGTATACCCATAATTTAAATTTATTTATCCCACTTGGCCTAGGTAGAAAATGAAATTAAACACCTTTGGTCTAAAAAGGAAAAGATTTTATTTTAATGGCGATTGTATGGAAATTTATATATAAATGATTTGAAATTTTTTGATTTTGTTTAAATTTTGGATTTATTATTTAAATGAATTTGGGAAAGATAAGTGATTTTGTTAGGAAAGGAATTTAGGAAAGATTTTATTAAAATAAATTGGATATTTGATTTAAACTTTATAAAAAAAAATGATTTAATTTGAATTGAAATTTTGAGATTTGAAAGTATTAAATTAAATGTTTAAGTTAAATCAGAAATTTGTTCCAAAATTGGAGTAAATCAAATTTATATGGAATTTAAATGGTTTTATAAATTTTGGGAAATTTATTAGAATTTGTCTCATAAAATTATAATGGAGTTTTAAATTGTATAAAATTTTTTAAGTTGAAAATTTGGTTGGTTAAAATTTGATTGAATTTGGGGATGTAAACTTAAATAAAAAAGTTTAGTTAAGTGGTTATGGGTTAAAAGGGATTTGAGTTTGAAATAAAAATATTTTTATAATGGGATTTTGAAATGGGAATTGGGTTCGAGAAATCTGAAAATAATAAATCCCTTTTTATGAATTGTTTAAACCTTAACTAACCAAATGGTGTGGAAAAAAATATACGTTGGATTGTCAAAGAGACCAGGGCCAAATATTGGCATACTCTTTGTCAATCCCGGAATCACTTTGATAAACATGCACGCGGTGGATGTTACCCAGAATGTAATGGTTGAACCCGCGATATTTACTGGAATGAAGTAAGAGAACGATGATGGATAGCCTTGACATTCGTGTCATAATTAAAATGACTAAAACAGGAGCCTATGTTTGGCCACTGAGGTTAGCTACCTTTAGCGACGTTGATCTTTCGTATTTTACTATCATGAATTGAACTCGATGGGTGCACCCTTCTGTTTGGATTAATAGTCGCAGTCGGCCATGGATGGGTTACAACCAGCCAGAAAGGGCAAACTGGTAGAATCCTACCTTGGGCATTGCCTCATGTGCCTTGTCATATTTACCCCTATACGAGCCCATTACGACTTTGGTTTAAACTATAATGTGTTAAGGTGGATTAATGTAAAGCGTTAAAGCTATTTTGATATTTATTTTACTTATAGACATTATATATTATGGCGTATACTATTATATATAGATAGTTTGACGGATCCTTAGGAGATGGAAAACCCCGTAACATCTCTTAAGTTACTTCGCATTATTTATTGACATACATGAGAATTTTAGTTTTGAATCGAGTATTGTGTTTCCATTTTGCTGGGTCGGCCTGAGTATTTCCAGTTTGGAGAGCTTGTGTGAAGACGAAGGCATTTCTGGAGATTCTATTCTATTTCAGTTGTTTTATCAGTTATTTCGTTGTGTCAGTTAGACTCATTTTATTCCAATTATTTTCCTTTCAGTAATTAGAGTGAAAATAATGTAATTTTTGAGTTCATGACTTATTTATGTACTTATCTATTTTCCACTGTGAGACTTTGAGTTGTTTTTTTTATTTCTGTATCTGTGTTCTGTAATTGATTCTATTTTACACTAAATAACTATCTATCATTTAAGCAAATATTTGTGCTTAAAGGGTGGGTCGTTACAGTTGGTATCAGAGCCAGGTTGAGTAAACACCTAAGCCTGTGGGGTAAACTCATTATAGATAGGGTAATGAATTACCCTAGAATGAGTAGAATCTTTCTTGAGAGAGCATGTTTAAAAAAACTTTAAGAAAGAAATGGTTTAAAAACTTAAGTAAATTAAAATATTAAATTGTCCTTTCTTAGTAAGTTCTTTAGCTAGGTTCATTTTTCTTGATTCAACTTCTAATAAATTTTTCCTTGCCATGCCTTCTTTACAGAATGAGTAATCGTAGCTCTAGAGGTAGAGGTAAGGGAAATATTCCCAATGAAGTTGTTGCACCCGTTGTTGTTATAGAAGTGAGATTTACCACTCTTTTTAAAGAGTATACTCAACTTTGAGGGAAGAAGTTCACCGAAGCTGAGGGCATTGTTGGAGCACAACAATAGCTTAAGAATGCTAAAAGAATTTTTGTTGGACTTGGCATCACTGATGCTCAGAGGCGTCAATTAGCAGCTTGGCAGTTTCAGGAAGCCGCTCTTGATTGGTGGGATGCTTTTACGGTCCATACACCTAAGGAAGATATTTCTTAGGCTATTTAGGTGAGATCTATCTAAATGAGAAATTTTCTATTCTTATGATTACCTCATATAAGTTTAGCTTAGCCCGGTATTCCTCAATACACAAGGAAGCTTTTGTTGACCAATAGATGCCAGAAGCTGGGAGGATGGATTTGTATAATCAGTTTATGGAACTTAAGCAAGGCGAGATGACTATAGCAGAGTATGAAAGGAAGTAATGACCTTTCGAAATTTGGCCCTCATCTGATAGAGATTCCCCTTAAGAAGAATGAAAAATTCATTGCGGGCATGCGTAGGGAGTATAGAGAGCAGCTGACTGGTCATATCCATAGGCCATTTTCTGATATCATTGATTTGGCGATCCGTTTTGAGAATTTGAAGCTGAATAGGATTTCAGAAGTTTCTGACACCCCAGCACCATCTAGTTCCCGCAACCTTGGCAGGAGAAAGTCAAATTTTAGTAACCAGAAGAAGAAGTGGCAAAGTCGTCAAGGAGTTTGATTTCCTCAGAAAAAGTCTAAGGACTTGTCGCACATCACTTGCTTCAGATGCAATAAAAAGGGACATTATGCCAGAGATTGTCCACCAGCATCCTTAGCAGCCGTTCCTCCTGTCCAGATGACGAAGCGCGACTTATGTCACATCTGCTTGCAACCGGGCCATTTCGAGAAAGATTGTCCTACTCAGAAGAAAGGCAAACCATGTGGTATATTTGCTGTCACTACTTCCACCCCTCCAGTTGAGGAGACTGATCCCGTACTTCAAGGTACACTTTCTTTTCATGTTACACCTGTCCGTATATTATTCTATGCTGGAGCTTCTCATAGTTTTATATCTGTTAATTTACGTGAGAAATTTGAACATGATTTGAAACCCAAACCTACTTCTAAATCTTTACGTGTCTCTAATCCCATTGATGGCCTCGCAGATTTAGGAATGATTTGTAAGGACGTTTGTCTTTTTAAGGACGAACACCGTTTCACTGGAAACTTTTATGTTTTGGGCTTTAGTGGATTTGATTTATTGTTAGGAATGGATTGGCTATCCAAGTTCGAAGCTTTTATTTTTAGTAGTGATCGGACCATTTACTTGATTGATGATAAAGGGTCCCAACTGGTTATCCAATGCAAAATGCCTTGTGATCTCGTCAAGAGTTTTGTTTTCTCCCTTGATTCACATTCTAGTGATCTAGATACTATTCCGGTTGTTCAACTTTTTCCTGTTGTTTTTGGTGAAGTTACTTGTTTACCACCTCATCAAGAAATCGAATTTTGAATTGATCTTATTCCCAAAGCCAGACCTGCCGTACTACCACCTTGCCTAAGGAAAGAGTGGAGTTGAAAACTCAAGTCGATGATCTATTGGCTAGAGGCTCGATAAGGAGAATTTTTTTGAATGGGGTGCAGCCGTAGGTTTTGTCACTAAGTCTGACGGTTCCTTGAGAATGTGTGTGGAATACAAAGAGTTGAATAAGCTCACATATAAGAACTGATACCCTATATGTTTGATCAACTTTATGGAGCACAAGTGTTTTCTCGGCTTAATCTCGCTTCAGGATTCCATCAGTTGAGGATTTCTGAGGATAACATTCATAAGACTGCTTTCCGTACTGAAGATGGATTTTATGAATGGCTCGTTATGCCTTTTGGGTTAGAACGCTCCAGATTACTTTATAGATCTCATGAACAGAGTATTCAAGAATGTTCTTAATAAATTCGTACTTGTTTTTATCGATGATATTCTAGTTTTCTCTAAACCGAAGAAGAGCATGAGCAACAATTGAAGTTCGTGCTTGAAATTTTGAGAAGCCATCAGTTGAATGAAATTTTTTCCAAATTCCAATTTTGGTAGGAGGAAGTCATATATCTTGGCCATGTGGTTTCAAAAAATGGAGTTTCGGTGGATCTCACTAAGATCGCCGTAGTAAATGCAAGTTCCATATCCCTACTTTTGATTTGATTATCGAAATTTTCAAATTTTGATTCGTGCCTTATATCTAGTTCTAGGATTGGGAAACTCCTAAGACACCCACGGATGTTAGGAGTTTTTTAGGCCTTGCTGGGTATTATAGGAGGTTCAATAAGCATTTCTCCCGCATTGCTTCTTCTCTTACAGCTTTAACCCGAAAGAACGTCAGGTTCGATTGGGATGAAAAGTGTCAGAAAGCATTTAATGAACTGAAACAGAAGTTGACCTCTACCCCTGTTCTTACTGCTTCGAATAGGACTGAAGACCTTACGGCTTATACCGATGCTTGTAGAAGTGGGCTTTGTGCTGTTTTAATGCAGCATGGCAAAGTTATTGCTTATGGTAGTAGACAGTTGCGACCGCATGAAGTTAAGTACTCAACTCATGATTTGGAGTTGTTGGCTGTGGTTTTTGCTTTGAAGTTGTGGCGGCATCATCTATTGGGTACCAAATTCGAACTCTTCACCGATCACAAATCCTTGAAATATATTTTCTCTCATAAGGATTTAAATCTAAGCCAAGCGAGATGGCTAGAATTTTTGGCTGCATATGATCTTGACATCAATTATACCTCGGGAAAAACAAATGTAGTGGCCAATGCCTTGAGTAGAAAGAGTGCTATGCTTTGTCACTTTGTTGCCTCATCCTCTCTTATGGCTCGTACAGTTTCTAAGAAGAATGAAAACCCAAGTTTAAGAGCTATTCGAGAGGAAGTTATGAGGAGAGAGAATGACTCGAGGAGATGCAGTAGTTGATGAGAAGGGTATTCTTAAGATAAATGGTAGGATTTGTGTTCCTAATGTAGATGGACCAAGGGAAGAAGTACTTAAGGAGAATCATATATCTAAATTTTCTATTCATCCCGTAGTAACAATGATGTTTCAGAATATGAAGAGACTTTATTGGTGGGAAGGAATGAAGAGGGACATTTCAACGTATGTAAGTAGACGTAGTACTTATTAGTAGATTAAGGCTGATCATCAGAAATTAACAGATTTGTTACAGCCACTTGAGGTTCCGGAATGGAAGTGGGACCAGATTTCTATGGATTTTGTGGATGGTTTGCCAAAGAAGAGAAGGGGTAATGAGAGAAATTGGGTGATTGTTGACCGTTTGACAAAGACTGCTCATTTTATTCCTGTGAAGTCAACTCGAACTGCTTTGAGTTTGGCTGAGATCTATCTGGCAGAGATTGTCTAACTCCACGAAATTCCTTCTAGTATCATTTGTTATTGTGACCCTATTTTCACGAGTAACTTTTGGAGAGCTCTTTAGGATTTGTTGGGCACACAGTTGAATCTAAGTATGGCTTATCACCTACAGACGATGGCTAAACCGAACGGATCGATCAAATTTTGGAGGACCTTCTTCGTGCTTGTATTATGGACTTCGGTGGTTCTTGGAAAGACCATCTTCATCTTATCGAATTCTCCTATAATAATAGATATCAGGTAAAACTTTGTTAAATAAAATTTGAATTAAAAATGTATGTAAAATAAACTTCTCGTAATTCGAATCTTTAACTCAGGCTAGTATCGACATGGCACTGTTCGAAGCTCTTTATGATCGTCCATGTAAATCTCCATCCTGTTGGATTGAAACTGGTGACAGACTTGTTCTTGGGCCTGAGATTATCTTGGAAGCTTCTGAGAAGGTTGAGGAGATTAAGCGGAAGATGAAAACTGCGTAGGATAGGCAAAAGAAATATGTTGATAGATGGCGAAAGGAGTTGGAATTCGGAGTTGGAGATCTTGGGTACTTAAGATTTTGCCATTGAGAAACGTTATTCGGTTTGAAAAGAAAGGGAAGTTGGCCCTAAGATTATTGGTCCTTTTCGTATATCCGCAAGGATTGGTACCCTAGCTTATAGAGTTGAGTTGCCTGAAAAACTATCGGGCATTCATGATGTAATCCACGTGCGACCTTCATAAGTATATTCATGACCCGTCAGCGATAGTTCATTCCATGCAGCTTGAGGAATTGGAGATTCATCCTGATCTTACAACTGAAAGGAAACCTATTCATATTCTGGATAGGAGTATGAAGAAACTGAGGAGTAAATCAGTCAATCTCGTCAAAGTTCAGTGGAGTGATGACGATCGAGATTGCACTTGGGAAACATAGGATAATATTCGTGTTTCCAATCTTGAATAATTTGATTTGGGTATGCTTTCTAATCTAAATCTATCCTTTGATTCTTGTTATACCATTCCATTCACCTTTTCGAGTGCAAATTTTTTTTGAGTGGGGGCGAATGTAACGATTCTGAAATTTACCGTTATTTTGAATTTAATAAATCGATTTAATTTAATATTTATTTGAGTTGAGAAACTTAGAAGTTTGAATTTAAAATTTACATTTGCAAATGATTAGTTAAAATGAATAAAATGTGAATTAAATTATAAAATGGAAATTAAGAACGATTTAAAATTTAACGTAAAATCAGTTGTTAATAAAATAGTGGACTGTTGATTGCAGAATTTAGATATTCTTATCTAGTAATATTGTAGCGAAATTTATAATAAAAACATCGACGTTTATTCCGTCGTATTTCGATTTCACTAGCACTGTCCAAATTGATTTGTACGATCGATTTTCAGTTGCGATAGCCAATATTGCATAGTTATCAAATTACTCTCGAACGTAAACAAACAAAAACAAAATTCGTACTGCTGCCAACTTGCTGGCCGTTCGCGTTCACCTTGGTGGCACTACATAGCCTTACGTCCGTTAGTTGATCTGCTTGCCTATCTCCCTTATTCTAGTGCTAGGTAGTGAGGTACATACAAATATATTGACATATATTTATAGCTAGCAATATAATTGTATTAAAAAAAATTGAGGCTGTTGTAGCCATCTGGATAGGAGTCAAACGAGTACAAGTGAAGGGGTCGCTATCAAATTTGCGTATATCACGTGACGTAGGCATTGGTGATCGTATCGGACTAGCATAGTTGAGGTGAGTGGTTACATTCACACTTAACTAATATTTAAATGTAAGGTAATAGAAAAAAACGTTCGCCTATATACATTCGTTGTTGATTTAGATCGATTTTATATAAAATTGTTGAATGGATTGATTATCATATTTGTTAAGTGCACATATTGACACGGTATACACGACCCACGTATGTACACTAGTGTAGGAAAATTGATATTGACTGCTTACTTTCATCATGTTATTAATAATCAATATGTTATGATTTGTTGAATTTTTTTCCCATTTGATATTTTGATATGACTGTATATTGAAAGTTTATTGTTGAAAGGGTTGAAATGATATATACCCATAATTTAAATTTATTTATCCCACTTGGCCTAGGTAGAAAATTAAATTAAACACGTTGGTCTAAAAAGGAAAAGATTTTATTTTAATGGCGATTGTATGGAAATTTATATAGAAATGATTTGAAATTCTTTAATTTTGTTTAAATTTGAGATTTATTATTTAAATGAATCTGGGAAAGATAAATGATTTTGTTAGGAAAGGAATTTAGGAAATTTTTTATTAAAATAAATTCGATTTTTGATTTAAAATTTATAAAAATTGATTTAATTTGAATTGAAATTTTGAGATTTGAACTATTAAATTAAATGTTTAAGTTAAATCAGAAATTTGTTTCGAAATTGGAGTAAATCAAATTTATATGGAATATAAACGGTTTTATAAATTTTGGGAAATTTAGTATAATTTGTCTAATAAAATTATAATGGAGTTTTAAATTGTATAAAAAAAAATTTAAGTGGAAAATTTGGTTAAAATTTTGATTGAATTTTGGGGATGTAAACTTAAATAATTTTTTTTAGTTAAGTTGTTATGGGTTAAAAGGGATTTGAGTTTGAAATCGGAATATTTTTATAATGGATTTTGAAACGGGAATTGGGTTCGAGAAATTTGAAAATAATAAATCTCGTTTTATGAATCGTTTAAACCTTAACTGACCAAATGGTGTGAAAAAAATATACGTTGGGTTGTCAAAGAGACCGGGGCCGGATATTGGCATACTCTCTGTCAATCCCGGAACCACTTTGATAACCGTGCACGCGGTGGATATTACCCAGAATGTAGTGGTTGAACTGGCGACGTTTACCGAAATGAAGTAAGAGAACGATGATGGATAGCCTTGACATTCGTGTCATAATTAAAATGACAAAAACATGAGCCTATGTCTGGCCACTGAGGTTAGCTACCTCCAGCGACGTTGATCTTTCGTATTTCACTATAACTCGATGGGTGCACCTTTCTGTTTGGATTGATAGTCGTGGTCGGCCACGGATGGGTTACGCCCAGCCACAAAGGGTAAACTGGTAGAATCCTACATTAGGCATTGCCTCACGTGCCTTGTCATATTTACCCATGTACGAGCCCATTACTACTTTGGTTTAAACTGTAATGTGTTAAGGTGGATCAATGTAAAGCCTTAATGCTATTTTGATATTTATTTTACTGATAGGCATTATATATTATGGCATATATTATTATATATAAAGAGTTTGACGGATCCTTAGAGATGGAAAAAGTGTAACACCTCCTAAGTTACTTCGCATTGATTTATTGACATACATGAGAATATTAGTTCTGACTCGAGTATTTTGTTTCCATTTTGCTCGGGTCAGCCTGAGTATTTCTAGTTTGGAGAGCTTGTGTGAAGACGAAGGCATTTCTGGAGATTCTATTCTATTTCAGTTGTTTTATCAGTTTAGTTCGTTGTGTCAGTTAGATTTATTTTATTCCAGTTATTTTCCTTTCAGTAATTAGAGTGAAAACAATGTAATTTTTGAGTTCATGGCTTATTTATGTACTTATCTATTTTCCGCTATGAGACTCTGAGTTGTTTTTTATTTATTTTTGTATCTGTGTTCTGTGATTGATTCTATTTTACCCTAAATAACTATCTATCATTTAAGCAAATACTTGTGCTTAAAGGGTGGGTCGTTACATCTCGTAAGACGGGCCCACACATAAACACGGACACGTTTTACCTTACGTTAGCCAAAACCTTTCATATCAAAGCATCTTATATTATACTAGTGTCTATTGCATAAATAATATTTATCATAGCCGAAATAGTTACCCATATAGCATTTCGAGGCTATTCATTACGCCATTACAAACAAACTGCAACTCGTAGTGAGTTTAGATTTCCATACAAATGACCAAGTGAAGGGACTACCTTCCGATGGGTACACCTCTAGATGGATGTCCCGGGGCATTGAACATCTGCCCTCTACCAACACAAGACCGGCCTACCTCTGTAGCTTGGTAGTACTGAATATGTCATCCCTCGGTCGCTATCGACCTTTCCCGAGGGCCTTTATAGCATACAAACCACAATAATTTACATCCCGAACGTCATAGCGGGAAGAAATATATCTAGAAGAGGATGATCATATCCTAATTGGGAATGACCCACTTAGCTTTGCCCCATCTAACCATGTTTCGGTCATTTCCGGTTGATGAGGCCTGAGGTAACGATTATCTTTCACATATCACATCACTTTGAATGCCACATGGCCATTTCCGTTGACTACTATTGCCTTCCACAGAAATACAACCCTTGAGTTCGTATGTCTCAAGGAATATGTTAAGCTAAGAGAAGTTGCATTCTCCGCCACCACTGATGTACATTTGTAAAAATCAATGCATGTAATATTAGAAATGTAATGTCAGACATATTTTCATATAAGTTGTCCAGGAACAGGACAAACCAAAGATACTTTCCTACCACATTCTATCGAAAATCTTTAGGATTAGTAGCGGCGACCCTTGCAATGGATATTTCATAACGAAGAGACTACTGCTACTATATGTATACTGGGATTTTAACCCCAAACAATCAACAAGTAGTCCTCCACTATATCCTAAACATCAATATCATCACAACCTTTCACAATCGAACGCATATACATTGGTCTGAAGTGGTTTTCAGACAAACCGATCCCGGTCTGTTCGCATTAACAACGCAAAAGCGTTTCTCAACCTCACATAGAACTAAGTCTCATAGACTTAGCACATCTTCAACTTTCAACTTGTTATCCTTCAGCCAAGAAGGAAGCTCGATAGATTGGAGTAATACTCCGCACTACACGAATCAACATCCTCAACACAGACGATAATCAAGCATACACATATGGCTACATACTAAGTGTACGACTAAATAGTTTCCACATCAAGTCAAGGAACTAAAATGGCCAAATTTTGATAGTCGGTTATTTAACTATCAAAGCAAATAACAAATATCTAGCACCATATGCAATCACTAGGCCCTTAATATTTTATTAATTAAATCACTTTTCAAATATTCACTTCAAATTATCTTTGCAAAGATATAATTCCAAAACCATTTCAATATTTCATTATTTGAAAAACATTTCCATATACTTATATCGTAGTATAAGCATATTCACAAATTTCTTTATTTTCAACACTTAGAAAAAATTACATATACTTAAATCATGATTAAGTATATATTTTATTCTTTAAGGAAGACATTCTCTTAAACATATTTTTTTGGGTCAAAACGAATGTTGCGTAAAACATCATTACAACAACCCAATATCATTAGTATACGGATTCGATAATTAGATAGATATATAAATCCAATATACTATACAAAACATCTCCTTTCGAAAATCATCTACTATAATAACAGTGTTATAGTCCTTACTTTCCTTACTTCTTGAAAACGTCTATTTCAACAATGAATGTTGAAATCTATGTATTCGATACTTACACATTTTAAAACACCTTCAAATCATTTAACTCTATTTAAAAGATCACTTTTCAAAACATTTTAAAGGAATATTCACTGTCCAAAATCGTGAATATAATTCTCTAACCAAATTCATTTCTATTGCATATTTAATTTAAAGGATAATTCACTATCCAAATTCGTGGATTTAACTCCTTTAATAAACTTTCATGTTTGCTTATCAATTTCAATTGATTTCGGATTTATAAAACAATGTTTATAAATTCCGTTTATATTTTATGTAAAAAACTTCCATTTATAAAATTCATTTACTAACAAATTCCATTTATATCTCATTTATATGCCAAAATCCGATTATAAGTTAATTCACTTGTAAATCTCTTATTTGCAAATTCATTCTTTTTATAACTTCATAAATTCATAAATCTTATTGACTTATAAGATTCATTTATAACTTCATTTTAATACTTATGAAACTCCTTTATAATTCAATTATTTTGATTTATAAAATATCAATTTTATACATCATATTGTTCAACGACTAGTTTTCTATCAGTTTAGCAAATAGTCAAGAAGTTTCTAATTAAATTTAACCGCAAGCGCATGATTTTTATACGTGCCGAGTACAGGTCGATCTGCAGGGAATTTTTAAAATACTACTCAGTCAAATTAAACCAAGTTGAGAGGAAATTGTTGACTATAAAAAGAAGCTAAAGCTAGAATTGAAATGTGATTTAAAAACAATTAGAGTAAAGAACAATTTAGAGGTAAATCCACTCTCATATTTTTGCAAATCAACAAACAAATAATTTATGATCTCTAACTTTGATATTAAGTGAAATAATCATTGCACTTATCATAAGTATGGTTTGTTTATGTTATTAATTAACATAACTCAAGCCATCAAACTATAATACAACAACTATACCGCTTATAATTCCCATAACAATAAATCCAAAGCAAAAGCTATGATCTATTTGCTATTATAACTAGTAATATAGATCATCAAATTTTATTTTTACTTTCATTTTAAAATCAAAAACCAATTAGCAAATGATGATGCAAATTTTGTTTATATTGAATAAGAATAGCTCATTTGCAAAAGCAACATAAGTTATCAGAGCCACTTGTACAAATTTGCATCAAAATTCATTCTCATGAAGCACAAACCAAAAGAGATCATAAATCATAAAAAAATATTGAAATTACATGAAGTTAGAGAGCTTCATCACACTAAATTGAAGGGGTTTAGCTACTCATTTGTGTTATGAAATTAATACTTGTAAATTTCAACATGAAAAAGCAAAGGAAGAATGAGAGATTAACTACTAACTGTTTGCATAAAAATTAAAGCTACACTGCTTGCATTAATGTAAATCTAAGCTATGAACATTAAAAGAATGAGAGCATAGAAATAAACATTAACATAAAAAAAAGCATGTAGAAAAGAGAGGAGAAAGAGGCTTGGAAGCCATTTTTATTTCATAAAACATTTCCATTACAACTTGCTCACTTAATTTTCTAACTAATGTGAAAGAGTACAAGATATGGTCATGTACATAAGAGGGTTATTTATACATGCATAAAACCCTAATTCTATTTTTAAGGAGCTTCCTAAAATGCCCTTTAGTAAGTATAGCCACCAAGTAACCGTTAGCCACTAATTAATCCATCATTTAATGTGCATGAAGCTTTAACCTCCACTTAGTTGTCCATTAGCTTCTAATTGTACATTTAGGTAACTGGGTGGGGTCCTTCATTATTTGAACTTGAATTATTTCCTTTTCATTCCTTTGTATTTTCTTGTGCATGCATATATCATCATGAATCCCTCTCCATATGCATCAAAATATCCTATAAATCATAAAAATTGTCCAAGTAAAAATTCTTAAATTGACACATGCATAAGAATGAGCTTTTTGCCCCTGAATGAAGATGAAAATATGATGGTTTGAAAATAACTGAATTTTGGTTTTAACATATTAAAATTCCCAAATATGATGTTTATTTAAATAAAAGGAGATAAAATATGAATGTAAATATATGCACATTTACGTGCCATCAAATACCCCACACTTATCTTTTTATTTGTTCTCGAATATAGGAAAACTAAGATAAATCCGTTTTCATAGGGAGTATGATTGCATTGAGCATATGCAACAAGCCATTAAACCTCTGGGTGTCCCCAGTAGGACGAGTGTTGTCTTGTGAGGGTTTTCAGGGGATATTACCCATAAAATCCAAACGCAGGAAGAAAATATTTATAAATGCAAGATCATTTACAATGGGATGAATGCAAGTTTTTGAAAGTATTTACAAATGAAAGATTTACTTTTAAATATACACAAATAAGTTAAATATAAATCTTGGTCATTATGTTGAAAATTTAAGTCATTTACCTGTCAAAATTTCTAACAAAAGTTAAGTTGTCATAACAGATAGACTATAGTTTGGCTAGTTGTTTAACACAATGTAATTATGAAATGGCTCCTTAGTTGATTGTCAAAGTTTGTCAAAGTGGTATTCTCATTTCTTTTTAATAACAAGTTAAATCAAACAAGTTAAAATGATGCTTGGATTTCAATTGCTTACTCTCACTTACTTGAAAATTTCATTGATATTAACAATATTTACATATGCCTAACTTAGGTAAACTGAGGCCAGATATATTACCTGTGCACTGCCTTATGGACTAATGTAAGGGGAATACAGAGCGTTATGAGTGAACACACAAGTGTGAATACTTATCAACTGTAGGTGTTATTAAAAAGAATTTTTATATACATACACCTAACTCAGATAAACTGAGGCCAGATATACCGATCATGCATTACAAAGCATGGTGAGTGAACACACGTGTGTGAACACTTATCGACTGTAGGTGTTAAAAATATATATACATATATACAAATGTTTTTTTTTACTTATATATATTTTTTATTTATTTTCTGTTTTTTTAGAAAAAGAGAATTTTGCAAAATCATCTTAATACCATTTAACTTAGAAGATAAAAATATTATGACCTTTACTTTAAATTTACCATTTTTTAAGCAAAGATTTTTAGTTAGAACATACTTCATAATTAACATATATGAACCTTCCTATATACTAGTTAAACCATTGTTATTTGTAATCAAATTTCATTTTATTTTTTTAGGATAAATAAATTTTAAAATTTTCAATTTATTAACCAAAACTTATGCTCATCCCATAGTGTTTCTTCAAAAATAAATCAAAATGCTAAAAAGAAAATGTTTTTGAGATTTAGAAATTTTGAGATTTTTTTATATTTGTAGTTAAAATAAAATGAAAATTCAAAAATGCTATGAAGAAAAAAAATGAAAATGAAAATGAGACTCCCCCCACACTTAATTTTGAATGTGTCCCCACATTCAATGTACGATATAATGAGGGTAACGGGAAAAATATGTACATATTTACAAAAGAGGGTTAACATTCTTACTAGACGTAGTTAGGCTCATGAAGAATCATGAGCTCCTCCTTTGGGTTACTTGGCAATTCTAAGAAAGGTTTCAAATGATGACCGCTGACTTTGAAGATCGATCCATCCCTAGGGTTTTCTATTTCTATGGCACCATGTGGAAAAGCAGTTCGTACCACAAATGGTCTGGTCCACCTTGATTTAAGTTTCCCAGGGAATAAATGAAGTCTCGAGTCATATAGAAGAACTTTCTAATTATGAGAAAATGTTTTCTTAGGATTGACTTTCCATGAAAAAAAATTCCTTTGTAAATTTTTCATTTTCATATGCATCGTTCCTAAGTTCTTCTAGTTCGTTGAGTTGTAGTTTTCGGTTTTCGCCAGCTTTTTCAAGGTCAAAGTTTAAGTTATTTATTGCCCACAACGCTTTGTGTTCGATTTCAATGGGTAAATGGCAAGCTTTACCGTAAACTCATACCAAGGTTAGTTTTAAAACCAGTACGGTAAGTCTAAAGCACGTCGGTCAATTTTCGAGACCAATCTTTTCGATTTTTATTGACAGTTTTCTCAAAGATTTGTTTTATTTGATGATTTAAAACTTCAACTTGCCCACAAGTTTGAGGATGATATGGAGTGGATAACTTAAGGGTTATGAATATTTCTTCATTAATATTTCAAAAAATTGGTTGCAAAAATGGGTCCGTTATCACTGATTATTGTGTGAGGTGTGCTGAACCTCGAAAAGATGTTTTCTATGAGAAATTTTACAAAAACTCTATGGTCGTTGGTTTTGCACGGAATGGCTTTGACCCGTTTTGAGACGTAATCGACAACGAGAAGGATATATAGTTTCCAAAAGAATTGGGAAAAGGTCCCATAAAGTCGATACCACAAACATCAAATATTTCAATCGTAAGAATGTGGTTAAGAGGCATAATATCTCATCGAGAAATTCGTCAAAGCATTTGACATCGATCTCAAGTTTTGCAAAATTTGAATGAGTCTTTCAAAAGAGAAGGCAAATAGGAACCACATTGAAGCACCTTTTCCATAGTTTTTCGAGGACCGAGATGTCCACCGCACGCTTGATCGTGGCAAAATGAAAGAACACTCCTGATCTCATTATCCAGAATGCAACGTCGGATGATTTGGTTGGGACAATATCTGAAAAAGTATGGATCGTCCTAATAGAAATATTTCACTTGGGACATGAATTTGCTTTGTCCTGTTTAGACCAAGATGAGGCAGTTTCTTTAGCGACTAAGTAGTTCACTATATCAGCGTAACATGGATCGATAGAAATTGAAAGAAGTTGTTCATTGGGGAAGTTTTCATTGATTGGAAAAGAAGATGGTGCGTTTGGAAGACAAGATAAGTGATCGACTATGACATTATCAGATTTTTTTTTAACCTTTGATTGTAAGGTCAAAATCTTCAAGTAAAAGGATCCTATGAATCAAATGGGATTTAGCATCCTTTTTAGCGAAGAGATATCGTAGCGCAGAGTGGCCTGTGTACACAGTGATATGTGAACCTATCAAGTACGGTCGGAATATTTCGAGAGCAAAAACTACAGCTAGAAGCTCCTTTTCGGTTGTTGTGTAGTTGAGTTGAGCGTCATTCAAAGTCATACTTGCATAGTAAAGGACATGAAGGATTTTTTTGATGCATTTTCCTAAGTAGCACCAACCACAAAGTTAGAAGCGTCACACATTATTTCGAAAGGAAGATCCCAATTCGGTGCGCAAATGATTGGAGCAAAAATGAGTTCATTTTTGAGATGTTCAAAAGAAGTGATACTTCAGAGTTGCAATCGAATGGAACGTCTTTTCCGAGAAGAGTCCTTAAAGGACAAGCGATTTTGCTAAATTCTTTAACAAAGCATCGATAAAAGCCATCATGTCCTAGAAATCATCGAATGTCCTTAACAGTTCTGGGAATGGGTAGGTTTGCAATTACGTCGATTTTCACTTTATCTACCTCAGTGCCTTTATTTGAGATGATGTGTACAAGGACTATGCCTTGTTTGACCATAAGGTGGCATTTTTCCCAATTCAAAGTCAAATTTTATTCTTTACGTTGATTTAGAAGCAACTCGAGATGATGTTAACATTGCGAAAAAGAATCGCCAAAGATTGAGAAATCATTCATAAAAACTTCTAGAAAGCGTTCAATCATGTCAAAAAAGATTCCAACCGTGAACCGTTGGAAAGTAGCAGGAGCGTTACAAAGTCCGAATGACATACGTCGATAAGAAAATGTACTGAATGGACATGTGAACGTCGTTTTCTCTTGATCTTCAGGAGCGATGGGAATTTGGTTATAACCGAAATAACCATCAAGGAAGCAGTAGAATTCATGCCGGCTAAACGTTCAAGCATTTGGTCCATGAAAGGAAGAGGGAAGTGATCTTTACGTGTTGCGGCATTTAGTTTTTGATAGTCAATGCAAACACGCCAACCCGTTTGAGTACGAGTTGGAATAAGTTCGTTTGAATCGTTCCTGACAACGGTTAGCCTAAACTTTTTGGGTACAATGTGAATTGGGCTTACCCATGAACTATCAGAGATTGGGTAAATGATTCCGTTGTCGAGAAGTTTAAGAATTTCATCACGCACCACATCTTTCATTTTTGGATTAATCCATCGTTGTGTGTCACGAACAGGCTTGGCATCGTCAATTAAATGGATGCGATGTTGAACAAGAGCAAGACTAATTCCCTTTATATCGGAGATCGACCATCCAATCGCTTCATTGTTTTTCGAAAGAATAGAGAGAAGAAAAGTTTCTTGGTCAAGAGAAAGATCGTTAAATTTATGACAGGACAAGTTTCATATTCACCTAAGTATGCGTATTTAAGGTGATCGGTAAGTGGTTTGTGGTCCAACATTGGGAGTTCTTCAATCGAAGAATTGGGCTGAGATTCAGAATCAGCTGGAAGTGATTCAAAGGGAAGAGTGTCTTCAATTTCGTTGGGAGTTTCGTGAAACAATCTTTCGTACTCCGCTTCGCGTTCGTCATTAAGGTCAAGTGTCTCGTTTTCGAAGTTTTCGTGAATGGCACTAACTTCCAAAGTTTGGTCCCGAGGTTCATTTGAATGGCTTTCAAGATTGAAAATGTTAAGATCCAAAGTTATGTTTCTAAAAAAGATTTTCATCGAACCGTTATGATAATTGATTAAGGCATTTTAGGTGGCTAAGAATGCTCGCCCTAAAATCAATGGAATTTGACTCAAGGGATTTGTCACGGGTTGTGTTTCGAGAATGATGAAATCAACGAGGAATATGAATTGCCTTATTCGAATAAGCACGTCCTCGATTTCTCCCATAGGCTTCTTAATCGAGCGGTCGGCAAATTGAAGCGTGACTTCGTAGGTTTGAGCTCACCTAACCCTAATTGTTCGTGTACAGAGTATGGAATCAAATTGATACTCGTGCCTAAGTCTATCAAACATTTGTCAATCGTCTTGTCTCTAATTGTACACGAAACTGTAAGGCAGGCAGGATCATTGTATTTAATGGGCATGGATTGGGAGAATACTTCACTTAAACTGGCGGCTAAGAAGACTTTTTTGGGCACTTGAGTGTGTCGCTTTTGGATACACAAGCCCTTAAGAAATTTTGCGTTTGTAGGGACTTGCTGAATGATGTCAAGAAGCGGGATGTTAACTTTTACTTGCTTAAAATTTTCCAACATTTTTTCCATTTGGTCCGAGTGTTTCTTTGGTCGAAGGCAATGTGGAAATCGAACATGATACTCGGTAGGCGGGTCTACTCGAGTAGAAGAAGAATTTTGATTGTCATTCGATTCAACGTTTGGCTCCACGTTCTGTTCCGATTTGTTTGAAGCGTCGAGTGAGGTTTTTGGTAAATCGTTGGGTTAACGACTTGATTATCGATTTGTTTACCGGAACGTAAAGTTGTGATAGCATTCAATTAGGTGACGTTGCTATTTTGAACAATATGGGCTTGATTTGAATTTGTATTTTGATTTCTGGGATTTGGAATTGGTTAGCTTAGGAATGTTCCACGTTCGCGTTCACTTACAGACGTGGCTAATTGACTCATTTGCATTTCGAGTTTTGTAATTGATTGGTTTGTGTTTTGCATATACGAGGTCAATAAATTTTGCAAATTGATGTTCGATTGAAGGCTTTGAGTAGTTGCCTTAGCCAACGTTTCAATCGTTTTCTCAAGTGAACTTAAATGTTTATCGTCTTGGGGTGGATGCGCAGAATTTGGTTCAAATTTGATGGTTGTGGTTGATTATGAGACGGACCCACAAAGTTTGGTTGAAAAGTGCTGGGCTGAAAGGGAGGATTCGAAGCATTATTCAGGAATGCTCGAAAATTAGGACGAATCGCATTCGTGTTGGGATTGTTTTAGTTCCACGTAAAATTAGGATGATTTCTCCAACCAGGGTTGTACGTTGGAGGAAACGTGTCATTTTTGGTTTTATTGAAAGCATTGATTTGTTCGACAGAATTGGGACACTGATCGGCTATATGATTAGCATCATTGCATTTATAACACATCGGTTGGGAAGCTTGGTTCATTTGATTCGATGAAAAACGTTATCGAATTTTTTAATCATTGTGTCGATTTTAGCTTCCAAAGCAAAAGAAGATTCTATTGAGTGTGCACTCGATTGTGAGTAAATTGATTTTTCGTTCGATCGTTCCCATTGGGATGATTTTTGGCAAGGTTTTTAAGAAATTGTCAAGCATCGTCGTGATGTTAGGCAAGAAAATTGCCTTAGCACATGATTTGAGCATGGTTCGTGAGCTATTTTTGAATCCATCGTTTAAGATTTGGCAAATCATCCATTTTTCAAAGTTATGGTGTGGACATTTTATCAAAAGCTCTTTGAATCTTTCAAAATATTTTTCGAATTGTTATCCCTTGAATTGATGAAAATTTACAATTCCGTTTCAGATTCTACTCGTTTTTCCAAGGGGTAGAACTTTTTGAAGAAAGCTTTTACGAATTCTTCCCAAGTTTTAATCGAGTTCGATGGTAAGCTATACAACCATTTTTCAGCGTAATCCGTAAGAGCGAATGGGATTAATCGAAGTTTGATTCTCAAGAAAATATATGGTCATCATGTTCGAAATTGCCAAATTTTGAAAGTGTGGCAATATGGTTCGACTGAATTTCAGAGTGGTTACCCGTAGGGGTGGGTAACATGATGCAAGATGGAATAGAAACTCTATCGGGAAAGATTCTATCCATAAGAGTTCAAGGGGCGTTCTCCTTCGCCATTTCAGGAGGATCGTTTGTTCGAGTTAAACGATTAGTTGTTGAGTCGGGAATCCAAATATTCGTAGAAGTGTCATGAGTCCAAGAACTCCCGCACTAGTGAAAGTCGAGAGGAGAAAGAAGTTAGAATCGAGTTTAGAGAGTGAAAGAAAATTTGAAAAACGAAGTGAAAATTTGTTTTTTTTGTTTTTTGTAAAGGGAGAAAACTATTTACCCAGTGTAATTTATTTCAATAGAGAAGTTTGCTTTTTTTTTTTGGTTTTCCAAAAAAAAATTTATGTTTTTTTTGTTTTCAAATATTTACTGTTAACGATAAAAATAGCTTTAACGCTAACACCCGGTGTATATCGTGATGAAGTGAAAGCACCACCCGTCTGCACGGGAAACAAAGTAAAAAAAAATAGCCGAAAAGTAAAAGAGACAGAGATTTTTATAGTGGTTCGGCTTCTAACAAGCCTACATCCACTTTACATTCTCCATTATCTTCTTCGAGCACACTTTTACAAGATCACAATACTTTACAACACGATTTCAAGATTACAACACGATTTACAACACGATTGAACAAAGAGATTAGGACTTTAATGATGTATTGCTTCTTGGATTCTCTTTGATGATGTAGATCTCTTGATGAAGATTCTTTGATGGTTGAAACGTTGGAAGAGTCGAGAAATCTGTAGAGTCTCGGCGTCTTTTCCTTCGAAAAAAAAATCCCTTTGTCGTTGGAGTAGGTAGAGTATTTATAGGAGAGTTCGGAGTTAGGTCGGCTGGGTTTAGGTCGTGAGCGACCTAAGATAGGTCGTAGGTCGTGGGTTGATGAGTCACGACCTAAAGGGATGGGTCAGTAAGCGGCTTATCATGCTGAAGTACCAGGAGCGACTTACGAGCGACCTATGGGAGTAGGTAGGTCGTAAACGACCTAAGGAGGTATGGTGCGCGACCTAAAGGACTGATGATCTAAAGGAGTGAGTAAGCACTAGGTCGTTAGGTCGGGAACTAGTTAGGTCGTTAGGTCGCTAGGTCGTAAGGCTTTAGGTCGCTGGAGTGTTAGGTCGGGAACTAGTTAGGTCGTTAGGTCGCTAGGTCGTAAGGCGTTAGGTCGCTGGAGTTTTTAGGTCGCGGGGCTACTGTAGTTTCTGAAATGGTTGAGTCGCTTTAAACTCGTTGGATATTCCATGCCCTAGGTCGCATACCATTTTGGACGGGGCGCTGCCCCGCACCCCGTCGGGGGCGCTGCCCCCTGGACCCCTGCGACCTGACCGGTCAGGTCGAACACCGTAGCGGTGGCGTTGCCCCCGTACCCCCACCTTGGAGGGTTGGCACCCCCCTGGACCCCCCTCCGTAGGGGATTTTAGATGAGAAATCATTTAATAGAACTTGTTTTGTTGAGATGCTGAGTTGACCAATCTTTGAGACGAGCTATCTTGCTTTTCTCGGTCGATCTTTTGATATCACGGCCTTGCTAAAAAGGCGGGATAACACTTACAAATTTTTTGTTTTTAGTAAATGGAAATTTGATTTTTTTTCTGAGTTTACAAAATTTTTGTTTGTTTTTGAATTTTGAATTTTTTTTCTTTTTGAAAAGATTTTATATTATTTATTTATTTATTGGATTTTTTTCGATTGAAATTTTCAAAGGAAAGGAAAAAAAGGAATTTTTTTGTTAAAAACTAAGTAAAGTAAAATTTACAAATTTTTTTGAATTTTGGATTTTTTGGATTTCTTTTGTTTTTTTAAATATGCATGAACTAATGCAACTAAATGAATGCAAAGTACTTAATTATAGATTTCTGTCCTTTGTACCTCCCAATCCAAAATTGTATAATCATACTTTGTCTTAAATCAACAAAAATATTTCTCAACTGGGTAACATGCAGGGGTTATCGGTGCACTACAAATCTCTGTACCAATGCAACCGAAGGTTTAAGTACCTTCAGAGGAATAATTAGTATAATATTTACGAATCACCGTAATTTTTATAACTGGTTATTACTCCGCCGTAGCCTAGACACCAAGAAATAAAATTGTTCAAAGAAAACAATTGTGAAGATACAATTAAGATCTAAGTGAGCTCGTGACACCCTTAAGTTGAATGTCTAACCTTTATTATTAGTCAAATTCTACGATGAAATGCATTTGTAGGTAAGAAAAAGGTGATGAAATCCCCCACCTTATGTGAATTGGATTATTTCCCTTAAAAAGGAAAGCAAGATGAGATGGATGCAAAACAAAAATTAAGCGTGAATTTACAATACAACTAAAATGAAGTTTGTTTTTGTTTTGGCTTTTGAAATGTTTTTTTATAAATGCAAATGAAAGCAACTAACAATGCAATTCAAGTAAAAACAAGAGCAAATGGTGGGATACCAGAGCATGCAGATTATTAGCAATTTATTTTTAAAGCGACAATTTTTTTTGGCCAACAAGCGGAGCAGTTTATAGCAGCAAATCCTTATTTATCTGCTTTGGCATCCTTTACAAAACCAACAAAATGAGTTGCATAGTTGGCCTGGCCCAAATACACTTACAAAGTCATAACTCACTCCCACAAATTCTGTTCTTCCTTAAAAAACGCAATTCTTAGAAAAAATAGAAAACAAAAAGTTTGCAAAGAAATTTTGGTCGCGAGTTTGAGTTCGCTTGGTCGGCAGTGGGTTTGGGTCCAGACTTTTTCTTCGAGAACGGTAGGCGATTGAGGTGAAGTCGTAAGTGATTGAGGCGGAGCGTCTTGCTGGGTGTTGCTTATTGAAGCGTGTTATGCAAATTGTTGTGCTGTGCTAGGAGGAGAAGTTGGTGGTCAGTGAAGTATTTAGGGATAGGTGTTGCTGGAGTTTGGTGAAGTAGTGGTTGTTTAAGAGAAGCAGCAGTAGTGGTTCTGTGGATTGGTCATGATGGTGGGAGGAAGTAGCCGCGATGATGTTGGGTTAAGGCATTGTGGGTTTCGAAGTTTGAGTGGAGGTCGCAGAATTGGATTGAGGAGCGATTTTTGTCGATTGTTCAAGAATTCGAGTTGTTCGAGAGGAGTTTGGAATTCATGGAGAACGCAATGGTCAGAGATTGTAGTTGGTTAGTTGGTGAGTTCAAGTTGTGATGGAAGTTGAAGTAGTGGTAGACGAGGTTAATTCTAGAAGCAGGAGTTTCTGTGTTGTCCGATGTCACTGCAATTGCTGTTGTCAGGTAGCTTCTGTGGTCTGGTAGTAGAACGACAGAGGTATGTGACTACGTATAATATTGTTTGTTTTGTTTGGGTTGACTGTTGTTGATGGTGAGAATTTAAAATTGTAATGTATGAATTTGAAGTTGTATATGGTCGGAGAAGCACACTGATGAATTTTGACAGTGAATAGTGAAGGGGGAAAAGGAGGCTACGTAAGTAAGATGTTGAATTGGGTTTGATCAGTGGGTAGCTGATTGCAATGTTGTCAGTGATTGAGTTGTGGAGTTGATGGAATGAGGCGTAAGGAGGAGTTTGTTGACAGAGGTGTGTAGAGGCTTGTAAATGTATATGCGGTTGACACAGAGAAGGACAGAGAGAAGAGGCTTGTGGTGACTGCAGGATGTGAATTTTGGGGATTTGCATGATGAAGGTTCAGGTATGTCAATTGTATGGATGTCAAAGCAAGTGTTGATGAATGTGATGAAGGAGGGTGCATGCAAGTTTGATGGTATGTAAGTGAGTTGTAGTTGAAGATGAGGTGGTTTGCACTTGCAAAGTAGAACAGTCCGGTGGTATGAAGTTTATTGAAGACTGAGCAAGTTGTAGAAGGCGGGGGACTTTGAGTTGTGGGATTTGATGTGGTAACAGTTGTATAGAGGGGAATGTGCAGGCTCTGTGCACAGTGCGCAATGAACAGTGAAGCAGAGAGGAAAAGTAAAATTGCAAACAAAATTAAATTTGTAAATGAACAGGAAATAAAATGTTTTTGTTTGGAAATTGTGATGTGTTTTTTTAAAAAAATCTATATATATATATATATATATATATATATATATATATATCACCAATTGCAAATGGAAATAAAAAGAAAACAAGCACACAAATGCATGCAAAAATCAAACAAACACACAACAATTTTTTTTAATGCAAACACACTAATTCAAATATTAGAAAATAAAATCAAAACAAACTCTCTGGCAACGGCGCCAAAAACTTGTTCAACGACTAGTTTTCCATCGGTTTAAAAAACAGTCGAGAAATTTCTAATTAAATTTAATCGCAAGCGCACGGCGTACAATTTTAGAATGTGGCAAGTACGGGTCGATCCGTAGGGAATTTTTAAGATTTCAAAATTCTATTCAATCAAATGAGGAAATTGTTAACTACAAAAAGAAGCTAAAGCTACAATTGAAATGTGATTTAAAAACTATTAGACTGAAAACAATTTAGAGGCAAATCCACTCTCATATTTTTGTAAATCAACAAATAAATAATTTATGATCTCTAACTTTAATATTAAATGAAATGATCATTGCATTTATCATAAGTATGGTTTGTTTATGTTATTAATTAACCATCAAACTATAATACAACAATTATACCATTTATAATTCTTATGAAAATGACGCCAAAGCAAAAGCTATTTTAAGTATGATCAATTTACTATTGTAACTAGTAATATAGATCATAAAATTTCATTTTTACTTTCATTTCAAAATCAAAAACCAATTAGCAAATGATAATGCAAACTGTGTTTATGTTGAATAAGAATAGCTCATTTGCAAAAGCAACATGAGCTATCAAACCTACTTGTATAAACTTGCATCAAAATTCACTCTCATGTAGCACAAAACAAAAGTGATCATAAATCATAAAAAATGTCGAAATTACATAAAGTTAGAGAGCTTCATCACCCCTAATTTGAAGGGGTTTAGCTACTCGTTTGTGTTATTAAATCAATACTTGTAAATTTCAACATGAAAAAGCAAAGAAATGAAAACCAAGCAAAGGAAGAAAGAGAGATTAACTACTAACTATTTGCATAAAAATTAAACCTACACTACTTGCATTAACGTAAATCTAAGCTATGAACATTAAAAGAAAGAGAGCATAGAAATAAACATTAACATAACAATAAAGAAAAGCAGTAGAAAAGAGAGAGGAAAGAGGCTTGGAAGCTATTTTTATTTCATAAAAAATTGCCATTACAACTTGCTTTCTTAATTTCCTAAGTAATATGAAAGAGTAGACGATATATTCATGTACATAAGAGGGCTATTTATACATGCGTAAACCCTAATTCTATTTTTAGGAAGCTTTCTAAAATTCCCTTTAGGAAGTGTGGCCATAAAGCAACGATTAGTCACTAATTAATCCATTATTCAATGTACATGAAGCTTTAACCTCCACTTAGTTGTCCATTAGCTCCTAATTGTACATTTAGATAAGTGAGTGGGGTCCTCCATTATCTTGAACTTGAATTATTTCCTCTTCATTCCATTGTATTTTTTTGTGCATGCATATATCATCATGAATCACTCTTCCATGTGCATCAAAATATCCTATAAAAATCATTAAAATTGTCGGAGTAAAAATTCTTAAATTGACACATGCATAAAAATGACCATTTTGCCCTTGAATGAAGATGAAAATATGATGGTTTGAAAATAATTGAATTTTTGTTTTAACATATTAAAATGCCCGAATATGATGTTTATTTAAATAAAAGGAAATAAAATATGGATGTAAATATATGCACATTTATGCATGTTACTTATATACATACCATTTATAATAAATTCAAAAATCTCAATTCAACTTATTTTACAAAATAGTTAACTCCATATTTCAAAAATCACATTTTGATTCCATTTAAATAAACTTCTTGTTTTAATAATTTAAAAATAATTATTAAAACTTATGTAACTTCAAAAATCATATTTAAGTATATTTCACAAAAATCATAATTTTTATAACATAAAAATTATAAGTTTTTTTTATTTAATATGAATTCATTTCATTAACAATTCAAAAAAAAATATCTATTTTCAAAATCACTTTGAAATCCTTTTTAATTTGAAATCGTCATTTTAATTTTTTTTAAAATTCTAAAATATGGCCCAATGCTGCAAAATGCTAAACAAGGTGATTCACATCAATCATATCAATCTTAGCATCCAAAACATCATATATCCTATAATAACAGCATATATATCAATATCTACAAATAAAATCAACACTAGTGAGTAATCCAATTGGATCCCTTCAACCTGCCACC
Organism: Allium cepa; assembly: GCA_030765085.1. Classification (NCBI taxonomy): domain Eukaryota; kingdom Viridiplantae; phylum Streptophyta; class Magnoliopsida; order Asparagales; family Amaryllidaceae; genus Allium; species Allium cepa. The sequence continues at coordinate 1,045,225,349 of CM060929.1, forward strand.
TACAACAAATATACATATTACAAAATATATACAATATTCGCTTTGAGACAGACGCACGTACAAAGGGTCATCCGCTCATACACGAGAACATATAGGGTCTCATCTGCTCCAATGGGCAGGAATATATCCAAATACTAATCAGTATATATACCATATATCATATATCATCCAAATAATCATAAATCCACATAAAATAAATTTATTCCCGCTTATATAAAAATATTAGTGAGTCGGAAAGAGTGTGTTGTACTCACTTTGATCCCAATAGCGGTTATAGTGTTTTATTCCAAATAAAATTAAACAGGCATTTAGTTTTGCCCAAAATTTTCACTAGCTCCAATTAATTCCAAACTAGCTCACTCGTCAATACGGACCCAACGCAATTCGTTTCTTCAAAAACGGGCCTCGTATGAAGAAGTTATGATTTTTTAAAGTTTGTACAAATTTTATATAAATTAATTACCTTTTATTTTATTTTTAAACCTTTAATCAAATCATGACCGTTTGTTTCTATTTCCTTAGATCATGGCCGCTATTCCTTTCTTCTCCCCCTGGTTTCATACGCGCGAAAACAACCCATCGGCCGCCTCCCTCCACCAATTATCGCGACCCCTACGACCAACTATTCGACGATCAGGGACCTCTACATCGAAGCCCAACGCCAAGTACACCTTGCTAAATTGGATCTTGGCTGTTGAAAAAATATATCTCGCTGCCCTCTTCAATGTTGCAGTTGAAAGTTTCCGTAAAAGTGGACGGATTGGGAGATAATTAAGGTGGAAGATTCAAACGTTTATTGCCATTGAACAGAGAACGATGGGTTGCCCTAGGGAATTAGGGTTTGTGGAAAATAGAAAATGTTGAGGTCCTTGTATATAAAATTTCACGACACTATTCATCCGAAAATTTTCCGAACTCCAATCGAAGTATGCCGCCTGGCGTTTATAATATTTTACCCTTATTTCGAATACAATGGAATATATGTCGGAAGCCAATTCGATCGTATTTGAAAGATAGGTTTTCGTATCGAATTATTTTAAAATAAAATTTACTTAAAAAATTTCTACGCGTTTTAGCTTCTCTGAACAAACCGTAAATCCGATTGACATGAAACTTTAAATCCTACAATACTATAACATTACGGATACAATGAAACTAGCTTCGTCAAAATCCGAGACTGTATTAAAAATGACTATTTATACACGTTAATGAAATATTAAAATATTCAGTTTCTATAAATTTACTTTTAGTTAAATTTTAAAATTTCTCTAACATCATTCTAACTAAATAGAATTTAATTCATATTTATAAATCATATTTAGTCACATTAAATTCAAATTCCAATTATTTCTGCAATTACAAATATAAAATTAACAATTTAATTATCCAATTAAATCAAAATATTCGAAATACAAGTTATTCGACTTATAAAATTAACTTCTGAATATTTAAAATCAATTAAATATCCCAATTTCAAATGAGTGAAATTCTGGATCGTTACTAACAGCATGCCACGATTTAACTATAATCATAGCAGAGTTTCCACATTCAAGTTCGACGATATTCTCAAGTCGAGAGAATTGTGTAATATTGTCACATCGATATTTTTGGTTTGACCTTAATTATATTAACCAACAATTAACCAAGTGAGTCATTCCACAGTTATGCAATAACTATCAGTTCGTAACCCCTTGGTGCCCTAGTAGCCATGAGTAATATACTGCCAAACATTTGGAGGGCATTGTGAACTCAAATCTCAACGACTATATCGATATCCAGTCTCGATACATCTTGACCAGAAATATTTAAAATGATATGTTTATTTTTATCGTGTGATAAATTTCTCATGATTATAACACATTAAGTTATTATCACAAAATATATCATTTATGAATTTTCTATTAAATACACATGAATTAATTAATTAATATAACATATTATATCAAATATATAATAGGAAAAAAACAACTTTTAGTTTGAATGAGATTTTATTATAGAGTTAAGAACTTATACCAAATTATAGAATTACCCTTAGGACATTCTCCTATCTCTATCACTATAGTCGCTTGATGGTTGCCATACTATGGTTTAACTATAATCAAAGTGAAATGTCCATATTAAAGTTCAAGAATATTCTCCATGCCATAGTTTAGCAATGTTTTCGTGTTTTTTAAAAAATCAATGGCGACCGTTCTTTCTACTAATATTTTTCCTAGAGCTTCCTAACCTCCTCACTTCTCTCCACCTCATTTCTTATGTCTTTATCATCTCTGCCTTTCGTCCTTCCATGCCATGCTCCTCTCTCGATAACCCCAAGTCATTGTCTTCTTCCAAAATGCCCTCGTTGACCAAATCTGGCCATGTTTTGAGTGACTCCTCTTTTCTAGACACCTCCGATCAAGCGCTTGTTGATTTCCCTCCCTTGAGTTCACTTTGTTAAGTCAACAATCTCCTATTTCTGGTTCCGCTCCTTCTTGTTTGCTGCAATAATAATGTGCAGTCTTTATTTGAAGTTGTTGAGTCAGTTCTAGTGTCGCCTGCCCCCATCGAGCCTAATAAATGGTCATCCTTATTTTAAGCTTTGCTGCAAAACGCTGGCATTTATTCTTTTCGCTCCTTTGAAATAGTTGAGATTGATGGAGCGATATTTCCTTCAAGTGAAGTATTGCAAGCGGGTATAGACCATTGGTATGATTATCTGGCTCGTTCTTTCCTGGATTCAAACCCGTCTTATCATCTTATCAAAGATCGATGTTGTAATGCATGGAAACTCCGAAGTGGTCTCCAAATGCATTTCGATTACTCTGTTATATTTCAAATTCTTGAGAAGCAATGAAAGACTTTGTGTTTTTTAGGCTGATTTGATCCTTATTGATGGGAAGCCTTTCATTCTTACTACTCGGAGCCCTATAGTGGACATAGCTAGGAAGCCGATATTATATATCCCTGTTTAAGCCCACTTCTCAAAAGCCCCTTCTATTTTACAACCATGATTAGGCTCAACTAGTTGCTGGCCTTATTGGAAAATTGAAATGTTTTGATGTCAATACCATGGCTAGAAAAAGATTGGTGTATGCAAAGGCTTTGATTGAAATTACTCCTGATAAACCATTGCCTTCAAAGCTTAGGGTAAGAATAGCCGAGGGTAATGAGGCAGAGGTGGAAGTTTGCTACAGTTGGAAATCAGATATATGCATATGTTGTTGGTCTTTTGGTCACTGTGTTGAGGTTTGAAAGTTTGGGGCAGTCGGTTTGCTTCAGGCAATTTCTGCTAAAATTTCTTTTCCACGACCTCCTGCCAGGAAGTGAGTTCCTAAGCCTAGGCCCGTTGCCCCTTTGAGGTGAGGTTTAGGATTCTAACCCCATTTTGGATCCTTTTTCTTGTATTGATCTGCCTCATGATGCCTCTTTGCCTCATGATGCGATGGTTTCAACTATAGGGATTCTCGAGAATCGTGCTATTTATTAGCATCGAAGTGAGTGTTATTGGGTTCATGAAGCATCCGAAATGAGACATAGACCATCGACTAAGAGTTTCCATATGTTTGTCAGTGGTGATGATGAAGACTGTATTTTGTCGTATCATGTAGATGGGGATGGATTGTTCTTATCTTCTGTATGTATGGACGGTGAGCGTAATTTGGTTGTCTTAGAGGATGACACTTAGGGTAGGAAGTATTCGTACTAGTGTCATTCTATGCACTTTATGCTTTACTTGGCATTGCTGTTTTCAGGGTATTTGCATGTCTCAAGGCGTTACTCTGATGGAGGAAGCAGTTGTGATGACGAAGTCTAGTCATCCTTGTCACTTAATAGTTTATGTGCTTCTGCCTAACTCCTATGTTCATTTCTCCTTTTCTTCGTTTAGTTCTTCTAGCCCATGTGTTGAACGTCTATCTTAATGGTTATTAATACCAGCAGGCAACCCACTCAAAAGCTGGCTAGCTTTGCTATAAAAAAATTATTTTCTAAACGAGAGGAATACAACATCATCACTATTAGATTTCCTGTTTGTCCTACTTGTTATTAATCAATAGTAATGGGTGAGTCATTCCATGGTTATTTAATAACCATGGTATGTAACTCCTTAATGCCCCAACAACTATGAGTAAAACATTGCTCAACATTTGAAGAGAATTATGTACTTTGATATCAAAGGATGTATCTCAGAACATCTCGATCAGGAATATTTAAAATAGTATGTTGTTTCATAATGTGATAATTTTCTCATGATTAAAACCATTTGTAATTATTATTACACAACATATTTAAAGATTTTCTAATAAATGTAATTTAAATCAATTACTTAGTCAGTTATATCACTATATAACAAAGTATATGATAGAAATCAAACTCCTTATTGACGAACAAGATTTATCACCGAGTTAGATATATGACAAATTATATAATTGTTCCTTTGACACACCTCTAACTCTCTTACCTTTGTTCACTTTGCTTCTCATCTTATTATATTTTTGTGGATATTACAATGATATGTAGATACGTATAAATCAGTGAAACACTACTTCAAAAGATTAAACCTATGACAATCGACCAAGTATATGTGATTTTTTCAATATATCAATACTTTTTATATTAAATTTTTTCCGATCCATCTCCGGTGGTGTTCCCTTCTATTTATAGCGTTGAAAACAACTTATTTGAATAGTGGTTTATATGTTGAATATGCAAATATATGATTTTTGTTTAATGATAATAAACATATCTATATACATATATTCATTTGAATGTATTTGTTTTTATACTATTTTATTTTCACATAATTAAATAAATATTTGCTGAATAAAATAAATAACACAGAATTTAAAATTCAAACAGATATTTTATGTAAACAAATATTTATTACGATTTTGAATAGTACAAATTTGCGCTCTCACTATATATACAAATTTTCAATTACAATACATTTCAATTTACATAACTGTCCTCACTACATATCACTCGTTCAGTCATATTGGTTCTTCAACTGTATTCCCATTTGTATCCTACCACTGTAACGATCCAGATTCCAGCGTTCGAAAATCGACATCCGTATTTCACTTGTACTCAAATGCCACAGATTCAAACGCCAAATCTGGTTCGCCGGAGCTTATAATACATTAAGTACAACGACATAGCGGAATAAATGAATAATATTATTGATACAACAATGAATACAATATCTGATACAATATAATACAACAATATCAGAGACAATAACAGCAATGGAAATCATAACAACGGAAGAGATAACTCAAATATGATCTTCGATAAAGAGTGAATCCAAAATCTGCAACTCCAAACCAAAAGCTCATCCCAAAAGCTATGAGGACTCCAATCCAATAAGCTCGAACCACCATCATGATAGCTTGTAGCAAATGCGATCCCAAAGGCGTTTGCCAACCAAAATCTTCAAAGATCCAAAGACTGAAGAAGATTTCCAAATGCTACCAAACCAAAGATTTTGAAAGCTATCGAATCTACACCTATTATTGGATTATCTGAAAAACCCAACCCTAAACTGCCCGCATATGAGTTATCTGCAAAATAAACACTCACATAGTAAAATTGAAAAAGAAATATTTGCGCAATATAAAATAAAATGTGTATTTTTCAAAATATTATTCTCCTCAGTTATTTGGGTTATTCGTCATCATTTAGTTTTGAATTCATCAAACATGAACAACTTACGACATGCTAGTGTATCACTGTACATGCCACAAGGCCATGCACACCGATATATACTTGATAAAACTGTAGGGGCAAGTGAGCACAAGGTCAAACCCAATCAAAAGCTAGGTTCAACTCAAGTGAAATACAAATAAAGTCATGATACGGGCACAAGTTCAAACCCAAGCCAAAACTAAGTTCAATTCAAGTGCAATACAAAAACAAAAATTGAATGACCAAGTTTTAATGACCAAAAGCCTCAACTCAAAGAGCAACAAAACTAGAGTATGTAAACAGCCTTAAATAAAGAGGCACAAAGAATAAACGAAACAAAATGGACAGACTAGAAAACAACACATGTACACATGAACCAACAGACCATCATGATCGCAACAGAATGCACACAGTAATGCAATATAAAGATGGAGTGAGTGGATGTACACATATGCATCGGTCCAAATGAAACAACATGTAGACCAGATACAAATGGTCAAGAGCAAACTACATGATTGAGAATGGATATAGTAATATCATGGATTGTTATGGAGAGGCAGGCAAAAGATATATCAATTGGTCTGCAAAAATGACCGGAGGCAACTCCAAGCATACTACACATGAACATGTACAAAATTCAACTAGACCAGAGACTCCAACCAGACTTCATAATGAACACAAATGACTCAAAGCACATGATTCAATACAACTGAATACAAGTGCATATATACAACAAGCACATGACTCAAAACATCATCATTGAAGACCAGAGAATCAAGTGCATAACTACATGAACTGGATCGAAGAACAGACACAAGAAAACAATGAAGCAACCAGACTACAATGCACTAGATCATCTAAATCCAGATCAGAGATCACACAATATGAATGCAATGTAATGCAATAAGGACATAGCAGGCGCATGGAGATTCAAGTGAAACAAGTCAGTACAACATGAACTACTCGAACACATAAACATATGTATATGAACTACAAGCAATAAAACAACAAAACATAGTGAATCAGACTTCAACCAACATAGTAATGGTCAGAACAGAACAACAACTCTACATAAGTACAAGCTCTGCTTCAAATACACCATGTCTATACATAAACGACCAGAAATGATACTAGAGCCATCAAACATATACACACACATATATGGATATATTTACATGAAGTGACATACAAATATATAGTAAAAATTATGAAGCCATGAAGTTGTAAGGAAACAATTTCCAAATAACGGATGTTCTAGGTGATAACAAGAATCGATCAAGTCAGAATCAAAACCAGAAAATAACAAAAATCGAATGAGTCTATATTATCACAAATTCAAAGTGGCCAAAGTCAACAGTGAACAAATTTCCAAAGCAAATGCAAGCCGTGGTGACCAAGCAAGCATATTAGAAAATATATGAATTTGAACTAGTCTAATCAAATCGTATGCACTCAAGCAAAATCGAACTGTAGAAAAAAATTATCAAATGAATTCACTCGATTGAATATTTAGGGAATTAAACCTTATAAATATCGTCAACATCATCGGCATTAATAACCATCAAGTTCAAGCAAATTAATAAAAAAAGCAAAAGGGAAATCACATACCAATTCAAATCGAACTCGATCGAGAAGCAGCCATGTGCAAATCAAAGAAATGATCGATCGACAAAGCAAGTAAAGTGAAAACATCTATTTGATCGATCAATTGAAGTCGGCGCCTTCCAATTTACAAAAACCCTAATTGTTATAAGAGGAAATGAGGCAGTCATTTTCAACACAAAGGAGAGGATACGGCCGAAGAAATATAAAGAAAAAGGGGGATCGTTTTTTTATTATCACTTAAATCTTTTGGGTCGGCATCTTTAATTCATATCGGGCTTTTAATTATAAAATAGGGTTTTTATTTTTGTTTAGTTGTTTTATTTTGTGTTTCTCTTTTAAACTTTGGTAAAGTCTAGTCGTGTGACTAGGGGACGAATTACGGTGGTGTAGTTCGAGAATTCGCAACTCAATGGCTGAGTTGTGGCAGGGTTTTGAGCGTAGAGTTAGGTTAGTCGATAGCGGGTGTCGTGAGTTTACATGTGTAAGCGTCTGACTACTTAATTTCTAGTAGAAACTTTGGAGGCAGCACGTAAGCATGATTTGGCCGAAGCTGGGTAACTGCTTTTAATATTTTGCTATTATCTATGCTACTATTATTCTGCTATTAACAGTGCTACAATTATTTTATATATTTCCGCATTAAATTTTTATAATTATTAGTATCACCCTATTCACCCCCTCCAGGGTGAAACCGATCCTACAAATGGCATCTGAGCGAAGAGCAAAAGCCAATTTTTGATTTTAAAATTTTGATTTTTCAGAAACAAATTGTTGTTTTAAAATTTTTAAATGGCTTCTTTTAATAATGCTTTTGATGAGGGTCAGTCCATAGTTAGACCACCAATCTTCAATGGTGAATATGCTTACTGGAAAAATAGAATGAAATTTTTTCAAAAAACCATTGATGCTTGGAATATTGTTGAGATAGGTTATAAGACACCAACTATAGTGGCAGATGATCAGGAAATAGATAAAATGATGGATCAATGGAAAGATTTTGAAAATAGACTATAGAATGCTAATGCTAAAGATATGAATTCTATTATTTGTTCATTGGATCAAGTCGAATTAAATTGTGTTTCACATTGTCTAACTGCGCAGGAAATGTGGCATACACTTGAAGTGACTCACGAAGGAACATCTCAAGTCAAGGAATCTTGTATTGCCATGCTTAGTAGCGAATACGAGAACTTCATAATAACCAAGGATGAAAATGTCAAAGAGGTATATGGATGACTTTTTAATATTGTATACAAATCAAAACACTCGAAAAATCATATACAGAATTGGAAATAGTCCGAAAATTCCTCAGACTCCTTCTATGAAGTTTTGAAGCGAAAGTTACAGGCATTCAAGAATCAAAAGATTTGACACAAATCAAAGTTGAAGAACTCATCGGAAGCAACTTATGAGCTAAAAATGAAATTCAAGGAAGAACGAGAAGGAAGTGATATTCGAAAGAAATCAATAGCTCTTAAAGGAACAACGGAAAGTGATGATGATGGTAGTGGAGTAGCAGAGCTGGCGCTATTAATAAAGAAATTCAAAAGGTGGAATCACAAATACGGAAATCCAGCTCTAAATCAACAATTGAAAAGCAGAATAGCCAAAGTACTAGACAACTCAGAAGAGCAGAGATCATTTGTCACAAGTGTAATAAACCTGGTCATATCAAGCCCAACTATCCTCAGATTCGATTCAGCTATGGAAAGAAACCGAAAAGGAGAAGTTTTGCAACCACTTGGGATGAAACTGATGAAGATGATAAAAGCACTGGCAGTGAGAGTGAAAAAGTAGATCTGTGCCTTCGAGGTGATATAACTGATGGTGATAATGATGAGCCAAACGAGGTATCAAAACTTACTCATTCAGAATTATTTATATATTTTTACGAAGTAAATGGCTGTTCCGAAAAACTTAGAGAGAAATACGCTAAAATTGAATCACAACGAGATACTTTGATAGATTTAAATAAATAGCTTGATCAATTAGTTAAAAACTATCAAACTAAGAGCCCTAAGTGTGATAAGCATCCTTCATTTGAAGAAGAGATTAAAAAATCAGAAATTAAAATTAAATCGCTTGAAAATGAAATTTCGATTTTGAAATAAAGTGAAAATACTAGGAGAAAAAATCTATTAAAAAGTGCACGCAATTATTGAATGAAAATGGATCTCTTAAAACGCAAGTCCAACAATTGTCTACAACTTTAGAAAAATTTTCCAAAGGAGAAAGATCGCTAAATATGCTATTAGGGAAATAAACCGTTAATATTGATATAATTAATCTGAGCTTGTTACAAGCAAAATTAATCAAGTCAAATCCGAGTGCATAATTTGTAGGAAAAATTGGACACAATCAAAACAATTGTTGGTATAGACCCAAAAACATGAAAACCATACAAATTCGAGTTTCAAATGGCACAAATATAAAATTCCTTAAAGTTAAAAAAATTTGGGTGCCAAAAGGAACAAATATAAATAGTCTTGGGTCTACACAAATATATTTTCAAAATCTTTTGCCACTACCAACCATGGATCTATAAAAATAAATTGGTCACAAAATTCTTTTCCCGTGTAGGTGTGGTATCAGGATAAGGAACAACAACAGTGATATCTGAATTTTGACTGTTCTAGGTACACGACGGGTAACAAATCAATATTCCCTATCCAAGTATAAAAGTGGAAGAATCATAATGGGCAACAACGAAAAATTATCATAAAGGTAAAATAGATAACGGTACATCTATCTTGAACAATGTATTAAATGTGATAATATGCACCGTAATTTGAATTAAATCAGCCAGTTATATGATGAAGAAATGAATGTTGTTTTATTCTGACTTGTTCAAAATTGTTGGCCAATTATCTTTTTATGCCGAGAACACTATAAGTATCTCTAGAATCACTGAACTAATTCATATAGATTCGTTTGGACTAATGATATTGCAAGGTTAGATTATAAGAAACATTGTCTTGAATTGATTTTTGATTACTCTAGATACAAGTGGACATATTTGCTTATCTTAATGCTTCTAGATATGACACTATATTCAAGTGAATTTCATTTAAAAGCTGTTAAAAATGATTTTAAGGTATTTTGTTGCATACTTCACGGTCTGGTCTAAGACATCCAACGAATGATGATCTTGAGTCAAAGGAAATTTCGGATGCAGATTACACTGGTAATCTAATTAGTCGAACTTACTAGTGGAACATGATTTATATTGAGATATTTAGTAGTTGCATCATTTTCAAAGAAAATATCTGCATATTTTTCATTTCAACTAATTTTCAAATAGCAGACATTTTTCTTATAAAACCCCTTCAAGAAAATAGTTTTTTGTTGACCTTGTTTCACATTAGTCATTTAGAAATTTTTATCTCGTACTAAAATTAGATTTGATTTTAAATGACGACATTAACTAATCTGACTCCTTATTGATTATCGAAAAGATAATAGTGATTAAAAAAGTGACGAGTGTTGATATTAATCATATATTATAACTTGAGACAGTGTATCTAATAAATTCCTTTAAAAACTTTAAACAAGATTTATAACAACTTTTGATGGATAAAAATTCCACAACCATCTCTATTGTTATCATATTTCTAACGACATCACTCATCAAAATCCAATATAGTATGTCAATATGTGGTATTTTAATGGAAAATCATTTGTTTCTCATTTTATTATATTTTTAGCAATAAAACCATCCAACCATTCACTCTCATTTAGAAGTCCTCACGGTTATGCATGGGTGAATTACTTGAAATTTTTGATTATGTGATTTTATGCTCATTTAAAAGTCTCATGGTTATGTATGTATGGAACACATGTCAAAATTGATTATAAAATAGACAAGTTGAGTCTAATCTCATTTAAAAGTCCTCACGGTTATGCCTGGTTAAAAGATGCTTGAATTCATTTTTTTTATAAATTTAGGAATACTACTAATCTCACTTAAAAGTCCTAACGGTTATGCATGATTAGTGGATATTCAAATTCCTGATATAAATATACCACAAATAGACGTGGCTATATGATTTTATATCATCCTTATCATTCTAAAGTGGAATATGCGCCTAACAGAGTATTTATGATTTTTGTTTGATTTTTATTGAAATTTAATATTTATACTCGATTGGGTATTAATATTGTATTAATGTCTATCACTTTATCCCTATTTTTCTAACACTATTACTCCTTTGTTGATAACAAAAGGGAGAGAGAAAAGTTTAGATTTTGGAAAATGATGGTCAAATATTTTATTTTTTATTTTCTATTTGCAACTAGATTCATTTGCATATTGTTATTTATTTTTATACATATATGAAGGAGGAGCTTTGTTGTAGAGAGGGAGCATTCAAATATGGAGAGCAAATAGAGTTCATCAATGACCAAATACATTTAATAAATTCAAAATCTTAAATATATATTTGTTATCATCAAAAAGGGGAGATTGTTGAATATGAAAGTATATGATTTTTGTTTGATGATAATAAACATATATATATATATATATATATATTCATTTGAATGTATTTATTATTGTACTATTTTATTTTCATATAATTAAATAAATATTTGCTGAATAAAATAAAAAACACAGAATTTAAAATTCAAACAGATATTTTATTTAAACAAATTTTTATTTTTTGAATAGTAAAAATTTGTGCTCTCACTATATATACAGTATTTCAATTACAATACATTTCAATTTACATAACTGTCCTCACTACATATCACTCGTTCATTCATATTTGCTCGTCAGCTGTATTCTCATTTGTATCCTGCATCTGAGTTTTCTGCAAAATAAATACTTACGCGGTAAAACTGAAAAAGAAATATTTGTAGTATAAAATAAAATATGTATTTTTGACTCGTCATCATTTAATTTTGAATTTATCAAACACGAACAACTTGTGACATGCACAATGTATCACTGTACATGCCACAAGGCTGTGCACACCGATATACACTTGATAAAACTGCAGGGACAGGTGAGCACAAAGTTAAACCCAATCAAAAGCTAGGTTCAACTCAAGTGAAATACAAATAAAGTCACGATATGAGGACAAGATCAAATCCGAGCCAAAACTAGGTTCAACTCAGGTGCAATACAAAAACTAAAATTGAATGGCCAAGTTTTAATGACCAAAAGCCTCAACATCAAAGAGCAACAAAACTGGAGTATGCAAACAGTCTTGAGTAAAGAGGCACGAACAATCAATGAAACAAAATGGATAGACCAACAAACAACACATGTACACATGAACAAATAGACCATCACGATAACAGCAGAATGCACAGTAACGCAACATGAAGATGGAGTCAGTGGATGTATACATATGCATCAGTCCAAATGAAACAGCATATAGACCAGATACAAATGATCAAGAGCAAACTACATGATTGAGAATGAATATGGAAACATCATGGATTATTAGGGAGAGGCAGACAAAAGATATATTAATTGGTCCTTAAAAATGACCGAAGGAAACTCCAAGCGGACCACACATGAACATGTACAAAACTCAACTAGACCAGAGAATCCAACTAGACTACGCAATGAACACAAATGACTCAAAGCGCATGATGCAATACAACTGAATACAAGTGCATATATGAAACAAGCACATGACTCAAAACATCATCATTAAAGATCAGAGAATCAGTTGCAGACACTACATGAACTGGCTCGAAGACCAGACACAATAAAACAATGAAACAACCCGACTACAATTCACCAGATCAGCTAAATCTAGATCAAAGATCACACAAATATGAATGCAATGCAATAAAGACATAGCAGGTGCATTGAGACTCAAGCGAAAAAAGTTAGTACAACATGAACTACTCGAACACACATATACATGAAACTACAAGCAATACAACAACAAAACGTAGTGAATCAGACTTCAACCAACATAGTAATGGTCAGAACAGAACAGTAGCTCTATATAAGTACAAGCTCAGGTTCAAATACACCATGTGCATACATGAACGACCAGAAATGATACCAGAGCCATCACACACACACATACAGATATATATGTATGTATTTACATGGAGTGACATAAAAATATACAGTAAAAATCGTGAAGCCATGATGTTATAAGAAAACAATTTCCAAATGACCAAAGCTCTTGGTGATAACAAGAATCGATCAAGTCAGAATCAAAACCAGAAAATAAAAAAAATCGAAAGAGTCTAGATTATCACAAATTCAAAGTGGCCGAAGTCAACAGACAAATGAACGAAACCAAATTCCTAAAGCAAATGCAAGCCGTGGTGACCAAGCAAGCATATCAGAAAATATATGAATTTCAACTAGTCTAATCAAATCGTATGCACTCAAGCAAAATCGAATGGGAATGGATCTTTCTAATTTTAAAATCGATGAAAATGATCGTGAGGCATTTTATCACATTTTCGAAGGAAATGATAATTTTGAATTCAAAAATCAAAATTTTCGACCAAAGGCAAGAATTGTCAATCTTCTTTTGCAAGATACTTTGACCCCAAGATCGAGGAATTTTAACAATCCTACTTCAAAATTTTGCAAAGCTCTTTTTTCTATTTTTGGAAATTATGACATAAATTGGACGCAAGTTATTTTGGATGAACTTCGTCCTAAAAATCTTGAAATGGGTGAGAATACTTTATATCATGGAATTTATCTCACTCGAATTTTTAACTATTTTGGAGTGGATTTCAAAGGCAAAGAATTTATTTCTAGAAAAGTTTTCAATCCTTCCAGCATTTCGCTTATGAAAATTCCATTTGTTTTTCAACCTTATGAGACCCTTGTCAAAAAGGAAGAGCATTTGGCTCATGAGGAAATGGAAGGAGAGGAAGAGGAAGAAGAAGAAGAAAAGGATGAAATGGAAATTGAAGAAGAAGAAGATGAAACGTCTTTAGAAAGCATTAACATCCTCCTAATCAATCCACCAAAACCCTTCTCAAAAACCAAAAGATGATTGTTGAGAATCAACAGATTCTTAAACGATCCGTTAGTAAGAAGTTGGACAAAATTTCATCCAAGATGAACAAGTTCATTTCCAAAGTTAGCAAGAAACTTGGACTTTCTTCATCATCATCATGCTCTAACTAGTTTTATCTTTTCGTATCTTGTTGTATGTATTTTAGCTTGTTTTAATTCGAAAGTTCATGTAGTTTCGTATGTTTAATCATTGTATCGTCTTAGTATGCAATGAAATGAAATTTTCTTTCTGTTATCTAGCTTATCTTATCTCCAGAATAAATGTTAGTATATTATATAAATATATATATATACACACAATTATTCACAAATTCTAAATAGTCATTTTTTTGGCTAACCCACGTCGACATGTACTGGTCAGAAATTACAATTCATTTTGAATTTGAAATTTGAATAACAACCATATGTCTATTCATTTCAAACGAATTTCTACACCTATATATACCTATTTCTTCCAGAATTCTTCACTGAAAATTATTTCCTACCTTCTAATTCTTCATTTCTTTCACAAATTCAATTATGGCTAATCCAATTCACAATTTATCCAAAAATCTTGAAGAAACTCTTAATTCGTTCAAGAGTATTCTCTCATTCATTCTTCGTAACCAGCGACACTTAGAATTGAGTCAAATGTAGATGATCAAGGAGCAAGAAAGGCATTTTGATGCAATACGATGGATGATTTCCTCCCTATACAAGGATGATAACAAAGCACATCCTCCAGTCTCTCTCACCAACGACAATGATAATTGGGATGCTATTAAGGCAGATCCAATTTTTAGAGAAGAAGGATGGGTGGAAGTTCCATGTAACGTTTGATTTTTATTTGTTTTCTTTGTTTGAATTGTTTGTTTGAATTAATTTTATTTGGTTTAGATTGATACTCGGTGTGGATTGATTTCTTAAATTGGTTTGATGGTTGCTACATAAAACATGTGTGTATATATATATACACATTGAAATGTATATAATCCTTGATTAATTATCATGTTCATAAGGATAATTATTTCTTAATCTATCTATTATATATTCCATTGTATAGTTTATGAATGCATGTACTCTAGTCCAAGAATGAGGGGGAGTTAGTTTTTGTTGATGACAAAGGGGGAGAAATATAAAATAGGGTAATTAGGCATAGATCAAGGGGGAGTTATTAGTTTTAGGGGGGTTATTAAGATAGAAATAAATATTTTATAAACAAAGGTTGTCATCATCAAAAAGGGGGAGATTGTTTGTCCGTGAGATGATGGTTTTGATGACAACAACCTTAGAATAGATTATTAAATATAAATACTAACATTATAAGTTTAGATAAAAATGTATATGCAGGATTTAACCATGCAGGTACCAAGAATGAAGACTGTACAGTATAGAGATTTAAGATATCAAGATTGAAGACTCATGAGTATCAAGATTATCAAGAGTTCAAGAATTGAAGTAATTTATTCTTTAATTAGAAATTTTGTTAAAACTCATAGACTGACATCTTAAAATCCAATTTATTCGTGGAATGGAATCCACTTCGAGCCTGTTAAAGGGATGGAACCCTAAGCCGGATGGAACCCTAAGCCGGATGGAACCTACGAAAAATGTAGTGGAACATTATTTTGTATCCACTAATTTTAATTCAGATGATTTTACAAAATTATCTTGTTTTCAAAATGATTTCAAACTTTCCTTTTAAAAGATTCAAAGCCCTCTATCTTGATTTTAAATAATTTTAGCCTCAAAATTATCTTTAACTTCAAAGTCAAATTACTCCTGATTTTAAACTATCTTTTAATATAATATATTTAACTTTTAAATATTTATACTTAAGATTTAAATATACAATTGTAGTTAAATTATATATATATTATTCTCTATATTTACTTATGAATTATAACTATAGTCAAGTATATTTATAAAGTTTTAAATAGTTTTAATATAAGATAAATGTTATTTTCAAATAAAATCAAATCATCAAAAATTGCTTTGGGGATGTCGACATGCCTATGGTGACCATGTCGACATGGTGTCAGTTGAGTTCAAAATTTAAATATCAAAAGAGTGTCTATTCGTCATAACTCTTCACGAATGGACATGGTTGTTGTTCTTCTATAAATAGGGGTTAGTTTTAACGAATTTGATATCATATTTTTTGGTCTTTCACTCCTCTTCTTCTTCCATATATCTTAATACATATTCTTACCATTACTCTGCCGAAATCAACATTGAATCGAACTCGTTCTTTTCTAGTTTGATTCTCTATCACTATCTCAACAAGGTTCTTAGTGCTATTCAGAGTTATTGGCTTCTTTGTAATCTATTAAGTGAGAAAAGGTGTGATTGTGGCCTTGAAAATCAATCAAGCAAGATAAGGTGTGATTGTAGCCTTGGCAAATCAATTGGGTAAACTTGTGGCCCGGAAATCAAGTATCTCTACCTAGAGGATTATGATTCTGGAGGGTGTACCTTGTAGCCTTGAAATCGAGGGCGTAATTGTACAATTGCTTTTGAAAGGAAATTCGTACTTGTGTTGCCGGACTGGATGTAGGGTAACTCCGAACCAGTATAATATCCAGTGTGTTCTTTCCTTTATTGCTTTTACTTTATTTCTGCATTTGTGTTTGTTTCTGTAATCATATCTGTGTCTTTATATTGCATACATCTGTGTTCAGTTCAACATAAATTCAAAAAGATTTAGTAATTCTTTATAAATACTATTCATCCCCCCTCTAGTGTTAATCCTAGCCTTAGGATCCGTAATCTGCATTTCTTTCAATTGGTATCAGAGCGAGGTTTTCAAAGTTTCTTAATCTGATTTTTGAAAAGGTTTCAAAATGGCTATCAACACTGGTACTATTACTAACACTAATATTCCTGTCACTAGTTCATTTGTGGAAGATCAGTTTACTGTCAGACCACCACTTTTTAATGGCAGTAACTATGCATATTGGGCATGTAGGATGAAAATGTACTTACAATCTATAGGATTGGACACTTGGAATATTACACAAAGTGAATATTCTGAACCCACAACTGATTTTGCACAGTTGACTGTTGAGCAAAAGACTGTTGCACAAAATAATTCCAGGGCAATGAATATTTTATTTTGTTCACTAGATAGAAATGAATTCAATATAGTGTTAGTTTGTAAGTCTGCATATGAATTCTAGAAAATTTTGCAAGTTACCTGTTGAATCACTAGTTTTGATTCATGACAAATCAGTTCAGAGGCCAAAAAAAGAATTTACATTCATACATAACAAAAAGAAGACAACAGAGGATCAAGGCTACAACTCTATGCTTAAAGTAACTATATTTGTGTTGAGTCTTAGTTATATGTTAAAATCAAACCTCAAGTTTTCAACGTTTTCAAATTTTTTTATATAGGAAATTCACTGTGCAAAATATGCACAGCCAGTCGACTGACTGTGCAAATGCACAGTCGTGGGCACTATTTAAAATTTTAAAAACGTACATTTTTTATAATTTTCAAATATCAGTCGACTGACTACAATTTCCAGTCGACTGAATCGGCTTCAACTGCAAAATTTCTGAATAGACATCTTCTTCCATGAAGAGTTGCAAACCATCAAAAGTTGTCTCTCTTGGCTGAAACTTTTCACTAAGGGTTGCATCTCTCTGATAACTATATATAAGAGTTCTCTCTTCTTCACCAATCACCAATCTCTAGTTCTAACTCTCTATTCTCTCTTGTGATTATTCTAAGTGCTCTCATACTTTCCATTGCTTTGAATCTTTGAGTTATACTCTATATACTTTGATTCTTAGCAATATTCTTCCTTCTCAAATCTTCACATGCTATTTATATACTTGAGGAATTGATTATAGGAAGATTGTAATCTTAATGGACAAATCAGTGTTATCAAGAACACACTTAGTCAACTACTTTCATATTTTGTTAAAGTCCTGTTCTGCTGCTCAGGCAAGGGAAAGTCCTCTTCTGCTGCAGAGGCAAAAATTATGTTATGTTGCTCAGGTGTCTGTTCCGCCGCTCAGACCTATTCCTCCGGGTTAAGTGAGGGTATTGTTAGTTAAAGCCAGAAGTTAGTCTGGGACTGGACGTAGGACGGTGCTCCGAACCAGTATAAAATCTCTGGTGTCATTTTACTTACTGCATTTATATTCCGCGTTATTTACTATCTATACTCTGTATTACTATTTATCTATATTATACGGTCCTATACACTTTCGTTTGGTATCAGAGCAAGGAATCTTATAACCGTTACAAAGTTATCTGATATCTTGCTAATATGGAAAATAACTCCAGCACTTCCACTAACACTGTCACTAACACTTGTTTTGTTGAAGGTCAATCCACTGCACGACCTCCATTCTTTAATGGTTTAAACTATAATTATTGGTCTACTCGTATGAGAATCTACATGCAATCTAATAGTTTTGAATCATGGAATATCACTCAAAATGAATATACTCTTCCTACTGGAGAGTATTCCACTTGGTCAAACACACAAAAACTAGATGCTACCGCCAATGCTAAAGCTATGAACATGTTATTTTATGCATTAGATAGAAATGAATTTAATCGTGTTAGCATGAGTCAAACTGCTTATGAAATATGGAGAACACTTAAAATTACTCATGAAGGAACTAACAAGGTCAAACAAAGCAAAATCTCCATGCTCAAAAATCAGTTTCAAAATTTTAGAATGAAACAAGATGAATCCATCAATGATATGTACTCTAGATTTCAAGATATTTATCATTCACTATTAAGATTAGGAGAGAAGTACACTGATTTTGATATTGTATCAAAAATCCTAAACTCTTTAACGGATGAATGGGAAAGAAAAGTCTTGGCTATTGAAGAAGCTAATGACCTCTCTACCATAAAACCAGAAGAGTTAATAGGAAATCTAATGTCTTATGAAGTAAATTTGCAGGCAAAACGAGTACAAGCACAAGACAAAAAGAACATAGCTTTCCATGCTGAAGAAGAAAAGGATGAAGATTCGGATGAAGAAGATTTAGCATTTATTGCTAAAAATTTCAAAAAATTCTTGAAATTCCGAAAAACTAACAAAAATAATGAAAAAAGGAACTTTCCAATCAAACCATCATCTTCAGTTCTAGAATGTTATAATTGTCATAAGAAAGGTCACATTCAGAAGGAATGCCCAGAGTTAAAGAAAAAATATGTCAAGGGCAGAAAAGACAAGAAAAAGAAAGCATTCTCAGTAACTTGGGATGACTCAGATACTTCTTCATCAGAAAACAGTAGTGACAGTGAAAACGAGCAAGCTAATGTTTGCTTCATGGCTACTGAAAATGAGGTCCCACTCAAGAAAAGAGGAAAATGGATACTCGATAGTGGTTGCTCAAAACACATGATAGGAGACAAAAATATGTTATCAAACATTATTTACTCAGATGGAGAATCTGTCACATTTAGAGACAACTCTAAAGGATACATCATCGACAAAGGCGATGTGGGCAATAATGGTATTTCAAAATTACCTCTTATTTCAAATGTTTTACTCATTAAAAAATTAAAACATAATTTACTTAGCGTCAGCCAATTGTGTGACAAAGGATTCAAAGTCACTTTTTCTGAAAACAAATGTAGTATTTTTGTTCAAAATCAAAATCTTATTTTTGAAGGATATAGAGACAGAAATATCTATGTTTTAAATATGAAAATAAATCATAATTCAGATATGTGTTTAATAGCCAAAGAAAACGATCCTTGGTTATAGCACAAACATTTCTGTCATATTAATTTTCAAACAATAAATAAACTCTCTAAAAATGATTTAGTAAAAGGTCTACCTAAAATGAATTTTAAAATAGAAAATATTTGTGATGCCTGTCAATTAGGAAAATTAACAAAATCATCTTTTAAATCTAAAAAGGTTATTTCAACTTTACAACCAATTGAATTACTGCATATGGATTTATTTGGACCAACACAAGTACAATCCATCAATCACAGTAGATATGTGTTTGTGATTGTTGATGATTTTTCTAGATATACTTGGACTATTTTTATGAAAAATAAAAGTGATACCTTTGATAATTTTAAAACTTTTGTCAAAAGAATTCAGAACTTTAAAAATTTAAAAATAAAAAATATAAGAAGTGATCATGGAGGAGAATTCGAAAACGAAGCCTTTGAACATTTCTGTAAGAAAAAAGGAATATTCCATAATTTTGTTTTCCTAGAACTCCACAATAAAATGGGGTTGTAGAACGTAAAAATAGAACCTTACAAGAATATGCAAGGACTTTGTTAAATGGAAGTACGTTACCAAAACATTTTTGGGCTGAAGCAGTTGCAACAACTTGTTATGTTTTGAATCGTGTTTCTATTCGAACACTAACTAAGAATACTCCTTATGAATTTTTAATGGACGAAAACCAAATATTTCTTATTTTAAAGTTTTCGGTTCAAAATGCTTTATGTTAAACACAAAAGATCAGCTTAGTAAATTTGATCCAAAATCCGACGAAGGAATCTTTTTAGGATATTCGGATCGTAGCAAAGCTTATCGAATTTATAATAAAAGAACAAGTATCATTGAAGAAACTCTTCATGTATCTTTTGATGAATATTTTAAACCAAATCCAAGTATAATAGATGATGAAGATTTCCCTGATAATACCACAAATACATAAACTACAACTTTTGAAATTAATGAAAACATTGCTCACAATAACAATGAATTAAGATCTCCACCTAGAGTATTAAGAGATCATCCTTCTATTAATGTTATTGGAGAACTAAATTCATCTGTTAGGATAAGAAGTCAATTAAATCAAATGGGTCATATAGCTTTTCTTTCTCGTATTGAACCTAAAAACATTAAAGAAGCATCTTCTGATGAAAACTGGTTAATCGCTATGCAAGAAGAACTAAACCAATTCGAAAAAAATGACATCTGGGATTTAGTTCCACGACCTAGTGATCAATCAGTTATTGGTACAAAATGGGTTTTCAAAAATGAAGCAGATGAATAAGGAAATGTTACTAGAAATAAAGCTAGATTAGTTGCTCAAGGTTATAATCAAGAGGAAGAGATTGACTATGAAGAAACATTTGCTCCAGTCGCTAGACTAGAAGCAATACGAATCTTACTAGCATTTGCATGTTTTCATAATTTTAAATTATATCAAATGGATGTCAAAAGTGCCTTTTTAAATGGTTTTATAAAATAAAATGTTTATGTTGAACAACCTCCTTTATTCATACACGAAAAATTTCCTGACCATGTCTATAAACTCAAAAAGGCTTTATACGGTTTAAAACAAGCACCCCGTGCTTGGTACGATCGTCTTAAAAATTATTTAATGAATTCTGGTTTTGAAATTGGAAAGGTTGATCAAACTCTTTTTATTAAATGAAATAAGCATGATATTTTAGTTATCCAAATATATGTTGATGATATAATTTTTGGCTCTACAAATGAGAAACTGTGTCAAGAATTTTCTAACATAATGACCAATGAATTTGAGATGTCTCATATGGGTGAGTTAAATTATTTTATTGGTTTACAAATAAAACAACTAGAAAATGGTATTTTATTAATCAAGAAAAATATTGTAACAATCTAATTAATCGCTTTGGTATGGAAAATACTTCTACCAAACCAACTCCTATGAGCACAACCATACATCTTGATAAAGATGAAAATGGCAAAAGTATTGACCAAAAATTATATCGAAGTATGATTGGATCGTTACTATATTTAACATCCATTAGACCTGACATAATGATAAGTATCTGTTTATGTCAAGATTTCAAGCAGATCCCAAAGAATCACATTTACGAGCAGTAAAACGCATACTACGATATCTTAATAAAACCAAGGACTTTGGACTATTCTATCCAAAGGAATGTCCTTTGGATTTACTATCCTATAGTGATGCTGATTTTGGAGGAAGCCGGACAGATAGAAAAAGTACAAGTGGGACTTGTCACTTCACTGGACGGTCTCTGGTATCTTGGTTTAGTAAGAAAAAAGTTGTGTTTCATTATCGACTTGTGAAGCAGAATATATTTCTGCAGCTCTGGCATGTGCTCAAGTCATTTACATGCAACATACACTAAAAGATTTTGGTTTTAATTTAAACAAATCAACAATTTATTGTGATAACACTAGTGCTATTAATTTATCTAAAAATCCCGTTAATCACTCACGAACAAAACACATTGACATTCGTCATCATTTTCTTCGTGATAATATTGAAAAGGATTTAATAAATCTAGAATTTGTTTCCTCTGATAAACAATTGGCAGATATATTTACAAAACCTTTAAATGAAAATACTTTCACTCATTTAAGAAGAGAACTTGGTATTCTTTCATTTAAAAATTTATAAAATTATATATATATACACTTATAAATTTGTGACCTCTAATAACTCAATCATAAAGCAGAATATATAAATCAATTTTTTATCGAAATAAAAATAAAATTTTTATGACTACTAGCAAGATTTGAACTCATAACCTCTCCTATATTTTCACATACTTCTACCATTTGAGCTATGAGTGTTTCTTATCCCACCTAGAAGTTTGGTTTTATTTGTTCTATATTTTTCAAGAATAATATAACATAGCCATCGGGATTTGAACTCAGGACTTCCAGCTGATAGTTCAATAGATTACCAACTGAGCTATACATGTTTTTCTGCTGAACAACATGCTTTCAATCACTTTAAGCCGTTTATTTTTAAAAAATTAATTTTCATCCACTATTCTAATCTTTGGTTATTAATCAACAGTTGCTTATAACCATTCAATATAGGTTCAATTGCAACTATATAAATCACACTCTTCACCTTTCATATTCACATTACAAATTATTTCAAACAAGCTTTTTAAATTCAAGATTCTTAACAATGGCATCTCAAAACTCTTATGATTCTTCAAACTCAAAACTATCATTTGCTACTCCAACTTCCTCTAGTAGTTATAACTCATCCAGCAATTCTACACCATCATTACCAACTCCGACCCCTGTTCAAGAACCGGGAAGAAAACACACCGGATTTTCACCTAAACCGAAGAAGTCTAGAAGATCTTTGTTCCTTTCACCAAAAACTAAAGATAAAATTGATGAAATACATCATTATCAACAGGAGCAAGTTAATCTACAAAGAGAAATGTTCTATGAACAACGAATGAATTCAAATCGCCTTAGTCTTATTGAGTCAATCGCTCTTAAATTTTGTGGAAAATCGGCCAAGCATGATGTTGTTCAACCTTCGTCATCCCATCAGCCAATCTCTTCTGGATGGAACAAATGGGAACAAACTTCACCTCAACATCAGGCATCTCCAAATTCATGGGAACGCTAAAATTACTGGTCGCCTTTACAACCTTATGTTGAGAATACAAAAGTTGAACCACAAAAATCATCTCCTAAGACCCCTAAATAATAATCGATTCTTGTGTATCATTGTTCCTAAAATATTTGTATTTCGAATTTGTATTTGTTTTTTTAATAGTATTTCATTTTTTTTAGGCCTTACAGCATTATTTACTCCCAGTCAGTCGACTGATGTCAGGGTCTCTAAACTCTCGGGAAACCATTCAGTCGACTGACCTAAATAATCAGTCGACTGACTAAGAAAATCTTTTAAATTTTTACGCGTACCAGTCGACTGGTTTATTTTTTCAGTCGACTGGCTGTACGAGTTACCCTTTATCTTCCCCATTTTCTTACCTTTTCCCCTTTTTACTTTACTCTTCTCAGTTTTTTTTAACCAAATTTTTTTCCCTCAAACCCTAAAAACCCAATTCCACTAAATTTTCGAATCACAAATCATTCAAATGGCTCCTCCAAAACGTCAAAGACAAGGCTCTTCATCCATCGATCCTACCGACGCTCAAATTGCTCAATGGTTGTACAATGATGTGGCAGTAACAAGATGACACAAGATGAAAAATTCAAGGATATTTGAGGGTTCATTCATGGTTTACAGCGACTTCGCGGCTTATGGATTACAAGATCTCATGCGTAGATCTGGATTAGAGTCTCTACTTGATTTGAATTCAAATTCTCACAAGATCAATCACATAATGGTAAAATTATTCTATGCCAATTTAAATCTACCTCATCAACGTCCATCAAACACAAATGATTGTGTTTAGAGTTTAGTATGTGGAAAACAAGTATTTTTTTCTTTAGATCGAATGGCACACATTCTTCAAACTCCTAATCATGGAATTCCACTTGATGATGTCGAATGTAATATTCGACAAAGGGATCGAATTAGCGATATGTTCATGGGAGATAACATGACGGAACTGAAATCTAGTCTCCTTCGTCCAAAAGTGAGAGTTGTTCACAAAGCTCTCACGAGGAGTATATTACCAAGAACTGGGTCGTATGAATTAATCTACCCAGAAAACTTCAAAGCTCTATATGCGGTTTGGGAAGGAAATCAGGTAAATTGGCTACGAAGGATATTAGACGAGTTTCTCACTTTCAACAATGGTACTATGAAAACAATTTATTTCGGTGAATATATCATGTGATTGCTTTTAAATGTGGGTACTCCTCAACCGAAATCCGAAACTTCTTCCATTGGAGTTCTCAATATTCGCACATTAAGTCTCATGAAACTACCATCCGCTCCACCAACTTTTACCTCCTTTGAAGAATGGCATCCACAACAACATCAACGATCATCAGGTGGGCCAGTTATTCGAGAACATGCTTCTCATCCCCAAGAAGACGAAGAAATTCGTCTTGCAACTTCAGCTAGTTTACGAGAATCCGTTGAAATTCTTTCTAAGAATCAACAAATATTAGGATCTCGCTTGAAGAAAGTGGATAAAAAATTGGACAAAGTAAAAGGATTCTTCTCTGTTCTTTGGGATGCAATTTCATGTTCCACTTCCACAATTGCCTCTTCCATAGCTCATGGTAAACGACCAGAACCAAGGTTTACATGGTCAACTTCTGAAGAGCATACTAGCAGTGATACTAGTGGCACAGGCAGTGGTGCTCATGGAACTTCTAGGCCTGGAAAAGAGCCTCCACCAGAGGAAGATTTCGATTGACATCCCGATAAGTAGGTTTTGTAAGTTGGGTATCTATTATCTATCTATAGTTTTATTTTAAAATTCGAACATATTTGAATCTTGTCTTAAAATTCGTAACTTATTTAAATATTAAGACTTGTACTAAATAGTCTCGCTTTTATTTTTATTCTATTTTTCTCTTTACATTTATATATTATGCCGTGTCTCCTTTTTGTCGATGACAAAGGGGGAGAAAAGTATGTGCACTAACATATTTGATGCAGGAAAAAGATATCATACATTCAGGGGGAGATTTTTTTTTTTGAAAATATATACAGGATGTCATCAATTAAAAAGGGGGAGAATGTTGAATCACTAGTTTTGATTCATGAAAAATCAGTTCAGAGGCCAAGAAAAGAATTTACATTCATACATAAAAAAAAGAAGACAACAGAGGATCAAGGCTACAACTCTATGCTTAAAGTAACTATTATTTGTGTTGAGTCTTAGTTATATGTTAAAATCAAACCTCAAGTTTTCAACGTTTTCAAATTTTTTTATATAGGAAATTCACTGTGCAAAATATGCACAGCCAGTCGACTGATCGGTTATGCCAGTCCACTGACTGTGCATATGCACAGTCGTGAACACTATTTAAATTTTTAAAAACGTACATTTTTTTTTAATTTTCAAATATCAGTCGACTGACCACAATTTCCAGTTGACTGAACCGGCTTCAACTGCAAAATTTCCGAATAGACATCTTCTTCCATGAAGAGTTGCAAACCATCAAAAGTTGTCTCTCTTGGCTGAAACTTTTCACTAAGGGTTGCATCTCTCTGATAACTATATATATGAGTTCTCTCTTCTTCACCAATCACCAATCTCTAATTCTAACTCTCTATTCTCCTTGTGATTATTCTAAGTGCTCTCATACTTTCCATTGCTTTGAATGTTTGAGTTATACTCTATATACTTTGATTCTTAGCAATATTCTTCCTGCTCAAATCTTCACATACTATTTATATACTTGATGAATTGATTATAGGAAGATTGTAATCTTAATTGACAAATCAGTGTTGTCAAGAACACACTTGGTCAACTACTTTCATATTTTGTTAAAGTCCTGTTCTGCTGCTCAGGCAAGGGAAAGTCCTCTTCTGCTGCTGAGGCAAAAATCCTGTTCTGTTGCTCAGGTATCTGTTCCGCTGCTCAGACCTATTCCTCCGGGTTAAGTGAGCGTATTGTTAGTTAAAACCAGAAGTTAGTCTGGGACTGGACGTAGGACGGTGCTCCGAACCAGTATAAATTCTTTGGTGTCATTTTACTTACTGCATTTATATTCCGCGTTATTTACTATCCATACTCTGTATTACTATTTATCCATATTATACGGTCCTATACACTTTCATTACCCACGAAGGAACATGCAAAGTTAAACAGACCAAAATTTCCATGCTCACAAATCAGTTTCAATTATTTAAAATGAATCCTAATGAGTCTATTTCAGATATGTATAGTAGATTTCAGGATATTGTGCATTCTCTAATATCTTTAGGAAAGGAATTTTCTAAAGAAGATCAAGTCAGAAAAAAATTAAATTCTCTTACTCCAGAATGGGATCAAAAGACACTTGCTATCAAAGAGGCAAATGACATCAGTACTTTAAAGATAGAAGAATTAATTACAAATCTAATGTCGTATGAAGTTCAAATGATCGGGAGAAGAGAAAACAAAACATCTGAAAAGAAATCAATGGCATTCAATGCATCGACCGATGGATCAGACTCAAACAGCGATAATGATGAAGAGATAGCCTTTATGACCAGAAATTTTAGGAAATTCCTGAAATACACAAAGATGAATAATCTCAAGAGAAACAACTATAAGAACTCTAGAAATCAGAAGGTAGTGCCAAATAATGTCAAATGTTACAACTGTGATGAACCAGGCCATTTCAAAAGAGACTGTCTGTATCCAGATAAGCAAAATCCTCCTATGAACAATGACCCTGCAAAAAAAACGGAAGCGTGCATTTACTGCTACTCTAAATGACTCAGACTCGTCCTCAAGTGATGATGATCAGAAGACAGATAATTCGAATTTGTGTTTCGCAACTGTTCACGACTCCGACGAATCCGAAGAAACGGACTCAGAAAAAGTACACGTTTATAATACAATTGGTTGAAATTGCTTGCTTAGAAGTAGTTGCTTGATTGCTTGATTGATTGATTTTGAATTGGTGTGTTGTTTGAATTTTAAAACTTATTTTTTTATTTTTATTATCTTTTAATAGTATAATTTTCTGAAATATACTATAAATATTTCAGATATATATATATATATAGACATTAAAAATAATAAGTATATATATATATATTAGAGAACTTAGGAAAAATAAATTATCAAAATTCACTGGCACATGTCGACATGGTCCATACCATGATGTCGACATGGGTATCAAAATTTGAATTTCAAAATTTGAATTCTAATGTTTGAATTTCCCTCCGTCGTTTCACTTCATTCAATTCTCTGAAAAGATACCTTTTGACTAGAGAATATGTCCTTTGGGAATCTATTTATTCACCATCTTTTATCATATCTTTTAACTCTCATTTTCAAATTCAAATTCTCTCTTCAAAACTTCAAGCTCTTTACTCTCTACTTTAATGGCATCTTCAAGCAACCCCTCCATCATGAGAATTTCCAGAAAAATAAAAGAGCAACTATTCAATGATCCCGAGGCAATAAAAGCATACATCAATTATGCTACTTATGCCAAAGTCCATCCCGGAAAGTTTGCTATTTTTCAAGATTTCTCTTCTTATGGACTTGATTCTCTATTTGCAAACAATGAAGTTCTTAGTCTTATTGATGCTTCTCAAAATGATTTTGTTTGCTATCCAAATCTTGTCAAAATTTCCTGTGCTAATTTAAACCGTGGATTTTATCATGGAAATGAGGTTGAAATTTGGAGTAGTGTCAAAGGCACTAAAATTGTTTTGAATTGTAATCTTTTGGGTACCATTCTCAATTGCAAGTGTACGGGAATGGATCTTTCTAATTTTAAAATCGATGAAAATGATCGTGAGACATTTTATCACATTTTCGAAGGAAATGATAATTTTGAATTCAAAAATCGAAATTTTCGACCAAAGGCAAGAATTGTCAATCTTCTTTTGCAACATACTTTGACCTCGAGATCAGAGAATTTAAACAATCCTACTTCAAAAGTTTGCAAAGCTCTTTGCTATTTTTGGAAATTTAGACATAAATTGGGTACAAGTTATTTTGGATGAACTTCGTCCTAAAAATCTTGAAATGGGTGAGAATACTTTATATCATGGAATTTATCTCACTCGTATTTTTAACTATTTTGGAGTGGATTTCAAAGGCGAAGAATTTGTTTCTAGAAAAGTTTTCAATCATTCCAACATTTCGCTTATGAAAATTCCATTTGTTTTTCAACCTTATGAGGCCCTTGTCGAAAAAGAAGAGCGTTTGGCTCATGAGGAAATGGAAGAAGAGGAAGAGGAAGAGGAAGAAGAAGGGGATGAAATGGAAATTGAAGAAGAAGAAGGTGAAACCTCTTTGGAAAGCATTGACTATCCTCCTAAACCATCCACCAAAACCCTTCTCAAAAACCAAAAGACGATTGTTGAGAATCAACGGATTCTTAAACGATCCGTTAGTAAGAAGTTAGACAAAATTTCATCCAAGATGAACAAGTTCATTTCCAAAGTCAGCAAGAAACTTGGACTTTCTTCATCATCATCATCCTCTAACTAGTTTTATCTTTTCGTATCTTGTTGTATGTGTTTTAGCTTGTTTTAATTCGAAAGTTCATGTAGTTTCGTATGTTTAATCATTGTATCATCTTAGTATGCAATGAAATGAAATTTTCTTTCTGTTATCTAGCTTATCTTATCTCCAGAATATATGTTAGTATATTATATATATATACATACACACACAATTATTCACAAAATCTACATAGTCATTTTTTTCACTAACCCATGTCGACATGTACTGGTCAGAAATGATAATTCATTTTGAATTTGAAATTCGAATAACAACCATGTGTCTATTCATTTCAAACGAATTTCTACACCTATATATACCTATTTCTTCCAGAATTCTTCACTGAAAATTATTTCCTATCTTCTAATTCTTCATTTCTTTCACAAATTCAATTATGGCTGATCCAATTCATAATTTATCCAAAAATCTTGAAGAAGCTCTTAATTCGTTCAAGAGTATTCTCTCGTTCATTTTTCGTAACCAGCGACACTTAGAATTGAGTCAAATGCAGATGATAATGGAGCAAGAAAGGCATTTCGATGCAATACGATGGATGATTTCCTCCCTACACAAGGATAATAATGAAGCACATCCTCTAGTCTCTTTCACCAATGATAATGATAATTGGGATGCTATTAAGGCTGATCCAACTTTTAGAGAAGAAGGATGGGTGGAAATTCTACGTACGTTTGATTTTTATTTGTTTGCTTTGTTTGTTTGAATTAATTTGATTTGGTTTGGATTGATACTCGGTGTGGATTGATTTCTTAAATTGGTTTGATGGTTGCTACATAAAACATGCATATATATATATATATACACTGAAATGTATATAATCCTTGATTAATTATCATGTTCATAAGGATAATTATTTCTTAATCTATTTATTATATATTCCATTGTATAGTTTATGAATGCAGGTACTCTAGTCCAAGAATGAGGGGTAGTTAGTTTTTTTTGATGACAAAGGGGGAGAAATATAAAATAGGGTAATTAGGCATAGATTAAGGAGGAGTTATTAGTTTTAGGGGGGTTATTAAGATAGAAATAAATATTTTATAAACAAAGGCTGTCATCATCAAAAAGGGGGAGATTGTTAGTCCGTGAGATGATGGTTTTGATGACAACAACCTTAGCATAGATTATAAAATATAAATACTAACATTATAAGTTTAGATAAATATGTATATGCAGGATTTAACCCTGCAGGTACCAAGAATGAAGATTGTATAGTATAGAGATTCAAGATATTAAGATTGAAGACTCACGAGTATCAAAATTATCAAGAGCTTAAGAATTGAAACAATTTATTCTTTAATTAGAAATTTTGTTAAAACTCATAGAAAATCACTAGCATCTTAAAATCCAATTTATTCGTGGAAAGGAATCCATTTCGAGCCTGTTAAAAGGGATGGAACCCTAAGTAGGATGGAACCTACGAAAAATTTAGTGGAACATTGTTCTGTATCCACTAATTTTAATTCAAATGATTTTACAAAATTATCTTGTTTTCAAAATGATTTCAAAACTTTCATTTTAAAAGATCAAAACTCTCTATCCTGATTTTAAATAATTTTAGCCTCAAAATTATCTTTTATTTCAAAGTCAAATTACTCCTGATTTTAAACTATCTTTTAATATAATATATTTAACTTTTAAATATTTATACATAAGATTTAAATATAAAATTATAGTTAAATTCTATATATATTATTCTTTATATTTACTTATGAATTATAACTATAGTCAAGTACATTTATAAAGTTTTATATAGTTTTAATATAAGATAAATGTTATTTTCAAAGAAAATCAAATCATCAAAAATTGCTTCGGGATGTCGACATGCCTATGGTGACCATGTCGACATGGTGTCAGTTGAGTTCAAAATTTAAATTTCAAAAGAAGTGTCTATTCGCCATAACTCTTCACGAATGAACATGGCTGTTGTTCTTCTATAAATTGGAGTTAGTTTCAACGAATTTTATATCAGATTTTCTGGTTTTTCACTCCTCTTCTTCCACATTTCTTAATACATATTCTTACCATTACTCTGCCGAAATCAACATTGAATCGAACTCGATCTTTTCTAGTTTGATTCTCTATCACTATCTCAACAAGGTTCTTAGTGCTATTCAGAGTTTTTGGCTTTTTTGTAATCTATTAAGTGAGAAGAGGTGTGATTGTGGCCTTGAAAATCAATCAAGCGAGATAAGGTGTGATTGTAGCCTTGGTAAATCAATTGGGTAAACTTGTGGCCCGGAAATCAAGTATCTCTACCTAGAGGATTGTGATTCTGGAGGGTGTACCTCGTAGCCTTGAAATCGAGGGTGTAATTGTACAATTGCTTTTGAAAGGAAATTCGTACTTGTGTTGCTGGACTGGATGTAGGGTAACTCCGAACCAGTATAATATCCAGTGTGTTCTTTCCTTTATTGCTTTTACTTTATTTCTGCATTTGTGTTTGTTTCTGTAATCATATCCGTGTCTGTATATTGCATACATCTGTGTTCAATTCAACATAAATTCAAAAAGAATTAGTAATTCTTTATAAACACTATTCACTCCCTCTAGTGTTAATCCTACCCTTAAGATCCATAATCTGCATTTCTTTCAAAACCATGATATCATTTTTCATTATGTATTTCAGTTTAAATTTATTAAAACTACATAGTAAATTAAAATTTAATGAATCAATTAGTAAAATATTTTTAAGCTATGGACATAGCTAGAGCAAAAGGGGCAATAGTATAAAGTGAATTAGTACGAGCTTCATAAAAAATAAAAAACTAGTAAATTAGTTGTTTCTTCTTGAAATTACATTTTATCTTTTTTTTTTGGTTTTTGGTTTTACGAACGAGGAAATTAACCGTGTAAAAATGTAGAAGGGAATGCAATGTACAATTAAGGGTCTATGTGGCTTCAAACTAAGTTTTGTGTTTTCAATATGTATTTCAAATGACGAAGGAAGATTGATTGAGACATAGCAATTAAAGCAAAGAGGAGAAACAAAAAAAGACGGAAGTTTTTTATATTTTTCAAAAGGTGGAACAAAAATAAATATAGATAAGTCATTTTTAGTTTTATATATTAAGACCATTTTTCAATTGATCTGAACTCTTCCTTTCTTCTGTGCATTTTGAAATGTACAATGAAAACACAGATCTCATTTACAAACCCAAAGGACGGTGACAAGTCATTATGTTTTTGTTTTGAAGAGGCTCATTTTGTCAAATTAGTAAATAGTTGAACGGTTTTTTAAACAAAAGAGAGCCCAGACCATATATTAGCCAACATACATCAACGGACGCGATTCAAACTCAATCCTATATATTTATCGTCGTCTCCGAACCCTAATTCTTCCAGGCGGCGCTCACACTAATACCAACCCCCAACTTCTTCAGTCAAAAATGAAGTACAATCCTAGAGTAACGAGCTCTCGCCGAAAATGCAGGAAGGCGCACTTCACGGCGCCATCGAGTGTCCGCCGGATCCTGATGAGCTCACCTCTATCAGCCGACCTCCGCAGCAAATACAATGTCCGTTCAGTTCCAGTCAGAAAGGACGACGAGGTCCAGGTGGTTCGTGGAACCTTCAAAGGACGCGATGGCAAGGTGATTCAAGTTTACAGACGCAAATGGGTGATTCATATCGAAAGAATCACGAGGGAGAAAGTTAACGGATCTACTGTCAACGTCGGCATCGATCCGTCGAAGGTCGTGATAACGAAGCTGAAGTTGGATAAGGATAGGAAGGCGTTGCTTGAGAGGAGAGCAAGAGGCAGGAGCGCTGCTGATAAGGATGCAAAAGGTAAGTTCTCCATTGAAGAAGTTGCTGCTGCAGGTGCCTCGCTTCAACAGATCGATTAGTTTTGAAATTTCAGGTTTTCAAGTGACTTATCTGAATATTTTCCTTGTTAGAGTAACCAATGTGTGCTGTTTTGTTTGATACACTTATTTTAGTACTGTTTTGAATTTATGCAAAACTGATTTGCTTTCATGGAGTAGCAATTTTTGGAATGGTCGTTTATGGACATTAGTATTAATATACGAATTAGATTTTCAAATGTTCTTTGAGAAGTGTTGGAAAACATTTTATCAAGGAAATTTTCGAAGGGTTTATGTTGCCAATATTTTGAATGCAATAATTTAACCTTTATGATTCCTTAACATAGAGAAGAGTGGTTATTCATATAGCTTAAGTTGGCTATCCATTTGCACTTTCTCCAAACTTATTCATACCTGTAATCATACTTGAAATCCATAGTCATCAACGTATATGCTAATAATAGGCTTCATATTCTTCAGGTTATCCTCAAGTGAAATCGTACTTGAAATGTATCCCAAGCTAAACATTTATATGTAGCGTGTTGCAAGCTTAAATCAAGACCTAATTTACAATGATGCTACCACTACCGAATGCATAGTTGATTGATATACAAACTTCAGAATTGGGTCAATATCCATTTAAGGCGTTTAAAATTATAATTGAATCAACAACCGTCAAGGTGTTTTGAGAGTGGTAAACTGGGGATTTTTTTGTTAACCAAAAATAATAATAATTTAACTTTGAATTTTGAGAACACTGTATAGTCAATCAATCAATCAGTAATATGGATCATCATATGGTTTACAAAATTGTTTTCATGTGCCATCAACCATTTACGGATGCTGAATTCCTGATCTTTAGGGCATCTCCAGTGGATTCAGGGCTGAATATTCAGCCCGCTGAAGATTCAGCCCTGAAGCTGGATGGGGTACCCAGTGGCCAGGCGCCCATTTAATGGGCGCCTGGCCCCAGACGCCCCAGGCGCCCATTAAATGGGCGCCTGGCATCAGGCGCCTGATGCCTGGGCATGGGCGCTCATTTTATGGGCGCCAGAATTCTGGCGCCCATAAAATGGGCGCCAGGGCTTGGGCGCCCATTAAATGGGCGCCCAAGCCCAGTTCTTGAATTGGATCCTGAACGTTCAGCTGAATATTCAGCTTGAATTGGACGACTGAAGAGCTTTTTTGAACAAATTCAGTATGTAACGCAACGATTGGAGATGCCCTTAGTAAATGTCCAATCTTTTGGTTTATTATAGTTCTATATGCGAATGTCCAATCTTTTTTTTATGATCATCTGATCTTTTTTGTTGATTATTCTGTATGCCCTTGTATTATATTTGTGGCTGCATGCATCTGTATATAGTTTATGCAGGGGCAATTGACCGTGTAGATGCTATAATCTGTGATTGCTACCGTCAATATCATTTTCCTGGCATAGGTGATATTGTTGTTTTAGGGAGCGTTTGCAGACAATTTGTGCTCCGTTATCATTTTCGATTGCAATTAGACCGGTCAAGCCTATCACAGTCCGTAAGTGTTGTTGCCTTTGCACTTGCCACCCTCTTGGACTCTCCCCTTTGTATCGGTAAATCAACAACGCTAGTTTTGGGAAACATAAAACAAACTTAAAACGAATGAAACATTATTACTATAATAACAAAATACGCTGTACATTTTTATTTCAAGTTCAATGTATATATTTATTAAATTTGCATTTTCACGTTAATTTACCATTTAATAGTAATTAATAATATTTATTAAACAAATACTTAACAACAAAAGAACCATTACTCCCAAACAAATATTTAAAACCTATAAAAATACAAATAATAAATTCTTTTTGTTACCCCGTTTCACATAAAAAAAACTCGTTTTTCTCTTCCAAACCTAACTGATTGGTACTTTTTCTCCGTGCCTGTTTCAAAAATTGCATCCTTGTATTTTAACTCTTTAGTAAATAGATGTAGAATTGAAGATATTGGAATATGATCTGTCATTTGATTATGGTCTATTTTCTGTATAGTGTTTATTACATGGCCTTTTGAAATCTAGAATAATTTGCCTGTCAAGAATATACAGGTTTAGCACTTGAGTCGATAGGAAAGCTCGTTCTTTTCTGATTTATTTCTCCATAAACTATTATATTGGTAATATGGGGTATACATATCGCTGTATTGTTGTATTTTAATACATATACTGTAAACTATTATTTTAATAATATATAAAGCTGAAAATATTAATTTGGGAGTATTTTTTTTTCCTTTTCAAATTTGAGTTTTTTTATACATTCTTCACATACGGATGTAATTGATCTCATCTACTGTCAGGTTCGCTGCGTGAGTGATTTGTGTAACCACAGTTAACTGCCAAATAAATTTATGTTAATGCCTTTCTGATTTTCCTGCGTAGTGAAAAAAAAAAACAAAGTTGTGCTTTAAGAAGCATGGAACGGTCAGGGCAAGATGTGGCAACTGCGAAAATTGCAGATTTTTGTTTAAGATATTATGTTGAATGTCAAAACCTTAATCATGTGCTGACAATATAACAATTTCAAACATTTTGATATGATGTAATGATACATATAGAGATGTTCTAAATTACCTCGTAGATGTTAGAGTCCTAGCAGCTCATGGATTGAGTTTGTTGTGTTTGTGTTGAATAACCCTGGTTTGTAGGGAGTAGTTTTTTTGAATTGTTCTTCTATCCTAGTCATGTTATAGTCTTGTAAATTGTGGATGCATCTTTGAATCATTCTTGTTTGTAATGGCTATATAAGCCAGAGTTTGGTTATCCAATAAACTAGTGTGTAACCCGTGCATTGCACACGGTAATGTTGTAAAAGAAATTATCAAATATACATAGTTAAACAGTCGACGTATAATGTAATATGCCAATGTTAAACATATATTTTTTGATTGTAGCATGTTAAAACGTTATTTTTCATAGTAAAATATATTCAAAAATTATTTTTGAATGGTTAAAAATAATCATATATTCATTATTTTCATATTCTAACTATTTAAAATGATAGATTTTGTTTCAAATTAGTTTTACGATAATGTTTCTAAAGTTTAAGGAAATTATATGTTGAACATATTATTTTATTGATTTATATGTTTAGAAAATGTATGTATATATATACTATTGTTATTTCCAAAATTTTATATCTTAAAATAATTTATGTAATTTCAAAATAAGTGTAATTTATATTTTGAATTTAAGAAATTATACGTTAAATATGACCGATATACTGATGCATGTGATACAATTTTGTGTTTATGTATACGATAAATTTCAAAGAAAAATACAGATGTGATATGTTTCTTTTTGAAGTAATATTTAGTAAATTCATGATCCTGTGTGTTTTGATGCGCATGCGCACCCGCACATGTGCATGATGATGAGTTGTAGATGTCAAATTGCAAATCTGTATTGATAGGAATTTTAAATGTAACATGAGATATTAAGAAAAAAACTATTTTTTTTAATTTACTAAAATTATGGATAATAATAATAATAATAAGTAATAGAATGTATCTCATGCATTGCACACGCTAATTTTGTAAAAACATGGTACTCATACTTTAAATGTTGTTAAAATAAAATTTTGTTATGCAGTGTTCGATATATCAATCATAAATTAAACGTTTTATTATTGTTTATGTCTATAATTTTTGTTAAGTGATTCAGATATTTTTATATTTTAAAGAAATATCTACCATGTGTTACTACTAATGCGGTATATAAATTGAAATTGTCATTTTGTTTATAAATTATCAAAGAATTTAATGAGTGTTAATTACTTGAATTTATTTATATAGTATAGATTTATAGTGTTTGGTTAATTTAAATACATAGATTTGAATGTAAAATAATAAAAGAAAATTGATGAAAAGTTTGTAAATAACTGTAGAAATTATAAAATCTTGGTATATATGAATATAAAATCATGGAAAAAATTAACATAATATTTTGGATAACTATAAAATGATAATTTATATGGATTCAAAAAAAACGAAGGGAATTAATGAGTAGGGATGAAAATTTTATAATTATTACGATGATTTGTGATATTTAAACTTTAATCATTTAACTAATAATTTATTAGAATAAATAATTATACATTAAAGTTGTTCGTATTGTTTTTTATGTGATCCATATTTATACTGTTTTGTTGCAATGAGCGTGATATTTTATTGACATGGCTATCTATATTATTTATTAGACAAATCAATAAATAATAGTTAATTTTTTTAAATAATTTATAATGAAATTATTTAATTAATTTAAATATATGGACTTAAATGTAAATTATACATGAAAATTGAGGACTTAAGTGTAGATTTTTGAATGTAAAACAATAGTGTAAAATTAATAAAATCTTATAAACAGTTCAAAACTAATACAGTATTAGGTCTTTAAAATAAAATTTAAATAAATATCTAGAGTAAATTAAAGAGAGTTAAGGAGAGGTAAGAGAAATGTTAGAATTAATGTGAGAGCTAGAATTTCTTCTGCTTTACTATTATTTAATAGATAAGTTTTTAAAGCTACAAACTCTTGCATTTTATACTAGAGTCTTTGAGTTACAAACAGTGGCATCAGAGCAAAAGATTAAAACATGAGAGAGAGAGTCGATGGCTGAGAGTAGTGTTGCGCAATTGAAATTGCTAGCTGAAGGTAGTTCAACCCTTGTGTCCATACCTATCTTCGATGGGTACTATGAACATTGGTCTATGTTGATGGAGAACTTCCTGCGTTAAAGGAAGCTAAGGAGGCTTGTGGATGAAAGCATCCCTACCACAACACAGGTAGATCAACAGGTTGCAACCTTCTCTTCAGTTGTGGCCGAGGGAAGGCAACAGACGGAGGCACAGAGAAAGAGAGAGGAAGAGCTATGTCAAAAAGTGGAGCAGCTGAAGGAGGATGATCTCAAAGTGAAGAACTTCCTCTTCCAAGCCGGACTATCATGGAAACCATCCTTGATAAGTCGAGTTCCAAGAGCATTTGAGACTCCATGAAGCAGAAATATCAAGGCACAAACCGAGTGAAGCGTGCACACAGACAAGCCTTGAAGAGGGACTTTGAAGTGCTTCAAAGGAGAGGAGAAAAGGTGGTCGAGTACATTGCTTGTAACGAATGCGGTTTTATCGGGATCCGAAGGTCTGCATTCTTACGTCCACTGTATCAAATGTCGCATAATCGAATGCCGGAAAACCGAATTGTTAGGGTTAAAAAGAAGAGGTAGAAGAAAAAGATAGAAGTAAGAAAACAGAACAGAAACAATATCAGAATCTCACAGTCGTAGCGGAACAACATATGATAGAAAAATGTATAATCTTTAAAATAAAGAACTGTCTCAGTTATTACATTACATCATCAGAGTGTACAACAACAATATACAATACAAACAATGGACAGTTATACAAACATGCCCTTACAAGTGAAATTACAGCGGAAAGAAAATATCATATACAAGTAATACGTCTCGCCATCCAGCTCGCTCACTTGAGCTCCAAAGCACTTCTGAATCCAGGATGACCTGATAACCTGACTCTAGACTGCTCGTGTAGAAAATTATGGGCACCCAGAGTTTAGAAAGAGAACAATAAACTTCAGGTCAGTCATGAGACTGGTGTGAGAACTCAAAACAGTTATTTATCTTTATAACAACAACAACAATAGAAGTGGAAAATATCCGCAATGCTTTTGGAAAATGAAACTACCATAAGGCCTCCCCCCACACACACAATGCAAACGCAGAATTGGAGGAGATTTCTCCTTATGATGGTCAAAGATGCTTTCTACGTAAAACAAATCATTTTTGATATTATTATTAGTGCATAGTGATGAAAGCATTTCGAAAATAGAATATAAATCTTAGCCAGCATAGACATTTCGAACTATGCCTACTATAGCTACCATCCAAACAGTGGGGCGCCACCATAAATGAATGACAGGTTATACAACTAAAAACGTACAAGGCTCGTATTGTTTCTTTGGATTTTTCAATAAATGGTCAGGCTAAGGAACTTCCTACTGCCACATGGGATCGCCTCTGGCGGGACGTCCCGAGAACTTAACCAGCTCTCTG
The DNA here is from genome assembly GCA_030765085.1 of Allium cepa. Classification (NCBI taxonomy): domain Eukaryota; kingdom Viridiplantae; phylum Streptophyta; class Magnoliopsida; order Asparagales; family Amaryllidaceae; genus Allium; species Allium cepa. The sequence goes on from CM060929.1 coordinate 1,045,264,345, forward strand.
CCAACACAAGGCCATGTTACCTCTGTAACTAGGTAACTACTACACGAATATGCCACCCTCCGGTCCTTTGAGATCTTTATTCGAGGGTCCTCTAACACCAAGCAACAACCACACAGAAAAATGAGATTGGAGCAACCACATAGGTTAAGCATCAGGGCTTCATACCTGACACCACCCTTTTTCAGAAGGAAATGACATACCCTAAAAGGAGCGGCCCTCATAACCTTGCCGCATATTCCTGTTTCGACCATATCCGGGGTATGAGGTCTGACGAAGTCTCGTCCACAAAGCTACGCTTTTTCACAAAGCCACGCTTTGATTAACAAATGATCAATAAATAATCATCATACAGCAACACTCAGCATGCCACATTACCAAATTGGGAGTATATCGCTGATAACCTTCAACTACAAAACCTCTGAGCCCGTACGTCTCAGAGAAGGGTGTTAAGCTAAGAGAATAAATTCTCCGTCACCAACAGAAATATATTTGAAAGAAATCTGCTTTATATCTCAAAATGTAATGTTAGACACGTAACCATACAAGTCTGTTCCGGGTTCTAATAGAACTGAAGGCACTTCAAAAGAAGCCCTTGCAATCCGGGTATTCACAAACCCGATCGAATTTCCCATCACAAAGGAAATCTCCATACCGTAGCTAACAGTGTAGAGACAATCGATAGGTCATCCTATCATTTTCACAAATAACCGGTCTTCACACCGGTCTTCAATGCTATCCATTACGTCGTATTACTATTCGGAATGGGTAGTCCGAAAACGAGCGCAATAATTTAAAAAAAAAGGTGTAGCATCCAATTTCAACCAATTCACAAAAAATAGCCATTTCAGGGTCAATATTGATAGTCGGTTATTTAACTATCAATTAATATTCACAACATAACCCGATTCCAAATAATTTCCCAAATTATTTTTTTTCAAAAATATCTTTACAAGATATAAGTTCCACACTTCAACCATTTGAAAACCAATTTCAAATCAATTTACACCCTTACAACTTTCATTTCAAAATGGTTCATTTATACCAATCAAATAAATCCTTACCGATTTATTAAATTTACGTTCCAAATCCGTAAATTTATTTCCACACTTTTAAAAATAAATCAATGTTTATTTTTAAAACAAATTTCCCTTATAAATTTCCATTGTAAATTTCCATTTCCAAAATATCTATGAATATATGATTTCCAAATCGATTTCTAATATTCATTTTCAATTTATCTTTAAAAGATATAATCTCAGAACATTCACTTCATATTGGAAAATATTTCCATACTTATTTAATAATAAGTAATTCACAAATCTGTTTATTTTCAACATTTGGAAAATATTCGATATACATAAATCCCAATTAAGTATATATTTTATTCTATAAGAAAAACATTCTCTTAAACACATTTATTTGGGTCAAAATGAATGTTGCGTAAAACATCGTTACGACAACCCAAGATCACTTGTATAGGGATTTGAAATTAATATAAGTATATAAACCCCAATACTACACAAAAGTTTTCCTTTCGGAAATCATTTACTATAACAACAGTGTTATAGTCCACCATTTCCTTCTATTTCTCGAAAACGTCTATTTCAACAATGAATTTTGAAATCTATGATTTCGATACTTAACACATTTTAAAACATCTTTAAATCATTTTAAATTATATCTAAAATATCACTTTCCCAAAATATTTCTTTAATATATTATTCATCGTCCAAAATCGTGAATATACTTCGTTAACCAAATTCAATTTCTACATATTTTATTTAAAGGATTATCCACAGTCCCAAAATCGTGGATATATCTCCTTTAATAAGCTATAAAAATTAAACTTATCAAAGTAAGTCGATTTCGGATTTATAAAACAATGTTTATAAATTCCATTTATACTTTATAACAACTTTAACTCATAAAATCACTTTATTTACAAATTTTATCCATATCCCATTTACATGCTAAAATCCAATTTATAAGTTAATTACTTATAAATCTTTTATTTTACAAAAATCTATTCATTTTATAACTTCACAATTTATAAATCTATAGATTTCATCTGCTTATGAAATCCATTTATACTTCATTTTAACACTTATAAAAACTCGTTTTATAATTCCAACATTTTAATTTATAAATATCAATTTTATAAATCTTTTATATTAATCATTTATAATAATTCAAAAATCCCAATTTAAACCATGTTATGAATTAATCAACTACTTATTTCTAAAAAAATCACATTTCGATTATATTTCACAATAATCAAAATTTTTATAACATAAAAATTTCAACGTTTATTTATTTAAAATGAATCAATTCCAAAATTAAATTTTATTATGAATTCTCAACTTAAATTTTCAGAAATCCAATTTTATTTATTCGGCATCTAACGATACCAAAAATATATTCGGCTAAAATTTAGCCTTTAACGATTTCAATCACAAAGATAATCATGCAGATTATAAATAGGTCAATAAATAGATCAACACACAACATTGAAACAAATTCAAATATTTGAGCAATCCAGTTGGATCCCTCCAAGCTGTTTCCCTGCATCCAAAGATGTTAGCACGATACCAATTCCGCTTCGAGACGGAATATCGCGGTCCATGAGATTTATAAAATACTATCTGCTATTATGCGGCGCAATAGGGTCTCATCCTCTATATAATGCGGGAAATCAACTCCAAGTACATATATAATACCAATTCCATACAAGTTGGAATTATTGCGGTATATGTTTTTAATAAATAACATCCGCTTAATATACGTCGTATATGGTCTATTTCAATACAACAGATAATAATTTTCATCCAATCACACAATCAAACAATTTTAAATCTAACTATTTAAAATTCAAATCGAAACAATTCGATTGAGTGAGAAGTTCTCACCTTGAGTTTCCGATAACAGTTGTATCGTTTTGTTTCGAATAAAATTAAACGTGTGTTTAATTTTACCCGAAATTTTCACTATTTTCAAACGACTCCAAACCAGTTCCATTGCGTAGTGCTCGACAAAACGAATCCGACGCAAGTCGTTTCGTAATTTTTCGACGTCGTACGAACAAGATATCGTATTTTAAACATCGTACAATTTATAATGTAATTTAATTTACAAATTAATTTTATTTTCAAACCCTATGTAATCTGGGCCGTTGAAACTTGCTTCTCCTTCTCCAGTTCCTCACGTTCGAACCCAACATTAGCCGCCGTTATTTGAGCAACCATCACAAACACCACACCCACTTCGAAGCCGATCAACGACCACCGCCCTGTAGCTAGAGCCGAGCCCTACCACCGCCCATAGAGCGGTCGAGCTCGATCGCGCCTGCTCCTCGAAAACCGTGCTTAAAACGTGCGCAAACGCGAGCAGCTATCTCTCTCACCATTGCGTTTCAGACGATCATAGCCGTTGGATCTGTAGATCTTGGAGCGCTCTACATTTTTCATGTTGAAAGTTTCTTGAATTAGTGTGTAGATTTGAAGAAAATGAAGGAGGAAGAAGGATGATTTTCGACCATTGACATATGAAAGTGGCGGCCTGAACTTTGAAGCTAGGGTTTTGGCAACAATGAAGACAAGGGGTCCATTTTAAAGAAATTTCTCCAAAAACACTATTCACCCAAAATTTTCCGAACTACAAATCTCGCGCGGTGACTGACGTTTCTAGGGTTTACCCCGCGTTTCGGACACAATGGAATAGGTTTCGGAAGCCAATTCGATCATCTGTGCGACGGCAATAAACGATCAAATTTAAATTAAATCGATTAAACCAAATTTCTATGCGTTTTGGCTTGCTTCGGATAAACGGTAAATCCGATTGACACGAAATTTGAAACCTTATGATAATATAATATTACGGATCCGATGAAACTGGTTTCGTCGAAATCCGAGACTATTTGAAAAATGACCATTTTCACTAGTCGATTAAATATTAAAATATTCAATTTTCACAAATTAACTTTTAATTCGATTTTAAAAGTCCTATAACATCACTATAACTCCAATATGATTTAATATAACTTTATAAATCATTTTTAATCATATTAAACCCAATTTCCAATTATTTACGCAATTTCAAATATTAAATTGTCGATTTAATTATCCAATTAAATCCAGATATTCGAAATAAAAATTATTCGACTCACAAGTTTTACTTGTTGATATTTAAAATCAATTAAATATTTAAATTTCAAATGACAGAAATTCTGGGTCGTTACATCGCTAGTACACTTACCTTGGTGAACAAGTTGAAGATGAATGGTGGAGAAAACATGTCACAAGTTGACATTGTTGAAAAGATTCTGAGATCATTAACTCCTAGATTCGACCATGTGGCTTGCTCCATAGAAGAATCAAATGATCTAGACACAATGACATTAGATGAACTGCAAAGTAGTCTTTTGGTCATGAACAAAGATTGAATCGAAGCAATGGAGTTTCAAGGAAGAGCAAGCTTTAAAGATCACCAATGGAGAGGAAAACAGTAAAGGAAGAGGATGTGGAGTTTTTAGGGGCAGAGGCCGTGGAAGAGGAAGAGGAGGTTTCAACTAGGAGATCGTGGAGTGTGACAAGTGTCACAAGCTAGGACACTTTCAGTATGAGTGTCCTAGCTGGGAGAAGAATGTTAACAATGCTGAACTTGATGAGAGTGAAGAGATGTTGCTAATGGCGTATGTAGAGGTGAACCAATCAGAGAGAGAAAATGTACGGTTCTTGGATTCCGGATGTAGTTATCACATAAGTGGTGATAAGCAGTGGTTCATTGAGCTTGATGAGACATTCAGGCATATGGTGAAGCTTGGCAACAACACAAAGATGAGTGTCATGAGGAAGGGCAACATCAGAATGCGAGTACAAGAGACAACTTAAGTAATCATTGAGGTATACTATATTCTCGAGCTCAAAAATAAACTGCTTAGCATTGATCAGCTCCAAGAGAAGAAGTTAGCCATATTAGTTCAACATGGTGCTTGTAAGATCTTTCATCCAACAAGAGGTTTGATTATGCAAACAAACATGTCAGCAAACAGAATGTTTGTGTTGTTTGCTTCTATACCTACAGGATCAATGTGTTTTCAGATGACTTCTGAGGATACAAACACAAGTCTATGGCCAAGGAGATATGTGCATTTGCACATGAAAGGGTTGTGAACATTGGCATACAGAAAGCTAGTCAAGGGCTTACCCATTCTCAAAGCTTCCTCCAAGCTGTGCGTAGAGTGTGTGATCAACAAACAACATCGTGATCCATTTCCAAAGAAGGGAAGGTGGAGGGCTACTCAACCTTTACAACTTGTACGCTCCGACATTTGTGGCCCGATCATTCCTGAATCAAACAACCACAAGAGGTACATAGTTACATTTATGGATGATTATAGCTGTAAGATGTGGACATATTTCTTGCATGCTAAGTCAAAAGCGCTTACTATGCTCGAAAGTCTCAAAAGTTTGGTAGAGAAAGAAACATGGAACTTCATATGTTGTTTAATCGAGGAGGATGGGAATTCACCTCTTTGGAGTTTAATAAGTTTTGTAGTTCAAATGGGATCAGTAGACAACTCACTGCAGCTTATTCTCACAACAGAATGGAGTTGCAGAGAGAAGAAACCGAACCCTAATGAACATGGTACGTTGTATGCTCACTGATAAAGAAGTTCCAAAAGAGTATTGGGCGGAAGCTGTCAATTGGGCGGTGCATGTCTCAATCGTTGTCCTACATTAGCAATAAAAGATATGACCCCTGAAAAAGCTTGGAGTGGATACAAACCTTCAGTTCATTATTTCAGAGTATTTGGATGTGTAGGTCATGTTCACATTCCAGATGTCAAAAGAAAGAAACTTGATGACAAGAGCTTCAGGTGTGTGTTTCTGGGCGTCAGTGAAGAATCCAAGGCTTACAGAATGTACGATCCGAAGGCAAAGAAAATCGTCATAAGTCGTGATTTTGTGTTTGAAGAGGAAGAAAAATGGAGTTGGGGCAAAACAAAAGAAGCTATTAGTGACGTGTTAGAATGGAGTGACACTGAAGAGAATGAAGTCTCTATAAAAGAAGAGAAGAAGCAGAGGGGCCAACTGTGGAGGAAGGTGATATTGAAGGACATAATGCACAAGGTGGTAGTGATGCTCTAGTTCATCCACATCTACTGACTCAGGTGAAAATAATGTGAGTACACCGATCCAAGGGAGGGTCAGAAGAAGACCAGATTGGATGGAAGACTATGTGAGTGGTGATGGCCTGTCCGGGGAGAACAGCTTGTCATGTTCACTTCAGCAGATGATCCTATTACTTTTGACGAAGCCGTTAAGAGCTCAAAATGGAGAGTGCAATGAACTTGGAGATTCAGGCTGTTGCGAGGAATGAGACTTGGGAATTAACCGAGTTGCCTAAAGGAGCAAAGAAGGTAGGTGTTAAGTGGCTCTTCAAGACCAAGCTGAATGGGAAAGGCGAGGTGGCCAAATTTAAAGCTCGGTTGGTGACAAAAGGTTACGCTCAACAGCATGGGGTTGATTACAATGAGATAATTGCTCCCGTTGCTCGATGGGATACTATTAGAGTGATTTTTGCACTTGCAGCAAGCAGAGATTGGTTGGTGTATCAGCTTGATGTGAAAAGTGCGTTTCCTACATGGAGAGATCAATGAAGAGGTGTTCATCGAGCAACCAAGAGGGTATGAGGTAAAGGGTGCTGAGAACAAGGTGTATAAGCTCAAGAAAGCATTGTATGGGCTCAAGCAAGCCCATGTGCTTGGTTTAGCAAAATTGAATCATATTTTCTCAATGAAGGCTTTGAGAGGTGCTTAAGTGAACATACTCTCTTCGTGAAGTGTGGGGAAGATGGAGTTATACTTATTGTCAGTGTGTATGTAGATGACCTCATCTTTGCTGAGAACAATGAGGAGATGTTTTAAGAGTTCAAGAGGTCAATGATGTAGGAGTTTGACATGTCCGATCTTGGAAAATTGAAATACTTTCTAGGATTAGGAAGTTATGCAAGGCTTAGGTGGGATGTTCATTAGTCAGAAAAGATATGCCAATGAGGTGCTTGAAAGGTTTAAAATGGAACAGTGCAACCTGGTTAGGACTCCCATTGAACCCGGCTGCAAACTCACGAAGGATGAAGGTGGTGTAAGGGTGGATTCTACTACTTTCAAGCAAATGGTGGGTAGTCTTATGTACTTGACTACCACTAGATCCGATCTCATGTATGCAGCGAGTCTTATAAGTCGCTATATGTAAGCTCCTACCGAGTTACATCAAGCAGCAGTGAAAAGAGTCTTCAGGTATCTAAAGGGAACAACTGATTTAGGAGTACTCTACAAGAACAAAGGAGAAGAACAGTGGTTGCTTTCTCTGATAGTGACTATGCAGGAGATACCGCGGACCACAAGAGCACTTCATGTTATGTGTTTGAATTAAGTTCTAGAGCTATAGCTTGGAGTTTAAAAAAGCAGTCAGTAGTGACACTTTCCACGACAGAAGCTGAATTCATATCAGCTGCTTCTTGTGCTTGTCAAAGTGTATGGATGTTGCGGATTCTTAAGAAGCTTGGTCTCAGTCAGAAAAGGTGTGTTATTCACTGTGATAATAGTTCAGCTATTAAGCTCTCAAAGAACCTTGTCATGCATGGAAGAAGTAAACACATAGATATCAGGTTCCATTTTCTTCGAGACTTGAGCAGAGATGGTGTAGTGGATTAGGTGCATTGTGGCTCTATAGATTAGTTGGCTGACATACTGACTAAACATTTGAAGTTAGATGCATTCTTGAAGATGAGGGAGCTGCTGGGTATGTGCTCTGTTCAGGAGGTAAACCGACTGCTTGAATGGCAGTTCAGTTTAAGGGAGGGTTTGTTAGAATTTTGGTTTCTTTCTGCCAAGTCCTAGCGGCACATGGATTAAGTTTGTTGTGTTTGTGTTGAATAACCCTGGTTTGTAGGGAGTAGTTGTTTGTTTTGAATTGTTCTTTCTTTATCCTAGTCACGATATAATCTTATAAATCGTGGATGCATGTTTGAATCATTCCTGTTTGTAATGGTTATATAAGCCACAGTCTGGTTATCCAATACATAAGCTTTTACAGCTACAAACTTTTGCATTCTATACTAGAGTCTTTGAGTTACAAACAGTTGAACAGTTATAATTTAACGAACCCTTTTGCACTCTAATTACAACCAAAGAACCACTAATGGTATGGTTACGAATGGTTAGAAATCGTTTGTTTATAATTTAGGGTAATGGTGTGAAATATATATATTTTTGTTTGTAAAAGGTATTTATTATGATATTTGTGATAGAAGTTTGCAAATCATTCCGGCTCCACCATTTACCTACCAATATTGGTGGAGTTTCCCTTGAAAATAATAGAGAACCAATACTGCTGGAATATCACATAGTCAATTTTTGACCATAACGACATTTGGAAAGACTATGCATTCTAGAACAGAACTGCTAATAAGGCATTGTGGTAATTTCATATATTGTATTTTATGACTAGCGCCTCTCACTTGTTGATTCAGGATGCGGTCACATATTTATACAACCAACACACAGACGTTACATGCGCGTTGGGAAGGAGAGTACAGTAAGAAAATTTGACTTTTGTATAAGCAGAATTTCGAGATAATTATGTATTTGATATTAGGGTGTTTTGGGGTTAATTCATGACATTTGAAAATTTTGATAATTTGGAAACGGTAATAATAAAATGATTTTCGTAACATTTGATAAGTGTTGCACTTAATTTACTGTCGAATAACAAAAATGTGGATTTTAGATAATGAAGTTCATTTATTGCATATTTGTTAGTATTTATCCTTTTTTTAGTATTTCATTTTTGTTGGTATTTACTATTATTAATATATTTACAATTTTTCAGTATTTACATTTATTAGTATTTTCCATTCGAAAGATTTTAATGTTCATTAGTATCTGCCGTCTGTGAGTTGTAATACTTATTAGTAGCTATCATTTGCCTTGAAAGAACTTAGTATTTATATGCACTTTTGGTTTGTGAGTATCATTACTTATTAGTATTTTTCATTTAAAGATTTTAATATTTTTTCGGGTATTTTGTTGCTCATTGGTAACCAAAGTTTATAGGTATTGGTTGAGTATTAAAATAAAGAGAAAACAGAGAAGATAAGAAGAGAAAAAACAGAAGAACATGAGAAATGCTTGATTTTTGTAGAGATTCGGTCTAATGTTGACCTACATTCTCTGTATCTTCGTTCGTCATCAATTTTATCGTCCATCTTTAGAGGTTTTTACCTAGAGTTACAAGAAAATTTATTGGAACATAAAATGACATGCAATTAGTGACATGATGAATCTCAACCATTTGATTGTTCCTTGATTTTAACTCAGTATGTGTACACAATGAGATTCAATAACGAGGTCCAATGATTTTATTCTCTTCTATGTCCGTAACTTATTTTCTTTCGTACACGAGCATGGTAGTTTGTCACATGGCTAAATATGGAGCATTTGTCTTAAGTTGAGATGATACATTTTAAAAATTGGACACGACTACAAATGACGCATGGGGCTTATTTGGAAAATTATAAAACTTGTTCAAAAAATAACCAAATTTATAAATACGCACGACTTTCTTCATTTTATGGTCATGGAAGCATACATTTGTTCTTCTACTTCTCAATGATACTATATATTCTCATAATTCAGTTCAACCATAACGACCTAAACGAAAGGGGAAATTAATCGCGAACCATCTATTCTTGTAGAAAAAGATACCCGTCCACCACTAACTTCAGTCTCGTGAAACAAGCCATATATTGAGAATTTAAGCATTCTTTTTGAAGAGAAACTAGAATGAACAATGTCAAATTTCGTTTGGTGTCAATTCACTTTCAAAATAGAAGTTTACGGTATCTATAGTTATTGACACTTATGAGAGGGTTATTTTCTTATATTAATTTTTTATGAGACGTACCAATCAAACTAGTCATCTCATGAAATTACAATCAAATTGACTTGATTGCTCTTTTTTTACCCTCATTTTTTTAACATCCATTGATTTTTAATTCAAAACATTAATCAAATAATGAAGAATTCAAACTCACTGCCAAATGAAATTGCAAATGAGAAAGAGACAACGTTGATTCTTATTTAAGAAAGCATTCAATGTAGTAATTTTAAACCTATCTTTTATCGTAGTTAAAAAAACATAAAATAAATTGTGTTAATAATTTACTTTTCCATTAGCTTCTCCACAAAATTTGGATCTAGTTGTGAAGATTGAGATGAATTTTTTGTACATATCATTATCTTCTTTTTAAAAAAACTGAGAAAGCAAAGAGTAAATGAAAGGCTTTTGATGATTTTTTAAGTAAGGGCGAAAGAAATAAAAATATATGTTTTATTAATAGAATGTGTACCCCTCGTAGCAATTTTATTTTTTTATGGAGTGATCATTAAGTTTTTCCCTCACATCCAAAGTAGATATGCTAATAACAATGCCTTTCTACAACCATTGCATTGGATACTAATGTGTTTTTTTATTGAGGGATTGAGGTCAATATGGATGAAGGCAGGAATATTTGGAAAGGCGAATGGCGGTGCTAGGTGATCGCTAGTGGTGGCCGTGGATGATTGGAATGCGTATATTGGATTATCATGCAATAGTCGTCGAAATGGAGAATAGCGACTCTAGAGATACGGTAATATGAAGAGAAAAAAAATTTGTTTGAAGCATGCACATAATCAGAAGCATCTCTTGTTTCAAAGAGAGTAGGACTGGTTATTCACGTTTAATTTGATGGTTAGAGGAGAACTTGAAGTTAAGTAGTGTTAATTATAAAGATCTCCGGAGAAAAATTGAGATGTCTCCTACGTTATCAGTAATGTGTGGAAGTATCGACATAATTTCATAGTCATTCGGTCTGAATGTTCCATGAAGAACTTAAACCGATGGAACAACTTGGAGACCTAAGATGCAGTCATACATGAGTAATTCAACAACCATTTTGTATGTCTCGATGAAAGAATAGCGGTGATTATGTAATTTGAAACATAATGCAGAGATGGCAATCATCAGTCAAAGTTCGTTGTGGCCATTGTTAACATTTTGGGTGAGCACCAATGTGGTGGCTAATGGGTTCATCCGACGTGCCATAATATACAATATCTCATTCGTTTGTGATCCATTTAAGATAAGGTTTGCATTATTAGGATCTTTATAAAATTTATAACATTTCGATGTGATTTATTGATGCATACCTATAAAACTGTTATAATTTAATGAACCCCTTTACACTCTAATTGCAACAAAAGAACCACTAATAGTATAATTATGAATGGTTAAAAATTGTTTGTGTATAATTTAGGGTAATTATGTAAAATGCTTGTATTTTGTATGTTAATGGTATTTATTCTTGTATTGTGGGGGAATCTTGCAAATCATTCTGGCTCCACCATTTACCAATATTGGTGGAATTTTCTTAGAAACTAACAGTAAACCAATATTGATGGAATATCATGTAATCAATTTTAGACCATAACGACATTCGTATAGATTATGCATGCTAGAACACTGATGCTAATTATAAGGCATTGTGATAATTTCATATTGTGTTTTGATGCGATGGTGCTATATTATATTCATATTATCACTCGGCGATTTTGGACGTACTCACATATTTATACAATTAATACCTAGCGACATTACATGGTTTGGGAAAGAGAGTACAATAAGAAAATTGAGTTTTGTGCAAGTAGAATTTCGTCCAGGGGTCTTATGAGATGTATGTGATATTAGGGTGTTTTGTGGTAATTTATGGTATTTGAGAAATTTAATAATCTGGAAATAATAATAATAAAATGAGTTACGTAACAATTGATAAGTATTATACTTGTTTTAGTACCGAATAACAAAAAGGTGGATTTTAGATGATGAAATTAATTTATTATTTATTGGTTAGTATTTACCCTTTTTTTAGTATTTAATATTTGTTAGTATTTACTACTTGTTAGTATCTACCCTTTTTTGTATTAATATTTGTTGATATTTACTTTTTGTTAGCATTTACCATTTATTGATATTTTCCATTTTGAAAGATTTTTAATCTTTGTTAGCATTCATCATTTGTGAATTTGCATTTACCATTATTGATATTTCCCATTTTGAAAGATTTTTAATCTTTATTAGTATTCACCATTTGTGAGCATTACTACTTGTTAGTAGCTATTGTCTGATTTGAAGGAACTTAATGTTTATTGGTAGTTATGTTTGTGCTTATTATTACTTATTAATACTAGTGCGAACTAGTGTTACGCACAAGGATTGCAACTATATTTTGTGCAAATCTGGTAGAGTTTACTTATTATAATGAACTCAAGTAAAACCATTATTTTCAAGATATATTTTACATCTTTTCTTTATATTTTGAATATTCAAAATTATTTATCTAGAAAAAATTATGTGTTATTGTGTATATCTGTATAACTACATTTATGCACCATACAAAAGAAGATTAAAATAGTTACGCAATACATGTATAAATAATTATGCATATGTACACATCAAATTTTAAGCATAATTATGAATAATTATTATTTATGCATATGCATATGTATAAATAATTATGCATATATTCATAAATTTAAAATATTGATTCGAGAGATTATTTTAATCCAATAACTCATACACAATGTGCACATATGAAAACATAAAAAAATGCATCACACATGTGCTATCACTGTACAATAATAGAAAAATTAGAAATTAGTCTACGTGTGAATAGGAGACGCAAATGGAATAACGTCAAACAATCAAAAAGATTGAGATATAAAACATATTACAACAAAACTAAATTTTTTAGAAGTGTTCAATGATAATGCATAACTATCTTGTTTACTCTTCCATGCATAGTTTTATATCCCACAATTTCGATTACTAAGCGAGCTAATATTGCTATACACCAAGACGAAACTACAGTACAAAGATTTCTATTACAATATTGTGTTGGGAACACTAAAATATGAAACACCTCATACCCCTTACCATACTCAAAAGAACACATTAAAAGGCATGGTGCATTGTAGGTATAAAAAAAACTTAACAGAGACTAAGATTCAAAAGACAAAAATAGGTAAAAATAAGGGAAACTAAATGAGTATATTTAATTCAAACAAAGCTTCAGAATTAATTCATAAATAAGTCACATGCCAAATACAACATTTAAAAGCCCATCATGTCTTATGAAAATTTATTGTCTCAAAATCAGAGTATGTAATATCCCTCGTAAATAAACCAGTGCATACAAGAACAATAGCTAAAAATAAAGAAGTACATAGAAGAAGTCTCCTCAAAGAATTGCAAGCTGCGACAATCTACTAGCTTCTTCTTTGATTGCCTAAGGGAAAAATAGAGGAGTGGATCGGACTAAAAGTCTAGTGAATGATAACAATTACTAGAGTTTTTAAGCAAGATAAAAGACTCTACAACAGTTCTAGCATAAATAAGGATAACAAAGGAAATGGAAAAGAGATAAACTGGAAATAAATACAATTAAATATTGCTCAAGATAGGTTAACTTTAATTGCTTGCACTTGTACTGATTTAATTAGGCTGAATTCCTAATCCTGTGATTAGGATGTAACCCTAATTCTACGCTTTTTTGATCGGCCTGCTATTTCATAGACCTTTCTGTGGACCAGCCGCTATATAACTACCTACACAACAGCCAATGGTATCTACGGAAGATGCTCAGAGTAACTACTGTGGATCTGACGACATATATAGCTCCTTACACAGAATGCAACAGTGTCTACTAAGACACCATACTAAGCGCTTAGAACTCATAGCTATTACTGAGCACCCGAATGGAAGTCGCACGCGTAACTACCACCATGCACATGTTACCTTTTTCTCCACCTATTGGGTCTTCTTATTACCTCCAACGTACATCATAACTTGCCCCTCATCTCACTTCAGGCTAATGCGAGATCACCGTGTGTCTATAGAAAAATAGAGGAAATGTTGTTGGTACTGTCCCTTCATCCAAACATTATGTAGTTGCGTCCCTTATCCAAATCCCCGTGATTTGGACTTCTATTTGACCAATTACTACCATTCTTAGAATAAGCGTGCCCTAAGGAATGCTACTTGGTACAGGTCATACTTTCATCTTTGCTTATTAACTTAGATAAATTATCTAAATAAGCATTTATTACCATTTTTTACTTTCTACGCTTATTAATCTATCCCAAGCTATAAAATTAGCCCCATTATGTTCTTTTTCTTATTATAACCTACGTTATAATCATGCTTATTACTTAACCTAAGGTCCAAGTGTGAAAATAAGCTCCTTTCATCTTTTACTTCATTTTTTTTTTAATCTTAAGTTATAACAATGCCAATTATCTTTAATTAGTCCAATTATAATTAGGCGTAATTTCAGTCCAATTCTATTATTTATTAGTTTTTATAATTTACATCTTATTTTCTTCATTTAACACTCTTACTTATAAAATTCATATTTGCGTTCAATTTATTCTAATCCATACGCGTAGAAAAGGGGAATGAAGAGACTAGACGTTTACATAAAATCCATAACGTCGATAAGATGTAAATAAGAAATAAATAACGGTAAATAAACTTAAATATTGTAAATTAATAAAAAGCTATGCTTAACAGTAATAGTTTATAATTAACTTAAATAATACTAAAATTACTTAAAGGAATAGCCGAATAGATTGAAAATAATTAAAAACTTTAAATAATTACTAAAAAGGCAATTCAAAAATTGTAGTAAAACTACAACTATTGAAACCCTATTATTTTAAGTTAGTTAAAGAAATTTTAAAATAATTGCAATCACCCACCTTCGGTCATAAACTCTTCCTTTGGTCGTCCTGGATCCACTTGGAGTTGTAAAATAATTTTTATTAACAAATTCTCTCTTTGAAAAATTATTCCTTTTAGGGCCCTTCCTGAAAAGCTGAACCCAAGCGGAGAAGATCTAGAATGAGAAAAAGTATTAGGTCCAGGGTCTATTTATATGTGTAGAAGTGGATCTCGGACCAATGGATTTGGAGATTGAATATGATGCAACCACATCATAGGTTGAATAGAAGTCATCGGATGTAGAAATAGAGGGACTTGATTAAACAAAAGGGTGCAAATGACATGTTCCGACGTCTTTAATTCGTTTGAACGAATTTACATTCGTTCGCATACTAAATTACAAGGCGGGTCGGCCGCCCCTTGCCCAGGTCGACTGGCCAGTCGACCTGACCGTGTGTATATTTATATTTCTGCTTATTTTGTTTATTTTATAACTTGGTTATATTAACTCGGTTTCTGACGTTTTATATGTGGAAATTGACCAGAAGATTACCACAAACACAATGGTGCAACTTCCGTGGCTTAATTCTAATAATTCACAAAGTTATTTTATTATTTAATTAATTTACAAATTAATTATTATGAGTTAAATTTCGGATTGTTACATTCTCCCCTCCTTAAGGGATTTCATCCCCGAAATCTTTAAGGATGTAAGAGTGTATTAAATGTCTTCATCTAGTTCTACAACCGGCTACTCAATCATCAATCATTCATCCATTGTCCTTGAGTTTTTCTAATTCATTTTATGATACTTATGCAATTAGTGTAGTGTAAATATCCCTAACTAATTCAAAAGATTAGGCGGTCCACTAATTCGGTTGACCTCCTTTTTATGCAATCATGTTCGTGCCATGTATCCCAACGAATGCAAAAATTTCCTAATGATTACTGACAGTTCTATATGTGTGCTACAAACATCATCAAAATGCAACACTCATGTGATACTCATCCATTTATAGCAACCATGGAAATAAAATAAAATACGCACACATTTATATGCATATTCTCTAGTGTTTTAATTAGACCGATCCTTAAGGAATATTAGTGCCTAGTGTACCTATATGCGTCCATAACATCCACTAGAAAACACTTGCAACTACTAGCATACATCATTCATAGCATGTTCTATTAACACGTTTACATCAAATCCTATCATCCATAGGTTAAATCCTAAGTTCTACCTCCCAAAGGATAATAAAGGAAAGGACCTATTCAAATCTAAAGATGGAAAAACGAATTCTAAAACTTACCATCAAAAAGATGAGGATAGGAAGTACCAATCTTCTCTTCTGCTTTCCAAGTGGTGTCTACAACATCTTCTCCCACTGCACCTTTACCCATGGAACCTCTTTATTCCTTAGTCGCTTGATATCTCTTCCAACAATCTTCATGGGGATACGCCGAATAGAAGCTTCTCTTTTTACCTCCACCTCCTCTGATTGACTAGGCTCTACAACCTCCACCGAGTCATGTAAGCACTTTTGCAAGTGCGAAACATGGAAAAAATCATACACTCCTACAAGCCTATATGGTAGCTTCACTGAGTAAGCCATCTTCCTAACTCTCTCTGTGATAGGAAATGGTTCAACAAATCTACGGGCTAACTTTTTATCAGATCCAAATCTTACCACCTTTCTAAGCGGGGATACTTTGATAAAAACTAGGTCTTCCATCTCAAACTCTAAGTCTCTCCTCCGCTTATCCGCATACGACTTTTATCTGCCTTCAGCCGTCTTCATCCTTCGCTGAATCAACTCCACCCTCTCAGAGGTCTCCCTAACCATATCGGGTCCAAGTAATAACTTCTCCATAAACACTACCCAACATGATGGAGACTTGCAAGGTCTCCCGCATAAAGCCTAAAATATTGCCATTCCTATACTTGTTTGGTAACTATTATTGTACGCAAACTCAACCAATGGAAGATGCTCCTCCTAAGTTCCTCCAAAGTCCAAAATGTACATCTGTAGTAAATCCGTAAGCACTCTATTTACTCTCTCTGTTTGTCCATCCGTCTAGGGGTGATAGGCCGTACTCAACCTAAGTTGCGTCCCTAGAGGTCTTTTATAAGCTTCTCCAAAACACACTGGTGAAAATGAGATCTCTATTGCTAAAAACACTAGAAGGAACTCCATGTAGAGGGACTATCTCTCGAATATACAAGGATGCCAAATATGAAGCTGTACGCATACTCTTAACTGGGATGAAGTGAGCATTCTTGGTCAATGTATCAAAAATCACCCAAATGCTAGTGTTCCCTTTCCTAGAAAGGGGTAAACCATCAATGAAATCTATAGAAATATTGTCCCACTTCCACTCCGGTACATCTAAGGCTGAAGTAATCCACCGAGCTTTTGCTGCTCTACTTTTACCCTTTGGCACATGAGACACTTAACTACGAATTCTGTCATATCCTTCTTCATACCACCCCAATAGAACATCCGCTTCATATCCTGATGCATTCTGTCACCACTCGGATGAATAGTCTACAAGAATAGTGCGCCTCCTCCAAAACTGCTCTCAACAAGTCATCTGCGCGTGGAACACAAAGCCTCCCATCTCTCCAAAGCCACCCTCTGCCATTAATGGAATATTGTTAGAGATGTCTTGAGACCTCTCCTCGGCTAACCCTATCCATAATTTCCATAAGTTCTGAATCCTCCCGCTGCCTCGAGCCAATCTGATCCATAAGGGTAGGCCTTACCTTTAAGGTTGCCAGCAATCCGGGAGTAATGTCCGTAGAGGGCTTAAAATTAAAAGTAGAAATAAAATATAAGCTCCTCCACTCTACGAACAAAGGAATAAGAGTTGCTTTCTTTCTACTCAATGCATCAGCAACCACATTACCCTTTTCAGGGGTATAAGCTATTTCAAAATCATAGGAGGATAAAAACTCCATCTACCTTTGTTGCCTCAAGTTTAAGTCCTTTTGCGAGAATATGTACTTCAAAGACTTATGGTCGGTAAAAAGCTCAAACCTCTCTCCAAGCAACTAGTGCCTCCAAGTCTTAAGCGCAAAAACTATGGCAACCAACTCCAAATCATGGTTATGATAGTTCTTCTCATGCATTCTCAATTTCCAACTACCATAACACGCTACCCTCCCTTCTTGCATCAACGCCGCTCCTAGACCCGTTCCGCATGCATCAGTGTATAAAGTGAAAGGTTTAGCACCGTCGGGTAAAACTAATACTGATGCACCTGTAAGGGCCCTCTTAAGCTTCGTGAAGGAATCCTCACAATCTACGTCCCATACAAAAACATTATTCTTCTTGGTAAGGCGTGTGAGTGGTGCCAAAATCTTGGCAAAGTCTCTAATGAACATCCTATAGTAGCTTGCCAATCCTAGAAAGCTCCTAATCTCGGTAACGTTCTTGGAGGCCTTCCAATATTATACTGCAATAACCTTGGCAGGGTCAACAGCCAGACCTTCCTTCGAGATTACGTTCCCCATGAAACGAAATTCCTCTCCCCAAAAACGACACTTTGAAAATTTAGCTCTCAAATGATGACTACGAAGTGTGCGAAAAACTTCTTCCAAGCAAATAGCATGCTTCTCCATATTCTTAAAGAATACCAAAATATCATCCACGAATACCACTACAAACTTATTTAAGGCATCCCTAAAGACGCAGCTCATCAGGTCAACGAAATAGGCTGGAGCATTGGTTAGCCCAAAAGGCATAACCAACCACTCGAAGAATCCGTCGAATGTCCTAAAGGCAGTCTTATCTACGCTGTCATCAGCGACTCTAGGCTGATGAAATCCTGTGGCTAAATCAAGTTGAGAGAAAACCGAAGAACCTACTAGCTGGTCAAAAAGATCATCAATTCTAGGAAGTGAATATCGGTTCTTCTTGGTGAGCTTATTCAATTCCATATAGTCCACGCAAAGTAGGAGAGAACCATCCGCCTTAGTGGCGAAGACGACTAGGGCTCCCCACTCTACTATGCTCATTCTTATGAATCCCTTCTTCAAGAGCTTATGAATCTACTTGCTCAATTATTTCCTCTCCCTAGGTGCCATGTGTCTCACAGGTAACGCTATAGGCTGGCATTCTCGGCCAAATAAATGCTGAAGTCAATCTCTCTCTTAAAGGGTAGTCCCCTAACCTTCTCAAAAATGTCTGTAAAATCTCTGACGATAAGAACTGAATCTAGCTATGATGAAGATGAATCAAGGAAATAGAGAAAACTCAACATGACTGACCCCACGGATCGCAAGATACCTCCAGTCCTACCACTGCAAATCTCAAGTCTAACGACTCTCCTCTCGCAATCTAAGATAGCTCCATATGTGGATAGCCAATCCATCCCTAAGATCTTCCCATACCCCGAGAATCCCAAAATATAGGTGTCGCGGTCAAACTCTACCCCTAGGATAAAGATTTTCAAACCCTACAAATCGTAGATAAGTGCGCCAATCCTCCTATGGGGTTTGAAACAATAATAGGATCCATTACTAACGATATGTCTAAGTGCAAACAATCTACTAGAGAGCTAGAGATAAAAGAGTGTGATGCTCCGGAATCAAATAAAGTCCGAATAGGAAAATCAGATATAGAAATCAAACCTTTAATTGCCACTTTCCTACCTCTATCTGGAATTCTACTAGAAGGTGCAGTGTCCAACACCTGAATCTACGCAACTGGTGCATTCGCTTCCTAAGGACAACTCCTACTCATATGACCTCTCTGCCCGCAAGTATAGCATTTACCCTTCATCTTCTCTTTCCAGCAATCCCTGGCCATGTGTCCAACCTTCCCACAAACATGGCATTTTAGTCCTTTCTTAATCTGCTTCTGAGGACCATCACTTTTCTTCTTCTTCTTATTCTTTTCTCACCACTTATTCATTGGGCCTTCTAATTTAACTTCCTCTCTAGACTCTCCTTCCTTGACCTTATCCGACATAAGCGCCATCTCAACAAAAGACTCATAAGTAGCGCCCATCGGTACATGAGTCAGCAATAATCCCTGAAGGGGTTGATTCAATCCCTTCGCAAAATTAATAGCTTTCTTATGCGCCGTGTTCACCAAATCCATACAAACCAAGACATCTCATTAAATGTGATGTATTCATTGACCGACAAACTCCCTTGCTTTAAATTGATAAACTTCTCCAACTGAACACTCTCTTCTGTCCAAGATAGAAACTTCCTATTGAATTGCTCCCGGTATCCATCCCAAGTAATATTCCTTCCCTCTAACTTGATTACCTTCCACTAATAAGATGCCTCCTCCTTCAACTGTCAAGCGGCTAGTTGAACTCGTTGCTGACCATCCAATCCCAAAAGACCAAAAATCTTCTCTATGTCCCTAAGCCATGCTCTCGCCTCCACAAAAGTCACCTTGCCAGAAAAAGTCTTTCCGCCCAAACTCGTAAAATCTTTACAAAGCTTAGAGAAATTGATGGCGGCAGGTAGATTGATGATATTACCACCCGCTGGTACAGGATTGGGCACAGGCTCGTGCACCTCTGGAGTCATGGCTTGTAAGTACCTAAGAAACCAGGCTAGGACTGGAATTCCCTTGGGAAGGTTCAGGGCATCAACCATTCTACGAAAAGAAAATGGTAGTTTAGGACAGAGTCAAAGGGAGATTGAATTGGATTTATAAGGGGATTTTTATAAAAAAATTCTTTTATACTTAAAATCATTTCCAAAAATTCTTTTCTAAATTTTTTTTTTATTCTTTACTTTCAAAATAAATTTTCGAAATCCTGTAACCTTAGGCTCTGATACCAAGTGAAACACCCCACACTCCTTAATATACCCAAAAGGACAAATTAAAAGGCGTGGTGCATTATGGGTATAAACAAAACTAACAGAGATTGAGATTCAAAAGACAAAAATAGGTAAAAACAACGAAAGCTAAATGAGTATATTTTACTAAAACAAAGCTTTAAAATTAATTCATAAATAAGTCGCATTCCAAATACAACATTCAAAAGCCCATCGTGTCTTATGAAAATTCACTGTCTCAAAATCAGAGTATGTAGCATCTCTCATAAATAAAATAGTACATACAAGAACAATAGCTGAAAATAAAAGAAGTATATAGAAGAAGTCTCCTCCAAGAATAACTCCAAGCTGCGGCAATCTACTAGCTTCTTCCTTGATTGCCTAAGGGGGAAAAAGGGGGGAAATAGAGGAGTGGGTCAGACTAAAAGTCTGGTGAATGATAGTAATTACTAGAGTCTTTAAGCAAGATAAAAGTTATAGACTCTACAACAGTTCTAGCATAAATAAGGCTAACAAAGGAAATGGAAAAAAGAAATAGGAAATAAATACGATTAAATATTTCTTAAGATAGGTTAACTTTGATTGCTTACACTTGTTCTAATTTAATTAGGTTGAATTCCTAATACCGTAATTACAATGTAACCCTAATTCTACCCTTTTTTGGTCGGCCTGCTACTCAATAGACCTTTATGTGCACTGGCTGCTATATAATTCCCTATATAGCAGCCAATGGTATCTATGAAAGATGCTCATAGCAACTACTGTGGGTCCGGACGACATATATAGCTCCCTACACAGAAGGCAATGGTGTCTACTAAGACACCATACTAAGCGCTTGGAACTCAGATATTACTAAGCACCCGAATGGAAGTTGCATGCGTAACTACTACCACGCCCATGCTACCTTTTGCTCCACCTATTGGGTCTTCTTATTAAGTCCAACGTACAACATAGCGTGCCCCTCATCTCACTTCAGGCTAATGCGAGATCACCGCATGTCCATAGAAAAATAGGGGAAATGTTGTTGGTACTGGCCCTTCATCCAAACAATATCCAATTGTGCCCTTTATCCAAATCCCCGTGCTTTGGATTTCTATTTGACCAATTACTAACATTCTTAGCACAAGCGTGCCCTAGGGAATGCTATTTGGTATAGGTCCTACTTTCATCTTTGCTTATTAACTTAGATAAATTATTTAAATAAGCTTTTATTACCATTTTTTACTTTCTATGCTTATTAATTTATCCCAAGCCATAAAATAAGCCCCATTCTATTCTTTTTCTTGTTATAACCTACGTTATAATCATGCTTATTACTTAACCCAATGTCTAAGTCTGAAAATAAGCTCCTTTCATCTTTTACTTCATTTTTCTATAATTCCCAGTTATAACTATGCCAACTATCGTTAATTAGTCCAATTATAATTGGACGTAGTTTCAGTCCAATTCCATTATTTATTACAGTCTTTATAATTACATCTTATTTTCTTTATTTAATACTCTTACTTATAAAATCCATATTCGCGTTCAATTTATTCTAATCCATATGCGTAGAAAGGGGAATGAAGAGAATAAATGCTTACATAAAATCCAAAACGTCGAAAAGATGTAAATAAGAAATAAATAACAGTAAATAAACTTAAATACCGTAAATAGACTGTAAATTAATAAAAAGCTATGCTTAACAGTAATAATTTATAATTAACAAAAATAATACTAAAATTACTGAAAGGAACAGCTGAATAGTGGAAAATAATTAAAAACTGTAAATAATTACTAAAAAAGGCTATTCTAAAAATCGTAGTAAAACTAAAATGATTGAAAACCCTATTGTTTTAAATTACTTAAAGAAATCTTTAAAAAATTACAATCACTCATCTTCAGTCCTAAGTTCTTTCTTTGGTCTTCCCGGATCCACTTGGAGTTGTAAAATAACTTTTATTAAAAAGATTTTCTCCTTGGAAAATTATTCCTTTTAGGGTCCTTTCTGAAAAGATGAACCCAAGTGGAGAAAATCTAGAATAATAAAAAGTGTTAGGTTTAGGGGTCTATTTATATATGTAGAAGCGGATCTCGAACCGTTGGATTTGGAGATTGAATAGAATGCAACCACGTCATAGGCTGAATAGAAGCCATCAGATGCAGAAATGGAGGGACTGGATTAAACAAAAGGGTGCAAATGACGTCTTTCGACGTCGTTAATTCGTTCGAATTAACTTACGTTCGTTCGTCTACCAAATTACAAGGCGGGTCAACCGGGAGGTCGACCGCCCCTTGCCTTGACTTGACCGTGTGCGTGTGTGTATATATATCGTTATATTTCTGCTTATTTTGTTTATTTTATAACTTGGTCACATTAGCTGGGTTTCTGACGTTCTATATATGGAAAATGACAACAAAATTACCACGGATACAATGTACAACTTCCATGGTTTAATTGTGATAATTTTACAAATTTATTTTATTATTTAATTAATTTAAAAATTAATTATTATGGGTTAAATTTTGGATTGTTACAAAATATGAAAGAACAAATTAAATGGAAAGTAACAACACTAAAACCTCCTAAATTCTTAAATTGAATCATTATCTCATTTCTCCTTTACTACTTCCTTATCTTTAATAGCATTAAGTAAACAACAAAAGAATTAGAAAAAAGAATTAACGGATAAAGAAGGTTATTCAATATTCAAAATTTATAAAGTTCATCACAATCTTATATGAAAGTCTAATACAAAAAGTGTACAAGTAATTGATTTATATGGGTTTTTGAGGAATGCCTATGTCTAGCTAATGTTTAACATGGCTAGAATGTAGAATATAATCTCGAATTTATATACTTATTTAGATATTTAATATTTGTTAAGATTGTGTACGCGAAACAAATTTCATTAGGTAAGTAAGATATTAGTTGAATTTGTTATTATTTTTGTAAAGCTTTTTAAGTTACGTGAATGTTATCATGTTATTGTTCAATTTGAATCTAAAATTATTAATTTTTGATGAAGTAAATAATTATTTTGAATTTTTTTTAGGTTTTTTAGTTATAGATAACAAATTTATATGGATAAACGAATGACACATTTGTAGTTGAAATATTATTATCTAAGTTAAATTTTTAAATTTGAAAATACATAGGTGAAAATATCTGTAGTAATTTTGTAGTGATTGGATATAATTTAAAAATGAAGAACTTAGTTTAAAATAATTATTGAACAGACCAAGAAAGCATATAATTTTTTTTGGAAATATGGACGATGTAAATGAAAATATAATGAGAAAAACAGAAGGAGAAGAATAATTTATTTTATTTTACAATTATATATTATAATTTGAGTTTAAAAGTCAATTTGAATAAATGTGAACATGTCCCAAAGTGAAAAAAATCAAGTAATATTTTGAATTATATATATGTGTGTGTGTGTGTGTGTGTCCACCATGTAGAAGGTAACTTAAGAAGGACTAGATTAATTTCTTAGAGCATTATGGAAATAAAAGTTATCAAACCAACTCGGATATTTTTTTTTTCAAGCACTATTCATTTTGTTTACATACAAAGTATATGTCTTTAATTTTTTTCCAAATACTTTCTAAAAGATAAGTTAAATCAAAATAAATGGAGAAGTAACTCATTTTGATATCAATTACCCCATTAATTGCCATATTAGTTACATTTATTAATGAATTTATCAATGGCATTTGTGCCCTAAATTTAGTTTGATTAAATTTAAATTAGTGACAACCCACACTAAATCAATTTTTGCTCAAATATTGAAGATTATGTTTAATTTTCTTAAATAATTATCCTATTTTCATTAGATGGCTCTTATATAATCATCTGCTAAAGAAGTTCATCCTTTCCTTTTTTTCTTTGAAAAATAAGTATACATTACTTTGATCCATCCATTGAATTTAGCTATGTTACCAAATCAATTTCTTTTGACATATTATCCTATAAAAAAAAGAAATGATATAAGAAAGGAATTGTCAAATGAAGAATCTCCAAACCTATAGTCATTTTTAATATAAAGTTATCTTTATATCATAATATCCCTCTACCATTTCAATATCTAATACCTTAATTTAATATCAAACCTCGATACTCAATCAAAATGAAACACAGTAAAATTCCTCAAAAACCATAATTAGAACCTTGAATAGAACGAAAGAAAATAATATCAATTTTATTTTTTCTATTTTAGATTTTGTTAAGGATTGATAAAATTAAGATTAAGTTTGAGATAAGTTTTCCTCCATAATCATAATTAAATATTTAGGATGTATGGTTTGTAGATGAAAAGACAAATTTCATGTCGTAATAACGTACATGAATTGGAAACCAAGTAGAAAGAGAGGTGGATTATATAAATGACAATTTAGTAATTTTAATAATATTTTATTAAAGGAGAATGTTTTGTTTGATTCTTCCCTCAATAAAACATTTTTAATTTAAAAATTGACTTTTTCCATTCCCTTTAGTCAAAATGATTAACTATTTAACAATTCACATGAAATAATTGTTGCTCCTTATACCAACGTTACTTTTATTAATCATACTTAGTAAAATTACTGTTCACTCTACTTATAAATAAAAAGTGGGGATTTAAATCAATGTCTACGACTAGTCTACTAACAATGCATGCAATTTTTTACCATTAGCCCAACATTCAACCACCATGGATAATTTTAAAACCCAACGCCCTAAAAGATAGATAAAGAAAGAAAAAATAGTTTTTTAACAAGAATCCAAATGCTTTAGTATGATTAAAATAAGTTATATCAACCGTTAAACTATGCTCATAAGCTTTGTATTTTTTGTGCAATCACTATGGATAGCCTTGAAATTAAATACCTTAAAAGAAGGAGAAAAAACATCGAACCATCATGGGCAATTAATATGTAGTTAGGATAAAAAATTCAAAAGCAAATAATATAAGATTCAAACTTATGAAACATAAAAGTAATTTTTTATCGTAATGTAGAAACATACTCATAAGTAATAATTTTGTAATATTGGTAGGATCAATAAACAAATTATTAGGATGTCTAAATAGATGTTAAGCAATTAACAACACAAGTAGAATAAAGTCTTTCATCCTAAATATATATTGGTAAATAAGTTAGAAGATAATAAAATTATTTAAATGAGGTATAAATTAGAGTTTGGACCAATGTAAGGAAGGATATTATAGTAACGGAGAGCGAAGATGAAGGGGAAGGTACGAAATTAAAATAATGGAGAAATGGATTTGAAAGGGTGTAAAAGGAATACGTGGAGTAATAAAATGACATTAATTCAAAAGGTTAAGGAAAGTAAAAAAGAAAGATGAATATGAAAAGGTTAAATGTACTTTTGATAATATGTAATAAATGTTGTAATATACATTAATAATAGGGATGAATATGCTAAATAAGAAAGGGCATTATTGTAATCTGCATT
The DNA here is from genome assembly GCA_030765085.1 of Allium cepa. Lineage (NCBI taxonomy): Eukaryota > Viridiplantae > Streptophyta > Magnoliopsida > Asparagales > Amaryllidaceae > Allium > Allium cepa. The sequence goes on from CM060929.1 coordinate 1,045,290,407, forward strand.
GCATAAGTAGTCTATAAATATGGAGCTTGAATGTATTGTAAGACATATCTCTCAATTCAATAGAATTGTTCTCTCCCTAATTGCCTCCATTCTCTTTATTCTGTAACATGTTATTAGCACGAAGGAATGCGAATTAATTATTGACCTTAACCTGTTCACCTTCAAACTTTCCAACTTCTCAGCAAGTAATTAAATATTAATTACTTTGACCGTTTCTCTTCTGACCATTCCAATTCTAAGGCTATTTATATTCAAAATCCTATTATATATATTAGTATAGATGAACCTTTTAGAATATATCTACGTACATTCTATTTCTTATTTCCTTTAAAACAGCAGGTAAAGAATTGATCTTGCATTTCTTTATAAACTCGTTACTTTTCCTCTCTCCAAAAAATTCACACAATGACAAACATCGCCAAGCTTAAATTTGAAGCTTTGGATATATCTGGAGACAACTACTTATCATGGATACCGGATGCTGAGATTCATTTGCAATCTCAATGCTTAGAAAATGCCATTAAAAATGGAAATACTATGTCCCAGCAGGACAAAGCAAATGCTCTAATATTTTTAAGACGTCATATCCATGACGATCTAAAAACAGAATATTTGACTGAAAAAGACCCTCTCCACTTATGGAACTCCCTGAAGGAGCGTTATGACCACCAGAAGACGGTCATACTTCCAAACACTAGGCAAGAGTGGTTGAACCTGAGGTTTCGGGACTTTAAGTCCATAAGAGAATATAATTCTGCAATGTTTAGAATCACTTCGAAACTGAAATTATGTGGAGAAAAGGTGGATGACGCACAAATGCTTGAAAAGACTTTCTCAACATTTCATGCCTCGAACATACTCCTGCAGCAGCAATATCGAGAGCGTCATTTTACAAAATATTCTGAACTCATAGAATGGTTACTAATTGCTGAACAAAATAATGAGTTGCTTATAAAAAAATCATTCCTCAAGACCAACTGGTTCAACTGCATTACCTGAAGTTAATGCAAATTTTTCCCACTCTGGAAGAGGTAGTGGTCGAGGTCGAGGTAGAGGACATGGTCGTGGACGTGGATATAACTCCAGCAGAGGTGGTTATGGTGGTTTTAAAGGTAACAAAACCACCAACTTTAAAAAGCAACAAAAGAAAATTGAGCCTATAAAGAACAATGATTCGGCTTCAGAAAATATAAGGCATTATGAGGAAGTTTGTTATAGATGTGGACGATCTGGTCACTGGTCACGTACATGTAGATCATCAAAGAAAACAGTTGAAGAATATCATCGCTCGAAGAATATTGAGGCAAATAATGCCGAAAAGTTACCTGAAAACACTAACCTGAAGTTAGATGATTTCTTCGAAGATGACAATGAAAATTTCATTAATGATGAAAATCTAAGTGCAATGATCAATGATATGACCGAGTTGATCAATTAGAAATGTCTTGAAGTTTGTTATGTGACTTTCGTTTTATTTCATTAGCTTGCATCAATAAATCAGTTTGAAGTTTGTGTTCATTTAATTGTATTTCCCTTTGCAGTACTAGTAATGTGTAATGTGGATGTTGTTTTTAATCAATAGCCTATTTTAATCATATTACTTTGTTTATTTACATTACATTTATTTATGCATACAAATTTTTAATGATTGACTAATCATTGTCTTTAATTCTTAAGGTATGGAACGCCATTTGGGTGATGATATATGTTTACTAGATAGTGCAACTACTCATACAATTTTGAAAAACCAGAAGTTTTTCTCTGAACTATCTAAAAATTTCTCAGCTAAAGTTTCCACTATAGCTGGATCTGCTAATATAATTGACGGATCCGGAAGTGCCCATATAATATTACCAAATGGTACGCATATCTTTATTCAGAATGCATTATACTCAAGCAACTCTAAAAGAAATTTGCTGAGTTTCAAAGATATAAGAATGAATGGATACCATATTGAAACTATAAATGAAAACAACAAAGAATATCTTTGTGTTATTTCTAGAATTGAAAGCCAGAAGCTTATCCTAGAAAAATTTGGTACAATTTCAACTGGTTTATATTTTACAAAAATTGGCATAGTTGAATCTCACTCTATAAACATGAGCCAGAAGCTCACAAATACAAAGACATTGATTCTTTGGCATGATCGCTTGGGTCATCCTGGATCAACTATGATGCGTAAAATTGCCAAAAACACAAACGGACATGATTTATCAAACCAATTGAATTTACCAAGTGATTACTTATGTGCCCCATGTGCACAAGGAAAATTAATCACTCGACCTTCATATAGTAAAATCACTTCTGAATCTCCAACATTTTTACAAAGAATTCAAGGTGATATATGTGGCCCAATCCACCCTGAATGTGGACCATTCAAATATTTTATGGTATTGATTGATGCATCAACTCGTTGGTCACATGTCTGTTTACTTTCTATAAGAAATTTGGCATTTGCCAAGCTACTTGCTCAAATAATAAAATTGAGAGCACACTTCCCTGATTATCAAATTAAATCGATTCGACTAGATAATGCTGGAGAATTCACTTCTAAGTATTTGATGATTATTGTCTATCATTGGGGATTGAAATTGAACATCCAGTAGCTCATGTTCATACTCAAAATGGTCTAGCAGAATCATTAATTAAGCGCTTGCAACTTATTGCAAGACCATTGCTTATGCAATCAAAACTACCTGTTTCAGCTTGGGGGCATGCAATTTTGCATGCATCGAAATTGGTTAAAATTAGACCAACAACTTATCATCTGCTTTCACCATCACAGCTCTTAACTGGATTTCAACCAAATATTTCACATTTACGAAAATTTGGTTTTGCTGTGCATATACCTATTAATCCCCCACTTCATACTAAAATGGGTCCTCAACGGTTGGGAATTTATGTGCGATTTGATTCCCCATCGATAATTCGCTACCTTGAACCTCTTACAGGTGATGTTTTCACTGCAAGATTTTTAGACTGTAAATTTGATGAGACAATCTTCCCGCCGTTAGGGGGAGAAAAGACCGTTCCAGTAGAACGGCGTGAAATATCATGGAATAATCCATCTATGTCTTATTTGGATCCACGTACTAAACAATGCCAATATGAGGTACAAAGAATTTTGCATATTCAAAATATTGCAAATCAACTGCCGGATGCATTTAGCGACACTGCAAAAATAACTAAATCTCACATTCCAGCAGCAAATGCACCAGCAAAAATTGATGTCCCTGAAGGATCAAAAGTAAATATAGCAGCAAATGAATCTAAAGCAAGACAAAAACGTGGAAGGCCAATTGGTTCAAAAGACTTGGCACCTAGAAAAAGAAAGTCTAATGAAAAATCATCAATTAAGGAACCTCCTGAAGAGGTTATAAATGATCAAAAAGATCACTCAAATGAAAATCCCAAATCTCATAGAAGCGCGGAAGGAAACATTATCCCAGAAGAGATAAAAGAAGATTCCAACGATAAAATGGTACCTAATAATAATGAGATCTCAATATTTTATACGAACTACGGAGAAATATGGGATCGAAGTAAAATAATAATTGATGATGTATTCTCATTCGCAGTAGCTACTGAAATAATTGAAAGTCATGACCATAATGAGAATGATGAGAATGATGATAATGAACCAAATAGCATAAATGAATGTCGAAAAAGACACGATTGGCCAAAATGGAAAGATGCTATCCAAGTGGAACTAGATTCACTTCAAAAACATGGTGTATTTGGACCAATAGAGAAAACACCAGAAAATGTTAAACCAGTAGGTTATAAATGGGTATATGTTAGAAAACGAAATGATAAAAATGAAGTCGTGAGGTACAAGGCACGACTTGTCGCACAAGGTTTCCTGCAGAGAGCAGGTTTTGACTTTAAGGAAACTTACTCCCCTGTCATGGATGTCATAACATTCCGATATTTGATAAGCCTTGTAGTTTCTGAAAAACTCGATATAAGATTAACGGATGTTGTGACAGCTTATCTTTATGGTGAATTAGATACCAACATTTACATGAAAATTCCAGATGGATATAAATTGCCTGAAGCAAAATCAAAATCCATGTACTCATTAAGACTAAGACGATCACTATATGGATTGAAACAATCTGGAAGGATGTGGTATAACCGTCTTAGTAAATATTTGGTAAAAGAAGGATACGAAAACAATCTCATTTGTCCATGTGTCTTTATAAAGAAATCGGTAAAGGGATTTGCTATCTTAGCAGTTTATGTTGATGACATAAATTTGATTGGAACTCCAGAAGAGATTAATGAAACAATAAATTATTTAAAGAAGGAATTTGAAATTAAAGATCTTGGCAAAACTAAGCACTGTCTCGGTCTACAGATTGAGCATAGTACTAATGGCATGCTAATCCATCAATCAAACTACATTGAGAAAATTCTAAAGCGTTTTCAAATGGATAAAGCATATCCACTTAGTACGCCAATGGTTGTTAGATCTTTAGATATTAAAAAGGACCCTTACCGCCCAAAAGAAGAAGATGAGAATGTGCTTGGACCGGAAGTGCCATATCTTAGTGCCATTGGTGCATTATTATATTTGGCCCAACGCACAAGACCAGATATTGCATTTTCAGTAAATCTTCTAGCAAGATACAGTTCAGAACCAACGAAAAGACACTGGAATGGTATAAAACATATCATGAGATATCTTCGTGGAACGTCAAATTTGGGTTTATTTTACTCTAACACAGGCAATAATCCAAATCTAGTTGGCTATGCTGATGCAGGTTATCTTTCTGACCCACATAAAGCAAGATCACAAACTGGATATGTATTCAATAACAGCAATGCAGCAATTTCATGGCGATCTACAAAACAAACATTGGTAGCAACATCATCCAATCACTCTGAAATACTAGCGCTACATGAAGCAAGTAAAGAATATATTTGGCTAAGATCACTGATTGAGCATATTCGAAAAAGCTTCCAACTTCCATCAGTAACGGAAAGGTCAACCATTATTTATGAAGACAATGCAGCTTGTGTAGCTCAAATTCAAGCGGGTTACATTAAGGGTGATAGGACGAAACACATTTCTCCTAAATTTTTCTTCACACATGAGCTACAAAAGGATAATAAGATGGAAGTGAAACAAATCCGATCCAAAGAAAATCCAGCGGACTTATTCACAAAGGCGCTTCCAAAATCAACATTTCAGAAGATGGTGTATAAAATTGGTATGCGTCGGCTGCATCAACAAACTAATTGAATAGTGCATTATAATCCAGGGGGAGCGTATGAAATACGCTATAATGTACTCTTTTTCCTTCACTAATATTTTTTCCCACTGGGTTTTTATTAGTAAGGTTTTAATGAGGCATTATCTTGATCCAGAAGTATCAACCCTCGTTGTAACATTATAAAATATATGTTACTTAAAGATGAAATCATGTTGTACTCTTTTCCTTGTTTATGATTTTTTCCCACTGGGTTTTTCATAACAAGGTTTTTAATGAGGCAATTACTCTTATCATCTTTACATATGCATATTCAAGGGGGAGTGTTGTAATATACATTAATAATAGGGATGAATATGCTAAATAAGAAAGGGCATTATTGTAATCTGCACTGCATAAGTAGTCTATAAATATGGAGCTTGATTGTATTGTAAGACACATCTCTCAATTCAATAGAATTGTTCTCTCCCTAATTGCCTCCATTCTCTTTATTCTGTAACAATAAATACATATTTGGAAAGAGATAGGAAGATAAAATGAAGTAAGTATGTTACAAAGTAATTAGAAATGTACTAGTTAATATAAGGATGATAAATATGTAAAAAAAAATAATTGCTGAAAAAATGGGATTTAGCTATTTAACTTATGAGAAAAAAAAAGGAGAAGAATGGTTAAACATTAGATTACTTATATTGTAGAATGGATGGTTAGATATGATAACAAAAAGGGAACATATTTGATGGGTACGTATATAAAATGTCGTATATTATATTTGATTGATACTAATAATTCTAACAACCAAAACCTTCATAATTTCTTTCAAAACATACATTGTTCTAATGTACTATTCTATTGAAGAGGATATTCTTATTACCAATTGCAATGAATTTTCTGAGAAAATGAGATATAATGGTTACAAATAAAAAGAATAATATCATTAACAAACAACCTAATAAGATTAATTTTGTTTAAAAATTCACCTTTGTGTACAACGTCATATTATCAATTGACTTCCTCTGTATCCTCGACTCCATTAATACATTAATGTCCTACCAACAAAACTTCCTAGAGTTATGAAAACTCAAATGTCAACTACGATTGTACAACTTTAATATTTCAAACTACATAAAAAATGTGAAAATATTATGAGTATGGATGACATAGCATGATATAATAAAAGTGCATAAAATATGTAATTAATTAAAAAGCAATCTTAATGTATCACAAAAAACAAAAGTTATATGAACTTATGTGGTCGATTCTCCCATTAAATTGAATTTCAATGAAAGTAATTTAATTGTAATTAGTTCTCTAATCAGTTTGAATTCAAATTAAATGAAATTGATAACTATTTATTATTTTATCTAATTGCACGGTAATATCACTTGATATGAACCTTTATATTTCAAGTTAGTTTACTGATAAATGTTGCTCTTATCTACATCTTCAATCTAATATTATCTATGATAAACAGGAGTAAAATTTGAAATGACATAATTTCTAGTTAACTCTACAAAAAATAATAGATAATTACCTCATGTAAGATCATTAAGAATTGATAAAGACCAACCTTACATTAAATAGATTATACAAAACCGAAGATTATTTGATGTCTATATAGTAATAAACCAGTTATAACATACAAAACAAATATAGGAATGAAGTTTGTATTCTTACTCAACAAACAGAAATAAAATGAAATTTGATTTATTTATAAATTTTGAGAGTATAAAATAGTTCAACGTTACCTGTAATAGATTTTTGAAAATAAAAGATTTTATAGTGTCCGCGTATTTATAAATCAAGTAAACTCCTTTAAAATAAATAAAGGAAACAAACTTATAAACTTACATAATGAATTTTTTTAAAAGAAGACACAATTGAAGGTAAAAATCCCTAAGCAAAGATATAAAACTAGTAGTTTAGAACAAAAGCAACAAATTTAATTTAGAATTAAAGGAAAAGAAATATAGCAAAATGAAAGTCAAAATATTAATCAATCTCAATTGAATCAAACAACACAACAAATTGAACACTAAATTATATGGAAAGACAAACAAAAATTTAAATTTATTAATCGACCTCAATCGAATTAGAGGTTTATTTTGGAGGTCTTTAAATATTGTTACCATAAAAACAATAACATCGAAAGTAAGACATAAACACAATCACTATAAAATATGTTCATATTCACAAATAATTTAAGATAAAGGCAAAATGAAGAATTATTAGTGAAGTAAATTGAATTCTAATCAAAATAAAAAAAATAAAAATCGATCTATTTTTCTAAAAAGTACCGTTAGATTTAAACTAATGAACATGGGAAATAAATGAGGAAATACAAAAATTCTTGTTTGAAAATGAAGAGAAGAAGAAGAGAACTATTTTTAGAATATAAAAAAATGCAGGTTTGTTGTACGTGGAAATAAGAATGTTATAATGGAAAGATATGAAATAAAGAGCTATATGCTGTAAAAATAAGATTTAATTCTTAAAATAACATTTGTAAAGCTAGTAACCTATTATAGATAATTAACCAAACTCATAATCCTACAAATCGAAACAAAAATAATAAAAAGAAATAACTTTAGGTGTAAAACTCAAAGAAAAGATCAACAATTTTGAACAAAAACAACAAATTCAACTTTGAATTAAATGAAAAAAAACCAGAATACAACTCAAACCTTTAAATCAAACTTTATCGATATAGCCAAGATTTTCCGAGCTCTTTCGATTGGTAACTTTGAAAGTAAGGTAGAAATACATGCAATACATCAATAAAATCATAAATAATTTAAGATGATTAAAAGTTAAGAACTATGGGTGAATTAAATCAAGGAAAATTCTATTTCAAACCCAGTAATTACTTAGTAGCCCCCTAAAAATATAAAAAGTCCGTAAACCCAAAAAAACTTAGTAGCCTCCTACCATTTCCAGAACTACCCTTCCTATCATGCAAAACAAAAATTGAATTTTTTCTTCACTTTTTTAGAAACTAGGGTTAGAATTTGTCTTCACTGGTTTAGAAACTTAGTAGTGAAAAATTGAAAATTTTCTTAGTGACGCAGCGGATTAACAGAAAATCGATCTAACGATGAAAGTGTAGCAATCAGTGGATTGATGAATACCAAAATGCCCAAATTCGTTGATCCGAAGATACCGAATTCTAGCTATCTCTAACACGTTGATCGCGCACGATACCGTGAAAGAAGATCTTCAATTCTTCAAGCGTTGATCAAGCGCACTTGATTCCGCGAATCAGCTTCAACAATCGTTGATTCGAGCGCACTCGAATAACCGAAAGTGGAGATAGGAGATTACATCAACTACCAATTTAAGATGAAAGCACACAGCAATCAACAAGAAATTTTATTCAAAAATCAACAACCTTCAAATGTACAACTCTCTCCCTATTTATAGTGTTTCTCGACCTGAGCCTTAAGTCGTTCACGACTCATGACCCACGACTCACGACTCACGACTTAGGACCATATGTCGATGACGACTTAAAATACAACACGAGTTAACAAGGTAAACGACATAACCACACACATAATGACGTACAACACATTACAGCAAGATATCAACGACATACGACTCAACGCATGCCGACTTACTTATTACAATGACCTAAAATAGTACAACACAAGTCCATCACGACATACGACTCAAGGAAGCACGCGACATACGACTCAACACATATTTACGGCACATATGCGACCTTACACGACTCAACTTAGGTCGTTGACGACCTAAGACATAACGGCTTAAGGACAAACAAAACAGAACACGACTCATCATATCACAGCACTACGCATATTCAGCCGACTTACGACTCAAGCTCCCTGCGGCATATCTCCTTAAACGGCTTAACTGGGTCGTGCCCTTCCTCCGACTCAAGCCTTTAATAGCTGTAACTTTCCCCTGCTTCATGATAAGTCGTAGACGACTTATAGATGAGTCGTTGAGTCATGTACGACTCATCAAACTCGAACGACTTAAGCCCTTAAATCGTAACTCCTTTTCCTTTTCTTGGTTAGGTCGTAGCTCTTTCTCATATGACTCCTTAGGCTGACTCGCGCATGACTTACGAGTTAAAACCGAAACTTCTTTAGGCTGACTCGTGCACGACTTAAGAGTTGGAACCGAAGCTTCCTTATCTTGTGAACGACCTAATATCTGAACTTCTGTAGATCGTGCTGCATCATCCTCCCCCGGTTGAGAAAAATTCGTCCTCGAATTTGTAAATTCTTTCCCATCAGATTGTTTATCTCCGTAATATGGTACAAGATGCTTAACATTGAACACGTCAGAAGTGTACACATCCTCCGGCAGCTTCAACTTATAAGCATTTTCATTAATTCGTTTCACAACTTCGACAGGACCAATTTTTCTGGCTTTTAACTTGTTATAAGCGCCCACTGGAAAATGATCCTTCGTTAACACAACATACACCAAATCACCTTCGTTAAATTCAACACTTCGTCGCTTCAAATTTGCAGTTCGCTTATACTTCTCATTTGACTTCTCCAATCGTTCTTGAATGATCTTATGACATTCCGTCAATCCTTTAACAAAATCAACAGCTCGTTTACCTGTCCCTTTAAGTTGTGGTACTACTGCTAAATCCAACGGTCCCTTTAGCAAACTTGAATATACAATCTGAAATGGACTGAATCCCGTGCTACGATTCACTGCATGATTATGTGCAAACTCGGCTTGGCATAACTTCATGTCCCAACTCTTCAGATTGTCCTTCACAAGACATCGCAACAAATTTCCCAACGATCTGTTAACAACTTCGGTATGTCCATCTGTTTGCGGATGATAAGCACTGCTAAAGTTCAACTTCGTTCCCACCATCCTCCACAAACTTAGCCAAAATTGACTTAAAAATCTAGTATCCCTGTCTGAAACAATAGACTCCGGCAACCCATGTAGATGATAGATTTCCTTGAAAAATAACTGAGCAACACGAACATCCGCCGTCTTCTTACAAGCAATAAAATGCGCCATTTTTGAAAATCTGTCCACCACAACAAATATAGAATCATTTCCCCTTTGAGTTCTAGGCAAACCCAAAACGAAATCCATGCTGATATCAACCCACGGTTTAGTCGGTACAGGTAATGGCATATATAATACTGCATTTGTCGCTATTCCCTTCGAAACTTGAAAAATATGACATCTTTCCACAAACCTCTCTACCTCTTTCCTCATCGACGGCCAAAAGTAAGATTGCGAAATTAACTGCAAAATACGATCTCTACCCACATGGCCTTCTTCGTACAATTCCTTGATAATCTGCATTCTCAAACTGCTCTCAGGAATACATAACCGATTTCCTTTAAACAGAAAACCATCAACCAACACAAATTCATCAGTACTTCCTTCGTTGACTTTCTTAACAAATTTCACAAAGTAAGGATCTTCTTCAATCAGCTCTGGCAATAATTCAAAACCTGTCACTTCAACTTTCATCATTGTTAATAAATGACTCCTCCTACTCAAAGCATCAGCTACACGATTCGTCACTCCTGACTTATGTTTCACAACAAAAGTAAACTGCTGCAGATAAGCAATCCATGATGCATGTCTCGCAGAAATCTTATCCTGTCCTTGCAAATGCTTCAACGCCTCATGATCAGTGTAAAGAACAAACTCTTTCTGAAATAGATAATGTCTCCAGTGCTTAACAGCCTGAACAATTGCGTAAAACTCCACATCATAAGTACTATATCTCATTCTCGCTCCTGACAACTTCTCACTGAAATAAGCAACTGCTCTTCCATTCTGACTCAAGACTCCACCAATTCCCACCTTCGACGCATCAGTATGCAATTCAAACAACAACTGACAATCTGGTAAAACAAGAATCGGTGCCGTCGTCAATAGTTCCTTGACCTTCTCAAAAGCAACCCCTGCTTCCTCCGACCAAAAAAACTGTTTCCCTTTCATACAATTAGTAATCGGTGCCATCAAGCTACTGAAGTGTGGAATGAATCTTCGGTAGAATGATGCCAACCCATGAAAACTTCTAACTTCAGTGATAGTCCTCAGCTGTGGCCAATTTCTAATTGCTTCAACTTTACTCTGGTCCACCTGGATTCCCTCCTCAGAGACAACATATCCCAAAAATAACACATTTCGAGTCATGAACACACATTTCTTCGTAGCTGCATAAAATTGTTCCTCACGAAGAATAATTAACACTTTTCTCAAATGTTCTACATGCTCCTCTGTGCTCGCACTATAAATCAAAATATCATTAAAATAGACTACCACAAACTTCCCAATATACAGCCTGAAAATTTGATTCATCACCCTCATAAATGTACTTGGTGCATTTGATAGACCAAAAGGCATAACCAATCATTCATATAAACCTTCTCTTGTCTTGAAAGCTGTCTTCCATTCATCTCCTGGTCTAATTCGAATTTGATGATATCCGCTCTTCAAATCAATCTTCGAAAATATAGTAGCCCGACTCAACTGATCTAGCAAGTCATCCAACCTCGGCATTGGGAATCTATATCTCACAGTAATCTTATTCAATGCTCGACTGTCAGTGCACATCCTCCATGTTCCATCCTTCTTTGGTACCAACAAAGCTGGTACTGCACAAGGACTCAAGCTTTCCTGAACACGTCCCTGCTCAAGCAACTCTTCCACCTGCCTTTGTAACTCCTCATGTTCCTTCTGACTCATTCGATAATGCGGTCTATGCGGTAATACTGCTCCCGGAACAAGATCAATTTGATGTTGAATGTCCCTCAGTGGCGGTAACTCCTTAGGCAACTCTTCTGGAAATACATCCTCAAATTCTTTCAAAACTGGTTTTGCTTCTTCTGGAATTTCAACCTCTTCATGACTCTCTCGTCCAATCAACAATTAGACTTCAGGCTCCTCTTCAACCTCCTTGACAAACTCCTTCAAAGATAGCAAAGTTTTAAGTTCTTCGATCTCCTCTAGCTTGCTTTCCTTCTGTTGCTGCTTCTTGGGAACTAAAGTGATTTTAGTACCTTCGAACATGAAACTATAGCTATTAGCACGACCATCATGTTGCACTGCTCTATCAAACTGCCATGGTCTGCCCAACAACAGATGACACACATCCATGTCTACAACGTCACACTAAATTTCATCTTTGTACTTCTTTCCAATAGAAAATTTCACACAAGCCCTTCGACACACCTTCACTTCACCTCCCTTCCTTAACCATGCTAGTTTGTACGGTTTAGGATGCTTCTCAGTTTTCAAGTTCAACTTCCTTACTGCTTCTGTAGAGATAATATTATCACAGCTTCCACCATCAATAATGAACTTGCAAACTTTTCCCAGAATAGTGCATGTCGACTGAAAAATATTGCTCCTCAACCAACTAGAATCCTTCTCTTGCTTTGGTGTAAGACATGACCTCATCATCATAAGAGTACAACCTTCATCCCCAGACAATTCTTCCTCCTCCTCAACATAAGGTGCATTTGGACATTCTGCCTCCTCACCATCATCCTCAATCTCAGTAACCATTGCTCTCTTCTTCGGCTTCGGACATTCATTGCTTTTGTGACCCAACTCCTGACAATTATAACATTTGAAACCACTGCTAACCTTCGCCTTCTCAGCCTCCTTCACCACTGGTTTTGTAACAGGTTAGGAACATTAGAACTTCCACTAGCACCCTTCGCTTGATTATTGGAATTAGTAAACACACCACCTCCACGCCTTCCTTGCTTCTCCCAAGCCATCGCTTTCTGATGTGCCTCTGCAACAGATCTCGGATCAAACATATTAACCATATCCTGAATCTGCATTCTCAGTCCTCCAACAAATCTAGCAGTCAATTGTTCCTCTGTCTCCATAATATCATTCCTGGCAATGAGTTGGTAAAATTCATCTGCATAATCATTAACTGACTTCGTCCCTTGCCTTAGATTCTGCAATCTCTGGTACATAAGTGATTGATAGTTGTAAGGTAAAAATGTAGCTCTCATCAACTTCTTCATCTTCTCCCATGATTCAATCTTTGACTTTCCCATTCTCTCTCTCGTAAGTTTAGTTTGCTGCCACCATGCCAAAGCTCTCCCCCTCAACCTAGTAGCAACCAACTTTACTCGGCGATTCTCCGGAACCTCCTTTAAATCAAAGATCTCTTCAACATTTGACACCCAATCAAGAAACTCTTCAGCTACCATTCCACCCTTGAACTCTGGAATTTCCATCTTCATACCCGATTCCCATCGACGATCATCTTCTACATCCCGATAAGAATTCTGAACTTGGTCTCGATCTCGATAATGAATGCTAGCTCTATCACCTTCTTCATCAAAATCAAAAGTACGCCTACATCGATCTCGACCATTATCATCCCTTCGTTCATGCATGCTTCTTCGACTATGTCTCTCTTCATCTCTATACGCCTCATTGTCAAATTCACGTGGAGTTCTCCTCTCTTCATGTCCATAGTCATGGTGATCTCTCCTTGATGAAATTGATGTTTCTCTTCTTTCTCTAAAAGATTGCGGCGATACCCTCCTCGCTTCCGTAACCGATGGCGAAACTCGGTTTCCTCCATGGTTCGAGTTTGGTGATCTCATCCTTTGAGTTTGATTCAAGTCATTCATCAACTTCTCTAATTTTCCAATGCCTTCATCAAATTTCTCATTAATACGTTGCTCCATTAGTTCGGCTTCTTCTCTTCTATACAACGCTTCAACATTTTGATGACGATTAGCTCTTCTCGGCGGCATTATTGAAAACTTTCCAAAAACTTCAACAAATCGAACACAAAACTTCAACAAATACTTCAAAATTCTTCAACAAAGCTTCAACACAACAACAAGTCACGGCCTCAACCTTGACTCGGCAATAGCTCTACACGGTTTAACTCCTTAACTCGGCAACAACTTCAACAGACACTTCACGGCTTAACTTGGCTCGGCTCAAGGTCTCCAAGCAACTTCAAATTCAAACACTTCTTCAACTCTAGATCCAAAATGAAATGGATCAAAATCTTCAAACTCGTTGCAACTTCAAGATGAACACGATAAACTCCAACTTCAACTTAAAAATTGGCTCCAAGTCTCGGCTTAGCTATGATTGGCTAAGTCTAGCTCTGATACCAAACTGACGCAGCGGATTAACAGAAAATCGATCTAACGATGAAAGTGTAGCAATCAGTGGATTGATGAATACCAAAATGCCCAAATTCGTTGATCCGAAGATACCGAATTCTAGCTATCTCTAACACGTTGATCGCGCACGATACCGTGAAAGAAGATCTTCAATTCTTCAAGCGTTGATCAAGCACACTTGATTCCGCGAATCGGCTTCAACAATCGTTGATTCGAGCGCTCGAATAACCGAAAGTGGAGATAGGAGATTACACTCAACTACCAATTTAAGATGAAAGCACACAACAATCAACAAGAAATTTTATTCAAAAATCAACAACCTTCAAATGTACAACTCTCTCCCTATTTATAGTGTTTCTCGACCTGAGCCTTAAGTCGTTCACGACTCATGACCCACGACTCACGACTCACGACTTAGGACCATATGTCGACGACGACTTAAAATACAACACGAGTTAACAAGGTAAACGACATAACCACACACATAATGACATACAACACGTTACAGCAAGATATCAACGACATACGACTCAATGCAGGCCGACTTACTTATTACGATGACCTAAAACAGTACAACACAAGTCCATCACGACATACGACTCAAGGAAGCACGCGACATACGACTCAACACATATTTACAGCACATATGCGACCTTACACGACTCAACTTAGGTCGTTGACGACCTAAGACATAACGGCTTAAGGACAAACAAAACAGAACACGACTCATCATATCACAACACTACGCATATTCAGCCGACTTACGACTCAAGCTCCCTGCGGCATATCTCCTTAAACGGCTTAACTGGGTCGTGCCCTTCCTCCGACTCAAGCCTTTAATAGCTGTAACTTTCCCTGCTTCATGATAAGTCGTAGACGACTTATAGATGAGTCGTTGAGTCGTGTACGACTCATCAAACTCGAACGACTTAAGCCCTTAAACCGTAACTCCTTTTCCTTTTCTTGGTTAGGTCGTAGCTCTTTCCCATATGACTCCTTAGGCTGACTCGCGCATGACTTACGAGTTAAAACCGAAACTTCTTTAGGCTGACTCATGCACGACTTAAGAGTTGGAACCAAAGCTTCCTTATCTTGTGAACGACCTAATCTCTGAACTTCTGTAGATCGTGCTGCATCACCTAGTAAAGTCCGTAAACCCAAAAAATATGTTAGTAGTGAAAAATAGATTTTTTTTCTTCATTGATTTAGAAACCCAATTCATATTTTCTTCAAAACTATAATTAACAAAGTCTGTAAACCCAAAAATTAACTTAGTAGTGAAAAAGTGAATTTTTTCTTCACTGATTTAGAAACTATGGTTTTGAAGAAGCAGTGGGTTAGACAGTGAGAAACCGACGTTCGAAGATAATGGAATGAAGAAGAAAGTACGCAGCATTTTAAGGGTATTTGAGTCTTTAAAATTCTATTTATTTTGAGGGGGGCTACTAAATGATTATCTGTGTTGAAATAGAATTTGCCTTAAATCAAATTCTAGGTAGAACATAAAAGTTCTAAAGTCAGATCAGAACTTGTGTAAAAATAAAATTAAAATCTCTTACCTACAACCAAAGAAAGATGATTGAAGTAATTTTTTGGAAGAATGATTTCTGTGACCATATTTTTCTAACCACGATCTGCAAAAAAGACCACTTCTTGAAGTTTAAGAGATATTTTATTTACCATATTAATTTATTTTAGTGCCAACACCAAGCCACTCTAATTCATATTAATCAACAAAAAATCAAATATAAAAAATTACATACCCAAAAGCAAGAGGATACCATAAAACATGGAAGAGGAAATTCTGTGATTACAGCCAAAGCGATGAATTATCCACTTGGATCTAAAGGAAAAAAACCATAGGATATGATAGTAATTATGGATTTAAAAATTTATTTTAGATAAGAAGTTGATAAAATGAGCATGGAACTTTTTTGAATAGCTGAAATAGAAAATGGTTTATTTAGATAAGAAGTTGAGAAAATAAAAGTAAGAAGAGAAAATGAATGTGGAACATTTCTAAATAGCTAAAACAGAAAATGAAAAGGCATATTGTTATTAATATATAATGGAAATTTAATTTAGAGCTTGAAATAGTAAGTAATTATTAGAGAGGTAAGTGAAATTTATTCTCTCAAATCAACCAGAGATGAGGATTGCAAGTAAGAATGAATGAGAACAAGAATATAAATAGTCACATTAAACTTTATATATAATGGAATAGATTTCTCATTAAAGACTAATACTATTTGGCATTTACCATTTGCGGGTATTTTCTATTTTGTCATCTGTTGTTCCTTGGTAACTAAAGTTTATATGTACTGGTTGAGTATTAAAATTTCTCCTGTGTTGGCATTGGCAATCTATGGATATTTACCATGGATTGATATTCACCATTTATTGGCATTACTATTTCAAGAAATTTATGGTTGTTGGCATTTATAGTCGGAAGATATTTACCATTTTCTATTGTTGATCATTGGATTTCACATAAATATAGGAAAATTTTGAATATGTACCATCTTTGGAAATTTATAAAACACTAGATATTTGGTTTTGTAGAAACATTGAATATTTGGTTTGGAACAAACATTAATAAATTTGGTTTTGTTTATTTTTAGAAGTATATCAAAAATCAAAAGAAAATATCATAATATCGACCTATCTAGTTTTGAAAAATAAACACAAAATAGAGAAGATAAGAAGGATAAAAAACAATAGAACGTGAATATTAAATGGAGAAGCTCGATTTTATAGAGGTTAAATCTAATGTTGGTATACGTTCTCTATATCTTCATTCATTATCATTTTTAGCATCAATCTTTACCGGTTTTTACCTTGAGTTATAATGTATTTTCCTTAATGGTGGAGTGAAGAAACCTGTAGAGTTTTGGCGTATTTTTTGATGGAGAAATTGCTTGCCAATTCTTCAATATGAGCATTTATTTATAGTCGCATCTATGTTTGAGAATTCTTGTGAAGTGTCCCTTATTTCTTTGAATGGATCCTTTTTCTTTGATGGGAATTCTTTGCTTCCACAGGGCCCCTTCATTTTCGATCGGTTTTTTTTCATTTCTGATTGGAATTATTTTCTTTAATTGGAGTCCTTTTCAATTATCAAGGCCCTTTTCTTCTGGAGAGTTCTCTTCTTTTCTACCGAAGTCGACTGCAGTCATGGATGAAGCACTACAAATTGGAGTGCTCGAGATTAAGAGCATTGTTCTCTTGATCGCTACCCTTGATCTTATTCCCAAATCAAGCTTTAGAGAACCCAAAGCATGCTCGGTCCCACACTTGAAGCACATAGCACTCAAGCATAACCGATACCGCGGAGGTTGCACCGTTGTTCAACTTGAACAGACCCGAAGCTTGCTTCTGGTCCTAAAATCTACACACTCACTCATTTTTCGTGTCTTTAATCATTGTTCAAAGCAAAGTTTTCAAAAATATTTCCCTATATTTCTTCTTAACTACTAGACAGTAATCACGTATATGCATAAGAAAACCATAAGAATTTGTGATTGTACTCATAGCATGCCTTGAGATGTGGAATAAACTCATACACATTCAAGAAAATAATAGGATGTCAAATGATATAAGATTCTTAGAAACGAGATGAGATATGTAGTAATCTCATACATGTGTAAACAATTCAAATGGAGCTCTATATTGTACGATATAGTTTGGGTATGGAGCATCATATAATTTGCTACATATATCTAACTTGATAACCAATTTTTTTCATAATAAAAGGTAATTTTTCCTATTATATACTTATCATATTGTGATATGTTAATTGGACAACATGCACCCAATGAACCTGAATTTTTGCTAAATCCACCAAAATACGGATCGTTGGTTTGGTATCCTACAAATAAAACAAAAGAATGCATATCAGGGCACTAATGATATAACTCACAGTTGAATAATAGAATATAACAAGTCACATAGCTACTGATTAAGATTTAACACTTCCAAAGTCTAGTGTCATTGTCAGCATCAAATACGCTTAGCACCAGTGCCTTTCTTTCCAAATATCATATTGGTTGTAATGAGGAAGGGGTCAGAATAACGTCCTAGTGACTGGTAAACTATACACTCTGTAAATAATAGTAGTTTATGTTGATTTCCTTCTATCTCTTATTATGTCTGTTTAATTTTTAATTAGTCGTCTCGACTACACACTCACGTACGATCCATAATACTGCTCCACTAGGTGTCATCAAGAATGTCTAGGTAAAAGTGCCAACAATACAAAGTAGAACCTACAATGTCGAGGCCAAAATGCCAGCAGTACAAAGTAGAAGTGCCACAATGGAGATTTACTAACTTGTCTGCTTCCTATTGTGGACTCAGTTCCACAGACCACCCTAACCATTTTGAATGAATTCCATTTGGGTTAACTAGCCTTGCCCTATCAAACAAATTAGCAAACAACTGTGGTAGTCGTTTCCATATAATTTTCAAAGGATAGACTATGAAAGTCAATGTCGAGTTGAAGGTTTACATCAATGTTTGAAGCCTTAGATGCTAGGATAGCATTAAGGGACCAATGTCGACTTCAGGGTCTCCATTGATGTCAAAGACATAAACATTACATTAATGGATAATGATAAAAAAGGAAGCAACACTGGAGAAATGATACCATGCCATTTTCGAAGATCATAAGATCATACGGCTCTTCGACTACGTCGACGTTCTTCCATATCATAAGCATCAGTGTCGAACTTGGTCAACGCAACATCAATTCCATGCAAAACTACCCTTCATCCACACCGCGTTCCATCACATCGTGATTGTAACGATCCAAAATTTCACCAGTTTGATTTGTGAATATTTAATTAATTTAAATATTCATATAACAGATTTTATAATTAAAATAAAAATATTTTAAATAGTGTATAATGACAATGAAATATTTTTTCAAATTAGTTTATAAACATATTTAGTTCGATAGAAATCGAAAATGTGAGCAGAATTTGTTTTTCGAATTTTCGACTTTTCATCAGCTAAAAATTATCGGAAACATTGTAAACTCTATGATATATGCACATATATGTTTATACTTAAGTTTAATAAGGTATGAAATATATAAGTATATATATATATATGTTTATACTTCAGTTTAATAAAGTATGAAATGACTATCTATGAAAGTTTAAAAGAACTTTTAATATAAAGTAAAAAGAAGTCATGAAGTATCAAATCCTCTAAAACGAAAGCAAATTTAACAGTAATGGATGTAGGATCATGGTGGGGGGACAAGAACTCACGTAGGAAACAAGGTAGGAAGGGAGGACAAGGTGATGACATAGCATTTATGGAGTGGAGGTTAATATTCCTTAGGACATTTTGGTTATTTGTTAAGTGCAATTTATCTATAAAGGAAATTCCTAATTTTTCCACTCTTGCTTTCATTTTATTTTCCAAAAGCTTACGTCTCCTTTCCTTTAGCTTCATGAGACCCTTTAATGGTTTTCTTGGCTTCAAAATATGAAATCATGTCCGTTTCATTTCTAAAACTCTTAAAAACATTGTTTAAGAACCCTTCCCTCTCTTCATCACCATCCTCCTCCACCCTTCAAGCTAGGCCGAGCCCAACCCCCGCATGGATGAATTGTTTTTGGCCTCGAGACCTCCAAAAAACATGTTTTTTCTAAATGAAATCCAAATCCTCTGTCGCATTCAAGTGTTAGTGGGAGTTCGGGTTTAAGTGGGATAACTTTCGATGGGAAATACTTAACTTTAAAGCGGTTTAAATAAAATTTGCGTGCTTGTTGTTAAATTTGACATATGCTTGATTACTTGAATGTATATGCATGAATTATAATTGTGTTGGATGAACTTGCTTTGAAAAGCAAGAAATATATGGTTAAGTAGGTGGTTTGACTTGACTTGAAGTATTGACATTTAAAGTTGCATTTAGATTTGAAATGAAATCTAATGTTGAAGTTAGTTTTAAAGTTATGATTTTGCTTTCTAGTTATTGCTTGTGTATGTTGTTATGACATGTGTTTGGATGTATGAGCTAATGTATGTGTTAAGAAAGTTATCATTTTGACTTGTTAAAGCGACATCGAGATCCTTTGGTTTAAACTTGTTTTCTAACTTTACTTTTAGAAATGTTTATAAATTTTTTAAAAAACTTACCTTTGTTTTCTAAAAATTTATTCAAAGATTATAAAGTAGTTAAAATATTAAAGATGGAGTTTTGAAAGATATTTGATATGAAAATCAAAATTTGAAATTACTGGTCATATAGGTAGTTGCTATGGATGTAGTTCGTAAAAACAAATGATTTTTGAAATCTAAAAGTGTTTTCAACTTAAATAAATTTGAAAAGTTTTTTCAAAAAAACCATTGAGTAATACAAAATAATAATCTAATTGATTATTTATATCTTTTATTAATGATTTTTTACTAATTAAGTAAGGTAATTAGTACTTAATCATTAATAAAGGAAATTTGTACTTAATTATAAATTAAGTAAGTTAATTATAGTTAGTTAGATAATTTAAGATTAATTATTAATTAATAGTTTATTAGTGGATTAATTATTATTTTAATTAATTATTAAAGGTTAATTATTAATTAATTTATACAGGTCTAATTATTAATTAATTGCTAATCAAATTAAATTTAAATTAAGATTTAATTATAACTTATTATGGTTTAATTATTTTAAAACAAGGTTTAATTCATTATTTATGTTTTAATTGAGGATTAATTTATTAATTAATTGAGATTAAATAATATTTAATTATTATTTAAATATTTAAATTATTATTTAATTATTAGTTAAAGATTAATTATGGTTTAATTTTTATTTAAAGGTTAACTATTATTTAATTATTTATATAAGGAAAAACTATTATTTAATTATTTATTTAGTAGTTAATTATTATTTAATTATTATTAAAATAAAGAGTTTAAAATGTTATTTAATTTTTAAATAAAAATCTTAAATTTTTAAACCACTTTATTTCTAAAGACCACTTTATTTCTAAAGATTGGTTTGTATTAAAAACAACTCTCTTTTTAAAGAATGATTTTAAACTAAATGATTTCTTTCTCGACTACCCTTAAGTAATTCCAATTGAATATGAAGCCCAATGACATCTATTTAGCAAAATAAAACACCGTTCTTCTAATTAAATTATATTGATATATGTTGGTAGAATAAATAGCAGTTATGCCATAATTCACCCAGTAGAGTATGATGACATCTATTTAAGCATAATAAAAACCTAGTCCTACAATTTTGGTAACTTGGACATGTAGCTATATGTTGATTGATTTTTATTGGCTGATTCCGTTTACACATCGGCTTGTTATACCCGTTATAACTTGGGTAAGTTAAACTCAATTAAATGAACCATTGTGGCCACTAAGCCTCTTCCTTATTTTTGTGAAGTTAAATATTTCATTTTATCCTTTTTGATAATAGTTTAAAGTTTATTCTATTTTTAAATATTTAAGGATAATTAAGTAATTATTTTATAAAAGGTGTTTTGAGGTAATTTAATACTTTTTAAACGATTGTTTAAAATCATTATTTTGTTAATAGGGATTGAAGTTAAATTAAATGAAGAATGTTTAAATAATAACTTGTTTATTTCAAGTTGTTCAGTAATTGATTTTATCAAAGGAACTTTACCGATTAAAATTTATATAAGTAGTTATGTTTTAAATAAAGAAAGTTTATAAGAGAAGTTTTATAAATTGAAAAGTGGTCTTGAAATTTGGAAAAGTGTTTTATGAATGATTTTGAATATTTATAAAGAAGTTTTATAAATGGTTTTGGATATTCATAAAAGAAGTCTTATATATGATTTTGGAAATTTATAAAGGATTATATAAATGGTTTTCCATATTTATAAAAGAGTTTTATAAATAAATTTGAAGATTTATAAATTTTTATATAAATTGATTTGGAATTTAAGTGAAGGAAATTTCATAAATGAAAGAGATTTATTAAAGAATTTATAGAACTAAATTATAAAAGAATTTGAGGTTGGATTTCCTCTAACCGACCTTCCTAATTATGGTGGTATGGACGTTGTTCCGTATTTAACACCGATGTAATAGTGTTTGAGGCTATCTTTATCTCCAATTTAAATACTATTTGTTTTGATCCTTTTAATATGATTTTGAAGTAAGAAATCTTTCACAATCTTTTGTGAATATACTTATACTTGTGAAATAAGTACATGAATATTTTGATAAATATTTTGGAAAGAGATTTAATATATGATTATTTTTATTTTTGAGGATTAGGGATTGCTATAGGTAATTAAATCTCTAAATTGTTATTGTTTGATTGTGTATTTGATAGTTAAATCAGCGACTATCAAACCTTGACCTATTTTAACTCCGAAAGTATGTTGTGTATGTTCGAATTCCTCAGTGGGGACTCGAATACTTCTTGTATACTTTCAAAGAATCGGAATTGAGTTAGGAGGGAATTACTGCTTAGTTTGGAGACATCGATTTCTAGATTTATCCAAACCACTTCAAACTAATAATGTTCGTGATAGATCGTTATAAAGAATGCTATGGAGCTATACTATTCTTCCTGAGGATGATTTCAAAATGGATGATGGTAAATGTTGAATGTTTTTTCGATCCTGAAATAACTTGTATGGATGAATGTTGGCATTGCATTTCTTCTCAGAAGGCGGTGCTATAGTTCCATGATGGTTTACTATGAGGAAAAAGGTAAAGCGTAATCTCAGGCCTCACACTCGGTAAATGACTAAAGTAGGGAGGTGTAGTAGGGCTAGGTGGGTCGCTCCCATTAAGGTATGATCATCCCTTATCTTGAGTCGATATCTATGTATACTTTAGGGCCATTATGGTTGTTGATCAACCAAGGAGTGATCATATTCGGTGCTATCCAGTAATGGGTAGGGCCAATCCTGAGCAATAGAGGTGCAAAGTATTGTAGCCTCTAGTACATTTTATCTAGAGGTGTAATGATTTAGTGGGTAGACCCTTACCCTTCCACAGTTGGAATCCATTTTCCAATACGAGCCTTCGGACTTGACTGTATATACCTATTATGCTGGAATTTAAATAATGTTACAATTCCGGTTATGGTTCTATATTTACTTTAAACCTGGACATTATGATAATATCAAAGGATTTTCTATAGCAAATGTTTTGGTTATTGTAAGGTAAAAACCCATCCATGTTTATGTGCGTTGTAGTCTTACGACATACCTTTGATTTTAAAGGGTTCTACAAGTTAAATAAATAAAATTCCTTGTGATTTGAGTTTCTTATGCTAGTTTTACTAGACTGACCTGAGCATTGTTTTCCTACAATGCTCAGGTCAGCCCGAGCATATTTTCTAGATATGGCTGATCCTTTGGAACTTTAAGAGGACGAGCTGGATGCATCCATAACGTAGTCACGTATCTTTTACTTTCCACTACTTTATTTTCTATTTATGTCAATTAACATTTGTTAGGACAAATTGTTATAACTATCCAGGTTGATAATAGGATAGTGTACTCTGATATTGTATATAAATAAAGATGATTTCTTTTTTATAAAGATCACTTGTTACATTATATATTTCTCATCACGATGTGAGATTCTATTCTATCTTCTTCTTTCTTCACCCCAAATAACCTGTCTTTTGGACACTTTAATGATCGGAACACAAACGACAAGGATGTATGAAGTGTCCTCTTTAAGTGTAAAAATGGAAAAACATTACATGTGGTATCGGAGCTTAGATTGAGGGAACACCTAGGCCTTGGTAGGATAAACCCATCTTTAATAGGGTTAGTAATGCCCTACAATGTGTAACTCTTTAGAGGCAGGATTAGTAATATCCTAGAATGAGTTTAAGTGTGTATATAGAGTGCGTATTTGTTAGTGCTAAAAATGTTTTATATTGTATTGATTTATCTGTTCAGTTGTTTATAAATTCTGTTCGATACAGAAGGTACAATTTTATCGATAAGGGTTTCTATACACTTAAACAAGGAAAACTGACATAGTATTGTTTTGGGTAAATAAAATAATTTTTCCTTGATTGCATATTAAATATAAAAAAGAATGATTCCAAAATTAATATAATTATATTAATATGTTGATTGTTAGGAGATGATAATATTTTATTATTATCATTTAGGGTTTGTTTTGTTATGCTCGTCCAGTTTGATCATTAACCATTGTTGAATAGTTCATAAGAATTTTTCCTTAGTTTAGTATGGTTTGGGTAGATAGTATTTGTAGGAACATTGAAATAAACACCTTGCGAATTAAGTTTCAAAATGTGACTATAAGGCATTCGTTGATAATGTTAACTTAAAATTTGGTTTTAATAAAAGGTATTTGTTAAAAAGAAATATTATAGATGGTTTTATAAAAAGTGAATTTTATAGATCCGAGTTATAAAATATGTTTTAATCAAAAGGAGTTTCAGAGAATTTAAATTCCCGGTGTCTTTGAAATGGATTTCAAATGTTTTTGGAGAAAAGGTAAAAATAGTATCACTATAAAATATTTTAAGGTATAAATATTTTGAAAGGAAATTTGAGAATAAGATTTTTCTTTGGAAAGTCTAAGGAATGAGTCTTGATCTGTTCTGTGATGATCAGAATAATCTTTTAAGCGGCAATCAAATGTTTTCCTAGGCAGATATGGTAGTACACTTAGTAAATTGTTCTCTTAACCATCGCATGATCGGAAAAAGTTCGAATTCGAATGAATCCAAAGCAAGTAGATAATAAATATTTTATTAAAGACTATTTAGCTGAATATATATATATATATATATATATCATTGTTTCAAAAGGGGATTTGAAAAGAAGAAATATTTTAATAATCAACTAGTTCGAGTGATTCGCAAGTGACTAAAAATGGACAGAAGACATGTTCGGATGGTAAGAACTTCTCTTGAGTATTACCCTTGTTGGTAAAGGGATATATGCTACTATTTTGTAGTACCCAGTTTCTTGATATCATTTTGGAGTTACTCGAGATATATGTATATTTTCTAAGAGTTAATAATAAAGTACCATTTCAAATAGTTTTTGAAATAAAACCCGGGTGTTCCTAAGGTTCAAATAATAAGGTATTTTGATTAAAGAGTGGATTAATAAATGATGTTTTTAATTGGGCTACATTTTATAAGGTGGTTAATAAACTTTGTTTTATTAAACGTATCTTTTGATTTTAGCATGTAGGATGTGAAATGATTTTGATGTAATTGGGCCAACGAATAATTTTTTTACCTTAGAGGCATCCAAGAAAAAGTAGACTTTATGATGGAGTTTGGATACCAACATCCTACTCTTCTTATCTACTTACCAGACTAATTGTGTAAAGAGGATGAATTGATCGACGCAGTTTTAGGACCCAAAATTATTTTGGGCCTACATCTAAATGGTTAAAAGATAAATAAGATTTAAAAATTTGATGTTTTGTATATACTCTTAGGATGTAGGAGAGTATTATGCAAGTTAATAAATTAAAAACGATTTCATGAAAAGGATTTCATAAATAAGTTGTAACATTTAAATGTTTGAAACTAAGTTAAAAATTTTATGAAATGTTTTCATAAATATTTTGGGGAGGGTAGAAGGGAGTTAGATAGTAACAATCTTTAGATTAGTACGGATGTTATACGTAGATTCACTCTATTTCACATAATTCTCGATTCAAGATTCGAGTACATGACCTGAGGTGTTTCACAACATTCTGAAAATGGATTCATCACTCGATTTTGATGTCGAACACTAGGTTGGGGTTCTTAATGTGGAACCAAAAAATTTCTATCATAGTTTATGGCTATGTAAGGAGAATGGAGGTTTCTAATTAAGAAGCCTGGTTAGAGTCCGCATTAGGAAGGCGGGTGAGCGATACTTATTCAGAAGTAAAGCTACGTATTCGGGAAAGTGAACAAACCAGATTTTTTGTAGAAATGATCTAAGCACATCATACAGACTTATGAGTAGTTTTTAGTATTCTAGGGCTAGTTTGTTTTTTGGGTTAGGGTTGTGGTAAATTTTGGGGTCGAAATTCTTTAAGGAGGGTTGTTAACCTAAAAATGGATCAACACCCTAGATTGAGTATGAAAGCACCAGCCCTGTTCTTACAGAGTAACAATACTGAAAATGAATGTAAATAAATCAGAAATAGTAAAAATACAGGAAGACTTTTATAGTGGTTCGGCTATTAATGAAGCCTACGTCCATTGTATAACTTTCTATTATCTGACTATTGTTACAAGTTGAATCGGATTACAATATGATTGAATCTTCTAAGATAGATCAAGTCAAAAGTACAAGAGTTCAATAAAGAATCACAGTGAACCCCTAGACGACTGTTGTGTAGGAGGAGAAGAGTGAAGAATAATCTCTACAGAGTTCTCGTAGACAGTCCAAAAAGATTCTCTTTATGTTGCAAGTAGGACTTTATATATAGGAGATGGAGAGCTATTGGGCTAGCCCGTTTTACCAGAAGCCCACACTCAACAACAAGTAGATGCTCTAAAAATTTCATAACGACCTAGCCTAATCTGATGGATCGCTAGCAATCAATAGGGCATGAATCGCTAGCGATCCATGTACTTGGGAAATTTTTGGGCTTCTTTCTTTGGGTTGCACTCCTTGTTTTATGTAGGTGCTGTCCATGTAATTTCATATAATGTTGCCTTTTTTTGGTGATGGTTCACACAGGGGTTAGTTTGTTCTACAACTTGAAATGGATAAACGTTCATTTCTCAAACTTGGTTACATGGAATACTATGAAACTTGGCAAATATCCATAGAAAAGATATTGGCCCCTGATGCAAGAAACTAGAACGATCCATGGAACTTAATTATGGATCGCTAGTGATCCACGGGTACTGGTTCGCATCCTCTTAATGGTTTTTTGGGTAATTCTTCTTGAATCTTTCTTGGCCTGTTCTTATGATCCTTTTGGTTGATTCTTGGGTTATTTTGGCTTGACCAAGACGTTCTAACTCATCTGGATTCTTGTTTGAGTAGAAACCCAATTAACATTTCACCCCCAGAGTATGCCTTCATTGGAAACAAGGTATGCTTTAGAAGTAACTACTTTTGAGTTTCCAGTTTGTGAAATCTGGTTGATTGTGTCGCGGTTAACATGTGAACTTGGCTTTGACTATTCAACCGTCTGTTGAGTCTTTGATATGAATCGTCGTCACTCGTAGAAACAAATCGATTTTATCCTACGATTTTCAAAATGCTTATAAACAACATATAAATCACCCTTGGCAAATTTGGAGAAGATCAGATGCAACCTGATAGATCGATAGTGATCCATAGACTTAACAAACTTTCTACAAAAAATACCCTACTTAGCTTTGCTCGAACCGAACCTTCTCACTTGCTTTTGTTCACGTGTTCTTCTTACGACCCAAGCCAACCATGAGAGCAAACCCTAACCAGCCTCTACAAGCGCCGCGTTGACCTCTATCGCTGTAGCATACCATCGCCGATCTCAGCTTCCCCTTACCATCACCCCGAGCCAAACCCTAGCACCAAAAGGGCCGCTTTTTGGATCGCTGCCAACCCTGTAGATCGCTTGCCCTAGCTTGGATTTCCATGAGCCTGAAATTGAACCCATTTGCTTTCGTCTAAGGTGGTGATGATATGGTTATTGTATTAGTGGTGATGGCTAGTGAATTTGAAAAGATCTATGTGGATGGTGAACAAAGCCAGTTGATTGTTATTTATTGGAGGTAGATAGTGTAGTCGTGTCTTGCAATTGATGCGCTCTTCTATCCTCGTCTATAAATTAATATCAACTTGCACGTGGCTTGATGGTTCTGATGAGGTGGTTTATCACGAACTTGATCATCCCGTAATAGTTTTACTATTTCACACTTAGTGTACCTGAGAATAGAAAGAGCTTTCCATGTCACTTTGGACAACATATCCATTATCGATTATTTATCAATGAAAGGTAAGTGTGGAAAAAATAACTTCAATGAATGATATGAAAAGCCTTTTTTCTTTCTATGTTGTGAGTGAGTTATTTGCACATGATAGAGCGTTTAGTGTTCAGAACACCGAGCTTATCTCACATAGATAACACACTGCATTTGCCCCAGTCAACGCTTGGAATCTGACAAGTTGGCACAAGTCTACATCTTTTGGAAATTCAAGCGTTAAACATACGGGTATTATTAGTTAAAAATAGAGTTACTTGACCACGTTGGTGCAAGATCTGTTATATAGAATGAAGCATCCATCATTTCGAGGTAAATCCAGTGGAGTAAGCTGGTACTTTTGGAAGCAGAATCGACATCAATTATGCCTTAGCAAACAATTCCATCAACGCCTACTTCTTTGACACCACATGCTCAATTTATTTTTTACTTAACCCTCCATAGAGAGCTTCTACTATCATTTCTGCTAAAGTTCTGCATAATATTTTTTTACAACAAGGCGTTTCGAAAGACGATGTGCGCCTTCCACTGAAAATTTAGTTTGCACACATGCCACCTTTGAGATACACCACCTACCATTAGCACATGCACTTAAATCGTTCAATGCCCCCATTTAACCATTTCTTGAGAGACACTCTTATGAATTTGGGAATTGCCCCATTTCAAATTCATACCAATGGCTATTCAATTTTGACTTATATTCATGTTTTGTTTATGCGGACATTCAATAGTGCCTCAAGCTTCGATGAATTTGATACTTCCTTTCATTCAAGAAGAGAGAGGAATGTCCGTCTCTTATGATTTTGAGGCTCAGTGAAATCGCAAAAACCGTATTGCAACTCCAAAGCCACTTTTCCTAATTCACGACCAATATTTCTTTATTAGATGTCATGAAGGTTTAATCATCTTTGGATGAAAGAGGGTAAGTTTTCTTTTCTCTCGGTGAGACTTATGATGGTGCATAATTTTAATAAACTAAATGCTTCTTTCAGTTATTCCAAGGCCAAATAAAAATCCAGCACTAGATTCTATTTTCCAAACTCTTATGGCCATAGATAGTAGAGGGAGATCGGTCAAACTTTTGCTGATAGACAAGAATTTGCATTGGTAAGGATTGTTACATCCTGAGAGGTCTGCTATCACGGTCGAGGTTCCATCCCCTAACCGTTCTAGGATTAAAACATGCTCCACTTCTTCATCGGCCAATTTCGAAGAGATCTACAAGGAGAAGGTCCATCCGGTGGATCAACTAAGGAAATTCATGAAGAAAAGGGCTTTACAACCAGAGCTATTAGTCCGAACAAGGATGTCCCGATCTCGAAGTAAGAGAAAGAGGAGTTCAAACAACGAGAGGCAAGGCTGCAGTGATCGTGGAAAAAGAAGAATGTGAAATTGAGAGCGGAAGTGAAGACGACCCCTCCTCTAATAAGAAGGAACATAATGCACGTTCTAACGAAGAAGATATCAAATCATGTGATAAAACTCTAGGAATGAGTCCTATTCTCCCGGATAATGGACTTCAAGCTGCCACCAGCCCTTAGAAACCGAGGAAGATTGGAGGAGGAGAAAAGATTAGGAAGCTAAAGCTCATCGTCAGGATGACAGGGACTAAAGCAGAGTTTATAGGGGTGGCTATAAGAAGCGGAAGACTCCTAATGATTACGTAGAGCCATCTAAAGAGTCTAAAGTAGATCATGACCCTCTTCCTTCCGAGAACCATACATCTGCCCCGGCTCCAATTTCTATCGAAATTGAGGTTTCATTTTCTACTAATTAGGTTGCTCCATCAACCCAGATTCCGTCAGCTTATGTTGTGCCTGCCTCTAGTTTTTCATGCCCTCGCAGGAGGCCTGCTTATATTCTCCTATCTGGTCCACCTAAACCTAAAGCCGCGCTCCCCGGATGGTTCTTAGAGGAAGTTAAATTCGATCATGACCACTATTCGATTCGTAAGGATTCTTTATACCCCATCTCTAGGCAAGCGACTTAGATCAAGCTGAAGTATGGACAAAAACCATAAAAACTATCTAGAGATTCTTTCTTCTGAGTTGGAAAAGGATGCCGATGCAACGTGATGCTAGAATTGATTAGTTGACAAAAGGGAGAGATGCTGCCATTCGAGATAACAAGAGTAATGCTAGTTTGTTAAAGGAATTGAAAAGGGCTCATGCAAAAATTGAAATCTTGTTCAACAATGAAATCAAGAAAGCCCATGCTGATGAAGTTAAGCCGAAAAAGAATCTCGAAGCCCGAGATGAGATCATCGAAGCTCGAATGAGAACCATTGTTGGTTATGATGAAACCGTCGAAGCTTATAAGAAAACAATTGCTGATTACGCGGGAATGGTGGAATCTCGAGATAAGACCATTTCCATCCAGGCTTAAGTGATTGCTTCGCTTTGGGAAAGGTTGTGCAACTCAATGTTGAAAGGACCAAAGTTGAAATTAAGAAAGTCATTGTGACAAGGACTACTTGAAGCAGCAAGATACCTTCGAAAGGAAGATGGCGAAGATGGATAACACCATCCCGACTTCTATGTCAACTCCCTGTTGCATCAGAGCCGCCTCTGTTATATAGGCCTCATATTCTCGCGTACTCTTACTGTGATTTATGAAGAGATCCTGGCCCGTTACCAAGAATACGGGGATGTTTACACTGAACATGGGCTAGAGGATGCCTATCTAAACGAAGAATCAAAGAGGACTTTGGTAGAGGGCTGAGAGTTTATTTGGGTTGAAAAGGAGAGGGAAGCCACCGATGTTGGCATAGTTGCAGCTGCTAAAGCACTATCAGAACTTTTCAGTTTTGGGTCTGCCAAATCGTCTAAGCAACTTCATGATCATGCATAAATCATTTTAGGCTTTGACCGACACTGCTTTGTTATCCATCCCTTCAGCACCTATCTCCAAAGCCTTAGGAAGTCTTGAAACTTCGCCCAAGATTGTGCAACCATCTAAAGAAGGAAACAATGCAGAGTATGAGTTTGAGATCCATGATTATACCTCTTATGTAGGTAATTTTCTTATTTCTCCTAGGTTTGAGGACTTCCAGGTCACGCCGTAAGAACAAGATGAACTAAATGCTTTTGTTTTTGATCTTATAGGTCCGTATTATTTACTTGTTTAATTTGCAATTTCTCCAGTCCTGGGTCTACCGCTATCTCGATTGCTTCAACACTTGTTTCTTTGGCTACTTTAATCACCTCACCATGTCTGGCCTGCAACCGGGGCTGGAATTTAAGAAGATTGCCGCGTTGCATGGCCTGGATGACCCTCCGTATCTCTAGAGGGAAATTTAATAGAAGTTGAAATCAGAGAGCAGACAGACCAAGCTAGTCAGCCAGGTAAAACTGAGCAGCAGATGTTGGCAGTTAAGAAGGAGAAGGTAGAGAAGAGAAAGGATTCTAGGAGCTCCCGCAAGTCTCACAAGCGCAAGACCATGGGGGAGTCTTCCGCGGGGGCCAAAGAATAAGAAGGAGACATGGGCATGGAGCCTATAATTAATATCTCTAGCAGTTATATGACTCCCGGTGTGGATATTGCGGGGAAGACGAAACTTCCGACCAAAGGCGGGAAAGGAAGTTGTGGCAAGAGACATTGATGGGCTCGAGGTGAAAGTGGAGCCAGATTGTGATCTGTTCAGCATGTATTTTGTACAAATACAGAGTCTACACTTATTACTTTTATTTTTGTAGCATCTGTGCTTTTTTTTTTAGCCGATATTGTGCGGGTATCCCCCCATATTTTGAATTTGTACAGAAAGTGTTATGAGAAATAAAAAGATTAATGTTTCTACTACTGTCACTTTTGTGTTCTTTCTTATTTATCGCATACTTAGCTTATTTATATACCACCTATATGTGTACATTATGCTAGTGCTTGTTTCGCAATTTCTTTATTTCATATTGCCGTGTCGATTTTTGTGGTATATAATGACTTTATTTTCATGATTTCACATGGTTTGATTTACTTTCGTTGATTTGGCGAGTAGGTAGAGTGTTTTTGGGTGTGGTTTCATTTCCCTAAGCAGCTAATGAATGATTTTGAGCCTGTTTACTTTCATCGACTTGGGGAGTAGGTGAAGCATACTTGGATGTGGTTTCACTTTGCCAAACAACTAACGAATGATTTTGAGTCGGTTTACTTTCACCGACCCGACAAGTAAGTGGAGCGTTATTGGGTGTTCACTTCTCCAAGCAGCTAATGAATAATTTTTAGTCGGTTTACTTTCGCTGACCCGACGAGTCGGTGGAGTTTTCTTGGGTATTCACTTCCCCAAGCAGTTAAAGAATGATTTTGAGCCAGTTTACTTTCGTCAACCTGGCGAGTAATTTATATGAACATGATTTTATTGGTTCAAGAAACTAAAGAGATTTTATTGGTAAAACAAAAGGCAAAGAATTTTTTTGCTAATGTACAATACCTCCAGCGTAATCGGGCGGCTTATTTGCGAAGATAGGAATACATATATAAAAGCTAAATAAAGTAGTGCCTGAGCGAGTCGCTGTTCCAAGCATGGGGAATCTGGATTCCATCAACCGTGGTCAGCTTGAAAGTGCCATCTTTGAGCTTTTTCCCGATTAAGTGACGCCCTTCCCAGTTTGGTCTGAATGTTCCTGGATCCAGATAGATCCGTTTTTGGACAAGGTCTCCCACTTCGAAGGCATGGTTGTGGACCTTGGAGTTGAAGTGCCATGTTACCCTTTTCTGGTAAGCCATGTTCTTTAGCTCAGCTTCCTCCCGTTTCTCATCAATCAGATCAAGTGACTTGAGCAAGAACTGCTCCTTCTCTTATTGATTGAAGTGTCATTTTCAATAAGTGGGAAATTCCAATTCAACCAGGATCATTACTTTGGATTCATATGCTAGGGCGAATGGTGAGTGTCCAGTTGTTGACTTGTGCATCGTCCGGTAAGCCCATAGTGTAAGCGGGAGCTCATGAACCCAGTTTCCTTTGGCTTTCGTCAACCGTTTCTTGATGGTGGACTTGATGATTTTGTTTACCGCCTCCACTTGCCTGTTTGCTTATGTGTGTGCCACTATGGAGGAACTCTTTTCAATTAGGAAATGCTTGCGAAATTCCTTGAATTCAGCGGTTTCAAAATAAGTTCTGTTATCTGAAATGATTTCTATGACACTCCATACCTGCAAATAATATTTTTAGTGACAAATTTCATTAATTTCTTAGTACTAATAGTAGCCAGCGGTTCCGCTTCGATTCATTTTGTGAAGTAATCAACAACAAGGATTGTATATTTGGCTGATCCTTTAGCAATTGGGAGCATGCCAATCAGGTCAATTCCTCGAACAGCGAACGAAGATGGGCCAACCATCGCGTAAGTTCTATGGATGGAGTTCTTTGTATTTTGGCACACTTTTGGCATTGCACTCATCCTTGACATAGCCCGCCACATTAGGTTGATGGATGGCTAGAAGTAACCATATCGGAGGATCTTCTTTGCTAGAGTCCACCTTGCTATATGGTTTCACAATTGCCTTCATGGACATCCCTAAGAATTCTTTTGGTTTTGCTGTTGGTTACATATCTAAGTAGGGGAGTAGAGAATCCCCTCCTGTGAAGAATTCCATCCTGCAAGATGAACCATGTTGCTTTCTGGAGTAGCTTCTTTTGCTCATTCCGATCCTTGAGGAGTGTACCTTTAATCAGGTAATCTTTGATTGGCATCATCCACAATTCCTCTTCCTCAATAGTTTTTATAACCCAGTCGATATCCATATCATCTATGTTGGGTGATGCAAGCGTTTCGATTGGGGCCAGTCCCATTGACTGAGCATCTTTGGAATTGGCTAGTTTGGCTAGGTGATCCGCTTTCATATTATGTTCCATCGGAATGCGACTTAAAGTGTAGTGCTTGATGTTCTATAGCAATTCCCATGCTTTTTATGGGTAGAGGATGAGGTTTCCCCTTTCTTGGTACTCCTTTTTTACTTAGAAGATGACCAGTTGAGAATTGCTGTAGTTATGCACAACTTTTATTCCTAATTCTTTGAAATTTTTTTAATCCTGCTATCAAAGCCTTGTATTTTACTTCATTGTTGGTGGTAGGAAATTTTAGTCTTAGAGAGTAGCAAACAGATTGTCATTCGAAGATTTTTAGTGCTACCCCTATGCCTAAATAGGATACATTTGATGCACCATCAACAAACAAATTCCACTACGACACCATGTCCAAAGTGCTTTTTTCTTCACCGTCCAACGATGAAATCTGCCAGTGCCTGTCCGTTGATAGCTCTTCAAGGGTGACAAGTAATTTTATATTGGCTTAAATCGATATTCCATTTCAAAAGTTGACCTGGCATCACTGGGCGATACAACACTTGTTTTAGAGGTTGATCCGTCAACACTTTGATGGGATGAGCCTAGAAGTATGGTCGTAGCTTCCTCTACATGATCATAGGGAAAAGGCAAGTTTTTCCAACTTTAGACAATTCTTTTTAGCTCTATTAAGCCGCTTAATGATGTAGTAGACAGGTTGCTGAACCCTAGCCTCTTCACGTACCAATGCTGCACTCAGAGCATGAGTTGACATAGCGAGATAAACAAACAAATATTCCTCACTTATTGGCTTGGATAGGACCGATGGGGTTTCTATATGATGGTGTAATTCTTCAAAGGCCGTCTGACAGGCTTCGTTTCATTCGAAATTCCTTTTGCCCTTCTTTAATGCATCGAAGAATAGTATGTACTTGTCAATCGCTTGAGAAATGAATCGGCATAATGCCGCAATCTTTCCATTTAGTTTTTGTAATTCCTTTTTGGTTGTGGGGGCTGAGATGTCCCTAAGGGCGGTAATCTGTTCTAGATTGCCTTCAATTCCCCTTGCATTTACTATGAAACCAAGGAATTTGCCAAAAGTAATGCCGAAAGGGCATATCAGCAGGTTAAGCTTCATTCCATATTTCCACAATATTTCAAACATCTTTACGAGATTGTCTAAGTGAGTCTTTGATATGCGTGATTTGGCAAGCATGTGGTCCACATATTTAAATTGTTTTCTCGATCTGATCTTTGAATATTGTATTTACCAGTCATTGGTATGTTGCCCTTACGTTCTTTAGTCCGAAAGGCATGACTCGATAACAGTATAATCTAAAGTCGATAATGAAACTAGAATATTCTTAGTCGGGTTTATGCATCATGCTTTGGTTATATCCCGAATAGGCATCCATAAACGATAGTGGCTCGTGGCCTGCCGTGGCATCAACAAGCTGATAGATCTTGGGCAATGGAAAGCTATTCTTTAGGCAGGCTTTGTTCAGATATGAGTAGTCAATGAAAATCTACCACTTTCCATTGGACTTTTTATCAAATCGGATTTGATACCCATAAGGGATAGGTTGCATCATGGATGAAAATGTTTTCTAAGAGCTTATCCACTTCTTCTCTTAATGCAGCAGACCATTCCGATCTTAGGGTGCACCTCTTCTGCTTCACTCGAGTGTACTTGGGACCGATATTACACATGCAACATGCTATCTTTGACGATATCCCGCACATATAGAAATGTGTCCAAGCGAACATGTCGATCTTGCTGCGAAGAAACTTGACTAATTCTTATTGTGTCTTTGTTCCAAAATGTGATCCTCTTTTTTAATACTCGTTTCAGGTCATCCATGTCTGTAGGGATAGGTACGTAATCTCTACCGGCTGCCTGTTCCTCCCCCACTTTCTAGGGTCCATAGCCTTATCAAATCGGCTGTGGTCCCCAAGCCAAGGGAAGTTCTGTAGTTGCTGTGCCGACGATTCACGACTATGGAGAATGTTCTCTACACTCGTCCCCTTTTCTTTCTTTCTTGGTTCACGCAATTCAACGATGTAGCATTCCCTTGCGACACTTTGGTCTTCCTTTATCACTCTAAATCTATTTTCCATAGGGAATATCATAGTCAGATAGTCAGACACCATTGTGTCAGGATAATTCGGAAATTAGTGAGGGTCGGCTATCCCAAGAATGCATTGTAGGCCGAGATCTCATCAATTATCACAAAGGGTTGGGTTAGAATACTCTTCGATCTCCCATTCCGAGTTCAACACATAGATCGATTTGCCAACTGATTGTAATGGATGACCGATGAATCCTTGGATTTTGGTTTGGCATGTAGAGACATTCTTCATGTTAAGCTTCATTTGGTCGAACATATGACGAAACAAAATGTTTACTGAACCTACGGTAGGAGCCAACATCTGACGTATGACATGAGGTCCGATTTCTATCGTCATCACCATTGGATCAAAAGTTGGAGCCTCAATTCCTTCACTATCCCAGTTTTGGAACACGATGTCATCATTGAGAATCCTCTGCTGTTTAGCAGGGGTCCCATCTTCGATTGCAAAGCAAGTTTCCTTTGGAGCATGTTTGAGTGAAATAGCATATCTTTCCATCTCGTCCCAACTTTTTTATGCTGGATGAGGACCTCCCGAAATGGTATCGATGACAAGTCTCTGTTTAGCTTATTTGGATCCATTTCTTCTAAATCCAGCTTGGTTTCCTTAGGTGTTAGGTGCATGATGTCTGGTCGGTTGACCGGGATTTTGAGGCTTCTTCACGTACTGTTGTAGCTTGTTTTGCTGGTCAGTTCTTCGATCATGTTCTTCAAATTGCGACACTTGTTTGTGTTATAACCATGGGTTTCATCAAAGCGACCGAACTTCCCGACTTTCTTTGTTCTCAAATTCTTCCTTTAAAGGCGGCTTTGGGTAACCTTTTGTTCCCTGATTTGCTAGGTAAATATTCTCTAAGATGTCATTCAACGGAGTGTATTCTCCGCGTTTCAGACCTATGTGCTTCCCCCTCCATTACCCTTGCTGGTAGTCTGATACTGGTTCTTCCTTTTGTAGTTCCTAACTTTTCTAGCATTTACTTCAGAATTCTTGCCATTTTGATTGACCGCCACATTACTCTGAATTGATTCATTTGGTCGCATATCGGTATTTTTACCTTCTAATGTATTTGCCTCTTCCAATCTCAAGTATTGACTATCCTTTCGATTGAATTCTATCATGGTGGTTGGTTGCTTCAATTTAATCCATCTCCCAAAATCTGTCTCTATATGGATCGAGCGGACTAAAGCCACAAAAATATATCCTTATTTGGGTTGCTTACTTCAATGATGGCTGTGCTAAAGTGGTTCATGAACGAGTTTAGTGATTCATCGGGTCCGTGGAAGTAACCAGATAAAGACTTCGCGTCCTTTGGCTGAGCAATGTGTAGTCTAAATTGATCCAAGGACTTCCTGGCTAGCTTGTTAAAGGTTGAGATAGATCGCGGGAGGAGTCTGCTAAACAGCTTGCCTCCCTTCCGGATAAATGGGGAAACATCTATAATGAACTATATCTATTGCCTTACACCATCCATATTCCAAATGTATTTGTACAAGTGCCGTTGAGGGTCAGCAGTTCCATTGTAGGAGGGCATAGCTGGTGGCATGGTTCTTAGGTACTTTGCCCTCAAGATACTATCTGTGAAAGGAGTTCGGCTCATTTTAAATCGCTTTAAAGTTAAGTATTTTTCACCAAAGGCTGTCCCATTTAAACCCGAACTCCCTCTAACATTTGAATGCAACTTAGGCTTTGGATTTATTTTAGAAAAAAAATGTTTTTTAGAGGCCTTAAGACCCAAACAATTCAGCCATGAGGGGGTTGGACTCGGCCTAGCTTGGAGGGTGGAGGAGGAGGCTGACGAAGAGAAGAAAGGGTCCTTAAACAATGTTTTTAAGGAATTTAGAAATGAAAGAGACATGATTTTATATTTTGAAGCTAAGGAAACTATTAAAGGGTCTCCTAAAGTGAAGGGTACGAAGAAGTAAGCTTTTAAAAAATAAAATGAAAGTAAAAGTGGAAAATAATTAGGAATTTCCTTTATATATAAATTGCACTTACCAAATTACCAAAATGTCCTAAGCAACATTAACCTCCACTCCTTTATGTCATGTCATTACCTTATCCCCCTTTCTTACCATGTTTCTCATGTGAATCCTTATCCCCCCACCATGATCCAGCATCCACTGGTGCTAAGTATACTTTTGTTTTAAAGGAATGTGATACTTTATGACTTATTTTTACTTTTTTAATTAAAAATTCTTTTAAACTTTCATAAATTGTCATTTCATACTTTAATAAACTTAAGTATAAGTATATATATATACTTATATATATTTCCTAAAATGTGTTAACTTATTTATAAATGAAAATGAATACTTATATTATAGATTTTAGAACGTTTCCGATAACTTTTACCCGATGAAAAGTCGAAAATTCGGAAAACAAATTCCGGTCATATTTTTTATTTTTCTTCAAACTAAATACTTTTGTAAACTAATTTAGAAAACTATGTCACCATCATTATATCTTATTTAAAAGATTTTTATTTTAATTATAAAATCTATTGTTTGAATATTTAAAACTAATTAAATATCTGCAAATCAAGGCGGTGAAATTCCGGGTCGTTACACTTTTCCCTTGTTAACTGGGTTTTTACCAAAGCAGGAATCTAGATGAGTTAGAACATCTAGGCCAAACCAAAACAACTCAAGAATCAACCAAAAGGATCAAAAAATAGGTCAAGAAGGATTCAAGAAGAAATAGCCAAAAAACCACTAAGGGGATGGATTGCTAGTGATCCATCACCCATGGATCGCTAGCGATCCATGGACTAGCGATCCATAAGGAAGTTCCATGGATCGCTCTAGCCTCTTGCATCACAAACCAATATCTTTTTCTGTGGATGTTTGCCTAGTTTTATAGTATTCCTAGCAACTTAGTTTGAGAAGTAAACATTCATCTAGTTCAAGTTGTAGAACAAGATTTGTGTGAACCATCACCAAATAAGGCAACAAGCCATGAAATTACATGGAGAGCACATACATAGGACAAGGAGTGCATCCTACAGAAAGAAGCCCAAAAATTCCTAAGTACATGGATCGCTAGCGATCCATGCCCTTTGGATTGCTAATGATCCATCAGATTTGGTCGGGTCGTTATGAAATTTTCAAAGCACCTTCTTGTCATTGAGTGTAGGCATTTGGAAAAGCGGGCTAGACCAATAGCTCTCCAACCACCATAAATACAATCCTACCTACAACATAAAGTGAATTTTTTGGACTGGATGTGGGAACTCTACAGAGATTATTCTCCACACTTCTCCTCCCACACAATAGTCATCAAGGGGTTCACTATGATTTTCTAGTGAACTCTTGTACTTATGACTTGATATAACTTAGAAGATTCAATAATATTGTAATCCGATTCAACTTGCAAAAACAATAATCAGATAATGGAAAGTTATAAAGTGGATGTAAGCTTCATTAATAGCCGAACCGCTAGAAAAATTCTTGTCTTTTTACCATTTCTATTCTTTTTATATTTATTTTCTATATTATTTTTCTATAAGAATAGGTCTAGTGATTTCACACTCAATCCAGGATGTTGATACATTTTTCGGGTTAGCATTTTAGTGCTTTCACTGAGAACCCAACTCTGGCATAGATTTAGCTATCCACTTTGGGTCAAATAGGTTTAAAAATTAAATCCTCAATCTCTGCTTAGAAGATTTTTTATTGGCAATCAATGGCACCAGCAAGAAAATGAAAACTTCTGGTAGACCCTAGGAGCTACCATTGTTGAAGCAGAAACAAACTCCCAGCAAGCTGAAGTCAACAACCCCAACAATCTACAACTCGGAACTGGTGAAAGTCTATATAGTGGATCGTGTAGTGTATATGCAAGTATATGTGACTGACTATATGAAGCAACTAATATAAAATTAATCTAGGTATATATAAAATAAGCACACCAGGATTTTATACTGGTTCGAACCTCCCATCCTACGTCCAGTCCCGAAGCTCTCTTTTAGAGTTCGACTACCAAACACCCTCACTTTGCCCGGAGGAATAGGCTTGGTTACAATTGCTCGTTCTTGTCAAATATGTGTTCTATAACACAGATATCAACTATTAAGTACAAATGCTTCCAATATATATATATATATCTAGAGGATATTGATTGAGGAGATCTAAATATATGGAAGAGTAAAATACAAGTATTTGATTGCTAGAGATCAAGAATATATCAGAATATAGAAGTAAAGAGCACAAGTAAGTAAGGTAAATTCTTCTCTTTGATTCTTGATGTTATTTATAGTGGTAGAGAGTTTCTTTGAGTAGTTGCATCCATTAATAAGTGTTCTATGGTCGATTCTGATGGTGATGAAGAGGTGCAGCGAAGAGAAGCGAAGATGTCTTTTGAAGTGCGGTAGTTGTAGTTAAATTTCAAAATCCGAGTTCCGTACCAGATGTCTGGTATATGTTTCAGACGTCTGGCTATATATTTTTTGTGTACAACAGCCATTCAGACGTTTGAGTACATTAACCAGACGTCTGATCCTTTCTATTTTGAATTCCATAGAATTTCTGTGGACGTTTGGCTGGTGCACCCAGACGTCTGAAACTTGTGCATGTTGCTTTTATGCATCTGTGTCATTGCTCCATTGATCTTATCGACTTTTAGTCTCTTGTTACGTTTTTTGAGCCTTGTTCCTGTCTCTCTAGTGATGTTGCTTTAGCAATTACCTGTAAAAAGAAATATATATGCATATTCGATTTCCATTGTATAGTTGTTGTCATTGAAACCGTAGATTTTATTTCCTAACAATCTCCCCCGTTTTGATGATGACAACTATACAATGTACTTATATATAATTTATAAATCTCCCCCTGAATATGTGCTTATTTATAGTTTTTATAAATATATACTTATTTTTCTCCCGCTTTGGCATTATCAAAAAGAATTTAAGATTGTTAACCAAACATCAAAGATAACACATAAAAGGAAAATTTCATTAATAAT
Organism: Allium cepa; assembly: GCA_030765085.1. Classification (NCBI taxonomy): domain Eukaryota; kingdom Viridiplantae; phylum Streptophyta; class Magnoliopsida; order Asparagales; family Amaryllidaceae; genus Allium; species Allium cepa. The sequence continues at coordinate 1,045,331,555 of CM060929.1, forward strand.
TCGAAATTGATTACATTCATAGATTTTGTCAATTGTACAAAAGTTGAAATTCTAAAATCTATGATTCTTTCGGAGAAGCTTTTTCTTTATCGTCCCCTTTTCCTTCTTTTTTGAAAGAGCTAGGTTGCTTAGTAGGAGATGTCGAAGCTTCTTTCAGTGGTTCATCCTCAAAAAGTTTGTAATGTTTCGTGGGAGGGGAAGGTACTGGGGTTGTCCAACCTCCAGAAGGAGGTGTCGGACCGCGAACCCTTTGCAGTACTTCTTTGAGAACCGATAGGGCAGTTGAAAGTGATTCTTCAACTGTTGCTAGGTGTGTAGCAAAAGATGTTTCAAAGCTGTCAATACACTTAGCCAAAAGTTTTGATTTTGAGACAAAATGTGTTGATTTTTAAGAGTGAGATCTCGAACGCTTTCATTTGGATTTGTTTTTGTTCGAGTCTCCAAAATCTAATCCTGGTTCGGATAATCAAATGGTGCCAGAGTAGGTGGAGTTGCTTCACGATGTTCCTCCTCCTCTTGTGATGGTTCATTTTGTGGTTGAGGTGGAGGTTGAACTTGTCTGGTTTGACGACTGTGCGTCCAATCTTCAAAATATATAAATTCCAGGGGAATCTCGGGTAAGTGCATCAGTGAGAAAAACTTGGTGGAAGCATATTTTGGAGAGATTTCTTCAAAAGTTGATAAGGAGGAGGGAATGTTTTGAGCACGTAGAAGTCTCATAATATATGTGGGGTAGATAATGATGGACATGATCGATTCCAAAAATGTTTGAGCTCGTCAAAGATAAATTTGGCCCAATTCACCCTTGTTCCGCTAAATAGAGCATATAAGGCTTTGTGCTATAACTTGGTTATTTGTTCATGACTCCCCATACATGGAACGATGGTATTGATTATCGTTCGAGTAAGAAGTCATGCTTTTGGACGTAGATATTTAGAGGCAAATTTTGGCATTTCATCCTTCCAAATTTGATGTGTTATATTATTCCTAGGTTTGAAGCGCATATCGGGAATATTGTATACATCTTCACCCATGTCAGGACATCCTAGAGTTCTTCCTATTATGCGTGGAGTGAGTCTAATTGTGTTCCCATACATGCTAGACCATAGCCAATTATCTTCATCTTCAGTGTTCCATACTGAAGTGCTATCCAAATTTGCGTAAAACAGGAATATTTCCAATTGAACGATTTGGATGTCATTGGGAGTGAATGATATCAATGTTTCTAGTTCGACATTCTCACATATTTCATCCAAATCATACATTAGAAATTTAAGTAGGTTATAAAATGGACCTATGTGAAGCTTCTTCTATTTTATATCCTCACATCTCTTGATTGAGTGTGGTGCTCGATTCATCCATCTTTCTATTTGATCATCAGAGTAAACTTGAGGATTTGAGGATGATGTTGGTTGGTCCAGTTTTCTTTTGGATATCTTAGAATTTTTAGTTTTAGGAGGCATTGTAATTGAGCAAGCGTAAAAAGATGATTTTGAGAAAAAAACCGTCAATGGAGAAACCACAGTTGAAAAAATAGAGATGAAAGGAAAAAATGACGTTATTTGGGTGTTTTTAAAGTATCGATTGAATTTCAGATGTCTGGAAGTGATTTAAGACGTCTAGTTTACCCTAATTGCAACACAGTAGATAATTTAAGACGTCCGTTTTAATTGCTAGACGTCTGATTTAGTCGAGTTTTAAAAATTTGATAGGCAGAGGAATTTTCAAATGTCTGGGTTAAAATATCAGATGTCTGAAATAGGTCCAGTATTTAAATTTTGGTGGCAGAGACATAACTTAGACGTCTGGATCAAAGCTTAGATGTCTGAAATAGTCTGGTTTCTATTTTAAGGGGGCACAACAAATTTTCAGACGTCTGAAGGGTTATAACAGACGTCTGACATATGCATAGTGATTAAAAATTCGAGGGATATCAGAGTGTCAAACGTCTGAGGACCATATCCAGACGTCTTAAATAGGCAAATTTTGTAATAATAGCCTAAATTTTAATGGTTTTGCTTATTGTTTGTTCTCTATTTTTGGAAGCGAAATGTAGTATTATTTGTGGAAAACAAAATTACAAATAAACAAGATACACATACAATAAAAAACATAATCTATTTAGATGGAAATGGAGTTTTATGATCTTCTGACTTGTTATCCCTCCATGGTTTAAGTGAAGACCATATATTTCCTCGTTCATTGGTTCTCAGAGAACCAGAGAATCGTCTTAGTGAAGGGTCCGAAGGTGTACGATACGAGGAAGAGGGATCCAAGGAACTGCAAGGCATCGGAAGTGGTTCATGGATATCTTTCTTCCGTGAAGTACAAAACTTCATCGCTACTTGTTCCAAAAAGCTTAGTCGACGTGCTGTGACTTTTTGTTCAAAATATAGTTCTCGTTGACGATTTATTTGTTGTTATTGATAGTGATGTATTTCATCAATTTTCTCCTTTGTGTTAGGAGAAACAAATAAAGATCTTTTTGACTTTTGCTATCGGGAGTGAATCTCGTGTGATATGAGGACCACCTATACATCGGTTCCTGATTTGGTGTGAGTGTAGGAAGTCGTTGTGGTGTATCCACCGAGCTATCCGTTGTAAGTGTCGAGATGGATATATAAGAATTTTCAAAAGCCATGACTTATATTTTGTTAAAAATTGTAAATTGTAAATTATTTCTTGTTGTATATCTGTTTATATATAAGTTTTAAAAATTATTATTGAATTTTTTTTTAAAACTAACTAACTAAAAAATCAAAGGTGCAAAATTTATTAATTGCAACTTTTGGATAGAAAACTAATAGCTAATCATATCTAAATGAAGGAGTGATTATTACATGAGCACTCATGAAGAGAGCAAATCCCTAAATCGTGTCGGAGTTTAATAAAAGTTGGTTCATTTAGTGGTTTTGGAAAGATATCTGCTATTTGATTCTCTGTATTTACGCATTCTAATGAAATAGTTCCTTTTTCAACATTGTCTCGTAAAAAATGATGCCTTATATCTATATGTTTAGTTCACGAGTGATTTACAGGATTTTTTGATAAATTTATTGCACTCGTGTTATCACAATATATTGGAGATTTATTGATAATTTTGCCGAAATCCATAAGTGTTTGTTGCATGTTTATCACTTGTGCACATGCTAGAGCTGTTGAAATATATTCGGCTTCGTAAATAGATAAAGAAGTACAATTTTGCTTTTTGCTAAACCATGAAACTAATGATTGTCCGATAAAGTGACATGTTCCACTAGTACTCTTACGATCTGTTCTACATCCATCGAAATCCGTATCGCTATATGAAACTAGTTCAAATGATGATCCTTTAGGGTAAAACCAACCATAATCTCTAGTACTAGATAGATACCGTAAAATACGTTTAACAACTCTTAGGTGAGATTCTTTTGGTTTTGCTTGAAATCGAGCACATAGACATACACTCATCATAATATCGGGTCGACTAGTCGTCAAATAGAGTAAAGAACCAATCGTGCTACGATATAATTTTTCATCAAAATCTTTTCCGTTATCATCCTTTTCCATGTAAATAGTAGTACTCATTGGTGTTGGTTTGCTTGAAGTTTTATCCATTTCAAAACGATGTAATAGATTGTTACAATATTTTTCTTGATGAATAAAAATACCATTTTCAAGTTGTTTTATTTGTAAACCTAAGAAGAAATTTAATTCTCCCATATGTGACATTTCAAATTCATTTTTCATAATATTTGAAAATTGATCATATAGATTTTTGTTGGTTGAACCAAAAATAATATCGTCAACGTTAATTTGTACAACTAAAATATCGTTATTTTTTCATTTAATAAATAAGGTTGTATCGATCTTTCCTATTTGAAAACCAGATGTAATTAAGTGATTTTTAAGACATTCATTCCATGCATGAGGAGCTTGTTCTAATCCATATAATGCTTTTTGTAATTTAAAAACATGGTTGGGATATTTTTTGTGAACAAATAATGGGGGTTGTTCAACATATACGTTTTCTTTAATAAAACCATTTAAAAAGGCACTTTTGACATCCATTTGAAATAGTTTAAAATTGTGATGATTTGCAAAAGCGAGTAATGTACGAATGGCCTCTGATCTAGCTACCGGAGCAAAGGTTTCATCATAATCGATACCTTCTTCTTGATTATAGCCTTGAGCAACTAAACATGCTTTATTTCTATAAATTTCCATTCTCATCTGCCTAGTTTTTAAATACCCATTTTGTTCCTATAACCGATTGATCTTCTGGTCTTTGTACTAATTCCCAAACGTTATTACGTTAAATTGATTTAATTCTTCTTGCATAGCTATTATCCAAAAATTATCATTTGTGGCCTCTTTTTAATTTTTTGGTTCAAAATTTGACACAAATTCTATATGACTTATTTGATTAAGTTGATTTGTAGTTACTCTAGAATTGAGATCTCCAATGATATTATCTTTTGGATGATTCTTAAGAATTCTAGAGGATGATATCAAAGTGTTATTTTGCACATTTGTCTCATTATTAATAGAATTTGTTGTATTTGTTATTGGAATTATTTCTTCATCATCATTAGTATGATGTTTAAGAATATTTTCGTCGAATGAAACGTGTAGACTTTCTTCAATGGTATTATTTCGTTTATCAAAAATTCTTTATGCTTTGTTGCGATCCGAATATCCAACAAAGATACCTTCATCGGCCTTCGGGTCAAATTTTTCTAAGTAAATCTTTTGTATTTAATATAAAACATTTTGATCCGAAATTTTTAAAGAATGATACTTTAGGTTTTCTTCCAAAAAATATTTCAAAACAACTTTGTTTAGTCATAGGACGTTTGGTTACTGGATTCAACACATAACAAGTTGTGGCAATAGCTTCGGCCCAAAAATGTTTTTGGTAGACCACTATTATTTAGTAGTGTTCGTGCACATTCTTCTAATGTATGATTTTTTTTCTACTACACCATTTTGTTAAGGTGTGCGGGGAAAAGAAAAATTATGACTTATTCCTTTTTTATTACAGAAATTAGTAAAAATGTCATTTTTGAATTCTCCACCGTGATCACTTCGAATATTTTTAATTTTTAAATCCATTTGTGTTTTAATTCTTTTAGCAAATATTTTAAACATTCCATAGGTATCACTTTTATGTTTTAAAAATAAAATCCTCGTATATCTCAAAAAATCATCAACTATTACGAAAACATATTTGTTGTGATTTATAGATCGTACTTGTATTGGACCAAATAAATCTAAATATAATAATTCTAATGGTTGTTTTGTAGAAATATTATTTTTAGATTTAAAAGAGCTTTTCTTTAGTTTTCCAATTTGACAATCGTCACATAAATTTTCTACTTTGTAATTATCTTAGGTAAACCTTTAACTAGCTCATATTTTGCCAATTTATTAATACATTTAAAATTGATATGACAAAATCGTTTATGCCATAACCATGGATCATCATATTTGACTGTTAAACATAAATTTGAATTTTTATTTATATCCATGTTTAATACATACATATTTTTGTTTCAAAAACCTTCAAATATGAGTTGTTTGTTATTATCGAAAATATTACATCTATCTTTTTCGAAATTTATTTGAAAACCTTTATTGCATAATTGACTAATACTTAGTAGGTTGTGTTTTAGATTTTCGACTAATAAAACATTTGTAATAATATGAGAGTTAGAAATACCAAAGTAGATGACTTCTCTAATCCCCACGACATATCCTTTTGAGTTATCTCCAAAGGTTACCGTTCCACCATCAATGTATGTTATATTTGATAACATTTTTGAATTTCCGATCATATGCTTGGAGCATCCGCTATCTAGTATCAATTTCTCCTTATTTTTTATTTTGGATACCTACAAAAAAAAAGATGTTTTAATTAGTACCCATATATTTTGTTAGGGTCCTAGATGTTAGAAGAAGTAGGTAGCCATACCCAAGATGGTTTGGTGCTTTTATAAATATAATTTTTATTATAGACTACATTCTCTAAGAAATTATTAATATGTTTTTTTCTAATCAAATTATTATTTGCCTTAGGAATACAAATTTTCATATTTTTGGTATTCATATTAAACTTAGGTGAACTTTTAGTCTTTTTATAACTATAGTTTTTAACATCATTTCATCTTTGTTTAGGGGCTTTTTTAAATACTATTCCATTCCTATTACCTGATGGTTTGAAGTCTTGATAAGATTTTCCAAATCTTGTTTTCCTTTATTAAATTTTGAAACATTATTTGTAGTTTTATCTAATTTTTCTTTTTGTTCTATATTTTCAAGTTTCAGTATTTCAATATCACTTTTCAAGTTGACATTTTTTTTATCAGATTATCCTTTACTATTTTAGTTTTATCAAAATCAATAGCAATAGCTTCATTTTCGACCAAATTACTTTTGATTTTTTCTTGAGATAATTCTAGTTCCTCTTCTAGGTTAATTTTTTCATCTTTTAACATTCCTATTTCAAGTTCTAATCTATTTATTTTGGCTGTATTTTCTTTGTTCAATTTTTTAATTTATCTAAATTTATCATCTAATTCCATGCTAAGTTCTAGTAGTTCATCATAGCTAAGTTCGGGACATACCTGATTAGTTTGTGCCATAAAACACACATTAGCTTGCTCTCTGTCACTATCGCTATCACTATCAGATGATGAAGAATCCGAGTCATCTCATGTTCCTTTGAAAGCCTTCTTCTTTTTGAGTTTTTTAAATTTGTTTTTTTTACCATTATTGAGCTTGGGACAGTCTTTCTTCATATGTCCAAATTGATCACATTCATCGAATTTGATTGATGTTTGATTTGTTGAGCCTGATTTTCTTCCTTTTTGAAATTTAGTCATGTTCCTAAACTTCTTGAATTTGTTGTAGTTTTTGGCGATAAATACGATTTCTTCTTCGTCTAAGTCGGTGTCTTCATTTGTTGCTGGGAATGCTATGTTCTACTTTTTCGAATTTAGTTCTTTTCATGCCTGCAAATTAGCTTCATAGGACATTAAATTTCCTATCAATTCTTCAACTAAGAGTGCCGAGAGATCATTAGCTTCTTCAATAGCTAATACTTTTCTTTCCCGCTCTGGATTTAAAGAATTGATTATTCTAGATACTAAATCAAAATTTGTGAATTTAACTCCAAGTGCCAGTAAATCATGTTGAATGGTTTGAAATCTAGAGTACATGTCTACTATAGATTCATTTTGTTTCATTTTAAATGATGAGAATTGATTTTGTAAAATTGAAATCTTAGTTTGTTTAACTTTGTTTGTGCCTTCATGTGTAACTTGTAAGGTGTGCCAAATGTCAAATGCAGTGTCACATAACATGACACGTGAGAAATCATTTTTATCTAATGAGCAAAATAAGACATTCATAGCTTTGGCATTATTGGAAGCTGCTGTTTTTGTGCATCGGTCCATGTGTTCATAACAGTAGTAGGTGCTTCATATTTATCTTGAGTGGCTGACCAAATTTCTAGACTATTAGGTTCCATAAAAATTCTCATACGTGTTGACCAACATGCATAGTTAGAGCCATTAAAAAGTAGGGGTCGTGCTGTTGATTGTCCTTCTTGAAAAATACTTGCCATATTAAAATGATTCAAAAACGTGTTACTGTACTTTGATCAAACCTTGCTTTGATACCAACTGAAAGTCTATATAGTGGATCGTGCAATGTATATGTAAGTATATGTGACTAACTATATGAAGCAACTAATATAAAATTAATCTAGGTAAATATAGAATAAGCACACCAGGATTTTGTACTGGTTCGGACCTTCCGTCCTATGTCCAGTTCCGAAGCTCCCCTTTGTAATTCGACTATCAAGCACCCTCACTTCGCCCGGAGAAATAGGCTTGGTTACAATAGCTTGTTCTTGTCAAGTATGTATTCTATAACATGGATATTGACTATTAAGTATAAATGCTTCCAATATATATATATATATATATATATATATATATGTATGTATAGAATATTGATTGAGGAGATCTAAATATATGGAAGAGTGAAATACAAGTATATGATTGCTAGAGATCAAGAATATATCGAAGAAAAGAAGTAAAGAGCACAAGTAAGTAAGGTAACTTTTTCTCTTTGACTCTTGATGTTATTTATACTGGTAGAGAGTTTCCTCGAGTAGTTGCATCCATTAACAAGTTTTCTATGGTCGCTTCTGATGGTGATGAAGAGTTGCAACAAAGAGAAGCAAAGATGTCTTTTCAAGTGCGGCAGTTGTAGTTTGAATTTCAAAATCCGAGTTTAGTACCAGACATCTGGTATATGTTTCAGATATCTGGCTATATATATATATATATATATATATTTATGTACAATAGCCATTCAGATGTCTGAGTACATTAACTAGATGTCTGATCCTTTCGTTTTGAATTCCAGAGGATTTCTTCAGATGTCTAGCTGGTGCACCCAGACGTTTGAAACTTTTGCATGTTGCTTTTGTGCATCTATGTCATTGCTCCATTGATCCGATCGGCTTGTAGTCTTTTGTAATGTTCTTTGAGCCTTATTCTTGTCTCTCTAGTGATGTTGCTTTAGCAATTACCTATAAATAGAAATATATATGCATATTCGATTTCCATTGTGTAGTTGTTGTCATCAAAACCGTAGATTTGATTTCCTAACAACTGGCACTGGAGATCAAGTGTCAGGACCCTCCACTCAGCATGAAGTTGTGACTAAGGAGAATTAAACTAGAACGTTGATGAAATTAATCAAAAGATGGCAAACAGTCAAAAGGCTCTTATAGATAAAATAGATGCTCTCTTAGCGCTCTAATCACTAACTACCCCTAGCACAACATCCGAAGTTGTGGCTGCTATGAAGCAAGAGTTTACTTCTATTTTTGGCTGAAGTAGAAGAAACATAAAATAGAAGCAAAAGGAAGTAAATGGTAGGGCTTAAGTCATCATGATAGTGGAAAATGTTAATACTCTGCCTATTGTAAAACATCTATTGCAAACCTGAACTTAGGAGTGAAAAATTCACGGGAGGACATACTAGTAACTGATAATCACTCCGAGGAGGGCGAGCAGCTTAAGGAAGGAGGATTGAACTCAAATGATCAAACTCCACCCGCAAGACCGACTGCCTGCCAATGGACCTCAACAGGAGTGGCTCACCTAAAGACTGGAGTGCCTAGGCTTTAACCTGCCAACCAAGATTGTTTGCAAAGTCAAACACTTGGCACAGCTACTGACTACCAAGTTGTAGATGAATGGACAAGTCAGGCGTACATTGTGAACGTGGTCAGACGCTTGATGAAAGAAAGCAAGGGTAGAAAGGATGATAAGTGGGGTTATTAAATTTGACATATGCTTGATTACTTGAATGTATATGTATGAATTATAATTATATTGGTTGAACTTGCTTTGGAAAGCAAGAAATATATGGTTAAGTAGGTGGTATGACTTGACTTGAAGTATCGACATTCAAAATTGCATTTAGACTTGAAATGAAATCTAATGTTGAAGTTAGATTTGAAAGTTATGATTTTGGTTTATAGTTATTGCTTATTTATGCTGTTATTGCATGATTTGGGTGTATGAGCCTATGCATGTGTTGTATGTGCTAAGAAAGTGTTATCCAAGTTTTTAACCCTGTAGGAACTAGTAGGAAACAGAACAACCTCGTGCTGTTAGAATGCTTCAGAACTTAACAAGAAAAGCTAAAACAAGGGATTAACGAGGGCCAAATTACATTACTAAGACAATAATGACAAAAGATCATGGAAACATCTCAAAATCCAAACTCCAGAAAAATACCAAGTGCTTGGATCACCAGCGACCCAAACATCTCTCTAATTCATCAATAAACTAACCAAGGATGCAATAAAGAAGAGGCCAAGGCATTGGCTCGCATACAAGCCAAGTCTATGGGTCTCTAGTGACCTATAGACCATGGATCGCTAGCGACCCATGCTTTTGCCTCGATTTGCGAGCCAAACCCCCTAGGTTGTTCCCTACCGACCTACTAGTAGGTGATGAAGTGGCCTGGCCCAGAAGCTTTCTGATCCATATAAATACCATCCTCTCGTAACATAAACTGGATCTTATTCTCCGGACTATTTGCTGAAGCTCTGCTAGAACTATTTTTCACGCTCTACCTCCATCACAACAATCTCTAAAGGAATTCGCTGTGATTCTCTAGTGGATTCCAACTCTGGGGATTCAATCTAGCTAAAGGTAATCAAAGCCTTGTAATCAAATATTTCTTGTAATAACAATCAGTCTTTAATAAAACTATAAAGTGGACGTTGGCTTCATTAACAGTCGAACCACTATAAAAATTTTCTATCTACTTTCTTTTACAATTCTTTTTCTATATTTGTGATCTGTGATATTGCTCTGTCAGAAAAGGGCTGGTGCTTTCAGACTCTAACCAAGATGTCGATCCATTTTTTAGGTTAACATTTTGGTGCTTTAACTGAGAATCCAACTCAGGATCCAGATCCAGCTATCTACTTTGGATCCCATAGGTCAAGAAGTTAGATCCTTAATCTTTGCTTAAAGAATCCACTGTTTGAAACCAATGGCCCCTGGAAGAAGAAAAACTGCCTCTGGAAGTTCCATATGGCAATGGTAGCTGGAGATGATGTTAATCCCCAATAGACTGAAATAAATGTCACTAACTTAGGGAATCAGGCGCCAGCCTCCTCCAGTCAACATGAAGTTGTTACCAGGGATGAGTTAATAAAATGGTTAATGAGATCAATCAAATATTCGAAAGTAGCCAAAAGTCTCTAGTGGACAAGCTTAACGCTTTCCTAACCCTACAGTCAAATCCCTCTCCAAGGACTATGCCTGAACCCGCGACTGCCATGGAACAAGAGAATTCCTCCAACTTTGGTCTGCATAGTAGAAATATAAAACAGCCACAAAAGAGGGTGACAACATGACTTAACGTAGACGGAAATGCAAGTACTCCATTAGCCACAAGGAAACCTATTCTGAATTTAAGCGAAGGGGCAAAGATCCCTGTAGAGGACATAGCTGTGGATCTTTCCAACTCGAAGGACATAGAGCAAGAAGACAAATTGGAAGGAAATGTCAATGCATTTGACAATGCAAGGAATACCCAAACTGCTCCAGTTAGACTGACCGCAAGCCAACGGGACCCTACTAGAGTGGCTCTCCCAAAGATAGGAGAGCCTAGGCCTCAGCCCACTCATCAAAACCGTTTGCAAAGTCAAACGCCTGGCGCGGTGACTGATTGCCGCCCTCAGGACTACCAGACATTAGAGGCATACATATGTAACATGGTAAACGATTAATGGTGGAGACTAAATATAAAAGAGTTGATGAATGGGGATTTACGCCAAGTCGGACTCCTTCACCGATGAATCTTGAATGAGAGATATCTAGAAAAATCACAGTGCCAACTATTTCGTCTTATGACGGAACGAAGGAACCAAAACCTCACTTGTACAAATACAGTTGGTATATGGATGGCGCAAATGCCTTTGAAGCTTTTCGATGCAGGTACTTCCCTATCTTTCTTAATGGGGTTGCGTCAATGTGGTTATCTAGGCTTCCCCCAAGATCTATCTCTACTTTTGACCAACTAGTGACAAGGTTCCTTGATCTGTTCAGACTCCATACTGCTCAGCCAAAAGATGTCATGTCCATATCCGGGTTGTTCCAAGGGTGTAATGAATCACTGAAATCTTCATGAACAGGTTTAACACCGCGGTGACGGAAGTAAGAAATCCAATGAAGACATGGTTTTTATGGCATTAGTTCGTGCCATTCACCCGGAAACTGAATTCGAAAAGTGAATTAAAATGAAGCAACCTACTACCAGGAAAACTTTCAATCGCAATGCAAGTCGGTACCTAAGGTTGGAGGAAGCATAGGAATTGAAAGGGAAGTCTACTAGTGTGCAACTGACAAACTCCCGGCAAAGCGATGTAGCAATGAAGTAAAATGTGCACACTTCTCGGACTGCTGAAGGAACCACTGGGAAAGACGGGAATTCAAAGAGAAAAGGTCAAAACTCCAATAAGAAGAATGGAAATGGCAGCAATAAAAAGCTTAAAGGGTTTAGGCTCGAAGGCTACACACCCCTGAGCGACACATCGAAAAACATTTTTCTCGCAATTCATGGAACCGAGGAATGCAAGAAGCCACCCAAAACAGAGGAGATTGAGCAAAAGAAGTGCTCAAAGAAATTCTGCCACTTCCATGAGATATACAGCCATAATACGAATGAATACCGCCACCTAAAGAATCTCATTGAGGAACTGATCCAGAGTAACAAACTTCAGCAGTACATAAGTCAACTGCAAAACCCCGACCAATCTTCGACTCCTCAACACCCAAGAGAATGAAGGAATCAAGCAGGAACCAGTGACGAAAGGTCCAAACGAATTGACTAAAATCCGAGAGACCACATCCCGTGCAAAGAAGCTGGGGAGAAAAGGAGTGGTATGCAAGTCCGTTAAAGCATGCTTTGAAGGAATCATGTTTAGTTGTGGAAGAAGAAACTCCAGTTAAGATGCAAAGGGTCTTGAATGACGACATTGTGTTCTGAAATCGAGGCACCGAAGGGATCGAAGCTCTAACACTCGATCCGATGGTGGTGACGGTAGGAATTAGACATGTTATAGTTCGGTGGGTGTTGGTTGACAGTGGCAGCTCCATTAACATTCTATTCAAATGCACTTTCAATCAAATGAAGATTGGTATGAAAAGTGTGTCTACGTGCCAAACAAAGATTCAGGGGTTTACTGGTGAACCCAAACAACCGGTGGGAACAATTGACCTACCAGTGGAGCTTGGAGAGGGTGAGCAGAGGGTCACCCTCATTTAGACTTTTGTGATCGTGGATGAAATGTCTGCATACAACGCCTTCTTGGGACTATCCGCATTAGCCGACTTCAGAATAGCACTGGCCCAATAGTGCCTTAAAATTAAGTTCCCTACAGAACACGGAGTCAGAATTGTAAAAGGAGACCAAAGCGCCGCCCATGAATGCTACAATGCAGAATTGCATGAGTCAAGAAGAAAGGAAAAGGGAAAGGATGTAGGGAAAACCCTCTACATCCGTGAACCTTCTGAATAACAACTATAGAGCCGCCTTTGGCTTGAGGACCATAGCCGACTCGACAAGGCTTCGGACCATAGAAAGAAGAGCTCAAGGGAGGATCGAGCAGCACCGGCAAAATTGACAGTATCTTTCCTAGTCTACATGGATGACCGAATGTGGGTCTTGAAAATTGGGTCACAGCTTGGAAACAAGATGCAGTTAGAGCTAAACAAATTCCTTCGCTCCAATTTGAATGTATTTTCTTAGACACACTCTGATATGTGAGGGGTATCACCTGAAATTTCCTTCCACGCTCTCAACATTGACCCCAAATTTAAGCTAGTGAGTAAAAGGCATAGCTTGGGCCCTAAACTGTCCAAGCACTGACAGAGGAAGTAGATAAACCGATGGCTAAAGGCTTCATCCAAGATGCAAATTACCCTGAGTGAGTATCAAACCCAGTCCTAGTCAAGAACTATAATGGAAAATGATGAACTTGTATTGATTTCTCGGACCTAAACAAAGCTTGTCTAAAGGATAGCCTCCCACTCCCTAGGATTGACTAGGTGGATGGAACGACGAGACATGAACTGCTATCATTTATGGATGCATACTCGGGCTACAACCAGATCCTGATGCATGAGCCTTACCAAGAGATCACCAACTTCATCACCGATTTAGGATTGTACTGCTATAGGGTAATTCCATTCGGCTTGAAAAATGCAGTGAAACATACCAAAGGCTAGTGAATACTATTTTCAAACGCTAGATTGGAAGGACTATGGAAGCTTATGTGGACGACATGTTGGTCAAATCTCGAGTAGCTGCTAACCATCTTGACAACCTCACTGAAATGTTTGAGATACTCCGAAAATATGGAATAAAGATCAATCCGGTCAAATGTTACTTTGGAGTAGCCTTTGGGAAATTCTTAGGGTTCATAGTAAATTCCGAGGCATCGAAGTGAATCCAGAACAAATAATAGCGTTACCGGAAGTCCAAGCCCCTAAAAATAAGAAGGAACATCTAAGTTTGAATGGAAAAGTTGCAGCACTGAGTCGATTCATCTCAATAGCTACCAACAAGTGCATACTGTTCTTAGATGCACTGAAGAAGGAAAGACAAACTTTGAATGGAGTGAAGCTTGTTAGGCAGCTTTTGAAGAATTGCTACGACACATGGAAGTTTCCCCAATCTTATCAAATCCGATAGAGAAGACCTATTCATTTATTTAGCAGTTTCCCCATATGCTCTAAGCGTCACTCTAGTGCAAGAAGAAGCGAGAATCTAGTGACCCATGTACTACATTAGCGAATGATTGACCGAGCTGAGAAGAGTTGCCCAAAACTGGAGAAGCTAGCATACTGCCTCTTGATCGCGTCCCTAAAGTTACAACCATATTTTCAGGCTAACCCAATAAAGTGTTGATTGATCAGCCCCTAAAGCAAGCGTTATACCGGCCAGAAATTTCTGGATAACTATTCAAGTGGAATATAGGGTTGAGTCAATACAATATCACATACCACCCAAGGAAATCCGTCAATGGGCAAGCGTTGGCCGACTTCATCATCGAATTTACTATACGGAATGACGAGGAGGAAATTCGGTTAGAAACAGACATGCAATGGAAGCTCTTCATCGATAGTGCATACAACAACTTTTATTCGGGAGCAGGGTTAGTGCGTGAAACTCCCGAGGGGCAGGCCATTAGCTACGCTTTGTGCTTGGAATTCCCCGCCACAAACAACAAAGCAGAATACGAAGCACTAATCGCTGGACTGAAAGTTGTGAAGGAGCTGAAAATAAAAGTTATTTACATATACAGCGATTCACAACTGGTCGCCTGTCAAGTAAAAGAAAAATATCAGGCGCGTGGTGAGAATCTTGCCCCATATATGTCCAAAGTATAAGAACTGCTAAGCGACGTTGAACACCGCACCACCATTCACATCCCGTCGGAGAAAAACACTAAGGCAGATTATTTAGCTAAACTGGCAAGTTCAGGAGAAGTTCAGCCATTGGGACCTATCCCAGTCGAAACTCTGGCCAACAAGCATAGACAAAATGGATGTAGACTGGATTCTTAAAACCACCGTTGAACCAGATACATGGATGACACCGATAAAGGACAATCTACTTGTAGGAATCCTTCCGACTGATCAAAATCAATGGAGGAAGCTCCTCCCGAAGGTGCCACAGTTCATGATACAAGGTAGGATACTTTATCGAAGGGGATTCTGGACCCCTCTTTTTAGATGTGTGACCGATGATGAAGCATGAAGAATCCTAAAGGATGCACATGAAAGCGAATGTGGAGACCACACTAGGGGGCAGACTCTTGTGAAGTAAGTCCTTCGGTATGGGTAATATAGGCCAATATTAAATCGCAATGCTGCAGATCATTCCAGGAGATGCGATCACTGCCAAAGATTCAGCAAAATTAAAAGAGCTCCCTTAATGGAGCTAACACAGGTGGTCAGTCCATGGTGGTTCGCAATACGGGGAATTGATTAGATTGGCGTCTTGCCAATAGTAAAAGGAGGAGTCAAATATGCTATAGTTTCCATTGATTATTTCACAAAATGGGCCGAAGCGGAACTGCTGGCCACCATAACAATAAAGAAAGTTATTAATTTTGTTACTAAAAATATTATTTGTAGGTTTGGTGTGCAGCAAAAGATCATCACCGATAATGGAACCCAGTTTGAAAGTGCGAAGTTCAAAGACTTCTGTAAGCGCTTCCGAACCAAAAAGAGCTTTTCCACAGTGGCTCATCCATAAGAAAATGGGCAGGTGGAAGCAATAAACAAGTTTATAAAGTCCACCATCAAAAAGAGACTAGTAAAGGCCAAATGAAACTGGGTTGATGAACTCCCACTCACACTATGGGTTTACAGAATGACCCATGAAGCGGCAACCTGTCACACTCCGTTTGCTATAGCATATGGTTCAGAAGCAATGATTCCTATCGAATTAGAAGTCCCCTTACACCGAAGGCAGAATTTTAATTAAAAACAAAACGAGCAACTCCTACTTGAATTGCTGGATATGGTTGATGAAAAAAGAGAAGAAGTAGAGCTGAGAAATACCGCCCACCAAAAAAGGGTCACACGGTAGTTCAACTCCAAAGTTCACAATCAAACCTTCGAAGTGGGAGATCTTGTGCTCAAGCGAGTTTACCCCGTTCCGGGGGCCTTTGGAAAAAACTGGGAGAGACCATATGTCATTAGTCAAAAGCTAAGAGACGGGACTTTCAAGCTAGCAACCGTTGATGGAACTCAAGTTCCCAAACACGGAATAGCGAATTGATTCACCGTTACTTTATCTGAAAGCTATCTTATGTATTTTTTATTTTTCAGCGAAGCCATCCCGAGATACTTGGGGCATTGTATATTGGCAAAAACTCCCTGCTTTCCTTAATAAAGTTTGCTTCTTGAACCAACAAAACCGTGTTCATAATGATTACCCGCCGGGTTGGCCTAAGCAAATCGATTCAAATCGTTAGATCGGCATAACCCGATCTTGGCCATCCAAAGACCGATGTTGCTTCGGCAACATCGAGAAGGCTAAAATCAACACTCCTCGAATTGCTTGAAGATAGGCAACACAAAGGAGTGCTAAAAGCTGCACACTAAAATAATGACTCCTCACGTTTCCCGAAGATAGGCAACACCGAGGAAGAAAAAAATCACGCACTACAATAATAACTCTTCACGTTGACCGAAGATAGGCAACACCGAGGAAAAACAAAAGCCACACACCTCATAAGTTGCACACTAAAATAGTAACTTCTCAAGTTGCTCGAAGATAGGAAACACCGAGGAAAAACAAAACCCATGCACCTCATAATCCGCACACTAAAATAGTAACTCCTCACATTGCCCAAAATAGGCAACACTGAGGAAAAAAAACCCACGCACTAAAATAATAACTCCTCATGTTGCCCGAAGATAGGCAACATTAAGGAAAAAAGAAAAGCCATGCACTCCATATGCCGCGCATTAGATTCCAAAACATTAACTGCTCCCACTGCTCGATGATAGGTAGCGTTGGGGAACAAAAAACACGCTCCTCATGTGGCGCGAAGATAGGCAACGCCGAGGAGCACCATAAACCATGCATCTCATAACTAGCACCAACTACTCCTTTAATCAGGAATAATGAGCACAACTGTAACAAAATTGGAATGCTATAAACTAACTGAATAGTCACAACTATAGACGCTTAAGGGTTGAAATTTCCCTCAATTAACCTATACACTATGCACCTCTGAGATACGCGTGTATTGCATACTTGTTGAAATATCACAAGAAGCTTGGAGTGCATGCTAAAGGTGCAAAACTTCCAAAAAGGAGAATCGAGTCGTAACTTAGCCAAATTTACAATAAAGAATATGTAAACCCTAAGTTACCGATTATTTGAAAATTATTCTATGTAAACAGCCCTATAAACTGGAGGCATACATGTGTACTTGGATAGAAATGCATGAAAACAATAAGTTTACAAGTTCTGTCACTCCAAACAAAAAAATGTCCAAAGAGTTTTTAAATAAGAAGTCAACAAAGAATTTCTAAACAAAAATTCTCTAAGTACTTTTAATTTCTAAAGTTCTATGAATTTCTAAACGAAAATTTTCTAAGTTTTAATAATTTCTAAAGGTTTTATTAACTTTCAAAGTGCCATTAATCTGTAAGTTCTATTCCTTCGAACGAAGGGCTTCGGCTATAATCACATAACTAGAAACGTATGAAATAAAACAAATACAAGTACACAGAACACATATGAACAGACAGATAAGAGTATGACCAAAATATCAATATATTGCTTATAATTTTCTATACACAGGGTCAAAATGTGGGGGCCGTACCCACACAACACCGGCCAACAAAAAAAAGAAAATACAAACTCCATAGTAACGACGCAAAGTTCAAATTATGCACTTGAACAGAATTACTCAAAAAAGGAAACAAAAACAAGTCGATCTTCATGTAAGCTGTTGACCAAAAATGAGTTAGTCCTCGTACAAGCCGCTCAATGCTTCTTTCCGCTGCTCCTCTTTTTCCCCATGGTCGAAAGCTTATGCTTCTTTTCTAAAGTGGTGTCGTTGTCTGTAATGTCGATGAACAGTTTGGTGGAAATGTCCTCATCTTCCTCCAAAACCTTCTCAAAAGCCTCTCCCTTTCTCTTTCACGTTCGTGATTTGTGGGAGCTTTTAGAGGCTTTGATCGCTTTGATCTTTTCCCTCCTGAGAGTGACCAGCTCATTTAAGTTCTTAACGATTGCTCCATCTGAGTCTCCTGCTCCTTGGTCTCTGTTGTTGTAATGTCACCTTCCAAAGACTTGGAAGGGTCGTCTAGACTATATAGTACGGCTATCTTTTCAGCCTCTGGCCTCGGCTGCGAACCAGATGCGGATGTGGAAGTCGGAACAGGAACAAAAACAGCCATGGAAGATGTGGAGATAGCGGTAGGCCCGGGTGCCAAAGGAGCTGGCACATAAAAGGGGAAGGTAGATGGGCCTTTAAGATCAAAAATGAAAGCATTAAATTCTTCTTGATCTTGCAGCATAAGTAAGAAACTCCCGAATTCAGAGGAGGTGAGAACATTACCTACACTAGATGAACGGTCAAGAGTAGCAACTTCAACTTCACCACCTTCACCCTCTTTTGATGGCTTCACTACCCAAGGGAGAGGTTCAAATCCCGAACTTGCTGGCAGCTCATGAGGCTACCTTGATGATTCGCCCACGCCAGAGATAAAAGGCTTGGTAAGCGCATCGATAGCAGTTGTCAAGGAAACATAAGTGTCCTCTTTCTTTCTTTCAACTCGAAGAATTTCCCAGCCCTCGAGTAATGCGTTCTGCGATTCTTCATTTAGATAAGCATCCTCCAACTCCTGCTCGGTGCAGACATCATCGCTATCAGAAAAACAGGACAATGTTTCTTCCCATACCAGAGCAAGAGTGCGAGGGAATTTTGGGGCCATATAACTAAGTCTTCCTTGATGCAACTAGGATTTAACATAAAAATTCAGGAAGGTTGCATCAAGCTTCTTCATCTTTCTTTAAAAGGCATTCTGGAGCTCCAACTAATCCGCTCTCAAGAAGCCTTCTCAACCTCAGCGGCAGATTTATCGACACTACGATGTGCGACCTAAGCCTATAACCTAGCAATGATCTCAGCCTGGTCGGAAATGGTTTTATTGTGCCCTTCAATGATGAGGTCATGATCAACAATAGTTTTCCATTGAGCCTCTATCGTTGCGCTGTAGGCGGTCACTTCTTGTTATAACCTTTCTTCCTCTGCGTGAGCCTTTTTTATTTCATCCTTGTAGACGATCTCTATTCGGATGTGAGTTTCTTTCACCTCTTTCAACAAGTCAGCATTTCTCTTGCTCTCGTGATAATTATTGAGATTTGTATCTGCCAATTGTTTACAGAGCTTCTCCCATCCTTCAGCATGTTCAAAGTCACTCTGAATGGCCGGGAGATGCGACATGTATGAATCTTTATGGACTAGTCGCAAATCGCGATCGAACTTAACCCCTTTTAAGAACCAATCAGAAAGAGCTGCCTGAAGTTTAGGGGGCCTGAAGGAAGGGAATAGGCAGTCTATGTTGTGGGAAAGAAGCACCGAGGGCAGCAGTAACTATAGAAGATGACGAAATGTGAGTCAAACGTGGAAGCATGGCAGAAGTTATAGGAATTTCTTGGCCCATAGAAGAGTGCTTTGGAGCGAGCTCTGAAGAATAAGGATAGTGTTCAAACTTCAACTTTTTTGACTGCTTATCCCTCTCCTCAAGAGATCTTCTCTTCTCATACTCGCCTTTACACGATCGACTTTGGTCCCTTTCTTCCTAACGGCAGGTTTTAACTTCGAGTTCTTTCCTCCTCCCTTTCTCGGGATTGATAACGGTTGGAGGTGCTCTTGGAGTATTGTTGTGAGTTAGTAAACTCTTCAAAGTCGTTATAGAAATCTCATCCCTTTCGTCAAATCTGGCATAAAATATACGTAAAAAGTTTTAGAAATATAAGATAAACATTATGAATATGGAGAAATGAATGAAATCCTGGCGTGACGTGCATTGTGTTTCAAAGGCGAGCCTAAAACATCATTACGAACTGGGAAGGATGACTGTCGTAGGCAGAATTGGATTAACTTCGGTTGTTGTGGGCAGAGCCGGGCTAACTTCTGGTGTGATATCACCCGAGCTGGGAGGCGCCATAACAAATTTAAAATCATCTTTCATGAGCATATCAAAGTCAACATAAACATCATTCAAATCCCCGAACTTCACTCCGACGTCATTACTTGGACAGTCTCGATGACTTTCGGACTTTAAAGCTTTGCCTTCAAAACTTATATCACGGAGAAGCTAGCTTGGAAGAACGAGACTAATACTTGGAGTTTCATCACAAAACTCTAATTCACGCCATCAGATTTAGACAAGAAGTAATCACTGGCAGTGGACTCATCACTACTACTTTCAAACTCTACCTCTTCCTTTTCCAAATCCACCGTGACCTTGAATTCTCTTTGTTTGAACTCCTCTTCTGCTTCCATTGAGATTGGAGGCATTCTACCTAGGCTACTTAATCCAGTCGCAACAGCCTCTTCCCCTCATGGGGTTTGTCAGTGGATCCTCCGGACGGGCTATCTCTCTCTTGAGAGGCGCCTTCTTCGAAATCGTGGGAGGAGGAAATATATCTCATATGAACCCTGGACCGAGTAGGAGAGGTAATTTCAACTTGAATAGTAGATCTACTTGGAGCCAGCAGTCCATAGCGACACAAGTTTTCATTAGTCAGTAATACTTTAATGCTTCTCTCCTCGGGATCGATCGCCTTTAAAGTCTCACAAACTTCGTTGAGTGACGCGTCTCTGTTCAGCCTTCGAGTAACTGCAAGAGACATATGGTTGGTTAGGAACTCCATAGCAATGCATCAGAAGCTCGATGAATATTAATATGCTTACCCCCCATCGTCCACCGATGATTGAACCCCTTGGGGAACCTAACAAAGAAATATTGCATCTTGAATTGCGATAAGGTACTTTGCAACCGCTGGATGATTTTTCGGTTTCTCCGGGCTTCGATTATAATCAAGGAGGGAAAATAACCTCTCCTCTTGAATGCCAAAAAGTACCACAACTCGTCAAAGCTTGGAGCGCGATTAAACGCCCGCATGAAAAGAACATGCAAGAAAGTCAGGATGGCGTAGCTATTTGGATGAAGATGAAATGGGGCAATGCCCAATTTGAGTGAGTCTCACATAGAAATTCATTGAAGGTAGGCATGGTTCCATTCAAGCACATGTATTGGTGGCAAGCGGTGTACCCCGTGGAAGGCATATGAACGAATTCGTCCTTCTCTAGCAAACAAACATCCTCTTCGGGAATTCCGTGTTGCACACAGATGTTACGAAGGACCTTGGCAGAAACAATCGATGAAACTCTCTCAGGAAGATTAAGTAGAATTATAAAGTTGGAAGGCGTACGATCAACGATTGGCCCAACTAGGACTAACTGGCCATATTGAGCTTGTGAAGTGGATGATGATTCGGATTTTGAGAGCGCCTGGCTTCCCCTGATTGACATACGACGTGTGGAAGGTTGCTTCATTCTAAATAACAGAACTCGCATCCGAAAATGGTCAAGTAAATCTATCCTAGACTAATAGCTTCCCCTGCCATACTTGAATTCCGAAGAAACATTAACTTGTAATCGCCATGTCAAATTTTACATGCGGACTTGGGCAAGTGAAGTGTGCAATGTACATGGGATAAACTCGATGCTCAATACATTGCAAATTCCCTATCCTGTGTAGATAGTCCACTCACAGTGGAAGAAGAAAAAACTTCCCGTGTCACTTTGTTTTCTACTTTTGTTTCTACTTCCTGTACACTTATCCGTTATCGATCCATGATCGATAACGGATCCGTTGTCCGTAGCGACGTGGAAAACTCTTCTCACTACAAGAATGCCGAGTGTGCAACAAGAAAGCAGGATAAGTCCAAATTCTATGAAATAGCGTGATCGACTGGTGATGTGACGTACAGTAGTAGATGAGATATTGGACATAAGTCATTTCTTATCTAACGGACAAAGATAGCAGAATGTGTCAAGCACTGGGATGAAGTATGAATGTCGTTCTATGAAATAAATCGAGGCTCGGTTTACAATCTTCCTCCATTAAACCGCAATCAACTCGAACTTCTCACAATCAACATTACAAATGGAAGCTTGTCATCAAATCATTACACAAACACCTAATTAGAAAACTAACTAAGATGACCCACCTTTAACTGAATCCAAAAATACACCGGAGATCAAAGACATAGAAACAACGAGACATGGATGGATCGCTGGCGATCTAGGAGATGGATCGGCTACAGTTAAATGGCAAGCTAAGGTTTGGATTCAAACATATTGATCAACAACCAAGTCTATGGATCGGCAAGGAAATGCTTGAACAACATGGAGACGGATCTACGGAGGAATTGATTCGGATCGAGCAAGAGTATGAGTTTCCTGAAATTGGATCGCACTGGAGTTGGGTCGTGTGAAGAAGCAAAGGTTAGGTTCGAATGAGGGAACTAGATCGGTTCGAATATAAGTGGGCAGAAAGAATGAAGCGTGAAAATTTCCTAAGGCATTGGGTCTCCTGCGACCCATCATGTGTCACTAGCAACCCAAGTCCCCAAAGGAGATTATCACAAAGGTATGGATCATTGGAAATCCATATGCTATGGATCACTATCGACCCATAGGCTTGGGGCTAGTTTTCCTCGAGCTCGTCCTATGACATTAATTTACCATTTCGAAGCATGTCGAGAAGATACAGGAAGAAATATGATCTGTTGTGGGAAGCAATAGTAGTAAAAAACAAAGCGAGATGACCAACATTATGATCTGCAACATGCTCGTAAAGCCCTAATGCAACTGGAAATTGATGGATGGATATTAAGGGAAATACCTTCCAGAGCATGCCTTGTTTACAACGAAGACGTACTCTAGGGGGTAAATGTTATCCGGGTTTTTAACCCAGCAGGAACCAGTAGGAAACAGAATAACCTCGTGCTGTCAGAATAGTTCAGAACTTAACTAGAAAAGCTAAGACAAGGGATTAACGATGGCTAAGCTACATGGAAACATCTCAAACTCCAAATTCCAAAAAAACTCAAGTGCTTGGATCACCAGCAACCCAAACATCTCTCTAATTTAACAATAAACTAACCAAGCATGCAATAAATAAGAGGCCAAGGCATTGGCTCGCAAACATGCCAAGTCTATGGGTCGCTAGCGATCCACAGACCATGGGTCGCCAGCGACCCATGGCCCATAACCCATGCTTTTCCCTCAGTTTGTGAGCCAAACCCCCTAGGTCATTCCTTATCTACCTACGAGCAGATGATGAAGTGGCCTGGTCCAGAAGCTCTCTGATACATATAAATACCATCCTACCTACAATGTAAACTAGATCTTCTTTTCTAGACTGGTTGTTGAAGCTCTACAAGAATTATTCTTCACTCTCTACATCCCTCACAACATTCTCCAAAGAAATTCATTGTGGTTCTCTAGTGGATTCCAACTCTGAGGATTCAATCTAGCTAAAGATAATCAAAGCCTTATAATCAAACATCTCTTGTAATAACAATCAGTCTTTAATAGAACTATAAAGTGGACGTAGGCTTCATTAGCTATCGAACCACTATAAAATTCTCTGTCTGGCTTCATTAGCTATCGAACCACTATAAAATTCTCTGT
The DNA here is from genome assembly GCA_030765085.1 of Allium cepa. Taxonomy (NCBI): domain Eukaryota; kingdom Viridiplantae; phylum Streptophyta; class Magnoliopsida; order Asparagales; family Amaryllidaceae; genus Allium; species Allium cepa. The sequence continues at coordinate 1,045,355,379 of CM060929.1, forward strand.
CTACTTTATTTTATTATTCTTTTTCCATATCTATGATCTGTGATATTGCTCCGTCAGAACAGGGCTGGTGCTTTCAAACTCTAGTTAGGGTGTTGATCCATTTTTTGAGTCAACAGAAAATTAGCATTCTGATTTATTAAAACGACATCGAGATGCTTTATTTAAACTTGTTTTATAACTTTGCTTTTAGAAATGTTTTATAAATTTTTTAAAAACCTTACCTTTGTTTCCTAAAACTTTATTCAAAGTTTATCAAGTAATTAGAATATAAAAGATAGAGTTTTGAAAGTTATTTGATATGAAAATCAAATTTTGAAATTATGGGTCATATCGATAGTCTCTATGGGTGCAATTCACAAAAACGACTATTTTTGAAATCAAAAGTGTTTTCAAACCAACCTTTGAGTAATACAAAGTAATTATTTAATTAATCAATTATTTAATTAATGATTTTTTCATTTATTAATTGAGGTAATTAGTACTTAATCATTAGTTAATAGAGGAAATATGTACTTAATTATAAATTAAGTAGGTTACTTATAATTAGTTAGTTAATTTAAGATTAATCATTAATTAATAAGTTAAAAATAATTAAGTAGTATTTTAATTAATTATTAAAGGTTATTTATTAGTTAATTTATTAAAGTGTTAGATTATTAATTGATTGTCAATCAAGTTAAATTTTAAGTTAAGATTTAACTAAAACTTAATTATAATTTAATTATTTTAAAAAAGTTTTAATTCATCATATAATTTTTAATGAAGGATCAATTAATTTAGATAAATAATAATTAATTATTATTTAAAAGTTTAAATTATTATTTAAATATTAATTAAAGATTAATTATGGTTTAATTATTTATTTGAAGGTTTACTATTATTTAATTATTTATTTAAGGATAATTATTATGTCATTATTTATTTAATAGTTAATTATTGTTTAATTATTATTTATTTATTATTTAATTTTTTTTTTCATTTCTAAAGATCGACCTGTTTTAAATGCAACTCTCTTTTTGAAAAATGTTTTTAAACTAAGCGATTTATTTGTCGACTACCCTTATGTATTCCTAATTGAATATGAAACCAATGGCATATGTTTAGCAGAATAGAACAGCGTTCTTCTAATTAAGTTATACTGATATCTGATGGTAGAATAAATCACAATTATGCCATAATTCACCCAGTAGAGTATGATGACATCTATTTAAGTAAAATAAAAACCTAGTTCTGCTATTTTGGTGACATGGACATGTGCCTATATGTTGATTGATTGTTATTAGCGGATTCTCTTTGCATACTTGCTTTTTATACCCATGTTATAACCTAGATAAGTTAAACTCAATTAAATGAACCATTGTGGTCACTAAGGCTCTTCCTGATTTTTATGAAGTCAAATATTTCATTTTATCCCTTTTGATAATGGTTTAACGTTTATTCTATTTTTAAGTATTTAAGGATATTTAAGTAATTATTTTATTGTTTTGAGGTAATTTAATACTTTTTAAATGATTGTCTAAATCATTATTTTGTTAAGTGGATTAAAGATAAATTAAGTGAAGAATGTTTAAATAATAACTTGTTTATTTCAAGGTGTTTAGTAATTGATTTTATCAAAGGAACTTTATTAATTAAAATTATTTAAGAATTTTTGTTTTAAATAAGGAAAATTTATAAGAGGAATTTTATAAAATGAAAAGAGGTGTTGAAATTTAGAAAAGTGTTTTATAAATGATTTTGAATGTTTATAAAGAAGTTTTATAAATGGTTTTGGATAATTATAAATAATTTTTATAAATGATTTTGGAGATTTATAAACGATTATATAAATGGTTTTCGATACTTATAACAGAGTTTTGTAAATAAATCTAGAGGTTTATAAAGTGTTTTATAAATGGATTTGGAATCCAAGTGAAGGAGATTTCATAAGTAAAGAGATTTATTAAAAAGAATTTATAGAAGTAAATTATAAAAAAATGTGAGGCTGGATTTCCTTTAAGTGGCCTTCTTAATTATGGTGGTGTGGATATTTGTTCCATACTTAACACCGAAGGAATAACATTTGAGGCTATCTTTATCTCCAATTTAAATAATATTTGTTTGATCCTTATAATATGATTTTGAAGTAAGAAACCTTTTACAATGTTTTCAGAATATACTTAAGCCAGTGAGATATGTATATGTATACTTTGATAAATATTATAGAAAGATATTTAAATAAATGAAAATATTTACTTTTTGAGGCTTACCTATTGCTATAAGTAATTAAATCTTTGAATTACTATTGTTCGATTATGTATTTGATAGTCAAATAAGTGACTATCAAATCTTGACCTGTTTTATCTTAGGAAGTATGTTGTTTATATTCTAGTTCCTTAGTGAGGACTCGAATACTTGTTGCATACTTCCAAAGAACCAAATTTAAGTTAGCCGAAATTTACCGCTTAGTTTGGAGAGACCAGTTTCTGGATTTATCCGTACCACTCCAACTTATAACGTTCGTAACAGATCTTTATGAAGTATGTTATAGAGCTATACTATTCTTTCAAAAGGTGATTCCAAAATGGAAGATAGTAAATGTTGAATATTTGTTCGATCTCGGAACAACTTTTATGGATGAATGCCGGCATTGCATTTATGTTTGGAGGGCTGTGTTAGAATTCCAAGATGATTTGCTATGAGGAAAAAGGTAAAGCATAACCTCAGGCCTTATACCCGGTAAATGACTAAAGTAGGGACATGTAGTACGGCTAGGTGTCTCACTCCCATTAGGGTATGATCATCCCTTATCTAGAGTCAATATCGATGTATGCTTTGGGGCCTATTATGGTTTTTGATCCACCAAGGGGTGATCATATTCGACGCTATCCAATAAGAGGTTGGGCCGGTCTTGAGTAGTAGAGGTGCAATGTGTTGCAGCCTCCGGTATATATTTTCTAGAGCTGTACTGATTTTGTGGAAGACCCCTACCTTTTCATAGTTGGAATCCATTTACCAATACGAGCCTTTGGACTTGATTGTATACCTATTATGCTGGAATTTAATTAATGTAACAATTTCAGCTATGATTCCATATTTTCTATAAACTTAGACATTATGATAATATCATTGGATTTTCTATAACAAATGTTTTGATTACCGTATGATAAAAACCTGTCCGTGTTTATGTGTGGCGTGGCCTTATGAGATACCTTTGATTTCAAAGGTTTTTACAAGTCAAATAAATAAAACTTCTTGTGATTTGAGTTTCTCATGTTGGTTTTACCAGACTGACTCGAGTATTGTTTTTCTATAATGCTTGGGTCAGCCTAAGCATATTTTTCAGATTTCTCTGGATCCTTTGGAGCTTTTAAGAGATGAGCCGAATGCCTCGAAGACATTGTCTCGTAACTTTTACTTTTCTACCGCTTTCATTTCTATTTGTTAATCAGTATTTGATAGGACAGGCTGTTATAACTGTTTAGGCTGATAATAGGATAGTGAACTCTAATGTTGTGTATAAATAAAGAAGATTTCATTTTGTAAAGATCATTTGTTGTATTATATATTTCTCTTCATGATGTGAGATTATGTTCTGTCTTCTTCTTTCTTTATCCCAAATGACACGCCTTTCGGACACTTAAATCATCGATACTTGAATATCAAGGACGTATTACGTGTTGTCTTTAGGTGTAAGAAAAGTAGATCATTACAGCGGTTCATTATCATCGCATTTTACTAATAAGGCTGATATCACCAATATGGTCTTCGAAGGCATAAGTATAAAATAGAAGAATAACATAGTCTTCCATGAAAAATGATGAATATCAAGTGGTAATATGATTAAGGTTAAGAGTCATGGTGTGAAGGCAACGTTGAATAAAACCATCTCTTACCAATGCCGATGCTGTCAATGTCATCCCGGCTTAGCACCACGTGTGATCGAAGTTGTTCCTTGAGACGTTGTCGTTCATTGATGCCATTTCGAAAGAGGAACCATAAGCTATTGAACTTCAACATCGAGGATCATCAATGTCGCCGTTGTTTAATGCCCACATTATCGCCAACCATCAATCAAAGAAGGTTACGAGATATGGAGTCAATCATCGTCGATATTCATTTGCCATTTCGAGAGCCATCAATACATCCAAAAGGGTTATCGAAGCCATAGTTGATAACATCATATTCCATCAATGTTAATACATGGATGTGGTGAAAGTCGATCAATGGAGAAGGAATTATCAACGTTGAGCATAATGATGCCGAATGTTGGCTTTCCAGCACCAAGTACTGAAGTCCCACTATAAGAAAACAAAAGTACCAACCTTAATGCTCTATAATGCTGCTAATGTCGAAGTCGATAAGCATCAACCTTGATGCTCGATGATGCAATTAATGCCGAAGCTAATGGCTACCGAAGCCTGCCACTGCCAAAACCTATAAATATGGACCTAGATGCTTTGTGGAAGGGGATGACTCTCTTCTTAAATCAAATCCTTGTAAACCTAAATCGAATTAGGGACATACCTTATTTGGTTGTAGTTATATTCAAATTATATGAACAATGACTTGAATTTGCATATTGACTTAGACTTTGAATTTATCTGAACATTATTATTGTGGACTTGCATGTTTATGGACCCATACGATCAAACTCGACGTGAACATAATCGACGAGCCTTGAACCGCAACAAGTTCCTACATGTATAATTGTATGAACCATGGCTTTTGAACATTAGGACTAAATCGTGCCTAATTATATGCCCATTAGCATGCATAATGGACTATAGCCTAGACACGTCGCTTATATTCTATATCTCTATCAAAAATATGATATGACGTAGGATTTTTTGAATTATCTCATTTAAATGCCAAAATGAGCATGTATACATAATGACATTAAAAACTTCAAGCATATCGACTCTTATAACCTTGGAGGATGTTGACCATAATGACTCGAATGAACTCTAAGGACTTCAAGCACAATGCTTCTGAGATAACAAATAGGATTTCTAACTTTTCTCAAGAGCCTAATGTCACCCATTCAACAATGATTCTATCATAAAATTAGTCCTAAATGATGAATTGGTTCTTAATGCTCCATTAGGGCAATATTTATCAATGTATACTTGATCATGTCTATATAAATGTTCAAATCAAGAACTAATTGATCATGATTGGAACCTAGAGTGTTATACCATCTTTTGGTTTAAAATTTTTTTACACTAGAAGGAGGGCTCAAACCTTCGACTTGTTTGATTCCCTCGTTATCAGACAAATTAAGTGAATTTTATTCTAGGAAAATGAGATCACGATGACTCAATGCTCAGATCAAAGAGATCATACAGACAACGACACTAGAAGTGAATATAACTCCCAATTTAAACATGGGAAATAAAAAGCATGGGCATCCATTACAACAGGTGCAACCAACTAGCAGCGAGACTAAAATCCTGAATTTAGAGCAATAACAACTGATAATGAGAGAACTATTGGAATAGGTGCATGCTTAGAAATCTTCTAAGACTACTCGGGTAACTGGAGAAGATGAGGTGGAATCTCTAAGGAGAAACTTGAATGCTTCCTTGCATAGAAATAAAAGCAAAAGCAAGTTTACTCAAACTCCATGGAAAGAAAGAAATGATAAACAAGATAAGGCAAAGTACCAGGGAAGAATGAAGGAAAAACTCAGAGAAAAATTTGGGAGCTCAACTTCTGATGGATACAAATCAGAAAGAAGAAATTACCACAATGATGAGTCTTACTTAAGGGACCTAGCAGAGATGTGACAAAAGACATGCTTAACCTTAAGGGGAAGAGGACTGCAGATGATTGGGCAGATGATAACCAACAAGAGTCTCCTTTTAGTATGGAGATCATGATTGAGAAAATACCATCTTATATCAAAATTCCTTTTAGAAGATAAAATGGAACCGTTGATCCAGATGACCATCTATTAGCTTTAGAGAGTCAAATGGATCTGTGTGATGCATCAGAGCTATTCGCTACAGACTTTTCCTAACTACGTTTCATGGAGAAATAACCAAGTGGTACCGACAATGCCGAGATAGGTCCATCTATTCTTGAAAGTAATTTTCTTACAAGTTTTCAACATAATTCTGTAACTACAAAGACCCTACTATTGACTACACTATGGTATCCAATATCAAGCAAAGACTTGGGGAACTGCTGGGTGATTATCTCAAAAGATTCAATACAGAAGCTTTGAAGGAAAAGAACACGACTGAAATAGAGACAAGTTAGTAGCGGTACATTCAATATTAATTGAGCAGACTCCATTCTGGTGGGAGCTTTGCATCAACGGGTGTAAAGAATTGTAAGACTTCCATTTCCAAGCTGATATATTCATCTGCATGGATAAAATGTACCATAGTAGAAAGAAGGCTCATATTAAGAGGGAAAAAATAAAGTTTAACAACGGCTGCAATTATAAGAAGCCAAGGTAGAAGGAAGATTCAAATGCTAGTCATGTCACTCTAAATAAGCCATTCTATTATATATATGCCACCATGAAGGAGAAGGATGACTGCCCGATTTCTCATAAGGCCAAAGCCGACCCCGAACCAAGAAGGGGGATATTACTGTGCATAACACAAATCTAATGGGCACAAGATGGATGAGTGCCAGGTATTGACATGCATTATTCAATGGATGATCTGCATTGGACAACTGAAGGAATTTATCAAAGATGGATAAAAGTCTGCCCATTCTGGAAACAACAATCAGAGGCCGCCAAGCAATGCTACAAATATGGTGGAAGACGATATTTAGCCCGACTTCATTCTGCCTCTTAACCGGATTGATGTAATCCACAGAACTCCACATTTGGTAGAGAGCAGCTAAAGGGTTAGAAGTCAACATGCGAGGAAGCAAAAGAAGGAATCTTCTCCATCCAAAAAGAACCACCACTCAAGAACCCAAGATTTCAGAACCAACTACACACTTTAATGATCACTCCATCAGAATAAAGAGGAGTTTTCTATCCATACAATGCTCTGCTAATGATTACCGCACACTTCAGACTCTCTATGGTCACTAAAATTTTAGTTTATATAGGAAGTGCGGTTAACATAATTTTTTAACATGTTTTTTACCATATGGGGATTCCAGAGGATAAACGGGAACAAAATTTAAGGCCTATCTTTGGATTCAACAATAAGGGGTCAACTTCGGTGGGGCAACTATAGCTTCTTGTATAGTTGGAAGTTCTGACATACTACAGGACTTTGAAACCCTCTTTGTCATTTTCAACCATTGTAGTATAACGCTTTCTTTGGAAGGCTTACTCTAGACGAAGTCGATACTTTTATGACACTAAAAAAGGGATGGGGAACCATAAAGGGCAATAAGGGATCAATGAAGTTATCTTTCTTGTTATGATTTGGAGGGCAATAAATTAACTTAGTATAATATAAAAGAGCCTTTGGATGATGATTATTCAAACTCATCACCCAAAGCAAAGGAAAAACTTGATAGTACAACTAATATGCATCGAGGAAATTCAATTTATTCGAAAAGAAAAGGAAAAGGAATGAAGCAAACTTGTTAGAAGACAAAATATAAGATGAAGAGATTGACGCCAAATGAGATTGCAAAAATGAGCAGGAAAGGATGAAACCGACTGAAGATCTCAAAGAGGTATGCCTATATTCAGTTGATATGACAAAGACATTTAAGATCGAAAAAGAGCTAAATGTTAAAATCAAGGGGGAGATGATTCAATTTCTTTAATCTAATTAAGATGTATTCACATGGACTCACTCGTGTATGATCAGAATCGATCCCGCTATCATGTGTCATGCCTTGAACATAAACCCAAATGTCACACTAGTTCGGTAGAAGATATATGATAAAGTCCAGTCCAATGCATTAAAAGAGGAGTTCAAGTGACCGCTTGAGAATGGATTTACCAGAGAAGTTTTCTACCCAAAATGGCAGTGTTAGTCAAGAAGTACAATGGAATGTGGAGAACGCGCATTGATTACACTGACTTGAACAATGCATGTCAAAAAGATTGCTATCCAGTTTCGAGGATGGATTAGTTAGTTGATGCAATGAGCGGACATCAACTATTATCTTTCTTGGATGTATATTTTGGAGGTAATCAATTTCCAATGTACAAACCAAATGAAAAACACCATCTTTACAACTGATCGGGGAACATTTTTCAACTTGATAATGCCCTTTGGGTTGAAGAATATAGGAGCAATATATTAGAAACTAGTAAATAGAATGTTCAGGGGGTAAATCAGTCAGAATATAGAAGTATATGTGGACGACATGTTGGTTAAGTCCCAAGAGAAGAACAATCATCTAAAAGACCTAAAAGAAATGTTCGATGTGTTACGAAGGTACCAAATGAAGCTTAACCAACAAAAATGTTCTTTTGGAATCCGATCTGGAATTTTTTTAGGATATATCATTAGTGCTAGAGAAATTGAAGCAAACCCTAACCAAATTCAAGCTTTTATAGGACTAAAGACAAGCAAAGACATAATGAGCTTGAATGGAAAAGTGGCAGCATTGAATCGATTTATTTCCAAAGCTACAGATAAATGCATTCCCTTCTTCAATGTGATCGGGAAGAAGAAAGGCTTCGATGGAGTGAAGATTGCCAAAAGGCTTTCCAAGAACTAAAAGATCATTTGGAAAAGCCACTATTCTCTCTAGTCTTATGGATGGAGAAAGTCTTTATCTCTATATGGCAATTTTTGAACATGCAGTTAGCTTAGTATTGATAAGAAAAGAAAAGGGAATTCAACTTCTCCTATATTATACTAGCAGAAGACTCAAAGATGCAGAAACTAGATACCCAGTTATAGAGATTGGTGTACGGTTTAATGCTTATTGCGCACAAACTAAGAGCTTATTTTCAAGCACATCCAATCATAGTTAACCAATTTCCCACTCAAGCAAGTATTTAATAAACCATAAGCTTCAGGAAGATTGGTTAAGTGGGGAATTGAACTTGGCCAATATTATATAACGACTCGTAAATTTAACCGGTTTTAATAAAGTTACTAATTGAATTTTGTGGAATTTTAAACGATAAAATTTTGAAATATAAATTTGATATTTGCAATGAGTTTAGTTAAACATAACAACCGGTAAATTTTCGTCCGAAAATATGAAAGTTTATTTCGTGCGCAAACTTACTTTAATTTAATCAGTTAAAAAGCGACGGAAATAAATGTTTTCGAAACCTAAATATTTTTACATAGAAAAATTCTAAATCGTCTTCTGAACAAGACGTCATTTTTCGTTTTTTCAAATTCGGACAACTTTGACTCCGTCGATCTTAATTTTCTGCGAATTTTATGCATTTTCTATAGTAGAAAATTTGAATTTTTATAATTCAGTCACACCACTAACATCTATATACCGTTTGGATCGTATCATTGTGCTGGTCTCAGTGGTATATTCACTTCTGTGTTTTGGGGACCGGTACGTCGTAGAAACTGCGAAACACCTTCCGTATCAGTACCGGTTTTGTGTTTTTTTTTTTAGGTCCATTCAAATTGTACGTGAATAACCAAACGGCATCTAGCTTTAAATGTGCCAATTTATTCGTGCGTGACCTTTTATCTCCTTGGAAATTTAGATCTAACTTTTGCTATTTTTTTTCATCGTCTGGCAGTTTGCATTTCTGCTTTGGAAAGATTATAAACTTGGTCTATTCCACGATTCTTCCCTAGACACATTCATTATTTCCCCTTCTTCTTTTTCCTTTCTTCTTATTCTAACAGGGAAAAGAAATATATGACACTTATATAATTTGCATTCATTTCCTCTAAGATAAAAGATTATAAACAAAGCATACACTCATTGTTCTGGAGCATGTTCCTCTTCCCTGTTGCAACTACTCCTCATTTTATTTTCTTACCTGTAGCCTTCACACCCCACTCTCCGCCGCCTGGCAGCGCGAACCACCACCCGCGGCCCACCTTCTTTCCCACCTATTTGATCGGGCTTGACTCCAGAGGCACTACGACCTTCACTCTATAGCCGACCAAGCTCCGGCCTCGTCATCCCACTGCGATAGCCGCATCGACAACACAGCCTCCGCCTGTACCCCGCCCTCACTCTCGAGCACGCAAACGAGCCTTCCACCAGAGGCTAGCAACGCCTCCACCCTCCGCCCCTCTGCCTCCGTTCGCCTTCCACTTGAGCGCCCCACGTCCAACCCGCTCTCGTCCCTGTCCTATCCCCTCCTCCTATTTCTGCCAAGCCATCGTGAACCGCCTCAACCCACCACAGCGACAGTCCAACCAACTACCGTCCGTGCCGCTCACCTCCTTTTGGATCGGCTTGCTCATCTTAAACGTATGTGTTTTTATTTATTTATAATGTATATATATGGAAATGGATTTTGTAGTGAGTGGCTGTTGTTATGTGTGCATATATTAAAATATATACCACTGTACCTATTTAGACTAGTTATAAAATATAGGGTCTGCACATTGTATACATCAAGTTGTTCACAGATAAATATATGTTTTGCAATTTCATTTTTGAACTTTGTGTTCGTACAAAGTGGGTTCTAAATATTTGGTCTGCATGTATTGTAATGAATATCGAGTCTATTTGTATATATATTTCAACAACGTATGTTTTTGATTTCTTTCCAGTAATGTATATATAGTTTTGATGCCAGTTTAATCTGTACGTACATATGTTGATTTCAAAGTTGCGTACACTCCTTTTACCAGTTTTCGAGCCTGCATATTTTGATTTCATGTAGAGTTGATTTAGTTATTTATTTTGCATAGTTTATAATTTTGATTTTTTTTATTATTATAACAAGGTGTATACGTTGATATTAATATATTTTAGCATTGCAAGCCTTTGAGAGTTTGCTGTCGTGTATATATGCACGGGTGGCAGAGGAAGTTAAATTTTCTGTTTATGTTCTAATATAAGTTTATATGTGTTACACTGGTGCGTACATAGGTTGTTCGACAAAAGTTATTTTAGTTCATCTGAAACCCATATTTTACTGACATCAAGTCTTTATTTCCATTTTCTGTATGTCCTATAATCAAACAGTTGTATAAATAAATGTTAGTTTTAGTTATATAATATGTTTTATATACGTGTAGGGTCGGTTATATATAAGAGATTTTGAGGTTATAAAAGAGGTATGAAAGTATGAAAGAGGTATGAAAGTAGGTGCAGCCTATATTTATATATGTAATGTATGGTTTATATTCTGTTGACTTCTAAGAATAATATAAAGGTTGATTTGCTTTATACTACGGTATAAGATAGTCATATATATATGTAGTTGTTTATTTTATAGTATGGTGGTATTTGATTTAACGCGCGTTTATAATGTATATATGTCCTGTTGATATTTTTGGTTTCTTCTAGATATAAAGTATTTATATGTTTATATGTTAAATTTTCATTTATTGTTAAGTATCGTTTAAAAGAAAATAAAAATGAATACAGATTTTTTTATATATGAGTTTATAAAAGGTATCTGTTAAGTTGTATATTTTTAATATAGTAAGCCTACTTGATTTTATAATAAATTTGAATCTGGAGAGATAACAGATAGATATGCGTTTTTAAATTTAATATTGATTTTAAAATGTGTGTATTTTTAAATTGAATATTAGTTTAAGGAAAATGGTAATATAATATACTTTTATCGATTTTATCTGCATCGATCCACTTCTGATTTGATTTCGTTTATTTCCTATCTATCAGTTTGTCCGTCCAATTCGTACCAATCTAGCTTTGTTTTGGAAAGTCGTGCTTGGATTGCGTAACTCAACTTCATTGTCTATCTCTCTAGCCTCGAAAGGTGAGCAATCACTCACGATTAATATTCTTCTATTTATTAAATTTGATTTCAATTGAAACGACAACTGAAATATACTGCTGTTATTTATTGCACTGTTATTTATGTATCATTTCACCTTTGACATCTGACACCGTTATCTGTTATGTATGCAATAACAATCCAGTTTGGTTGATAATTGATTGATTGTTTGCTGTTAATATTGGATGTAAATTGTAATGTACAAAGTGATAAATATTATGCAATTAAATTTGACATAGGATAGTTTAAAATTTGTGAATCGTCATATGTGTTGAATTTGATTAGTTAATTTGAATAATATGACCCCTTGTAATTGTTAAGTTAATTGACACGTAGAATTTGATAAATTATATTTTCAACCTTTGAACGAATATTGGATAAACTGTTGTAGTATTAAAATTGAAATTTGAATTGAATGACAAGTGAAACCGTAATATAATAATCTTTAATCTACATGAAACGATAGTGTAGATTCTAGAAATAATTATATTAATTCGCACAAACAACAATGTGAATTAATACGATTGTTTCGGGATTATTTGAATTGATTATTGGATTGTGTTTGATTGTTGTTATTGCATGTTTATTTACTTTGACACCATCCCTGTTATCACACTGCAAGTTCCCTTTGCTATGTTTGATTTTGAATTGAATTGGAATCGGGTTGAAATGATAAATACCCAAAATAAACTTGACTTAGGATAGAGAACTTAATAACCCGATTGGTCAGTAATTTGATTTGAAATAAAATAAAGATTTTATTTGAATAATAAGGTTTTGAGATAAAATTGGAACGTAAATTTTGATGAAAGGAAAAAGGTTAATATTGGAATCTGAATCAAAATATTAATGTAATAAATGATGAAAGAACGTTGTTTGAAATTTAATTATTTAATAATTAAATATGGAATTATTAATAAATAATTTGGAATTAGCAATAATTAAGTTTGAAATTATAATTGAATTTGAAATTGTAATTAAGTTTGAAATTTTAATTAAGTTGAAATTATTAAATTGAATTTAATAATTAAGTTGAATTTATAATCAAATTTGAAATTATTAAGCTTTGAAATGATTAATAATTAAGATTGAAATTATTTAATAATTGAATGAGATTCAATTATTTGATAATTGAATAAAAATTGAATTCTTTGATAAGAAAAATTGAACCTTTGAATTAGTGGATTTGAACTTCGTTAATAAATGAAATTTGGTTTCTTAATTATTAAGTTTTGGAAAATTATTTAAGTAAGTTAATAGATGAATTTGAACTTCCCGAATATGTGAAAGTTAGTTTCTTTATTAATTGAGTTTGAAATTTGTGACTAAGTAAATAATGAAATGGAATTAAATTTCTTTAACAAGAAATAGAATGCGTTTTATTGAAATAAATGTAAGACATGTAATGTTGAGGATTTGATTTGACGAATTTAATTTAATTGAATTTGAAGTTTTGATATAATGAAGTTGAATTTAAGAGACTGATTTAATGAATTGGAAATGTAATAGAAATCGTTTTGAATAATAATTTAACTTAATGAATATTGAATGAAATCGATAAATGAATGTACATTGATTTGAGCGTTAAATTAAAGTAATTTAGATAATTTCGGAATAAAATTTATATACGAACTTGAATCAATATTTGTATAGTTTAAATAAATATTGAAATTGAACTGTAAGACTTTGAAATGGTTATTTGGAAGTTTTGAAACGTAAATTTTGGAAATTGATATTTGAAGACAAACGAAATGTTGATTTTCGAATTGAAATTGAAATTGAAATTGATTTGTTTTTGAAATATATTAAACGACCAATCGGTGTAATAATTACGGAAGTTATTAAAGAGACCGGAATCGGTTATGGATATACTCTCTATCTAAACCGAAAACCACTTTAATAACTATACGCGGAGTGATGATCCAGAATGAAGTGGTTGGAATGATGTCTGTGTTGACTGAAGAAAGAGAACGATAATGGATAGCCTTGACACTTGTGTCAAATTGGAAATGACTAAAATCAGGAGCCGTGCCGGGCCAAATGGGGTTAGCCACCTCGAGCGGACACACTTCTTCGTAACTACTACTCATTACTTGTGATTGATTGGTGCACCCTCGGAAATTCAGGAGTGTTGTTTCACGGTGTTGCGATCGCTGCGGCGATGCGTTCTCACCAGTCCGGATCAGGCGAACGGTAGTTTCACTACCTTGGGTATTGCCTCGTGTGCCTTGTCATACTTGTATCCCTATATGCACGACCACTACGAATTTTTTTTATGTTATACCTATGGAGTACTCCCTGATATCCCACCAGTTTACGGTGGAGTTTACAGTGCCGTATGGACTATGACATTTATATAAAATGTGTTAAGGGGGATAATGGTAACGCCTTAACACTATTTTGATACTTTATATTACTGATAGACATTATCTATTTAGCGTACACTACTACATAGTAGATAGTTTAACGGATCCTTAGAGGATGGTGATTCCAACATCCTTTGAGTTACTTGTATTTCGATTGATATTTCACTTGAGTTGGATTTATTGATATGAGAATATTAATCCTGACTCGAGTGTTTTGTATTTTCTTTACGCTCGGGTCAGATTGAGTGGTTCAGCTTTTGAGACTCACCTTTGGAGTTGGAGCTTTGCTTGAAGATCCAGCCATCTATTCTGCTTTCAGTATTCGATGATTCCAGTGATGTATTCTGATTTGTACTTGATGTATCGTATTGCTCTTCTGTTGTAAACTCTGATGTATCTTATATATTTACATAGTAGCTTCATGAACTACTATTCATTTTACTTCCGCTGCATATTATTACTCTGTGTCTATGATTCTGTGATTATTTATTTACTGTATATCTGAGTTTTGCCAAATTTAAATTAACAATTCGGTATTTTGAATTATTCAAGTCCGACATGTGCGGATGCGAATAGTCCAAAATAGCGGGTCGTTATAGTTGGTATCAGAGCTTTTGGTAGCTCTAGGCAAAACTCAGCATATAGGGTTAATGTATTTACAGAATCACTCTCATTCGAGTTTCAATCCCTTCCTTTTGACTCAATTCCTTTGAATTTTGGAACGTTCCCTCGGTTTCAAAATTCATTCGTGTCCCTCACTATTCGTCTTCTTTCAATTCTGGAGTATCCCATAACTCCACTTCAAATGACCCTTATAATGAATCGGCGGTCTCGCCAAACATCAAATGATTTGAAAACGGGGGAAACTCTTTTACAATAGGCATTGATTTCTTGGAGATTTCTGAATCCTTGGTTTACGATGCTATCTATCTCCTGCTATGCCTGAACTCTATCTCTTGCGATCGAATGTCAATTTGCCTCGGAATTTTACATCGATCTTATTCTTGAAGTCACGGTCGACCCCGTTAAGGTTGCCCGTGAATTAAATAAGCTTATCCATCTCCCGGTTCTGTTAATCGAATCATCTTACCTTTTCTTTCGAACTTGTATTTGAATCAAAATTCTCTTTGATTCGAGTCCATCAAATTTGAATCTCTATACTAATTTTAAATTCCATCCTTGTATCGTCGAGCGAGGAAGTGTATTTGTAAACTTATGTTAAAGATGTTTTAATATATATTGTGTTGTTTGAGTTGTTGATGTTGGTTTGGGTTTCCGATCGATTCGTCCGATCAACGCTATCGATAGGATTTCCAAAACACTTGAGCAGAGCAGCCGACACAATATTGTTTTCAAATTTGGTAATCAGAATAGTTTTGTATGATTATATTTTGTTTAAGTATAAATTTTTCTGAAATAAAATCGTAAATGAATTGGTTGCCTGAAATAATAATATTTGATTTTCATCTATTGTTTTAAACCACTGACTATTGAATAATATGAATAAATAAGTTTATAAAACTTGGTTAAAATTGATTTGGAATTTAAATAGATTTGAACTAAAAATTTGAGAATTTAATTTCCGGTAAATTCCAAACTAGGGTTTTAAAGTTTTAAAATGTATATTATTTAAGTATTTTCAGAATAGAAATCATTTTCAAAGAATTTTAAATGATTAAATCAGTGCTTTTCTCTTTGTCGCTGGAAAATAATTTCAGTGATGACGGCCGCATCATCGACATTCATTTTCGGGTTTCGAAGTGGAGAGACTATTCTGTAGCCCTGCTACACTTTTGGTTTGGAAAAGAAAAATAAATCGATTTGAATTTCTGAACATGACCTGATTATTAATGTATATTGAAGATTTTAAATTTGATTTGATATTATATATATATTTATTTTATCTATAAATTGTTTGAAGATAATCGAAAATTAATGCTTAAATTTTCTTAAAGGATGTTCGATTATAATTGAAGCCAAATTTTGAATGAATAGGTAAATGTGAAATAATTGAATTAGGAAAATTTTACTTGTATAATACTCGATTGCATTATATATAACTTACCTAAATTTTCATAAGTTAATTATGTAGTTGAATATTATGCAGTAGAAAAATGATATCGAAAGAATTTTCAAATAAATTTGAGTAGTTATAATAAATGTAAATATACTTAACATATATGTGATAGGATATATTAAGTAGAATAAATTTAATAATAATTTGGAATAAAGAAAAATTAGATTTGTTGAATAAAATATGATTATTAATTATTAATAGGGTATAATTGGATAATAAAACAATGAGTAAATGAGATAAATAAATAAAATCTTGTTGTGAAGGAATCTTTTGTTAGTAAATTGAAATGAAATCAACTTAATAAATTATCTTGGATATAAAGTAAATTGTTGAATATGAATTAATATATATTGAAGGTTATATGGTTTAGATTAATTGTCTATTTTGTTTCTCAAGTCTATTTTCTTTTGGCTGTTTCTATTCTCCTACCTTCTTCCTTTTCGAGGACGAAAAGTTTTGAGTGGGGGAGAATATAACGACCCGTAAATTTAACCGGTTTTAATAACGTTACTAATTGAATTTTGTGGAATTTTAAACGATAAAATTTTGAAATATAAATTTGATATTTGCAACGCGTTTAGTTAAACATAACAACCGGTAAATTTTCGTCCGAAAATATGAAAATTTATTTAGTGCGCAAACTTACTTTAATTTAATCAGTTAAAAAGCGACGGAAATAAATGTTTTTGAAACCTAAATATTTTTACATAGAAAAATTCTAAATCGTCTTCTGAGCAAGACGTCATTTTTCGTTTTTCCAAATTCGGACAACTTTGACTCCGTCGATCTTAATTTTCTGCGAATTTTATGCATTTTCTATAGTAGAAAATTTGAATTTTTAAAATTCAGTCGCACCACTAACATCTATATACCGTTTGGATCGTATCATTGTGCCGGTCTCAGCGGTATATTCACTTCTGTGTTTTGGGGACCGGTACGTCGTAGAAACTGCGAAACACCTTCCGTATCGGTACCGGTTTTGTGTTTTTTATTTTAGGTCCATTCAAATTGTACGTGAATAACCAAATGGCATCTAGCTTTAAATGTGCCAATTTATTCGTGCGTGACCTTTTATCTCCTTGGAAATTTAGATCTAACTTTTGCTATTTTTTTCCATCGTCTGGCAGTTTGCATTTCTGCTTTGGAAATATAAACTTGGTCTATTCCACGTTTCTTCCCTAGACACATTCATTATTTCCCCTTCTTCTTTTTCCTTTCTTCTTATTCTAACAGGGAAAAGAAATATATGACACTTATATAATTTGCATTCATTTCCTCTAAGATAAAAGATTATAAATAAAGCATACACTCATTGTTCTGGAGCATGTTCCTCTTCCCTGTTGCAACTACTCCTCATTTTATTTTCTTACCTGTAGCCTTCACACCCCACTCTCCGCCGCCTGGCAGCGCGAACCACCACCCGCGGCCCACCTTCTTTCCCACCTATCTGATCGGGGCTTGACTCCAGAGGCACTACGACCTTCACTCTATAGCCGACCAAGCTCCGGCCTCGTCATCCCACTGCGATAGCCGCATCGACAATATTAATATTAATATTGATTTTAAACATTTGAAAGGTTAATTTTAGCTTGAATTCCAAATATTAATATTTACTAGTTAATTAAAGTATTGAATTTATATAATTTGAAATTGGGTAAGATGTTGAATATGGAATTTTAAGCCTATTAAAAATAATTTGAAAGTTTATAAAATTTATAATAATGATACTGAAGATAACAGCATGGTTGAAATTTAATTTAAAGGTAATTTGTTCAATTTTAAAAATATATCGTTTAAATTGAATTTATAAAAAAATAGCCTTCTGAGGCACAATCTCGGAATTCGAAGAAACCAGTTCCATTGGATCCGTAATAGTTAGTTATTATCGAATTTCAATTTTCGTAGCAATCGGACTTGTCAAGTGACCCTGGCAGCTCGTAACGCTTAGAATTGTTTAATCGATTTAATTTAAAATCGATTGTTTTCTTTTGTAACTCGCACATACGATCAAATTAGCCTCCGAAACACGTTCCATTGAGTCTGGAATGCGGGTAAAACTTTATAAACACCTGTTGGCATGTTTGATTCGGGGTTTGGGATTTCGCGTATGGAACATGAGATATTTCCAATATTCGATTATATAAAATCAATTAAAGGTCTAAATTGCATCACGGTACTCACGTGATTTCACTCTAGCTTGCAACCGAAGCCACTTTAGGGAAATATCTTCCCCCTCTTCTTCTCTAATGGATAAGCACGGAATCAAACTGATAAAAAAAAATGAGTGCTCGCTATTCAATTTCAATCGAAGCCGAGTCTTCAATTTCGAAACCGAGTTTAATGAATAAAAAAGGGGGCGGAGCATATTCTTCGAGATTTAATCGGTGCCTTCCCTCAAAACTCTAGATCGAAAGTCACGGCTCCCCTCTTCCTTCCCAAATTCCGTACCTATCCATCGAATCCAAATCGCAACCATAGTCGCGTCTTATTTCGAGAAGAGGAGACGGAGTCGTTCGATTGGGTGACGAATTTTCTGGCATCTCGACGCCGTGGAGACTCATACTTTCGAGTCGAGTGCATGATGGAGGAAAGTCAGCCTTGAGGTGCGAGCGTGAAGCAGGGTCAAGCAATGATGGGATTCGAGAAGCTTAAGGTTAGGGCATGGACGCGATGTGGCCATGAGTGGAGGGGAAGTATTCGCGTCTGGTGGAGGCTCGATGATCTCTAGGGATGAGCATGCCTGGGGGGAGGTCACAGTGATGGGTAATGGCGGTGAGGTACATTGCCTATATTAAATTTTTATTAATATAATATACTTATACATATAGGTTAAGAAAAAAAATTATAAAAAGGAAATTTGTTTAAAAACTAAGATATTAGTTAATTAAATTTAAATGAAATTGACTGTTCGATCATTTAAAATATTAATAAATCGTATAACTGTTTATACAAGGTTAGAGCTTGAAAGGAAACAAGCCAGATGGGGATGGATTGGCGAAAACAAATCAAAGGTGAGTAAATCTCATTCTGTTGAATTTTTATCTAAATTTAAATGGTTGAATTTAAATAAATGAATTGAATGATCGAATTGATTTGATGTGCACTGATGATGATGTGACTTTGGTTTTGGTTGGCTCTCGAGTTAATTGTTGCTTGACTCGAAGTATTTGGGTTTGAATTGTTAAACTTAAATCATAAATAAGATAATGGTTTCGTTTTAAAGTTATAAGGGTTTGATGATTGTGATCCATTTAAAATAGTAGGGTAATTAAAATGGATAATTAATTAATTCAATTAATAAATGGTTCGGGTTAATAAATGTAATAATTAAGGGTTTGAAGTAATTAATTAAGATAATTAATTTAGAAATAATTTATTTATTATATAAAAAAATACAAGGTTAGATAACGACAGGATGAGATAAATCAAGAGTGATTAATATTGATAGTTAATTAATGATTAATTATTTAATGTAATTAAATTAGATTAGGACAAATTGAAATGTAGATGAGAAATTATTAATTGATATAATCAATGATCAATGATGTAAATAATAGTTAATTAATTAAGGTAAATTAAACAAAAATAAGTGATGTACGAGAAATTAGTTAATAAGGGATTAAAGATTAATGTAATTAAATAATTAATCAATTCATGAAGTAAATAAGATTACTTAACGATCTTGGTTGAGACTAATTAATATTGTGAAGTTAATTTAAGATACTTGCTTGAATGTAATTGAAATAATTAATCTAGGGTGATTAATTAAGATGAATAGTGAAGGGTTGACTAATTAATTGGTTCGGAAATTAATTAATATTGAATGAAGGAATCTAAATGAATGTGGTTTGAATCCAATTAGAATCAATTGAATTAATTTGTATGTGATTAAGCACTGCTTATGGACGACTGAATGATATTGGATGCTTTAAATGAGTTGATATCTCTGATATGAAATGTTGTGTTTTTCATTTGGATACTTTGGAAAAGAATGGTATGAGACTCGAAGAGGTCGGGGTCGGGTATTAGGAAATACCCGAAACCACTTCGAATTTTTATAAGTTAATTTGTGAAATCAATAAACTGGAATGAAATGATTTAAGCAAATTGGATTATTTTAACCAAGTTTGGTACTTAGAAAACTGCTTGGGAAATAAATGATGTCTATAACAACTTGTGTAGTTGTAAATTGATATAAGTTACCCGAGTTTATACAAGTTATAGACTTTTGTATTTCATGTTAGTTGGGTTTACTCACGCTGGTTTCCAGCCTGACCCGGGTGTTACTTTGGTGTAGTGCTCGGGTCAGACTGAATATTATAGATTTTCAGGTAGGTACGCTCTGGAGCTCAAGAGGCGAGCTGGATGGCGAGAACGTATAGAGTATTTCCGCTGTAGTATATTATTGTGTATCTGAGACATGATAATAGTGTATATTCAGTGACTGTGTATATGTGAAACTCTGATGTATATTAAATGTAATGGACATATATAGTATTCTTTTGTAAACTGTATTTATTTATTATTATATTTTATCCGCTGCGAAAGTGAGATGTTGGTGTTTTTGATCTTCTTCTTCTTCTTCTATCTCTTTCTTTTTCACAACTATCTGGAATTTTCGGGTTCGAAAATTCCGGGTCGTTACAGTTGGTATCAGAGCTGAAAGGTTAAGCGAGAACCTTGGCTCTGGTGGGAATTACTCATTGAATATAGTCTATAGTACTCTAGAATGAGTTGAGTATATATACGTATGAGAGCGTACTTGTTATTTGCTTATAAAGATTTTAAATGATTTTATATAAAAATATATTTTGATATATAAGGCAATATTTCCTTCTAATAAAAATTTAGGCGATTGGTTATTAAATCATTGGAATTAAGTTAAGAAGTAATATAAAATACGATCAAATTGAAACTTATAACCAAAGTTGAAGAATAAACTTATATAACAAAATGGAATTTAAAATATAGATTGTAAATGTAATTTATAAATTGAAATAAACTTCATAAATAAATGAGATTGTAATTTGAAATAGAATTCCAGAGAATATTGGGAAATAAAGTAAGATGGAATTCCAGAGTAATGTTTAAATATGAATTGGATGGATTGGGAATTTGAAATTTTTGGGAAAATTTAAAATTCCTTTGGATTTGAAAGTGGTTTCCAAAGGTTTTGGAGAAATTATAGTATTATTTCAAAAAAATATTTTTAAAGAGATAAAAGCATCGAACTCTTTCGATCACTGGAAAGTAACGTCGGTGATGACTGCAGCATTATCGATGTTCATTTTCGAGTTTCTAGAAGAGAAATTGCTACCAAATTGTTTTAAACTGGAATTGTTTGTGAACTGGGTTTGGTTTTGAAGCTCAAAGGGATAAATGAATTTGCCAAAGAATTTTGTATATAGTTGAATTCTAAGGTGATATTGAAATTTTGGAAATTTGTTTAAACTCTGGAATCTTGACTAAATGTTTATGGAATAATAAAAATATATTGGCTAAATAAAATGTATAATTTCGAGTTAAAAGCAAAATGTGAATGTAATTGATTATAAATGGAAGTTGTAAAATTGAAATTATAATTAAAGTTGTACAAGTTTAAAGACTAAATGGAATTTGATTTGAAGTTGGAACTAAATTGAGAATCAATTCAACTTGAATTGGCATTAAATCAATTTCAATGGAAATTGAAGTTAGAATTGAATCAATTTAAATGGTAGTGAGAATTTAAATTGAATTGTTGGGGGAAGTGAACAGTTTTGACTCTGGACTATTTTTAATATAGTTGTTTTGATGTAAACTTATTTTTCCAAGCTCTTAAATATATACCACTTTTCTTTCTTAAAGCCTAATTATTTTATACTTGTTTACAATTATTTTTGGAGCTATTTAACCAATTTTCAATTTCTTTCTAAACTCATTACTATATTTCAACTATGTTATAAATTAATTACTATTTTATAACTATTTTGCAATTATCTAAGATTTCTATAACTATTTTACAATTAGTTAACTATTTTACAGCTATTTTGCAAACTAATAATTATTTTTCAACTACTCATTTTTTTTTAAATTTTCAAGATATTTCCTAAATATATAAATGGTCGGAGTTCAAACTGTTATTGATTAAATATCCAACGGGGGTAAGAATTGAGGTAATAATCCAGATGGGATTAAGGCAAATGTGAATAAGTGAATGAAAATTTAAGTGAATGTGAATAGAAAGGAAATTAATATTGGAAAGAGTAATCGAATTTGAATATTCGATTTTGAGTAAACAAAGTTATATCTTTGTTATATATATTCTCCCCTTATTGAATCTATCGCTGGAAGAAAATGGGCTTTCAAAGTGTTTGAAGTACAAAAGAAAATTTTATACAGGTTTGAAAGGATCCAAAGTTTTAAAAATTATATATATCTGAATATGTATATAAAGGATCTTATGAGGATTTAGAAATGATTTTGGGAACCTTTGGATTTGGAAAGGCTTTTGATTTTGGATAAAATCAATGTTTGAAATTTGGAAAGCCTATTTTGAGAACTATCGATTTTGGGGATAATCGATTTTGTGTAAAGAAGCTTTGATAAAATTCATACTAGGTATATGATTTGAAAGATACTATATATGTATAGTATAAAGTGTTTTGATGATGGCTCTGGGGAAAAAGGCGCTCCCTTGAAAGGGACTTGTCAGGAGTGCCACCGGGTGGTGCTGCCTTGAGCCCAAGGGGGGTTCTAAAGTTGATCCTGCGAGGAGTCCGGACAAAACTAGTTCCTGAGGATTTTGAGTTGAGTATACCATAGCGTAAGTCTTGTGTGCCGCTGAGAGCCAACAGTTACATGGACTTTTGTTGCGATGGCAACGAAACCCAGGATGTAACTGCGACCTATGGTAACATAGCGAAAGTCGTGTGTGCCGCTGAGAGCCAACAATCTGCGTTTGAGTTTATCTCGGTAGACTGCGACCTATGTAGGAGTGGAGAAGTTTCATTTTGACAGCGAAAATCAGAGGCCGCTGAGAGCCTACAGTTACGTAGACTTTTACTGCGACGGCAACGTAACCCTGGAATGTAACTATGATCTGTTGTGGGTTCCATGGCGTAATCGAGAGGCCGCGGAGAGCCTGCAGTTACATGGACTTTTGTTGCGACTGCAACGTAACCCTGGTATGTAACTGTGACCATGGATGGGGGTGATGATTTTCAGAGCATTGTCACCAAAAATATTTCCTCTATTTTCAAAAACTGTTTTCTATATTTTCAATAAAATTAATTTCCAAGTATTTTCACTGGGTGTTGAAACGGGTTTACCAAGTACTTACAGATTTTCAGTCTTACGCCTGATCAACGTATGACTGAATTTCTGTGAGAACACGGATGGACTGGTTGAGACATCGAGTCATAAGGAATATTTTTATAAAAGCTATTTTAGTAGTATGAGGTGGATTTTAAAAGCATTTCTAAAATTTTAAAATAGAAGTGTTGGAATTTTGGGAAAATAAAAGGGAATCCAAACTGGAATTATAAAATAAAACTGAACTTAGGAAAAATTTAATGAAGTGATTTTTGTAAATTAAGTTGGAGGTAAGCTAATCAGCTAAATAAATTATTTGATAGAATGATAATAAAATTTAGCTCGACTAAATAAAATGGATTGTGAGTTAATAATAGGGTGTGGGAAAATGAATTCGAATTATAAATAGAATTCGACTTGGATGTGATAATGAATTAAATAAGAAGAGATGGTTTGAATTACAAATAAAATTCTAGTGTGATTTGAATAATATTAAATGAAATTTGCAAGAAAATTTGATTTGATGGAAGTGGGGTCTGAAATTGAATTATAATGGACATGGTTTGAGTTGCAAACAAAACCTAAGTGGATAGAAATGAATTGAGAATGGCCTTGTATTAATAAAATAAATTCGATAATGAATTAAGTAAGTGAATTTAACATTTAAAATGGGTTAATGGAATTAAATAATAAATGGATGAAGTCTGCTTGAATAGAAATTAAATTAAAGTTTTAATTGGACTTGGGTTATCGGAATTAACTTAAGTTTAAAATTTATAAGAGTTTGGCTTCGAGCAAAAGTGGAATATTATAAAAAGTTTGGGTTAGATTTATTTTTGTGAAATGAGTATTAGTGTAAGCATTGAATGTTGTCAAGCCCTTGAAATAGTTTGTAAATGAAACCAATGCGGAGATGAAATGAAATGCATATGTATGGTTGGAGAATAAATTAGAAATGAAACGGAATTAAATACAGGATGAGTTGAAATTAATTTGAAGTATTTATAAACTAAAATAGACACTCTATTAAGAAAGTATCGCCGAGTTTTCATAAAATGAAATAGATGGGCTAACTGAATTAAATGGAAGTAAACTTAAGTTGATGTTGGAATAAATTAAAATAAATTAATGTAAGTTTAAAATTTATGGAAGCTTGGCTTTGAATAAGGGTAAAAGCCATTAAATAAAAGCTCGGTTTAAATTAATTTGGAATGATTAGTAGTACACAAGCATGGAATGTGTCGAGCTAAATAAAATGATTGTGAATAAATTAAAATGAAATTGAATTAAATAAAATTGAGTTGGAATCAATTTTAATTGGTTATAAAACTTAAGTAATTATTTATTCACATGGATATTATCAAATTGCGTAGAAATAATTGTCTTTTAACGTAAACGAGATTTAATTAAATTCTGTGAATTAGTGGAAGCAAATATAATTGATTTTTGAATCAACTGATATGAATATGAGTTTGTTTTGCTTAAAAATGAAATGAATGTAAGAAATTGCGTTGTAAACCATTGAAATTGAATGAAATGGTGTATGAATTTGGTTGGAAGCAATTGGATTTGCTTTAAATTATATAAATCTCTTATGGTAAGCGTTTGGTGCTTGTTGCTTTTGAATTGCTTGTGTTTAGCCATTAAAAGTAAGTGAAATGCTAATAGAATTTCTATATGTGACACTTACAAATTTAAATTGAGTAAGTAAAGGTACAGGGAAGCCGTTTGACTAGATTTGGGGTATGCTAATTGCTAAAATAAATAAGCTGCTTGCTTAAAATGCTAAATAAGGTACACCTACGCAATAAAAATAGGAAATATGAACTGTTTTTGCTTTTTTTGACCGTGTGGGTCGATGTATACATATTTATATATATTGTCAAATTGAAAAAGCTCCTACGTACAAAGGAGACTCTGCCAAAAAATTTCGAAAATTTTGGGAGTTAGAATTTTTTTGAACATTTTTGGGAAAAGGCTTGTTAATGACAAAACGATTACAAATCGAGAATTAAAGTAAATTTATAGATGAAACTAATGTGAATCAGTTAGAAATGGAAGATGAAATTGAATATTCAGAATTGGAGACAAATTGAAATCATATGGAAACGGGAAAAACAAATTGAATAGAAGTAAATAGGAAAGCCTATATATGAGAATGTATAAAATGATTTGTAAGGTTACGATTGGATATTATTGCTGAGTGAGGCATGCAGGTATTATAGTGAGAAATGGGAATTGGATTTGATTCCAAATGATAAATGTAAATTGCCCAACAAAAGGTATGTATTTAAAATTCTGTATGAAATTGGATTGGGTTTTTGATGTAGCCACTTGGCTTTTGTTTTCTTTTTGGAATTTAGGAGCTCGTAGAGGCCTTTTGTAGTAGTACCGAGCTAGCCGCACAAAGGAGACGCTGGCAAAAATTTTTGGAAATTTAGGGAGTTAGAAAAATTTTGAGAAAATTTTTGATAATTCAAAATTTGATTTTTAAATTGAAATTTAAATGATTGAGCAAAAGGGTATCGTTTGAAACTGTGGGAGAGTTTGGGAAGCTAGTGAGAATGATAAGAGGCCTTTTATGAAAGATAGTTGGTAGGATGTTGAACTGTTGGTTTTGGGAGAAAAGGCAAATGGGTATTGGACCATTATTCCAAACTAGTAATTTCAGAGACGAAATTCTTTTAAGGGGGAAGGAATGTGACGATACGAAAATTTTAACGATTTAAAATGGAATAATAAATTGATTTTAAACATTTGAAAGGTTAATTTTAGCTTGAATTCCAAATATTAATATTTACTAGATAATTAAAGTATTGAATTTATTTAATTTGAAATTGGGTAAGATGTTGAATATGGAATTTTAAGCCTATTAAAATAATTTGAAAGTTTATAAAATTTATAATAATGATACTAAAGATAATAGCATGGTTGAAATTTAATTTAAAGGTAATTTGTTCAATTTTAAAAATATATCGTTTAAATTGAATTTATAAAAAAAAATAGCCTTCTGAGGCACAGTCTCGGAATTTGACGAAACCAGTTCCATTGGATCCGTAATAGTTAGTTATTATCGGATTTCAATTTTCGTAGCAATCAGAGTTGTCAAGTGACCCTGGCAGCTCGAAACGCTTAGAATTGTTTGATCGATTTAATTTAAAATCGATCATTTTCTTCTGTAACTCGCACATACGATCAAATTAGCCTCCGAAACACGTTTCACTGAGTCCCGAATGCGGGTAAAACTTTATAAACGCCTGTTGGCATGTTTGATTCGGGGTTTGGGATTTCGCGTTATGGAACACGAGATATTTCCAATATTCGATTATATAAAATCAATTAAAGGTCTAAATTGCATCACCCTACTCACGTGATTTCACTCTAGCTTGCAACCGAAGCCACTTTATGGAAATATCTTCCCCGTCTTCTTCTCTAATGGATAAGCACGGAATCAAACTGATAAAAAAAATGAGTGCTCGCTATTCAATTTCAATCGAAGCCGAGTCTTCATTTTCGAAACTGAGTTTAAAGAATAAAAAAGGGGGCGGAACATATTCTTCGAGATTTAATCGGTGCCTTCCCTCAAAACTCTCGATCGAAAGTCACGGCTCCCCTCTTCCTTCCCAAATTCCGTGCCCACCCATCGACTCCAAATCGCAACCATAGTCGTGTCTTATTTCGAAAAGAGGAGACGGAGTCGTTCGATTGGGTGACGAATTTTCTAGCATCTCACGCCGTGGAGACTCGTACTTTCGAGTCGAGTGCGTGATGGAGGAACGCCAGCCTTGAGGCACGAGCGTGAAGCAGGGTCAAGCAACGGTGGGATTCGAGAAGCTTAAGGTTAGGGCATGGACAGATGTGGCCGTCAGTGGAGGGGAAGTATTCGCGTCTGGTGGAGGCTCGATGATCTCTAGGGCTGAGCATGCCTGGGGGGGAGGTCACAGTGATGGGTAATGGCGATGAGGTACATTGCCTATATTAATTTTTTATTAATATAATATACTTATACATATAGGTTAGAATTTTTTTTTTATAAAAAGGAAATTTGTTTAAAAACTAAGATATTAGTTAATTAAATTGACTGTTCGATCATTTAAAATATTAATAAATCGTATAACTGTTTATACAAGGTTAGAGCTTGAAAGGAAACAAGCCAGATGGGAATGGATTGGCGAAAACAAATCAAAGGTGAGTAAATCTCACACTGTTGAATTTTTATCTAAATTTAAATGGTTGAATTTAAATAAATGAATTGAATGATCGAATTGATTTGTCGTGCACTGATGATGATGTGACTTTGGTTTTGGTTGGTTCTCGAGTTAATTGTTGCTTGACTCGAAGTATTTGGGTTTAAATTGTTAAACTTAAATCATAAATAAGATAATGATTTCGTTTTAAAGTTATAAGGGTTTGATGATTGTGATCCATTTAAAATAGTAGGGTAATTAAAATGGATAATTAATTAATTCAATTAATAAATGGTTTGGGTTAATAATTGTAATAATTAAGGGTTTGAAGTAATTAATTAAGATAATTAATTTAGAAATAATTTATTTATTAAATAAAACAAATACAAGGTTAGATAACGACAGGATGAGATAAATCAAGAGTGATTAATATTGGTGGTTAATTAATGATTAATTATTTAATGTAATTAAATTAGATTAGGACAAATTGAAATGTAGATGAGAAATTATTAATTGTTATAATCAATGATCAATGATGTAAATAATAGTTGATTAATTAAGATAAATTAAAAAAAAGTGATGTATGAGAAATTAATTAATAAGGGATTAAAGACTAATGTAATTAAATAATTAATCAATTCATGAAGTAAATAAGATTACTTAACGATCTTGGTTGAGACTAATTAATATTGTGAAGTTAATTTAAGATACTTGCTTGAATGTAATTGAAATAATTAATCCAGAGTGATTAATTAAGATGAATAGTGAAGGGTTGACTAATTAATTGATTCGGAAATTAATTAGTATTGAATGAAGGAATCTAAATGAATGTGGTTTGAATTCAATTAGAATCAGTTGAATTAATTTGTATGTGATTAAGCACTGCTTATGGACGACTAAATGATATTGGATGCTTTGAATGAGTTGATATCTCTAATATGAAATGTTGTGTTTTACATTTGGATACTTTGGAAAAGAATGGTATGAGACTCGAAGAGGTCGGGGTCGGGTATTAGGAAATACCCGAAACCACTTCGAATTTTTATAAGTTGATTTGTGAAATCAATAAACTGGAATGAAATGATTTAAGCAAATTGGATTATTTTAACTAAGTTTGGTACTTAGAAAAGTGCTTGGGAAATAAGTGATGTCTATAGCAACTTGTGTAGTTGTAAATTGATATAAGTTACCAGGGTTAATACAAGTTGTAGACTTTTGTATTTCATGTTAGTTGGGTTTACTCGCGCTGGTTTCCAGCCTGACCCGGGTGTTACTTTGGTGCAATGCTCGGGTCAGACCGAGTATTACAGATTTTCAGGTAGGTACGCTCTAGAGCTCAGGAGGCGAGCTGGATGGCGAGAACGTATAGAGTATTTCCGCTGTAGTATATTATTGTGTATCTGAGACATGATAATAGTGTATATTCAATGACTGTGTATACGTGAAACTCTGATGTATATTAAATGTAATGGACAGATATAGTATTCTTTTGTAAACTGTATTTATTTATTATTATATTTTATCCGCTGCGAATGTGAGATGTTGGTGTTTTTGATCTTCTTCTTCTATCTCTTTCTTTTTCATAACTATCTGGAATTTTCGGGTTCGAAAATTCCAGGTCGTTACATGAATGTACCAGATTCATTAAAGAGAAATCAAAGAAAATGAAAGACCTAAAACCTAAATGACAACTGTTCATAGATGAGGCTTCGAATGAATAAGGAGTTTTAGCCGGATATGTGACTACAACTCCTGATGGACATCACCTGCACCATGCAACGAAATTAGGGTTTCTAGCCACTAATAACATAATAGAATATGAATCTATGATAGCAGGACTTACCTTAGATCTCCAGTTGAAAATCCTAAAAATTTAGATCTTTAGTGATTCACAGTTGATGGTAAACTGGCTAAACATGAAATATCAGACAAAAAAATCCCAAGATGACATTATATGTCAAGAAGATACTAAAGATGCTGACTCAATTCGAAGTCTTTTCAATACACCAAGTACCCAGAGACAAACAGCTCAAGATTCTTTAGCTAAGATGGCTAGTGCACGAGGAGCACCCAAAGATCGAATTGTTCTGGTGGGATATCAAGAAAATCCTAGCATTGAGAAGAATAAACTAAATGAAACATTAGTATTGATTAGGTCTCAAGTTCTAGCACATAAAGAGAAGGGAGATGAAACTAGGGTTCCTAAAAAAGAACCCCTTCGATTAGGGGCTAATGATTAATTCGAGGACAGTTAGTTGACTCCTATTGTCGAGTATTTAACAGAAGAAAATTGCCGGTTGACAAAAAAGAAGCAATAAGGATAAAACGCCAGGCTCCAACCTTTATCATGGCGGATGGAATACTATATAAAAAAGGGATACTCACTTCCTTACTTGAGATGTGATAGTCCAGAAGCAAAAATCAAATTACTAAAGGAAGCTCACGAAGGATTTTGTGGAGACCACTCCAGTGGAATAAAACCGACCAAGAAGGTTATGAGGCAACCCTTCTTTTGGCCTTAGATGACTAGCCAAGCTATCAGCTATGTGTGAAGGTGTGACAAGTGTCAATTTTTTTTTCTAAATTCCTTCATTTTCCTCCAAGCGATTTGACTTCTATATCAGGTCCATGGTCCTTCTATGTATGGGGAATCGACTTAATAGGACACTGCCTATATCCAAAGGAGGAGCTAAATATGTGGTTGTAACCATCGATTATTTTACGAAGTGGGTGGAAGCCAAATCACTCCCTAATATCACTTTAGGAAAATTTCTTAAGTTTATAATCAATGATGTCATCGCTCGATTTGGAATCCTACAAAATATAATACTTGACAATGGAAATCAATTCAAAAGTGAAGAATTTACTTGATTCTGCAACAAAAATAGAATTATCAAAAGATTTTCATATGTAGCCAATCCCAAAGCGAACGTAGCTGTTGAAGCAGCTAACAAAACCATGAAGACTATTTTAAAGAAACAGTTGGATAAAGCAAAAGGAAATTGGTTAGAGGAGCTTCCGCTTGTTCTTTGTTCCTATAGGACTTCTGCCAAAACTGTGATTGGACATAACCTATATTCCCTTACACAAATGTGAAGCCGTGCTCCCAGTTAAAGTCGAGGATCCATTTCATCGGATAATCGCATATGCATTTGACCCGAATCAAGAACTAAGAAAAAGTCCTTAGACTTAATCAATGAGCGAAGAGATGAAGCAGTCGTCCGAATGACTGAGTACCAATAAAGAGTAACCAAATACCATAACCCAAGTGTAAGAGAATGATCATTTCAAAAAGGAGATATAGTGCTACGACGCATCATGGAAAATACTAAAAGTCCAATGGATGGGTTGTTAGGACCAAACTGGGAAGGACCCTTAATAGTGTATAAAGTAATCCTGTTTGGAACTTATAGACTTTGCCACCCATATGGCAATGTCATAACAAGAAAATGGAATGCCAAACATTTGCGGCCATACTTTCGGACAATGGATGAATAAAAAGAATTTGTTGGAAAGGATTAAGATTCTCCCAAAGCCATCAAAGGCCCATGACCACAAGAGGTCCCTGGCCATCGGAGACCCCAGCCACCAAAGGCTTGGCGGCGAGAGGTCCTTGGCCGTCGAAGACCCTAGCCATCAAAGGCTTGACTGCAAGAGGCCCTAGCTATCAAAAGAAATAGCCATCAAAGGTTTGACTGCAAGTGGTCTCGGCCATCAAAGGCACCGTCCATCGAAGGCTTGACCGCAAGAGGTCTAGCCATCAAAAGTCTTAAGATTTCAGTGCTTGCCATCAAAGGCATCACTGAAATACCTTCCAGAGGGAGGTCGGGTAAGCCCTTTGTTCCTTCCATCATATAGCCTCACTAAATCACCGGAAAAGTCTTCAGCACTTCATCAAAGGCCTCACAGAAGCGCCTCTTAAAGGAGTTTGGGTAAGCCTTTAGAGTCGTCATCAAAGTTTCCTCACTACAGCACCAGGAAAGCCCTACCTAAAGGAAAGACGGAGTAAGCCTTTAGTTCCTGCCATCAAAGGCCTCATTAAAGCACCTAAATCTTCAATAGGAAGATCAACCAAAATCAAGAGCCAAGTAGTGCTCCTAAGTCAGTCAAAATCAAGAGCCAAATGGTGCTCCTAAGTCAATCAAAATCGAAATCAAGTAGCGCTCCCAAGTTAATCAAAATCAAAGTTAACTAGTGCTCCCAAGTCAAAGAAGATTTGAGCTAAGTACTCCTCCCAAGTAGATCAAAATCTGAGCCAAGAAGCGCTACAAATCAAATCATGTTTTCCAAATAAAGGCCCATCAAATATGGGTTATTTATGTCTCCCAATAAATAAAATTCTAAGTCACCAGACAAGAGATTCAGGTCTTCTTCCACTATATCCAGATATGGATTTCTAGACTTCTATTATTGTTGCTAGATTCGAATTTCAGGTCTTCTTGTACTATTTCCAAATATGATTTCTGGACTTCTATTATTATTACCAGATTTGGATTTCTGGTCTTATTCTACTGTTTCCAGATATGGATTATGGACTTCTATTATTATTGCCAGATTTAGATTTCTGGTCTTCTTCTACTATTTCCAGATATGGATTTCTGGTCTTCTACTATTTCTTGATTTGGATTTCTAAACTTCTATTATTAATGCCAGATATGGATTTTCGGTCTTCCATTATTAATGCCAAACAAGGATTTCTAATTTTCTATTACTATGACTAGATTTGGATTTCTGGACTTCTCTTATCATTATCGGATAATGAATTCTGGTCTTCTATTGTTATCAGACAAAATTTGGCCTTTTATTATTATTATCATACATTGATTTATTGACATATCTTATGATGGTCCGATATGGAATTTTAATCTCCTCACATTTCCAGAAGGACATTTTATTATCAAATGTATTTTTGATCTCCTATTATTACCAGAGAAAGCTCTGGATCCTTCTACCTATAAATGTCGATCCACTTGTGCCAAGCCTCCTCGACCGAACCACATCCAAACTCCAAGACCGATCCACTTCATCCCAACCGAACCATACCACCACACCGAGCCACACCATCATACCGAACCATACCACCACACCGAGCCACACCACCACACCAAGCCACACCATCCCGACCGAACCATACCACCACACCGAGCCATACCATCCTGACTGAACCACTTCAACAGGCCAGTCCACTCGAAGTGTCGACTCACTCGCGATGTCGAACCACGACCCAGTCTTGTGACGATGCCGACCTACTCGCTCGGACCGATCTAGGAATGCTGACCAAGTTCCTACAACCTAACACTGACCCACTTTAGCCGACCAATCCGCACCACCGAGACCGACCCTCCTTAACATGCCGAACCACCTCAGCCTAACTACCCTGGTCATTCTACACATAACCAATCCACCAAGGCTGAACCACTCGAGTATGACCGAACCACCTCTCCTCGATCGAGCCATGCATAACCAAATGGCCGAGCCGCATTGTTGAACTCTAAACATACCGAACCATGCCTCCTAGACCAAACGGCCGACACCGAACACCCCATGACCAATCGCCTTTCCATCTAGCTGATTCGAACCCACCGTATTCCAATCTCGACAAACGAGTAGTCGATTTAGTTAAATCCGCCTATCCATAGCCTTTCCAAAAGGCGGGTTAACTGGTACCGATCCCTTTATCGTTTGAATTTTGGGCAGCAATCCCTATAGTGGCTTTTGCATGCTTTAATATGTTCGCCCTTTAAATCTTATTTCATTTGGACGAAAGGAGCTTAAGCTATTGCATGATCTTTGATTTATTATTACTTGTGCACTGCCTTCTATCGATCCCTTCCATAGGTTGTTTAGTGACCCCTCCATCTTTGTTTGTTCGATGCACAATCCTTTGGGTATGCACTCTATGGTCCATATGCCTTGCTCTCTAAATTCCATATGCTTTGGACTTACTAATCTTGAGATATTGGTTGTTGAATGTACGAAGGCACTTGTAATTAGTTGGATGCCGATCCCTCTTCAACTGAGCCTGCCGAACCATATCTCCTAGCAGAACATGCCAATTCCTTATCAATACTCTACATCGAGTCCTCCTATACGAATTGAAGTATGCAAATCCAAGTTAGCAAACCATGCCCCCCTTCATTGCTAATCGAAGTATGCCGATCCATACTAGCCAACTATGCCGATCCCTTACTTACTCAACCATGCCGGCCCCTTCTTTACTTAGTCATGCCGATCCCTTCTTTAATCAATCATGCCGAGCCTTATCAAGTTGCCAGACCATAATGATCCCTTTATTTAACTAAGCCATATTCCATATTTCAAGCATCCTGCATTGTTTATCTACCAATTCCATCCAATTCTGGCTTTATATAACTACCTGTGCTTTACTTCCCCTAACGATTGGATTTAACTCGTTCAAATAGTTCAGTATAGCCATGTTTGAATGCCGAGTAACACTTGCCTCTTAAAGTACATCTTATGAGTAACATAACGTGCTTTGAATCGAAACAAGTCTGTATTGCTGGAAAGAGGTTCATCTAGCATCTTGAGTGACTGCTATTCCTTTGTCGAATTGTTTTCCAAAGGCATTAAATTTTTAATTGATTACCGTGTTGCTTGGTCGATTCCCAATAATATAATCCAGTGCTATATTCCATCAATATATACAAGTCCGATTCTGCGAGACTTATAAGCTTTTGTTATTTATTCCATCTCTGAACTTGAAGGTTTCAGGTTTGATTTCAATTTCTATTGATTTCATAAATTGAACTTTTAAGTCAATCACGTGTACATTCATATACAAGTTTTTGTTGTCGACTCTCGGACGTGTTCGAACACTTACGGGTCGTTGCCAATTTCCATATCATTTTGTATGGTCATGTTCATAGCCAAGTCCTTGCAACTATGTTTGTTTTTCCTTTTTCTTTCCCTTCTCTCTTTGTTTTTTTTTTCTTTTTTATAAATTTTTTTAGGGATCAGTGTGACGACCCAGATTTTTAACATCTGTTAATTAGGTAATTTCCCGATTTATTTTAGAAATATTAATATTAATTAGTCAAACAAATAAATTTCCGACGATTAAATTATCTGAATATATATAAATTAAATTAAAAACTATATTGAATATTGCATTATATAACTTTTGAATCCTATAGAAAAATAAATCATATGTGTATGTAATACCCCACCATATCAATTAAAGACAAAGTATTCAACTATATACATATATATATATATATATATATGTATATGTATAGATATATAAACAAGTTTTATGTTGTTCAAATATAAAAATATATAAATAAGTATGTATGTATATATGTTAGATGAAATAGTAAAGTGATAAAATAGGAATATACATATGATGTATGTAAAATAGTACATATGGGATGTAGATATATATGCATAGATATGTAAACATAAAGGGGAACAATGTAGAAAAAGGCAACGTCAAATCTTAGAATACAAAACATTTTATCAAGGTCAAATTCAAGATCAAAATCATGTCATATGCAATCATATCAGGTCATAGAAAATCGCTGACCAAATAAAAAAAATGCATAGAACCAAAAGAAGCTTGTTGTGTACACCAAAGAGCAGCCTATATATCCACACATATCCTTATCCTATTTATACCATTCGAAACATTCAAAAATATAAATGAATAAAGTTATACAAGCTGCCATTTCTCAAAGCAAAAGAAGATCAAGGACTTAAAAAAAAGAGAAAGCGGTATCAAGTAAGGTTCAAGCTACAACAAAATCAAACTGTGAGTAAATATATTTTTTAAATAGTAAATATTATTTTAAATTCAGTGTTATTTATTTTATTCATCAAATATTTATTTAATCTGTGAAAATAAAATAGTATATTAACAAATACATTTAAATGAATACATATATATATATATGTTTATTATCATCAAACAAAAATCGTATAATCGCATATTCAACAATCTCCCCATTTTGATGATAATAAACATATATTTAAGATTTTGAATATGTTAAATGTATTTGATTATTCAATTTGCTCCCCCTATTTGAATGCTTCCTCTCCACACAAAGCTCCCCCTTCATATATGCATACAATTAAAAATATGTAAATAAGCCTAGATGCAAATAGAAAATATTTGACCTTTGCTTGATTTTATTTGACAAAATCTTAACCTTTCTCTCCCCGTTTTGTTATCAGCAAAAGATTAATAGTGTTAGAAAAAAAATAGAGATAAAGTGATAGATATTAATACAATATTAAAACTCATTCGAATATAAATATTAAATTTCGATAAAAAATCAAACAAAATCATAAATACTCTGTTAGGCGCATATTCCACTTTTAGAATGGTGAGAATGCTATCATCATATAAAATCATACAGTTGTGTCTATTTGTGGTATATTTATATCAGGAATTTGAATACCTACCAACCATGCATAACAGTTATGACTTTTAAATGAGATTAGTAGTATTCCAATTTTATTTTAAAAAATAAATTCAAGTATCTTCTAACCACGCATAATCGTGAGGACTTTAAAATGGGATTAGAATTAAATTGTTTATTTATATAAATCAATTTTGACATGCGTTCCATACATGCATAACTGTAAGGACTTTTAATTGAGCATGGAAGCACATAACAAATTCCAAGTAATTCACCCATGCATAACCGTGAGGATTTTTAAATGAGAGTGAATACTTTGGATTTTTTTTTATTATTTTTACTAAAAAATGTAAAATGAAAAAACGAATGATTCCTGTTTAAAGTACCACATATTGACAAACTATATTGAATTTTGATGAGTGATGGTCGTTAGAAATATGATAGAAATAGAGATGGTCATGGAACTTTTACCAACAAATTTTTTTATAACTCTTGTTTAAATTTCTAAAGAGATTTACTAATTATACCATCTCGAGTCATAATATATGATAAATATCATCACTCATCACTTTTTTCAATCACATTTATCTTTTTGATAATTAGTAGGGAGTCACATTAGTCATTGTTATAATTTGAAAATTAAATTCAAAAATAATTATAAAATCAATTTTTCTAAAAATGACCAATCTGAAAACATGGTCAAAGATGTAATCTGCATCTGAATTTCTCTTTCACTCAAAATTATCGTTAATTGAATTTGATAGACCAGACCATGAAGTGTGCAACAAAATATCTCAAAATCAATTTTAACAGCTTTTTAAATGACATTCTCTTGAATTTGAATTGGAGCCGTGTAAATAATCAAAAACCGTGAACATAGAGTCAGCCTAAAATAACCAAATGTATTATCATCCAATAAAACACTATTACTAATCCAAACTAATGTATACGAAGTAATTCAAAAGACTATTGAGATTTTTATAGTGTTCTTGGCATAAGAATATAATTGGCCAACAATTTTGAATAATTCAGAATCAAAATCATCATTATTTCATCATCACATTATTGGCTGATTTAACTCAGATTACGGTGCAGATTATCACATTTAATATATTATTCAAATAAATATACCATTACCTATTTTACCTTTATGATATTTTTCTTTGTTGTCCATTATGATTCTTTCACCTTTATACTAGGCTAAGGAAATTTTCTTTGTCGTCCGTTGTGTTTCTGGAACAGCCAGAATCTAGATAACACTGTTGTTGTTCCTTAGCCTGCCACCACACCTACACGATGGAAGATTTTTGTGACCTATTTGTTTTTATAGGTCCATGATTGTTAGTTGCAGAATATTTTGAAAAATAATTTTGTGGATACCCAAAACTATTCATATATGTTCCTTTTGGCACCCAGATTTGTTTGTCTTTGAGAGATTTTATATCCGTGCCTTTTGGAACCCAAATTGGTATGGTTTTCACATGTTTGGGTCTACACCAACAATTATTGTGATTGTGTCCATATTTTCTACAAATTGTGCACATAGAATTGACTTGATTAATTTTGCTTTTAACATATTCGGAGTGAGTATATCCAAGTCCTTGTCTATCGATATTGACTGTTTGTTTTCCTGTTAGCATATTCAACGATTTTTCGCTTTTGGAAAATTTTCCTAAAGTCGTTGACAATTGTTGGACTTGTATCTTGAGAGATTCGTTTTCATTCAATAATTGTGTGCACTTTTAATAGAATTCTCTCTTCTAGTATTTTCACTCTCTTTTAAAAACATAATTTCATTTTGAAGTGATTTTATATTAATTTCTGATTTTTTTAGTTTCTTCTTCAAACTATGGACACTTGTCACACTTAGGGCACTTATTTTGGTAGCTTTTAACTAATTGTTCAAGTTGATCATTTAAATCTATCAAAGTATCTATTTGTGATTCTTGGCATACTTCTCCCTAAGTCGTTCAAAATAGCCATTTACTTCGTGGAAATATATAATTAATTTTGAATGAGTATGTTTTGATACCTTGTTTGGCTCGTCATCATCACTATCAGTTATATTACCTTGAAGTTGTTAGACTCTCGATTTTGATTATAACAACCTATATAAAATGTTATGTGTATAATAAACCATCATTGCAGGAGATTTATTGCAGATTCATCTACAGATGTTTATAGCTGTGTATTATGTGTTTAGAGTCTGTATATTACTTAGAAAATTTGTTAAAATCTCTCCTTACATGATATATATATATATAAATATATATACACACATGCACACACTTGCTCATACATGCACAAAACAGCAAACTCAGACGTCTGAAACCATTCATTCAAACGTCTGAGTACGGAAATAAGAATTTTGTCTTCTTAATATTCAGACGTCTGAACTAAAATATTCAGACGTCTGAATGAGGTCAAAAATGAACTATTTCCCTGCTGTTTACATTTCAAACTAATTCGACAGTCTGAATTTTTTTATCCAGACGTCTTAATATCTCCAACTGCTATTTTCTTGAAAAGTCACTTCTTTTCACCAAGAGAAACATTCTTTTAAATCAACAGTTGCATCCGTTCTTTTCAATATAACTTTTCATTTAAAGTCTCTTTATATACTATAAGTAGATTATAGAATTCAACAAACAAATTACCGAATTTACTTTTAGCATTCTTGAATTCTCATATATTCTCAAAGCTTTCAAGCAGCACTCAAATTACGTACATACTTTGATCTTTGATCGCTTTATCTTCCACAATTCTCAAAGCACATCACTATATATATCATTAAGGAGAAGATTATAGGAAGATTGTACTCAATTGACTTATCAATGTTATTTAAGAACACACTACAGTCAGAAACCTTTGTTATTCGTATTGAAGTCCTATTTGGCTGCATAGGCGGGTGAAATCCTATTCGATTGCTCAGGCAGTGTAAACCTGTTCCTCCGGGTTAAGTGAGGGTTGCTGTAGTTGAAATGCCAAAAGGATTCTTGGACTAGACGTAGAACGAGAAGTTTGAACCAGTATAAAAATTCCTGGTGTGCTTGTTTTAATTTTACTTTTTTTTTATTTACTTTGCTATTATCATCTGTTTCTGCATTTAGATTCAATTATATTCCGTATTAGTCGGTCCTATGTAATAACTTGCATTATTAGTTAACTTTTAGAAGGCACATATCTGCTTTCTCACTCTCACTGCTAGTACTTTGATTATCTTCATCACTTGTATTCCACGTGGCTGCAAAACTTCTCCTTTTTGATTTCTTTTCAAAGTCGCGTCGACATTGAGGACAATTGGGCTTGATGTGTCCGGGTTTGTTGCACTTACGACAGATGATCTTCTGTTCGTCTGAGTTGTCTAGTGCTTGACTATTCTGCTTTTCAATTTTCAATTTAGAGATGGATTTCCGTATTTTTAATTCCACCTTTTGAATTTCTATATTATCAGCTCCAATTCTGCTGCTCCATCATCATCATCTTCACCATCACTTTCTATTGTTTCTTTAAGAGCTATTGATTTCTTTCGAGTGTCACCTCCTTCAAGCTCTTCCTTGAATTTCATTTCTAGCTCATAAGTGGTGAGATTTCCGATGAGTTCTTCAACATTGATTTGTTTTAAATCTTTCGATTCTTGAATGGCAGTCACTTTTGCTTCAAAACTTCATGGAAGGACTCTAAGGATTTTTCAGACTATCTCTAATTCTGTGTATGATTTTCCGAGAGCTTTTGATTTGTATATGATATTAGAAAGTCGTCCGTACATCTCTTTGACATTTTCTTCCTTGGCCACTGTGAAATTCTCGTATTCGCTGTTTAGCATGGCAAGGCGAGATTCTTTGACTTGCGACTTTCCTTCGTGAGTCACTTCGAATGTGTGCCATATTTCCTGTGCAGTTAGACAATGTGAGAGACGATTAAATTCAAATTGATCCAATGAACAGATAATAGAATTCATAGCTTTAGCGTTAGCATTTTGTAATTTATTTTCTAGTTCTGTCCATTGATCCTTTGGTTTAATTATTTCCAGATTATTTACAATTATAGTTAGTGCTCTATAACCTGTCTTAACAATATTCCAAGCGTCAATGGTTTTCAGAAAAAATTCCATCCTATTTTTCCAGTAAGCATATTCACCATTGAACATTGGTGGTCTAACTATGGATTAACCCTCAGCAAAAGCAGTATTTAAAGAAGCCATTTTAAAAATTCAAAATTTTTAAAACAAAAATTGGTTTTTAAAAGACGAATTTTTTTAAAAACAAAAGTTGACTTCTATCCCTAGCTCTAATACCACTTGTAGGATCAATTTCACCCTAGAGGGGGGGGTGAATTGGTGAATAAGGTGACGCTGTTAATTATAAAAATTATGCGGAAGCTTGTAAAATATTTCAATGCAGATATATCAAAATAATAGCTGCATAGATAATAACAAAATAATAAAAGCAGAAATAGAACGACATAGAATTTACCCAGTTTCGGCAAAACCCTGCCTATGTGCTGTCCCGAAGGTTTCTACTAGAAATAAGTAGTCACAGGCTTACACACATAAACTCGCGACACCCACTACTGACTAATCTAACTACGCTTAAAACTCTGCCAAACTCAGCCACTGAGTTGCGAATTCTCAAACTACGCCACGTAATTTGTCCCTTAGTCACACGACTAGTATACAATGGTTTAAAGGAGAAAATACAAAAAACAACAATTTAAAAAACAATTAAATCCTAATTTCAATATCAAAGCCCTACTAAAAAAAGTTGGCCCAAAATAATTTATCACAAAAAAAATACGGCCTCCTTTATCTCTTTTATCTATGTCGTCCCGTTGTCTCCTTTATCTATTTTTCTCTGAAAAAGAATGTCGGCCTGTCTCCTCTTTTTCTTTGCTCTAAATTAGGGCTTTGAGAAGTCGCCGCTTAAATTGATGGTTGGTGCTTCGATCTCTTACTTCAATTGATTCGTTTGCGGCTCCTCCTCCTTGATCGAGTCTGACTTTGATTTGGTATGTAAATTTTCTTTTTCTTCTTATGATTTGCTTGCTTGAACTCGATGATTGCAATTGCCGATGATGTTACTTGTTTATATAGGATTTGAGATCCTTAATTTTCGTTTGTAGACATTTATTGAATTCGTCACTTGATTTATCTCGACTATTCGATTTTGTTTTAATGCTTGGGATTGATCTCTGACTTGTTCAAATTACTTGAATAACACGGTTTTGATTTTTGATTTTTGACTTGGTTCGATTCCTTGATTGATTGAACTGTTGACTTCGGTGATTGACTTTTGTTTCTGTGTGCTTGGACTCTGGCCATTTTTTATGTTCATCCCTGATAGCATTTTTGACCTTATTCGATTTCACTTGCCGTTTCATGACTCCGGCCACTTGAAGTATTTTGATTTCGGTACTGTTTCATTTGATATAGATATGTATGTGTATACATACATACATACATACATACATACATACATACATACATACATATATGCTTACACGTATATTTGTATTTGCTTGGCTTTGGATTTGTTCGAACTTGCCACCATGGTTTGTTCATCTCTGCTTGATTTTTCGTTGTACTTACTATCACTTGATATTGTAGTGTATTTGGACTTGTAGTCTTTTGATTTATTTGATTGTTATGTGCATAGCATATATATATATATATATATATATATATATATATATGTCTTTGAGCCTGGACAGTTTGGTTTCATTGACGATGCTATGTACCTGCATATACATGTACCATTTCTTTGCTTTCATCTATTGGTCTGCATATCCCTGTCTACTTGTAGTTTGTACCACTGCCTATTCATGGTGATGTTTACACTGCTTGTTGTACCTGTTCTTTTGGCACTACTGCACTGTATATGTACATTGTCACTGCATACATGTTTGCATATCAACTTGGTGAAGTCACTTTGATGCAGTTTCATGTTGTCTTCAAGTTTGAAATGCTTGGAGTCTTTGTACATTTACTTGTACATTGATGGCATTCATGTGTACATTAGTCTGAAGCATGTGTTCATCTTTGTTGCATACTTGCCTTTGAATTTTTCTTAGAGTTAAGTAGCTTGTATACTTCATGTAGAGGCTGCACTTGTTCTGTCCATTGTTTCTCGTTGAGCTTGCTTCGAGTATTTGCGTTATGCTCTTGTTTGGTGCAAATCCTTGCTTCCCTGACCTGTTGCAGTGTAACCTTCATGTGTACTTCTGGTTAGCATATTTAGCTTGGTCGTCACTTGCTCATCCAAGCTTGCACTTGTTGTTTGTCAATTTTTCTCGGGAATAGGCTTCTGCCTGACTTTGTTATTCATATTTCTAGTTGTGGTGTTGTTGTGAACATGCCCATTGCATTGTTGACGGTGTGTTGCTTTGATCGAGCATTTTCACTTGTACTTGACAATTTAGTATTGCACCTGAGTTGAATCCAGGTTAAAGCTCGGGTTTGACCATGTGCAGATATTGTGACATTATTTTTATTGCACTTGAGTTGAACCCAGCGTTTTGGGTTTGACCTATGCTCATCTGTCCCTGTAATTTTATCAAGTGTATATATCGGTGTGCACAGCCATGTGGCATGTACAGTGATACACTTTGCATGTCATAAGCTGTTCGTGTATTATGAATTCGAATTTAAATGATGACGAACAACCCAAATAACTGAGGCAAATATTATTTTCAAAATTCACTTTTTATTTTATACTGCAAAAATATTTTATTTTCAATTTTACTACGTCAATTATATTTCTACAGATTGCTCAGATGTTGGATTCACATTAGAATGAAGTTAAAGATAAATATGAGTTGAGTGAATGAGTGACCTGTAGTGAGGTCAACTATAAATGTGAATTATAATGTAATCAAATTTGTATTGAAATTTTATATATATAGCGAGAGCTTGAAATTTGTACTATACAAAAATTGTAACAAATATTTGTTTCAATAAAATATCCGTTTGAATTCAAATTCTGCTTTATTTATTTTATTCATCAAATATTTATTTAATCTGTGAAAATAAAATAGTATATTAACAAATACATTTAAATGAATATATATATACGTTTATTATCATCAAACAAAAATCATATAATCGCATATTCAACCGAACTCGTAGTGATGTACGAGTTACCCGGGAGTTTTCTTTTATGATTTGAATTTAGTATTTCAAATTATATGGGTTTACTCACTCCGGTTTCCAGCCTGACCTGGGTGTTACTTTGAAATGCTCGGGTTAGACCGAGTATTACAGCTTGACAGGTAAGGACGTTCTGGAGTTCAGGAGGCGAGCTGGATAGCAGGAACGTATGGAGTGTTTTCCGCTGTGTATATTATTGCTGATTATCTGGGATATGTTGTTTTAAACTGTCCAGTATTGTGCAATGATTGTAACTCTGATGTATAAAAATATAAGTGTACCGATACAGTTCTTCTTTGTAAAATTGTTATTTATGTGATATTATATTTTGATCCGCTGCGAATATAAGGTTTGTGACTTGTTTCTGTTTCTTCTTCTTTCTCTTTCTTCTTTTCCTAACTATCTGGAATTTTCGAAATTGAAATTCCCGGGTCGTTACAGTTGGTATCAGAGCAGAAGGTTAAGCGAGAACCTTGGCTCTGGTGGGTGTGCTCATTAAGGAAAGGGTAAGTAGTACCCTAAAATGAGTTGAGTGTGTATATATATGAGAGCATACTTGTTATTTTTATATAATGTTTTTAAAGGTAAAGGATTTTTATATAAGTTTATATATAAGGCAATAATTGGTTGCTGGATATTGAAATTAAACAAGAATTTAAGTGTTAAATATATATATCCAAATAGGAATTGAATAGAATGTACCATTCATATAAGGAACATTAGAATTAAATTTGGTTTCAAAATAAAATGAAATAAAATGGTTATTGTATCAAATATTGGAATGTTTGTTTCATAATAATGATAAAGCAAAATGGAAATGTGTTAAGGAAGTAAACTTTTAGATAGGTATGACTTGTAAATTGAAGTGGGTTTTTAAACTGTGAAGTTAGAATCCTAAGACTTAAAAACATTTGAAATTTGTTTTCAAACTGTTAAAATGAATGATAAATAATATTATTCATAGTATTTTTAAAAGTAATCTTATTTTGGAATATGAAGTTGTTTGAAAACTTTATTTGGAATTAAAAACCAAAGGTGTTAAAACATAAGGTAAAACTTGGTAAGGAAATTAATATATATATATATATATATATATAAGAGTAAAAGTTGAATTCTTCTAATTAAGTCTAATTTATAGGTTAGGAAGTCCCTTTAGAATTCAGTCTTTGTGAGAGATGACTAAGAGCGAAGAATGGAAGGTTAGACGTAGAGAGCAAAGAGCTGTTGCACGTAAGGATTGAGAAGAAGCAATTCACGAATATGAGAAACAGGTTAAGTAAAGGGCTGAACCAGGGCCTTATGATAATGTCACCAACTGCACATGTTTCAATAAGGGACATTACGCAGCCCAGTGCAGTAAAACAAGGGAGGAATTGAAGGGTACATTCCAACGGTTTCACTCTGAGATCTTGAGTTTTAAGTGTCATAAGAAAGGACATATCCTAAATCATTGTCCTGAAGTGAGAAAGGCGAAGCGTAAACCAGTTGAACTGATCAATGAGTCGACTATTTGCAATCGTTGTAAGAAGACGAGACACATTGCTAGGAATTGTTCCAAGAGGTAAAAGAGGAGTAAGGCTGTGGAACGTACTATTGGAGGCATGAAGGTTATCCAGATTAATGACAGGATAGAAACATTTTGTGGTAAA
Organism: Allium cepa; assembly: GCA_030765085.1. NCBI lineage: Eukaryota > Viridiplantae > Streptophyta > Magnoliopsida > Asparagales > Amaryllidaceae > Allium > Allium cepa. The sequence continues at coordinate 1,045,400,300 of CM060929.1, forward strand.
TGTTATAAGTAGGGACACTCTGTTGAGAAGTGTATGTTCAGGCTTTGCCCTTTGAAAGGAAGTCCATAGAATGGATTCTTGTAAGAATATTAGGGCTCTATTCTTTCCAAACCTCTAGGTAATAGAAAGGCATCTAGGTTTATGACTTCTGTAAGACTCTTATTTAGGATAAATGTGTGTAATATATGAACTACTAGTATGTAGTCAATTATCATATGGAATATTTTGTGGTAGTACAATCTAATATAAAAAATTTATTTATCTACTGAGAACCGGACTCAGAATTAAATTGTTTAAAGATTGGGATTATTGATTTAAAAATAAAGGTTAATCTGATTTAAGGGGTTAGATCAACATTTGAAAATTTAACTCGAATCTATATAATTCGAGATGGGTAAAGTTGAGATTTAGATTTCAATAGTTCAAATTGAATTTAGTTTGAATTAATTAGAATTGAAGATGGATAAGTATAAAATTCAAATGAAAATTTTGAATTGAATTAATTTGATATAAAATCGAAGATTTAATGAGTTCAAATTCAAATGGGAATTGGGACTAATTCATAGGAATTGAAATGATTTGAAATTGAAGTGGATTCAATTTGAAATTAGTGTAAACTAATTTGAATAATTTGGAATTGTAATTAAAGTGAATATGTTTAAAATCAAATGGAAGAAATTGAGAATTAATTCGACTTGTATTGGGATAAATCAATTTCAATGGAAATTGAAGTTATTTAAATTAGAATTGAGACAATTTAAATGGAAGTGGAAATTTAAAGTGAGTTGATGAAAATGGAGGTTGGGAAGTGAACAGTCTGGCACTGAACTATTTTTCCAAATAAAATATTTTAATATAAACTGTTTTAAAACTATTTTCCTATCTATTACTATGCAACTTTTCTTTTTAAAACTCAAACTATCTTATACTTGTTTTGCAACTACATTTGGAACCATTTAACTATTTTACAACTGTTTCATAAACTAATTACTGTTTTTCAACTACTTTATAACTAATTACTATTTTACAACTATTTTGCAATTATTTAAAATTTCTATAACTATTTGACTATTTTCGAACCATTTTACAATTACTTAACTATTTTACAAACTAATAATTATTTTTCAACTACTTATCTATTTTAAACTTTTCAAGCTATTTTCTAAATTTAAGCTGGACAGAGTTCAGACTATTTATGATTAAATTACCCAATTGAGATAAGGATTAAAGTGATAATCCAAATGGAATTGAATCAATTGTGAATAAGTGAATGAAAATTAAAGTGAATATGAATAGAAAGGGAATTGTTTTGGCTAATCAATCAATGAGGATAGATACGTAGATGTACGTATATTATTCTATTCGCATAGTGATTTTATCCAGATTGGAGCATAGAATTTCGAGATCATATATCGATCAGAGTTGGGATTTTTCACACGATTTTCGATGGCGAACCTGGATATGGATTGCTGATTGGTTCTGAATATTCTCTATCATAGTTAGGCAATGCAAGGAGAATGATGGTTTCTGATCAAGAAACCAAATCTGAGTCCGCACTAGGAAGTCGGGTGCACGATACTAGTTTGGAAATAAAATTATGTGATCGAGTGAGCGATCAGATTGATATAGCGTACGGATGAATGTGTACATCGTACGGGTTTGAATGAAACTAATACTGGGAATTTATGGATAATAAATGTGAAATGTTTTTTAATGAAAGGTATATTTTATGAAATATATGATGAAGTAAAGTGGAAATTGGATATTTCTATGGTAAAAATTTACTTTATGGATGTAAGAAATATTTTAAGTGACTCTATAGAGTAATTAAATTTGAATATTTGATCTGGAATAAACAAAGTTATATATCTTTGTTATATAAGATAAATTTTCCCTTGTTGAATCTATTGCCGGAAGGATAGGATTTTTGAAAGTATTTGAAGTATAAAAAGGGAATTTATACAAGTATGAAGTGACCCAAAGATTTTCAAAGTTTTATATATCTATATATATAAAGGATCTTGTGAGAATGATTTTGAAAAAGGTTTTGGGAACCTATGAATTTGGAAATGGCTTTTGATTTTTGGGAAATTCAATTTTGGAATTTGGAAAGCCTAGTTTGAGAATTATCGATTTTGGGAATCGATTTTGTGGAAAGGAGATTTTGATGAAAATAAAGGGTATGATTTGAAAGATACTATAAGAGTATAGTATGAAGTGTTTTGAAGTGGCTCTACGGAAAAAGGCGCTCCCTTGAAATGAACTTCTCAGGAGTACCGTAGGTTGGTACTTCCTCGAGCCTTAAAGGGGGAGGTTCTAAAGTTGATCCTGTGAGGTGTCCGGACAAAACTAGTTCCTGAGGATTTTGTGCAGTGTGTAGCAGAAATCGAGGGCGCTGATGCCTATAGAGGCATTTGGGTTATGCTGTAACGATAGTGTAACTCGATGTCACTGCGATCTACTGCAGACCATAGCGAAAGTCATGTGTGCCGTTGAGAGCCAACAGTCTACGTTTGATTTATATCGGTAGACTGCGACCTATGTCGGAGTAGAGAAGTTTCATTTTGGCAGCGAAAATCGGGGGTGCTGATGCCTACAGTTACATGGACTTTTGTTGTGATGGCAACGTAACCCTGACATGTAACTGCGATCTGTTGTGGGTTCCATGACGTAATCGAGGGGCGTGGAGTGCCTACAGTTACATGGACTTTTGCTGCGATGGCAACGTAACCCAGGATGTAACTACGACCATGGATGGGGTGATGATTTCCAGTGCAATCTCAATGATATTTCCTATGTTTTCATAAAAATGTTTTCGATATTTTCAATAAATTTATTTTCCAAATATTTTCACTAGGTGTTGAAATGGGTCTACTAAGTACTTATGGATTTTCAGTCCTACGCTCGATCAACGTATGACCGAATTTCTATGAAAACACCGATGGACTTGTTTGAGACATCGAGTTATAAAAAGTATTTTTATAAAACTATTTTGGTAATAATATGTAGATTTTAAAGTGTTTTAAAATTTTAAAATAAAAGGAGTTATAAATATTTAAAGAATAATTCAACTAAAATTCACAGTAAATTAAAATTTTCACTTTGTTCCTTTTCGAGGACGAAAAGTTCTAAAGGGGGAGGAATGTGATGACCCGGATTTTTAACATCCGTTAATTGGGTGATTTCCTGATTTATTTTAGAAATATTAATATTAATTAGTCAAACAAATAAATTTCTGACGATTAAATTATCCGAATATATATAAATTAAATTAAAAACTATATTGAATAATGCATTATATAATTTTTGAATCCTATAGATATGTATATGTAAAACTCCACCATATCAATTAAAGATAAAGTATTCAAATATATATATATATATAGACAAGTTTTATGCTGTTTAAATATAAAAATATATAAATAAGTATGTATGTAGATATGTTAGATGAAATAGTAAAGAGATAAAAAAGGAATATACATATGATGTATGTAAAATAGTACATATGGGATGTAGATATATAAGCATAGATATGTAAACATAGAGGGGAACAATGTAGAAAAAGGCAACATAAAATCTTAGCATACAAATTTTTTTATCAAGCTCAAATTCAAAGTCAAAATCATGTCATATGCAATCATATCAGGTCATAGAAAATTGCTGATAAAAAAATGCATAGAATCAAAAGAAGCTTGTTGTGTACACCAAAGAGCAGCTTATATACCCACACATATCCTTATCCTGTTTATACCATTCAAAACATTCAAATAAATAAATAAAGTTATACAAGCTGCCATTTCTCAAAGCAAAAGAAGATCAAGGACTTAAAAAAAAGAGAAAGCAGTAACAAGTAAGGTTCAAGCTACAGCAAAATCAAACTGTGAGTAAATATTTTTTTTAAACAGTAAATCTTATTTTAACTTAAGTATATGTGATGATATTGGATTGAACTGAATTCTAAAGTTCGAAAACTTTCTGGATTTGCAAATATATGTATGTGAGTATGACTGTATATGTTGATTTCTTGTTCTCTGTTTGTTACAGTATGTGATTTTTATTTCCAAAGATCCAAATCACTCTATCAGATCCATATTAGCCTTGATTATGTAAATGAAAATTGTTTGAAAATGTATAATGAAGATCATAAAAATAGTTTCGTGATTTTAAATGCAACTGATAATTTTAAATAGGGGATTAACGGTGAAACTAAAATTCTTGTTAAAAATCAACTACCTTTAATTCTAATTTGAATTACATGAATGCGATCATGATTGAAAATCGTGATTTTTGATATGCATTTCGTATGTTTTAGATTGGGAATTCTTGAGAATTCGTGTGTTGTTAGAATTGGGTGTTTTGATGGTTTGCCGTTGATCGGCGTGATGATTGGAGGTGACACCTTGGTCGAAGGTGCTTGGTAGGAGGATGCATGCGAGAAAAATGCTAGCGGAATTTTTCAATGGCTGAGGTGAGAGAGAATGGGTCGAGTAGGGTTTTGGTCTGGAGTTTTGTTTGATGTGGTGTTATTGGGTTTCCGTCACGAGCAAGCAAACTGAATGTTGTAGGACAGTGGGAGTGGAAGCTGGATGGTGTGACGAAGCTTCGGCAGTGATGCCTAGTGGTCTCGAGGTCGGAGACGATAGGGAGAAGGGGGTTCCGTTGAGGTATCATTCCTAATGGTCGAGATCGTTGCTCGATTTTGTTTCAGGGGATTTTCGATCGATCTGGGTACTCGCTTGGGGTCGTGGGGTTCGACTGATCATCGGGAATGGTCGTGACCATCGCCAGAGGTCGGTGGCGTTGGTTCAGGTGCATCGTGTGCACATCGTGTCTGGAGTATGAAGGCTCGAGTTTGTCTCGAGTGAATAATGGGGCTGACTCGAGTTTTTATTCTAGCGTTTTCATTTGGGGTCTCGAAGTTGATGTGGAACGAGGGTTACTCGAGGCAAGCATGGGTTTTGTAAGGGGTTGACTCGGGTTTTAGGGTTGATCACTTCGAGTTTGCTGTGGTGATAATCTGGTATCTAGTAAAGAAAACTTTTTTGTAAAGGAAAACAGGTCTGCATAATTTTATAGCAAAGTTATGTAAGAAGGACTCAAGTTTAAAGCTGTTAACCAGTTTTTCCCAAACAATGGAAATCAAATTTTAATGGTACTTTAATTTAATATATTTCGAAATTCAAAAATAAAGGATGGTTGCCTATAGAATAGTTAATTAAATTGATTTTGAATGTTAACTTAATATAATTTCAATTTAGATTAAGATTCAGAACTTCAAATGAGTTTTGAAAAAAAATGTTCAAGTAAAGTTATATCTAAGAAATTATAAATGAATAAGTTTAAAGTATATAAAAATGGGATTTAAAAGTTAAATAATTGTTTAATTTAATTTAATATAGTGGAAAAGTATTTTTCAAAATTTTTAAGTATATTATATTCAAGTGTTGAATTGTTTTGTCTAAAAGTAAAATCATATATCAAATTGATTTTAATTGGTTATAATAAAGTGAATGGTTTGAGGAAGTATTTAATATAAATACAAGTTATTCTTAATCGGTTAAGTTAAGATTAATTAAGAAAAATTAATTAATAAGATAAAACTTAAAGCTTAATTACTATTTGTAATTAAGGATAATTACTTAAAACGGTAATTAGTGGGAATGATTGTAATTAAGAAATAATTAATTAAGAGGTTAAGTGATTAATTAATTGGTTAATTAATTAATGTAATTAATTTTAGATTAATCAATTAGTCAATTTAATTAAAAATAATCACTTGTTAATTAATTGAGAAATTACTTAGTGAAGTAATTAATGTATAATTACTATGTGTAATTAAGAAGAGGGAATTACTTATGGAAGTAATAAATGAAAATTACTTAGGGAAGTAATTAAATGGAAGTGATTAAGGATTAATCACTTGTTGTTATTAATTTAAAAACACAATTAATGGTTTGTAATTAATTATTGTTAGGTAAGCAAAAATTTAGAAGTGATTAAAGAAATAAATATGATTTAATTAGAAATGGGATCTAATTAATCTTGCTTATGAATGAGTGGGTGATATTGCTGATATAAGATGTTTGTGATATAATATATTTATCTTGAATAGTGATTGTGTGATTATCTGTCGATGATGAATTGTTGTTTAAAAGGTGACACCTTGTATTTAATGAGTGAACTGAGTTTCACACGCATAACTTGGCTTTAACGGTATTGAATTCAAAAAGAGACCGGGGTGGGGTATTAGTAAATATCTGAACCCACTTTGAATTTGTAAACTACAACGATTCTTTATAGATTGATATATGCTATCAATAGGCCGGAAGGGAATGATTTAAATGACCGGGCCATTTAAAACTAAGTGAAGATACTTAGGAATTGATTTGTGAATATAAGTGTTGGCTATAACTGCTAATGAACTCGTAGTGAAGTACGAGTTACCTAAGAGTTTTATTTTATGATTTGAACTTAGTATTTCAAATTATATGGGTTTACTCATGCTAGTTTCCAGCCTGACCCGGGTGTTACTTTGATGTAATGCTCGAGTCAGAACGAGTATTACAGCTTGACAGGTAAGGACGTTCTGGAGTTCAGAAGGCAAGCTGGATCGGAGGAATGCATGGAGTGTTTTTCGCTATGTATATTATTGCTGATTATCTGGGACATGTTGTTTAAACTGCCCAGTGTTGTGCAATGATCGTAACTCTGATGTATAAAAATATAAGTGTACTGATACAGTTCTTCTTTGTAAAACTGTTATTTATGTGATATTATATTTTGACCCACTGCGAATATAAGGTTTTTGTGACTTGTTTCTGTTTCTTCTTCTTTCTCTTTCTTCTTTTCCTAACTATCTGAAATTTTCGGAATCTAAATTCCCGGGTCGTTACAGTCGGCATATATTATGTCGATCCATGCACTACTCACATGCTAATAAGGGTCGGCATTCCTTTTACCGATCCCATAGCTTTTGCACGTCACCACTTGGGCCAAACCCTTAGCCCACGTATATAAAGATATGTGCTTGCTTCCCTTCCCCTTCACTTATTTCATTTTCTTGGATTTTGCTTCGAACCCTTGCTTCTAACTCACAGACCCAAACAGAAATTTGCTTCTACTCACACTTGATTCTCCTAACCTTCCACCCCTTCCATAAAATTACTTCGCCTCCCCTTTAAATTCATGTATATCCAAACATTCGCCTATACTTTAATTCGAACATTCATATAGATAAGATTTTGAAATATGTTTTTAATTATACGATGAGATCCTTGACTTTAATTGGTTGGTAATTATGGGGCTTTTCAAGCTGTGAGGATGAGAGGCCTTAGGGAGGTTAATGATTACTGAATAAAGGGTTCGGTAGATTGAGTAAGGAGAAGGAAGCGGAGAGGAAGAGAAAAGATGAGGGTTCGACGAGGGACTTTGATGGAAGGAAGGTGGTAGTTGAAGAGGGAAGATATTGATATACGGGAACATTGCAGAGGTAGGGATCAGTTAGGTAGGGGTCGATAGTGTTAGGTTAGGAAAGAAGACATCGATCCTTGTAAAACTGTGAGGGATCGTTAGGATATGTTTCGTTTGATGGGATCAGTCATTTTAAGGAGTGAAGGCTCTGTGGTGACCCCCTAGGAGATGGGCTGGCCTATCCGTAGTGATTGGTTGGTATTAGTTGAGGAGAGGGATCGATAGAGAATGTAATACTGAGGGATCGATCATGGTGGTGGAATATGGATCAGTACTCCCTGGTTGAAATCAGGGATCGGTATAAGGTCTTTGGGATATGGATCGACATACTTGTTGGGATTGGTATAAAGTCAAAAACTGGCTCTTTGAATTTGTAAACTAATCCAACCTAATTTTTTTGAACAGTCACTATTAATTTGCCTTAATGAGCTTAGATATACAATGATGATGAATAATAAAACGTGTATATTCACTGTCGAACTTGAGATTGAGTAATCAGATTCTCAGAATTTTCAATATAGACTAAAAACTTGCAACGAACTTAAATGACAAACTTCACATTCTAATATGCCAATAGTCGGTCACAAAGCTTTCATAATCGATCACTCGCTTTGCAATTGACATGGTTAGCGATGACGGTCACTTTGGTCAAACGTCCAATTCTCATCGTTTTACTTTGTTTTTCCGACTTTAAACTATTTATATCTGCTGTACACCTCACTACACCACACTAGCTCACACTTAACATAGGGGAATACGTTATCTTTTCTAACCACAATTATCTATTGAGTATAGCTGATATGGATTCCAGATGCTCAGAGCGTTTAGTTAGTATGTCTACTGATCCGACGACGCAGCACAAAGCAAAATCAAGTTCCATAACTATATCCGGTAGGCTTTCTCCCAGCCATCAAGCAGAATAGATAGAAGTTTCTGGCCCAATGGTCGATCTTTTCTTGGATGTTCCGACATCAATAGTGGAGGACATAACTCCTGCTCCTGATGTAGTAGATGGTGCTATCCTTCTAAATAACCCAGTAGACTCTCAGACCTCCCGAATTGGTGAAGCTGCTCTTCGCCAGCTATGTTCTATTCATGGGATTCCATTCGTAGATATTTTGGTCCCTTTAATAAACAACAGGCCTCACTTGACCCTGGCGAAGTGTTAGGCCAGATGCGTACTGCCCTTCAACTTGTTTATTCGAGAGATGACAAGGTACCTTGGAATAGCTCCAGCTCAACTTCATCCAAATAGCTACTCCTTTATAAATGGAACCTTCTTGCTATTTATGAGCATTTATTCCATCCACTAACTCTAGAAAGGTATAAGATTCATTTACAACTTCAAGCGGAGATCGGGAAGTCCTTCTTATGTTTTTCTTGAATCCTCGCTGAATTACCAAGTCTTGACAGGCACTTGGAATAAACTTTCTTTGTTTAAGCATGAGTGGTTTTATGTATGATGACCACTCGGCTTTGCTAGGTGATGCTTAGAAAGACGTATGTATTACCTTCACTTGTTTCTCAAATTCACTAATCCAAGTCATAATTTTTCCTTTGAATATACTAACATCCGGAGTTCTTTTAGGTGTTCGCTCACGTCCTGAAGGCATCCATTTTTCAAGAGCTTCCACGACCATTTGCGCTACCCTTGTATAAGACAGGGACGTCAAACTTCTTATAACCAATGAGTTATTATCTTTACTCGGGTTGATGGAGGAAGGCTGTAGCATCGGGATCCCCGGAAGTGCAGCATTCCCAAGTAATGTTGCAGAGCAAAGAAGAGATACTATCAACCCCGTTATGCCCCCAACTAAGGGTACTCAGGATGACATCGATGATGGTGAGAGGGACTTCCAAGCTGATAAACCCGGCGACGCTGATGTGGGCCCAAGTAAGGCGCACATGGTCAAACCATCGCAAGGCATGTAGTCTCAAACACCTACCAAAAGAATGAAAAAGCTAGCATACAAACTTCATAGAAGAAAGACTGCCACGGATCCAGAGTTTGTTATTACTTCTATCGAAGAAGAATCATCTTCCCAACACTTAAAAAGTTAGCTGAAGGGATTTTCAAATTGCCAAATTCTAGATGACATCATGACCTAAGGCATTTTGCATATTAACATCGAAGGACTTAATTCTCCTACTAAGAGTGGTGAAGGCATTCATCCTTCTGATAAAGGGGAGAGAATGCCGATGAGCATGACTACAACCACCGATCTGTCATGGGAGAACATTAGGACACTCATGACCACGTGAACTTCACTACACATCATTTATCAACTTTTCACAGAATAATTACTCAAATGTTCATATTTGGTCTTTGTAGGTGCAATGACTCTGTCCCAGGCCTTTGATCGCTTAAGAGGTTCTTCATCACATTATCGATCTAGCCAGGATTCAGAATCTGGCCATCATAGGGAGGAAGATGAGGGACGGGATAGCAGCTATTACTCTTGGGAATCCTCTTCCTCCAAATGCGAATCCCAGTCCCAAACATCACGCCAAGGAGAGCAATCCAATCTTCCTAGTTAAAGGGGAGACCAGCCTCCTTACCATGGCCCTCAAATCACCATATTTCATGAGCAACTTTCTAGCTTCTCGAGCTCTAAACAATTTCGAGAACGTCGATCAAGTAAACATCAAATTGCTGCTTCTAATCCATCTCTTCCTGTCACTGCTTCTGATGTTTCTACAGCAAAGAAATTGGCCGAGCTTAAGGCCACCTTTCCAAAAATTTGCTTTGATGGGCTTAAATTCCTTCCTACAATACATCCAATTCTAGGGCATGCCAAAGCAAGTTCACTTGCATGCGTCAATAATGTATGCATGCAGCATGAATTGTTCCTACATTTGGAAGAAAAAATTTCTAAAGTGTCTACTGAGCAGCAACATGAAATAGACCTCCTTAAGTTAAAAGCAATACATGACAAGGACGTAATCAAACATTAAGATGTCGAATTGTTAGGATTGTAAACACAGCTTGTTGAAGTGGAGAAAAATGCTAAGGAAAAGGCAGAAGCGGCGAGCCGTTTAGAAACCTCTCATAAAAAGAAACTCGATGCCGCCCTCAATCACAGCGGGGCACTTCCTTTAGAAAAAGATTCCTTGTAAAAGGAAAACGACATTTTGGCCCCTTGTGTTGAGAAACTCTAAGCGCTTCTCAAAAAATAAAAGGAAGAAAAAATTAAAGCCCAAGAAGAATCATAGAAGTACTATGAGGAAGCTATCGACGCCAGGAGCCTAAAACTTAAACTTAATGAATTTCTTGCTAAAATTGAAGCTCTTAAAGAAGAAGCCCAAGAAGAAGGACATAAAGAAATGATTGAACAAATTGAATCCCAAGTGAAAGTCGCTAAAGAATCCGGCGGAAATGAAATTAAGGACTTGTTTGATCCATTAATCATCGAGTAAATGCCATAATTCTTATCCACTGTGACTTAAGTTTTCTTGGTAAGGGTAACCTCAAATCACTTGTTGAAGCTCGGAAGCATGTTGTTGAGATGAAGAAGAGAGAAATGGATGGAGTTGAGCTCAATGAAGAAGAATTAGTGTGGTAAATTCTTCGTGGAAACGAACCCTTGGATTTGGCTATCGTAAAACTACGATACTTCAACATTTCTACACCTATCGAAAAAGGGCAACATATTGCTGGATCTTCAAGGGCTAATCCTAAGGATCCTTCTTCTTCCTAAGCAGCCTGATCATCAGTCTCCCTTGATACAGAGCAAGATTTAGGCTATGACCCTGACAAGCCTCGCTACATATCCAAGGTGTTATCGCCTATTTTAGAAGGAGGTACCTTAGTAACCACAGAGAGCATACTGGATGTGGGTATCAGACTTTACTCAATTTATGAAAATTTTTATTTTTCGTAGGCAATCTTTTTGAGATAATCTCCTTGTATAAATTTTTTTTGTAGGTCTTCCGTGCCTCGGTCAAAATCCCAAAAGTGATGCTTTTGTAGAGCAACAGGAGAAACCAGCTGACAGCTCGGTAGCTATTGATGTACGAGGGTAGGATGCTCAAGTCATTATGGCTCTTGATGATGATAAAGAAGAGCTGCTTCCATCAGATGAATCTGAAAATGTAATGAACACCGCTTCCTCTGAACATACCGACAGGATGAGCTTGACAGAGCGTATTGAAAAGGAGGAGTTGTTGAAAACAAAAGCTAAAACTGAGCTCGTTGAGGTCGACATTGTTAACCTGCCTTTTGGTATGCCGTAGACATGCAGATTTAACTAAATCGACTGCTCGTTTGTCAAGACTGGAATACAATGGTTTTAGTCAACTAGATAGATAGACGGTCAATCATAAATGATAATCGTGATTATAAAGCCGGTGTTCGACATAGTCGATGGACAAAAGTCACGGGATACTCAAAATACGGGTTTCGACAAAAGTTGAGTTGTCATGAGTCTCTCGGGGTTTACTTTTATTCGTTCCTGGGTTTACTTCATGTTTTCATAGAGTTTGCTTCGGGTCACATTGAGTTGTGCTTCGAGTTGCTCTGGGTCGGTAGGAGTTCATGAGTGGGTCGACGTTATGGAGATTTTGGGTCGGTAGGAAGGTGGTTTGGTCATGATGAAGTGGATCGGTAGTGGTATAGATCGGTAGTGGTATGGGTCAGTGATTGGAGTGGGTCGCCATGGAAGGTGGTTCCACATTTGGATGGGTCGGTGCTTGCTTAGCTTCAATATGGACTCGAGTTGGCTATAGAGATTGACTGTGGGTCGGCATGTTTTAGATTATCCCAGGACGGCATCATCACATGCTTGGATCAGCATTCTGGGTCAGCCCAAGGAAGTGGGTCGGCAGCACACGGGGATCCACATATTTGGAGTGGTCGTCTACTTCGGGTCGTGGTATGGGTTTCTACGAGCCAGGTGTGGAAAAGGGGGTGGATCGACATAGAGGAAATAACATGGGTCGGCAATGTTTTGCTCTGCATCGTGACACAGTTTGCTTCGAGTCAAGCATAAGGCTGCTTCTGGTCATTACTTCGGAAAACTCAGGTTGGCATACCCCGAATCAGGGTCGGTCGCAGTGAGGATTGTGGATTGGCTATGGAATTGATGGGCCTGGATCACTCAGGAAGCCCAGTAACTTAGGCATTTCCTATAAATACAGCATGTTGGGCTTCGAAAAAGGGGTCTTCATTTTGTTTCCCTTCTTCTTCTCCATTAAGGCTACTGTACCATTATTGTTTAAAAAACTCTGGATTGTAGCTGTAATTGATTCTCATATCAATAAAAAGGAAATTTTGGGAGTGGACACAGGCCAGAGTCAGCCGAACCACTATAAATCCACTGTTTTTCTGCTTTCTTTTTATTTTTTACGGCTCTTCGTATTTATAATCTCTACATACACTCTATCTGTTATCTATGACCGTTAATTGGTGCTTTCATTTAAGTTTGGGTTTTAGTGACCAATTTTGGCACTAACATTTTGGTGCTTTCAATGAGAAAGCTAGCACTAAGTGATTCTGAAGCTTCGATTTTGGATTTAAAGGTTTAGGTACCCGGATTCTGGAAAGCAATGGTTAGGCCATCGACAAGAAGACAAGTGATAGAAAGGAGCAATCAAGAGGGAAGTTAGGAGGCCTCTTTTGGAGCTAGAACAGATCGGGCATCCATCTACATCACCAGGGATGAGATGCAAATCATAATGGATTCCATGTAGGAGTAGCTGATGAAAAGGCAGGAGGAAATGTTGTAGACCTTTCTTAGGAAATTTGGACAGGCAGGAACAGCAGGAGCTATAGGAGCTCCGATCCATGGAGTTGGATCAGAAGAATCAACAGGCAAACAGACGGAGTGGTTCAATAAGGGGCAGACCCCAATCAGCAAACAACTGTCAATCTGGATGGACCTAGACTCGAGGGCACACCACCGGGCATTGCTGGACCAATCTATGGAGGTATACCACATGGCGTTGCGCAGTCCGACACCAACAGGAATACAGGAGCACGTGACGAGGAGTATGTGCTAGAATTTTCTCGTGGACTTGGAGGGCAGTTAGGAAATATAGATGGGGGTAACCCTTGGCACATAACACTGGATTGGATGACATCATCAGGCGAACTATTCGTAGAGGTATGAAAAACAGGGATATAGAGGGAGTAAACAAAAGTCTGTTTACCAGTAACATTAGGATGGCTACGAATCCATCCGATTTCAAGCTGCCCGCTCTGGAAGTATACAACGGTAAGACGGATCCTACTAAGCACTTGATGAGGCACATAAGGCATATGGAAGTCCTGGGGGCATCAGAGGAGGTTACGGCTTGGTGTTTCCCCTATGTACTTGTCCAATATAGCTACTATGAGGTTCCGACAGCTGGAAGATGGATCTATTGGAACATGGAAAAAATTGGTGGGCATGTTTTTGAAATACTTTTGACTTCACACAAAAAGCCGAAGAATATGATGACACTGACGTTGGTGAAGCTGAGGATGGAAGAATCGCTTAGGACTTTTTTTAATTGGTTTAGTGCAGCAGTTTCTTCGGTGGATCAGCCAGATCCATCAATAGTTCTGATGGCGGCAGTATCCGGAGTCAGTGATAATTCGAATATCAAAGTATCATTGATATGGGATCCACCAATGGATCTCGGGTATCTTTCACGAAGCTGAGAGGTTTCTTTGACAAGAGGATGCATGTTTGGATATAAAGTCAAAGGAAGTAAACATGGTTAAGGTTGGAGAACTGTCTGGTGAAAGCTTGGGTAAAGACAAGGATAAAGGGAAGAGGAAGCACCGGGGAGAACCAAAATTCTCCACTTACACAGGGCTGAATGAGGCGTTGGAGCAGATATACTTGGATACTCAGGATCGCCTTCCTTATCAAAGGCTGGCAAGGAGGGAACCCTTAGAACACAAAAGGGCATCGGGAAGGCACTGTCTTTTCCATGACCTAGACGGCTAACAGCTGTAGGCATCTAAAGAATATAATCGAGGAGCATATAAGGATTGGTTAGCTGCGGCTGTATGTCGAAACTCGAAATGTGATGGTGGAACTGGAGCAGCCATGGCCTACCTTAGACAACAATGGCACAAGGTCCAAGAATGTTGGTAAGTTGCTCATCAAATAATCATGACGGTATGGAACAAGTAGCAAACTCTAGGCATATGGCTAAGTCACTTACTCATGTACAGGGACGGAGACAACCCCTAGCCATGCTCTCAGATGATGAAAAACCACGATGCTTTGGTTTGTGAAATCTTTTTTTCTTTTTAGCTTGGGCACTTGCTTTTTCTAGTTTGGTTTTGGAGTTTGGTTTGAACTCCTGGTTCCATTTGTTTTCTGATTTGGATTATGATTTGGACGTTTTCCTTTTGGTTTGGACTTTTGATATGGATTTCTGGTTTTCTAGTTTGGATCTGGATTTTGGATTGGATTTTGATTGACTTATTGTCTGGTTTTTGGCTAAAAGGTCGTCCAGCATGGACTATGCTTGGCAGGGGTTCGAAGAGACCATGATTCAACCTAGGACTTAATCCCCATATCCTCTATCGGTTACTATTACTGGTTGTCGAGTATGGATGATGCTCGACAATGGTTCGAAGTGACCATTATTCAGCTTAGGACTTAAGCCATGGAAGTACTCGGCGTCCAAGTACATTGAACCAGGAACGCCATGGTATTACTTAACATAGGTCGTCAGGTGCAGGTTGTGCTTGACAAGAACCCGAAGGGTTACGAATTTGGATATTGGATATGAACAGCTAAGGATTTGGATTTGGACCCGATGAGGTCTCGGATATAGATTTTAGGACTCGGCGAGGTCCTGGCTTTGGATTTGGATCTGGCAAGGTCCTCGATTTGGATTACAGATCCAGAGATGTCCCGGACATGGATAAAATGATCTGGAGAGATCATTGATTTAGATAATGGATTTAGGATGGATTTAGAATTGAATAACGATTCGAAACAGTCATGAAATAGACTATCGGATTTGGATGGAATTGCTTGATAATGAATGGATCATGGACTTCGGATATCAGATTTGAGGCTAATCAAAACATACCATCTAATAGCAAGGCATGTTTTGAGGGGTAAGTGTTAACTTGCCTTTTGGAAAGGACATAGACAGGCGGATTTAACTAAATCATCTGCTCGATTGTCGGGAATGGAATATGATGGTTTTAGTCAAATAGATGGATAGATGGTCCCGAAATATCTAAGAAAGAGAGAAAGTCGAAGAAATAGCCATCGCTTTGGCTCAGTATGTATATATTTCACACAATATTTTCTTTCGTCAATTGTGGTTGTACGGGCATGAGTCTCGATTTTTTGGAATAACTTGTACTACGATCTGGAAACCTGTAATGTGAATAAAAGTTTTTTTTTGTTTTCTTGTGAGATTTTGTGTGAATTTCCATTTAAGTAGTTGAACTATTACATTCCATTCAATGTACTTCTAATTTGTTTTTCATAAATTCTTGTAACAATCCATCAACTCTATCCCAAGGTCTCCAAGTGGCCGTGGCCTCGAGTCATATCAAACACTAGGCACGAGCCTTAGTGTTACGTTGTCAAATTCAATGGTTTTTGAGTAACTACACACCTGCCCTCGGTTTTGATTTGGCAGGGTCAGGTGTTGGATGGTCGAATTCCATTCTTAGTGAGTTGATAGTCCTCCCGTCAGTTTTAGGATGGAGTTTTTGGAATAGAGTACATCGAAGTCCACTCATATGTTTATTCATGTTTGTATCCACACTCTGGGGATAAGATTTAGTTGATGGGTGGTCAAATCGCACTCAATTTATGTTTATACTCTAGTCCACACTCTAGGGACATAGAGTTGTTTCGCGGGTGGATATTTCACAACCAATTTACATTTATGCTCCAGTTCGCACTCTGGGAACTTAAAGTTATTTTGCGAGTGGTTGGTTCACACCTGATTTATGTTTATACTCCAGTCCGCACTCTAGGGACTTAGAGTTATTTGGAGAGCAGTCAGATCGCACTCTCTTTGATTGATTAATTAACCCCCAAAATTTGGCGTTTGATTTAGTGAGTGATTGGTCGTGTCTCAATTGCTTTGATTTTATCTCAGTTCCACAGTTGGCCAAGAGTTATTCGATCACCAGATCGTCAGCCACATTCATTCTTTATTGTGTATCCCGTCCTTTGGAATATGAATGAGGGTTGTTAATGAACAAGTAGATTGAGCTCATCTTGTTTAATCCCATTAGGAGATGGCATGATTGATTGATTTCAAACTACGGGAGCCTATTCATACATATCGACATCAATCAGTTTCATTATGTAATTAGCATACAATGCAATAGAAAACATAAATATTAAGGAAGCCTGAAACTTTATTCATTAAATGGAAAGGAATAAATAAATGTCTTATTACACACTTGAAAAATCAAATTCTAAAAGTAAATACACCTGAAATGTAAAGGAAATATATTAAGTGAAATAACATCAAGATGTTCGATATTCCATGCCCTTGGAAGTGTGATGCCTTCGACAGTTGCTAGCTTGAAAGTTCCTTCTCCAAGCCTCTATTCAATGACATATGGCTTTTCCCAGATTGGATTCATGTGCGATGGGGTAGGAAAAACTCGTTTTAGGACGAGATCACCATCGAAGGTCCTAGGTCGAACTTTAGTGTTGTAATAGCGGGCGACCCGATGTCAATGTGTAGCTGCCCTCAGATTGGCTTCTACGCGCTTCTCATCTATAAATTCAATAGATTCTAAGAAGAGATCTTTATTCATTTTAGGATCATAGTAAGTCACTCGATGAGAAGGAACTTCGAGTTCAATAGGAATTACACCTTTAGAACCATAAGCGACGGTGAGGGGAATATGGCCAGTCACGAACTTTAGGTGGTCCTATAAACCCACAGTGCTGTAGGGAGTTCATCCACCCACCTGCCTCTAGCCTTCTCTAAACTCTTCTTTATAATGGACTTTATGATCTTATTTATGGCTTCGACCTGCCCATTTGCCTAAGGGTGAGCGACTGCTACAAATCTCTTTTCAATACAATATTTTTGACCAAAGCCGTTGAATTTAGCACTGTAAAATTGAGTCGCGTTATCTATTACAATTGTTCGCAACCGAACCGGCATATGAAATTTTGAACAATAAAGTTGATTACTTTTTTGGTTTTGATTGTGGCTAAAGGTTTTGCTTTGTCCTATTTGGTGAAGTAGTCAACTGTAACGATTACGTACTTAGCGCCACCTTTAGAGATCGACAAGGAGCCGATAATGTCTATACCCCACAATGTGAACGGCCATGGACTGACTATCTGTTTTGATTTCTATTGGCCGAGCCCTTGGAACTTTTGTACATATTTGGCATTTATCACATCGTCTTACATAATTAGTAGCATCTCGATTTAGTTGGCCAATAATACCCATAACAAAGTATTTTCTTTGCAAGTGTATGCCCTCTAATGTGATCGCCACATTCTCCTTCATGAACTTCTTTCAGAACACGTTTTATCTCATTGTGAGTGATGCACCGGAGTAAAGGTACTAAAAGCCTTTCCTGTACATAATTTGTTCTTTCATAATATACCATGAAGTTTCATGAAGGACTTTTCGCTTTTCATTTCTTTTATCTGGTAGGACTCCATGCAGTAAATATTCTATGACCGGGGTCATGCACGATTATTTTTCAGTCTCCACTTTCGGTGTTTGGTCGATTTCCATCATGTTTATACTTAGGGTATTTAATACTTCGACCGAAACCGAGCCCATCTATTGTGCATCATCGGTACTAGCGAACTTTGCCAATGAATCAACCTCTCTATTTCAATCTTAAGGAATATGCGAAATATCATAGTACTCAAACTCTACTTGAACTTAGGTAAGGTATGGAGCAAGCCGTTGTCCTTTAGCCTGATAATCTCCCCTAACTTGATACACCACTAATTGCGAATTGAAAGCGATTTTGAGAGATTTTATTCTAAGTTCTCTTGCGAGTTTAAGTCCAGCAATAAGAGCTTTGTACTCAGCTTTATTGTTTATTGCTGGAAAATCAAGCTTTAACGAATAACGGATTGACCAATTTTCAAGATTTACAAGCACAATCCCAGCTCCGGAACAATGTTCATTAGATGATCTATCAGTGTACAATTTCCACCTTACGGTAGGGATTTCGCTGGTTTTTGGAGAATCATCCTGCATAGTAAACTCTGCTATAAAATCCGCTAATGGATGACCCTGGATAATCCTTCGAAGGAGATAAGTAATGCCGAATTGACTAAGTTCAATATTCCACTTAAGTAACCTTCCAAACGTTTTAGGTCGCTGTAGGACCTTTCGTAACGGTTATTCAGTGCAAACATTGATCAAATGTGCCTAAAAGTATAGACAGAGCTTTCATGATGCAATTATAAGCAGTACGTTAATTTCTCTATATACAGGTAGTTCCTTTCAGCTTCTGCTAATCATTTGCTGATGTAATTACAACGGCCTCTGTAACCGATATAGCCAAATAAATGTACATCTCCTCATAATCCACCAGCTTTGACAAGATAGGAGGTCTCTCCAAATGATTCATCAAAGCTTCAAACACATCTTTACAATCTTGCATTGATTCATAGTTTCTTTTTCCCTTTCTAATCAAATTGAAGAAAGGAATGCATTTGTCGGCAGCCCTGGAGATAAATTGACTTAAGGCGGCAACATTCCCATTCAGACTCTGCACTTGTTTAATATTTCTCGACGCTTGGATATCACTGATAGCCTGAATATTCTCGGGATTAGCTTCTATTCCACGAGCTTTGACAATAAAGCCTAAGAATTTTCCTGATGCAACAACATATGAACACTTCAAAGGATTGACTTTCATCCTGTAGTATCGGAGGATGTCAAAAATTTCTACCAAGGCTCTAATGTGGTAGCTTGATCATCGTGACTTCACGAGCATATCATCCGCATACACTTCCATTTTTTTTCCAATCTAGTCTTTAAACGTCCTGTTAACAAAGCGCTGATGGGTTGCTCCAGCATTCTTCAACCCAAATAGCATTGCTACATAATAGTACAATCTAACATCCATGATAAAATTGGTGTGCTCCTGATCGGGGAAATGCATCGGGATTTGGTTATATCCTAAGTATTCATCCATGAAAGATAACAATTCATGTCATGCAGTTGAATCAACCAGCTAGTCAATCCTTGAAAGCTGAAATTGTCTTTTGGACATGCTTTGTTCAAATCTGAGTAGTCTATGTATGTTCTCCATTTCCCATTCGCTTTCTTCATAAGTACATGATTAGATACCCATTTAAGGTAAACTAGTTAACTTTTAGTTTATCCACCACCTCTTTGAGAGTAGTAGATCCCTTCAGATCCATAGCGCATCCTTTTTACTTCATCGGGACATGCCTAGAGTCAATATCCAATGCATGGACCGCAATGGCAGGCGAGATTCCACGCGTGTTAGAGTGAGTCCAAGCGAATACATCTAGATTTTCTCGGAGAAAACCAACGAGTTCTCTCAACATCGGAGGGCTGAGTCATGATCGAATTTCTAGGACTCATGATGGATCGTCATGGCTAACCATAATATCAATGGTCAGCTCAACTAGTGCAGCCTTAGTCTCTTTAAGCTCCTCTTCATCATCCTTTGGATCTATATCTCTACAGAACCGATTGTCAATCTTCAGTAGCTTGGATGCGAGCAGTCTTGTCCATACTCTTACCTTTTTATTTAGGTTGAGCCTCCCTCACTTAGCACATAATAGGCGCATCTGGTCATCTGATCACCAGGAATAACTCCAACACCATTGCCTATCGAAAACTTCAGAGTCAAACACCATGGGGCAAGAGCTGCCTGGAATTCAACCTGGGCCTGTCGGTCTAGAAAGACATTGTATAGATAGTCAACATCCTAAACAATAAACGGCAAGATTCGCACTCTCCTTCATTCACTATCTCCCAAGTCAACAGGTAATTCCACATAACCAATGGCTTAGGCACGGTGCCATTAAAACCATGTATATGGGCTTTAGACGTTTCAAATATTTGGCTTCCATTCTCATCTGATCATATACCTTTTTGAAGATTATATTCACCAAACTTCCATAATCAATCAAAATCCTTCTCACCAATGCTGGACCAATCATAGCTGAAATGACCATCGGATCGACTATTGGAGCCTCCACCTTATCTGCATCTCTGTTCCTAAACACAATGTCATCCGCCATAGTACGTTACTGCTCCATCAGAGCTCCACCTTCTGTATTCGAACAAGTTTCAAAATCCATATGCCTAATTGCGCCAGCATAGCGCTCCATCTCTTGCCAACTCCTATCCGCCAGGTGCGATCCTCCGACTATCGTATTTATCACCAGTCTTCCACTAGTCTTCATAGGCTCTTCAGCTCTACGTAGATTTTGTCCACGGTTGGGGTCAAAAGTCCCCTGCTTCCATCCCGTGGGGCTTTCACAAAATGTTGTAACTTCTTTTCTTGGATTAGTTTTTCGATAACATCCTAGAGATGTCTGCATTCATTTGTATTATGCCCATAATACTCATGAAACCGATAATATTTTCGATTAGCTTCTGCTTCTCTGTTGACTCTTTTGGAGGCGGCTTTCTATACTTTATGGTATTGCAAGTAGGCCAATAGATATTCTCCAGGGACGTATTCAGTGGCGTGTAATTATCATATATTGGAATCCTAGGCTTCAACCTTCCAGACTCCCTCTTTCGTTCTCGATTTCTATCTCTACCTCTCTTTTATTGATTTGGCTTATTCTGAACGTTCACTTAGAGTTTCCCAAAACTGTCATTGGACTGTTTGATTGCAATGTTACTCTAAATTTCTTATCCACTGAATCCTGCAACATTCTTTTCTTTGGAGGACCTGACTTCCTCCTTTCTCAGAAACTGAGCTGCCTTTGAATAGAAGTACTCCAACTTGGTGGCTATTTACCAGCCAACCAACCGCCGAACTCAGACTCTGGGTCAATCCCTCTCGTCACCACCATAAGTGTCACATGGTTAATTGGATTGCTAACCTTCGTAACAGCTTTATAAAATCTTTCCAAATAATCTTTCAATGACTCTCCTGGAGCCTGAATCATGCTAGAAAGTGACATCACGTCTTTAGGACCAATTGCGTTTATCCAAAATTGCACCTCAAACTTGGTTGCCAACTCATTGAATCTAGAAATTGATCGCGAGGGTAATCTCATGAACCACATCATTGTTATTTCTAGAAGAGTTATGGGAAAACATCTGCACTTAGTCCCATCATCAGCTCATGTGGAATCCATCAACCATTCATATCTTATGGTCTACTGCTTGGGGTTGGGTTTTCCCTCGTGGGCAGGCATCAACGGCTTGTTGAACTTCCTTGGGTATCGTGCATGTAATACACTATTAGTGAAAGGGGTATGACTTCTTGAGATTCTTCTATCACCATTGGTTAAGCCTTGTCTCTCCCTTATTAGCCGTCTGACCATTGCCGATAAGTCCAATGTTTGGATGGGTAGTCATGCTCCACCTTATGTGAATTGTCCGGTCAACGTATGCATACATAGTTCATTATTCAATTCGTTATTTACACTAATTCATTAAGCGTAAATAATAAATTATCCAAATTGAAATTTATATCCAATCATTATGCACTTACAATTGAAAATCCAAATTTATTATAAATAGGCATAACCAAAATAGATCATAATAAAATAAATCTAATCTTATTATAAAACATGTAAT
The DNA here is from genome assembly GCA_030765085.1 of Allium cepa. NCBI lineage: Eukaryota > Viridiplantae > Streptophyta > Magnoliopsida > Asparagales > Amaryllidaceae > Allium > Allium cepa. Next base: position 1,045,422,476 of record CM060929.1, read on the forward strand.
TTTACCGCTTATCTTTCCAAATGTTCCCAAATCTCCAAGTCCTGTTATATGTATTTTCGCTTTAACTCCCTATTTGGATTCACATATAACATACATATACATATCTATTAGAATTTTGGATTAGAAAGGAGAGATTTAAGTTAATTATAATTTCAAATCCAAATTTACAGATTACCTTGATTGTAGCGACTTGATTTAATGATATTCTCTATCATCTTCTAAAATCCTCAAATGGTTTATACATGCAAACTAGACTATTTCTATAAATTTAGAGTTTTGGAGGAGAAGAGAAAATGGAAAAGCTTCGACGACCATTAGAAAATTATGACTTGGAAGTGAGGATTTAGGTCTATATTTATGAAGGTTCAAACCAATGCCAACCATTCAATTAAACTATTTTAAATCCAAGCCGTTCATGCCTAAGTTTACTACCGTCGTTCACACGTGGGTCGAACATTCAGGACCCCAGATTGACTGCTATCGATGGATCTAGGTGCTTTCTAGGTCGACATGTGTTGCATAAATTAGGTTAATTATCAGCGTTAGAAAATTTTGTTAATGACATACCAAACTTAATTGATTATCATCATTTGATTCCCCCAATCGCTTACTTAATGTTTAAGCTATTGTTGAACTTAACAGTTTTTAATTAACGTTAATTTATTATATTTATTTCTCTAAGTGCATATATAATTATTTCCGACTCTAAAATATCAAATGTTAATTACTTTTTCATTTGAATTTTGATCGAAAAAGTTATATATGAAAATTGATCAAAAAACCGCCACGAAACCAATGGTGCAAGTTTTATAGTTAAATTCTGAAGGTAACAACCCATAATTTTGGACATGTCGTATTTAAATATCTGAATTATCTAAATATTTGAACCTTCGATTAAATGTAATTAAAATAATTAATAAGCTTAATAACCCCTTTTAAATCATAACTAATAATGATAAACTTAATTTGGTTTAGTATTTTCAAAAATATATTCTTCGAAGGAAAATCGATAATGTGATCAAAAATTGGTTTATTTGTCAGAAGCTAATCAATCGATATAAGTTGTTCGAACATCTTGTGCACTTGTCTAATGATCCAATATACACATTAGCAACTAATTAACATACAGAGCTCTTCATAAATCTTGGAAGGTTCTAGAATATTCTAATTGATTAGAGATGTTATCATGAGAAAGTAAGGCTTCCATTGAATGAAGGGTGGTTAATGAAGGCTTAAAGAGCACCATTTTCATCCTATAAAAGAAGGGGCCTACCCTTAGGAATTAATGACAAATTCAAAAACCAAAAACCAAGCTTTTCTAATGGTTTCTTCTTCTTCTTCTTCTTCTTCTCTAAATGTTATAAATGAAATAGTTCCAAATCAACTCCAAATCATTTCAAATTTTCCACAAGCCTTAGTACAATATTAGAACACCTTCCACCATGCCAAAGGTTGTAGATGTGGAGCCATACTCCCCAAGCATGGAATGGCCGTAAGCATTTGGTGTGAGGAGGAGATGGGAGAGCAAGGCAAAGTGAGGTGGAGAAGGAAGTAGATGGTTGCAAGGTGGAGGTTTGATTTGAGTGTTTGGATCTTGGTTATTTTTTGGACTAAAAATAGGTTGAAACCTCACTTTGAACGAAAAATATAACAGATATATATATGTTGTTTTTTATTGTGCTTATGTAGATTGAATTGTTGTTAACATATGTTAAAACATTGTTTTGAATTCTTACATTAAAACTAAATGACACATGTAATCCATATCTATGAATTTGAAAGGAATTGTGTGACATGTAATGAGGCTTTGGAACAAATCACATATGTTATCGATGGACTTTGGTTTATATCGGACTCGGATTGAAAGTGTGCTTATAGTGATAGTCGTTATAGATGCAGTTAGGAATTGTCTAGTATTCGACAATTTCTATGGAACTTTGTATAGAGATCCTTTGGGGTTTATTGCCATATTTATAACTTTTTTTATATATTTTTGTTGCTACAAAAGCTTGGAAAGTGAAAAGTTAAGTAACGACTCGAAAATGGCCAAACTTCACTTGTGCAAAATTGCCCCGTTTAGGCTTGATCTTTAGACTTTAAAGATCTGAAAAGATATTTAAATATTTTGTTACATTCTTTTTACAATTATTTGCTAACTATTATTAGAGTGTTTTAAAATTGGTTTGAGATCTTTATGAAAATTTTAAGAATTAGTTGTGAATTTTTAAAGGAGAGATATTTTGTTAAAACATATAGAAAACATGTTTTTTCAAGTTTTTAAGGATTTTATAAACTTGTTATTTTGAAGTAATATTCCAAGTAAATATTTTAGAGCTTATTATAACTTATAAAGTATTTTAAAATCATTTTTTAAGTTTATATAGTTTTTAGAAAAGGCGTTGACTATTTTATAGCTTATGTAATAAATATCTTCTAAAAATGTTTATTTAATATTCTTTTCAAAAAAAAATGTTTTGTTTAATATCAAGTTTTGGTAGATAAATTACTATACATACATACATATGTATGTATATCGTTTTAAAAAGGTTTTTAACAACAAAAAGTTTATAAAGGGGATAGTAATTGCGTAATGGTTAAATTATTATTTGAAAAGTAATTTACTATGCTTAATACTAAAAGACGATGAAGTAGGCTTACCTACTTATGAGAGTTAAGATTGATGTTGAGTTGGGATAGTTAGTCGGAAAATGTTGGAAATATGTTAATCGTGTTAATTTCTTATTTGTTTATGGAAATCACTAATACTATACTTAACACTAAAATTCGACAGGGTAGAATATCTATTTATGAGATTTAAGAAAAGTGTCTAGGTAAGGCTATAATGCAACCAGTGCATTAAATTACCTGGCTTTACACTTAAACGAGGAATAGTTAAGTTGGGATATCAGAAACAAGGTAAGTGTACGAATCATGATTTCTATAAGCAATCGTCTTTAGAAACCAATAATTAACTAGTCAACACTAAACTTGATCGAATATGAACTTAGATCATTAAAGGATGTTTTAAAGATAACAATAAGTAGGAAATGGTTTTGGATTTGTTGTGACAATTGTTAATGACATTCATATTTAACTTTTTTGATTATACTTACGAATGTAAATATATTTTCATAAGAATGATTTAAGGATAAGCATAAACGAATCGGTCTTGGGTTTGTAATAACAATGTTTAAGTAACATTAGTCTTCAACCTCTTTGAATGGTTTTTTGAAAGTACTTAGATCCTTGAAATGGATATTTTGAAGGAATTATAAGAATGGAATCTTTTAGAAAAAAATAGAAAAGTAGAAGTTTTATTAGATAAAAGTTTACTAATAAAGGAGTTTTTAGTTAATAAAAGGATCAACTAAATAGTGAAGTAGCTTAACCAAACTTTGTGTGGCTTGACCGTGTTTTGTATGACTTGATAGTGTTTTGTATGTTCAGTTGTTTATGAAAAGTATATTAGGCTTGGTTTTTATTTACAAACATCTATCTTGTACCAAAATAGTCGATTAGGCGACTATCGAAATTGACCAAATATAACTCAAGGAATATCTAGAAGAAATATATAAATTATATGGTATAGTTATCTTCATAGATGCTATACTATACAAATAAACTCGTTGTGTTCTTCTAGGACAAATGATAAGGAAATCCATCCACTTAAATGGCTAGAAGGAGATCTCCACTCTTAATATTGTCTATTTATTTCTGAAAGAACCGGGGTTGAGTTTACTGGAAATTCATCGATTGGTTTTGGATCGTCCGGTAAGTGGAAAGAGTGTACTTATATGTGATGACTCGAACCCGTATCCTCTTCAAAACCACATACGCTATTTGTATTTTAAAAGCGGTTGAGAAGTCGAAAGTTATAGAGTTCAACTGTCTATCCAAAAGTTAAGTCCAAGGGAGAGGTCGGCGTAAACATTTTGAATGATGCTGCCATGTGAGACTGTCTTTCTTGAGAAGTACTGTAAGAGAGAGGACATCTTTAGAATTCATCAGAAGACTTATGTGGGGAACCTATATAGAGGTTCGAGATCCGTTCGAGATTCTTATATTCATGTAGTGATTCGTGATCTATGCGAGATATGAGAATTCATTTGGGAATTCGTGTTCTTTTTTAGTGATGAAGACTCGAGTGAGAGATGCTAAATATAGCATTGGTATCGAAAATGACTAAAACTACAGTAGGATGCATAATCTCGGGTTTAGCTTGCCCATGAGGGTATGTCAAGTCCATATCTAGTGTATGTTCGATATGTTGCATGCAGGAGATGTTGATACTTGGTGCATGCACTTTATCTTTGGGCCAATTATTTTTACCTTAGTGTATGTCATATCTAGAGATATACGATGCTTGAAAGGTAGTTTCAATTCTTCTTATAGAGATATGCTTCAGTTTATTAGGGGCGTCTTCGTGGAAAATAATGTCATATACGAATGTGCCTTAGCAGTATTGATTATATACCTATTATTGTTGTGGCATTCACACAACAACTGTTTGATATAATTTGTGTTACACCCTAGACATTATCTATTCTATCACTATATGTTAAACTTAATGAACGGTTGGTTTCTTAAGGAGAAAACTGTTACGGGAATCCGTACGGTCTTAATGGTTATGTTATATATCACTCATATTTCTTTAGTTTCTCATATTTGTTTACCAAACTGATCCAGGTGTTATTTACTTATAATGCTCAGGTCTGCCTCGCGTATATTTCCAAATTTTAGCTCTGGACACTTTGGAGCATACGGAGATGATTTGGATTATTATCTACCGTAGAATTTATTTCCGCTGCATTATTATTATACCATCAACATTTGTGAGGACATGTTGTTATAACTGTCAATGCTGATTACTGTAACCCTAAGAATCTTTGTATCTTAAAACGGCTGTTTATACATTCTTTTGATATTCTATATTACCGTTCCATTATGAGATTCTTATGTTGTGCTCTCCTCTTTCTTATTCTTCTATTTTCACCAAAACAAATCATCTTTTTGGCACTTGAGTGTTCGACACATGAATACCGTGGATGTATTAGTGTTGACATTTGGGAGTCGAAAAGAAGAGTCGTTACACTAACATTTGTAAAAATTTCTATTTTTCACTGCTTTTTATTTTTAATTAATTTTTATTTAAATTAATTATTGCTAAAATTGCGTGGTGTTACATTATCCTCCTTAAGAATTTCATCCTTGAAGTTCCTCAAGGCCTGAACAATGCAACACAATGTATAACTATTCTAAACTAATAATCAATTAGTGTATAAAAAAATTTGTAACTAATAGTGTATGATTGCACCATCACAACATATATGATATGCATAATGAGCATTTCTAAATCGGCGCCTCTTATATGAATGCATTATTTTGAACAATATTCAGAAATACGGTGCAAACATCCTAAATATACTAGCAGTTCTGTATGCATGCAGCTTTTGAAAACCAAAAACCTGCTTTTTATCAAAAAATTTCCACACTTTTACTAATAGAGATATACTTCAACCAATTTCGCATCCAATACCTGTCATCCAAAATCCTAGCATACCATTGCTAACATCCAAATTTAGAAAAATCCAGTTTTCTAAACCTATTCTCTTATGCTTGAAAAGGGTCAATACGATATTTTTTATATTTCCATCCATATCTTACATATCATTTTTCTACCATACCTTAAAACCTTCACCCCTAATTCTTTTCCAACTTTTCCAATTACAGTTTGCATAGTTAGTCCTTATCTTAAATTTCTAAAACACGATTTATTTCAAAATCAAACTTTTATTACTAATAAGATATGGAGAAAGTGATTCCTAGTTCTAACAGCTTTCTTCCATGTTCCTAACCGTATTTTATTTTACTGTCACTTCTGACCGTAAAATATATACTAACCAATATGTCGACTATTCCGTTATGTCAAGTATGCGACGTTTCAAAATTTTAAAATTTCTCCCTTTTCAATTCAAAAATATTTTTTATTACTTTTTAGACCTCAAAATAAAATTTCAAACTATAAGAACTTTCTAAAACAATTTGTATGTGTGTGTGTATTCAAAGTATCTGTACATGTACAAATTTTCAAAAATAAATTTTTCCACATCTCTTGAAATCGAGGTCTAGTCAACAATTCAATGTTCATAATGGACTCTACTTAATTTACACGATAAATTTTAAGTTTCAAAAGCTTTTTTATAATAGCAACCAGTAACCAAGTTCAAATGTAAATTCCTGCTTTGAGGCATAGGGACATTTACTCGTGGCTACGCAACATCTTTTCCCAGTCCTCCACTCACTAAAATTTATTTTCCAAACTTTTTGGGGACTTATAATCTTATTTCATTAGTGTTTTAGTGGTCAATTAATTTAATTTTCTTAATTTATTTCTTAACTTCAAGCCTCTCCTATTTTCTTTTCTTTCGCACTAGGTGGCTGTCTTTTTTGAAATTTCCTTATCTTTATTGTTTTCTCATAACATATATGTCCATATGGAAAACACATAAGAAGGAAGGTTTCATATAATATCGTACGTGCCTTTACCCCAATAAAGAAAATTAATTCTTACAACCCAACCTAAATAGAGAAACTACTGAAACTGCCCTTCAACATTAACTAGCACTAATGATGTTGTAGCTCTATGACTTCTAACTCGAATGGACCTTTCTAATTTTCCATCCTTCTGCATCCTCATATCTTATCTTTTCCTTTATTTCTTCTAACGAATAAGGCCTACTCATTTCTTCCATCACCACAACCAATCATGGAATAAACTGTGCATCCACAGACTATAGTGGATAAGAAATACAATATATGCACATTTTGAATAACTTATTGACAACTGGCTCGACGGAAGAACTTTTCTAATTCCTATTTTTTCTTTTAAAACTTTGAGTCTACCAATATCCTCTATGTGTGTTTCCCACCTCATAATCCTCTGTTACCATTTTCTTTTAATTTGAATTGATTTGATGGTATTCTCATATCTTGGTATTTACTTCCTTTATCCTTAATCTACATACGAGCATACTCTAGTAACTATAGAAGCGTGCTTAATCAATGAGGACCATTTCATTGACCCTCGAAAATTGACACTAATACATCCACGATGTTCGCATGCCGCAAATCCAATTATGGAGAAGCGGATTCTCAAGTGTAAGATTGGAAAATAAAGATAGAACAGAATCTCACATATATTATTTCAATAAATAATCTTTATAGTGGAAATTTAAATACATTTATAAGAAATTAAAAAAGGAAAGTTACATATATCTATCCTTACAAAAGAGGAATACAATAGCACAAGTGTGTGGTGGAAATCGATAAAAATCTTCATAAAAATCTTCTAACTCCATGCTACGAGCTCCATCCAGATTTCTTCGAAACTAAACCCGACTACTACGCTGCTCGAGAAAATTTGGGCACCCAGAGTTTTAGGAAAAGGAAAATAAACTCCGGGTTAGTCATAGGACTGGTGTGAGAACTCAAAAATATGGGTTTTGAAAGCAAAAAGGTATCTCATAAGACCACGGCGCATAAAAAAACGGAATGGGTTTTTACCTTATGATAACTAAATCATTACTACGTAAAAATAAGGAATATTATTTCTTATGACTTTCCTTTAAAAACATTTGCAAGTAAACTTATTAATCTTAGCCAAAATTATTACCATTACGAAATTCTAGCATACTAGATTTTACAAATAAAATCGCAGGCACTTATTGAAGAATGGATTTCCATACAAATGACTAGGTGAAGGGACTACCTTCAAGCTGTACATCTTTAGAGGAATGTACGGAGGCCCAACTGATGGTGCTCTACCAACACAAGACCGACCTACCTCTTCCTAAATAGCACCGAATATGTCATCACCTCGATCGTTACCAGCCTAACTGAGCGCGCTCTAACATACATCATATTAATTTAGATCCCAGCGTCGTAGAGGAAATAAGTATATCTAGAAGGGGATGATTATACCTTAATGGTTGCGAACGACATAGCCTTGCCCTATCTACCCTTTTTCAGTCATTTTCGAGTTTGAGGCATGATGCAACGATTACCTTTCACTTCTCTCATTTCACATTGAATGCCATATTGCCATTCTATCGATCACTATTGACTTCCACAAACATATAACCGTTGAGCTCATATGTCTTCAAGAAGGGTGTTAAGCTAAGAGAAGTTGCCTTCTCCACCACCAAACAGATGTATATTTATAAAAGTCAAAGATGAAATCTCAAGAATGCAATGTAAGACATCTTTCGATAAAACTTCATTCTGGGACTGAATAAAAGTGAATGCACCTTCTTACCACAACCTGTCAAGAATTAACCCTAGGATTAGTAGCGAGAAGTCCTTGTAACCCAAAGAGTTTGAGAAATGAAAGGACCACTACTACTTTGGTATTTGGGAGCTAACCATAATTATTTACAAGCAGTCCTTCACCCTAAAAAATCCTCATTCTTTGTCCTTCATTTTCATTATTAGGTCTTCATTTTTCGAACGCATACATCAGTTTGAAGTCGTTTTCAGATAGGAATTACCCTAGATCTGACCTCAGTTCCTTCGAACCAATCATCGATGAAAAGAGTTTCTCACCATCACTGCTCCCTAATTTTGCTAAACGAACAATAGCTCTACTACGGGCACATGAAAGCTTTTCGAATTATTCCTTAGACTTTGAGAAGGCTTGGGAAATACTTAAAGTGGATGGCCAAAAGTATGGAAGGGAAGTGGTAGAGCTTCGACATTGAATTCACTAAATCAGACCCGAAAATTTGTCGTCTTCTCTCTGATTTTTTTACCCTCTTACTCTCAAAATTTGAAAAAGTTGTCAATATGAAAGCTGTACTAAATTATTTCTCTACGGTTTCTAGAAAAGAAACATCTTATTTGGATTAATTATGAGGAAGTTATGGACAAAAGAAGTAGAGGTATTCTTGGATTCGTAAAGACGAAGCGCGAAAATGCGCTGTAAAAAAGTGAAATTTTTACATGGTTGGACTAAAAACTAGAAGATTTGCTAAATATAATAGTTATAGCCCCTAGAATTGTACATGGTTCGGAAAAAAGAATACGTTATATGGATTTTTTTGGGGTAAGTTATACTCGAATGAAAAAGAGGTATTTGCGACCATTAAAACAGGGCTCGAAAGTGCTTTAGAAATAATGGTGTTATTAATATTGCTAAGCATCGAATTTGAAGAAGTGGTCAACTAGAAAGTTGTAGAAATTAAATTTCTAAATGCTTTTAGTTAAAAAGTTTTATGATTTGGGGTCAGGAAGAAGAAGTTATGGCTGGTCGAAGTGGATGAAAAGAGTGGAGAGGTATTTCTAGGAAAATAAAATTGTATAAGTATCCATGCATACATCATCATCTTCATCACCATTATATGGCTTCAACAACACACCTCACCCCTCCTTAGGCACAACAAAAGCCTCGCCCTACGTGCCCATCACTCCTATTTTCTCATGTATGCATATGTTGACTTATGTAAGCTTAAGGGTTAAGTTTTATATAAAATATATTAGATTTTTTTCTTATATATGTTTACATGTATATTTGTATGTTTATATATGTTCATGTGCATGCTAGGATGTGTATTTATGTGTTATACATGTGTACATGACATATAAACAATGTTGCATTGACTCCGAACAACTTTCGTTTGATAAACCGTTGCCAATCAGAGAACCAATTCCCAGTCACATTTTCACTTATACATTAAACTACATATATATGTAAAAAAATTAAAATAAATTTCTTATCATTTTTAACTAACTAAAATGACATTTCTTTTGTAAAACCATATAAATAAATATTAATAATTATTTACAAAAATTATTATTATACTGATAAAGCGATATCGATTTTTTCCTTTATTTTCAAATATATATATATATATATATATAAGATTATTATAAATGATTTATCACTATATAACTACTCAAAATGTATTATCATCATTAAAAATAATTATTAAATCACTAATCTCAGTTTATATTGAATAAATCAGTTATCATAATGAAGGGTTTTACTTAACAACGTCAAAAACACATTTTATTTTCAAAAACAAATCAATTGATTTTATTTCATATTCTTATTTAATTATAAAGTGTATGTATCCCGCTCTATGCGCGACATTTTACGATTATAGAACTGTTCATCGGTAAAATAGTTTTTAGTCATTTTATCATTTCAAATCTCGGGAAAAATATTTTTATAAATATCTATTCAAAATAAGATTACCATTATTTGTTATCACTTAAAATAATATTATTTGTGTAATCAACGTTTTATTTTAACAAATTTTAAAATAAATATGATTTATCAGAGTGATTAATCTATGGATCGTTATAGACTTCCTCCCTTAAAGAATTCCTTCTCCTAAATTACCCATAACATAAACCCAAAGTTTTACCCAAAATATTTATTTTTAAACTTACACTTGTACAATGTATATAGATCCTCCATACGCAATATCTGATTCGATCTTTTATTCGAATTCACAACTTTAATTTTGTACTGGCATTGATCCCCCGATCCTTTAGTGCGGACTCTGACCAGGCTTTCTGATCTGAACTTTAATTCTCCTAGAATAGCTCTCGACTATGATAGAAAACTCACGTATCCAACCATAAGCCCTCATCAATGTTCATCCTTAAGAATCAAGTGATAAATCCTCTTTCGGATAAGTGCCAAACACGTCAAAGTTCTGCACTCGAATCTTAGATTAAATCGTGTGACGAAATAATCCACATACTTCATATGTATTTATTAACCTTTAAAAAAAAATTATGAAAACATTTCATAAAACTTTCATTCTTTATTCAAACTTTTATAAAGATACTTCTTTTTATATAACCATTTTACATTTTTATTTCCAAATATTTCTACTTAAAAACACATTTCTTTTCAAAAGATAAATATCTTTTTATTATGATACATTTCTAAACATATCTTAATGGTTTTTGAAAAGCTTATTTTCAAAATAATTCATTTAAATTGATAAATCACCATAAAATTCCTTTAGCTAATATCAAATGTGAAAACATTCTTTATTTACTTAAACTTTCTTTATCAATTAACACTCCTTTATTTAAAACTTTCTTTATATGTATCTTCTCTTTGCTTATACCAGTTTTAGTACTTAAAAAATATTTATATACTTATTCAAATGTTCAAAGTATATTTATCAAGTTTTTTTTCTTACCTTTAAAATATAATCAAAGAGATTAAAATAATTATCACCAAAAGACTATTATACTAAACTCCTTTTCTTTTATAAATTTGAACTTATAACATTTTCTATCTTTATATAAAAGATTCCAATACTTACTATTATCTTTAAAATCCCATTATTAAAGACTTAAATATACCCATAAGATTTCTTCCAAAGTGTAATTCGAGGATTTAAAAAAACAAATGTTGCTAAAACATCGTTTACAACAAACCCAAAACCATTCATTAATAACTTTAAACATCAATTTTGAAGATTAAAGCATACCCATGCTTATCAATTAAGATAATATACTTTTATAAAAATTGACAACCATTAATTTGTCAATTAATGATTCACATTATCCTTTTTAACTTTGGAAAATTATATTGATCGGGTAGCTTAAAAATGATACCAAGGAACTATGTTCTACCAATAGTATCGCATATTTCCTTAACAAGAAGGGGAATACTTAAGAGAAGCATTTACCATCCGAGCACATCTCCTGCCCATTTTTAGTGACTTCCGAGTCACTCAGATCAATTAATTATAATATTTTTTTTCATTTTCAAAATCCCATTTTAGAAATAATACCATTATTACTCCTTTCCAAAAATCTTGTAAAATTTATTTCTAAAATACTGGAATTTAAATTCTCCAAAATTCCTTTATAAAGCACGTTTTATAAACCTAGTTCATTAAATCACTTAAATAAAACACAACTAGAACATTTATCTATCTTAAATAAATTTCTTTAATCTTAAACCACCATTATTATTTATCGAATAACCCATAGTTAAATTGTATAACTAAAGTCATGAGGGGTTCATATGTAAACTTTTAAATTAAACAACTAATCAATCAACGATAATAACCGAGTATTATCCTTTCCTTAATCAAATAACTATATTATTTGAAAATTTTTTGTTCAAAATATAATCCTAGGTAAAATTATTTAATTTACTAATTTTCAAAATCAAAATCATTCGTATATAATATTAACAAATATGCGCTCATATATAATACTCTCAAACTCATTCTAGGATGTTACTAACCCTATCTTTAATGAGTTACCATCCTTGGGTATTACTATCCCTATTTTTTATGAGTCCTTTACCCCCATTAGGCTTAGGTGTTCGCTTAACCTAGACTCTGATACCAAATGCGAGGAACTGTTTCTTCAACTCTCGAAAATCGACAATAATACATCCTTAGTTTTCACATGCCGCAAATCCAAGTGCTGGAGATGCGGATTCTCAAGGGTAAGAAAGAAAATAAAGACATAACAAAATCTTATATATATTATTTCAACATATAATCTTTACTATGGAAATTTAAATACATTTATCAGAGTTTAAAAATGGACAGTTACAAATATCTATCCTTACAAACGTGGAACACAATAGCACAAGAGTGTGGTGGAAATATATAACAATCTTCAAAAAAATCTTCTAACTCCATGCTTCGAGCTCCATCCAGATTTCTTCTAAACTAAACCTGACTACTAGGCTGTTCGGAAAGATTAGGGCACCTAGGGTTCAAGGAAAAGGAAAGTAAACTCCGGTTCAGCCATGGGACTGGTATGAGAACTCAAAATTATGCGTTTTGAAACAAAAGGTTATCTCATAAGACCAGGCCGCACATAAACACAGAACGGGTTTTTATCTTATGATAACCAAACCATTATTACATAAAAATAAGAGATATTATTTTTAAGTAAACTTATTAATCTTAGCCGAAATTGTCACCGTTATTAAATTCTAGCATACTAGGATCTACAAACAAAATGGCAGGCACTTATTGAAGAATGGATTTCCATACAAATGACCAGGTAAAGGGACTACCTTCCGGCAATACATATCTGGAGGAATGTACCGAGGCCCAACTGATGGTCCTCTACCAACAAAAGACCGACCTACCTCTTCCTAGATAGTATCGAATATGTCATCGCCACGGTCGTTACTGACTTATTCGAGCGCGCTATAGCATACATCATACTAATTTACAACCCGAAGTCATAGTAGGAATAAATATATCTAGAAGGGGATGATCATATCCTAATGGTTGCGAACCACATAGCCTTGCCGCATCTACCCTGTTTCGGTCATTTTCGGGTGTGATGCTTGAGGTAACAATTACCATTCACTTGCACATTTCACTTTGAATGCCACATTGCCATTCCATCGATCACTATTGACTTCTACAAACATATAACTTTTGAGCTCATACATCTCAGAGAAGGCTGTTAAGCTAAGAGAAGTTGCCTTCTCTACCACCAAACAGACGTATATTTATAAAAGTCGGCGATGAAATCGTAAGAATGCAATATAAGACATCTGTCCATACAAGTTCATTTTAGGACTGAACAAAACCGAAGGCACCTTCCTACCATATCCTGTTGGGAATTAACCCTAGGATTAGTAGAGAGAAGTCAATGGGACCCAAAGATTTTCAGAAATGAAGGGACCATTGCTACTCTGGTATTTGGGAGCTAACCAAAATTATCGACAAGCAATCCTTTCACCCCAAAAATCCTCTGTCTTCATACTTCATTTTCTTTATCAGGTCTTCATTTTCCGAATGCATACATACGTTCGAAGTGGTTTTCAGATAGGAATTACCCCAGATCCAACCTCGATTCCATCGAACCAATTATCTATAAAAAGAGATTTTGTGAATAGGGAATCATTCTTTAATTGATTAAATTCTTTTTATCAAAATATCTTTTGGAGATATATATTTCTAAAACATTATTTCCGGTATATGCAGAATTATTAAACCTCTCTTATCAATTATTTTGATTACTTAAAACCTTTTTTTAAATTCCAAATCATTTCATCTTTTCTTAGGAAAATATTTTCAAATCATTTACTTAAATATTAACACAAATTTCTTAATCCAGAACTCATAATTTTGATTGAGTTACAACCATGTTATTTAGGATGTTAAACCAAAGCCAGTAAATATTAAATGAGCATAATCTATAGAAATCATCTAATTCCACTCAATATCAATTCCTGTTTTCAACAAATACTATGGGCGGAATTATGCTGAAATTACTTTTATATTCCACGAATAGTATGAGTTCCCTCTTTTGGTCTTAATACTGAATATAGGAAGATCATCCCCATAAAATCAAAGTTATATTTAACTTAAAGTTAGAAAGTTTAAATCCTTCTATCCCTAACTCGTTTCCAACATTTTGACCTTATCTATCCTTCGTCTAGGAAAGAGACCAGGTGAGCCAAGGCACTGTTTCTCTTGGACATCTCCTGAGTTTAAGTACCTCACATCGAGATCTCACGAATAGAGGTATCCAGTCTACTCGTCGACTTTTAGAGCCAGGGTTAAACCACTTATTTATAATAGCTTTTCTTTAAAAATTTATTTAAACTCTCTTAAATAAGGTATAAAATCTCTAATCATTATTAAAACACTTAGCTATCCTTTTAAAAACATTTGTAAGATATTTGGAAAAGAATCGTTAAGTTTAAAAATAAAATTTAAAAGTTATAGAAAAGTGCTGCGGAAAGCATTTTTATAAGCTATATTAATTAAAACGACTTTTTATTATTTGAAAATTCCTTTTTATTACTCAAATTACTTTTCAAACATTTGAAAAGATCTATGCGATTTATTCCATATTTTTAAACAATTTTAAAACATCATTTTCTAGGAAATCCAGTTTTGGATCCTGAATTGCAAAACCTCGATTTTTTAAAAAGTTTGTTTTACTCATAACTCTAACTCTACTTATTGAAATCTTGATTTTCTTTCTTCGTTGGAAAACTATGGGTATAATAGTTCGAAAATTCTTATCTCGAAGAATTCCGAGCTATATTAGATTAAATAGTACGAAATCGCGAGCCACCGTTACGCGGCGCGTCTATTTTAGATTAATTTTCCATTCTCATTCAAAATTCACTAAAACACTTTTGAAAGTTTATAATCAAAATTATTTTATGTCAATTTTAAAGAGGTTTAGCATTCCATATACACCAATTCATTAAATCATGGAAAGTGATTTCCGTGTGATTATCGACGTGTATTTCCATGACTTGCATTATATTCAACATTCATATTTAAACAACCAAACTTGATGATCAAAGTATAATAAACATCCATTGCAAACATCATATCATCATCCAAAATATAATATAATAGTTTAGGAGTTCTCGCCATCATTTCTTCCTAACTTTGCTAAATGGACAATAGCTCTGCTACGATCACATGAAAGCTCTTGGAATTGGTCCTTAGACCCTTAAGAAGGCTCGGTCAATACTTGAAGAGGATGGCCAAAAGTATAGAAGAGAAGTGGTAGAGCTTTGACCTTGAATTCATTAAATTTGACCCAAAAAATGGTTATCTTCTCTCTCATTTTTACCCTCTTACTTTCAAAGTATGAAAAAGTTGTCAATACAAAAGTTGTAGGAAATTATTTTCTCTATGGTTTCAAAAGAATAATCATCTAATTTGGGTTCGATATGAAGAAGTTATGGTCAAGATAAGAAAAGGTATTCTTGGATTCGTAAAAACGAAGCCGAAAATGAACTGTAAAAAAATGAAGTTTTGACATAGTTGGACTCATAACTAGAAGAATTTCAGAACATGAAAGATGCAGCCACTGGAATTATATATGGTTTGAATAAAATAATTACTTAATTTGGATTTGTTTTGGTGGAGTTATACTCGAATGAAAAGGAGGTATTTTTGGCCATTATAACTGGGCTCGAAAGTTCTTTAGAAAGAATGGTATTTTTAACATTTCTAAACTTCGAATGGGAAGAAGTGATCAACTAGATAGTTGTAGCCACAAAATTTTAAATAGTTTCAAAAAAATAATTTTATGATTTTGAGTAGGGAAGAGGAAGTTTGGCTAGTTGAAGTGGATGAAAGAAAAGAGTGGAGAGGTATTTCTAGGAAAAGAAGTGTGTAAAGTATCCACGCATACACCATCATCTTCGTCCCCATTATATGCTTCATCGACACACCTCCCCCATCCCTAGGCACAGCAAAAGCCTCCCCTATGTACCCATCACTTCCATCTTCTCATGTATGCATATGTTGACTTATGTAAGCTTAAGGGTAATTTTTATATAAAATATATTAGATTTTTTTTTCTCATATATGTTTACATGTATATTTGTATTTTTATATATGTTCATGCGCATGTTAGGATGTGTACCTATGTATTATACATGTGTACATGACATATAAACAACGTTGCATTGACTTGAAACAACTTTATTTCGATAAACCGTTGTCAATTGGAGAACCGATTCTCGGTCACATTTTTACTTATACATTAACTTACATATATATGCAAACAAAATTTGAAAGTAAATTTCTTACCATATAACTAATTAAAATGATCACATTTCATTTGTAAATCTATATAAATAAATATTAATAATTATTTACAAAAGTTGTTATTATACTAATAAAGCGATATCGATTTTTCCTTAATTTTCAATTTAAATGCATATCTTTGTAAGATTATTATAAATGATTTATTATCACTTTATAACTACTCAAAATGAATTATCATCATTTAAAATAATTATTTGAATAATTAAAATAATTATTAAATCATTAAATCTCAGTTTAAATCAAATAAATCAATTATCATAATTAAGGGTATTACTTAACAATGTCAAAAACACATTTTATTTTACAAACAAATCAATTGATTTTATTTCATATTCTTGTTTAATTATAAAAATAAGTGTATATATCCAGCTCTATGCATGACGTTTTATGATTATAGAGTTGTTTATCAATAAAACATTTTTCCGTCATTTTATCGATTCAAATCTTGAGGAAAATATTTTTTAAATATCTATTCAAAATAAGATTACTATTATTTGTTATCACTTAAAAAAAATATTATTTGTATTATCAACGTTTTATTTTAATAATTTCGAAATAAATATGATTTATTAGAGTGAAAAATCTATGGGTCGCTAAAAATACCATTTATCATTCCTTTACGAGTTCTTCATATGGCTTGTACACTGGTCTAAAAATATTCCTAGGTTCTTACCATTGTCTTTTACACACTGTGGGGATTCCTTATTATTACTTCATGAGTAATCGCTGAAATATAATGTTCATATCTTACCTTTCATCCTGTCTTACCTAGGCACTCATTCCTATCTACTTCAATTTTGAAATTTTAGTTTGGTCTTCGACCTTTTTTTTCGAAAATTAAAAACTTCGAATTTTGGAAAATCTAAATCCAAAAACCTTTGTGTTTTTGAAAAGCACAACTTAAAAACCTTTTTTTAAAATAAAAATACTTGGTTTCTTAATTTTTAAAACTTTTAATTTAGGATTTTTGAATTTATCTTACTCGTTAAATTTAAAGAAAATGTTAAAAAAATTAATTTTGAAAAGTTTCTTTTCTTTTTCTTCAAACCAAAATTTTCTTTTGAAGACTTTTTCAACTTTTACTTCTTAAAAAGTATTTAGTTCAAACTGTTTATTAAAATTTCCTTTTAAAAACTTATTTGTCACCCTAAGCCATTTCCTTCTAAAAATGCACTTACTAAAATATCTTTCATAACTTTTAAAAAATAAAAACTGAAGTAAACAAGAGCAACTCTCATTCTACCATTTTCTTACAACTCATACTATTCCACATCCAATTAGTGGCATAATCTCTAGTATCATATAAGGGGGACTTTTAAAAGATGTTTGTAATCAATGCACACAATAGTGGAAAATGTAGAAAATGTCTATGTTCCTTTGTTTTGCCTTTTAATTTCCTATGTTGCTTCTAATTGGATTATTTAGCATTATTTTTAATTTATACCGCTAATAGTATGTTGCATAAGTTCCTAATATTAATTTTATATTTCACAATGCTATTCTATGCAACTTTCTTCTACCTAAACTGCACTAATTTCAATTGTTTTTCTCTTAATTTATTATCTTCTTACTTGAACCATTATAGTGTATTCACCAACAGCTTTATGTTAGGGATCTAAATCTTCTTTTCTGTATAATTTACTCTATTCCAAACTTGTCCACTTCCTTTTGTCCGCCCATGAAAATGTTTTTACAGCTTAAAAATTTTCATTGCATAGAAAAATCTATGAGCTATATTGCTCTACCATTTTCATTTTTTAAAAATAGCTATTTACAAAATTTCCTTTCCTGAAATTTTAGATTATAACAAATTTTAACATCTACTAGAACTTTTTTTTTCTATTTACACTTATCTTTCTTTATAAACAAACTAGCAAGATATACACATTCTACAATTTTTCAACCATTGGTTTTTGTAAAAATCCATTTATGAAAACTTTTCAATTTAACTAAATATTTGTATATTTTAAAGTCAAATATTTGCTTACTTTTTTAAATAAATATTTTTCTCAACTTTTAAAACTATTTTCTATTTGGTTGGACTCAAAGTGGATTTCTATTTGTTCTTTCTCCAGAACTTTTGCTCTCCAACTAATTGACTTGACTTATCTTTTTTCAATATTTGAAATTCGGATATTAACTTGGAGTGACTACTTAACACCTTCCTTCGGAAAACCAACTGTTTTTGGATATCTATAACTATGAATTCTTAATTTTCCCTTTTTTGGACCTACTATACATCATTATTCAGCAACAAAACAGGGATCAACAATCATTGGGCTATAAAGGCCCGATTAGGGAGTCACGTATCATCTAGATTCAGGGACTTTCCATGTGCAACTACTTTATAGTTGGAATTCCTTAACATATATTATAGAAAAATACAAATACATTCACCCAATGTTTTTTAATTTTTCAAGATCGACTAACCTAAGCTTTGATATCAAATGTGACAACCTGCACCCAGTGGGCCTGAAGTTTTGTTAAATCGAAAACCCAAGTCCACCAAAACACTTGGAGTGACTAACCTAGTTAGGTCTTTATTTCATTATGAGCTTATCATTTTCTTACTTTAAGTTTATTTATCGCTTTCCTCTTATCAGGTTCATAATATAATTTTCCATTCTTTTTATCTGTTTTTCCATTTTCCATCTCTATCCCATATTTTCTTGCCAATACTTCGAATTTTATTTTTATTTACTTTCCATTTTAATTGGTATTTCACATTTTATCTTTTTAGGATATTCTTATCGCGTTCATAACTTCCTATTTAACTCTTGGGGTTTACTGCATTTATGCGTTGGAACTATATTTCTATCATAAAAATGTTAACACGGTAGATTTCCATAACTTATCTAAAAAAGGAGATATTCGTGTAGTGTTTATAATTACAAGGAACTATCTTTTTATTTCTTGAAGTAGACGGTACAAAATACAGTAATTATCCCTATTTTGTACATCTCTTCCTTTTTAGGTGTATTCCTTTTCATTTCAAACATCATACTTTTAATTGCTTAAATTTAACAATACATAGAAACTTACTTGCAAAATTACTAATTCCGACGAATTAAAATACCACTTAAACCCCTATAATCTTAATAGGATTCTTTTATTTTACATTTTTGTCCTTTGTTCACATACCAATTTATTATTAACAACTTTACAACCAGTTACTAGTACAAAATATGTAGGCAAGTTTTCCAATTTCATTAAATCATATCATAATCAATTTCGTTAGATCTATTCCATAATCATTACGTGCATACTGTTAACCCTATCTCGGTTACGACTCAGTAGGTCTAGTACGTGGAGATGGCGCCGACTCAAGAGATGCCGACTCAGAAGAGTTGCCGACCTAACAACCCAAAGACTTTGCCGACCTAACCAATTAACAAGGTGGCCGACTTAGTTCGGTGCCGACCTAATTAGTTAAGAAACGCGCCGATCCAATGCCTTATCATGGGTGCCGACTCAATGCCTTTACCAAGTTCCCGACCTAAGGGCTTAAATGGTTAACGACCTAATGCCTTGAAGGATGCCGACTTAGGAAGTCTACCGATCTAACTTGAGTACCGGTCTAGTTATCTAAAGGAGCTGCCGACCTACTTGATGAGGACATGGAAAGGTACACGACTCATACTTAAGCCGGGGCATGTTAACTCGGCTACGACTTAGAACTGGTGATTTAAGTCCGGAGAAGCATGCTTGCCCCATTAAAAGCATGAGCCATGCATAAGAGAAAGGGGGACCTACGACCTAGCTTATCTCGGCAACAACTCAATTCAGACAAGCTTGCTTCCATTAAGTCGTGGGCTTGGCTCGTTAGATCGGCGATGGGATAAGTTAAGTCGGCCACGACTTATACTAAGTCGGTCGCGACTTAGAACTTGGCAAAAATTCCAGACCAGAACTCTCTATAAATAGACGACCACTTCCAACGTTCAAGGGACCTTTTGGCTCATTCTCTTCAAGCGCCGTTACTCTGCCGAATTCCAGACGACTTCAAAGCTTTTTAGATCCAACAAACTTCTAAAGGAACTCCATGAAGGAATCATCCACATTCACCATGGATTTGAAGATGATTGTCAACATCAAAGCTTGAGCTACTTGTTTCACATACCCTATCACTTGAAGTGTGTTGTAATTGAAAGATCTTGTAAAGAATTGTAATCAAACTAGTGATAAAAAGATTAAAGTGGACGTAGGCTGGATTATAAGCCGAACCACTATAAATACTGTGTCTCTTACCGTTTTTCTACATACTTTCTGCTTATTTCTATTTCCCGTACAAACGGGTGGTGCTTTCACAATCACATCTTATACACCAGGGTGTTAGCGTTTAAATTTTTTCGTTAACATTTTGGTGCTTTCACTGAGAATTGAACTCAGGACATCTATCATCATTGTTTCAGAAAGATTTGTAGATAGAGTTTCTTTAAGAACCAGAAGTCTATCCGAAATCATGGCTCCTGGAAGGAAAAGTAAATCTGTGAGATCTGCAAACATTCGAGAGGGAACCTCCACTTCCCCAACACCAAATCAAGCCACTCCAGCTGTTGGAGTTTCAAAAGCGGAATTGGACGCTGCTATCTTTGGGTTGAATCAGCAAATAAATGCCCAGAACGCGCAATTGGAAGCTCAGAATGCTCAGAATGCTCTGATTCTGAATAGGTTAAACGATCTGCTCGGGGCAAACCGTCAACCTGCGAATAATGAAAGGAACTTTGTCGGTAATGTCCATGATGCAGAAACTAGAAACATTCCCGAAAGGGCTGCTAGCCCCTTTGAACAGACATTGCCTGAGGCTGGAGGATCCAGAAATAGGAATGACGAAGAATATCTTTCTGGTATGGTTCGACAGATTATGAAAGAAAGTATGCAAAGGGTCGAAGATGAGAAAGAGTGGGGTTTCGCTCCGAGCAAGACTCCGTTTACTGAAAAGATCCTAAAAGCTGAATTCCCAAGGAAGTTCGTCCCTCCGACCATTCCAGCTTACAAAGGGACAAGTGATCCAAATGAGTTCCTGTACAAATATGATTGGCACATGACAGGTGCCAGAGCTTCTGACGAGATAAAATGCCGCTATTTTCCTGTGTATTTGGAAGGGGTAGCTCTGCTTTGGTTCACAAAACTACCTGTCCGGTCCATCGATCAGTTTTCAGACCTAACCAGGAAATTTAAAGAGCAATTTAGGCTATATGCTTCAAAGGCAAAAGACATCATGTCGTTATCCGGTTTGGAACAGAATCCGGGGGAAACTATCAAGTCTTTTTTAAATCGCTTTAATATAGCGTTAGCTGAGGTGGATAATGCAGAACCCCGCATGGTCTTGACCTATTTGATGAGAGCTATTGATAAGTCAAGTGAATTCGGAAAGTGGCTGAACATGAAGGAGCCAAATTCTCTGGAAAAGTTCTACAAAAAGGCGGATGAATTCATGCGTTTGGAAAGCCGTCCTGTCCCGGCAAAGGCAACAGTAGAGAAAGCTGAAGACAACACTGCTGCGCCACGTAAGAATGGATCTGTGGGACAGAAAAGAGAAAATAATGATGGAAGGAAACAACACAATTCAAAGAAGCCTCGATCCTTCAAGCCATCAGAATATACTCCTTTGTTAGAGACACCAGAGCGCATCTACCTGGCTACAAAAGATTCTTTTGAGTATCCCAAACCTCCTGTTCTCAGAACCGGAAGAAAAGCTGTGCAAAGTGGGAAGTTCTGTCGCTTCCATAATCAGCCTGGTCATGACACAGACGACTGCCGTCAATTGAAAAATATAATCGAAGAATTGCTAAGAGAAAATAAGCTGCAGCAATTTGTGAAGAAGAGTAGTAATGATCCTGCTTCGTCAAGTCAGGGGCAACAAGCTCTTGCTCATCAGCCCAGGACAAATGAGAAGGCCGCAGGACATGAATCTGGAAGGCCAGTTATTAATGTCATCACAGGAGGACCCCACCCAGCAGGCAGAAGCTGGGGTGAAATGGAGAGGTACACTCGAGCTCTGAAACATATGCCAACTGAAGAGAATGTCTTTGTTTTAGAGGACTCTACACCCCTGAAACAACAAAGGACTTTTAATGATGATATTGTGTTCAGGGCTAGAGATTCCACGGGCATTGAGGCCCCTACTTTGGACCCGTTAGTCATCTCGGCCGGTATTGGACCGGCTATTGTCAGAAGAGTTCTTATTGATTGCGGCGCATCTTGCAACATCCTCTTCAAGAAAACGTTTGACCAGATGAGAATCCCGATGGCGGATGTGCAAGCCTCATCTCAGAAGATTGTTGGCTTCACTGGGGAGCCAAAGCAACCAGTAGGAACCATTGACTTGCTTGTGGAACTCGGAGAAGGAGAAAGAAAAGTAGTTCGCAAGCAGACTTTTGTGATAGTAGATGAATTTTCTGCTTATAATGCTTTCTTTGGTCGACCTATTCTTGCTGCATTCAAAGCTGTCCTTGCCCCATGGTGTCTTACTATTAAATTCCCTACAGACAATGGGGTAGGAGTTATTAAAGGAGACCAGAACGCTGGGCGAGAATGTTATATGACAGAGCTGCGAGAAACAAGGAAGAGAGAAATGGGGAAAGATGCGGCAACCCCAATCCGCATCAAAACACCAACCCTATAGCAACTACAGGGCGGACCCTGCACTGGCGAGCATAGCGGGGCACGAAAAGTGATGGATCCTAGAAAGGCCAGTGCGGGGGAGAGTAGGGTGGTACCAGCAGAAACAACGATACCGGTGCCCGTTGATCTGAAGGACCCAAACAAGGTGCTGAATGTGGGTTCACAACTTAATGTGTCAGTTCAGAATGCCTTGATATCTTTTTTAAAAGCAAACCTGGATGTTTTCGCTTGGACCCATGCCGATATGTGCGGAATATCCCCAGAAGTTGCGGTACATGCTCTGAATATTGACCCAAAGTTCACGCCAGTAAAGCAGAAAAGAAGAATCCAAGGTCTAGAAAGGTCGACAGCATTGAAAGAGGAAGTTGACCGGCTCATGGAGAATAATTTCATCAGAGAATCTACCTATCCAAATTGGGTTTCAAATCCAGTGCTAGTTAAGAAAGCCAATGGTAAATGGAGAGTGTGCATCGACTTTTCAGATCTAAACAAGGCCTGTCCCAAGGACTGCTTCCCATTACCCAGGATCGATCAACTGGTAGATGGAACAGCGGGTCATGAATTGTTGTCTTTTATGGATGCCTACTCCGGATATAATCAGATCATGATGCATGAGCCAGATCAGGAGGACACAAGCTTTATCACCGATGTCGGTCTTTACTGTTACAGAGTTATGCCCTTTGGGTTGAAGAATGCGGGGGCAACATACCAAAGACTGGTAAATGCTATGTTCAAACCGCAGTTGGGAAAGACTATGGAAGTTTACGTTGATGACATGCTAGTAAAATCTAAGAAAGCAGTGGATCACATCGAACACTTAGCAGAAATGTTCGCAATTCTCCGAAGATACGGAATGAAGCTTAACCCTTTAAAATGTTCTTTCGGGGTAGAATCTGGGAAGTTCTTGGGTTTCATCGTGAGCGCTAGGGGCATTGAAGCTAGTCCAGCTCAAATCACTGCTCTAAAAGAAGTCAAAGCCCCTAAAACAAAGAGGGAATTGCAAAGTCTCAATGGAAAAATTGCCGCCTTAAGTCGGTTCATATCCAAAGCTACTGATAAATGCATTCCATTCTTCGACGCTCTAAAGAAAGGAAAGAAAAACTTTGACTGGACTCCCGAATGCCAGAAAGCTTTTGAAGAATTGATTCAACATATGGAAACGCCTCCAATACTTTCCAGGCCCGGCGATGGCGAGGATCTTCTTATATACTTGGCAGTTTCATCTCATGCTTTAAGTGCAGCGCTGGTACGGGAAGACAAAAGGATTCAACATCCAGTTTACTATATCAGCAAAAGACTCACTGGGGCAGAAATGAATTACTCCAAGTTGGAAAAACTCGCCTATTGTCTATTGATTGCCTCAAGAAAGTTGAGGCAATATTTCCAGGCTCATCCTATCAAAGTCCTCACTGATCAACCTTTAAAGCAAGTCTTGTTTCGCCCTGAGACTTCGGGCCGCCTTTTAAAGTGGAATATTGAATTGAGCCAATATGACATCACTTATCATCCTAGAAAAGCGATCAACGGACAAGCTTTGGCAGATTTTATTGCAGAATTTACAGACAAGGGTAACAGCGAGGAAGAAACAATCGAGAACTCCCCAACCCAATGGAAGTTATTTGTAGATGGCGCAAGAAATGATTACTGTTCAGGTGCTGGAATTGTTCTTGAAACTCCTGAAGGCCGGTCATTATGCTATGCGCTAAGATTAGAATTTCCTTCAACAAACAATGAAGCAGAATATGAAGCTCTGATCGCTGGTTTGAAAATTGCTAAAGAACTAAACATTCGAGCGTTACAGATCTTCAGTGATTCGCAGCTTATAGTATGTCAAGTCAAGAAGGAGTTTCAAACGAAAGGAGGAAATCTGCCCGCTTATGTGTCAAAGGCTTGGGAACTTTTATGTGAATTCGACCATTACACGATAAGTCATATTCCTCGAGAAGAAAACATGAAAGCAGATTCTCTCGCAAAATACTCAAGTTCTGGCGAAGCCCAATCCTTAGGGTTAGTTCCAGTGGAAGTTTTGTCAAATCCGAGCATTGATGAAATGGATATCGATTGGGTTATGAGTATGTCGCAAGAGCAAGAATCATGGATGACTCCAGTAACAAAGTATCTACTCAATGGCTCTTTACCAGAAAACTCTAAAGAACGACAAAAGCTACTGAGAAAAGCTTCTCGATATATAATCCAGGATGGTCAATTATACAGACGAGGATTCTCAATGCCATTGCTTCGATGTGTATCCAAAGAAGAAGCCAAAATAATCCTATCAGAGGTACATGGAGGAGAATGTGGGGATCATTCAGGTGGTCAAACTTTAGCAAAGAAAATTCTCCGATATGGATATTTTTGGCCAGAAATTAATCGAGATGCTGCAGATTACTCTCGAAAATGTGACAGATGTCAAAGATTTGCCAAAATTCCTAGAGCACCTTCTACTGAGCTCACACAAATGACCAGTCCGTGGCCGTTTGCGATTTGGGGAATAGATTTGATCGGACCTTTACCAACCGCCAAATCTGGAATCAAATATGCCATTGTTGCTGTAGATTATTTCACTAAATGGGCTGAAGCTGAACCATTGGCAACTATCACCTCCAAAAAGATGATAAATTTTGTGACTAAGAATATCATTTGCAGATACGGTGTGCCTCAGAAAATAATCACAGACAATGGTACTCAGTTTGAAAGCGAGGAATTCCAGGATTTTTGCAAGCGATTCAAAATCCAGAAAAGCTTTTCGGCAGTAGCTCATCCGCAGGCAAACGGGCAAGTGGAAGCAGTGAACAAGATCATCAAATCAACCATCAAAAAGCAACTCGAAAGAGCAAAAGGTGGTTGGGTCGATAAACTACCGCTTGCACTATGGGCATACAGAACTACTCACAAAACTGCAACTGGGCATACTCCTTTTTCGTTAGCATACGGATCGGAAGCAATGATCCCGGTTGAAACAGAGGTCCCTTCACACAGAAGAATCCATTTCAATCAAGCAGAAAATGAAAAGCTGCAACTTGAAGCGCTGGATCTCCTTGATGAAAAAAGAGATGAAGCTAACCTCAGAGTTGCAGCTCATCAGCAAAGGATAGCCAGACATTTCAATTCCAAAGTTCGTCAACGCAGCTTTGAAATTGGAGATCTAGTCCTAAAAAGAATTATGACAGCGACAGGTGTGTTTGGGCCAAATTGGGAAGGACCGTATGTGATAGGTCAGAAACTTCTTGACGGCACATTCAAGCTCACCACAGTTGATGGAGATCAAATTCCAAGGGCATGGAACAGCAATCACTTGCGTCCATACTTTACTTGAAAATTTTGTTGAAACATTGTAAAAAGAATTATGAATGTATGATTCCTGTAATTGAAAGCAATTGTGAAACTGATGCAAGTAAATAATGAAAGAATATAAAGTGGATGTAGGCCCAATTTCATGGCCGAACCACTATAAATCTTGTGTTCCTTATTATCATTATATGTTTGCTTTGTTTTCGATATAAAAATACACAAAATGTATTGCTGAAATATCGATTTAAATTTTTGCAGACAGTGGAGATAAAACTTGCGCATAATAAGACCGAGCGATTCTCACCATCATTCAACAAACAAATTTCAAGTCACAAAGACCCCGAATTCAAATCCTAGATAGGAAATGCTTCAATTGAACGGCTAATGATTTCGATAGGAACGAGCCCTTGCTGATAAATTGAGATTGTTTAAACAAACAAACATCCAATTAGGAAGCTAGTGCCCGTTCTCACGAACTTGCCTGGCAATGAAGTACACTTCCTTGGATTAAACAAGCCACTTGTGAAAAAAAAAGGGGATCGCTGAAAAGGCATAAGCAAGTGAACAGAGGAACAACCAAAGCTACCATCAGCGCCACAAGTCCTCTTCGGAGGCACAACTCTTCGGATAATAAAAGACCTCTAATGGGTCATATGCCACAAAAAAGAAAGTTCTCTACTCAACAAAAAAGATTGGAGGAGTCATGACCCTCCAACCATGAGAGAGTAACTTCCAGGCGATGAAAACCCTCTCTGAGGCCCATTTCACCAGGAGTTGAAGTGTTATAACCGCTCTTCGGGATTTCACTTCACCAGAGTTGAAATGTAAACAAAATAAAAGCCCTCTTCGGAGGCCCATTTCACCAGGAGTTGAAGTGTTATAACCGCTCTTCGGGATTTCACTTCACCAGAGTTGAAATGTAAACAAAATAAAAGCCCTCTTCGGAGGCCCATTTCACCAGGAGTTGAAGTGTTATAACCGCTCTTCGGGATTTCACTTCACCAGAGTTGAAATGTAAACAAAATAAAAGCCCTCTTCGGAGGCCCATTTCACCAGGAGTTGAAGTGTTATAACCGCTCTTCGGGATTTCACTTCACCAGAGTTGAAATGTAAACAAAATAAAAGCCCTCTTCGGAGGCCCATTTCGCCAGGAGTTGAAGTGTAGCAGCCGCTCTTCGGAATTTCACTTCACCAAAGTTGAAATGTAAAAACAAAGACCTTCTTGAAAGCACACGTTTCACCGAGATTGAAATAAAACTTCCAAGTGTTGAAACGTGAAAAGGCTTTCTTCAAAGGCACAACTCTTTGGGGGTACACGTTTCACCAAGATTGAAATAAAACTTCCAAGTGTTGAAACGTGAAAAGGCTTTCTTCAAAGGCACAACTCTTTGGGGGTACACGTTTCACCAAGATTGAAATAAAACTTCCAAGTGTTGGAACGTGAGAAATCCCTCCTCAGAGGTACAACCCCCTCCCGGGAACACAATTAAGAAAAAAGACCTCTTTGGAAACCCACGTTTCACCGAGATTGAAATAAAACTTCCAAGTGTTGAAACGTGAAAAGGATTTCTAAAGCATAACTCTTTGGAGGTACACGTTTCACCGAGATTGAAATAAAACTTCCAAGTGTTGAAACGTAAAAAAATCCCTCCTCAGAGGTACAACTTTCTATAAAAAAAAAAATCCTCATCAAAAGCGTACTTTAACTTTCAAAGGAAAAGTAATTTGCCTACTGTGGGAAATGATCGTAAAAAGAAAAGAAGTTAAAGTACCCTTCAGAGGTCCGCTTTACCACGTAGAGGAATTCACTTGATGAGATATGCACATAAGCAAAAGAAAAAAGTGATTTCTTCGAACGACCAAGCGTAAAAACTTATACGAAGGGAGTTGTACTCTATAAAATTTTCTTTAAAGAATAAAATAATTATTCTTTAGCAAATAAGAGTGTAAGTCCCCTCGAGGTATAGAATATTGCAGCATACTTATGGAATGGGGGCAATATAGTATAATTACACACAATATGGTATAACTAAACCAGCAAAAGGTAACGCTCAAGTAACATACCATAAGCTCGCTGCAATATCAAATAAACTCATGCCAAAACAAATAACAAATGTATTCTTTAATTCAAACAAAAGTTTGTACAAACGAGGAATCATTTTATTCAAGGAATCATTTTATTCAATTACAACGCAGGTACAGGTTTCAAAATAAAGAAAAGCGGGGGCCGGTACCCGCACAATTCTCGGCCAGTACATGCAAAACACAAAAAAACTAGAAACTGAAGATCTTCACTTCTTTTTGCTGCCTTTAGACCCTTTACCCGGCCGAATGATCAGCTTTTCAGGTCGACCAGTGGGTATAAGGGAGGAAGGAGAGGTAGGCGCAGCTGGCCCAACTTCTGGCTCCTCTTCAGTGGCAGTGATTATCTTCCCTCTCCTCCTTGATGCTCCTTGCTTCCTTCTCCTCTTTGAGGAAGACTCACTTCCTGGAGTGGCAAGTTTAGATAAAGTTATATCGTCAGAAGGAGTCCGCTCCGGAGATATGTCACCTCCCTCAAGTCCCTCATCTTTTTGCTCTTGCGAAGCAACGGGATCATCCAGGCCATGGAGAGCTTCTATTTGTTCTTCTTGTGACCCAGGTTGAGAAGCAGAGGGAGGCGCCACTTGAAGAGATGGAGGAAGGATCACCGGGGGAGAAGAAGCTTGAGTTTGACTCGGTGCTTTCTCTACAAAGGAGAAAAAACTTAAAATATCAGTATCTTTCGAAAAGAGAGGGGATGACGGCTCATCAAAAGTCGGGAATTCATTGACATTTGAAAAATAATCAAGAAGATCGTCAAGTTCACAAGGAGCGAACGAGCAGTTCACCACTTGAGCTGGTCCGGTGTCAAGTTTACCTGGGGTAGTTGGATCTCTGAGGCTGATTTCATATCGCTGTGCTTCGTTGCTTTCACCACCTTCATCCCCGCCTTGTGCACTTGTAGTTTCAGTTACTGTCTTAGTTGCAGGCGGAGTAGAGGAGCTAGAACCCGTGATGTCAACCACAGGAGAAACTGGAGGATGGACAGAGGAAATAAGCGTTAATTCCTTTCCAGAACATTCCTCTTCCGCCATTCCAGTTCTCATCCTGGCAAGTTGTTCTCGCCCCTTCGCAAGAGCAGCGCGAGCTCCCTCATCCAGGTAACGCGCCTCAAAATCTTCATCGCCATACCCGGCGTCTTTAAACATGTTAAGAGCAGCTTCCCACACCTCGGCCAGGGTGATTTCATACTTAGGACCAAGAAAAGAGAGGCTGCCGCGTCCCAAGACACAATGTAAATAAAAATCGAATAAAGTCGAATTGATATCGTTTTCCATGGTCTGAGCAGTTTCTTCGGCTGCAATTTTGCCAGCCATGGCCTCATCTCGATCTTTTTCGGTCTGAGCAAGTTGGGCTTTTAGCGCTTCAATCTCCATGTCCCGGGCGCTCAGTTTATTCTGCAGCTGGGTGACATCAGTGCGGTGGTTCTCTACAGCTTGTTCCAACCTCTCAGCTTTAGCTTCAGCGTCCCTCTGGCTGGCGTGCGCATCTCGCACTTGTTTTTGCAATACCTCTTCTCTTTGGGTGTAAGTATTAGTAGAAGAGGCAAGATCATCTTTGAGCTGCTTTACTTCAGCTTCGAGTTTTTCATTGTATTCGGCTATCTCCTTCATCTCAGTGTTGTGTTGATCAAGAATCTTCTGCCATTCTGATTTGTCATTTTCCATGGTCAGCATTGCTTCGATGTTAGCCCGATTAACTCTTTGAAGTTCATCAACCAGCTTTTGCCATCCAGACATTCTATCGATATCAAGCTTGACAGCATCGAGATTTCTGTACATAGCTTCTTTGTCGATGGGGACCAAATCAAGGTCGAAGCGTACCCCCCTCAAACACCAGTTCGGGAATCGGCTCTGCAAAGTCGGGGGGCCCCTTTCAACATGGTATGAAGGCCTGTTGAGAAGTGTTTGGATGGCACTTCCTTCAAGAGCAGGAGATTTGGAAGGGATGTCAATAGAAACTGAGGCACCAGGTCTCTCAGATGTCACGGGCACGTGCTCCTCGCCAAGTTTGGTCCGCTTTCTCGAATCCTCAATATGGCTCTTCCCCCTATCATCGTGCGTTTTACGTTTATGGGAATCATCATCCCTTGGGAAAGATTCATGTCGCGTGCCCGCTCCCTCATGACGTTCTTCATACCTTCTCCTCTCTTCAGCTTTTCGCGCAGCTCTCTGCTCATTGGTCTCTCTGGGATCGGTATAGTATTGCTTGTAATCATAGCTGCCACGCCCTCCATAGCGTCGAAAGTCTTTGTAATAAGAACCGCTGCCGCTGCGCCCCATAGAGGAATCTGAAAAGGCAAAAATAGCAAGTCTTAGAAACTTCCGGAGAAAAGAAGTTAAATGTGAACAAATGCCAAAAAATCCTAAGTGTTGTGTGATGTGCAAGCTACGCGCATTAAGCTACAAACCACTCATTGGTGTAGAGGTGATGATAGCTTGGGTATGAGGAGTTGGTGTTTGTGTTGGTGTTAGTCGAAGAAGGGACGTCGCCTCAACTATAGGAGAGATAGTTTTAGACACGTCATCTCTAAAAAGCTCCTGTGAGGTCACTATTATGTCGCTCAACCCATCATAAACATCGTCACCATCATGCTCGGTGAGACTTGTTTTCTCAGTTCCTACATCAGCTAATCCCCCGAGAGGCTGTGAAGGTTCTTCTTCTTCCTCAATCGGGGCAAGTGCCGTCTTACTAGATGACCCCATAATGTCGGTAGGGGTGGAACATTTCACCAATGAAGCTTCGATGTTAGACTCTTTTGATGAGGGTTGTTCGATAGTAACGGGGGCATCCGATGCTTCAGTCGGGGAATCGGGAACTTCAGTCGGAGCTTCACAAAGCTGAGTATAGCGAGAAGGGTGGAGAAGTTCGTATTGATGTAGAAATTCGTCGCTTAGTAGAAACTTGATACTTCTCTCTTCTGCGGCTACAGCGCTCAGTCTATCAAAAGTCTGCCTATGTATCGGATCTCTAGAGGGAAGGGGAAGTGCTGAAAAAAGCAAAGAATGAGATTAGCAATTTGGACCCCGAAAAGAGTTAAGAAAGAAAGTGGAAAGACGGAAATAAATGATCTTACTTCCTACTCTCCAAGAAGCATAAAACTCTGGGGGACTGCGGGCAAAGAAAAATTGGTTTAAAAATCCATGGACACTTTCAGTAAGATCAAGAATGAGCTTGCGGTTTCTTGCACTTCTCACAATGATAAGAGAAGGATGGTCTTTGCTCTTTGCAAACGAGCATAAGTAGCGAATTTCTTCGAAGCTCGGCAGTCGGTCAAGATTTCTTCTGAACAAAACACCCAACCCCATCAAGATAGCGTAACCATTAGGATGAAGTTGGAACGGAGAAATTGACATCCGAAGAAGAAGAATTCGAAGAAAGTCATTGAAAGGTGGGATCGCCCCACTTAAGCACATTTGACGATTAACCGCGACAAAACCATAGGGAGGTCTGTCAGCAGTATCATTCGGTCCAGGAAATATGACATCATCTTCAGCAAAGCCGAATTGAGTACGCAACTGAATAAATGTTCTCGAAGATAGAATAGTCGAAGTTCTTTCCGGAGGATTCTCTATAGGAACAGCTATCGGGAAAGTTTCTTCTTCTTGACTTGCTGCTTCTTCTCCTTGATGGGAAGTCATTCTACACAAGCAATTGGATATTCAAACATGAAGGTGCACGTTTCCTAAAGTGTGTGAAGTGTTGTACAAGTATCAATCAAACAATAAGCAAAGGTAACTGGAATAAAACCTAGCAAACATTTGTTAGTTATAAAAACCAGGAATCTTTGTTTTGAGTTTGAATATGCAAATACAATGTTGATGCAAACAAATCAGTTCAAATTGTTGATACTTTGCATTAATATTCTACTTTAGTCAATTAATTTACAACATTTCATGCAATATGTTCATATCTCTTATCTTGTCTTAACTAATCTGTCATTTGATATGGGCAGTCAATGGCAGTATGTGCGCCTTGGTTTTCTTTGTTTGTATGTTATTATCAACAGGTTTACAACTCAAAAGTGAGAATGATATGTGAAGTGACACAATGACATTCAAACAAATTTAAAGTTGGGGCATTTCAAATCTTAATCCCGGTTCAAGGTTTATTCAATTTAGTTCGGTAGTCCGGGTTAAAATACTTGAAGAAGGCCTATGTTTCTAAGTGTCAATACGTCCAGAGCCCAAGTGTTAGCTCGGCTACGATTCAAAAATTCTCATGCGAGATAAGACTGAGTCGGTAACGGGTCAAAATCTAGGTGGTTCAGCTTGGCGACTCATTTCCTCTAGTTCGCACGGGGGAGATAAGAAGGCAAGCTCCAAGTCGAAAGGCAGGAATTCCTCCAAGTCTTAACTCGGTCACGATCTAAGCTTTAATGTTTAGGTCGGCGAGATTCTTTCAAGCATTATCTCAACCACGATTTAAGGTCGTGTAAGAGCTAGATCGGTCGAAGGCTAAGCCACCTAAACCCACTAACTCGCCTTCGAGCCAACATCCCATAGCATTAAACCCGATAACCCAATAGCCATTTCTTCAACAGCAGCCTTTCATTCAAGCTATCGGATCATCCAATAAAACAGCTCCAAATCGCATAAGTCCGTTGCTCTGCCTTCAGAGATCATTGAACCTGAGTGATAAAACCTTCTTCATCATCTCAACGATCATCTGAAGCCAAAATCGAGTAACCTAAACTTCATCGACTACAGGTATAGTGAGATTCGTGATGGAACGTTGCGCGAAGAGACAATTCGTATTCAAGTGACAGAATTCATGAACCAATAGCAATCTATGATCGAGAAGGGGACGGATTCACTTACGCTCTGAATAGTAGGAATTGCTGGTGATCAGGTAGGATGGAATCGCCTTAAAGAACTCAAGAGAATTTTAATGGCGGAGTTAAGAGAGCAGGTAATGAGAAAGAAGAAGGGGATATGATTTATACCTCGTAGTGAAAGGAACTGAAGCGGCAATTCGCCGGCTTAACATTTGGACCGTGCCCGATCTAATAACGTGCCGACTCAGTGAAGGGCCGAGATAAGAGATGTTTCGAAGCACACGACTTAAGCCTAAGGCGTATACTTCGAGGGGCAAATGTTAACCCTATCTCGGTTACGACTCAGTAGGTCTAGTACGTGGAGATGGCGCCGACTCAAGAGATGCCGACTCAGAAGAGTTGCCGACCTAACAACCCAAAGACTTTGCCGACCTAACCAATTAACAAGGTGGCCGACTTAGTTCGGTGCCGACCTAATTAGTTAAGAAACGCGCCGATCCAATGCCTTATCATGGGTGCCGACTCAATGCCTTTACCAAGTTCCCGACCTAAGGGCTTAAATGGTTAACGACCTAATGCCTTGAAGGATGCCGACTTAGGAAGTCTACCGATCTAACTTGAGTACCGGTCTAGTTATCTAAAGGAGCTGCCGACCTACTTGATGAGGACATGGAAAGGTACACGACTCATACTTAAGCCGGGGCATGTTAACTCGGCTACGACTTAGAACTGGTGATTTAAGTCCGGAGAAGCATGCTTGCCCCATTAAAAGCATGAGCCATGCATAAGAGAAAGGGGGACCTACGACCTAGCTTATCTCGGCAACAACTCAATTCAGACAAGCTTGCTTCCATTAAGTCGTGGGCTTGGCTCGTTAGATCGGCGATGGGATAAGTTAAGTCGGCCACGACTTATACTAAGTCGGTCGCGACTTAGAACTTGGCAAAAATTCCAGACCAGAACTCTCTATAAATAGACGACCACTTCCAACGTTCAAGGGACCTTTTGGCTCATTCTCTTCAAGCGCCGTTACTCTGCCGAATTCCAGACGACTTCAAAGCTTTTTAGATCCAACAAACTTCTAAAGGAACTCCATGAAGGAATCATCCACATTCACCATGGATTTGAAGATGATTGTCAACATCAAAGCTTGAGCTACTTGTTTCACATACCCTATCACTTGAAGTGTGTTGTAATTGAAAGATCTTGTAAAGAATTGTAATCAAACTAGTGATAAAAAGATTAAAGTGGACGTAGGCTGGATTATAAGCCGAACCACTATAAATACTGTGTCTCTTACCGTTTTTCTACATACTTTCTGCTTATTTCTATTTCCCGTACAAACGGGTGGTGCTTTCACAATCACATCTTATACACCAGGGTGTTAGCGTTTAAATTTTTTCGTTAACACATACAATTCATTCTTTATTTACACTAATTCATTATGCGTAAATAATAAATTATCCGAACTGAAATTTATATCTAATCGTTATGCATTTATAATGAACTATCCGCACTGATTATAAATATGCATAATTGAAATAGTTCGTAACAAAATAAATCTGATCTTATTACAAAATATGTAATTTTTTCACTAACCTTTCCAACCATTTCCAAATTTCCAGATCTAATCCATATTATTTTCATTTCCACTTTGACTCCCTATTTGAATTCATATACACGTATACATAAAGATCTACTAGAATATTGGATTAGAAAAGAGAGATTTATGTTAACTACATTTTCAAATTTGGATTTATAGTTTACCTTGGTTGTAGCAAATTGATTTGAACATATTCTCTATCTCCATCATCTTCTAAAATCCGCCAGTGGTGTATATTTTCAAACTAGACTATTTTTATGAATTTAGAGTTTTGGAGGAGAAGCGAAAATGACACTTCTTCCACGACCATTAGAAAATTATGAGTTGGAAGTGAGGATCTATGTCAATATTTATAAAGGTTCAAATAAATGCCAATCGTTTGATTAAACTATTTTAAATCCAAACCGTTAAGGCCAAAGTTTACTGCCGCCATTTACATAGCGCGAGTCGGTCATTCAGGAACCAGGTCGACCGCCATTGGTCGGCCTAGATGCTTTTTGGGTTGACCCGTGCTGTGTAAATTAGGCTAATTATTAGTGTTTGAAAATTTTGTTAATTATGTAGCAAACTTAATTGATTACCGTCATTTGTTTTCGCTAATCACTTTCTTAGCGTTTAACTACTGTTAAACTTAACAATTTTAATTAATGTTAATTTTTGTTATTTATTTTTCTAATTACATATATAATTATTTCCACCTCTAAAATTTCCAAAGTTAATAATTTTTTCGTTTAAACTCTGGTCGGATAATTTTACATTTGAAAATTGATCAGAAAATCACCACGAACCCAATAATGCAAGTTTGGTAGCCAAAATTTTACGATTGTAAAAATTCTATTTTTCACTGTTTATTATTTGTTAATTAATTTTATTTAAATTAATTATCATAAAAAATCATAGGGTGTTATATTATATTAATTAACTATTTAATCTAAGTATATTAAATATAAGCCTAAAATGATATGTTATATGACAGTAAAATTAAAATATATTGTAATCATTAGAAATTTATCACATTAAAAATAATATATTATTTTTAGTATTCCTAGTCTAGCTGTTTCAAGAAGGATATCGATTCATCTGTTAAGACTAGAGTCAATAACGCTCTCTTAATGTTGGACAGTGTATTACTTATGGCTACTAGGAGATACCAAAGAGTTACGTACTTATAGTTATTGGATAACAGTGAATGACTCACTCAAGAGTTTATGTTGGTTAATATAACCAAGATCAAATGGAGAATCTCGAAGTGAGGATATTACACGGTTCCTTCGACTTGAGAATACTATGGCAATATGGAAACTCTACTTTGATTATAGTTAAATCATTGTATGGTGTCTATTTTATGTCTATAGTTGGCTTTGATATGAAGCATTGAAAGTGAAATACTATTTAATAGAGAATTCGTCTCCTCGGTTATAAAAGGTTAGTACTATGGTCTACTGTAGTTAATTCAAAGTCAAACCCTTTGGCCAAAGCAGCATGGTTAATAATAATTATTATCATTGAATAAAGGCTTATGTGTTTGGACTAATCAAGTTAAATGAGGATGATATGGGAATTTTGACCAAAACAAAATTTCAGTAGTCCTAAAACGATATAGTTTTGACAAGGAAATTTGGTGCAAATAATGGTTGCCAACAAGTATCTTTATAATATTAAAATTGGTTTTTTATCGAGAAAAAGTGGAAGCGAAAAAGCTTAATCAAAAAGCCACCCACTAGCTAAACTCATATGTGAACATCAATATTTGAATTATTCAATATTAATTGCTCGCTAAATTATACATTTAAGTCGCACAATCATATGATGAATACTCTAAAAACTACATGATTTAATTAATTATAATCATTGTAAATTAATTAAGTTAATTAAAATTTATGAAATATTAATTACATAATTTTATTCAATTTGTTTGAATACCATTAGTATTTAATAAAATGCATATATAAATGTTATATATGCAAATATTATTATACGATATTGATAAAATTCAAGCACTCAAGGTCAAGATTGAGATTAGGATAATGACCACAGATTAGGAGTTACATATGATACGACCGATAAAATGTTATCCATCGCTTGTGGGCCTCTGATTTTTTGAGCAAACTCAAGGTCAAAATCCCAATGTAAGCGAGTCATACCACCTGCTAGAGAAATCGAAATATTTCTATGTTTTTCTTAGGGGTTTTAAGGAACCTAAAAATCTATAAGGATCCTTATTAGAAAAATGAAGTGGCAACATTTGATTTTTTAATATTGTAAAAAAATATGCTATGTACATTTAAAACTATCCACATCGATAAATTAGTGTGATCGATTAATTTATAAAATCTTTATAATAAAATTGTGCAATTAAAATATTTAAGGTTGAAATAAAAAAATAACTTGTACTTACCAATAATTCTTTTAGGATATTAAGACCCATGCAAGTGCCGAAGTAATAAAAGTACTAAAAATAACCATGCCTTAATCATGTAAGTACCTATTTGCCCGAGACTACATACTATCTTATGTGAGTTTTAAGCTCTAAGCGATATAAGAATATGGATGTTTGATCCTCAATAGATCATATATAATAGTTGTACGGTAACACGTTCGTAATGTATGAAAATAAAGCAATTGGTTTCACTTGAATTGAGCAAAGAAATTATATTGCAAAATCATGTGTACAAAATAATCGAATGCAATAAGAATTTTGTAACGTCAAAAGACCAAGCATTAAAGATCGACCTTGGAATTCAATCACTGAATTGTCACTTTCAATCAGCTTACTTAAGTGTAACTTATTCGATATTCTTATAATGTTAAGGATATCCAAATGCACTTTTGTAAAGAATTTGGTGCGGTCTTGTAGTAAAATTTCCTTTCAAATAGTTCGACCATTTAAAAGATAAGCTAATGTCTAAGAGCAGATGTAAAATAAGCATAATTGGGATGAAGAAAGTG
The DNA here is from genome assembly GCA_030765085.1 of Allium cepa. NCBI lineage: Eukaryota > Viridiplantae > Streptophyta > Magnoliopsida > Asparagales > Amaryllidaceae > Allium > Allium cepa. Next base: position 1,045,460,397 of record CM060929.1, read on the forward strand.
AATCGTTGCTTCTCCTTCATAAAGGACACCAGAAATGAAAAGTGTTAAAAATTTAAATAAGATAATTATTATGCAATGAGAAATATGATTTTTATTTCAAATGATTTTCATATAGAATTATTTTCATTAAAGTTGTTTCTTCAAATTTAAGATAACTGATCTGAAACTCATGATTGTAAAATAGTCATGAATGAAATAAAATTCTATAATAAGTCATTTAATGGAGCTTCGTATTTCGTATGCTATTTTCATAATGATGGAAATAGCGAAAGCATGCCATATAACACTTCTTAGTGGATGGATCAGTTACAAATATTGCTCTCATAAACAAAACAAATATTATTTATGAAATAATAGTTGTTTTTATTTTTGACTTACAATTGACATAGTTTTATTTCAATATGAATATTACGAATATCCGTTAAAAGATAAACCTATAATAATGGTTTTAGTTTTCACAACAAAATGATGCGTTAGAAAATAAAGAAGTATTTGAAATCTTACAATTATGTTGGAATTATAAACTAAGTTACAGTTTTGAGAAGTAATTCTTTGATTATATGATCATAAATCATACCTTACTAGTGAATTATATCCCACGCAACTAAGGACAAAAACCTAATCAATGGGACCAACATAAAAGTTAATGAACTTATAGGATTGATACATATAGATATATAGTTCGTTGGTCTAATGATACCAAAACATTCCATATACTTCATTAAATTCACCGATGGATTATCAAAACATAAACTTACGTGTTTTGATACATATATGGTATGTCTACGATAAGTTTATAGAATATAAAACGGAAGTAAATAGTATGAAGAGCAAAAAAAAAATAAAAAATTTGATTTGATTAAATACGTGAGTGTATTGGAAAGGAGTTCCAAGTGTGCCCAAAATGAATAAAATTGACTCTCAAAAGTCATTCCTTCCTATATTATATAATGATGTACCAATAATGAGTAATAAGACTTTGTTGGATAAAACACAATTTATGATGAGTGAAGTTGAGTTTATTTCTTTCTATAAGGATATGTACTTAAGAGTAAGTATATAAGGTTAAATTTAATTTCATCTAAAACAAAATATACAAAATAATACAAGATAGGATTTGATGATATAACCCCTACATATCCTAGCTCAGAGAGTTAACAGGTGGTGTGAGTTGAGAGACTGCACGTAATACTTATTTGTAAGGGATCTTATATGGACCACACCAAATGTGTTTAGGATAGATTCAATATTGATTAATCAATTTATGTTATGAACATAAGTTTTGTAGACTTAAACACAAACTAGTTTTATACAAGTATTTTATAATTTTTTTATGAATATCTATTCCATTGCATTGAGAGACGATTGTTGTTTCAAAAAAGCCAACTTTGTGATGAAGGAATTTATTTTAAAATTATTTGCATAAAATGGATTTAGATATGATCTAAAGAAAAAACTGACTGCATAAGATGAAATGAAATTAACAAGCCAAAATAGATATGATACATTAGAATGTCTAATAAGAATTCCTACACATATTAAGGAGAAACATGAGTTTCTTATCAATATCGAGAATAGAATTTCCTGAGCTAACAATAAATCCATTAAGAATATTTACTCTTCTTTATGGTATGAACCACAAATCCTAAATAGATTCCAAGTACAGTATCAAAATAAGATTTTGATATTTATACCAAAAGGATATAATCTATCTACCGCGAATGTGTCTTCGAGAAGAAGATCAGTGCAGTTGGATATAGTAAGCAATGTTGATAAGAATAACATCGTAAGTTTGAATTGTTTAAATTAACATAATAGATTTTCCATTCAACGTGCTTAAGTTAATTCAGTTTTTGTATAAAATTATCGCTTGGTATGACTTTGAGTTCTCGTACATGTATATTAAAATAGAAATTTTAAATAATGATGTAGAATAAACTGTTTGCACATGAAGTCCAAAATGTCTCAAAGTCACTGGGAGAGAGAACTGAGTTTGTGGGTATTGGATATAATCCAAGAACTGATGTGAAAGCATAAGCATCAGAGTTAAGCAAATATTTTGACAAAGAAATCAAATTGTTAGAACTTTAGTCAAAATGCAAGGGAAGCATGTGTATGTAGGAAATAATATTAATAGGTACTAAAATATTTCTAGAACTATCAGTAAACGACTAAATTATGATTATTAACAATGTACTCATGTTAAAATCATTTTAGTTTGGTTGTTTAGTTCTTAATATTAGATTTTTGAAATTAATAACTTCTATAATGAGTAAAAAGGATGTTAGGATTGTGCCAAAATGATATACACAAACATCATATTAAATATTTAATATGGAACATGTTAGATGGATTCTTATGCACCAACAATAGGAATCATCGTACATATTGTATCATTTATAGTATCACATTTCGCTTATGTGTTTGATGCATATGGTAAATATCAAATATGAATTAAAATCCTTAAATTATAGTTTAGATTTTTCTCGAATATTTATGAAATACTAGAGAATTGCTTATAGAAACAATGAATTTCTTATGAAAGAGGGCGTGGACTCGAACTTCATAAATGATGTTGAGTATATTATGTCAATCCTAAATTCGTGTTCAATCTTAAGTTAAGAACTTTAAGTTGGAACTGCTCCAAAAGTAAGTAGTGGCTGATTTAACCAATGCAAAGTACATGCCTTGAATAGCATTATAATGAAAGATGTATAAATGAACAAAAATTTGCACCCGAACTAAGAGCGATTCCAAATGTTTAGAATCCTATGACATTGTTATATGATAACAGTGTTGTGATACAGTCCATGAAAAGACCTAAATCTCACTAAAAGTAAAAAAAACATACTCTAAAAAGTTACATATGATAAAGGCAGTTTATTAGCATCAAAAAGAGTTAATTGACAAAGTAGATAATTAAAAAAATAAAGCATGCTCATTCACTAAGGGACCCAATTAGTTTTTGAGAAAACCAACTAAAGGGGTTAGACTAAGACTCCATGATTGACCCTAAATGCAAGTGGGAAATTGATAGAGTTAGGATTATGCCCTTGCGGTAATTATGTAATTTGTTACATATAACTAACTCGATAATCAATCTTTTTCATCATAAAACGTGTTTTCTTTCTATTATATATTTTTCAAATTGCGATTTGTTAATTAATTATTTAACGTAAGTATTTTAAATAGAAAATCATTAAATAATATGTTACGTGACAGCAATTACAATATGCTGTAATCTTGAGAAATTTATAGCACTAACAATAACATATTATTTTAAATATTTCTAGTGAAGATAATTCGAGAAAGGATATCGATTCATCCGTTGAGACTATAGTATGTAATACTCTTCAAATGTTGAGTAATGTATTACACATGCCGGTTGGGAAGCACTAAGGGATTGCATACTTATAGTTATTGGATAACTATGGATTGACTCACTTGATAATTTCTATTGGTTCATATAAGTAAGGTCAATTCTACATAATTAAAGCCCTGCAAAATCCCCCTATATCGCATCGCGCTTTTCGAGCACTACGATATTTCAATTTGGTGCTATTAAACAACAGATCCACATTAAGCCTTGCTCTTTACCACTGCACACAAAATCAAGCCTTTTTATCACCTTCTTTAGCAACATTAATATCTAATGGTTGATTTGACTGGTTTACTTTTTCAATAAAGTTAAGGTAAAGACCTAATTTAAAGGCATAGGCTTTTAATTTAATTTAGAAATCTATTTTTGTCACTAAATCTAGTCCGCATAAATCATGATATTCTTTGATTTTATTATGTAAGCCTAAAAAATGTTTTTTTCCTATACAAATGTGGTGAGAATAAATTAATTTTAGATATTTGGTTTATGTGCAATAAAGTATTTTGGACCTCCATTATTTTTCACTATATTTTTGCTTTATCTTGTAAATTTTTACACCTTCACTACTATAAAACCGCTAGTGCTTTAACTACATAGAGTCATACAAAGGATCTTGAAGTGATGAAGTAAAATTGTTTCCTCGACTTGAGAATACTATTAAACTTTAATGTGCACATTCCATATTGATTATAGTTAAATTGTGGCATGTCATCCATCGAATAACTATAGTTGGGTCTAAGTCGAAGTATTAGAAGTGAAACATTATTCAATAGAGAATTTATTTCCTCGGTTATATGTAGGGCTGTTAATGGGTCGGGTCAACCCGTTTATTAAACGGGTAATACAAACTCAACCCGAACCCGACCCGTTTATAAACGGTTTACCCGACCCGACCACTGTAACCCGATTATAAACGGGTCGGGTCGGGTTGTAAATGGGTCGGGTCAACCCGTATAAGGTGTAAACGAGTCGAAAACGGGTCGGGTCAACCCGTATAAAATATAATTGGATCGTAAACGGGTCGGAACGGGTCGTAAATGGGTCGGAACGGGTCGGGTCAACCCGTATAACCCGTATAAGTATAAACGGGTTGTTAACGGGTCAATTTCGAGTTAGCGGGTCAACCTGAAACCCACCCGTTTATGAACGTGTCAAATTCGGGTTGACCCAAAAATGACTCGCCAACTTAAACGGGTCGGGTTAACCTTCTAATTTTCATGCAGGTTTCAGGTCGTGTTTCGGGTCGTGTTTGGGTCATGTAGGAAATTGACAGCCCTAGTTATATGTAGTTAGAATCACTATTAACTATAGTCAACTTAAAGTCAAAGTCTTAGGCCAGAGAGTACAGGTTGTAATAATTGTTATTATCGAACTAAGAATTTTTTTGAACTAATCAAGTTGAACATGGACGATATTAGAATTTTGACCAAACAAAATTTTTTAAGTCTAGGATGATATAGTTTTGATGAAGAGAATTAGTAAATAATCATTGTTACTAGGTGCCATTATAATAGTAAAATTGGATTTTTTTTTTTAATCAGAAAGACGTGGAAGTGATAAATTTAGCAAAAATGTCACACCACTAGCTAAGGTGATGCATGAATAATAATATTTAAATTGTTCGATATAAACTGCTGATTGAATTTACATCTTTGAGTCATACTATCGCAATGATCTATATTTGAAAAACCGTACGATTTGATTTGTTTATAATCATTATAAATTAATTAATATTCATAAAAATTAACCACTAAATTTAATTTACAAATATTTACAAGGTTATAAATACAAAAACCAAAAATATTTACAAAAATAGACTTTTACAAGGTTTCAGATGTAAAAAACCAATTTACAAAGGTTTTGTTGACTGAATATAAACTCAGTCAACAGAAGGCAGTCAACTAAACATACATATATGCCTTCTAAATTCATTCATCCTCTCTACAATATTTTATGCATATATTCAGATGACTTGTGACAATTCCCATTTAACTGAATGAACAGTAATGGCTATATTTTCTGAGACAACACTTCAAAGAGTTATGACCATTTAATGCTTCTTCTTCGTAGAGGAGTGACTCTTTGAAAGTATACAACTCTTTTGAAACAACTATTGACTACTGTAGATGAAGTCTAAGACTAGAAGTTCATAATCATCTTACTATCTTGAATTCTAAACTTTCTATTGCCTATTTACTCTCAAATGAAATATTGATCACTTACTCAAAGATCGTTACTTGTACTTCCGTAATCACATTGCACGCATTATTAGATTATAAAAGAATATTATATGAAGATTGTACTAGAAGTCAAAATCCATGTTGATAGACACAACATTTTCAAGTCAACAATTTCTTATAATACCTATTCCTTTTCGCTAAGTGAGGTATTTGGTTAGTGGAAATCCAAAGGGGAGCTTTGGGACTGGATATACGACGGGAGGTCTGAACCTGTATAAAAATCTCTGTAATGATGTTTTACTTTATTCTACTTTATTAGTATCTAGCTAGAGTATATACTTATTTGCATTAGTTAGCCATTATAGATATCCTTTGCACTTTCATCTGGTATCAGAGTGGAAGTTTTCGTTAACTGTAACAAAGTTTTTGAAAATTATAAATAATATGGCAAGGACATTTCTTGCGGGTCAATCGACTACACGACCTCTACTTTTTACTGGCTCAAACAATGCATATGGGTCTACAAGAATGAGAATTTATATGGAAGCTAGTAGACTTCAGATTTGGCAAGCTACTCGAAATAAATATTAAGCAGCTACCTTGTCGAATGCTTAAAAAACCGCGGCAACCAATAATGCAAAAGCTATGAACACTTTATTTTTTCTTTGAAAAAATAAATTTTCAAGAGTCATTCTTAGCAAAACTATGACGATTCGGAATTTTTGACGTTTTGAATGGGAATTTTTAGTTTATTTAAATATTCAAGTTTGAAATATGAAAATCAAATTTTGATAAAATGACTTGATTTTTATGAGATATTTTTAAAATGGATTTGTAGGATTTTTCTATAATTTTAAATTTAGAAAATATTTAAATTATCGTTTGACGTTTTCTATTGTGAATATTGTTTGTTTAGAAAACAAAGGAGAATAAGATAACTGATGTATTTTTTATTTTTTAGGATCATGTCACATTGTTGCGCGTGATCGTATTTTTATTGCTGGCGTTCACGATTTGTACGCAAATGAGATATTGTGTAGTGGAAGACCAATAAATTTTTCAAAACAAATAAAAATCAAAGATGCTTCAACAAGCCTTAATGATGATATGCACTTTGATGTGATGGGATTATTGACTTTTGTGTTGCTTAGTCTTGGAGTAATTTGATTTTGATTTGCGATTTGATTTGATGGAAGTATTGGCTTTGGTTAAGTAATTTAGTTTCTTGTACAACTGTTCATATTAACCCAAACCATCATCACTACACTTCATATTATTTCATTTCATACTTCACTTTTCTCTTCTCTTTTTTTTATCTTTTTGTTTCTATAAAAGAAAACAATAACACCCTCTTTCTTTCAAAAATCAATATCTCCAAATCTATTCACTTTTAACTAAATCTTCGAACATGAAAGTCATGTGTTTTGGTCTCTAGTATTTTTGAAAAATGGTCAGACAATGTTTCATCGAGTATAGAGGTGAAAATCATCCTATATCCGTCACGGTTCAAATATTAGTGTGATTTTGACTAGCATAAAATGGAGATTAAAGGCCAAGGGAGTGTTCGTATTGTTGATTCTTGATTTTTGGCGGTAGTCACATGATTTTAGGAGGCCAGTGTTGGCCATAGATGATGCTTGATCGTTGTTTGATTAGCTTGAAATTTCACTGTCACGGTAGAATAGAGTAGGAATGGTGGTGTCTAGCGAAGGTTTAAAGCATGGAGAAGGTAAGGAAGTTGTTGGAGGTGTTGCAGTGGTCGAAGGAGCTTTGGCAAGGTCGAGTTAGGTTTTAGTAGGTTTGATTATCTAGTTGCCAACAACAATATGTTGTGTCGAGCATGGCGAGGTGGTGGTCAGAGATCTATATAGATAAGGCGGTAGCAATGGCAAGTTGGCGGCAGTTATATGTGGTATGAGCGAGGTAATGGAAGGTTGAACGAGGCAGCTTCATTTCCTGGAATGCGATTTCAAATAAAGGAGAACAAGCTAATTTTGATGAATATGGCAAGAGACAAGGTGGTGGGGGTAGTTGAACATGATTTATGAAAGTGAGCTTGCGGGTAGCCTTGGTTCGATGAACGATCGTGTGAGTGGTGGTGTTAGGTGCACGACGTGCATGTTTTCATGCATAAGAGTTGAACGAATGCAAAAATAGATTTGAGGGAAGGAAGGCGAAACTGTTAGATGTGGGTTAGTAGTTTACAAATGGGTATGGCCCCATTTAAAGTTTGGATGAGGAATTTTATAAATTTATTTGTTTTAAATTTTATAAGTTAAACTTGTTATTAAAATTTGATATCTCATTCGTTTTAAATTTGATTAACCCATGGATTTTTCCATTAGACTCATATTGATGAATATAAAATTATGATATATCCTATTGAGAGTTTTAATGAAGTATAAAATACTGAGAAAATAATAGTAGGGAATATAATTACGGTTTTCTAAATATAACATGGTTAAAATAATTATACTTCGTTTGTGATATCCTCTTGGCATGATAAAATAATGTTCTACTACATTTAAATCAAATAGATTATTTTTGACATCTATTGAGCAGAATAAATCTCCATTCTATGCTTGTGAAGTAAAATGATGAATTTTGAAGTTGATTAATATGTGGATTAATTAACATTGGATAATGATGAATTAACTATTGATTGTTAATTGTTGAGTGCCACAATCTTGGTAGCCTGGCTGTATTAGGTGCGCATTCATATACATTAAAAGTTGAAACTTTTTAGCAATAAAGGTAATAGTAACATTGGTTAAGTGCTACGGTAGTTTTGGGCCTCATTATAATATTTTGAAAAACTATTACTTGCTATTTTGATTTAAAAATAGTTTTGATTTGAAAGCTTTTTAAATTGACTTGGAATTTTCTAGGGCATTTATTTAGAAATGGTTTTTAAACTTATCTCCTTTACTTCAACCTGTCTGGAAATGTTTTAAAGTATTTTAAAGTATTTATTTTATAGAAAAGTTGATATAATATTGAGTGTTTATTCTAAAGGAAAATAAAGAAGTTTTTCTCTTATAATAAAGTGATTCTATTTTTAAAGAAGATGGAAATATTTTTGAATAAATATTTGTAAAATGTTTTATGTAAAACATTGTATAAAAAGAACAGGTTTATAAATGGTATTTTACAATAAAAGAGTAATTTATAAATAAAACAATAGATTTATAGATGGTATTTTAAAAAAAGGGAATTGATATCATTTTTATAAATTTGAATAATAAATAACACCTGTGAATTTTTATCAAATTTAGAATGATCATTTTATGGATATGAGATTTATTTGAGATTTATAAAAGCAGTTTTATTAATAATTTTGGGGATTTATCAAAAGGGTTTTATAAACAAATTTAGAGATTTATAAAGATAAAAGTGATTTATAAAAAGGAATTTTATAAAATGGGAAGTTATCTGGGTTTAAAATAAATAGTGTTTTCAAATGACTTTTGTTTTAATCTAAATAAGTATGGTTTTGGAAGTGTAGAGTTTTATGAATATACTTATACCGTTGAGATAAGTATATGGATATTTTTTCAAAGTATTCAAAGTGTATTGAATTGTGAATACACTTATATCGTGGAGATAAATTTATGGATATTTTTCAAAGTATTGAAAGTGTATTGATTTGTAAATATACTTATACCGTTGAGATAAGTATATGCATATTTTCTTAAGTATTGAAAAAGTATAAATGAATAGTGAATGAGTAGTATGCTTATGTATATCTTTGTAAAATGTATTTTAATACAAGTATTTGCAAACTGGTTTTAATTAAAGAAATGATTAATTAAAGAGAGGCTTAGGGTTTCTTATGTGTTTAATCATGCTTGGTTTCTTTTGAAAATAAACCTCTAATTTGTTTGATTGTTTATTTGATAGATAAACAACCAATTATCAAATCGTGACCAAATACACTCTAAAAATATCTATAAGAAACACAAGAACTATATGGTATAGTTATCTTCGTTGATGCTATACTATACGTATAAACTCATTTTGGTCTTCTAGGACAAATGATAAAGAAACCCGTCCACTTAAACGGTTAGGAGGTGGTCTCCACACTTATGTATTGTTTGTTTATTTCTCATAAAGCAGAGTTGAGATTATTGAAAACTACCTATTGGTTTTGGAGCGCCCAGTAAGCGGAGGAGTGAACTTATTAGATGACTAGAAGCCATAACCACTCCAAAATCTTATATGTGTTCTATGCTTTTGTGATATCCCGGAATTTTGGGCAATACTTATTTAATAATTTCCATTTATAATTTATTTTAAAATATGTTATATTGATCTAAAATCTAAATTAACCAAATATTATATATTCAAAACTAATAATTTATCTAAAGTAACAAATGTTATCTTTTCAAAAGTTCAATGATAATTTAATTTAAATGTTTATTGTTTTCAAATTATAATAATTATATGTGTGTAATTTATAATAAATTGATCTTTTAAAGTTAATAAAAATATTGTATTTGTAATATTTCATTTGTAATGTATATATGTATACATTGTAATAAGGAAAGTGGTACAATTTAAATTTAATAAAAATATTTCAATTTATAATATATGTGTTTATATATTGTGATTTGGAATTCTGTTTTTAAAATTCAAATAATTTATGAAGTTAATATTTAAAATGATCTATTTATAATGAATAATTATATTTGAACGTTTATTGTAAATAGGAAATAATGGATTAAACTTAAATAGAAAATATGTTTTCAAAATTTATAATAAACATAAGTTTTTATAGTGATTTGGAAGTTTTGATTTGATTTAATAAAAATGTTTTCAAAAGTAAAATAAAATTTAATTTAATTTATAAAAAACTTAAGGGAAAAATCTATTTTTATTCAATGAATAATAATTTGAAATATAGTACATTGTTATAAAGATTTAGTTTGTTTTCCTTTAAATTGATTTTTGAAAACAAATTTAGATTCTTAATATAATATTAATGTTAGCTATAGAAATTTATGATTAAACTTTTAAAATAAAATTTAACTAAATGTTTACTTTCTTTCTTTTAATCTTGTCTCTAGAAAATGGATTTGTAAATAATTATAAATTAAACACAAGGTTATAAATGCATTGCATAGTTATATATGACATGAGTATTAGTAAATATTTGTGATTAAGGTTTAATATATTTTTAAACAAGTCATTAATGTAATAAATCACCTTTCTAAAACACATGGCATCATAAGAACATAGGAGAATACACTTGTAAGCTTAGGAATCTATTCTCAAAACAAGTGGCATCTTTGTTTTAAAAGAAAGTTTTGTTTTGTTTTTATTAAAGCTTAAAAAGAAAAGTCTGTATATTTTCTTCAGTTAGTAAACTTCTGTAAATTTTTCTTCAACTAAAATAAAACAAGAACGAAATCAAATGCAAAATTCAAAATTGAAAACCAAAGAAAACAGTACTAAAATCTGTAACCAAAGAAGTAAAGGAAGAAGAAAATTTGAAGCTTACAAACCCAGATTCAATTTGCAACCTGAAATCATGATTTCAAACTCAACTGGGAAATCTACAGCAATCTGTAATGGTTTCAAGACTCAACTGGAAATTAACATGTAATCAACATGCAAATGCATAAGAAGAATTCAGTGGTTCAACAGCAAGTTAAAATGCAAAAGAAAAATCAAAGTCCAGTGATATAAAATGCAGTAAAGCAAATTCCAGAAAACAAAATGCAGTGTTCCCTGTTTCAAAAACTCTGGTGAGTAAATTTCTTTTTAAAAACAGTTTTCAATCCTTATCTGTGAAATGTTTAAATGTGTATCTATGTTTGCATGTTGGATATGATGAGGTGAATCATGTTGTTGATTAGGATTACCATCTTAACTTTGATTTATGTTGTACAAACCTGAGCACATTCCTGTATATGAATAAATTGGTGCTCTCTGTAAAATCTGTATCAAGATCAATTAAATAACTCAAATATTTCTGTAAAATCAAAATTAAATTGTGATTTCTGAAGTAAAGATGTTACTAACATGTTGTTCTTGATTTTAAAATTCATTACAAGTAGGCATGTTTGAGTATTACCCAGAAATTTTGAATATACAGTTGACATTCAAAAATGAGAAAATTCAAGTTTGATAAATTTTAAATTCACTTAGTTAATCTGAAACATACTATCAAATTATGAATTTTAATGTAAAAAATGTAATTTTTAATTTAGTTTTAAGAGAGGAATTTAAAATTACCTGGAATTAGTTTTGGGGTCGATTGCCGATGTTTGAAGCCGAGTTGGATGGCGAGTTTTGGCATGGTGATGGTCACGGTGATGGGTGTTGTGGGAAAAATAGTGAAGGATTTTTATGGTGGTCGTGGTGGCCGTGAAGGGGCAGAGTAGGGTTTAGCTATTGTTTTCTATTTGGGTTGGAATTGTCAGAAGTTCGACGTCGTTGTTGGTTTCTGGGGGATCGCGAGTAGGGGAAGGGTTTGAGCGGCTCGTGACGCTTGCGTGGGTGACATGGCAGGACCTACGGTGAAGGGTATCGCCAACGGCAATGTTTTTCCGGTCGAGCTTCTTACATGTTGAAGTGCTAAAGCACTTTTTTTTCGTGTCAGTGATGGATTCGTCAATCCAAGGGGGCGTGGTGGCTGTAGGGCTCAGAGGCGATTTGTGGGGAACGTCGGCGTTGATCGCTGTCGGTCGGCTCCGACATGCATGTGCACGAGCTATGTTGGTGCAGCATTTTGGTTTGGGGAAGATAGTTTAATCTTAGATTTCTTCGGTGGTTTTCTCGAAGATTTTCTCGTGTTCGACTCGTGTGTGATTCGAAGTAGTGAGGAGGGTTGTCGCGATTTCTGGTTTTCATATGAGCTTGGTTACAGGATTTATATCCTGTTCAATTTTCAACTGCAAATTAAAATTTCTGAAGATAAAAGCAAACTGAGTTTTATAACAAAGTTTTAAATAGTTTGAAATTTTTTCTTTTAAAATCTTTGTGTTTACAAGTTATGTTAAATTGGTTTTAAAAAAATAAAATCGTTTGTTTGTTTGAAACCAGGTTTGAACTTTATAAAGAATAAAAAATGAAGTTTCAAAAGTTAAAACAAATTGGATGTTTAAAACAAGTGTTTAAATTAGTATTATTAAGAATGGAATGTTGACTTTAAAGAAATTTTAGTTTTAAAGTTGGATTTATTTTATGATTTAAACTTTTGTTTAAAATAGATTGTTTTCATTTAGTTTGTTAATGATTTATAAATGTTTCAAATAGATTGTATTTGAAGTATTTTTTTAATATGAATAAGTAAAGAAATTTAATAATGATAAATTAAAAGATAAATGTTTTTGTATAAATCAAATACAAGTTTTTGAATTTAAATAATTTATTGATTTAAGTAAATAAAATGTTTGGTTTATTTTAATTTGGTTTTATTTATAAGGGTAATTGAAGTAAATTACTTAATTGACTTAAATTGGTTAATATAAGTGATTAAATTAAGGTAAATTAGTTGTGTAATTAATTAAGTGCAATTAATTACTTTATTAAAAATTAATTAATCAAGTTTAATTAATTATGAAACAATTAATTAATAAGTAATTAAGAAGTTAATTACTTAAGCATACTTTCTTAATGAAGTAATTAAAGTTAATTACTCAGAGTAATTAATTAAGTTTTATGGATAATTTTTAGTTAATTAATTTAGTTTAATTAATTAAAAAGGATTACTTAATGATGGGATTAAGTGTAATTGCTTAATGTAATTAAAGATGTGTAATTACTTAGTGAAGTGATTAATGAATAATTACTAAGTATAATTAATGAAGGAAATTACCTAATAAATAGTAATTAAAGGATAATTAATTAAAGGAAGTAATTAAGGATAATTACCCAGTGTAATTAAAGAATTGATTAATGTAATTAATCAAGGTGACGGTTCAATTGGTAAAGTAATTAAAGGAAGTTAATTACTGATTATGATTAATCAGGTTTGATTAATAATTGTAATTAATTTCATAATTAATTAATAAATGTAACAATTGATTAATAAAGTAATTAAAGGGGTCATTAATTAATGTAAGTAATGAATAATTAATTGTTTAATTAATTAATAAATGTGATTAATTCTAAGATAATTAATCAATTAAGTGAGAAAGAAGTAATAATTAATTAATGTAATTAATTAAGGATTTATGTAATTAATTAATTAGAATTAATTAAGATTAATGATTAAAGATAAATTAATCTGTTTAATTAATTTAAAGGTTAATTACATAGTGTAATTAAAGAATAATTAATCTAGGTGATTAATTAAGAATATGATTAAGGATGATTAATCTACAACTGAAGATTAATTAATTGGATTATGAAGGCGATTAAAGAGTGGTTAATTAATTAATTGTAATTAATTAGTGATTGGTTAAGCAGGATTAGTTGTTTAATTCTCAAGTAATTAATTTGATTTAAGATGATTAAATTAATTATAAAGGAATTAATAATGGCTATTTGTGTATGATAGTTGTGGAATATCTGAATTGGTTGATATCTATTGGATGATTGATATTGAGTGATTGGTTGATACTGGATGATTTGAATGTCTATGAGATATGTGATAAGCTGCTTTGTGAGATGAATGTTTGAATATGAATTATCTGTTGTGATAATGTGATTCATCTATTTGTTTATATCATCCTGAATATAAGTTAATTGTTTAAACCCTTAAGTACAACTTGGACATTAAAATGGCGTTTGGTTTCGGTGAGACCGGGATCGGGTTTCCATATTTGGGATCCGAAAACCACATCGATTCCAATTAAACGTTAGGTCGTTAATCCAAGTGGAGCAAGTGAAGACTCGAGATGTAAGAGCTATACGTCAGTATATCTCCGTGGGTGATTCCATAATGAGTTTGACGGAATAGTGCTTATAGGTTCGAGATGGTGAATCAGAGTGCAAGGGCTATGGTCGTTGACTCTGAGGGTGATTCCAAAATGAGTGCAACGAGATAGTGCCTTCGGTTTCGTTCGAACCCGGAACGAACTTGTATGGATTGAATGCTTTCAACACATCGTCAGGCGGACGATGAGTATTCTAAGTGATATGTCCTATAAAGGTAATCGCAGCCTCAAGCCTCATCAACCGGGAATGGCTAAAACAGGGGAGGTGCAGCATGGCTTCGTGGGTAGCCCCCACTGGAGAGCAAGATTTACTCCTGTCTAGAAGTCCCTTTTTATTTCGGTTGTGTGGGGCGGTTGATCATGACAACCGCCGGGGTTGTCATGTTCGGGACTGTTCAGTAAGGAATGGTCCCGACCTTGTGTTGCAGGGGATGATTGGAGTAATCCTCGGTACGGTGATCTAGTCTACGTACTGTGACGGGCGGTACCCCTGCCATTGATGGAAACCCATTTTCCCTACGAGACTACGGTTTTGATTGTATTACCCACTTTTGTGGCTTGTAGCTGGAATTTAATAGATGTAACAATTTCGGCTATTTCATATTTACTTGAAAACCCTAGACACTATTATAATATCACTGGATTTCCTATCAAATGTTTTGGTCAGCGTAAGGTAAAATTTTTTCCATGTTTATATGTAGGAAGTCTTACGTGATACCTTTTCTTTTCAAAAGGTTTTTCTAAAATTAAACAATCTTAAATCGTTTACTCACACCAGACCCCTGTCTGACCCGAGTGTTTATTTTCTGTTTTATTAAACTCTTGGGTACTCATATTATGTATGAGTAGTCAAGTGATTCAGGTTATTCTTGACAAGTTCTGGAGGAGATATGAAGCAGGTGACTTCAGCGTGTAGATATATATATATATATATATATATATATATATATATATATAGTGATTCCGCTGTGATTGAGTTGTATCTGTTTCTCTGATATACTTGAATTGTAATAACTAGACAGATGTTTATAACTGTCCAGTCTGTGTTGTATTAGCTGAATAACTCTGATGTATATGATATTATGTAATGTTTTATGTGATATAATATAATTTATTCGTTCCGATGTGAGATTCTGATGTTGTCTGTTTCTTTCTTTTCTTTCTTTTTAATGATGCGACTTTCTGGAGATAGGAAGTTGGGTCATTACAGGTGGTATCAGAGCGCTAGGTTGAGCGATTACCTAGGCTCTGGAGTGGTGTCTTCCTTGAGAGAGTGTATTTGTATTTTTAATAAGTATATATATTTATATGTATTCTACCTATCTATTGGATTACCCGTACAAGTTTTCCAATATAAGTTATAAAGGCAGATAAGGTAGTGGTGTGTGAACACAACTACTACCAATGTTTGGAGTTTGAATGTTTGATGTTGGAAGTGTATTTGTCGAGACTGTAGACCTAATACCGTCTCAAGTGAGCTTTGCAGCTTGGTGTATGGATTTCACCGATCTCTGAAGGAAATCTTTTAAAGGTTCGGAGTTTATTTTTGGAGTATAAGTTTGGATTGCGCTCGTGCGAGGGGATTCTCTAGAGTTTGGATCAGTTGGAAGAGCTGAAGCAAGTAATGGTATTTAGCAACCATAGGAAGGAGTTTTATCTGTATTGGAGTGGGAGACTCAGTTCAGCTAGGTGTTTGTGCTTGATCTGAAGTCCGAGTTTCCTGAGTGATATCTGTCTATCTTGAAGACTCTTTTTGTAGTTGGTTGATGTAGTTTGGGATTCAAGGAGTTTTTGGATAAGAAAGTATTTGGCAGCAGTAGCAGTTGGAGATGTTGAATGTGCTGTCAGGAAGATCTCTTGGCTCAACATTATCCTAGTGGTGGAGTTTGGAAACAGTTGTGTGGTCTATTTCTATGATGGTTCAGAAGTTTTTGAGATTCTTCTGTCTGTAGATCGGGCAAATGGTGAAGGCTTGTTTTTTTTCTTTGGAAGCTCAGTTGAGTAGGGTGTTTGTGGTTGAAGTGGACCATTAGTTTCTTCTTTTGAAGGACTTAAGCTGTTCTGTTATGTAAGAGAGAATAGTTTTCTTTCGAATCCGAGCTGGGTGTTATCGCGAAAGTGACTCACGATGTTTCGGAAGTTCTTTTAGTAATCTTTGCTTTAGTTGGAGACATCTCTAAGGAATGTTGGGGCTATCGAAGCGGTATGAGACTTTCTGAATATCTTCGAGGAAGTCAAAGGAATTTGTCCGCATCGGGAGATGGAGTTCTGTTTTGAATCTGGTTCTTGGATTTTCTGGTGGTTTGGCCTAGTAGAGAGAAGAATCCAGGAGAGAGGATTTTGTGAGCAATCAGGATTGATTGGTTCTAGTTTTCCGAATGGATTGCTGTTGTAGTATTTGTGACCAAGTCAGATAGGTCATTAAGCTTTTATGGAATTTGATGGACAATGTTTCTGCATGAGTTGATCAAGTTTATGCTTGTGTTCATCAAAAGCATTCTCATCTTCTTTGGATCAGAGTTATGCAGCGGAAGCATGGTGGAAGCTATTCTAGAATAGAAGCAACTTCGGATTCATCAAAGGATTTGTGTTTTCTTGGATTTAAGGTTTTCTTTAGGAAGTTCTTTCGGGATCTGAAGGCTTGGATGTCAGGAGCATCTGTTCTGTTTTCCGGATAGGGGAAGCAAGTTTGAAGTTCTTGATGCTTGTATGGTAGATTGATGTTTGGATTTCGATGGATTTTTGGGAGAATCATCTTGTTGAGTAGAATCATGAAGTCATCTCATTCTTGATCCAGTTTTGATTTGTGAAGCATCTGTGAAGTTTGGTTGATAAGGATGGTTGAGGGCAATCCAGGATCAACAGAGGTTGTGATCAAGAGACGAAGAGATTCGGAATTCACGGTCGGAGATTTAAATTTTGGATAAGTTTTCTCCGATCATAAGAGCATTGAGAATGGGTAAGATGGGAAGCTAGCTCAAGAGTGTATGGGAATCTTTCTGTATTCTCTTAAGGATAAGTGTTTGATCTATCACTGGTTTAAAACCAGCAGATCATGGAGATTTGGAAGTTAATCGGATTGTCAGTGATCCGATATTCTGTTTAGATTGTAGATCTAGATATAGGAGTTCTAGATCTGAGTAGGGCAGTTAGTTTAGATTCTGTACGGCGAGTAACCCGGCGTTTGTACTTGGGAAACTCTAGGAAATTCTGTCCAGAATTTTTCTGGATAGTTAGAATTGAATTGTTTGAATTGGATGTTATGGTTTCTAGTATATGGTTGATAGCATTTGTTGCTATTTTAAAATTAAAATATGTATGAGATTATTAAATTATCTTTGCTTTTAATTTCGGGGACGAAATTCTTTTAAAGGGGGAGGAATGTGATATCCCAGAATTTTGGGCAATACTTATTCAATAATTTCCATTTATAATTTATTTTAAAATATGTTATATTGATCTAAAATCTAAATTAACCAAATATTATATATTCAAAACTAATAATTTATCTAAAGTAACAAATGTTATCTTTTCAAAAGTTCAATGATAATTTAATTTAAATGTTTATTCTTTTCAAATTATAATAATTATATGTGTGTAATTTATAATAAATTGATCTTTTAAAGTTAATAAAAATGTTCTATTTGTAATATTTCATTTGTAATGTATATATATACATTTTATAAGGAAACTGGTTCAATTTAAATTTAATAAAAATATTTCAATTTATAATATATGTGTTTATATATTGTGATTTGGAATTCTGTTTTTAAAATTCAAATAATTTATGAAGTTAATATTTAAAATGATCTATTTATAATGAATATTTATATTTGAACGTTTATTGTAAATAGGAAATAATGGATTAAACTTAAATAGAAAATATGTTTTCAAAATTTATAATAAACATAAGTTTTTATAGTGATTTGGAAGTTTTGATTTGATTTAATAAAAATGTTTTTCAAAAGTAAAATAAAATTTAATTTAATTTATAAAAAACTTAAGGGAAAAATCATTTTTATTCAATGAATAATAATTTGAAATATAGTACATTGTTATAAAGATTTAGTTTGTTTTCCTTTAAATTGATTTTTGAAAACAAATTTAGATTCTTAATATAATATTAATGTTAGCTATAGAAATTTATGATTAAAATTTTAAAATAAAATTTAACTAAATGTTTACTTTCTTTCTTTTAGTCTTGTCTCTAGAAAATGGATTTGTAAATAATTATAAATTAAACACAAGGTTATAAATGCATTGCATAGTTATATATGACATCAGTATTAGTAAATATTTGTGATTAAGGTTTAATTTATTTTTAAACAAGTCATTAATGTAATAAATCACCTTTCTAAAACACATGGCATCATAAGAACATAGGAGAATACACTTGTAAGCTTAGGAATCTATTCTCAAAACAAGTGGCATCTTTGTTTTAAAAGAAAGTTTTGTTTTGTTTTTATTAAAGCTTAAAAAGAAAAGTCTGTATATTTTCTTCAGTTAGTAAACTTCTGTAAATTTTTCTTCAACTAAAATAAAACAAGAACGAAATCAAATGCAAGATTCAAAATTGAAAACCAAAGAAAACAGTACTAAAATCTGTAACCAAAGAAGTAAAGGAAGAAGAAAATTTGAAGCTTTCAAACCCAGATTCAATTTGCAACCTGAAATCATGATTTCAAACTCAACTGGGAAATCTACAACAACCTGTAATGGTTTCAAGACTCAACTGGAAATTAACATGTAATCAACATGCAAATGCATAAGAAGAATTCAGTGGTTCAACAGCAAGTTAAAATGTAAAAGAAAAATTCAAAGTCCAGTGATATAAAATGCAGTAAAGCAAATTCCTGAAAACAAAATGCAGTGTTCCCTGTTTCAAAAACTCTGGTGAGTAAATTTCTTTTTAAAAACAGTTTTCAATATTTCATTTGTTGATCTATGAAATGTTTAAATGTGTATCTATGTTTGCATGTTGGATATGATGAGGTGAATCATGTTGTTGCTTAGGATTACCATCTTAACTTTGATTTATGCTGTACAAACCTGAACACATTCCTGTATATGAATAAATTGGTGCTCTCTGTAAAATCTGTATCAAGATTAATTAAATAACTCAAATCTTTCTGTAAAATCAAAATTAAATTGTGATTTCTAAAGTAAAGATGTTACTAACATGTTGTTCTTGATTTTAAAATTCATTACAAGTAGGCATGTTTGAGTATTACCCAAAAAAATTTGAATATACAGTTGACATTCAAAAATGAGAAAATTCAACTTTGATAAATTTTAAATTCACTTAGTTAATTTGAAACATACTATCAAATTATGAATTTTAATGTAAAAATTGTAATTTTTAATTTAGTTTTAAGAGAGGAATTTAAAATTACCTAGAATCAGTTTTGGGGTCGATTGTCGATGTTTGAAGCCGAGTTGGATGGCGAGTTTTGGCATGGTGATGGTCACGGTGATGGGTGATGTGGGAAAAATAGTGAAGGATTTTTATGGTGGTCGTGAAGGGGCAGAGTAGGGTTTAGCTGTTGTTTTCTATTTGGGTTGGAATTGTCAGAAGTTCGGCGTCGTTGTTGGTTTCTGGGGGATCGCGAGTAGGGGAAGGGTTTGAACGGCTCGTGACGCGTGCGTGGGTGAAATGGCAGGACCTACGGTGAAGGGTATCGCCAACGGCAATGTTTTTCCGGTCGAGCTTCTTACCTGTTGAAGTGCTAAAGCACTTTTTTTTCGTGTCAGTGATGGATTCGTCAATCCAAGGGGGCGTGGTGGCTGTAGGGGTCAGAGGCGATTTGTGGGGAACGTCGGCGTTGATCGCCGTCGGTCGGCTCCGGCGTGCATGTGCACGAGCTATGTTGGTGCAGCATTTTGGTTTGGGGAAGATAGTTTAATCTTAGATTTCTTTGGTGGTTTGCTCGAAGATTTTCTCCTGTTCGACTCGTGTGTGATTCGAAGTAGTGAGGAGGGTTGTCGCGATTTCGGGTTTTCATATGAGCTTGGTTACAGGATTCATATCCTGTTCAATTTTCAACTGCAAATTAAAATTTCTGAAGATAAAAGCAAACTGAGTTTTATAACAAAGTTTTAAATAGTTTGAAATGTTTCCTTTTAAAATCTCTGTGTTTACTAGTTATGTTAAATTGGTTTTAAAAAAATAAAATAGTTTGTTTGTTTAAAACCGGGATTGAACTTTATAAAGAATAAAAAATGAAGTTTCAAAAGTTAAAACAAATTCGATGTTTAAAACAGGTGTTTAAATTAGTATTATTAAGAATGGAATGTTGACTTTGAAGAAATTTTAGTTTTAAAGTTGGATTTATTTTATAATTTAAACTTTTGTTTAAAATAGATTGTTTTCATTTAGTTTGTTAATGATTTATAAATGTTTCCCACAGCTTCGGCAGATCGCTTAGCCCCGTTCATCTTCGGCACAAGAGCGCTCGATCAGTGAGCTATTACGCACTCTTTCAAGGGTGGCTGCTTCTAGGCAAACCTCCTGGCTGTCTCTGCACTCCTACCTCCTTTATCACTGAGCGGTCATTTAGGGGCCTTAGCTGGTGATCCGGGCTGTTTCCCTCTCGACGATGAAGCTTATCCCCCATCGTCTCACTGGCCGACCTTGGCCCCTGTAATTTTGGGGTCATAAGATTGTATTTGAAGTATTTTTTTAAATATGAATAAGTAAAGTAATTTAATAAGATAAATTAAAAGATAAATGTTTTTGTATAAATCAAATACAATTTTTTGAATTTAAATAATTTATTGATTTAAGTAAATAAAATGTTTGGTTTATTTTAATTTAGTTTTATTTATAAGGGTAATTGAAGTAAATTACTTAATTTACTTAAATTGGTTAATATAAGTGATTAAATTAAGGTAAATTAGTTGTGTAATTAATTAAGTGTAATTAATTACTTTATTAAAAATTAATTAATCAAGTTTAATTAATTAAGAAATAATTAATTAATAAGTAATTAAGAAGTTAATTACTTAAGCATACTTTCTTAATGAAGTAATTAAAGTTAATTACTCAGAGTAATTAATTAAGTTTTATGGATAATTTTTAGTTAATTAATTTAGTTTAATTAATTAAAAAGGATTACTTAATGATGGGATTAAGTGTAATTACTTAATGTAATTAAAGATGTGTAATTACTTAGTGAAGTGATTAATGAATAATTACTAAGTGTAATTAATGAAGGAAATTACCTAATAAATAGTAATTAAAGGATAATTAATTAAAGGAAGTAATTAAGGATAATTACTCAGTGTAATTAAAGAATTGATTAATGTAATTAATCAAGGTGATGGTTTAATTGGTAAAGTAATTAAAGGAAGTTAATTACTAATTATGATTAATCAGGTTTGATTAATAATTGTAATTAATTTCATAATTAATTAATAAATGTAACAATTGATTAATAAAGTAATTAAAGGGGTCATTAATTAATGTAATTAATGAATAATTAATTGTTTAATTAATTAATAAATGTGATTAATTCTAAGATAATTAATCAATTAAGTGAGAAAGAAGTAATAATTAATTAATGTAATTAATTAAGGATTTATGTAATTAATTAATTAGAATTAATTAAGATTAATGATTGAAGATAAATTAATCTGTTTAATTAATTTAAAGGTTAATTACATAGTGTAATTAAAGAATAATTAATCTAGGTGATTAATTAAGAATATGATTAAGGATGATTAATCTACAACTGAAGATTAATTAATTGGATTATGAAGGCGATTAAAGAGTGGTTAATTAATTAATTGTAATTAATTAGTGATTGGTTAAGCAGGATTAGTTGTTTAATTCTCAAGTAATTAATTTGATTTAAGATGATTAAATTAATTATAAAGGAATTAATAATGGCTATTTGTGTATGATAGTTGTGGAATATCTGAATTGGTTGATATCTATTGGATGATTGATATTGAGTGATTGGTTGATACTGGATGATTTGAATGTCTATGAGATATGTGATAAGCTGCTTTGTGAGATGAATGTTTGAATATGAATTATCTGTTGTGATAATGTGATTCATCTATTTGTTTATATCATCCTGAATATAAGTTAATTGTTTAAACCCTTAAGTACAACTTGGACATTAAAATGGCGTTTGGTTTCGGTGAGACCGGGATCGGGTTTCCATATTTGGGATCCGAAAACCACATCGATTCCAATTAAACGTTAGGTCGTTAATCCAAGTGGAGCAAGTGAAGACTCGAGATGTAAGAGCTATACGTCAGTATAACTCCGTGGGTGATTCCGTAATGAGTTTGACGGAATAGTGCTTATAGGTTCGAGATGGTGAATCAGAGTGCAAGGGCTATGGTCGTTGACTCTGAGGGTGATTCCAAAATGAGTGCAACGAGATAGTGCCTTCGGTTTCGTTCGAACCCGGAACGAACTTGTATGGATTGTATGCTTTCAGCACATCGTCAGGCGGACGATGAGCATTCTAAGTGATATGTCCTATAAAGGTAATCGCAGCCTCAAGCCTCATCAACCGAGAATGGCTAAAACAGGGGTGGTGCAGCAAGGCTTCGTGGGTAGCCCCCACTGGAGAGCAAGATTTACTCCTGTCTAGAAGTCCCATTTTATTTCGGTTGTGTGGGGCGGTTGATCATGACAACCGCCGGGGTTGTCTTGTTTGGGACAGTTCAGTAAGGAATGGTCTCGACCTTGTGTTGCAGGGGATGAAAGGAGTAATCCTCGGTACGGTGATCTAGTCCACATACTGTGACGGGCGGTACCCCAGTAGCCCTGCCATTGATGGAAACCCATTTTCCCTACGAGACCCTACGGTTTTGATTGTATTACCCACTTTTGTGGCTAGTAGCTGGAATTTAATAGATGTAACAATTTCGGCTATTTCATATTTACTTGAAAACCCTAGACACTATTATAATATCACTGGATTTCCTATCAAATGTTTTGGTTAGCGTAAGATAAAAACTTTTCCATGTTTATGTATGGGAAGTCTTACGTGATAACTTTTCTTTTCAAAAGGTTTGTCTAAAATTAAACAATCTTAAATCGTTTACTCACACCAGACCCCTGTCTGACCGAGTGTTTATTTTCTGTTTTATTAAACTCTTGGATACTCATATTATGTATGAGTAGTCAAGAGATTTAGGTTATTCTTGACAAGTTCTGGAGGAGATATGGAGCAGGTGACTTCAGCGTGTAGATATATATATATATATATATATATATATATATATATATAGTGATTCCGCTGTGATTGAGTTGTATCTGTTTCTCTGATATACTTGAATTGAATAACTAGACAGATGTTTATAACTGTCTAGTCTGTGTTGTATTAGCTGAATAACTCTGATGTATACGATATTATGTAATGTTTTATGTGACATAATATAATTTATTCGTTCCGCTGTGAGATTCTGATGTTGTCTGTTTCTTTCTTTTCTTTCTTTTCTCTTTTCTATCCCTTTCTTTCTTCTTAGTGATGCGACTTTCTGGAGATAGGAAGTCGGGTCGTTACAGCTTTAGAAGAGATTCGTACTGTAGTTTAAGATGTGGGAATCCATGTGTGATTTCAAGACCCATTAATGTATGAGAATCCATGTGTGATTCTAAGATCTGTTGAGATGTAGGAATCCATGTGCGATTCCAAGACCTATTGAAGTATGAGAATCTATGTGTGTTTCCAAGATCTATTCGAGTAGTGACTCGTGTGCTCGAATATTGAATATAGCCTCACTAGTGGAGATGACTAAATTAGAGATAGGATGCATAACTACTAGGATTTAGCTACCTAGGAGGGTTTATGAACTCCATCCTAGGGATACCTTTAGACATACATGCAGGAGTGATGCACTTAGCCTCCTATAGTGTGGGCCAACTATATATTTCCTATGTAAAACACTTGGGATATATGTTGCTTCAAAAGGATATCTCTACTCCTTATGAATAAGGATCATTCTCGAAGTATTGCGGACGCCTCCGTGGTACCCTACATAATTAGTGTATGCGCCTTAGCAGTTTGATTAGTATACCTATTTTTACTGTGTTGTACACTCATGCATAACACAACTATTTCTTATGTGTTTTTAACTCTGGATAGTATTATAATATCATTGGATTTTCTACTAAGAATGGTCTGGTTACCGTAAGATAAATCACGTCCGTGTTTATGTGCGGTGTGGTCTTATGAGTTACCTTTATTTTTGAAAGGTTTTATAATATTAAAAATCAATTTGATTGTATTTCTCCTGCTGGTTTACCAAACTGATATGGGCGTTATTTTCTTATAATGCTCAAGTCCGCTCGAGCATATTTCTAGATTTAACTACAGATGCTTTGGAGCAGCAGGAGACGAGCTTGCCTCCAAGATGTATTTAGTATCTTTATATCCACAACATTTGTATTGTTGTATTTATCAACAATTGTGAAGACATGCTGTTATAACTATCCAAGCTGATGAAAGCTTATTATTAATTGATGCATATATACTATGGTTTTCTTTTGTAAAGATCATTGATATATTATAGATTACTCATCATGTTGTTAGATTCTATTTTTGTCTTTCCATTCCAATCACCCTAATAATCTGTCTTTTCAGCACTTGGATGTTCTGCACATGAATACCGTGATTGTAATTGTATCGATTTTTGAGGGTCGAAAAGGCTGGTTGTTACATGTGGTATCAGAGCTTAGATTAAACGATCACCTAGGCCTTGGTGGGGTAAACTCATTAGAGATAGAGTAAGTGGCATTCTGAAATGAGTTTGAGTAAATATGAGAGCGTATTTGTTAGTGCTATAAAATTGTTTAATAATGTGTTGATTAACTTGTTGAGTGGCTTATGAATTTTAGTCGATGCACTTGATCAAACATTATCGATAGGGGTTTCTTAACACTTGAATAAGAAAAACCGACATATTATGTTTTAAAATTGGTAAATGAAGTAATTTTATCTAGAATTACATATTATATATAAAAGAATAATTTCTAACAATGAATATAGATTTATGATAAGTTTATTTGTTACGAAAAAATAATATCCAATTATTATCCTTTATTGTTTGATTGGTTGTGCTTGGCCAGTTTATGAGCAGTTTTATCTTTCCAATGCATAGATTGGGTATCTAGTATGTGTGGGAATATTGAAACGAACATCTTTTGAATTAAGTTTCATAGCTTGACTATAAGGCGTTCAATGATAAACTTGGTTAAAGTTTATTTTTAATAAAAGTTATTTATTTTAATCTAAACAAAGATGTACATTTGTGAAGTGTAATTATATAAGTATGGTTTATAAATATAGTTTATAAATAAAAATGATTCAAAATTGGGAATTTGAGAATTTAAATTTCGGGTATTTTAAAAATGTTTTCAAAGTTTTGGGGAAAATAATAATAGTATTATTTGAAAGTATTGATGAATAGAGATATTTTAAAAGGATTTTAAAAGGGATAGAAAGCACTGAACTAACTTCTATAGCTGGAAAATATTTTTGGTGATGACTACAACATCATCGACATTCTTTTTCGAGTTTCTAAGTGGGAGAATGCTACCATAGTAGTTTTGCTTCAGAATTTTTTTCGTAAAACAGATCCTGTTATAAATTCCTAAAAAGTGTGATTTGTTATACAACAGGAGATATTTAAATAATTATTATTTGAAAATGATTTGAAATAAAAACCCAGTGTTTAGTTCTCAAGTTTTCTATTAAGTTATTTTATTGATGCATGTATCCTATGCATCAAGGTAATTTGGTTTGTGCATCTCCTTCTGTTATATTGTTTGGTAGTTTTCATTTGTTGAAATAAATGGAACCTTTGACGATTTTGGACAGTCAAAAACTTCTGATTTAGTTGAGAACTTGAAGCTAATTGTTTGTAAAAATATGAAAATAGATTTTTATAACTCTAAAATGTAAAGACAGCAAGTGAAAACAAGTTTTAAATTTGTTGAACACCCTGGTAAGTAAACAGATACGATAATGTATATACACTCTCATGATATTGTAGGGTATTATACAAGTTTTAAACTTGAGTTAAATTTTTATGAAATATTTTCATAAATGATTTTCAAAGTAAAAGAATTTGGTATAATTAAGAATCAATAATAATAAGTACGTAAGTTGTACGTAAATCATTTCTACGCACGGTTCTTAATCCAAGATTCGAGTACATGACTTTAAGGTAATTTACATTGACCCAAATAAGGATTTATCACTTGATTCTTGACGACAAGCACATAGTGAGGGTCACTTGATATGTTACCAATGTTTTCTATCATAGTATACGGCCATGCAAGGAGAACATATGTTTCTAATCAAGGAGCATGATCGAAGTCCGCAATAGGGAAGTCGGGCGAGTGATACTAGTTCAAAAGAAAATTTTCTGTATTCGAGTAAGTTATCGAATCAGATATTGCGTATGGATGACTTATATAAATCGTATGGGCTTAAAGGAAATGTTAAGTATTTATGTGGGCTTATTTCTTTCCTGGTTTGATAATGATGGAATTTCGAGGACAAAATTCTTTTAAGGGGAAGAACTGAACGACTGGGAACTTTTAACATTTCAAATGAGAATCGCTAATTTATTTAAATATTCAAACTTGATTCGAATTTAATAAATAATAAGAAAATAAACATTTGATAAAAATGAGAATGTGCAGGTCGGGTAGTGTTCTGACTTGATTTTTAATGAGATATTTTAAAAATAGATTAATAGGATTTTTCCATAATTTTAATTTGAAAAATATTTAAATTATCTTTTGACGTATTCTATGGTTAATGTTGTTTGTTTTGAATACAAAAGATAATAAAATAACGGGTGTATTTTTTTTTTTTTTGGGATCGTGTCACGTTGTCGTGTGCGATCATATTTTTATTTCTATCTTTCAAGGTCTGTAAGCGAGCGAGATATTGTGTAGCAGAAGACTGCCAAACTCATTCAAACCAAATCTAAAACAAAGATTTTAAACAAGCCTTAATAGTGATTTGCACTTTGATGTGATGGGATTATTGATTTTTGTGTTGCTTAGTCTTGAAGTAATTTGATTTTGATTCGCCTTTTGATTTGATGGAAACTTTAGTTAAGTAATTTGGTTTTGCGTATAAGTGCTCATATCAACTCACACCATCATTGTAACGACCCAGAATTTTTAGAAATTAAAATTTTAATATTTAATTAATTTTAAATATTAATAAGTGAATTTTTAAGTCAAATAAATTTTTATTTGAATTATTGGATTTAATTGAATAATTAAATCGATAATTTAATATGTTAAATTATGGAAATAATTGAAAATTGAGTTAAATATGATTGAAAATGATTTGTAAAATTTTATTTTATCATATTGGAGTTAGAACGATATTTTAGAACTTTTAAAATCAATTTAAGAGTTAATTTGTGAAAATTGAATATTTTAATATTAAAATCGACTAGTGAAAATAGTCAATTTTTGAACAGTCTCAGAATTGAACGAAACCAGTTCCATTGGATCCGTAATAGTTAATTATTATCGGATTTCAAATTTCGTGTCAATCGGAGTTATCGTTTGATCGTGGCAGCTCGAAACGCATCGAATTATTTTTAATTTTAATTTGGCGAGTTAAAATAGCCATTTTTCAAAAAGTCTCGGATTTCGACGAAACTAGTTTCATCGGATCCGTAATGTGATATTATTGTAAGTTTTCAAATTTCGTGTCAATTGGATTTACCGTTTGTCCGGTACAAATTAAAACGCCTAGAAAATCGATTAAATCGGTTTAATTTAAATTGAACGTTTATAGCCATAACTCGCACAGATGTCCGAATTAGCTTTCGAAACCTGTTCCATTGTGTCCGGAATGCGGGGTAAACCGTAGAAACGCTGGTTACGGCGCGTAAATCGGAGTTCGGAATTTCCGAATGAATAGTGTTCGATTTTTTTTCCTATAAATACACCATTCACAAACAAAAAAATAAAAAAAAAATTTAAACCCTAGTTTCATCACGCAGCCGCCACCCCTAGAAACAACGGCCGAAAATCAATGACCTTCCTCCCCAAATATCTTTCAATCCACTAACAATTACAACAAACGTTCAACTACAATGTTGAAGAGGGCAACACGAACTACAGATCCAACGGTGGATTCGTGTTGAAGTGGCTTCGATTTTCCAAAAATCGAGCGTGAATGCCTGGAAGTCGCACGCGTTTCTAGGCAGAAAGACACGACCGGGTGTGGCCGGACCTTCGGCGGTGGTAGGGGGGAGCTAGGCGCACGAAATGATGGTTCTTGATCATGTCGAAGTGGTGTGTGGTCGGTGAAAAATTTAACCCTAAATTCATATTATGGGTTCGGCCGTGTTTCATCTACCTGGGCATGTCGCGTGAACGAGAGGGAGAAGGAGGGGGTGCGCACGGTTCTGATGCAGGGGGGTTTAGATCCAAGGGCCCAGATTTTCTTAGGTTTAAAAATTTAAAAATTATGTTGTAATTGTTTATATGAAAATTCGTAGAAACTTGTAAAATTGATATCTTTTTCATACGAGGTCGAAAACGCGCGAAACCAGTTGCGTTGGAATCGTATGGACGAGCACTACGCGATGAAATTGGATTGGAGTCGTTTGGAGTTAGTGAGAATTTTGGGTAAAATTAAACGTCCGTTTAATTTTATTCGAAATAAATCGCTAAAACGGAAATAAAATCAAGGTGAGAACTTCTCACTCAATCGAATCAGTTTCGATTTTATTTTAAATAGTTAGTTTTAAAATATTTGAATGCATGTTTGAATGATGATTGTTATCTATTGATTGTTAAAATAGACATTATACGCCGTTAGTAAGCGGATGTTATTTATTAAAAACATATACCGCGAATATTTCATAAACAGTGAAATTGGTATTATATATAATAGCAATATATATATATATTGGCATATGTATATATTAGAGTTATTGATTTCCCGCATTTTTTGTTTAGCGGATGAGACCCTATTGCGCCGTCTATTAAGCGGATAATATTTTAAATCCCATATACCGCGATAATTTCGTACTGGAGCGAAATTGGTATTGTGCTAATGTTTGTGGATGCAGGAAAACAGGTTGGAGGGATCCAACTGGATTCCTCAACAGTATTTATCTGATTTCAGATATTTTGATATTTGATGGATTATCATATCGATATATGATATCGTTGTTGCCGTGATTGGCTATTTGGTATGTAGCATCATTGGACCAAATTTGGAATTTTAAAATGATTTTTAAAAGTGATTTTTGAAAGAAAACGTTTATAAAATATTTTTGGAATTGATCCATTTTAAATAAATAAGCTTGTAATTTTTAATGTTATAAAAATCATGAATTTTAAGAAAGATAGTTAAAAACTGATTTTTGACAATATGATGCTAATGATTTTATAAAATGATTAAATCAGGATTTTTGAATTTATTATAAAAGTTGAAAATATGGGATTTATAAAATTTAATTATTTTATAAATCAAAATGGTGAAATTATAAAGGAGATTAAATATGTTTTAAAGAATAATATAAATTGATTTATATTAAGAGATTTATAAATGGATATTTATAAATTGAAATATTGACATTATAAAACGAGTTTTTATAAGTGTTTGAATGAAGTGAAAATGGATTGCATAAGCGAATGGAATTTATAGAATTTTAAACAGTGAAGTTATAAATGAAATTTTATAAACAGTAGGTTTATAAAATTTATAAAGTTATTGAAAGAATGAATTTTGGATAAATAAACAATCTTATAAGTTATAAGATTTATAATTTGGGAAGTTAAAAGAACGATTTTTGTAAAATAATCGTTTTATAAGTATTTGACTTATAATATGAACCTTTAGTTTATAATTGAGTTATAAATCGAATAGGTTAATAAAGGGATTTATAAAAGGAAGTTGTTATAAAATAAATAGAAATGGAGTTTATAAACGTTGTTTTATAAATTCACAAACAACTTATTTTGATAAGTAAATTATTGAAACCTATTAATGGAGTTATATTCACATCTTTGACAGTGAATAACCCTTTGAAATAAAATGAATGGAAATGATGATATTTGTTAACGTAGTATATTCACGTTTTTGAATGGTGAATAATATGTTAAAGAAAATGTTTAGAATGTGATATTTTAAATAGAATTAAAACGATCTAACGATGTTTTAAAATGTGTTGAGATTCGAAACCATAGATTTCAACATTTATTGTTGGAATAGACGTTTTCGAGAAATAGAAGGAAATGGTGGACTATAACACTGTTGTTATAGTAAATGATTTCCGAAAGGAAATGTTTTGTATAGTATTGGGATTTATATATCTATTTAAACTTCGAATCCCTATACTAGTGATTTTGGGTTGTCGTAACGATGTTTTACGCAACATTCGTTTAGACCCAAATAAATATGTTTAAGAGAATGATTTCCTTAAAGAATGAAATATATACTTAATTTCGATTTAAGTATATTGAATATTTCCTAAGTGTTGAAAATAAATAAAATTTGTGAATTACTTATTAAATAAGTATGGAAATGTTTTCCAATATAAAGTGAATATTTTGAGAATTTATCTTTTTGAAGATAAATTGAAATGAATAATCGAAATCGAATATTCATAGATATTTTGGATTATAAATTCACTAAGGAATTTATAAAAGAAAGTGGAATTTGTTTAAAAATAAATATTGATTTATTTTTGGAGTGTGAAATTATATATCTTGTAAAGATATTTTGGAAAATAAATAATTTGGAAAATTATTTGGAAACCGGTGATGTGTGCATATCCATTGATAGTTCAATAACCGACTATCAATATTTCCCTTTGAATGGGTAATTGATGTGATTTGTTTGAATGTGAATGCCACACTTATTTTTGAATAAGCGCTCACTATTCGGGTTAACCGGGAAAGGACCATGGGGTCGTATAACCCATTCCGAATATGTGATACGTCGTTGTGAATTGCATTTGAAGATCGGTGTTGAAGACCGGATATTTGCGAGAGCGATAGGATGACCTGTCGATTGACTCTGCACCGAGTTGCTCCGGTATTGAGTTCTCCATATGTGATGGTGAATCCGATCAGGATTGTGAATATCCGGATTGCAAGGACTTCTTTGTAAGTGCCTTCGGTTTTGTTCGAGCCCGGAACAGACTTGTATGGATTGTATGTCTGACGTTACAAATTGAGATATAAAGCAGATTTCTTTCAAATATATTTCTGTTGGTGGCGGAGAATTTATTCTTTTAGCTTAACACCCTTCTCTGAGACGTACGAGCTCAGAGGTTATGTAGTTGAAGTTATCAGCAATATATTCCCAATTTGGTAATGTGACATGCTGAGTGTTGCTGTAAATGATCATTGTGTTGATTATTTGTGATAGGATCGTTTATTTGATCGTCTATCCTTGCGATCATTTCTATGATCATTTGTTGACCCAAACCATGGCTTTTGTATAAAGTATGTTTTTGTGGACGTGACTTCGTCGAGCCTCACACCCCGTGAATGGTCAAAACAGGAAAGATGCGGCAAGGTTATGAGGGGTAGCGCCCTTTAGGATATGTGCATTTCCTTCTGGAAAAGGGTGGTGTCATGGTATGGAGCCCAGATACTTACTCATGTTGAAAACACTTTGTTATGATTGTGTGAATTGATTACGAGTGCTCGGTGAAAGGTCCCAAAGGACCGGGGGATGGCATATTCGGTCAGTTGTTACTCAGTTAGGGGTAACCCGGCCTTGTGTTGGTAGAGATCCGGTTTGGTTCTCGGGGATGTCCATCCAGAGGCATTCTCATGTGGCAATGGGAAGTTCCTTGGCCTGATCATTCGTTGGAAATCCAAAGAAACAATACGAGACTTGTACGGTTTTAGTTGTATAACCTGCTATGGAATGTGGCGGTAACCTGCTATTGAACATAGTTAGCTATAGTAGGCATACGATAATGGTCGTATGTTGGCTAAGATTTATATTCTACTTTCGAAATGAATTTTTCCTACACTATGCACTAGTAATAATATCAAATGTTCTTTTAAATGCGTATCAAGCATCTTTGACTATCATAAGGAGAAATCTCCTCCGATTCTGCGTTTGCATTGTGTGTGTGTGCGGGAGGCCTTATGGTAGTCTCATTTTTAAAAGCATTGCGAATTGACTTTAAAAATATTCCTCTATTTTGATTTTAAAGATAAATAAACTGTTTTGAGTTCTCACACCAGTCACATGACTGATTCGGAGTTTATTGTTTTCCTTCCTAAACTCTGGGTGCCCACCAATTTCTACACGGGCAGTCAAGAGTTAGGTTTATCAGGATATTCTGGATATTCTGGAGTTGCTGGAGGCAAGCTGGATGGCATGGCGTATTACTAGTTTATATAGTATTTCTTTTTCCGCTGCACTGTTTGTTGTTGTTGTTGTACACTCTGATGATATGATGTAAAGTATAAAATGTAATAACTGATATATTTCTTTGTTTAAAGATTATTCATTTATTATTATATGTTGTTCCACTGCGAATTGTGAGATTCTGTTATTGTTCTGTTGTTTCTATTCCGTTCTATTTTTCTATTCTCTTTTCCCTCTTATCTCTCCATTTTCTACTATCTTCTTTTCTTTCTTCCTCTTTTCTTTTTCTTTAAACCCTCAGTGTTCGGTTTTCCGTCGTTCGATTGCTCGGCAGTCGATAAAGTGAGTATCGATGTTGAATTTTCGGAAGACGAAGAATCGGGTCCTGACAATCATCACTCCACTCCGTATCATTTTGTTTCATACTTCACTTCTCTTTCTATCTCCTTTTTTTTCTTTTAAAATAAAGCAATAACTTCCTCCTCCATTCAAAAATCAATGTCTCCAAAGCTATTCACTTTTAACCAAATCTTCCAACATGAAAGTTGTGTCTTTTGGTCTTTAGTATTTTTAGAAATCGTCGCTCAATGGTTCACCAAGTGTGGTGATGGAAATCATCCAATATCTACCACTATTCAAACATTGGTGTGATTTCGATGGGCACAAAATGGAAATCAGAGGTTATGGGAGTGTTTCTTATCGTCGAGTCATGATTTTGGGTGGCGGCCGCATAATTTTAGGGCGTCGGAGTTGGCAATGGGTGATTTTTGATCATTTTTTGATCATTTTGAAATTTTTGACATTGTGGTGGACTAGAGGAGGAACAAGGTAGCCAAGAGAAGGCTTGAAGCATGGCGGAGGTAATGGAAGTGGTCGGAGGTGGTATGGTGATCGGAGGAGCTCTGGTGACATCAAGTTAAGGTTTCAACCTGCTTTTTTAGTCAGTTCGGTTATATGGTTGTCAAAGGCAATATGGTGCATCGAGTATGGCGTGGCGGTGTTCAGGGATGGCATGGGTAAGGCGATCATAGTGGCAAGGTGGCGACTGTTGTAAGTGGTCGAAGCAATGGGAGGTTGAATGAGGCGGCTTCATTTCCTAGAACATGAGCAAATGGAGGAGGACATGTCGATTTTGATAGAGATGGCCGGAGATAAAGTGGTAGGGCTGGTTGGATGTAGTTTATGAAGGGGAGTGTGCAGCTGGCCTTGGTTCGATGAACGGTGGTGCGAGTGGTGGTGTCAAGGCACGACGTGCATGTTTTCATGCACAAGATTTGAAATTGATTGGGAAAATCAATTTAGGGAGGGAAGGTGGAACTGTTAGATGCGGGTGGGTAGTTTGCTAATAAGTTTGGATTATTTAAAGTTTGGGTGATGAATTTTATAAAAAAAAATTAAGTTTTATAAATTAAACTTGTTAACTTTAAAATTTGAAGTCTCATTTGTTTTAAATCCGATCAACCCACGGATTTTTGTATTAATTGACGAATATAACATTATGATATAACTTATTGATAGTATTAACGAAGTATGAAATATTGATAAAATAATAATAGCGAATATAATTAGTTTGTTCAAAATAAAAACATGGTTAAAATAATTATAATTCATTTGTGAAATCTAATTGACAGAATAAAGCGCCTCTGCTATAATTAAATTGAATAGATTATTTTGGACATTTATTAAGCAGAATAAATCCTCATTCTGTGCTAGTGAAGTAAACGTTGATTTTGAAGTTAAAAATAATACATGGATTAATTAATATTGGATAAATGATGAATCAACTGTTGAGTGTTAATTGTTGAGTGCCAAAAGTTTGGTAGCTATCATTGATATATGTTAAAAGCTGAATAATAAATGTAATAGTAGCATTAATTAAGTACTATGGTAGTTTTTGGCCTTGTTATAATATTTTGAAAAACTAGTATTTGCTATTTTGATTTATAAATGGTTTTGATTTGGAGGATGATTTTAAAAGTGACTTGGAGTTTTCTGTGGCATTTATTTGGAAATGGATTTTGAGCTTATCTATTTCATTCGAACCCTTTTGAAAATGTTTTCGATGTATTTTGGAAGTATTTATTATATAGAAAAGTCGATATAACGAGTTTTTATTTTAATGGAAATTAAAGGGGTTTATCTCTAATAATAAAGTGATTCTATTTTAAAGAAGACGAAAATATTTTTGAATAAATATTTATGAAACGTTTTATATAAAATTTCGTATAGAAAGAACTGATTTATAAATGGTATTTTATAAAAAAAGAGATTCATAAACAACAATTTATAAATAAAATTATAGATTTATAAAAAGTATTTTATAAAAAGGGAATAGATATCATTTTCATAAATTGCACTTGTGAATTTTTAATGATATTCGGAACGATCGTTTTACGGAAAGTATATAAGGTTTAATTGAGATTTATAAAATGAGTTTTATAAATAATTTTAGGGATTTATAAAAGGTGTTTTATAAATATATTTTGAGATTTACAAAAGGAGTTTTATAAAAGTGCTTTATAAAAAGAAATTTTATAAAAAGGAAAGTGGTTTAGGTTTACAATAAATAATGTTTTCAAAAGACTTTTATTTTAACCCAAATAACTATGGTTTTTGAAGTATAAAGCTTTGTGAATATACCTTGTACTGTTGAGATAAGTATATGGATATTTTTCCAAAGTATTGAAAGTGTATTCATTTCTGAATATACTTATAACATTGAGATAAGTATATGGATATTTTTCCAAGTATTGAAAGAGTATAAATGAATAGTGAATGAGTAGTATACTTATGCCTTTCTTTGTAGAAGTATTTTTATACAAATATTTACAAAGTGGTTTTAATTAATCAAAATGTTAGTTAAAGAGGCTTGGGGCTGCTTATGTGTGTAATCGCACTTGGTATCTTTTTAAATTAAACCTCTGATTTGATTAGTTGTTTATTTGATAGTTAAATAATCGACTATCAAACTTTGACTAAATATAATCTGGAAATATCTAGAAGAAACACATGAATTATATGGTATAGTGATCTTCGGTGATGCTATATTGTACGTATAAACTCATTTTGTTCTTTTAGCACAAATGATAAGGAAATTCGTCGGCTTAAATGGTTAGGAGGTGATCTTCGCTCTTATGCATCGTCTGTTTGTTTCCCACAGAACCAGAGTTGAGAATATCGAGGAGCGCCCAGAAAGAAGGGGAGTGTACTTATATGATATGACTCAAAACCGTAACCACTCCAAAACCATGCATGTGTTCTATGCTTTGGACGAGGTTCATAATCTATTTTGAGATGTGGAAATCCATGTGTAATTCCAAGACCCATTGTGGTATAGGAATCTATGTGTGATTTCGAGATCTATTGAGATGTGGGAATCCATATGTGATTCTGAGACTTATGGAGGTATAGGAATCCATGTGTGGTTCCGAGATCTGGTCAAGTGGTGACTTGTGTATTGGAATACCGGATGTAGTATCACTAGAGGAGATGACTAAAACTAAAGATAGGATGCACAACCATTGGGATTTCGCTATCTAGGAAGGTGCATTCGACTCCATCCTGGAAATACTTGTAGATATGCATGCAGGAGTGATACACCCAACCTCTCGTAGTGGGGGCCAGCTATGTATTTTCTATGTACATCACTAGGGATGTGTGCTGCTTCGGAAGGATACCTTTGATCCTTGTGATGAAGGACAATTCACGAAGTAATAAGGGCACCTCAGTGGAATCCTACAAGGTTAGCGAATGTGCCTTAGCGGTCTGAATTGTATACATATTATTACTGTGTTGTACAATCATGCATAACTTGACTTTTTCTTATGTATTTTAAACTCTAGACATTGTTATAATATCATTGGATTTTCTAATAAGAAGATTTGGTCATCGTAAGGTAAAACTCATCCGTGTTTATGTGCAGAGTTGTCTTACAAGATACCTTTATTTTTGAAAGGTTTTATGATATTAAAAATCCATTTGATTGTGTTTCTCATGCTGGATTACGATTGATCCAGATGTTATTTTCTTATAATGCTCAGGTCTACCCGAGCATATTTCCAAATTTAAATCTAGATGCTTTGGAGCTTCAGAAAATGAGTTGGATGCCTCGAAGTTGTATTTACATATTTCTATTTCTGCCGCATATATATTGCTGTATTTATTAGCATGTGAGGACAGGCTATGTAATGACCTACCTTTCCGATCCTTAGAAGTCGACGCTAATACATCCGTGGTATTCTCATGTCGAACATCCAAGTGCCGAAAAGAAAGATTATTGAGGTGAAAGAAAGAAGGGACATAATAGAATCTCACGAGCATGATGAGTAACGTAAAATATACCAATGATCTTTACAAAAAGAAAGCATTTTATATACATATACAAAATCAAAGCAAAACTGCCCTATCATCATCTTGGACAGTTATAACAATATGTCCTTACAATTCCTGATAAATGCAACAAGAACAAAATAGGGGAAGAAAAAAAATACTTGAATACGCCTTAGAGGATCCAGCTCGTCTAATTAAGCTCCAAAGTGTCAGGCTAAATTTTGAGAATAAGCTCGGGCTAGCCAATTAAGGTAAGTAATTAAGGTAATCAATTAAGTAATTAAAGATTAATCATTAAATAAAATTAAGTAGAAGAATAATTAATTAAAGAAGTAATTAAGGGATCATTTATTAATGTAATTAATGAAAGTAATTAAGGGTTGATTAATTGAAGAATAATTAATCAATATAAGTGATTATAGATTAATTAATTAATGTAATTAATTAAGGATTAATGCAATTAATTATAGTTAATTAATTAATGAAAGTAATTAAAGGTTCATTACTGTAATTGTTTGAGGATAATTAATTAGTGTAATTAATTAAAGGCTAATTACTTAATGTAATTATAGAATAATTAATCAAGGATGATTAATTAAGATGGATAATTAAAGGATGATTAATTAATTGGTTTGTAATTAGTGGTTAAGTAAGCAGGATTTATAGTGATGGAAGTAATTAATTTAATTTATTTTAAATTAATTAGAGATGTTGTGATTAATAAACCTTTGCTTATGGATGGTGAATGATTTTGAATGCCTTGGATTGTTTGATATCTCTGATATGGAAT
The DNA here is from genome assembly GCA_030765085.1 of Allium cepa. NCBI lineage: Eukaryota > Viridiplantae > Streptophyta > Magnoliopsida > Asparagales > Amaryllidaceae > Allium > Allium cepa. Next base: position 1,045,498,304 of record CM060929.1, read on the forward strand.
ATGTGCTTATTTGCGATATCGGATACTTTGGTCGAATTGTGATAATGTGGATTATCTGATTCTGATAACGTGAATTATCTATCTGTGTGAATATAGATAATGAATTGAATTTTTTTAACTCAAAACCACCTGACCTTAAAAGACGGCGTTTTCGATTTCGATGAGACCGGGATCGGATTTCCAAATTTGGATATCCGAAAACAACATCGATCCAAATTAAACGATAAGTCATGAATCTGAAGTGAAGATCGAGATAAAGATTCAGATCGGGTCAAACCGAGTATTACAGATTTGCAGGTAAGGATGTTCTGGAGCTCAGGAGGTGAGCTGGACGGTAGGAACGTATGGAGTGTATTCCGCTGTGATATAATGTTATTTATCTAGGACAAGTTATTTTAACTGTCCGGTGATTATGAATGTTGTAACTCTGATGTATTAATGTAAATTAACCGATACAGTTTTCCTTTGTATAATTGCTATTTTATTTGATATTTTATTTTGATCCGCTACGAATGTGAGAATCTGTGTTTTGGTGTTTCTGTTTCTTCTTCTTCTTCTATCTCTTTCCTTCTTTTCCCCAACTATCTAGAATTTTCCGGATCAAAAATTCTGGGTCGTTACAATTGGTTAATGACCCGCCTTTCTCACCACAAAAAGACGTATCATTATTAAGAAAGAAAGGGATAGAAAATAGAAAAGATAGAGAAGAAAGAACAAAACAGATATCGGAATCTCACAGCGGAACGAATAAAATATATTAATCACATAGTTATTACATAATATACAACATCTATCAGAGTTTCATAGCTTTATATCTCAATACTTTAGACAGTTATAAAACCTGTCTATCATACAACTCACAGATACAACACAGATATATCAATACAGCGGAAACACTATATATCAACAAACGCTGAAGCCTCCTACTCCATTTCTCCTCCAGAGTTCGTCAAAGCTAACCTGAATCCCTTGGCTACCCCTAAAAATTTGATACCTCAGAATTTGACAAATGTAACGACCCAGAATTTTCGATCCCGAAAATTCCAGATAGTTAGGAAAAGAAGAAAAGAGATAGAAGAAGAAACAAAAATGAAACACAGAATCTCACATTCGCAGCGGATCAAAAATAATATCAAATAAATAACAGTTATACAAGGGAAAAACTATATCAGTTAATTTATGTTAATACATCGGAGTTACAACATTTGTACATCAACTGGACAGTTATAACAGCTTGTCCCAGACAAACAACAACAATATACATAGCTGAATATACTTCATACGTTCCTGCCATCCAACTCGCCTCCTTGGCTCCAGAACATCCTCATCTAAAAATCTTTAATACTCGGTCTGACCTGAGCATTACATCAAAGTAACACCCGGATCGGCTGGAAACCAGCGTGAGTAAACCCATATGAAATACCAAGTTATAAAACTTAAGTGGATTACCAGGGTAGCTCGTACTTTTCTACGAGTTCTAATCTTATTTAAGTCAATCATTTTCCATACACAATAGTTCTCAGGTTAAATGTCCAGGTTACTTAACTCATTCCATTCCAGCCAGATTAATTTCACATATCCAATTTATAAAGAATTTAATTTACTAATCGAAATGGTTTCGGGTATTACTGATACCCGACCCCGGTCTTTTCGAAATCCAAAATCCATTTAAAAGGTCAAGTTGTTAAAGGTTTGATTCAATACTTTTAATTCACACAACATCATCACCGATAAATAATATCGTTTACCACTGTCTACCCAAACATATCATAATACAAAACATTTCATGTTAGAGATATCAACCAATTCAAGGCATTTAACACCATTCAATCATTCATAAGCAAGCTTGATCACTTCCAAAATTAATTTAATTTGTCTCTAATTAAATTAATTACTACTCTTTAATCACTTAGATTACCTTTACTTAACATTAATTAATTACAAACCAATTAGTTAATCATCTTTTAATTATCCATTTTAATGAATCACCCCTGACTAATTATACTTTAATTACAATAAGTAATTAACTTTTAATTAATTACACAAATTAATTAACCTTTACCCATCCATATTAATTACATTGATCCTTAAGTAATTACTCAATTTAATTATCTTATAATTACTTACATTGATTAATTATTCTTTAATTAATCACACTCATCAATTAACTAACCCTTAATTAATTTGTTTAATTAATCAATCCTTTAATTAATTTTACTAAGTAATTAATCCTTAATTACTTCCCTTAAGTAATTAACCTCCATTAATTTACCTTGATTATTAATGAATTTAACCTTTAATTGTTAATTAAATTAATTAACCCTCAACAGATTAATCCTTTAATTACTTATATTAAGTAATCATCATTTAAGTAATTAATCTCTAATTACTTAATTGATTAATGCTTAATTATAACTTAATTACGTAATTAATCCCTAATCCTTAATTAATAATCTCTAATTATCTAATTAGTAATCCTTAATTACAAATTAATTAACCTCTAATTAATTCTTATAACCATTAACTATTAATTTATTAATTTTTAACCATTAATTAATTGAATTAATTAATTATACTTAAATTACTTAATTAACTTTATCACTCTCAACTCAATATAGCCTTAATTAACCTTAAGATAAAACATTATCCTTATTAGTGACTTAATTATCATTAACATTTAATCTTATAATTAACTTCCTTAATTAAATCATTTAATTAAGTTTCAAAAAAAAATAGTCATTTACTTAATAGATTAAAATTAACAAATCATAACTTCCTTTAGACAACTTAAAACATTTATAAAGTAATAGTTTAAACTAATTTCAAATTGAATTTTAAAAAACTTGCTTTTGCCCTTGCTTCGGGTTCAACCCGAAGACCACTCGGGTCCCCGAGTAAACCACCTCTTTTCTATTTTTGTGAACTTTGTTTTTATTGAAGTTAAAAACTTGGAACCCGAAAAACACTCTCGTTCTACTCGAGTTTATACTCGAGTCACTACCCCCAAATTCCCGAGTCCTCCTTCGAGCAAACCCACAACCAAAACAACTGACACACTAAAACCACCGTGCACATGCACCGGCGTCAGATCCACCTCCGACCTCCGATGAACCCTTTGGCACATCGACCATCGATGCTGCAACCAAATTCGATCACCGAAACACAAATACAAGCCCTCGATCGAAATCGAGGTTCACGGCGAACCTGGAACCAAACCTATGGTAAAAAAACTCCTCGTCCAAGCGATTCCGACCACCATAGGTCGAGCAATCTCGTCCCAAGCTTCGCTAGACTACCACGCTACCGATACCCAAGGTCCGATGCACTCCGATCAACCAGATATGCCGCAGCAAACCATTTCCAGATCTCGACCCAAATTTAGGTTAAAACCATACTACGATCCAATGCCGCCGCCACGGTAGCTTATCCACCTTCCTGATATTTTTCCCGAGACCACCTGACTTCAACCTTCCTCGAGACGAAACCCCGAGGTCTTACCACTCCCCAATCGCCAGAAACTGTCCAAACACATTTTCTGGTCATCCCCGAATTGCATACTCGATACACATCTAAAAAATGTGATTTCACTTTTAAAAATCAATATTTTAAATAATGATTCAGATTATATACCTGAATCGAAAAATTAAGACATTTGGATTTTAACATTTCTCAAGTTTCCACTGTTCTTCTTGGATTTTCTAGAAAATTACAAATTTGATTTACTTAAATAAATTTTTAAACATTAGTCTATGTTTAAACAAACATATTTTTTTGAATCCCAAGTCCTAACAGTGAGTAGATCAAGAGATAATGAATTTTGATCAAAATTTTGAACTCTGTAACCTGGAAGCATAGAAGCACAATCATGCACAGTTTAAACTTAACAACACACAAAATTCACAATTGTATTTACACATGCAAAAACAATCTTCATCACAAAAATTTTCGTGCAACAACCTTTATCTACATAAGCTTTTTAAGTAAATGTTTACTCACCTGTTTTTAAGATAGAGAGCTAGAAACTGGGATTTGAAATCTTGAACGCTTTGATTTGAAAATTGAAATCTATAATCCCTTGAAAACTGAAATACTTGACCTTGTTTTACGGGAAACTTGAATTCTTTAAGACTCTTAATTTCAGGTTACATTTTAAAGATGAATCTTTGTTACAGGCTTGTTGTTTGAGAAGGTTACGGGCTTTGAGTTTTTGATTTTTTTGAATATGTTTACAGCTCTATATTTTTTATTACAGGCTTGAGTTTCTCAGGTTGAAGATTTCTAAATTTGTAGATTTTCTTTATAGGTTTGAGTTTTCTTGAGTTTTAGAATTGAAGATAGAAAAAGAATTGAAGAAAGAAGATGGTTGTTTATATAGAGTTTATTATGATTTATTAAAATTAAAGAAAATGAAAAATAAAAAGAAATGACACTTGCCCAATTTGTTAACATTTGTCATTACCATTATTTAACTCTTTACACATGTTATCACAAGCCTTTATAATTAAACACTTGTAATTAATCATTTTTTATTATTTTTAAAATGATTTAAAAGCTTTTGTATTCATTTTCCTATTTAATAAGTGCATTTCTTAATTAATAAATGCTTTTCTTAATTTTAGATAAATAAAACCTTTAAAAGAAAATAAAGTAAAAAAATTATATCCTAAATAAAATCATATATAATATATTTTATTTATTTTTAAATGTTAATATAAAATTTATGTATTTATTTTACTATTTAACAAATACTTTCTTAATTTATATAAATAAAATTCTTTTAGGAAAATAATATAAAAAAAATCTTGTTTTAAATAAAAACCTTATTCATATATTTTTATATTCAAAATATTTTCAAGATATAAATCCTTTTAAATTTAAATTCAATTTTAAAAAAATCCAATTTAAAATCAACTTAATTAAAACAAACACATTATTAAATTTGAAAAAAAAATAAGTCTATTTAAAATCTATTTATTAAACAATCAAATTAAATTTGTAAATAATTATTATACATAAAAATATATTTATATCTATATTTAAAAACATCACATTATTATTATTTTGAAAATAACAATTTTACCAGTTTTAAATAATAAATAAAAGAGATTAGCACATTTTAAATTTCTTAAAATTCCGAGATATCACATTCTCCCCTTTGAATCTTTTCGTCCTCGAAAAGGAAAGAAAGAAGAATTTATTAAAATACTTAAATCAGTTAAATCACTTTTTTATCATTTTTAAAACACTTTAAAAATCTATATAATATTACTAAATTATTTTTATAAAAATACTTTTTATATCTCAATGTTTTAAAAAGTCTATCCTCGTTCTCACAAAAATTCGGTCATATGTTGATCAGACATAGGTCTGAAAATTTGTAAGTACTTAGTAAACCCATTTCCAACACCCACTGAAAATACTTGGAAAATATTTATTGAAAATATTGAAAACATTTTTGAAAATAGAGGGAACGTCTTAGTGAGAATGCTCCGGAAATCTTCAACCCCATCCCTGGTCGCAGTTAACCCAATGGTTACGTTGCCATCCGGGCAAAATCCATAGATAACTGTAGGCACTCCGCGCCCTTTGATTATGCCATGGAACCCGCTACAGATCGCAGCTACATTTGGGGTTACGTTGCTATCACCGTAAAAATCCATCGAATTCCGCTGCCAAAAAATGAAACTTCTCCACTCCACTCGACCGTAAATCGCACTCTACCAATGTTACGTTGCCTTCCCGGCAAAATAAATAGATAATTGTCATCTCACATCTCACATTTCAACTAGGTTAACTCCTATCACAGTACATCTCTAGATAAACGTACTGAGAGCCTCACATAGACTCCCTGTGAATCAAAGTTGACTGTTCCTTTAACATGATAGGCCGGGTTATATCATTCCTTGGGACCAAGGCTAAAAAAAAGGTGCACCAGGCATGGCTCGACTTCCGCGTGCATACCAAATCCACAAATATCGATTCTAGATCAAGGAATGACTGCTACTAATGGTAAAGAACCGCATAGCTCTAAAGCATATCCCTTGTTTTAGTCATTATCAGATTTTGAGGTTTGTGAGGTCATAATTACCTTTTTCCTCTCTTAGCAAATCCCACTTGGGATGCTAGCACTACCCTCCAAGCATAATGTAATGCTAGCATTCATCCATACAAGTTGTTCATGATATAAAAAAAAGACACTAATTCCACCACATCCATTTTGGAATAACCCTAGGGATTAGTAGCAAGTAGCCGTTGCACTTCAAAGAACCTTGTCTTCAATTCCATAATCATCAAGATATCTTCAATACAACGCTCGAGTTGGTTCAAAGTGGTTTTCAAGTAATTTACATTTATCCGATCTCAGTCTCTTCGAACCAACATTCGATAATTATACTCAACTCTGGTTCTTTCAAAAATAATCAGACAATACATAAGAGCGAAGATCACCTCCTAGCTATTTAAATGGAAAGATTTTCTTATCATTTGTCCTACAAGAACAAAACGAGATTTATACACAGAGTAAAACATCATTGAAGATGACTGTGCCATATAACTCTCGTGTTTCACATAGATATTTCCAGGGTAAGATTTTGGCTAAGATTTGATAGTCGGTTATTTAACTATCAATAACAAGCAGACTATCATAGGTTTAATTCCATATAGGATCCACTGAGCCTGTATAAATAAAATCTTTTAATTATAAATATCAATTATTTGATTCAGAAAACCTTCACAAAAGATATATTCACAAACCCTTTATACTCCTTCAATACTTGAAAAATATTTATATACCTATCTCACTTGTATAAGTATATTACAAACCATTATATTTTCACTACTTAAAAATAGCCATATACTTATCTCAACAATATTAAATATATTAACAAAACTTGAGGGAGATTTCTCTTTTCCAAAATTATATTTAAATGGACCAAAATGAGTATTATTTAGAATATTTCTTACTACAAACCAACCACTATCCTTTGGTGTTAATTATGGAAAGAAAGTTCCCACGCCACCATAATTAAGAAGGATTAATTATCAAAATCAAATCTCATTCCTTTTATAAAATTCATTTTTCATAAGCCCATTTTATATTGACAAACCTCCAAATTAATTTATGAAACTTCTTGTGATATCTCGGAAATTTTGGCAATATCAATTTAATAATCTGTGTTAAAAATTAAATTAATTGGATAATAATTATTAATAAGATTTGAATTGATTTAATAATCTTCTTTTAAATAAATATTTAACTGATAATTTATCTTTTAAAAGCTAATAAATTGTTTTCTATTTGTAGTATGTATATATTTGTATATATTATAAATAGATAAGCTCTGTCTTAAATTTAATAAATAAAGACATGTTTTCTAATATTAATATTTTTAGTAATTAGCAAATTTGATATTAAACTATTAAATAAATAATTATATGGTTTTAGATACTTAAGATAAATGTTTAATAGTTAGAACTTATTCTAGCTTAAGTTTAAATTTAAAATTTATTAACAAAAAGATTGTTTTATTTTCTTTTTAGTATAGCTTGATAAAAATATGGTTTAAATATACTCAAGGTAAAGTTAAATTTTGTTTTGATGATTTTAGCTAAAATTTAAATTTAACAAAAGGTTTGTTTGTTCTTTTTAAATATAGCTTGATGAAAATAAGTAATAAAGTAATAATTTATTTTATAAATTATTTCAATTTAATAATGAGTTATTTTTAAACAATAATAATAATGTAATATCTTTGCAATGGATTTTAAATAAATAGGAATTGTTATTTTAAACTTATGTTTATATATATGCACATATTTTGGAAATCTATGATTGTAAATTTAAAATAAAATAAGTCTTATAATTTTTTTTACATAAGTTTGAAATAATAATAAGTAAATTTAGTATTGATAATTTAAGTTTTAAAATTATAAGTGAAATAATAACAAGCACTTGTATTAGTAATAAAACTAAATCCATAAGTTAAAACTTTATAAACAAATAACTAGTAACTAAGGCAAAGTAAATAAAGTATACTAAACCTAACTAAAAATAGCTTTATATCCACAAACACATAGTTATGTAAAGTAATAAGCCAGGCAAAAGGAAATGAATGGGACTGTAAGGTTTAGAATGCAGGCAAGTAAAATATGTTTATAAAATAAAAGAAGATGTGCCGGTTTTGTATATTTGTAGCTGTAAATAAGTATGCAAGAAAGTATATTAACAAAGTAAAATAAGTATTCTATCAAATATAAAAAAAGGTAAAAGCAAAATATTTGAACATAAAAACAAAGTAAAGTAAAAATAAAAATGCAGGTAGCCTGTAAATAAAGACTCAAGCAAGAAAAAGAAAAAAAATGCAAAGCAAAGTAAATAAGTAAGAAAAATATCTATGTACTAATAAGATATGTATGAGACATTAAGTAAATTAGCATTAAATGCTTCCATTTCTTAGCAGCTAACAAAGTCATTTCGAATTGTATAAAGATCAACTCAGCCTCCTAATACAAAATCTTTCCTGATACAAACAAAACACAATATTGTACCTGCAAATTGCTTAACCCAGATATCACCTACCCTGTAAACTTCTTTATATACATGCCTTCTTATTTTAGTTCGTTCAAGTCATAGTAAACCTAAAAATATACAAGTAGCAAACATTTGTATTTTTATAAAACTGAAGCTTTATACCTCAACAAGGCAAGAAGATTTAGAATCAAAAGCAATGTCATTATCAGTTTTTAAAGTTCAGGCTGTTTCAATACAGTATGCTCTGTTCATTTTCAGAAATAGGTGAGTAACTTTAATTTCTAAAACTTAAGAATTTAAAACTGGTTGCAAGGTTAAAATCTGGAATAAGTGTGATTAGTATGTATGTATTATTCTGTGCATATGGATGTTGTCTGGGTTCATTTTGAAGTCTATGTAACAAACCTTTTTTTTTGTTTCCAGGCTTGAGTTTGATTCAAATTTTTTATATCTCTTGATCTAATAGCTTTCAGGACTTAGGATACAAACAGAAATTGTTTGTTTCAACATAATTTAGAGTCTAAGTTTTATTTAAGTTGAACTAAATTTGAATATTGTTCTGGAAAATTAAAATAACAGAGCAAAACTTGAATAAGGTAAAAACCAAACATTTTAAATTATAAATTCAGGAATATACATTGAATCTCTGTAACAAAATATGAATTTTAAAACTTAAATCAAGATTTTTAGTACTAGGAGTTAAGTGTAGTTCTGGTATGAACTGAAAATGTAAATTTGGGATTTTTGGGTGATCACTGTTATCTGGGTAGTCAGGCTTGCTCGTGATGATCGAGGGGCCTACAATGGTGATGGGAAAAATGTCTGGTGGTTGGTTTGAGCAAGGTGGCGATGGTGGCAATCGTTTGAAGTATGTAACCCTAGTTTGAGCAGGATGTACTCATTGAATCATGGTGTTGGCACTGTTTGATCGAGCGTGACCAAACTCGAGAGGATGGAAGTAGGGAGGTAGGAGATGGTGTGGCCGGAATTGTAGAGATTCAGATGGTCGGAAGCTCGAAAACGAGGTGGTTCTAGGTTTTGGGTGATAGGCCATGTCGAGTTTCCAGGTTCGAGTTTCGAACTTGATTTCAATTCGAGTTGCCGTGATGGCTTTGGGTGGTCGTGATCATGTCTAGTGATGGTCGGCGTCGTGTTGAAGTTCTAGTGGGTGGCCGGAGGTGGCTGGAGCACGGTGCACGTGCACCGTGCCCATGGAAGTGCTGAAGTGTTTTGTTGGGTGCAGAGTATTTTGACTCGGGAAGTACTTCCGTCACTCGAGTATGTGACTCGAAGCAGAGGGAAGGATGACTCGAAGTAACTGTTGATGGGTTCGAGTAGTGTTGTTTCAGGCTTTGTAAAACCTGGAAGCAAAATTTGATTTTAAACAAATTCAAATGAAACCTAAAAATAAATAATAGATTTAAACAAGTTTAAATCCAGTTAAAGTATGAATTCAAATTTATTCATGAATTCAAATCTGAAATAGAAATAAAGTTTTAAAACAATTAAATGGGGTTTTCTTTCAGGTTTAAAAACCAGACAGTTTCAGATTTTAAATTTAATATAAAATCTTAAAGAAAAATTTAAACTGTGTTTTAAAATTTAAAGTTTAAAGTATGGATTCAAATGAACTTTTGAATCTAAGTTTTTTTAAAAATAAATTTGGATTTTTAATCAAGAATTAAAAATCAAGCTTTTTAAAAGCAAGTTAAACCAAAGTTTTAAATTCAAAGTTAAAGTAATGAATTCAAGTTTTTCTTGAATTCAAATCTGAAATTTAAATCAGTTTTTAAATCTACATATATAAAACAAGTTTAAGCCAAATAGTTTTAAAGGGTAATTTATTTCAAATAAATATTTGAATTGATTTTGACATAGTTCTTTTTTTTAAAAGGGATTTTTGAATGGAAGTTAAATAAATTGTTTTAAATTTGAATTTGCAAGTTAAAATATTAATGTATTTTGGAAGTTTAAATTTAAATAAAGATTTAGGTAGTTGAATTTAAAGGCTTTTCTTATATAAGTTCATATGTAAGTAATAAATGTTATTTACATTTATTTAAAAGATTATAAATTGAATTTAAATTTGGTAAATGTTTAAACAATAATCATTTTGAACCTTAAATTCAAAATGGAATTTGAATTTAAATTTAATATGTAATGTTCTAATACACTTTAATATTAATGAAGTCATTAATAAAGAAATAAATTATCTTAGGAATAATTAAGATATTTAAATGATTAAATGAATAAGTTAATTAAGAAATGACTTATGTATTTAATTTATAATTTAGATTAATTTATAATTAGAGATTAATTAAGAAGTAAATTAAGAAATGTTATTAGTTAATGAAGAAAATTAACTAAGGATTATTAATTAATTAATGTGATTAATTTTGATAATTCATTAGATTAATTAGATAATCTATTGTAAATTTGTTAAATGTAATTACTGGATAAAAATAATTAAGAGATAAATTACTTATTGTAATAAATTTAGATGATACGATTAAATTAAGTTAATTAATTTAGTTTAATTAATTTAAGAAAATCATTTGAGAAATTTATAAGCGTAATTACTTAGTGTATTTAATGGAGCATAATTACTTAGGGAAGTAATTAATGTTAATTACTGAATGTAATTAGTGAAAGATGATTTGTTAATGAAGTAGTTTGGATAATTACTTTTGTAATTAATCAAGGGATTGATTAATGGAGATAATTAATTTATTAATATAGGTAATTAAGAGTAGTTAATATACTGGTTTCTTATTAATTCAAGGGTGATTAATAATTGTATTTAATTAAAGATTAATCACTTAATGTAATTAATTTAAATAAAGTAATTTAATTTAAATATAATTAGAGATCATTATTAATATAATGATGTAATGTAGAATTGTTTAATTAAGGAATAATTAATAATGAGGTGATTAATTAATTAATGATAAATGTAATTATTTATACTTAAATTAATAAATGAAGTAATTATATGTTGATTACTATGAATGATTTAAAATAATTAATTTGTGAAATTAATTAAAGACTAATTACTTATTGTAATTAGAAAATGATTAATCAAAGGTGTTTAATTAAAATAAATACTTAATGGATCATTAATTAATTTGGTTTATAATTAATTAATGGTTGTATAAGCAGGATTTATAGATGAAGTAATTAATTTAATTTACTATAAATTAATTAGAGATGGAAGTAGTTAATTTAATTCATTTTAAATTAATTATAAATGGTATGATTATAAATCATTGCTTATGGATGAATGACATTGATATTTCATTTGATGATCGTGATCTCAGATACGAGATGAGTAATATATATGTGATATGGATGTATGGTTTAAGTATGATAATATTTAGTATCTGTTTGGATGATAATATTAATTATCTGTTTATGATGATAATGTGATTATCTATTATGAGATGTGAATTATCTATCTGTATGTGTATTGATGATATTGAATTGAACTGTTAAGACTAAATAGACAACTTGGCCTTAAAAGATACGTTTTGGATTTCGATGAGACCGGGATCGGGTTTCCATATTTGGATATCCGAAAACCACATCGATCCAAATTAACGATAGGTCGTGAATCTGAAGTGAAGATGAAGATTCGGAGTGCAAGGGTTATGGTCGTTAACTCTGAGGGTGATTCCAAAATGAGTGTAACGAGATAATGCCTTCGGTTTTGTTCGAACCCGAAACGAACTTGTATGGATTGAATGCTTTCAAAACATCGTCAAGTGGGCGATGAGCATTCTAAGAAATGTATTCTCTAAAGATAATCGCAGCCTCAAGCCTCATCAATCGGGAATGGCTAAAACTGGGGAGGTGCAGCAAGGTTAGGTGGGTCATGCCCAAGCAGGATGAGATATACCCCTATCTAGATGTCCCTTTATTTTTCGGCTGTGTGGGCGGTTGATTGCAACAACTGCTGGGGTTATCTTGTTCGGGACTGTTCAGTAAGGAATGGTTCCGGCCTTGTGTTGTAGGGGGTCGAGAGTGATCCTCGGTACGTTGATCTAGGCCACGTACTGTGAAGGGCGGTACCCCAGTAGCCCTGCCATTGTATGGAATCCACAATCCAATAAGTGCCAACGGTTTTGATTGTATTACCCACTTTTGTGGCTAGTAGCTGGAATTTAATCATGTAACAATTTCGGTTATTTTCTATTTACTTGAAAACCCTAGACCTATTATAATATCACTGAGTTTCCTATCAAATGTTTTGGTTAGAGTAAGGTAAAAACTTACCCATGTTTATGTGTGGGGAGTCTTACGTGGTACCTTTTGTTTCAAAGGTTTTCAAAATTAAGCAACTTTAACCTGTTACTCACACCAGACCCATGTCTGACTCGAAGTTTATTTCTGTTTTTCCTAAACTCTCGGGTACTCAAATTTTTACGAGTAGCCAAGGGATTCAGGTTTGCTTTGACGAATTCTGGAGGAGCAATGGAGCAGGAGGGTTCAGCGTTGTAGATATATATATATATATATATATATAGTTCCGTTGTGTTGGAATCTTTGAGTTATTTGATATGAATTGTACCGATTTTTATTAACTTGACAGGTGTTTATAACTATATAGTATGTGTTGCATGATCTATATAACTCTGATATATGTAAAACTATGTAGTAGTTATGTGATCTATTATATTTTGTTCCATTCCACTGTGAGATTATGATGTTGTTGTTCTTTCCTCTCTATCTCTTCTATTTTCTCACCCCTCTCTTTCTTCTAGATGAAACGTATTTCTGCGCTCAGAAATCTGGGTCGTCACAGTTGGTATCAGAGCGCTAGGTTGAGTGAATACCTAGGCTCTTGAGTGATTTCTTTCCTGAGAGAGCGTATTTGTAATTTTGATATATATATATATATATATATATATATATATATATATATTTCTACCTATTTGTTGGGTTACCTGTTCAGGTTTTCCAATATAAGTTATATAGGTAGGTAGGGTAGTGGTGTGCGTAACATGACTACCGATGGATAGAATTTAAATGTTTGAGGTTGGAAGTGTATTTGTCGAGACTGTAGACCTAATACCGTCTCGAGTGAGCTTTGGGTGGTGTAAGGATTTCTTTGATCTCTGCAGGAAGCCTGTTAAGATTCGGAGTTCATCTTTGAAGCGTATGTTTGGATGAGCTAGAGTTTGTATCCGTCGGTTTGGCAGAAGCAAGTCCGGATATCTTGAAACCTCAGGATGTAGTAGCTGTATGATGAGACCCAGTGACTATGGATGCCTCCGAAGATGTTTTTGGGATCTGTTAAGGAAGTGTGCCTGCTTTGGTATTGTGGCAGAGTTCAGTAGAATGTTTCTGTTTGGTAGGAGGTCCGAGTTTCTCGAAGAGCCTTAGATAGGAAGTTTTGGGGTATCTGAGTCAGCAGTGCAGCTCGGAGTGTTACGTGTGTCGTCAGGAGATCTTCTGACTTAACAGCTTTTCTTGAGGTAATTTCAGGAACAACGAAGTGATTCCATTTCTTCGATGGATTGGCTACATAAGTGTGAGCTATTCTGAGTAGTAAAGAGAAAGCAGTATCTTTGGGATTAGGTTGGATCGATCGCAAAAGTGACTTGCGATAGTTTGAGCGTTCTCTTGTGTTTCATAATTTTTCTGGATGTCTTCAGGAAGTCAGAGTTGTGCTAACATCTGAGGATTGAGTTTGGTATCGACTGGATTCCAGACGTGGTACCGATGGTTCAGCTTAGTAATAGGACGATTTTTGAGTTTGGTGAAGTAGCTCGGGTTTTGGAGGAACTTTTGGATATGTGAACCTTATTTTTAGAATGTGTTGACCAGTCTGTGCTTGAGTTCATAATCAGCATTTTCATCTGCTCAGTCAAAGTTGTGCAGTGGAAGCATGGTGGCAGCTGTTTTAGTTTGGAAGCAATTGGATGTTGCAATGTTTGGATTGGAGAGTTCTACAGGAAATTTTTCAGGATCTGAGGCCAGATTGGAGTGCACCTGTTTTATCTTTTTCGGATGAGAGAAGTGAGTTTTGTTTCTGATTTGGAATAGAATTTGTGCTCCGAGTTTGGTTGATATTGGAAAGATCATTTTGTTGGATTGTCTTTGGTGGGATCGGCAAGGGTTGAGCTAATCAGGAAAGATGTGGGCAGCACAGGATCGTCCGTAGAGTTTTGTGGATAAGAGACGAAGGAATTTGGATTCCAAAATCGGAGATTCGATTTTGGATAAGTGTTTGGCCTTCAGGATTGAATTGTCAGTTTGGATAACTGGAATTCGTTGTGTTTCACGTATCTCTGAGGGAGTACGTGTAAGATCTATCTCTGGTTGTAAAACTAGCAGTTTAGGGAGATTTGGGTGTTAATTCAGACTTGTCTGTAGTTTGATATCCATCTTGTTTTGTAGATCTAGATGAGTGGAAGCTTTGTAGCTTAGTAGTATTGTTTGTTTGGATTCTATAGCGTAAGTATCTCGGTATTTATGTTTGGGAAACTCGAGAAAATTCTATCCGGAATTTTGTGTGGATAGTTAGATTTGTTTGATTTGTTAAATTGGTTGCTATGATTGTTAGCATCTGGTTGATATATGCTTGTGTTTTAAAAATCAAATCTTTAATTGAATTATTAAATTACCTTTTCTTTAAATTTCGGGGACGAAATTCTTTTAAGAGGGGAGGAATGTGATATCTCGGAAATTTTAGCAATATCAATTTAATAACCTGTGTTAAAAATTAAATTAATTTGATAATAATGATTGATAAGATTTGAATTGATTTAATAATCTTCTTTTAAATAAATATTTAACCGATAATTTATCTTTTAAAAGCTAATAAATTGTTTTCTATTTGTAGTATGTATATATTTGTATATATTATAAATAGATAAGCTCTGTCTTA
Organism: Allium cepa; assembly: GCA_030765085.1. NCBI lineage: Eukaryota > Viridiplantae > Streptophyta > Magnoliopsida > Asparagales > Amaryllidaceae > Allium > Allium cepa. The sequence goes on from CM060929.1 coordinate 1,045,513,723, forward strand.
AATTTAATAAATAAAGACATGTTTTCTAATTTTAATATTTTTAGTAATTAGCAAATTTGATATTAAACTATTAAATAAATAATTATATGGTTTTAAATACTTAAGATAAATGTTTACTAGTTAGAACTTATTCTAGCTTAAGTTTAAATTTAAAATTTATTAACAAAAAGATTGTTTTATTTTCTTTTTAGTATAGCTTGATAAAAATATGGTTTAAATATACTCAAGATAAAGTTAAATTTTGTTTAGATGATTTTAGCTAAAATTTAAATTTAACAAAAGGTTTGTTTGTTCTTTTTTAAATATATCTTGATGAAAATAAGTAATTAAGTAATAATTTCTTTTATAAATTATTTTAATTTGATAATGAGTTATTTTTAAACAATAATAATAATGTAATATCTTTACAATGGATTTTAAATAAATAGGAAGTGTTATTTAAACTTATGTTTATATATATACACATATTTTGGAAAGCTATGATTGAAAATTTAAAATAAAATAAGTCTTATAATTTTTTTTTACATAAGTTTGAAATAATAATAAGTAAATTTAGTATTGATAATTTAAGTTTTAAAATTATAAGTGAAATAATAACAAGCACTTGTATTAGAAATAAAACTAAATCCATAAGTTAAAACTTTATAAACAAATAACTAGTAACTAAGGCAAAGTAAATAAAGTATACCAAACATAACTAAAAATAGCTTTATATCCACAAACACATAGTTATGTAAAGTAATAAGCCAGGCCAAAGGAAATGAATGGGACTGTAAGGTTTAGAATGCATGCAAGTAAAATATGTTTATAAAATAAAAGAAGATGTGTCGGGCTTTGTATATTTGTAGCTGTAAATAAGTATGGAAGCAAGTATATTAACAAAGTAAAATAAGTATTCTATCAAATATAAAAAAAGGTAAAAGCAAAAATATCTGAACATAAAATATGCAGGTTAGAGAAACAAAGTAAAGCAAAAATAAAAATGAAAGGTAGCCTGTAAATAAGGACTCAGGCAAGAAAAAGAAAAAAATGCAAAGCAAAGTAAATAAGTAAGAAAAATATTTATGTACTAATAAGATATGTATGAGACATTAAGTACATTAGCATTAAATTCTTCCATTTCTTAGCGGCTAAGAAAGTCATTTTGAATTGTATAAAGATCAACTCAGCCTCTTAATACAAAATCTTGCCTGACACAAACAAAACACAATATTGTACCTGCAAATTGCTTAACCCAGATATCACCTACCCTGTAAACTTCTTTATATACATGCCTTCTTATTTTAGTTCGCTCAAGTCATAGTAAACCTAAAAATATACAAGTAGCAAACATTTCTATTTTTATAAAACTGAAGCTTTATACCTCAACGAGCCAAGAAGATTTAGAATCAAAAGCAATGCCATTCTCAGTTTTTAAAGTTCAGGTTGTTTCAATACAGCATGCTTTGTTCATTTTCAGAAGAAGGTAACTTTAATTTCTAAAACTTAAGCATTTAAAACTGGTTGCAAGGTTAAAATCTGGAATAAGTGTGATTTGTATGTATGTATTCTTCTGTGCATATGGATGTTGTCTGGGTTCATTTTGAAGTCTCGGTAACAAACCTATTTTTTTTGTTTCCAGGCTTGAGATTGATTCAAATTTATTTTATTATCTCTTGATCTAATAGCTTTCAGGACTTAGGATACAAACAAAAATTGTTTGTTTCAACATAATTTAGAGTCTAAGTTTTATTTAAGTTGAACTAAATTTGAATATTCTTCTGGAAAATTAAAATAACAGAGCAAAACTTGAATAAGAGAAAAACCAAACATTTTAAATTATAAATTCAGGAATATACATTGAATCTCTGTAACAAAATATGAATTTTAAAACTTAAATCAAGATTTTTAGTACTAGGAGTTAAGTGCAGCTCTGGTATGAACTGAAAATGCAAATTTGGGATTTTTGGGTGATCACTGTTATCTGGGTAGTCGGGCTTGCTCGTGATGATCGAGGGGCCTACAGTGGTGATGGGAAAAATGTCCTGTGGTTGGTCTGAGCACGGTGGCGATGGTGGCAATCATTTGAAGTATGTAACCCTAGTTTGAGAAGGTTGTACTCTTTGAATCATGGTGTCGGCGCTGGTTGATCGAGCGTGACCAAACTCAAGGGGATGGTAGTAGGGATATAGGAGATGGTGTGGCCGGAATCGCGGAGGTTCAGGTGGTCGGAAGGTCAAAAACGAGGTGGTTCCAGGTTTTGGGTGATAGGCCATGTCGAGTTTCCAGGTTTGAGTTTCGAACTCAATTTCGATTCGAGTTGCCGTGATGGATTTGGGTGGTCGTGATCGTGTCTAGTGATGGTCGGCGTCGTGTTGAAGTTCTAATGGGTGGCCGAAGGTGGCTGGAGCCACGGTGCACGTGCACCGTGCCCATGGAAGTGCTGAAGTGTTTTGTTAGGTGCAGAGTATTTTGACTCGGGAAGTACTCGGGTCACTCGAGTATGTGACTCGAAGCAGAGGGAAGGATGACTCGAAGTAACTGTTGATGGGTTCGAGTAGTGTTGTTTCAGGCTTTGTAAAACCTGGAAGCAAAAATTTGATTTTAAACAAATTCAAATGAAACCTAAAAATAAATAATAGATTTAAACAAGTTTAAATCCAGTTGAAGTATGAATTCAAATTTATTCATGAATTCAAATCTGAAATAGAATTAAAGTTTTAAAACAATCAAATGGGGGTTTTCTTTCAGGTTTAAAAACCTGACAGTTTCAGATTTTAAATTTAATATAAAATCTGAAACAAAAATTTAAACTGTGTTTTAAAATTTAAAGTTTAAAGTATAGGTTCAAATGAACTTTTGAATCTAAGTTTTTTTAAAATAAATTTGTATTTTTAATCAAGAATTAAAAATCAAGCTTTTTAAAAGCAAGTTAAACCAAAGTTTTAAATTCAAAGTTAAACTAATGAACTCAAGTTTTTCTTGAATTCAAATCTGAAATTTAAATCAGCTTTTAAATCTAAATATATAAAACAAGTTTAAGCCAAATAGTTTTAAAGGGTAATTTATTTCAAATAAATATTTGAATTGATTTTGACATAGTTCTTTTTTTTAAAGGGATTTTTGAATGGAAGTTAAATAAATTGTTTTAAATTTGAATTTGCAAGTTAAAATATTAATGTATTTTGGAAGTTTAAATTTAAGTAAAGATTTATGTAGTTGAATTTAAAGGCTTTTCTTATATAAGTTCATATGTAAGTAATAAATGTTATTTACATTTATTTAAAAGATTATAAATTGAATTTAAATTTTGTAAATGTTTAAACAATAATCGTTTTGAATGTTAAATTCAAAATGGAATTTGAATTTAAATTTAAAATGTAATGTTCTAATACACTTTAATATTAATGAAGTCATTAATAAATAAATAAATTATATTAGGAATAATTAAGATATTTGAATGATTAAATGAATAAGTTAATTAAGAAATGACTTATGTATTTAATTTATTATTTAGATTAATTTATAATTAGAGATTAATTAAGAAGTAAATTAAGAAATGTGATTAGTTAATGAAGAAAATTAACTAAGGATTATTAATTAATTAATTAATTAATGTGATTAATTTTGATAATTCATTAGATTAATTAGACAATCTGTTGTAAATTTTTTAATTTAATTACTTGATAAAAGTAATTAAGAGATAAATTACTTATTGTAATAAATTTAGATGATATGATTAAATTAAGTTAATTAATTTAGTTTAATTAATTTAAGAAAATTATTTGAGAAATTTATAAGTGTAATTACTTAGTGTATTTAATGGAGCATAATTACTTAGGGAAGTAATTAATGTTAATTACTCAATGTAATTAGTGAAAGATGATTTGTTAATGAAGTAATTTGGATAATTACTTTTGTAATTAATCAAGGGATTAATTAATGGAGATAATTAATTTATTAATATAGGTAATTAAGGGTAGTTAATTACTGGTTTGTTATTCATTCAAGGGTGATTAATAATTGTGTTTAATTAAAGATTAATCACTTAATGTAATTAATTTAAATAAGTAATTTAATTTAAATATAATTAGAGATCATTAATTAATATAATGATGTAATGTAGAATTGTTTAATTAAGGAATAACTAATAATGAGGTGATTAATTAATTAATGATAAATGTTATTATTTATATTTAAATTAATAAATGAAGTAATTATATGTTAATTACTATGAATGATTTAAAATAATTAATTTGTGAAATTAATTAAAGACTAATTACTTATGGTAATTAGAAAATGATTAATCAAAGGTGTTTTATTAAGATGAATACTTAATGGATCATTAATTAATTTAATTTATAATTAATTAATTGTTGTATAAGCAGAATTTATAGATGAAGTAATTAATTTAATTTACTTTAAATTAGTTAGAGATAGAAGTAGTTAATTTAATTCATTTCAAATTAATTATAAATGGTATGATTATAAATCATTGCTTATGGATGAATGATATTGATATTTCATTTGATGATTGTGATCTCAGATATGAGATGAGTAATATCTATGTGATATGGATGTATGGTTTAAGTATGATAATATTTAGTATCTATTTGGATGATAATATTAATTATCTTTTTATGATGATAATGTGATTATCTATTATGAGATGTGAATTATCTATCTGTATGTGCATTGATAATATTGAATTGAACTGTTAAGACTAAATAGGCAATTGGCCTTAAAAGATACATTTTGGATTTCGATGAGACCGGAATCGGGTTTCCATATTTGGATATCCAAAAACCACATCGATCCAAATTAACGATAGGTCGTGAATCTGAAGTGAAGATGAAGATTCAGAGTGCAAGGGTTATGGTCGTTAACTCTGAGGGTGATTCCAAAATGAGTGTAACGAGATAATTCCTTCGGTTTCATTCGAACCTGGAATGAACTTGTATGGATTGAATGCTTTCAGAACATCGTCAGGTGGGCGATGAGCATTCTAAGAAATGTATTCTCTAAAGGTAATCGCAGCCTCAAGCCTCATCAATCGGGAATGGCTAAAATAGGGGAGGTGCAGCAAGGTTAGGTGGGTCATGCCCAAACAGGATGAGATATACCCCTATCGAGATGTCCCTTTATTTTTCGGCTGTGTGGGCGGTTGATTGCAACAACTGCCGGGGTTATCTTGTTCGAGACTGTTCAGTAAGGAATGGTTTCGGCCTTGTGTTGTAGAGGGTCGGGAGTGATCCTCGGTACGTTGATCTAGGCCACGTACTGTGAAGGGCGGTACCCCAGTAGCCCTACCATTGTATGGAATCCACAATCCAATAAGTGCCAACGGTTTTGATTGTATTACCCACTTTTGTGGCTAGTAGCTGGAATTCAATCATGTAACAATTTCGGCTATTTTCTATTTACTTGAAAACCCTAGACCTATTATAATATCACTGGATTTCCTATCAAATGTTTTGGTTAGCGTAAGGTAAAAACTTACCCATGTTTATGTGTGGGGAGTCTTACGTGATACCTTTTGTTTCAAAGGTTTTCAAAATTAAGCAACTTTAACCTGTTACTCACACCAGACCCATGTCTGACCCGGAGTTTATTTCTGTTTTTCCTAAACTCTCGGGTGCTCAAAATTTTTACGAGTAGCCAAGGGATTCAGGTTTGCTTTGACGAATTCTGGAGGAGCAATAGAGCAGGAGGCTTCAGCGTTGTATATATATATATAGTTCGTTGTGTTGGAATCTTTGAGTTATTTGGTATGAATTGTATCGAGTTGTATTAACTTGACATGTGTTTATAACTGTGTAGTATGTGTTGTATGATCTATATAATTCTAATATATATAAAACTATGTAGTAGTTATGTGATCTATCATATTTTGTTCCATTCCGCTGTGAGATTCTGATGTTGTTGTTCTTTCTTCTCTATCTCTTCTATTTTCTCACCCCTCTCTTTCTTCTAGATGAAACGGATTTCTACGCTCAGAAATCTGGGTCGTCACAGTTCTTTCATAAATCCCTAAAATGATTTATAAAATTTCTTATAAAACCTCTTTACCAAATATCGCTTAAAACCTCCCTTCCAAAATGTCATTTGTAATCTCCTTAAATACATCCTTTTTACTAGTAAAATCATTTTTATAAAACAATTTATCATTTATAAACACCTTTTTCAATTAACTACTTACTTTTAGACATCATAATTAATTAATTTACTTTAAAAAACGCTAATAAGATAAGTAATAAACTATAAACAATCATTAATTAAAAAAATTAATTAAATTACACATCATTAATAAAGTAATTAATTAACTTAACCCATCGTTAATTAAATCAATAAATTTACTTAAACTCTATTTAAATAAACTAGTTAATTTAAACAACATTAATTATATAATTAAATATCTTTAAATAACATAATTACTTTAAGTACATATTTTAAAAATTATTAATAATAAATTAGATAACTCTAAAAATCTTTAATAAAATAATAAAATATCTTACTTTAAAACCTTTTTAATAAGATAATTAACTAACAAAAAATAACACCATCACTTATAAACTCATAACCTTAAATTTTCTGTAAATTTGACAATAATTTAATTCCATACTTTAAAGATTTGGCAAGAGTCTTGGTGACCACAGTGGTACTTTCATGCTACCATTGTTCTTTCATATCTCAAAGGGGTTCAACTTTTAACATAAGTCAATGTCTTATTCAATACGGCCAGGCTACCAAGCATCTAGCACTTAACAATTAACAATCAATAGTTAATTCACTATTTATTAAATATTATTTAATCCATTTATTAATTAATTTCATTAACCATTGTTCTACTTGACAAGCACAAAACAAGGATTTATTCTGCATAATAGGTGTCTTACTATTCTATTTAATTTAATTTAACCGAATGATATTTTATTTGGCCACATAGATATCGCCAACAAGACATAATTAATTTAACGACATTATTATATGAAATGATGTAATTAAATTCAGTTACGATATCTATATCATAAATTTGTACATCGTCAAAACTACCAACAAGTTATGCTACAATGTTGTGTTCCTTAATCAGAGTCCATCACAAATATTCAAGGGTCAAACTGATCTAGGATGAGCAAGTTATCACAATTCAAAATTTTACATATATAATTAATACAAATAAATAATATTTCAAGCTCCGCACCCATATAAACAAGGCCTGGCCCATCACCAACTCAACCCTAACCCAAAACCATCCTCACCTTCTTCTTCTCCCTCCTTCTCCAATTCAAATCTCCTAAAACCATTACTATGCACATGCATGCCTTGACACGGTAGTCCGGACCCCGATCGATCAATCAACACCACCAACAATTTCCTCTTCTCATGCTCCACCTCCCCGAACCAACATCAACTACCTCGCGCTTCCCTTCACCAAAAGCAACCTAGACCCCCGAGTGTAACAACCAGAAAGTTGCGACCTCGGATACACTGCACCGACCCAAATCCCCACTACCTTCATGCAATTCCTTCTTAAGTTCAATGTCAGCCACCATTCCCTTCATCTCCGACCACACCCTTGGAAAAATGGAAACCTAGCTTCATGAAAAACTCCTAGACACCCCATGCCATAATAGAACATCACCAAAAATACATGAATTAGTAGATCTCACCGTAACAAGATATAGGTTTTATGTCATGATTTTTAGTTGGCTAATTAATTTGATTTAGAATTTGGAAGTTTATGGTAAAAAAGAGGACATGATTTTGGTTTAATGTAAACGTGAAAGTGAAGGAGGCAATGAGAACACATAAGAGGGATTGTTAAGTGTTATACTTTGGTCCTTATAAACAAATCAAAACACTACTTTACACACAAGATAAACAAGATTTTCTCAAGTTAAACAACGTTTACAAGTAAACCAATATTCCTAATCCAATATCATATCTCAAGATTTTACCAAACTTTTGAATTTTTTATTTCTGATTTAAAATAGTTTTGAAAAGAAATATTTGTGGTACTCCCTGTACAATATTCTATTTGCATACGGATCACGGATATAGGAATAAAAATACGATCGTCCAAAGTAATGCAACGCGGTCACAAATAAAAAATAAAATATACTAGATATTAAATTCTTTAAAATACCAAAAACAACATCATGTGACGAAAAATAGTTAAATGACAATTTAAATATTTTCCGAACTAAAAATTATGGAAAATCCTATAAATAAAAATATGTTATTAAAAATCAAGTAATTTTAAATAAAAATTGATTTTCCTTTTAATTTATTACATTCGAATCAAATTTGATTATTAAACAAATTAAATATTCCCATTTGAAACGTTAAACATTTCATGTCATTACATTCTCCCCTCTTAAAAGAATTTCGGCCCCAAAATTTCATTATTTTCAATCCCAGAAAGAAATAAGCCTACAAAAATACTTAACATTTTCCAAAAGCACGTAAGATGTGTACGGATCATCAATACGCAATATCTAATTTGATCGCTTAACCTTTCTTCCAAACTAGTATCATACACCCCGATTTCCTTAGAGTAGACTCCAATCAGGCTCCTTAATTTGGAACCTCCCTTTTTCTTGCATAGCAATCTACTATGATAGAAAACTTTGGTTTCATATCAAGAACCCTCACCAAGTGTTTTTCATCAAGAATCAAGTGATAAATCTTTATTCGCATCGGTGTGAGTCACCAAAAAGTTGTATGCTCGAATCTCGAATCGAGAATAGTTATGCAAACACAATGATCTACATACAACTTACATACCTATTCTCATTGGTTCTTACTTATATCAATTTGCTTTTTACTTTTAAAATTATTTATGAAGATATTTCATAAAAAATTACTTGACCAAGGCGTTTAACAAAAGTAAAACTTGTTTATGTTTTACCATCTCCTCAAATTTATAAGCTACAAAAACTTATTTTCTTATTTTTCCATAAAACACTTAGTTTCAATTTCTATACTAATTTTGGAAGTTTTTGGCTGTCCAAAATTGTTGAAAATTCCATTTTTTTAATAAAAACATCTAAACAACATATTATAACAGGATGCATAACCAACCTACTCTAATGCATAGGATACATGAGTACGTATAATACTTAACCAGGAACTTAAGTAGTAAACACCCGGGTTTTATTTCAAATCAATTTGAGATAAAAATATGCATATATATATATATATACTTATAAATTTAGTATATTAAATCATCCATTCGAGAATTTAAATTAAGATTTGTTTTACAAAGATGACTTGAGCGAAACTATTATGGTAGCATTTCCCCTACTTAGAAACAATAAAATGAATACCGACGATACTACAATCATCATTAAAATTATTTTCCAATGACCGAAGCAAGTTCAATGCTTTTTGCATCCTTTCAAATCCTTTTAAAATATTTCTATATTCATAAATACTGTCATTATCCTCTCAAAACTTTGAATTTTTTTCAGAAGCACCGGGATTTAAGTTCTTAAATTCTTAGTTTAAATCTGTTTTTATTTATAACCCTATTTATAAACCATACTTATATAATTTTGGTTTCCTATATAAAATCATATCACAACTGTATATCCTTGTTTATCATAATAAACAACTATTATTAAAATTAATTTTTAACCCAACATTAATATATAACATTATAGTCAAATTGTGAAATTGAATTCACAAGATGTCTGTTCAATGTTCCTTAATTTCTATATATCCAACCGTACTTAAAAAAAGAAAGTTACAAACAAATCAATAAATAATAGTCAATGCCCAAAACTAAAAGAGCATGACAAATTAAACCCTAAATGATAATAATTAAATATTATCATTTTTCGACAAATAAAGACATCGATAATAACCATATCAATTTTTTGGAAAGCATTATTTTGTATATAAAATATACTCCTAGGTAAACTATTTCATATACACATTTTAAATAATACTGTCTTGGCTGGGATGTTTGAGTATTGGGAGATCTCTTCCAATAACGTTGGCTATTCGTATTAACTAGAATCCATAAAACATTCGACGGCGTAATTAACGCAATACAAAATATTTTTATAGCATAACAAATAGGCCCGCTTATATATATACACACACTCAAAATCATTCTAGGGTGTCACTTACCTTATCCTTACCGAGTTTACCCCACCAGGGCTAAGGTTCTTGCTTAACCTTCAACCCTGATACCAACTGTAATGACCTACCGTTTTGATCCTCAAAAGTCAACCACAGTACATCCACAGTATTCTCATGTTGAACATCTTAGCGATGGAAAGACATATTATAGGGGTGAAAGAAAGAAAAGGCAGAATAGAATCTCGCAAACATGACAAATAACATATAATTTACCAATGAACTTACAAAAAGAAAGTTTTTTATATACATACAATCAAAGAAATACACCCTATCATCAGTCTAAACAGTTATAACAACATGAGCTTAAAATTGCTGATAAATGCAATAAGAACAAAACAAGGGAATATAAAATACGTGAATACACCTTAGAGGATCCAGCTCATCTCCTGAAACTCCAAAGTGTCTAGCTAAATCGGTAAAATATGCTTGGGTTGAACTGAACATTATAAAAAGAATAACACTCAGATTAGTTTGGTAAAACCAGCACGAGAAACACACATCATGTAACGACCAGATTTTTAAACGCCTGAAAGTCGACATCGATACGTCACTGTATCCAATGCCGCACAATCAAATATTGGAAAACCGAACCGTTAGGGTTAAAGAAGAAGATAGAAGAAGAAATAGAAAACAATAATAGAATCTCACATTTCGCAGCGGAACAAATATAATAGATAAATGAATAATATTTAAATCAAAAGCACTATATCACTTTTACATACATCACATTAGAGCTTACAACGACACCATTCAACTCTACGTATTTACAACAACTAATCCATATTAAAACTGAACCTGCAGCGATCCCAACACAGTACATATTATAAGTGATACATCTCGCCATCCAGCTTGAACTCCAGATTTCCACAACAACTTCTTGACTTCGCTCTCGAATAACCGATAACCTGACTCTAGGCTGCCCGTGTGGAAAATTATGGGCACCCAAAGTTTAGAATGGGAACAATAAACTCCAGGTCAGTCATTGGACTGGTGTGAGATCTTAAAAACAGTAATTTTCACAAAGAAAATAAAAGAAATCCGCTATGCTTTTGGAACTACCATAAGGCCTCCTGCCACACACACAATGCAAACGCATAATTGGAGGAGATTTCTCCTTATGATAGTCAAACATGCTTGATACACAAAATCTTTTTAATATTATCATTAGTGCATAGTACAGAAAACATTCCAAAAGTATAATATTAATCTTAGCAAGCATACAACTATTATTGTATGCCTAATATAGCTACCATGTTCAATAATAGTGATGCCACATTCCATGGTAGGTTATACAACTAATACCGTATAGGATGCGTATTGTTTCTTTGGATTTCCAACAAATGGTCGGGCTAAGGAACTTCCTGCTGCCACATGGGTACGTCTCTGGAGGGATGTCCCGAGAACCTACCCGGATCTCTACCAAAACAAGGCCGGGTTACCTCTGTAACTAGGTAAGTACTACTCGAGTATGTCATCCCCCATTCGTTTGCGCCCTTTATCCGAGGATCCTCAACCACAAAGCAACAACCACAAAGTATAATAAATTTGCAGAAACAACATAGGTTAAGTATTTGGGCTCCATACCATGATACCACCCTTTTCAGAAGGAAATGACATACCTTAAAGGGCACGACCCTCATAACCTTGCCACATTATTCCTGTATCGACCACTTCCAAGGTGTGAGGTCTAACGAAGTCTCGTCCATAAAGCTACAATTTTCACAAAGTCATGCTTCGATCAACAAATGATCAGCAGCACTTCGTATGCCACATTACCAATTTGGAAATGTATCACTAGTAATCATGATATATAACCTCTAAGCTTGTACGTCTCAGAGAAGGGTGTTAAGCTAAGAGAATGAATTCTCCGCCATCAACCTAAATGTAATCGATAGGAACCAGCTTCACATCTCAAAGTGTAACATCAGACACACATCCAAACAAGTCCATTCCGGGATCGAATGGAACCGAAGGCACTTCAAAGAAACCCTTGCAAATCTGAATATTCACTAATCACGTCTGGAATCCCCATCACAAAGTGTGATAAAATCTCTATACTGGTGCAACCCGGTGCAGAGACAATCGACAGGTAATCCTTTCGCTTTCGAAAATACCCGGTCTTCAACACCATCTTCAAATGCAATCCCATTTCATTGTATCACTATTTGGAATGGGTTTTATGACACAAAATCCTCTCCCGGCTAATCCGAATAACGGGCACTTATTTTTAAAAATAAATGTTACATTTAGATTTCAAACAAATCACAACAAATTTTCCATTTTGATCTTTTAAATAAAAGATCCATCACAATCACAAAGGTTCGATGTGGTTTTCGAATATCCATTTGGAATCTGACCCCCGGTCGCATCGAAATTCAAATACATTAAAAGCCAATATTGATAGTCGGTTATTTAACTATCAATCAACATTCACAACAATCACCCAGATTTAAATAATTTTTCCCTAATTATTATTTTCAAAATATCTTCGCAAGATACAATTTTAACACTTCAACCATTTGAAAACAAATTTCAAATCAATTTCTACATTTCAATCCTTTGAAAACAAATTTCAAATCACTTTTCACTTTTCAAACCTTTGAAAACAAATTTCGAATCACTTTCCTCACGTGGAATAAATTTCCAATTATTTATTTAATTCCACTGAAAATCTGCCGAGTTTAAATATTTTAAAATACTTATTTTAAATATTAGCTATAAAACTTTAAACCAATATCTCATATAAAACTTCTAATCTAAACTAAATTTTAAATAAAATTAGTAGATAGGGTGTAACTACTAAATATCTATTTTCTAAATCAAATATCAATTCTAATCTTTAAAATAATCCCTTCTATAATTAATTAAACAAATATTTACTTTGAAGATTTACAAAATAACTTAAGAAACTAATTTCTCTAAAGTATTCTTTTAAAACCAATTCTAGAACTTTTTGTTTATATTTCAAAAGTTATTTTTAAAACATACTCGGCTTTTCAAGGAAAATACACCTTCCTTTTCAAAATGGATCATTTCAAATCAATTTATGAATCTTTCTGGATTAATTTCAAATTTACGTTCCAAATCCATAAATTCTTTTCCATACTTTTAAAAATAAAACGATGTTTATTTTTAAAACAAATTTCCCTTTCTTTTATAAAATTCCCATTGTGAATTTAAATTTCCAAATATCCACTAATATACGATTTTCAAATCGATTCCTAAATATTCACTTTCAACACCAAATCAATTTTCAAATTGATTTTCAAATTTATTCCAAATACCAAATCAAATCCCAAATTGATTTTCCAAACATTTATTTCAAACACCACATCGATTTTCAGAATTGATTTCCCAAAATTTATTTTTAAACACCAAACCAATTTCAAATCGGTTTTCTAAAGATTTATTTTCAAACACCGAATCAAATTCCAAATTTATTTCCAAATTTATTTCCTTTTTAAACTAAATTCCTTTATTTTTTTCAAAACTATTTAAAATCCGTATTTTAAATAAATTCTTCAACCGTTGAATAATATTACCCGAAATCCAATTATTTAGCCTTTTTCCCTTATTTTGGAATTTTATTCAATAGGATTCAAAAATAAAACTTTACCTTTTAAAATTCCTTCTTTTAAATTTATCCCATTCTCAAAAATAAATTTTTGCTATAAATTTTCTACTTAAATTTCAAAAATCCAATTTTATCTATTTCTGGTATCCTACGTTACTAGAAATATATTCGGCTAAATTTTAGCCTCCAACGATTTCAATCACAATATAATCACAAAGAGATTATCAACACACAACATATGAAACAAATTCAATATTTGAGAAATCCAGTTAGATCCCTCCAACCCGTTTCCCTGCATCCACAGATTTAGCACAACAATTAAATACCAATTCCACTTCGGGGTGGAATATCGCATTATAGGGATTTTATACAATGTCATCCGCTATTATGCGGTGCATAGGGTCTCATCCGCTATATAATTCGGGAAATCAATCACTCCAAATACATATATGGTACCAATTCCACTTCGAGGTGGAATATCACGACATATGGGTTTAAATAATCCACTATTATGTGGCGCATAGGGTCTATATAACTAATAACAATTTATCATTCAAGAACACAATCAAAAAATTTAAATTTAACTATCACAATTCAACAATCAATCAATAACTGAAATTTTGAATTATTAAAATTTGAGTGAGAAGATCTCACCTTTGCTTTTATTTCGCAATCCGTTCCAACTCATTTCCATTCTGATTTGTTTCTCATTTTAGACCTTGTATAAATAATTTATACAACTTATTAATATTCGAATAAATCGAACAATCTATTAGCATTTTATAATTTTAATTCAACTAATAATTTAATTTTAATATAACTTAATAAATCAAAATATATGCATGCATATTTATTTCCTTTAAGACTATATATATATATATATATATATATATATATACACACACACGAATGCCGATATGGATTTCAAGGACAAATTTTAAATAATCTCCTTAACACTAAAAAATCCTATATATTTTTCAGTAAATAAATATAAATATAAATATATTTTCTATTTACTGTATAAACTCATATATATATCTGTGTGTGTGTGTGTATTTACTGTTTACTATTTTCTACACGCATGTGTAAAATTTCGGAATTAAATAAAATTAAGGTCAACATAAAAATTTAAAACTGCTTAAAATTTTATCTTACTGTAAATAATTTCTGCATGCACATATTTACAAAATTTGGAAAACTGCATGTAATATAATTTTTGTTCTATAAATAAACAAAAATAGAATTTTTTACTATAAAAACTATAATACATATATATATTTAAATTAAATTAGGATTAACTAAAATTTTGATTTACCTTACTGTCTTGAACGCGGCCATCTTGCAAGCCACGTGAATCCTTTTCCCCAACCGAATCTCGTGCGCGATTCGAGAAGCACGGCCGCCTCCGCCATCCTTCCTTACCAACATGATTCCATAGTCGCGAGTCGATCGCGATGATTCACCCGCCTGTGCGCCTCTATGCGAATGCGATTCAGCCACGGTCGAGATGCCCATCGATTTCGACCCTTCCCCCTTCGCGCACGAGTCCTCAAAGCTGCCCCACGCCTAGATCGTGAAATCCCCTTCTTATTGATAGTCGCGATAACTCTCCCCTTAATACGAGCGAGTTCAGCCACAATATTCATGCTCGAACTGGCAGGAGGAGGAAGGAGGGAATGCGTTCGATTCGAGTAGAAATGGTGTGCTTGACATTTTTAAAGAAATATACGAATTTGATTTCATACCCGCATATTTTGATTCAGCATTATTTTTCATTGAAGTTTCGATTTTGATTTATGAAGATAAAAAGGGATTTTTTTTCTTTGTTTCGGCATTTTTAAAAGTTTGATTTTTGGTGGTTTTTTTCTTCTTCTTCTTTTGAACGAGAAACCCTTATCGCTAATGAATTTAACAAAGACGCGTGTTAGTTGGGTGAACACGTGTCTTCAGAGTATCGACAAGTGTTGATAAGATCAACAGTAAATTAAGAGGAAAAATATATTTTATATATTTTTTAAGTTTAAATTCAAATTTAAATTGTCTCGATTCCGCAACCTGAATCTCGTTCTCCAATCGAGATGTGTTTCCAGCCGTCTATAATGTTAAACCCCTATTCCGAACGCAATGGAAAAGGTTTCGAGTCTAAATTTGATCGTACGGAGAAGATAGCTTTTTGAACCAGTTGTTTATTTTAGATTTTCGATTTAATTTTAGCGCGTTCACAATCCGTACGGCCAAACGATCATTCCAAACACTATGAAAATTGAAATTCGATAATAATACAATATTACGGATCCAATGGAGCTGGTTTCATCGAATTCCGAGACTATGACTCGGAAGGCTATTTTTAAATATCGATTTAGACGATAAAATTTCAATATTGAACAAAATATTTCCAAAACCAATTCTGAAGTTTTCATTATCTTCAGTATTATCAATACAAATCTTCTAAGCCATCAAATTATTTTTTAACAAGCTTAGAATTGAAGATTCAAAAATTTTACCCAAATTTCTATGATTAAATTCAATAATTTATTTGCCAAATTCGGAGTTATATTTGAAACCTAAAATATCATTCAAATATTTAAAATCAATTAAACATTTCGATTTCAAATGTTCAAAATTTCTGGGTCGTCCCATCCTTTCCCCCTTAAAAGAATTTTGTCCTGAAATTACTAGTTAAGAAGAATGATCCTTAACATGTTTATTATTTTTCCAAAACCAAACAATTTTATCAGCTTGCCAATACAAATCTTTTTATTAAACACTCCTCATTACTTCAACTAAGTTTCCAACCTTAATCATAAATTCCAAACAATATTGTCTTCTCAAAAATTCAAATTCGAAATTTAAATTTTCATAATTTTCTCAAATTTTTTCTAACTCCCTAAATTTTCGAAATTTTTTGTCAATGTCTCCTTTGCGCTTCTAGCTCGGTACGACTATAAAATGGCACAACGGGCCCCCAGATTCAAAAAGAAAATGAAAAGCCAAGCGGCTAAATAAGAAAATCATCAGATTTCACATTGAAATTCAAATACATACCTTTTCGAGAAATTCAAACTTTTATCTTCGAAATCAAAATCCCAATTCCGTTTTCCTTTATAACACCTGCATCCTACTAGCCATAATATCAAATTACAACATTCAAATTTATTTTACACATTCCACTGCAAAAGTTTGAATACTTACTTCTTATACCATCTTTACTTCATTATTGAATTTGTATATCTATTTTAATTCAATCTTATATTTTCAATTTCGTTTGAATTCAATTTACAATTTACAATTTTATTTGGATTCAACTTACCTTTTGAATATTGAATTTATTAACTATCTTTCATTTACAACTAATTCATATCACTATTTTAAATTAGTTTCATTTTACAAGTTACAATCCATTTTATCTTAAAAAATTTGTTTATTTCCACCTTTATTTCCTTTAGTTCGCTTTGAACTAATTCTACAACTACATATTACTTCACACAATTCAAATTGGTTTTCTGTGACGCCCCACCTCTATACCCACGCTAGCCAAGGACACTACAGGGTAATGCCGTCAACTAACACGGAGAATAAGGCTGGTTAGGAGCGACCATCTATAGCCTTGCTCTAACTATCCATTGAATACATCGACAATAAACATACCAAGCAGGTCGACATACCAATGAATACTTAAAACAAAACAATGTTTTGGTTGAAGGATCTATCAGAACAGAATATAACAACTCAAACGTAATATACATCACAGAACAGTAGATCATCATATACACATATACTGATACATAGAAAAGTATACAAAATAATACATGTCAAGTGGTATAACAAACTACAATATACAGATGATTCCAGATGAATACATATCAGAGTTACTACAAATATGTGACTACACAAAAAGCTATGACAAAAAGAAGCTAGCGAAGTAGTCCATGCGGAAGCAAAATAGGCTAAGTCCAAATGCACCTAACCTGAAACATCTCGGTCTGACCCGAGTATAAAATACACGAGTCAGTCTAGCTAAACAAATCAGTTAGATAAACTGAACAACAATAAACTTGCAAGGTTACAAAGTATAAAAAATATCTCTAAAGGAGATAACACAATCATCTAACAAAAGTTAAATCATATGATAACAAGCCTCATATCATCGGCAACATATAGAAACAAAGGATAAGAATATCCCAAAGCAAGCCAAAAAGGCAAATAACAAATACCAATAAGGTATACAAGTTCCGCAAGGTAAACGCGACGCATCATGCGGCTCATAATGACCAACATCGAAGGGCGATATCTAGGGAATATACATTTGAATGAAATATCAGAAAATTGCTCGAGCTCAGTACTGTATAAACAAGGACCATGAGCCCGAAGACTCCAAACCCAATATCACCCATGCGGCTCATAACGACCAACATCGGAAGCGATACTAAAGGGCAACCCAATATCACCCATGCGGCTCATAACGACCAACATCGGAAGCGATACTAAAGGGCAACAAACCCGAAGGCACATTCCCGAAGGCAACAAACCGTAGTGGTGAAGGTCAGAGACCCAGTACTGGACACCACTAACTGGCGGAATGTGTCATAACTCTCAAAAAGGAATCCGAAAAGTGGTAACGTGAGTCCCATAACCACTCGTTCGCACTAAACGGTTTACTATCCCTTAGTTAATTTCACACTCAAAGCAGTAAAAGTTCACCTCGTTTCATCGGTAAACCAGACCAAAAGGCCAAAACGATCAATCGAATAGGTCGGGGATTAATCGGCAAGACAAACGCATGGATTCATGGTCCATGTTTTACCTAACCATTGAATCTCCCTTCCACTCCGCTCGAAGTGCGAAATTGTGCATGCGTTTTAAATAGAATTTATAAATTGGAGAAACAAGCTTTTAAATGCGATTTAGAGGGATTATTTATGAAAACCCATGAATGAAGTTAAAAATAAGTTATCAAAATCAAAGATGCAATAACAACTACTAAAAAGCAACTTGAATTGATAAAATTTGGAAAACCAATCAAAATATGCAAAAATAGGCAAAACATGAGCAGGTCGGTCGACCGGTTGCAGGACTCGGTCGGCTGGCCAGATGCAGAAAGCAAAACATGGCTCGGGTTAGCAGGTCGGTCGACAGGCTACAGGGCTCGGTCGGCCGAACCTAATGATTTACAATTCCTGCCCTTTTTCAATGAAATGCAAGTTCTTTCCAAATCCAAAACAATGGCACATGCATACTTGTTAGGAATTCATACCAACACCCATGATATCAAGAGAGGTAGGTGTGAGTTCAAAACTCACCTTTAGCCCAAAACAAAGAAGATGGAGCTTAATAACAAGGAGAAGACCAACCAAACTCTACTTCAACTCAACAAGCTTCAATCTAAGAATAAAACACATATTTCTCAATTTAGGTTTAGGAAATTTTCTGAAATTGAAGAGGAGATGAGTTGGAAAAGATGAAGAGGAGCTTACCAATGGCTTCTCTATGATTTTCAAGCAAGAATTTGGAGTTTGCAATTGGAACTAGGGCCTACAATTTCTATTTCCTCTTCCCTTCCACCATTTTCAGTTTTAGCTTAAGAAATGAAATGAAATGAAGATGAATAAAGAGAAGGGGTTGAGTTAGAGGGTTAAGTGGAGATTAGGGCTGAACCCAAACCCAAAACCCAATAATAAAAGGGTCAAAATTTCACAAACTCCAAACATATCAAAGATTATACTCAAAAAGATCGCAAATGTCATTTTGGAACCAATGGACGTAGTTTCGAGCTCCAATTCGGCCGTTTGCAAAAAGTAACATTTCGGACCCAAATCCGACTAATGACGCTATATTTAAATAAAATATTTAAATATAAAAATCGTTAAATACGAGGATTGTTACATTTTCAGTATTCAGTTTCAATTCCAATTTTATCTTTTGTTCATTCCCAAAAGCAATTCGATTTCCATTCACCATTTTGGTTGACAACCACTTATATTTAAACTGGATTTCAAATTCCATATGAATTTAATTTATCTTTTATTTATAAATATTGAATTCAATTCATTTCAAACCATATCAAATTTTCCATTCCTTAATTAGCATCACTCACTAATTTTATTACAATACTTTACTTTATTTATCACAAATCAAATTCAATTCCAATTCCAATTCTATTTATTTACAAATTCGAAATGAATTTCAACATTCAATTTCACTTTCATTTACTTGCAATTGTAAATTCATTTATTCATTCACAATTTTATTTTCCACCTTAATAAACTTTTCATTCCATAACTATTTTTATTAGATTCCAGAGCCTTTCCAACATTTAAAAATCATTTTTGAAATCAATTCAAATTACCTTTTGAATATCCGAAACCAAACCTAAATTTTACAAACAACTTCAAATTTTAAATAATTTGGCAGCAATTTCTCTCTTGGAAACTCGAAAATGAACACCGATGATGTCGCGATCATCATCAGAATTATTTTCCAGCGACCGAAAAGAGTTTAGAGCTTTTATCCTTTCAAAACCTTTTCCAAAACCTTTGAAAACTGTTTCCAAACTCAAAAGAATTTTAGATTTTTTCCAAATCTCCAATCTTTTCCAAACTTCAAACTTTTCAAAACCTTTCAATTCCTTTCAAAACATTTCCAACTATTCCTCTGGAGTTCCATTTCAAATTTACAAATCACATTTACCTTTACAATTTCCATTTGTATATGGATTTTATTTCTTAACTTTGGAGTTACGATTTCAATATCCTATTCAATAATCAATGATAATAATCTAATATTATCACTTCCTAATAAACAAGCAACCATATACCATAATAATTTACGGAAAATTATTTTCTTTTATATACGAAAATAGTTTAGGTAAAATTATTTCATTTACCCGATTTTAAAACGATATTGTGTCAGTTTATCTTGTTTAAGAGTTTAGAAACCCCTATCGATACAGTTGGCAAAACTGCACTGACCAGAATCTATAAACAATTAACCGATAAGTCAACACAATAAAAAACAATTTTTATATTCACTAACAAATACGCGCTCATATCTATTATTACACTCGAACTCATTCTAGAATACTGCCGACTCTATCTCTAATGAGTAACACCCAACAGAGCCAAGGTTGTCGCTTAACCAAATGCTCCGATACCATATTTGTAACGATCCGATTTTTAAACGTCTGAAAGTCAACATCGATGCGTCCACGGTATCCAATGCCACACAATCAAATATCGGAAAACCAAACCGTTAGGGTTAAAAAAGAAGAATATAGAAGAAGAAACAGAAAACAATAACAGAATCTCACATTTCGCAGTAGAAAAAATATAATAGAAAAACGAATAATCTTTAAATCAAAAGCATTATATCAGTTTTATATACATAATATTAGAGTTTACAACGACACCATTCAACACTACGCATTTACAACAACTAATCTATATTAAAACTGAACCTGCAGCAATCCCAACGCAACGGACACTACATAGTATAAGTGATACGTCTCGCCATCTAGCTTGAACTCCAGATTTCCACAGCAACTTCTTGACTTCGCTCCCGAATAACTGATAACCTGACTCTAGGCTTCCCGTGTGGAAAATTATGGGCACCCGGAGTTTAGAAAGGGAACAATAAACTCTAGGTCAATCATGGGACTGGTGTGAGATCTTAAAAAAAGTTATTTTCACAAAGAAAATAAAAGAAATCCGCTATGCTTTTGGAAAATGAAACTACAACAAGGCCTCCCGCCACACACACAATGCAAACGTAGAATTGGAGGAGACTTCTCCTTATGATAGTCAAACATGCTTGATATGCAAAATCTTTTTAATATTATTATTAGTGCATAGTGTAGAAAACATTTCAAAAGTGTAATATTAATCTTAGCCAACATACAACCATTATTGTATGCCTACTATAGCTACCATGTTCAATAGCAGGTTACGGTCACATTCCATGGCAGGTTATACAACTAATACCGTACAGGGTGTGTATTGTTTCTTTGGATTTCCAACAAATGGTCAGGCTAAGGAACTTCCTACTGCCACATGGGTACGCCTCTGGAGGGACGTCCTGAGAACCTACCCGGATCTCTGCCAATACAAGGCCAAGTTACCTCAGTAACTAGTTAACTACTACTCGAGTATGTCATCCCTCGGTCATTTGCGACCTTTATCCGAGGATTCTCAACCAAAAAGAAACAGCCACAAAGTATAATAAATTTTCAGCAACAACATAGGTTGAGTATCTGGGCTCTATACCATGATATCACCCTTTTCCAGAAGGAAATGACATACCCTAAAGGGGGCAATCCTCATAATCTTGCCGCATTCTTCCTGCTTCAACCATTTCCGGGGTGTGAGGTCCGACAAAGTCTCGTCCACAATGCTACACTTTTCACAAAGTCATGCTTCGATCAACAAATGATCAGCAGCACTCCGTATGCCGCATTACCAAATTGGGAATGTATCACTAGTAACCATCAACTGCATAACCTCTGAGCTCGTACAACTCAGAGAAGGGTGTTAAGCTAAGAGAATGAATTCTCCTCCACCAACAGAAATTTATTTAATAGAAACCAGCTTTACATCTCAAAGTGTAACATTAGACACACATCCATACACGTCCGTTCCGGGATCGAACGGAACCGAAGGCACTTCAAAGAAGCTCTTGCAAATTCGGATATTCACTAATCACGTTCGGAATCCCCATCACAAAGGGTGATAAAATCTCTATACCGGAGCAACCCAGTGCAGAGACAATCGACAGGTAATTCTTTCGGTTTCGAAAATACCCGGTCTTCAACAACATCTTCAAATGCAATCCCATTTTGTCGTATCATTATTCGGAATGGGTTTTATGACACAAAGTCCTCTCCCAGCTAATTGGAATAACAAGCGCTTATTTTTAAAAATAAGTGTTACAATCAGATTTCAAACAAATCATAACAAATTTTCCATTTTGATCTTTTAAATAAAAGATCCATCACAATCACAAAGGTTCAATGTGGTTTTCGGATATCCATTTGAAGTCCGACCCCCAGTCGCATCGAAATTCAAATACCATTAAAAAGCCAATATTGATAGTCATTTATTTAATTATCAATCAACATTCACAACAATCACCAATATTTAAATAATTGTTCTTCAATTACTATTTTCAAAATATCTTCGCAAGATACAATTTTAACACTTCAACCATTTGAAAACAAATTTCAAATCAATTTCCACATTTCAATCCTTTGAAAACAAATTTCAAATCACTTTTCACTTTTCAAACCTTTGAAAACAAATTTCGAATCACTTTCCTCACGTGGAATAAATTTCCAATTATTTATTTCATTCCACTGAAAATCTGCCGAGTTCAAATATTTTAAAATACTTGCTTTAAATATTAGCTTTAAAAACTTTATACCAATATCTCATATAAAACTTCAAATCCAAACTAAATTTTAAATAAAATTAGTAGATAGGGTATAACTACTTAAATTTCCATTTCTAAATCAAATATCAATTTTAATCTTTAAAATAATCCCTTCTATAATTAATTAAATAAATCTTTACTTTAAAGATTTACAAAATAACTTAAGAAACTAATTACCCCAAAATATTCTTTTAAAACCAACTCTAAAACTTTTAATTTATATTTCAGAAGATATTTTTAAAACATACTCGGCTTTTCAAGGAAAATACACCTTCCTTTTCAATTCAAATCAATTTATAAATCTTTCTAGATTTATTTCAAATTTACGTACCAAATCTGTAAAAAAAATTCCACACTTTTAAAAATAAAACGATGTTTAATTTTAAAACAAATTTTCCTTTCTTTTATAAAATTCCCATTGTGAATTTAAATTTCCAAATATCCACAAGTATACGATTTTCAAATCAATTCCCAAATATTCACTTTCAACAAGAAATCAATTTTCAAATTGATTTCTAATTTTATTCCAAATACCAAATCAAATCCCAAATTGATTTTCCAAACATTTATTTCAAACACCAAATCGATTTTCAGAATTCATTTCCCAAAATTTATTTTTAAATACCAAATCAATTTCAAATCGGTTTCCCAAAGATTTATTTTCAAACACAGAATCAAATTCCAAGTTGATTTCCAAATTTATTTTTCTTTTTAAAATAAATTCCTTTATTTTTGTCAAAACTATTTAAAATCCGTATTTTAAATAAATTCTTCAACCTTTGAATAATATTACCTGAAATCCATTTATTTAGCCTTTTTTTCATATTTGGAATTTTATTCAATAGAATTCAAAAATAAAACTTTACCCTTTTATAATTCCTTCTTATTAATTTATCCCATTCTCAAAAATAATTTTTTACTATAAATTTTCTACTTAAATTTCAAAAATCCAATTTTATCTATTTCTGGTATCCTACGATACCAGAAATATATTCGGCTAAATTTTAGCCTCCAATGATTTCAATCACAATATAATCACACAAAGATTATCCACACATAACATATGAAACGAATTTAATATTTAAGGAATCTAATTGGATCCCTCCAACCTGTTTCCCTGCATCCATAAAGGTTAGCACAACAATTAAATACAAATTCCACTTCGAGGTGGAATATCGCAGTATATGGGATTTTATATAATATCATCTGCTATTATGCAGCACATAGGGTCTCATTCGCTATATAATGCAGGAAATCAATCATTCCAAATAAATATATAATACCAATTCCACTTCGAGGTGGAACATCGTGGTATATGGGTTTAAATATAATATCATCTACTATTATGCGGCGCAAAGGGTCTTTATAACTGATAATAATTTATCATTCAAGCACACAATCAATAATTTTAAATTTAACTATCACGATTCAACAATCAATCAATAACTAAAATTTTCAATTATTAAAATTTGAGTGAGAAGATCTCACCTTTGCTTTTATTTTGCAATCCGTTCCAACTCATTTCCATTTCGGTTTGTTTCTCCATTTTAGACCTTGTATAAATAATTTATACAACTTATTAATATTCGAATAAATCGAACAATCTACTAGAATTTTATAATTTTAATTCAACTAATAATTTAACTTTAATATAACTTAATAAATCAAAATATATGCATGCATATTTATTTCCTTTAAGACTACATATACATATATATATATATATATATAAGAATGTCGATATGAATTTCAAAGGCAAATTTTTAAATAATCTCCTTAACATTAAATATGTATTTTTAAGTAAATAAATATAAATAAATTTTCTATTTACTGTATAAACTCATATATATATATATATGTATGTATTTACTATTTACTATTTTCTACATGCATGTGTAAAATTTCAAATTTAAATCAAATCAAGGTCAACATAAAAATTTAAAACTGCTTAAATTTTTATTTTACTTTAAATAATTTCTACATGCACATATTTACAAAATTTGAAAAACCACATGTAATATAATTTTTTTCTATAAATAAAAAAAAACATAATTTGTTTACCGTAAAAACTACAATATATATATATATATATATATATATATATATATATATATTTAAATTAAATAAGGATTAACTAAAAATTTTGATTTACCTTACTCTCTCAATCGCGACCACCTCGCAAGCCACGCCAATCCTTTTCCCCAACCAGATCTCGTGCGCGATTCGAGAAGCACGGCCGCCTCCGCCATCCTTCCTTACCAACATGATTCCACAGTCGCGATTCGATCGCGAGCATCCACCCGCTTCCGCGCCCTTACGCGAGCGCATTCAACCACGGCTGAGATGCTCATCGATTTCGACCCTTCCCTCTTCGCGCGCGAGCCCTCAAAGCTGCCACATGCTTAGATCGTGAAATCCCCTTCTTATTGACAATCGCGATAACTCTCCCCTTAATACGAACGAGTTCGACCACAACACTCATGCTCAAACTGGCAGGAGGAGGAAGGAGAGAATGCGTTCGATTCGAGCAGAAATGGTGCACTCGGCATTTTCAAAGAAATATACGAATTTGATTTAGTACCCACATATTTTGATTCCGCCATTTTTTCCATTGAAGTTTCAATTTTGATTTATGAAGATAAAAAGGGATTTTTTTTCTTTGTTTCGGCTGTTTTAAAATTTTGAATTTGGATCAGCGGACTGCTTTACTGTACCTTCCTCAGGAGTTTACCGGCCGACCGGGTTCTCCTGGGTTTTCAAAAAAAAAAGTTTGAATTCATTGGGTTTTTTTTCTTCTTCTTTCGAACGAGAAACCCTTATCGCTAATGAGTTTAACGAAGACGCGTGTTAGATGGGTGAACACGTGTTTTCAGAGCATCGACAAGTGTTGATAAGATCAACAGTAAATTAAAAGGAAAAATACATTTTATATATTTTTTTAAGTTTAAATTCAAATTTAAATTGTCTCGATTCCGCGAGCTGAATCTCGATCTCTAATCGAGACGTCCGCCAGGCGTTTATAATGTTAAACCTATATTCCGAACGCAATGGAAAAGGTTTCGAGTCCAAATTTGATCGTACGGAGAAGATAGCTTTTTGAACCAGTTCTTTATTTTAAATTTTCGGTTTAATTTCAGCGCGTTCACAATCCATACGGCCAAACAATCATTCCAAACACTACGAAAATTGGAATTCGATAATAATACAATATTACGGATCCAGTGGAGCTAGTTTCGTCGAATTCTGAGACTGTGACTCGAAAGGCTATTTTTAAATACCGATGCGATAAAATTTCAATACTGAACAAAACATTTCCAAAACCAATTCTGAAGGTTTCATTATCTTCAGTATTATTAATATAAATCTTCTAAGCCATCAAATTATTTTTAACAAGCTTAGAATTGAAGATTCAAAAATTTTACCCAAATTTCTATGATTGAATTCAATAATTTATTTGCCAAATTCAGAGTTATGTTTGAAACCCAAGTTAAATATCATTCAAATATTTAAAATCAATTAAATATTTCGATTCAAATGTTCAAAATCTCCAGGTTGTCACACATCATAAGGATTATTTAAGGTAATAAAAACCCTTCAAATTAAAGGTATCTAAAAGACTATGCCACACATAAACACATACCTTTTTTACCTTACAATAACTAAACTATTTTATTAGAAAATCCATTTGATATTATAACAGTGTGTCTAAGGGGAAAATAAATATATAAAATAGCTAAAACGCTTGCATCTTGCATATCAACATGGTTAGGCACAACTAAGTCTGTAAAGGCATGTATTGGAGATTGGATTTCCATTAATGATAATGTTATTTGAGTACCATCATCCATAGTAAAACTCTAGAAAAATGTATCGAGAGCATTACATGGATCCCCTGCAAATCGGAGCCAACTACCCCTTTAACATGACAGACCGGATTACATCATTCCTCGACAATAAGGCTCCAAAAACTGTGTGCACTAGCCATGGCCCCACTTTCGCTTGTTTACGAATTCCATAAATATTGATTCTAAATCAAGGGATGACTACTCCTAATGGTAGCGAACCATTATACTCTAAAGCATATACCTTGTTTTAGTTACTATCGGGTTATGAGGATTGTGAGGTCATGATTACCTTTTTGTTCTCTTAGAAAATCCTGCTTGAAATGCTAACACTGCCCTAATGGCATAATGCAATGCCAACATTCGTCCATACAAGTTGGTTAGGATATGAACAAACCAAAGGCATTGCTTCCACTACATTTATTTTGGAATCACCCTCAGGATTACTAGCAAGTATCCCTTGCACTTCAAAGAGCTTCTTCTTTAATTCCACCATCTTCAAGATGTCTTAAATACGATGTTTTAGTTGGTTCGACAGTTTTTGAAAAACTCAACTTCGGTTCTTTTGAAAATAATCAGACAATACATATGAGCAAAGATCACCTCATTACCATCTAAGTGGACGAATTTCCTTATCATTTGTCCTAAGAGAATAAAATGAGATTTATATGTAAAGTACAACATCATCAAAGATGACTATATCATGAAACTCTTGTGTTTCTCTTTGATATTTCTAGAGTTATATTTTGACCAAGATTTGATAGTCGGTTATTTAACTATCAAATAAAAAACAATCAATCATAGATTTAATTCCATATAGGGATGTACTACGCCTCTATAAATAAATCTTTCAATTATTAAAATCTCTTTTAACTATTTGATTTAAAATACTTCATCAATGATATATTCACAAACCCTTTGTACTCCTTCAATACTTGGAAAAATATTTATATATTTATCTTACAGGTGTAATTATATTACAAACCGTTATGTTTTTACCTTTTAGAAAATATCCATATACTTATCTTAACGGTATAAGATATTATAAAAACTTATTGAAGATTTCTCTTTTTCACAATCATATATAAATGGGCCAAAACAAATATTATTTAAAATATTTCTTACTATAAACCAAACCACTATCCTTCAGTGTTAAGTATTGAAAGAAACCATCACAATTAAGAAGGAAAAAATCAAATCCCGTTCGTTTTATAAAATTCCATTTTTATGTGCCCATTTCATATTTATAAATCCTTTTATCAATCTTCAAATTAATTTATGAAACTTCTTTCATAAATCCTTAAAATAATATATGAAATACCTTATAAACTTCTTTATCAAATCTTAAAACATCCCTTCCAAAATATCACTTTTAATTCTCCTTAAATACATCATTTGTACTATGTAAATCTTTTTTATAAAACAATTTATAATTTATAAACACTTTTATTCAATTAGTTAATTACTTTTAAAGATCATAAATAAATAAATAATTAACTTTAAACAATACTAATAAGATAAGTAATTAATATTAAACACATCATTGATTAAAAAATTAATTAACTTACACTTCATTAATAAAGTAATTAACTTAACCCATCATTAATTAAATCAGTAAATTTACTTAAACCATGATTAAATCAACTAGTTAGCTTAAACAACATTAATAATATAATTAAATATCTTTAAACGAAAAAATTACAACAATTATATTTTAAACAATATTAATAATAAATGAAATAATTTTAAACATCTATAATAAATTAACTAAATATCTTACATTAAATTTTTTAATAAGTTATTTAATTAACAAAATAAACATCACTTGTAAACTATTAACCTCAAATTTGTTACAAATTTGAAGTTAATTTAATTCCATACTTTACAAATTCGACAAGAGGCTTAGAGATCATAGCGGTACTTTATCAAGCTACCATTATTGTCTCATATCTTAAAAGAGGTCATCTTTTTAACATAACTCGATGTCATATTCAATACGGCTAGGCTACCAAGCTTCTAAGACTAAAAAATTAACAATCAATAGTTAATTCATCGTTTATTAAATACTAATTAATTGCACCAATCATTGTTTTACTTGTCAAGCACAGAATGGGGATTTGTTCTGCTCAATAGGTGTCCCGCTTATATTTAATTTAACAGAATGGTGTTTTATTTAGCCAAATAAATTTCACCAATAAGGTGTAATTAATTTAATGACGTTATTATTTAAAAATAATGTAATTAAATTTAGTCCAATGCAAAAATCCATGGGTCAAATGGATCTAGGATGAGCAAGTTATAACAATTTACAATTTAACATATTTAATTAATAAAATAAGCAATATTTCAAGCTCCTCGCACCATATAAGTAAGGCCTGGCATATCACCAACTCAACCCAACCCAAAACCATCCTCTCATTTTTCTTCTCCCTCTCTAATTCAAATCTTTTGAAACCATTACCGTGCACGTGCAAGCCTTGACACGACAGTATTGACTCCCACATCGATCGACCAACATCACCGATGAGTTCCACTTCTCAAGCTCCACCTCCGTGAATCAATGTCACTAACCTACACCTCTCTTGCCAAGAGCGACCTGGATACCCGAGTGCAACAACCAGAAAGTTGTGGCCTTGGATACACGACCGCACCCACCCAAATCCCTACTACCCTCGCGCCATGCCTCCGTAATTTCAATGTCGGCCTCCATTCCCTCCCTCTTCGACCACACCCTTAGAAAAAGGGAACCCTAGCTTCACTGCAAAAGCACGAACACCCTAAGCCATAATTGAACCTCATCAAACATACATGGATTAGTAGATTTTGCCATAACAAGCTTAATAGGATTTATTTCATGATTTTTAGTTGACTAATTAATTTGATTTGGAATGAGCTTGCTGGCAAAAGAGGAGGATGAGATTTTGGTTTACTGTAAACGTGAAAGTGAAGGAGACATTAAAAGTAAAGAATATAGATTGGTAAGTGTTAGACTTTGGTCCTTATAAACAAATCAAATACACAACTTTACACATAAGATAAATAAGATTTCTCAAGTTAAACAATATTTACAAGTAAACCAATATTCCCAATCCAATATCACATCTCAAGATTTAACCAAACTTTTGAATTTTGAATTAAAATAGTTTTGAAAAGAAATATTTGCGGTATTCTGGTGCACAATATCCGTTCGCGTAGGACCACGAATGACGGAAATAAAAATACCATCGCTCACTACAATATGACGCGATCAAAAGTAAGAAATAAAATACACTGGTGATTTAATTCTATAAAATCACAAAAACAATATCGTTTGCCGAAAAATCATCAAATGACAATTGAAATATTTTTTAAATTAAGAAATATGGGAAAATCATACAAATAAAATAAAAATACGTTATTAAAAATCAACCATTTTAAATAAAAATTGAATTTTCTTTTATTTATTACATTCGAATCAAATTTGAATATTTAAACAAATTAAGTATTCCAATTTGAAAAGTTAAAATTATCGGGTTGTTATATGCTGTTATAACTGTCCATGCCGATGAATGCTAGTATTAATCTGATTGATGTATATATACTACGGTTTTCTTTTGTAAAGATCATTGGTATATTATAGATTACTCGTCACATTGGGAGATTCCATTCCCTTTTTCCTTTTCTTTCACCTCAACAATCTATCTTCCCGGCATTTGAATGTTCAATATGCGAATACCGTAGATGTATTAGTATTGACTTTTGAGGGTCGAAAATGCTGATCATTTCAAAAACCACCTATGACATGTGGTGCACACTTCAAAGTATACATGAAGGGAAAAAATAAAACAAACAAAGATTGCACTTTTCAAAAATCAATTTCAATCGATTGAAATGAAAGCTAAGGAGTCCATCATAGATATGTATTCAAAATTTCAAACTATTCAACATGATCTCATGAGATTAGGAGTAATATTTACTAATTTGATCTTATTATACAAATTTTAAATTCTTTAAAACATGAGTGAGAACGAAAAGTTCTAGCAATAAAAGAAGCCAGTAATCTTTCTCAACTCAATGAAAAAGAATTAATTGGAACTTTGATGTCGTATGAAGCTAACTTGCAGGCTAGGAAGAAATGAACTCGAGAGAAAAAGAGTCACATTTTAAGCAAACGACGAGGACTCCAATTTAGATGAAGAAGAAACTGTATTTATTGCTAAGAACTACAACAACTTCAAATGATTCAAGAAGATGATGAAGGCATAAAACTTTGGAAATTCAACCTAAATCAAATGCTTTGAATGTGACAAATTCGTCCATACGAAGAAAAATTATTTGCAAATTAAACAAGGACAAGAAGAAAGACAAATGCAAATTTGGAAAATTCAAAAAGAAAAGAAATGCATTTCAAGTTTCTTGGGTGATTCATACTCTTCCTCTTCATAGAGTGGCGGTGATAGTAACACAGAATAAGCTAATGCTGGTTTCATGGCCACTAATGAAGTAAATTCTCATCTTTCATACAACGATCTTCTTTAAATTAGCATAATACTTGATAATAACTTTAGAATTTTAAGTAATTATACAAAGAAACAATTGGTATCAGAGACTGGTATTCTATAAAATGTAACAACATCCTAGAGCAATGCCCAGAAGAAGATATTATCGAAGCATAACAAATAATAAAGACCGCCATGCATGTTACAGTGCGATAAACATGACTGCAAGCGACACCGAGGCTGGATGCACCATCACACCAAACATCGACGAGGTAATAACTACTTGTAATCAATTATATGAGTTATGTAGTGGTTTACTTTAAAAGTCTAAAAAACTTAAAAAGGAGTATGATGATTGTTTGGACAAAATCAACAGATATGTGCTAGAAATTATTACTTTGAAAAATGAAAAACATATGTTCGAAAATGAAAATAGCTCCTTAAAAATTTTTGTTGAAAATTCTATTTCTATATTAGATCATCCTGAAAATTTAAATAATTCCTTAGAAATGGAAATTATAAAATTTTCAAAGAAATTTGACGATTTGAAAATTTATTTTGAAATTTCTTTAAATAATTCAAATTCTCAAATTTAACCCTTGAAAAAGAGAATTGTGCTTTAAAGAATAAGAATTGAAACTAATAAAAGAAACCGATACTACGAAAAGTAAAACCAAAATTTATGAAAAAGAGATTGGTGGTCATAAGGTAAAAATGGTAAAATTAACGAAAAAGCTAAAAATTTCATAAAGGTCAAAATGATTTAAATTCAATTTTATCAAATTATAGACCTTTTAATAACAAAAGTGTCTTAGGATAAAATAAAACTAAATGTAGAAACAATACAAGATATGCTTTCATATACGGTAAAAATGTTAATGTCAACACAAGATGTCAAGTAAAATCTAAAGTCGTTCTTTATAGAAATTCTTGTACTTCTATAAGCTATAATGTTTTCAATCCTTCTAGAAGTACAAAAGTAATTAAATACGAATAGAAATTATTTAAGTATTTGGGTTCCCGTTAATTAAAAAAATAGAAAAAAATACATTGATAATTATTTTGATTATGTAATTAATAATGAAAATTTTGTTTTCAAATGTTCCACCAAACCCTCATAGGAATGATTACCTTCGACCTAACCCCTTAGACCCTACCTTAGAAAGTATGTACCAAAATATAGTATTTATTTTTTGGAGGTATCCAAGAAAAACAAAAGGATGAGATTGATTTCGAATAGCAAATGTTCCATGCATATGAGTATTTATAGATAATGGAACTGCAAAAAATTCGTATACATATGTCATTTTCATTATACGTTTACTCATTTTTGTTGATGATAAAGGGTGAGAAAGTATGGTG
This sequence comes from Allium cepa, assembly GCA_030765085.1. Classification (NCBI taxonomy): domain Eukaryota; kingdom Viridiplantae; phylum Streptophyta; class Magnoliopsida; order Asparagales; family Amaryllidaceae; genus Allium; species Allium cepa. Next base: position 1,045,546,527 of record CM060929.1, read on the forward strand.
GAAGAGAGTGCACTCATTAATGGGAGATTATATACATATGTCATACATATGTTGTCATCATCAAAAAGGTGGAGACTGTGATAACTTTGTTTGTATGATTGTTTTAATGATGACAACTATATAAATATCTTTTATAGCATCTTTTATTCAGGACTTTGAAAGTAGCAATGGGTCATAGAGATAAGAAGTAAAATGAAGAAGAAGCAGCTGCCTATAAATAAATAAAAAAAATTTATCCTTAGAAATATTTGTAAAATTCCTAGATGATTCATATGCATATACACATAGCATTGGTACACAAGATTTCCAATACGAAAAACAAAAGTAGTACATATAAATTTACAAGGTTTCACATATAAAAAACCAACTTACGAAGGTTTAGCTGACTGAATACGAATTCATTCGATTGAGGGCAGTCGACTAAATTTGAATCCAGTCGACTTAAGCCAATCAACTAAATATAAAAATACGTCTTCTAAATTCTGTCATCTTCTTTGCAATATTTTGTACTTATATTAAATCGACTCATGACCACTTCCAATCAACTGAATGAACAGTAGTGACTACATTTTCTGAAATAGCACTTCGAAGAGTTACGATTGCTCAATGCGTATACCCTCTTCTGGAACAACCATTGATTACTATAAATAAAGCCTAAGAATATGTTTATAATCATCTTGCTATCTTGAATTCTAAACTTTCTCATACCTATTTGCTTTCGAAAAAAATATTGATATTTTACTCAAAGATCATTCATTGCACTTCCTTAATCACATTACATGCATCGTTGAATCATCAAAGGAGATATATGAAGGTTGTAACAGAAGTCAAAATCCATGTTGATAGAACACAACATTGTCTAATCATCAATTTCTTGTAACGCCTACTCCTCCAGGCTAGTGAGCTTATTTGATTAGTGGAAATCTAAAAGGGGGCTTCGGGACTAGACGAAGAACCGGAGATCCGAACTAGTATATAAATATCTCGATGTGAACTTTTTTTACTTTGTTCAACTTTATTATTATCTATCTTGATTATATACACATTTGCATTAGTTAGCCATACTAGAGATAGTTTGCACTTTCAATTTTAACTCAAACTCATAAAAAGGACTTTTATGTAAAACTATAGTATTTAAATTAAAACCCTTCCAAAATTGAAACTAGATTTATGATTGTTAATTGTAGAGCGAAACGTGCAAAATAGTTAAACTTAATTTATATGTGTATGTATGTATGGTGTGTGTATCCATATTATATATATATATATATATATATATATATATATATATATATATATATTATGTATGTGTGTGTGTATATATATATATATATATATATATATATTATGTATGTATGTATGTATGTATGCACGTATGTATATGTGCATTTTTAAATCAAAACTTTGGACAACAAAATAAAGGGACAAATAGGTCTGTGGCAGTATAAAGTTTAGCACATACAAATAGTCACATTAGCTATGTACACTTCATATTTGTAGCACATGCACTGTACACATATAAGTGTTTTTGATACACTTATTTACTGAAATTTCAAAAAAAAAAAGAAAAAAAGCCTAAAAGAATTAATACATTATTTGATTGGACCTGATAAACCTTTAGACTTCATAGGCCGATTAAAGATCTAAAATAGCATTTTCTTTTTGAAATCTACTTATTTAACCCGCTTTCGACCCGTCCGATCCAATCATTGCAGTAGTACATAACTTCTACGGTAAAGACTTAGACTCTTGGTCTTCATCGTACATGACTGCATAGTACGAAACATGCTACGATGGTAGGATGAGCTCTTGAACTCTTCTATGTGCATATGGTGGCCATTTGCAACACTCTTCGAAGTCTTCGTCGTTAAAGTCCATATAGTCCGGTGATCAAATGGTATTAATGAATCTAAAACCTAACAAATGTTAGGCGTTTGTTCATGGAGTAGTCAAAGTTGAATAAGGAACAGAGTTATAATTTCAGGGTAATTGCTTATTGGATGGGTGGTCAAGGTCTACACGTTATGGATGCCTACCGTAAATAGCTTGCGAGTCGAATAATTGCTTATCGAATGAATGCTCAAAGCCTACGCGGTTGTGGTTGCCTGTTGTAAATTTCTTACAAGTTGAAAACTCAAGGTCCGAGCGATTGACACAGTCGCTTTTCCAGACTGATGGTCAAGGCCCCATGACCATGTTTACCCAAGGGATACCTGTACTAAAGCAACTGCTCAGGGTGGAATGGTTTTTACATAGTGGGTTGCTGAACGAATGCTCGAGGCCCGAACCACTATGTTTGAAGTTGTACCTCCTAGTGTAACCACTAGTTGAAACGTATGCTCAAGGACTGGACAGTTAGGGATCCCCGTTGTGAATTGCTTGCTAAGACATATGCTCGGTACCAGAATGGTTGAGGTAGTTGCTCATCAAAACGTTTTCTTAAGACAAGAATGTCTGCATTTAATTACTTCTCCTACGCCCTCCGGTTTTTGAGGGTGTGTGATACGATGTTATGATGTGGCTGTTCATAGAGCATGTACAAGGAATCAAAGTTGATATACAACTGAATTAAATAAGTTGCAAATGCATAGTATTCTATACGGTTCTTATTTTTCAAAAAATAAAAGACAACTTCACTTAGTGCATCCAACGTTATTGTGCTTAACTCAAAGTATGCACATTATAACTGAGATGTGAAATAATCTAATACATGTGTAGGTAAGTCAAATAACAGTTTCGGTCATCACTGGTGGACTAGAAACGCATGACTTTAAATACTTGACGGGAAAAATAATCCCAGTGCTTTGACTTAAAGGGACTTTATGTACAGAGAAAGCCAAAGCTCTTGCGACCGGCTAAGCCTATTCAAGACATGGCTAAGGTGGCAGTTTTATTTCACGAACTAGTTGTTGAATGTATTGTTGGAATTTATGTTACCCAATAAGTTATTTGATTACATTCTTCAAGGAATGCCAATTGTTTGCGTCAAGTCCAAAGTCATGAAAATGAAAATATTTGCCCGCTTTTATACATTCTTTAATATATGATTTTTGAGGCGGTTTTTAGAAGGAACCAAGACATGTCAGCAATCGGTTAAATGAATAAATTTCAATTATTTTACTATTTTGGATCTTCATTCACCCTGTAAAGTTTAATCGATTTTAGGTCCAATCCAAATATTATTTAAATAAAATTTTATTTTGTTTTGTTTTGTTTTTTATTTATTTAATCAAATAATGGATTTAATTTGAATTTGAGTATATCTAAATATACTCATGTGCATTGCATGTGCAATTTCTATATAATGTACATGATTAATGTGTCGTGTCATTTATAAGAGTTGGGTTTACACCGGCACATACACATTTGTCCCTTTGTATATGCCTCTATTGTCCATAGTTTTATTTAGAAAATTATATATACATACCAATATATATACATACATACACATACATACAAATATTCATACACACACACACAAATATATATATATATATATATATATATATATATATATATATATAAAATAATTGCATATTTTATCTAAAAATGGTTTTGACTAATTTAAAATATTTTGAATTGACATCGTAAAATCTTATATTAATTTAAAATTCAAAATCAGATCTAGATTCAAATAAATATCTCTTATACATTTTAAACTAAAAATCGCATACAAAAAATATATAAATATATAATCTTAAGTTTTTTAATTTTAATTTAAAATTTGAAATGTACATATGCATATATTTTGTATTTTGATCTAAAATTAAATTAATATATATATATATATGTATGTATGTATGTATGTATAATTTATTATTTTCGGCCAAAAGGTTCTGAGAATAATATAATTTTTTACCAAATACGTATAAATATATTTTATAAACATAATATTTACATTAATTTATATGAAATGGATATAAAATATATTAACTATTATTATATAAAAGTAATCTTTTTTAAGATTGAAAGTATATTTATCCATAAAATAGTTTTAATTAATTAATATATTTAAGATATCTATTGTATATATAATTACATTTATCATATAAAATTATTAAAGCTAATAAGAATTAATTTACAATTTCAAAATTAATATTTAATCATTTAAAATGTGTATTAAGTATAATTACTTGCTATAATGATGTTTACGAGTTTATTTATTTATTTAAAAAATTGAATATACAAATTAAATTAAACAACAAAGCACATAAAAATTTGTTATAACATATATATAAGTTCTAATCTACACAATCAAATGATGTATATATAAATGATAATGAAATTGAAAATATTATCGAAAAATGTTGCCTATGATATGCCTCTAGAGTGAAGAACAACTCTTAAATATAACCGAATCAGCGTCTAGAAATTGCAAAAATCTAAAGCACTGCCGTGGTATTTTTTTAATTTTATTTAGGAATTCTGACTATGATGCGTAGGTATTTTTGACTGGAAGAGACAAGAAAGAAGAGGCCAAAAAACAATGAGATGAGGTGTTTTATATAATATTATTATATATAATATTATTAAGAGAAGTAAATGAGGAGAAAATATCTCCTTCTTTTACTCTTTCTTTTCTTTTATTTTGGAACACTTAGACCTTTCTGTCCAACCGCCCATAGTCGGCCATGCTTAGGGCCATATTGGCCTTCAACAATTCCCAGACCCACTTAGCAATAAGTCAATTTAAATATTTTTTGATATCATATATCGATATGTGCATATTTAAATTTTTATATACACGCGTTAATTAATACTAATGGTATCAAATAAAATAAAAAAATTTAATTAATATTTCATAAATAATAATTAATTTAATTAATTTACAATGATTATAAATTAATTGAACCATGTGGTATTTTAGAGTTTTATCATATAGCTGCAACAACCCTGGTTTTAGCGATTACCTGAAAATATTAAATTATAACGGCAGTTATAATTTAATAGTGTGAATTAATAATTAAAGAGGAATTTAAATTGTTTATCGAGAATAAACATTATATATGAGGATAAAATGAAAAAATAGAATTGTTTACTGTAAATTTTGTTTTGATCAATTTCTTCTTTGCATGTATTGTTTTTTTTCTATATATTTTCAGATGTTTAGGGCTCCAATCTTATGCTAAAGGCTCAACCTTGCTTGCAAATCCTTACTTATTCACCAAAAATCAATCGGTAAGTGTAAAACCTTACAAATGCTAGCCAAAATCAAAGTTTTGAGTTGAATTTTCGTATTAATAAGGTTACCTTTCATCTTTGTTATTTTCTGTTTTCTGTTGCCACATTGTTTTGGCCATAACTTCTACAAATTTTATCCAAATTTCATAATTTTGGATGTTCTGGAAAGAACAGATAAAGGGCTATAAGTTTCATGTTTTGATTTTCTAAAATTTGGAAGTTTTCTTGATCAAAATCGTGCTATTTTGTTGCTGTCCCGAGAGCAAATTACATCAACAACAATCACAAGTCTGAGAAATTATTTTTGCCATAACTCATTCGTTTCTTAACCGATTTTGATAATTTCGGATGTTCCGGAAAGCATATATCATATGCTACAACTTTCATGCAATGATTTTTCTGTAATTTTGTGGTTAGCAATGTCAAAATCGAATTTTTATTCTGTTATCCCGAGAGCAAAACCAATATTTGCTCTGTTCTTGAAGCTGAAACCAAATTGGTCATAACCTTTTCGTTTCTTAACCGATTTTGATAATTTTAGATGTTCTGGAAAGAACAAATCATGTGTACCAACTTTATTGTATTCATATTGTATTGTACTAAACATGTATCAGTGTATATGTTTATATATGATGTTGATTACTGTTCTGTGACGTGCTTTTCATTTAGTTATTGTATTTTGCTCTGATAGATCCATAAGTCATCTATAGTTTTGGATTAAGCATTTACTGGTTATGTCGATCCAGTTGAGATAGAAAAGAAAAAAAATCATATTGCATTTATCGACGTATTCAGTAGATGTTTAAGACAAAATTATAGATGGTTGTCCTTAACCAGCCTATTCTCCACTTTAGTAGACGGAATTACTCGTTAATTCTCTTTGCTAAGGTGGGTCTCGGGGTGGGGCGTTACAGTTGCTGTAACGCCCACCCCGAGACCCACCTTAGCAAAGAGAATTAACGAGTAATTCCGTCTACTAAAGCGGAGAATATGGCTGGTTAAGAGCGACCATCTATAATTTTGTCTTAAACATCCATTGAATACGTCGATAAATGCATTATAATTTTTCAACTCAAGTGGATCGACATACCCAGTAAATGCTTAATCCAAAACTATAGGTGGCTAACGGATCTATCAGAACAAAATACAATAAATGAATGTAAATCACATCACAGAACAGTAACCAACATCACATATATACATATATACTGATATACAATCAACACAATACAATATGAATACAATAAAAGTGGTACACGACCACACCATATACATCGAATCAAATGTAAAAACATCAGAGTATGCGGAAGAAATAAGTTACTCAAGAGAAAGAAGAGCTGTTATCCAACATCAACTTCAAGCTAAGCCCAATAGATGATACCTAAAACAACTCGGTCTGACCCGAGTGAAACCACACGGGTCAGGCTAGCTAAAATCATCAGTTAAACAGAATAATCGATAAGGATAATTAGGTGAAAGCTATGGTATCCTTTTTCATAAACAATTTAAATTCCTCTTTAATTATTAATTCACACTATTAAATTATAACTGCCGTTATACTTTAATATTTTCAGGTAATCGCTAAAACCAGAGTTGTTACAATAGTTGTGCCACTCAAAGGTGTAATCTCAATCAGTGGCTGATATCAAACAATCTGAATATTAATATTCATACGTCACTTAGCTAGTGGTGTAACCGTTTGATGGAATTTATTACTTACACATATTTTCGATAAAATCCAAATTTACTGTTTTAAGCAGTACTAGTAACGAATATTTACACAAATTCTCTTCATCAAAACTATATCACTTTAGGACTTATGGAATTTTGGTTTTAATCAAAATTTAAATATCGTCCACAAGCAACTCGGTTAGTCCAAACACGAAGTCTTTGGTTCAATAGTAACAATTACTATTACCGTACTATTTTGGCTAGAGACATTGACTTTGAGTGGATTATAGTTGACTGTGATACTAACCTCATATAACCGAGGAGATGAATTCTCTATTGGTTAGTGTTTTACTTCCAATTTTTCAATTCAAGCCTAATTATAATCGTTAATTGGATGTCATGTCATGATTTAACTATAATTAAAGTGGTGTATCCATATTGAAGTTCAACAGTATTCTCCAGTCAAGTGAGTGTAATATTAGCATCGTATACTCTGTTCTCAATAGATTTTTTTAATATTTTTTTAAAACATCTTGACCAAGAATATTCAAAATAAAATGTTTATATAATGATTAATTACACTCGATTTTAACTATTTACAAGTATAATTACATAAAATTTTATTCAAGGATTTTCTTATTTACGTACTTTAAATTGATTGCTTAATTAATTATGTCACTATATGACAAAGAAAATAATAGAAACTAAATGCCTTCATTATTAACAAGATTGATTACAGAGTTAGGTATATGTAACAAATTACATAATTTACTTTAGGGCATACCCCTAACTCTTTCGCACTAAACCCAGGGCAAGTCTTTCGAAGAAAGCATTATAATAGGAGGACCAGTCCGTTACCACGAATAAAGTTTTGAAAGTTCTTGAGTAAGGCATGATTATCTTTTGGACTTACAATTGTATTTTCCCAATTGGAGTAGAACCATTATTATTAAACCCAAAGTTAGGCTTTATGCTGAGCTCAATCTTTCCTACAAGAATGTCAATTTAGTCGAAATCATGCTTGAAAATAGCATCCACCATGCTCCCAGTATCTACCAAGATTTTGGATAGCATAGAGAGTCCAATTTGGGCCGTGATCATCAATGGGTCGTTATAAGGATGCCTTACTTCTCTCAACTCCATTAGAGTAATTATTCAAGTTCGAAATTTGAGCAGCATATTTATAAGCTTTTGCCGGTGGTTCCTCTCCTATCAAATAAATTCCATCTTTAGCCTCCCAAATGTACCTATTTCTAGCACCCTTACTCATATCTGCAATGTGTGAACCACCATGAATCACATCGATGTGGTTGATTGGTGGTGGGAAATCTTGCGAGGGTTCATTCTCCAAGAAAATAACGTTATTGGATGAAGGCTTTTCATTATTATTAGATCGACAAATTTTTTGACCCCTATACAATTGTTTAAATGCTCCTCTTCTAATCGTACTTTAACTTATCTCGACCAAGACACAATAATTATCTGTTTTGTCCTCGTTTACTTTATGGAATGCATAATAATATCCACTTCCACTAGGCTCTGGATCGGTCTTAGGTTTTTTCGACACAAGATTTACCATTTCATCTTTAGTAATAGCTTAAATGTATGGTATGGATTGATTTAGATCAACGTAGTTAGCTCTAGGAATTTCTTCCTACTTTTCCCTTTTATTCAAGGCTTAAAAACTAAACCTTTATCCTTCTCTCCCCCTTTCTTGAGATTTCTTCTTCTCGTGAATTTTCTTGTCCATATGGACGATATTCGCCTTGAACTTGAAGTATTATAAATTTATACACTTATAGATATAAAGCTCTTTTCAGAATGGGGTGTTTTCTATCAACCCGGGTTTTACAACCATCAACTTCTACCTATCACATACTCTTTCGGCATTTGTGGCTTCACCATTGAATCTTTGTAGATAATCTATCAATAAATCTCCTGGCCTCTGCTTTATATTGGCTAAGACACTTGCATCTATACTTGACTCTTTAGGAGTACAGAAATAGGCTGAAAACTTGTCTTTTCGCAGTAACGATGATACGACTTCGTAGTTGTGTCGAACAAAGTTATGGGAAGTAGTCTATATTTTACTTTTCCTGGGGCATCATAAATGACCATTTAGCCCTAGTAAGCTAGCAAATGTTCATTCGGGTTAGTAGAGCCATCGCATTTAATTGAAGGAAGATATAATGCCAAAGGGACTTTTATTATTTCTTCATAAATTGGAGCTCTCCTTAATTAGTTATCAACTTTGGGATATGTTGTCTGCTTCCCTTTAAGTCAAACATGTCTTTGACCACTTTGTTGGCAAGGTCCCTTGGATATGCTTTATCATCTCCATAGTCCATCCGCTCAGGTTTGTAGTGCTTTAGAGAAAGTGAACTAGCGGACTACAAAGGCAAAGATTTTGGATCTTTAGTCACGTTTTGGATTGATCGATTGTTGACCTCAACCTCCTTTTCTAAGTTCGAAAAGGCTTAATAGTAACTTTTGTCGATTTAACGGTCTTGAGCTCATCTTTCCTCTTGGTTTCAAAAGTGCTCTTCCATGATTTTTACTCTTCAAAAACGATGCATTAACATCCCTTAGGTGGGTGGGGAATCTAACATCTTTATGCATGGTCATCACCCTTTGTCCTCCCAGTTATCCTTGATGACTTTTGGAAGACAAGCATCATGATCAGCTCATGCATGGTTTGAAGCTGCTTTTACATAAGATTGATGTTAGGTTTCTTATTTTTCGTTTCTACAGGTATCTAGGCTTGACCCACCTTAATATTTTCAATGTTAAATAGAGGTGTCGCATACTCCTCAAGATTAGTATGATGCACCGCCTCTTATTCTTAAATGTTTACTTTCTTTTTTAATTGTATCTCATGTTAGAATAAGTGAAATAAGGCAGTTTTACCAAGTTCAATTCTCAATGAAAGCATAAAAATATTAAACAAATTTTTTACCTAACTTATAGTCAAGTCCTTGTGGTCAAAAAAGTTCAAAAGTGCTTGGGCAAAAGACTCAACTCTTGGGCAGCATGCTCATAGTCATGCGGTCTAAAAGGCAAATATGCAATTAGGTCAATGTTCAAGTCCTTAGTCAAAAATCATGATTTCAATTTGATCTAAATGGCCATTGAATTACCAAATCAAGCTTTGTTAATTTTTTGATTACAAAAATGAAAATGAGAAAGAAGAAAAATTCTAAATTCATCGTTTCTTAATAGGGGTACATGCTTGTTTATAGAAAAATTATACTCTTGGATCTTTGATACGTGGCATCAATTACGCTTGGAAGATTGAGATTTTGCTCATGTGGCACATTGTCGATATGACATATGCCATAGCTCGCTTTTGCTTTCTTCAAGACGATATAGTGTGGCTTGACCAATTAGAAATCACCACATGGCTAATTTGAATGCCTTTTATGCTTACTCTTAGATGTACAATAGAATAATTTTTGACACTCGGTAGCACTATCCTTGATATGCAGTTACATTTTATTCTTTGACATGCAGTAGCTTCACACTTCAATATATGATTGCGTTTTACTCTTTGACATGCGATAGCTTCACACATCAATATACGATAGCTCTTTATTATTTGGCATGTGATAACTTCACTTTTCAACATGCGATAGCTTTGGTTTTTTCACATGTGATAGCTTTCATTCCTTAACATGCAATATCTTTCATTCCTTAACATGAGGTAGACTTACATTTCAGTCTTCAATAGCTTTTTTACTTTGACCCTTGATAGCTTTAGACTTCGTTCTTCGATAGCTTTAGGTTTTGACTTATGATGGTTTTGTTCGTCGACCCTTGATGGCTTTAGACTTCATCATTCGATAGCTATAGGTTTTGACCTTCATTAGCTTTAGTCCTTTACCTTCGATAGCTTCGGACATTTAGTTTTGAATTAAAAAAATTGGCGTGAAACATCGTTATACAAGCACAAAATTATATACATATGTATTTATTCTTATAACTAATATAGCTTTTATTTTGATTTAAAATCATATTTTATTTTATTATATATATTTTATTTTATTTAATTATAACATTTACAATTTAATATTAAATTTATATTTACGTATATATTATTTTTCAACAAAGCTAGCTGGCTTTATTGTGGATTATCCACATATATAAATGAATAAGGAACAATGACCAGCATATACAATAGAATAGCTTGAAGAAAAATAAAGTACAAGAGAATGGCTACAATGCTAGCCTACTAAACCTATGCAAAATAACACTTTTCCAAGGAAGATCCGCTCCCATCATCCAAAGATTCATGCCCAAAAACATGATGAAACCTTGAAAATAGAGTCACTAAGGATGGAACAAAGTCCAACGAATCTGAGTAGTATAGATATCTCTCATCCCAAGAATCATCTGATAATAGAGAGCGGTTTAATTCAGTAAATTGACCAAATACAGTGAGAGCTAGGCCTTCGTCCTCAATATGTTAAAACAACCGCATTTCTTCCTCTGCTCCACCTTTAGAGTCAAAACTCATTTCAGATGGTTCACAAATCCAAGCAAGCTTAGACGAACCCCAAATAAAATCATCAAAGCAAGGAAGACCCACGTCCGGCTTTTCCTTAGAAGTAGCTTCAATATCTCAAGTATGGGAATTTTTGGAATCCAAATGCATTTTCTCGAGAGGATCAACATCAATAATAGCAAGGCATGACTTATGAACCCACTTCAGAGTGGACGACGAAGTGGAATCCTACCTGTAAACGGAATGGGGGATTTAACAGTCCAATGTTTATCGGCTTCCATAAGATGACCGAAGGAGTGACAATTCGTGCACGTATCAAGTTTCCAACTATAATGGACATCGACAACCGAAACATGGCCTTCGACTATACGGATAGAAATCTGGGAATGCGAAGGCTTATCAGGGGAAATTTCAATTTGAGCCTTGGCATACACTAACTTATTGTGGGCTACAATATTAACACCAAGACATTTGAATTTTCCAACAACATTGCTAACCAATTTGGCCCAATCATGGGTTGCAACGAAGACAAATGTGTAAAAAATGCATCCATACAGGAATAAAAGGAATTTGTTCCTTAGCTTTATCGACCATGGGACTCCATGAGGTAATAATGAACGGTTGACCTCTAATTATGAATGGATCCGCCTCGAGAACTCGAGGTCTTTCTTCTTTTCTAAAGAACTTGAAAAGGAACGTAGTATTGTCAAAGTGAACTCGAAATGCACCCCTAATTTTTCAAAGTTATCGACAGTGATCACGAACAACTTGGTATTAGGGATTAGAATCTAAGAAAATGCCAACTAGATACTACGATCAAAATTCAGCCCTTGCTTCTAACACTTTAACCACAGCACCATCAACTTCCACAATTTCAAAACAGCAGGGAACGGACGAACATTTCTAGGTAACAATTAAAAGAGAGAAGACCACCTATTTCCAGGTTTAATATTAGCTTCAATTTGATGGGAGCCTGAACTTGCTCAATGGTGGAATTGGAAGACTTAACCACCTAAACTTCAGTAGTGGCATTAACACAAGCAGCGTGCATGCCTACAACATTGGTTACTATATCAATTTCTTTCTCTTCACATACTCTATCCAACACAACAGCTTTACCCAAAATACCAACATCATCACCATTCACAAAGGACTTCCATGGAACAAGAAGCCAAAAAAGGTGAAAAGGGGGACATACCTTCTCTGACAGTAGAACCAGGCATGCCTGATATTAGGGAACATGAGGGATTGATGTTTAGTATGGAAAGTTCAAGAGCACTGAACGGGTTAATTGTAGATAAGGGAGGTTTTGGACCAACTGACAAGGCTGCAGCAGCGATGGTTGCAAGTGATGGAAAATCACATTCAAAGACAACATACGCAGGTGGAGGCGAGATGAAATTGGACGGAATTAAAGGGGCATAGAATGTGCATTTATATCTCGTTTGAGAAGCATGCTTAACAGATGGGCAAGACGGAGGAGTCTTGCAAGATGAGCCAAACATGATTGAGGGAACGTGGAGAAAGAGGAGATTGAAGGAAAATAAGGCGAAGTAAAGGAGTGGAAAAGGAGGAGTCGCTCAAGTGATTTGATTGCGGCTAGTGAAAAGAGAGAACATTGGTGGATGATATATGTGATTTATTTATTTAAGTGCAATGGCACGCGCTTCGCGCGTGATTTTTTTATTTTTATAAAATGTAAGTGTTTAAATCAGTTAGAAAAAATGTTTATTTGTTAGATCTCACTTTTAAGGGCGTTTGAATTTGTAAAAGATAATTAATATTGGATCATATTTTTGCGTTGAAATTATATGCACTTAGTTTTAATTTTTCGTTCTAAATTGTACCATCTAATTTTTTGTTAGTTTGAATTTTTATTTTTGATATTAGTTACTAAAGAATGAATTTAATTTTTTGTTGGTTAAAATTTTTATTTCTTTATTAATTAGTAAAATACGACTTTAAAAAAAAATCTATTCGTTAGATCCTATTTTTAAGTGATACTAAAATAAGTGCGTTTTGAATTGGTAAAAAAATTAATTATTAGATTCTATTTTTAAGTAATATTAATATTTAATTATATACGTAGAGGGGCATTTTTGGTAGTTCACGTTGATACCAAAAAAGTGTGACACCAAAGATATTACAACTATTATTAAAGATGTACATGTTATTATTAATTAACTATTATTTAATATTACTACTTTATTGTAACCTTTTATGAACTATAGCATTTTGCCAAGGACCATTAGCATAAGTGGTTGGTGGTATGATTCGACAAAGATTCTAAAGATCGTGGTTTCAAACCCCCGAGATATCAAATTAAGTGCTCTGCTAGAATAAAGTATCATGTTTATTCTAATAAAATGACTATAATGTTTATACTCATATTTAAATTCAAAATATTTTTGTTTTATTTATTTATAACTTCCATAAGTTTAAATTCAAAACTCTTTTGAACTTATTTATTTAGAATTTTTGGTAAATTCAAACTTAAACAATTTCGAATTTGCTTAATTATAACTTTTATACATTAGGATTTAAACAACTTTAAGTTTGTTCCTTAAAACCTTTATGAATATAAATTTTAAGAAATTTTAAATTTTATCCATGACCCTTATAAATGTTAAATTTTATTCAAAATAATTTAAAATTAATTTATTTATAACTTTTATGAATATACAATTCAAAAACAATTTTTATATTTATTCGTAACTTCTATAAATTGAATTTTAAATTTAAACCAGTTTTAAATTCAAATTTATATATTATTCATAATAATATAATGCTAGCCCTGATACCATTATTGGATCAGATGCATGGAGAGTCGGGTAACATGGGCAAATTTCAAAAAATAATAATTCATTATGCATTAGATCTTTTTTAGAGTTATCCTGAATAATATTGATCATACTAAATCATATTTAGTGTTTATTTTTTTATATTTATATATGTATTAATTAACTCAAAATATTGTATTATATTAATGCGAATAACCATTGTTCGTGCATAAGGTTTGCAAAACATTTCGTTACTAGTTATGTATACGATTTATTTAATCTTATATGTTTGTAACAGTATTATCATTCATCTGAATACAATTGTTCTATGAAAATAATCAATAGTCGCATTTAATATGTTTTAATTTGAATATAAAACATTTAGATAATAAACAATATTCTAATTTATCAATTTTTTATTCATAATGTTAATTTATAAATAACTAGTGATAAATTAGTGTGTGTGTGTGTGTGTATGCATATTGTTATCCAAATTACAATGTCATATATAATTGTATTATATATTGTTAAATAATACCAGTATGTCTAGAATTTCAATGTGAATCTATTGCCCTTAGTTACTCATAAAATGGACGTCATATATAGAATATATGACGGTTGCAATTTATGGGAATTTTATGTAAATTACAAAACTATAACGACCTAAATGTAACTAAACAATATGTAGGGACTTAGATATAAATTTATCTCATTATCTTGCCCTTATAGCTAGTGTTCATTGTCAACTGCCTACATATAACATCCACAACACTACATTGTGCCCTCCGTCATCACCTCCAGCAAGCTTAGCTCAAGGAGACAAAGTAGTAAATTCCCTTAAATATGAGCTTGACGCCCATCACCAGTACCCTAATTTTAGCTCTATCTTTGTTACGGTAGTCGGAGTTGTTGAGATTGTCAACGAGTGTCATAGAGCTTAAATCCTGATGCATTTGAGATAAACGTCCTTCCTTGCCTTGTTCAAATGATCGATTATGCTGTATGTGAGCAGCAAAAGTGCACATATCGTGAAATCCATAAATTTGATTTTGGAAAACAAAAAATTTTAACAGAATCTAGAAACAAATTTGTTTGAAATAATTTTATAGTCAGCTTTGATCTAAAATGATTTGAAAGTTTTATCTAGATCGCCTTGTCGATTGTACACTCCTTTAATTATCAGTTTCTCCTCAAAGAGATCCTATCTCTAACTCAATGTTAGAGTTGCAAAGTCCACTACTAAGATGTATTTATTTTATAAACAGAGAATAACTTTCAGTTAATGAGAATGAAGGCATCTTGGCCTATTTATAGTAGCACTAACGGGCTACATAAATATCTCACTATTCAGGGTATGCCCAATCATATATGTCTGCCTATCTCATTTAATTAATTAATCTCGTTAGTTAATTCGTGCACACATATATTTTGGCATTCCTAATTTAGAAACACTTCTAAAATTTTCAACTACCAATATAAAATATGTACATATATACATAATATATTTATTTTATTTATTATATTTAAATCGCTATATGAGCCTAAAAAATAACCCAATAAATATATACCGGTTATACATTTTATTAATTAATTTCAAGCCCTCTAATAATAATAATTAATATAACCTTTTATTAATTTCTTAATAATAATAATTTATAAATTTTATAAATTATTTTCGATCGAAAATAGAGAGGTGCAGTCGTATGAATCCCAGGTGTGAACTCAGCCATTAGTAAAATTTAAACAACTTAAATATTAAAGCCTATATGGACTCCACTGAAGCATAGTAGTTTGACATGAGCTCAGATGCTTACAAATTATCTAGGTGAAATTTAGTTTCTTATCTATTAAAGCGACACCCTTAAGCGACGATATATTAGGCACATTTTCTTTTCGTTGCCACCATATCACTTAGATATATAGAATTCGGTCAATAGTTGAAATTTATTAATATCTGTGGTCAATTACGAAGTCTAACACTAAAGTTAGTAGTTCAATCCCATTATAATTATCGATTAACCAATTTGCTTTAGCAACAAACTTTGACTTTACATTGACTATGTAACAATCCTCCTTGAAACGGACCTAAATTTCGACCCAGGAAAGGCCCATCGAAGCTTAGTCTCATTCCAAAGCTGACTGTTGGTTGGTATAAAGAATAATGCAAAGCTATTTATCTACACATTTAGAACTCGCAGTGAAAGGATAAAATATAATAACAGAAATAGTACCCATTAAATCTAAATCCATAACATAATACGAGTAACAACCGTCATATATCCGTAGTACAACATTTTTAAAATACAAAATTATTTTTCAATAGGTACATCAGAACATAACATGAGTTAGATAAATAGATAAACTTCCGCAAGTTTCCTCCCCACTTTCGCCTTCAGCATTGCCTTTCCTAACCTGTTTTATAATGAGGAAAGAGTCGGAAAAACATACGTCCAGTGAATAAAAATCCTAGATCTTTGAGATAGCCTTTGAAGAATTATTTTTACTATATATAGAAAAACTAGAACTAAATTTTCAGCTTATTGAAAGAATCAATAATATAAACAAGTGAAACATCAGATTTTTTTTAGAAATAACCTAGAAGTAAATTCCAATTATGTAGAGTAGTAGAAGCTAAAACTTGCCTGCCCATTTGTGAAACTAAAATCCATTTATACTATATATGTACACAGCAAAGCAATTATTATTCCCAATAAAATTAACCGATCTAAACCATGACTGATACTACTAATAAATCACTGATCTTTTAACTTCAATCATACTCAAAACTAAACAAAATAAAATAATTTATTAAGTAATCTAACATAACTATATACAAATATATATATATATATATATATATATATATTCAAACTGCACTTCTAGAGACAGAATCATAATTTATTAAGTATGAACTTACTATGGTATCTGCAGCAATAATATTCACCAATTTTCCTAGTGTGAGATTTGATCTAGATTGCACTTCTAGAGACGGAAGAGTGATCACTACTTTGCTTTTTCTACATTCAAAAGAACATAAAATAACACACTTCATTAATTGAAAAGTTCATAAATATTACAGTAAATAAAACTATCTTTTTTCTTACCAAATCTTCAGCCAGTCGAGCCATTCCTTTACGACCGCATGTGTGTAGCGACTGTTTCTGTATGACAACTTTGTTCTTCTCACTCAATGCCTAAAATAAGAGATTTTAAAACATTATACACATTTTTAATGTAGTATTATCTCTTCGACATAACACATAATGAGTGCTATTTTAAAAAAATACCTTAAATTCAGAACTTGTTTTTGACTTGATAAATTTCTTCCATTCATTCATACATTTGATGTTATTTGGTTTCAATTGAAGCCTTTCCTTCATGGACTTTGCATTTACCAATTGTCGAACTAATCTATATTCTGACGCCCACCAAATACCACTCATTTGCTGAAAAACAAATATTGTATGCCAATCTTTATCCAACTTAAATTTCGCCTGCAACAATCAAAATTCAGCGTAGAGAATGGTTGAGGCAAGCAATGCTGATACTCCAAATCATCCTTTGCTAATATAAAATATATATAACAAGACTTTGCATTTTATACATGAATTTACAAGTTTGGAATTGGGTAGTTTCATATTTTAAGGCAGTTTATTATATGGCAGTTCTGCAATTACTAGAGTACAATGCTTTTTAAAAGCTTAAACATTGGGAGGATATAGGTGCTTGAGCAACTTGTTACATAATTAAATACTGTACTCTTTTGATTCAAGTAGTATAAAGCAATTTGATTTGTTTACACGAGTGTTATTGCACGCTCTTCGCGCATGAATTGTTTTTCTTATAAATTGCATATGTTTGAATCAGTTCAAAAATGATTTTTTTCAAATGATATTAAGATTTGTATATTTGTAAAGAAGTATTTTGAATTTGTACATGAATTTTATTTTTAGATCCTATTTTTAGAAGCGTTTTGAATTTGTAAAAGAAATTTAATATTATATTATATTTTTAAGTGATTAAGATTTAATAATATATAGAGGGGTGTTTTTGGTAGTTCACATTGATACCAAAAAGTATAACACTAAAGCTATTACAACTATTATTAAATATTTAATAACATATAGAGGGGCGTTTTTGATAGTTCACGTTGATACCAAAAAAGTGTGACACCAAAGGTATTACAACTATTATTAAAGATAAGAGCATGATCTAGTGCTAGTAGTCATATTTCATATTGTGGAAAATAGGCATAAGGACAAACTTTGAAAAAAAATAGGTTAAAGAACAACAAGTTTCATTTTTAGGCTGAAGGACAAACTTTGAAAATAATTAGGCTGAAGGACAATACTAGTTAGAACTATCATTTTGTATAGTGCAAAAACTGAATTAAATGTTAGTTAGAGCTAGCATTTTGTATAGTGTAAAAACTAAATATAATACTAGTTAGAAATAGCATTGTCCTTCAGCATAATTTGTCTCAATGTTTGTTCTTCGGCCAAAAAATGAATCTTGACGTCGGTGAGACAAATTTTTTTATCAAAGTTTGTCTTTTTTTCTAATTACCTCTTTCATACTCTGTACTCACAGATTTACGAGTCAAATTTGTGGTATATTTTAAAAAGAAAAAATGCACCTTTCAGCGATGCTAAAGTTATACAATAATCTTTTGTTGTCTTCAGATGTGAGCTACTTCAGGCTCAAGGATTTAGATCCCATGCTATTTCTTGTCAGACTGTATTGCGTAAGTAAATGTTAATATCAGGAGAAACTATTTTGTGTAACCAATTAGATACCAATACATAATCCAACAATCAAAAGATGCGAATAACACAATCTAGATACCATACATAATCCAATAGTCAAAAGATTATTCCGTTTAATCACCAACCCTATCGATTTTAGAAAGTTGTTCAGATTAATTCAAAGTAAAAACCCGCATTATTAAGGAATTGTATCGGGTTGGTGTATTTTTATCTGTTTCTTTCTTCATTATTTGGTCGGGCTTCTTTTGACCCAATTACTTGTCTTGCCTTGCATTTCAGTTTATATAAATACTGAGAGATGTATTGTATCAGTATGCAATGAAATGCAAAGAAATCAATAAATTCATTTTTTATTTTATGGTATCAGAGCAAATATAGCCAAAAGGCAATTACTGATCAGAAAAAGGTGATTTACCCTTATCCCCTCAGAGCATTATCATCACATGGGGGTATACCAATCTCACGATCAACTTAATATCAATTTCTCACCAGTTCTTGCGCCCACTGTGCCATCCTAGAAGGGGATCAGATTTCAAATCATCATCTCCTCATCTGGCTGCACTGATCTTGATCAATACAGTCTACTTTGGCTGTAGAATTATCATTGCCTTGCCAAAAGCATTGCCTTCTTGATCAAGATCTCCTCACCTGATTGTACTGCATTCATCACTATTGGTTGCAAGATCATCATTTCCTCGCTAAAGTATTCCATCCTTAATCAAGATTTCCAGACAGCAGGGTTCTTGACCCACCATGGCAAATCAAGATGGTGATGCCACCTCTGTTAACACAGGAAATAGGTCCAGAAATGACCAGAGCACTGATCCAATCTTGATCAGACCTAAAAATCAAGCAATCAACACACCATTAGATGAAGACAACTATATAACATGGAAATATCAGGTAGAAATTGCATTGAGAGGTTATGATCTGTAAGATTATGTGAAGGGAACTAAGGTAATTCCACCAATTAACATCATTGATGGTACAGGGAAACTAGTTAACAACCCAGATTATATTCAATATCAAAAGCAAGATAATCTGCTTGCATCTTGGCTTTTATCTTCAATTAGTCAAAGTCATGCGTCACAACTTGTTGGATGTTACACTTCATATGAAATATGGTCAACCATTGAAAGAATTTTTAGTTCACGGTCAGCAGCTAGAATTATGCATTATAGAAGAGAGTTACAAAATGCAAGAAAGAATTATACAAGTATGAGAGAGTATCTTGCCAGAATCAAGAATCTTTATGACAAGTTGAAATCTGTTGGTCATGAAATATCCAATAGCGAGCAGATTCTCATCATTACAAATGGTCTAGATCAAGAATATGAATCCTTAGTGACCTTTCATGCTACCCAGCAAACACTGCCAGCTTTAAGTATGTTCACTCAGCACTTTTTGCTCATGAAGGCAGAATTGAACAAAGAAAACTCATGCAAGAGGATTATTCAGCCAACTATGCCTCCTCCACAAAGAACAGAAATCAGAAACAAAGTCAAAATAAAGAAGAAAATCAAAATTTAAGAGGAAACAACAGTCAAAGAGGAAGAGGCAGAGGAAGATACTCAAACAATCACAGGGTCAAATGTCAAATCTGTGAGAAATTTGGCCACATGGCAAATAAGTGTTACTTCAGATTCAAGGAAGATTACAATAGTGCACAGCAAGGTCAAGCAAACAGAGGACCAATAGCCAACATGGGACAAATCAGTAATCAGTCCAGAAATAGTGCAGTCAACTCAACTAATGATGCAACAGGATCTGAAGATGTTAATATAGAAGAATGGTTTCCAGATTCAGGTTCCCCTAATCATATGACTAACAATCTGCAAAATCTAAACTTGGGGAATAAAAGCTACACAGGTAAACATTCTGTTGCAATGGAAAATGGTGAAACAATAAATATATCTCATGTGGGAATAGGCACTATAGAAGGTACAAGGCTACTCTATTTTAATAACTTATTGAGAGTACCAAGTATCAAAAAGAATTTAATCAGTGTCTCGCAATTTGCTAAAGAAAACAATGTATATTTTGAGTTTCACCCTAATTCTTGTCTTGTCAGGGATATGCTAAATAAAAATATACTGTTACAGGGTAAACTGGATCATGGTTTATACAAGTTCAGCAATATGAAAAAAGGATCTTTTTGTAACAATGCGGTATGGTGTAATAATGTTAGTGCTGATGGTAATAAAGAGAATAATATTCTTGATGTATGGCATTATAAGCTAGGGCACCCAAGTTTTGATGTAGTTAAAAAAGTACTGAATGATAATAAAATTCCTTTTTCAAAATTATGTACTTCCAATATATGTTCACACTGTCAGATTGGAAAGAGTCATAAATTACCTTTTCAACATTCTAAAACTATATATGAAAGGCCTCTTGAGCTAGTAGCAGCTGACTTGTAGGGGTCATCTCCACATAATTCAACTCAAGGAGACATGTATTACCTATCACTTGTTGATGCTCATAGTAGATATACATGGATATATTTTTTTAAAGGCAAAATCAGAGACATGCAATGCTATGAAACATTTCATCACTTGCATTGAAAAGCAGTTAAATAGCAATGTGAAAGTGATACAAAAAGATGGCGGGGTGAATTTAAACCCCTTAAGGACTTCTTTGCCATAAAAGGCATGAAAACACAGATACATAGTAGAAACTGGTTTAACACTTAGGTCACAAGCATGTCTCCCCATGAAATATTAGAGAGAGGCATTTGCCACAGCAGTATTTCTCATTAATAGAATGCCAACAAAAGTTTTAAACAATATTTGTCCTTTTGAAAAACTTTTTGGTGTTAAACCAGATTATGAGCATTTGAAAAATTTTGGGTGCATGTGTTTTCCTTACCTCAGACCATACAACAGACATAAATTGAGTCTGAGGTCTAGTAAATGTACTTTTCTGTGATATGCAGATAACCAGAAAGGCTATAAATGCTTAGACAGTCAAGGCAGATTCTATATTTCAAGACATGTTGTGTTTAATGAAAATGTTTTTCCTTTTGCAGAGAAGGAAAAACACAAACAAGAAATGGACTTCAACAATGCAGGAACAAGTCATATACCAGATCTGTCTAATTGGATCAGCAATGAAAGTAAAGTAAATTATGAGTCAACAAAAGGTGCTCATATAGATGATTCAGAGCAAGGTGCAGTGGACAGCTCACAGTATAATGAACAACAGCAAGTAGATATACAGGAAGATCAAAGCAATGAAAACACAACAAATGAAGATACTGATCACTACACTGCTGAACATCAAATGCCACAACCAACCATTAGTCAACACCCCATGACTACTAGATCCAAAAGTGGTATTTTTAAACCCAAAATATTCAATACTCAAATCAATGAAGTTGAGCCAACATCGTATGAATCAGCTGTTAAAGAAAAAAGATGGAGAATAGCCATGGATGAAGAATACAATACACTGATTAAAAACAAGACATGGACCTTAGTAGACCTACCAAAACACAAAAACATAGTTGGAAGCAAGTGGACTTATAAAATTAAAAGAGTTTCGGATGGCAAGGTAATCAAGTATAAAACAAGACTTGTGGTAAAGGGCTATACTCAACAATATGGTTAAGATTTCAATGAGACCTTTTCCCCAGTAATTAAACCAGCAACTATCAGAATCATAATAACTTTAGCTCTACACAAGCATTAGGAGATAAGACAATTGGATGTGCATAATGCATTTTTAAATGGAGACTTAGTAGAAGAAGTATATATGCAACAACCAAAAGGTTACAATTCTGTAGACAGCAACAATCAAGTATGCAAGCTACACAAGGTCATATATGGGCTAAAGCAGGCATCAAGGGCCTGGCATGAAAAACTGAAAACTACCTTAGTCAGATTGGGATTCATTGCCACGTAATCTGATAACTCCTTCTACATAAAAAGGCAGGGAGATACTAGCATCTATATATTGATATACGTTGATGACATTCTCATTACTGGAGACAACAAGCATGAAATTGAAACAGTAATCAGATATCTAGACAGGCAATTTGCTATAAAAGACTTGGGGGTAGCAAATTACTTTCTGAGGATTCATATTCAGAAAAATGCAGACTCAAACATCAATTTGTCACAAAAGCAATACATATCAGATATTTTAGTAAGAGCAAATATGGACAATGCTAAAGCACTACCCACACCCATGACAAGCAATCTTAAACTGTCCAAAGACAAGGGAGAACCGATTGAAAATGTCAAACAATATAGGAGTGTAGTTGGGGCACTCCAATATGCGACTATTTCTAGACCTGATATTTGTTTAGTGTAAACAAGGTCTGTCAATACATGCAAGCACCAACTAATGAGCACTGGCGTGCAGTTAAACGCATAATCAGATATCTTAAAGGAACAATCAACTATGGATTAAGACTAGTGTCATGCAAGAATATAACCTTACAAGCTTACAGTGATTCTGATTGGGTCAACGATTTAGACGACAGAAGATCTACTACAGGGCCTGCGTTTATCTCGGGAACAACCCTGTTTCATGGTGCGCGAAGAAGCAATCAACAGTTTCTAGGTCGAGCACGGAAGCGGAATACAGGGCAATCGCTAGTGTCACTGCAGAAATCACATGGACCGAAGCCCTTCTCAGAGAACTAGATTTCGAACTTAAGCAAACGCCAACTGTCTGGGTGGATAATTTGAGCGTCATATCTCTTTCTATAAACCCAGTTCAGCACTCGAGAACAAAACATCTAGAAGTTGATCTACACTTTGTCAGAGAGCGAACTGGAAGTGGGAAGCTCCAGATCCGGCACATTCCCTCCTTTTACCAGCGTGCTGATATACCAGCGAAGGCAATTTCTTCAAAGAATTTCATTCGACTAAGAGAGGAACTTTGCGTTCTCCCACCGCCATAGATAACGAAGAGAAGAGATGAAAGGGTGAAAACCCTAGTTTAGTTTATGGGGGAGTATTAAAGAATTGTATCGGCCTGGTGTATTTTTATATGTTTCTTTCTTCATTATTGGGCTGGGCTTCTTTTGACCCAATTACTTTTCTTGCCTTGCATTTCAGTTTATATAAGTACTGAGAGATGCATTGTTTCAATATGCAATGACATGCAAAGAAATCAATAAATTCATTTATCATTTTACGCATTGTGTAACCATGGTCAAAAACAAAATTTTGATCTCTAGATGGAAATGATCATTCTGTATTTGAAGAAGGAAAATATTTTGAGTACGAAACTGGAAAAAATAATCTGTTTGAACTTTTTTCACACTATCACTTAATTGCAGACTGAGACTGCGTTGCATATAATGAAAATAATTAGCCCATTAAACAACTAGATGTGCATTAGAATGCATTTTCCCCTTCATATTTTACCATTCCATCTCGTTGTTATCTATTAATATTGATATTGTACATGTTAGACCACTTTGTTACATAGACAGAGCAAAAAATAATTAGGCTAAAATTCGTTCAAAACTGTTCATTGACCCAGATGATAAATCGCCATTGCTTTTCTCCTTTCATTTTATTTTGTTATCACAATTCTCGATAATGTCATTGTGATTCTTAGTCCTTACCAGTTTTGTCCAAAACAAACGAGGCATAAGCAAATTTTATGGAATATAACTGAAGGGATGGGACTGTATGTGGAAAACATGCATGTAAGAGTTATATACGTGGTACAAGATTTCCCATGTGTGAGAAGAGGACGCTTATGCTTGCGTATGACATGATGAGCTTAAAGTGATTGACATGGTTATTAACAATGTATTTTCCTGAGCGGTTTTTATCACATCATTAGCTTTTTTTTATCAATTTAAAATAGTAAACCAACCAATATACAGAAAAGGAAGAATAGAAAAACCATACTGCTGTGTATAATTTAACAGAACTCCTCTCTAATGGTTATGTGTGCTACATGACTAGAAATGTTTATAATATACATTTTCAATACATATAAATAATTTGTAGTGTTGTACATCCGATAGAAACCCATTTAAGTTGCACAAGTTTGATAGGGATGTTTGTATAAAGTTCTTCTCTGTAAAAGGTTTATGAAATGGTTTTAGATAATTATATTTTCAGAACATAGGATCCAGATAATTGCAATTTCGCCCTTGGAACCTCATCTTGATTCTGTCAACCAGCTGAATTATTGATTAATTATTTATATTATTGTCTATGAATAACTTTGATTATATTTCACTTGTTAATGTATACTATGGATATTGCATGCACAGAATGAAGGGGCATCTCTCTTTCAGCCTAATTACTAAATTATGTACTTTATGAAATACCATATCTCTACTAAAAGAAAACTCGTTGAACTAATTTACTCGGTGTCTTTTTGAAATTCCAAAAATGTCTTTTCTTTCCGTTTACATATTTGTACTCAAACAAAATACCAAAGTATACAATAACACAAACAGCCCGTGTGCGAAGCACGGGCCAATACTAATAAAAATAATGATAAAAGATTAATATGATTTACCATGCATATGTTGATGGTAAGCGTATTCAATTAAACACGGTTGATTGGTTGATGTTAGAACCTTAACCATACTACAATATATACACCTAAAAAAAAAGAGGATGTTAGACAACTTACTAAATTAATTTGAATATATCAATAATCTGTTATTAATCTTATTTTGTAGGAAAAGATTAAACAAATTGCAGCTGTTTCACAATCGAGCTCGGCAATAAATTACAAACATGCACTTTCACAAGTGTTGGGACAAGAAAGACAGGGTCGACTAAGAGAGATCGGAAGGAGAATGAGCCTCAGTAAAGCAGCTTGGTCGACTAAGTTTGAATAGAGTCCGTAAAAGAGCCAATTGAAGAGCTATGGAGACAAACATTCAAATTACAGTACATGGAAGACGCACTCTCTTTTGTTATAGCTTGGTCTGCTGCGCATGTCGTGATGGAAAGAATATCCAAGAAGTCTTAAAATTACTCTTTCCTCTTTCCTCTCTTCTATTAGACACTATATAGGTATGATTGATGTATGTCTGAGTGTCCATGCTATTCAATATAACGTTTTTTATACGTTAATAAGAATTTTTTTTGTGTGATACGTGCTATCTTGGAAGTATTAATATTTCAAATATACGCACAAACCATAACTGTGTTTCCCTTGCACATATGTAATGCAATAGATCATATTACTTAGCTAAGTGTGTGCAATATTTCTGTACACGAACACGTGAGATACACTTTTCCCATAGTTTAAACAATAAATAACAGGGCAGTTATGAACATGGAAAATTATTGCATTGGGTAATTAAATAGGATTGTGTAAGGTACTTGAGTTACTAAGTTTTTTCATTTCCATCAATGGTGGATAAGTGGTAGCGTCCTTGCTAACATACAAAAATATACCAATTAGAGAGAAAACTACGTAATCAGGATATTCCGATGATAATTACGCTAAAGATTTGATTACCTAATAAAAAGTGTTTGATAGTCAACTCTAAGATAATCAAGGTCATGATTCAATTCATGCCCCACTAAAAGCTTGATCTTTCTACCCTTTGGTTTGAGCTTCCACACTGGCTTTCCGTTGCATAAAAAAAGCTTGGATATTCCTTTGAACTTGCCTCAATGGCATTGCATCCCTCAAATTGTTCAGGTTTTATCCTAGTTGTTTCATACCTTAAATCGTTAGAAGTTAAATGTCAATTAATACAACGTGTGAAATGGTAGGTTAACATGTCCTGCCATATATGAACCTTCGTGACTTCGGATTTCCTGAAACCCTCATCGATTTAGTGTGGAGGCTCATCTCCAACTGTTGGTTCTCTGTTTTCATTAACGGATCGGCTAATGGTTTTTTCAAGGCGGGTAGAGGGCTTCGTCAAGGTGATCCTCTATCCCCTTCTTTTTTTGTGATAGCGGCTGAGGCTTTCATTCGAGGGATTCACGTCTTAACGATTTATGGCCAAATTCATCGTTTCGGACTCCCCAGTGGGTGTCCACTCGTCTCTTCTCTTTCCTTTGCGGACGACACTGTCATCTTCTCCAATGGTAATCGAACTTCTGTTTGGCGGCTCATTCGGTTCATCCACCTTTACGAGAGGTGTTCGGGTCAACTGGTCAACTCTTCAAAGAGTTGTTTCGTCCATTCGAAGGACATAGAGCCTTCGAGGGTATCCTGGATCGAATCGTTTACCGGCTTCAGGAAAGCGTCTCTTCCTCTTCCTTATTTGGGTATTGCCCTCTACAGAGGGAGGAAACTTAACGCCCTTTTCGACCCTCTGACCGATAAAGTTAGGGGTAAGATCATCCGTTGGAATGCGTCTCTTCTGTCTCTTGCTGGTAGATTGGTTCTCATCAAATCTGTTTTAGGCTCTTTGGGCACTCATGTTTTCGCCGCTATGTCCCCTACTTCTTCTTTTTTTCGATCGTTCCAATCGCTGACCTCCTCCTTCTTTTGAGGATCGAAGGTCGACAATCACCGCCATCACTGGATATCCTGGGATATTATCTGTCGTCCTAAGGTTGAGGGTGGGCTTGGCTTGCGAAATCCAAAGGATATTTGTTCGGCTTTCGTTTGCAAGTTGTGGTTCAGGTTTGGTTCTAACGATTCGCTTTGGGCGTCGTTCTTTCACGCCAAATACCAGAGGTTGGCCTCTGCTGGCTTCTCCGGTTCTTCATCATTCGCTAGTGAGACTTGGAAGCATATGCAATCGGTCAAGTTGTTCTTTGATTCTCATGGAGGCCAATCCGGATGGGACGGTGGCCCGTTTTCTATTCGTAAGGTCTGGCTCTCTACTCGTTCTCCCGCCCCCGCTATCCCCATTTTCTACTTCATCTGGGACGCTAGAATCCCCACTAAAGTGTCTCTCTTCATGTGGCGAACCCTTCATAATGGATTGCCTGTTGATGAGAACCTTCAGCGGATTGGCATTTGTTTTGTTTCCCGTTGCAGATGCTGCGGCAATGGTGAAACAGAAACGGTGGACCATATGCTTTTTTCTGGTTACACCGCCAGAGCCTGCTGGAACTACTTCAGAAATTTAATGGGTATCCGCGGTAGCGTTTCCTCGTCGAACGACCTTCTGGGTTCCTGGTGGATTGCTAGTAGCAGTAAATATCTTCGTTCTATCACCAGTCGTTTGATTCCATGTCTGATTTGCTGGCACATCTGGTGTGCGAGGAATAAGGCTATTTTTGAGGAGTCGCCAATGGATCCTTTTTCCGTTATTCGGCGAGTTAGAAATGATGTTTTCTTGGCGTTTCAAGGTAGACCTTTCAGGGGCTCAGTCAGCTCTCGTTCTGGTCACTTTGTGGCCCTGCTTTCAATTACCTGCTATCAGCCTTCCGTTAGAACGGGAATTGGTTGATCTCCGATCTCGAGACTTGTGTCTCTTGCTCGTTGGTATTCTTGTTTCCTTTTTCTCTCCTCTCCCCCCCCTTTGTATTTCGTCTTTTTTCTGTATTATGATTTCAGGTTTTGGTATGTTGGCTTGGTTGGAGCTCTTCTTTCCGCTTAAGGGTGTTGCTTGGCTGAAGGACATTTGGCTCTTTTTCTCGGCTTCCGCTTTTGCTGTTCTTTGGATGTTGGGCGCTTTGTTGGGTCTTTTTTTTCATGTGAGCTAGTCTTATTTCTAGCGGTGGCATTGCCGGTGCTCGATAACGATGTTTGATGGGCGGTGGTTTATTCGGAGCTCATCGTCTTTGTTCCATGCCAGCTTCCTTCTCTCGTCGCCGTTCTGACTCCCCGACTACTGGGGGTTTTAGTCTTTTGTTCTTACTATGTATATCTTTGGATGTCATTTGATTGGTATAGCTGTTGCGCTTTGCTCTTGGGTTACCTGTCAAGCATGTTGACAGCTTTTCGGTGATGGTTAATAAATTCTGTTTGATGGAAAAAAAAACAAAAAAACAATGGGTATGTGCTGTAAAGAAGGTTGCTATATATGAACGATGAGGCTCAGTGACAACTAATCCTATTTGCAACTGATCTTGTTAGTTTAGTTTTAGAAGTCATGCTCAGTACAAATCGAACTAGCATGCTCATTTTCAACTGAGCCAAAAATGAGAGTCAGTTCAAACTGAGTCACTTTGCAATTTATCTTGCTAGTTTAGACTTAACTCAGCAACACTGCTAATTTAACTAAGCATTCTAGCTTATTTTTGGTAAATATAATACACCATCAACCAGAGGATGTGAATTGATTCGCTGAGCACATAACCAATTGGAATTCATCATTGTTCATAATAAAGAACAGATAATTGATAACAAATGATGATAAGAATTATAGGAAATGCTACAAAAGACACGATAACATTGTAGTCATATGGTTTTTGCTTGATATAATGATTTACTCTACAGTAATGAATAGTTTTCACTTGAGTGAAAATATGTTAAATTAACTACATTTTTGAATAATAAAGTGAGGAAACAAAAGCATTTTTGTGCTAACTTCATATTTATGAAAACCATTTGATTCTTTAGCAAAATAAATTTTTGAAATGAAATTTTATTTCAATTATAACTAATTCAGTTTTCTTAATCACTTGCCTGATCATCTCGCAAAAAAATCATTTTAAAGATGGAAAGTGTTCTTGTGGAGATTATTGGTAATTATGCACCGAGAGAGCTTAATTAAGATGTAGCACTGAGTTGTTGATTAATTAACACAATAAGAATAAGATCTCGTTCTCATTTGTTCTTATGGGAGAATACATTTCTTATTGTGCATTTTTCAGAATATCCAATGCAGCCTATATATACTCATGCTGGGGTTTGCATCTTGCTTTCTGTAACTTGCTGCTTGTGCTTTCTGTGCCTTCATTTTTGCTGATAAGGTGCGTATTTTTAATGTTTTTTGATTACTCTCTGCTATGCTTCTGATGTTCTGATAACATGCATTTTTGTACCTTTTCTGTACCACCCGATTATAGCTAAGTACCATTTGGTGTGTGTTATTGTTTGCTGCACATTTCTACGGTAGAAAGTTTAAAAACTGTACATTTATTGCTAAATATTTTTACTATTTTAGCAGGTCTAGTTTGGTGAAATTTTATTTGCTCTATCAAACTTCCGAACTGTTTTATTTTAAGATTGGATGATTCTAAGCTTACCAGGTAAGCCAAATTTAACATGGTTAAGTACGCAGAGATGTGTTAAATTATGTCGTGGAAAAAACATAGTGCTCATTCAACAGTTCAAACTGCCTACTCCACGATTAATCAACTTCAGCTTTAGTCTATTGAAATTTCCTCCGTCTTCTTCTCACAATTAATCTATACTTCTTCATTTCTCTCATCATCCAATTCCTTTTCACAAAATTAATCGACCTATTTTGCCTATATCATCCATTGAAGAAATTGATAATCTTCACGTTAATATTGAAATAACCTGTAATTTTCACCACAGTTTTATATAATTATTTTCAAATTGTTTTGAATTTTCAGGAAGTACTATCAATGATCGAAGATATGCATGAAGAAAGGTTTTGAGCAGTTCAAATTCTTAATGATGCATTTGATACTAGTTGACGTTAACTTTGAACTATGTTTTCTTTTATTATCATGAATATGTGTTGAATTTGGTAAGTCATGTATTGAACTTATTTTTTGTTAGTTAATGCTTTATTTTCTTATCATGAATATGCGTGATATTTGCTGATTATTATATTTTTTTCGTTGATACGTTGTTCAAATTGTTATCTATCTAAAGAACATTTATTTTGATTGTTATTATTAAAATGTAATAGTGGAATGCATCAAATATATAATAAAATAAAGCATAGCTCCTAAAAAGCATTATAACTATATGCATAAGTGCTATAAAAAGATAATGCAATGTATGAGGTTATTGTTGAAGGATACCAGCAAATAGGCGTTATCGTATCTATACATTTTATAGCGGTATGTATATGCTATAAATGGATGTAGAATATACTATAAACATGTTGATATATAGCGCGAAATAGGCACTATAGAATCATGCTTTTTTATAGCGATTTTTTTGTGTATTATAAATGTGCAGTTCTTCTTTATAACATGTCGATATACAGCATTTATCAAACCGCTATAGTTGTGTTTAATAATGGCTATATGCCGCTATAAAAGACTGTTTTTCTTGTAGTGCAAGCACGGAACCTTGTTTGACCATTATATTTGCAAAAAAGAAGGAAATTAGTCACCGCTGGATATTGAGAAGCACATGATGGAATATCGTGTATGTCGTGAAGTGCGTGTATGCATGTGTAAATCCCCCAACCGATCGGTTGTAGCAGCTTTGCTTATTGAAGTTGACTCCCTTATATCTATTGAAGTTAGGCCTGCGCCGGTTCTTGATGAGAGTGGAACCCTTCTAACCCAAGATCAAGGGGTGATGGTATGTCCTCAGGAATGGGAATATTTGATAGCACTTTTTGCGAGCTTTCTATCTGCAGGGAAGAAGTCTCTAGACCTATGGAAGTAATAGCAAATTGAGTTGTTTCGGTAGTCTTTCGCCACTTGATTTTGTAGACATGAGCTTTGTCTTTTCTCTTTAACTCGGACGGTTGAGGGCCCTACGGAGGCACGACCGTGGGCTTGTGACCAGCTTTTGTATCCTCATCATCATCAGGTTCGATGATTTTTGTGTCGGGCGCGGCCTGAGCTCCCTCGACTGGGGGCACAACAGAAGCCCGTCTTTTGCCTTGCCTTGCTGGGGCCACTCTTGGAATCCTTGTAAGCCCTATGATCTGTCCTTTCTCTAAATGCGCGGAGGCGATCAATTTGTCTTAGGTGATAATTTCATCTATTTCTCTTAACTCAACCGGCACCGCCTGGAGTGTCCTCACTATCTGTTTATACTGCTTTCCTTCGAGCCGTGGAATAAAAGCTATAAAAGAAATACAGCAGTGTATTCAATATCGATCCATATTATCCAGTTATGGTTAAATAACGAAACAAGTAATAGCACTTACATCTGGCCAACCATCACCTGGCAAATCCTAGTGGGCATCTCATATAGAACCACTCCGTTTTGCAGTATCTCAACTCGCTCTATGTGCCTGCCACCACATGGCAGTTCCTAGCAGCCTCGAAGAAGGTGAATAATGGATTATCCGCCCGACTTTTCACATTGAATAAATATCTGATCTCGTCGACAGTCGAGGGGACGAAGGAGATGTTCCACAAATATTATGTACAAGCTGTTGAGTAGCGCGTATTCGTTCGGATGAAGCTGAGAAGGCGCGATCCTCAGATAAAATAGAACGTCACTAAGAATTGGTTGAATGGGGGCATTGTTCCAGCCCAACACATAAATCTGTTGCATGCGGTGAATCCCTCCAGGGGATAGTGTGCTCTATCTTCCGGACTTGGTAGACGGATTTTTCAAAAGACAATACATGACTAAGGAAAATTCTACCTAGCACCTCTTCAGTAATCTTGGACTGGAAAAAATCTACTGGATTCATTATCACAGCTCAATCCGGTAGCTCATCCAAAGCAGAATTCGCTATATCAGCCGAGACGTCCGACGTATCTATTATGAAGAATGGGGGACTTTGAGCTTCTAGCTGTTTTGAGCTTCCATGATCCATAGCTATTGAACTCAGTAAAAACCACTATTAGATGGTAACACACTCATATCCCCCCAGTGCAAAGTTAGTGATCGTGTTGTGTAGTGAAGTGCTGCACAGTACCCTAAAATTCTACAAGATTAAGAGATGGTAAAGAGACAAGACTTTGAGATTTGACCTAAGCGACAGTTATTGTTGACCATCTCAACCATGCCATTCTGACTTTAGAGAACGATCCATATTAAACTTCATTATTTTTAAAAAGTACACTTCCATCAACGAGCATTGAAGGATAGTCATATATGCGGTTCTATAGGAAAGTCCAAATATGCAAGGCTAAATGCTCTTCGGAGTCCAATGTTCAAATGTACAAAAGATATGGAGTTCGTACCCATCATGTTCGAGTTTGGATCGTTCCCCTGAAGCAAGCATTCGTATCGATCGTATGTCACTCGTTCGTATCGATCAATGATTCAGATCGATAACCTCTTTATATCGATCGGACATTCGGATCGATGACTTGTTCGTATCGATCACTACATCCATAGCCTTCATTCGTGTCGATGTTCTCCATATCAATCAGTTCGTATCGATCGGTAATCTTCCTCGTCTCATTCCCAAAGGCAAGCTTTCATATCGATCCAAGAGACATAGTTATTTCGTCTCAATTAAGGGGGCAGAATTTTCGCTTTGCTTGCTTGTGTAGACTGATAGATCGATCCACAATCAATGTCCATATCCATCGATACGAAAACACTACTTGCCTACCATCGATACAAACTCATGGTTTAAACCACATAGGCCTGAAGCCAGTGGCTTCAAGCCCGGTTTTCTCTCCAACCATCTATCCCATGGATTCATCTCGTCTCCTTCTTCTCCAATTCCCCAATCTCCATTTCCGACTCTTTCAACTTCACCTCAGATAAACTCTGACACCAACGACACTGGAGATGGGGATTATGCTGAGTGCGAGGGGCACGAAACTCGAATCTCGTCATTATAGGTGCTATTCTATTAATTGTTTACCTAGGTTTGAAAGATCTAGGTTAAGGATTAACGATCTGGGGTTTGGGGACGAGAGTTATCTAGTTTTTCTTTCTTTTCCTTTTCTCCGATTGGATATGAAATAGCAAGGTGAAAAAATATGCTAAGTACAAAAAAGTATATATATACTCCTTCATATCCAACATAATTAAACGATTCATATCCCGGTTTTCTCACCGATTGAATCGGTCAAATACCCATCGATATGAAATGCATCATGTACTTGTGTTCGGATCGTTCGTATCCATTGATACGAAGTGCATCTGAATCCCTATACCCTATATCCATCGATACGAAGCGTTCCGATACGTTTGTGCTAACTCGTATCCATCGATACGAAGAACACATTTGTAAAAAAAATCAAACTAATCCGTATCCATCATTATGGAACACGCCTTTTGCAACTTCATCTCGTATCGATTGCCATCGATACAAAATCCACTCTGATGCACCCCAGATCGATCCAAGAGAGGATCGATATGAAGAGAAGCATCAAAACAACCATCGATCGTTGTTACAACTCGGATTTCACATCGATCTAGAGAGGATTGATACAAAACTCGATCCGAAAGGAACCATCAGTCGATAGCAAGAACTTTTTTTCACCAAAATCCTTTTTTATTTAAAAACGAAAAAAAAATTGACAACGACCCGTGGACATGCAAGAGTGAATGGGAGTCAGGTCCAAATACACACATGTACCTACATGCTATACTAACATTTGAATTTTGAAGTTAACAGGAATTGAATGCTCACCTGGTGACAACTAGAAGAGTGACAACTAGAACAGTGACAACAATTTGCTAACACTCGATCTTCAGCTACAACCGAAACTGCATAATCATTGACAGTCTACTACTCAACATTTATACTACTGAAAATCGACCAAGAGTCATGTCTACTAAAAATTACATCTCTAGATGAAGGGACAACGACTATTCAGCGAATCAAATAGAGTCTTTTCAAAATAAAGATGGCAGCTCTTCAAAGCATGTCATGTTCGCACATGACGTACTTTGGAGGGCAAATGTTATCCCACCTTTTGGCAAGGCCGTGATACCAAGGAATGGGTCAGAGACTGAAGAAAATCCACTATGGGGATCAGTTATCTGCAAGTTCAAGACGGATAGTAAACTTGGTCCGATTCCGGATCAGACCACAATCAACATGACACAAAAGACAGAGCTATGTAAAGCAACATTCCTAATTTCAAGTCAATTAGAGTTCGTATGCTCAAGTTAAGGAACGACCAAGATCCATGAGGAACATGCCAATGTCGTATCCATAATTCGTATCCATCAACTCGTATCGATCGACACAGATATGAAATGAACGTAACTCAAGCACTCGACATCCAT
This sequence comes from Allium cepa, assembly GCA_030765085.1. Taxonomy (NCBI): domain Eukaryota; kingdom Viridiplantae; phylum Streptophyta; class Magnoliopsida; order Asparagales; family Amaryllidaceae; genus Allium; species Allium cepa. Next base: position 1,045,581,362 of record CM060929.1, read on the forward strand.
CATTCGTATCCATATGGTTCAAACCACAATGATGAACTTTGGCACTTCCCAGATCGGTCAAACTTCATTTAGCCAGCAACTGCACTTTTCGTATCGATCACCTACTTGATCGATACAAAGCCTAGAGCCTACAATAGATACGAAGATGGAAGCAAGGCATCATTATGGAAAGGAAGCGTGGATGGATACGAACGAAGCAGAGCAAAAGATCGATCCGAACAGCAAAGCATTGGATGGATACGAAAGAAGCAGTCAATCCAAGAAAAGTGGTCTCACCAATATGCATAAATCAAGGATCTCCAAAAAATGTGCATGCCACGTCATCGATAAAAAGGTACAAATACGAGGGATTTAGCCACTCCATATTTGCAACCTTGATCGATCAATAACTCCACAACCACAACTCCAAATGCAATGAGATTTTCATGGCAAGATGTACAACACATAGGGAACAACCATGATCGATCACAGCTCAATTAGAGCAATTTCTGATCGATGTGAAGTGATGTTGGATCGATCCTAAGTGACCCTGGATGGATCGTGTGGGCCCACTTCGGCTTGAGAAAGAGTATTCTGAAATCTAAGGCAGATATTTCCAGCTCCACACCTATAAATAACACCTCCATTGCAACTAAAAAGGGACTTTGATGCCGCTTCTTGAGTAGAACTCCATTGTAACTCGGGTGTTAGCTATTGTACTGTTGTAACTCAGTTTCTAATCAGCAATAAGCATCAAAACCTTCAAAGTGGACGTAGGGAATAGTGCCGAACCACTATAAATTCTTGTTTTCTTTCTGTTATTGCTTATTTTCTTGGTGTGATTGTTAGATTAGCCTCATTTTTCATTTTACTTCTTCACTCTAATCTCTTCAATTACACCCGTTGAGTGTTGTGCCAAATTATGGTACAAACAGCACCTGTTTTAGCAAAGTTATTCATGAAGAATATAGTTATACTGTATGGAATTCCTAGTAGTATCGTAAGCGATAGAGATTTCTTATTCACTAGCGAGTTCTGGAAGAGTTTACATGAGGTTTTAGGAATAAAGCTCAAGGTGAGTATCTCCTATCATCCACAGACCGATGGAAAAACGGAAAGAATTAACAATGTCTTGTAAGATTTGTTAAGAGCTTATGTGTTAGAGTTTGAGGGATCATGGATAGACCATCTACGCTTAGTCAGGTTTTCGTACAACAATAGCCATCAGGCTAGTATAGGCACTACAAGAAAACTGATTTTTTGTAGCGCCCAAAAACCGCCACTACGTATCTTTAGTGGCGTTCCGATAATCGTTACAAAAAAACATGCCACTAAAAATCCTCGATTATTAGTTGCACTTTTTTAAACGCCACCAAATTTGTTTTTTTGATAGCGTTTTTATAACGCCATAGAATTCCTTTTTTGTAGCGCCTATTTACAGCCACCGAAAAGGTTTTCTCCTCCATGATACTTTTTTATGGCATTATCTAAATTTTTTGTAGCGCCTTTTTAACGCCACCGAAAGGGTTTTCTCCTCCACTTTACCTTTTCATGGCGTTATATACATTTTTTATAGCGCTTAATAAACGCCAGCATTAGTGTACTTGAGTTTTTAATCACTCTTTTGTAGCGACATTTTAACGCTACCAAAATAAATAATATCCAGTAGCGTTTGTTTCCCTCCACCTGCTACTCCAGATTAACCCCTGATCTAGCATCCAATTATATAATAACAGAATACGCAAGCACATACACTTTTGAACACAATATATTAAACAACTACAAAATACGTATACGCATTGAAGATCCACAAGATACATTGACATTCATACATCCACTTACATAGGTGTCGACAAAAAGCTACCCGTACACATACACAACCAAACTACCATAAGTGTTATAACCAAACTACCATAAGTGTCATACCCGTACATATACATCTGAAATAAACGTCTGAAATAACCAAAGTACCGAGCAAAACCTGAACCACCATAAAAACCTGAACTACCTGTCATTGCTGATGTCTTCAAAACCTGAACTACCTGTCAACAAAGAACAGAACAAAAGAGTGAGAAAACAAAACCTGAACTTAAAACTGCATCACTAACATTCCACCACAATCCATACATAACTCCTCACCATCAATTATTTTCCCTCCCCTGAACCTGAACCACCAATCACAATCATTCAATCACAATTCGAATATAACACCCCTACTTATGTACTTTTATCATTTTACCAAAAATCTATCTGCACTTTAGCTGCTAGCATTCCTAATGTATATATAAAAAAAATTATATACCTTTCATTTTGACTTAATAATGATTTTTTCCATTGTCCAAGCTATGGGAACGCCAAAGCAATCATCCATGCACGTCAGACCCGATGTTGGTCTCCATATCTCTGCATCTGGAACTATCACCAGTTCAATCCAAACTTTTACAGCATTACGTCCCGATGGACGACAATGGACCATCGTTATCGGATCAGTTGATGCAATACTTCCTTCAGCCACTACGCCTGCTCCACCCAAATCGATCAACTGGCATTTGGCATCCTTTTGCATGGTTGCAATCGGTTGAAAGAAAAGAGATTATTATGCACAATGTATACATGCACATCAAATAAACTTTCATACACAGTTAACTTCTTCAAATTTGAAAATTAATACTTACATTTTGCGATTTATTCATGACATATGTGCGGATTTCATGGGAGAATTCACAACATTTTCAGTATCATCGCGACTCTCATCTAGTTTTTCTTGATCAGCTTCTACTTTTGATCTTGGCCATGCTACTTTCCTACCAACTGCATCTCCAATGCACGACATATCAGATGTGGGTCACCACAAATAAGCATCTTTATTTACTACTTTGTCCACCCAAATCACAATAGCAGACGGACCGAGTGGAATACCATCAACAGTATATTTTGGATCAGTGGCGTGGATTCTTCCTTCGGCAACTACACCTTCACCCTCAGTCCAACCGTAAATATTGCAAGTGTCTTCGATGATGCTGGTACTCTAAAAATGAGAAGTGAAATTCAAGACTTTAGTATGCTATGCAAAAACAATGAATATGTGTTAAATTTTTATTCATATGGGGGGTGTGCTCGCTGCATTTTAGATATCAATAAGCTCGCAGCATATTACACTAATATACTTAACGTGAAAAAAATTACCGTACTGGCTGCACTACAGTTCAACCGTGTTCGCAGCGGGACCTTGATGCAAACTGATGGCCAAGCAACTACCTTATTCTTAGCGTCTGCTAAGACTGCCATTTCAGGTGTAGGCCTCCATAAATAAGTATCTGCTTTATCGACTGAATATATAACAATGCTCCCAGCATTTGGTCCAAGACGAATGCCATTGACAACGTCATTTGAGTCCATGGACAACATCCTCCCATGGGCAACAACTCCAGAGGTTCCATCACAATTCAACAGCAAACATACTTCGTCGTCGCTCTACAATTAATCAACCGAAAATTAAATCAATTACTGGACTAAAAAATTAAAATATAAATTTCATTTATTGAGTAATATAAATATTATTTTTACCGAATCAGGTGAGTTCCTTCTCGAACTTTCTTTACCCTGCAGTGAAGCACGAATATAAATTAATATTTTACGAATATAAATTAATATTTTACGAATATAAATTAATTTCCAAAAATTTACCTTCTAGTCCATCAGAGTCTGTATCATTCCCTTCAATTCTGCTATTTCCTCTCGACACCGAGACACTTGTTTATCTTTGGACTGGGCCAAAGCTAGCTTGGTTAAAGTGCAACCCCTACCCAATGCCCTTAACCGTCCCGGTTTATCTTGTCCAAGTACATGTACAAGAGCATCTTTTCCAATATCAGTCTGTGTCGAGCCGGATTGGGATAGGCTACCATATTTTTTGATCTCCTCCTATATAAATAAATACACATAGATAAAGTACAATGGTAAAAATATCATAGTTTCAAAAAAAAATATACTAATAAAATTAAAAACAATTTTACAATAGTATTCGCAGCTTCCATGTTCACTGGTTCACCATTTTTTTTAATGTGAGATCTAATCCACACATCAGCTCTACTTATGGACGATGGATCTACACTTTCTTTTTTCTAAAAATAGAATAACATTAAATTAATAAACTGACAGGTATAAAATAATGTTAAATAATGCTATAGTTAATTAACTTACCATGTCTTCGGTCTTTCTAGCCATTCCCCTACGACCGGTTGTATGCGGAATTTGTATGTACCTAAGGGCTGAATATTTCTCACTTTTTTGCTGAAAATATTGAAAGATGCTAGAATTTAACTACCAAAATCATAAAAAGAAAAACTATCTAATATTTATAATGCAGGGTAAATATGTATGGTGAGGATTGCAATTTATTTGAAAATCAATTCATCATGGTCATATACTTATTTGGTATTATTAATGCTGGATAACTCAGTGACATATACAGCATTCCATATCTACTAATAATATTTATAGATTGAACTAACTTGCAAAGTGTTTTTTTTACTTCATTTAAAATGTTCATGTGCTTGTCATAACACATTTGTATTTTGTACTGTCATAGGTTCCTGCAGCTAATACCTAAACAGGAACCCTCAGCATCCACCAACACTTGGATTTCACTTCTAAAGAAATTTATCGGTTGCTAACTATGTAGATGGATTTGCAGAAACATGCCAGACGAGTTCAGTAGGAATGATTTACCTTAAACTCCAGACTTGTTTTCGCCTTCACAAACTTCCTCCAATCGGTTATGCTTTTTATGTTCATAGGTTTCAGTTTAAGTCTTTCCTCACCGTTCTCCGCTTTTTGCAAATTTCGAACCAATTTGCTTTTTGACGATCTCCAAAGTACTCCCGTTTGTTGAAATATAGCTTTTCTTTGCCATTCCTCTTCCAAATTAAATCTAATCTGCAACAATACATCAAAACATGATATTAGTAAAATTTATTTAATTTAAATACGACAGATTTAATTAAATCTGAAAGGTTTTCTGAAGTTATTAGAGGGCAATTTCAATTTATAATTGGCAAGAACTATTTTTCGATTTATCCAGAAGTTATTAGATGGAAATTTCAATTTATAATTGGCAGGACCATGCAATATTAGAAGTCATTTTCAAAACATATTAGAGTCAGAATGTTAAATAATAGATGCCTGCTTCATACCAGAACCGACTGCCACAAAACTTCTTTTAAGTCATCAATAATATTCCTCCTATCATCAATGGTGTATGGAACCTGCTCCCGCACAAGCGGTCCAAGAAAAGAGGATAAATATACCGACCCTTGCCCTACTGGTATACCTAGATCATTGAACTCAACTTCAATTCGATCCTGACTGCATGACGGGAGTTTTTTTGCTTTTACTGGACCTCTACCGCCTCTTTTCTGAGATGTACTTCCGATTTCAGCTTCACTTTGTTTCTTAATTTCCAGCTCGGCATCAACAGTTTGTTCAGGACGGGTTTCATTTTCTGAGCGGAGTCCTTCATTTGGGTCAGAGGGGATATCATCTAGTGGTTGTTCGTCTTCTTCATTGTGAACAGTGGCTTGCTTCTTAGCATTGTCTGGTTGTTCTTCTATTTCATTTATACTAGCTGGAACTTTATGTTTTCGCTTTGACTGTTTGTTCTTAGCTTTGACTATTTGTTCTTCAGCCTTTCTCTGCAAGCGGGTACGTACAGATGTTGTAGACATATTTTTCTGCAAGTGACAGAAAACACAGTATAAACCAATAAGCACATGTAAACAATAAGCAGCGATAAATATTAACAAACAACACTTAAATATCATCAACATGTAGCTCAAAAGAGATGTGGCAGTTTGCAAACCAAACAAGCAGGCCTAAAAGCCTTGAGATGATGAACAGATTTATAATTTTATGAGAAAATGTACATGTAATGCAAACAGAATTGATAAGAACACTACTCATTATCAAGAAATATATGCAAACAGAATTGATAAGAACATATAATGCTTTGTCTATGGAAGTATACAAAGTTCAAAACACAAAGAACAAAAATTGAATGGTACATGCATTTGCAATGGATTAGAAAATTAAATGGTGCAAACTAACAGCCATTCGCAACATTAAAAAAAAACAAAGCATTAGTGCAGCAAATGAACAACAATCACTAAAGAAAATCAATACAAGTTCAGTGAAATTTCCAAATAGGCCGGATTTAATATATAAGTTCAACCATCACTAAAGCAAACAAACCCACGACCTCCATCAATGCTACTTGAACCCACCAAATTCCCGAAACACGCAACCTCAACCTCCTCTCAGCAAGCAACCATTGATTCACTGAACCACTTCAACAGAACATTCATATACTCAAAGAAATCAAAGAGATATCCCAACAGATCATTGCAATTAGGGTTAAATCAACCATTTCAGTAATAGTCTAGGAAAAAAATACGAAAATAAGATGCATTAAAATTCATATAAAATCCAAATAGAATCACAAAGTCGATTTAAAAGATTCATACCTAAATATACCTAATCGATTTAAAAGATTCATACCTAAATATACCTAGATCTGCTGGCTGCCGCGACTCGATGTTGAGTAAGGGGGAAACGACGGAGTTGACGATGATATTTGAGTGCGATGAAAATTTAACACGATTAAAAGGGGAATTTTTTTTTCTGAAGAAGAAAGCAAATTAGGGATGAGAATTTTGTTAAGTACGAGAGTAAAATGATAGGTTACGTTTATTTAGTTCGCGCGGACTCTTTTTTTTAGAAGCGGGAAATGTGAATTATTTTTTGCCACGTTTATATTATTTGGTAATCTATTTTTTGTTGCATTTACAATAAAACGCCACCGATTTTTGCAACTATAAATGGTTTTTCTTGTAGTGAGGGATAGAATCGTTTGAAGCTTTGTACAGAAGGTCATGCAAATCTCCTGTTTGTTGGTTAGAGACTGGGAATTGGTTGATTCTTAGTTCAGATTTAGTTAGAGAAGCTACAGAAAAGATTTAGATCATTCGAGTTAGGATGAAGGAAGTTTAGTCTAGGCAGAAGAGCTATGCATAACCGATGAAAAGACTTAGAATTCTCAGTGGGAGATCACGTTTTCATCAAGGTGTCATGAATGAAAGTTATAATTAGATTTGGAAAATCAGGGAAATTGGCACCGAGGTTTGTAGGGCCATTTCCTATCGTAGAAAGAATTGGGAAACTCGAATATATTATAGAGTTACCGAACAGTTTGACAGGAGTCCACGATGTCTTTCATGTTTCTCATCTAAGTAAGTGTATTTGTGACCTAGAGACTACTATAGGATTGACTATGTTAGATAACTTAGTAGTGGAGCCGAATTTGACTATGGTTAGAAAATTAGTCGGTATAGTCACAAGAGGTGAGAAGAAGCTAAGGAACAAGACAGTCAGATTAGTCAGAGTCCAGTGGAGTGACAACGAGAGAGACTGTAATTAGGAAACTGAGAGCAGGATTTGAGATACTTATCTTGACTTGTTTCATGGTATGCTTTACAATTAGGATTGATTTGATGTGTGTTAACCTACCTTTTGGCAAGGCAACATACAAGCGGATTTAACCCAATCGAATGCATAGTTATCGAAACTGGATTATCATGGACTTGGTTCTAATTTGAATGAATGAATGGACGATCAATCACGGATAGCAGACATGATTATGAGGCTAGGATATAGCATAGTCGATGAACAAACAACACCGGATACTTGGAATATGGATTTTGACAAAATTCAAGTTGCTTCAGGTTGTTTGGAGTTTGCTTCAAGTCATCTTTAAGTTTACTTTGGGTTTTCAGGGAAACTGCTTCAAGTTAACATTCAAGGTTTTGGGGTCGGAAAAGAAATGATTGGAACATGGAGGGATCGGCATGCTTCGAATCGGCATAGCCCTAACTCTGGGTCAACATAGCAATGACTTCGGGTTAGCAAAGGGGTGGACAAGGTCAGGTCAACATAAAAGGATTCCTTGGGTTGGAACTCGGATGGCTTGGGGTCGGAAACATGGATACTTCGAGTCGGCATATGAATCTTGGGGTCGGCACATGGTGGAAGTCATTTAAAGGGATCGGCATGAAGAGGTAACTTTGGGTTGTCATAGGCAAGGGCTCGGGTGGGCATAAGGATTTAGGGGTGGACATGGCTATGGAATGGGATCGGCACAAGGAAAGGAGCATGGGATCGACATGTTAGAGCCGCTTCAAGTTGTTGAGCACCCTGGTTTGGGTCAACATTGTGGTTGCTTCGAGTTGGTACTAGGGACTCTTTGGGTCGACAAAAACAACATGGGATCGGCACTAGGAATCTTGCTTCGGGTCAGTTATGCCTTCTCCTCGGGTCGACATTAGGGACTCGGATCGGCCCATAGGAAATGGAATGGGGTCGGCGATATTTTGCTTCAAGTCATAATGCAATTTACTTTAGGTCATCTAGGAGTGTGCTTCGGGTCATCTTCAAAGCCACTCTAGGTTGGCATATTAACAACATTGGATCAGTCGTGATGAAGGATATGGGCTCGGCCATGGTTTTGGTGGCCCCATATCAATGAAGAAGCCCAACAGCTGTAAATACAACAGTTGAGGCTTCAGAAAAGGGGGTCTCCTTCTGTTCATCTTTAACTTCTTATGTAAAGGCTGCAAAAGTGTCTCTGCCATTTTTTTGTTTCAAAAACTCTAGATTGTAATTTCAATCAATTCTCTAATCAATAAAAATAAAATTTCTAAAGTGGACGAAGTCCAGAGTCTGCTGAACAACTATAAATATCATCTTTTTACCGCTTTATCTTTAAATCTTTTTGTTCTTCATATTTATATCCTCTTCTTATATTCAACCTATGATCTGTGACTGTGAATTGGTGATTTCATTTAAGATTGGGTGTTTGTGATCATTTTTGGCGCAAACATATTGGTGCTTTCACTGAGAAAGCTACCACTCAGTGATTCTAGATTCTAGAGCTTGGATTTCGGATTTGAAAGCTTAAGAACTCAGATTAGAAGCAATAGCTAGGCAATCAATGAGGAGACAATGGGCAAGGATAAGATGGAAACAACGATGGAAGCTATCAGGAAAGGATTTGGAAGAGATAGGAGGAAATCCAGGATCAGAGCCAAGGAAAAGATAATTCTTGGCTAGATATTGGATGGTTCTATGGATTTTGGCATGGATCAGAACTCGGATGAGCTAAGAAAAGGGGATTATCTCGGATACCCTCGCGGACTTGGAGGCAAGATGGAAACAACAATCGGAGACCACTTATGGATACTAGAATAGCTGGAAATTGGAATCTAGGACTTGTAGCAAAAATTAGCAGGCTTAGATTATGGATTGGATCAACCAGAGGCAAACCTCGACCAAGGAGAATTGATCAGCACAACTCCCCATGGAACTGGGGGAATGGATTTGGATGACTCTGCTTGAAAATGTATAACGGTGATGGAACATGAGCTGTCACCATCTACTACAAATCGAAGCTAGCCCGACGTAAGGGCATAATTCGTTATCTCTTGATGGCACAAACTAAGTAACTAATACTAAATCCTCCACTGAAATGACTAAGCCACTGACACATGTACGGGATTGCGAACGGTCCTTAGGCATACTCTGAGATGGAAATGAACAGACATAACAAATGATTTTGAAACTCACTTGAACGTAAATCTAACATCAACAATACCGAGTTCCATCCGAGCACTCACATTTCGCCTTGAACGACACCTGACCTCAAACAGTTACAACTTGCCTCGAATGACACACGACCTTGAACGGTCACATCTCGCCTCGAACGACACCCGACCTTGAATGGTCACAATTCGCCTTGAACGACACCCGGCCTCAAATAGTCGCATCTCACCATGAATGGCACCCGACCTCAAACGGTCACAATTTGCCTCGAACGGCACCCGACCTCGAACGATCACAACTCGCTTCGAACGACAACTAACCACAAATCGTCACATACCGCCTCAAATGGCATACGATCCCGAACGATCGCTATTCACAATTAGGTAATATAATCGATCTCTTCACAGGTCATCAACAGGTTTCGAACTTCAGCCTTATGGCGCTACAAACACACCTTCCTATTACAAAGCGTGTTTTGATGGGTAAATTATTAGCCCGTATTTTGGCAAGGCAACATACATGCGATTTAACCCAATCGATTACACAGTTATTGAAGCTGGATAATCACGGACTTGTATCTGATGTGAACGAATGAATGGACGATCAATCACGGGATAGAAAACATGATTATGAGGCTAAGATATAGCACAGTCGATGGAGAAGTAGCACTGGATACTTGGAATATGGATTTCGATAAAAGTCGAGTTGCTTCGGATTGCTTGGAGTTTGCTTCGAGTCGTCCTTAGGTTTACGACGGGTTTTCAGGGAAGTTGCTTCGAGTAAGCATTCAAGGTTTTAGGATCGGCAAAGAAAGGATTGGAACATGGAGGGATCGACATGCTTCGGGTCGGCATAGCCCTAACTTTGGGTTGGCATAGCAATGACTTTTGGTCGGCAAAGTGGTGGAGAAGGTCAGGTCCGCATAAGAGGGTTCCTCGAGTCGGCACTTGGATGTGACTTCGGGTTGGCAACATGGATACTTTGGGTCGGCATATGAATCTTGGGGTTGGCATATGGTGGAAGTCATTTGGAAGGATCAACATGAAGAGATGACTCCAGGTCGGCATAGGCAAGGGCTCAGGTCGACATAAGGATTTAGGTGTTGGCATGGCTTTGGAATGGGATCGGCACAAGAAAAGGAGCATGGGATCGACATGTTGGAGCTGCTACGAGTCATTGAGCACTCTACTTTGGGTCAACATGGTAGTTGCTTCGAGTTGGTACTAGGGACTCTTCGGGTCGAAAAAACCAACATAGGATCGACACTGGGAATCTTGCTTCGGGTCGGTTATGACTTCACCTCGGGTCAGCATTAGGGACTCAGGTCGGGATATAGGAAATGGCATGGAGTCAGCGATATTTTTCTTCGAGTCATAATGCAATTTACTTCAAGTCATCTAAGGGTCTGCTTTGGGTCATCTTCGAGGCAACTTCGAGTTGGCATATTGACAACTTGGGATTGGTCGTGATGAAGAATATAGGCTCGCCTTTGGTTTTGGTGGGCCCATATCAGCGAGGAAGCCCAACATCCAAGGTTTTGCCTATAAATACAACATACGGGGCTTTAGAAAAGGGGGTCTCATTTTTTTCTTCTTTAACTTCTTCTACAAAGGCTACAAAAGTTACTCTGCCATTTTTTGTTTGAAAAAGCTCTAGATTGTAACTATAATCAATTCTATGATCAATAAAAAGGAAATTTTGGAGTGGACGTAGGCCTGAGTCAGCTGAACCACTATAAATCTTGTCATTTTACCGATTTCTTTTTAATTTTTGTTGTTCTTCATATTTATATCCTCTTCATATATTCAATCTATAATCTGTGACTGTGAATTGGTTCTTCATCTGCGATTGGGTGTTTGTGACCATTTTTGGCACAAACAATGTGTTCCTTATTGTAATTTCGAGGACGAAATTCTTTAAGAAGGGGAGTCATTAACACCCCTAATTTGAGATAACATTATTTAAGAGATTTAATTAGCTAAATTAAAAAAATTAATATGAAGATTAAATGGTTAAGGGATTGATATTTGAATAAATAAGGGGTAGCCGTGCCTAGTTAAGTAATGAATTAAATGGGTATAAAATGAAATAGGAGAGAGAAATCAGATAAGGAGCAATATAGGAATAAGCTACATTCTTTTATCCTAAACCCTTCATACCATAACATTTCTCACGTTCATAATCTAAAATAGTAAACCTAGAGGTCGACCACCATTAAAGAAGATTAAGGGGAAGAAAAGCTAAATCAAGAGGAAAAGCTTAATTAAAATTCAACCCAAGAACAAACCTCAACTCCTTAACAACAAAGCTGAAGGTGAGTAATATGATACGTCTCATATTTTGATGTTTTTGGTTTCTAAGATTAGATCCAAATGATTTTGCAAAGTATATTGCCATATTTCGAATTATAATTAGATATATATGCTTGTTGATGAATTATTCTTATTCATATTGATTTTATGAAAAGTTTTGGATTGATAAACCAATCAAGTGACATCCAAATGCCGTGAAATTTTAGTATATAGTCAGAAATGATATTTTAGAGATGGATTTCAAGTTTTATAATTTTCTAAATCAATGTGGATTTATTATTAATTTCCTAATGAGGAAAATGGATATTTGGGTTTAAAATTAATTACGGCAATTGTATATATGTTTTAGGTCACGAATTTAAATATGTTAGAAAAACATATTAAGAGTAATTTATGAGAATTTTTAGAGAATTTTCCTAAGTTTTTTAATAAATATATAAAATTATTTAAGGTTTGTGACTTAAATGTTTTGTATGTTTATAAAAGGAGAAGGGGCTATTTGCAAATGATTTAAAATGTTATTCTCTATAATTCGATAACACCTTTTAGAAAAAGATTTTTCAAAAGTCAAGGCAACCAATTATAAGATGACAAATAAGCAGGTTACTTGAAAAGAATTACCTTTTTAAGTTAAAAATCATATTTTAATAAGGTTCTGATGCTTCACCGTCTTTAACAGCCACATTTCGACTTAGTACCTCCACCTCCAATCTGATCGAAACCAGTGCAAGTCGTATCTAAGACTTGGTACATAGTGACTTGGACTTATGCGAAAGGTATAGGGTTGAAACAAGGGGTTCCGAAACCTTGTTTTATTTTTTTAAAGAAAACACGCCTGCATTGCTTTCGATTAAGATAGCTTTCGACTTGGTCATATTGTTTTAAAGAAAGAGGCTTTTAGAATAGGTTGCGCCTTTATTTTAAATTAAATGTTTTGATAGGGCCGAAACCCTTGCTGTCGCCTTTTTTCTATCGACCCAGATTAGTTTCAAAAGGGTCTATTTGTTTTAAAATTTAGAGCCGCTTCTCTACTGCTTTTGAAGAGATAGGTTTCGACACCATCCACTTCTTTACTTAGGAAACTGCTTTCGAAAGAGTCGCTTTCGACATAGTTGTTTTAAGACCCTTTTTGATATTATGAAGGTTAAATCCAAAGGTTTCAAAAGGAATGGTTTCGAAGACTTTTTTTAAATAGTATACTTTAATGCTTTCGAAAGGTAACTAGTAAAAGTTTCGAAAGAAATAGTTTCCAGTATTTTTGAAAGGTTTTCCTCAGTTTAAATGGAAAGTTTCCAATGGATTCGAATGGCCTATTTAAAGGATTTTGAAAGAGTATGCTAAGGTTTATAAAGCTTTCGAAGAAGGTGTTTTCAATGTTTTCGAAAGGACTACTGTCTATGGTTTCGAAAGGTATGTTTGGCCTTTATGCCAAAGGTAATTAAGTAAAGTAGTTTAGTTATATCAAAAGGGGTACTTTTAATAGTTTCGAAAGTGGTACATTCGTTAGTTTTGAATAAGGTTGTTTAAAGGTTTTAAACAAAAGTTTCGAATGTTTTCATCAACAATGTTTTGAGTAAAGCATATATCATGGCAGGAGATTTGAGTAAAGCAAATAGTTTATTTTCCTTGTATAAGTATGATTTAAATGGTTAAATCATTTTGAAAAGGTTTCAAGGAAAATTTAAAGGGTAGTTAACCCTTAGTAAAATGACTCAGATATTTGTATACCAGTTGGGACCGGTATAGGGTCGCGCCCTATACATTAGCTATTAGCCCCTTTCTAATTTAGTCCAAAATTCTAATGTGTATGGCTTAGTCACAGGTAAGACTTAAACGATGGTTACCCATAAATAGGAATATATATCAACAAAGATAGGTTATTGGTGATCCCACAAAACCATTAGGATTAGGTGACCCATGGAGAAGTAAGTTAAGGACAGACCATCCAGAAGTATGTCTAACAACTGTTAGACAATTTTTTAGTTTGTCTGGTAGGCCCGAGTCAACCAAAGGTTCGTAGTTAGCCAAACAAAACCATATTTTGTTCAGACAGCTAGTCCATTGATTACCTATTTTAAGCATATATGATATTTGCAATTATTGATATAATCAGTTTGATTAACCAGTTTGGTTGCAGGATTTTGATTTGCAAAAAGATATGATTGGAAGGGATATTATTGAGGGGAAACATGTTCCGCCTAAGCGACGTGGTCTCAGTTAATATCAGTAAACCAAGATGTAATAATATTATTCACACCAGGCTTTATATCTGACTCGAATTTTATGTTATTCCACTTAGACTCTCGGATGCTCAAATTTGATTTGAGTACATTAAGAGTTTCGGCTTTTCAGTTTAGTAGATGAACGAATAAAGCTTTTGGAGACAAGTAGGTGGCTGATGTTTGCTATATTTAGGAGTGGTAGTTTTTGTTTTATTCCGTTGTGATGTATTTAAGATAGTTTATGTCTATATAGTACTCTGATCATCCACGGGGGCATCTTCATATGTCGCTCTTGGCGTAATTATGTAATAATTATATTTGATCTAAGCCTGGAAATGATATGGGATTATGTAATTAGATGTGAAACATGTTTTATGAAATGTAATCAGAAAATTCGATTTTGAATCTGTCTTTTGTTTCATATTCATGTGCTTTTGATATTATGGATATCATTAACGTTATCGTATTCTATCGCCGTAAGTTAATACCTTTGATGACTGCAACATCTGTAGCGGTTAGCTATGGGCCTTAAAGGTAGGGGATGTTACAGACCTCCCTGATGCAATTCTACTCACAAAGGAGTTAACTCAATGTATATTCACTACTGGGTCAACCTAGCTGGATTTCTGCCCTTAACAACCCAAATGGCAGTTATGGGTCAATTATGAAGTAAATATATTTATAGAAGAAGCATACATGATAATCGATTAAAACATAATAATATAAACAACTATGATTTAATTACTTGTAATAAATTTCTCTAATGAATCATGGTTAATACCCTCAACCTACCATCCTTAACAAGGTAAGCTTTCTCTGAAATTTCAAAGTTGAATGCCATTTCATAAACCTTTTTACATTGCCATGGCTTTACAAAAATGAGATTAGGCTCTTTAATTCGAAAGCGAAGGCTTTCGACCATATCCTTCGGATCATTGTGAGATCATGAGTAACCCTCCATCACCCTCCCCTTTCGAAGGCATTACTTAAAAACCTTAGACATTCTCTTTCAAAATCATTACCTAAAAACATACATGTCGAAAGACTTAAAACATAAATTTCAAAATTCTTAAGACATACCCTTCGAAGGTATCTAATTCCAGTAAGAATTTATGGAAACATAACTTAGAAACCATTTGAAAGTATTTCTCTCAAAAGCATTGATCTTAACTAAAATTTTTAAGGAAGTGGATAATTTTTAAATCACACTTTTGAAACCATTGCCTCCAAATCTTTTGTTAAAAGCGGCTAAAAATAATCCTATCGAAATCTTTGAGAAGGCAGCTTCAAATTTTACAAGGATGGCAGCTTCTCTTCCGAAAGCATTGATATAAGGTTATAAAGAAAACAGCCTGATTCGAAAGGCATGAATGCGGCAGGTAGGTGTCGAGTAGGTTCAAAAGTGGCTACCCTTTTGAAAGCTCCTTTTAAAAACCAAAACAAGCGGCAACCCATTCGAAAGTTTCTTATAAAAGCAAAGACAAGTTGAATTGGTTTGAAAGCTAATAAAGACGGTTTCAACTCCTTCGAAAGCATGCCTTCGACAATCTCTTCCGCCTTTCTTTAATATAGTACGTACCAACTGCTTGATACCATGTGCATTAGTTTCAAATGGTTTCGAAAGGTCTACTTGGCATGGTTTTAGAATCAAGCAATTGGAAATGGCAAAGTTGTAATTCACAACAAAACTGATTTTATGCATTTCAAAGTAATTTCTCTTTGTCAAACTTGGATGGAAATGGAAAAGTTGTAATTCACAACAAAACTAATTTTACGCATTTCAAAGTAATTTCTTTTTATCTAACTTGCCTAATTTGTCAAAATATGATTGGTTACCAATTCTTTATCAAAATTCTATTCTAAAAAGGCTGCCAACTTCATCAATTAACAATTGAATTTTTTTTAACAAAAAAACCCTTCTCTTTAACAAAACAATTAAAACATTTAAGTCACATAAATTAAATAATTTAATTTCCATAGTAAATCACCTAGGAATAACCCTCAAAAATCACAATAATTCACCTTTATATGTTTTCTAACGTATATAAATTTCAGACCCAAAATCAATTTATAATTGCCTTAAATCATTTATAACCCAAAATTATCTATTTCTTCCATAAAAAATTCATAACAAATTATCCATAACTTGGAATATAATGAAAATTTAAACACACCTCCAAAATAATATTTTACAGAACATATTCAAACATCATGGCATTCGGAAATCAATTTACATGATTTTAACCTTAAAAATCAAATTTTATTATTCCACAAAACCTTGTTTAAATTAAAACATGGCATATAATCAAAGCATATCATCATTCATCCATCCAACAGTTTTAAATCTTAAAATCGAATTAAAACGTTCAAGAAGACTTATATGAGATGGTTTAGATCATTATTCACCTTGTTTGGATAAGGAACTTGAGATTTGTTCTTCACTTTAATCTTCCTAGCTTTAATCTTAGCCTCTAATTGATTTTGAGCTCCTCTACTCCTAGGGTTATGGCCGGCCTTGTGGTTCTTTTATTTCTGCTTTTATATATGTAAGAATGTAATGAAAATGGAAAGGTTGTAAGGGTTTTAGGAGTTATGGGGTTCGACTATTCCCATATTACCCTTTCCTTATTCTCCTTAGTTTTCAACTTATAAACCCTTCTTATAAATCCATTTAGTTAAGGCCGACCTTATGCGGTTTTAGAAACGAGGAATGTTACAAAATTCAAAGGAAATCAGAATTGAAGAAGAAGAAATTCAAACTCGAATGAAGGTGATTTTGTACTTAATTTTACTTCATATGTTAAGTTTTGCCTAAACCAGAGCTCTGATACCAACTGTAATGATCCGCTATTTCGAACCATTTAAATCGACAATCATCCACACATGTCAGGATTGAATTGCTCAAAACAACATATTGTTAATTTATATTTGGCAAAACTTAGCATATACAATAAATAAATCAATCACGGAAACACAAACATATAGTAATATATCAATAAGCAGCGGAGTAGATAAATAGTAGTTCAAGAAGCTACAATATAAACATCAGAGTTAAAGTAAAATACAACAGATATCTTGAATACATAGAAGTTACTAATGCAAATGCCAATGACAAGTCTGAAAAAAAACACCTGAAATAAACTGAAGTAATTAGAAAGATGAATAGACAAAGACCGATCTTCAAACATAGCTCCAAACTCCAAAGGTGAGTCTCAAATGCTAAGACACTCTGTCTGACCCGAGCATAAAGCTAAATAGAAAACACTCGAATCAGGATTAACATTCTTAAACCGGTAAATTCAACTCAAGTGAAATGTCAACTGAAATACTAAATAACTTAAAGGATGTTTAGGATTGCCATCCTTGAAGGATCCGTTAGACTATATACATACATAGTACAATATGCTATATATATAATGCCTATAGTAAAGTAAACTATTAAAATAGCATTAAGGCATTACCCATATCCCCCTTAACAAATTTTTATATATTCCCGCAGTCTATACAGTACCATAATTCCTCCGTAAACTGGAGGGCTATCAGAGGGCACTCCAGAGGTACGTTACAAACCAAACTCGTAGAAGGCGCGATAAAGCATATGCTAAGGCGTGCGAGGAAATGCCTAGGGTAGGATTCTACCGTTTTACACTCCCAGACGGGTGGTAACGCATAGCAGCTACTATCGCCCACCTCGAGACACACTATCAAATCAAAGGTGCACCCAATCGAATCACAAATGCGATAGAAGGTATCAAAGAAATGTGCCCGATAGGGGGAGTGACACCACTTAGCCCGGTATAGCTCCTGTTTTAGCCACATCAAGCTGACTCGCGGGTGTCAGGGGTGCGATAATACCTCATTTAGAATCGTTCTCCAAACCATTCTACTTGCTCTGGAATCTCCACTACGTGCACAATTGTTAAAGTGATTTTTGGTATTGGCAGAGGGTATGACAATATTCGATCGGGTCTCTTTAACAACTAAATGCTTATTTCGCACCATGGTCATTTTATAAAATCACTTTCATAATCATTTCAAACAGTTCATACATCATATCAAATATCATATTCATTTAAAAATCATATCACTTTTGAAATCATATTCATTTTCGAATCACTTTCGAAAAAATTATTCACTTTAATCATATCCATTTCCAAAATCATAACCAAAAAATAATGTAAACCATCTATCAAAATATTCGCATTTAAATCCATTAAATCAAAATCGTAACAGTTCCAACTTAAATCGTATAAATACTGAAAATAGTTTATATATTGAAATAGTTATAAATTAAAATAATTTATATTCAAAAATAGATTACAGAATAAAATAGTTTATATATTAAAAATAGTATATACATTAAAAGAGTTTATATCGAATAATATCAAATTAGAATTGTTTCTTCCAATTTCACAAATCAATTCAAATCAACTTTAGTTCTAGAATTCAATTTAAATCAATCTCAGTTCAACAATTTCAATTAAAAGGTTTAAGATTAAATTCAAATTCTCATAAAACCATTTTAATTTATATCGAATTCAAATCCAGGTTTGAACTGTAAATTTAAACCACTTCCATTTCAATAGCTTTCAAAGTTTAAATATTTAGACAATCTACACTAACTCTATTTGATAAATTTCACTTATATTTCAAAATTCAACTTAAATCTTATTTCAATTTGGAAATATACACATAATCATTTTTAATAACATTTAAATAAAATTTCAAACTACAAATTTAAATAAAATCCATAATTAAATATCTGACCTCAATTATATTTAATTCTAAAATACTCACCTAATCACTTTTTTAATTTGGAAATATACACATAATCATTTTTAATAACATTTAAATAAAATTTCAAACTACAAATTTAAATAAAATCCATAATTAAATATCTGACCTCAATTATATTTAATTCTAAAATACTCACCTAATCACTTTTTTTATAAGCATTTAAATAAAATCTCAAATTACAAATTTAAATCAAAATTAAATATTCAATTTTAATTTTATTTAAATTCGAAGATATTCATTTAATCATCTTTTACTCAAAATCCAGTTATCAAGTTATCAAAATCATATTAAATCTCAAAACCAATAGGTTCCAAATCAATCTTTATTTTAAATTCAATTATAAACCAATTTAATATCAAGTCAACTTGAATTTATCTTTCCAACCTCTATTGTTAAAGTTATTACAAAATTTATTTTAAATATTTAATACAATTTTAAATAAATACGTAAACATATTATATATACATATTAATTAAATTAAATTTTATTATATTAATTATTATTGAATTAAATTTTATTTTACTAAATATATTATATAAAATCTTATTTGATATATTTTTAAAATAATAAAAGTATACGTAAAATCTAAAATTTATATCTTTCAAAGCTTAACTTATAAATCTAAAATTTCCAAACATAAAACTTAAAAATCTATATTTTACACATATATCAAAATAAAATATTATATTTAAAAATCAATAACTCATATATCACCCTCCAAACTTCGGAAATCATTTTTCAAAAATAAACTAATGGTGTCCGTATATAATTTTCTATCCTATGGTCAAGTGATATAAATATTTATCTTTCAATTCGCAATAATTTAATATTTATGGGTATATATCATTTCAACCCGCAATCCTAAAATTTCAAAATCAATGAAAATCGCTTGGGTTTATCATTTCAATCCATAATGATTTTCTCTAGTATATAAAATCATTCAGGTATGTATCATTTCAACCCATTGGGATTCCTAAATTAATAGGAAACCTGGTGTTAAGAAATCAAATTTACATTTTCGATGACAACAACTATACAATGGAAATTGAATATGCATATATATCTCTATTTACAAGCAATTGCTAAAGTAACATCACTAAATAGACAAGAACAAGGCTCAAAGAATATTACAAGAGACGACAAGTCGATAGGATCAATGGAGCAATGACACAGATGCACATAAGCAATATGCACAAGTTTCAGACGTCTGAAGACACTAGCCAGACGTCTGAAGAAATCCTATGGAATTCAAAACAGAAAGGATCGGACGTCTGTTAATGTACTCATACGTCTGAATGGCTATTGTACAAAAAATATAGCCAGACGTTCGAAACATATACCAGATGTCTGGTACTGAACACGGATTTTGAGATTCAAACTACAACTACCACACTTAAAAAGGCATCTTCGCTTCTCTTCGCCGCAACTCTTCATCACCATCAATAGAGACCATAAAACACTTGTTAATGGATGTAACTACTTAAGGAAACTCTCTACCACTATAAATAACATCAAGAATCAAAGAGAAGAATTAACCTTACTTACTTGTGCTCTTTAATTTTATACTCTGATATATTCTTGATCTTTAGCAATCATATACTTGTATTTCACTCTTCCATATATTCAGAACTCCTCAATCAATATTCTCTAGATAAATATATACTTAATAGTCAATATACATGTTATAGAACAAGAACAAGCTATTATAACCAAGCTTATTCCTCCAGACGAAGTGAGGGTGTTTGATAGTAAAATTTCAAAGGAGAGCTTCGGGACTGGACGTAGGACAGGAGGTCCAAACCAGTATAAAATCCTGGTGTGCTTAGTCTATATTTTGCAAGATTAATTTTATATTAGTTACATCATATAGGTAGTCGCATATACTTGCATATACATTACACGATCCATCCTATAGACTTTCAATTGGTATCGGAGCAAGGTTTGATCAAAGTACAGTAACATGTTTTTGAATCATTTTAATATGGCAAGTATTTTCAAGAAGGACAATCTATAGCACGACCCCCACTTTTTAATGGCTCTAACTATGCATATTGGTCAACATGTATGAGAATTTTTATGGAAGCTAATTGCCTAGAAATTTGATCAGCCACTCAAGATAAATATGAAGCACCTATTACTGTTATGAACACATGGACCGATGCACAAAAAACAGAAGCTTCCATTAATTCCAAAGCTATGAATGTCATATTTTGCTCATTAAATAAAAATGAATTCTCACATGTCATGTTATGTAACACATCATTTGACATTTGGCGCACTTTACAAGTCACACACGAAGGCACAAACAAAGTTAAACAAACCAAGATTTCAATTTTACAAAATCAATTATCATCATTTAAAATGAAACAAAATGAATCTATAGTAGATATGTACTCTAGATTTCAAACCATTCAACATGATTTAATGGCACTTGGAGCCAAATTCACAAATTTTGATTTAGTATCTAGAATACTCAATTCTTTAACTCCAAATTGGGAAAGAAAAGTATTAGCTATCGAAGAATCTAATGATCTCTCGTCACTCTTAGTTGAAGAATTGATAGAAAAATTTAATGTCCTATGAAGCTAATTTGCAGGCACGAAAAGAACTAAATTTAGAAAAGAAGAACATAGCATTCCCAGCAACAAATGAACACTCCGACTTAGACAAAGAAGAAATTGTATTTATTGCCAAAAATTAAAACAAAGTTTAAGAAAATGACTAAATTTCAGAAAGGAGGAAAATCAAGCTCAACGAATCAAACATCAATCAAATGCTACGAATGTGATCAATTTGAACATATGAAGAAAGATTGCCCCAAGCTCAATAATTATAAAAAGAAGAACAAATTTGAAAAGTTCAAAAAGAAGAAGGCTTTCAAAGTAACATGGGATGACTCGGATTCTTCATCATCTGAAAGTGATAGCGATAGTGACGGAGAACAAGCTAATGTATGTTTTATGGCACAAACTGATGAGGCATGTCTCGAACTTAGCTATGACGAGTTATTAGAACTTAGCATAGAATTATACGATAAATTTATACAAATTAAAAAATTGATCAAAGAACATATAGCCAAAATAAATAGATTAGAACTTGAAGTAGGAATCTTAAAAGATGAAAAAAAATTATCTTAGAAGAAGAACTAGAATTATCTCAAGAAAAAACTAAAAATAATTTGGTAGAAATTGAGGCTATTGCTATTGATTTTGATAAAACTAAAATAGTAAAGGATAATTTGTTAAAAGAAAATGTCAACTTGAAGAGTAATATTGAAATATTGAAAATTGAAAATTGAAAATTTAGAGTTAAAAGAAAAATTAGATAAAATTACAAATAATGTTTCAAATTTAATAAAGAAAAACAAGATTTGGAAAATCTTATCAGAACTTCAAAACCATCAGGTAGTAGAAATGGAATAGGATTTAAAAATACTCCTAAACAAAAAGGAAATGATGCTTAGAATTAAAGTTATAAAAAACTAAAAGTTTACTTAAGTCTAATATGAATATCAAAAATATGAAAACTTGGATTCCTAAGACAAATAATAATTTGATTAGAAAAAACATATTAATAATTTCTTAGAGAATGTAGTCTATAATAAAAATTACATTTATAAAGGTACCAAACCATCTTGAGTATGGCTACCTTCTTCTAACATCTAGGACCCTAACAAAGTATAAGGGTGCCAATTAAAACATCTTTTATTTTGCAGGTACGCAAAATAAAAAATAAGGAGAAATGGATACTAGATAGCGGATGCTCCAAGCATATGACCGAAAATTCAAAAATGTTATCAAATATAACATACATCGATGGTGGAATGGTAACCTTTGGAGATAATTCAATAGGATATGTCGTGGACATTGGAGAAGTCATCAACTCTGGTATTTCTTACTCTCCTATTATTACTAATGTTTTATTAGTAGAAAATCTAAAAAACAACCTACTAAGTATTAGTCAATTATGCAATATAGATTTTCATATAAATTTCGAAAAAGATAGATGTAATATTTTCGATAATAACAAACAATTTATATTCGAAGGTTTTAGAAACAAAAATATTTATGTATTAAACATGAATATAAATAAAAGTTCAAATTTATGTTTAACACCAATCATGATGATCCATGGTTATGGCATAAACGATTTTGTCATATCAATTTTAAACATATTAATAAATTGGCAAAATATGAGCCAGTTAGAGGTTTACCTAAAATAAATTGCAAAGTTGAAAATTTATGTGACGATTGTCAAATTGAAAAACTAAAGAAAAGTTCTTTTAAATCTAAAAATAATATTTCTACAAAACAACCATTAGAACTATTACATCTAGATTTATTTGGTATAACACAAGTACGATATATAAATCACAATAAATATGTTTTCGTAATAGTTGATGATTTTTCGAGATATACATGGACTTTATTTTTAAAACATAGAGGTGATACCTTTGAAATGTTTAAAATATTCTCTAAAAGAATTAAAACACAAATGAATTTAAAAATTAAAAATATTCAAAATGATCATGGTGGAGAATTCGAAAATGATCTCTTTACTAATTTCTATAATAAAAAAGGAATAGGTCATAATTTTTCTTTTCCCCGCACACCTCAACAAAATGGTGTAGTATAAAGAAAAAATCATACGTTACAGGAATATGCACGAACACTACGAGTAGTGGTCTACTAAAACATTTTTGGGCCGAAGCTATTGCCACAGCTTGTTATGTGTTGAATCGAGTAACCATACATCCTATGACTGAACAAACTTGTTTTCAAATAACTTTTGAAAGAAAACCTGAAGTATCATACTTTTAAACTTTTGGATCAAAATATTTTATATTAAATACAACAGATAACTTAGGAAAATTTGACCCGGAGGCCGATGAAGGTATCTTTGTTAGATATTCAAATTGTAGCAAAGCATATAGAATTTTTAATAAACGAAATAATACTATCGAAGAAAGTTTACACGTTTCGTTCGACGAAAATCTTCTTAACCATCATACTAATGACGATGAAGAAATTATTCCAATAACAAATTCAACAAATTCTATTAATAATGAGATAAATGTGCAAAATAACACTTTGATATCATCCCGTAGAATTCTTAAGGATCGTCCAAAAGATAATATCATTGGAGATCTCAATTCTAAAGTAGCTAGAAATCAACTTAATCAAATAAGCCATATAGAATTTGTGTCAAATTTTGAACCAAAAAATTATAAAGAAGCCTCAAATGATAATTTTTGGATAATAGCTATGTAAGAAGAATTAAATCAATTTGAACGTAATAACGTTTGGGAATTAGTACCAAGACCAGAAGATTAATCGGTTATAGGAACAAATGGGTATTTAAAAACAAAGCAGATGAGAACGGAAATATTGTTAGAAATAAAGCATGTTTAGTTGCTCAAGGCTATAATCAAGAAGAAGGTATCGATTATGACGAAACCTTTTCTCCAGTAGCTAGATTAGTGGTCATTCATTCATTACTCGCTTTTGCAAATCATCACAATTTTAAACTATTTCAGATGGATGTCAAAAGTGCCTTTTTAAATGGTTTTATTAAAGAAAACATATATGTTGAACAACCTCATTATTTGTTCACGAAAAATATCCCGACCATTTTTTAAGTTATACAAAGCGTTATATGGATTAGAACAAGCTCCTTGTGCATGGTACGAACGTCTTAAAAATCACTTAATTACATGTGGTTTCAAATAGGAAAAATCGATACAATCTTATTTACTAAACGAGAAAATAACGATATTTTAGTAGTAAAAATTTACGTTGACGATATTATATTTGGTTCAACCAACGAAAATCTATGTGATCAATTTTCAAATATTATGAAAAATGAATTTGAAATGTCGTATATGGGAGAATTAAATTTCTTCTTAGGTTTACAAATAAAACAAATTGAAAATTGTATTTAAATTCATCAAGAAAAATATTATAACAATCTATTACGTCGTTTTGAAATGGACAAAACTTTGAGCAAACCAATACCAATGAGTACTACTGTTCGCTTGGAAAAGGATGATAACGGAAAAGATTTTGATGAAAAATTATATCGTAGCATGATTGGTTCTTTACTCTATTTGATGGCTAGTCGACCCAATATTATGATGAGTGTATGTCTCTGTGCTCGATTTCAAACAAAACCAAAAGAATCTCATCTAAGAGTCGATAAACATATATTACGATATCTATCTAGTACTAGAGATTACGGTTTGTTTTACCCTAAAGGATCATCGTTTGAACTAGTTTCATATAGCGATGCGGATTTCGGTGGATGTAGAATTGATCGTAAGAGTACTAGTGGAACATGTCACTTTACCGGAAAATCATTAGTTTCATGGTTTAGCAAAAAGCAAATTTGTGTTTCTTTATCTATTTACGAAGCCGAATATATCTCAGCAGCTTTAGCATGTGCACAAGTGATAATAAATGCAAAATACACTTAAGGATTTTGGCAAAATTATCAATAAATCTCCAATATGTTGTGATAACACGAGTGCAATAAATTTATCAAAAAGCCCTGTCAATCACTTGCGAACTAAGCATATAGATATACAACATCATTTTTATGAAACAATGTTGAAAAAGGAACTATTTCATTAGAATACGTAAATACCGAGAATCAAATAGTAGACATCTTTACAAAACCACTAAATGAATAAACTTTTATTAAACTCCGACAAGATTTAGGGATTTTCTCTCTTCATGATATGCTCACTTAATAATCACCCCTCTATTTAGGCTATGATTAGCCATTAGTTTTCTATCCACAAATTGTAATTAATAAATTCTGCACCTTTGGTTTTTTAGTTAATCGGTTTTTACAAATTTTCTGTAAATAATTTTTAAACTTATATACAAACAGTTATACAACAAGAAAAATATATATACACAATTCATATTTTTTTCAAGAAACAAAATATAGTCATGACTTCTGAAAATTCTTATATATCCATCTCGACACCTACAATGGATAGCTCGGTGGATACACCACAACGGCTTCCTTCACCCACACCAAATCAGGAAATGACGTATAGGTTGTCCTCATATCACATGGGATTCACTTCCGATAGCAAGAAGTCTAAAAGATCTTTATTTGTTTCTCCTAACACAAAGGAGAAAATTGATGAAATACATCACTATCAAAAATAACAAATAGATCTTCAACGAGAACTATATTTTGAACAAAAAGTCACGGCATGTCGACTAAGCTTTTTGGAACAAGTAGCGATGAAGTTTTGTACTTCACGGAAGAAAGATGTCCATGAACCACTTCCGATGCTTTATAGTTCCTTGGATCGCTCTTCCTCGTATCGTACACCTTCGGATTCTTCACCAAGACGATTCTCTGGCTCCCCGAAACCCACGAACGTGGAAATATATGGTCTCCACTCAAACCATAGAGGGATAAAAGTCAGAAGATCGTAAACTCCATCGCCATCTAAATGGATTATATTTTTATTGTATATGTATCTATGTTTATTTTGATTCGCATAAATAATACTACATTTCATTCTATAAAAATAGAGAATCGAGAACTAAGCATAACCAATAAATCTTAGGCTGTTATTAGAAAAATTGCCTATTTCAGACGTCTAGATATGGAACTCAGTCGTCTGACACTCTGATATATCTCGAATTTTTTTAGCACTGTGCATATGTCAGACGTCTGTTATACCCCCCAGACATTTGAAAATTTGCTTTGCCTCTTAGAAATCGAAATTAGACTATTTCAGACGTTTGAACTTTGATCCAGACGTCTGAGTTATGTCTCCACCACCAAGTTTTAAAAACTTGACCTATTCCAGATGTCTGATATTTTACCCAGACATCTGGAAAAACTCTCTAACTATCAACTTTTTAAAATTCGATCAAACCAGACGTCTAGCAATTAAACCAGATGTCTTAAAATATCTATTGTGTTGAAATTAGAGTAAACCAGACGTCTGACATCATTTCCAGATGTCTGAAATTCAATCGACGCTTTAAAAACACTCAGATAACGTCATTTTTTTACTTTTTCAATTGTGATTTCTACATTGACGATTTTCTTCTCAAAATCATCTTTTTACGCTTTCTCAATTCACAATGCCTCCTAAAACTAAAACTCCTAAGATATCCAAAAGAAAACAGGACCAACAACATCATCCTCAAATCCTTAAGTTTGCTCTGACGATCAAATAGAAAGATGGATGAATCGAGCACCACACTCAATCAAGAGATATGAGGATATAAAAAAGAATAAGCTTCACACATGTCCATTTTATAACCTACTTAAATTTCCAATGTATTATTTGGATGAAATGTGTGAGACTGCCAGACTAGAAACATTGATATCGTTCACTCCCAATGACATCCAAATCGATTAATTGGCAATATTTCTTTTTTACGCAAATTTGTATAGCACTTCAGTATGGAACACTAAAGATAAAGATAATTGGATATGGTCTAGCATGTATGGAAACACGATTAGACTCACTCCTGACATAATAGGTAGAACTCTAGGATGTTCTAACACGTGCGAAGATTTATACAATATTCCCGATATGCGCTTCAAAACAAGGAATAGTATAACACATCAAATTTGGGAGGATGAAATGCCAAAATTTGCCTCTAAATATCTACATCCAAAAGCATGACTTCTTATTTGAATGATAATTAATACCATTATTCCACGTATGGAAAGCCATGAGCAAATAACCGAGTTAGAACACAAAGCCTTATATGCTCTATCTAGCGGAACAAGAATGAATTGGGCCAAATTTATCTTTGACGAGCTCAAACATTTTTGGACTTGATCATGGCCATCAATTATCTACCCCACATATATTATGAGACTTCTATGTGCTCACAATATCCCCTCCTATTTATCAACTTTCAAAAAAATCTCTCCAAAATATGCTTCCACCAAGTTTTTCTCACTGATGCACTTACCCAAGATTCCCCCGGAATTTATACCTTTTGAGGATTGGACGCATAATCTTCAAACCATGCAAGTTCAACCTCCACCTCAACCACAAAATGAACTATCACAAGAGGTGGAACAACATCATGAAGCAACTCCACCTCCTCCGGCACCATTTGATTATCCAAGCCAGGATGAGATTGTGGAGACTCGAACAGAAACAAATCCAAATGAAAGCGTTCGAGATCTCACCCTTATAAATCACATATATTATCTCAAAATAAAAAACTTTTGGCTAAGCGTGTTGACTACTTTGGAACATCTTTGCTACACGCCTAGCAATAGTTGAAGAATCACTTTCAACTGTCCTATCGGTTCTCAAAGAAGTGCTTCAACGGGTTCGTGGTCTGACACATCCTTATGAAGATTAGACAACCCCAGTACCTTCTCCTCCCACGAAACATACCAAACTTTCCAAGGACGAACCTCTAAAAAAAGCTTCGACATCTCCTACAAAGCCTAGCTCTTCCCAAAAGGAAGAAACATTAGGTGATCAAGAAAAAACTTATCCGAAGGAATCATAGATTTAACGATTTTAGGATTTCAACTCTTGTACAATTGACAAAATCTATGAATATATTAATTTTGAATTATTAATGAAATTTTCCTTTTGTGTGTTATCTTTGACGATTGGCTAAAATTTTATAATTCTTTTCGATAATGCCAAAGGAGGAGAAATATAAGTATATTTATAAAACAATAGAAATAAGCACATATTCAGGGGGAGATTTACACATTTATACAAGTACGTTGTATAGTTGTCATCATCAAAAAGGGGGCGATTGTTAGGAAATCAAATCTACGGTTTCAATGACAACAACTATACAGTGGAAATCGAATATGCGTATATATCTCTATTTACAGGTAACTGCAAAAGTAACATCACTAAACAGACAAGAACAAGGCTCAACTAACATTACAAGAGACGAAAAGTTGATAGGATCAATGGAGCAATGACATAAATGCACATAAGCAATATGCACAAGTTTCACACATCTGAAGACACTAGCCAGACGTCTGAAGAAATCCTCTGGAATTCAAAACGGAAAGGATTAGACGTCTGGTTAATATACTCAAAAGTATGAATGGCTATTGTACACAAAAAATATATATAGAAAGACATCTGAAACATATATCAGATGTCTGGTACCGAACTCGGATTTTGAAATTCAAACTACAACTGCCACACTTGAAAGGACATCTTCGCTTCTCTCCGTCGCAACTCTCCATCACCATCAGAAGCAACCATAGAACACTTGTTAATAGATGCAACTACTCAAGGAAACTCTCTACCACTATAAATAACATCAAAAATCAAAGAGAAGAATTAACCTTACTTACTTACGCTCTTTACTTTTATACTCTGATATATTCTTGATCTCTAGCAATCATATACTTGTATTTCACCCTTCCATATATTCAGAACTCCTCAATCAATATTTTCTAGATATATATTGGAAGAATTTGTACTTAATAGTCAATATCCATGCTATAGAACACATACTCGAAAAGAACAAGCTACTGTAACCAAGCCTATTCCTCCGGACGAAGTGATGGTGTTTGATAGTCGAATTACGAAGGAGAGCTTTGGGACTGGACATAGGACGGGAGGTCCGACCAGTATAAAATCCTGGTGTGCTTAATCTATATTTTACTAGAATAATTTTATATTAGTTACATCATATAGTTAGTCACATATACTTGCATATACATTACACGATCCATCCTATAGACTTTCACTTGGAAAGTGCGAACAATTGAATAACATTATAAAATGATGACATACATATCAACAGCATACATATATCATCAGTAACAATTTAAATATAATATATATAACAGGTTAATGTGTCATATATCATAGGTGAACAATTGCAGATAATGGCATATCATATTTAATAATTAAATAACTAACAATTCAAATTTAATAACATATTTCAATAGTTAATTCATATGAATAAAATTTACTATATATAAGAATGTTTACCGTGAGTGATTGCTTAACTTTCGAGGCAAGAGGAACATGAGAAATGAACACGACAAGCTACGAATTGAATCACGAACTAGATAATCTACTAATACAAACGACAAATCTCAAAGCAAAGCAAGGTGGACGATGAAAGTGTGTATGTTGTATAGCTAATACTTAGGATCCTGTAATATGGAATGTATTATAATCTTAATGCAAAAATAGATAATTATAATAAAGTAAATAAGAATAAGCACACCAGGAGTTTTTATACTGGTTCACACTTCCCGTTCTATGTCCAGTCCTAGACTTCTCTATGGAATTTCTCTCAATAACCCTTCACTTAACCCAGAGGAATATTTATACAACACCTGAGCAGTCGAATAGAATTTTTCCACCTCAGCAGCCGAGGAGGAATTTCTGCCTGATATAAACTAACAGGACTTCTACAATTTTGATAAACTTTTTGATGCTTTGTGTTCTTGATACCACTGATTTGTCTTTGATAGTACACCCTCCCTATAATCAAATCCTCAAGTATATATTATGTGTGAAGATTAGAAAGGAAGATATTGGTTTGAATCAAAGTATATGATAATTAACTCTGAATTTCAAGCAATATATCTTTGATTAGAAAGCTTTTGGAATGCAGAAATATAGTCAAGAAATATAGATCAGAGAATAGCATAGATAAAAGTAAATTGGATGATTAAAATAATGGATTTAGATATATATATATATATATATATATATATAGTATATAAGGTTGCTACTGTTCACCAAGAGTTTCAATCAGGAGTTGCACCCGTAACTCTTCGAATTGGATCATTACTCTTCGCAAAGAGAAGCAACCCTTCAGGAAATATGGCAGTTGCGTACGGTTAGTTGACTGGTCAAAAATATCTAGTTGACTGAATATTCAAAGTGGTGTGCACGTGTGCATGTTTGTGCAAAGAACACGGATTCAGTCGACTGGTTAAAACAGTCCAGTCAATTGAACTGTGCTTTTTTGCACAGTGAGCATTGTTGCACATTATTTTGTGTGTGTGTGTGTCTATATATATATTTAAAACTTTTGTATAGTGTGTGTAAAATACTTGAAGAGTGATTTTAACTATTAAAAACTATAACTATGACTCAAACTATAAAGATTTTTATATCGTACTTAGGTTTGAGGTTTAGTTTCCTTTGTGGTTCACCACGTGTGTATACATACCAAAATGCAATGGTCCAAATTTCAGCGTTCGAAAATCGGCATCCGTACTTCACTTGTGCTCAAATGCCGCAGATTCAATCACTGAAATCTAACTTGTGCCGGAGCTTATAACACATTAAGTACAACAACACAGCGGAAGAAATGAATAATATATATCATTGATATACAATAGATACAATATATGATACAATAATGATACAATTTGAGATATCGATATCAATATCAAAGACAAGATACAGCAGCGGAAAGAGTAACATAAACTCGAACCCAAAGAAGGAACTCCAATATCAGCAATCTCCATCTCCAA
This sequence comes from Allium cepa, assembly GCA_030765085.1. Lineage (NCBI taxonomy): Eukaryota > Viridiplantae > Streptophyta > Magnoliopsida > Asparagales > Amaryllidaceae > Allium > Allium cepa. Next base: position 1,045,612,806 of record CM060929.1, read on the forward strand.
AGCACCAATCCAAAAATAGCTCAAACTCCCAATCAAGTCGTACTAAGCAAGGTCGGTCATCCAAAGACTGAAGAAGATTTCCAGAGACTGAAGGGTGCATAATCTACTCCTACTATTTGATTATTTGAAAAACCTAACTCTAGACTGCCCGTGTGGAAAATTATAGGCACCCAAAGCTTTGGAAGGGAACAATAAACTCCGGGTTAGTCATTGGATTGGTATGAGAAAACGAAAACAGTTTTATCTTTAAAACAACAACAAAAAATTTTAAAATTTGAAATCTGCAATGCTTTTTAGAAAATGAAACTGCCATAAGGCCTCCCGCCACACACTCATGCAAGCGCACACTTGGAGGAGATTTCTCCTTACGACAGTCAAAAATGCTTGATACGCGAAAACCATTTGATATTATTATTAGTGCATAGTGTAGAAAGCCTTTTGAAAGTATAATATTAATCTTAGCTAGCATACAACCATTATTGTATGCCTACTATAGCTACCATCTAAACAGTGGTGACCACCAAAAGTAAATGGCAGGTTATACAACTAAAACCGTGCAAGGCGCGTATTGGATGATTGGATTTCCAACAAATGGTCAAGCTAAGGAACTTCCTTAAAAATGAGACACCTTTTGTAACAACCCGCATATTTAACGATTTTATATTTAAATGCTTTATTTAAATATAGCGTCGTTAGTCGGATTTAGGTCCGAAATGTTACTTTTTGCAAACGGCCGAATTGGAGCTCGAAACTACCCCTATTGGTTCCAAAATGGCGTTTGCGATCTTTTTGAGTATAATCTTTGATATGTTTGGAGTTTGTGAAATTTTGACCCTTTTTCTATTGGGTTATGGGTTTGGGTTCAGCCCACTAGTTTAATTAACCCTCTAACTCAACCCTTTCTCTTCATTTCATCTTTATTTCATTTTCATTTCTCAAGCAAAACTGAAAATGGTGGAAGTGAAGAGGAAATAGAAATTGCAAGCCCTAGTTTCTCCTTTGTAACTTGATTTCTTGCTCCAAAATCATAGAGAAGCCATAGGTAAGTCTCTCTTCTTCTTCTCCAACTCTTTCTCCTTCAATTTCAGAAAGTTTTCCTAAACCTAACTTAGGAAAATACTTGTTTGTTCTTAGATTGAAACTTGTTGGGTTGAAGTAGTGATTAGTTGGTCTTATCCTTGTGTTTTAGCTCCTTCATCTTCTTTGTTTGTGAGATTAAAGGTGAGTTTTGAACTCACATCTACCTCTTTTGATATCATAGATGTTGGGTATGAATTCCTAACACCTTGTTCATATGCTCTTGCTTTTGGTTTGGATTGAATTGGAGAATATCCAAATTTTTAGTGTTGGGTTCAATTCTTTAAAGATCCTAACTTTGATGTTTGAACATGTTTTTGGTAGCGAATCGGAGAGCTAATGGAGCTGGGGTATCTACTGGCTAAGGCTCCTTAGGTCCATTGCTCGAACGATCGCGTTTTGGAAGAAATTGCATTTCATTGGAAAAAGGGCAGAAACTGCAGAAATATGCAGTTCGGCCGACCGAGCCCTGTAGCCGGTCGACCGACCTGCTCATGTCGAGTTTTTTTATTTCCTGCATCAGGCCAGCCGACCGAGCCCTGCAACCGGTCGACCGACCTGCTCATGTTTTGCCTGTTTTGCCTATTTTTGTATATTTTGATTTGTTTTCCAAATTTTATCGATTCAAGTTGCTTTTTAGTGGTTGTCATTGCATCTTTGGCTTTGATAGCTTATTCTTGACTTCATCCATGGGTTTTTATAAAATAATCTCTCAGATCACATTTAAAAGCTCGTTTCTCCAATTTATAAATTCTATTTAAAACACACACTTTCGCACTTCGAGCGAAGTGGAAGAGTGATTAAATGGTTGTGCAAAACACGGACCATGAATCTGTGCGTTTATCTTTCCGATTAGTCCCCGACCTATTCAATTGATTGTTTTGACCCTCGGGTTTGGTTTATCGATGACATGAGGTAAACTTTGTACTGCTTTGAGTGTGAAAGTGACTGACGGATAGTAAATCGTCTAGTGCGAACGAGTGGTTATGGGACATACGTTAACACTTTTCAGATTCCTCTTCGAGAGTTGTGACACATTCCGCCAGTTAGTGGTGTCCAGTACTGGGTCTCTGACCTTCACCACTACGGTTTGTTGCCTTCGGGTATGTGCCTTCGGGTTTGTTGCCCTTTAGTATCGCTTCCGATGTTGGTCGTTATGAGCCGCATGGGTGATATTGGGTTGCCCTTTAGTATCGCTTCCAGTGTTGGTCGTTATGAGCCGCATGGGTGATATTGGGTTTGGAATCTTCGGGCTCATGGATCCTTGTTTGTACAGTACTGAGCTCGAGCAATTTTCTGATGTTTCATTCATATGTATATTCCCTTGGTATCGCCCTTCAGTGTTGGTCATTATGAGCCGCATGATGCGTAGCGTTTACCTTGCGGAACTTGTATACCTTATTGGTATTTGTTATTGCCTTTTTGGCTTGATTTGGGATATTTGTATCCTTTGTTCCTATATGTTGCCGATGATACGAGGCTTGTTCTATATGATTCATCTTTTGTTAGATGATTGTGTTATCTCTTTTAGTGATATTTGTTATGCTTTGTAACCTTACAGGTTTATTGTTGCTCGGTTTATCTAACAGATTTGTTTAGCTAGACTGACCCGTGTATTTTATACTCGGGTCAGACCGAGATGTTTCAGGTTAGGTACTTTGGACTTAGCCTATTTTGCTTCCGCATGGACTACTCCGCTAGCTTCTTTTTGTCATAGCTTTTTGTGTAGTCCCATTTTGTAGTAACTCTGATATGTATTCTATGGACTCGTCTGTATATTGTGGTTGCTATACCACTCGACATGTATTATTTTGTATACTCTGTTATGTATCAGTGTATGTGTATATGATGATCTACTGTTCTATGATGTATATTACATTTGAGTTGTTATATTCTGTTCTGATAGATCCAACCACCTATGGTTTTGTTTTAAGTATTCATTGGGTATGTCGACCTGCTTGGTATGTGTATTGTCGATGTATTCAATAGATAATTAGAGCAAGGCTATAGATGGTCGCTCCTAACCAACCTTATTCTCCGTGTTAGTTGACGGCATTACCCTGTAGTGTCCTTGGCTAGCGTGGGTATAGAGGTGGGGAGTCACAGCGTGGTATCAAAGCTGAGTTCAGAACAAAATATGATAAACACAGAATAGATGCACATATTACGGTACATCAAAGTGTACAAGTGATACAAATCTTTGAATCATCGTGTCTCTTTATTCCATCAAGGTTAGATAGAGTTGGGAATACGTCTAGGAATGCATTTCTATTCCGTAGTATTCCATATTGCAATATCTACCTTGTGAATAATCTTGTTCTTATCTTACCTTCAGCGTATGGCTGGAAGAGGCAGGGGATGACGTTCGGATGCTGGGCAATCCAGTGGCTCACATCCGGATGGCGTTTATATGTCTGCTGATCAGTTTATGGAATTGTTTAGGAGCACTCAGCCTCCAGTTCTTCCTCGAGTGTCTCCACCTCGCAAGTCTGCTTTTGCACGCCAGTGCAGTGATTTTGCTCATCTTGGGGGAAAGCCGTTTAAAGGCTCCGAGTCTGTTCTTGAAGTCCAAGCTTGGTTCCGCACGTGCGAGCGTATCTTTTCTCGCATGGATCTTTCTGACCATGATAGAGTTCTTGTAACTTCTAGCTTATTACAAGAGTGTGCCCTTGATTGGTATGAGCTTCTTGTAGCCGAGATTGATGAGTCTACTCTTTCTTGGACTCGGTTTCGAGAGCGATTTGAACTCAAGTTCATTCCCGAATCTGAAAAAGTTTTATTGACCCGTTTCCTTGAGTTGAAGCAAGGGAAATCTTTTGTTTCTGAGTATGTTGCATCATTCGAGGCTTTATCTAAGTATGGTCTTGAATTCATCAGCACTTCTTATAAGAAGAATTTGAAGTTTGTTTCTGGTCTTAAGAAGTATCTTAAGAAATCTTTGTTGCTCCAACTTAAGCTTTCTTTTGAGGAGTTGGTTGATTCGGCACTTCACCTCGAGACCGTCGAGAAGGAGTGTGATAGTGATGTTGATGTCGAGGTTTCCAAGAACCCCAACAAGAGGCTGTTTCCAATTCAGAAGTCCAGGCCTTTTCCTTCTAAGAAGAAGAAGACTGGTGGTCCTAGTTCTCAGCCTCAGTCTTCCGGAACACCTTTCGTTCGAAAGTGTTTTAATTGTGGTTCTCCGGATCATATTATTCGAGCTTGTCCTAAACCTCTCTTCTGCCGATATTGCAAGAAGGAAGGTCATCATGTTTCAGCTTGCCCTACTGTTCCGGCTAGTGCTAAGTCTAGCAGGCTTTATGCTGCTAAGGCTTCTGAAGGTCCTTCTCAACCCAAAGGTATATCTCCATCTATTTTGGAAGGTTCTATTTTATTTTGTGATCATAGTATACGAGTTCTTTTCGATACGGGTGCTTCACATTCCTTTGTATCGAAACAGCTCGTTGATGATTTATCTTTGGATGTTTCTTGTTTGGTTACTTCATTGAGGATTGCGAATCTTATTGGGGGATCCGCGACCCTTAGTTTGCTTTGTGATGATGTTGAGATTGTTTTATGTGGCTTTTCTTTTCGTGCGAATCTGCACGTTATTCCTTGTCTGAGATTTGATATGATTTTGGGTATGGACTGGCTAGTGAGATATGATGCCAGGATTATTTGTTCGGAGAGAATTTTATATCTTCGACATCCGGATTCGCCTACTCAGCTATCTCTTATTCTTCGGGATGTGGATAATTCCGAAATGGCTTTGTATTCTCTTGATTCGCGAGATGGTGATGATATATCTCGTATTCCTATTGCTTGTGACTTTTCTGATGTTTTTGAGCCTGTATCGGGTTTGCCACCTAAGCGGGCAATTGAGTTCCGCATTGATCTCATTCCAGGCGCGCAGCCAGTTAGTCGTCCTCCTACGAGGATGTCTACAAGGGAAAACGAGGAACTCAAAAAGCAGCTTTTAGAGCTTGAGTCCAAGCAGTTGATTCAGTCCAGTTTTTCTCCGTGGGGGTCCGCGGTTGTCTTCGTGAAGAAGTCTGATGGAACTCTTAGGCTTTGCATTGACTATCGCAAGCTTAACGAGTTAACCATCAGGAATAGGTATCCATTGCCTAGGATCGATGATATGTTCGATCTATTGAGTGGTGCTAAGGTCTTTTCTCAGCTTGACCTTGCCACAGGTTTTCATCAGTTACGAGTCGCGGAGGATAGCATACCTCTTACAGCTTTCCGCACTCGATATGGTTCTTTCGAGTGGCTCGTTATGCCGTTCGGTTTGACGAACGCTCCTTCTTTCTTTGTTGATCTCATGAATCGGGTATTCCGAGAATATCTTGATAAGTTCGTTCTTGTGTTCATTGATGATATCCTTATTTATTCTAAGTCTGAAGTCGAGCATGCTAATCACTTGAGAATTGTCTTGAGTATTCTTCGTCGTCATCAGCTTAGAGCCAAATTCTCCAAGTGCCACTTTTGGGAGAATAAGGTTAAGTTCTTAGGGCATGTTGTATCTTCCGATGGCATTTCTGTCGATCCCTCAAAGATCGAAGCCATCCAGTATTGGAAGAGGCCTGAGAATGTTCATGAGATTCGTAGTTTCCTTGGATTGACGGGTTATTACCGTCGGTTCATTAAGGACTTTTCCCGTGTTGTGCTTCCTCTCACTTGCCTTACTCGGAAAGGCATTCGTTTTGATTGGTCCGACAAGTGTGAAGCTTCCTTTCTGACATTGAAGGAACTTCTCACTAATGTTCCTATTCTTGTGGTTCCCGAGGGGAATCATGATCTTGTTGTCTACACCGATGCTTGTGGTAGTGGTCTCGGTGCTGTTCTTATGCAGAAAGATCGGGTAGTTGCTTATGCTTCTAGGCAACTGCGTCCGAATGAAGTCCGCTATGCCACTCATGATCTTGAGCTTGCCGCCATTGTCTTTGCCTTGAAGATTTGGCGACACTATTTGTTAGGCGAGCGCTTCATTCTCTATACCCATCATAAATCTTTGAAGTATTTGTTCACTCAGAAGGAACTCAATATGAGGCAACAACATTGGCTCGAGTTTCTTGCCTCCTATGACTTTGATATCCTATATACCCCTGGTAAGGGTAATCGTGTTGCAGATGCGCTTAGTCGCAAACATTCGGCTGTTGTTTCCATGATGCTTGCCGAATGGAATATTCTTGAGACCCTATCTTTTTGTGAAATTCGGAATCAAGGTTCATCTTCTGATTCTCCTATCCTATTATTTAGTTTGGGAGCTCGACCTATTTTGTTGGATCGTATTGCCGATGCTCAGCGGCGTGATCCTAATTTGTTGCATCTTATTCAGCTTTGTGAGTCTGGATCCTGTGATGAGGCGTTGCGGGATATTAGCATTGATTCTCATGGGTGTCTTCGTAAGAAGAACTGTCTTTTTGTGCCTTCTGATCTTGCACTTAGGCATGACATTCTTGATGACTGTCACTGTTCTAAGTATACTATTCATCCCGGTAGTAGTAAGATGTATGCCGATATGCGTCGTCTTTATTATTGGGAAGGCATGAAGCGCGATGTGGCGAGTTATGTGAGCAATTGCATAACTTGTCAGCGTTTCAAGGCCGAGCATCAGCGTCCTTCAGGTGTTCTTCAGCCTCTTGAGATTCCATTGTGGAAATGGGATCAGATATCTATGGATTTCATTGACGGCCTACCTCGTTCGAGATCAGGCCATTCTAGCATTTGGGTTATTATTGATCGCCTTACCAAGTCTGCTCATTTTGTCCCTATTAAGTCTAATAGAACTGCTTCGCATTTGGCTAAGTTGTATGTTAAGGAAATCGTGAGATTTCACGGTGTTCCTAGTTCTATTGTAAGTGATCGTGATCCTTTATTCACGAGTCATTTTTGGAAGAGTCTTCAGCAAGCTTTGGGAACAAAGCTTAATTTTTCTACAGCTTATCATCCGCAGTCTGACGGACGGACAGACTGAACGGGTGAATCGTATCTTGGAAGATCTTCTCCGTATTTGTATTTTTGATTTTGGTGGTAGCTAGGAGGATCATCTACCTCTTGTAGAATTCTCCTACAACAATAGTTTTCAATCTAGTATCGGTATGGCTCCTTTCGAAGCCTTATAGAAGGCCATGTCGATCACCTTCATGTTGGTTGGAATCTGGAGAGAAGCTTATTCTTGGTCCAGATTTTGTTCGTGATACTTCTGATAAAATTGATCTTATTCGGTTGAGAATGAAAGAGGCACAGAGCCGCCAGAAATCCTACGCGGATAACCGTAGGAAGCCTCTCGAGTTCTCGATCGGCGATCTTGTTTTTATTCGTGTTTCTCCTTTGAAGGGGGTTATGCGTTTCAGTACGACTGGAAAATTGGCTCCTCGTTATGTATGGCCATTTTCTATTACTGGACGTATTGGCCCTGTGGCTTATAGAGTTTCACTTCCAGCTCATTTATCTGGCATTCATGACGTGTTCCACGTCTCGCAACTTCGGAAGTGCCTTCAGGAGTCGGATTCTGTTATTACTTCTCCTGATTTGCAAGAGCTTGAGATCTCACCGGACTTATCTATTGTACAGCAACCTATTCGCGTGCTTGACACGGAGGTTCGACACCTTCGAAACAAGGACGTGCCGCTCGTTAAGGTTCAATGGTCCGCTAATCCCAATGACTGTACTTGGGAAACCAGAGAGTTTATCGAGCGATCATATCCGGGTTTTCTATCTTAGCTTGTAAACGGTGAGTATGTCTTTTCATCTCAAGCTTATTTCCTTTTTCTTTTGAATGTTGCATGTATGTAGTTGTTACAAATATCGTCTCTAGGAATTGCGGGGACGCAATTTTTGTAAGGAGGGGAGATCTGTAACAACCCGCATATTTAACGATTTTATATTTAAATGCTTTATTTAAATATAGCGTCGTTAGTCGGATTTAGGTCCAAAATGTTACTTTTTGCAAACGGCCGAATTGGAGCTCGAAACTACCCCCATTGGTTCCAAAATGGCGTTTGCGATCTTTTTGAGTATAATCTTTGATATGTTTGGAGTTTGTGAAATTTTGACCTTTTTTCTATTGGGTTTTGGGTTTGGGTTCAGCCCACTAGTTTAATTAACCCTCTAACTCAACCCCTTCTCTTCATTTCATCTTTATTTCATTTTCATTTCTCAAGCAAAACTGAAAATGGTGGAAGGGAAGAGGAAATAGAAATTGCAAGCCCTAGTTTCTCCTTTGTAACTTGATTTCTTGCTCCAAAATCATAGAGAAGCCGTAGGTAAGTCTCTCTTCTTCTTCTTCTCCAACTCTTTCTCCTTCAATTTCAGAAAGTTTTCCAAAACCTAACTTAGGAAAATACTTGCTTGTTCTTAGATTGAAGCTTGTTGGGTTGAAGTAGTGATTAGTTGGTCTTCTCCTTGTGTTTTAGCTCCTTCATCTTCTTTGTTTGTGAGATTAAAGGTGAGTTTTGAACTCACATCTACCTCTTTTGATATCATAGATGTTGGGTATGAATTCCTAACACCTTGTTCATATGCTCTTGCTTTTGGTTTGGATTGAATTGGAGAATATCCAAAATTTTAGTGTTGGGATCAATTCTTTAAAGATCCTAACTTTGATGTTTGAACATGTTTTTGGTAGCGAATCGGAGAGCTAATGGAGCTGGGGTATCTATTGGCTAAGGCTCCTTAGGTCCATTGCTCGAACGATCGCGTTTTGGAAGAAATTGCATTTCATTGGAAAAAGGGCAGAAACTGCAGAAATATGCAGTTCGGCCGACCGAGCCCTGTAGCCGGTCGACCGACCTGCTCATGTCGAGTTTTTTTTATTTCCTGCATCTGGCCAGCCGATCGAGCCCTGCAACCGGTCGAACGACCTGCTCATGTTTTGCATGTTTTGCCTATTTTTGTATATTTTGATTTGTTTTCCAAATTTTATCGATTCAAGTTGCTTTTTAGTGGTTGTCATTGCATCTTTGGCTTTGATAGCTTATTCTTGACTTCATCCACGGGTTTTTATAAAATAATCTCTCGGATCACATTTAAAAGCTTGTTTCTCCAATTTATAAATTCTATTTGAAACACACACTTTCGCACTTCGAGCGAAGTGGAAGGGTGATTAAATGGTTGGGCAAAACACGGACCATGAATATGTACGTTTATCTTTCCGATTAGTCCCCGACCTATTCAATTGATTGTTTTGACCCTCGGGTTTGGTTTATCGATGACATGAGGTAAACTTTGTACTGCTTTGAGTGTGAAAGTGACTGACGGATAGTAAATCATCTAGTGCGAACGAGTGGTTATGGGACATACGTTAACACTTTTCGGATTCCTCTTCGAGAGTTGTGACACATTCCGCCAGTTAGTGGTGTCCAGTACTGGGTCTCTGACCTTCACCACTACGGTTTGTCGCCTTAGGGTATGTGCCTTCGGGTTTGTGCCTTCGGGTTTGTTGCCCTTTAGTATCGCTTCCGATGTTGGTCGTTATGAGCTGCATGGGTGATATTGGGTTGCCCTTTAGTATCGCTTCCGATGTTGGTCGTTATGAGCCGCATGGATGATATTGGGTTTGGAGTCTTCGGGCTCATGGATCCTTTTTTGTACAGTACTGAGCTTGAGCAATTTTCTGATGTTTCATTCATATGTATATTCCCTTGGTATCGCCCTTAGGTGTTGGTCATTATGAGCCGCATGATGTGTAGCGTTTACCTTGCGGAACTTGTATACCTTATTGGTATTTGTTATTGCCTTTTTGGCTTGATTATGATATTTGTATCCTTTGTTCCTATATGTTGCCGATGGTACGAGGCTTGTTCTATATGATTCATCTTTTGTTAGATGATTGTGTTATCTCTTTTAGAGATATTTGTTATGCTTTGTAACCTTACAGATTTATTGTTGCTCAGTTTATCTAACTGATTTGTTTAGCTAGAGTGACCCGTGTATTTTATACTCGGGTCAGACCGAGATGTTTCAGGTTAGGTACTTTGGACTTAGCCTATTTTGCTTCCGCATGGACTACTCCGCTAGCTTCTTTTTGTCATAGCTTTTTGTGTAGTCCCATTTTGTAGTAACTCTGATATGTATTCTATGGACTCGTCTGTATATTGTGGTTGCTATACCACTCGACATGTATTATTTTGTATACTCTGTTATGTATCAGTGTATGTGTATATGATGATCTACTGTTATGTGATGTATATTACATTTGAATTGTTATATTCTGTTCTGATAGATCCAACCACCTATGGTTTTGTTTTAAGTATTCATTGGGTATGTCAACCTGCTTAGTATGTGTATTATCGATGTATTCAATAGATAATTAGAGAAAGGCTATAGATGGTCGCTCCTAACCAGCCTTATTCTCCGTGTTAGTTGACGGCATTACCCTGTAGTGTCCTTGGCTAGCGTGGGTATAGAGGTGGGGCGTCACACCTTTGGAGGGACACCCCTAGGAACCAAGCGGTTCTCTACCGACACGAGGCTGGTGTACTCCCTTCCTAACACCTAAGATATGCCACACCCGGTCGTAACCAACCTTTATCCGAATGCTCAACACCAACAACCACACAACAATAAGTATGCAGCAACCACTAGGTAAATATCTGGGCTCCATACCATGATACCACCTTTTATCCAGAAGAGATGGACATATCCTAGGGGCACGATCCCTGCGACCTAGCCGCAAAATTCCAGTTTCGACCATTTCCGGGTTGTGAGGCTTGACGAAGTCTCGTCCACAAAGCTACGCTTTTTCACAAAGCCATACTTTGATCAACAAATGATCAGCAGCACTTTGTATGCCACATTACCAAATTGGGAATGTATCACTAGTAACCATCAACTACATAACCTTTGAGCTCATACGTCTCAGAGAAGGATGTTAAGCTAAGAGAATAAATCTCCTCCACCAAACAGAAATGTATTTGATAAAAACTGGTTTTACGTCTCAAAGTGTAATGTCAGACACACATCCATAAAAGTCTGTCCCGGGTTCGAACAGAACCGAAGGCATTTCCAAAGAAGCCCTTGCAATTCGGGTATTCACAATCCCGATCGGACTCCCCATCACATATGGAGATCTCTATACCGTAGCTACTCAGTGCAGAGTCATTCGATAGGTTATCCCATCCTCATAAATACCCGTTCTTCACCACCGGTCTTCAAATGCTATCCATAACGTCGTACCATTATTCGAAATGGGTTATATGACACAAAGCCCTCTTCCGGCTAAACCGAATAATGAGCGCAATATTTAAAACATATGGATAATGGGATTTCAGTTAAGTCGCAACTTATTACCCAAAACAAATGGTTTAAAAAAATTATCGTTTTAATCTTTAACAAAAAGATTCACTTCACAAAGTTCACCAATCTTTCACAAAGATTTATTTACAACTTTCAAAACAATTTCCTTTTCAAATTGGATTAACTTATCCAATCATTACATCAAAGGCTCAATTTATAGCTTTCAAAACTATTTCCAAAGATCCATTCATAATTCTCAAAATAATTCTCATTTCAAATCTTTTATATATAAAAGATACACCATTTAAAATCCTTTTCGATTTCAAAACAAAGTTTAACAATCTTTCACAAAGGTTCATTCATAGCTTTCAAAATAATTTACAATTTCATTTCAACTTGAAATTCTTTTAACAAAAATTGGAAATCCTTTCTTTATATGAAAGCTATTATTATTTGAAAACAACTAGTTTTCATTTCGGAAAAAATCCGATTTCATTTATACAAGTTAAAGTCCTTAGGTTAAAGTCAAATTCCCAAAAAAATACTTTAAAAATGGTTTAAACCCATATAAACACATTTATAACTTGTATAACATTTTTAAACCATAATTTCTAAATATTGAATTCAATTTTAAATTTCGAATTCAAATTCAAATCAAATTATTTAAATTTCAAAACTTTATCAAGTTATTCAAAATAATTTTATCTTCAAAATTCCTTTTCAAAAACTTTTCACTTTTAACCCAGTTATATTTCCAAAATCATTTGAATTCAAATTCATCTTTAAAACCATTTCATAATATTAAATTCAAAAATCTATGGCTTAACCAATTTTCTCATGCAGTCCATATTTGTGTGCGTATAGTGTGGTCCGGGGGTTTTACATAATAGTGCAACATCATCAATCATCAAAGATTCAAATCAAAAACAAAATTCAAGCTTCTGTTCCAAAATATGGTTCCAGGTCTAAGCATAAGATTTGTTCTCTGCTTTCAGATATCAGGTGAACAAACTTGAGCTGTTCTATCTTTTGAATGCTTAGATTGTATTAGAAATATATGCCTCAGTGATCGTATGAATATACCTGCATGTATGTGTGTGAAGTGTTGTGGGCATGTCTGTGCTTACACATGAACAACTCTATGTTGTTCTACAGACTTAAAACCAATAAAACGAAATTTAACTACTCTTTATCCATTCGATATTAAAATAAGATCATTGAAGATAAAATGATGGTTTGAATGTACAATTATTTTTAAAAATAATTTCAAGCAAAAATATTAAATAAATTTTGTGAAAAAAAAGTGATTCACAGTAAGATCATAGTATATCAGAAAATTCAAACACCATAACTTTAAAACTTGATTATAAAATCTAGTTTATGTCATGAATTTATGATTTTAGATACAGGTCTCGGGATTTTTAAGCAATTTGATGTTGAGAATTTTTAGAATGAACGGAAATTGTATTTTGGGAAATTAATGGTGATCACGGTGGTCAGGGTTCTCGTAGTTGATGTGAGAGGTGGCCGATGGGTTGGTGGCTGTCGGAAAAATCATGGGGGAGTTTATTATTCAACATGGTGGCTTAGCAATGTTGATATAGGGTTTAAGGTGTTGTTTGAACGTGATGGTTATCGAGACGTTTTGCGGCAATGTTCGTGAATCGGAGTTAATGGGACCATGGGGATTAGAAGCTTAGGTAGTTGACGCGACTATGGATGCGAAGGCGTGACCACGGTGATCAGTGGCGACAACACATGCAATTTTTCTGGCAAGTATATTCGTTCTAGTGGAGGAAGGATTCACTCGATTTTGAACCACGGCGATTTCATGGGTTCTGGGTGCTCGGTTGATTTGTGATGGTCGTTGTCGACTTGTAGGTGGCGGTAAGGTCGATCGGAGAAGGTCAGATCTGTATGCATCGTGCATGCATACACGATTATGTATGGTGCTATTGGAAAGTTAGGGAAGAAAGGCAGGCTCGGGTTCAAACCTCGTTGAAATGTTGAATTGCCTCGAAGCAGAGGAAGAATGGAAGAACCCGAAGCTGGGTTCGGGAAATATTAGGGTATAGCTCGAAGTTGAGGTGTCTTAAGTATCAGGTCTTAAAATCTGAAAGGAAAAGATGTACCTTATCACTTTGATCGTCTAATCTCATCGTTGATCGTTGAAGCTTGTCATGAATCAAAACTCATGATTCAACATTCTCTCCCTTTTTGATTAATGACAACCAATTTTGATGATTCTTCATATATGGCAATATATAACTTAGAATATATATTCCTCCCCTTGAGTGTGTGGCGACTTTTCTATTGCTGCATAAAAGTTAGTACACAAATTTCTCACCTTTTGTCATCGACAAAAAGGAATACTAAATTCAATATTCACAGAGTATTAACGAATATTTGTAGAATGAGACATTATGAATCATTATAAATATGAACATAAACATCATCATATAAACATTCACAAATATATTATACCACAGACATTGTTTTATGAATACAAACATCACGAAAGCACAAATGCCACAAACATAACATCATAAAGCATGTCATAGTTTTTCACAAAAGAAAACTTACCAAAAAAAATCAAATGTTCACTTCCATTTTCCTTATCATTCATCGGATTCTTCTTCTTCGTCATCTTTGGGAATCATTGGCTTCTTCCCCTTATCTTTATCCATATTGCTTTCTGTTTCCTCATCCGATGATGTCCACGTAAATTCCGGTGCCGATTATTTTTCGGATGAGGTAGATGAAATAACAATGCAAGAGATAGCTTCCCATAATATGCTAAAGAAGCTTTTTATCTTATTGAACTTCTTATCAATTTTCTTGTCAAGGAGTTTGACACGTGAATCTAATATTATTTGATTACGAGCTATAAGATCGATTGCTTCACTTGTTCCTTGGGAAGGTGTAGTGGTTCGAATTTCAACGCTTTGTCTTTGCGGTGGTTCTTCTTCTTGATGTTCTTGGGGACGGTGTTTCCATTCTTGGAATGTCATGATACGGAGGGGTCTTGAGACTAATTTCATGAGACTTATCGTCTGACTATTAAGAGTTTTTACAATTGAAGTGTCCAAGTCGGGTATTGGCACTTAAAGGTCCATAAGCAATCTCATAATGTATTCTCCATAGTAGATTATATTTTGTTTTCCTTGATTAAAGACTAGCAGTTCATCAAGAATATTTTGGCCAATTTATTTAAACATTTCCATATATAGCATACAATGCTCTATAGTTCTCCGGGTATACCAATTCATATGATCCGTTTCTTAGAAGTATTGTTTTCATTAAGGCGCGGTGCAAAATTCTTGCCGTTGGTCATAGTGAAATAGATTTCAATTCTCTCATATTATCTTTGAGGAAACAATGGCTTACCTCGTCTCAAATATTGATATCACAATTCAAGTCTTCTATACCATCTACCGGAGTGTGAAGTATGTGTCATATTCTTGCTAATGAGAAAAATACTTGTTATCCACAAACTAGACTCCAAACACAATTATCTCTATTCTGTGGAGTTTGGTGATCTAGATTGAGATTAGCAAGAAATAATTTCACTATAGTGTGATTAATTTTTACCTTGTTCTGATTGTAGTCTAACAGCGATTCCAACCGACTTCTTCTTGCCAAACCTTGAATTCCATATGCGTTAGAGTCAGGATAAACCACAAACGATCCTTCTAGAAATCTTGGTTTCTTCATTTTGTTCCACCATTCAACCGCTACATGATTGTAAGCCATTGACCAATTTGAGTATCAATTGGTTCTAGAGAGGTTGAGGTTGTTCTTCGTTGTCTTTTCTAAGATCTAGGAGGCATGATGTTGAATGATTTGGATAAATTTTGATTTAGGAATGTTTTGGAATTTTTTAGGGTTTTGTAAATTTTGATTTTGGAAGAGTTTATGAGAAAATGATCGTGATTTGTTTATAAAATAGGATTTTCTTTCGTCTCTGTTACGTCGTTCAGTCAACTGAACTAAAAAGTTTAATCGACTGAACTTTTTCCCTAAGCTATTTGCTCTAGAAATGAGTTCAGTTAACTAGACTTTGGTCCACTCGTCTGACTTCTGTTAGTGACTTTTGTGCTCTAGAAATGAATTCACTCGACTGGACTTTTTGGTCCAGTCGACTGACTTCGGTCAGTAACTTTTGCTTACTTTATAATGAAACCAATTTTATACGACGATTTCATATAATATAACAATAATTTTACAAAATATAATACCAATTAAAAAAATTTATTTATATATTTGTTGATGATTTCACAAAGATATGCATTAATAATAAAATTTCAAAAACAAATTGATCAACAAATATGATTTATTTTGAAGGTGATTTCTTTGGAGTCTTAGATTTCTCTTTATCATCGTTCTTTGATGACGTGATCGCTGGTGATAGTTTGTGATCCCATGAGTTTGGAGTTCGAGGAGAGTATTATGGAGAAGGATCCTACGAATTTCGATATCCAACTGATGGGTTGAGCAATGAACATGGCTTTGGTAAAGGTTTATATGCGTCTATTGGTTTAGAGTTGCAATATTTGATTGCAATTTGTTCCAAAAAATTTAAGCATCTTGCCGCCACTTTTTGTTTGAAATATAATTCACATTGTAGGTACATTTGTTATTGTTGGTAGTGATGAATATTTCTTAAGACGATCGTACCAAGCACATAGTGCTTGTTTTAAACAATATAAAGCTTTCTTAAGTTTATAGACATGATTTGAAAAAAATTCGTGAATAAAAAGAGGTTGTTCAACATAAACATTTTCTTTAATATATCCATTTAACAGAACACTTTTCACGTCCATTTGAAATAATTTAAAGTTGTGAAAACATGCGTAGGTTAATAAAATGCGTATGGCTTAGGTTTCTTCATAATCAATACCTTCTTCTTGATTATATCCTTGCGCTAGTAGGCTAGCTTTATTTCTAGTCATATTACCTAGTTCATCGGCTTTATTTTTAAATATCTATTTAGTACCAATGACTAATTGATCATTTGGTGTGACGCCCCACCTCTATACCCACGCTAGCCAAGAACACTACGGTGTAGTGCTGTCAACTAGCACGGAGAATAAGGCTGTTGAGGAGCGACCATCCGTGTAATTGCTTTGTGCGAGCACCGATATGCCAGATAGTAAAAGCGTGCATTTCATTTCAGGAGGAAATCCGACATGCCGATGCAAACTCAAAGCTACTACACAGTGGCTATAATAGTCTAGGACAAAAATATAAAATAATAACACAGATAATATAAATGCGGAACACAGATGAAATAAAAAGTCTCATATATATATATAATAACTGATGTCAGTTACAATACATTTGACACGGTACATGTGATACAACTACAACAGTCGACTCAGGAAGTTACATATACAAGTACATTAACGATTAATATACATGAAGACATATCAACCTATACTATGACACGACAACTCCAAAAGATATGAAAGAACTTCATAGCTCGAGCAGCATCCCAAAGCAGAATATCTACAACCTGAAATAACTCGGGTCTGACCCGAGTAATACAATCAAAAGAAAATAATACCCGGGTCAGTCTAATTCAAACTCAGTTATTAATGCACAGAAGCAATAATAATCAAATAACGAATAGATGACAATCACAATAAATTTCGTCTATCCAATCACTAATAAGGATGAATTGGACAAAGGAAACAATCAAGTAATTGGGAACATCAATTAAAACGACAACTCGAGTAGGGCTGCAGTATACGCAAGCGTGTACTGCCACGCCACTACAACATATTGAATACAAAATAGATCCATAAATCAAAAGCAAAAGAAATAACACCAAAACCAATACCGTGTGGCTGCAGTTCACGTTTGCGTGCACTTCCTTGCCACTATAGTGGTGATGTACCCATTGAATACCGTGTGGCTGCAGTTCACGCTTGCGTGCACTGCCTTGCCACTACAGTGATAATGTACACGACCGGGCACAAGGTCAAACCCAAATAAATTACGGTTCAACTCAGGGGCAACATAAGTGTACAAGGTCAAATAATCAAATATACAACAGAGCTCCATGCAACAATACTTTTGAATGGAGGCAGTGTAACAGCACAAAACAAAGAAGATGGTCAACACTTAGGAATACATCTGCAACAACAATGAATGCAGACTGACCAGAAAGAAGCCCAACTAGGTACACATGAACCAGATATGAAACGACAATTTTGACAAAACAGTTTCACAAATGCAAAGATCAGAAAAGTGAGCAATGCACTAAGCAAATGAAGCAACGTACATATATATGTACACATACATCACAGTCCAATATGATATGGACAGTGGAAAATATGACACCAAGCTCAAGAAATGCAAGTGAATTAATTGCCACAAATCAATGCCAACAACATGAACTAGGCAGTGCAGCAAGGGTAAAACAGAGCAAGGCCCAGCGAACAACAGATATACAAGGCAGTGACAACATAATAAAAGTCACCAAGTCATAAACCAAATGCAAAAAGGATCAAGTCAATGACTCAATTCAACTGTAGTCGGAGCAAAGTCGAAGCTGCAGCTAACACAAGCTACAGGAAGAAAGTGCATAAACATGTATGCAATGGTGACCAAATGAAATAAGTGACCAAATGCAAATACAAACCAGGCCAGATACATAGATGATGGAGATATGGTGATGGAAGTGCAGTGGTGAAGAACAATTCAACTACAAACACACTGTCACGACATGTACACAGCTGCATGAAACAGCAAGTACAAACACATGTAAACTACATGCCTCGAAGAATAGAGCACAGAACTCGAATGACCAAATACATATGTCAGTGGTCCAGCATGAAGACACTGCAGAATGGAGGTGAAGGCAAACAAGATGGCAACTATAACTAAATCAAAAGAAGTCCAAATATACTGCAACTACACTCTCAACCTCAATTTTCTCAAATACAACTTGACAGTAAAAGGCTCAGCACAGTTTTAAATATGAATACTGTCACAAATGAAATATAATGATCAAATACAAATGAATACACTGCATCAATACAGTGTATCAGGTTCGAGTTCAACCAAGGAGACAGACATCAAGTGGACACAAGACTCACATATATAGTGAAGTACAACATCAACATCTACAACATGGAACGGCAGAAATTCAAGCAACAAAATACACAGATAACTCGAGACATGAATTATATGTGAGCAAACTCACCTTTGCTTTGAAGGCGAAGGCGGCTCGACCAAATTGAAGTAGTCGCGAGCAACTTGAAGGAGCCATTGAAGTTGACGCCTTCGAGTTCCAGAAGCGAACCCCCGAAGAAACCCCAATTCTCGATCGAAGACTAATCGAACGAAGACGAGCAGGGAGATGCCGCCATTATTTGCTCCTCTGGATTATTTTAGGTTAGGGTTTAAAATGGAAATGGGTAAGGGGAGAGAACGGGTTTATTGCTTAAACAATTGTCTCGGCCCAAAATAAAAGAAAGGTGGACCACTATTTAAAAATCAAAGGCCCTCAAACTTTATAACAATTTGTAATTTAAATTTTAATTTAAATTTTAAAAACTTCAAAATGGCAATTGACGAAAATATAAATCGTTTTAACGTCGATTATGAATTGACGCGAATATCGGGTTGTTACATTTGGTCTACGAACAAGTTCCCAAACTACATTTCTTTCAAATTGATTCAGTTCTTCTTCCATAGCAAGAATCCAATAGTCATCAGTTGAGTCTTATTTTATATTTTTAGGTTCTACAGTAGACAAAAATGCTATATGACCCATTTGATTTAATTGGTGTCCATTTCTAACGTTTGAATTTAATTCTCCAATTATATTTTGAACAGGGTGATCCCGTAAAATTCTAGGTGGGGATCTTATATTTTTTTTCAATATGAATAACGTTTTCATCTTCTCTAATATTATTTATTATTATTATTATTAACTTTTTGAATAATATCATCATCATCCAAGTGATTTTTGATATTATTTATATTTTCATTAATGAAGTTTTCATCAAAAGAAACATAAAGAGTTTCTATAATAATCTTAGTTCTTAAAAATTCGATAAGCTTTACTTCGTTTTGAATAACCTATAAATATTCCTTCATCGGATTTTGGATTGAATTTACCGAGTTGATCTTTTGTGTTTAAAATAAAACATTTTTAACCAAAAACCATAAAATATGAAATATTTGGTTTTCTTCCATTTAGTAGTTCATATGGAGTATTTTTAGTTAGTGGTCGTATAAAAACACGATTCAAAACAAACAAGCAATTGCTACAGCTTCTGCACAAAAATGTTTCGATAAATTGGTTCCATTTAATAAAGTTTTTACGCATTCCTGTAATGTTCTATTTTCCTTTCTACAACTCCATTTTGTTGCGGTGTTCTAGCAAATGAAAATTTGTGATTAATTCCTTTCTTATTACAAAAAATGTTCAAAAGCTTCATTTTCAAATTCTCTTCTACGATCACTTCTAATATTTTTAATTTTTAAATCTTTAGTATTTTCAATTATTTTGACAAATATTTTAAAGTTTTCAAAAGTATCACTTTTATTTTTCATGAATACTGTCCATGTAGATTTAGAAAAATCATCTACAATAACAAACACATATCTATTATGATTGATTGATTGAATCTGAGTAGGTCCAAAAAGATCCATATGTAATAGTTCAAGTGGTTGTTCTGTAGATATTACTTTCTTAGATTTAAAAGAAGATTTTGTTAATTTTCCTAATTGCCATGCATCATAGATGTTGTCAATTTTGAATTTTATATCGGGTAAATCATTTACTAGTTTATTTTTGGCTAATTTATTCATAGTTTAAATATTTATATGACAAAAACGTTTATGCCATAGCCAAGAATCATTTTCTTTTGCTACCAGACACATATTAGAGTTATTTTTTATATTCATAGTTAAAATATAAATATTTCTATCTCATATACCTTCAAAGATCAACTCTTGATTTTTATTAGTAATATTGCATTTATTTTCTGAAAACGATATATAAAAACCTTTATCGCATAATTGACTTATACTTAGTAAATATGTTTTAATTTTTTAACTAATAAAACTTCAGTAATAAGAGGTAAATTAGAGGTACCATTGCTGCTGACATCGCCTTTGCCAATGATATATCCTTTGGATTTATTTCTAAATGTGATTGATCCCCCATTCGAGTAGATAATGTTTGTTAGCATATCTTTATTGTCAGTCATGTGTTTAGAGCAGCCGTTGTCCACTATCCATTTTCCTCTCTTTTTAAGTGGTACCTGCAAAAAATAAAGAATAATATTGTTATCCATTTCCTCCGTTAGGGTCTTAAGGGTTAAATCTTAGGAAGCCAAACCCAATAGGGTTTAGAGTTCCCTTTAAAAATATAATTATCATTATAGTGAACAGTTTCCACAAATGATTTAATATATTTATTTCTAATCAATTTTTTTAGGTATCTACATTTTATAGTTTTAATTTCCTTAGAAACTGTTGATTTAATATCCTTTTTAAACTAATTTTTAATGTTATTCAAACTTTTTCCAAATTCTTGTTTAAATAATTTTTTATATCTACTCCTGATTTATTTGAGGTAGATTGAGAATTTTCTATAATTTTAGAAAGATTCTCTCTTCCTTAATTAAAATTAGAAATATTTTTAGAAATATTTTTTAACTTTGTTTTCAGACTAGAATTTTCTAATTCTAAAATTTTATAGCCAGATTTTAAATCTTTAATATCCACTGATATATCATCATTCTTACTTTTTTTAATTTCTAATTCTTGAGTAATCATATATATTTGGGAGGTTAAATTAGAATTAGATTCTTGAGTATTCTCAAGTTCCTATTCTAGAATTTTCTTTTCATCTATTAGCATACTCACTTCTAATTCTGATCTATTCGATTTTTCTATTGATTCCTTGTTCTTCTTTTCAATCTGTTTTAATTTAAATCTATTAATTCTAAAATAATTTCTACTAAACCATCAAAACCCAACTCACTTACATCGTCTTCTGTGGCCATAAAGCATATGTTAGCTAGTTCATTGTCGCTGTCACTATCACTATCACTATCTGATCAGTCTGATTCGTCCCAAGTGACTGAAAAAGCTTTCTTTCTGAATTTATCCTTCATGAATTTGTTCTTTTTATGTTCTGGACAATCTCTTTTCATATGGCACTTCTTATGACATTCATAACATTACATGACTGAAGATGATGGTTTATTGCTATCAGTATTGTTGTTGGAGTTACTTTTGTTACTCTTGAACTTGTTAATCTTTATGAATTTCAAAAAACTTTTGATTTTTTTTGCAATAAATGCCATATCCTCTTCATCTGAATCTAAATAATCTTTATCTGCTTGAAAGGCTAGATTCTTCTTATCCTCTGCTTGAACTTTCTTTGCCTGCAAATTCAATTCATATGACATTAGATTTCCTATTGACTCTTCTTGTTTCATAGTGGAAAGATCGTTTGCTTCTTCAATAGGTAAGACCTTTCTTTCCCATTCATCTGTTAAAGAGTTTAGGATTTTTAATGCTATATCAAAATCAGAAAAAATTTCTCCTAGTCCTAATGATAAGTGATAAATATCTTGGAATCTAGAATACATATCATTAATGGACTCGTTTTCTTTCATTCTAAAATTTTGACATTGATTCTTAAGCATAGATATCCTGCTTTGTTTAACCTTGTTAGTACCTTCATGAGTTATTTTCAGACCATATTTCATATGCAATATTTCACATGCTAACACGATTAAACTCGTTCTTGTCCAAGGAGCAAAACAACAAATTCATGGCTTTAGCATTTGCGGTAGCATCAAATTTTATGTGTTTGACCATGTAGAAAATTCAGTTGTAGGTACATGATATTCAGATTGTGTAATATTCCATGAATCAAAATTCAGTTTTGGGTACATGATATTCATGCCATTGAATAGTGGTGGTCGTGCAGTGGATTAGCCTTCTATAGAAATGTTGTTAGTGCTATTTTCCATATTACTGGAATATATCAAATAACTATGTAACGGTTATTATATGACCTTGCTCTGATACCAAATGAAAGTGCGTATGATGTATAGCTAATACTTAGGATCATGTAATATGGAAAGTAATATAATCTAAATGCGGAAACAGATAATAATAATAATAAAGTAAATAAGAACAAGCATACCAGGAGTTTTTATACTGGTTTGAACTTTCCGTTCTATGTTCAATCCTAGATTTCTCTCTGAAATTTCTCTCAATAACCGCTCAATTAACACGGAGGAATGGGTATACCACACCTGAGCAGCCGAACAGGATTTTTCGACCTCAGCAGCCGAAGAGCACTTTTCCGCCTGATACAAACTAACAGGACTTCTATGATTTCGGTAATGTTGTTGACGCTTTGTGTTCTTGATAACATTGATTTGTCTTTGATAGTACACCCTTTCTATAATCAAATCCTCAAGTATATATATTGTGTATGTGAATATTTGAAAGGAAGATACTGCTTTGAATCAAAGTGTATAATAATTAACTATGAGATTGAAGCGATATATCTTTGATTAGGAAGCTTTTAGAATGCAGAAATATAGTCAAGAAATATAGATCAGAGTATAGAATAGATTGAAGTAAATTGGATGATTAAAATAGTGGATTTATATATATATATATATATATATATAGTATATAAGGTTGCAATTATTCACGAAGAGTTTCAATCAAGAGTGGCATCTGTAACTCTTCGCAAAGAGAAGCAACCCTTCAGGAAATATGGAAGTTGCGTACGGTCAGTAGATTAATCAAAAATATCCAGCTGACTGAATATTCAAAGTGGTGTGCACGTGCGCATGTCTGTGCAAAGAACACAGATTCAGACAACTGGTGAAAACAGTCGGTCGGTCGAACTATGCTTTTTTGCACAGTGAGCATTATTGCACACTATTCTGTATATATATATATATATATATATATATATATATATTTAAAACTTTTGTATAGTGTGTGTAAACTACTTGAGGAGTGATTTTAACAATTATAAACTATAACTAGACTCAAACAATAAAGATTTTTAGATCGTACTCAATTTTGAAGTCCAGTTTCCTTTGTTGTTCACCACGTGTGTATAGTTTCTCTTTTTTGTTGCTTTGATCGTCAAATCTCATCGTTGATTGTTGAAGCTTGTCATAAATCAAAGCTCATGATTCAACAGACAAGAGATTGATGAAAACAAAATATACATTATTTCTTATTTCTTTTCCTAAAATCAATATTCAGTTTCAAACCCGTATACCAAAACGAAATCTTTACATATATTTAAAACCAATATTTAATTAAAACATATATTAAAATAAAATCTTCATATACATATATCTTAATACGAATATCAAAACAAATCTTTACAGATATATTTTTAAAATCAATATTAAAACGTATTAACATAAAATCTATATATATAATATTACAAAATCCTTACTTAGTTTAAACACATAGATTTAAAATCAAATCATATGTTTATATTGTTATCCCAACTTTTGGCAAAGTTGAGATATCCAAAATTGACTGAAAGTCAATGATTACTATTCATGAATATCAACCAAGCATTGAAGGATAACCATGGATATCAATGAATTTTGTTCGAGTCCGGGACGGGCCACAATTGATAGGACACGACAAGAAAGATCATAGAAGTCTGCATTTCAAATTGCAAGTCAATCCGAGGTCGTATGCTCAAGTTATGATGGATTCAAGTTAAGAGGAATGGGCATTGCTCGGTTCGAACCCATCACCCTGACTAGTTCGAACCCATCTAGTTCGAACCCATCATGTTCGAATCCATCAGCCAACGACTCCATCCTGCTTCAACACCATTGACTTCGACTCCATCACGATGTCCTCTCTTCGAATCCCTCCAGGTTATGGAGTTCGTATCCGTGGAGTTGCCATTGCCTCGGATCCATGAGAAATGCCCTCGCTTCGACTCCATCAAGTAAACCCCCAGATAGCCTTGCTCCGAATCCATCCACGACCTGACTTCGAATCCATGGACTGAGCCTTGCTTCGAATCCATCCAAGTCACCTTGCCCCATGCTGTCTTCGAATCCAACATGTTAGGACAACTTCGAATCGATCCAAAGTGACGCATTTGGATCGATTCGAACGAACACCCTTCCAACGATTCGAAGACGATCTTCGAACCCAGCGCACGAAGCCATCCAGTGAACACGGCAAAGAACTTGGACTCGACCCATTCAACTTGGCGACAAGTTAGGATCGACTCGGAGAAGGCGCGCCGCGTCATCCCTTAGATCGATTCGAAGTACTCGTTTCAAACTGATCGATTCGAAGGAGTCCATGGCATCGGTTCGAACCACCCAGCACACCGAAAAGCGCCATTTCGAACCGATCATAACTCCCAATCCACTGATCCAAATCCTATGAAATTTTTACAGAAGTTCGTCTACGTGTTGAAGAATGTCCACGCCAAATTTCACCACGATTGGACGATTTCTTGATCGATTCGAACCAAGGGTCGAATCGATCCCAATGTGGGCCCGGATCTCCAGGTTTCGGCCATGTGGGACCCCTCACGTGCTGGAAGTGATCTACCTAATTTTTAGGATAAATATCAGCATCCTACGCCTATAAATAGAGCCCCAGTTCATTCAGAAAAGGGACCGGATTCTCTTTGGCAAAAATCAAGACTTTGAAGCATCAAGACTCCGCCAAGGCTCTACTTTGCACCCAACAACCACCGTTGTACTTGAATTTCAGAACTACAATTCATTGTAATCCGCTGGAATCGATTGTAATCAGCGAAGAACATCAATAAAAGGAAAAACCTTTGAAGTGGACGTAGGCCGGAGATACCCGAACCACTATAAATCGTGTGTTCTTGTTTACATTTTTTATTTTGCTACTTAAAATCTGCGATTTGTGTTTGAATACTGTTGAGTTATATTCATACACTGGTGCTTTCATAATCATCGGGGTTTGTGACCAATTTTGGCGCAAACACTTTGGTGCTTTCACTGAGAAGGACTAGCACCCGCTACATTCAGAGTTCAGATTCAAGAGTTCGAAGACTTCCAATTCAGAGACAATGACTCGACAAACAAGACAGAGGATTGATAGGAGCCAACAAGGAGGAAGCCAAGAAGCATCCTCCGGATCAGGAGAAGGACAAGCTTCCGTTTACATCACCAGAGACGAGATGGAAGCCATGGCCAAATCATTACGCGAAAGCATAATGAAGAGTCAACAGGAGATGCTGCAGAATTTCCTCGAGCAGATGAGGGCGGCGAATATGCAAAACCATGGACCAACTACAACAGCTACGAGTACGGGACAAGGAATTAGGGTTGCAGAAGCAAATGAAGGACAGGCTCAAGGCCAAAATACAGGAGTTGAAGGTGGTCAGCAAGGCCTTGGGGGCAGACCCTCAGGGTCCGATACTGGAAGACCAACAGACGGAGCTCAACAGACTGGAGCCAATGCCTATGCTAACGAGCCACCAGAAGAATACGTACCAGAATTCCCTTCAAGGCTCGGGGGGCAGGACAGGAATCCAACGAAGGGCCAACCCCTAGACGGAGATGAGAGAATGATAGGCCTAATGCGACGAATCATGAGAGGAGGATTGCCTAGCGGAGGCCTAGAAGAAGTTAGTCGGAGTCCATTCACTCTAAACATCCGAAACGCAAGGAACCCTCCAAAGTTCAAACTACCAGCGCTAGAACCATATGATGGGAGATCAGACCCGACCATGCATATTATAAGATATATTAGGCACATGGAAGTGCTGGGGGCTTCCGAGGAAGTGATGGCACGATGCTTCCCTCTATATTTGACAGATTTAGCTTCATTATGGTTCAGACAACTAGAGACTGGATCAATCGGAACATGGAGCGAGCTTGTAGATTGCTTCATGAGACAGTTTAGGGTCCACGTGACACGACCCAAGAGTGTGATGACCTTAGCATCAATCAAGAAGAGGACCGGAGAGTCCATAAAAGATTTTCTGTTAAGAATCAATGTGACAGTGACTTCTGTAGATCACCCGGATCCATCAATGATTTTAACGGCGGCGGTGGCGGGAGTCGCGGAAGGCACCAAATTTAAGGATTCTCTAACTAAAGATCCACCACAAGATCTGGGAGAGTTCTTTCATAAAGCTGAAAAGTTCATTCGGTTAGAAGAATCACGAGCCGAGAGTCGTGAAATAAATACCACACAAAGCGTAGGAACCTCCAGAGAACAGTCCGGAGCGGACAAGGGAAAGAGGAAACAGGATGACAGACACGATGGTCCTGATAAACGAAAGAAATTCCGAGAACCAAGATTAAGGCAGTACACCGATCTGACTGCAGGCCTAGAAAGAATCTACACTGAAACTAGGGGGCAACTCCCCTATCGAAAACCACCTATAAGGGATCCCACTGAGCGGGAGCGCAGGACTGGAAAATATTGCATATTCCATGAGCTGGATGGGCACACTACAGATGAATGCCGTCACCTAAAGGATGAGGTGGAAGAACATGTCAGGAGTGGTAGATTGCCGCAATTTGTCAGAGAACGGACAGCAGCGACAAGGCTTGAACAACTACCGCCTCCACCTAGCAGGAACGATCCTGGATCGGGATCACGACTCGTCATCAACTGATTGAAGATGGCAAGGGCCAAGTCCAGGATTTGGACTTCGATCAAATAATTTTATCTAGATTTATTTTCAGAATAAATGGTTACTCCACTTACACATGTACGGGAACCGGAGAGATCCCTAGGCATGCCCTGAGATGGAGATAAACCTCTACGCCCGGAGAGGCAGCTTTTAGCTTTTTTCTGATGTTTGAGATTGAACATCTAAAACTTGAATTTTGATAAATAAATTAGAACTTCTTGAAATAAACCTTTTGACCGGAGAGTCAAAGGATGAACACTAAATACCAATATAAACATGATCGCTTTATGACCCTACCCCGAGAGAGATGGGGTCCGGAGTGCAAGAAGTGAGTTGCTTCGCCGGAGAGCGACAGGATCGACTCACTTAAGCGCTGTTTCCCCTTCACCGGAGAGTGACAGGATAGGATCCAGGAAGAGCCCGGAGAGGCTATGATCGGTCCAGAACGACCATGATATCGTTATACGTCCTAACTGGGACCAGAGTGCAAGGGATAGAAGGCAACGCCAGAGAGAAATAGGATCTTTCTATTCAATCACTAAGTCTGGAACGGACTTAGTAAGGGTTCAGAGCAGCCAGTAATAGTCCGGAGAGACTACGAAACTTCATTCTCAACTTCTACGGAAAGAACGAATATTGATTTGGCTTCGAACAGCCACAAACTTGATTGATAATACCACAGCTATGAACGAAACATGAATTCCTTACACTTGATATAAGACCATTCAAAACATACCTTTTACAAAAAGACATGTTTTGGGGGGCAAAATGTTATCCCAACTTTTGGCAAAGTTGAGATATCCAAAATTTACTGAAAGTCAATGATTACTATTCATGAATATCAACCAAGCATTGCAGGATAACCATGGATATCAATGAATTTTGTCCGAGTCCGGGACGGGCCACAATTGATAGGACACGACAAGAAAGATCATAGAAGTCTGCATTTCAAATTTTAAGTCAATCCGAGGTCGTATGCTCAAGTTATGATGGATTCAAGTTAAGAGGAATGGGCATTGCTCGGTTCGAACCCATCACCCTGACTAGTTCGAACCCATCTAGTTCGAACCCATCATGTTCGAATCCATCAGCCAACGACTCCATCCTGCTTCAACACCATTGACTTCGACTCCATCACGATGTCCTCTCTTCGAATCCCTCCAGGTTATGGAGTTCATATCCGTGGAGTTGCCATTGCCTCGGATCCATGAGAAATGCCCTCGCTTCGACTCCATCAAGTAAACCCCCAGATAGCCTTGCTCCGAATCCATCCACGACCTGACTTCGAATCCATGGACTGAGCCTTGCTTCGAATCCATCCAAGTCACCTTGCCCCATGCTGTCTTCGAATCCAACATGTTAGGACAACTTCGAATCGATCCAAGGTGACGCATTTGGATCGATTCGAACGAACACCCTTCCAACGATTCGAAGACGATCTTCGAACCCAGCGCACGAAGCCATCCAGTGAACACGGCAAAGAACTCGGACTCGACCCATTCAACTCGGCGACAAGTTAGGATCGACTCGGAGAAGGCGCGCCACGTCATCCCTTAGATCGATTCGAAGTACTCGTTTCGAACTGATCGATTCGAAGGAGTCCATGGCATCGGTTCGAACCACCCAGCACACCGAAAAGCGCCATTTCGAACCGATCATAACTCCCAATCCACTGATCCAAATCCTATGAAATTTTTACAGAAGTTCGTCTACGTGTTGAAGAATGTCCACGCCAAATTTCACCACGATTGGACGATTTCTTGATCGATTCGAACCAAGGGTCGAATCGATCCCAATGTGGGCCCGGATCTCCAGGTTTCGGCCATGTGGGCCCCCTCACGTGCTGGAAGTGATCTACCTGATTTTTAGGAGAAATATCAGCATCCTACGCCTATAAATAGAGCCCCAGTTCATTCAGAAAAGGGACCGGATTCTCTTTGGCAAAAATCAAGACTTTGAAGCATCAAGACTCCGCCAAGGCTCTACTTTGCACCCAACAACCACCGTTGTACTTGAATTTCAGAACTACAATTCACTGTAATCCGCTGGAATCGATTGTAATCAGCGAAGAACATCAATAAAAGGAAAAACCTTTGAAGTGGACATAGGCCGGAGATAGCCGAACCACTATAAATCGTGTGTTCTTGTTTACATTTTTTATTTTGCTACTTAAGAACTGCGATTTGTGTTTGAATACTGTTGAGTTATATTCATGCACTGGTGCTTTCATAATCATCGGGGTTTGTGACCAATTTTTATATATATATATATATATATATATATATATATATCAAATTCAATATTTTAACTTAAACAAATATTAAAATAAAATCCATATATATATATTAACATCATTATTTGTTAAACACATTTTTAGAATATATATATATATATATATATACGTAATATTTAAAATCAATACTAAAACCAATATATATAATAAATCGGATACACTTGAACATTATAAGATTGTAAATAAATTATATAAACAAAAGAGATCATAATCTGTACAGCTTATATATATGTTTCCTTTTTTATAAGTCAAAGAAGCTGTACGTGGTGATGGGGTGAAGATGGTGGAAGGGTGGTCGAGGAGCTAGAGGTGGTGAGCTAGCTCCGCTATGGTCAGGTTCTTGAGGAAGGTTTTTCGGTTATGGACGAGCGGGCTATGGGAGGCTATGTATAGGCAAAGCGTGCTGTTTGAGGTGATTTTTATGGATCGGTTTCAGGTTCAAGAAGTGGGGGAAAGCTGCTGGTGAAGGGAATGCGGCGTCCGGGAAGTGGGGTCAGCTGCTGTCAGGGCTGCCACATGCATGGAGGTGGATGGAGGCTGTCATGGCGTAGCAGGGTGGTGCGGTGAGATTCAGGTGAGGCTGCTGTTGTCACTGAATCCATGGTGCGGCGGAGGGGTGGAAGAAGCTTTCGTGGGTAGTGGTTGTCATTTGGCGCATGCGGATAATGTGGGTGCTTGGCATAGGTGTGGAGGCGGACAAGTGGAAAAGAAGGGGTTATGTGCAAGCTGGTGGGAAGGAGGGAAATTGCGCAAGGGAAGATGACACAGGTAGATCATCAGGTCGAGTATGCAAGCTACAGGCATGTCACAAAAATTGAAATTTAAAGGAGAATGAGATCATGTTTGCAAACAACAAATTACATATATAAACTTATATCAAAAAAATTTTTCCAGAAGAATAGAACAAAAGCGAATAGAAAGGAAGAGAGAATGGGTAGAGAAGTGAACCGGTGAAGGAAATGAAAATAATATATTGAACAAAAGGAATAGTAATAGTCAAATATTAAATCCTATGAAATATTTATGGTTAGTGGCCATTTGTTTTCTCTCAGTAAACAAATGACTGGTCACAGAAAAAAAGAGCTCGAACGAGTATCGATATGGTTGATCGTTACATAGATTTTGCCATGTATCGGATACCAAAATAAACAAATGAATATACTATGCAGATCGGCACGAAGAGACGAACAAAACGATATACAAATATCAGTGATACGACCATCATATCAAAAGTTGATATTCGCTGCCAAATAACTGCTAACTCGTCGAAAATAAGATTAACGGGGCTATAGCGGCCCAAATTTGGCGAAATGAAATACAACGTCTCACTTAGAAAATGGTTTAAAATCTTATTATATAAAAATATTTAGATTTTGAAAACATTTTATTTTCATCAATTTAACTGATTTTAAATTGAAATAAAAATCACACAACAAAATCAACTTTCATATTTTCAGATGAAAATCTGCCATTTGCTATATTTCAATTGACCATAACAAATATCAAATTTTCATTAGAAAATTTTATTGTTTATTTTCATGGAAAATTCTGTTAATTACGGTATTAAAATCATTAAAATTTCCAAGTCGTTACACGAGCTTAATTAGTTTTCAAATCTCAATTTCATTATCACTCTAGTCTCTACATTATTCTATTTAATTTATCTAATTAAATCTCCTGAATAATGCTATTAAAATTTGGGGTGTTACATGTTATGTATATAGTCGATTATAATGGGCATGTTGACTATTTTGTAAACCTATTTGGACTCGTGCATTTTTTATATTATATATCATTGATGCGTTGATGAATGTGTTCTCTACGATCTATTTTATATTGTGTATTGTTCTGCCTTAAAGCACACATATTTGTTGTTTTGTGCCGATACTGCGTACGTGTATGAGAGTTGTGATGATTTTTTGAGACACGTACCGTAGTTAGACCTAAGGTATATTCACATGTGTACCCTATACAGCCTTATTCTTCATATTATACGACAACATTATCATTAATACTCTTAGATAGTATATATACATTGTGGGATGTTACAAGTATTTTGGAGAAATGGGGTACTAAGCTGAAGGATGACAGCGTGTTTAGGGTTTAATGTTTTTATTATATTGAGCTTGTTTGGATGGGCTTTGATATGAAGGTTGTGCGATTTTTCATACTATTGAGTGGCTGCGCTCTTTCTCCGTACTACTACGGTAAGGTTTTTTAAGGAGGTACAAGCAACGATGTTCTTTATTTGTCGCTAAATAAAGAACCTTTTCTCAAAATAAAGTATTAAAATAAATATTTTATACATTTAAACTATCAAATATTTCCATCTTTAATATAAAATAATATTGTCTTGATTTAAATTTTTTTATTAAATACATATATATATATATACACACACACAAACATATACATATATGTATTCAAACCCTTGATTTTTTTGATAAAGTATATAAATAATTTTTTTATTTTAAAAGGTCAAATGAATATTAAATTCTAAATTTTGAAATTTCAAAATTAGAAAATCTGCTCGATTTTATTAACAGTAAGAAATTTGGCGGCTTAGTTTAAATATTTTTCCTGAAAGGTCAAAATTATTTTAACGTTGAATTTTTAAATTATTATATATGTATGGTAGTTATTAGTTAATATATATATATTAACATATATATATATGTATATATTAGTTTGTATAATATTACATTATATATACATACATACATACATATATATATATGTTAATTAAAATAAATGGTCGAGAAAATAAAATTAGCTCATGAATATATCAATTTAATTATTTGATATATGTACACTTACATGTATTTCCCTTTGACATCATGGTTGACATATAACCTTAACCTACATACCTATTAATAGTAGGTTCTGACGATTAATTATACATGTATTTTCATATTACCTCAAGGTTAGATTATCACATTTAATATAGTTATAATGTATGCATATGAACATATTAAACGTATTAAATCATAAAATTAAATTAGTAATAAAATATTAATATTAAACAATAAAAAATATTTAAAATTTTAAATACAAATTGAATAAATTGGAATTATACTTAAACTCTTTTATTAATAAACACTAGATATGATCTACTATGAATTTATTATTCATACAAATACAAAATAATAAATTGTGCCAATTACTATAAGATTATGGAATCACCATTTTAAGCCCACCGCCTATGCACCTGATCTAAAAAATACTATATGTACTCCCTGATGTAACCGGGTCGGTTTACAATGAGTGAAATGGGTAGATTTAAAGAAAAAAAATCCTTATGTAGATCATAGTGGGCCTATGAAGTCTAATGGTTTAACTGGATCCAATTCGGTTGTTAAAAAAGTCATATACTTTATTAAATTTTGTTTTAAATTTGTTAATTGATCATATTAATCAACTCCATAAAATATTAATTTTTAAAATCCTATGTACACATTCAATAATAACGTAACATAACCTAATATGAACATGTGTATAACTATATAGATACACATACTGATATTGGGATTCATACCTCTTACATATACAAATATTATGCTTACATACACATGTAATAAATTCACATGCATATCGGGCATATAAATTCCTAAGTATATACTTAAGTTTGAGTATATTACAATATATGTATATGGTTTGTATACACATATTGGTAGTATCATATATATACACATACATGTAGGATCGTTTTCATCCTAGAAGGGGGGCTGAATAAGGTGAACTAATAAAAATTAATGCAGAAATAAAAACAGAAAGTGATGCAGTAGATATCACACACGGATTTACTCAGCTTCGGCGAAAACCAACCTACGTGTTGTCCCAAGGTTTCTATAAGAAATTAGGTAATCAGACACTTACAAAAACACGTAAACCCGCGACACCCGCTAACCCGATTAACCTAAATCTAAGCTCAAAACCTTGCCATAACTCAACCACTGAGTTACGAATTCTCAAACTACGCCCTATAGTTTGTACCTAATTACACAACTAGAAAGTTACACAATTTCAAAGGAAATTAAAAATAATACTAACTAAACAAAACACTATAAAAAATGAAGCCCAATAAAAAAGATAAAACTGGCCCAATAGATAATGAAAAGAAACTTTTTTTCTTTTGTTCGTGTATTCTCTTGACCAATCTTTCGGTACTCACCAAAATTAGGGTTTTGCTTCAAATTGAAGTCGTCATTACAAATGATCGATTGCAGTGATTCTTTCGCTTTGATTGGCTTCGTCAATCGACTTCTAGCTTTGATAGTTCACGGCTGCTTCAATTATATCGAGCTTGACTGGTATGAAATTGGTATTGGTATGTGATTTAGCCCCTTTACAATTTTGATTGTGCTCGACTTCTATTGAAACACCCAACAACCCTTAATATACCAAAGAGGACACATTAAAAGGCGTGGTGCGTTTTAGGTATAACTGAAACTAACAGAGACTGTGATTCACAAGACCAAAAATAGGTAAAAACAATAGAAATTAAAATAATAACTTATTCAAAACAAAAACTTCATAATTTATTCATAAAACAAATAAGTCAAATACCAAATACAACATACATGTCTCAAAACCCAATATGTCTCATGAAATAAAAACTCATAGTCTCAAGAAAAAACAGAGTATAAATATCCCTCTTAAGTGTCAGTACAAAGAAAGAAAAAAGGAAATAAATGTAGGGAAATGCATAGCAGAATCTTCTCCAAGATAACTTTGAGCAACTGCAATCTACTGGCCTCTCCCTTAATTGCCTATGTGGAAAAAGGAAAAATAGAGGTGTGGGTTAGACTAAAAATCCGGGGAATGATTGTGACGACCCAACTTCCAAACTCCAGGAAGTCGCTTCGCTAAGAAGAAAGAAAGGGATAGAAAAGAGAAAAAGAAAGGAAAGAAAGAACAGACAACATCAGAATCTCAAAGCGGAATCAAATAAATTATAATATATCACATAAACTTTACATAGTATCATATACATCAGAGTAATATAGCTAATACAACACAAACTAGACAGTTATAATCATCTGCCTAGCTATTACAATTCAAGTATATCAGAGAAAAACAGATACAACTCAACACAGCGGAACTACTAAAAATATCTACACGCTAAAGCCTCCTGCTCCATTATCTCCTCCAGAAACTCGTCAAAGCAATTCTGAATCACTTGACTACTCATACATAATATGAGTACCCAAGAGTTTAATAAAAAAGAAAATAAACACTCAGGTCAGACAGGGGTCTGGTGTGAGTAAACGGGGATAAAAGTTGCTTAACTTTAGAAAATCCTTTGAAAAACAAAAGGTATCACGTAAGACTTCCCACACATAAACATGGAAAAGTTTTTACCTTACGCTAACCAAAACATTTGATAGGAAATCCAGTGATATTATAATAGGGTCTAGGGTTTTCAAGTAAATAAGAAATAGCCGAAATTGTTACATTCATTAAATTCCAGCTACTAGCCACAAAAATGGGTAATACAAACAAAACCGTAGGGTCTCGTAGGGAAAATGGGTTTCCATCAATGGCATGGCTACTGGGGTACCGCCCGTAACAGTACGTAGCCTAGATCACCGTACCGAGGAGTACTCCCACTCCCCTGCAACACAAAGCCGGACCCGTTCCTTACTGAACAGTTCCGAACAAGACCACCCCGCAGATTGGTCGTCACCAACTACCACACAACCGAAATATAAAGGGACCTCTAGACAGGAGTAAATCTTGCTCTCCAGTGGGGGCTACCCATGAAGCTTTGATGCACCTCCCTTGTTTTAGCCATTCCCGGTTGATGAGGCTTGAGGTTACGATTACCTTTATAGGACACATCAATCTTAGAATGCTCATCGTACACCTGACGATGTTCTGAAAGCATTCAATCCATACAAGTTCGTTCCGGGTACGAACGAAACCGAAGGCATTATCTCGTTACACTCGTATTGGAATCACCCTCAGAGTTAACGACGATAACCCTTGCACTCTAAATCTCCATCTCGAACCTATAAGTACTATTCCGTCAACTCATTACGGAATCACCCACAGAGTTATACTGACGTATAGCCCTTACACCTCGAGTCTTCACTTGCTCCACTTGGATTAACGACCTAACGTTTAATTGGAATCGATGTGGTTTTCGGATATCCAAATATGGAAACCCAATCCCGGTCTCATCGAAACCAAACGCCATCTTAATGTCCAAGTTGTACTTAAGGGTTTAAACAATTAACTTATTTTATTGTTATCTAATTCACAAAGATAGATAAACTACATCTCACAATAGATAATCACATTCATATCATAAACAAATAATCTGTATTATCATCACAAACAGATAATCATCACAACCAAATAATCCATCACAAACCATCATACTTAAACCAAGCATTCATAACATATAGATACGACTCATCTTATTACTGAGATCACAACCATTCAATCAATAACATCCATAAGCAATGATTTATTAACCATCAATTATAATTAATTTAAAATGAATTAAATTAATTACAACCACCTCTAATTAATTTAAATTAAATTAAATTAATTACCATATTTAGATCCTTCTTAACATCCATTAATTAATTAACCCAGTTAATTAATTCACTTCCTAAGTATTAACTTGATTAAACAACTTTGATTAATCATTCACTAATTACAATAAGTAATTATTCTTTAATTAATTTTCACAAATTAATTAACCTTAATCATAAGTAATTAACATCTAATTACTCATTTATTAATTAATTATAATTAATTATGTTTATCCTTAATTAATTACAATTAGTTAATTTCTTAATTAATTAATTAATTATTACTTAATCAAACAATCCTTAATTACATCATTAATTATAATAATTAATGATCTCTAAAATTACTTAATTAAAATTAATTACATTTAGTAATTAATCTAATTATTAATCACCTTGATTCATATTCAATTTAGTAATCAACTATCTTTAATTACTTAATTAATTACAAAAGTAATTATCCAAATTACTAATCACATTTCAGTAATTATCATTATTACTTCTCTAAGTAATCTTGCTCCACTAATTTCATTAAGTAATTACATTCTTAAAATCATCAAATGATTTATTTAAATTAATTAAACTAAATTAATTAACTTAATTAAATCACAATATTAAAATTAATTACAATAAGTAATTAATTCCTTAATTACTTTAACAATTTATAATACTTAACAAAATACAATTAATTACATACAATTAATTAATCTAATTAATTATCAAAATTAATTACATTAATTAATTACTAAATTATCCTTAGATAATTATCACCAATTATTAGTTAACAATATTTCAATAATTACATACTTAAGAAAATTTGAATTAGATTAATTATCAACAAATCATTCCTAATTAATAATTAATCTAAATCATTATTTAAAATCAAATAATTAAGTAAATCCTTAATTATCTTAAATATTTTCAGAATAACTAAATCTCTTATCAAATGACTCATTTATATTCAAAATGTATTAAAACAATACATTTCTAAATTTAAATTCAAATTCTATTTAAAAATTTAATATTTAAAATGTTTAACTATTAAACATTAATCTAAATTTTAAATAAATAAAATTCTCAAATAAAATGAATGTTAAAGAACATTCATTACCTAAATATAAAAGGAAGATTTAAAACAAATTTACTTGATTAGAATAAATTAAGCTTTGAAAAAATAAATTCAATTTTCAAATTTAAATTAACACTTCATATTTTAATTCAATACTAATGGAACTAAATTATTTCAAGTTTTTAAATCTTATTTGAAATCAAATTTCATTTTCAAATTTACTTTTAAAAACATTTGAATATGTTCATCATTTTTTTTTATATTTACAAACTGTTTGAAATCAAACTGGTTTTCAAAGTAAACTTGAAAACAGTTTTTAACTTGATTTCAAACAAATTTAAATCTTGCTTGAACATTTAAATTTGTCCAAAAATTTAAAAACTAACAAAAACTTGTTTGAATCAAAAATCTGGTTCTTAGAGCAACCTGAAAACTGTTTTAATTCTTGATTTAAAACTGAATTTAAATCTTGTTTAAATTTAAGATTTCACCTTTAAAAACTTTGAATTTTAAACTACATT
Source organism: Allium cepa (assembly GCA_030765085.1). Taxonomy (NCBI): domain Eukaryota; kingdom Viridiplantae; phylum Streptophyta; class Magnoliopsida; order Asparagales; family Amaryllidaceae; genus Allium; species Allium cepa. The sequence goes on from CM060929.1 coordinate 1,045,650,199, forward strand.
TGAATTCAGTTTAATCTTACATTTGAATCAATTTACAATCTTTAAAATATGAGTTTCATTCAAAATTTTAAAAACTGTAAAATTACAGATTCTAAAACCTGCAACCAAATACCCGAGTAACCCATCCTATTACTTCGAGTTTCCCCACACCGTACTTTGAGTCAAAAATAAAAATACTCGAGCAATGACTCGGGTCAAAAACTCTGCACATCAGATGTTCACCAGAACTTGAGAAACCACTGCAAACCTGTCAACAACCCTTAAACTCGCCTCCGACCATCATCATTGACACGACCCTGGCCATAGCTACCTCCACACTCCTTCTACAACTTCTCAAATCCCTACTCCACTCGATGCAACATAGAGCATGTGCAAATGCTAAGAACTGTAACACTTAAAATCAGGGTTTTGAAAACCTGGAAAACCCAAATATCATCTCCTCCCCTTCTGATCATCCATCACCAATTTCCCCTAACATACGTACATCAAAACTCCACTACAGTAGGCATCTTAACCCCTAAATTCCACTAGCCTATCAGATACCTCTAAAATTTCCTTTTCTGTTCAAAACAGAATGCTAATTTACACAGTTCATTTTTAAAAAGTGAAATACTTTCTGATTTCTAACATACATCAATGATATAATCTTGTTTTAAATAGTTTATGATGTTAATATCCTGATTTTATTTGAAAATACTTACTGCTACAATTATTCGAGATGTAACAGATTTTAGATTTAACTTATTAACTAAACGTGCTTTTACAAAACCCAAGTTATACTAAACAACCATACTTTGTTTACACATAAATTTATTAACAGAAACAATTTAAATAATAAAGCTTTACTATTTAAGAAACATCTCAGTTTACAACCAACTAGATATGCAGATTCCAGAAATAAGAAAAACATATAAGCATATTCATTTCTATACACACATAACATATGAGTATGTAATCACCACATCATTTTACTTTCACTTCATATACTCAGGTGTCACAAATTTTGTGCATGTGAGGTTACTTATTACATTTTAAAACAAAACATAACAGTTTTGTTAAAACAGTTTGATTTCTGTAAATAAAGACATTAGTTCTTTAATTTATGTTTGATTTTGATTTCTAAAGAAAACTGTTTTTAAAAGATAAGAAGCTTACTCACCTTTAAATTGAAGATGCAGAAAGCAATTTAGGTGCAGATTCATTTTCCAGGAACTGTTGAAACTGCATGTTGAAATCTGGCTTCCACTTGATTAATGAAGATGCAGAGCACAAGCTTAGGCAGATTTCAGGACCTTGCACATTGAAGTTGCATTTGAAATTTGGGTTTTGCAAGTTGAAGTTGCTTGTTGCTTTCTGTTGATGTATGCATGCAGACTCCATTCTAATTTCTCAGATTTTATATTGCAGTTGAGCTTCAGTTTTGAAGTTGAAAAATGGCATGCAGATTTGAGAATTTGATTGAAGATTTTAACATGCTTTGTAGAAATTAATTTGTATTTTGATTGCAGAAATTTGAAGTTGTATGCAGATTTTAGACTGCAGATATGAAGTTTGAGGTTTTGATCTTACTGAAATTTGATTTTCAGGTTTTCTATTTGAAGAAAAAGTGTTTTAATCCAACTGTTTTTGCTATGTTTCTCCTATCAATATAACTTAAATTTTTTTTAAAAAAAAATAAGCTTGCCACTTGTTATGTTATTATCTCAAAATTTTTACAAGTGTCCATTTAATAGTTTAAGAATTTAACACATATGCAATTCCATTATTAAAAGAGAATTCTAAATTTATACTTGTATTTAAATTATCTTAAACCATTACTAATTTGTTTTTAGCATGTTTTTAAATGTTTATTAACATTTGTCTTTAAATAACAACATATACACTATTTAAATGTTTACTTATAAACTTATTTTAAAATTATACATTTATACCTTAATGTTTGTTTAATTATTTTTAAAATAATATTCTTTATGAAACTAAATTTCAAAAGAAAAGAAGTGTTGAATTAAATTTTATTTAAGAGTTTTCAAACTAACTGTTATACTTGAACAAGAATGATTTAAATCTTATTTCAAAGAAAAGCAATTTTAAAATAAAAAAAATAAAATAACTTTTATTATAAAACAAAATCTAAACTATATTTATTCTTATAAACAAATAAATACTTACTTACATTTCTATAAAAATATAAAAAAGATTTTTAAAACAAACTTTTGAAAAGTTTACAATACTAATTTAAATTAATTTAAATCAAATTAATAAATTTACAATTTATACATCTATACATAAAAATTAGAAAATATCCTTTATTAATATTTAAATTTTGAATTAAAATCAAATCTTCTATTTACAATGCATACACATATATACATTATAAATAAAATATGTTTAAATCAGCTTAGAAAGATGAATTTTATTACTTAAATATTTTTAACATTTGAAAAGAATATCATTTTACAAACTAAATAATTATAAATTTTCAAAAGAGAATTCCAGTTTGAATTAAATTATTAAATCCATATTTCACATTTTGAAATAATTATTAAAAGAAATTATTAAATAATTATTGCCTAAATTTCCAGGACATCACAATGATAGTAACTTCTAGAATCTTTAAGAAAATTTAAAAGTAATACACTCTTCAATAGTTCTAGTATATACAAAAGGAAACAAAGGAAATAGGAAAGAGAGAAACTGGAAATAAATACAAATAAACTACCGCTCAATTGGTAAGATAGGTTAACTTTAATTATTTGCACTTGTCCTTAATAGCTGCTTTGATTAAAGTAAAATCCTAATTCTACCCTTTGATCGGCCTGCTACTCCATAGAACCTACTATGGACCAAACATTTTCGTACACAGTGGACTTTGGTATCTACAAAAGACATACTTACTAAGCGCTTAGAACTCATAGCGATTACTAAGCAGCAAAGTGGAAGACGCACGCGTAACTGCCACCATGCCCATGGTACCTGTTGCTCCATCTTTTGACCTTTAATTTACCCTAACCAGCATAAGCGGGCCCCTCGCCTCACTTTAAGATTATATGAAGCGCCTTATCTCACTTCAGGGTTATGTGAAACATCGTGTCTACAGAAAAATAGGAAAAATGCTGTTGGTACTGTTTCCTATTAAATAATAATATAGTATCACCCCTTGTTCAAACCCTGTTGACACTACTACAAAACAGGCCATTTGCATCGGTTGTTTACCCCCTTTTGCATCAGTTAAACAGCCGATGCATATGCAACCGATGCAATAGGCTTAACACTTTTGCATCAGTTCTGAAACCGATGCAAAAAGGTTCTTTTTGCATTGGTTGTTACTAACAACTGATGCAAAATATCATGGTTGGTTGCTTGGACACAGCCCCCATATTGCATCGGTTGTAATGAAAACCGATGCCACAAAGGAACTTGTTGCATAGGTTGTAGTTGAAAACCGATGCAAGCTAATCCCTCTATTTCATCAGTTTTTTATAACAACCGATGCATCTAATCCGCGAAATAATGTACGGTGACAATCAATTTTAGGTTTATTTTTGAAGCAGGCATATTATTTAGGGTAAGAATGGGAGCGGCGAAAAAATTTGGAAAGGTGGGATGTAACAGGTGAGCAACGAATAAGCTAAATAACTTGAAATTGCATCGCCTCCGCTGGGGAACCGATGCGAAAATTATTATTTTGGACGTAGTTACATCGGTTGACTTTAAAACCGATGCGACTAAAACTATTTGCATCGACGTATTTGCATCGGTTGTTGGTGACAACTGATGCAAATTTGATTTTTTATTACCTATTGCTTTCCATGTACCAATTGCATCGGTTATTAAGACAGAACTGATGCAAATAGTTCTATTTGCATCAGTTTTACTTCAACCGATTCAAATGAGGCGATGCAAATGGCTTGTTTTGAGTAGTATGATTTGAACTACCATAAGTTGATTGTTTACTTCCATTATAAGCTTATGTGAGCGTACCCCTCGCTTCACTTCAGAATTATGTGAAGCACCTCGTCTCACTTCAGGATTATGTGAAAAACCGTAACCATAGAAATATTAGGGGAATGTTATTTGGTACAGTTCCTCTTATCTTCGCTTATTAACTTAGATAAATTATTTAAATAAGCCTTTATTTTTATCAATTACTATTATTGCTTATTAATTTATCCTAAGTCTTAAAATAAGCACAATAGTTTCCATAGTTTACCATAGTTTCCATAGTTTATCAATTTATAACTTATGTTATAAGCATGCTTATTACTTAATCCAAGGTCTAAGTGTGAAAATAAGCTTCTTTCTTCTTCTTTTTTTTACTTATAATTCTATGTTATAACTAGGCCAATCTTCTTGATTCAATCCAATTAAAATCATAATTGGCATAATTTCAGTCATATACCAATTATATTACAGTCTTTATGATTTACTTCTCATATTCCATTAGTTCAGATTTCTTATAATTCAATCCAATTTCACGTTAATTCTATTCTAATCCATATGCGAAGAAGAAGAATGAGAAATAAAAGAAAACTGAAAATAGAAGGAAATCCAAGGCGTAGGAAGAAGATGTAAATAACGCGTAAATAATAGTAAATGAATTAAAATACTGTAAATAAACTGTAATTAAATGGGAAAAGCTATAAGTAAAAAAATAAACTAAAATTAACTGAAAAGAATAGTTAGAAGGAATAGACTGAAAATAATTCTAAAAACTGTAAATAAATTACTAAAAAGGTTACTCTAAAAATCGAGTTAAACTACAACTATTGGAAACCCTATTATTTTAAATTACTTAAAGAAATTTAAAATAATTACAATCACTCACCTCTTGTCCTTAGATCTTCCCTTTAGGCCTTTATAGATCCACTTGGGGTTGTTAAGTATTTTTATTTATAATGATTTCCTCCTTCGAAAATTATTTCGCTTAGGGTCCTTCCTGAATAGGCGAACCCAATTGGAAAAAAAATCTTATAATGAGAAAAAGTGTTACGCCTAGGGTTTTATTTATAGGGGTCGAAGAAGATCTCAGACTGTTGGATTTGGGGATTGAATAGGATGCAACCTTGTCATAAGCTAAATAGGAGCCATCAGATGCAAGAATAGAAGGACCAGATCAGTTTAAACAACGCAAATTACGTATTCAACTTTCGAAAGAACGACGGATCGTTCGTTCATGAAAATAGGCAGGCAGGTCAACCGAGCGGTCGACCGCCCTTGTGCCTAAGTCGAATGGTCGGTAGACCTGGCATATATATATATATATATATTATATATATATATTTATATTATATATATATATTGTTCCTCGCTCATATTAACTCGAATTCCGATGTTCTATATATGGAAATTGACTAGAAAATTACCACGGACAGAATGGTGCAACTCTCGTGGCTCAATTCTGAAAATTTCACAAAGTTATTTTATTATTTAATTGATTAATGAATTAATTATTATGGGTTAAATTTCAGGTTGTTACATTCTCTCCTCCTTAAGGGATTTCGTCCTTGAAATCTCTAAGGATATAATAATGTACTAAATGTTTTCATCCAATTCTACAACCAACTACTCAATCGTTGACAATTCATCATTATCCTTAAGATTTTCTAATGCAGTTTATGATATTTATGCTCTTATTATAGAGAAAATGTTCCTATCTAATGCAAAAGATTAGGTGGTCCATTGATTCTTTTGACCATCTTTTATGCAATTATGTCTGTGCCATGTATCCGAATGAATGCATAAATTCAATAATGATAACTGATAGTTCTATATGCGTGCTATCAACATCATTCAAATGCAACAACTATGTGATAATCATTCATTTACAGCAACCATAGAAATAAAAAATAAATGCACACACATCCATATGCATATGCTCTAGCATCCTAATTAGGCCGGTCCCCAAGGAATAATACTGCTTAGTGTACCTATATGCATCCATTAGCACCCACTAGCAAACACTTGCAATCACTAGCATACCTCATACATAACATGTTCTCATAACATGTTTACATCAATTCCTACCATCCATGGGTTAAATCCTAAGTTCTACCCTCCCAAAGGATAATAAAGGAAAGAACCTATTCAAAACTAAAGATGGAAATAGGAAATTCAAAATTTACTATCAAAGAGAGATGTGGATAAGAAGTATACATTTTCTCCTAATCAATTTAATCTTCTCCGAAATCTTTTTAACCTCTGTAGAATCTTATCCAACACGAAAGCGACTTGCATGGTCTTCCATAAAGAGCTTTGGAAAGTGCCATTCCAATGTTAGCATAAGAACTACTATCTTATGCGAATTCAACTAAAGAAAGATGATTTTCCCAAGTTCTTCCAAAATCAGGAATATTCATTCTCAACCATGCGTGTTTTATAATTTTACTAACTCCATTTTATTGTTCTTCTTTAGTCTGCTCACATGAATCAACATTCCTAAGTTCTCACTAGGGTCCTATACACTCTAAGTAAACTCTACTATTACTTCCAAAAGTAATTACTGTTGTCTCCTTGTAGCATTACACTTTTTCCGTCACCCTTTAGGAAATGATTCCTATTTATTCCACTTTTAAGAGTTTGGTATCGTATTTGTCCTCTCATTCAAAAAAATAAGGCTTTTAAAATTTCAAATCCCAAAATCTTTGTTCGTAAAAGTGTTATCTTTAAGTTTCTATTAAATTCAAAAATACTAGGTTACTTAAAATCTTATCTTTGTAGACTTGCATCATCATAGCTTTCTCAATTTACATTATTTCCCAAACCTAGATAGAAAAACCTTTAAGTCCAAAACTTATTCCTCATTTTCTTTTAAAAACATTTTAGTTTTCTATAAAAAATTGAATTTTCAATTTTTACCTTTATTAAGTTTTCCAAACACTCATTTAATTTTTTACTAAACTATTTTCTTTAGAATATATTTAAAATATCCTTATGTATTTTCAAAGCATCTTCTCATTATACCTTACAGTCTCATACCTTAATGTATTGGAACTGCTTTCTCTTATGAGAAATTATCAACGCTAAAATCTTCTATGAACCTTCTGAGTTAACCATTTCTTTAAACTCTCCTTCCTAGATTGCATCAGACATAAGTGCCATCTAAACTAAAGACTCATAAGTGGCTCCCATCGGTACGTAAGTCGGCAATAATCCCTGAAGGGATTGATTCAATCCCTTTGCAAACTTCTTAGCTTTCTTGTGCAGCGTGTTCACCAATTCCATACCTAACCACGATAGCTCAATGAATTGACTGATGTATTCCTTAACATACAAACTTCCTTGCTTCAAATTGATAAATCTCTCTAACTGAACACTCTCTTTTGCTTGAGATAAAAATTCCTCTTAAACCACTGCTTAAACCTATTCCAACAAACCTCTCTTCCCCAATTAACAACCTCCCACCAATAAGAAGCCTCCTCTTTCAGCTACCAAGAGGCTAGTTGAACCCGCTAATGGTCCTCCAATCCCAATAAGCCAAATATCCTCTTGGTGTCCTTAAGCCAAGCTCTCGCCTCCACAAAAGCCTCCTTGCCAGAAAAAGTATTTCCATCCAAACTCGCAAAATCCTTATAAAGCTTAGAGAAATTGATGGAGGCGGGTAGGTTGATGGGGTTCCAATCCGCTGGTGTAGGATTAGGCATGGCCCGTGCACCTCTAGAGTCATGGCTTGTTAGTACCTACGAAATCAGGCTGGGACTGGAATGCCCTCGGAAAGGTTCAGGGCATTCGTCATTTTACGAAAAGAAAATGATAGTTTAGGAAAGAGTCAAATGGAGATTGAATTGGCTTACGAGGGGATTTTTATAAAAACTCTTTCATACTTCAAAAACATTTTTAGGAGTTCTTTTCTGAAAAATACTTTTAAAACAAGTTATTTCGAAAATTACTTTGCTTTAAAAATAAATTTTTAAGGATCCTATTACCTTAGGCTCTAATATCAAGTGAAACACCCCACACCACTTAGTATACCCAAAAGGACACATTAAAAGGCGTGGTGCATTATAGGTATAATCGAAACTAACAAAGATTAAGATTTATAAGACAAAAATAGGTTAAAACAGTGAAAACTAAAATAATAACTTATTCAAAGCAAAAACTTCATAATTGCTTCACAAACCCAATATGTCTCATGAAATAAAAACTCGTATTCCCAATAAAAATTAGAGTACAAATATCTCTCTTAAGTGCCAGTAAAAAGAGAGAAAAACGGAAATAAAAGTAGGGAAATACATAGCAGAATCTTCTCCAAGAAACCTCCGAGCAACTGCAATCTGCTGCCCTCTCCCTTGATTGCCTATGGGGGGAAAGGGAAAAGGGAAAAATAGAGGAATGGGTCAGACTAATAGTATGTTGAATGATAGTAACTACTAGAATATTTAAGCAAAGTAAAAGACTCTTCAATAATTCTAGTATATACAAAAGGAAACAAAGGAAATAGGAAAGAGAGAAATTGGAAATAAATAAGAATAAACTACTGGTCAATTAGTAAGATTGGTTAACTTTAATTATTTGCAATTGTCCTTGATAGCTGCTTTGATTAGGCTGAATTCCTAATTCTATCCTTTGATCGGCCTATTAATCCATAGAATCTACTGTGGACCAAACGTTTCCCTACATAGTAGAATTTGGTGTCTACGAAAGACACACTTACTGTAACAACCCGCATATTTATCGATTTTATATTTAAATATTTTATCGTTCTTCGGATTTTGGTCCGAAAAGCTACTTTTTGCAAACAGTCGAATTGGGACTCGAGACCACCCCCATTGAGTTCAAAATGCCGTTTGCGACCTTTTTGAGTATAAACTTCGATATGTTTAGAGTTAGTAGAATTTTGCTACTTTTCACTTAGGGCCTTTAGTTGGGTTTCAGCCCATTAACCCCATTTATCAACCTAGCTCCAACCCTCTTCTCTTCATTCCTTCATAATTTCCTAATACACTCAAGCTTAAGCAAAAATGGTGGAAGAGAATGGGAATTAGAAACTCCAAGCCCTAGTTACTCTTGCTAGCTCAAGTTCTTGCTCCAAAATCAAAGAGAATCCATTAGTAAGCATCTCCTTCTTCTTCTCCAACTCATTCTCTCTTTGATTTCAGAAAATTCCTAAACCTAATTTAGGAAATGTTTCTCTTTTAAGCTTAGATTGAAGCTTCTTGAGTTGTTATTGAAGAGGAATTGATCTTAGCTTGTTTTTAAAGCTTCTCCTTCATTGATTTGGGTTCAAAGGTGAGATTTTTATCTCACATCTATGTCTATATCTATCTTTGTTGTTAGGTATGAATTCCTAACACTTATTTATGTTCATTTGCTTTTGGTTTGGATTGATTTGGTGAATATTTCAATTTGTGGTGTTTTGTAGTCAAATCTTTAAAAATCCAATCTTTGATGTTTGAACATGTTTTTGGGGATGCATCGAAGAGCCTATAGGGCTGGGTTGTCGCTAGGCATAAATCCTTAGTCGTCGTTGCTCGTCCGATCACTCCCGATACGTTTTGGCCACTTTGGCCTAGGCAAATTGTTGCCCAGACCAGGTGACCAGACGTCTGGTGACCAAGTCCAGACGTCTGGTTTGGACCTGGAGAGGAAAAATATAGCCACACAGAATATATAAAAAAGGAAGAGACTAATTCCAGACGTCTGAAACTTCAGGATCAGACGTTTGTATAGGTCTCAGACGTCTGACTTGAAGTTTCAGAAGCCTGGGTGTTCTTTGGATAATTCCAGAGAACAAATCCAGACGTCTGGATTCTAAACCAGACGTCTGATTTGTTTTCAGACGCCTGGATTGGACCTCCAGACGTCTGGAACTGTTTAATTTGCCTATTTTGGCTATTTTTGAGTATATTTCCAACTTTAATCGATTCATGTTGATTCCCTTTTTGTTGCTATCATTTATTATGGACTTTGATGACATTTTCATCGTGATTTTCGGGAATATCCATTTTGATGGATTCGGTATCGATTTCTTTGGGTTTTATTCACGTCTTCGAATGTGAATTTTTATGATTTATTGTTTCTACAATCAATTCTATGATTTGTCACTTTAAAATATAAAGGTTTTCTATACTAGTAGTAAATATCAAAACTCTTTCCTCAAAATGATTTCAATTCTACTTTCAATACCAAACTCGTTTATAAAACCGTTTTCCAATCTACTAGTATGTACAAACCTTTACCTCACTCGTATGAAAAAACTAATTAAACGACTTAGTAAAACAAGTGGTATGAAACGCTTGCGTTTACTTCGCCGGTTAATTCTTGGACTTGTTCGATTGAAACCCTTGTGACAATTTTCTAGTGGAGATCTACAATTTGTTCGTAAATATTTAAGTTAATCTAGTGGTTATGGGACATGAAGCTAAGCTCATATATTTACTAGCTTACTGTAATTGACACTTCTCTTTGATCATGACAATCATTTTATGTTCTAGACTAGCATTGTGCGATGTCTTTTCGATTTGGTTCATCGGATGTCACGCTGTACGACGTCGTTGTTCCCTTTGATTTTGATTTGGTTCATTGGATGTCACGCTGTACGACGTCGTTGGTCCCTTTGATTTTGATTTGGTTCATCGGATGTCACGCTGTACGACGTCGTTTTTCCCTTTGATTGTGATTTGGTTCATCGGATGTCACGCTGTACGACGTCGTTGTTCCCTTTGATTGTGATTTGGTTTATCGGATGTCACGCTGTACGACGTCGTTGTTCCCTTTGATTGTGATTTGGTTCATCGGATGTCACGCTGTACGACGTCGTTGTTCCCTTTGACTTTGATTTGGTTCATCGGATGTCACGCTGTACGACGTCGTTGTTCCCTTTGATTGTGATTTGGTTCATCGGATGTCACGCTGTACGACGTTGATGCTCCGAATTAATTGAATTTTGGATTTCGTGTGTTGAATTCTGGAATTTATGTTTCACCAACTTTTACGATTGGCATTGATATGTATGTCATTTATTGTGGCTTGGTGAATGAAATTAGAAGTATGACATTCCTTTTTATCTTTGAGAAGATCCTTGCGGTATTGATTAATCTCTTATTGGTTTTTTTAATTATTTATTTATCACATCTTGGCATTGTGATTATTATACGTTTAGTCATATCTCTTATTCTATGTCATTTCATCTTATATTTATAGCTAGACCGATCCGTTTATTATTTTCTTATTAAATAATACTCGGGTCGGACTGAGATTTTACAGGTGCTTCTGCTTGCCACCTTATCGGACCATCATCTGATCTTTTGGTTAACTACTTAGCTTGTAGTTTTTGGTTGTGTACAATTTGAGAAATAGACTCCTTGTTGTATACATATTCTTTTGTCTAGCACTTGTATCTATTCTTTTGTGATATTGTGGATCTTTTTAGACCACCACTCTGATGAACACTTTTATGTGTTATATATATTCATATCTATTTCCGCCTTTGTGATATGAATTATCTGTGACTGATTTGTGTTATGTTTATTTCTATATTTGTTTCCGAAGACCTTTATAGCCACTGTGTAGTAGCTTTGAGTTTGTGCCGGTATGTCGGATTTCCTCTTGAGATGAAAAGTTATATTTTTATCTGGCGTATCGGTACTCGCACAAAGCAATTATAGAGATGGTCGCTCCTCAACAGCCTTATTCTCCGTGCTAGTTGACAGCATTACTCCGCAGTGTTCTTGGCTAGCGTGGGTATAGAGGTGGGGCGTCACAGCTTGGTATCAGAGCCAAACTTCGGAACAATATGGAATATTATAACAAGGATCATCGTCCTAAGTCTTTCTTAGGAGTCGTGCTTTAGGATTTAATTCGAGTCTTCGTACCGTTCTATCCTACTTTCTTTTATGATTCCTTGTTTTATCTATCAAGATTGCTTGATATTTATTTTGAGACTCTTCTTTCTTTCTTTCTTAAAGAAGAGAAACGGTTAGACCAGGCCGTCCCAGCGCCGGTCAATCTAGTGCTACTCCTCTGGATGGAGTATTTACGTCTGCCCAGCAGCTTTTAGATCTTGTTAAGAACGCTCAAGCAGCCGGACCCAATCGAGATCCTACTCATCCTAGATCCGGTTTTTCATGCTTGTGCAGAGACTATACCGATTTGGGTGGAAGGCCATTCTGGGGATCCGAGAGTGTTATAGAAATTCAAGCTTGGCTCAAATCATGCGATCACATCTTTTCTCGCATGAACCTTATTGATCTACGTCGAGTCCAAGTGGCTTCTAGCATACTCCAAGAAAGAGCATTAGATTGGTATAAGCTTTTAATTTATGAAATCATTGAAGCGGATCTCACTTGGGAGCAATTCCGGGAAAGGTTCGAATTGAAATTTGTGCCGGATGCCGAAAAAGTAACTTTGGCCCGGCGTTTTATTGACCTTGTTTAAGGTGAATCTTCTGTGACAGACTATGTCGCATCTTTCGAATCTCTTTCTAAGTACGGGGTCGAGTATATAAATACCCCATTGAAGAAAAATCAGAGATTTGTCTATGGCTTGAATAAGAATCTTAAGAAGCCATTACTCCTGAAACTTGAAGTTTCTTTCAATCAGCTTGTGGATGTTACTCTTCTTCATGGAGAGGTTGGTAAAGGAAGTGTTTGTGATATTGGGACTTCCAAGAAGAGGCATATTAAGTTCGAGAGCCTTAATCCCAATAAGAGAGTGAAGCAAACTACTTTTGTAGCAAAGACTCCAATCCTTAATCGTGGAGGATGCTACAATTGTAATTCTAAGGAACACTATGTGAATATGTGTCCGAAACCCCATTCTTGTCGCTATTGCAAGAAACTGGGTCATCTTTTATCTGCATGTCCCAAACTTTTGAATAAGGACATGAGAAAGCTAAATATTGTGCAAACCCCTAGCAACTCTTCTCTTGGTCAAGGTATTTCTCACTCAATCCTTGATGGCATTATTTATTTCGTGACCTTCTTATTCGAATTCTTTTTGATATGGGTTTCATCTCATTATTTTTATATCAAAAGAACTCGTCGATTCTTTTTCTTTGAATATTTTGGGCTTGATGACTTCTTTGAGGATTGTGAATCCGGATGGTAGATCCGCAGCACTCAATTTGTCTTTATTGATGTCGAAATTATTTTATGTGATTTTTCTGTCCGAGCCGATTTTTACTTAGGCTTCGGAATTTACTTTTGTAAGGATTGGCTTAATTATTATGAGGCCATATCCTTTCCCCCGTGTGGACTATTCATCTTTGACATTTTCAATCTGTTAAGCAGATTTCTATTTTTTCCTTTATGATTTTGATTCCAACTTGATGGCATCATTTTATTCCTTAAGCCCACTTATAAGGAAAGTGTTATTTCTCTCATTCATGTAGTTTGAGAAATTTTCCGGTATTTTTGAGCTTGTCTTAGGATTATCACCTAAGTAATCTTTTGTCTGGTGCTAAGGTCTTTTCAGTTTGACCTTACCACCGGTTTTCATTTGCTATGAGTTGCGAAAGTTAGCATTCCATTTACCGCATTCCGCACTTGTTATGATTCCTATGAATGACTTATTATGTCATTCAGTTTGCCCATCTTGTTTCATCCATTTCATAAATCGAGTATTCTATGAATATCTCGATAAGTCCATTCTTGTATTTATTGATTTTGGGATGAAAATAGAAATTTAAAATTTTGAAAATCTTTTTCATAAGATTTATTTATAAGTACAATTTGATTTTTTGTTCCTAAAATGAACAAAGAATATTCTTAGAAGTTTTTTAGAAACTTACTTATCCTATAGAATATGATTTTGTGATTGTATTGCCCATTTAGTGTTTTAAGAATTCTGGTCGATGCGCTTGATCAACGTTATCGATAAGAATCTCCTAAACGCTTTGATGAGACAGTCAGACACGATATATTGACTTGTAAAAATGTAAATTTTTGTAGAAAGATTATTACATAAAAATAAAAATGTAATTTTGAAAGTTTTAACTTTTCGGGAAAGAGGATTATTTAAAAGAACTCTTCCTTTCGATACTCTTATTCTTGTGATTCTTGAAGGGGAGCCAAGACTTTGCTATTTGTACCGATACTAGTCGTATTGGTTTGGATGCCATTCTCTTGCAAAGGAGAATGTGCTATCACTTGTGCTTCTAAATCATTATAGCTTATCGAGATTAGATATGCCACTCATGATCTAGTGCTCGCGGCTATTGTTTTTACTTTTGGAATTTGGCAGCATCATATTTGGATGAGAAATTTGTTCTCTACCTCGATCATAAATCTTTGGAATATTTATTTTCTCATAAGGAACTTCATGTTGACTCGATTTCCTGGCATCTTATGATCTTGAAATTCTTTTTGTTCCCGAAGGGAAATCTTGTTGCCAATACGTCTTGTCGTAGGCAACAAGGTGTCGATTCTTTGATGATGCCGGAATGGAATTATCTTTTTATCAAGTTCATCGGGCGTTTTGATATACTTCGTTTTATTGAGCTTTATCTCATTTATTTTTATGGACTAGCGTCCGATGTTCTTTTATGGTGTTCGGTTCATCGGATGTACTGTTATTATACTACATCGATGTTCCGTCTTATCTGGATCAATGGATGTACCATTATTATACTACATCGTTGTTCCGGTTTATCGAGTCATTGGATGTACCGTTTGTACTACATCAATGTCTTGGCTTTTTGGATTCATTGGACGTACCATTTTTGTACTACGTCGGTGTTCCGAAATTATTCGGGCTTTGGTTCATTGGGCGTACCGTTTTTGTACTACGCTGATGTCCCAAATTATTTGAGTTTCTAGTTTATCGGGCGTACTGTTATTATACTAAGTCGTTGCACCAGCTCAATTTTCTGATATTCTTGACGTTCTCTACGTCTTTTAACTACGGAAATGCCTTAGGGATTCCGGTTTTCTATTCTTGAGCCCGGTGTTATTGAGGGGATTGAAGTTTCACCAAATTTGACTTTTGAGCAACATTCTATTCACATCATTGCTTCGTAGGTTGAGCGCCTTCGATATAAAATATTCTTTTTGGTAAAAGTTCAATGGTTCTCAAATCCTAAGGATTACTCTTGGCAATCTAGAGAATTCATCGAGCGATCCCGTTCGTGCTAACTCTTTCGTGCTCTTTATGGTGAACTTCTTATTTCAATTTTCTTTTGTCTTGATATGCTTTTATGGTTGTTACTCTTTATTTTCTTCTTAAGTATTGCGAGGACGCAATTTCTTTAAGGAGGGGAGTCTGTAACAACCCGCATATTTATCGATTTTATATTTAAATATTTTATTTAAATATTTTATCGTTCGTCTGATTTTGGTCCGAAAAGCTACTTTTGCAAACAGTCGAATTGGGACTCGAGACCACCCCCATTGAGTTCAAAATGCCGTTTGCGACCTTTTTGAGTATAAACTTCGATATGTTTAGAGTTAGTAGAATTTTGCTACTTTTATCTTAGGGACTTTAGTTGGGTTTCAGCCCACTAACCCCATTTATCAACCCAGCTCCAACCCTCTTCTCTTCATTCCTTCATAATTTCCTAATACACTCAAGCTTAAGCAAAAATGGTAGAAGAGAATGGGAATTAGAAACTCCAAGCCCTAGTTCCTCTTGCTAGCTCAATTTCTTGCTCCAAAATCAAAGAGAACCCATTAGTAAGCATCTCCTTCTTCTTCTCCAACTCATTCTCTCTTTGATTTCAGAAAATTCCTAAACCTAATTTAGGAAATGTTTCTCTTTTAAGCTTAGATTGAAGCTTCTTGAGTTGTTATTGAAGAGGAATTGATCTTAGCTTGTTTTTAAAGCTTCTCCTTCATTGATTTGGATTCAAAGGTGAGATTTTTATCTCACATCTATGTCTATATCTATCTTTGTTGTTAGGTATGAATTCCTAACACTTATTTATGTTCATTTGCTTTTGGTTTGGGTTGATTTGGTGAATATTTCAATTTGTGGTGTTTTGTAGTCAAATCTTTAAAAATCCAATCTTTGATGTTTGAACATGTTTTTGGTGATGCATCAAAGAGCCTATAGGCTGGGTTGTCGCTAGGCATAAATCCTTAGTCGTCGTTGCTCGTCCGATCGCTCCCGATACGTTTTGGCCACTTTGGCCTAGGCAAATTGTTGCCCAGACCAGTGACCACACGTTTGGTGACCAAGTCCAGACGTCTGGTTCAAACCTGGAGAGGAAAAATATAGCCACGCAAAATATATAAAAAAGGCAGAGACTAATTCCAGACGTCTGAAACTTCAGGATCAGACGTCTGGATAGGTCTCAGACGTCTGACTTGAAGTTTCAGACGCCTGGGTGTTCTTTGGATTATTCCCAGAGAAGAAATCCAGACGTCTGGATTCTAGACCAGACGTATGATTTGTTTTCAGACGCCTGGATTGGACCTCCAGACGTCTGGAACTATTTAATTTGCCTATTTTGGCTATTTTTGAGTATATTTCCGACTTTAATCGATTCATGTTGATTCCCTTTTTGTTGCTATCATTTATTATGGACTTTGATGACATTTTCATCGTGATTTTCGGGAATATCCATTTTGATGGATTCAGTATCGATTTCTTTGGATTTTATTCACGTCTTCGAATATGAATTTTTATGATTTATTGTTTCTACAATCAATTCTATGATTTTTCACTTTAAAATATGAAGGTTTTCTATACTAGTAGTAAATATCAAAACTCTTTCCTCAAACGATTTCAACTCTACTTTCAATACCAAACTCGTTTATAAAACCGTTTTCCAATCTACTAGTATATACAAACCTTTACCTCACTCGTATGAGAAATCTAATTAAACGACTTAGTAAAACAAGTGGTATGAAATGCTTGCGTTTACTTTGCCGGTTAATTCTTGGATTTGTTCGATTGAAACCCTTGTGACAATTTTCTAGTGGAGATCTACAATTTGTTCGTAAATATTTAAGTTAAGCTAGTGGTTATGGGACATGAAGCTAAGCTCAAATATTTACTAGCTTACTGTAATTGACACTTCTCTTTGATCATGACGATCATTTTATGTTCTAGACTAGCATTGTACGATGTCTTTTCAACTTGGTTCATCGGATGTCACGCTGTACGACGTCGTTGTTCCCTTTGATTTTGATTTGGTTCATCGGGTGTCACGCTGTACGATGTCGTTGTTCCCCTTGATTTTGATTTGGTTCATCGGATGTCACACTGTACGACGTCGTTGTTCCCTTTGATTGTGATTTGGTTCATCGGATGTCACGCTGTACGACGTCGTTGTTCCCTTTGATTGTGATTTGGTTCATCGGATGTCACGATGTACGACGTCGTTGTTCCCTTTGATTCTGATTTGGTTCATCGGATGTCACGCTGTACGACGTCGTTGTTCCCTTTGATTGTGATTTGGTTCATCGGATGTCACGCTGTACGACGTCGATGCTCCGAATAATTGATTTCTGGATTTCGTGTGTTGAATTCTGGAATTTATGTTTCACTAACTTTTACGATTGGCACTGATATGTATGTCATTTATTGTGGCTTGGTGAATGAAATTAGGAGTATGACATTCCTTTTTATCTTTGAGATGATCCTTGCGATATTGATTAATCTCTTATTGGGTTTTTTAATTATTTATTTATCACAGCTTGGCATTGTGATTATTATACGTTTAGTCATATCTCTTATTCTATATCATTTCATCTGATATTTATAGCTAGACTGATTCGTTTATTATTTTCTTATTAAATAATACTCGTGTCAGACTGAGATTTTATAGGTGTTTCTGCTTGCCACCTTATTGGACCATCATCTGATCTTTTGGTTAACTACTTAGCTTGTAGTTTTTGGTTGTGTACAATTTGAGATATAGACTCCTTGTTGTATACATATTCTTTTGTCTAGCACTTGTATCTATTCTTTTGTGATATTGTGGATCTTTTTAGACCACTACTCTGATGAACACTTTTATGTGTTATATATATTCATATCTATTTCCTCCTTTGTGATATGAATTATCTGTGACTGATTTGTGTTATGTTTATTTCTATATTTGTTTCCGAAGACCTTTATAGCCACTGTGTAGTAGCTTTGAGTTTGTGTCGGTATGTCGGATTTCCTCTTGAGATGAAAAGTTATATTTTTATCTGGCGTATCGGTACTCGCACAAAGCAATTATACAGATGGTCGCTCCTCAACAGCCTTATTCTCTGTGCTAGTCGACAGCATTACTCCGCAGTGTTCTTGGCTAGCGTGGGTATAGAGGTGGGGCGTCACACTTACTAAGCGCTTGGAACTCATAGCGATTACTAAGCATCGAAATGGAAGTCACACGTGTAACTGCCACCATTCCCATGCGAACTGTTGCTCCCTCTTTTGACCTTTTATTTACCCTAGCAAGCATAAGCATTCCCCTCGTCTCACTTAAGGATTATGTGAAGCACCTCGTCTCACTTCAAGGTTATGTGAAACACCGCGTCCATAGAAAATTAGAAGAAATGTTGTTGGTACTGGTCTCTATCAAACAATAATCTAGTTGTTCCCTTGTTCAAAACCCCTTGATTTGAACTACCATAGATTGACCATTTACTACCACTAAACGCATAAGTGTACCCCTCACCTCACTTCAGGATTATGTGAAGCACCTCGTCTAATGGGAAACACTATAACCATAGAAATATTAAGGGAATACTATTTAGTACAGGTCCTACTCATATCTTTGCTTATTAACTTAGATAAATTATTTAAACAAGCCTTTGTTTTTATTAATTACTATTATGGCTTATTAATTTATCCTAAGTCTTAAAATAAGCCCATAGTTTCCATATTTTACCATAGTTTCCATAGTTTCAATTTATACTTACATTATAATCATGTTTATTAGTTAACCCAAGGTCTAAGTGTGAAAATAAGCTTCTTTCTTCTTTTATTCTTTTTAGTTATAATTCTAAGTTATAACTAGGCCAATCTTCTTAATTCAGTCCAATTAATATCATAATTAGGCATAATTTCAGTCCTATTCCAATTATATTACAGTCTTTGTGATTTACATCTTATATTTCATTAATTCAGATTTCTTATAATTTAATCCAATTTCGCATTAATTCTATTCAAATCCATACAAGAAGAAGAAGAAGGAGAAATAAAAAAGTAGAAAATAGAAGGAAATCCAAGGGGTACGAAGAAGATATAAATAACGAATAAATAATAGTAAATGAATTAAAATACTGTAAGCAAAATGTAATTAAATGGGAAAAGCTACAATTAACAGAAATTAACTAAATAGAATAGCTAGACGGAATAGGCTGAAAATAATTCTAAAAAATCTAAATAAATTACTAAAAATGTTACTCCAAAAAATTGAGTTAAACTACAACTATTTGAAAACCTATTATTTTAAACTACTTAAAGAAATTTAAAATAATTACAATCACTCACCTCTGGTCCTTAGCTCTTTCCTTTAGGACTTCATGGATGTTGAATATGCGAGTATATGATTTTTGTTTGATGATAAAAAAACATATATATATATATATTCATTTAAATGTATTTGTTAATGTACTATTTTATTTTTCACATAATTAAATAAATATTTGCTGAATAAAATAAATAACACAGAATTTAATTTCAAACGGATATTTTTATTCAAATAAATATTTATTACAATTTTGAATAGTACAAATTTGAGCTCTCACTATATATATATATATATATATATATATACACAATTTTCAATTACAATACAAATTTTGATTACACCACACTTTTTCACTTACAAATGCACCTTACTACAATTCACTTATTCACTCATATATATCTTCAAATTCATTCCAGATTGAATCCAACATCTGAGCAATCTGCAAAAATATACACCGACGAAGTAAAATTGAAAATAAAATATTTTTGCAGTATAAAATAAAATGTGGATTTTGAAAATAATATTTGCCTCAGTTATTTGGGTTGTTCGTCATCATTTAATTTTGAATTCATCATACACGAATAGCTTGTGACATGCACAGTTTATCACTGTACATGCCATAAGGCCGTGCACACCGATATATACACTTGATAAAATTACAGGGATAGGTGAGCACAAGGTCGAACGCAAATCAAAAGCCGAGTTCAACTCAAGTGAAATACAAATAAAATCACGACACGAGCATAAGGTTAAACCCGGGCTTTATGCTGGATTCAACACAGGTGAAAATTCAAATAAAATGGTCACGACAACTAAAACAAGCCTCGGCCAAAAAGTTCAATGATATACATATGAAGCAAAGACTGGACAGTCCAAACCGGGCTCAAAGAAATGAACTGGTCAGAACAAAGCCAATGCACAAATATATATACACACACACATATGTATATACACATGTAACATGTAGTGACAAGCTAACCAGACAGCATCTAGACATCAAGCAAACAGAGACAGAGCTCGAGGCAACATGCACAGATGAAGATATCAAGTGCACCAGTACAAAAAAGTGACACCGGTGACTGCAAATACAAGCACGATAGGTACAAAGTCAATGCAACAGTTAATATCAAGGCATGAACCAGACATGTACTTAAGGGATGCAACGCACAAGCTCCAGACTCAAAGAAACTCGATGAATATATATACATGTGTGAACATTTTTGTGGAGTGGAAACAACAGGAGTACAACAATGCAGATCACGCAGTCAAGTTCAAACATGCATTCAAATACAACATAGCAATGTGGAAGTGCAGACCATATACATGAACCAGTGACAACAACTCAGACTTCAAGACGAGCATACACACTGGTACACAATGAACTAGCAGTAAACAAAAAGGCAGTGCAACAGGACACTCGGCTAGCATGAACAAGATAACAGTGACTCATGGAAATGCAGGCACAAAAATGTACACAATTCAACACGCTTAGTTCACATGAAACAATGCTACAAAAAGTACTAGACTCGAGTGAATCAAGTACAACAAGATAATAGCAACACAAATCAATATACAATGAAAATATGGTGCAATGAATTCCCAATAGAATCTGACTCGAAGCAATGCAACAATGACCATGCCACCAGACTATATGAATACACAAAGTAATGACAGCATACACAATGCAACAGAGAAACAACTCAACATCAGTGCACATGAGTTCGAATGAAAAATCAGATGTCCAGATACCAAAGTCAAAGCAAAACCAGAAACAACTACAAGCAACATAAAACTGGTTATATACATACATGAGCATATATATATATATATATATATATATATATATATATATATATATACATATGCAGGATAAAAGTTCGAACAAATCCATGTCAAAGCCAGGTGATAAAAATCACATATTTAAAGTGACCGAAGTAGTAGGTTTTACAAAAAATCAGAAATGACTCAAGTAGCAGTTTCAAAATAATCAAGGTACAAGCCGAAAAAAGATAGCTTGCATCAGGAATTCAAATCGAACCAGTTAGTGCCGAAGTAAATATCATCACAGTTTCAACTGGCCGAAGTCATGGAACAGCGAGGTGATCTATCAAGTCAAATTAAATGTCAAACTCGAAATATTTTCACAATATCCAGTTTCAAACCAAAGTCAGAAACTGTGATGACCAATAAAATCAACCAAGTCAAAATCGAAGCCATGCAAAATATATACGAAATTGAAGAAGTCGGAAGAATTACCATCGTTCAAAGTTAATCAAGTGGCCGAAACGATTTCAAAGCTAAATCATTTGACGAATTCGTATAAAATATATGAACGAAATTATAGGAGTTCAAACCATATATAAACGAACATCATCGGCAAAATTAAGAATTCGAGTTCGAAGCAAAAGAGAAAACATTATATCAATAACTCGAATCATTGATCGAGTTCAAGTACGAAAAACAGTAAAGCAAAAAGCAAAAAAATTACATACCGAAGTAAGTTGGAACTCGATCAAAAATCAAAGGAGCTATGTTTGAATCGAGGAGATGATCGATTGCCGAAGAAAATCAAAAGAACACCAATTGTAATTGATCAACAATAAACCAGCGTCTTCGAAAAACCCTAATTTCAGAACAAAAGAGGAAAGAGAACGAAGCAGCCATTTTTCCACAAACAAAGAAGAAAGCGGGCCGACATATTAAAATTAAGAGGGATATATTATCTATTGGTCTGGCCTTGTTTTTGTTTGGGTTTAATTATATAAGGCTTAAGTTTAAAATTAGGGTTTTATTGTTTAATTTGTTTTTAAATTTGAATTCCTCTTTTGAACCGTTGTAATTTCTAATCGTGTGACTAGAGGCCGAACTACGGTGGTGTAGTTCGAGAATTCGCAACTCAGTGGCTGAGTTGTGGCAGGGTTTTGAGCATAGAGTTAAGGCTAGTCGATAGCGGGTGTCACAATTTTACATGTGTAAGCGTCTGACTACTTAATTTCTAGTAGAAACCTTGGGAGCAGCACGTAAGCAGGGTTTTGCCGAAGCTGGGTAAATTCTGCGTCGTTCTATTTCTGCATTCATTATTCTACTATTATCTGTGCTACTATTATTTTGATATATCTGTGTTGAAATAATTTTGTATAAACTTCCACATTAAATTTTTATAATTAATAGCATCACCCTATTCACCCCCTCCCTCTAAGGTGAAATCGATCCTACAATGGATCCACTTGGGGTTGTTAAATATTTTTATTTATAACGATTTCCTACTCGGAAAATTATTCCGCTTAGGGCCCTTCCTAAATAGGTGAACCCAATTGGAGAAAATCTTAGAATGAGAAAAAAATGTTTGGCCAAAGGTTCTATTTATAGAGGTAGAAGTGGATCTCAAACCGTTGGATTTGGGGATTGAAAAAGATGCAACTACATCATAGGCTGAATAGGAGCCATTAGATGCAAGAATAGAACGACCAGATCAGTTTAAATAATGCAAGTTACATGTACAACTTTCGAACGATCGAACGTTCATCCACGAAAATAGGCAGGTGGGTCAATTAGGCGGTCGACTGCCTTTGTGCCCAGGTTGACCAGCCGGTCGAGCTAGCCTATATTTTTATTCGTTTCGTTGATTATTTTGTTCCTTGCTCATATTAACTCGGATACTAACATTCTATATATGGAAATTGACCAAAAAATTACCACGGACACAATGATGCAACTCCCGTGGCTCAATTTGGATAATTTCACGAAGTTATTTTATTATTTAATTAATTAATGAATTAATTATTACGAATTAAATTTTGGGTTGTTACATCTATGATTCAAATTTTTGGATTTGTTCTGATTTGTTCTCAGTATGCTCTCTGTTTTTCTTGAATTCGAACTCGAATGATTTTAATGCCGATGATGACATGGGTTAATATAGGGTTTGATTACCTGTATTTTCATTTGTATATTTCTATTTGAACTTGTCAATTACTTTTCTTGGCCATGGATTTTTGATCGAACGATAAGTCAGTGCTTGACTCATTCAACATATACGGGTTACTCCATATTTTTTTGATGAATTCGAATCTGCTTGATTCTTTTCTGCTACGACGTGTTTATCATTTCGCTGACTTGTTTATTGGTTGAAATCCTCTGTGATATTATTTGAACTGCTACTGTTAATTGTTGAACACTTCAAATGGTATTTTGTTTGACCATTTCTTTTTGATTGCTTCTTTACTTTGTACTGCGACTGTTTTAGCTATATACATGTAAACTACTTGTGTTCGAACAGCTACCGATAGTTTCTTTGATCATGTCACGTCCACTTGTATGTGTATCACCATGTATATACATACATACATATGTATGTGTGTGTATATGTTGTGATGCATATGCTCTCTCCATTGTGCTAGAGTTGTCATGTTGATTTACATATGTATTGTGTGTGTGTGTATGTTGTAGCTTAATGCGGTGTCTGTTGCACTTGTATTTATTCATGTTGAACTGTTTGCTCATATTGTCTTTGTTATTAAATCTGGTTGCATTTATAACTAGACTTCATTGTTATTCATTTTGCTTGGACATTTTGCTGGGTCGAATGAAACTTTGTACATTTGGTGGTCTATTATATTGAGGCAATTGTCATGCTTCTTTCATGGTTTAAGAGAACTACCTTGTATCCATTGACATGCATCCCTTTTGTAGCTTTCTTGTGCACTGGCCTTTACTTTTGCCTGCACATGTACACTTGTATTTCTTTGGCCTGGTTGCATCCCTTGTTGTGTTTGCACCCTGCTTTGATCTTGTTTTCATGTTCGTGCCTGAATTACTGTCATGTTGAGTTCATTTGCATTCAAGTTGACCCATCTGAACCATCTGGTTTGGTTTTGGTCAGGTTCGCCACTTTGTCATATTGTAACTGAACTTGTACATGACCATTCTGTGATGTCTTGTTTTTGTATTGCACCTAAGTTGAATCCAGCCTAGGCTTGGGTTTGATCTTGTGCTCACCTATCCCTGCAATTTTAACACGCTAGTGCATATCGTTGTGTATGATTTTATGTTATGTACAGTGATACACTATGCATGTCACATTTGTTCATGTAAGATGAATTAAAAGAAATGACGACAAACAACCCAAATAACTGTGGCAATAATATTTTCAATTTGCACACTTTATTGCGCACTGCAAAATAATTCCTTTTTCAATTTTACTACGTCTGTGTTTATTTTGTAGATAGTTCAGATCCTGGATGTAGGCCGGAATAGAGTTGAAGATCAAATACGAGTGAGAGTGAATATGTAGTTAGGTGAAAATTGTGTTGTAATTGAAATTGCATCGTAATTTAAAAATGTGTAAATGTAGTGAGAGCTCAAATTTGTTCCATTTGAATTTGTAATAAAATATTTGTTTAAATAAAATATTTTTTAAATATGAATTCTGAGTTATTTTTTATTCAAAAAAGATTTATTTAATTAAGTGGAAAAATAAAATAAAACAACAACAAATACATTTAAATGAATATATATATATATATATATATATATATATATATATATGTTTAATATCATCAAACAAAAATCATATACTATTGTATTCTACAATCTCCCTCTTTGATCATAACAAACATATATTAAGATTTTGACTCTATTAAATGTATTTGGTCTTGATGAATTCTATTTGCTCCCCATATTTGAATACCCACCCAACAACAAACTCCCCCTATACATATACGTGTAGTTAAAACTGAAAAATTAAATAAAAATAACTTTGAATAAAAACACTCTCGAATATCAGCAAGGATATAGCTCAAAAATCAAAACCTTAACCACTCTCCCCATTTTTTATCATCAAAAATAATGATATTAATTGAAATAGCTACGATTTTGATTAAAAATATAAAATCAAATCAAGAGGGAAATATTAATTTCAAATTCCAATTAATCAATCAAAAATCATAATATTTTATTAATCAATAAATTCCACTTTAGAGAAATGGTAGGATTATGGAAAATTTTATACAATGACAAAAGTTTATTATTTTCAATAAAGGAATAATTTGTGCATTTTCCCTTTTCAAATATTATATAAAAAAATTGTAAAGCACTAACTAACCTTGCATAATCGTTATGACTTTTAAATGAGGTTAGTAGTTACCCCTTTTTAAAAATAAAAAAATATGTCAAGTAATTTCTAACCATGCATAACCACAAGGACTTTTAAATGAGATTAGAATATACCTGATATTGATCCCTTTCTTATATGTGTCCCATCCATGCATGACCACGAGGACTTTTAAATGAGAATGGAAGCCCATATATAGAAATTCAAGTAACTCACCTATGCATAACTACAAGGACTTTTAAATAAGAGTAAATGGATATAATTATTTTAAAAGAAATTCTTAGTTTGAAATACCAAATTCAACACATTATAATATGATGTATGGATTGACAGAAATGTGAAAGTGATAGAAATGATCATGGAATAAGTACAAATCTAAAAATATTATAAAATTTGTTTAATTTTCATGAAATTATAAAATTATACTTGCGCTTGTTATGAAATATAATTAATCACTATCCATCACTTTTCAAGCACTATAATAATTTTGATAACTTTCAAAAGATTCAATTAGTCAATGGTTATATTTTCTAGAGTAAGTCTCTTACCAAAATAAACTAGAGTATTTTTAACATGATGAAAACCCAAATTACAGAAATTAAAATAAGCGAAAATCAATTTTATGTAAGGGGATTTTTGTGAAAATGAATTCTAGTTGAAAATCAATACAAATAATTAAATAATTGCAAAAATTATTTCAACATGAGATGATATCATATACCACTTGTTTTTCAGGTATTCATGGTGATACATAGTGGTACATAAGAAAAAAAATTGATTTTTTAAAACTTTTGACCAGCTGTTTAACAGCATAACTAAGCCCCAGTATGGGAAGAAAGGCACATTTTTCCAAAAGATAATAAACTATTATATTTTTGAACTTCTGCGTAGTTATAGATCTCTTGTCAGCTTAGCCCCATCAATCGATGCTTGTTGCCTAGGCAAACATCAGGGAGAATCATAATCTTACAATAGATTCATTCATCTCTCACATCAAAGAGATTGATCCCCCATGTTCTTTGGTGGTTATAATATGGGAAAGATATCGGGTTTCCACTTTCTGTGTATAACTTTTCTTTCCCTCTTCCTGGGTATAACCTATTGTAAAAGGAGACTTCTTCACTAAAGATAGAGGATACGCATATTTAAGCAATAACCGCATTATTATAAAAGAAAGAACTTCCTCGTCCTTGCAACTAACATCTTCATAAAGATGGGCTGTACCCCTTCTATACTGTGGATACGGATTAGTATAATTTTATTCTGAAATCGTACCAAGCATATTGTCATATAAAGTAGAAAACTCATATTGAGTCATCCTCAACACTTGAATTGTTTTTTGAAATTTTCAGCATGTCCATTTATATCAAGCACAAGTAAAGTAATCTATATTGAGCAAAAACACACATTCAAAAAATTCATCAAAGCAGTTTTGAAAATTGATTTGATAGACATGAAGAGAGTAAATAATGGTTGTTGTTTCAAAGTAGTTGACAATCTTTGTTTCGAAGACTCACTCAATTTGAAACCTTTATTTAGCTGATAAAAGTTTGAAATTTGATTTGGCTCATAACACGTGAACTTTAGATGTTTAAAAATTCTACTTGCCGAAATTGATTTCAAGTAAATTTGACAAATCAATCAAAAACTTGAATACCATTACATGTTTGTGTAAAACAATATGCTTTTTGAGTTATATATTGAATTTATTGCAGTTCCTCATGACATTCCAAAGTGAATCAATAAAAATTTAAAACAGAAAAGTTGTAGCATTATCGGTTAGCTTTCCAAAACTTTAAGAATTTAAAAAATCAAAGTTGAGATGTTCAAGGTATGATCAAATTAGTACAATTGTGTTAAGAAAGTTTTGAAACTGTTTTCAAACGATACTCCAAATGATTTGCAATTTTTCACCTGGTTAATTTTAGATTCTGGGAAAGCACTAAAAATGAAAGTTGTAGCATTTTAAATCTATTTTCTAGAACATCTTTAATTTTACAAATAGGAGTTAAGAAGCTCAAGATATGGTGAAATACTTCAACAATGTTGATGAAAACATAATTAACAATATGTGAACAGAATTGAGTTAAGAGATCATACCTCACTTTCTTTCGATGCCGTGACATCCAAAATGCGATGGTCTCCATATAGTATTTATAGTTTAAATTTTAGTTTATAAATCACCTAGAACAACTTGAAATCTATCTCCATCAAATTTGTTCCTTAGTCCACTTGTGTGTCTAAATTTTGGAGAAGACAAGTGGTCTAACTAAGGATGTAGGACCACTATTATTATCTATTGAAATCTTTGGTACCCAAATTTGTCTTTATAACAAACCGTTAGAATCTACAATTATACCCTTGGGAATCCAAATTTGTTTAAATTTCAAACCATTTATATTCGTACTTTTTGGAATCCATATTTGTTTAACGGTTTTGTGTTTGTATATATTTCAACAATTATTCTTGCCATGTCCAATATTTCCACACTTTGCGCATTTAGGTATCACACTTTTCCCCTTAACGCTATTATTAGTCGGTTGTTCATATTTTAACACTTTCACAAATCCAAATCCTTTCCTTTTATTCACGAAGAGTTGATTTTCTAATAGCATATTGAAAGTTTTTTCTTGATGCAGCACACCTTGCCTTGAGTCGCCTGAGCGACTCAACGAGTTATGCGAGCGACCTAACACCATGCTTGAGTTACCTGAGCGGCCTAACGAGTTATGCGAGTTATGCAGTGAAGGATGATGCAACGACCTAGCGAGTTATACCAACTGCAACTTATGCCGCTGCTTTCTTAAGTCGCTCCTTTTTAAGTCGCTCAATCTTATGCCGCTTTTCCTTTAAGTCGCTGAAGCTTAAGTCATATGTCGCTTATGCCGTTTCCTTATGCCACATTGATATAAGTCGCTCAACCTATGCCGTAGTGATTTCTTATGTCGCTCATTCTTAAGTCTCTTACCTTTAAGTTGCAAGTTCCTGAAGCAGATTTTCCTTATGTCGCTAAGTCGTTTCTGGAGCCAAGCTACTTCTTATGCCGTATGATGTTGAGTCGCATGCTTCTTAACTCGTATTATTGTTAAGTCGTGAGTCGTTTTATCTTCTTATGTCGTTATGTTGTAACTTCTTATGTCGTTGAGTCGTATGTCGTATGTTGTTATGATGTATTGTTAAGTCGCATGTATGGTTGAACTGTTAAGTCGTATATATTGTTAAGTCGTTTATTGTTAAGTCATAGGTCGTGAGTCGCTCGGTGAGTCGCTGCGATAAGTCGCATGTCTATGTGTTGTAATTCCTATAAATAGGGACGTGTTGTCATTGTACAAAGGTAGTTGATTTTTGAATAAAATTTGTGTGTGAGCTTTTGCCACCATTGTTGAAGTTGAGTATGATCTCCTTCTTCTTTCCATCTTCGGTTATTCGTGCGCGAATCAACGAATTTGAAGCCTATTCTCGGCATCACTTGCGAGTGATCAATGATCGAATTGTAGATCTTTCGACACGGTATCTTGCGAGATCAACGGGTTGGAGATAGCTAGATTCCGGCATCGTCACGATCAACGGAATTGGGCATTTATCGTTCTATAGGTTTAATTGACACGAAATCATCATTTCGTAAGGAAGAAAGCTGCGTCAATTTGTATAAAAACATTATTAGCATGTCAAAGTTATATCCGTTGCGTCACTTTTTTGGTATCAAAGCAAAGTAAGATCAAGGCCGGATTGAAGCTAAGTTAGAGCCGAGCTAGATCAGGGCCGTGTAGAGTCAAGTCAAAGCGAGTAAGAGCTAAGTCGGAGCCGAGTTAAAGCCAAGTTAGGTCGGAGCCGAACAAGAGCCGAACCAAAGTTAGAACCAAAAGTAGTATCGGTAAAGGAAACGAGATGGTTTGATAATCATGCCTCCGAGACATGCTAATCGTTATCATAATGTTAAAGATGTGTATAGAAGACAAGAAGCTGAACAGATGGAACAACGTATCAATGAAAAGTTCAATGAGGGTATTGAGAAGTTGGAGAAATTGACGAGTGACATGAATCGAAATCAAAGGAGAACATCACCAGTTTCAAATCAGAGTGGAAGCAGGGTTTCACCATCGGTTTCGGAAGAAAGGAGGATGTCGCCCCAGTCTTATCGAGAAAGGAGAGAATCTTCAGTTTCAATGAGGCGAGAACACCGTGAGTATCGAAATAAAGAAAGAAGAACCCCACGTGAGTTTGACAATGAACCTTATCGTGATGTTGAAAGACAGGGTAGAAGGGACATGTATGATCGAAGAGATGTAGATGGACGGGATCGATATCGAAGTACATATGATATTGAGGAGGATGGTGATGGAGGTAGTATTCATAATCGAAATCGAGGCCAAGTGCGAAATCAATATCTTGATTCAGAAAATGATTGTAAATGGGAATCAGGTATGAGAATGGAAATTCCAGAATTCAAAGGTGGTATGCAAGCAGAAGAATTTCTTGATTGGTTGTCAAATGTTGAAGAAAGTTTGGAATTCAAAGAAGTGCCTGAGAATCGCAGAGTTCAATTAGTTGCTACAAGACTAAGGGAAAGATCTATGGCTTGGTGGCAGCAAACTAAACTAACTCGGGAGAGAATGGGAAAATCAAAAGTTGTCACTTGAGAGAAGATGATAAAGATGATGAAAGCACCTTTCTTGCCGTACAATTATCAATCTCTTATGTATCAACATTTGCAGGATTTGAGACAAGGGACGAGGACGGTGAATGATTATGCAGATGAATTCTATCAATTGATTGCAAGGAATGATATTATGGAAACAGAGGAACAACTAACAGCTAGATATATTGGAGGGTTACGAATGCAAATTCAAGACATGGTGAATATGTTTAATCCAATGTCTGTTGCTGAAGCACATCAGAAAGCTCTAGCTTGGGAGAAACAAGGGAGACAAGGAGATGGTGTGTTTACGAGTTCTAACAATCAGAATAAGGGTGCTAGTAGCAGTGCTAATGTTTCCAAGGCAGTAAGTAAACCAATTGTCAAAGAAGCTGCTAAAGCAAAGGTCAATGACAGTATCAAGTGCTATAATTGTCAGGAGTTTGGCCATAAAAGTAATGAATGTACAAAGCCAAAGAAGAGAACCTTAGTTGCAGAGAAATGTGAGTATGAGGATGTGGAAGCTGAAGTTGATTATTCTCAACCATCGAAATTTGATGAAGATGAAGAAGTTGTGTCAGGAGATGAAGGGTGTAATTTGATGATAAGGAGGTCTTGTTTAGTGCCAAAGCATGAGAATGATTCTAGTTGGCTAAGAAGCAATATTTTTCAGTCTACATGTACTATCTTAGGGAAGGTTTGTCGATTTGTTATTGGTGCGGGAAGCTGCGATAACATTATTTCTGAAGAAGCTGTCACGAAGTTAGGGTTGAAGACTGAAAAACACACTAGACCTTATAAACTTGCATGGCTAAAGAAAGGTGGATAAGTGACAGTGGGAAGACGAGCATTTGTTACATTTTCTATTGGGAAGAAGTACAAAGATGATATTTGGTGTGATGTTGTCGATATGGATGTGTGTCATTTACTATTAGAAGACCATGGCAATATGATAGAGTTGTACAACATAATGGTCGCACCAACAGCTACAGTTTCATGTTCGAAGGTACTCAAATTACATTAGTTCCTAAGAAGCGTGAGCAAAGTGAAAGCAAGTCAGAGAAGAAAGTGGAATCAACTAGCCTATTATCTACGAAAGAATTTGTTGAAGAAATGAAAGATAGTGCTGAATTGTTTATGTTGATTGGGAATGAATTTGAAGATGTCTTTCCTGCAGAATTACCCAAGGAGTTACTGCCATTGAGGGACATACAACATCAAATTGATCTAGTGCCGGGTGCTGTTTTACCGCATAGGCCATATTATCGTATGAGTCCAAAGGAGCATGAAGATTTGAGGAGACAGGTTGAGGAGTTGCTTGAACAAGGGCGTGTTCGAGAGAATCTCAGTCCTTGTGCTGTACCAGCTTTGTTAGTGCCGAAGAAAGATGGTTCATGGAGAATGTGTACATATAGCAGGGCACTCAACAAAATAACTGTCAGATACAGATTTCCTATGCCAAGATTTGATGATCTATATTGGATCAAATCAGTGGGTCTGCAATCTTTTTGAAGATCGATCTTAAGAGTGGTTATCATCAGATTCGCATTAGACCAGGTGATAAATGGAAGACAGCATTCAAGACTCAGGAAGGATTATATGAATGGCTGGTTATGCCTTTGGTCTGTCTAATGCACCAAGTATATTTATGAGGGTGATGAATCAAATTTTCAGACCTTACATTGGGAAGTTTGTTGTAGTTTACTTTGATGGTATCTTAATCTATAGTGCAAGCACAGAGGAGCACATTCAACACTTGCGAAAGGTGTTAACTATTCTTCGTCAAGAACAGTTCTATGCGGCGACGAAGAAATGCGTGTTCATGACGCCAAGTGTTTTATTTTTGGGTTATGTTGTGTCTAAGGAAGGGATACAAGTGGAACAAAGTAAAGTAGCCGCAATCAGAAATTGGCCACAGCCCAAAACTATAACTGAAGTTAGAAGCTTTCATGGGTTAGCTTCATTTTATCGAAGATTTATACCACACTTTAGTAGTATGATGGCTCCTGTTACTGATTGTATGAAGGGAAAGAAGTTTTTATGGACGAAAGAGGCAGGATTTGCTTTTGAGAAAATAAAGGAACTTTTAACCTCAGCACCGATTCTAGTATTGCCAGATTTTCAGTTACTATTTGAGTTACATACGAATGCATCTAAAGTTGGAATTGGAGGAGTGTTTAGTCAGAAGGGTCGTCCAATTGCCTATTTCAGTGAAAAACTTTCTGGAGCAAAGATGAGATACAATACTTATGATGTGGAGTTTTTTTGCTATTGTGCAGGCTGTGAAGCATTGGAGACATTACTTGTTCCACAAAGAATTTGTTTTGTATACGGACCATGAAGCGTTGAAACATTTACAAGGGAAGAATAAAATTGCAGCTAGGCATGCATCGTGGATAGCTTATTTGCAGCAATTTACATTCGTCGTCAAGCATAAGTCTGGAGGAACTAATCGCGTCGCGGATGCATTGGATCGAAGGAATACTTTACTGACAACCATGCGAGTAGAGGTGATGGGTTTTGACTTACTTCTAGATTTGGTTACTTCAGATTCATATTTTTCCGAAGTCCTAGACAAAGTCAAACAGGGAAACATGGATGGATATATGATGGTTGAAGGTTTTCTATTCAAAGGGAATCAATTGTGTATTCCAGATTGTAGTCTACGAATGAAAATCATCAAAGAATTACATGAAGAAGGACACGTGGGCCGCGACCGTACTATGCAGTTGATCACAAAGTCTTATTTTTAGCCATCAATGAGAAAAGAAGTTGAAAGGTTTGTTCAGAGGTGCCATATTTGTCAAGTTTCAAAGGGGACCGCGACAAATGCAGGTTTATATTTGTCGTTGCCTATACCTACTAAGCCATTGGTGGATGTTAGTATGGACTTTGTATTGGGTTTGCTGAGGACGCAACGTGGCAATGATTCTATCTATGTGGTGGTTGATCGTTTTTCAAAAATGGTACATTTTATCGCATGCAAGAAGACGGCAGATGCAGTTAATGTCGCCTAGTTATACTTCAGAGAGATCTATCATCCTCACAGGTTACCTGAATCTATCGATCACATAGAGACACTCGTTTTCTGAGTCATTTTTGGATGAGTCTATGGAGAATGGTCGGGACAAAGCTGAAATTTAGTAGTGCTTATCATCCACAGACGGATGGACAGACAGAAGTTGTGAATAGATCCCTAGGTAATCTATTGAGATGCCTTGTGAATCTATCGATCACATAGAGACACTCGTTTTCTGAGTCATTTTTGGATGAGCCTATGGAGAATGGTCGGGACAAAGCTGAAATTTAATAGTGCTTATCATCCACAGACAGATGGACAGACAGAAGTTGTGAATAGATCCCTAGGTAATCTATTGAGATGCCTTGTGAATGGCAATTTGAAGAGTTGGATTTCCAACCTGTGTCAAGCTGAGTTTGCACACAACCATGCAGTTAATCGTAGCACTGGGTTCAGTCCATTCCAGGTCGTTTACTCAACAATTCCAAAGGGACCATTAGATTTATCTATCGTACCACAATAGAAAGGAGTGATCAAACGAGCTAGTGATTTTGTAAATGAATTGCGAATGTGCCACAAGGTTGTGCAGGAACGATTGCTTAAGGCGAATGAGAAATATACGCAATCCGCAGATATGAAACGACGTAATGTTAAATTCAAAGAAGGAGATTTTGTATATGCAGTATTGACTAAGGATCGATTTCCTATTGGTGCTTACAACAAGCTAGCTGCTAGAAAAATTGGACCTTTGGAAATCGTAAAGAAGATTAATGAGAATGTTTATCAGTTAAGATTGCCGGATCATATCCATACTACTGACGTTTTCAACGTCAAACACTTGATTCCATATCATGGGGATAAGCATGTCGAAGAAGAGGAATGTGTGAATTCGGGGACGAATTATTTTCAACCAGGGGAGGATGATGCAGCACACCTTGCCTTAAGTCGCGTGAGCGACCTAACACCATGCCTTGATTCGCCTGAGCGACCTAACGAGTTATGCGAGCGACCTAACACCATGCCTGAGTCACCTGAGCGACCTAACGAGTTATGCGAGTTATGTAGTGAAGGATGATGCAACGACCTAGCGAGTTATACCAACTGCAACTTATGCCACTACCTTCTTAAGTCGCTCCTTTTTAAGTCGCTCAATCTTATGCCGCTTTTCCTTTAAGTCGTTGAAGCTTAAGTCGTATGTCGCTTATGCCGTTTCCTTATGCCACATTGATATAAGTCGCTCAACGTATGCCGCAGTGATTTCTTACGTCGCTCATTCTTAAGTCGCTTACCTTTAAGTCGCAAGTTCCTGAAGCTGATTTTCCTTATGTCGCTAAGTCGTTTCTGGAGC
Source organism: Allium cepa (assembly GCA_030765085.1). Classification (NCBI taxonomy): domain Eukaryota; kingdom Viridiplantae; phylum Streptophyta; class Magnoliopsida; order Asparagales; family Amaryllidaceae; genus Allium; species Allium cepa. Next base: position 1,045,684,656 of record CM060929.1, read on the forward strand.
CGAGCTACTTCTTATGCCGTATGATGTTGATTCGCATGCTTCTTAACTCGTATTGTTGTTAAGACGTGAGTCGTTGTATCTTATTATGTCGTTATGTTGTAACTTCTTATGCGTTGAGTCGTATTTCGTATGTTGTTATGATGTATTGTTAAGTCGCATGTATGGTTGAACTGTTAAGTCGTATATATTGTTCAGTCGTTTGTTGTTAAGTCGTAGGTCGTGAGTCGCTGGGTGAGTCGCTGTGATAAGTCGCATGTCTATGTGTTGTAATTCCTATAAATAGAGACATGTTGTCATTGTACAAAGGTAGTTAATTTTTGAATAAAATTTGTGTGTGAGCTTTTTGCCACCATTGTTGAAGTTGAGTGTGATCTCCTTCTTCTTTCCATCTTCGGTTATTCATGCGCGAATCAACAAAGTTGAAGCCAATTCTCGGTATCACTTGCGAGTGATCAACGATCGAATTGTAGATCTTTCAACATGGTATCTTGCGAGATCAAAGGTTGGAGATTGCTAGATTCCTGCATCGTCACGATCAACGGAATTGGGCATTTATCATTCTATAGGTTTAACTAACACAAAATCATCATTTCGTGAGGAAGAAAGATGCGTCAATTTGTATCAAAACATTATTAGCACGTCAAAGTTATATCCGCTGCGTCATTTCTCTAATGAAATTTTTTGAGTAATCAACTCAAGTTTATTAACTTTGGATTTTAAAAGTTTATTTTCATTTACTAGCTTCGAACAACAACTAATGGTACTATCTCTCTTTTCAACATTATTCATTTCCAAGCCTATATTTTCATTTTCAAGCTCTCTACTCAATTTCTAGCATCTCAGTTTCAAAGGGTAGGAGTTTTTTAAATTCAATTTTTTCAAAATCCTTGAATTTTTTCAATCTTCTTTTCAAACTCGTGATTTAATTGAATAATTTCATATTTGCTCAAAATCATGTTTTCTTTTTCAAGGGTTTTGAAATTTTCGTTGATCTCAATTGATTTCTTTTCAAAAATCGCACATTTAGAATTTTTAGACCTCTTAAAATTATCCAACTCTTTTTGCAAAATTTTATTTTTATAAATTAACTTGGTTTTGTTCTTTTTCCAAATTAAAATTTCTTTTTCTAACTTTTGAAAGTTTTCACGAAAACAGGCAAATTCTTTATCATAGTCCAAACACCTTTCGCAATTAGAATTTTTATTTTTCTTAATATTTTTAAGCTCATTTTCAAAATCATTATTTTTCTGACGTAGTTTAGATTGTTCCCTTTTCAACTTATTATTTTTCATCTCAAGAGCTTTATTATTTTCAATTAATTTTAGGCATAAGAGAACTTAATCATTAAAAGAAAAATCACTTATCTCATCGATTGTTGTATCTTCATCACTGCTGTCTTTTGCCAATCTTATCAAGCACGTTTCTTTAACTGAATCGATTGTGGAGGATTTCTCACCATTGTTGGCTTTTGCACCATATGTTGCATCAACAATATTCTAGATTTCCTGTGCACTTTCACAATGAGAGATATGGTTAAAATTATCTTGATGAATATGATAATATAGTATGTGTATAGCAAGAGCATTAATCGAAGTATTTTTCTTGTCTACTATATCACACCCATTTACAATAATATCCCAAAATTTAGAATTAAAAATTTTTAAATAAAATTTCATTTTTAATTTCCAATTTAAAAAATCTGCTCCATTAAAAATAGGGAGGAACAATACTGGACCGACTCTCGCTAAATTTGCAACTAGGGTTAGACATATGTGCTATTAACCTTGCTCTGATACCACTTGTAGGATCGTTTTCACCCTAAAGGGGGGTGAACAGGGTGTAATAATAAAAATTAATGTGGAAATAAAAACAGAAAGTAATGCAGTAGATATCACACACAGATTTACCTAGCTTCGGCAAAAACCTGCCTATGTGTTGCCCTTAGGATTTCTACTAGAAATTAGGTAATCAGACGCTTACAAAAACACGTAAACTTGCGACAACCGCTAGCTCAATTAACCTAACTTTAAACTCAAAACCCTGCCACAACTCAACCACTGAGTTGCGAATTTTCAAACCACGCTTACACAATTTAAAAGGAAATTACAAATAAAGCCAACTAAACAAAACCCTATAAAAAATAAAGCCCAATAAAAAAGATAAAACCGGCCCAATAGATAATAAAAAGAAGCTGTTTTTCTTTTATTTGTGTATTCTCTTGGCCGATCTTTTGGTACTCTCCAAAATTAGGGTTTTGCTTCAAATTGAAGTCGCCGCTACAAATGATCGATTGCGTATTTTTTTGCTTTGATTGGCTTCATCAATTGACTCTTGGCTTTGATAGTTCACGGCTGCTTCAATTGTGTCGAGCTCGACTGGTATGAAATTGGTATTGGTATGTGATTTTGCACCTTTTCGATTTTGATTGTGCTCGACTTCTATGATTCGAGTTTTTGGATTTGTTTTGATCTTTTCTAAGTATGCTCTCTGTTTTTCTTGAACTCGAACTTGAATGATTTTAATGTCGATGATGACATTGGTTTATATAGGGTTTATTCTCTGTATTTTCGTTTGTATATTTCTATTTGAACTTGTCAATTGATTTTCTTGACCAGGGATTTTTGATCGAACGGTAAGTCAGTACTTGACTCGTTCATCATATACAACTAAATATGCTTCATTCTTTTCTGCTACGACCTGTTCATTGTTTTGCTGACTTGTTTATTGGTTGAAATCCTATGTGACATTGTTTAAACTACTACTGATAATTGTTGAACACTTCAAACTGTGTTTTGTTTGACCTTTTGTTTTTGAAACTGCTTCTTTACTTTGAACCGTGACTGTTTTAGCTGTAAACGTGTAAACTGCTTGTGTTCGAAATGCTACTGATAGTTTCTTTGATCATGTCACATTCACTTGTATGTGCGTCACCATGTATATACATACATATATATGTACGTGTGTGTATATGTGTTGTGATGCCCATGCCCTCTCCACCGTGCTGGAGTTGTCATGTTAATTTGCATAATCACTATACACACACACACACACATGTATACATATGTGAACATGCATGCATATATGTATGCTGTAGCTGGATGCAACGTTTGTTGCACTTGTATTTATTCATGTTGAACTGCTTGCTTATATTGCCTTTGTTATTGAATCCGGTTGCATTTATAGCTGAACTTCTTTTATTCATTTTGCATGTACCTTTTGTTAGGTTGAATGAAACTTTGTACATTTGGTGGTCTATTGTGGCTGAGGCCGTTGTCATGCTTCTTTCACAGTTTAAGAGAACTACCTTGTGTTCATTGACATGCATCCCTTTTGTAGCTTGCTTGTGCACTGGCCATTACTTTTGCTTGCACATGTATATTTGTATTTGTCTCTGGTATGGTTGCACCCCTTGTTGTGTTTGCACCCAGATTTGATCCTATATTCATGTTCATGCCTAAATTGTTGTGATGTTGAGTTCATTTGCATTCAAGTTGACCCATCTGAACTGTCTGGTTCGGTTTTGGTCGGGTTCACCACTTTGTCATGTTGTAACTGAACTTGTACTTGACCATTCTGTGATGTTTTGTTTTTGTATTGCACCCAAGTTAAATTCGGCCTAGGCTTGGGTTTGACCTTGTGCTTACCTGTCGCTGCAATTTTAATAGGCAAGTGTATATTGGTGTGCACGACTTTGTGGCGTGTACAATGATACACTGTGCATGTTACAAGTTGTTCGTGTGAGATGGATTAAAAGAAATGATGACGAACAACCCAAATAACTGTTGCAAATAAAAATTTCAAAAAACACACTTTACTGTGCACTGCAAAATAATTTCTTTTTCAATTTTACTGCATCAGTGCTCATCAGATAGTTCGGATGTTGCATGCAAGCTGGACGGTGTTGAAGAACAAATACGAGTGAGAGTGAATATGTAGTGAGGTGCACATTGTGAACCGAAAATTGGGTTGCAATTGAAATTGTATTGCAGTTGAAAATGTGTAAATGTAGCGAGAGCTTAAATTTATACTATTTGAATTTATAATAAAATATTTGTTTTAATGAAGTATTTGTTTAAATATGAATTATGTGTTATTTATTTTATTCAACAAATATTTATTTAATTATGTGCAAAAATAAATAGTAAAATAACAAATACACTTAAACGAATATATATATATATATATATGTTTATTATCATCAAACAAAAATCATATGCTAAATTATTCTATAACACACACATACATACATCTATAACTATATAAGGGAACCTGGCGAACCGGTAAACTCTAGAGGGGAATTAAGTTGTGCATGTCGGCTTCATATATATATATATTTATATATATATATATATATATATGATATTTTATTACTAGTTATATATTTCAATACATGTACATATGTGAAATTGTGAAATCCAATCTACATAAAATTAGATATTACAAAATAAAATAAAACTAACTGAAGTTTTATGTTTGATTTATATATAACCAAATCTAAATTAAAAGGCAATAACATGATGTGATATCTTAAACCCCTTTTTTTTGAACACTATTAAAAATAAAAGATTTAATGCCATATAAAATTTCATACTTAACTACAACAAAAATTCAGACCCTTGAAATTGCAGATCTAAAAATACATACAATCGACATAAAGAAAAATTAAAACTTTTATCTACATTGTTCCAATAACACAATTATTTAACTACTACTACACACACACACACGTATATATATATATGTATGTATGTATGTATATAGTAAACTGAGATATAATTTCCAAAAGAATACTTGACAAAGTAATGAAATTCAATAAATCAATTTAAAATTAATTGATCTAACAAAAGGTTTAACTTGATATCGGTTTACAACTAAATATAGTATAATAATTATTTACATATGTACATGATTCAGTAAATCAAAATAATAAAGACTAGATTATAAAGAATTAAATTGAAATAACAAGAGTAAATTTCGTTGTTACAAATAAGAACCACAACAAACAGGAAAACTTACTTTAGAACACAAATGAATCAAGCATAAGTTTTAGTTAGATAGCTAAATAATTAATTATTATAGTAAGAAAATTTTTAACAAAAAAAATCTATAATAACTAATGATTTTAGATCTAATAAAAATAATATCAACAATCAAAATATGCTATGGATTTTGCATTTGATCAGAAACACAAAATAAATTTAAGATAAATTCAATAACTAGTTGTGAATACACAAATAAATTATATTTAAACATCATGAATGAATTTAAGATGAAAATTTACCTAAAAGTCCTTGCCCATTGCAACACCTTGGTTTGAAATTTCACCTCAAATCTTTAAGTAGATCAACACCCAACTTTGCAAGAGACGGATGAACTACTCGTATTTTTCTATTTGATGTTTTTCTTTTATTTTGGTGTTGTATTTTTTCAAAAAGTAGCAGAGGTATTTTCAACCATAGCAAGAGAAGAGAGGAAGAGAAAACAATTCAGGTAAAAAAATGAATGATATGATTTGTTTCCAATTAATCTTTAATAAAATTTCATCCATATCTCTTCCTCACTCTCTAGCATGAAAGGCCATATATTCCATCACATGGATGATTGATTGTTAAGAAATTTAAAATATTTAAAACCGTTTAAATATATAACAATATAGTACATCCATACGTGCATATATAGATTTTATATATACATTTAAATAATTACTAAAAACACCGAAACATTAAATAAATTAAATAATAATCAATATTTTGAAATTTTTGTTAATTTAATTAGTTTATAACAATTTATAAATCAATTAAATTGTGTGGTTTTTCGAAGAATTCACAGATATGGTTCTGCAACTTAGATATGTGAATTCAGCCAACGATTAATTGTGGACGATTCAAATATTAATGCTCACACGTCATCTTAACTTGTGGTATGACAGTTTGGTTGAGTTCTCGCTTGCAGACCGTTTTACTATATTCATATTTTAAATTTTCTTAAGCAGTAACATTTAGTAATGATTATTTATATGCATTCACTTCCTTAACACTATATCATTTTAGAATTTATGGAATTTGATTTTGATCAAAATTCCAATATCATCCTTATTCAACTCAGTTAGTCCATAATAAATTCTTTAGTCTATTAATAACAATTATTATTAATTGTACTATTCTAGCTGGAGATTTTGACTTGAGTTGACTGAAATTGACTATAATACTAACCTTATATGACTGACGAAACGAATTCTCTATCGAATATTGCTTCACTTTCAAAGCTTTAACTCAGACCCAAGAATGGTCACTCAGTGGATCGTCATACCATGATTTAACTACAATCAAAGTGGAGAGTTTACATGAAGTTTCATAATATTAACAAGTCGAGGGAACTATGTAACATTATTACTTTGAGATTTCTCATTTGACCTAGTTGTCATTAACCAACAGGAAACTCTCGGATGAGTCATTCAATGGTTATCCAATAACTACCAGTATATCACTCTTTGGTGCCTACAGCAGCCATGATTAATAGATTTCCCAACATTTGGAGAGCATTACGTACTCTGGTCTTAGTAGATATATCGATATCCTTTCTTGAAACATCTTGACTAAGAGTATTTAAGTTAAAATGTTATTTTATATTGTGATTAAGTAATCATGGTTGGAACTATTTGCAACTGTAATCACATAATATTTCGTTCAAGGATTTTATTTATTTATATACTTTAAATTAATTATTCAATTAATTATATCACTATATAACAAAGTATATAACAGAAATCAAATAACCTAACTATGAACAAAATTGGTTAAATAGCTTGATGTAACGAATTACATAAATTTCTTTAAGGCATACTCATAACTCTATTACTCCCTACTCAGAAGTACTCTTTTGAATAAATCACTTCTTTAGCAATTCGTTTACTTGCACCGCTAGTTTATTGCTCTTTGGTTATCACCTATCACACAGGCATAACATCGAGCTAGCATTCTTCGTAAGATCGATACAGAAATCGAACTATATATTGGTGATAATCCTATAACCTCCTAAAAAATGTCGAGATACTCATAATTGGTGCTAAAGACAACTTATCATGCGGGATCTCGAGTGGATACATAAAGCTAACCATTATCGTATCCTCGGGCATGCAGCACAAGTCTAGCTTACATCCATTGTCACTCACCATCATCACCAATAACCTCTCATAGTAGAGTATTAATCCTTTTCTAGGAGGTCATTCTATCCCCAACATAATCTCAAACCTGAAAAAATTAAATACAAACAAATCACAAGCAAACATGCATCAATAACTCGATAATATGGCGTCATGTCAAACCACACTCAAATTAAATGCATCTTCCATGGGGTTAGACACCACCAAGGGTTTGTCTACTAGGCCAGGTCACAACTCTAACCTATCTACCAAGTCACTAAAAATAAATGAATGTGATGCTCCCGTAATAAACAAAATATGAACATGTCCATTATAAACGCAAAGCATACCTTGGATCGTGGTGCCTTTCCCGTTCTCCTTCACTAATGGAGCATTGGATGAGTTGGGAATAACATTTAGTATATAAAATTTCACCACCTTCCCATACTTAGTTGATTTTGGATATTCCTTCTTGATGTGCCCAAGTTTATCAATTACTAGAGATATTTACCTTATTTTAGCAGCTATAGCAGATTGGATCAAATTTTCCATTCTTTTGCCCCCTCCTTGCTTTGTAGTTGCTTCTTTCTGTTATTGTTTTAGGGTTGCTTCCCATCATTGTTGTATTTTCGCACAAAGGATATTTCAAATTATCTTACAAAACTAATAGATCTTAATAATCATATAATTTTGAAGAACAATCATTCAACAAACAAATACACGCACATAAAAAGACAATAAAAAGTGATCTTGTCGAACTCCACATAGAAGTTACAACTAAAAAATTGTAGCATCCACTTAAAAAAAATTAAAACCTCTACTAAAACTCTATCATAACCATTTGATAAATCATACTGACAGTAATAATGTATCAATAACCATACATCACTGAATATTTATTGTACATGTCAGATTAGAAATTTTCCTAAATACATGTCAGACACTTTAACTAAACCATAAAAGTATGTTTTATTATACTCAGGAGCATGATGGGAATTACCACAATGAAGAATCAGAATTAAGGGAGGATATTGCAGTTAATCCCGATTCTTAGCTAGATAAGTGGTCAAAGTAGTGCTTTGTTTGTTATTTTATTTTGCTTTGTGCTCCACGTCTGTGAGAGTGGCACTGTTTTAGGAGTTCATTGCTTGTTCTTTTATCTATTTAAAATGTTTTATCTGTTTTCAGCTTGGTAAGAGAAAATAAGTTCATTCGAAAAGCTTTCTGTTCTTTTTAATTTTCTGCTTGCTTTATTGAAATACATCTTCTGTCTTGTCTGACACTGGTATTAGAGCCTGGTTCATAAGCTAATAACATGAACGACAAAGTCCAAATTTCCCTTCCAGTCTTAAATGTGAAAAATTACATTCGATGGAGCACACAAATGAGAGTGATTCTTGACTACCACGAATTGCTACCTATCGTGGAGATTGGAGTTCCAATGCTTGCCACAAGTGCGAATGAAACACAGAAGGCTGCTCATCATGAGCTGGTGAAGAAGGACAAAAAGGCTCTGTATCTCATTCATCAAGGAATGAATGATGAAGTTTTTGAGAAGATAGCATCCGCAACTTCAGCGAAGCAAGCATGGGATACGCTGAGTACATCATTCAAAGGAGAAGAAAAGGTTAAAAAGGTGAAACTTCAAACTTTACGACGTCAGTATGAATTATTGCAAATGGAGTCATCTGAAAGTGTTATTGATTTTATAAGTCGAGTTCTTTCTTTGACAAATAAGATAAAAATACATGGAGAAGAGTATGCAGATCAGAATAAAGTAGAGAAGATTGTGCGAACGCTCACACCATGTTTTGAGCATATTGTGGTGGTAATAGAAGAAGCTCATGATCTGTCTGAGATGACTGTTGATGAATTATTCGGAACTCTACAAGCCCACGAAAAACGCTTGAATGAGAAACATATTGAGAAGCCCCTCGAGCAAGCATTCCAAAGCCAAGTTTCCACCAAGTGGGAACAAAGTAATGCAACCAAAGCTAACAGTGGATCTCGTGGTGGAGGACGAGGACGTGGATATCACTACAGCAATAGAGGACGTGGTGGTCAGAATCATAATCATGAAGGTAGGGGTAATCAGAATAATGACCAAGAAAGACCAAATCAAATCCACCAACATAACTCTAACTTTAGGAGGCGTGATCGTGGACGTAATAGAGGAAGATATGAGTCTTTAGTTGAATGCTATTCATGTCATAATTTTGGTCATTATGTAAGTGAATGCAGAAGCAAAGAAAGCAATCAGGTTGCAAATTGTGCACAAGAAAGTGATGATGATGGAAATCATGCGTTGTTGATGGTTACCACGACAAGTGAAATGCAGAACTACAACACATGGTTCCTTGACATGGGCTGTACCAATCATATGTGTGGAAAAAAGGAACTCTTCATAGAGCTTGACGATTCAGACCGCTCTAATGTGAAGTTTGCTGATGATAGCACCATACCGGTGATGGGAAAAGAAAAGGTTTTGATCAAACTTGAAAACGGTGACCATAGGTACATTTCTATTGTGTTTTATGTACCGGATATGAAGAGTAATTTGATAAGCATGGGCCAGCTGTTGGAAAAGGGGTATGTGATGAATTTATCCAACAATTCTCTTTCCGTTGTTGATAAAAAAGGTACACTTGTTCTCAAAGCCCCGCTTACAAAAAATCGTATGTTTAGAATTGATATTGCTAGTGATGTATATACTTGTCTTAATGCTGTAATGAAAGACGAGTCTTGGTTGTGGCACCTTCGGTTTGGTCATTTGAGTTTTCGCGGTTTAAAAATGCTTGCTGAAGGAAATATGGTGAAAGGACTGCCAAGTATACACCACCCTGAACAGTTTTGTGAAGCTTGCACTCTTGGAAAACATAGTAGATTTCCTTTTGTAGCTGGAAAGAACCAGCGAACTGCACAACCACTAGAACTCGTTCACTCAGATGTGTGCGGACCAATGAGTATCATGTCAAACGGTAACAATATGTACTTTCTTACATTCATTGATGATTTTACTAGAAAAACTTGGGTTTATTTTCTGCACAGAAAATCTGAAGTGCTTGAGTACTTTAAGAAATTTAAGGCTCATGTTGAAAGGCAAAGTGGCCACCTTATTAAAACTCTTAGAACGGATGGTGGCGGTGAATATATTTCCAAAGAATTCACTATGTTTTGTGAAGAACATGGAATAAAACATGAAATTAATTTTCCTTACACCCCACAACACAACGGGGTTGCTGAAAGAAAGAATCGAACCATAATGAATATGGCAAGAAGCATGCTAAAGGCCAAAGGTATGCGAAATTCCTTTTGGGGTGAAGCTGTCTCATGTCCTGTTTACTTGATAAATAGGTCCCCAACAACAAATGTTCAAAATATCACACCCGCCGAAGCATGGAGTGGTCATAAGCCAAGTGTAAAGCACCTTAAGGTCTTCGGTTCCATTGCATATGCTCATGTTCCTTCTGAAACGAGAAGAAAGTTGGATGATCGAGGTGAGAAGGCTATCTTTGTTGGCTATGTGAATGGTTGATATAAGTTGTTTAATCCGGAGACAAATAAAGCGACGTTGAGCAGAGATGTCATTTTTGCCGAAGATGAAGCCTGGACATGGAGCGTGAATCAGCAAGGGAGTTCCTCAAGGCACTCAATTTCCATTTTTGAGGAAGATGAAGACTATGATGTTTCTATAAATGAAAAAATTCCAGAAAATGATGTTATACAAGATCAACAACATCTTGAAACTGGAAGACCAAGGAGACAGCGACAACAATCTGTTCTCTTACGGGATTTTGAGGTACATTATGATAATACTATTAATGATGATGGAGACTTGGTGCATTTCTCAATGTGTGCACATTTGGAACCCGTGACATTTGAGGAGGCAATTCAAGATCATAAATGGCTGAATGCAATGAATGAAGAATTGGAAGCAATTGAAAAGAAGAATACATTGGAACTTACTACAATTCCACCAGGTCATAAGGCGATTGACGTTAAATGGGTTTTCAAGACAAAAATGAAACCAAATGGTGAAGTAGAGAGATACAAGGCGAGGTTGGTTGCAAAGGGCTTCGAGCAACGATCTGGTCATGACTTTCAAGAGGTATATTCTTCTGTTGCTCGAATGGAATCAATTAGAGTTATGATTGCTTTGGCTGCACAAAATCATTGGAAAATCCATCAAATGGGTTTTAAGTCTGCTTTTCTTAATGGTACACTTAAAGAAGAAGTTTTTGTTAAACAACCTCCGGGGTTTTTGAAGAATGGAAGAGAGAATAAAGTGTACAAATTAAACAAAGCATTGTACGGTTTAAAGCAAGCACCTCGAGCTTGGAACAAGCACATAGATTCTGTTTTTCACAATATGGGATTCCAAAGGTGCCCATCTGAACACGGCGTGTATGTGAAGGTTAATAATTCTGGTGATTTATTGTTACCGTGTCTTTATGTTGATGACTTGATCTTTACGGGTAATAATGTCAAGGTGATTGAGGATTTTAAGGTGTCTTTGATTCGTAAGTTTGAAATGAAAGATCTTGGCTTAATGTCATATTTTCTTGGCATGGAAGTGTTTCAAGGAGAAGATGGAATTTTTGTTTCACAAAAGAGGTACTGGAGAATTTTTAAAGAAATTTCATATGCATGATTGCAATCCAGTAAGAACACCAGTAGAGGTTGGCACAAAATTGTCAAGAGAAGGTGACGATGCACATGTTGATCCTACTTACTTCAAGCATATTGTTGGAAGTTTGAGATATCTCACATGCACAAGACCTGACATTGCATATGGAGTTGGATTAATCAGCAAGTTTCAACAGTGTCCTCGTCAATCTCACATGCAAATTGCAAAGAGAATCATGCGATGCATAAAAGGCACATATGATTATGGCTTATTTTATTCCTCTTCTAACAATTGTTCTCTTGTAGGCTATTCTGATAGTGATTGGGGAAATGTAACGACCCGTAAATTTAACTGGTTTTAATAACGTTATTAACTGAAATTTTGTGAAACTTTAAATAATAAAATTTTGAAATATAAATTTGATATTTGGAATACGTCTAACTGAACATAGCAAACTGTAAATTTTCATCTAAAAATATGAAAGTTTATTTTATTATGTAATTCTATTTCAATTTATATCAATTAATATTTGATGATAATAAAATGTTTTCGAAACCTGAATATTTTTATAGAGAAAAATTGTAAATCATCTTCTAAGCAAGACGTCATTTTTCGTTTTTCCAAATTCGAACTTCTTTAGCTCCGTCGATCTTATTTTTATGCGTTTTTGCTACATTTTCCACTAGTAGAAAATTCAAATTTTTATAATTTAATCGTACCGCTGATATCTGTATACCATTTTGATCGTCTCGTCGTGCTGATCTCCATAGTATATTCATTCATGTATTTCGGCTCTGATACGCGGTGAAATCCACGAAACAATTTCTGTATCGGTCCGCATTTGGGCTTTTGGGCTCTGTGTCTACTCAAATTGTCTACCGTGCAATCTAACAGACACTTGCTTTCAATCATTTGACCGAATTCAAGTCATTACCTTCTCTATTCCTATGGTTTAATATATAATATATAAATTTAGTACTTACGTTTGCATTCCTTTATTTGCTAACCTGCTCGTGCCCATATATTTGTTTGCTTCCTCCACCTTTCTGAAAACTGCTCCACCATTATTTTTTCCATATGCATGTGAACTCAAATGCCACTTTCCCCTAGCCACCATCTCCATGCTTTCTGCCTCCACCATGCCACATGACACACGCCACATACAGTAGTTCCTGCCTTCCCGATTGCCAGCCCATACGCCTATAGCTTACCCATTCCAAACAGCCACCTTTGCCCATACCCTTCCCCACCATTTCACACTGCTCTGACCAAATCCCATTGCCTCTTTCCCATGCAAAAACCGGAGCTCTTCACAGCGCCTGCAACCAAAGTCAAAACCACGCCTCCATTGCTTTACAACCTGACCCATTAGCAGTCGCTTCCTAGAACTGTAGATCCGTCATCTCCTTTTTTCGTCCATGTCCATCATCCACCAGCCTCGATAGCAAAAAGTCCACCTTTAGCAACCCACGGATCTGAACCGAAGCATTACATGCCTCAATCCCCTATCCAAATCTGCAACCCCAAACCCTCTTTCCCATCCACCCATTTCACCACGGCTTCCTATATCCTATCTTCTTCTCCGTTTGTCTATTTAACAAAAAAAAGAAAATGTCCAAATGGGAAACAATCAGCTTGCAGCCTTCCACATATGGTTGCCATTCCATCAACATAAGCTTGTAGTCTTCTTTTATATAAAAGTAAGTAAGTATAAAGTGTATATATGTATGTGTGTTTAGGTGTTTCGTTATATTTATATGTTGCTATTAGAAGGAAAGTATGTGGTTTTTATATAAGCAATACATAGAATTTGTTGAAATATAATTTTATATAGCTTATAGCTTTTGTATGTATATAACATAGTAAGTATACATATGTTTTGTAAGTTGATATTTTTTTTTATGTTTTATATTGTTCGTATGTATATAAGTTGGTAGATATAGAGTGCATGCCAGTAATACATAGTACAAATGAGCTATATGGTTTGTTGTATATGGCTATAATAGTTTTATATGTATATAAGGTCTGTTTATATGTAAAAGCCATATAAGCTCTGTATATATATGTTATATTATTTTATATAAGTCTACTACTATCTACATATGTATATTAGTATATAAGTCTTCCTATATTTGTGTTTTGATTTCAAGTTGTATAAAGTTGTTCGACTATTTAAGTTATATATGTATATACTATATATTTTATATGTGTCATACATTTTGATATAAGTTGTATAGTTGTATTCCTGAGTTTTGGATAATCTGTTGTAAAGATATAAATTTATAAAGTTTATGACCTATTTGCTATATATATAAATTATATAAGTTATATTCTGTAATTGATATAAAAAGTATATATATAGTTTATATAAGATAGTGTTTTATGTGGTATATATATACATGTGATATGTTTATATAAGTATTTATTTCAAAATATATTATATATATACATGTTTGATTTTTTTTATATGTGTTGATTTTTATTTACATATATATTTATTTTATTTTAATATTCGTTTTAAATTAAAACATTGATATTCAAAAATATATATTTTATTTTAAATATATGTTTCAAATTTGAATTTTAAAACTTTATATATGTAATTATATCTCGTTTCATCGATCTCATGCCATCTTGAATTGCATTCCCATTATTCAATTTGTCGCAGCAATTCCTTGCTTGTCGTTATTCCGTGTGTGTATCTGTGTTTGTATCATCTTCTCGTTCATCTCTCTAACCTCGAAAGGTGAGAAATCACTCACGGTCAATGTTCTTTTATTTATTAAATTTAATTTCAATTGAAACGACAATTGAAATATACTGTTGTTAGCTATTTACACCGTTATATATGTTATTACTTGTATCGGTTCACCTGTGACATCTGACACCTTTATCTGTTATTTATATTGATGATATATGCATGTTATATTATTATCATATCTGTTATCACTCTGCAAGTTCCCTGTTAGTATAGAATCACTATGGGTTGAAATGATACATACCCGAACAAACTGCAGAATAGGAGAAGATCGTTATGGGTTGAAATGATAAACCCAAGCGATTTTCATTGGCGTTGAAGTTGGGATTACGGGTTGAAATGACATATATATACCCGTATATATTAAAATTATTTATTAAAATGATAAATATCTATATTACTTGACAACGGGATAGGTAATTATATACAGACACCATTGTCATATATATATATATATATATATATTTTTTGAAAATGATTTCTTGGAAAGAATTATATGGTTTTATACAAATATTGATTTTTAATATTATATAAATGATTATTTTATGTATAGTAAAATTCTTGATTTTAAGCTATATAGTGAATTTGATATATATATATATATGGAATTATCAATTCTTGTTTTGAAATGTTTGAATATATAAAGCTTGAAATTATTGAAATTGAAATGGTTTATTTTGTGGTTAAAAATATGTATTTGAAATCGATATAGTTTGAAATGGTTTATTGAGAAACTGAAATAAATTAAAATTGATGATTTGGGATTTGATTAAATTTGAAATTTGGAAATTGAGTTGATTTGAATCGATTTATAAAATTTGAGAAAGCTATTTTATTATATGTTATCCCGCTTTTTGGCAAAGCCGTGATACCAAAAGATCGGTCGAAAACCAAAGACAGTTCATCTCAAAGATTGGTTGTACTTTGCTTCACCATAGATATCGATGAATTTTGTCCGAGCCCGGATCAGGCTACAATTGATAGGACATGACAGGCAAAGCCATGAGAGCCAGTGTTTTAAATTTCAGGTTAATTGGAGTTCTTATGAACGAGATATGATCGATGCAAGTTAGCCAAAGTATGTTGTTCGAACCCATCAAAAAGTTGAGGAGATGCTCATTTCGAATCCATAGGATTCGTATCCATCACTGTTTGTCTTGTTCGAATCCATCGGTTTGCATATGCTTCGAGTCGATCGAGTTCGAACCGATCAGGCATGATATCGGTCAGTTCGAATCGATCGGTTTCGAATCGATCAGATGGACATCCACTCAGCACGTTCGTATCCACTGAGTTCGAGAAGTTCGAGTCCATCATGCGTATCCATCGGCATACCCTACTTCGAATCGATCGGTCTCGTGCCCAAGCACTGCTTCGTATCGATCGTCCTCGCATCCATCAAGAGTGTCATATCATTACTTCGTATGCATGAAATCTGCCCTGTTCGTATCCACTTGGTTCGTCTCGATCCCCTTCGTATCGATCCATGATTCGAATCCATCGATGTGAACTGGGTCGTGGCACACGATACGAACGAAGCGAAATTCATGGATGCGAAGCGGTCAACTCAGAGAAAAAATAGGATCGATGCGAGGAGTGCGCGCCACGTCACCAAAGAACCATGTGACAAGGTCGATTCAAACGTATCGATTCGAACTGATGGGTTCGAACCAAACAGCCAACCGAAACATATCAACTCGAATCGATCATATCTACCAAACCACGCGGCCAAATGCAATGAAAGTTTCACAGTAGCTTCCATACAAGGTAAAGTTTGTTCCTGCCAAGTTTCAGCTCGATTGGGTCATTTTTTCGATCGATTCGAATGGAGTTTGAATCGATCTCAGATCGAGTCGAAACTTGGTGAGGTCGGTCGCGTGGGCCCACTCACGTGCCAGAGAAAGTCTCCCGAAGTTTGAGCTAGATCTGGGCCTCCCACGCCTATAAATAGCACCCTGAAGCCTTCAGAAAAGGGGATCTTTTGGCCATTCAACGTCCAGACTCTGCCAGATTCAATTCCATACTTCATTATCGCTGTTGTAATCATATTTGAAAGCTATCATCAATTGTAATCCGCTGTAATCGATTGGAATCATCAAGTTAATCAATAAAGACATAAGCTTCAGAGTGGACGTAGGCAAGATCGCCGAACCACTATAAATCTTGTGTTTGTGATTGTTATTTGTGAATTATTGTGATTGTTATTGCATAGATCTGAATTCTATATTGATTGTTGTTGATTTGTGTTCATAAATGGGTGCTTTCATGATATTGGGTGTTTGTGACCAATTTTGGCGCAAATATTTTGGTGCTTCCACTGAGAAAAGCTGATTCGGGAGAAGTTGAATTTGAAGACTTAAGAATTCAGATCTAAAAGCTATGACAAGACAAACAAGTAAGAGACAAAGGCCAGAGAGGAGTGAACATCAAGGAAGTCAAGAGGCTTCCTCAGGAGCGAATCAAGCGTCGATCTTCATCACTAGGGACGAGATGGAGACAATGATGAAGAAACAAGAGGAGTTGATCTAGAGTTTATTTCAACAGATAGGACGACTTGGAGCACAGAATAGAGAAGCGGATGGAGTTCAAAACGGAGTAGGACCGTCCGGCGTAGCACCTGAACTAGAGGGCACGCACATGGAGAATGTTGATCCAATCTCGGAGAGAGAGAGAGGTACATCTGCGCAACCTGGGAGTAGCAGAGGAGTGAACGCTCAGTCAAGGGGGCAGACCCCAGAGTTCCCTCGTGAACTTAGGGGGCAGGTTGAGAGTGTGGAACGAAGATTGCGTCTCGGAGATAATGACAGATTGGCGGAGATGGTTAGAAGAGCTATGAGAGGCGGTTTGGTAAACAAGGATTTGGAGGATGTTAATAGGAGTCCTTTTACTCAAGCAATCAGACGAGCTAGGAACCCACTGGATTTCAAGTTACCATCGTTGGACATATATAACAGGAGAACGGACCCCACGGTTCATCTGACGAAGTATATGAGGTATATGGAAGTGCTGGGGGCATCAGAGGAGGTTATGGCCCGGTGCTTTCCATTGCACTTGGCGGATATTGCAGCGTTATGGTTCAGGCAACTAGAGAGTGGATCTATCGGAACATGGAATGATTTAACTAAGAGATTTATGAGGCAATTCAGGATTCACATTGCGAGACCCAAGAATGTGATGACTTTGGCAACCCTAAAGCAGAAAGCCGGAGAGACTTTGAGGAGTTATCTAACGCGATTCAATGCAGCAGCAGCTTCGGTGGATCGAGCAGATCCATCTATGGTGGTGATGGCACTGTGTCCGGAGTAGCCGACGGCACAGAGTTCAAAAATTCATTAACCAAAGATCCGCCTGTGGATCTAGGGGAATTCTACGACGAAGCAGAAAAGTTTTTACGATTAGAGGATGCGAATGCAGAAAGAGAAGAAGGAGAGGTAATAGAAGTTTATGTGCTTAAAGACAAAAAGCCTCTCGAAAAGGACTCAGGCAAGGATAAAGGAAAACGAAAGGCTGAGGATAGTGGTGATGGGTCAAAGCGACTGCGGAGAGAGGCACGATTCACCACCTATTCAGAGCTGAATGAGAGTTTGGAGCGAATCTACCAAGATACACGAGAGCAAGTTCTGTACCGTAGGCCAATACGAAGGGACCCCACTGTTGACGAGAGAAAATCAGACAGATATTGCTTATTCCACAAACTGAACGGTCATAACACTAACGACTGTAGGCATCTAAAGGATGAGGTAGAAGGGCACATCAGGATTGGTATGCTGCTTCAGTATGTGAGGAGACGAGCTCCAGCGGTAGAGCTAGAGCGGCCACCGTCTATATCAGCTTGGGGTAACCTTGAACTAGGACATCGTATGGTTATCAATTAATTGAAATAACGATGAACAAGTAGTAAACCTCTCACTAACGTGGGTTAATCATTTACACATATACGAGATCATGAACGGTCCACAGGCATGCTCTGAATGGCTATTAACCCTATCGTTGTGAAAATTTACACTTTGACATCCTTGCTTTGCTTTTGTTTCGTTTTGATTTGGATATTTAGACTTTGTTTGTTTGGACATTTCTGTTTTAAAACTCATCGGTTGAATGGATATTTGGTTCGGATAATTCTGAAATGGCTAAGCTACTCACACATGTATGGGGTCGCGAACGGTCCTTAGGCATGCTCTGAGATGGCGATATGCCGCCCTGACAAACGATCCAGGGACCCACTCGAACATGAACCTGGTATCAACAATACCAAGCCCCCCCTCCCCCTCCCCCCCGGGCACACTTATTCGCCTCCAATAGGCACATAAACGATCCAGGAACTCACCCGAACGTGACCCTGGCATCGATAATACCAAGCCCTCCCGGGCATACTTTCTCGCCTCGAACGACATCCGACCGCGAACGGTCACAATTCGCCTCGAACGGCACCCGACCTCGACCGGTCACAACTCGCCCCGAACGGCACAACTCACCTCACCTCAAATGGCTCGATCACGAACGGTTGTCATTTGAGGTCCGCCACTTGACCGCGCATGGTCGCACTTCACCTCAAATGGCTCGATCCCGAACGATCGTCATTTTAAGTTAGGCGCTTGACCATGAACGGTCGCATGTCGTCTCAAATATCTTGATCCCAAACGGTCGCCATTTGAGGTCACATAAAACTGTTAATTCCTTTGCAGGACATCAACAGGATATGAACATCCAGCTCATGGCATTACAAAACACGCCTTCCTACCGCAAGGCATATTTTGGGGGGCAAATGTTATCCCGCTTTTTGGCAAAGCCGTGATACCAAAAGATCGGTCGAAAACCAAAGACAGTTCATCTCAAAGATTGGTTGTACTTTGCTTCACCATGGATATCGATAAATTTTGTCCGAGCCCGGATCAGGCTACAATTGATAGCATATGACAGGCAAAGCCATGAGAGCCAGTGTTCCAAATTTCAGGTTAATTGGAGTTCGTATGAACGAGATATGATCGATGCAAGTTAGCCAAAGTATGTTGTTCGAACCCATCAAAAAGTTGAGGAGATGCTCATTTCGAATCCATAGGATTCGTATCCATCACAGTTTGTCTTGTTCGAATCCATCGGTTTGCATATGCTTCGAGTCGATCGAGTTCGAACCGATCAGGCATGATATCGGTCAGTTCAAATCGATCGGTTTCGAATCGATCAGATGGACATCCACTCAGCACGTTCGTATCCACTGAGTTCGAGCAGTTCGAATCCATCATGCGTATCCATCGGCATACCCTACTTTGAATCGATCGGTCTCGTGCCAAACACTGCTTCATATCGATCGTCCTCGCATCCATCAGGAGTGCCAGATCATTACTTCGTATGCATGAAATCTGCCCTGTTCGTATCCACTTGGTTCGTCTCGATCCCCTTCGTATCGATCCATGATTCGAATCCATCGATGTGAACTGGGTCGTGGCACACGATACGAACGAGGCGAAATTCATGGATGCGAAGCGGTCAACTTGGAGAAAAAATAGGATCATTGCGAGGAGTGCGCACCATGTCACCAAAGAACCACGTGACAAGGTCGATTCGAACGTATCGATTCGAACTGATGGGTTCGAACCAAACAGCCAACCGGAACATATCAACTCGAATCGATCATATCTACCAAACCACGCGGCCAAATGCAATGAAATTTTCACAGTAGCTTCCATACAAAGTAAAGTTTGTTCATGCCAAGTTTTAGCTCGATTGGGTCATTTTTTTGATCGATTCGAATGGAGTTCGAATCGATCTCAGATCGAGTCGAAACTTGGTGAGGTCGGTCGCGTGGACCCACTCACGTGCCAGAAAAAGTCTCCCGAAGTTTGAACGAGATCTGGGCCTCCCACGCCTATAAATAGCACCCTGAAGCCTTCACAAAAGGGGATCTTTTGGCCATTCAACATCTAGACTCTGCCGGATTCAATTCCATACTTCATTATCGCTGTTGTAATCAGATTTGAAAGCTATCATCAACTGTAATCCGCTGTAATCGATTGGAATCATCAAGTTAATCAATAAAGACATAAGCTTCAGAGTGGACGTAGGCAAGATCACCGAACCACTATAAATCATGTGTTTGTGATTGTTATTTGTGAATTATTGTGATTGTTATTGCATATATCTGAATTCTATATTGATTGTTGATGATTTGTGTTCATAAACGGGTGCTTTCACGATATTGGGTGTTTGTGACCAATTTTGGCGCAAACATTATATAAGATATTTTAAATTATATTTGAAACTATTTATATATGTTGCTTTATAAATTTATTTCATATAAACTATTTTAATATAAATTATTTTTATATAAACTATTTTAAATTATAACTATTTTATATAAACTATTTTATTATATATACTATTATATTTAAACAGATGAGTGGGAAGTGTTATAATTTCAAGCATTATGATTTCTAAATTTTGATTTCCAAAGTATTATGATTAACAAAGTGTTTGATGAAAGAACGTTGTTTAAATTTAAGTAAATTATTAAATTAAGTTTTTAAATTATTTAATAATTAAATAAAATTGAATTCTTTAATAAGTGAAATTAATTTTTTTTAATAAGCGAAATTGAGTTTCGGTAATAATTAAGTTTTGAAATTTATTTAAATTAAATAAGTATATAAGTGAAATTGAATTTCTTTAATAAGAAACAAAATGTGATTGATGGAAATCAATATGATACTTGTAATTTAAAGAATTTAATTTGACAAATTTTATTTATTTCAATTTATAAGTTTTGATATAATGTAGGCAAACTTGAGTGTTTGATTTAATGAATTGGAAATTCAATTGAAATTATTTTGAAATGATAAATTTACTTAATTTAAATGATTACTAAATGAATCCATCAATGAATTTAAATTGTTTTGAATGTCAAATTAACTTAATTTAAATGATTATGGAATGAAATGTATACATGAATTTAAATCAATATTTGAATTGTTTTGAATAAAAAATTTAAGTTGAATTATAGAGTTTTGAAATGGTAAATTTAGAAGTTTCGAAACGTAAATTTATAGGAATTGATATGGAAAGACAAATGGAATGCTGGCTTTCAAATTCTAAGTGAGATTGAAATTGGCTTGGTTTTTGAAATTTATTAAACGACCAATCGGTGTAATAATTATGAAAGTTATTAAAGAAACCGGGATCGGTTATGGACATACTCTCTGTCTAAACTGAAAACCACTTTAATAACTATACGCGGAGTGTGATCCAGAGTGGTTGGAATGATGTACGTGATGACTGAAGAAAGAGAACGATAATGGATGACCTTGACACTTGTGTCAAATTGGAAATGACTAAAACAGGAGTCGTGCCGGGCCAAATGGGGTTAGTCGCCTCGAGCAAACACACTTCTTCGTAAACTACTCATTACTTGTTATTGATTGGTGCGCACCCTTGAATCGGGAGTGTTGTTTTGCGGTATTGCGATCGTTGCGGCGATGCGTTCTCACCAGTCCGGATCAGGCAAACGGTAGTTTCACTACCTTGGGTATTGCCTCATGTGCCTTGTCATACTTGTATCCCAATACGCGACCACTACAATTTGTTTTGTGTTATATCTATGGAGTACTCCCTGATATCCCACTAGTTTACGGTAGAGTTTACAGTGCTGTATAGACTATGACGCTTATATAAAATGTGTGAAGGGGGATAATGGTAACGCCTTAACGCTATTTTGATACTTTATATTACTAATAGGCATTATCTACTTAGCGTATAATACTACATAGTATATAGTTTAACGGATCCTTAGAGGATGGTTATCCCAAAGATCCTTTGAGTTACTTGTATTTCAGATGTTATTTCACTTGAGTTGGATTTATTGATATAAGACTGTTAATCCTGACTCGAGTTTTTTGTGTTTTGCTTTACGCTCGGGTCAGAACGAGTGTAGCAGTATTCGAGACTCACCTTTGGAGTTGGAGCTTCGCTTGGAGATCCAGCTATCTATCCAGCTTTCAGATATTCAGTTGATTCCAGTGATGTACTCTGATCTTGTATTTGACTATTGTATTCGAGACTTCTATATGTCTTGTTTAACTTTGTTTTTTATATATATATATGCTTCATGAACTACTATTCTTTTGTTTCTGCTGCATATTGTTATATTACTCTATGTCTGTGATTATGTGATTATCTATTTATTGTATATACTGAGTTTTGCCAGATATAAACTTACAATATGGTATTTTAAGCAATTCAGTTCCGACATTTTTGGATGCGAATGGTTGAAAATACCAGGTCGTTACATTTGGTATCAGAGCTTTGGCTCTAGGCAAAATTTAGCATATTTAGTAAATTTTGTTAAGGAATCACTTTTGTTCGAGCTTGAATTTCTTCTTTTCACTCAATCTCCTTTGAATTTTGGAACATTCCCTATGGTTCCAAAATCCATTCGTGTCCCTCACCATTCGTCTTCTTCTAATTCTGGAGTATCCCATAACTCCACTTCGAATGATCTTTATAACGAGTCGGCGGTCTTGCCAATCTCAAATTGATTTATAAAGGGGTAAAACTCCTTTACAATAGACATCCTTTTACTGGAGATTTCTGTATCCTCGGTTTATGATGCTATCTATCTCCTGCTATGCCTGAATTCTATCTCTTGAGATCTGATGTCGATTTGCCTCAGATTCTACATCGATCTTATTCGTGAAGTTATGGTCGACCCGGTTAAGGTTGTCCGCGAATTATATAAACTTATCCATCTTCCTACTTGTTATTAAAATCATCTTATCTTGTTTCGAACCTATCTTCGAATCAAAATTTTCTTTGATTTGAGTCCATCAAATTTGAGTCTTTATCCTTTCTTTGAAACCTATTCTTGTATTGTCAAGCGAGGAAGTGTCCTTGTAAATTAATATTTAAAATGTTATATATATTGTGTTATTTGAGTTGTTGATGTTGATTTGGTTTTTCGATCGATTCGTCTGATCAACGCTATCGTAGGATTTCCAAAACACTTGAACGGAGCAAACTGACACAATATTGTCTCAAATGGATAAATTTAATAAAGTTTGTATGATTATATTATAAATATAAGTATGAATTTTCTGTAACTAAACTGTTAATAAATTGATTGTTGAAACGATAATATTTGATTATCATTTATTGTTTTGTAAACCATTGACTATTGCAATATAAATAAATGAATTTATAAAACTTGGGTATAATTTGATTAAAATTTAAATTGAATTTGAGAATTTAATTTCCGATAATTTCAAACTATGGTTTTTAAGTTTAAAATGTATATTATTTAAAATATTTTCAAATAGAAATGGTTTTCAAAGAATTTTTGATTAAATTAGAGCCCTTCTCTTTTGTCGCTGGAAAATAATTTCAGTGATGGTGGTCGCATCATCTATATTCATTTTCGAGTTTCGAAGTGGAGAGACCATTCGGTAGCTTTGTTGCTCTTTTGTTTGGAAAATGAATTTGATTTGAACTTCTTATGAATGACTTGATTTATAATATATATTATATATAAGTATTCGGTTATAGATTTGATTTGATATATAATATATATTTATTTCTAAATTGTTTGAATTTAATCAGAAATTTAATTCTTAATTTTTATTAAAGTATGATTTCAATTATTAAATGAAGCCAAAATTCTGAATAAACATTTTAACTTAAGATAATCGAATTGGAGAATTTATTTGAATAATACCCGATTTCTTTCTAATACTATTTACCCAAATTATCCAGAAGTTGAATATGTAATTGGATAATATACAATACAAAATGATTTTATAAATAAATTTGAGTGCGTGTAATAAATGTTATACACTTAAATTTTAGGTGCATTTTACTATAAGGACAAATTTTGCGGTCCAATTAGTTTCTAGGACACACATCCACAGAAATTAATTTCAAGGCCAAAATTGGAAGAATAATTAATTTTAAGGACAAAGTCGGCTGTCCAATTACTTTCAAGGACATAATTTCAAAGTTTTTTTTAGCCTTAGAAACTAATTATTTTGCATTTTGTCCTTAAAAGTAATTGTTTCAGTTGTGTGTCCTACAAACTATTTCACTTGCTAAAGAGGCCCTTGTGGCTAATTTCCACTAAATTTTAATTATAAAATGTTAATGGAGATAAATAGAAAGATAAGTTAATAGAATAATAAATACGATCAATAAAATAAATTCTGTTTTGATGGAATTAATAAATTGAAATAAAACAAACTTAACGAAATATCTTGAATTAATCAAATTAAATTGAATTTTGTTTTGAAAGAAACCCTTTTGTATCTAACATTAATAAATGTTAAATTAAATCAATTTATTGGAAACCTTGAATTTAAAACCCAATTGTGAAATATAAATTTATTGAAATTGAAATTTATATGGTTGAACTAATTGTTTTATTTTGTTTTCAACCTATTTTCTTTCTGGTTGTTTCTATTCTCCTACCACCTTCTTTTTCAGGGATGAAAAGTTTTGAGTGGGGGAGACTGTAACGACCCGTAAATTTAACTGGTTTTAGTAACGTTATTAACTGAAATTTTGTGAAACTTTAAAAATAAAATTTTGAAATATAAATTTGATATTTGGAATACATCTAATTGAACATAGCAAAATGTAAATTTTCATCTAAAAATAGGAAAGTTTATTTTATTGTGTAATTCTATTTGAATTTATAATAGTTAATATTTGATGATAATAAAATGTTTTCGAAAACTGAATATTTTTATAGAGAAAAATTGTAAATCACCTTTTGAGCAAGACGTCATTTTTCGTTTTTTCAAATTCGGACTTCTTTAGCTCCGTCGATCTTATTTTTCTGCGTTTTTGCTGCATTTTCCGCTAGTAGAAAATTCGAATTTCTATAATTCAATCATACCGCTAATATCTATATACCATTTTGATTGTCTCGTCGTGCTGATCTCCATAGTATATTCGTTCCTGTATTTCGGCTCTGATACGCGGTGAAATCTGCGAAACAATTTCCGTATCGTTCTGCATTTGGGCTTTTGGGCTCTGTGTCTACTCAAATTGTCTACCGTGCAATCTAACAGCCACTTGCTTTCAATTATTTCACCGAATTTAAGTCATGACCTTCTCTATTCCTATGGTTTAATATATAATATATAAATTTAGTATTTACGTTTACATTCCTTTATTTGCTAACCTGCTCGTGCCCATATATTTGTTTGCTTCCTCCACCTTTTTGAAAACTGCTCCACCATTATTATTTTCCATTTGCCTGTGAATTCAAACGCCACTTTCCCCTAGCAACCATCTCCATGCTTTCTGCCTCCCCCATGCCACATGACACACGCCACATACAGCAGTTCCTGCGTTCCCGATTGCCAGCCCATACGCCTATAGCTCACCCATTCCAAACAGCCATTTTCGCCCATACCCTTTCCCCCATTTCACACTGCTTCGACCAAATCCCACTGCCTCTTTCCCCTGCAAAAACCGGAGCTCTTCACAGCGCCTGCAACCGAAGTCAAACCACGCCTCCATTGCTTTACAACCCGACCCATTAGCAGACACTTCGAACTACAGATCCGCCATCTCCCTTTTTCGTCCATGTCCATCATCCACCAGCCTCAATAGCAAAAAGTCCACCTTTAGCAACCCACGGATCTGAACCGAAGCACTGCACGCCTCCATCCCCTCTCCAAATCTGCAACCCCAAACCCTTTTTCCCAGCCATCCATTTCACCACTGCTTCCTATATCCTCTCTTCTGTTCCGTTTGGCTATTTAACAAAAAAAATGTCCTAATGGAAAACAATCAGCTTGCAGCGTTCCACATAAGGTTGCCATTCCATCAACATAAGCTTGTAGTCTTCTTTTATATAAAAGTAAGTAAATATAAAGTGTATATATATATCTATGTGTTTAGGTGTTTCGTTATATTTATATGTTGCTGTTATAAGGAAAGTTTGTGGTTTTTATATAAGCAATACATAGAATTTGTTGAAATATAATTTTTTATAGCTTATAGCTTTTGTATGTATATAACATAGTAAGTATACATATGTTTTGTCAGTTGATATTTTTTTTATGTTTTATACTGTTCGAATGTATTTAAGTTGGTAGATATAGAGTGCATGCTAGTAGTACATGGTACAAATGTGCTATAGGGTTTGTTGTATATGGCTATAATAGTTTTATATGTATATAAGGTCTGTTTATATGTAAAAGCTATATAAGTTCTGTATATATATGTTATATTATTTTATATAAGTCTACTACTATCTACATATGTATATTAGTATATTAGTCTTCCTATATTTATGTTTTGATTTCAAGTTATATAAAGATGTTCGACTATCTAAATTATATATGTATATACTATATATTTTATATGTGTCATACATTTTGATATAAGTTGTATAGTTGTATTCCTGAGTTTTGGATAATCTGTTGTAAAGATATAAATTTATAAAGTTTATGAACTATTTGCTATATATATAAATTATATTCTGTAATTGATATAAAAAGTATATATATAGTTTATATAAGATAGTGTTTATGTGGTATATATATACACGTGATATGTTTATATATAAATATTTATTTCAAAATATATTTTATATATACATTGTTTGCACAAAAAATGGGCAAACACCTCCTAGTCGTATGATTTAGTTGATTATATGTTGATCTGGATGGTTTGGGTGATTTATGCAAGTATACGAAATAGATGGACAAAACTGTAAAAGATACACAGATTTATAGTGGTTCGGCCAGAACGTGCCTACGTCCACTTTATATGTTATTCTCCTTTTTCTTTCAGATTACAAGTACAAAGCTTTGTATACAAGTGTATGAAAGTTGTTTGAAAGTTCCTTCCGTGCTTGAGCACTCAAACTTGTCTGCCATTGTTGTACCCCTGCCCCTCTATTTATAGAGTGAGGCTGGGGGCAGGGGTCCTGGATGTATATAGCAGCTGGTGGGCCTGTGCTGAAGCAATCTGGCCTAGCAAATTTGGATCGGTTTACCTTGGTTCAGTGGTAGGAGTATGGTGGTTCGGCAGTGGCTCGTGTACTTTGGCTCGGCAGTGAACAAGGTCTGGTTCGGTGGAGGCTGGTTCGGTAGTAGCATGGAGGTGGAGTTGGACCGGTGGCAAGTGTGAAACTTGGTTCGGCGTGCCTTGGTTCGGCAGAGGTTGATTCGGCTAGGCATGGACATGGAGAGGCTTTCAACCGGTAGTTGGTTGGTTCGGTCAATGGTAGTTGGAGAAGCCTTGGACCGGTAATGAGAACTCGTCCAACATTTGCCCCTCAAAGTGGGGCACATGCCTACATGTGTCGCACTTTGTTTTGCTGGGATAGTCTCGTTCGGTTTTAAGCGTCGAACCATCTGGTCCGGTCATTGAGGTTTGCTTTTAAATAGGGGTCACGTGCCTTCGTTATTCCTTACCAAACGAGCCAAACCTTTTTGCCGAGTCAAACTCTTAGTTTTGCCGAACCAAAGCGCTAGCCGAACCAGGTGAGACCGCTTTCCCACCGAATGAATTTTTATATTGTACTACCGAATGAGCTTGTGGGTTCGATCGCCGAATTCATTTTGAAAGTTGGGACGCCGAATGAGCTTTATACTGAGAGTGCCGAATGAACCCTGGTATTGGGAATGCCGAATGGACTTAACACCGGATGAACCTTTGTATCGGCTTTGCCGAATGATACTAGGAGTTCTGGGCGTTTTGATTTTTGAGTGAAATTTCAGACTATAACTTACTTGTTTATATCCTCTGTTCCAACATTATGTTTTCTTTTGTGTTTGTAGGAAAATGTCTCGCAAAGTGGAAACTCGATCAGAAAAAAGAAAATCTACGGATGGACGAGAGTCCCCCATGGTGCCCCCAGCCCAGCCAGGACCGAAACGTCGTGGACCCACCCCGAGGTCGCTAGTAGATGGGTATGGTCCCCAAGAGCTTCTGAATTCTCCTCTTGATTGCTTTCCGAGCTCTCTCAGAGAGGAGCAACTTGACGTTATCTCTCGCTCCTTTGGGATTGATAGAGCATGCATGCTGTTGCCACTGGAGGGGGTCATGCCATATAATCCCCCTGAAGGATACTTTGCGTATAGCCGATACCATTGCATGTGTGGGGCCATTCCTCCGATCAATGCGTGGATAGTCAGCTTCATTACTTACTTGAAAGTGGCTCCTTTTCAGCTTCAGCCCAACTCCTATGCCATCTTAGTGTGTCTATTCGTTATCTTCCAAAGGAGATATGGGTGCCCCCCTTCTAACCGGTAAATCTGATATCTATATAATCTAAGGGGCTACAAGAAGGGGTCTTCATACATTAGTTTAGAGTCGGCCGTGTCCTTCAAGCCGGTCTTGGACTTATACTCGAAGTTTACCATGTTTAAGAAGGAATGGTTCTTCGTCAAGGACGACTCCGTTTCTTTTCGCCTTTTCACTTCTGGCTGTAAGTTGAATTCCATTTGTAATTTCTTTGTCCCGACTGCAATGCTTCCTCTTATATGTTTTTATTTCTTGCTAGCGACAGGTGGCTTTGCGGTCGTGGAGAATGATCGCCTGGTACAGATGGCCACGGAGATAGAGGCTATCTCTGGAAGGGACAGGTTGGCTTCTTACCTGATTAGGAATGCCACTCTCCTGGAGCACAACTTGATTCTGCCACGTCAATCCGTGGTTAAGCAGAGAGATACAGCCGAGGAGAGGGCTGCTAAAGCTAAAGATGGGGCCACCGCGAAGAGTAGCAAGAGGAGGCCTTTCACAAAACCTCCAGTTGTCGGAGGTAAGAAGCTCAAGAAGTCCGACGGCCCTTCCCCTAGCACGTGCCTAATTACTCCGGGGGAGGAAGACGTGGAGGAGGATGGAGGTGAAGGCGAAGGAGGCGATGTAGGAGGAGAGGCAGAGAGTGGAGACGACAGAGAAGGTGATGGTGGTGGTGATGGCGCCGGGGCTTTTGCCTCCTGGGCAAGCAGGCGAGATTCAAGAGTGGACGGACGATGCCTTCCGCCAGGCTTTTGAGGGGTTGGAGGAAGGATCAGCCTTGGTGGAGAAGTCGAAGAGGTCTGATAAGACCGGGACTGGTGCCAGTCTATCTTCTGAGAGTATTTCAGCTAAGGCAACTCCGGCGGTTCAAGGTGAATTCTTAACTCCTTCTTTTAACTCCACATGTTTCTTGAATCATAGTTTCATGCATTCTTGTAACACTTGATTTTTATTCCTGGAATGGGTAAGGTGGCCAAGACATCAGATATTCGGCACCGCCTTGAACAGTATAAGTTACTCAAAGCTTCCGCCAAACCAAAGCCGTCAGCTAGCCATCCTGGAGATGCGGTTAGATATCGCCCTCTTCTCGGAGTTATTGAAGAAGATATGCAAAAGAGAAAGAGGGGCCGATCTTCGTTTGAACCTTCACCTGACCCTCAGCCTCCAGTCCAGCCTATCCATGATATTACTGAGGAGTATACTGAGCTTATGCCCTCCCCACATCCGTCCGAAAATCCAACCGTTACCCCGATAGACCATCCTGGTTTGGTTCGCAACCCATTTGCTGGCCATCCGGATCTGGACTCGAGTTTTCAGGACATCTCTTTTGACGAGGCCACGGGTGAGCATCTTCTTCCCCGCAATCCCATGGTACGGGTGCTTGATGAGGCTAAGTCTTTAGACCTCGATTTTCTTACTACTCGGATAGTTACCATGGGGGACGAAGCCAAGGCTAATATTGGCCGGGTCGCGGAGGAGACAAGGAAGTTGATGGGGCATCATGCCCGTCTGGTCAAGGCTGGAGAGGAGATTGGGAGTGCTAATATTCGGTTGCGGCTAAAGGTTGCTGATCAGGCCAAACAGCTTGCCGATCAAGCCATTCAGATTTCTCAGCATGAGGCAGCCTCCAGGCGGTTGAAGAAGACTATGGAAGAGGCTAGTAAGGCAGAACTACGAAAGATGGAAGCTGCCTGCAAGGAACGGATTGACATGGCCATCGCAACGGTGGACGAGGTTCGGAGAGCGGATCTTGAGCAGGTAGAAGAGTTATCTGGGGGCTTGAGGCCGCAGAGCTTGCTCAGGCCAAGTTGAAGGAGGAGATGGAAGTGATGCGGAAGTCCATTCAGGCTGACTGCTCGAGATACCGATTGGAGAGAGATGCTGCTGTCTGTTGGCTTCTGAGGCCCGGATGAAAGAGTTTGAGGAGAACGAGGGGATGATGGACGAGATGCTCCAGGACATGTATTTCCGTACTTGAAGGCAGGGCAACCTGTCCTGGATGGACGATTATCCCCGGGTTATGGCTAGGATATATCTCCGAGCTTTGGAGGAAGCTAAGGCCGATGCGAATAAGGAAGGTGGTGCGGCTTTCAGGATGGATGTGGTTACGGTCCAATTCACTAAGGAAGAGAAGGTGGCGGTTAAGGAGGGCATGCGGCTGCTCGCCACGGATGAGGTAGGCGTGCAGCTAGACGATGATGGTCAGGGAGCAGGTGCTGGTAAGTCTTTCCTTTTGACCTTTTCATGATTTGATTGCTTATCTTTCATGATTATTGATGGATTCTCTTCTGAATTATGCAGGCGGGACCTCGGTAGAACATGCTGGGAGTTTCGATCCTGCAGTTAAGTAGATCCCGAGGGCTAGCGGGATGGAGGCGAAGCTCTGATTCTTTGACTTGACTTGTACATATTTTGGTTGCTGTCTATGTTAGTCCAAAACATTAATGTAACTTGTAATTATATTATTTTTAAAGAATGACTTTATGTAATTTTATAACATAAGCTGATTCTGTCATGTTTGAATGCTGTTGTCATTTTGATATGCTGCATAAGTAATACAATTGCGTGTTTATGCATGTGAATTAATCGTATTTAATGCTAAGTTTCTGCTTAAAATATTATCTCATGTCTTGTAATGCCAATATGATGTGTGAATAAATTAAAGCTACATATTTGTATAAAATAGAAGATAGTACCGCCCTTCGTGTTTTAGTTGTAGAGGGTTGCTTTGAATGTCTTGCGTGACTGAGTATGGAATGTAGCCGAGTGTTCCGTCATCCGGATGTGAGCTCATATTTTCACAAGCGAGAGTTTCCCTATTTTGTGACCTATACTTTAAGGATTGTTATATAGGATAGGAGGAAAGTTTTTGAATGAAATGGAAATATGAGAAACAGTAAAACTTCCAATCACGGAAGGCCGTCGATATGCTTAAGTTCATGGCAAACGGGTTTTGTAGCCACTTTCCCTAGCTGTGGGTCTTGGAGACATTTGTCACCAATCTTACGCCTCCGCGGGGAGTTTATCTTTTTTACCACAGCCACACTTAAGACATATCGGAGCCGAGATCGCACACAGTAACTACCCGAGCCATTATGGCCCGTAATCGTGGGTATTATTCGATTTACTGTGGCCGGCTAGCGTGGGTGCCGATCGTCAACCGTGAACTACCCCTGGCTGGCCACACCTTATGTTGAGGCTTAAAGTAGGTTCACAGTTGCCGGCGAGCCGAACGCCGTAATGAGCTGCCATCGGCTATAGTCGGCCTTCTTGATGGCTTATAATCATCTCATTACAGTTGGCTTTGAGGGCAGTCGCGAGCAATGAGTTAACCCGCAGCAGTGGGATGCTGGAGCAAAAGTGTCTCATTGGCGAGTGCATAGAATCGCATAGTACCTGTTGGGTCTTGTCCAGGTGAGGTTGCGCCGTGAAGTTCCAATATGGAAACGTCGTTATACATGATTTTGTTCAACAGAAAAGGATAAAGCTTAACAAGCCGCCAAGATATAAAGGAACAAGTTAAAAAGAGACAAGATTTTTAAAGTGGTTCGGCACGAAAATGCCTACGTCCACTGATTCTCTTTGTTAATTCACTTCATATGGGCAGTACAAGTTAAGAAAAGTATCAACGGAGATGTCAGATGTTCCATGCCCTCTGGAACACCTCTCTGTCCACTGTTGACAAAATATAGGCTCCGTTGCGGAGATCTTTATGAATCACATAGGGTCCGTCCCAGATTGGATCTAGAGCTCCGGGGCGCGGGAATATCCGCTTGAGGACAAGATCTCCTTCTTGTAAGCTGCGGTGCTTGACTTTGGAGTTGTATTGTGCTGCAACTTTTTGTTTATGAGCTGCTGCTTTGAGTGCTGCATCGTTTCTTCTCTCTTCAATTGGATCCAAAGACATGTGGAGGAGTTCTTCGTTCTCTTCTGGGTTGTAGTGGATCCTGCGGTAGGAAGGCACTACAGTTTCAACTGGGAGCATGGCTTCCGATCCGTATACCAAACAGAAAGGAGTATGCCCTGTTGATGTTCTATAAGATGTGCGGTAGGCCCAAAGTGTCGTAGGAAGTTCATCCACCCAAGCGCCTTTTGACTTTTCGAGTTTCTTCTTGATTAGGGTTTTGAGGATTTTGTTGACAGCTTCGACTTGTCCGTTTGCCTGGGGGTAAGCCACAGATGAGAAGCTTTTGTGAATTTCGTGCTCTTGGCACCAGTTGGCGAATTCCTCGCTGTCAAATTGAAGTCCATTGTCCGATATGATTTTGATTGGAACCCCGTACCTGCATCAAACATTTTTGATCAAGAAGTTAATAACTTTTGCCGAAGATATTTTATTTAGAGGCTCCGCTTCCACCCATTTGGTGAAATAGTCAACTGCTACAACGGCATATTTGGCTCCGCCTCGGCCCACTGGCAGTTCGCCAATCAAGTCAATTCCCCATATTGCAAAGGGCCAAGGGCTGGTCACTTGAGTAATCTCGTTTGTTGGTAGTCGAGGAATTTTAGCTAATTTCTGACATTTGTCACATCTTTTGACGAAGTCTAGGGCGTCTTTGTTTAAGGTGGGCCCGTAATATCCATATCGGAGTATCTTCTTCGCCAGAGTCTGCCCACCAGTGTGATCTCCGCAACTTCCTCGATGTATGTTGGATAAGATTTCCTTGGCTTCCCTTCCAGCGACACACCTTAATAAGGGATTGTAGAAGTCACGTAGATAGAGGATGCCTTCTTGTATTGTATAGCGGGATGCTTTCCTCAAGATTTTCTTGACTTCGTTACGCCCGTCGGGCAGTGTGCCATCTTGTAAATATTTCTGGATAGGAGTTATCCAAGTTTCCTCTTCGATTGCAACTATAATATTCATTGTCTCGTAACTCGGGGCTAGTTGCTGTGAGATGGTTATTGTTCGGGAAACGGTGTCGTCCTTCATGCTAGCTTGCTTTTCCAGTTCGTCGGCCTCCTGATTCTTCTCTCGAGGAATGTGTGTGATTAAATAGTGATCCAACTGATTGAGCAGCAGCTTGGTCTTTTTTAGATATGCTGTGAGTCGGTCTCCTCGAGTTTGGAATTCTCCCAGTATCTGATTTACAATAAGTTGAGAATCACTATGGAGACATAAAGAACCGACTCCAATCTCCAGGGCAAGTTCTAAACTGGCTATCACTGCTTCGTATTCTGCGTCATTGTTGGTGGCAGCGAACTCCAACCTTAGTGCGTAGTGCAGCTTCCTTCCCCTGGGGGTGATTATCACAACACCTGCCCCCGAGCCTTGCTCATTTGATGCTCCATCAACGAAGAGATTCCACTTGATATTTTTCGCTGCTTCAGATTTCTCCTTACCTTCGTTAGTAGTGAATTCGGCAATGAAATCAGCTATGGCTTGTCCCTTGATAGCGGTGCGAGGATGGTAGGTAATATCATATTGACTCAATTCAATGCACCACTTAAGTAGTCGCCTAGAAGTGTCGGGGCGATGGAGTACCTGCCTTAGCGGTTGATCGGTTAAAACTATGATGGAATGAGATTGGAAATAGTGTCGCAGTTTCCGTGACGTGATTAGTAAACAGTATGCTAGTTTTTCAAGTTTAGGGTATCTGGCTTCTGCCTCTGTAAATCTCTTTCTTACAAAGTATACGGGCCGCTGTGCACGGCCGTCTTCTCTCACCAAAGCGGCGCTTAAAGCATGGGATGATACAGAAAGGTATAGGTAAAGTTCCTCGCCTTCATTTGGAGTTGAGAGTACTGGTGGTCTTTGGAGGTGTTCGATTAAGTTAAGGAAGGCTGTCGAGCATTCTTCAGTCCATTCGAACTTTCCTTTGTCCTTCTTAAGAGCTTCGAAGAAAGGGATGCATTTGTCGGTTGCTTTAGAGATGAACCTGCTTAGGGCAGCCACCTTCCCGTTTAGGCTTTGCATCTCTCTTTGAGTGGATGGTATCTTGATATCTTGCAAAGCCCGGACTTGTTCGAGGTTCGCTTCAATCCCCCTGGCATGTACGATGAATCCCAAAAACTTTCCCGATGATACTCCGAAGGAGCACTTTAGAGGATTCAGTTTCATTCCATATTGGCGAAGTACCTGAAACATCTCGTTCAGGTGGTTTATATGATCGTTGGCTTTCCTTGATTTTACCAGCATGTCATCCACATAAACCTCCATAGTTCGCCCTATTAATTTCACAAACATCTTGTTGACGAGGCGCTGATAAGTAGCACCAGCGTTTTTAAGTCCAAAAGGCATTACTTTGTAGCAGTACAATCCCCGGTCAGTGATGAAACTAGTGTGGTCTTGATCGGGGGCGTGCATAGGGATCTGGTTATATCCTGAGTATGCGTCCATAAAGGATAAGAGTTCGTGTCCGGCTGTGCTGTCCACGAGTTGGTCGATTCGGGGGAGTGGAAAGTAGTCCTTCGGGCAAGCGTCATTTAAGTTGGAGAAATCAATGCATGTTCGCCACTTCCCATTAGCTTTCTTTACCAGTACCGGCTTGGCGATCCATTCTGGGTAGATGGCTTCTCGTATGAAGTCATTGGCAAGTAAGTTCTTTACTTCTTCCTCGAGGGCCGCTGATCGTTCTGCCCCCATGCTCCTCTTTTTCTGCTTCACTGGCACCTTGGTGGGATCGATATTCAGCATGTGGCATGCTACGTCTGGAGAGATTCTTGTCATGTCGGCGTGCGTCCATGCAAATACATCCATGTTGTGGCGAAGAAAATCGACGAGTTGATCTTTCAACTCCGCTCTTAACTGAGACCCGACCCTCAGCAGTCTACTTGGGTCGTGTTTGTCTACAGATACAAATTCCATAGCCTCTGCAGGCTTGGTGGTGGCCTCCTCCCCTTTGTCCCTGCGGTCTAATTCGTTGAAAGGATCGCTGGTATATCGAAGAGGAGGGCTTTCTTTAATTGCTATGCTTCCAGGTTTTTCTTGCAGAGAGAAGTCTCTGCATCCTTCCCTTTATCCTTCCTGCGGTTATTGCGAAGCTCAGTTACATAGCAATCTCGAGCGGCGTCTTGATCTCCCTCTATTTCTCCTACTCCGTTATCTGTTGGGAATTTCATCTTCAGGCACCATGGGGCTAGGACAATTTGGAAGTCAGACAAGGTTGGTCTTCCCAAAAAGGCGTTGTAGGCCGAATGGTTCTCTATCAGTACAAATGTTTGTTTTCGCACAGCGGAGCGGGGATGACTTCCCATTTCAACAAAAAGGTCCAGTTGCCCGAGGGGCATCTTCGCATCTCCAGTGAAACCATGTAGTGGTTTGTTGCAGGGAGACACATCCTTCATTGACAGCTTCATTTTGTCGAATGCATGCTTGAATAGGATATTCACTAAGCTTCCAGTATCTACTAAAATTCGGAAAACTTTGGCTGGACTGAACCAGGCAGAGATGACCATAGGATCCATGTGTGGGTACTGTCTTCCCTCTAGATCACGCCTACTGAATGTGATGTTGTCATTCTCTTTTCGTTTTGGGTGGCGTTCTTCCATAACAGAATTAACGTAGCCTTCAGCATTTCTAAGTGACTTACCGTATCTTTCCATCTCTGCCCAGCTTCTGTCGGCGATGTGTGGTCCTCCTGATATGGTATGGACCACTATTTTCTCTTGACTAGAGCCGTTGGTGTTGCGATTTCCTCCGCCTCCTTCTGGGAGGGGTAACCCTGGGTTTTCATTGGCGGGAGCCGGAGTCCTGTTCTGGCATTTTACATAGCGTTACAGTCTCCTCCTTCTAATGTGTTCTTCAATCAAGTCCCGGAGATGGTGGCATTCATTGGTGTCATGTCTGTGGGATTCGTGGAAGCGGCAAAACTTTCCAGACTTGAGTGCGTTATCTGACTCCTTCTTGTGCGGGAGGCGCTTGTATCTAACTTCGTCTTGAGTGGCTAAGAAGATGTTTTCGATTGTTTCATTCAAAGGAGTGTAGGAGTCAAATCTTGGTCCAGGTCGATATAGGCGCTTTTCCCCCTTCTTGCCCCCAGCATTGTCTCTAGAGTCATTTCTCCGAGCATCCTTTGTTGCAGCGGAAACCCTGTGTAACGACCCAAAAATTCGAATAATTTAAATTGAAAATATTTAATTAGTTTTAACTATTTGAATATTGGTTTGGATTGAATTTCCATTATAACTTTGAATTTGGCGATTAAATTATAAAATTTAATCTATTGAAAGTGAATAAAAATTTGAATCTTCAATTTTAAGCTGATTAAAATTATTTCAAAGGCTTGTAAAATTCATATTGATAATACTAAAGATATTAGAAGCTTCAGAATTGAATTTGAAAGTAACTTGTTCAGTTTTGAAATTTTATCGTTTGAATCGATATTTAAAAATAGCCGTCCGAGGCATAGTCTCGGAATTCAACGAAACCAGTTCCATTGGGTCCGTAATATCGAATTATTATTGGATTTCAAATTTCGTATTTTTCTGAGTTGCCATGTGGGAATACGACACATAAACGCGTTGAAAGTTCTATCGAAAACAAACTTAATTTAAATTTAAATTTAAAATTAGATAACGACAGCATCCCGTTCAATACGCCTAAAATCACGCAATTGATCACGGAGGCAAGCACGTTCTCCCCGAAACATCACGTACCCCTGTCTCCCTCCTTCCCATTTTAAATATCCTTCTTCGGTTTTGAAAATCTCAAAACAATAATGGCCGAACAAAAGAAAATTTCGAGCCTATCTCCATTCGTTTCCAGCCCACACTCTAAAAAATCGAATAATCGAATTCATTGGATTCAGTGGCGAGAAAAAAAAAAGAGGGGCGAGCTTCTTCTATTAAAATCACGTATTCTCCTTCGAAATCAAAATTCGATTTCGACTTCGAATGCTTGGCGACGCGAGGTTGGTCTCTGTTCGAGCATGGCGCGATGTTTAAGGCGTGGCGCAGCGGCGAGGAGGGTCGCGAGTTCGATTGGTGGGGCGTCGCGGGGTCAGAAGAGGCGTTTGGGTTAGGAGCTCGCGACGTCTGGAAGGGCGCGGCATCGCGATGGTGGAGGCAAGGCAGGCGTTGTCACGATGGGGGTATTGGCGGCAGCAGCTCGCGGCGAGCTCGATGGCAAAAGGGGGGTCGATGGAGCTAGAGGCGGCGCGCGTTGAAAGTGGGTTGCGAACCAATTCGCGATGGGGGGGGAGCGAGCTGGGTTCGTCGACAGTGGGTTTGGGTGTGCGAGGCCGGCCTTGGATTCGTCAGGGTCGCGTGGGGCAACAGGGCCCATGTTACAGCAAGGTGATTTAATTTTTTTTTATTTAGTAAGATAAGTTTAAAATAAATTGAATTCGATTGATATAAACAGGAAGTTAGTTCGAAATTAAAATGATGGATTTGGTAAAAAAAAATGTTTAACTGGCTTATCCAAATTATTTTAGATATTAAAAGATGTAAAAGGAGAATTTTAAAAGGGAATTTGTTTACAATTTGAAGCGTTGGTTCAAAAATCAAAAATTTGTTAGTGAATTGAAATTTATTAAAGGAAACCGAGTTAAAATAAAATCGTTGTATAATCAAAGCTGCCAAACGAAAATTTAGTTATTCGATTATTTCAAATATTGATAAATTGTATATAAATATTTATACAAGGTCAAAACTACAAAGGAAACAAACTGGATTGGAAACGGATTGCAAAATAAAAGCAAAGGTGAGAACTTCTCACTCAAAAAGGGTTATTTTAAATTTTAAATAGTTATATTTAAAATTTGTTGATTGATTGATTGTTTGTTTGATTGTTATATTAGATATAGTAGGATATATCTATATATATAGCAATATATATATATATATATATATTGGCATATGTATATATTGCAATTGATTGATTTCCCGCATTGTATAGCGGATGAGACCCTATTGCGCCGTTAATAAGCGGATAATATTTTATAAATCCCATATACCGCGATATTCCACCTTGAAGTGGAATTGGTATTGTGCTAACATCTGTGGATGCAGGGAAACAGGTTGGAGGGATCCAACTGGATTCCTCACAAATATTTATTTGATTATAGATATTGTGATGATTGTGATTATCATATCGACATATGATATTTATGCAGTGATTGACCATTTGATGTTGTGGCATCATCGGATCCATTTTTAAAGTTTAAAGTAGGAATTTTTATTTTAAAAGGATTTTAAAGTGATTTCTCAAAGTATATATTTTATTAAATTTTCGAATCTGACTCACTTTAAATTGATTAAGATTTTAATTTTAAAGTTATAGGATTTATATTTTTGTGAAATATAACCAAA
Source organism: Allium cepa (assembly GCA_030765085.1). Lineage (NCBI taxonomy): Eukaryota > Viridiplantae > Streptophyta > Magnoliopsida > Asparagales > Amaryllidaceae > Allium > Allium cepa. The sequence continues at coordinate 1,045,723,677 of CM060929.1, forward strand.
GGCAGTTTTTAAAAATAAATAGATTTATATAATAATTTAAAATTGGATTTTTGAATTATTATAAAGGATGAATATAAAAGATTTTATAAATTGATATTTATAAATAAAAATATTGGAAGTATAAATAAGTTTATTATGTGTTAAAATGAAGTATAAAATGGATCATTGAAAATTATAGATTTGTAAATTGTGAAAGTTATAAAATGAATAGATATTGAAAATAAAAGATTCATGAGTCATTAACTTATAAAATGGATTTTGGGCATTTAAATGAGATGTTTATAGAAATTGTAAATAAAGGAATTTTTTTTTATAAGTTGAAATTGTCATGGAATATAAAAGAATCTTATAAGCAACAAGATTTGGAATTTGTGAAGCTTAAAAAGAACGATTTGGCAAATGAATGAATGAATTATAAGTACTTAACTTATAATATGGACTGTTAGTATAAAATTGAGTTATATAACTTGAATTGGATTGATAAAGAAAATTTATAAATCGAAGTTTATAAATAGGAATAGAATTTATAAACATTGTTTATAAATTCATAATCAATTGAATTTGATCAATTGAATATAAAAGTTTATTAAAGGAGTTATATTCACGTTTTTGAACAGTGAATATATCGTTAAATAAAATGGATATATTTTGGGAAAGGAATGTTTTAAATGGAATTTAAAACGATTTAAAGGTGCTTTAAAATGCATTAAGTATCGAATACCTAGATTTCAACATTTATTGTTGAAATAGACGTTTTCGAGAAAATAAGGAAATAATGGACTATAACACTGTTGTTATAGTAAATGATTTCCGAAAGGAAATATTTTTGTATAGTATTGGGATTTATATATCTATTTAATTTCGAATCCCTATACTAGTGATTTTGGGTTGTCGTAACGATGTTTTACGCAACATTCGTTTTGACCCAAATAAAAGTGAATAAAAGAACGTTTCCTTAAAGAATGAAATATATACTTAACTATGGATTAAGTATATTGAATATTTTCAAATTGTTGAAAATAAATAAGATTTGTGAAATACTTATTATTAGAATAAGTATGGGAATGCTTTTCCAATATGAAATGAAACATTTTTGAGAATTTATCTTTTTAAAAGATAAATTGAAAATGAATATTAGAAATCGATTTGAGATCGTATATTCATAAATATTTTGAAATATGAATTCTCTATGGAATTTATATATGGAAAGGGAAAATTTGTTTTCAAAATAAACGTTTATTTTCGAAGTGTGGAAAATTATATATCTTGTAAAGACATTTTTGGGAAAATAAATAATTTAAGAAATTTTTGGAATCTGGTGATGTTGCGCATCTTTATTGATAGTTAAATAACCGACTATCAATATTTACCTTTAAATAGGTATTTGTTGTGATTGCTTGAATTGGATGCCACACTTATTTTTAAAATAAGCGCTCACTATTCGGATTAACCGGGAAAGGACCATGGGGTCGTATAACCCACTCCGAATATGTGATACGTCGTCATGAATTGCATTTGAAGACCGGTGTTGAAGACCGGATATTTGTGAAAACGGATGGATTACCGTCGAGTTACTCTGCATCGGCTGATCTCCGATACAGAGGTTTTATCACCCTTAGTGACGGGATGTCCGGACGTGATTAGTGAATATCCGGATTGCAAGGGCTTCTTTGGAAGTGCCTTCGGTTCCGTTCGATCCCGGAACGGACTTGTATGGATTGTATGTCTGACGTTACAATTTGAGATGTAAAGCTGGTTTCTATCAAATATATTTCTGTTGGTGGCGGAGAATTTATTCTCTTAGCTTAACACCCTTCTCTGAGACGTACGAGCTCAGAGGTTATATAGTTGATGGTTACTAGTGATACATTCCCGAATTGGTAATGTGGCATACTGAGTGATGCTGTGAAATGATCATTGGTTGATCGTTTGTGATAGGATCATTTGTTTGATCGTCTATCTTGATGATCATTGCTTTGATCATTTGTTGACCCAAAGCACTGCTTTTGTAAAGCGTGGCTTTGTGGACGAGACTTCATCGGACCTCACACCCCGGAAATGGTCAAAACAGGAAAGATGCAGCAAGATTATTAGGGGGTAGCGCCCCTTTAGTGTATGCCATTCCTTCTAGATAGAGGTGGTATCATGGTATGGAGCCCAGATACTTAACCTATGTGGTTACTGCAAATTTATTACTTTGTGGTTGTTGGAAATCGGGGATCCTCGGATTTAGATCGGTTACGATCGGGGAATGACATATTCGTGTCAGTAGTTACCCAGTTAGGGGTAACCCGGCATTGTGTTGGCAGAGATCCGGTTAGGTTCTCGGGACGTCATTCCAGAGGCGTTTCCATGTGACAATGGGAAGTTCCTTGGTCTGACCATTTGTTGGAAATCCAAAGAAACAATACGATCCTTGTACGGTTTTAGTTGTATAACCTGCTATGGAATGTGGCGGTAACCTGCTATTGAACATAGTAGCTATAGTAGGCATAAGTGCGGAATGCCTATGCTGGCTAAGATTTATATTCTACTTTCGAAATTGTTTTCTACACTATGCACTAATAATAATATCAAAAAAATGATTTCATTTCTGCGTAGTAAGCATCTTTGACTATCATAAGGAGAAATCTCCTCTAAGTCTGCGTTTGCATTGTGTGTGTGGCGGGAGGCCTTATGGTAGTTTCATTCTCCAAAAGCATTTCGAATTTACTTAAAGAAAAATATTTCTTTGGTTGTTTTTAAGAATAAACTGTTTTAAGTTCTTACACCAGTCACATGACTGGCCTGGAGTTTATTGTTCCCTTCCTAAACTCTGAGTGCCCACCAATTTCCACACGGGCAGTCTAGAGTTAGGCTATCAGGTCATTCTAGATTCAGGAGTTGCTACAGATATCTGGAGGCGAGCTGGATGACGTAGTATATTATATTGTATATAGTATTTATTTCCGCTGTTTGTTGTTGTTTGTTGTTGTACACTCTGATGATGTAATGTAATGTGATGTAATGTAATAACTGATATATTTCTTTGTTTTAAAGATTGTTCATTTATCTATTATATGTTGTTCCGCTGCGACTGTGAGATTCTGATGTTCTGTTGTTTCCTTTCTGTTCTGTTTCTCTCTTTTTCTCTCTTCTTCTACCTCTTTCTTCTTTCTTCAACCATCATGGTTCGATTTTCCGGCCTTCGATTAGGCGGCATTTGATACAGTGGACGTATTAATGTCGATTTTCGGAAGTCAAAGAATCGGGTCTTGACACCCTGTCTGTAGCTGTTTTAGCCTGTTGCCCTGCCTGCCTCTCAGTGGCAGCGTCTTCAAGTCTCATATACTTTCCAGCTTCATGGAAGAAATCAGGTAAAGTAGCTGGCTTTTCCTTGGTTAGTCTTCTAGAAAATTTAGTATCCGGATGTACACCACTGCAGAGAGCCATTAGGATAAGTTTCTCGTCGGCATCTTGGACTGCGGCCGCCGCAGCGTTGAATCGGGTGAGATATTGTTGCACTGTCTCTCCGGGTTTCCGCTTGATATTAGATAAGGAATAAGCGTCCTTGGGTTGTTCCACATGAATGCGGAACTGGCTGATGAATTTTTCTTTCAACATTTCCCATGAGCTGATGGACCCTTGGGGTAGGTGGCAGAACCAGGAGGTAGCTAGGTATGCCAAGAAAAGTGGGAAGCATTTACACAATACTCCCTCCGTTGCTCCGCTCATGAGCATATGCTGGGTGTATCTTTGTAAGTGTACGATGGGGTCAGAGGTTCCCTTGTAAGGTTCAATCGTTGGCATTTTCCATTCCCGGGGGGTGATGGCAGTTTCGATATTGCGGGTGAAGGGGCTGGTTACCTTAGCACCTATCCCTCGATCCCTTTGCTCCCGTTGGACGCACTCCGTGAACAATCGCGTCATCCTTTCATCAGAACTTGGAGCGAATAAAAATGAGTTTGGTTCTTCTCTGCGGGATTGATTCCGTCCAGATGACCTGTAAGGATGGCATCGTTTATCACTTCTGACATTCTCCAATGGCTGCCTCTAGTCTTCCGAGGGCAAGCTGGGGTCAGCCACAGTTGGCCCTTGCCTTGATCTTCCCCTGCCGGGTCCTGTTCTTAGCACTTCCTCGGGTCCAACTTCGGGCTGGACTCCAGCTCGGCCCCGCCTACTGGTGTTTCCATGGTTAGGTAGCATGACAGGCTCAGCCACATCCGACCCCTGCCTGGCACTTCCTCCGTTGGGTTCGGTTCCAAGTGTTTCCTCGGGTCGGAATTCGGGCTGAGTCCGGGCTCGGCTCCTACCATGGCTGCTTCTGTTGTTGGCCTCTTCGAAGAAGAAAGACCCTTGTCGTCTCTTAGATCCTCCAGACTGGGACTCATCCCATGATTCAGTGTTACGGTTGGACTCTTCAACATCCCTTAAGCGTGACATGAGTTGGTCCACCAAGGCTTCTTGTTGAGATGCGAAGCGGTTAGTTACTTCAGCCACAATCCTGTCCAGATCCGCCCTTGTAATTGGTTGTTCCGTAGCGGGGGCTGTCGGATTTGCATGATTTAAATTTGCCGTTGGAACTTGACGATTGTCTTGGTCCCTAATTACTGGATCTGGGACACTGCCAGTTGCAACGTTCTTTCCTTTGTTAGCATCTTTCTTCCGTCCGGGAGCCATATTTTCCAAGCAATGAACGATGCTGATAGAAAAAGGGTTAAGTGGGAGAAGCTGAAGCTTCGAGCTCTTGGTTCTCGGTGAAAGCACCAAAAATGTTTGCACAAAAAATGGGCAAACACCTCCTAGTCGTATGATTTAGTTGATTATATGTTGATCTGGATGGTTTGGGTGATTTATGCAAGTATACGAAATAGATGGACAAAACTGTAAAAGACACACAGATTTATAGTGGTTCGGCCAGAACGTACCTACGTCCACTTTATATGTTATTCTCCTTTTTCTTTCAGATTACAAGTACAAAGCTTTGTATACAAGTATATGAAAGTTGTTTGAAAGTTCCTTCCGTGCTTGAGCTCTCAAACTTATCTGCCATTGTTGTACCCCTGCCCCTCTATTTATAGAGTGAGCCTGGGGGAAGGGGTCCTGCATGTATATAGCAACTGGTGGGCCTGGGTTGAAGCAATCTAGCCTAGCAAATTTGGATCGATTTACCTTGGTTCGGTGGTAGGAGAATGGTGGTTCGGCAGTGGCTCGTGTACTTTGGCTCGGCAGTGAACAAGGTCTGGTTCGGTGGAGGCTGGTTCAGTAGTAGCATGGAGATGGAGTTAGACTGGTGGCAAGTGTACGAAGCTTGGTTCGGCGTGCCTTGGTTTGACAGAGGTTGATTCGTCTAGGCATGGACATGGAGAGGCTTTCAACCAGTAGTTGGTTGGTTCGGTCAATGGTAGTTGGAGAAGCCTTGGACCGGTAATGAGAACTCGCCCAACATACATGTTTGATTTTTTTTATATGTGTTGATTTTTATTTACATATATATTTATTTTATTTTAATATTTGTCTTAAATTAAAACATTGATATTCAAAAATATATATTTTATTTTAACTATATGTTTTAAATTTGAATTTTAAAACTTTATATATGTAATTATATCTCGTTTCATCAATCTCGTGCCATCTTGACTTACATTCCCATTATTTAATTCGTCGCAGCAATCCTTGCTTGTCGTTATTCCGTGTGTGCATCTGTGTCTGTATCATCTTCTCGTTCATCTCTATTGCCTCGAAAGGTGAGCAATCACTCACGATCAATGTTCTTTTATTTATTAAATTTGATTTCAATTGAAAGGAAAATTGAAATATGCTGTTGTTAGATATTTACACTATTGTATATGCTATTACTTGTATCAGTTCACCTGTGACATCTGACACCTTTAACTGTTATTTATATTGATGATATATGCCTATTATATTATTATCATTTCTGTTAACACTCTGCAAGTTCCCTATTAGTATAGAATCACTATGGGTTGAAATGATACATACCCAAACAGACTATAGAATAGGAGAAGATCGTTATGGGTTAACCCAAGCGATTTTCATTGACGTTGAAGTTGGGATTACGGGTTGAAATGATATATATATATATACATATATATAAATGATATATATATATTTAAGTTATGGATTAAAATGATAAATATCTGTATCACTTGACCATAGGATAGGAAATTATGTACAGATACCGTTGGTCTATGTATATAAATATTTTAAAAATGATTTCTATGGTTTTGGAAAGAAATATATGGTTTTATATAGATATTGATTTTTAATATTATATAAGTGATTATTTTATATATAGTAAAATTCTTGATTATAAGCTACATAATGAATTTGATATATATATATATATATATATATGGAATTATCAATTCTTGTTTTGAAATGTTTGAATATTTAAAGCTTGAAAGTATTGAAATTGAATGGTTTATTTTGTGGTTAAAACTCTGTATTTGAAATCGATATAGTTTGAAATGGTTAATTGAGAAACTGAAATAAATTAAAATTGATGATTTGGGATTTGATTAAATTTGAAATTTGAAAATTGAGTTGATTTGAATCGATTTCTGAAATTTGAGAAAGCTATTTTATTATATAAGATATTTTAAATTATATTTGAAACTATTTATATTGTTACTTTATAAATTTATTTCATATAAACTATTTTAATATAAATTATTTTATATAAACTATTTTAAATTATAACTATTTTATATAAACTATTTTAAATTATAAACTATTTTATTATATATACTATTATTTATATTTAAACAGTTGAGTGGGAAGTGTTATGATTCCAAGCATTATGATTTCTAAATTTTGATTTCCAAAGTATTACGATTAACAAAGTGTTTGATGAAAGAATGTTGTTTAAATTGAAGTAAATTATTAAATTAAGTTTTGAAATTATTTAGTAATTAAATAAAATTGAATTTTTTAATAAGTGAAATTAATTTTTTTTACTAAACGAAATTGAGTTTCGGTAATAATTAAGTTTGAAATTTGTTTAAATTAAATAAGTAAATAAGTGAAATTGAATTTCTTTAATAAGAAATAAAATGTGATTGATGGAAATTAATATGAGACTTGTAATTTAAAGAATTTAATTTGACGAATTTGATTTAATTTAATTTATAAGTTTTGATATAATGTAGGTAAACTTGAGTGTTTGATTTAATGAATTGGAAATTCAATTGAAATTATTTTGAAATGATAAATTTACTTAATTTAAATGATTATTGAATGAGTCCATCAATGAATTTAAATTGTTTTGAATGTTAAATTAACTTAATTTAAATGATTATGGAATGAAATGTATACATGAATTTAAATCAATATTTGAATTGTTTTGAATATAAAATTTAAGTTGAATTGTAGAGTTTCGAAATGGTAAATTTAGAAGTTTTGAAACGTAAATTTATAGGAATTGATATGGAAAGACAAATGGAATGCTGGCTTTCAAATTCTATGTGAGAGTGAAATTGACTTGGTTTTTGAAAAATATTAAACGACCAATCGGTGTAATAATTATGAAAGTTATTAAAGAAACCGGGATCGGTTATGGACATACTCTCTGTCTAAACCGAAAACCACTTTAATAACTATACGCGGAGTGTGATCCAGAATGATGTGGTTGGAATGATGTACGTGATGACTGAAAAAAGAGAACGTAATGGATGACCTTGACACTTGTATCAAATTGGAAATGACTAAAACAGGAGCCGTGTCGGGCCAAATGGGGTTAGCCACCTCGAGCGAACACACTTCTTCGTAAACTACTCATTACTTGTTATTGATTGGTGCGCACCCTTGAATCGGGAGTGTTGTTTCATGGCGTTGCGATCGTTGCGGCGATGCGTTCTCACCAGTCCGGATCAGGAAAACGGTAGTTTCACTAGCTTGGGTATTGCCTCATGTGCCTTGTCATACTTGTATCCCAATACGCGACCACTATGATTTGTTTTGTGTTATACCTATGGAGTACTCCCTGATATCCCACTAGTTTACGGTGGAGTTTACAGTGCTGTATAGACTATGACGCTTATATAAAATGTGTTAAGGGAGATAATGGTAACGCCTTAACGTTATTTTGATACTTTATATTACTAATAGGCATTATATACTTAGCGTATAATACTACATATTAGATAGTTTAATGGATTCTTAGAGGATGTTTATCCCAAAGATCCTTTGAGTTACTTGTATTTCAGATGTTATTTCACTTGAGTTGGATATATTGATATAAGAATGTTAATCCTGACTCGAGTGTTTTTTGTTTTGCTTACGCTCGGGTCAGAAAGAGTGTACCAGTATTCGAGACTCACCTTTGGAGTTGGAGCTTCGCTTGGAGATCCAGCTATCTATCCAGCTTTCAGATATTTAGTTGATTCCAGTGATGTACTCTGATCTTGTATTTGACTATTGTATTCGAGACTTCTATGTATTTTGTTTAACTCTGTTATATATATATATATATATATATATATAGTAGCTTCATGAACTACTATTCTTTTGTTTCCGTTGCATATAGTTATATTACTCTTTATCTGTGATTATCTATTTACTGTATATACTGAGTTTTGTCAAATATAAACTTACAATCTGGTATTTCAAGCAATTCAATTCCGATATTTTTGGATGCGAATGGTTGAAAATACCAGGTCGTTACAGGAGGAAATCCTGATGATAGCAAAAGCACTTATGGATATTGTTTTAAGTATGGAGCTACTGCATGTTCATGGTCATCTACGAAACAGTCAGTAGTGGCTCTTTCAACTTGTGAAGCGGAATATGTGGCAGCTGCTTCAAGCGCATGTCAAGCTATATGGTTGCTTAATTTAATGAGTTTCATGTTTCTGTTCAAAGGCCTATAAAGATTTCTGTGGATAACACCTCTTCCATTAATTTGGCCAAGAATCCTATCGCACATGGAAGAAGCAAACATATCAGTATACGTTTTCACTTTCTAAGAGATGGAGCTCAAAAGAAAGAAATTGAACTAGTGTATTGCAAGTCTGAAGATCAAGTTGCAGACATTTTAACTAAACCATTGAAGTATGTGTCTTTTATTAAACTCGGGAGCATGATGGGAATTACCACAATGAAGAATTAGAATTAAGGGAGGATGTTGCAGTTAATCCTGATTCTTAGCTGGATAGTTGCAGATCTGTTTAAGTGGTCAAAGTAGTGCTTTGTTAGTCTGTTATTTTATTTTGCTTTGTGCTCCACGTCTGTGAGAGTGGCACTGTTTTAGGAGTTCATTGCTTGTTCTTTTATCTATTTAGAATGTTTTATCTATTTTAAGTTTTGGTAAGAGAAAATAAGTTCAGTCGAAAAGCTTTCTATTCTTTTTAATTTTCTTCTTGCTTTATTGAAATACATCTTCTCTCTTGTCTGACAGAAAAAAAATTAGATCATGTTCTCATGTCCCCAATTAACAACATATAAAAAATTTAAAATAACAGTATATAGTATGGCAGGATTCACTATAATTCTTCTTCATCACATATGACCGAGGAAAATCTTCTACAACTACGTAAATCTTTCTAAAACTGATACAATTTGAAATGATTTTTAACGTACGTATTAGATAATGGGCCTTTGGATACAACTTTCGGGATTCAAGCATGATTTAGAAGGAGATATGCTGTAAATCTTGGAACAGTACTGCATGCATGGTGTTTAAAAGTAAATAACGAACAATATCTTGGTTTCATACTTTGTTTTTGTTTTAATTTTAAAATAATCTGATGATTAATTGGCTGATGATACAAATACTACAACAACACCATAAAATTCTTAAATCCAACTCAGTGCTAAGCTAAAAGCATTGTTCGGTTGTAAACAAAACACAACTGGATCTCAATCTAAAATTCAGTATGAGACGCAGTCACGCAATCTTTAGGTTTTCTATTTTTTCCTTTTTCTTTCTTTTGTTAGAAAGGCAAGCCAGTGTTTATAGTGGTTCGTTTCTTTAGGTTATTTTTCAACAGCAAATAGGTGAATGGTTATCAGTTGTAATACAGTTAGCAGGTACTCATCAAATTCATTTCAATAAGTGAAAAATGATATAGCAATATATCTTTGCAGCATCTCTCCGAGATGAATCTCTTACTACCTTAGTAAAGCTTTCTTATTGATGCAGCCCAGCCGAGTGACAAAGCAATGAAATTCACCAACTCATTGGATTTGAGTCGTTCCAAGGCTTTAGGTCGCTCATGACTTAGTGTGGAGGTAGTGGAGATAGGTCGGCAGCGACCTAGTGTGAAGACCGGTCGTTCAAGCGACCTAAGAAGTCTAAAGGTCCAACCCAGCGAGTTAACAAAACAGTTTTTAGGTCGCTCGCGACCTAGTGGAGACTCGCGACATAACGAAGGTCGCTCGCGAGTTAACTAGCAAAGCATGAAGACACTCGGGCGAGTTAACGAGTTAAACCATAGGTCACTAACGGGTTACGACCTAACGAAGCAATGACCTAACGAGATAAGCAAACCGGTGAGCATTTCCTTAGGTTGCTCCGATCCTTCAAGTTGCGACCTTGCGTGTTACGACCTATGTTAGGTCGCTGGAGGCGGATATGATTATGCCGAAGTGCGATAGGTCGCGGCAACGAGTTACGACCTAAGTTGGGTCGCATGAAGGTTTCCTAAAGCTGTTTTTCTTGAGTCGCTACAGTTTTGAGTCGTGTTTGTTTAGGTCGCGTGGGTTGTATTTTAGGTCGTAAGTCGTTTGTTTCTTGAGTTGTTTGTGTTGTAAATATGTGTTGCATTCTGTTGTGTCGTTAACGAGCTTGTTAGGTCGTAGGTCGTCTTGTATTGAGTCGCTGTGTGTTTGTTAAGTCGTGTAATCAGTTGAGTCGTATATGGGTAGATCGCCAGCGATCTAAGTTGAGTCGTGTGAATTGATAGGTCGCGAACGACCTAGTGAGGCGTGAGTTGTAAGCCTATAAATAGGCATGGTGGTGGTCATTTTGTGGTTGTTGATTTTTGAATAAACTCTTGTTTTGTTAGCTTTGTGCTTTCATTAAATTGGTAGTTGAGTGTGATCTCCTATCTCCACTTTCGACATTCGAGTGCGCCCGAACCTTCGATCGTTGAAGCCAATTCGCGGAATCAAGTGCGCTTGATCAACGCTTGAAGAATTGTGGATCTCTTTTCACGGTATCGTGCGCGATCAACGTGTCAGAGGTAGCTAGAATTCGGTATCTTCGGATCAACGAATTTGGGCCTTGTAGTATTTTTCAATCCACCGATTGCTACTTTCACCGTTTCATCTAAATTTTCGTATTCCGCTGCGTCAGTTTGGTATCAGAGCTAGACTTAGCCAATCATAGCTAAGCCGATTCTTGGAGCCAAGGAGTTTGAAGTTTGTTGTTCATCGTGTTCATCGTTTGTTGCAACAAGTTGGGTGTTTTCGATCTATTTCATTTTGGATCAAAGTTGGAAAGGTGTTTGAGTTTGAGCTGAGTTGGGTAGAGTCGTGCATCACTTTGTGAGAAGTATTTGAAACCGAGCTAGTGGTTGAGCGAGCTAAGGAAGGAGCTTGTGCGAGCTTGAGATAGGTCGCTCCAGACCAAACCGAGCTAAGTTTTGGTTGAGTTGAAGTTTTAATTGAAAATTTATGAAGTTTTTGAAGTATTTGTGTTGATTCAATCATGCCGCCAAAGAGCTAACCGACATCAAAATGTGGAAGCGTTGTATCGAAGGGAAGAAGCCGAGCAGATGGAACAACGCATTAATGAGAAATTTGATGAAGGAATTGGAAAGTTAGAGAAGTTGATGATTGATATGAATCAAACTCAAAGGAGGAGATCACCAGTCTCAAACCATGGAGGAAACCGAGTTTCTCCATCGGTTACGGAAGCGAGGAGGGTATCACCGCAATCTTTTAGAGAAAGAAGAGAAACATCCATTTCATCAAGGAGAGATCACCATGACTATGGACATGAAGAGAGGAGAACTCCACGAGAATTTGAAAATGAGCCATATAGAGATGAAGAGAGACATAGTAGAAGAGACATGCGTGATCGAAGGGATGTTGATGGTCGAGATCGATGGGATGTTGATGGTCAAGATCGATATAGACGTACATTTGATTTTGATGAAGAGGGTGATAGAGCTAGCATTCATTATCGAGATCGAGACCAAGTTCGAAATTCATATCGGGATGTAGATGATGATCGACGATGGGAGTCGGGTATGAAGATGGAAATTCCAAAATTCAAAGGTGGAATGGTAGCAGAAGAATTTCTGGATTGGTTGTCTAATGTTGAAGAGATCTTTGATTTCAAAGAGGTTCCGGAAAATCGTCGAGTGAAGTTGGTTGCTACTAGGTTGGGGGAGTGCTTTAGCATGGTGGCAGCAAACTAAACTCACGCGGGAGAGAATGGGGAAGTCGAAGATTGAGTCATGGAGAAGATGAAGAAACTGATGAAAGCTACATTTTTACCTTACAATTATCAATCACTTATGTATCAGAGGTTGCAGAATCTGAGGCAAGGGACAAAGACTGTTAATGATTATGCTGATGAATTTTATCAACTGATTTCTCGAAATGACATCATGGAGACAGAGGAACAATTGACTGCTAGGTTTATTGGAGGGTTGAGAATGCAGATACAGGATATGGTGAACATGTTTGATCCTAGATCTGTTGCAGAAACACATCAGAAAGCGTTGGCTTGGGAAAAACAAGGAAGACGTGGAGGTGGTGTGTTTACAAGTTCCAATATTCAGAACAAAGGTGCTAATGGGAGTTCCAATGTTTCGAAAGCTGTCAGTAAACCAGTTGTGAATGAAGTTGCGAAGGCGAAGGTCAACAATAGTTTCAAATGTCATAATTGTCAGGAAGTGGGTCACGAGAGTAATGAATGTCCGAAGCCGAAGAAACGAACTATGATTGCTGAAGCTGAAGGTGAGAATGTTGATGAAGGTTATTCTAGTCCAGTTGAGGAGGATGAACATGATATCGCGTCGGGAGATGAAGGATGTAATCTAATGATGAGGAGATCTTGTTTAACACCGAAGCAGGAAGAAGAGGCTAGTTGGTTGAGGAGTAACATCTTTCAGTCAACATGCACTATTCTGGGGAAGGTTTGTAAATTTGTGATTGATGTTGGAAGTTGTGACAATATTATTTCTACCGAAGCAGTGAGAAAGTTGAAGGTGAAAACAGAGAAGCATCCGAATCCTTACAAGTTAGCGTGGTTGAGAAAAGGAGGAGAGATGAAGGTGGACAGGCGAGTTCATGTTCCATTTTCTATTAGGAAGAAATATAAAGACGAGATTTGGTGTGATGTAGTCGAGATGGATGTTTGTCACTTGCTTTTGGGAAGACCATGGCAGTATGATCGAGCAGTGCAGCATGACGGTCGAACCAATAGCTACAGTTTTATGTTTGAAGGTGTTAAGATCATTTTGGTTCCAAAGAAGAGACAACAATGAAGGTTGAGGTGACAGGATTTGAACTATTGCCAGAATTGATTGAAGAAGATCCTTACTTTACGAAGTTTGTTGAGAAAGTCAAGGATGGAAGTGCTGATGAATTTGTGTTGGTAGACGGATTTTTGTTTAAGGGAAATCGATTGTGTATACCAGATTGCAGCTTAAGAATGAAGATTATCAAGGAGTTGCATGAAGAAGGACATGTTGGACGTGATCTCACATTACAGTTGATTTCTCAATCTTATTTTTGGTCGTCGATGAAAAGGGAAGTTGGAAGATTTGTGGAGAGATGTCAAGTGTGTCAAATTTCGAAAGGAACTGCAACAAATGCGGGTTTGTATATGCCATTACCTATTCCTGCAAAACCATGGGTGGACATTAGCATGGATTTCATGTTGGGTTTGCCGAGGACTCAAAGGGGAAATGACTCGATATATGTTGTGGTGGATCGTTTCTCGAAGATGGTACATTTTGTTGCTTGTAAGAAGATAGCGGATGCAGTTCATGTTACTCAGTTATTTTTCAAAGAGATCTATCGACTTCATGGGTTACTAGAGTCTATTGTTTCAGATAGAGATACTCGTTTTCTGAGTCATTTTTGGCTAAGTTTGTGGAAGATGGTCAGGACGAAGTTGAATTTTAGTAGTGCTTACCATCCGCAAACTGAGGGGCAAACGGAGGTGGTTAACAGATCGTTGGGAAACTTATTAAGATGTCTTGTGAAGGACAATTTGAAGAGCTGGGATTCGAAATTGTGTCAAGCGGAGTTTGCTCACAACCATGCGGTTAATCGAAGCACAGGATTCAGTCCATTTCAGGTTGTTTATTCGACAATTCCAAAGGGGCCGTTGGATTTAGTAATAGTGCCACAACCGAAGGGGACAGTTAAACGGGCTGTTGATTTCGTTGATGGGTCGATGGAATGCCATAAAATCGATCAAGAACGATTGGAAAAGTCGAATGAGAAGTATAAACGATCTGTGGATTTGAAGCGACGAAGTGTTGAATTTAATGAAGGAGATTCAGTGTATGCTGTCTTAACGAAGGACCGTTTTCCAGTGGGAGCATACAATAAACTTAAAGCTCGAAAGATTGGTCTTGTAGAGATTGTGAAACGGATCAATGAAAACGCTTACAGGTTGAAGCTGCCGGAGGATGTGTATACTTCTGATGTGTTTAATGTTAAACATTTAATACCTTATTTATGGGGATAAACAAACCGATGGGAAAGAAATTTTAAATTCGAGGACGAATTTTTCACAACCAGGGGAGGATGATGCAGCCCAGCCAAGTGACAAATCAATGGAATTCACCAACTCATTGGATTTGAGTCGTTCCAAGGCTTTAGGTCGCTCACGACATAGTGTGGAGGTAGTGGAGATAGGTCGGCAGCGACCTAGTGTGAAGACTGGTCGTTCAAGCGACCTAAGAAGTCTAAAGTTCCAACCCAGCGAGTTAACAAAACAGTTTTTAGGTCGCTCACGACCTAGTGGAGACTCGCGACATAACGAAGGTCGCTCGCGAGTTAACGAGCAAAGCATGAAGACACTCGGGCGAGTTAACGAGTTAAACCATAGGTCACTAACGGGTTACGACCTAACGAAGCAACGACCTAACGAGATAAGCAAACCGGTGAGCATTTCCTTAGGTCGCTCCGATCCTTCAAGTTGCGACCTTGCGTGTTACGACCTATGTTAGGTCGCTGGAGGCGGATATGATTATGCCGAAGTGCGATAGGTCGCGGCAATGAGTTACGACCTAAGTTGGGTCGCGTGAAGGTTTCCTAAAGCTGTTTTTCTTGAGTCGCTACAGTTTTGGGTCGTGTTTGTTTAGATCGCGTGGGTTGTATTTTAGGTCGTAAGTCGTTTGTTTCTTGAGTTGTTTGTGTTGTAAATATGTGTTGCATTCTATTGTGTCGTTAACGACCTTGTTAGGTCGTATGTCGTCTTGTATTGAGTCGTTGTGTGTTTGTTAAGTCGTGTAATCAGTTGAGTCGTATATGGGTAGATCGCTAGCGATCTAAGTTGAGTCGTGTGAATTGATAGATCGCGAACGACCTAGTGAGGCGTGAGTTGTAAGCCTATAAATAGGCATGATGGTGGTCATTTTGTGGTTCTTGATTTTTGAATAAACTCTTGTTTTGTTAGCTTTGTGCTTTCATTAAATTGGTAGTTGAGTGTGATCTCCTATCTCCACTTTCGACATTCGAGTGCGCCCGAATCTTCGATCGTTGAAGCCAATTCGCGGAATCAAGTGTGCTTGATCAACGCTTGAAGAATTGTGGATCTCTTTTCACGGTATCGTGCGCGATCAACGTGTCAGAGGTAGCTAGAATTCGGTATCTTCAGATCAACGAATTTGGGCCTTGCAGTATTTTTCAATCCACCGATTGCTACTTTCACCGTTTCATCTAAATTTTCGTATTTCGCTGCGTCACTTATATTCCTTAACAATGGTGGATGTTTTTGTGTAATTAGTAATGATACACAATAGTATTTTGTGTAGCGAAGCCTCTTTTATTATCTCAATAAGTGAATTAACTCAAGAATGGATGAGTCTGGACTAGCTTTTGATGTCCTATAAAAAGCAGAAGAATCTATTTCCAGTTCCACTCTCATGGGTGGTACTATTCGTATATTGACTCTATGATAAAATGAATATCTACGGAACAACTGTACCAAATGTATTTAGTGTCATATGTATTTAGTGTCCTATATCCTTATTTATTTTTTGATTTATACACAATACATTTAAGTTTTCAGAATAAAACGAATTACACTAAATACAAAAAATTTGTTCTCAAATATAGATTTCATTCTACAATGTAATTTGATCGTGTTATTATTTCTATTTTTTGGATATTTCCTTACAAATCTATAACAGTTATGATACTTGAGAACAACGTGTGCTAAGCACGGGTCGAACTAGTTATTATTATAATTACTCTACGACGACGGAAGAGAAAACATCAAATCTTTCATTTGGAATAATAACCAAATTAATAACTATGTTTCTATCAAAAGTTACGGCTCCTACAGTTTTTTGTTTCAAAAATGCACATAATTTATTCTAAATCATTTTAAGGTTGTTTAATGATGTAAATCATATTTTGCTTACCTACCAATACATAAAAGTCTACCAATACATAAAAGTGTGGGTTGTTATAGTAGTCATAAAGTTTGTTGGAACATCCAATCAAGAATGACTAGGACGGTGATTTGATGTGTGGGTTCAATAGAGCTTGCTTCCTTGGAACATGAAGAACGCAGAAAGGAACATTCTCCATACATGAGCTTAACTCATTAACATTGTACAAATAGTTGATTTCTTAGTCTAAAGTTCATCTTAGCTAAGGTTGTGATCTAGAATGACTAGGACAATAATGCTAATTTATGTAGTAGGGTTAACAACTGGATCATACATGTTGAAGAGATGGTACGAATTTATAATGAATGAAGGAAATACTACAAGAACCCCATTTTCATACGTTGAACGCTCCTAGTGCAAAAACCAACGGAAGGTTGGTACTAAGTAGCAGTAGAACCAGGAACAACCTGAAATATCATGGTAATCTATCATGTGTGACCTCTTGCTCAGAGTTTAGTAAAGATGGTACTTTTGGTCATTGCCTGATTGCTTACTATATAGTGACTCGGCTATTTTAATATAATATAAATCCTGAGGCCTAACAAATAAATTAAAAATAATAATTATTGGGCCCAAAAGTTATTATAACAAGCCCAAAATGCTCAAACACATCTTAACGAGAAACAGATTTGAAAGTAATAAGAAACATTTTTTAACTGAAATAAATTATGACAATTCTTTATTTGTATAGATTTTCATAACAAATAACGATGGGAGAGTGCAAATGCATGTTTAGATAAGAATACAAGATTAATGAACATGCAGACTAAAAATAAATAAACGTATGATCTATATTAATAAGGTAATTAAAGCAATGGAAATTAAATGCTTCTTGTTTTTGGATGTGAAAATGTGCTGAATTAGAAACTGATGAATTATCCTCTTAGGAAATTTTAATGGTAGAACTCTATGAAAGGCAAGGTAAAGGAAAGGAACTAGAAGAAAAATTATAAATAAAATGTGATTTGATCTCAACCTTAGATTCAAATATTTTTAATGAAATATCCTCGAGCAAACCACGTAATAACGAAAATATGTTATCACTGCTAGAAAGGCTTCATGTAGCGACGGAACTTTGCGACGGCTGACGACGGCTAAAAAATGCGGCCGTCGCTAGCCGTCGCTAAACACAATATACAGATCTCCTTCCCGCGAATAGAATTTCATTACTTTCCCACCACAATCAAACCCTCCTTCCCCTCATCCGCCGCCCCCTGTCACCGTAGCCGATGCCCCGCCTTCCGTCGCCTCCAAATCATCCAAATTCGCCTAGGTATGCTTCTAATCTCTATTTTGAATGTAAATTTAATGTTTTTTAGGTTTAGTTTAAATCCTAATTAAATTAGGATTTGTTGTTAAATTATGAATTAGTGGTGTTGTTAAATTAGGTATTAGTAGTGTTGTATGTTGATTTGGTAGATTAATTAGTTTATTATCATGAAGTTAAATTAAGTATTAGATTAATTAGTTTATCATGAAGTTGAATAAATGGTTGATGTAGATAATTAGTGTTGGCGATTAACATGGTTAGTTGTGTTAGATGAAAAATTAGTGTATATTACTGATTAACTTGGTTATTGAAAATTTACATGAGAGTATTTCATAGTTTATGAAATTGATAAATTACAAATTTAATTTTGTTAAGTGAATTTAAATTGACAAATTTTTATTTAATAATTAGATTTTTATTGTTTTCTAATTATCTATTTGATAATTAGATTTTGTTGCTTTCTAATTATCTTCGTTGATAATTCTTCTATTTACCTTGTTGATTGAGCGACGGCTAGCGACGGCCATTTTAATAATTTTAGCGATGGCTAGCGACGGCTACTGACGGCTAAAATGAAAAAGGTTGTATATATTGTACAAAAATAAAGTTTATACAAAAAATTAAAAAATGAACTGCAAATCTGTAATTTAAAAAAAAAAATAGTAAATGACTTTAAAAACAACTGATATTGTACTAAATCGATTTTGTAAAGAAATTAAGAAATGAATATAACAACAACAAATATTCCGCTAAAATCTATGTCGTAAACAAATAAAGAAATGAATATTGAACTAAAATTGTTAATTGAATGTTGAACTAAAATTTAAATACACAAATTTGAAAAGAACAACAATATTTGATAAAATTTAAATAGTTGAAACATTGTCAAAATTTGAAAAGAACAACAATATTTGATAAAATTTAAAGAAATCTTTTTATCCCTTAGAATGACTTTGGCCCCGTCTGGCAAATGTTGTATATGGTCGTTATATGGATGTTCGTTTTGTAACGGAACGAACATTTATATTCATCTGATACAATATTTGTCGGATTTGTCCCTGTATTGGATAAGTTACAAACACAATAAAGTAATTACATATTATAAATTATTTTATTTTAAACGGTTACAAAATTTCGACAGCATTTCCTTTACGTTCCTTGTGTACACGCATTTGTGTACGTTACAGGGAACATAAGGGAAGTGCTTCCGAAATTTTGTCGAACCATTTAATCTGAAATGATTTATAAAATGTAATTACATTATTGTGTTTGTAATGGGAAGTAGGATGACTGATCACCGAAGTGAAAACCAAAATACCAAAAAATAAAAAAAATAAAGTGAAGTTTTTATTTTGAATTTTCTGCAACGATGAACTGTTTACAATGGAGAATGGTTGAAAATTAATTATTTAAATTGTCTAACATACATTTTCAAATCAGGAAAAATTTTCAATTATTTTCTCGACCGCACTTGGATGTATGAAGTCAGAACTGGAAAGAAGGGATCAATAAAGAAACATTTCTACAATGGTGTACACGAATTTATTAGATTTGCTAAATCTAATAACCGAAACAACACAGAAATTCGTTGCCCGTGCAGTAAGTGCCAACATTTGAAGCATTGGAAACCAGATATAGTTGAAGTACATTTGTATCAATATGGTTTCGTGCCTGATTATTATTTCTGGGATCGTCATGGAGAACTTGTTGAACCTACACCTAATACTGAAGTGTTAGAGGACGGTAATATGATGACGAATCCGATAGAAAATATGGTGGATGATGCAGCACGATCAATGTTTCCTACAACTGAAGCTGTCGATGAAGACAAAAATGTCGAAGAAGAACCGACTGCGGGAGCTAAAAAATATACGATTTGTTGGATTCTGCTAAGAGGCCGTTGTGGGATGGATGTAAAAGCGGAATCGAACTTTCAGTAACCACCGAATACATAACTATGAAATCAAAATTCAACCTTACGGAAGCTGCATTTACAGCAGCTGTACAAGCTGCAAAACGACACATGCCACCCAATAATCTGATGTGCGATAGACATTATAAAGTAAAAAAATTGATGTCCGCTTTCGGTCTACCGCACGAGAAGATAGATGCATGTATGAAAGGTTGCATGTTGTATTGGAAAGACGACGTTGACCTCAGAAAATGCAAAATATGCAACGAAGAAAGATAAAAACCAAGAAAAAAGAAAGGGAAAGAAGTCCCGTGCAAGAGAATGCATTATTTACTCATCACTCCCAGACTTCAAAGATTGTATGCATCTTCTGCTACGGCCTGTCATATGCGATGGCATAGTGTGAGAACAGTGGAAGAAGGAACTTTGATACATCCATCCCACAGAGAAGCATGGAAACATTTCGATAAGACTTATCCCGCATTTGCTGCGGAAAGCCTAATGTCAGACTTGGTTTACGTACGGATGGATTTCACCGTTTTCACAGTTTGGTAGTAAATATTCATTCTGGCCAATTATCGTTACTCCGTATAATTTACCTCCATAGATGTGTATGAAGACACCATATATGTTTCTCACCACTATCGTTCCCGGCCCTCATGATCCAACCCAAGGAATTGATGTTTATTTACAACCATTGATCGAAGAGTTGAAGAAACTGTGGAATGAAGGAGTCGAAACTTACGATGTATCAACGGAAAAAAATTTCGGTTATTCGCTTCTTTGTTATGGACTATTAATGATTTTCCTGCATACGGGATGCTTTCTGGTTGGAGTACGGCCGGTCGTCTAGCATGCCCTTATTGTATGGAAGAAACACGAGCATTTTCGTTACGATATGGGAAGAAAGTTTCATGGTTTGATTGTCATCGGTGTTTTCTTCATCCAAATCATACTTTTAGAAGAGATAAGAAAATTTTCATAGCTAGCAGAGAAGAGAATCTGAAACCACCCAAGGTTTGGTCAGGCGAGGAAATATACAAAATTGTAAGGGACTATCCAAAGATACATGAAACTGGAGTCCAGACTGAAATCTCAGGAAAGTCAGACATTCATAATTGGTGCAAACAAAGTATATTTTGGGAGTTACTATATTAGAAAGATCTCTTACTCCGACATAATATTGACGTGATGCACAACGAAAAGAACGTGTTTGATAATCTGTTTAATACAATTTTGAATGTAAAGGGCAAAATCTAGGACGATTTGAATTCAAGGCTTGATATAGCAAACTATTGTAAGCGTCCGAAACTTCATATGAAGCCTAATGACAATAAAAAACCAAAAGCATGTATGAGCTAGACAATAAGCAAGTAAAACTCGTGCTAAAGTGGGTGGAAGAATTAAGATTTCCCGATGGGATTTCTTCCAATCTTCGTAGATGTGTTGACTTCAAAAATAGTAAACTGAGTGGGATGAAAAGTCACGACTGTCATATCATGATGGAATATTTACTACCCGTGGCTTTTAAAAAACTGTTGCCCGTAAAAGTATGGAACGTTATAACAGAGTTATATTTGTTTTATAAACAGTTTTGTTCGACAACATTAAAGGTGGATCGTATATGTAAACTTGAAGTAGAAATACCCATATTGCTATGCAAACTGGAGAAAATACTTCCGCCTGGTTTCTTTAACGTAATGGAGCATTTACCTATTCATCTTCCATCCGAAGCACTTCTTCGAGGTCCTGTGCAATATGGATGGATGTATCCGTTTGAGAGGTAAATTAACATGTGTAATGTTCATATCAATTTCAAATTCAAATTTGTGTATCTAAATATGTAATAAATATCTTAATAGGTACTTGAATCATCTGAAGGAGAAGATTCGACAAAAAGCCCGAGTTGAGGGTTTGATATGCAAATCGTATCTTGAAGAAGAAGCCTCATTTTTTTCTCTCACTACTTCAAGGAGGATGTGAACTTATCGTTTGTAACTGTTCCTCGAAATGAGGAAGTCGTTGAAAAAAATTCTTCTCAAACAATGCTATCTGATTTTAGACAACATGGTAGATCTGGTGGAAAATGTATGGAAATATGGTTGGACGATAGAGACCACCATGTAGCACACACGTATGTTCTTTTAAATTGTGTCGAAGTCGCACCATTTGTCAGGTAATAATTAATTCACTTGTAATTTACTTGTACGTACATAATAATTATAACACATATTACATATATGCAGTATCTACGAATCATAGTATCCATCTGGCGATCTCAGTAAAGAATTTGCCAAATGGTTTTTGAACTATGTTTATGAGCCAAGAAACTGTGTCGTTGATGAAGGCTTAAGACATCTTGTGATTGGACCAAAAAGAAATGTGAAGACTTATCAAATATTCTTCGTCAATGGGTTTAAGTTCAACACGAAAGATTATGGGGCTGAAAAATTAACATATAACAGCGGAGTATTTGTCAAAGACAGTGATGATCCAGATGAGCATTTAAAAGATTTTTACGGCGTCTTAACCCAGATTCTAGAGTTGACATATTATGTTGAACCTTTAGAAAAGGTTTTTTTATTTAAGTGCAATTGGTTCAGTAACGTTCCTGGTTCCGAAATCAACGTGCATAAAGAGTATAAACTTATTGAAATAAGGCTTACATCACACTACTATAAGTACGATCCTTTTGTATTAGCCAAGCAAGCGTTACAAGTTTATTTTGCTCCGTATCCATCTTTGGAAAGAGATAAAGCGGATTGGTCTACTCTTTTCAAAACAAAACCAAGGTTTTCGTTTGATGGAAATAATATTCCAGATGAAGCAGCATATCAAGCCGATCTTGAACCAAATACAGAAATAATAACAACTGATGATATTGATGTAGGGCCTTTGAATGATGAATCAAACGTCTTATTTGATGCATTCGGAAGTACCGAAGAAAATGAGATGGAATACGAGACTGAGTCTGAATCAGAAAACGATGAAGACTGATCGTTATTGATATAATTGTTATGTGATAGTGATTGAAACATGCTATGTAATAGTAAATTTCTGTAATTGTTTTGTGATGATCATTTAGTTAATTTTTATCCATGTTTTGTACTAGTAAATTTTTATAATTGTTCTGTGAAAGTGATTGAAACATGCTATATAGTAGTGAATTTCTGTTATTGTTCTGTGATGATCATTTGTTTAATTTTTATTCATGTTTTGTACTAGTAAATTTTTATAATTGTTTCTGTGAAAGTGATTGAAACATGCTATGTAGTAGTGAATTTCTATAATTGTTCTATGATGATATCGTTTTTCTATAGTAGATATGTCTGGCAGGAGACGAAGTATGACAGGCACGCCATCCCCATCTCCCGGTGCAGGTGGTAGTGGCACTGCACCGGACTTACGTCCGATGGCAAAAGTTGTTCCTAAAAGTGCCAGGTAAGTATCAATTTTATTTAAAGTATAAGTTTTAAAATCCACTAAATATGTATATCATAACTTTTGCAGGGGCTTCGAGGTGGAGCCATCAGATTATATTCTACAGGTTTCGAGGAAGGCTTTTCAGAGCCGCATGGATGGTTGTTGGCCTCGCTGGGACGACATCCCTTTTCATGTCAAGAACGCAATACAGGCCGATTTACTTGTAAGTAGTAGTTTGAATTTCAGTTGCAAATTAATATAATCTATATAACTTAAAATAATTTTAATTTACAGGCTGCAGTCCGTGTTGACCCTGACGACATGGACGTTTTCTTAAATCACTGGAACAAACGAATGAGGAAAAATTACAGGGATACATTGTCCAAGGCTAAGAATTCAGGCAAAAAGCCGAACTGGATGGGTGACGGTGTATGGGCTGAGTTTCTTTAGCTTTGGGACAGTCCGACAGCAAAAGTAAGTAATATATGTTTTCTTTGTTATTTAAATCTAATATAAATCTCGCAAGATATATACGTGATAATTTATCTTAATTTGTAGGAATTATTTGCGCGAAACCGGGCTAACAGGAATAAAAATCCTGCATTGCATCGTGGTGGCTCCAAATCCTTCCAGGAGCATAAGAGAGAGCTGGTAATTAAATTTATAAACTGTGTTTACATTTTACTAAAATATTGTATAATCAGATTAATAATAATATTTATATATTTTCAGGCCACGAGATACAACCGCGAGCCCACTATGGTCGAGTTGTTCAAGGTGACGCATGCCGTGGAGAGGACTGATGGAGAAGGCAATGTTTCGTATGAGTGGACGGATGGCAAATCACAATCCGTAATGGTAAGCTAATTTATTGTTAATAACAATATTTTGTCTTATTTTATTTTCAAAAACTTGAAATTCGATTTTTATCGTGTAAAACAATTGTTTGTAATCACAGGAGAGGTACGAAGCTGAGCAAGCTCGGGTAGCACAATCCACTGGTCGGGAAAAGCTTACGCTAGAGGAGAAGAATACTATTTGGGATGCTATTATGACCCGCCTTCTCGGACCAATCGATGGTATAGCTATGGAAATCTGGAGGTAAATTTTGACATGTACTAATATATAAATTTACACATGCATATGAATAATTAAATAATTTTAATAATATTATATATATATACTAATATATAAATAATTATGAACTATTTTACAGGCGATGAGAATGCAGAGTGCATACAGGAGGTCGCAGCAAGAAGAGGAGATTGCTCAGTTGAAGAAAACAGTGGATGAAATAAATGATTGGAGGAAGAGTTTTTTCGAGCAACAGCTGGATGAGCGGATTGCCGCTTATTTCCAACAGCATGGGAGGATGCCTGGAGAGGACGGCAGCGATGGTGAGGAGTAGGTATGCTTGTTTGCTCATGTTACAGTTTGGAATATACATATTTTGGTTGGTTCGGTGTATATATATTTGGGGATATTATGTACATATTTTGATGACTTCTAGTTGTGTTAATGGTTTGTTTAGGTTAACGGTTTGTAGTTGTGATTGGAAAACTATGTACACATTTTGGTTGGGAAACTATGTACATATTCTGATGACTTGTATTGGTTCGGAAACTATGTTTGGTTTTGTTGGATTTTATATTGTTTGAATGTATAATGATGTTATATGATGGATATATGATGGTTATAGTTGATGAATATAGTGTATGGTGGCTGTGATGATGGTATTTGATAGTTATTTTTTGAAGTGTATATGGGATGTGCAAGTGCACAGAATTTTCTTCAGCATAGCAACGGCTGGCCATGGCCATTTTGCACAGGTTGGCGACGGCTAGTCACGGCTGGCGACAGCCATGTTGCACAGATTAGCGACAGTTTGTGACGTCCAATTAAACATTGAAAAATTTCCACGTGGCACATTTGCAGTCACGAGCCGTCGCTATTTATGTGACGGAGCCGTCGCTAAAACCGTCATGATTCTGTTGGGCGACGAGGTAAATAGCGACGGCTTTTAGCGTCGGCTGGCGACGGCTTGCGACGGCTGGCGACGGCTATAAGCCGTCGCTATCTGATGCCATTCTTGTAGTGTATCCTCTTGTAAAAATAATATTTTCCTTCAAAAAAAGAAGGCCCATAATTGGCCAAACCCAATCAAAGACGAATACGTGGAGTTTCGTTAAATATTCTGATGAGACATATCGAATCATCCTAACAAACCGCCCTTCCTTTTGTATAAATGAGTTTTGTTATCAGAGCGATTAATTCAGACTAAAAGACAAAAAAGACTAAATTAAATACATATTTTATCATCATCTAAAAATGGATAAGTGGAATTTAAGGAGGCTATTTAAATAAATTTATAATCTTAACATATGCCGCATGATAACATATTCCTAAAATGAAACATTTCTTCAACAAAAATCAACTTTGCATCTCGATAAAGTGATTTTTAGGGAACATATGTTACAGCGAATTTAGTGGGGGTGTTTTCTATCTTTTGGACATAATTATCCTTTCAGAAAGTAATGCATTTTCCACCCTTTAAAACAAGTAGAATAAATATTCTATTCTTACTGCCAAAATGCCAAAAGAAACGAAATACGGAGTCTTACGTGCATCATTTAACTTTCCATAATATACTAAAGTGATCATCGATTGAAGGGTTCAAAAATACCGAAGGATTATAATAGTACTATTTTGTTGTTTTAATAATAATAACAAACCAAGGAAAACACTCAAATGTCAAGGTCTAAAGGTAATATTCACCGAATGTTAATAGTTCCAAGTACTTGATCAAATAACAAAGGGAGATGAACTTGGAAAGAGAACTCTAAATACATGCTCCAACAATACTAAGTAACCTCAATAACCCAATAAGGCAACATATGAGCGTTAGACAAATCATCAAGATGAGCATCAACAAATAACATATCATCAATCTACAATAATAAAGGTGAAGATGATGGATGAATACCAAATGCCAACAATCAAATGGTCAAGTCCAAGCTAGTGTGCCACATCGCCAACATGCACCCACTCAAGCACTGTAAATAGGGACAGTTCCTACAATAATCTGCAAGAAATAACTTTATAGTAAAAGGAAAAAGAGTACTTTTTTAGATGGGAGAATTTATAAGAACTCATAACTGGTTTCTAGCTTTAGTTTTGTATCTTCTTAATTTTATATTAAAAGGTACTAACAATTGATGTAGGGATTTTTCCTGATCCCGGTGTCTCTTTCTTGACATTTATATCGACATTTAGTTGTTTCTTCTTGGCATTAAATATTATATTGTTCTTAACTGCTTTGGATTAACATCTAAAATCGAAGCCCATCACTGATGTCCACCTTTAGTCGGTTGTTGTTATTGTAGCGAAATGTGCATTAACACTGTTATTTTGCCATTGTTCCCATTGAAAACTACGTCAAATATGTCGTGTAAATCAGTGCTTGTAGATCTTGGCAACTGTAGTTTGTTTTTATATGTTTCCAACAAGCTGTTTGAATATGAGCATTGGAAAAATGTGTGTGTTTTAGTTTTTGAATCTTGTTTTCATAAGACACATACTTCGTCCATTGAGTTGTTCCATCTCGCAACTTTTTCTTTAATCTACAACTTTTTTTAATTTTGTAAGTAGAGCGTAGAATGACATTTTGGACGAACACACTGAATTCAATATGTATTTACACCATGTAAGTTCATTACCGCTATCTCTAACCTGATTCCAAGCTGACAGGAATGAGAATTCCCTATTTTTTTGTGGTTACCATATCTAATGATCTCTAATTTTATTTTGTAAATTTTTCAAATCATTTGTATAACATGTGGGGGCAAATAGGAATTATCTTCTCTCCATTGTCCATTGGAGATGAGAAAAGATACTTTCCAATTGTGACCTCCGGTGATCAAAACATAGTCCCCTCCTACCAGATCTACCATTGAGTGTCTGTTGATCCATGGGTCAAAAAAGAGACTTGTGTTGTCTCTGATTAAGTACCACCTTCCTTTCGATCATTTCGTTGGCTTTTGTTCTAGTGTTAAAAAGTAGTTTCCATGTGTAGGAAGTGTTGTTGTCTTCGTTAATGTTCCAGAAAATTTTACCCTTGCAATACCCGTTTTTCATCCACTATGACCATAGGCCTTTCGCCTTGTAAGAATCGCCATGTAAGTTTCAATGATATTTCTTTCATTAGATCTTGCAATTTTCTTAGGCCCACACCTCCTTCCAAATTTGGTCGAAATAGGTTGTCCCAACTCATGCTGTAGTTCTTGTTTTTCTAAACATAGTTTGCACATAGAGAATTTATTTTGTTTATAATTAACCCTAGTAACTGACACAATCGAATCCACAACATAATCATCGGGTAAATCACAGTTTGATTAATTTAATTTTGTCAGCTACATCAACATCCTATTTTTTCCAATTATTGATTTTTTGTGGATTTTATCTAACAGCGTGCCAAATTCTCTTGCTTTTAGCTTGTTGTATGATAAGGGAATTCTCAGATATGTAGCTGGAAGATTCTCTGCTTGGATATTTATCACAACAAAAATTTGGTTTTCGAATTTTTCCCCTTTGCTAAAATAGAGTGTAATTTTCTATTCATTCATTTCTAAATCCACGACCTCTTTTCTTATTTTCATAATTTTGACAATACTTTCCGTGTTTGTTTTCTAGCTTTGGTGATACTAAAATGTCAACAGCATGTAATAAATGTGTAAACGTTGGTTCAATAGCAAAAATTGGATTAATGTTACCCCCATCGTATTCCAAATCTAGTAGGATTGTGAAATATTCCATCACGATAGAAAAACGATAAGGAGATAATGGATCTCCTTATCTTATTCCTTTATTGCTACTAAAGTATCCTACGGGGTTACTATCCAGTAGTATTGAAAAAGTGATAGTGGATATACATTCATATAACAAATGTGCAAATTTGTCAGAAAATCCCATATATAACAACATTTGATATATTAATTCCATGTTGATTTTATCATAGGCTTTGTGTAAATCTACTTTCACACACATGTTGTTAGCCATTTTTCTATCGAACCCATTACCATTTCATATGCTAGAAGAGAGTTATCTGTGATGATTATTTTTGGGATGAAAACATTTTGATTTATTGAAATCAATTTATTGAGGTATTGTCACATTCTATAGCATTCCAGATTAGCCAAAATTTTGTAAATTATATTTCTTAATGAAATTGGCCTATAATCTAATACTATCCGTGGATTTACATTTTTAGCGATTAGGCACAAAAAGGTATAATTAAATTCTTTGATAAACTTACATGACTGCTATATGCCCAACATTGCTTGGAAAATTTCATTTTAAATCAACTCCCAATGAATCTTTTGCATTGAAACCATCTGATCAGGGGGCTGTTGTCATCTATTTAAAAAACTACCTTTCTTTACTTCCTTTAGCTCGAACGGTGCATCCATAGCTTGTCTGGCATTGTCAAAAAGAATTTTTTTTCATGTGCTTATAGAATACAATAGCCTATGATTTTTGTTTAATGTAATAAACATATATATATTTGTTTAAATGTATTTGTTATGGTACTATTTTATTTTTCCACATAATTAAATAAATATTTGCTGAATAAAATAAATAACTTAGAATTTAGATTTAAACAAATATTTAATTACAAATTTAAATAGTACAAATTTGAGCTCTCGCTACATTTACACATTTTTCAATTACACTACAATTTCAATTACAACACCCTTTTCACTTTACAATTTTCACCTTTCAATTTTCACCTCACTAATATACTCACTCATCACTCGTACTTAATCTTCAACTATGCTCCAGCCTGTATCCAGCATCAGAACTATCTGAAAAATAAACACCGACGCAGTAAAATTGAAAAAGTAAATATTTTGCAATGCTCAATAAAGTGTGTTTTTGAAAATATTATTTGACTCGGTTATTTGGGTTGTTCGTCATCATTTTGTTTTAATTCATCTTACTCGAACAACTTGTGACATGCACAGTGTATCACTGCACAAACCACAAGGTCATGTGCACCGACATACGCTTGCTCGTTAAAATTGCAGGGACATGTGAGTACAAGGTCAAACCCAAGCCGAGGCTGGATTCAACATAGGTACAATCCAAAATACAAAACAAAATTCATTCAGAAAGCAACGAAGTTTCAGGCATGCTCAGCTGCAAATGAAAACAATATGTACACATATGAATTCTCAACAACAAGCCACTGGAACAAGTTCACCACCAGTTCAAAACATGCAAAAGACATAGCAGTTCAACATGCTCAAATTACAAAGTGGTGAATGCAACATTTCAACCCAACATAACAACAAGCTCCAGACGTACTAAATTGCAAAAAGATAAAGTAGTGAACAAGACCAGATCAGAGCATGTGGAACTAGACCAAGGTTAGTCCAGAAGCAAGAACCACACAACAAGGCTAGGCAGTGAGTTACTCAATACAAATGCAAACGCAGCATACAAAGTGAAACATGTCAACATAACATATCCAGGCATTGGAGCTTAAACAGCTCAACTAGACCAGTCTCACATATACATATGGATGCATATATGTGTGTGTGTGTATATATATGTATACACATATATCATTCGGGCATGAACATGAAAAAAGATCAAAGCAGAGTGCATACATAACAAGAGCTGCAACTAGACCAGAGACAAATACAAGTGTACATGCACAAGCAAGATGCAAGGAACCAAACTCAAAATCATCATGACCATAAAATGACAGCAACAGATATGTGTAGAACACAACAAGTATGACTCGAAGCAATGCAATGGCCAGGCTCATAACAATCAGGCACCATACATGTATATATGAAAACCGGACCCCAAATGTACAAATACACAAGATAACATGATAACATAAATGTAATGCAACAGCAATGAGCAGTGGAGACATCAAGCCAACCAAGTGGATAAGCACAACAATCGTACATATATATACATACATATATTGAAACAGTTCATATGTCTACAATAAAAACAGTTGCAAGTCGCAGTTCAAAGTAAAGGAGCGGTTTTAAAAAAGAAATGATCAAGCTGAAGAAGTCACAGAGGGTAAAACGAATTAAACAAGTCAAGTTTATCACGAATTTAAATGCCCAAGCTAATGCCAGCAAAGAATGGAATCAGTGAACAAATCATGATTATCTCAAAAATTCAAATGCCGAAGTCACAGGAGAAAAGAACGCAAAGCAACTTGAATATATCAACTAAGAAAAAGTCAGAAATCATCACCAACGTTCGATTACAAATCAACGCCGAGCACATAAACTTGAAGATTCAAACCAAAATATACGTATGAAAATATAGGGATTTTATCCCTATTTAACCCAATTTCATCAGTCAACAAATACTCATTCGAGTTCAAGCAAATACCAAAGCAAGCCAAATCACGAACCAATTTATAACTCGAATCAATGTTGAGAACTAAAAGGGAAAAAATCACGTACCAAACTATCAACATCCAACTCTACTTATTGAAGCGGTCATAAGCTATCAAATCCAAGGAATCGATTGATAAGGAAAATCGAAGTAAATTTATTACTGCAATCGATCGAGTTGATTCGATGACTTCAATTTTGAACGAAGACCTAATCCAGATTGATCAAGAAAACAAGGCAAAAGGGAAAAGCGACTGTTTTTTATCTTTCAATTATTGGGCCGCATTTGTTAATTTATTTGGGCCGAATTATATTCTACGACTTTGTATTTAATTTTAGTACTTTAGTTTCTTTTTAATTTTTTGAGTCAAACTCTAGTTGTGTAACTATGTACAAACTACGGTTTTGTAATTCGAGAATTCGCAACTCAATAGAAACCTTGGGGGCAGCACGTAGGCATGTTTTTGCCGAATCTGGGTAAATCTATATGTGATTTTTACTACATTACTTTCTGTTATTATATTTATTTCCGCATTAATTTTAGTATCACCCTATTCATCCCCTCTATATGGTGAAAACGATCCTATAAGTGATATCAGAGCTAGGAACAAAACTATTTTTGTTTAAAAAATTCGATTTTTTTAATGGCTTCTTTTAATAATGCTTTTGCTAGGGGTCAGTCCATAGTTAGACCACCCATGTTCAATGGTGAATATGCATATTGAAAAAATAGAATGAAAATTTTTCTGAAAACCATAGATGCATGGAATATTGTTGAGACGGAATATAGCACACCAACAATAATGGTAGATGATCAAGAAGTTGAAAAACCTATGGATCAATGGATAGATCTTGAAAATAAACTGCATTAATGCTAAAGCTATGAAATCTATTATTTGTTCATTAGATCAAACTGGATTTAATCATGTCATACATTGTCTAACTATGCCGGAAATTTGGCATATACTTAAAATAACTCATGAAGGAATCTCCTAGGTTAAAGAATCTTGCATTGCCATGCCTAGTAGCGAGTATGAGAACTTCACAATGACAAAAGATGAAAGTGTCAAAGAAATATATGGATGACTTTCTAATCTCGTATACAAATCAAAATCTCTAGGAAGACCATACAAAGAACTGGAAATAGTCAGAAAAATACTCAGAATTCTTCCACGAAATTTTGAAGCAAAAGTGATTGCCATACAAGAATCAATGGATCTGAAACAAATTAAATTTAAAGAACTCATCAGGAATCTCACCATTTATGAGATAGAAATTAGATTCAAGGAAGAACGTGAAGAGAGTGATACACAAAAGAAATCAGTAGCTTTCAAAGGAACAACTGAAAGTGAAGATGATGATGATGGAGCAGCAGAACCGGCACTGATAATAAAGAGATTCAAAAGATGGAACTGCAATTATGGAAATACAGCTCTAAATCAACAATTGAAGAACAAAATTGTCAAAGTTTTGGACAACTCAGAGCAGGAGATCATTTGTCACAAGTGCAATAAATCTGGTCATATCAAGCCAAATTGTCCTCAAAATCAATTCAGCAAAGGAAAGAAACCGAAAAGGAGAAGTTTTGCAGCTACTTGGGATGAAAGTGATGAAATTGATAAAAGAACCGGCAGTGAGAGTGAAAACGAAAATATGTGTCTTCAAGGAGAAATAAGTGACAGCGATGATAACAAGCCAAGCGAGGTATCAAAACTTACTCACTCTCAATTACTCATATACTTTCATGAAGTTAATGGCTGTTATGAGAGACTTTGGGAAGAAGTACGCTAAATTTGAATCGCAAAAAGACAGTTTGATAGAATTAAATATGCAACTTGATCAATTGGTTCAATACTATAGAAATAAGTGCCATATGTGATAAGTGTCCATCATTTGAAGAAGAAATAAAAAAATAAAAAAATAAAATTAAATCGCTTGAAAATGAAATTCTATTTTGAAAGAAAGTGAAAATACTAGGAGAGAAAATTCTATTAAAAAGTGCACTTCATTATTGAATGAAAATGAATATCTCAAGTCACACAATTGTCTACAACTTTAGAAAAATTCTCCAAAGGTGAAAGATCACTAAGTATGTTATAGAAAAACAAACAATTAATACTGTTAGACAAGGACTTTGGTATACTCAATCTGAATGAGTTAGAATTTAAACTAATCATGTCAATTCCAAGTGCACGATTTGTGAAAAAATTGGACACAATCACAACAATTGCTGGTATAGACCCAAACATGTGAAAACCATACAAATTTGGGTTCTTAAAGGCACAAATGTAAAATCCTTAAAGTCAAACAAATATAGGTACCAAAAGGAACAAATATAGAATGTCTTGGTTCTACTTGTTTTTCAAAATTTTCTGTTACTAATAATCATGGACCTATAAAAACAAATAGGTCACAAAAATCTTTCCTCGTGTAGGTGTGTTGGCAAGCTAAGGAACAACAACAGTGGTATTTGGATTATGGCTGTTCTAGGCACACGACGGGCGACAATTCAAAGTTTCTTAGCCTAGAGAAGTACAAAGGTGGCAGAGTCATAATGAGCAACAATGATACATGTAGAGGTAACGGTACATTTACCTTAAACAATGTTTTATACGTTGAAAGTCTGCACCATAATCTGATTTTAATCAGCCAGTTATGTGATAAGGGATTAAATGTTGTTTTTGATTCCAATTCTTGCAAAATTGTTGACCAATCATCAAAAGAAACCTTATTTTCAGGTAAGAGGAAATGTATCTATTGCACACCCCACGGTTTGGTCTATGGTATCCATCTAAAGATAACTTTGAGCTAAAAGGGTATTCAGATGCAGACTATGCCGGTAGTCTAGCTAGTTGATAGAAAAAGTACAAATAGAAACGTATTTTATGTTAGGGCATCCGTTAGTTGCATCATATTTCCAAAGAAAATATCTGCATAAATTTCATTTTAACAGATTTTCAATTGACAGACACTTTTACAAAAAACCTTCCAAAAAATAGTTTTTTTCGACTTCATCTCAGTTTAGGTATTTTAGAAATTTGATTTCATATTTTTGAATTTGATCTTAAATGCCTATGTTAACTAATCTGACTCCCTATCGATTATCGAAAAGATAAATAGTGATTGAAAAAATAATGAGTGTTGATTTTGATCATACATTGCAACTTGAGCACAAGGTCAAACCTAAGCCGAGGCTGGATTCAACACATGTGCAATCCAAAAAACAAAGAAAAATTCAGTTCGGAAAGCAACAAAGTTTCTGGCATGGTCAGGTGCAAATGAAAAGAACATGCACACACATGAATGCTCAAAACAACAAGCCAGTGGAACACGTTCTCAACCAGTTCAAAACATGCAAAAGACACATCAGTTCAACATGCTCAAATGTACAAAGTGGTGAATGCAACATTTCTACCATCATGACAACAAGCTCCAAACGTAGTAAAGTGCAAAAAGACAAAGTAGTGAACCAGACCTGACCAGATCAAAGCATGTGGAACCAGACCAAGGTCGGTCTAGAAGCAGGAACCACACAGCAAGGCTAGGTAGTGAGTTACTCAATACAAATGCAAATGCAGCATACAAAGTGAAACCAAGTCAACATAACATATCCAGGCATTGGAGCATAAACAGCTCAACTAGACCAGTCTCACATATACATATGGATGCATATATGCATATGTGTGTGTGTACATATATCATTCAGGCATGAACATGAAAACAAGATCACAGCAGGGTGCAAACACAATAAGAGCTACAACCAGACCACAGACAAATATAAGTGTACATGCACAAGCAAGATGCATGGAACCAAACTCAAAATTATCATGACGAGAAAATGACAGCAACATATATGTACAACAAATAGCAAGTATGACTCGAAGCAATGCAATGGCCAGGCACACAACAATCAGGTATCAGACATGTACTTATGAAAACCGGACTCCAAATTTATAAAGACACAAGGCAACATGATAACATAAATGTATTGCAACAACAATGAGCAGTGGAGACATCAAGTCAACCAAGGGGATAGGCACAACAATCGTACACACATATATATACATATATTACAACAGTTTATATGTCTACAGAAAAGACAGTTGCAAGTCGCAGTTCAAAGTAAATGAGCAGTTTTAAAAAGAAATGATCAAGCTAATAGACCTGAAAGTTGTTCGACTTTTTGTTTGTATAGATTTAGCACCTGAGCATTATTTAGCTGTTTGACTAGGTTAGAGTAGGCGACATCTAAATCAAGTAGTTGTTCATAAGTCTCATCTTTATGGACATGTACTTACTCCAAACTCGAAGATGCTCCTTATTCTTTTTCAATTTTAAGATAAGCTAACATAAATGATTTCCCACCTCCAAATTTCCCCATACCGACTGGATGATATCATGATAATCTTTCCTAAGTTGCCACAAATTATTGTATCTGAAAGGAGCTCCTTCACAAGTCAGCATTAGAACTGCGTATTAAAGATGATTAATTGGTGAGTGATCGCTCATCGAGTGGTTTGTAAAGAAAATCGAGAAGTGAGGAAAATTATTGTGACATACTCCATTGACGAATAATAACCTATCTATTTTCTTTTCAATGACATGTTAGTTCCTCCCCTCCAAAAGTAGTAATTCCCTAGAATTGGGGGTTCAAAAAAGTCAGTTTCCCTAATACATTCGATAGAATCATTGTCCGGAGACATGCAGTAAGTTCCATTGTTAATTCTGCCTTGTCCGGAGACATGCAGTAAGTTCCATTGTTAATTCTGCCTTACCATGTAGGATTGCGTTAAAATCCTCTACTAGTACCCAAGGAAGATGGAATGAGCTAGCTTGGCTTTTAATGTAATCCCACAATTTCGTTGTCTTCTCAGGTTGATTGTGTGCATAAATAACAGTGCAGTAAAAAGTTAAGCCCACCTTGTTCTGTGCCAAGCTCGATCGTAATGAATTGCTCACTTTTATGAATTACAGTATTCGAACATATTTTACCACCCTATAAAATCAGAAGTCTGCTTTTTTTTATGGTTCTTATTGAAAGTAAAATCCCAATTCTTATGAAAACATCTAACTACGTCAATGATTTCGTTCTTGTGTAATTTATTCTGTAATAGTCCAACTAAAGATGCTTTTTGTTGTTTGAGAGAGCTAATTATATATAATTGCTTCAAAGGGGAATTAAGACCCTTCATATTCCAAGCTATTAAACTCATTGGGTAATGTCAATGATATCACAGCCCGATTTCATGTGAGAGGGAACGCTCACGTTAGTCCTTGTACATTTAGTTTTCTTACTTTTGATTTCAAATGAGTTATTATATTTTGCCACATAGGGTTGTCAATCACTTCATCTGATTAGGTTGCCGCAAATTCAAAAGGAGCCTCCTCTTACCATTGCTTTCGATCTAGTATGAGTCACAACGTTATCTGATGTTTTGGTTATTTGATCGTTTGCTTCATTGTTTTTCTGTGCATCTTCTGTAGTTTTCATTACTTGTTCATTATCATTGGCTTGTAACGAGTCCGTTTGTAAGCTGTTCATGATTTTATCATATACATTTTCCTTATCTAAATTCGTGTCAATAGCCACTGCATTTGTAATTGAAATTGGAATTTATGCGTGATGTTGAGAACCCATTTCCGCCTTAGAAATGCTTTCAGAGCACTCTAACTCCATGTCATTACATTGTTGCTGCATTGTGTCTATAGTGCTGTTGTTAAAACACTCTGTTTCTGGACAATTAAGCCGCTGAGATGAACGTTTTCTGGTATTTAATTCTTGCTTTGCCACAGTATTGATTTTCTGTAATGGTCATTGTTTGATTGTGAATAATTTTTGTATTGTTGTGTTGAGTTTTCGCTTACTTCACCTAGTGTGCCATCTTTTGCGTGCTCCTTGTCACATTACATTTCTACTAAGTTGCTTTGTTCTAAAATAGAACTATTCACTATGTCGTGTATATTCCTATGTGCCTACATGTTATCTAAATTTTTCCTTGCAAACTATCTTCGTTGGTCGTGGTTCCATTTTGATGTGTAGTTGTCTTAGCCACTCATACCCTTTCAAACGTACACCACTAAAGTGGACGAGGAAACAACTACAATTGTACAACTGATGGGTTTGCATTCATATTCCATCGGTTGAATGAACAATTCATTGTTTTCATTCACTATGTTTACTTCGTTTGGGAAATAAAATCATTATTGATTTCAACCAAAACCCTGACATACAAAATTTCAATCATACCTTTATTATAACGATCCATTTTCAAGGAATAACTGCCCAAAACTGAAGCAATTCTATCAATTCACTCTTCCGACCGGAATTACTGTTTTAATCCTAGAAAACGAACACAACCGAAATGGATTATAACATTTTTTTAGAGACTCGACTATAGACGCCATCTCCTTATCATCATCGGTTTCCTATAATAGAAGTAAGGACCTTCTTTTAGGATTCTCTCACAGTCTTCCTCATCTGCAAATTTAATAACTTAAAATCCATTTTTCTTGTTATGAATAAAAAATTATCCCTCGGTTCCCAGACCCTTTCGATGTCGTAAATCAGAATAGAATTATCCAAATACCTCTTAGCCAATTAGTCGCTGAATTTGTAATTCTGGCACATGCCTTTTGGCTATATTCTATGGGGTTGAAGAACTTTAATGGAGTGGAGATCGGAATATCTTCCTTGATAATAACCGCCTTCCATGTTCGAGCCTTTCCCAAAATAGAGACCCTTGGGCTCTTTGAAATTCCACTTTTATACGGACCTACTGGGCCTCTAGAATTGTTCCAAAAGTTACGTGAGTTGTTGCTGGAACTTCCTTATGTGTTAAATTGCTTTAGGGCATAATTCTTTGAAAGCCTTGTGATACATGTACCCTTTAGAACCCTAAAGTTATCTAATATTGACGTTAATTATTGTGTGGATAGCCATGCATGCTAAACTGTGTTAGAGCAGTATTCAGTGGTATCTGAAAGTTCTGCCTATGAGATTCTCGAGATGGATATACTATTTGCATAAAGATCCGTGTGATGTGAATTTTTTTCTGACTTCGTTTTGAAATAATAGAGATGAAACATTCACCATATGCAGCAGTCGAGAATTGTGGCATACACAGATCTAGAGGCGTTGGGAGAATAAAAGGAAGGCCAGAAGGTAGGAGGCGAGGTTAAAATCTTAGGAGCTTCCATTAACGACCATTACCCCCCTTTTTACCGAGTGATTTATGTTTACAAAATACATGACTAGCCTTACGTCCCCCCACCCCATCGAAATCCAAACGACCCATTTCTCACATTATCCCCTTCGGAAAACTAGCTCAAAATTATATTTTCGATTTCCATATTGCATAAAATTCCTTTTTAACCTATTCATGTAATATCTTGCTTGTATAATTTTAACAATGAATTATAATGCAAATCATTCCATTTAAATTACCAATATAAATTTATGTTACAACCTCAACGTGTTTAAAAATGCACCATAAATTATGTAATTCAAAAGCTATTTGAATTATATTATTTCATTCTTGGATTGTATGCCATTTTTATAGGAACAGGTGCATTAGTGTTAGGGTAAAAGGGGGAAAATTCAAAAAATCATTTTGTTAATTTGTGCTAGATCATGCTTTGTGTTTTTTGGAACTGGCTGGTTTGGTAGCGGGTGAAACGGGATTCATTTTTTTTTTCCATATTTGAATCTTGATGGACCTATATAAACTAATAGTTAACATTAGATCCAATATATATTTTAATTTAAAATCTTATTTTTATATGTCCTATATAATGGTATTTTGGATATTATAAACCCACACACTTATGTAATATAATAACATAATGACCACAAGCATGTGTATAAATACACACGCACATACACATATAAATATTCTGATTTATATTTGTTATATATACATACGTAGTATACTTATATATATGGTAATTTCACAAAAATATGAAGGGAATATATATGCCTAAGTTATACATATGTTTAAATATACTAAGGTATACGTATATGATTAGTATACATAAATTTTTCGTATCATAGATATATAGTTTAGACATACTAAAATATATTAGTTTAAATATATAAATACAATAAGTTTTGCAAATTATTATAAATTTAAATTTGAATCCATTTATCGACTTAGTAGAACATTGAAAATATCTTAATTTTATATCAAACTGGATTTAGTCAAAATATTTATTATTCGAATAGGTTTGAATATTTCAAATATTATATATTCATAGGTATTAAAATTGAAAATTAAATATAAATATCAATAAATCGTGACTAAGTTAATATTTTATAAAAATTTATCATCGTATTTTTAGCCTAATATTTTAAATAAGAATTATTAGTTGCTAAATATAAATACGTAATTTATACTAAAATTAAATTCATATAACGTGTGTGAGTGTATTCCTGGATGAACTTTTATTTATTATTATTTTAGAATAGGTTCGCACGTATTGTAGTTATTTTAATACACACACACACACACACACATGTAAACGTATGTTATGTGTGTGTATTTGTTAAATATACACACACACTAATTAAAATGAAATTTGATTATATGTGTGTGTGTGTGTAACTGAATATCTTATATTAAATAATACGAAATAATTTACAATAAAAGGTCAAAATTATTAAGATATTTTATTGATAAATAATTTCAATTCCAATTTTATAAT
The DNA here is from genome assembly GCA_030765085.1 of Allium cepa. NCBI lineage: Eukaryota > Viridiplantae > Streptophyta > Magnoliopsida > Asparagales > Amaryllidaceae > Allium > Allium cepa. Next base: position 1,045,762,992 of record CM060929.1, read on the forward strand.
ATATGAAATCAAACAAACAGTAGTTCTAAATTACAAAATAACACATAATTGGTTGTAGAGTGGTAATGTACATACATATTATTAGAGGTCAAGGGGTTTACGCGCGTGCGCGCACACACGCAAATATATATATATATATATATATATATATATATATATATATATATATATATATATATATATATATATATATGTATGTATGTATGTATGTATGTATACATGTGTGTGTGTATGAATTAATAAATGGATATATACCTCAGTAGATCTTGCCCTCAGAAACACACTGATCTATGAATAAGCTCCTAGAAACACCAATTCACCATCCGTGATTGCAACAATTGAATGCTACCGCATTTGAGTTTATATTCGAATGTATTTGGTTGAAACACATTTGAGTTTATATTCGAACATATTTGGTTGAAGAGATTTCGACCTTAATGGTTATATGACTTAAAGATGATGGCCAGGATTGTGAACATTAAGTTTTAAATGAGCTTGGTTTAGGTTGGTATTTATAGAGGGAGAAAAGGGAGAAAAGTCTACCATCTTTTACCCACCCCCCATACCATTACAAACCAGATCAAATACCAAATCTCCCTCCATGGCCCGCCATACATGTCAAATATGGGTTGAAAATCTCCTAGCCCATTTAAGAAATTATTTATATCTGAACGTTGTTTAACTATATATCAATATTGTATGTTGATATGTGCAGTATAATGTTTATAGATACATCTGAATAATAACTAACAGCGCAAAAAAAAATTAGGAGCTACCCCTATTTACTAAAAATACCCAAAACATTAAATGCATTAATAATTAATTTTAATTAATTTAATACAATACTTTATAAACTAACTAAATCATGTGGTATTCTGGATAATTCACAGGTGCGATTTTGTGACTCACGGGTGTGAACTCTATCAGTGATTAATACTGAACAATTCAAATATTAATGTTCATACGTCACCTTAGCTGATGATGTGACAATTTGGCAGAATTCATCGCTTATAGATCTTTTCGGTAAAATGAAATTTAGATTACCTTAAGCAGTACTATTAAGTGACGATATAATATACACACGTTCTCTTCGTCATCAATATATCACTTTAGGATATATAAAGATCGATATCATCAACATTAAAATAATATCCATATTCAATTATTCAATCCATATACAAAGTCCAAGGTCCAGTAATAACATTTATTATTAACCATTCCACTCTGGTATTGATTTTTACTTTGAGTTGACTATAGTTGTCTATAATGCTAACCTCGTACAGTTGAGGAGACAAATTCTCTATTGAATAGCGCTTCACTTTCAGTGCTTCAACTTAGACCCAACTATAGTCGCTAGATGTCCGTCATGCCAAGATTTAACTACAATCAAAGTGGAGTATCCATGTTGAAGTTCCACGGTATTCTCTAGCCGGGAGAACTATGTATCATCATCACATTGAGATTTCAAATTTGGCCTAGTTTTTATCAACCAACGGGAAACTCTCCATCAAGTCATTCAAACCCAATAACTATAACCACATAGTGCCTCCAATAGTCAAGAGTAATGCACTATCCAAAAATTTGATGAGCGTTCTATACTGTGATTTCAACGGATGCATCGATATCATTTCTCAAAACATCTTGACCATAAATATTAAAAAAAAATTGTTTCATATTATAATTAGTTACTCATGATTGCAACTATTTGCAACTATGCATAACATTTTATTTAACGATTTTCTAATTAATATACTTTAAATTAATTACTCTCATGATTGCAACTATTTGCAACTATAATTGCATAACATTTATTTAAGGATTTTCTAATTAATATACTTTAAATTAATTACTTAATTATCTATATCACAATATAACAAAGCATATAAAAAAACAAACATTTTCGTTATGAAAAATATATATAATATATAGGGCAGATTAACCCTAGTGTCGACCCTCCTATGGGCTAGGTTGACCTTGAGGTTGACCTACCATGTGTAGGGGCCGTCATGGCGGTCGACCCGCCTTCCTATATGGCTAAGAAGCGATCCTGAAGCATATATGATGTGTTTTGTTGATTTTTCTCTCATCTAGTGCGTCCGTGATTCCATCCGACGACTCCTATTCAGCCTATGACATGGTTGCATCCTATTCTCTCCAAATCCAGCGGCCTGAGATCCACTTCTACCCCTATAAATAAGACATTAGGCCTAATACTTTTTCTCATTCTAGATTTCTCCGCTTGGGTTTACCTTTTCAGGAAGGAACCTAAAAGGAATAATTTTTCAAGGAGATAATCTTTTAAGAAAAATATTTTTATACCCTCAAGTGGATCTGGGAAGACCTAAGGAAGAGCTAAGGCCACAGGTGGGTGACTGAAATTATTTTAATGATTTCTTTAAGTGATTTAAAATAATAGGGTTTTCAATAGTTGTACCATGATTTTTGGAATAGCCTTTTCAGTAGTTTATTTACAGTTTTTAGAAATATTTTCAGTCTATTTTCTTTCAGTTATTCTTTTCGGTAATTTTAGTTTATTTCTATTAATTATAGCTTTTTCGTTTATTTACAGTTTATTTACAGCATTTTAGTTTATTTACTTTTATTTACATCTTCTTTCTACGCTTTGAATTTTCTTCTATTTTCAGTTTTCTTTTATTCCCCCATCTTCTTCGCATATGGATTAGAATATGATTAATGTGAATATGGATTAATTGTAAGAAAACTGAAATAATGGAATATAAAATGTAAATTTCAACGACTGTAATATAAATGGAATTGGACTGAAATTACGCCTAATTATGGCGTAAATTGGACTGAATTTAAAAGATTGGCATAGTTATAATTTAGAATTATAAAAAAAAAGAGTAAAAGATGAAAGAAGCTTATTTTCACACTTAGACCTTGAGTTAATATTACGCATGATTATTATGTAGGTTATAACAAGAAAAAGAACATAATAAGGCTTATTTTAAGACTTAGGCGAAATTAAAAAGCACAGATAATAGAGAAAAATATAAAGGCTTATTTAAATAATTTGCCTAAGTTAATAAGCAAAAATGAAAGCAAGACCTGTTCCAAATAACATTCCCTATTAGACAAAACTGTGGTCTTACATTAGCCTGAAGCGAGACGAGGACACACTTATGCTAAAATGGTAGTAATTGGTCAATTAGAAGTCCAAATCATTAGGGATTTGGATTAGGGGCGCAACTAGACATTGTTTGGGTGGCGGGCCAGTACTAACTGCATTTCCCATATTTTCTATGGATACATGGTGATCTCACGTTAGCCTGAAGTGGGATGAGGGGCACACTTATGCTGAAGTTTAAGGTAATAAGAAGACCCAATAGGTGGAGCAAAAGGTAGCATGGGTATGGTGCCAGTTACACATGCGACTTCCATTAGGGTGCTCGATAATAGCTATGAGTTCCAAGCGCATAGTATCGTAGACACCATTGCCTTCTGTGTAGAGAGCTATATGCGTCGTCTGGTCCACAGTAACATTCTGTGTAGAAAGTTATATATAGTATCTGGTCTACAGTAAATAAATGCCTTCTTTGTAGGGAGCTATATATGTCGTCTAGTCCACAGTAATATTTTTTGTAGGGAGTTATATAGCAGCCGGTCCGTAGAAAGGTACTACAGAGTAACATGCCGATTAAAAAAGGTAAGATTAGGATTACATCCTAATTACAGGATTAGGAATTCAGCCTAATCAAAGTAGAAATCAAGGACAAGTGCAAACAATCAAAATTAACCTATCTCATAAATTGAGCAATATTTAATCGTGCTTATTTCTAGTTTATTTCTTTTCTACTTCCTTTGCTATCCTTATTCATGCTAGAACAGTTGTAGAGTCTATTATTTTTGCTTTGCTTAAGATTCTAAAAATTACTATCATTCACCAGACTTTTAGTCTGACCCACTTTCCCTCCACAGGCAATCAAGGGCAAGGATAGTAGACCGTAACTTCGTGGAGGCTTATTGGAGATTTCTATAGTGTATTTCTTTCCTTTAGTTCCAATTTTTAGTTCCTTTGCTGAGCTGGTATTTTGAAAGGGATGTATTGTACTTTGATATTATTTGACACTTTGGGTTTTTGGATTTCACGAGACTTGTATGGGTATTTTGTTATATGATATATTGAATATTTATTGACTTATTTTTATCATCTTATATTATGGAATTTGATTTTCAGCAAAATACTATAATTTTTTCCGTCACGTTATTATTGTTGTTGTATTTATTATCTAATTTTTGTCTTGTGAATCTTAATCTCTGCTATTTTAGTTATACCTACAATGCACCATGCCTTTCAGTGCGCCCTTTTGGGTATACTAAGGGATATGGGGTGTTTCATTTAGTATCAGAGCCTAAGGTTACAAGATTCCTAAAAATGTGTTTTAAAAGTAAAGAATTTTTCAAAATAACTTGTTTTAAAAGTATTTTTCAGAAAGAAACTCTTAGAAATAATTTTCAAGTATAAAAGATTTTTTATAAAAGTCCCCTCAAATGTCCAGTTCCACCTTCTTCCATTTCTTTCGAGCCTAAGTTTTCTGTTCTTTGCATAATATGGCTGACTAGTTCCGTAGAGCTACTGTAACAACCCTAGTATTGGTGATTACCTGAAATATTAAATTATAATGATAGTTGTAGTTTAATATTGAGAATAAAATAAAATGGAGGAGATAAATTGGGTAAAAATTTGTTATTTTAAATAAACAATGTGTTTGAGAATAAAAATTGGGCTTGAAATTTGATTGTTAGGAGATTTGGTTAAATAAGATGAAAATATTGGAATAGGGTTTATAAATAGTATTTTGATGATAAAATAAAATTGGAATGATTTATTTTAATTTATTTGACTAAGAAAATAATTTTTTTAACATTTTAAACTTAAAAATGGTGTTTTTACACTAAAATTTTGTAAATTATTAAATATTGTTAAAAATGAAATTTTATTGTTAAAATTATCTTTTTATTGTTAAAATAAATTTTATTTTGTCACAATAACTATTTTATTTCAATACAATAGGATGTATGCATTTTATATGACTTTAAAATGAAGAAAAACTGTGAATATAGTGTTAAATTAAGAGAAGTATGCACATATCCTTGTTTTTTCCTTTAAGTATTCTATTTAGGCTAAGAAGGTTTGAATGGAATCCATAGCCCATTCTTTAGAATTATCCGGTTGAAAGAAATTGAGTTGTACGTATTTTCATTTGCTTCTTCCTCTCAGCTAAACTTATAGTAAAAGAACAACGGAAATTTCATGGCTTTCTCAATTTAAAATCAAATTTCACTAAACCATTTGCAAATTAAAGAAGAGAATCTTCAAACTAGAGTATATACAAGGTAATCACATCCAATATTAGAAAGATTTCATCAAAAATCATGAGTTTTAAATAAAACTGTCTTTAACTTATTTCTATTCTACAGCATGTTCTTGTTTCAGCTTCTGCAGGTGCTTAGATCCCCAATCCATTGCCAAAGCTTGCTTCTTGCCATTCAAATTCGCTGCTAAATAATAAGGTGGTTGCAAGTTCACAAATTTACTAGCTAAAAATGATAATCTTTTGAGAAATTGGCATATATATATATATATATATATATATATATATATCAGAAAATCATTACAGTAAAATTTGTTTGAGATTTAAGCTGAAACGAATTTTGCCATAACGTTTTTGTTTCTTACCCAAATTCAATAATTATAAACATTCTGAAAGCTTAGACATAGATCTACAAGTTTCATGTTTTGAGTTTTCTGAAATTTTGATGTTTGCTTGTTCAAAATCATGCTTGTTTGTTGTTGTCCCGAGAGCAAATTGACAGCAACAACAATCATAGGTCTGAGAAATTATTTGGCCATAACTCTTTCATTTCTTAACCAAATTCAATAATTATTTATGTTTTAGAAATCTTAGATCATGTGTTACAAGTTTCATGTTTTGAATTTTCTGAAATTTTGAAGTTTACTTGGTCGAAATTATGTTTGTATGTTGCTGTCCTGAGTGCAAAATGACAGCAATAACAATCGTTGACCTTAGAATTGTATTAGCTCGTTTTTGCTCTCAATCTCGTTCTGTTTCGATGTTGTTTTTGAGATATTTTGAGAGCTATGATGCCTACCAGCAGGCTTGCTACATTAAGAGAATTTGAAATTCAAATTTAAATGGAATTTTGTATTGATTTTGGGATAAATTTAAATTGAATTCGTATTGAATTCAAGTTATCGGTTTTGAGATATCCTTCTCAGTTTTCATTGTTTTCGAGAAACGTTTTAACTGAACCATTTTTGAGATATATGGACATTTCAAATTAGTATTATATAGTATTTTAAAATTATTTTTCTAAATAAAAATATATTTATTTCTTTTAATAAAGAAATATCAAATATTGATTTTAATAATCATTTTCGAAAAATCATTTTAAATTCCTGTTTTTCTCTAATAAAATTACTTATTTTTATGAATTTCGAACGTACGAGAAAGACAATTAAATAGTAAAGTAAAACATGTGGGATGGGATATATGGATTTGCTTTACCGCTTAATATCGGACTTATACGATTGAAACCCTTTCGATGAACTGTTTGAGATGATTTAAGATGTTACTAAATTTTGGGTAGATTATATGGTCTGAGAACTCCAATTTAGGAGTATATTTGATAAAGGATCATTTTTAGATGTATTTCTTGATCGCCGATGAAATGAGGCAAACTAAGAGCCAGAAATTGCTATTTGGAATTATTAGTATAAATAACCATTTACATGTTATTTTTACTTGCCGATGAGATGAATTTCGAACGTATGAGAAAGACAATTAAATGGTAAAATAAAATATGTTGTATGGGACACATGGATATGCTTTGTCGCTTTATATTGGACTTATAAGATCGAAACCCTTTCCATGAACTGTTTAAGATGATTTAAGATGTTACTAAATTTTGGGTAGATTGTATGATTAGGGAACTCCAAATTAGGAGTATATTCGATGAAGGACCATTTTTAGATGTATTTCTCGATCGCCGATGAAATGAGGCGAATTAAGAGTCAGAAATTCCTATTTGGAATTATGGTCATAAATAACCATCTAGATGTTATTTTTACTTATCGATGAGATGAGGTAAGCTTCTTTATGATGATTTTATGATGTTGAGATGTACTATGATGGCTTTTACTTGTCGATGAGATGAGACAAGTCACGATGCCACTAGTACTCATCAATGAGATGAGACGAGTAGGGCATTGTATTTACTCACCAATGAGATGAGGCAGAATATATTTTCATAATATTTATGATGTTTTACTAGTGTGGCACCAACTAACGGCTAGTAAACCGTTACATGCAAACGTATGGTATGGTACGTACGTTAACGCCTACTGGATTCCTATCCGAGAAGTTGAGACACATTCACAATGTTACTAGTACTATAGACCATGACTACTCAATTAGAGTCATCACGATGTAATTGCGACTCCAATCATCACGATGTTATTAACTCGGGTCTTTGTGACTGGGAGTCATTATGATTATGTACTATGGTCACCACGATGTTCACGATATTATGATGTTACCTGACTCCAGTCACCATGATGTTTATGGTACCAAATACTAGTACTAGTCACGATATAAACACATGCAGTTTTCCATGAAGTTTTAGATGTTTTGATTTCACCTTTTTATGAGGATGTTATTATAGCCTTGTGTAAGATAAAGGCTTACATGTACTGATGGTTTTATGGTGATTTCTAATATGATGTTTTGAACCCTTATTGAGTTCTATTATGATGGATTTATGAGGTTTTAGACTGTTTTATGATGATTATTTATATGATTCAAATCCTTGCCTATTTCACTTATAGAACTATAGAAGATGAACCATAGTTAGATAACCAATTGAATTACCTTATGAAATCATGATGAATCCATAGATGTCTCACCTTAGAAATGATTTGATGATACTTATATCGTTCCGTTGTCAACAACGGAATGGTTCTCCCTTTCCTCCTATTATTGTTATCTTTAGTAATGATAAGTTCTAGCCTACCGGACCCATGCATTTATTACTTGGGTCAGACCGAGTTGTAGATATGGATTTAGCTCACTCCTTCTTTGATCCGTTAGCTTGATTTTGTTTGGACCACTTCTTACGGACTTGGGCGTTGCACTTATTATTTTAGGGGATGGTCATGTATGTATATTTTATAGTTCATGCTACTTATGTATGTTGTATTATGTACGATGTATGGAGACGTATCTGTACTCTGATCTGGGTTTGTTGTTCTATGACTGTTTATATATATTTGTATATTGCATTTATTCTGAAACAATTCTAAACCACCATGGTATCGTATTAGTTAAGGACTTGGTGTGTTGACCACAAATGAGGTAATGGAAAAAAATATCAACATACTTATCTCTTAGCTAATGCATTATCATGAGGGTCGCCCTTAACCAGTCATATTCTCTGCATTAGTAGACATAATGACTTAGTAATTCACTTTACTAACGTGGGTCTCGGGGTAGGGCATCACAACTTGGTATCAGAGCAGGATTTCAGAATATAATGTGACATATGTAGAATTGTAGACAAGATTACCCTACATAAAATATAATACATTTGTACACATGATCCCCAATCGTGATCCATCTTACCTTGTCCTTGTTTTGATTCGTGTCCTTTTTCGATTACTTTGGGGTAGATAAAAAGGAATATGTCAAGGATTGTTAATTTAATTCCATAGTATTCCTTAATTTCTGCATTTGAATTGCTAATATATCTATCTACCCTATGAATAATCCTATCTTATCTTATCTTTCAACTATGTTTGGGAGAGGTAGAGGATGCTCTTCGATGGCCGGACCATCCAGTGGTTCTCCTCCCAAAGGTACATATATGCCTACCGATCAGATTCTCGAGCTTATTAGGAGCATTCAGCCTCCCGTTCCGCTCGATGTTCTCCTCCATGCAAATCTGCACTTGCACGCATGTGTAGCGACTTTACTCATCTTGGTGGCAAGATCTATAGAGGCACCGAGTCCATCTTAGAGGTCAAGGCATGTCTCACTTCTTGTAAGCGCATATTTAACCATATGGATATATCTAGCCATCATCGTGTTCTTGTTGCATTGAGTGTGTTACAAGAACATGCATTGAATTGGTATGACTTGCTTGTGGCGGAAGTTGATGAGTCTACTTTAGGGTGGGATCAGTTTTGTGAGAGATTCGAGCTTAAGTTTGTTCCTGAATCCGAGAAAGCTATTCTAGCTCGAAGTTTCCTTGATTTCAAATAAGGAAAGTCAATGGTTTTTGAGTATGTTGCATATTTCGAAGCCTTATCTAAGTATGGTCTTGAGCAAATTTCTACTCCGTATAAGAAGAATCTTAAGTTCGTCTTTGGACTTGAGAAATACTTGAAGAAATCCCTTATGCTTCATCTTGAGCTTTCATTTAAGAAACCTATGGATGCAGCCCTTCACCTTGAAGCGGTCGAGAAGGAGAAGGATAGTGATGTTGAGGGTGAGGTTTGGGGAAAACAAGAAAAAGTTTTTCCGCAAGTCTAAGCCTTTCCACCCTAATAAGAAGAAGAAGCAAGGGGGATCCTCTTCTTAGTCTCCAACTACTCCTTTAGCTAAGCCTTTTGCTTGTTTCAATTGTGGTTCGCTTGACCATCCTTTGAGAGAGTGTCCCAAGCCTAAGAGATGCCTCTATTGTAAGAAGGAGGGACATTTGATTTCAGCTTGTCCTAAGAGGGAGAAGAGTTCTCGTCAGGGTCATCTTAGTGTTGCTACCACTTCTGGAGATGCTTATTAGTCTCGAGGTATATTCTCTTCTGTTTTAGAGGGTTCTATTTTATTTCATGATCATTCTATTCGAGCGTTATTCGATACGGGTGCTTCTCATTCATTCGTATCGAAGGAACTCATCGATGCTCTATAGTTAAATGTTTCTTGCATGATTACTTCTTTACAGATTGCGAACCCTATAGGGGGATCTGCAACCCTTAGTCTTCTTTGTGGTGATGCTGAGATTATGATTTGTGGTTTTTCTTTCCGTGCGAATCTGCACGTGACCCCTTTTCTTGGATTTGATATGATTCTTGGTATGGACTGGCTAGGCAGATACGATGCCAGAATTCTTTGTTTGGAGAGAGTTATATATCTTGGCCATCCCGATTCTATTACTCAGTTGTCTCTTCTGCTTCAAGTGTCCGATCATGATTCCGTGGATTCTTTATTTGCTCTTGATTCTTGAGAAAATTATGATAAGTGCCTCAGATTCCTGTTGTTCATGACTTTCCAGACTTATTTGAGTCTGTTTCGGGATTACCACCCAAGCGGGCTATTGAGTTCCGCATCGACCTTGTTCCAGGCGCAAAGCCAGTTAGTCATCCTCCCACGAGGATGTCTACTAAAGAGAATGAGGAACTCAAGAAGCAACTCCTAGAGCTTGAAGCTAAGCATTTCATTTGATTTAGTTCTTCACCGTGGGGAGCCGCGATGGTATTCGTGAGGAAGTCCGATGGGACTCTTAGGCTATGTGTCGATTATCGCAAGCTTAATGAGTTGACCATCAAGAATCACTGTCCATTGCCTAGGATTGACGATATGTTCGGTCAATTGAGTGGCGCTAAGGTCTTCTCACAACTTGACCTTGCCACGGGATTTCACCAGCTCCGAGTTGTAGAAGACAGCATTCCACTTACAGCTTTCCGCACCGCTATGGTTCATATGAGTGGCTTGTCATGCCATTTGGTTTGACGAATGCTCCTTTTAGAGATTGAAGGAGCTTCTCATTATCTCGATAAGTTTGTTCTCATTATTCCGAGAATATCTCGATAAGTTTGTTCTTGTTTTCATCGACGATATTCTTGTATATTCTAAGTCCGAAGCAGACCATACTCAACATCTTAAAATTGTTTTGAGTACTCTTTGACAGCATCAACTCAAACCAAAGCTTTCTAAGTGTCATTTTAGGGAAAAGCAAGTTAAGTCTTAGGCCACGTTGTTTCTTCCGAAGGCATTTCGATCGGTCCTTCTAAGATCAAAGCCATCCAGAATTGGAAGAGGCCTGAGAATGTTCTTGAGATTCGTAGCTTTCTGGGTTTGGTTGGTTATTACCATTGATTCATCGAATACTTTTCCCGTATTGTGCTTCCTATGACTAGCCTTACGAAGAAAGATGTTCGCTATATATGGTCAGATAAGTGTGAGGCTTCCTTTTAGAGATTGAAGGAGCTTCTCATTAACGCTCCTGTTCTTGTGGTTCCCAAAGGGAATCGAGATCTTAATGTCTATAACGATGCCAGTCATAGTGGCCTCAGTGCTGTTCTTATGCAGAAGGATAGGTTAGTTGCCTATGCTTCATGGAAATTACGTCCGAACGAAGTTCGGTACGCTACCCACTATTTAGAGCTTGCTGCCATTGTCTTTTCTTTGAAGATATGGCGTCATTATTTGTTGGGAGAGCACTTACTCTCTTTACCGATCACAAGTCTCTCAAGTACTTATTCACTCAGAAGGAGCTCAACATGCGACGACAGTGTTGGCTCGTGTTTCTAGCTTCGAATGATTTCGACATTCAGTATACCCCTGGCAAGTGGCTGATGCTTTGAGTCGTAAGCATTCAGCTATTGTTTCCATGATGATTGCAGAGTGGAAATTTCTTGAGATTCTTTCCATGTGCGATATTTGTGATTGTGCTTCCACTTCAGATTCACCTATTCTATTGTATAGCATGGAAGCTCATCCTACTCTTCTTGATCAGATTGCCAAGGCTCGACGGCAAGACTTTGATATATCTGTTCTTATTCAGAAGTATAAGTCTGAATCCCATGATGACATCAAGATGAGGGATTTCATCATCGATATTCATAGGTGTCTTCGAAAGAAGAACCGTCTAGTCGTGCCTTCTATTCCAGAACTTAGATGGGATATTCTAGCTGAGTGTCACCGTTCTAAGTATACAATTCATCCTAGCAACAGCAAGATGTATGGTGATATGCGTCGTCTCTATTACTGGGATGGCATGAAGCAAGATATAGCAAGTTATGTAAGCAATTGCATGACTTGTAAGCTTATTAAGTCCGAGCATCAGTGTCCCAGTGGTCTTCTTCAGCCTTTAGAGGTTCCATTGTGGAAATGGGACCAAGTTTCTATGGATTTCATCAATGTCTTACCTCGTTTGAGGTCAGCCCACAATAGTATTTGGATTGTTGTGGACCATCTCACCAAGGCCGCACATTTCATTCCTATTAAGTCTAACAGGACAGCATCTCTCTTATTGAAGCTTTATATTAAGGAGATCGTACGACTACACGGTGTTCATTCATCTATTGTGTGTGATCGTGATCCTCTTTTCATGAGTCACTTCTGGCAGAGTCTTCAGCAAGCTTTGGGAACAAACCTTAATCTTAGCACAACTTACCACCTACAGTCTGATGGACAGAATGAATGAGTGAATCGTATCTTGGAGGATCTGCTTCGTGCTTGTGTCTTGGATTTTGGTGGTAGTTGGGAGGATCATCTTCCTCTAGTTGAGTTTTCTTATAATAATAGCTACCAATCTTCTATCGGCATGGCTCCTTTCGAAGCCTTATATGGAAGATAATTCTCCATCACGTTGGCTTGAGTCGAGTGAAAAGCTCATTCTTGACCTCGATTCTATATGAGAATCATCTGCGAAGATCCATCTATCCGAGAGAGAATGGAAGAGTCTCAGAGTCGACAGAAACCCTATGCGGACAACCATAGGAGGCCTCTTGAGTCCTCAGTGGGCGATCTTGTTTATATTCGAGCTTCTCCTCTGAAGGGAGTGATACGCTTCAGCTAGATAAGGAAATTGGCACCATGCTATATTAGGCTATTTTCTATTACAGAGCGTATCGGTCCTGTTTCATATAGTGTAGCACTTCTCGAGCAGTTTTCTGAAGTTCATGACATATTCCATGTCTCTCGGTTGAGGAAGTGTCTACGAGATTTAGATTCTATGTTCGATTCTCTTGCTTTAGAGAAGCTAGAAGTCTCTCCTAATCTATCATTCATGCAGCATCCTGTGAGAGTTCTTGCTTCAGAGGTTAGACACCTTCGCAACAAGAGTATTCCGCTCGTGAAGATTCAATGGTCCGATAATAATTTTATTTTGTCACAACAGCTATTTTATTTCAATACAATAGGATGTATGCATTTTATATGACTTTAAAATGAAGAAAAAGTGTGAATTTAGTGTTAAATTAAGAGAAGTATGCACACATCCTTGTTTTTTTCTCTAAGTATTTTATTGGGCTAAGAGGGTTTGAACCGGATCCATAGCCCATCCTCTAGAATTTTTTGGTTGAGAGAAATTGAGATGTACGTATTTTCATTTGCTTCTTCCTCTCAACTAAACTTACAGTAAAAGAAGAAAGGAAATTTCATGGCTTTATTCATTTAAAACCAAATTTCACCCAACCTTTTGCAAATTAAAGAAGAGAGTCTTCAAATTAGAGTTAAAACAAGGTAATCACATCCAATATTAGGAAGATTTAATCAAAAATATTGAGTTTTAAATAAAACTATATGTAATCTATTTTTATTCTACTGCATTTCTTGTTTCAGCTTCTACACGTGCTTAGAGCCCTAATCCATCGCCAAAGCTTGCTTCTTGCCATTCGCTGCTAAATCATAAGGTGAGGCAAGCTCACAAATTTGCTAGCTGAAAATGATAATCTTGTGAGAAATTGGCAAATATATATATATATAAGAAAATCATTATAGTAAAATTTGTTCATAAATCTTATACGAAATAAATCAATGGTGACCTCCAATTCCTGTTCGTCCTTTTTTCGTACGTTATGTCGTTCTTCCCGTTGAACTGCTCTTTCGCCTCTCTTTTCCTCCCCGCCATCCTCCCCTCTGCCTCCCCCTTCCTATACCTAATTCTCCTCCCCTTCTCCCCCTCCCCTCTGCACCTTCCCCTTTTCGCTCTTCCACCCGATCTTGCCGTGTTTTCAACGTCATGCCGTCGCCGCTTCGTCCATTGCCTCTTCTTCATTTTTCCAACGACTTTCCCCCATTGCCCGCAATAAATCTTTCTCCCCATGCTCCCACTACTTGCCCTAGATCAAGTCTTGTGGATTCGAATTCTGTGCATGCTGCTGTCTCTCATTCTGAGGTTGGTGCTTTGACGTCGATTGCGTTTGGTAAGGTGTCCCTTTCTCTCGAAGCGTGCAGTGTTGAGTCAGGTTTAAAATTGAAATCGATATGCAATTTGGGCAAAACCTGTTCTGCATTTGATGTGAATGACTCGAGTGAAGTATTAGTTGTCTCTGATGATATAGGTAAGGTGGATGGTCAGACTGGTCGTGAAATGCGAGAAGTTACTGTTGTTTCGTCTTGCTTTGATCGACGCTCTGATGGTGCTCATGTTAATGCATGTGACAAAAGTTTTCCCCATCTCAGCAAGAAGTGTTCTGGTTGTTCGAACTGTTTTGCCTCTGTTGGTAAGCCCCATGATGCGGTGCATCTCGGATCATCAATTCATATTCCTGCTGCCCCTTCCCTTGCTGGTTCCAAAACTTGGTCCTCTCTTTTCTCCTCTCTGCCCCGTAATGCGGGTGACTACAAACCGATTGTGTTTGATATCGTTGAGGAACATGGAGTGATGATCCCTCCTCGAATTGTGATGCAAGCAGGTTTGGACTATTGGTTAGATTATTTAGTTGGTTTCTTTTTGGAACCAAAACACCGCCTGCAAGATCGACTTCTATTTGTCATAGGACTTGGAAACTTCATGGTGATTTACGTGTTAAGCTGGTTGACTCCATGTACTTCCTTAAGTTTTCCCTCCGAGGAACGTCGTCTGTTGCTTGAGGTTGAGCGTTCTTTTTTGATGGGCAACCATTTATTATTACTCCTTGGTCCCCAACTGTGGCTTGTGCTCACGAGCAAGTTCTTTCTATCACCGTTTGGGTTTACTTTTCGAAAATCCCCTCTTCTCTTCAACCTCTACTTGGTTTGAACTGGCTAGCTTGTGACGTAGGAAAATTGAAATGTTTTGATTCTAATACTGTTGTCCGTGAAAAATTGGTGTACGCTAAGGCTCTGATAGAGATTTTCCCTGATAAGCCTCTCCCTTCTTTTATTTCTGTTCAGCTAGCTGCTAGGCATGTTATGGAGGTTCATGTTCGCTACGGTTGGGTTCCAGATATTTGTACCTCCTATCACTCTTTTGGTCACCTGGCTATCGCCTGCTCGCATTCTGTTGGCACTACTGCTGCTCCTAAGATCCCTTTGCCTTGCCCCGCGCTCAGGAAATGGGTTTCCAAGGTTTCTTCCACTGTCTCAAATTTTGACCCTCCTCCGACAGATCCTTTATCAGTCTCAGGTCCACCTCCAGTTTCTGCTGCTGGCCCTGCCTCCCCTTCTGCTTTGTTGGTCTCTTGTGATGTTTCTGCATCTCCTATAGCTGACCCAAAACCTGGTCCGTCTCGTCTGCCTGTTGTTTGGGTTGATTCTGAGAGGTGTTGGGTTGATCTCAATTCTGATATGAGATTTAACCCCTTGGATGATTCTTACTTTAGATTCGTTTCCGATGATCATCTTGACCTTAGGTGCCTTCATTACAGACCTTCTGATGAATCCTTAGTTCTCAATTTGGACGGTAAGTTTGCGAGGTTGAATTCTGTCATGCTTGCTGATTCTACCTGGGATCGTTCCTTTATTTACTCTTCTGATGCTGTGGCTTATGATCCATGTCTTGCTACCCTTTTCCGGCCCTATGCTGGTCTTTTGGGGAATGTTCCTTTGGTGTCTTCCCAGGTTTTAGTGGATGAAGGTGATTCTTCCTCTTCGGAGGAGTAGTGGTCTTTGTATTTCATTTTGTAGTTGTGGTATGTCTGTCACACTCCAGTGCTATATTTTTTCTTTTCTTAGTAGTTAAGGTGCTTTTATCTTACTCTTGTACTTTAAGTTTTTATTACGTTAGTAATAAAAAGTGGACGGTCCACTATAAAACCGGTTGGCCTTGCCAAAAAAAAATTGTTTGAGATTTAAGCTGAAATGAATTTTACCATAACTTTTTCGTTTCTTATCCAAATTCAATAATATTAAATGTTTCGAAAAGCATAAACATAGGGCTACAAGTCTCATGTTTTGATTTTTTTGAAGTTTTGATGTTTGATTGATCAAAATCATGCTTGTTTGTTGCTGTCCCGAGAGCAAATCGACAGCAACAACAATCACAGGCCCGAGAATTGTTTTGGCCATAACTCTTTTGTTTCTTAACCAAATTCAATAATTTTTGATATTTTGTAAATAGATCATGTGCTACAAGTTTCATGTTTTGAGTTTTCTAAAATTTTGATGTTTTCTTGGTCAAAATTATGTTTGTATGTTGCTGTCCTGAGTGCAAAATGACAGAAATAACAATCATTTACCTTAGAATTGTTTTAGCTCATTTTTGGTCTCAATCTCGTTCGGTTTTGATGTTGTTTTTGAGATATTTTAATAGATGTGATGTCTATCAGTAGGCTATTTATATTGTGAGAATTTGAAATTCAAATTTAAATGGAATTTGAATGGATTTTGGGATAAATTTTAATTGAATTCGTATTGAATTCAAGTTATCGGTTTTGAGATATCCTTCTTAGTTTTCATTGTTTTCTAGAATAGTTTTCACTGAAGCATTTTTGAAATATATGGAATTTAAAATTATTATTACATCGTATTTTAAAATTATTTTTCTAAACAAAAATATATTTATTTCCTATAATAAAGAAATTTCAAATATTGGTTTTAATAATCGTTTTCGGAAAATTGTTTTAAATTCCGGTTTTTCTCTAATAAAATTATTTTATAAATAAGATTACTTATTTTTATGAATTTCGAACGTATGAGAAAGACAATTAAATGGTAAAATAAAATATATTGTATGGGACACATGGATATGCTTTGTCGCTTTATATTGGACTTATAAGATCGAAACCCTTTCCATGAACTGTTTAAGATGATTTAAGATGTTACTAAATTTTGGGTAGATTGTATGATTAGGGAACTCCAAATTAGGAGTATATTCGATGAAGGACCATTTTTAGATGTATTTCTCAATCGCCGATGAAATGAGGCGAATTAAGAGTCAGAAATTCCTATTTGGAATTATGGTCATAAATAACCATCTGGATGTTATTTTTACTTATCGATGAGATGAGGTAAGCTTCTTTATGACGATTTATGATTTTGAGATGCACTATGATGGCTTTTACTTGTTGATGAGATTAGACAAGTCATGATGTCACTAGTACTCGTCAATGAGATGGGACGAGTAGTGTATTGTATTTACTTGCCAATAAGAAGAGGCAGAGTATATTTTCATGATGTTTATGATGTTTTACTAGTGTAGCACCAACTAACGGTTAATAAACCGTTAGGTGCGAACGTATGTATGAGACGTATGTTAACGCCTATTGGGTTCCTATCCGAGAAGTTGAGACATATTCACGCTGTTTACTAGTACTATAGACCATGAGTACTCAATTGGAGTCATCACGATGTAGTTGCGACCCCGATCGTCACGATGTTATTAACTCGGGTCTTTGTGACTGGGAGTCATTATGATATTATATACTATAGTCATCACGATGTTCATGATATTATGATGTTACTTGACTCCAGTCATCAAGATGTTTATGGCACCAAATATTAGTACTAGTCACGATGTAAGCATATGCAGTTTTCCATGAAGTTTTAGATGTTTTGATTTCACCTTTTTATGAGGATGTTATTGTAGCCTTGAGTAAGATGAAGGCTTACATGTATTGATGGTTTTATGGTGATTTCTAATTCGATGTTTTGAACCCTCAATGAGTTCTATTATGATGGATTTATGAGGTTTTAGACTGTTTTATGATGATTATTTATATGGTTCAAATCCTTGCCTATTTCACTTATAGAACTATAGAAGATGAACCATAGTTAGATAACCAATTGAATTCCCTTATGAAATCACGATGAACCCATAGGTGTCTCACGTTAGAGATGATTTGATGATACTTATATGATTCTGTTGTCAATAATGGAATGGTTCTCCTTTTCCTCCTATTATTGTTATCTTTAGTAATGATAAGTTCTAGCCTACCTGACCCGTGTATTTATTACTCGGGTCAGACCGAGTTGCAGCTTAGGTATGGATTTATCTCACTCCTTCTTTGATCTGTTAGCTTGCTTTTATTTGGACCGCTTCTTTCGGATTTGGACATTGCACCTGTCATTTTATGGGATACTTGTGTATGTATATTTTGTAGTTCATGCTACTTATCTATGTTTTATTATGTATAATGTACGGAGATGTATGTATACTCTGATCTGGGTTTGCTATTCTGTGACTGTTTATGTATATTTGTATATTGCATTTATTCTGAAACGGTCCTAAGCCACCATGGTATGGTATTAGTTAAGGACTAGGCGTGTCGACCATATATGAGGTAATGGAAAAAAATATCGACATACTTAGCTCTTAGCTAATGCATTATCATAACAGTCGTCCTTAACCAACCATATTCTCTACATTAATAGACATGATTACTTAGTAATTCTCTTTACTAATGTGGGTCTCGGGGCGGGGTGTTACAGCTACGGTACCTGAGGTGCATGGGTAAGCGCCCAACACAGCACTGATAGGTGGAGGTCCCTTTAATCCATCTACAGCAGTCAATTTTTCTAAGATATGCAAGAACTTCGCTAGTTTAGGAGGAATAACGATTTCTAGCTCATGGGATTTCAAGGCAGCACAAGCTAGATTGGAGGTTACTGAGCAAAGATTTAGGATGTTAGATTTGGAGGACCTCGAAAGTGGATCCAGAAAAGCGGAAAATGTAATAACTATGGACGGGTTGGTCATTACACAAGGGACTATAAGAATAAAACGATGAAGGGGAGGCGTTTTAACTATAGGCAACTCGGTTATCTTCGTAGAGCTTATCCTTAGAGAGCGGGGCAGAGAGAGAGCGCACCTATGGTGCTGATACAAGCTTTGGGTGCAGAACTTTCTAGCAATGATTCGAATAGAGGTAGGAAATTCTCTTCAGAAGGTAATTTTCCCATGCAGAATTCAATTTTGGAGCATCACGCCCTTTCGTTACGAATTCTTTGGCAGATTATTTACACTTAGACATCTCTTTAGTAGTAGACCCCATTGTTGTTACAAAATCCATAGGTGGATCGACATACTTGTCTACGGTTGCTAGGGGTTTGAAATTTTTTATCCTAGTTGTAAAATTTGACTACGACGCCTATGTTTTGAGATTTTTGGGGTATGGGATGGTTTTTGGAATGGATTGGCCATCCATATATGGAGTTATATTAGATTGTGAGAGGAGAGTCGTTGGACTAGAGACATGCGTCAGTAGGACTCTCGAGATGTCTTGTGACCCGTAAGGGTCATTTATGTTGAGCTTTCTTTATTCTCTCGATTCATCATCATCAGTTAGATTCGGTTCCTGTCGTCAGAGATTTTTCTAGACATATTTGAGGATGTTAGGGGACCAACCCCCCTCCCCCAAGAGGGAGATTGACTTCAGGATCTATTTTGCTAGCCAGTAGCATTACCTGTAGGGCATATGGCGCCTAGGGAAGGAAGGGATTGAGCAAGAAAATCTATGAGCTTTGGAGAAAGGTTTCATAAGAAGAAATATATCCGAAAAGGGAGCGCCAGTCGTGTTCGCTTCTAAAGAAGGTGGTTCTCTACGACTTTGCTTTGACTATAGAGAATTGAATGAGCTCACATGGAAGAACCATTATCCACTCTCTAGGATTGATGACCTTTGACCAGTTAATTGGCTATGCAGTATTTTCTCAGCTTAATTGAGCCACATAATTTCATCAGCTTAGGATTGCTGATGACAGCATTAATAAGGCCACATTTGGGACACCCGACGGATTCTTTGAGTGGTTGGTTAGGCCTTTTGGGCTAACCAATGTCCAAGACTATTTAGTTGATTTGAGGAACTGTGTTTTTAGAGATGTCCTAAAATAAAGTTCATGGTGGTTTTCGTGGTCAACATTTTGGTGTTTTCCAAGAAGCATGGAAGATCGTGTTATTCATCTGAAGGAGGTTCTTCGTACGCTTCATCAGCTGAAAACAAAGTTCTTGAAGTATCACTTTTGAAGTGCGTTTAATAGGGCATAGAGAATGTCTGCACATTGTGGGATTTAAGAAGCGGTTTTGTACATTTAGGATCGGATTATGGAAATCAAAAGAGAGGTAGGCAAAGACTGAGGGATGTACAATAGGTTCAGTTGATAAGAAAAGATGAAAACCCATATGTAGATAATTACAGAAATTATAATTGTTTCATACAAGTGGATTTGACGATGATGCCTTAGAATAGATATGAGTATACAAGAGGAACAGGAGTAAAAGCCTTTAGTTTACGAAAAGCACTCCTGGGTTAGTAAGGAAAAATCCATTTTATGCCAAGCCCAATAAAATGAAAATTTTGAAATTTAAAAAGTTGAAAAAAAATGTAACTGTTAGAATTGAAATTTTTTATTGTTAATATTTTCTTTTAGAAAATAAATAAGGGGTTTTTGAAGAATGGTATGAAATTTAAATTGGTTTTATATAGTGAAAAATTGGAATTCTTTTTGAAGAATTATGGAGTATATGTGTATATATAACTCACTAATTTCATTGTAGGTAAACGAAGATTTCAAACATAAAAACCTAGAGTGTATCAAGTATCAAAAACATAGATTACAACTTTTACTGTTGTAATAAATGTTTTCGTGAAAAATAAGTAGAGCATGGGCTATAACACTATTGTTATAGTAAGTGGCTCCCAAGATAAATATGTTTACATAGGTATATGAGATTTATTTGTATTTATTTAATTGAATCCATACACTAGTATTTTTTTTAGGTTGCAGTAATGGTGTTTTATGCAACATCTGTTTTAACCCAAATAAAATTTATTTTAAAAAGTAATTTCTAACTATAAAAAAATTTGGTTAGTAAAGTACACTTATCATTTTTAACACGTATAAGGAGATGTTTTTGCAGTTATGGAAATATTAAAACAGTTTTAAAGATGAGTTTTTTTTAAAGGAAAATGTGTAAGTAAGATATTAGAAAATATTTATCATGGAAGAATATAAATTAAATATCCTTTAATCTATTGGAATGAAAAGAGTAATGGTATAATTTTCTAAGAAACCAATAAAAATATTTTGTGCAAGTTCAAGGAATACATGAAAGAGATATACAAGCATGAAAAGCACCATATTTTGTACAGCCTATTTCGAAAAATATAAAATAAGTTCCTTGTAATTTCACATAAACATGAAATTCTCTTTTAAAAAGGTTCATAGAAGATTTTAACATTAATAATTTCTCATTTGAGAAAGCAGTTCCAATATATTAAGGTATGAGACCGTAAGGTATAATAAGAAGATGTTTTGGAAACCCATAAAAACAATTTAAAAGAAATTTTTTTGGTGAGAAAGTAAATAAGTTTTTGAAAATTAAAAACTTAATAAAAGTATAATTTGAAAATTCAATTTTTTTTTATAGAAAACTGAAAAGGTCTTTAAAAGAAAACCAGGAATAAGTTTTGGACTTAGAATTTGAAAGTTTTCCCCTCTAAGTTGGGAAATAATGTTAAGTAACCAAGTATTTTTGAAGTTAATAGAAACTCAAAAATAACACTTTTTAAAGAAAAATATTTTGGGATTTAATGTTTTGAAAATTTAGAAGTCTTAGCTTTTGGAACGATAAATACCCAACCAAACTCTTATAAATATGGAGTATAGAGAAATCATTTCCTAGGTGTAACGGAAAAAGTGCGAGACCATGTAAGGGATAGCAGTGATTACTTTTGAAAGTAATAATAGAGTTTTCATAAAGTATATGGGACCCTAGTACGAACCTAGGAATGTTGATTCATGTGTGCAGACTGAAGAAGACAGTAAAGTGAAATGAGTAAGGTAGCAAGGCACGCATGGTTGAGAAGGAGTATTCTTGATTTTGGAAGGATTTGGGAAAAGCATCATTTTTTAGTGGAATTCATATGGTAGAAGTTTTCAAACTAGCATTGGAATAACACCTTTTGAAGCGCTTTGTGGGATGGTCGTGTAAGACATCCTCATGTTGGTTGGAGTCTACAGATTGTTTCTTGGTTTCGACGTGGTTAGAGAGATTTCGGAGAATACTAATTTGATGAGGAGAAAATTCGTATCTCATATCCATGTCTCTTTGATAATAGGTTTTAGAATTTCCTTTTTCCATCAGGATAAGTTCTTTCCTTTGTTATCCTTTAGGAAGGTAGAAGTTAGTATTTAACCTACGAATGTAGGATTTGATGGAAACATGTTAACAGAATATGTTATGAATGATGTATGCTAATGATTGCAAGAGTTTGCTAGTGGATGCTAATGGATGCATGTAGGTACACTGGGCACTATTATTCCTTAGGGATCGGCCTAATTAAGACACTAGAGCATATGCATATGGATGTGTGTGCATTTTTAATCTATTTCTATGGTTGCTATAAATGGGTGTTTACCACATGATTGTTGCATTTAGATGATGTTTGTAGCACGCATATAAAATTATCAGTTATCATTAGGAAATTTTCGTATTCTTTTGGATACATAGCACGAACATAATTGCATAAAAAGAGGTCGTCTGAATCAGTGGACCGCCTAATCTTTTGCATTAGTTAGGGACATTTACACTACATTAATGTATAAGTATCATAAACGGCATTAGAAAGACTTTAGAACAATGGATGAATAGTTGATGATTGAATAGTTGGTTGTAGAATTGGATGAAAACATTTAGTGCATTCTTTTATCCTTAGAGATTTCGGAGACGAAATCTCTTAAGGAGAGGAGAATGTAACAACCCAAAATTTAACCTGTTAATTCATTAATCAACTAAATAATAAAATAACTTTATGAAACTATCATAACTGAGCCATGGAAGTAGAACCATTGTGTCCGTGGCATTTTTTGATCGATTTTCATGTATAGAACGTCAGAATACGAGTTATTATGAAGAAGATACGCACGAAACAAGAAACAAACAAAATCAAAAAAATATAATATATAGGGCAGGTCGACCCTAGCGTTGACCCTCCATTGACTAGGTTGACCTACCATGTGTAAGGGTCGATATGGCGGTCGACCCACCTTCCTATTTGGCCAAGAAGCGTCCTGAAGCATATATGACATGTTTTGTTGATTTTTCTCTCATCCGGTGCATCCGTGCTCTCATCCGACGGCTCCTATTCAGCCTATGACGTGGTTGCATCCTATTCAATCTCCAAATCCAACGGTCCGAGATCCACTTCTACCCCTATAAATAAGACCCTAGGCATAACACTTTTTATCATTCTAGATTTTCTCCGCTTGGGTTCGCCTTTTCAGGAAGGACCCTAAAAGGAATATTTTTTCAAGGAGAGAATCTTTTTAGTAAAAATATTTTTATACCCTCAAGTGGATCTGAAAAGACCTAAGGAAGAGCTAAGGACCACAGGTGCGTGATTGTAATTATTTTAAAGATTTCTTTAAGTGATTTAAAATAATAGAGTTTTCAATAGTTGTAGTCTACTACGATTTTTGGAATAGCCTTTTCAGTAGTTTATTTACAATTTTTAGAATTATTTTCAGTCTATTTCCTTTCAGCTATTCTTTTCAATAATTTTAGTTTATTTCTGTTAATTATAGATTTTTCATTTATTTACAGTATTTTAGTTTATTTACTGTTATTTATACGTTATTTACATCTTCTTTCTATTCTTTGGATTTTCTTCTATTTTCAGTTTTCTTTTATTCCTCCTTCATCTTCGCGTATGGATTATAATAGGATTAATGCGAATATGGATTAAATTGTAAGAAAACTGAAATAATGGAATATAAGATGTAAATTTCAAAGACTGTAATATAAATGGAATTGGACTGAATTACGCCTAATTATGACGTAAATTGGACTGAATTAAAATGATTGGCCTCGTTAAAACTTAGAATTATAATTAAAAGGTGTAAAAGATGAAAGAAGCTTATTTTCACACTTAGACATTGGGTTAAGTAATAAGCATGATTATACGTAAGTTACAATAAGAAAAAGAATAGAATAAGGCTTATTTTAAGAATTAGGCGAAATTAATAAGCACAGATAGTAGAGAAAAACGCAAAGGCTTATTTAAATAATATGCCTAAGTTAACAAACAAAAATGAAAGTAGGACATGTACCAAATAGCATTCCCTATTAGACAAAACGGTGGTCTCATATTAGGCTGAAGCAAGATGAGGGCACACTTATGCTAAAAACGGTAGTAATTGGTCAATTATAAGTCGAAATCGCGGGGGATTTGGATAAGGGGCACAACTAGATATTGTTTGGATGACGGGCCAGTACGAACGACATTTCCCCAGTTTTTTATGGACACATAGTGATATCACATTAGCCTAAAGTGGAATGAGGGCATGCTTATGCTAGAGTTTGAGTCAATAAGAAGATCCAATAGGTGGAGCAAAAGGTAGCATGGGCATGGTGGTAGTTACGCGTGCGACTTCCATTCGAGTGCTTAGTAACAGCTATGAGTTCTAAGCGCTTGGTATGAATGTCTTTCGCAGACACCATTGTCTTGTGCATGGAGCTATATATGTCGTCTTGTCAACAGTAACATTATGTGTAGGAAGTTATATATATATATATATGGTCCACAGTAAATAAATGCCTTTTGTGTAGGGAGCCATATATGTCGTCTTGTCCACGGTAACATTATGTGTATGGAGTTATATAGCAGCTGGTCTGCAGAAAGGTACTACAGAGTAGCAAGCCGATAAAAAAGGGTAGGATTATGGTTACATCCTAATTATAGGCTTAGGAATTCAGCCAATAAAAGCAAAAATCAAGGACAGGTGCAAACAATCAAAATTAATCTATCTTGTAAATTGTGTAATATTTCATCGTGCTTATTTCCAGTTTATTTTTTCCTTCTTTCTTTGTTATCCTTATTCATGCTAGAACTGTTGTAGAGTCTATTACATTTACTTTTCTTAAAGATTCTAATAATTACTACCATTCACCAAACTTTTAGTCTGACACACTCCTCTATTTCCTCTTTTTCCCCCATTGGCAATCAGGGGCAAGGATAGTAGACCGCAGCTTCATGGAGGCTTATTAGAGCTTCTATCGTGTATTTCTTTCTTTCACTTCCAGTTTTTAGTTTCTTTGCTAAGCTGGTATTTTGAGAGGAGTGTATTGTACTCTGATATTATTTGAGACTTTGGGTTTTTGGATTTCATGATACTTGTATGGGTATTTTGTTATATGATGTATTGGGTATTTGGTCACTTATTTTTATCATCTTATATTATGGAATTTGATTTTTAGCAAAATACTATAATTGTTTCCACTGCGTTATTATTACTATTATTATTTTCTACTTTTTGTCTTACGAATCTTAGTTTCTGCTAGTTTTAGTTATACCCACAATGAACTATGCCTTTTAGTGTGTCCTTTTGGGTATACTAAGGGGTATGGGGTGTTTCAGGCCCGAAAGGCCAAAACATTCATTTCAAAACCATTCAATCTTCCTTTCGAAACCATTGAAAAACCTTTCCTTCGAAAGCTTTAAAAACCTGCGATATCCTTCTTTAAAACCTACATTGCCTTTCGAAAACATTATAAAAACCTTTCCTTTAAAACCTTTCGAAAATATTGGAGAACCAATCCGTCGAAGCCTTTCTTTAAGACCTTTCGAAAGCGTCAAAACCTTTACAAACCAAACCTTTCAGAAGCATTTTGGTTCAATTTTAAACATGTGGAAACACTTTCAAAGCCATTTAAAATTAACTCCTTCAAAACCATTGGGTCCTACCTTAAATAGAGCAAAAGGGCCATAAAACATTTAACTCGAAAGCACTCTTTTGAAAGCTATTCCTAAGTAAAGAAATGATGGTGTCAAAACCAATCTTTTGAAAGCATTCGAGAAGTGGCTTGGGTTTTAAGAAAAAGTATACCTTTTGAAACCATTGACTTCAAAAGATAAGAGAAGCGGCATCTAGGGGTTTCGACCCTCTTCGAAAGCATTTACTTAAAAAAAGGTGCAACCCATTCGAAACCTTTCCTTTAAGATATTTTGACCGAGCCGAAAGCCAACCAGGTCAAAAGCAAAGCAAGCGCATTTTCAGTTTAAAACAAAGTCATGCTTCAACCCCATCGGAACCTATATTCTCGACCTAGTTCCTTCCCCCTTTGTCCAATTCACTATGTACCAAGTTTTTGATACTATGTGCATTAGTTTCGATGGCAATGGAGGCAGAAGCTCTCAATCGAAACTCTATGCCGAAAGAGACGATACATGCCAAAAGCATGCAAAAACTGATTTTTACTTTAAAAAGAATTCCTTTTTAACTAACCTTCGCTGTTTTTCAAAATATTATTGGTTGATAATTTACTTTTCTAAAGTGCTGCCAATATTTAAGAAACAAACAATGTAAATAATTTACAAAACATCCCTTCTCCTTTTATAAATATATTAAACATTTGAGTCCCATACCTTAAACAATTTTATATATCTATTAAAACACTTAGGAAATTCTATAAAAATTCCAGAAAAGAATTTTTGTTATATTTTCTAACGTATAATAATTTCAGGCCTAAAATATAGATAATTTAACCGTAAATTATTTTAAACCCAAATAATCATTTTTCTCACTAGAAAATTAATATAAAATCCACATTAATTCGGGAAAGTATGAAAATTGAAACACATCTCAAAAATATCATTTCTGATCTAAATATAAAATTGCAAGACATTTGGATGAATATGGTTTTTACATCAAAACATATCATAAAACCTATATGAATAATCATAAATCATAAACAAGCATATATAAACATTTTATCCTTCAAATTCATTGCATAACATTGCAAAAAAAATCGAATTAACCTTAAAATAAAAAACACTTAAGAAATATGGCAAGTAGTCATTATTCATCTTAGCTTTGAGATTAAGGAGTTTGAGATTTGAATAGCTTTGATTTGATTAATTTTCTTCCTTCGCTTTTCTTGTTTATCTTCCTCTTTCTTGCTAATGGTGGCCAGCCTCTACTTTGTCTTTGATTTAATAATGAACGTGTAAATGAATTCCTTAGGGTTTAGGGTATAAGAATGCTCTTTTCCCAACTTTGCCCTTGCCTATTTTAATTCATGTTAGCTCATATTAATTTAGTCATTAACATGGCATGGATACCCCTATTAATTGCAAATTTCAATCCCTTAATAATCACATTATTTTATTTTGTTTAGCTAATTAAATATAGTAAATAATGTTACTAAAAATTAGGCTCATTACAGATTCCCCTCCTTAAAGAATTTCATCCTCGAAATTACGATAAGGTAACCAACAATCAATCAAAAATGTAAAAGATACCATCAAACAAATCAGAATAAGTGTCTCTAATCCTGCTCTCAGTCTCCCATGTACAGTCTCTCTCATCGTTGCTTCACTGGACTTTGTCTAATCCGATTGCCTTGTTCCTTAGCCTCTTTTCATCTCTCGCAACTATCCGAACTGGCTTTCTAACTATGGTCAAATTTGGTTCTACTACTAAGTCCTCTAACACAATCAGTGTTATTATAGTCTCTAAATCTCTAACACACTTCCTTAGATGAGAAATATGGAAAACATCATGGACTCTTGCTCAGTTATTCAGTAACTCTACTCTATATGTGAGGTTCCTGATCCTTTCAACAATAGGAAAAGGTACTACAAATCTCGATGCCAACTTCCTCGATCTTCCAAATCTGGTAACACCCTTCATCGATGACACCTTAACAAAAACATGATCTCTAATAGAGAACTCTAAGTCTTTATGTCTTCCATCTGCATAACTCTTCTGCCTAGATCGAGCTTCTATCATCCTAGCTTGAATCAACTCAATCTTTTATGTGGCTTCTCTAACCAAATCTAGACCAAGAACCAACCTATCCCCGATCTCTAACCAACAAATTGGAGATTTGCATGGCCTTCCATACAAAGCTTTAAATGGTGTCACCCTTATACTAGTTTGATAACTGTTGTTATATGAAAACTCGACTAAGTGTAGATAGTCTTCCCATGATCCTCCAAAGTCTATCATACAAGCTCCTAACAAATCCTTCAAGACTTTGTTAACTCTTTCCATTTACCCATCGGTCTGTAGATGATAAGCAATACTCATCTTGAGCATGGTTCCTAAAATCTCCTTTAGACTCATTCAGAACTCGCTAGTGAACAACTAATCTCTATCACTTGCTATACTACTAGAAATTCCGTGTAGTCTAAGTACATTCTTCATAAATAACTTATCTAGAAAAAATGCCGTCATAGTTGACTTAACTGGAAAGAAATGGGCACTCTTTGTTAATCTGTCCATTGCAACCCATATACTTTCATTTCCTCTACTAAATCTTGGCAGTCGGTCTATAAAATCCATAGAAATAGAATCCCACTTCCATACACGAATATCCAATGGCTTTTGATCTTTGGTTTTTACCTGTTTGCAGTTAAAACACTTCTTCACCCATAAGCCAACATCCATCTTCATGCCTTCCCAAAAAAAAACTCTGCTTCATGTCCTGATACATCTTAGTTCCTCTCGGATGAATAGTGAACTTCAAACGATGGCATTCCTCCAAAACTTCCTTCATTATGTCTCTTACATTCGGAACACATAACCTACCTTTCTTTCTCAACAACCCATTCCAGTAAAGGCTAAAATCCTTCAATTCATCGCTCTTTGTTCCATCTCTTAACTTCTTGATCCGTTCAACTAATACTGGATCCTCCTCCTGTTCAGAAGCAATATTTTCGATCATTACAGGTCGGACTTCTAAATTAGATAACATAATAGATTCTCCACTAGACCCAGCTTCAGATCTCCACAACACTTTGCAAATCGCCAACTCTTCCAAATCTTTCCAACCTGCTATCATTACCAACACTGCATTCTGATGCTTTCTACTAAGCGCATCCGCAACCTTATTACCTTTCCCCGACAACGACGCCAAAAACTTGTTCAGCGACTAATTTTCCATCAAATTAGAAAATAGCCGATAAAATTTAAATTTAAATTAACCTCAAGCGCATGATGTATAATTCTAGTACATAGCGAGTACGGGTCAATATGTAGGGAATTGTATTGATTAAAAATTCTACTCAATCAAATTAAACCAAGATTTCAAGTTGTGATTAGTTAAAAACGTCTAGAAACTAACAAAAAATAAAAGTGGATAAAAATATGAGAGTAGAAGGCAATTCAGAGGCAATGTTCTTCTTATGGTCATAAAAATCAACATATATGAAAGTATGATCTCTCCTTTTTGGTCATTAGTGAATTTAGTTGATGTATCTATCATAAGTATGTCCTATTTATGCTATTGCTTAGCCCTACATAAGTCATCAAACTTTAACATAGCCTGCAAACCACTTGTTAATTCTCATGAAAATGTTAATGAACTTGTAAATTAAATCTATTCTAAGCATGACTTATTTACTATTGATTAGTAATATAGACCATCAAATTTTGATTTTAAAATCCACTTCACTACCATAATCATATGTAGATAGAAAGGTAATTTGTATTTGTGTTTTTTTAAGCATAGCCCTTTTGGTGTCAACAACATAGGCTATCAAATTCAAAGCTAAAACAACTAAATTTAACCCATTCAAACATTTCCATTAAGCACAAAACGAGATCAAAAATTACCAAAATGTTAAATCTACATGATTAAGAGAGCTTCATTACCCCTAAATTGAAGGGGGGTTATCATTTCAACAAATGTAAGTTCAACATGAAACAAAAACAAGAGGAAAAATGCAAGCTAATTAAAAAGAGAGCTAATTTAAATAAAATAAAAACTAATCTACTTGCATAAATAAAACTAAGCTACTAACATAAAAGAAAAGAACAAGAGAAGCACTTGAATTAAAAGTGCATGAATTAAAATTGCATATAAGAAAATTATATAAGAAGAAAATGGCTAAGTAGTCATGAGAAATGTGATGACCCACAATTCCGTACCCTTTGAGCCGATAATAACCCACGCATGTCTGGCCTAAATTGCACGAAAGAATGGATTATCAAGAGTAATAAAGAAAGATAAGATAGAACAGAATCCCACACGAATGGAATAATATATAATATTGAATAATATCTTTAAAGCGGAAAATTTTAAATACATATATCAGAGTCCAACCTAAATTCAGCTTAGACAGTTATAAACCTTTGTCCTTACAATTGTTGACAAACATCAAACAAAAAAACAAAAAGACAGCAGCGATTAATAGAATACGTCTGTACGTACTCCAGCTCTCCTCTAGAAACTCCAACCATCTTCAACTAAACCTGAAACTACTCGGATCTGACTTGAGTATTGAAAATACCCAGATCATACTTAATAAACCAGTGTGAGAAAAACTAAGTAATAAATGACAGTGTCATGTGTCAGCCTTGGGAATAAAATCATTTGAAAAGAAATAGTATCTCATAAAACCACACCCATAAAAAAACATTTTTGTAACGATCCGCCTTTTTGGACGGTTTAAATCGAAAATAAACCATACATGTCTAATTCAAACTATTCCAAAGGAAGGATTGTTAATGGGGTATATAAGAAAATTAATGAAAAATAGGAAAAACAAACACATAATCTCGCAGCGGAATGAGAAAATATAATAACCAAATAAACAGTTCATGAAGCTATTTATAAATAACATTTGATTACACATTTACAATTCAAATCAGAGTTATACATACAGCAAGAATAATCAAATAATTGAGCAGAACACATGATACAGTGGGATAATAATAATAAATAGCAATAATATACCGAATCTTCGTCTTCATCCTTCAGAAAATGGTCTTCAATACTCAAAAAAGCTCAGACTGACCCGAGCGTTGAAAAGACAAAATACTCGAGTCAGAACTAAAAGATCTTATGTAAGTCAAATAAAAATAAATAAAATAGAAATGTTAGTACAATAGCTTCAGAGATGTTACAGGATTTTCCATCTCCTATCAAGTGTACAACGTGGGTATGATTATTTAAAAGATTTCAAATAATTCGAAATAACAAATTTAACGACTTTATTTAAAATAAATCAGAAGTTAAATTAAAACTTAAACATCTCAGATGATTCAATTCCAAATAAAATTCCAAATTCAAAAAATTATATTGGTATATATCATCTCAACTAGAATCCAAAATCAAAATTTTTGAAAACTGCTCGAGTTTATCATTTCAACCCATAACGATTTTCCCTAATCTATTAGATCGTTCGGGTACATATCATTTCAACCCATAGGGATAACAGAGATATAGACATAAATAAACATCCAATCATCCAAAATGTCAACCAATAACATCCATCACGAATTCAATATCCAAATTAGCCAATAAATCACAACAATTAATTGGTTATCATTATCATGTATTAACTAGCAATTTATATTAAATATTAATTTAAATGACAACTAAATTCAATAAAAGTCGAATTTAACTTGAATGATAATTTAAAATATACCAAAGAACAACTAATCAATTTCTAATCACATCTAATTTAACTAACATGAGATAATTTAGTATTCGTGAGTGGCTTAAAACACTCACCTTTGATTTGTCGACGATTTTAAAATCCAAAAATAGCCCAAAATTTAACATTCTCGGAATTCATCTAAACCAGTTCCATAATATTCATAATTTCAATACGATCGCAGTCGAGAAAACCCCACGTGAATCCGAGCTCGTATGCAAAAGTTATAAATATCAGAACATTCGACAATAAAAATTTAAATTAAAAAAAATATAAATAATACCATGTCACTTGCTTGATCATGTTGAAACCATACTCACAACATATCTTGCTCGACACAATGCAGCCGCTATGCACCCACATTGCCCCAGGCGCCATCGTCAAACGTTGCTCCGATCAGGGACTGCCACTGCAACCCCCTCCTCCTACCGCCCTCTCCTCGAAGTCGTGGCCCATCTCTGGTTCTGAAACAGTCATGGCCGCCAACACAATTTCGAACCCTACTTTCATTTTTCACGATGATCTAGCCACAGATTTAACTAACGACCAACTCCGTTGAACTCCGTGCGTCACTCTCCACACATCCATACCCTCGAATCGACGATCCATCATCGTTGATCAACCATCAAATGGACGACCAAGAATGCTTTGGCCATTTTCAAACAAACTAAAGCTCGTTTGCAAAAACAAACAACAGATTTGGGTTGTTCTCGTCGAGAGCTTTCCAATGATATATAATATGATAGGGTTTGGAGAGCTTGAATTTTGAAATTGGATTTAGAGTTTGGTAATTAGAATTTGGTTTTTTCCTTTGAAGAGTGGATTAGATAGAAGTTGATATACATACAGAATAATTGGATGGCTGCTAGGGTTTGAGAAACAAAATCTATTTATATAGACAAGGTCCGATAAGAAAGAATGAACATATCTAATTAGTTCAGAATGACAGTAACGATCTGAAAAGCCCGTTCCGCTTCCGAAACTAAAGTGGGTCATCCCATATATCAAAATAGATGCTTTCGATAATTTTGAATTCAATGAACAGGTTTCGAGTCCTAATTCCACTGTATGAAAAAGTAAGATTTTAAAATCAGCTTATTTCAAATTGATTTCATCAAGTTGATTTCTACGCGTTTTGAGCCCGCATGATCAAACAAGTCTGATCGCTGCTCAACTGGAAATCTTACAATAATTCACTGTTACGGATCCGATGGACCTGGTTTCGTCGAAATCCAAAACAGTGGCCAAAATGGCTATTTTCACGTTAATTAAATAAATTATTATTAAATTAATTAAATCACTTTTTAAATTCAAATTTTATAATTAATAATTTTATCATTTTTGATCACATTAATTTATAATCCTTTTAAAACAAATTTTCATATCCACTTTCATATTCGTATATTGCACTAATTCAGCGTTCAATTTCAATTGTAATAAATTCATTAGTTATAATTTCAATTCCAATAAATTCATTTATTTTGATTTACATCTTATTATTTAGTCAATTATCAACTTATGAATATAATTAACAATAGTTTACATTTTATTACATTCAGTATCCTACATTTAACATCTTTTACCCTATTAACCACAAAATTTCAATTATATTGAATTTAATTGATTTCAAAATTAATTTAAACGGATTAAATAACCAAATGATAATTAAAGCAATTATTATACACTAATAAATCATACACATTTCCAAGTCTATTATTTATGAACAAAACCTAATAATTTATGTACTAATAAATTGATTTCCTAATTCATAATAAACCTATTTCAATTAACAGTATATAATTCCAATATTAACTCCAACATTCAATTGTCTTAATTCCATTAATTCCCCATTCAATATTCAAACGGATAAATTAATGAGAAGACAATTAAAACAATCGTTTGTAATAATAATTCATATCCATTATCTTATTATTTACAACCAAGAGTTATACATTGCTTACCAAAATGATTTTATATTCTATATTAACATATTTCAACCAATTACATACAATCTCACCATTAAATACATCATTTAATTTATTTCATTATTTATAATTATAATCAAATTAACCTAATATTTATTTCAATTGATTGAAATCATATTAAATAGTTATCAATAGTATTCAAACATCATCGTTAAATCATATTCTAATCATTTTCTTATTAATAAATCACAAGTTTTAGTTTTCTTTTAATATCAAATTCTAAGATCTTATTTAATTAATATTTTTAATTATCGAAAAATACGGGTCATTACAAGTTTTTACCTTATGATAACTAAAACACTTTTATATTAAAATATTTGATATTATTTTTAATGACATTCTTTGAAAACATTTGCAAATAAACCTATTAATCTTAGCCGAAATTGTTACCATTATTAAATTCCAGACCTAATCATTTAAGGCTATACAAACAAAACTGCAGGTTCTTATTGGAGAATGGATTTCCATACAAATGACCAGGTGACGAGACTGCCTTTCGATGGGTACACATCTAGATGGATCACCTGAGGAACCATCACAAAGCTCCTCTACCAACACAAGACCGGCCTACCTCTATAACTAGATAGTACCGAATATGTCATCCCTCGGTCGTTACCGACCTTTATTCGAGCGTCGATTTCCATACATCAAATTAATTTACATCCCAAACGTCATAGCGGTAAGAAATATATCTAGAAGGGGATGATCATACCCTAATTGAGAATAACCCACTTAGCCTTGCTGCATCTAACCCTATTTCGGTCATTTCCGTTTCATGAGGCTTGAGGCAACAATTACTTTTTCACATATCACATCATCTTTGAATTCTACATTACCATTCTATCGATCACTTCATTTTCACAAACATACAATCTCTGAGCCCGTACATCTCAGAGAAGGGTGTTAAGCTAAGAGAATTTGCCTTCTCCGCCACTAAGCAGATGTATGTTTATAAGAATCGACGATGTAATTCTCAAGAACGTAATGTCAGACATCCATCCATACAAGTTCGTTCTAGAACTAAGCGAAACCAAAGGTACTCTCCTACCACATACTGTTGGGAATTAAACCTAGGATTAGTAGCGAGAAGTCCTTGCAACCTAAAGAATTTCAGTAATGAAAGGACCATTGCTACTTAGTATTTAGGAGCTAACTAGAATTATCAGCAAGCAGTCCTTTAATCCCGAAATCCCTATTCTTCATTCTTCATTCTCTCTATTAGGTCTTCATTTTTCGAACGAGTAAATTGGTTCGTAGTGGTTTTCGAATAGGAATTTCCCCAGATCTGAACCGTGTCCTTCGAATCCAATCATCGCTAAGAAGTGAATATTAGTATACATGATTTATTAAGTCTCTTTTCACTTTAATTCTTTTTATTAAATCCCTTTTTTAATCTCAGAGTAATCCTTTGTTCGTTCACTTATTAATTTGGGAAACATTTCCTGATATCTTACTTATCTCGATCCAGCATTTCTTAACTTTTAATTGGGTCAAAAACAATGTTATTTAAGACATCGTTTACTGTAAACCCTAAAATAAATCTTAACAAAAATTATTGAGTAAATAGAATCATAGAAATCATTCTAATTTTATTCAATATCAATTTCCGTATTTAACAAGTCTTATAGGCGGAATAACGGTGAGATCACCTTTTAAATTCCATGAATAGGATGAATTCCCTCTTTGGAATTTAATACCAAGTATAAGAAGATTATCTCTATGCAATCCAAGTTGTAATTTATTCATTTTGGAGATTAATCATTTTACACTTAAATTGCTTAAATTTTGGGAAATAATAATTCTCTTTTATTTTGGAAAAAATCAATATAATCTTTTAGAGCATCTGAGCTTTCCTTTCGATCTATTCCACCTCTCGCCTAATAAGAGAAAACAGAGGTCAGGTGAGTTTAAGGCATTGGTTGCTTCATTCCTAACCTTGTTAAAAACCTTGTTTTATCTTCCCAGATCTCAAAGGCGGGACAATTGTACTAGTCATTTCTACATACTCAGTTATTAGCTTTTATTTTGGAATTGATTATAAAGATTCCAAATTATCTTTTAAATGCTTAATTTTCCTTTTAATTTATAATTTATTCTAGGAAAAATCATTAAGTTTAAACTCATATTTCAAAGGCTATAGAATTCGCAGCAGAAAAGTGCTGTGGAAAATGATATATATGAGTTATTTGATTTAATCAACTTTTAATATTTGAAAATTCGTATTTTCCTTTTCAAATCTCTTTTAAACTATTTAAATAGATTTATAAAATTTATTTCATATTTTTCCATAAATAAAAACATCCGTTTAAATAGATTTTGTGTTATGATCACTTAATTGAACAAGCGCGATTTTTCTAGAAAATTAATTTGGACACAATTCAAAATATACTTAATGAAATCTCGACTTTCTTTCTTCGTTTATAAGATATGGATATAATAGTCTGGAATTTTCTTATCTCGAAGAATTCTGAGTTATATTCCATTTTGTGTACAGTTTGAACTTTTCAACGCGAAATTGCGAACTACCGTTGCGCGATGCGGCTAGTTTTAACTTATTTTTCAATATTTGAAATAATTTATTCAAATTGAATTTCTAATTTATAAAATTGTTACAAATAATTTTAAATCAATATTTTTACTTTTTAAAGTATTTAAAGTGTATTTTCACTATTTTCATATTATAATATTATTATATTCTCATTATTTTAATATTAAATTTTAAAATCCAATTTCAATTCTAACTTCAAATTAAACTCAATTAAAACTTAGATTTCAAATTTGATTTCAAATCCATCTTTAATTTCAACTCAAATTTCGATTTTACTTTTAATTTTAATTTTGAAAAGAGACTTATTTATTCTAATATATCATATAAAAGTGAATCTTATTTAACAGGGGTTACTTAATCAATAATGATAGTAATTGATGTCCATATTAACATAACAACCATACAACCAATCATTTCACATTAACATATAAAATAATGGGTATAATATGGTAAGTTCATAACATTAAAATGGATCATCCAGCATATTCAAACAATAAAGATAAAAATTCATATCATCAAATGGTGATTATCTAACATAACAATTAAATTTGATAATCAATATAATTCAAATAGCGATGAGAATTTCTCAACTTCATATCCACTCCATCTATCTTTTAGCAAACTAGCGTGCATCACGAACTAACGTGCTTTTTCCCGAATGTCTCAAATTCTCGTTTTCCTCTCCTTTTCTTTTCTCCTTCTTTTTTCTTTTTTATGTGTGTGTGGCCGTGGGCTATAGAGGAGGGTATAGGCTCGGGTTTGGCAACAGGGAGGGGGTATGTGCGTGTATAGGGGGTATGGACTTGGGTGCTTGGGTTTGGGTGTGGGTTTGTAGGGCTCGGTCGTAGGTTAGAGGTGGGGTAACCTCAGGTATGAGTGCTTAGGAGACGGGTATGGGCTTGGGCCGTGGGTAGGTGGAGGGTACGGGGAAATGGAGCTCGGACATGGGTTGTATAAGCGGGGTTTGGATGTGTAGGAGCTTGGTGAAGGTGGAGGAAGTTATGGAAGTGGAAGAGAAGTTGGATGCCATGGAAATGGAAGTGGAGATGATGAAGAAAGTGAAGAGAACGTAAGGAATGAAGTGCGAAAAAATGAAGGAGTTTGGGTGCTTATTTATAGTTGAAATTTACAACCAAATTACCATATTATCCTTAGCCAAAAAGACCAAAATACCATCTATATCAAATCAAACTTTGTTCCCTTTTCCCACTTTTCAATGCATGATTTTGACTTGTTATTCATGTTGAAATGAAGTGTATTAACGTGGAAGAGGTGTTAGGATTTGATTTTGTACTTATGACATGATTTCTTCTCTTTTTCTTACACTTTAAAATGTTAATTTAAACATTTGCTCATTTTCCATGCATGAAGAGACTTGTGCATTTATGACGATGGATGTTAAGATTTGATTCATGTACTTAAGGTAATGATGATGTTTTATAAAGTTAAATTTAAATTTAAATTAGTCAAATCGTTTTATAAACTTTATTTAAACCACCTTTGTCTTTATTATGGTAAATGTACCTGTAACATAGTTTGTTAGGTGTATATATGTGTTATGAAACATATCATGAACTTAATGACAACTTGTTTTGATTGAAAATGGTGTCTTTGTTGACATATTTTACAGTCAAAATTTGACGTTTTGTTAAGCTATATATTAAAGTAAACCAAACTTAAAAATAAACTTCTTACTTCCTTAAATAAATTTAAACATGTCTATTCATATTTTAAATCCATATTAAATAATATCAAAATCTCCATTTTTACAGTGTATGTAAAACTGACAAAATATGGCAAAATCTGAATATTTTTGTAAAACGGTTATAAACTTATTTTTTTAAATCCCTAAATATACTTCTATTATCTTTATTAAGTGATTTTAACAAGATTTAATTTTTCAAATAAATATTTAAACATATTTATTTAAGCATTTGTTTATTTTTAACAAAACTTAACTTTGTTAATTTGTTCTAAAATCCAAATTTTATACTTTTTAATTATTAACTATAAGAATAAATAATTTCTCTATTATTATTTATTATATATAACTTATTTAAGTTTTAAACCTTTTAAAATAAACATAAATCGCTCATTTTCAAAGTAGCTAAATTATGGGTCGTAACCAAAAGGAGGGCTTTTGTTTATTTTTGAGCATAAAACTAAACTAACTAAAGTTGAGGCTAAGAGCTCATTACATGAAATATATGGGGTATTTATACAAGCCCAAAACTCTAATCCATAATTTTGGGGACTACCCAAAATAACCCTCTAAGAAGTGCGGTCTTCAATTATTAGCTTCTAATTAATCATCCAGTAAGTGTGCACGTAACTTTAATGTCCATTAACATATGCATTAACTCCTAATTGAAGAACATGGTAAGTGGACAAGTGGGATCCTCCATGTTTTCATGAGTTATTTATTTCCATCTTCATTTACCTTCTAACTCTTGTGCATACATATTTCCATTAAGCTCTCTTCCATTTGAATCTAAATTCCTACAAAATAACATAAAAATGTCCAAGTAAATTTTCTCAAATTAATATATATACAAAAATGACCATTTTGCCCCTATTTGAAGATGAATAAATAATGATTTGAAAATAATTTGAATTTTGGTTTAAACATGGTAAAATACCTTATAAGCTCATTTATTTAGTTAAATTAGATTAACTATGGAAGTATAAATATGTACATTTACATACACATCAAATACCCCACACTTATCTTTTTATTCGTCTCGAATAAACTAAACTAAGATAAATCTGTTTTCGTAGGAAACACGATTGCATTGAGCATACGCAACAAGCCATTAACCCTCTAGGTGTCCCCAGTAGGACGAGTGTTGTCTCGTGAGGGTTTTCAGTGGATACTACCCACAAAATCCAAATACAACATTAAAATATTTACAAAATGAAAAATTCCTAAATGCAAGATTTATTTATAAAGATATGAATGCAGATTTTTGAAAATATTTACAAATCAAGAATTTCTTTTAAATTAACACGAATAAGTTAAATATAAGTTTTGATCATTATCAAGAAATTTAAGTCCTTTTAATTGTCAAAATTTTCAATAAAAATTAAGTTATCATCACAACTAAACTCAAGTTTGGCTAGTTGTTTCAGTCGATAACATAGTGCAACTATGAAATGGATCCTTAGTTGATTTTCAAATTTTATCAAAGTGGTATTTTCATTTCTTTTTAATAACAAGTCAAATCAAATAAGTAAAAATAGTGTTTGGATTTCAATTGCTTACTTTCTTTTATTTGAAAAATTTATTGATATTAACCATAGTTACATATGCCTAACTCAGAAAACTGACGCTAGATATATTACCCATGCACTGCCTTGCGGGCTTATGTGAGGGGAACACATAGCCTAGCGAGTGAACATACAAGTATGTTCGTGTGTTCACCTATCGAGTGTATGCATTATTTTTTATATACATATATCTAACTCAGATAAACTAAGGCTAGATATACCGATCATGCACTGCATTTCGGGCTTACGTAAGAAGGGACAGAGCATGAGGAGTATACACACTTGCATGTGAATACATCACTCTAAGTGTTTCTTACTTTTATAAAAGCCATTTTTTATCCTTTATATATATATATACATATTATATATAGGGAAAGTCTATTTAGACATAAAATATGCACACAATTGGTGACACAATTGATCTTCACCATTAGATTGCCCCTTGATTTCCAAACTCCCATACAAGGACAAAAATATCTTACGGCTGAGATGCTTTGTGTCCTCAATTTGTGTCTAATTTTGTGTCTACATAGCCGCCCCCTTATATATATATATATTCTTTTGTTTTTTTCTTTTTTTTTAAAGAGAGAATTTAGCAAAATCATTTTAGCACCACTTAACTTAGAAGATTAAAAATATTATATCCTTTACTTTAAATCTACCATTTTTTTAAACAAAGATTTTCTATTAGGATATACTTTATAATTATCACCATGAATCTTCCTATATAGAACTTAAACCATAGTTACTTGTAATCAAACTTTATTTTTATTTTTGTTAAGACAAATAAATTTTCAAAAATTTCAATTTAATAACCAAACCATATATTTATCATATAATGTTTCTTCAAAAGTAAATAAAAAGAAAATTAGTTTTGTAATTTTTTTTAGTTTTGAGTTTTGGAAAGAAAATGCAAAAAATAAACCATGAAAAATAAAAAATGAAGATGAGGCTCCCCCTACACTTGATTTTGACTGTGGCCCTATAGTCAACCTAAGTGAAAGAAGAAAAATAAAATAAAAGTATGACTTATATTTACATGAAAATGAAACGATTATTATTTACACGGCATCAGAAAGTATATCGTCAAAGAGTAAATGAAACGGTCTTCCAACGACCAATTCATTTGTCTAGTCAGGTGTGAGAGACACGGCTTAATCCCAGAAAACCTAACCATAAAAGATTTCGATGTTGAATGTCGATTTGAAAAAACGAATGTCGTTTTATTAAAAATCGTATGAGCTGTTTTATTTTCGATGATTTTTGGGGTAGATGGAATAATTTGTTGAAGTTCAAGTTTATTTTCACCAATTTGAAATTCAAATTTATCGTTGAAAACTTTTTCAGAATTATTGATTTCAAAATCAAAAATAGTGATTTAAATCTTTCCCTTCGGAATTCAACTACTCATCTTCGAAAAGTCCAAAGAATTTGTGTTCACAAAATTCGTCTCCCTTTGTTGGATTATCAATAACTTCATTGCATGTGTCAATTTCAAAATCGAAAGTTGTCGCATTCAAATTTTCAAAATTGAAAATAGGAAGATCGAATTTTATATCAAGTTTCGCACCCTCAAAAGAATTGAAATCTAACTCAATTACCATATTTTCAACAACTTCATTAAGATTGTCGTTTTCAATTTCAAAAGTTATTATTTGAAAATCGTCAATTTTGATAAAAGGTGGATTGTCAATTGACTCGTCGCACGTTGGGATTTGATTTTATTTTTTACATTATTTTATATATGTTTCAAACAACAAATCCGTGTGATCTCTGTGAATTTCATTCATTTGCTCAACAAAATCAAAATTACAATTATTAATTTGAGAATTTTTAGTTTGAAATTGTTGATAATGAAAATTGTAAATTGCACCATAATTGAAATTACTCTCGTTGCCAAAATCGTTTAAACAATTGTTTCCATTTTCGTTTTGATTTTAAAATTCGTTTTGGAGTTTGAAATTGAATTGGCAGGGTTATAACCGAAATAATTTGAATTTTGAAGTGAATTCAAATTTTGAAATCCTTGACTTGAGTTATTGCATAAGTATGAATTATACAAATCATTCATGCTTTGATTATTTTGCGTAGAGAGTTCAAGTAAAGATGAAATAGTTTCAATACTCTTTTCAGAATTTGAGGGTTGCTCATCATTTTGAAAACTTTGTAATGCAAAAGCCAAATTGTTTGTACAAAAGTTGTTATTAAAATATCAATACGAGTTTGATATGAAACTATATGGATTATATTGATTTTCACAACTATTATAAAATTCAGGTGAGTAAGACAATTCAGACATTTTCAAAAATGTATTTTTATATAGGAAAAAAAGAATATTTACCAAGAAGGAATTATTTTTCAAAAGGAAGATTGATTTTTGGTTTTTTTGGTTTTCAAATATATTTTTTTTGTTTTCGAAAAGATTATTATACTTTTCTTTATTTTTGTTTTTCTAAAAAAAATAACTAACTTAATTTTTTTTTTGGATTTTTGATTTTGATTGAAAAATTTAAAAGGATTTAAAAGATAAGTTTAGATAAATTTAATTTTTTTAGTTTTGGATTTTGAATTTTGTTTTTTTAAATATGCATGAACTAATGCAACGAACAAAATGAATGCAAGTGCTTAATTACAAACTTTCTATCCTAAGTAGCTCCTAACCCAAAATTTTATAATCACACTTTGTCTTACTCCAACAAGATAGTTCTTAGCCAAGCAACGAGCAGGAGTTATCGGTGCACCATGAATCACCGTAGCAATGCAGTCGAAAGTTTAATACCTTTAGAAAAATAACTACTATGATATTTACGAATCACCGTACTATTTATAAACGGTTATTGCTCTGTCGTAGCCTAAACACCAAGAAATTAAATTGTCGAAAGAGGATAACTGTTAATATATAATTAAGCCCTAGGTGAGCTCGTGACACCCTTAACACGTCTA
The DNA here is from genome assembly GCA_030765085.1 of Allium cepa. Lineage (NCBI taxonomy): Eukaryota > Viridiplantae > Streptophyta > Magnoliopsida > Asparagales > Amaryllidaceae > Allium > Allium cepa. The sequence continues at coordinate 1,045,805,302 of CM060929.1, forward strand.
ATCGTTATTATTAGTCAATTTTCTAAAATGAAATGCAAAATTGAAATTAAACGTGTATTAACGATGCTGCTACGAATGAAATTTGTTTTTGTTTTTGAAATATTTTTTTATATGCAAACAAACAACAATGCAAAGAAAAATAAAAACGATAGATAAAAACACGATAGCAGAGCATGCAGAATTATTGGTAAATTTTATTTTAAGCAGCAATTTTTTATGTATAAGCAAGCAAGCAATTTATTTTTAGCAAGCATTTTTTCCGGCTGCAGCTTGTAAATTTCGAACAAGATACATATAATTTTTTTTTGATAAGATAGAACCAAATCAAACGCAAATTAAAGAATTTTTTTTGTAAAAATACTAGACAGAAAAGAAAGGCAAAATTAGTATAGGCTAGAAAGAAAACAAAAGAAAACTTAAAAACAAAACTAGACTTAACCTGAATTACCCAAAGCAAATGATAAAATCAAAATATATAAATGATTTTACTTAAAATAAATGAGAAAAACAATCAAAACAAAATAAATGAATGGCCCAACAAAGCATACAAGCCCGCAACCATAATAATACCTAGGGATGGCAATGGGGCGGGTCTATGGTCCAAACCCGGTCGACCCGCCCCTGTTTTGGCCCGTCCAGACCCGCCACATTGGGTCATTGGGGCGGGTAGACCCATGACCCGTTCTTGAGTGCTCCGGGTCTAGGGTGGGTCGGGACTCGGTTGACCCGCCCTAACCCGACCCGCACTACTAACATCTCATGAAACTGCTTTATTATTATAATGATTTATTAATCTTCTTAGATATATAAGTGATCTAGCATGGATATTAAAATGTTCCAATAAATAATCTATATAAAAAATTAGAGTATTAAGTTGCGTCATTGATAATTATACAATAACATATGTATATATTTTCTGAATTGTTATTGTACACATCATTTTTACAAACTTTCCTTAGACACGTTGTTATTTGTATTTCATGTATTATTTGGTGATAACGAGCATAAACAAATAAATATATGTAAGTTGGTACACAATTTTGAATCAATACATGAGACTCATGGTGTCTTAGGGCGGGTCGGGTCTACCCTGACTCGTATGGGTCTCGGGTTCGGGACAAAATTTCAGACCCGCACCGGGTCTACGGGACGTGTCTGTGGCGAGGTCTATAAAATCCGGGACGGGTATGGGGCACTAAAAACCCTCCCCATTGCCATTCCTAATAATACCCTTATCAAGATAAATAAGTTTACTTAAAAGCACAGTTCTTCTTCTCCTGTTTTTTTGTAAACAAAGTCGTGATTCGCAGCAAACCAAATCGCAAATTGTGGGAGGTAGTCGAAGTGCGCGGTAATGGTTTATGGTCTTTGTTCGATCGGGTTGATTCAATTAGGTAGCAAATTGGATTGAGGTCGCGGGTTTTTTTTTTCGATTTGGGTTTTGAAGTGCTTTCGGGTTTCGCGATTGAGTGAGTGTGGTCAATTGGTAGAGGTTGCGTGTGTTCGGGGTGTTTTTGGAAGGGCCGATGGGAGTTACGGTGAGGTTTAGGTAGAGGACAGTGGTGTAAGTTGTTGATGTAGGCTTGTGAGGGTGGTTTGTGCAACAGGCAGGGGATGTAATGTGGAGCAATTGGCTGTGATAGTAGATGCCGTGGGAAGTTTTTGTGATGATAGTAAGGGTATGTGGTGGTAGTGAATGCTGATTTGCAGCAATATTTTTTTTGGTGAATGTGGCAGACAGAGGAAGGGTAGGTAGTCTGTCACTGGTGATGGTGAGGGTTGGAGATTGGTTTGCCGTAAGGGTTTAATGGTGATGATGGAATTGTAGGAAGGTGGGTGATGACTGTTATGGTGTGCACAGTTGTAGTTGTAGTTTGGTAGTGGTTAATGGCAGTTGTAGTTGTGGTTAATGGAAGTGTTGTCTGGTGTGCTCGAAGTAGTTGATAGCAGAGGGTGGACTGACGATAGTAGTTGATAGTTGACAATAGAGGGTAGGCAGCGGTGGTTGAATGCTTGCTGAAGTAGTTGATGGTGGAGGTTGCAAGAAGTGTAGGGTATAGATTGTATGGAGTAGTGGAGGAAGTGAAGTAGGCCGTTTGTAGTAAGGAGAGGATGGGTGGTTTTATGTGTTGCTGCAGTAAGTAGTTTTGGTCGGGGGGAGAATTGATGGTGGTGGTAGCGCTATGCAGGGGAGGGTTTTGGTGGGGAGATGTGGGTTGTGTTTGCTGTTGTTATATTGAAGTGGTTTGAAGTTTTGTTTGAGTTTGTATGGATGGTCAGATGGATAGAAGTGGCAAATGACAATGGATTGGCATGTGATGTTTATGGCAGTCTGGGAGAGGAATGTGGACAGAGAGGATTGATGTTGTATGAGTGGTGTTTGGCAGTTGGTCAGAAGGAATGAAAGGCGGAGGTGGTTGGAGTGAAATGGTGGAACTGATCAGGTATTTTGGAGTGACTGGTAGTTTATGAATGCTGTTGGTATGGGGATGGAAGTGTTAAGAGGTGTGACAGTTGTTTGTATAACAGTGAAGCAGTTGGCACAATGATGTTTGATATACTGTGTTGCAGCAGGGTTTGAGTTGTGGCAATTGTATGTGGATTTTGTAGTAAAGTACGCAGGGTGTCACTTGTCAGGTGCAGTTGTGATCAGGAAGTGAAGAAGATGGGAGGTGCACAGTTTTAGAACAACATACGAGTACAGTGGCAAGTATGGTGTGTGACAGGGGTAGGAACATGGGTAATAAGATGTAATTGCTTGTACAGGAGTTGACTGTGGTGAAGTATGAACTACTGAAGGGCAGAAGAAGTTGGTGCACACTTGCTTGGGGCTGTGCACTTGTTTGGGGCAGTGCACAGTTGCTATATGTTAAGTGAAATATGACTTTTTTCTGGAATGGTAAAGGTTGGAGAATGTGACTGTAGGTAGTGAAGTTGAAGATTGTTAACAGAGGTGGTTGTATTGATGAGTTTGAGCAGTAGCGGACTGTTTGTAGATGAGAGCAGTTTGCAAGTAGGGGATGGTAGTGTGATGTGCAATGCACTGATATGTGCACAGTGCACGGAGAAGTGCACAGGTTAGCAGATTTGCTGTGCGCTGTGGTTTGCAAGCACTGATGGGTGATGGTAACTGGTTTGTCGTGGAGGGTTGTGGTTGTATGTAAACTGATGGGCAGATGAAGGTGATTGACTGGAGGAGGGAGGCAGCAAAGCAAGAGTGTATGTTTGTGGTTAAAGAGGAGGAGCTGTGATGCGGCAAAGCCAGGCAGTGACTGTAATGAAAAAAAGAGAAATGCAAATAGAAAAAAGATAAACAATGTGAATGTAAAAAAATGCAAGTGTAAAATGTCAATTAATAATTTTTTTAATTTTGACACTGTGTATGTTTTTTGTTTTTTTATAGAAATGCAAATTCAAAACAAACAAGAAAACCAAGCACCAAATCAAATGAAAACAAAAATCACACAAACACAGAACAATTTTTTTTAAATGCAAATTAACACACAAAATAAACACACAATAAAATCAAACAACAAATAATTCGAAAAACAGAAATAAAATCAAATAAACTCTCCGACAACAGCACCAAAAACTTGTTTAAGAACTAATTTTCCATCGAATTAGAAAATAGCTAAAATTTTAATTAAAAATAATCGCAAGCGCACGACGTACAATCCTAATACGTGGCGAGTATGGGTTGATCTATAGGAAATTATATTGATTAAAAATTCTACTCGATCAAATTAAATCAAGATTTGAAGTTGTGATTAGCTAAAAATTTCTAGGAATTAACAAAAATAAAAGTGGATAAAAATATGAGAGTATAAGGCAATTTAGAGGTATTGTCATTCTCATGGTAAAATAAATCAACATATATTAAATATTAATCTTTCTTTGTTGGTATTAGTAAATTTAGTTGACGTGTTTATCATAAGTATGATTTATTTGTGCTATTAATTAGCCTAATATAAGCAATCAAACTTTAACGCAACCTTCAAACCACTTATTAACTCTCATGAAAATGTTAAATGGGCTACAAAATAAAATCTATTCTAAGCATGACCTATTTACTATTGATTGGTAATATAGACCATCAAATTTTGATTTTAAATTCCACTTCATTACCATAATCATGTGTGGATGAAGATGTAATTTGTATTTGTTTAAGCATATCCTATTTGGTGTCAACAAAATAAGATATCAAATTCAAAGCTAAACAACAAAATTTAACACATTCAAACATTCCATTAAGCACAAAAGGAGATCAAAAATTACCAAAATGTTGAATCTACATGATTAAGAGAGCTTATTGCCTCTAAATTGAAGGAGTTTATCTTCTCATATTTGTTATCATTTCAACAAATGTAGAGTTCAACATGAAACAAAAATATGAGAAAAAATGCAAGCTAATTAAAAAGAGGGCTAATTAAAATAAAATAAAAGCTGATATATTTGCATAAATAAAACTAAGCTACTAACATAAAAGAAAAGAACAGGAGAAGAACTTGAATTAAAAGAGCATGAACTAAAATTGCATATAAGAAAATTACATAAGAAGAAAATGGCTAAGTAACCATGAAAAAGAAAAGAGTTTTTGTTTATTTTTTAGCCTAAAACTAAACTAACCAAAGAGGAGGCTAAGAGCTCATGATATGAAACATATGAGGTATTTATACGCCTAAAACCATAAATCATAATTTTGGGGACTACCCAAAGTACCCTCTAGGAAGTGTGGCTCCAAGTTACTGTTAGCTTCAAAATAATCATCCATTAAGTGTGCACGCCAGTACTCAATTATGAAATCATAAGCAACAATAAACTCTAACCATCTATATTGTCTCATGTTCAACTCCTTTTGAGAGAACAAGTACTTCAACGACTTATGATCTTTATAAAGCTCAAACCTCTCTCCCAAAAGGTAATGCACCTTCAACGCAAATATCATCACAACTAACTACAAATCATGCGTTGGATATCTAACATCAAGCCGTCTAAGTTGCCGAGAAGCATAGGCAATCACTTTACCTCCCTACATTAACACAACTCCTGTAACGACCCGATATTTTCAATCATTCGCATCCGCTCATGTCGGACTTGAATTTTTAAAAATACCGCGTTGTAATTAAAATTTGGCAAATCTCAAAATATACAGTAAGTAATTAATCACAGAATCACAGACACAGAATCAGAATACTCGCAGCGGAATTTAAAAATACTTAGTGGTTCATGAAGCCACTATAAATAGTCTCAACAAATACAAATTACAAAGTCTTTCATCCCAAATATAGTTTAAATCATCAAATAGAAAATCCAAAAATACCAAAGTCTTGATTTCATAAATAAGATAACGGACAGAAAGAAGCCAGTAGCTTGAAAGGATCTACAGAAGTCCTAGCTCCGGGATGATGACTGAACTGCAACTCAGGCTGACCCGAGCGTAAAATAAAACATAAACACTCGAGTCAGGACATACATACTTATATAGTGTAAGCTAATTCAAGTGTACTATAATATAAGGCAAGTAACTTAAAGGATGCTTGGGACCGCCCATCCTCTAAGGATCCGTTAAACTATTTACTATGTAGTAATACATCGCTATAATAATAGTGTCTATTTGTAAAATAAACTTACTTTTAAATAGCGTTAAGGGGTTACCCATATAGCCCTTAACACATAATATATTCGCATAGTCTATACAGTACCGTAATCTCCCCCGGAATGGGCGTCGTCAGAGGGCACTCCATAGGTATGGTACAAAACCAAAATCGTATAAGGCGCGCTAGGGTAGGTGACACGGCACAACTAGGCAATGCCAGGGTAGATATACCAATTACGCTTCCGAACCGATGGAAACGCGCAGCGCGCAGCTGCCGCCCACCTCGAACAACACTCCCAAATCAAAGGTGCGCACCAAAACAATCACAAAAGTAATAGAATGGCATACGAAGAAGTGCGTCCGATCAGAGGTGCTACCTCATTAATCCGTCGATCGCTCCTGTTTTAGCCACCTTATGCCGACTCACGGGAGTCGGGTCCACGTATTTACCTCAAAGGAAACGTCACCACCATCCTACTTCATTCTGAAATCTCCACCGCGTACACGGTTGTCAAAGTGGTTTTCGGTATCGACAAAGAGTATGCCAGATATCCGATCCCGGTCTCTTTAACAACTAAACGTTATTATAACCCGTGGTTACAACTTTAAAAAATGGTATTTATACTTTAAAAATCAACATAAATTTTAAATATCTTTCAACATCAAAATATCATTTCAAACATCATTTATTTAAACATCAGTCATTTTATTAAATATAAATACCATTTAAATCTATTTAATTCATTTAGGCATTTATTTACCTTCAACTCACATTTAAAAGTTAAGTCCTTCCATTTAAAACCATTTAAAGTCAAATCCTTATTTTTATTAATTACATATTAAATTCCAAAATTTAAGCCTTTTTCCCTAAAGATTATTTCCATCAATTTTAAACAATCCGAAAATTCAGTTTCCGTAGCATTTATGAAATGCCACCTAAAGTCTGTAAGTCAAAACAGTTCATTTATAAAAGACATCATTTAAGTGCTGAAATAAATTATTAACTTAACAATCAAATTTTAAATTCCCAAATATAACTTATTATCAATTATTTCCTTAACTAAAACTCACTTTAACAAAATTTTAGAATTTCCCAAAATAAGTTATATTCCAAAAAAATTCTTAAACTTCTATTTATTTAACATTTTGACTCATTCAAAAATCATTATAAATTTCATAAAATCCTTTAAATACATTTAGGTCAGAATATCATAAACTTCCTATTTAAAATATTTTTATAACATTTCATAAAATATTATATAAACCACGGGTCTGTATATAGTTTTCTAGCCTAGGTCAAGTGATATGGATTTATATCATTTCAATCCGCAATTTATAAAATCCCGGGTTCTATCATTTCAAACCCGCAATCCCAAGTTAACAAATAAATAATTAAACAATTAAATAAATGAACAAATGATTATCGTTCAGGCCTATCATTTCAGCCTATAACGATCTCAAATTTACAGGGAACTTACAGTGATGATTAAATCAGTAAATAAGCATTAAATAATATAACTGCAATAATATCACAATAGATAAACAACTGACGAAGTGTCAATTTTACAATGGGGTTTAACATCATACGTTATATTTCAGATAGATAAAATTTAATAAATAATTTACAAATACACTTGTGATAAATCACGGATATATAGGTATGTTTGTCTGGTGATAAATACTCACCTTAAAGCTGCAGAAATTTTGATTCAAAATGAAAATCCCCCGAAAAAGAATCGCACAACGGGTAACGATCAAATTTTCCCCGGATGTCATGCCTAGATTCAAGATCCAAATACCGAATACGTGACTTTAAAAATTATGGTCAAAGCAAAAATTTTGAGACAATTTGAACGAATAGAGTAAAAGAAATTTTGGTTCAACTTTTGCTCGACTGCCTCACCCCACATCCTGACCCCAACTTCATAGGCTTGGCAATGCTATTTATTATTATTATTTTACATATATATATATATATATATATATATATATATATATATATATAAATTTTTCCAACGGCATGTCCTACTTATCTAGTTTGAAAATATGAATTTTATGCAAAACTTGCGTCTCTGCCTAGATAAACACGTCTCTGCCAAACTCCAAATCAAAACATGCACACATCATAACATCTCCATATTTTTAAAGTCCTTTCCCCAATAGTCACGCCTCCCCTTCAGTTTTCAGATAACACGTCCAATATCTCCATGCATAGATGCAAACTATCCCACGCAACTATATGCTTCAAAGCATTGCAGGCCTTCAACTGAAACTCTTTATATTCTTTTGCCATTTTATGAACCATGCCTTGCAAAACACGTCCCATTTTGATATTCTATGTCTTCTTTCAAATTTGGAAAGCCTTCTATCAGTTCTACTCAATGATATTACAGGGTTATGCTCGTCAATGGTCTTTTTTCTTTTCTTTTTTTTTTCATTTTTTTTCCACTATGGCTATAACAACCTATATCAACTACAGGCACACACGCATGAAATCTCTACAGAATGCAACTAAGCTTGACTTTCTATATGATATGCACGGCAAAACATGGCAACACTATCAGAGGGAAAAGAAAGGCATGTACTTAGTCAAAGACGGCAGAAATATGGAGTGAGAAGTAGCCGAGCAAGGTGAAAAAGAAAAGGAAAAAAACTGAAGAAGGAAAACAAAAATATAAGGGAGGGAGAAAGAAAACAGAGAGAATACAAAAGAAGAAGCGGAATAGAAATATTACCTGATTGTATGCAAGCTCACGAGAAGAAACAGAGAGAAGATAGTGGAATTTTGTAACTGAGTATGGTGTATATATATAGATAAACAACTTGCGAAATTTAAGGAAGAGGCAAACGAAAAAAATATGTGTGATTTCTTTCCAGTTTTCTTTAGTTTGATTTCTAGAAAAATATGCGCGATTTATATTGCCAGATTTGAATGGATAAGGCTTGCATTGTTTGATTAGCAAGGTTTAAATGCAGAGAAGAAATGGCAAGCATTGATGGAAGATAATTTATACGTGATTAATATTGCCAATTTTCTTTCATTCGAATGGATAAGTCTGAGTGATTTTAAATGCAGAGAGGAAAGAATTTGAACCATTCCAAGTTATACGAAAATTCTTGATTTAATGCATTCATTCTGATGCGTGAATTAAAAATGAATACAGGGACATGCGCAAGAAATAATAGATAAGGAAGGTAAGAGGCAAATGCAAAAAATGTTAAAAGAATAAAATTTTATGTCATGCGCAAAGGAAGGCAAATTTGATTTTCTCTCAGATAATATATGCATGATTTTTGCCAGATTGACGAAAAATTTGATTGCAACGTTATATCTCTTTTTTTTCCAATTAATAGTTGCGTGCTATTTTTATAGTCTGAGAGATTTATATACAAAGAATCGGCAAGTATTAATTTGCTTTGGATGCTACTTCAAGGACAGATTTGAATGCATGCGTTGATTTATATCACGGAGAGAAAATGGTAAGAAATTAAATTTTCTGATTGATTGAATTTTAGAAGGCACGCAATTATATTTGATTGAGAGGAATGAATGGCAAGTGGAATAAAATTTATTTGAAAAAGTTTTTAAATCAAATCTCTATAAAGAGGCAAATGACAAAGATGTTAAAGGAAATAAATTTCACTGATATGTCACGCGCAAGGAAAGCAAGTTTGATTTCTTTCCAGATGATATTTGCGTGAAAGGGAAGCACGATTTTGAAAACAATATTGGTAGTGGGAATCTCCTTAATCAGTGCATGATTTTAGAGAAACGGATAGGCACGAAATCAATACGTTTTGGTTGGAAATCTCCTAACTGATTTTATTAATCCATATAGATATTGAAATATAATTTTTTTTAAATACGCCTAAATGACGCATTACCATACGCCTAAAAATTTATGCAAAAGTAACATTTTTAATTTATACGTTTATACGTTACTTATACCATTACAATGCGTGCCCTTTTTAAATTCGAAACTATCAGTTTATTAATATGCTATAAATTCTTAACATTTATTACTAAATTAAAAAGATAAAACTTTGGTTACATCTCTCTGATTCTTATTACCATAAAAAGGCGATTTATTATCCAAATGGACCAAATATTACAAATTTTTAAAGCAAGTATATAATCCAATTTTTTTTTTATTATTAAAATTCCCATTTAGAGTTATCCTTAAACAAAGTGAAACTTTCATTTATTATTTAGCATTTTGGAAATGATTTGATCAAATTAAAATATATATAAATTGGGAAGTAAATTTTACTGGAAAGAGAAAAATAACGTAAGAGATATGAGTAAAGAGAAAAACGCATGTGAAATAGGCAAGCAGATAGGAGAATGGATACTGCGCATGACTGAGATTTAGGAGAAAATTGTGTTTTGAAAAATGCAAGAAATAAATTTTGTTGAATGGAAAAAAAATCTATGGAAATCAAATTTTTAAAGTAATGCGTTGAATTTAGAGGCAACATATTTGATTTGAACGCTAGAATATTCCTTCCCTCTAAAAACACATGCCACTGATAAATTTACTCATTTACACTAAGGTCATATTTTTAAGAATGTGTACCATAGCCATAATATTTTATGCCCAAAATATACCGAAATAACGGATTAAAATTCTATACGTTTTCTTATATATATATATATATATATATATACACGGTATTTATTCCCTAAATTTAGGCGCCCTTTTTAACGCGTAATTACCCAGTTCATTTATACACTAAAAAAATTCGAAATTCTGACCGTGCTGAGACTCAAACTCGTGACCTGTCGTGAATAACCCAGACGTCTTAACCACCTAAGCTATTAATGTCTTCTTAATTAAAACTTGATTTTGCTATAAATTAAGTTATTTACCATCTTCGACAAAAACCCAAATTTCCAAATTAAAGTTAATTCTTAACCATGTCAAAATTTAAGAGATCTTATTATTTAATTAAAAATTTGGTCAATTGTTTTTATTTTTATTTTTAATCACTTTAAAATTTAGATTTTTATATAATAAACCCCAAAGTTTTTAAAATACAAGTGAAAAATACTTGTTAAAAATTTGGGCTGTTACTCTCTCCCCCACTCAGAACTTTTCGTCCTCGAAAAGGAAGAAGGTAGGGGAATAGAAACAACCTGAAAGAAAACTAAATTGAAACTTAAATTAGAATCATTAATCTAAACAATAAAAATTCAATTTTAAATTAATCATTGATTTCATCTATTTATACTTAAAATTTTAACATTTATTTATTTACATATTTACTTGTATAATATCCCTACACTTAAAAAAACCATTCATTTTTTTTTATCCAAATTTTACACAAGGTATTATAACATTCTAATTTAAAATGTTTAATTTTAGTCCAAATTTGAAATGGTAATTTAACTTAATTTTTAAAGTAAATTTACCATTTCCCAAAATAAACTAAATTCCCCATTTAGTTTCTTCTTTATTCCAAACTATAATTTAATTTATTTCTCTCAATATATTTTCTCATCTACGTCAAATATGTTTACACTTATTACAACTGTTTAAATTTATTCTTAGTTCCTTAACATCATTTTATATTAAAAATTATTCCATTACCCTTTAATTTTATTTACCTCTGTTAATCTTTTTATAACTAGAGTTTAAGTGTATAACATTTATTATAACCACTCAAATTTTATTTATAAATCTTTTTATATTGTATATTATCCAATTACATTGTTAACTTCTGAAAATCAAGGTAGGTTATATTGAAATGAAATTGAGTATTATACAAATAAAACTTTCAAATTCAATTATCTCAAGTTGGAATTATTTATTCAAAATTTTGATTTTTTTTTTATTGAAATTATTCCTCAAGATAAAATTTAAGAATTAAAACCCAAATAAATATATGTACATAATATGTCAAATCAAATTTAAATCATATATATCTATATATTATAAATCAAGTCATATTTAGAGATTCAAATCAATTAAATTCTCAAGGTAACACTGTAGCAAGACTACAGAATGGTCTTTTCACTTCGAAACTCGAAAATGAATGTCGATGATGTTGCTGTCATTACCGAAATTATTTCCTAGCGACAAAGAGAACAGCACTGATTTTTAAACCTTTAAAATTCTTTGGAAACAAATTTATATTCGAAACTAATTTAAATAATAATATATCCTTTTAAGACTTTAAACACAAGGTTTGAAACTATTAGAAATTAAATTCTTAAATTCTTGTTTTAAATCCATTTCTGTTTCCAAATAAATTTATAACCATGTTTTATAGTTCAATTATTTATATAAGACAAAACCAATGGTTTACAAAACCATAAATAAAATCAAACACTATTATCTCTTGACAACTAGTTAAATTAATTATAAAATTCTGAAAATTATACTTATATATATAATATTAGATTTTTCCCAAATATAAGAATAAATTTTTTTCAAAACAAGTATAGAGATTCAAATTTGAAGGACTCAAATTAAAGAGAATTTTGATTTAAAGATAAGTTGGAATCAGAAGATCGGATGGTTAAATAACAGAATAAGGAATCAGATAAGTTTATATAAATCACGGGCAACCTTAACCGGGTCAACCGTGACTTAAAGAATAAGATCGATGTGGATTTTCTAGGGTAAATCTACATTTGATCTGAAGAAATAAAGTTCAGAATAACCAAAGATACTAGCATCTAAATCGAGGATAAATATAAATCTCCGGTGAATCAATGCTAGTTGTAAAGGAGTTTCACCCCTTTATTAGAATATTGGCGAGACCGCCAATTCACTATAAAGATCATCCGAAGTGGAGTTATGGGACACTCCAGAATCGAAAGAAAATGAATAGTGAGGGACACGAATGAACTTCGGAACCGCAGGGAACGTTCCAAAATTCAAAAGAAATCGAATCAAAAGAAAGAGATTCATGCTCGAATGAAAGTGATTCTGTAAATCAAATTTACCATACATTCTAAGTTTTGCCTAGAGCCAAAGCTCTGATACCAAATATAACGACCCGATATTTTCAACCATTCGCATCCGCTCATGTCGGACTTGAATTGTTCAAAATACCGCGTTGTAATTAAAATTTGGCAAATCTCAAAATATACAGTAAGTAATTAATCATAGACACAGAATCAGAATACTCGCAGCGGAATTTAAAAATACTTAGTGCTTCATGAAGCCACTATAAATAGTCTCAACAAATACAAATTACAAAGTCTTTCATCCCAAATATAGTTTAAATCATCAAATAGAAAATCCAAAAATCCCAAAGTCTTGATTTCATAAATAAGATAACGGACAGAAAGAAGCCAGCAGCTTGAAAGGATCTACAGAAGTACTAGCTCCGGGATGATGACTAAACTGCAAATCAGGCTGACCCGAGCGTAAAATAAAACATAAACACTCGAGTCAGGACATACATACTTATATAGTGTAAGCTAATTCAAGTGTACTGTAATATAAGGCAAGTAACTTAAATGATGCTTGGGACCGCCCATCCTCTAAGGATCCGTTAAACTATTTATTATGTAGTAATACATCGCTATTATAATAGTGTCTATTTGTAAAATAAACTTACTTTTAAATAGCGTTAAGGGGTTGCCCATATAGCCCTTAACACATAATATATTCCCATAGTCTATACAGTACCGTAATCTCCCCCGGAATGGGCGTCGTCAGAGGGCACTCCATAGGTATGGTACAAAACCAAAATCGTATAAGCCGCGCTAGGGTAGGTTACACGGCACAACTAGGCAATGGCAGGGTAGATATACCAATTACGCTTCCGGACCGATGGAAACGCGCAGCGCGCAGCTGCCGCCCACCTCGAACAACACTCCCAAATCAAAGGTGTGCACCAAAACAATCACAAAAGTAATAGAATGGCATACGAAGAAGTGCGTCCGATCAGAGGTGCTACCTCATTAATCCGTCGATCGCTCCTGTTTTAGCCACCTTATGCCGACTCACGGGAGTCGGGTCCACGTATTTACCTCAAAGGAAACGTCACCACCATCCTACTTCATTTTGGAATCTCCACCGCGTACACGGTTGTCAAAGTGGTTTTCGGTATCGACAGAGAGTATGCCAGATATCCGATCCCGGTCTCTTTAACAACCAAACGTTATTATAACCCGTGGTTACAACTTTTAAAAATGGTATTTATACTTTAAAAATCAACATAAATTTTAAATACCTTTCAACATCAAAATATCATTTCAAACATCATTTATTTAAACATCAGTCATTTTATTAAATATAAATACCATTTAAATCTATTTAATTCATTTAGGCATTTATTTACCTTCAACTCACATTTAAAAGTTAAATCCTTCCATTTAAAACCATTTAAAGTCAAATCCTTATTTTTATTAATTACATATTAAATTCCAAAATTTAAGCCTTTTTCCCTAAAGATTATTTCCATCTATTTTAAACAATCCGAAAATTCAGTTTCCGTAGCATTTATGAAATGCCACCTAAAGTCTGTAAGTCAAAACAGTTCATTTATAAAAGACAGCATTTAAGTGCTGTAATAAATTATTAACTTAACAATCAAATTTTAAATTCCCAACTATAACTTATTATCAATTATTTCCTTAACTAAAACTCACTTTAACAAAATTTCAGAATTTCCCAAAATAAGTTATATTCCAAAAAAATTCTTAAACTTCTATTTATTTAACATTTTGACTCATTCAAAAATTATTATAAATTTCATAAAATCCTTTAAATACATTTAAGCCAGAATATCATAAACTTCCTATTTAAAATATTTTTAAAACATTTCATAAAATATTATATAAACCACGGGTCTGTATATAGTTTTCTAGCCTAGGTCAAGTGATACGGATTTATATCATTTCAATCCGCAATTTACAAAATCCCGGGTTCTATCATTTCAAACCCGCAATCCCAAGTTAACAAATAAATAATTAAACAATTAAATAAATGAACAAATGATTATCGTTCAGGCCTATCATTTCAGCCTATAACGATCTCAAATTTACAGGGAACTTACAGTGATGATTAAATCAGTAAATAAGCATTAAATAATATAACTGCAATAATATCACAATAGATAAACAACTGATGAAGTGTCAATTTTACAATGGGGTTTAACATCATACGTTATATTTCAGACAGACAAAATTTAATAAATAATTTACAAATACACTTGTGATAAATCACGGATATATAGGTATGTTTGTCTGGTGAGAAATACTCACCTTAAAGCTGCAGAAATTTTGATTCAAAATGAAAATCCCCCGAAAAAGAATCGCACAGCGGGTAACGATCAAATTTTCCCCGGATGTCATGCCTAGATTCAAGATCCAAATACCGAATACGTGACTTTAAAAATTACGGTCAAAGCAAAAATTTTGAGACAATTTGAACGAATAGAGTAAAAGAAATTTTGGTTCAACTTTTGCTCGACTGCCTCACCCCACATCCTGACCCCAACTTCATAGGCTTGGCAATGCTATTTATTATTATTATTATTATATATATATATATATATATATTTCCAACGGCATATCCTACTTATCTAGTTTGAAAATATGAATTTTATGCAAAACTTGCGTCTCTGCCAAACTCCAAATCAAAACATGCACACATCATAACATCTCCATATTTTTAAAGCCCTTTCCCCTATAGTCACGCCTCCCCTTCAGTTTTCAGATAACACATCCAATATCTCCATGCATAGATGCAAACTATCCCACGCAACTATATGCTTCAAAGCATTGCAGGCCTTCAACTGAAACTCTTTATATTCTTTTGCCATTTTATGAACCATGCCTTGCAAAACACGTCCCATTTTGATATTCTATGTCTTCTTTCAAATTTGGAAAGCCTTCTATCAGTTATACTCAATGATATTACAGGGTTATGCTCGTCAATGGTCTTTTTTCTTTTCTTTTTTTTTTTCATTTTTTTTCCACTATGGCTATAACAACCTATATCAACTACAGGCACACACGCATGAAATCTCTACAGAATGCAACTAAGCTTGACTTTCTATATGATATGCACGGCAAAACATGGCAACACTATCAGAGGGAAAAGAAAGGCATGTACTTAGTCAAAGACGGCAGAAATATGGAGTGAGAAGTAGCCGAGCAAGGTGAAAAAGAAAAGGAAAAAAAACTGAAGAAGGAAAACAAAAATATAAGGGAGGGAGAAAGAAAACAGAGAGAATACAAAAGAAGAAGAGGAATAGAAATATTACCTGATTGTATGCAAGCTCACGAGAAGAAACAGAGAGAAGATAGTGGAATTTTGTAACTGAGTATGGTGTGTATATATATAGACAAACAACTTGCGAAATTTAAGGAAGAGGCAAGCGAAAAAAATATGTGTGATTTCTTTCCAGTTTTCTTTAGTTTGATTTCTAGAAAAATATGCGCGATTTATATTGCCAGATTTGAATGGATAAGGCTTGCATTGTTTGATTAGCAAGGTTTAAATGCAGAGAAGAAACGGCAAGCATTGATGGAAGATAATTTATACGTGATTAATATTGCCAATTTTCTTTCATTCGAATGGATAAGTCTGAGTGATTTTAAATGCAGAGAGGAAAGAATTTGAACCATTCCAAGTTATACGAAAATTCTTGATTTAATGCATTCATTCTGATGCGTGAATTAAAAATGAATACATGGACATGCGCAAGTAATAATAGATAAGGAAGGTAAGAGGCAAATGCCAAAAATGTTAAAAAAATAAAATTTTATGTCATGCGCAAAGGAAGACAAATTTGATTTTCTCTCAGATAATATATGCATGATTTTTGCCAGATTTACGAAAAATTTTATTGCAACGTTATATCTCTTTTTTTTCCAATTAATAGTTGCGTGCTATTTTTATAGTCTGAGAGATTTATATACAAAGAATCAGCAAGTATTAATTTGTTTTGGATGCTACTTCAAGGACAGATTTGAATGCATGCGTTGATTTATGTCACGGAGAGAAAATGGTAAGAAATTAAATTTTCTGATTGATTGAATTTTAGAAGGCACGCAATTATATTTGATAGAGAGGAATGAATGACAAGTGGAATAAAATTTATTTGTTAATGTTTTTAAATCAAATCTCTATAAAGAGGCAAATGACAAAGATGTTAAAGGAAATAAATTTCACTGATATGTCACGCGCAAGGAAAGCAAGTTTGATTTCTTTCCAGATGATATTTGCGTGAAAGGGAAGCACGATTTTGAAAATAATATTGGTAGTGGGAATCTCCTTAATCAGTGCATGATTTTAGAGAAACGGGTAGGCACGAAATCATTACGTTTTGGTTGGAAATCTCCTAACTGATTTTATTAATCCATATAGATATTGAAATATAATTTTTTTTAAATACGCCAAACTGACGCATTACCATACGCCCAAAAATTTATGCAAAAGTAACATTTTTGATTTATACATTTATACGTTACTTATACCATTACAATGCGTGCCCTTTTTAAATTCGAAATTATCAGTTTATTAATATGCTATAAATTCTTAACTTTTATTACTAAATTAAAAAGATAAAACTTTGGTTACATCTCTCTGATTCTTATTACCATAAAAAGGCGATTTATTATCCAAATGGACCAAATATTACAAATTTTTAAAGCAAGTATATAATCCATTTTTTTATATTAAAATTCTCATTTAGAGTTATCCTTAAACAAAGTGAAACTTTCATTTATTATTTAGCATTTTGGAAATGATTTGATCAAATTAAAATATATATAAACTGGGAAGTAAATTTTACTGGAAAGAGAAAAATAACGTAAGAGATATGAGTAAAGAGAAAAACGCATATGAAATAGGCAAGCAGATAGGAGAATGGATACTGCGTATGACTGAGATTTAGGAGAAAATTGTGTTTTGAAAAACGCAAGAAATAAATTTTGTTGAATGGAAAAAAAATCTATGGAAATCAAATTTTTAAAGTAATGCGTTGAATTTAGAGGCAACATGTTTGATTTGAATGCTAGAATATTCCTTCCCTCTAAAAACACATGCCACTGATAAATTTACTCATTTACACTAAGGTCATATTTTTAAGAATGTGTACCATAGCCATAATATTTTATGCCCAAAATATACCGGAATAACGGATTAAAATTCTATACGTTTTCTTATATATATATATATATATATATGTATATATATACGGTATTTATTCCCTAAATTTATGCGCCCTTTTTAACGCGTAATTACCCAGTTCATTTATACACTAAAAAAATTCGAAATTCTGACCGTCCTAAGACTCGAACTCGTGACCTGTCGTGAATAGCCCAGATGTCTGAACCACCTAAGCTATTAATGTTTTCTTAATTAAAACTTGATTTTGCTAGAAATTAAGTTATTTACCATCTTCGACAAAAACCCAAATTTCCAAATTAAAGTTAATTCTTAACCATGTCAAAATTTCAGAGATCTTATTATTTAATTAAAAATTTGGTCAATTGTTTTTATTTTTATTTTTAATCACTTTAAAATTTAGATTTTTATATAATAAACCCCAAAGTTTTTAAAATACAAGTGAAAAATACTTGTTAAAAATTTGGGCTGTTACAACTCCTAGCCCAGTTCCACACGCATCTGCATAAACTATCAAATCCTGATTCTCCTCCGAAACAAGTAATACAGGTGCATGGGAAAATAAGTGTTTGAAGCTCAGAAATGCTTCCTCACACATATCAATCTACATAAACTTTGCATCCTTTCACGTTAGCTTGGTCATCGGTGCTGATATCTGCGAAAAATATTTTATGAACCTCCGATAATATCCAGCCAATACAAGGAAACTCTTTATCTCAGTCATTGTCTCGGGTCTCTTTCATTTATTCATCGCTTCAATCTTAGTCGGATCTACAAACAACCATTTCTCTGAGACTACATGACCAAAAAACCTTGTTTCCTTCTTCCAGAAATACCACTTCGAAAACTTCGCCTTTAGCTGATTCTGCCTCAGCATCTCTACCACAAGTCTAAGATTAACTTCATGCTCCTTCTCATCTCTAGAGTGTATCAAAATATCATTTATGAAAACCAACATGAACCTATCTAAGTGCTTTCGGAAAACTCGGTTCATCATGTCCACAAAGAATGCTGGCGCATTAGTTAGTCCGAACAGCATTACTAACCATTCATACGATCCATATCTAGTTCTAAACGCTATCAAAGGAATATTATCCTCTTCTACTCTAAGCTGATGAAAACCTGTTACTAAATCCAACTGAGAAAATACCTTGACTCCACTCAACTGGTCGAACAAATCGTTAATTCTAGACAACGGATATCGATTCTTTATCGTCTTCTCATTCAACTTACGATAATCGACACATAACCTTAACGATTCGTTCGGCTACTTAGCAAACACTACGGCTGCTCCCTAAGGTGAATTTCTAAGTCTGATAAAACTCTTGCCTACCAAATCCACTAACTACACCAACTCTCTCATCACTATAGGTGTCATTCTACTTGGCGGCCTACTTACTGGTTTTGCTCCAGGCACCAAATCTATCCGAAACTCAATGACTTGTTTCGGTGGCAATCCTACTACGGGATCGAAGACATCCACGAATTCTCTAACCATAAAAATTCGATTCAACCCATCTTCTAACTCCACAACACCCAACAAAGCATTCACCTCATAACTAGGGCTTTCTACGGTATATACAACCTGATCGCTACAATCAGAGTGTCTAAGTAATATTTTACTATCATGGCAGAATATCTTGGCATCGTGCTTACTTAACCAATCCATACCCAAAATAATTCTAAACCCTATAAAGTCAAATACATGCAAACTGCAAACAAAGATATAACCTAACAAATCAAACTTTAGGTGGTCACACTTCATCCCAAGTGTTGCATACCCTCCTCTCGGATTTGCAACTCTTAGGGAAGTAACTAAATATGAGGGTTCTAGGTTAAGCTTATCTACCAAACAATGAAATATAAAAGAATGCGATGCATTAGTATCATACAGAATGATAACAGACATACCATAAATCTGAAACGTACCTCCCAACACTGCCTTCATTTTCTCCTGCGCTGTTGGTCCCGATGTAGCATGTTTCAATGAAAATACTTTGTCATTTCCGTCCTTAGCAGGCTCTGTGCATTGATTCTTATAATGACCAATCTGATCGCTATTTTGATATTCTTTTTCCCAATCACTTCCTTCGCCTTTCCCATATGACATTCATTGGCTAAATGTCTCTTCTCATCGCACTTGAAGCAAACAACCTCCGGTTTCCCTTTCTTTATGGCTCCACTTTTCTGAACACCCTTCTTATGAAAGAACTTCCTTTTTTGAATCTGTCCCACCTAGACCTCCTTCGCCTTTTTCTTCTCCAAAGAAGCAAGCATCTCCTCATGTCTCAACGACATCTCCACTACAACATCACAAGGATCTGCAATATGAGGTAATCTGGCCCTGGCCAACTCAGGCTTCAACCCCTTGATAAACTTCTCATTTCTCTCCATCACAGTATCCATGGTGGCATGTCCATACCTAGCCAACTCCTCAAACCACCTAGCATACTCCAACATATGATCTCTCCTGTTCCAACTTAACAAACTTTCCAAGCAAATCAGACTACGCCACCATATACATGAACCTCTCCTGGAACGTCATCCTAAACTCGACCCATGTCATTATCTCTTCATCCACTCCAACCGTCACACAATTCCACCAGAATAAAATTGCTCCATGAAGCTATCTCAAAGCTAGCCTTCTTTTCTGCTCATCATTGAGCCCCAGATTTGCAAAGATTCGCTCACAATGCAGCATCCAGCTCTCCACCTCAATAGCATCCTCGGTTCCAATAAATGGTTTTCATCCAAGCCTAACATAGTCTCTACTCAAGATAGCATAATTTTTTACCATGGAGCTTCCTGAACCCTACTCCAGCATTTCTACCAACTTGCATCATATTCACAAAAAATTGATACATAGCTTCCATATCCACTTGAGGGACCCCAGCACCAACATTCCCAGCTTGTGCATAACCTTGGTTCTTTCTAGCATTCAGTCTGGTGTTTCCATTTGTAGTGGTGCTTCCTCCAAGATTAACTCTTCCACTTCTAGCATCCGTATCTGTATTCAAGCCTCGTGAGATACAGAAGAATAGCCTAAGAGAGATAGGAGAATAGAGATATAGTGTATACTTATATATAGCAGATACAAGTACGTTACTATAGCGTTATCCCATATCCCGATCTTATCTCTAATTCCTTAAGATTATGTTTTCAAAAATCATTTTAGTTTAAATTTTTTCATAAACCTATGCTCTAATACCAAGTTGTAACATCCTGTATTTGGAGGCCCAATGCTAAGCGCTACAGATGCTACAGTCATCCATAGTATTAACTTCCGATGACCAAATATGGTAATGTTAATGGTATCCATAATATCAGAAGCACTTGAATATGAAATAAAAACATCACAGATTAAAATATTATTTTGATTATATTTCAAAACAACATTTCATATTCAAATTACGTAATCCCAAATGTTTTTCATGTTTAGATCAAATATAATTATTACAAAATACACCAAGAGCGACATATGAAGATTCCCCTTGGTTGACCAGAGTACTATATAGTCATAACTGACTTCATACAACACAACAGAATCAAAAAAATAAAAAAGCAACTCCTAAATAGCTACTCATCAACCACATGCTCATCTCCGGAAGCTTTGTTCGCCTACCAGACAATATATAAATAAATAATACAACACCTATTAGATACTCCTCTTCTAGACGGTCTGTCCTTAACATACTTTCTCTAGGTCAACTGATCCCAATGGTTTTCGGGCTCACCAATAACCTACCTCTGTACAAATATATATTTTCTTCTGTGTGTAATCATCATTTTAGTTTTACCCGTGACAAAGCCCTACACATTGGAATTTTGGGCTAAATTAGTTGGGGCTAATAGCTAATGTATATGGCATGACCATATACCACTCCCATATGGTATACAAATATCTGAGTCATTTTAGTTAGAGTAATCTTCCTCTATATTTTCCTTAAAAACCTTTTCTTCTCAAAATGATTTAAACCTTTAAATCAAACTCAAATAAGGATAATATATACCTATGATTTACTCAAATCACCTTGCCATGTTATATATATATATATATATATGTATGTATGTATGTATGTATGTACTTTACTCAAATCTTTGTTGATGAAAACATTTAAACCTTTGATTGTACCACTTTCAAATCCATTGAAAGTACTCCTTTTGAACCAAGTAAACCCTTCTTTATAACCTAGGCCGAAAGGCCAAAACATTTCTTTCAAAGCCATTTAATTTTTCTTTTGAAACCATTGAAAAACCTTTCCCTTGAATGCTTTAAAAACCTTAGACGTCCTTCTTTAAAACCTGTAGACATTACCTTTTGAAAACATTGGAAAAACCTTTCCTTTAAAACCTTTCAAAACTATTGGAGAACCAATCCTTCGAAGCCTTTCTTTAAGACCTTTCAAAAGCGTCAAAACCATTACAAACAACCAACCTTTCAGAAGCATTTGGGTTTAATATAAAACATGTGGAAACACCTTTTGAAACAATTTAAAATTAACTCCTTTGAAACTTTTGGGTCCTACCTTCAAAAGAGCAAAAATGTCATAAAACATTTAAGTCGAAAGCACTCTTTTGAAAGCCATTCCTAAGTAAAGAAGTGATGGTGTCAAAACCAACCTTTTGAAAGCATTGGAGAAGTGGCTTGGGTTTCAAAAAAAAGTATATCTTCCGAAACCATTGACTTCGAAAGGAAAGAAAAGCAACAGCTAGGGGTTTCGACCCCCTTCAAAAGCATTTACTTAAAACAAAATGTGCAACCCATTCGAAATCATTCCTTTAAGACATTTTGACCCAGCTAAAAGCCAACCAGGTCGAAAGCACTTCCTTCGAAAGCAAAGCAGATACATTTTTAATTTAAAACAAAGTCATGCTTCGACTCCATCGGAACCTATGTTCTCGACCTAGTTTGTTCCTCCTTTGTCCAATTTACTATCTACCAAGTTATTCATTCTATGTGCATCGTTTTCGATGGCAATGGAGGTGGAAGCTCTCAATCGAAACCCCTGTGCCGAAAGAGGCGAAACATGTCAAAAGCATGTAAAAACCGATTTTTACTTTAGAAGGAATTTCTTTTCAACTAACCTTCACTGTTTTTCAAAATATTATTGGTTGATAATTTTCTTTTCTAAAAGTGCTGCCAATATTTCAGAAATAAACAATTTAAATAATTTACAAAATTCCCCTTCTCCTTTTATAAATATATAAAACATATAAATCTCATACCTTAAATAATTTTATATATCTATTAAAACACTTAGGAAATTCTACAAAAATTCCAAAAAAAAACATTTTTATTATGTTTTCTACCGTATAATAATTTCAGACCCAAAATATAAATAATTCAATCGTAAACTATTTTAAACCCAGATAATCATTTTTCGCACTAGAAAATTAATATAAAATCCACATTAATTCAAAAAATTATGAAAATTAAAACCCATCTCAAAAATATCATTTCTGATTTAAATCTAAAATCGCAAGGCATTCGTGAATAGGGTCTTCACATTAAAACAAATCATAAAACCTAAATGAATAATCATAAATCATCAACAAGCATATATAAACATTTTATCCTTCAAAATCATGGCATAACATTGCAAAATAAATCGGATTAACCTTAAAACCGAAAACAGTTAAGAAATATGAGAAGTAGTCATTATTCACCTCAGCTTTGAGATTAAGGAGTTTGAGATTTGAATAGCTTTGATTTGATTAATCTTCTTCCTTAGCTTTTCTTGTTTATCTTCCTCTTTCTTGCTAATGGTGGTCGGCCTCTACCTTGTCTTTGATTTAGTAATGGATGAGTAAATGAATTCCTAAGGCTTTATGGTATAAGAATGCTCTTTTCCCAACTTTGTCCTTGCCTATCTTAATTCATGTTAGCTCATTTTAATTTACTCATTAACATGGCATGACTACCCATATTAATCATAAATCTCAATCCCCCAATCATCACATTATTTTATTTTATTTAGCTAATTAAATATCCTAAACAATGTTCCTAAAAATTAGGGTCATTACACATAACATTAATACTCTCAGTGTTAACATAAACAATATACTTTTCACTAAATAAATATTTAGTGAAATTTAATACAAGAGTTTTTAAATTTAATTTAATTTTGTTTGATTCATATTAAATCTTTAAGTTATTATGATTTTTATTTACTAAGTATAAATCCAATGTTGTTTTATTTTACTTCTTTTTAATTTATAATGTGCTAGCAGTCATAATGCAAACATGGCAAGTATTATAAATATAGCAGATTATTTGTAGTGTACAAAAATAAGTAAATGCCACATGTTGCAAATAACCATCGGGATTCTTAAATGGTGTGTTGGAACTGGGCCAGCCCATAGTGGAGTTAAATTGTGAATTTCAAAATATTCGTTATTGGATCTTTGTTGGGCCTATGTAGTCTAATCTATTTAGAACTTTTCTAAAAAATAATTTAAATAAAATAAATATTTTATTTAAAGTTATAAATAAAGATTAATATTATAAGATTTATATTATATTTTAGATATGTGTATCGTATACACATACGCATGTACATGCATGTGCGATATAATAATTTATACATGGTTTAACATGCCTATATATACATATACATATACATATACATATATATATATATATATATATATATATATATATGATGGGATTTCCACCGCAATAACATGTTACTCCCTCTAAAATTCGATCATGCCGTCTAAATGAAATATATATGCATCAACATCATTTATATATTATGTGAAAACATATCATTTGTATACATAAATGTAAATAATTGATAATTATAATAATTTATATATGTACACACACACATATATATAATTAAATTATCAAGGAATTTAATAATTAATATAAAATAATTTTAAATATAAATATCTGTGTGTATATTATTGTAGTGAACCTAAGAATACAATAATAATCTTTTTGATAAATAATTCGAAATATATGAATTTATAAATATATAAGCATATTTTAATATACATATATATAATAAATTACATATATAATTTAATATATTTTTACAAAGAACTCTCGGCTCAAAAAATATTTTTTTAACATATTTATATATATAATTATAAGCGTTTATGAATTTACAAATATATATATAACAATAAATTTTATTTACAAATTAATGTAAATCTACAAAAAGCTATCGGCACATATGAAATTTTTTAAAATAAGTTTTTATTTTTTATTTATAAAATGATTTCTAAATAAACGATTCATAATTAAATATAAAATCCAGTCATAAAACTATTAAAAAATTGATTTTAAAATATGATACTTATGTTTTATTATCATATAAAATTTATACTTCATTTCATATTTTATTTGAATATATATTTGTTTGTACATATAATTAATTCTAGTTAGGTAATTGGTTATATTAATATTTAGACATAAAATAAATATAATATATAATAAAATAAGCAAAATACTGTTGCTAAATTATATTTGTATAAAAATAAAATTTTATAAATTTTGAAACATTTATTATATTATTATATTCTTTAGAAAAATGATTTATTATTTAACAAAATCATATTTAAATAATTTTTAATTATGATATTTTTTAAATTAGGTCGAGAATCCAATGCTCATATATATTCAAAAAGATAACAAATTTAATTTTTGCATATATGCACTAATATATTTTCGAGCATTAGATATGTAATAACATACCGATGAACTAGATTTGTAGTATTTCTACCTAAGCATCATATGATATAGCAATTAACTAAACATTGGTAAATTAATGTAAATCATAGAACTACCTTTGCCGAAGCCTATTAAAGTCACGTTGAAACGAAGTTGAGTGCTCCTTGAATCAGATTCATAACTTAGAAGGTGCTAGCTCCAAATTGCCAACCACCAAAAATCGAATTTAAGTGTTTTTGATATATATTTGAACTTGGAATTTTTTTAGCTCTTTGAATGGGGTTTCTAGTTGAAATTTTCAGAAAAGAGAAGTGGGAAAGGTATCTCAAAAGTGAGGGTTAAGTGGAAATACATAAATAAGAGACAATGGAGCAAAAAGTGGATCACCATCCTCCTTTCTCTCTTTACCATTACTTTCCATTTTAACCATTCAAATTCCATCTACCTAGCAACCGTTGGTCGGCCTGATTTTTTCCACTTCCTAGCCAAAATTATCATACCCCATATGGCCTTCAAACCTAGTCCAAGCCTAAAAAAACTTTATCGCAACTTAAATTCAATTTAAATGCATATCGATATCAAATATCGATCAATATATTTATAACTATGATAAACACATTGTTTAATATTGTTCACATATCAAATATAATTTTATAATTAAATTTTTATAAACATTAATTAATTTAATTTATAATTAAATCAGGTGGTCAAAGGAGGATACAAGTCTCGGTTGTGTGACTCTTTAGGTGTAAATTTGGTCAAGATTAATATCGAATAATTCGAATAGTAACGTTTACACGTCCTTAGCAAGTGATGTGACATTTTGGTCAAATTTCTCTCTTATTTGGTTTTGTAAAATCCAATTTTAATTTATTAAACGTTATCTGGTTATGACTATTGTTTACACCAATTATTTTTGTCAAAACCATATAACTTTTGACTTATGCAATTTGGTAGTGGTCAAAATTTCAATATCGTTCATATTCAACTCTATAGTCCAAACACAAAGTCCTTAGTTCAATAATAAATTTTATTATTAATCGAACTACTCCAGCCAGAGATTTTGACTTTGAGTTGACTTGAGTTAATCGTGATACAAACCCTATATGATTAAGGAGAGGAATCCGCTCTTAATAGTGCTTCACTTCCAATACTTTTGCTAGTCCCAACTATTGCCACTCAGTGAATATCATGCCATGATTTGACCATAATCAAAGTGGTGATTTTATATTGAAGATCGACATATTCTCAAGTTGAGAGAACTGTGTAAATCAGTCACATCGATATTTTCCATCTGACCTTTGTTATATTAATCAATAGAAAATCAAGTGAGTCATTCCAAAGTTATCCAATAACTATCAATACGTAACCCTTAGGTGCTCCCAGCTTTTATAAGTCATACACTGTTTAATATTTGAAAAGAGTTATGTACTATAATCTCAATGGATACATCGATATCTTGCCTCGATGCATCTTGAATAGGAATATTTAAAATGATTTGGTTTATAATATTATGGTACAATACTCATGATTATAACTATTTGTAATTACTACCACCAACACATTATTTATGAATTTTCCCTTAAATATAGTTTAATTAAGCATTTAATTATTTTTAACACATTATAACAAATATATATAACAGAAAGAAAAACACCTTAATTACAAATGAGTTGATTATAGAGTTAACTAATTTACAATAAATGACATAATTGCCCCTAGGGTATACCACTAACTCTATCAATCTTCCACTTGCACTTGGGGCCAATTATGAAATATCATTTCCATTACTTTAGTCAGTTTCTCGAGATCCGACTAAGCTAGACCTTTAGTGAATGGATCTGATGTGTTGTCCTTGATATCCACCCTTTATGTCATAATCTTTTTCTTCTAAATGAATTCTCCAATGAGGTGGAACTTCCAAATCATATGTCGTGATTTCTTATGTACTCTACACTCCTTTGTAATTTATATCGCTATGTTGTTATCACAAAACAATGCCCTAGGTTCTCCATGTTGGGAATCATTCCGATCTCACTTAAAAACTTGAGCATCCAAACTGCCTCTTTAGCTGCTTCATTGAGGGCAATGTATTAAACCTTTATCGGGGAATAAGTTATTGTTTCTTGCTTGTAACTTTTCCAACTAATGGCTTCATCTTTAAGCATAAAGACATAACCAAACACTGGTTTAATATTATCCATATCACTTTGAAAGCTCGAACCTGTGTACCCCTTCATAAAGAGGTCTCTATTCCCGTATATGAGAAATAAGTCTTTAGTACTTCTTAAATACTTAAGTATATATTTTACGGCCATCTAATGTTTTTATCCAAGATTAGACTAGTATCGGCTTATCCATCCTAATGCGTATGCCACATCTATTCAAGTACATATCATAGTGTACATTATAGATCCTATTGTTGAACTATAAAGGATCCTTTTCATATACTCTTTCTCCTCATCGGTATGAGGAGCGTCCTTTTTAGAAAGAACGATCCCAAACTGCATTGGAACATTTACACGCTTGGAATTCTCCACAGCAAACATTTTTATTATGGTATTTATGCACAGGGATTGCAACAATCTCAATAGTTAGGTCTGTCTCTATAAATCTTTATACCTAGTATTTAAGATGTTTCTTCCATATCCTTCATTAAGAAGTTCCTAGAAAGCCAAGCATTCACTGATGGTAACAATGAAGTGTTATTACCAACCAATAATAGATCATCGACGTATAGCACTAAAAACACAATGGCTTTCCCCTGTTCCATTCTATACATGCATGCATCCTCTATATTCAAATAAAAACCAAACTATTTGATTACTTTATCAAAGCACTTGTTCCAACTCCTTGAAGCTTGTTTAAGTCCATAAATGGACTTTAACAACCTACAAGCCTTGCCCTCACTCCCACTAACCACAAAACCTATGGGCTACGACATATAAATGGTTTCTTCTAAATCACCATTTAGAAAATCCGTCTTTATATCCATTTACCATATTTCATACTCATAGAATGTAGCAATGGCAAGAATAATTCGAATGGACTTAAGCATGGAAATGGAGGAAAGGTCTCATCATAACAAACGCCTTGAATTTAATGAAATCCTTTTGCAACTAGCCTAGATTTGTAGTCTCTACTTCCCTATCAAAAATTATGATTTTATTAAAAATCCATTTGCATCCAATGGGTTTTATCCCTTTAGGTACGTCTGACAAAATCTAAACTTTGTTTTCATACATGGAATCCATCTTGGATTTTATTACTCCAAGCCAGAGTGCAGAGTCTTTACTCTGTAGTGCTTGTTGGAATGATAGAGGAGTATCATCATCTAATACACAATCCTCCTTCTCGCTATAAATGCGAAAATTATAGTATCTGTTTGGTGCTCGAGATTCCCTACTTGACCTTCTAATAGGTTGTGTGTTATACTGGTGAACTCGATTCTCCCACTGTTTCAATCTAAGTGTTAGTTTCTCGAATCTCATCCAAGTCTACAACTTCTTTGTTAATTTCCTTTGAAAAATTTCTTTTTCTAAAAGGACAACATGAATGGAAACAATCACCTTTTGTACGTCTATGTTGTAGAAAATATATCCTCTAGAATTCTTGGGATATCTTATAAGCTTACACAAAGATGATCTCGCCTCAAGCTTACTAGGGCCAATGTTCTTAACATAGGCCAGAAAACCCTATACCTTCAAATTATTAAAGCGTGGTTTCTTCCTATGCCATATCACATATGGTATCTTAGATGCAGATTTAG
Source organism: Allium cepa (assembly GCA_030765085.1). Classification (NCBI taxonomy): domain Eukaryota; kingdom Viridiplantae; phylum Streptophyta; class Magnoliopsida; order Asparagales; family Amaryllidaceae; genus Allium; species Allium cepa. The sequence goes on from CM060929.1 coordinate 1,045,834,440, forward strand.
TGGGTACTAAGTTCATCATATACACTACGGCTTCCGATGCATATCCCTAACAGAACAGAGGCAACTCAGCTTTACTCATCATGGAATGAACCATATCTAATATGGTTTGGTTCCTTCGCTCCAACACATCATCGTACGGCAGAGTACACGGTAGAGTAACCTGAGAGATAATCCCATTATCTTTAAAGTATTGTTGAAGCACTTTTCCAACATACTCGCCTCCTCGTCAGATCATAGGATTTTAATCTTTTGGTTCGTCTGATTTTCAACTTCATTTTTGTACTTCTTAAATTTCTCACAGGTATCGGATTTGTTTCTCATAAAATACACATATCCTAGTTTCGAGAAATCATTCGTGAAGGCAACAAAGTAAGAAGTGTTATCTTTAGTTATTATAGGCATCAGGCCATATACATCACGATGTACTAGCCCTAAGAGTTCTTCAGCTCTTTCATTGCTCCCATCGAAGGGGTGCTTGGTCATTTTTCTTTTGAGACACGACTCATAGATGTTAAATGATTCAGAATCAAGTAAGGGTGGAAAACCTTCGGTTTTAAGTTTGTGTAGTCGTTTCTCACTAATATGACTAAGCCTGCAATCCCAAAAGATAGTCATCATTTACATTGCTTGTAGAACTAATCATAGAACATACATAACTTGCATTGATCGCATAAATGCCATTTTCAAGAAGACCTTCATAGACTTTATCTCCATCCAAACTAATGTTCATATCGCACAATGAAATAGATACCCGGTCTTAGACAGTCTCGAAACAGATACAATTCCACAAATAAATTCTTTAACAAAATAGCAATTATTCGATACCAACACAAACCACTAGGCAAATATAAATGAAAATCTTCTATAAATGTTGCATCTACTATAGATCCGTCGGCCACATGGAGCTTCATTTCTTTTTTTGGGATGCATTGCCAGTTCCTAAGCCCCTGTAATGAATTACAAATATGAATTCTAGATCTTGTATCTATAACCTATGACATTTTATTGATTACAAAACTATTTTGAATTTTAAATGTACATGACGGGGCTGTAGAACTATTCTGCTCTTTTTTCTTTCATAATCTTAAGATACTAGGGACATTTTCTCTTTAAGTGTCCCTTCTTATGATCGTGGTGACACTTACCCTTGTCATAAGCAGTTTTCTTTTCTTTATTACTTTTCTTCTTACCATCTCTCTTTCACTTCTTTAAACGGTTTGAAGGTGGCACCCGCCTTTAACTATAAGACTGGTCCTTATGTTGGGATTCAGCTGACCTCGACATATTAAGGAGCTCCTTGAGATTCACATTTAGATTTTCATATTATAGTTCAGTATGAATGGTGCATACCGAGGGGTCAATGAACTAAGGATCAAGTCGACGTGTAACTCATTTCTTATAGCCACGTCCAATGATGCAAGCCTATCAATATAGCCCTTCATCATCATCATGTAATAGTCCACCATCTATCCCTTTTGCATTCTGGCATCGAATAGTTTGTTAGTAGTCTCACACCTTGTGGAATGAGACTGCTCACCAAAAAGTGCCTTGAGACTATCAAATATCTCATGGATAGATATTGATATGTGTTGCCTTTGCAATTGTTTCTTTAGAGTAGACAATACGAATACTTGGGCAATTTCGAGGTCAGCGACCCACTTACTATAAGAAACATGCAGATCTTGATTATCGTAATTAAGGGGTCTTGTTAGCGGAGAACAAGTTACATTCGACCAAACTCGCTCATATGTCAAAGCTATCTTTATAGCTTATAGCCAGTCGACATAGTTATTTTGTCTTGTTAATTGGTCGCTTTCGTAAAAAGTCTTGGATTTGACAGTGTCTACAAGTTTTAGCAAGTATATTATTAGGAAATTAACATAGTAGATATTATTATAATATTAGTAAGGTTATCATTACATTTCAATTTACTAATATGCTCCCACTAGTTTTTATGTTTCGTCAAACCCTAAGTCGAAAAAAAATTTGACTTCATTACTAGATGTTAGGACTCATATGTCATTGGATACCATTAGGAAAGCTTAGCAAATCACTCTCACGTACGATGGATAATTCTTATCGATTGTATCATATACAACTCCTAAACTATAGTACTCTATCATAATCATGTCTTTACCTTGAGAAAAGCTCAACAAATAAAATAGGATTATTTACTCTGACCTACCATTTCACGACGGTCTATGTATAATGCACATATTTTGAGTGAAGCTCAATAAATATATGCAGTTATCTTATCTCATCTATTTAATATATTAATAGTACCATATATAGCATCCCTAGCTTGAGAAAGCTCAACAACTAAAGAGTATGCAGGTATTCTCTTAATATATAAATTATGGAGGGGAGCTTTATATTAAAGATTCATTATCTCCAATATATTACATTGGATGATATCGACTTATGGAATAATGTAGTTCTTATGACTTACTTTCGTGATTCAAGTGTAGGACACATCGAATATCGTTGTATACGTATATTTATGTAAGTATTTATTCTTTAAATCTATTTAGGATTTATTAATGTTCTAACTTTAATTTATACATATATATTATATAAATTTTATAATTATATAATCTTTATATTTCATATTATTTATAATAATCTTATGTATAATATATTATATTAGTTAAGTCTTATTAAATTAATTATAATTAATTAAATTTTAATTAATTTTATATTATCTTAATATAGCATTAATATTTATTATTTATTATATAACATAACCTTTATAGTATAACACATATATCATATACATGTATATATTATATAATTAATTAACATTTAATTTATTTAATACTTCATTAATTTTAATTTAATTATATTAATTCAAAATTCATTTCATATACATCCATGTATACTTATGCTATTTTAACATTTTAAAACAATATAGCATATATTATAACATATAATACATGTGTGTATGTATAAACTAGTTAACTTAATTAATTAATTAATTTTATTAATCTTATTAATAAATTTTAAAATTACAAAATTAATTTATATTATTTTTTAACATTTTTAAAACTTATGTTGTATTATAACTTTTGTAATAAACATGTTTCAGTTTAAATTTAACTTTTAAATTTACAACTTTATTTAATTTTCAAAACATATTGAATATCGGTCCAAAGCCTAATTCAATTTTGGGCTTTTCCTATTAAGGGTAACATTTAGACTCACATCATCTTTTAAGACTAGGTTGGTAATCAGATAGGTCACGGTACTTGATTATCCAATTCCAATCGTAGACATTACCTTTCTAGCCACAGTACTAAGTGGGCAAGCTTAATTAGTTGGCCATAACATGACTACTTTAGACCACAAAAGCTATTTGGCTTTGATATCATTGTTAGAATAGGGCCAACCCATAGCGGTGTTAAAAAATGAATTTCAAAATTTTCTTTATTAGATCTTTGTTGGGCCTATGAAGTCAAATCCATTTATAAATTTTCTAAATTTTCTATTTAAATAAAATAAATAGTTTATTTAACTTTATAAACAAATATTAACATTATATGATTTATATTATATTTTGGACATGTGTATCATATACACATATGTGTATATGTGCATGTGCGACATAATAATGTGTACATGATTTAACATGCCTATATATAGATGCTGGGATTTACACCGCAGCAGACATGTTACTCCATCTAGAATTCGATCATGTTGTCTAAATGAAATATATAGGTGCATCAAAATGATATATATATTTATGTGAAACTATAACATCTGTATACAGAAATGTAAATAATTGATAATTATAATAATTTATATCAAAATATATAAGCACACACACACACATATATATATGTATGTATGTATAATTAAATCATAAAAGCATTTAATAATTAATATAAAATAATTTAAATATAAATATTTGGATGTATATTGCTGTACTAAACCTGAGAATAAAATAATAGTTATTTTAATAAATAAGTCGAAATAATATGTATTTATAAATATACAAGTATATTTTAAAATATATATATAAATAATAAAATTATGTATATGTATAAAACTTAATATATTTTTACAAAGAACCCTCGGCTCAAGACCAATTTTTTAATATATATATATATAAGTATTTATGAATTTACATATATATATACACACACAATAGTAAATTTTGTTTATAAATTATTGTAAATTTATAGTAAGCTCTCGGCTCATATAACAATAATATTTTTTATTTTTTGTTCATAAAATTATTTTTAAATGAACGATTACAACTAATTATAAAACCCACTTGAAAAAAAATATAAATTATTAAAAAAATTAATTTTAAAATTATATTTTATCATCATATATAATTTTACACTTCGTTTCATATTTTATTTGAATATATAAATATATATATATTTATTATTTAATTAATTTATAGTTAGATAATTGGTTAAATTAATATTTAAATATAAAATATATTAAAATAAGTGAATATTGCTGCTAAATTATATTTTTATAAAAATAAAATTTTATAAATTTTGTAATATTTATTATATAATTTTATTCTTTAGAAAATGATTTATTATTTAACCAAATCATATTTAAATAGTATAGAATTATGATTTTTTAATTAGGCCGAGAATTCCATGCTCATATACATTCAAAACGATAACAAATATCCTGCTGATGGAGAGCACAGGAAGAAGATACGTTAATATACCAAGCCGATGGAGAAACATGGAAGCATTTTGATAAGACATATCCTGCTTTTGCAGCGGAGAGCCGTAATGTTAGACTTGGTTTATGTACAGATGGATTTTCACCATTCTCTCAATTTGATTCTAAATATTCATTTTGGCCTATAATCGTTACACCTTACAATTTACCTCTGTGAATGTGTATGAAAACTCCATATATGTCTCACTATTGTCGTCTCTGGCCCTGGTGATCCGACACAAGGAATCGATGTTTGTTTACAACCGTTGATTGAAAATTTGAAAACATTGTGGTATTCAGGAGTTGAAACATACGACATTTCAAAAAAAAGAATTTCCTTGTGCTCTCTTCTTTGGTATGGGCTATTAGCGACTTTCCTACGTATGCAATGCTTTTCGGTTGGAGTACGGGTGATCGTCTAGCTTGTCCTTATTACATCGAAGAAACACGATCATTTTCTTTAATGCATGGGAAGAAAATATCATGGTTTGATTGTCATAGGTGTTTTCTTTATATTAATCATCCAATTAGAAAAGATAGAAAAAACTTTACAGCTAACAGACAAGAGACTTTTCGACCACCAACGATTTTGTCAAGCGAAAATATATATGAACTTGTAAAGGATTATCCAAAGATACATGAAAACGGAGAGCAAATTAAAATTCAAGGTAAATCGATGATTCATAATTGGTACATACAAAGTATAATTTGGGAATTGCTTAATTGGAAAATTTTGTTGATTCGTTATAATATTGACATCATGCACAATGAGAAAAACGTCTTTGATTGTGTTTTTAATATATTTTTGAATGTTAAAGGGAAGATTGTGGACGATTTGAAATCAAGACGTGGTATCCAAGCAGTATGTAATCGTTTTGAGCTTTATATCAAGCCAAATGACACTAAAAAAACCAAAGCATGCTATGAGCTAGATAGTAACCAAATTAAAGTTATGTCAAAATGGGTGGAAGGATTAAGAGGTATCCATTTTATAAGGATTAAGAGGTAACCAAATTAAAGTTATGTCAAAATGCTTTGGTTACTATCATGCTATGAGCTAGATAGTAACCAAATTAAAGTTATGTCAAATTAAAGAACTATTGCCCATAAAAGTTTGGACAGTTATAATGGAACTTAGTTTGTTTTATAAGGAGCTTTGTTCGACAACGTTAAAATTTAATCGTCTATGTAAACTTGAGGAAGAAATTTCTATACTTCTCTGCAAACTGAAAAAAAATATTTCCTCTAGGTTTCTTTAATGTAATGGAGAATTTGCCTGTTCATCTTCCATTTGAGGCACTTCTTCGAAGTCCTATGTAATATGGATGGATGTATCCATTTAAGAGGTATTATTTACATTGGGTATGTTAAATATTAGTTTAATTACATATATGAGTAAATTTTAATTTGAAATAATTTTTAATAGGTACTTAAATCATCTAAGGAAAAAAGTAGGACAAAAAACACGAGTTGAATGTTCGGTTTGCAAATCATATATCGAAGAAGAAGATTCGTTCTTTTTCTCTCGTTATTTCAGTGACCATGTGAACTTCTCATTTGAAAGTGCTACGCGTAATGATAAAGTCGTTGAACAAGAATCTTCTAAAGCAATGTTATCTATTTTTAGACAACATGGCCGACCTGATGGAAAATGTATGGAAGTATGGTTAGATGATAGAGATTATCGTGTAGCTGTGATGCCCCACTCTAAGACCCACATTAACAAAGAGTATTACTGGATAATACCGTCTGCTAAGGCAGAGAATAGAGCTGGTTAGGAGCGACCATCTATAGTCTCGCCTTAACTATCCATTGAATACATCGACAATTGTCATACCAAGTAGATCGACATATCCAATGAATACTTAAAACAAAACCATAGGTGGCTGGAGGATCTACCAGAACAGAATATAACAACTCAATGTAATATACATCACAGAATAGTAGATCATCATATACACATATACAGATACATAACAGAGTATACAAACTGATACATGTCAAGTGGTATAGCAAACCACAATATACAGGAGAATCCAAAAGAATACATATCAGAGTTACAACAAAAAGGGCTATACAAAAAGCTATAACAAAAAGGAGCAAGCTGAATAGTCCATGCGGAAGCAAAAGAGGCTAAGTCTAAAAGTACCTAACCTGAAACATCTCGGTCTGACCCGAGTATAGAATACACTGGTCAGTCTAGCTAAACAAATCAGTTAGATAAACTGAACAACAATAAACCTGCAAGGTCATAAAGTATAACAAATATCTCTAAAAGAGATAACACAATCATCTAACAAAAGATGAATCATAACAAGTCAAGCCTCATATCATCGGCAACACAATAAACAAAGGATATGAATATTCCAAAACAAGCCAAAAAGGCAAATAACAAATACCAATGAAGGTAACACAAGTTCCGTAAAGTAACCGCTATATATCGTGCGGCTCAAAAAGACCAACACCGAAGGGCGATACCTAGGGAATATACATATCAATGAAACAACAGAAAATTGCATGTGCTCAATACTGTATAAACAAGGATCCATGAGCCCGAAGGCTCCAAACCCAATATCACTCGAGCGGTGACGAATGACCAACTCCAAAAGCGATACAATAAGGCAACAAACCCGAAGGCACAAACCCGAAGGTACAAACCCGAAGGCAACATACCCAAAGGCAACATACCCGAAGGCAACAAACTTGAAGGAGACAGTCCGAAGACACTATCCCAAAGACAACAAACCGTAGTGGTGAAGGTCCGGAGGCCCAGCACTGGACACCACTAACTGGCAGAATGTGTCACAACTCTCGAAAAGGAACCCGAAAAGCGTTAACGTGAGTCTCATAACCACCCGTTCGCGCTAAACGGTTTACTATCCGTTAGTCAATTTCACACTCAAAGCAGTACAAAGTTTACCTCATTTCATCGGTAAACCATACCCAAAGGTCAAAACGATCAATCGAATAGATCGAGGATTAATCGAAAAGATAAATACGTGGATTCATGGTCCGTGTTTTACCTAACCATTTAACCTCCTTTCCGCTTCGCTCGAAGTACTGAAGGGTGTATATTTTAACTTAGAAAATAGTTGGAGAATGCGGATTTTTAATTGTTTGAAAACCCTTCAGAAATAGCCTTTGAAATTCTCCTATTATGGAGTAATTAATTTAATGTTTAAATTAATACTAAATAATTGTTGCAAAAGCTAATTTGATGGAAAATCATTTTAAACGATTTATAAAATCCGTGCACGAAATCTAAATGGAAAATCACTTTAAATGATTTATAAAATCCGTGCACAAAATCTAAAAAGAAGTCATCAATGTCAAAGATGAATGATAACAACAAGTTGGATCGACTAAAGTCGATAAATAACGGAAATTCAACCAAAAATAGGCAAGTAGGCAAAACAGGACGATTCCAGACGTCTAAGGGGTCAATTCAGACGTCTGGTTTTGGCCTCTGGAAATATTCCAGAAAAACCAACCAGACGTCTGGTTCGGCAAACCAGACATCTGAAACCTTTCAGACGTCTGAACTTAAAAATCAGACGTCTGGGATTGGTTTCTGACTTTTCCATCTTTCTGCCGTATGCTTATTTTTCGCTCCAGGTCTAAACCAGACGTCCGAGCTTGGCTACTAGACGTCTGGTCACCTGGTCTGGGCAACAATTTGCCTAGGCCAAAGTGGCCAAAACATATCGGAACGAGTCAATCCAAATCAAAAGCAATGAACATGAATAGAGGTTAGGAATCCATACCCAACCACCGCAAAAGCAATAACTTAGATGTGAGTTCCAAAAACTCACCTTTTAACTCAAAAACAATGATTGAGAGCTCAAATATAAAAAGACGATCAATCACTCTTCACTTCAACTCTAAAAACTCAAATCTAAGATCAAAACAAATATTTCCTAAATTAGGTTTAGGGATTTCTGAAATTGAAGGAAGAAAGAGTTGGAGAAGATGAAAAGGAGGCTTACCAATAGCTTCTCTTGGATTATAGAGCAAGAATTTGAGTTTGTAAGAGGAACTAGGACTTGGAATATCTATTTCCCATTCTCTTCCCCCATTTCCAGTTGTGAGCTTGAGAAATGAAAATGAGTGAATGGAGAGAAGAGAGGGGTTGAGTTAGGGTATTAAGTTAAGCCAATGGGCTAAACCCAAACCCAAAACCCAAATAGAAAAAGTAGCAAAATTCTACTTGCTCCAAACATACCAAAGCTTATACTCAAAAAGATCGCAAACGCCATTTTGAACTCAATGGAAGTGGTTTCGAGTCCTAATTTGATAGTTTGCAGAAAGTAACATTTCGGACCTAAATCTGACTAACGACGCTATATTTAAATAAAACACTTACATATATAATCCTTAAATATGCGGGTTGTTACAGATCTCCCCTCCTTACAAAGCTGCATCCACGCAATTTCTATAGACGATATTTGTAACAACTACATAATTACATCATCCAAAAAGGAAAGGAAATAAGCTTGAGATGAAGAGATATTCTCGCCGTTGCAAAGCAAAGATAGAAAACCCGGATAGGATCGCTCGATAAACTCTCTGGTTTCCTAAGTACATGTTGAATATGCGCTTTGCGCTATATGATTTTTGTTTGATGATAATAAACATATATACATTCATATAAATGTATTTGGTAATGTACTATTTTGTTTCTCATAGTTTAAATAAATATTTGTTGAATAAAATTAAATTACACAGAATTCGAATTTGAATTCAAACAGAACAAGTTAAACAGATTTTGAATTCAAACAGAAATTTTATTCAAACAAATATTTTGAATAGTATGTATTTGGTTAGATAAATATCTGTTGAATAAAATTAAATTACACAGAATTCGAATTTGAATTCAAACAGAACAAGTTAAACAGATTTTGAATTCAAACAGAAATTTTTATTCAAACAAATATTTATTACAACTTTGATAGTACAATTTCAAGCTCTCGCTATACATATACAATTTTGACTACAATACATGACATTTCACATTTACATCACAACCTTACTACATATCACTCACACTCATATTTTTGTCTTCAACTATAATCCAGTTTGAATCCAGCATCTGAGTAATCTGCAAAAATATTTTCAAACGCAGTAAAATTGAAAGAGAAATATTTTTGAAATTTGAAAGAAACGATAATTTTGAAAACATTGTTTGCCTCAGTTATTTGGGTTGTTCGTCATCATTTTTGACTGTGCAATATCTGTGCATATCAGTATTTTTTATCAGGGACAGGTAACTATGAGTGGCTGCAGTACACACGTGTACATTCGTATACGTGTGCACTGCCTCGCCAACTTGTGTGCAAAAAAAATCAAACAAAAGCACAGAAATCAAAAACAAGGTCAAACCCAAGATAGGTTCAACTCAAGGCAAATAGACAAAGCAATTGACTACAAACAGTTCCAGTTCAAGCCACAAGTGTACATGAATACAACTCGACTGCAACAGTACAGTCATGAAGACTGCAAGGACATGAATGCAACAAAGTTCAAAAGTGCATCAAAAGCAGTTCAATGTGGATAGCAACAGCAAAAAGGGACTGCAACAAACATGTATGCAGCATCAAGTCAGAACACAGTGAAAACTCGAGTCACAGTACAGGCCAAGACTACTGCTTGCAACATGGAATGCAAAAACAATGCACCACTGCAAATTCAAACAATGTCCAAACAACAAACATGAAAATGAACCAAAGTAATACAGCAGCCCCAAAATCAGTGAACAACAACAAAAGTGCAACAGATCAAATGGCACAGTGCACCACTGATTTGAAGAACATATGAATAAAGAACACAAGTACAAGCAATGTGCAACTGCAGTGATACATAGGCAACATGAAGCAATGCACATGTCACCAGAACATAATGAAGACTGCATCATGATACAAGGCTTCAAATATGCAAATGCTCAAATGCAGATGAACAACAACAGGGATGAACACATGAGAATGGACAAGGCATAAATCAAGTTGCAGACTCCAAGTTGCAGACTCAAAGCAAACATGACACCAAGCTACAAACTCAAATGCAAACAGGAATAAAATATGACAATGCAATATGGTGAACCAGCATTGATACAGCATAAGTCAAGACAGCTACAACACAAGTACAGGTGAAACCATACTTGACACAGTGGCAAGACTAGAAGCACACGAGTTAATGAAGACTGCATGAATCAAGACCACACAGTGCATATATGTCAAACATGAATGCCACGACTTCAAATGAAGACCAACAAGCTACATGATGAACAAGTGCAAACTGAATGTAACAAGCATGAATAGAGTACAGTGTCACTCTCATGTATGCAACAGATAATGAAACAAGTTGCACTAGACCAAGTTCAAGTAAAAGGGCAACATACTAACTTAAACAACAACAATGAACCAGAGCCAAGAATATATGTACAGTATGGCAAATACAGGTACAAACAACAGTGAGCACACTCATATGAACAAATGCAAAGAACAGTGAAGCATGCACATAGGCCACCAGTGAAACAAAGTAATATATACATGAACAAGTGTAGCATCTGTTACAGTGAAAAAAAGCCCAAGTCAAGATGGAGTTACAACAATGCATCAGTGAGGAACACAACAACAATGAATACTGCAACAACAAAATGGAGACGGCATCCCACAATATCCAGAAGTTTAGAAAATCAAATGGCCGAAGTAAATACTCGGTATCAAGGCCGAAGTGACAGTGAATCGCAAATTCAATGATGAACAAGTCAACAAAGTGAAAATTCACGAAATCAGTATTGTAAAAGTCAAACAAGTGTTCACCGTGATAGCCAAATAAATTGATCACGAAATCAAATCAAAGCCGTGTGAATCAAGCTACTAGAAATACGAAATTGACAAAGTCAGATTTTATCACAAGCATCCAAGTGTAATCGAGTGGCCGAGATGAACAAATTGACAAATTCAAACACGAATTCGAATGCATATATAACCCAATCATCACTGGCAAATGAAATCATCGAGTTCAAGTATCAATTTAGAAAAGCAAAAGGAGACAGTACATACCGAATTCACAAGCAACGAACTCGATCGAGCAACTGCAAAACGAGCAATAGTCAACCATCAGAGAAGCAGCGAGCTAGGGCAACATATAACAGATCAATTGAAGAAACCGACGCCCTAATTGGAACAAAGAGCCGAAGCCCTAACTGGAACAAAAGGGAACGAAGCCCTAATTAGAACGAAGTCGCCATTATTCTCACGAACGAGACAAAAGGGGATCGGGCTGGAGATAACAAAGAAAGGAACGAGTTTAAGTGGGCCGGTCTAATTAAAATCAAAAGGGGGTTTTGTTTTAATTTGAGGCTTTATTATATTAATTAGTTTTTAGGGTTATTTTCTATTGTTTTTAATTACTGTTTTTTATTTTACGAACCAAAGAATCTTGGTAAATCACCACCTAGGTTTAGGTAGTGTCAGATTGTCTATTTTGAATTAGTTCAGTGAGCAGGGTGTGCGAGTTTGCAAAGCTCTATAGGCGTGAGCAGTGTTTGCGAGTGAGCGAAACTCTATAGGCGGGAGCAGGGTGTGCGAGTCTAGTAGAGAGTTTGTGAGCGGGAGCAAAAGGGTCTGCGAGTCTAGTAGAGTGTTTGTAAGCGTGATACTGTTTAATTCTAATAGAAATCTGTGAATGCAACAGTAGGCAGGGGTTGCCGAAGCTGGGTAAATTTTGTGTGTGATTTATTTTTCAGCATATTTATTTCTGCTATTATATTTCTGTGTTTAATTCGAGAAAATTTGCTATAACCCTATTCACCCCTCCTCTAGGGTTAATCTAGATCCTACAGTACAGTCATTGGGATTAGCGGACCACTGAACTTTAATGAGCGGCACGTCCTTATTCCGAAGGTGTCTTACCTCCGAGGCAAGTACACGAATAGGTTGTTGTACAATAGATATGGTGAGATCTCAAGCTCTTGCAAATCAGGAGAATCGATAGCAGAATCCAACTCTCGAAGACACTTCCGAAGTTAAGAGATGTGAAACACGTCGTGAATGCCAGATAAATGAGCAGGAAGTGAAACTCTATAAGCCACAGGGCCAACACGTTCAGTAATAGAAAATGGTCCTATAAAGCAAGGAGCCAATTTTCCAATCGTACTGAAGCGCATAATCCCTTTCAAAGGAGAAACACGAATAAAAACAAGATCACCAATCGAGAACTCGGGAGGCTTCCTACGGTTGTCCGCGTAGGATTTCTTACGGCTCTGTGCCTCTTTCATTCTTAAACGAATAAGATCAATCTTCTCGGAAGAATCACGAACAAAATCCGGGCCAAGAATAAGCTTCTCCCTAGATTCCAACCAAAAGGAAGGTGATCGACATGGCCTTCCGTATAAGGCTTCGAAAGGAGCCATACCGATACTGGACTGAAAACTATTATTGTAGGAGAACTCTACAAGAGGTAAGTGATCCTCCCAACTACCACCGAAATCAAAAATACAAATATGGAGGAGATCGTCCAAGATACGATTCACCGTTCGGTCTGTCTGTCAGACTACGGATGATAAGCTGTGCTAAAATTAAGCTTTGTTCCCAAAGCTTGCTGAAGACTCTGCCAGAAATGACTCGTGAATAAAGGATCATGGTCACTCACAATAGAACTAGGAACACCGTGAAGTCTCACGATTTCCTTGACATATAACTTAGCCAAATGCGAAGCAGTCCTATTAGACTTAATAGGAATAAAATGAGCAGACTTGGTGAGGCGATCAACAATAACCCAAATGCTAGAATGGCCCGATCTCGAACGAGATAGGCCGTCAATGAAATCCATAGAAATCTTATCCCATTTCCACAATGGAATCTCTAGAGGCTGAAGAAGACCCGAAGGACGCTAATGTTCGGCTTTAATACGCTGACAAGTCATGCAATTACTCACATAACTCGCCACATCGCACTTCATGCCTTTCCAATAATAAAGCGACGCATATCGACGTACATCTTACTACTTCCAAGATGAATAGTATACTTAGAACGATGACAGTCATCAAGAATGTCATGCCTAAGTGCAAAATTAGAAGGCAAAAAAGGACGGTTCTTCTTGCAAAGACACCCATGAAAATCAATGCTGAAATCCCGCAACGCCTCATCACAGGATCCAGATTCATAAAGCTGAATAAGATGCAACAACTCTGGATCACGCCGCTAAGCATCGGCAATATGATCCGATAAAATGGGTCGAGCTTCCAAACTAAATAATAGAATAGGAGAGTCAGAAGATGAACCTCGATCACGAATTCCACAAAAAGATAAAGTCTCAAGAATATTCCATTCGACAAGCATCATAGAAACTACAGCCAAATGTTTGCGACTAAGCGCATCAGCAACACGACTACCCTTACAAGGGGTATACTGGATATCGAAGTCATAGGAAGTAAGAAACTCGAGCCAACGCTGTTGTCTCATATTGAGTTCCTTCCGAGTGAACAAATAATTCAAGGATTTATGATCGGTATAGAGAATGAAGCGCTCGCCCAATAAATAGTGTCGCCAAATCTTCAAGGCGAAGACAACGGCTAACTCAAGATCATGTGTGGCATAGCGAACTTCATTCGGACGCAGTTGCCTAGAAGCATAACCAACTACCCGATCCTTCTACATAAGAACAGCACCGAGACCACTACCACAAGCATCGGTGTAGACAACAAGATCATGATTCCCCTCGGGAACTACAAGAATAGGAGCATTAGTGAGAAGTTCCTTTAATGTCTGAAAGGAAGCTTCACACTGGTCGGGCCAAATATAACGAATGCCTTTCGGAGTAAGGCTAGTGAGAGTAAGCAAAACATGGAAAAAATCCTTAATGAACCGACAGTAATGACCCGCCAATCCAAGGAAACTACGAATCTCATGCACATTCTCAGGCCTCTTCCAATTCTGGATGGCTTCGATCTTTGAGGGATCGACTGAAATGCCGTCGGAAGATACAACATGGACTAAGAACTAAACCTTATTCTCCCAAAAATGGCACTTGGAGAATTTGGATCTAAGCTGATGGTGATGGAGAGTACTCAAGGCAATTCTCAAGTGATCAGCATGCTCGGCTTCCGATTTAGAATAAACAAGGATGTCGTATATGAACACAAGGACGAACTTATCGAGATATTCCCGGAATACTCGATTCATGAGATCGACAAAGAAAGCAGGAGCATTCGTCAAACCGAATGGCATAACGATCCACTCAAAAGAACCATAACGAGTGCGGAAAGCTGTAAGAGGTATGCTATCCTCCGCGACTCGTAACTGATGAAAACCTATGGCAAGGTCAAGCTGAGAAAAGACCTTAGCACCACTCAATAGATCGAACATATAATCGATCCTAGGCAATGGATACCTATTCTTGATGGTTAACTCATTAAGCTTGCGATAGTCAATGCAAAGCCTAAGAGTTCCATCGGATTTCTTCACGAAGACGACCGCGGATCCCCATGAAGAAAAACTGAACTGAATCAACTGCTTGGACTCAAGCTCTAAAAGCTGCTTCTTGATCTCCTCATTTTCCTTTGTAGACATCCTCATGGGAGGACGACTAACTGGCTGCGCACCTAGAATGAGATCAATGCGGAACTTAATTGCCCACTTGGGTGGCAAACCCGAAATAGGCTTAAAAACATCAGAAAAGTCACAAGCAATAGGAATACGAGATATATCATCATCATCTCGCGAGTAAAAAGAATGTGAAGCCATTTTGGAATTATCCACATTTCGAAGAACAAGTGATAGCTGAGTAGACGAATCTGGATGTCGAAGATATAAAATCCTCTCCAAACAAACAATCCTTGCATCGTATCTCATTAGCTAGTCCATACCCAAAATCATATCAAATCCTAGATAATAAATAACGTGCAGATTCGCACGAAAAGAAAAGCCACATAAAACAATCCCAACATCATCACAAAACAAGATAAGGGTCGCGGATCCTCCAATAGGATTCGCAATCCACAATGAAGTAACCATACAAGAAACATCCAAAGATAAATCATCGACGAGCTTCTTCGATACGAAGGAATGTGAAGCACCCGTATCAAAAAGAACTCGAATACTATGATCATGAAATAAAACAGAACCTTCCAAAATAGATGGAGACAAACTTTTGGGTAGAGAAGGACCTTCAGAAGCCTTAGCAGCATAAAGCTTACTAGACTTAGCACCAGCAGGAACAGTAGGGCAAGTGGAAACATGATGACCTTCCTTCTTGCAACAACGGCATAAGAGAGGCTTAGGAAAAGATCGAATCATATGATCAGGAGAATCACAATTGAAACACTTCCGAATGGAAGCCAGGAGACTGAGTCTGAGAATTAGAACCACCAGTCTTCTTCTTCTTGGAAGGAAAAGACCTGGACTTTTGAAATGGAAACTGCTTCTTGTTGGGGTTCTTGGGAACCTCAACATCATCACCACTATCACACTCCTTCTCGATGGCTTCGAGATGAAGTGCAGAATCTACTAACTCCTCAAAAGAAAGCTTAAGCTGGAGCAATAAAGACTTCTTAAGATATTTCTTAAGACCAGAGACAAACTTCAGAGTCTTCTTATAAGATGTACTAATGAATTCAAGACCATACTTAGATAAAGCCTCGAATGATGCAACATACTCAGAAACAGAAGATTTCCCTTTCTTCAACTCAAGGAAGCGACAGGTCAATAAAACTTTTTCAGATTCAGGAACAAACTTGAGTTCGAATCGCTCCCGAAACTGAGTCCAAGAAAGAGTAGACTCAACAATTTCGGCAATAAGAAGCTCGTACCAATCAAGGGCACGCTCTTGCAATAAGCTAGAAGTTACAAGAACTCTATCATGATCAGAAAGATCCATGCGAGAGAAGATACGCTCGCACGTACGAATCCAAGCTTGTACTTCAAGAACAGACTCAGAGCCTTTAAACGGCTTTCCTCCAAGATGAGAAAAATCACTGCACAGGCGTGCAAAGGCAGACTTGCCAGGTGGAGATACTCGAATAGGAGCTGGAGGCTGAGTGCTCCTAAACAACTCCAAAAACTGATCGGCAAACATATAAACGCCACCCGGATGTGAGCCGCTAGATTGCCCAACGCCCGAATGTCGTCCCCTGCCTCTTCCAGCTGTACGCTGAAAGTTAATGCAAGATAAAGATTATTCCCAAGGTAGATATAATTAATCCAAATGTGGAATACTACGGAATAAAATGCATTCCTAGACGTATTCCCAAAATTCTATCTACCACCAAAGTCACAGAAGGAATAAAGGCAAGATGATTCAAAGATTTGTATTACTTATATACTTTGATGTACCAGAATATGTGCTTCTATTCTGTGTTTATCATATTTTGTTCTGAACTCAGCTCTGATACCAAGCTGTGACACCCCACTCCGAGACCCACATTAACAAAAAGTATTACTAGGTAATACCGTCTGCTAATGCGGAGAATAGAGCTGGTTAGGAGCGACCATCTATAGTCTTGCCTTAACTATCCATTGCATACATAGACAATTGTCATACCAAGAAGATCGACATATCCAATGAATACTTAAAACAAAACCATAGGTGGTTGGAGGATCTATCAAAAAAGAATATAACAACTCAATGTAATATACATTACAGAACAGTAGATCATCATATACACATATACAGATACATAACAGAGTATACAAACTAATACATGTCAAGTGGTATAGAAAACCACAATATACAGGCGAATCCAAAAGAATACATATCAGAGTTACAACAAAAAGGGCTATACAAAAAGCTATAACAAAAAGGAGCAAGCTGAATAGTCCATGCGGAAGCAAAAGAGGCTAAGTCCAAAAGTACCTAACTTGAAACATCTCGGTCTGACCCGAGTGTAGAATACACGGGTCGGTCTAGCTAAACAAATCAGTTAGATAAACTGAACAACAATAAACCTGCAAGGTCATAAAGTATAACAAATATCTCTAAAAGAGATAACACAATCATCTAACAAAAGATGAATCATAACAAGTCAAGCCTCGTATCATCGGCAACACAATAAACAAAGGATATGAATATCCCAAAACAAGCCAAAAAGGCAAATAACAAATACCAATGAAGGTAACACAAGTTTCGTAAGGTAACCGCTATATATCGTGCGGCTCAAAAAGACCAACACCGAAGGGCGATACCTAGGGAATATACATATCAATGAAACAACAGAAAATTGCACGTGTTCGGTACTGTATAAACAAGGATCCATGAGTCCGAAGGCTCCAAACCCAATATCACTCGAGCGGTGATGAATGACCAACTCCAAAAGCGATACAATAGGGCAACAAACCCGAAGACACATACCCGAAGGCAACATACCCGAAAGAAACAAACCTGAAGGAGACAGTACGAAGACACTATCCCAAAGGCAACAAACCGTAGTGATGAAGGTTCGGAGGTCCAGTACCGGACACCACTAACTGGAAGAATGTGTCATAACTCTCGAAAACACTACAAGAATTACTGTTTATAGCAACGGGGGAGGGGGCAACGACCGCCAGCGGCCTTTGCCAACGGCTTCCAACGGCGAGCAACGACAAGTTTTTTCCCGGGATTTTTTAATAACAAAAAACACATGCCGTTGGAAGCCGTTGGAGGCCGTTGCACGCCGTTGGAAATCCGTGACTTACCTGCAGATCAATCTTCTTCTTCCTCATTCCCATTCCACCCAAAAAAAAAACCAAAAACCCCAATCCCCCCCCCCTCCCAAAAAAAAATTTCCAACCCCATTTTATCTCATTCTACACGTTCTAGCATCCCCATCTTCGTTTATAAGCTTCACAACCTCCAAAATCAAGTATTATTTGCTAAAACACTAATTTTGTTAAAATTTTAATTTTAGGTTAAATTGGTAATTTTTGTGTATGTATTGTGCTATTGTTTGTGTAGTGTAGTGTATTGGACCTTAATTATTGTTATTAAACTAATTATTGCTTGTTTAACTATGATTTGTTAAATTAGGTATTATTAAATTAGTTTCAAACTTAATAATTGTTACCAACCTAAGCATGAACCTCACTTGTTATTGTATTGGTGATTGAATTGCGTAAAAGCGTACGTAGAAAGTGATGATATTGACATATAAATCGTTCACTTTTGACATGTTATGATACGATATATACGTGATACATTTTGCGCATGACTGGATGTGATTTGTGATGCGATTAGTATAACATTGTTTGTTTATTTTATACGTTGCGATTGGTAATAGAATTCCGGGCTCTAATACCAAATGAAAGTGATTGTGCTATAGGATCAAGTAATATGGAATATAAAATAACTAGTGCATACGATAATAGCAGTAAAGTAAAATGACACTAGAGTTTTTATACTGGTTCGAAGTTCCCATTCTATGTCTAGTCCCATACTCCTTTTGGAATTCAACTATTAACCCTCTCTTAACCTGGAGGAACAGGTTTTACACCGCTTGAGTAACCGAATAGGACTTTAACTACCTAGACAACTGAATAGCACTTTTACCGCCCGAGCAACCGAACAGTACTTCAACAATATAGAAACAAGTAGTGTAACAAATGTTACTTAATGACATAATATATCTTGATATACAGAATGTCACTTTGATGTGCAATAACTCCTATAACCAAACCAAAAGGTATTGAGTGGAGGTGTAGAGGCTAAGGAGTTTATTCGACTAGAATATAGGATTTGGAAATGAAGCACACTAGTCAAAATCTCTAAATCACATGAATTTCTTGGAATTCGGTGTATTGCTTAGGAATTGAGAGTTTAAGGTCCAAAATTCAAAGCATAGAGTTGTTTTCAATGTATTATGATTCAGGAATGGTTAGGGGATTATACAGTTGTTGTAGGGATGCCAAAGTAGGGGGCAACCTTTCAAATTCACCATTGATGAAGAGAAGTGGCTGAAGGAGCGAAGAGATGCAACTTCTGGAGCGAAGAGACATGATGGCACCAATTCAAAAAATAGCCGTTTTTGTACTAGCTTAGTCAACTGAGGATCAAATTAAGTCGGTTGAAAGTGGCCAATTTTGGTCTAGAACTCCGAGCTTGATTCAGTCGGCTGTTTTTTATAAGTTAGTCAACTTAGACTAGTTCAGTTGACTAAGCAAGAATTTCAGTCGACCGAATAAGCAAAATTTCCAAAAGCTTGCTTAGTTTAGTGGTAAAAGCATGTGCTCATCTCTCAGCCCACCAAGGATCAAGTCCAAGCTTCGCATATTTTTAGCCAATTTATTTTTCACATTTTCTATCATCGTTTTAACCTAAAATAACTTAATAAACATATTAGTAGCATTGTTGTATTATTGTTATTACCATATATACGGTTCTAACAACACACACATCACATATGTTTAAATTAATCATTTATTTATAACAATAAATTTATATTTTAAATAGCATTGCATATGTATTATATGAATATAAATATTAATTAAACTATATAATGGCTAATCATACATACATATACATACATGCATCATACATACACACACACATGTATGCATGTATATTAGTATAGGTATAAACTTTATTATATGTTGTATATGTTTATTCCCTTTGACATTAATATTGATAGATGTAATCACCTGCACATCAATTAACAGTAGGTCACAATGATTAATTTTACACATATTCTCGCTATAAACCTAGATTAGTTTATTTATTTAATATAGCTATAATGTTTGTATTTTGTATATGAACATCTAAAAATACTGAACTATAAAATTAAATTAATATATTGATTTTAAATTATTTTGATAAAAATATTATTATTATTAAACAACTAAAAATAAATAATATTCTCAAATAAATTAAAATATTTATCAAACTCTTCTACTAATAATACTAAATTTGATTAGTATGAATAATCATTCGCATAGATACAAAATGAGATCTTAAGAAAATTATCTTTTATATGAAAGAGTGGTCCATAATTCGAGAAGAGCGCTCATTATTATTATATTAAAATGAATATCCAAAAACCATCAACTAGTTTGATGCATGACTAAATGTAATGAGCATGGAGTGGAATAAAAACAGAGATCATCACTTAGATGGTTATCTTGGTACATAAGAAAAGTTATAACTAATACAACATGATAAAGTGATTAACTTGTGTTGGCCGTGTAATGGGTTTAGAACAAAGTGGAAGAACAAACTAAAGTAGTGAAATATCTAAGTAGAGAGGAAAAGAAGCATAAGCTGAGAAGATCATTGTCGACTGTGGACTGAAATATAAGGAAGAATTAAATAAGTTCCCCATCTAAAGACTAGGTTGCTTGAGCGATTGACAAATGCTTTCCAAAATAGGCCTATAGCAAAGAGACCCCTATGCAAACACGAAATGAGCCAAATCTCAGCTAATCTCCTGGTAGGCTTTTTAGGAGGAGAAAAGGAAGATCGTCAAGTGGTGGAGTGTTCCTCATAATCCAATCTGGGTGGAACCTCCAATATGCATGACTTCTATAGGCCCCTATCCAAAGTGAAATATGTCAGGAAATAAAGTATAAAATAGCGGATTAGTTTCGATATGGATTGTTGAATAATCATTGTTTTCTTTCATTCCAAAGACTTGAACATGTAACCGAAACAATAATTTCTAAAAAGATTTCTAAGTGAATAGTTGTAGTTAAACCTAAAATATATCCAATATTCATATGGAGACATGATAGTTGTATTATTATCTAGAGCAAAAATAACAAGAAATTTTCTTACTATATGCCGAGTGAAGTTGCATTCGAAGAAAAAATGTATAGTGGTTTTAAATGTTATGTTGCGAAAATAACAAGGGCTATTGTTGGGATTGTTTATTAGTTTAGTGTTTAGCCTAGTGGAGGTGTTTAGTTTATCGAGTAATGCAATCCACATATGAATTTTAACTATAGGCCAAGCGTAAATATTCCAAATGGGTTTGAAATACCATAGGGTTGAATTTTCAAAAAATAAAATAAAAATCTATACATGGATTTTTGAAGTTTACTTTTCTGAATTATCCCTGCATCAAACCATATGGTCATGATGTTCACCTATGTTAATGTTGTTAATAATACTAACAAGTATTTGGAATTTTCTAAACATGTTCCCCACTAAATTTAGACTAAAAAAGATATTCCAATTCAAACTATCATATAGTCTAAATATGTCTATGATAAGATCGTTTATGATATTAGATGCCTGGCAATGATAAAGGTATTCATGTTCCATGGCGATATAAGAAGTCCAACTATCATTCCAGGAGGATGTTTTATTTCCTAGGTATGTATTAAATCGAAGACCAAGTTTAAATGTGTGGAACATGTTAGAAGTATTTTTCCAGAAAAAGGAGAATAATTGTGCGTTTAGTTTATATAATTTTTTGACCATTGTAATTATAGTGACTAATTATTTCTTTCCATGTTCATGTCTCATTTTCTAGAAGTTTCCTAAGCCATTTACTTAGTAGAGAGATACTTAGGGCTTTTAGGTCTGTAATACCTAAACCACCATGGGTTTTGGTTATGCACACTAGATCCCATTTAATGAGGCATTTATCATCGAAGCTTCACAGCCCTCTTTCCATAAAAAGGTCATTCTGATGTTATCAATTTTGTTAATTTCCCATTTAGGGAAATGATAATAGAATAGCCAATATATTGGAATTGCTGAAAAAAATGAGACAGTAAGAACAACTTTACCCACCTCGAATGACAACTGGCTTTCCAAAAAGACAATATTCTGCAAACTTTATCAATGATGGTGTTCCAGTCTTCTCTTTCGATTTGTTTTTCTAATTTGTATACCAAAGTAGTTGATAGGGTGGTCCATGTTTTTATAGTTAAATGTATTAGCCACCTCACCCATGTCGTTTGAATTATCATTAATGACTAATACCTAGCCTTTATGGAAGTTAATTTTAAGGCCCGAGAGTACATCAAAGCTATATAAAATAATTTTAAGTTCTGCAATATGGCGGGTGAGGTGGGAGCAGAATAAGAGGGTGTCATCTGCATATCAGAGAGCAAAACCTCATTAGAAGTAAATCTCTTCAAAATCTAGGTAATATGTTATTATATAGAGCTAGTTTAATTTATTTATTAAATACATCAACCGCTAGGTTTAAGCAAAGGGAGAAGGGATTGCCCAATTTAAGACCACTTTTGGATTGGATTTTGTTACCCCTAATCTGATTTACCTAAATGGCAGACATACTAGATTTCAAAATGAGACCAGTCTAGGAGATCCACTTTTCAGTGAATCCTTAGCTTTTAGCGTGTCCAGAAGAAAGCTCCAGTTAATTGAGTTAAAAAGCCTTTGCGAAGTCCAATTTAAGGAGAGCGCATATAATATTTTCCTTATGGAAGTACAAATTCAGTATCAACCCCATCTATGATATGCCTACCATGAATAAATGCCATTTAAGATTAATCAATTAAATTGTCCATTTTATTTCTTGGCCTATTAGTTAGAACTTTGATTATTATTTTAACAAAGAATATCGATCTAAAGCCTGTAAATTTTTCAGGCTTTCAATTAGCAATTGGAATAACATCAATATAGTTAAACCTACCTAATTAAAGCTTGCCGATGTAAAGTTCGTCGGAAAGATGCATTATGTCGTTTTTATTAGAGTTCCAAAAATTTCAAATAAAATCATCTAGAAGCCATTGGGGCCAGGGACTTTGTCTCTAGCTAGGCCTTTTATGGTTGTTCGGATTCCCTCTTCCGTGAAGCGATTTTCTAATTCACGTAGACATGGGTCCAAAGTTAGGGTACAAGGATGACCAATCTGCCTGAATTCTTCAACTACATTTGCTAGCATATATTTCCTCATAGTGATTTCTGAAAATGTTTTTTAATTCAACTTGTTCATTAATTTCTATTTCATTAACTTTGATTGATTTGATGGTGTTATGATGACATCTACCATTAGCCATGTGATAAAAATAATTAGTGTTTTTATCCCCTTTATTGATCCATTGAACATAAGACCATTGCTTCCACATAATTTCCTCATGGTCCATCGGTTAGTTTTTATTTCATATTTAAGTTTATTAATATTGTCTTCTCTTTGCTATTTAGATTTCTAGTTTTTCATGTTTACTTTAAATCTAGTATCTCGTTAAGAATCTTATCTCTTTTAATAAATATATTCTTGAACACGTTAATATTTCAATTCTTTAAGTATGTTTTTAACTCTCTAAGTTTGTAAACAAATTTTTTTGCTACATTGTTGAAAAAATGAATACCCATAAAGTTTCATTTCGTGTTAATATGGTTTTCAAAGTTTGATCTTCCAGCCTCATTTTTCGAATTTAAAAAGGCAATTTTAGGTAATTGATCTGAGAGTTAAGGAAAAGACAGTGATCTGAGACGAGACTAGCAAGGCCATCTGCTTTGGATAGAAGGAATTTATCTTCCTAGTATTCATTCATAAAGAACATATCCAGCAAGGTCAATGTGGGGACTCTCTACCATTAGACTAGGTGGATCTTCTACCTAAAATAGGTAGCTCGATAAGGTTGTTTTGGTTAATGAAATAATAAAATTTTCCATGTTGACATATACACCCTCTTTTGGCGAGCGCACTCCAATGTGCCCAATCACATTGATGTCGCCTCCTACTATCCAAGTATCATAAGAGGGGTTTCAAAAGTTGGTACATTTAGCTTAAATTATATATCTAAGAGTTCTATCATTAAACGCATAAACATTAGTGATATTCATGATTTGGTTGTCCTAAAAATTATGAAGAATTATGTGAAGAGAGTGACCGTTACAGATTGATTGAAGTAATTTAAATTTATCCACTGCTACATAATTATAATCCCTCCTCGAACTATTATTCACTTGGACGAATGCCCATGCAGTTAGATAATTAAACCCGATTAATTCAAAAACGCTAGGACTTGGAAATTCAGTTTTAGTTTCTTGAAAAGGTATTAAATCTACCTTAGCGCCTTTAAGGAATCTTTTTATTCTAGAGAATTTGATCAGAAGCCCTAAGCCTCTAACATTCCCAACTTATTACATTCATTTACATCCAATGTCCTCTGTAATCTTATTTTTAATATGCTCAAAATTATTTATACTTTGGCATGAACAAAACTTGTGTTCTTAGCTATATGATACGCTTAACTAGGCATTAAAACGTTAAAAACAACAGAAGTAAACATGCTTCCTAAAAGAACGTGATAACTTGATGAGGTGGAATCCGGGCTGAATTTGGTAGAAAGTGCCTAGCACTCATATGAATGAAGTCACTTGGATTTGCTTATGCTTCTGTGTTTGCACCCAGAGCTATTCGTTCCAATTGAGCACTCAGGATTATCTTCACCATTAACAATGACATACTCGACTCTAACATAAAAAATAACATCAGGAATAGGCTCTACAATAGTGGGAACAATTTCAGCAATTTCTGAATCCACACTGGACATGGTTTCCTCATGCACAGGCGCATTCTCACTTCAATGCTGTATTTTCACCACTTCAACACTACCAGCAACATCATATGGCACCATACTATATCAGCTTCAACAACATGCGAGTTAGTCACAACTGTTGCATTAGCAATTCTATCAATGTTAAAAGAAACAGTATTAAGTGAAAGGAAAGAAGCCACTTTAGAACTTTCAGAAACAACACATGACTCGGCTATTTCAATTCTGTTAGTAGCAATTTCAACTGATTTAACAAAAACAGATGCTTCACAATGTAAGCTAGAAGCATCAGTAGAAGCTACACGTAGAAAACCAAATGTTGCACAATGGGAATCAACTTCACAATGAGACATAACAACGGAAAAATCAGATGCATCAAGACAAAGTGAAAAATATAGCTCCTACTTGTTAGAACCACTAGCTGAGTCATTAATAGTATCAAATGAAGGGGCTGCACCAAGATTATCAACCGAGGCCCCATTTGTATCAGTTGTAGCAGAAAGTGACGAATAAAGGTTATCTTGGAGCTTGGTCGAGTATTGATAAGATTACATGGCTGAATCGAGAAGCCGAGTGTCAATCTCACTCTCCTTGTAGCAGCCTATTAGTGAACCATCATACCCTATCCTATGCCAATGGAATCATAAGTCCCCACTTTTGTTATAGATCCACTAGAAGGAACAGACTCTACATTAGGCATAAACAGCGCAAATCGATCGGTTTTATCATATGCATCGATCAACATTTTAGAAAGAGATTTAAAGGCATTAAAGAGGAGATTGGACTGCTTCATAAGTTCATTGAAGTGGGTGGATCCACGGCTTGACGAATCTTCACCTAGAGCTCGAAGAATCTGATGCAAAAATCAAACCGAATGTCAAAGACTGTCTTGGGTAATGGGGTGGTGAGATGGTAGAAATCAAATTTGGTAAGGAAGGGAGACCGATGAGGATGGATCTAAGCTTCTTTTAAATAGACATTCGGTAGGCTAGATTGTTTCAAATGATAGGAGGGTTGTTTGTGCCTGAGCCGTCTGCATAAGAAGTAGCAGACCGGTTTGTGGCAAGTAGAAGCTAGGTGGTTGTCGTCTCCAGACCGGAGGTAGAGATTTTGATGTTCCGACATTGTATCCATGGAATTGAGATGCTTGGAAAGGAGTTCGAGGGATAGGTATTAGTGGATGATAGCGGGAGATGCCTACACAAACTACTTCAGCATTATTTCTGTGAAATTCGCCACTTTTACCCGGGTATCTATGCATCTGACCCAACAATTGGTATTAGAGCTAGCATTAATTAATATATGAATAATTAACTAAGCTATAGGGAATTATTTTGGAAAAGCCAAACTAGATGGATTCTTAAAGAAAATGTGCTTAACTTAATGAGAATGTTAATATAATCAATGAACACTCCATAAACTTAAAATCTCTTTATCTTCTACCCAACCTTTCTCATCGAAATGAACCGTTTCTAAGGTAGCTCTTGTGGAAGACTGAGATGTGTTTTGAGTCTTAAGGTGACTCAAATAAGAATATCTAAATATTACTAAAATAAATTTATAACAGTTCAAAATTTAAATAAATAATTTCATTATTTTGTAAAGAGACATATTTTTTATTTTAATATATATAAATGTTATATTTATAATTAATTAAATTGTTTAATTTATAAAACGAATATATAAGTATGTATATATATTAATAGATTATAAATGTTATAACAATTGATATATACACATACATACATACATACATATATGTGTGTGCACTCGCGCATGTGTATTTTGGTATATATGTATGTTTATATATATGTATGTATGTGTATAAAGAAAATGAGAGGTTAAATAAATTAAAACCCAAGAGACTTAAGAGAGTATACAATGGATAGGATGTTTATAAAGTTCTATGATATCTTGAGTTATACCCATCTTCTTAAATAGTCGGTAATACTCTATAAAATTATTATGCCACCTTTTGGTGGATTTCACTAGATCTTCGTCTATTGTAGCTGCTTTATGTTGTTTTAATTATAAGACCAACATCTTCTGTATGTGGAAAGACTATCGTAAATCCCTTGTTGTGGGAGGAAGAACTTTTCTACTAGGTGAGTTGAGAGTATTATGGAGTTGACTCCATTTTAGGTTTTGATTCACTAAATAGTTAAAGCAAGGTGCCAAATAATTAACCCTTACATAGTACATGCAAGCCAATGTCCTTACCTCTTGAATGAAAAGGACATAACAATCAGCATCTCAAGGACGAAAGCAAATTTAGAGAGTGACGAGTTATGAATTTAAAATAATACATCTCTTTATATTTATAACATAAATAGAGTGCCTTACATACCTATGGTTATTGAGCACCTTGCAATATCATGTAATTTTGATAACTAAATTTTAATTTTTTTAATTTCACCTTTATGGTAAAATGGTCATTTTACAAATAAATGAATCATATGGCGAGAGTAGTGCAATTGTGATGGGCTAAGTTTCCCAATCAATTTTGATTACAAACTTTTCCAAATCTATGTTAGGATAAGAGAGATGTAAACGTTTCTCTCAAATGAGTTTTTAAACATTTTTAAGTGGGCTTGGCCCAAAATAATGAACTGGCATTTCTAAATGGTTTATATAGGCAGTTTCTCAAATTCAAAATTTTAAAACTTACTTACTTTCATTTCTCATTATTGTCTCAGAAATAACATTCTTCTCAAATTAATTAAATCATCGTAACTTATAAATACACAAACAAAACACTGAATTTGTGAACACCATATCTCTACACCCATACTTTCAGAGAGTAATATGTAGTAAAACTATCGAATAATACGGTGAATGAGGCTATATCTGGTACACATGTGAATATTTCCTTGGACTAACACTGATACATATTAAAACATCAAATAAATAACTCATCTAAACGTGCACAGTATCGATGCAAAAAAATAAACATGTGTATTACCAGGTCAGAACAATACATAATATATGATGAATAACGAAAAACACAGAGTCAATCGCAGCGATAACATATAATATCTAATACTATGATGTCATAAGAGTACAACTCTTCTCAAATATCAGTTATCTTAATATAATATGTTAAACCATAAATATACAACTAAGTAGAAATATATATACAATGAATCAAGGTCATATAAATATCATGAAACATCCTAATATATGTCTCCTCTAAGCCCACTAAAAAAATGTTAGTCATGTCTTCCTTGTACCTGGAATGTCTCAGACTGACCCAAGCATTTCACAAATTACACACGGGTCAGACTATGTCTAATCAAGTATAATATTAGGGGTAACATAGAGTAGACATAAAATAATGATATAATCATAAATATAGATAATTAAATCATCTGATAATAAGTCAAAGAATGCATATAAATATAGGAATGAATGCCTTGAATATGTATATAATACCATAAATAATCATCAAGGCATCATATCACCCAAATATCTCAAATCCATATGAATTAATCAGCATCGATATTAAAAGATGTCATTGTTGAATATGCAAGTATATGATTTTGTTTGATGATAATATATATATATATATATATATATATTCATTAAAATGTATTTGTTAATGTACTATTTTATTTTCACAAAATTAAATAAGTATTTGCTGAATAAAATAAATAATACATAATTTAAATTCAATCAAATATTTTATTCAAATAAATATTTATTACAATTTTGAATAGTACAAATTTGAGCTCTCGCTATATACACAATTTTCAAACAATACAAATTTGACCACATAACAATTTTCATTTACATTAGCACTTCACTATATATCACTCATTCACTCGTATTTATCTTCAACTCCATTCCAGATTGAATCCAACATCTGAGCTATCTGCAAAAATATACACTGATGCAGTAAAATTGAAAATGAAATATTTTTGCAGTATAAAATAAAATGTAATTTTGAAAATATTATTTGCCTCAGTTATTTGGGTCATTCGTCATCATTAATTTTGAATTCATCAGACACGAACAGCTTGTGAAATGCACAGTGTATCATTGTACATGCCACAAGGCCGTGCACACCAATATACACTTGGTAAATCTACAGGGACAGGTGAGCACATGGTCAAACTCAATTTAAAAGCCGGGTTTAACTCAAGTGAAATACAAATAAAATCACAACATGAGCACAAGTTCAATCCCGAGCAATAAAGCTGGATTCAACACAAGTGTAGTCCAAAAATACAAGCACAATATGTACAAAGTCAATGTAACAGTGATGAACCATGAAGAGAACATGACTGCATCAAGTAATCAAGTCAAGCAGACTATACATGAAGGCAAACTCAAGTAGAACAGATAAAACAAATGTGGTCGAGACAACTGAGCTGGATATGCTACGAGTTCAAAAAGACATATGTATACATATACATGACCGGTGCAATCAACCAGAATAATGAACCAACAACACACATACATATACAGGGATGAAGTGTTCAAGGCTAAGACAAATTCAAGCATCAGACTCGACCAAGACTACAATGTACACAAGTGAATGCAACTACGACATATAACATGAATATGTACGAAGGGTAATGCATAGTGAAGACTAATAGGCATAAATCGACAACAATTCAATATGCATATCATATATACAACAAGCTCCAGATGGTACACAAGTGGTGCACATGTCAATGAACAAACAAACCCAATGCAACTTTAAACAATAAAATGGTCAGGAGCAACCTAGACTTGAGCACACATGGAGTTCAAGACAGTCAGGACATACATGTAAACAAAACCAAGATTCAAGTAAAACACTACAACATGCAACATGTAGACAATGTCAAAAAGACCCGGCATGTATGAATTCGAGCTCAAGCAAATATCTGAAGCTCAAAGACACAAATGAAACTGGTCAAAGCAATATAACTTTAATAGAGACCACATGATACAAACCGAAGTTATGCCAGAAAACATACAAAGTGCAAACCCAGACCAACATATACAATATGCAAGCACATAGCACCTATGGTCAGGAACCAGTCAAGGCAGCATACAAAAGTCAAACCACAAAACAGAATATAATTACTAGACCAGTAACCAATGTAATCAACTGAGAGATGTATGGATATACACAATGCAACAACAAGTTTAGGTAGACCACAAACACAACTGCAGTTCAATATCAAAGTAACCAAAGTCAACAGAGGTGATATCATATACATGAGGATACAAATGCACATATATACAACATGAACCAAAAAGACAAGTGAACAACAGGTGGTATGAGACTGAACCAGACGAATGCAACTGAATTCAAGTGAATGGCAACAATAAGTGAAGCATCAATGAAATGATTCAATATGTAAACAATATATGCAATGCACAGTGCAGACAACCGGAGTCAATATCAAAACAACACTGCACACATACGTGGAGTAATACAACATATAGAAGCAGGTTTTACAATTCAAATCAAGTGGCCGAAGTCAAAGGGAACAAGGATAAATCAACAATGTCACAACAAAGATCAAAATCATGATAGCCAAGAAAACGAACCAAGTCTGAAATAAACACCATGTTAATCAAGTTAACAAAATATACGAATTGAACAAGTCAGAAAAATCATCAGCATTCAAGCAAAATCAAGTGGTCAAGAAAAATCACCAGACGAATTCGTATGAAATATACGAACAAAAATATAAGAATTCGAATCCTATAAAACCTAACTTCATCGGCCGTAAAAATTATTCGAGTTCAAGTAACAACAGAGTAGAATCAATAACTCAAATCATCAATCGAGTTCAGGCAAACTAGTGAGTAAAGTGAAAGGCATAAATTACATACCGAAGTCAAAATTGAACTCGATCGAGAAGCCGTCGTGTGCAACTCAAAGAGACAGTTGATTGACAAAGCAACCCATATATAGTTCAACCTTCAATCAACTACATAAGTCGACGGCTTAAACAAATTCAATAAACCCTAATTTTCACAAAGAGGAATGAAGACGAGCAGCCATTTTCACCAAGCAAGGAAGCGGGCCAAAGGAATAAAAGAAAAATGGAGAATAATTTATTATTTGTTATTGCCGGCTTTTAAATTGTTACTGGGCTTTAGCTAAAATTCGGGTTTATTGTTTTTTAATTGCTTTTGAATTTGTATTTTCCTTTTAAACCTTTGTAATTTCTAGTCGTGTAATTAGGGGACAAACTACTATGGTTTAGTTCGAGAATTCGCAACTAAGTGGCTGAGCTGTGGAGGGTTTTGAGCGTAGAGTTAAGGTTATCAATAGAGGGTGTTGTGAGTTTACGTGTGTAAGCGTCTGACTTTTAATTTCTAGTAGAAACCTTGGGGGCATCACGTAAGCAGGGTTTTGCCGAAGCTGGGTAAGTCTGTGTGTTCCATTTCTGCATTTATTATTCTTTTATTATCTGTGCTGCTATTAATCTGCTATATCTGAGTTGAAATTATTTTATATAAACTTCCACAATAATTTTTATAATTAATAGTATCACCCTATTCACCCCCCTCAAGGGTGAAATCAATCCTACAATTGGTATCAAAACTAGGAACAAAAGCCATTTTGTTTTAAAATTTTGAATTTTCAAAGACCAATTTTTTTTTTTTACAAATTTGTATTTTTAAAATGGCTTCTTTTAATAATGCTTTTGCAAAGGGTCCGTTCAATATTATTCCTCCTATTTTTGATGGAACATATTTTTTGAATTAGAAATTAAAAATGGAATTTTATTTAAAATCCGTTAATATTAAATGTTGGGATATTATTGAAAATGGGTGTGATATAATAGACGAGAAAATTACTTCGATTAACGCTCTCGCTATGCATATAATATATTCTCATATTAATCAATATAATTTTAACTTCATCTCTCATCGTGAAAGTGCACAAGAAATCTGGAATAGTTTTGATGCAATATATGGTGCAAAAGTCAACAACCGTGAGAGATCCCCCATAATCAAATCAGAAATTAAAGAAATGCTTAGCAGGATTGGTAAAAGGAAGTAGTGATGATGATGGAGTAGCTGAGCTGGCATTACTAATGAACAGATTCAAAAAGTGGAACCGCAAATACAGAAATCCAGCTTTAAATCAAAAATTGATAAGCAAATTATTCAAAGCACTAAACAACCCAGAAGAGCGTGAGATCATCTGCCACAAGTGCAATAAACCTGGCCACATCAAGCCCAATTGTCCTCAGAATTGACACAACCAAAAAAAGAATTCAAAATGGAGAAGTTTGCAGCCACGTGGAATAAAAGCGACGATGATTATGAAAGCACTAGCAGTGAGAGTGAAAGAGCAGATTTGTGCCTACGAGGTAATATAATTGATAGCGATGATGACGAGCCAAGCGAGGTATATAAACTCACTCACTCAGAATTATTTATATATTTCCACGACGTAAATGGCTATTTTGAAAGACATAGGGAAAAATATGCCAAAATTGAATCACAAAGAGATAGTTTGATAGAATCAAATAAACAGCTTAATCAATTGGTTAAAAACAATCAAACTAAGAGCCCTAAGTGTGAAAAGTGTTCAACATTTGAAGATGAGATTAAAAAATCAGAAATTAAAATTAAATCACTTGAAAATGAAATTCCGATTTTGAAATAAAGTGGAAATACTAGAATAGAGAACTCTATTAAAATGCACACAATTATTGAATGAAAATGTATCTCCAAAACACAAGTCCAACAATTGTCTACAACTTTAGAAAAATTTTCCAGCGAGGAAAAATCACTATATGCTAATAGGAAAACAAAATGTCAATATTGATAGACAAGGACTTAGGTATATTCATTCTGAACATGTTAGAAACGAAATTAATCAAGTTAACTCAAAGTGCACAATTTGTGGAAAAACTGGACACAATCACAATATTTGCTGGTATAGACCCAAACATGTGAAAACCATTCCAATTTGGGTTTCAAAAGGCATGAATATAAAATCTCTCAAAGTTAAACAAATCTGGGTGCCGTAAGGAACATATATAAATAGTTTTGGATCCCCACAAAATTATTTTTCAAAAACTGTTGCCACCAATAACCATAGACCTATAAAAAAAATAGGCCACAAAAATCTTTTATTGTGTAGGATTGGTGGCAGGCTAAGGAACAACAATAGTGCTATCTGGATTCTGGCTGTTCCAAGTACACAACGTGCAACTTATAAAAGTTCCTTAGCCAAGTACAAAGGTGGCAAAATCAAAATGGGCAACAACGACAAATTATCGTAAAGGTAAAATAGGTAATGATACATTCATCTTGAACGATATATTTAATGTGATAATCTACACCCTAGTCTATTTTAATTCAGCCAGTTATGTGATAATAAAATAAATGATGATGTTGATTCTGACTTATTCTGATATGTTCTTATTTGACTTGTTCTTATTTTTGATTCTGATAGTTGGCCACTTATCTTTATATGCCAATAGTTATTGGACTAAGATATTGCAAGATTAGATAGATGATAAGAGATATTGTCTTGTATTAATTTTTGATGATACACGTGAATATATTTATAGATCTCACATGATGGTCACTGTTGATAAATTTGCACGATTAAATTCAAAAGAATTTCATTGTAAAAAGATTTTAAGGTATTTGTTGCAACTTCAAGGTCTGGCCTATGACATTAAATGAGTGATAATTTTAAGTGAAAGGAAAATTCAGATGCAGATAGCACCGGTAATGTAGTTGATAGAAAAATTACTAGTGGATCGTGATTTATGTTAAGACATACCGTAATTGCATCATTTTCAAAGAAAATATCTGCATATTTATCATCTCAAATATTTTTCAAATAGCAGACAATTTTCTTATAAAACCCTTCTAAAAAATCATTTTTTTGTTAATCTTGTTTCAGATTAGTCATTTTGGAAATTTTGATTTTATTTTAAATGACTGCATTAACTAATCTTAATCCCTACAGATTATCGAAAAGATAAATAGTGTTTGAAAAAGTGATGAGTGTTGATATTGATCATATATTATAATTTGAGACAGTATACTTAGTAAATTTCTTTAGAAATTTAAACAAAAGTTATAAAAACTTTTTGTTGGTAAAAATTCCATGATCATTTCTACTTCTATCATATATTTGTCGACCATAACTCATCAAAATCTAATATAGTATGTCAATATGTGGTATTTTAAACGGGAAATCGTTCAATTTTCATTTTATTATATTTTTAAGAAATAAAAACATCTAAAGTATTCACTCTCATTTAAAAATCCTCATGGTTATGCATGGGTGAATTACTTAGAATTTTTGAATATGTGCTTCCATGCTCATTTAAAAGTCCTCACGGTTATGCATGTATGGAACACATATCGAAATTGATTGATTAAATAGACAAGTCGATTCTAATCCCATTTAAAAGTCCTCACCGTCATGCGTGGTTAGAAGATACATGAATTCATTTTTTTAATTTTTTTATATAGAAATACTACTAATCTCATTTAAAAGTCATAACGGTTATGCATGGTTAGTAGATATCCAAATTCCTGATATAAATATACCACAAATAGGCACAACTATATGGTTTTATACGATGAAATCATCCCTATCATTCTAAAGTGGAATATGCGTCAAATAGAGTATTTATGTTTTTTGTTTGATTTTTTTATTGAAATTTAATATTTATATTCGATTGAGTTTAATGATGTATTAATGTCTATCACTTTCTCTCTATTTTTTAATACTATTACTCTTTTGCTGATTACAAAAGGGGGAGAGAAAAGTTAGGATTTTGGCAAATAAAGGTTAAATATTTTTTATTTGCATGTAGGCTAATTTGAATATTTATTTTCATGGATATATCAAGAGGAAGCTTTGTGTAGAGAGGGAGCATTCAAATAGGGGGAGCGAATTGAATGATCAAATGCATTTAATAAATTCAAAATCTTAAATATATGTTTTTTATCATCAAAAGGGGGAGATTGTTGAATATGCAAGTATATGATTTTTGTTTGATGATAATAAACATATATATTCAGTAAAATGTTTTTGTTAATGTACTATTTTATTTTCATAGAATTAAATAAATATTTGCAGAATAAAATAAATAACACAATTTTAATTCAAATAGATATTTTATTCAAATAAATATTTATTACAATTTTGAATAGTACAAATTTGAGCTCTCACTATATACACAATTTTCAAACAATACAAATTTGACCACATCCAAATTTTTATTTACATTAGCACCACACTACATATCACTCATTCACTCGTATTTATCTTCAACTCCATTCCAGATTCAATCTAGCATCTAAGCTATCTGCAAAAATATACACTGACGCGGTAAAATTGAAAATGAAATATTTTTGCAGTGTAAAATAAAATGTAATTTTGAAAATATTATTTTCCTCGGTTATTTGGATCGTTCGTCATCATTTAATTTTGAATTCATCATATACGAAAAGCTTGTGACATGCACAGTGTATCACTGTACATGCCACAAGGACGTGCACACCGATATACACTTGATAAATCTACAGGGATAGGTGAGCACAAGGTCAAACTCAAACAAAAAGCCGGGTTCAACTCAAGTGAAATACACATAAAATCACGACACGAGCACAAGGTCAAACCCGAGCTTTAAAGCTAGATTCAACACAGATGTAGTCCAAAAATACAAGAACAATATGAACAAAGTCAATGCAACAGTGGTGAACCATGAAGAGAACAAGACTGCATCAAGTAATCAAGTCAAGCAGACTGTACATGAAGGTAAACTCAAGTAGAACAGTTAAAACAAATGTGGTCGAGACAACTGAGTTGGATATGCTACAAGTTCAACATGACATATGTATATATATACATGAACCAGTGCAATCAACCAGAATAATGAACCAACAACACATATACATATACAGGAATGCAGTGTTCGAGGCTGAGACAAATTCAAGCACCAGACTTTACCAAGACTACAATGTACACAAATGAATGCAACTTCGACATATAACATGAATATGTACGATGGGTAATGCATAATGAAGACTAATAGGCACAAATCGACAATAATTCAATATGCATATCATATATACAACAAGCTCCAGATGGTTCACAAGTGGTGCACATGTCATGAACAAACCAACACAGTGCAACTTTAAACAATAAAATGGTCAGGAGCTACCCAGACTTGAGCACACATGGAGTCCAAGACAGTCAGGACATACATGTAAACAAAACCAAGATTCAAGTAAAACACTACAACATGCATTATGTAGACAATGTCAACAAGACCCGACATGTATGAATTCGAGCTCAAGCAAATATCTAAAGCTCAAAGACACAAATGAAACTGGTCAAAGAAATATAACTTCAATAGAGACCACATGATACAAACCGAAGTTTTGCTAGAAAGCATACAAAGTGTAAACCCAAACCAACATGTACAATATACAAGCACATAGCACCTACGGTCAGGAATCAGTCAAGGAGCATATAAATGTCAAACTACAAAACAGTAATGTAACTACCAGACCAGTAACCAATGCAATCAACTGAGAGATGTATGGATATACACAATGCAACAATAGGTTTTAGTGGACCACAAAGACAACTGCACCTCAATATCAAAGTAACCAAAGTCAACAGAGGAGATATCATATACATGGGGATACAAATGCACATATATACAACATGAACCAAAAAGACAAGTGAACAGGAAGTGGTACGAGACTGAACCAGACGAATGCAATTGAATTCAAGTGAATGGAAACAACAAGTGATGCATCAGTGAAACAACTCAATATATAAACAATATATGCAGTGCATAGTGCAAACGACCGGAGTCAATACCAAAACAATACTGCACACATACGTGGAGTAATACAACATCTGGAAGCATGTTTTGCAATTCAAATAAAGTGGCCGAAGTTAAAGGGAACAAAGATAAATCAACATCGTCACAGCAAAGATCAAAATCATGATAGCCAAGAAAAAGAACCAATTCAGAAATCAACACAGTGTTAATCAAGTAAACAAAATATACGAATTGAACAAGTCAGAAAAATCATCAGCATTCAAGCAAAATCAAGTGGTCAAGAAAAATCATTAGACGAATTTGTATGAAATATACGAACGAAAATATAGGAATTCGAATCCTATAAAACCCAATCATCGTCGGGCGTAAAAATTATTCAAGTTCAAGTAACAACAGAGCAGAATCAATAACTCGAATCACCGATTGAGTTCAAGCAAACTAACGAGTAAAGCAAAAGGCATAAATTACATACAGAAGTTAAAATTGAACTCGATCGAGAAGCCGTCGTGTGCAACCCAAAGAGACAGTCTATTGGCAAAGAAAACCGTATATAGTTCAACCTTCAATCAACTACATAAGTCGACGGTTTCAACAAATTCATTAAACCCTAATTTTCATAAAGAGGAACGAAGACGAGCTGCCATTTTCACCAAGCAAGGAAGCGGGCCGAAGGAATAAAAGAAAAAGGAGAATAACTTTTTATTTGTTATCAGGTCAACTTTTAAATTGTTATTGGGCTTTAGTTAAAATTAGGGTTTATTATTTTTTAATTGCTTTTGAATTTGTATTTTCCTTTTAAACTTTTGTAATTTCTAGTCATGTGACTAGGGCACGGATTACGGTGGTGTAGTTCGGGAATTCGCAACTCAGTGGCTGAGTTGTGGCAGGGTTTTGTGCATAAAGTTAAGGTTAGTCGATAGCGGGTGTCGCGAGTTTACATGTGTAAGAGTCTGACTAAGTAGAAACCTTGGAGGCAGCACGTAGCCAGGGTTTTACCGAAGCTGGGTAAATCTGTGTGTTCTATTTCTGCATTTATTATTCTGCTACTGTCTGTGCTGCTATTATTCTGTTATATCTGAGTTGAAATTATTTTATATAAACTTCCGCAATAATTTTTATAATTAATAGTATCACCCTATTCACCCCTTCTAGGGTGAAGTCGACCCTACAGTCATCACCCATATAGAAACACTATATCAGAAATCATTGAATTAATACAAAATGGGTTGATCACACATATTTAGAAAACATCATAATATCAATAATGAGATATCCTCATGTGAAGTCAGGCAGTAATGAAGCAATGTCCATAATCTCTGTCGGTCTCATATTATAAAGTACCTTATCAAATCAATAAAATCAATAAGAAAGATTTGAGCCAGATCATAACAATATTTAAATACAACCAATAAAAAGTAGGTCGTCTGTTTGTAAAGGATAGCCTGTTTACCTAAGAAGGATATGAGGTTGACCATACTCCAGACATGGTCTCAGGTATAATCTCATATATACATAGTATATGTCTATTTACCACCTACAAACATATACATACACTATAACCAGACAGAAGACTGACAATACATCTGCTTGCTTTAAGAGCCAGTCATGGTCCATATAACACGATTCCTACGTTCATCGGTTACCATCACCTCTCCCTTCTCGGTATCACAACAATTATCCACCATAGGCTTAACAATGCGTAGCCTTTTCGACCATGAATACTGACATGTGCTCTTATGGCAACTAGCTACCGGCCTATGCGACACAAGGAGCAACTAACTCTAGTGATGCACATCAAATATAATACAACAACAATAGTGTGGTGGATCGGGGGCGTGGCCTTCTTGATCAGGCCACCAGGATGGATACTGGCCAATCTAGTTCACTTTCAAAACATATAGGGAGCTAGACAAAGGTAGACAGACACATAATGTACATAATATGTGGCTAACAAGTAGCCTTCATAAATGCTCACCGCAGCGAGTCGCACACAACATACCCCCGTATGAGTGCCATCTTTGAGCATGGAATAATTGAATAGATAACACAACAGCGCCTCACACCACCCCGTGTTACTAGTCCATTTATTAAATGCTCACACTCACACTCGCTCCTTAGATATTCTATATAATGAGTCTAAAAAATAATCGAAAATGTGTTATCGAAATTCCCATATTAGACGGTATCATCCAACCTTTATTCAGGTTTCTTACCATATGCCATCACTTTATCATATTAAAATAATCATCTAAATCGATATCAATGGTGAATCACACATATCATCGAAATCTATATAAAGTAGATAAGAAACCAGAAACTAATATAAAAATAGATTATTTAAATAAATATAATTATCGAATTGATACTTAGTAATGAAACAATCAAAAAATATAATTATATATAACAAAATAAATACTAAAGGACGAATAATTAGTACATATTCTAGAATTAATTAAATAATTATCTAAACTCGGATATAATTTAATATTAAAAATAAACAACTAATTTCCCTGGTCTTATATAAAATTAGTTGATTGTTAAATATTTATTAATAACATTAGAAATCTCATTTTAAATCCCTATAATAGTTTATAATATGAATATTACATATAAAATTATTTCATAATTTTATATAATCAAATATTATTTTTAAATAATATTATACTACCTAAAACAATTTGATCTATTCAAAATCGATTGAATATCATTTGGAAAGAATAACATCTTATTCTAAATTTCTATAAATGTATATTAGTATATTGTCCATGCTTGCATTTATAACATGGAGGCACCTAACATTTCGTTATATAAATGTACATATCATATGAAAACCTGAAAACATTACATGCAAAGTTTATAAAAACAAAATCTTAAAATGCTAACATACCAAAATATAAATGAAAGGTTAACATTCATTATATTATAATATATATT
The DNA here is from genome assembly GCA_030765085.1 of Allium cepa. Taxonomy (NCBI): domain Eukaryota; kingdom Viridiplantae; phylum Streptophyta; class Magnoliopsida; order Asparagales; family Amaryllidaceae; genus Allium; species Allium cepa. The sequence continues at coordinate 1,045,874,293 of CM060929.1, forward strand.
ACGATATGTGGTCATGAAAGCATCCAGTAATAAACTCAAAACACACATTAACAAAAACTTGTAAACAAGCACACTTGTATATACACAACCACACACACATTACTTGTATATATAGGTTTACAAACGCGCACACTATGCATGAACCCACATAATTAAACAACTTACGCATAAAGCACACCCCCATTATTGTAATTCCACACACACATATACAAACTCACACACTACACACACAAACACACACACTGCCAACCCTCACACACACAACAACACACATTCACACAAGAATGCACACACATATAAGAACATATACGCATCTGCACTCACATACAAATACACACTGACACAAGCACCACTGTATATGTACACATGAGATTCACCACCAGTGCAGTAGTTGTCCATGACCAGTCCACCAATCATGAATGGCCTAGAGCAACCAAGCTCCAGGTCGTGCCTCCTTTGATCAAATCAATCCTTTTTTCCATCGTTACATCATTAATTCAAAGCATATACACGATTACCATCTAAACACCAATCCAAACAATATAAATCTCATGAATTATTGGTTAAAACATAGGTTTTGTGAGTTAATACACTCATCGGAAAGTTGAACACATCCTCTTCTTCTTTTTTGTACATACACCGCTCACTATAGTAGCCACTAGAACTCGATTCACTACTCCATACAGATGCACATGATCATGAAGAAGCATATATTCAAGTTTGAAGATTTAATATAATTTATTGAATTTGATTTTTATTTTTAAAGTGGTGAAAGTTGATCTAATTTGCTTCAGGTGCAAGATGGATTTACAGGGGAAAGATTTGCATGAATAAATTTGAGAGGAAAGATAATTCTAATAATTGGGCTTGGGTACTAGAGTTTGTGCCAAGGAAATGAAAGTGTGTATATGTATATGTGTGTGTATTTGTATTTCTTTTACTTTTAAAATTAAGTTCCATTCCATTTAAATAAATATAAGATTTCATTTCAAAATAACTTCTTTTACATATTAATATTATATTTCAATTACAATACTATTACAAACATTATTTATATACTTCTGACTTATCTAAATTCAATTACCTTATTTCAAAATTTAATTCCTTTTATTAAATAACCTTAGAAACAATTTATCAAATAATTTCTTAAACTCTATTATAATCACTAAATTACTATTATTAACTTTAGTTAATTATTACTTAAAAATCAGGTTGTCACAGACCCCCCTTAACAAAATTGCATCCTCGTAATTTCCCATAACGAAAAATCTAACAAACCAATTATATTAAACTTAATCATGTTATTTAAATTTATTTTAAATTTCAAAACAGTTACCTAAAGAAAATTACGTTACAAATTCTCAAAACTCTTCATTTTAAGTATTTTTTTTCAAATATCATATATATATATATATGTGTGTGTGTGTGTGTGTGTGTTATTTCCAAAATTTCATTTCATTGTAATTCAAACATAATTCAAATTAAATTTCTTTTCAGTAAACTTCAAAATATTTTAACCAAAATCATAATCTTGTTTATAAATTTTTATTAATATCTTCTTTTTCTATTTAATAAAAAGTGTTTTGATGTATTTCTTAATTTCAAATACTTCAAATCACAAAAATTAAGTTTAACTACTATTTTGAAAACTTTTTTCATAAATCGATATATTTATTATTTTAAATTATATCACAAAGTTACCAAATATATACAATTAGATTCCCAAATCCTCAAATACTATAAAATAAACTAATATTGCCTCGCCATCTACCATTGTGATTACCAATATCAATTGGCTACGTCATTGATATAATCAATAGTGCCTCGCTAATATCACAGTTGTGCACTGATATCTAATGACCGCAACTGTCACTGAAAGTACATACTAACATATAAAATATCCTTTACAAATATAAATTTTAAATACACTTTTACCAAGATAACTGACTCTCTATAAACTATTATTTCAAATATTCCACACTTCTTCAAATACTTAAATTTTATTCAAAATATCTACTATGATTAAAAAAAATTGTGTTCAAGTGTATCGTTCAAGTGTTTAAGAAGCTCTATCGAGTACGTGTGCAACTACATCGACCACATTGACCAAAATCCTTAACACACTCAACGAAAAAGTTAACACAATTTTACTCCCAAAAATATCTACAAGTATTACTTTCACAAATTATTTAATGTACTTACAATATATACTTTCTAAAAGATTTCAAATTAAAACATTCACTTGACTTCCAAAATCAAATAATAATAGTAATCGATATTTGGAAATATTATATCTTTACTTCTATCAAACACATGATAACTTAAAACATTTGCAAATTACCTTTAATTACCATCATAAATGTAAATTTACTTTATAATAAACCATTTCAATAACATTTTCATGATATCAAATAAACACCATTCTTATTCATTTATAATAAATATAAATCAATGTTAAAATTCAGTCCAAAACAAAGTAAAATGCAAATAAATTTCAATATTAAATTCATTACCAGCAAATTCAAATTGTTAAACAAACATAAGAAACAAAAAAATATACCTATGGGAAACTAATATGTAGATTTTCCTGCTATGCACTCTGATCAAAATCATATAAAAATCCAATTACAATACCAAACCACCACAACGCAATACAAAACTATCCAAAATCACAAATACAAACATACTAGTAAGACTACCTCCTTTCGTCCTTGTTACTCCAACCATTTTATAATTCATATTTGAAAAATAAGAAATTATTTATATATTCAAATACATATATATGTAAAGCCACAAATACTCCCCTTTGATGATTACCCCAGTAATCATCCTATATTTATATAATATTATCTCTTATTATAAAAAAATTCCCAATAGTCCCAAGGGTCACGGACCCTAAGCTCATCCAAGGTCTCGACTCGCATCTCTTATATACGATGTATTATTCTAAACCTACTCTGATACCATTTTTGTGAAAAACCCACCTCTATACATATAGTATCGAAGAGTATAACATAGTAGTATTGTCAGATTATATGGAGAATAAGGCTTTATGGGGTACCCACATGAATATTCCCTTGAAGTAATACTGGTATGTATTAAAACATCAAATAAATAACTCATCTAGACGTATATTGTATCAGTACAAAGAAATAAATATGCGTGCCACCAAGGCAGAATAATGCATAATATACAGTGAATAATGGAGAATACAGAGTCAATCGTAGCAATAATATATAATATCTAATACAATGATGTCATAAGGGTACAACTCGTCTCAAATGTCAAATATCTATATATAATATGTTAAACAATCAATATACAACTCACTGACAAAAATATACAATAAATCAAGGTCACATAAATTTCATACAACATCGCAATATATGTCTCCTCTAAGCCCACTAAACAAATTCTAGGCATGTCGTCCCTATGCCTGAAGTGTGTTGGACTGACCCAAGTATTACATAAATAACACACGGGTCAGCTATGTCTAATCATGTATAATAATATTGGTAACATAGAGTAGACATGAAAAAACAACATAATACTCAAACATAGATAATTAAATCACCAGATAACGAGTCAAATAATGCATATAAATACAGTAATGAATGCATTGAATATGTCTATAATACCATAAATAATCATCAAGGTATCACATCATCCAAATATATAAAATCCATATGAAACAATCAGTACTAATATCAAAAGATGTCATCACCTATATAGATCACCAAATCAGAAATGAAACAGCTCGTAAATCCGTTCCCCTTGAGTCAACACTATTCTACCTCAATTAACTCAAGTGGAACAGAAACACAAACCATTAAGGTTAAAGAAGAAGAGATAGAAGAAGAAGAAACTAAACAGTATCAGAGTCTCACAATCGCAGCGGAATAAAATATAATAGTAAATAATAGATATTTACACAAAATGAAACTATATCTGTTATATACATCATATCATCAAAGTATCTCATACAAACAATATTTACCAGTCAGACAATCATACAATCATAGCTGCGGATATGTATATACTAGTACGGATAATACGTCACGGACTCCAACTCTTCTCCTGCTCCATAGCATCCTGTCCTGAACATATAATACTCGGTCTAACCCGAGCATTATAATGAAATAACACCCGAGTCGGTCTGGAATACCAGCTGATAATAATGCATCCAAATTGATTATTAAAGTTTTAAAAATCCTTGAAAACAAAAGCATCTTGTAAGACCACGCCACAAATAAACATGTCGGGTTTTTACCTTACGATAGCTAAAACACCTTTTTATAGAAATCCTCTGATATTATAATAGGGTCTATATACAAATACTTATTAAATAGTCGAAATCGTTACATTACTAAATTCGAGCTACTAGCCATAGTGTGGGTAATACAAACAAAACTCGTAAAAAGCTCGTAGGGAGAATGGATTTCCAACAATGACTAGGCACTGGGTACCACCTGTCACAGTACGTGGTCTAGATCACAGTACCGAGGAGTACGCCCGCTCCCCTGCAACACAAGATCGAAACCATCCCTTACTGGACAGTTCCGAATAAGATCACCCCGCGGTTGGGATCAGCAACCGCACCACTAAGCCGAAATAAAAAGGGACATCTAGACAGGGATGACCTTACTCTCAAGTGGGGGCTACCCACTAAGCCTTGCTGCATAACCCCTGATTTTCAGTCATTCCCGGTTGATAAGGCTTGAGTCTAAGCATTACCTTTTAGAACGTTTCTCTTAGAATGCCCATCGCCCACCTGATGATGTTCCGAAAGCATTCATCCATACAAGTCCGTCCCGGGTTCGAACGGAACCGAAGGCACTACTCCTACTACATCCATTTTGGAAATATCCTCAGGATTAGTAGCGACTAGCCCTTGCACTTCACTGCTCCATCTTCGACTCCGAGCACGTTTTTCCCACGAAACGTACAAACCGGATTGATGTGGTTTTCGAGAAATAAATCTCGATCCCGGTCCCTTTGAAACGATCAACGCATTTGTCCAATATTGATAGTCGGTGATTTAACTATCAATTAACATTCACAAACATCCATCACACAATGAATAATTGCCCACATTATTTATTTCCTCAAAATATCTTTACGAGATATAATTCCATTTTCAAAACCCCTTTGAAACACTTTTCAAATCCAATTCTTATTATGGAATAGATTTCCAAATCTTTACTTCCTCTGAAAACATCCAAGTACCAATATTTAAGGTTTAAAATAATTTAAATACTTTATTCTTGAAAATACGTTAAAACATTCATAATAAAACTTCTTACATACTTGATCTAAAATATATATTTATACTTTTAAAAATATCTCAAATAAAACTGCTTAATAAAATATAAACTATTATCTTTAAGATAAAGTTAAGTCATACTAAATTTTAAAATAAAGTTGTGAAACTCTATACAATTTCTAATTAATACTTAGATTGATTATCTTTAAAATAAAACCATTTTTATTATAACATCAAACTCTAACGTTTCAAAAATCTATTTTAAAAATGTACTTGGCTTTCAGGGAAATACATTTCCATCTTAGAATAACCAAAGGATTCTTTTTATCAATCCAACATGATTTTCCCAAATCAATTTATGTTCATCCCATAAAATTCTTTCCATACTTTAAAAATAGCTCCTTTAATTTTAAACACGTTGCTATTTCCTGAAAATCATTTTCAGACATACGTTTAAAAAATTTAAATAAAACTTCTAGAAATCATTTAATTGAAAATAATACTTAAGGAAATATATAGGGTTTCCTAAGTACTTTAAATGAAATTTAAACTTTTAAAATAAGGTTATTAAATCAAATATTCATATTAAAATTTCCTTTTGAAAACTTAATACTACTTTACTTCTTTTAAAATAATTAAATACCATAATTACTTAATCAAATATTTGATTTCATTCAAAAACATTTTAAAATAATATTTCTTTCTAAAAATATTCTAGACATATTTAACTGCAAATTTATATTTGAAAGCTTTCTTAAAAACAAAATACAAATTTCCAGGAGAACGCACACTTCCCATTTTTTTAAAAATAAATCTCGCTTTTATTTTTAACAATTCTCAATTCCTTTCCAAACCATAAATTCAACACTTCAATTTATCAACCAACCACTTGATTTCAATTCCCTTTAAATTATTTACTTAAGAATGTATTTAATTCCCCTTTAACCCAATTCAGTTATTTATATTTAAATTCTCAGGTGGTCTTTTCCAAATCATAGCACAACACAATTAAATTTTCAATTTAATCTATCACAGCATATAAATAGAGCATAACATAACAGGATCTAAACAATTTATCACAGAATATAAACAGATTTCTATTTGTGAGGGATCCAGTTGGATCTCTCCAACCTGTTTCCCTGCATCCACAGATATTAGCACAACAACATCTATCAATTCAATCATATTCAACCAATCAAGCAATCATTCAATTAATGATTATTAAAAATTAACTAATATTCCAGATGTGAGTGAGTTAAACTCACCTTGAGTTTGACGAGCGTTTGAGTTTTAAATTAAATCAAACCGCGTTCGATTTAACCTAAATTCTCGCTAGTCCAAATCACTTCCGGATCTGCGCTGCAGTGTAGAGTGGGTCGTTGCGATTCCTGCGTCGCCAGTATCGTCGAAATCTGACAACGTATGAAACATATATGAATTTTTAAAGTTTGAATAAGATTTATAAACAAATTTTCCTTTAATTTTAAATAAAATTACAACCAACAAATCATGACCATGCATCAACTTACAAATCCAGGCCGAAGCTTCATCTTCTCTTGCGCGTGTTACAGGTTCCAATCGAACCCACTATCAACCATCTAGGGTTTGCCGCCGCTCATAACACGAACATCGAGAGTTCATCAAACCACCGTCGCACGAAACGTCTCGGCCACCTCTACCCATGCCCAGCAAATTACGAAACTCGGCTATGCCCGCATCTCGAAATACGCACTCGAACCACGCACGGTCGCGGTCAAATTCCCAGCAATCCACCCCACCATATACGATCGTAGCCGTTCATATTGTAGAGCTCAACGAGCTCTATGATTTTCGTTTTGGAAGTTTTAGAATTCATCGAGTGGATGTGGAGATAAAAGAGGGAGAAGGCGATAGTTTTTCGGCCATTGAACATAAGAGTGGTGGCTCTGAAGGCAATTAGGGTTTCGGCCCTAATTCAATATATATAAAAACCTTTAATTATATTATTTTAATATTAAAATCATTATAAAGCAACTTTATCAAACGAACTCCAAACAACGCGTGCCGACAGGCGTTCCTAAGGTTTTACCTATGTTTCGAACACAATGGAACATGATTTGGAGGTTAATTCGGTCGTATACGCGAGTTACGGAAATAAACGATCAATTTTAATTTAAATCGATTAAAGTATTTTCTAAGCGTTTTAAGCTGTCGGGGTCAAACGACAACTCCGATTGCTACGAAAATTGAAATCCGATAATAACTAACTATTACGGATCCAGTGGAACTAGTTTCGTCGAATTCCAAAATTATGCCCCGGAAGGCTATTTTAACTCGTCGATTAAATCGAGCGATTTCCAAAATCGTCGAAATCACTTAAAATTTCACTTTTAAAACTTTATTAACTCTGTTACAAATCGTATAAAATTTATATTCCCATTAGAAATCACTTCGATTCAGAAATAATCAAAATTTGATTATTTGCATTATTATATTATTAAATTCCATTATTAAATTAATATAAAATTCCAAATTCAATTTATCAGCTTCTAATTTTATCCAACAGTCCAATATTACAATTCAAACCCAAATAGACTTGAAATAAATTTTAGAACCTATTTTTTATACCTATTTACACCCAGAATCACTAATTATCCCAATTCTAATATTAAATTATTATTATTTAAATTTCAGTTTCATTCCTGTATTTAAAATTTAACTAATTCTATTAATTTAACCAAAATCTTTTTATTTCAAAAATCAAATTATAATTCATATTCGACATTTAAAATGAATTAAATGTTCAAATTTGACGACCCATGAATCATACATATCTTGAAATTATCATCCAAAACTAGAAATATCAATAATGAGATATCGTCAAGTGAAATCAAGCGGTAACGAAGAAATTCCTACAATCTCTATCAATCTCTTATTATAAAGTACCATTATGAAATCAAATAAAATCAATAAGAATGATTTGAGCCGGCTTGTAACAATACTCAAATATAACCAATAATAAGTAGGCCGTTTACCTGTAAAGGATAGACCGTCTGCCTATAAAAGATAAGCCATATATCTTGGAAGGATACAGGGTTGACCATACTCTAAACACAATCTCAGGTATAATCTCTTCTCGATATAGCATATGTATATCTGCCACCCACATACATATACATGCACCGGAACCAGATGTGAAACTGTCAGCATGTCTGCTTGTGCCTGGAGCCATATGTGATCCATATGACATGACTCCTGCAGTCATCGGTTACCATTACCCTTTCCCTCTTGGTATCATGACAATGATCAACCATAGGCTAGACAACGCATAGCCTCTTCGGCCATGACTACCAACATGTACCCCTATGGTAACTGAGACTGGCTTATATGACACAAGGGGAAACTAACTCCAGTGTTGCACATTAAATATAATATAACAACAATGGTGTTACGGATCGGGAGCACGACCTCATTAACATGCCGCCATGTAGATATTGGCCAATCTGGCTCACTTTGAAACATAAAGGGAGCTGGATAATGGTAGATAGACACATAACATACATAATATGTGACTAACAAGTAGCCTCCATAAATGCTCACTACAGTGAGTCATACATAACATAAACCTACATGAGTGTCATCCACATGCAAGGAATAACTGAATAAATACCACAACAACGTCCCATACCATCACGTGTTACTATTTCATTTATTCAATGCTCACGCATCATGCTTGCTCCTTCGATATTCTATATAACGAGTCCAAAGAATAACCGAAAAAGTGCTACCGAAAGTCCTATACCAGATGGTAACATCAAACCATTTATTTAAATTTCTCATCACACAAAATAAAATAATTAGAAATCATACAAAAATATGTCATCACCATATCATATTAAGTTCATCATCTAAATCGATATCAATGGTGAATCACTTATGTCATCAAAATCTATATAAAGTAGATAAGAAATTGGAAATTGAAAACTATATAAAAATAGATTATTCAAATAAATATAACATTGAATCGATACTTAAAAATGAAACATTCAAAATATATAATTACACATAATAAAATAAATACAAACGATGAATAATAAATACGTATTCCAAAATTAATTAAATAATTATCTAAACTTAGTACAATAAATAACTAATTTCCTAGTACACTTAGTTGATTATTAAATATTTATTTATGTAACGACCCAGAATTTTATTTAATTGAAATTTGAATATTTAATTAATTTTAAATATTTATAAGTAAATTTATAAGTCAAATAAATTTTTATTTGAATTTTTGGATTTAATTGGATTATTAAATCGATAATTTAATATGTTAAATTATGGAAATAATTAAAAATCGAGTTAAATATGATTATAAATGATTTGTAAAATTTTATTTAATCATATGGAAGTTAGAATGATATTTTAGAACTTTTAAAATCGAATTAAAAGTTAATTTGTGAAAATTGAATATTTTAATATTTTATAATCGACTGTAAAATAGTCAATTTTTGAACAGTCTCAGAATTGAACGAAACCAGTTCCATTGGATCCGTAATAGTTAGTTATTACCGGATTTCAATTTTCGTGTCAATCGGAGCTATCGTTTGATCGTGGCAGCTCGAAACGCATCGAATTATTTTTAATTTAAATTTGGCGAGTCAAAATAGCCATTTTTCAAAAAGTCTCGGATTTCGACGAAACCAGTTTCATCGGATCCGTAATGTGATATTATTGTAAGGTTTCAAATTTCAAGTCAATCGGATTTACCGTTTATCCGGTACAAATTAAAACGCCTAGAAATCGAGTTAAATCGGTTTAATTTAAATTGAACGTTTTCAGCCATAACTCGCACATACTTCCGAATTAGCTTCCGAAACCTGTTCCATTGTGTCCGGAACGCGGGATAAACCCTAGGTACGCTGGTTACGGCGTCTAAATCGGAGTTCGGAATTCCCGGGATGAATAGTGTTTACGCTAGCTTTTCTTATAAATAGACATCATTCTAAAAATAAAAAAAATAAAAAAAAAACCCTAGTTACAAAACACGGCCGCCAGTATAGAGTTCAATGGCCAGTATTGTTCCAATTTCTCCTCTTAATTTCTCTTGATCTATGAATAATTAGCAAATGTGTTTAACTGTAAAGTGGTAGAGCGTCTCGAGCTCTTCAAATCCATACGGATTTGATGATGTTTGGAGCTGTGTGGTGGTCGTGGGGGAGCCACGAAGGCAGGCCGTTCGGCCTCGTAGTGCGTGCTAGGGGGGTGACCGAGTGCTATGGTATTGGGGGCGGTCGTAGGGGATGCAGGGGTCGTTCGAATGGAGGTGAGATGATGGGGTTTCGGCAACGTTTGGGTGGTGAGATTTCGAACCCTAATGGAAGGATATGGGTTCGGCTTCTTCAGGGAGCACGAACGAAGATGAAGAAGGAGGGGAACGCTAGGATCTGTTGCAAAAGATTTTGGACGGTGGTGATGAGTAGAGGGTATTAAAATATAAAAATTTATGTTGAAATTAATTATTAAATCGCGTACAAACTTCAAAAATTCATATCTTTTTCATACGAGGTCGAAACCGCGCAAACTCAGTTGCGTTGGAATCGTATGGACGAGCACTACGCGATGGAGTTGGTTTGGAGTCGTTTGGAGTTAGTGAGAATTTCGGGTAAAATTAAACGCGCGTTTAATTTTATTCGAAATAAAAGCTAAAACGGATTTAAAACCAAGGTGAGAACTTCTCACTCAATCGAATCAGTTTCGATTTTATTTTAAATAGTTAGATTTAAAATATTTGAATGCATGTTTGAATGATGATTATTATCTATTGATTGTTAAAATAGACATTATACGCCGTTAGTAAGCGGATGTTATTTAATATAAACATATACCGCGAATATTTCATAAACAGTGAAATTGGTATTATATATAATATCAATATATATATATTGGCATATGTATATATTGCAGTTGTTGATTTCCCGCATTTTTTTGTTTAGCGGATGAGACCCTATTACGCCGTTATTAAGCGGATAATATTTATTAAGAACATATACCGCGATAATTTCGTACTGGAGCGAAATTGGTATTGTGCTAATGTTTTTGGATGCAGGAAACAGGTTGGAGGGATCCAACTGGATTCCTCAACAGTATTTATTTAATTTCAGATATTTTGATATTTGATTGATTATCATATCGATATATGATGGATCGTTGTAGTCGTGATTGACTATTTGGTATGTAGCATCATTGGACCCAGATTTTGGGATTTTAAAATGATTTTAAAAGTGATTTTGAAAACATACTATATTTTTGGGATTGATCCATTATAAATAAGTAAACGTTATAATTTTTAAAGTTATAAAAATTATGGTTTTTGTGAAATATAGTTAAAAAGCTGATTTTTAGAAATACGGTTAAAAAACTGATTTTTGAGAAATATGAACCAATGATTTTATAAAATAGTTTAAACTGGATTTTTGAGTTTATTATTAAAAGTTTGAATATAAGATTTATAAAATATGATTATTTTATAAATCAAGAGAACGGTGAAATTTTAAAGGAATTTAAAGACGTTTAAAAGAATAATATAAATTAATTTATATTAAGAGATTTATAAATGGATATTTATAAATTGAATTATGGACATTATAAAACGAGTTTTTATAAGTGTTTGAATGTAGTGAAAATGAATTTCCTAAATGAATGAAATTTATGAAATTATAAACTGTGAAGTTATAAATGAAATTTTATAAGCAATAGGTTTATAAAATTTATAAAGTTATCGAAAGAATAAATTTTGGATAAATAAACAATCTTATAAGTTAAGATTAATAATTTGGGAAGTTAAATGAACGATTTTGTAAAATAATCGTTTTATAAGTAATTAACTTATAATGTGAACGTTTAGTTTATAATTTAGTTATAAACTGGAATAGGTTAATAAAGGAATTTATAAAAAGGAAGTTTTTATAAATAAATAAATATGGAATTTATAAACGTTGTTTTATAAATTCGCAAACGACTTATTTTGATAAGTTAATTGTTATAACCTATTAATGGAGTTATATTCACGTTGTAAACAGTGAATAATCCTTTAAGTTAAAAAGAATAGAAATAATGGAATTTGTGAACATGGTTTATTCACGTTTTTGAATAGTGAATAACACGTTAAATAAAATGTTTTGAAGGTGATGTTTTAAATAGAATTAAAACGATCTAACGATGGCTTAAAACATGTTGAGATTCGAAACCATAGATTTCAACATTTATTGTTGAAATAGACGTTTTCGAGAAATAAAAGGAAATGTGGACTATAACACTGTTGTTATAGTAAATGATTTCCGAAAGGAAATGTTTTGTATAGTATTGGGATTTATATATCTATTTTAATTTCGAATCCCTATACTAGTGATTTTGGGTTGTCGTAACGATGTTTTACGCAACATTCGTTTTGGCCCAAGTCAATATGTTTAAGTGAATAATTTCCTTAAAGAATGAAATATATACTTAATTCGATTTAAGTATATTGAATATTTTCTAAGTGTTGAAAATAAAAGATTGTGAATTACTTATTTAAATAAGTATGGAAATGTTTTCCAATGTGAAGTGAATATAGAGAATTTATCCTTTTGAAGATAAATTGAAAATGAATAAATTGAAATCGTATATGCACGAATATTTTGAAATATAAATTCATTATGGAATTTATATGTGAAAAGTGAAATTGGTTAAAAATAAATATTGATTTATTTTTGAAGTGTTGAAATTTTATATCTTGTAAAGATATTTTGGAAATGTAAATAATTTGGAAAATTATTTGGAATCTGGTGATGTATGCATATCCATTGATAGTTCAATAGCCGACTATCAATATTTCCCTTTGAATGGGTATTTGATGTGAATTGATTGAATTTGAATGCACACTTATTTTTGAATAAGCGCTCACTATTCGGGTTAACCGGGAAAGGACCATGGGGTCGTATAACCCACTCCGAATATGTGATACGTCGTTGTGAATTGCATTAAAGATCGGTGTTGAAGACCGGTATTTGCAAGAGTGATAGGATGAACTATCGATTGACTCTGCACCGAGTTGCTCCGGTATTGAGTTCTCCATATGTGATGGTGAATCCGATCAGGATTGTGAATATCCGGATTGCAAGGACTTCTTTGTAAGTGCCTTCGGTTCTGTTCGATCCCGGAACAGACTTGTATGGATTGTATGCCTGACATTACAATTTGAGATATAAAGCCGATTTCTTTCAAATATATTTCTGTTGGTGGCGGAGAATTGATTCTTTGCTTAACACCCTTCTTTGAGACGTACGAGCTCAAAGGTTATATAGTTGAAGTTATCAGCGATATATCCCATTTTGGTAATGTGACATGCTGAGTGATGCTGAAATGATCATTGTGTTGATTATTTGTGATAGGATCATTTATTTGATCGTCTATCTTAGTGATCATTGTGTTGATCATTTATTGACCCAAAGCATGGCTTTTGTATAAAGTATGTTTTTGTGGACGTGAATTCGTCGAGCCTCACATCCCGGAAATGGTCAAAACAGGAAAGATGCGGCAAGGTTATTAGGGGTTGCTGTAGCTCCCCTTAGGGTATGTGCATTTCCTTCTGGAAAGGGGTGGTATCATGGTATGGAGCCCAGATACTTACTCATGTTGAAAACACTTTATGATTGTGTGAATTGGATATCGAGCGCTCGGTTGAAAAGGTCCTAAAGGACCGGGGAATGGCGTGCTCGTGTCAGTAGTTACCCAGTTAGGGGTAACCCGGCCTTGTGTTGGCAGAGTTCCGGTTTGGTTCTCGGGGATGTCTTTCCAGAGGCATTCTCAGTGGCAATGGGAAGTTCCTTGGCCTGACCATTTGTTGGAAATCCAAAGAAACAATACGAAACTTGTACGGTTTTAGTTGTAGAACCTGCCATTTAATATGGTAGCTATTAGTAGGCATAATATAATGGTACCTATGCTGGCTAAGATTTATATTCTACTTTCGAAATGAATTTTTCCTACACTATGCACTAATAATAATATCAAATGCTCTTTTTAAATGCGTATCAAGCATGTTTGACTAACATAAGAAGAAATCTTCTCCAAGTCTGCGTTTGCATTGTGTGTGTGGCAGGAGGTCTTATGGTAGTCTCATTTTTAAAAGCATTGCGAATTGAATTAAAAATATTCCTCTTTTTGATTTTTAAAGTTAAATAAACTGTTTTGAGTTCTCACACCAGTCACATGACTGACTTGGAGTTTATTGTTTTCCTTCCTAAACTCTGGGTGCCCACCAATTTCCACACGGGCAGTCAAGAGTTAAGGTTTATCAGGATATTCTGGAGTTGCTGGAGGCAAGCTGGATGGCATGGCGTATTATTTATATAGTATTTCTTTTTCCGCTGCACTGATTGTTGTATGTTGTTGTACACTCTGATGATTTGATGTAATGAAATATAATGTAATGTAATAACTGATATAGTTCTTTGTTTAAAGATTATTCATTTATTATTATATGTTGTTCCGCTGCGAATTGTGAGATTCTGTTGTTGTTCTGTTGTTCCCTTTCTGTCCCGTTCTATTTTTAAAATTTTCTATCTTCTGTTTTTTCTAATTCTCTGTTTTCTAAAAATTGTCTATCTTCTTTTTTCTCTATTTTTCTTTTTCTTTCTTCTTTTTCTCTCTTCTTTCTTTTCTTTTCTTTTTAAAACCCATAACTTCTCGGTTTTCGGCCTTTGATTTCTCGGCAGTCGATAAAGTGAGTGTCGATGTCGGTTTTTCGGAGAACGAAAATACGCGACGTTACATTTGGTATCAGAGCTCTGATGGTTAAGCGACAACCATGGTTCTGTAGGGTATAATTCATTAGAGATAGAGTCAGCAGTACTCTAGAATGAGTTTGAGTGTAATAATAGCTATGAGAGCGTATTTGTTAGTGAATACAAAATTTGTTTTATATTGTGATGATTGGTTTATTGAGTGGCATATGAACCTTCCTCAGCACGGTATGTACAACTTTGCCGAAGGGGTTTCTAAACACTTGAATAGAACAATTCGACACAGTATTGATTTTTTTAAAATTGGGTAAATGAAATAATTTTACCTTGATTATATTTTATATATAAAGGAATAATTTTTCAGAATTATCAAAGTGTATATAAGTTGATTGTTAGGTTGTTTGGATAATCTAAATAAAAGAATAATTGTATAAGTAAAAGAATTATAAGAATTGAATTATAATTAAAGTGAATTACAATTGTGAAATAAACTTATATATACAAGAAGTAAAATTATATGAATATGAGTTGTAAATAAAAGTGAATTTAAAGTTAAATGGAATATAACTTAAGTGTTGTTGAATGGAATTGAATTTTGGTATCGAAGAGAATAATCAAGTGGATTAAATGAATATGAACTTGAGTTATGTAATGAAATTCAACTTTGTAATTGAATTGAATAAATGGATTGAATGATAATCAATTGAATGTGAATAAAGTTGATATGAAATAATGAATGTAAGTATTAATTCATTGAAATCTAATGTTATTAGAAGTTGAATAAATTGAATGAGAATGAATATAAGCAAAGGAATTTGGTTGTAACTAATATACATTGGTTGTTATATGATTGTTAGTTGATTGTATATAATTCATTAAGTGTTAATGAAATTGGAAGCTATATAATTGAATTCAAATTTGGAGTAAATAAATTTGAATAGAATTGAAAGTGAATTGGATTTAATTAGTAAATGTAAACTAATTGAATTGAGAATGAATGTTAGTAAATCCAATGTTAATAAATCAAATATGATTTAGAGTGAAAACCAATTCATTAAATATGAATGAGAATATGAATGAATGTTTATTGGATATGAATGTTAGTTGGTTGATGGTTGATGTTTGCATTTGTTGTTTAGTTGCATTTGCTATGTGACATGTATAGTTATTATGTTGCTATATGTTGTATATTGAGATTATTTTCATATGTGCATGTTCTCATGTTGTTTGTTGAGTTTAGTAGGTGCGGATCGCGTTTGCTTCGCATTTGGAGTTCGCTTTTGCGCTATATTAGCTGTATATGCTTGCTAATAAAAATATAAGGTACATATCTCGGATTAAATATCGTACTTTTATACTTTTTTCCCTTCGGGATGCCTCATTACTTGATGAGATGTATATTTGTGATATATATACTGTCATTTTTTTTCGGATCGAGCCGCGCAAAGGAGACATGGCGAATTTTTCCGGAAATTTAAGGCGTTAGAAAAAATTTTGAGAAAATTTAGAAAATTTTGAAAATTTTAACTTTGATTTGGAATTGAAAGTTAAACAATAGTAGTTGTTTTTGAAAAGATAACTAAGTATGATTTGAAAACTTAGTAAAGTATGGTAAAAAGTTTAATTATGAATTTTGGAAAGTTAATAGATTCCGTAACTTTTCTTACTTGTAATTTCGAGGACGAAATTCTTTTAAGGGGGAAAGATTGTAACGACCCAGAATTTTATTTAATTGAAATTTGAATATTTAATTAATTTTAAATATTTATAAGTAAATTTATAAGTCAAATAAATTTTTATTTGAATTTTTGGATTTAATTGGATTATTAAATCGATAATTTAATATGTTAAATTATGGAAATAATTAAAAATCGAGTTAAATATGATTATAAATGATTTGTAAAATTTTATTTAATCATATGGAAGTTAGAATGATATTTTAGAACTTTTAAAATCGAATTAAAAGTTAATTTGTGAAAATTGAATATTTTAATATTTTATAATCGACTGTAAAATAGTCAATTTTTGAACAGTCTCAGAATTGAACGAAACCAGTTCCATTGGATCCGTAATAGTTAGTTATTACCGGATTTCAATTTTCGTGTCAATCGGAGCTATCGTTTGATCGTGGCAGCTCGAAACGCATCGAATTATTTTTAATTTAAATTTGGCGAGTCAAAATAGCCATTTTTCAAAAAGTCTCGGATTTCGACGAAACCAGTTTCATCGGATCTGTAATGTGATATTATTGTAAGGTTTCAAATTTCAAGTCAATCGGATTTACCGTTTATCCGGTACAAATTAAAACGCCTAGAAATCGAGTTAAATCGGTTTAATTTAAATTGAACGTTTTCAGCCATAACTCGCACATACTTCCGAATTAGCTTCCGAAACCTGTTCCATTGTGTCCGGAACGCGGGATAAACCCTAGGTACGCTGGTTACGGCGTCTAAATCGGAGTTCGGAATTCCCGGGATGAATAGTGTTTACGCTAGCTTTTCTTATAAATAGACATCATTCTAAAAATAAAAAAAATAAAAAAAAAACCCTAGTTACAAAACACGGCCGCCAGTATAGAGTTCAATGGCCAGTATTGTTCCAATTTCTCCTCTTAATTTCTCTTGATCTATGAATAATTAGCAAATGTGTTTAACTGTAAAGTGGTAGAGCGTCTCGAGCTCTTCAAATCCATACGGATTTGATGATGTTTGGAGCTGTGTGGTGGTCGTGGGGGAGCCACGAAGGCAGGCCGTTCGGCCTCGTAGTGCGTGCTAGGGGGGTGACCGAGTGCTATGGTATTGGGGGCGGTCGTAGGGGATGCAGGGGTCGTTCGAATGGAGGTGAGATGATGGGGTTTCGGCAACGTTTGGGTGGTGAGATTTCGAACCCTAATGGAAGGATATGGGTTCGGCTTCTTCAGGGAGCACGCACGAAGATGAAGAAGGAGGGGAACGCTAGGATCTGTTGCAAAAGATTTTGGACGGTGGTGATGAGTAGAGGGTATTAAAATATAAAAATTTATGTTGAAATTAATTATTAAATCGCGTACAAACTTCAAAAATTCATATCTTTTTCATACGAGGTCGAAACTGCGCAAACTCAGTTGCATTGGAATCGTATGGACGAGCACTACGCGATGGAGTTGGTTTGGAGTCGTTTGGAGTTAGTGAGAATTTCGGGTAAAATTAAACGCGCGTTTAATTTTATTCGAAATAAAAGCTAAAACGGATTTAAAACCAAGGTGAGAACTTCTCACTCAATCGAATCAGTTTCGATTTTATTTTAAATAGTTAGATTTAAAATATTTGAATGCATGTTTGAATGATGATTATTATCTATTGATTGTTAAAATAGACATTATACGCCGTTAGTAAGCGGATGTTATTTAATATAAACATATACCGCGAATATTTCATAAACAGTGAAATTGGTATTATATATAATATCAATATATATATATTGGCATATGTATATATTGCAGTTGTTGATTTCCCGCATTTTTTTGTTTAGCGGATGAGACCCTATTACGCCGTTATTAAGCGGATAATATTTATTAAGAACATATACCGCGATAATTTCGTACTGGAGCGAAATTGGTATTGTGCTAATGTTTTTGGATGCAGGAAACAGGTTGGAGGGATCCAACTGGATTCCTCAACAGTATTTATTTAATTTCAGATATTTTGATATTTGATTGATTATCATATCGATATATGATGGATCGTTGTAGTCGTGATTGACTATTTGGTATGTAGCATCATTGGACCCAGATTTTGGGATTTTAAAATGATTTTAAAAGTGATTTTGAAAACATACTATATTTTTGGGATTGATCCATTATAAATAAGTAAACGTTATAATTTTTAAAGTTATAAAAATTATGGTTTTTGTGAAATATAGTTAAAAAGCTGATTTTTAGAAATACGGTTAAAAAACTGATTTTTGAGAAATATGAACCAATGATTTTATAAAATAGTTTAAACTGGATTTTTGAGTTTATTATTAAAAGTTTGAATATAAGATTTATAAAATATGATTATTTTATAAATCAAGAGAACGGTGAAATTTTAAAGGAATTTAAAGACGTTTAAAAGAATAATATAAATTAATTTATATTAAGAGATTTATAAATGGATATTTATAAATTGAATTATGGACATTATAAAACGAGTTTTTATAAGTGTTTGAATGTAGTGAAAATGAATTTCCTAAATGAATGAAATTTATGAAATTATAAACTGTGAAGTTATAAATGAAATTTTATAAGCAATAGGTTTATAAAATTTATAAAGTTATCGAAAGAATAAATTTTGGATAAATAAACAATCTTATAAGTTAAGATTAATAATTTGGGAAGTTAAATGAACGATTTTGTAAAATAATCGTTTTATAAGTAATTAACTTATAATGTGAACGTTTAGTTTATAATTTAGTTATAAACTGGAATAGGTTAATAAAGGAATTTATAAAAAGGAAGTTTTTATAAATAAATAAATATGGAATTTATAAACGTTGTTTTATAAATTCGCAAACGACTTATTTTGATAAGTTAATTGTTATAACCTATTAATGGAGTTATATTCACGTTGTAAACAGTGAATAATCCTTTAAGTTAAAAAGAATAGAAATAATGGAATTTGTGAACATGGTTTATTCACGTTTTTGAATAGTGAATAACACGTTAAATAAAATGTTTTGAAGGTGATGTTTTAAATAGAATTAAAACGATCTAACGATGGTTTAAAACATGTTGAGATTCGAAACCATAGATTTCAACATTTATTGTTGAAATAGACGTTTTCGAGAAATAAAAGGAAATGTGGACTATAACACTGTTGTTATAGTAAATGATTTCCGAAAGGAAATGTTTTGTATAGTATTGGGATTTATATATCTATTTTAATTTCGAATCCCTATACTAGTGATTTTGGGTTGTCGTAACGATGTTTTACGCAACATTCGTTTTGGCCCAAGTCAATATGTTTAAGTGAATAATTTCCTTAAAGAATGAAATATATACTTAATTCGATTTAAGTATATTGAATATTTTCTAAGTGTTGAAAATAAAAGATTGTGAATTACTTATTTAAATAAGTATGGAAATGTTTTCCAATGTGAAGTGAATATAGAGAATTTATCCTTTTGAAGATAAATTGAAAATGAATAAATTGAAATCGTATATGCACGAATATTTTGAAATATAAATTCATTATGGAATTTATATGTGAAAAGTGAAATTGGTTAAAAATAAATATTGATTTATTTTTGAAGTGTTGAAATTTTATATCTTGTAAAGATATTTTGGAAATGTAAATAATTTGGAAAATTATTTGGAATCTGGTGATGTATGCATATCCATTGATAGTTCAATAGCCGACTATCAATATTTCCCTTTGAATGGGTATTTGATGTGAATTGATTGAATTTGAATGCACACTTATTTTTGAATAAGCGCTCACTATTCGGGTTAACCGGGAAAGGACCATGGGGTCGTATAACCCACTCCGAATATGTGATACGTCGTTGTGAATTGCATTAAAGATCGGTGTTGAAGACCGGTATTTGCAAGAGTGATAGGATGAACTATCGATTGACTCTGCACCGAGTTGCTCCGGTATTGAGTTCTCCATATGTGATGGTGAATCCGATCAGGATTGTGAATATCCGGATTGCAAGGACTTCTTTGTAAGTGCCTTCGGTTCTGTTCGATCCCGGAACAGACTTGTATGGATTGTATGCCTGACATTACAATTTGAGATATAAAGCCGATTTCTTTCAAATATATTTCTGTTGGTGGCGGAGAATTTATTCTTTGCTTAACACCCTTCTTTGAGACGTACGAGCTCAAAGGTTATATAGTTGAAGTTATCAGCGATATATCCCATTTTGGTAATGTGACATGCTGAGTGATGCTGAAATGATCATTGTGTTGATTATTTGTGATAGGATCATTTATTTGATCGTCTATCTTAGTGATCATTGTGTTGATCATTTATTGACCCAAAGCATGGCTTTTGTATAAAGTATGTTTTTGTGGACGTGAATTCGTCGAGCCTCACATCCCGGAAATGGTCAAAACAGGAAAGATGCGGCAAGGTTATTAGGGGTTGCTGTAGCTCCCCTTAGGGTATGTGCATTTCCTTCTGGAAAGGGGTGGTATCATGGTATGGAGCCCAGATACTTACTCATGTTGAAAACACTTTATGATTGTGTGAATTGGATATCGAGCGCTCGGTTGAAAAGGTCCTAAAGGACCGGGGAATGGCGTGCTCGTGTCAGTAGTTACCCAGTTAGGGGTCACCCGGCCTTGTGTTGGCAGAGTTCCGGTTTGGTTCTCGGGGATGTCTTTCCAGAGGCATTCTCAGTGGCAATGGGAAGTTCCTTGGCCTGACCATTTGTTGGAAATCCAAAGAAACAATACGAAACTTGTACGGTTTTAGTTGTAGAACCTGCCATTTAATATGGTAGCTATTAGTAGGCATAATATAATGGTACCTATGCTGGCTAAGATTTATATTCTACTTTCGAAATGAATTTTTCCTACACTATGCACTAATAATAATATCAAATGCTCTTTTTAAATGCGTATCAAGCATGTTTGACTAACATAAGAAGAAATCTTCTCCAAGTCTGCGTTTGCATTGTGTGTGTGGCAGGAGGTCTTATGGTAGTCTCATTTTTAAAAGCATTGCGAATTGAATTAAAAATATTCCTCTTTTTGATTTTTAAAGTTAAATAAACTGTTTTGAGTTCTCACACCAGTCACATGACTGACTTGGAGTTTATTGTTTTCCTTCCTAAACTCTGGGTGCCCACCAATTTCCACACGGGCAGTCAAGAGTTAAGGTTTATCAGGATATTCTGGAGTTGCTGGAGGCAAGCTGGATGGCATGGCGTATTATTTATATAGTATTTCTTTTTCCGCTGCACTGATTGTTGTATGTTGTTGTACACTCTGATGATTTGATGTAATGAAATATAATGTAATGTAATAACTGATATAGTTCTTTGTTTAAAGATTATTCATTTATTATTATATGTTGTTCCGCTGCGAATTGTGAGATTCTGTTGTTGTTCTGTTGTTCCCTTTCTGTCCCGTTCTATTTTTAAAATTTTCTATCTTCTGTTTTTTCTAATTCTCTGTTTTCTAAAAATTGTCTATCTTCTTTTTTCTCTATTTTTCTTTTTCTTTCTTTTTTTTCTCTCTTCTTTCTTTTCTTTTCTTTTTAAAACCCATAACTTCTCGGTTTTCGGCCTTTGATTTCTCGGCAGTCGATAAAGTGAGTGTCGATGTCGGTTTTTCGGAGAACGAAAATACGCGACGTTACAATTTATAACATTACAAATCTCATTCTAAATCCCTAAAATAGTTTATAATGCAGAATATTACATATAAAATTATGAGTAAATTAGTTTAAAGGAAAAAGTTTAATAAAATTTAATTTTAACGGATGTTAAAATTTAACTTCCGTCTCAAGGGCAAGCTCTAAAATTTCACGATTGTTACTGCTTTTTTTAGTCTCTTTTCCTCTGTAAACAAAACTTCTTCTCCATCAAACAATGGCAACCCAAACCCAAATCAATTTTGTTCCTCAAACTAATTTACAAGCGCAATCGACTTCGGAAGCTAAGTCGATGCACGTAAATCCATATATTTCAACAAATCCTGAACAGATAAACGACGAACCTAGGATTTCAAAAAGTAGGGCTTCAAACGCTATACGTAGAGAAATAAAGAGAAGACGAAAAACTACTTCATCCACGGCTGTTCATTTGATTGATATTCATGAAGAAACAAAGAGGACGAGAAAACCTAGGGCAGCTAAAACTGTAAATGAAGATGACATGAAGAAACAACAGCTTTGTGATGAAATCATCGGTAGAAAAAGAAAGACAAAGGTATAACATGTGATTTTTTTTGAAAATAAAAGATAATTTTACAATGATAGTTGAATTATCATTTTAACTTAAATAGTTTTACAATAAAAGTTTATGCTAAATTGGTAATCATATAGACAGTTTTAGAATGATAATTGAATATATCACTTTATTTATTACATGCATTATATTGAAATGGTAGATGAAAATAGCACTCCAGTTTTTGGTAAATGTTAAATGATAATTAGATTGATAACTAAAGAATGATAGTTGAATATATCACTTTATTTACTGTATGTGTAATGATGCAACGATTGATGAAAATAACATTTCGATATTTAATAGACAATAGATGATAATTAGACGGATAGTTATTGAATGATAGTTCAATACATCTTTTGATTTGTTGCATGCATCGTATTGAAATATGAGATGATGGATGAACATAGCATTCAGTTTTTGAAAGATGATAGACAACAATAAGTTGAATAGTTACAGAATGATAGAAAAATATAACATTGAAAAAAATGATAGACAAACATAGCATGATAGAATGATAGTTGAATATATCACTTTATTTACTGTATGTGTAATGATGCAATGATAGATGAAAATAGCATTTCAATATTTGATAGATGATAGACAATAATTAAATAGATAGTTATTGAATGATAGCTCAATATATCATTTGATTTGTATACACCATACTGAAATACGAGATGATAGATGAACATAGCATTCAGTCTTTAATAGATGATAAACAATAATAAGATGAATATTTATAGAATGATAGACAAATATAGCATTGAAAAAAATGGTAGACAAACATAGCATGACAGAATGATATTTGAATATATCATTTCATTTACTGTATATGTTATGATGGAATGATAAATGATAAATGATAAATGAAAATAGCATTTCAATATTTAATAAACGGTAGAGGATAGTCAGATTGACAGTTAATGAATGATAGTTCAATATATCATTTGATTTGTATGCATCGTATTGAAATATGAGATGAAAGATGGACATAGCATTCAGTTTTTGACGGTTGATAGACAACAATAATATGAATAGTTACAGAATAATAGACAAATATAGCATTGAAAAAAATGATAGACAAACATAGCATTCAATATATAAACTGTAGAAGCATACATTGAAAAATAGTAATGATAGACAAATATAGAATTTGAAAAAATAATGATTAATGAATATAGCACTAGAAAATTATGCATTCATAGTTGAAAAAATTGATAGATAAAAATAAGAATGCATTTAAAAAATGAGACGTGAAAATGACATTATAGTTTGTTAAATACCGAATTATTCATTCATAATTTTTTTGTTCAGGAATCAAAAGGTAAAAGATTGAAGAAAGCAAAAATAACATAAGGAAAAAAAATCAAAGAAAGTATCTCAGGAAAAAATTCAGTATCGTTGTAGCTTGCTTCCAATGATAATTTTTTTCAAAAAATGAAGGAAAAAGGAGGTTATCTTGTAGATCAATTGAATTATTTAAAACAAACACCTTCGAAAAAATTATGCTAGTATTTTTCGAAGAAATTTTATCCATATCCGCTTTTACAAAGTCATCAACAAGCTTAGACGATATCATAAAAACATTTTCTATCAATAATGAAGCTTTTAAAGTGGGGAGTATTTTTCTAAAAATCAAACCTGAAGATGTTTCAATTCTCTTTAGCTTACCTTTTTCTGAAAATAATATTTTTCCATTACCTAAAATGAGTTTACATATCCTTCCAGACAATTGTAAAGATTTTGTACTAAGAAATTTTGGAACGATAGAGCACATCACAAAGGATCTTATAGTTTCAAAGATAAATAATGTACTGGAAATTCAACAATGTCAACATGAAACTGATTTTTCCAAAACTGATTATTATTCTTGCAGTGATAACCTTCTTCTTTCCCGACAACCAAAGATACTTACCATGGGGATATATTCCTTATATCTTTGATAAAAAAAATGAACTTAGTATCTTGGCCGGTTTCAATTCATTATTCATTGATTAGAGCTTTGACGGCTTTCAAAACAAAGCCGAGGAACATGCCGGGTTGTTCCATGCTCCCAATTGTAAGTACAACATTCTAACTTTATGTTAATGCATCTAACCCTATAAATTAAATTATACACATTATATATTTTAACAAGTAATATGTTATTTGTAATTTTTCCTATGTGAGCATGTGAAGTTGATATCTCCATTAGAAACATACTGTTCTACCTTACCTAGATTTGGAAGGTGGAATATCGGAAGCTTGAAAAAGTTCATCTCAAGAGAAGCTTTAATGAACATGGACAATAGAAAGGTATTATTTCTCACACAAGTACAAGAAATATATAATGATAGATAAATATATCATAACATAGTGTATATTAAAAGTTTTCATTTTGTTATTCTACAGTCATAATTTAAATGATAGTTACATATATCATTTTTGTACAAATACAATTTTCTGTATTTACCACTAAAGAATGATAGTCAGATATAGCATCACATGAAAAATGAAAATTATATATAAAATTAGTTTATTCATTGTATGTTAGCTCATTCATTACTATTTATGTTATTACATAGATTTTTGTTGAAATAAGAAACATGACTGAAGATGAAGAAGCACTTCTTCAACAAACAAGCCAAAAAAAATTTGTTCAGCTGGATACCAATGAGAATATTAGGATACAAAAAATAGAAAAGTTGGAAGAGACATTAAAAAAGCAAGTGGACTCAATGTAGCATTGAAGATTTGGAAAATAAATTGAAGAAGAGTGAAAAAGAACTAGAAAAGGAAAGATAGAAAAGAATACAAGAAGAAGGCATTATCATACAGTTGAGAAAAGAAACCAAGATGTTGAAATCAAAAGCAAGAGAAGAACTAGAACCACCATCATTTGATCTCAATATAACTTAGGAAATTAAAATGATGCAGCAAGAGAAAGAACAATAGGATCAAAAGAAACCCGCAGAGGCAATAGAAAAATCCCCGACAGTGCATGAAAAAACATAGAAGAAACCAAGATCTTTAGTTTTGAGGGTTAAAAAGCGCCAAACGAAGGAAAAGTATAATCTTGATTGCCAGTATAAAATTGTTCAAAGAAAAGCAAAGAAAAATGTTGACAATGAAGACCAAAAGGAGCAACTTGAAACTGAGGAAGGTCAAAAAGAAAATACAAGTGAACAGGAACAAGAAGAACAAAATGAAGAATCTGATAATGAAAAGGAATCTGAAACCGAAATAGATGGGCAATTCAATGCAATAGAAAATGAAGAAATTATTGATGTTGATGGGTACTCGCCATCAAGTAAGCTTACAAGAGTAAAGATATCACAAAAAGCAGTATTCTACAATTATTGAATGAAGAACAACAAAACAAAATTATTTCTTTCTTCAAATTTAATGAAAATGAGAAGTAAGATTTCTGATCTTTTTTCTCTCATTATATTTGTAATTAAATAAAATTGAAAAAAACCAACTTGTCAATTATTGATTTTCAATTACAACACTGTAGCATATTAAAAAGATGAAGGGAACAAAGGAGGAATCACAATAGTGAAATCTATACTGGAAGCCATTCTGCTTGAGGGGTTACAGATGGACAGGTATGCAACAAAATAGAATTACGATAGTAAAAAAGTTTATATAAATATATAAAATGGAAAAATGATATGTAAACCTAGCATTCAACTTTTCAAAGTGCATATAAATGAATTGAATGAGAGAGTGATAGCTAAAAGTATCACTAGTGTTTGTAAAATGTAGATAACTGTATAGGATGGGAGAATAATTGTTAAAACTAACATTCACAGTTTTTTAAGTTCATATAAATGTATAGGATGAGAGAATGATAGTTAAAACTAGAATTCAAAGTTTTAAACTGCATATAAATATATTGAATAAAAGAACGGGAGTTAAAAATAACATTGGTATTTGTAAAGGGCATATAAATATATCGAATGTCGAAGATGATTGTTTAAACTATCATTTGCATTTTTCAGTGAATACAATGCAGTAAATATGTAAATGATAGTGAATACTAGCATTAATATTCCTGGTTCAAAAATAATAATAAAATTAATTATCCCATAAAACTTACAACCTTTTTTGTTTGGTTAAACAACTTATTAATTGGTTTTACTACAATCAAGAGATGTATGAACACAGTTACTACTTCACTACAATGATGATGGTAAGTATGAGCTTTTCATTATAAATGTCAAAATAATATAAAATATTCGAGTACATATGAATGTGCATAATGCTTTAGTACATGATAAGCAAATTGTGATCGAAGACATAGTCATACCAACAATTGATGTCATTGTCAAAGATGAATTTATAGAGAAAATTTTCTTCCCTCTACATTACACAAACCATTGGAGCTTGTTGATGCTAAACTATGAAACAATACAGTGAGTCATTATGATTCAACCAAACCAAAAACTAGATCAACAAGGACTTCAAACCCCAACTATAACCAAGCCCTCATTATTGTAAGAAAAGTATAGTTTTTAAATCACTCTAACATTAATATACAACACTATTTTTTTTGGCAAGGCCAGCCAGTTTTATAGTGGACCGTCCACTTTTTATTACGAACGTAATAAAAATTTGAAGTACTGGAGAAAGATAAAAGCACCTTAACTACTAAGAAATGGAAAGAAGACAGCACAGGAGTGTGATAGACATACCAAAACTACTATATGAATATAAAAAACAACTACTCCTCCAAAGAGGTGGCATCACCATCATCCTTTAAATCCTGGGAAGACTCCAAAGGGACATTCCCCAACAGACCAGCATAGGGGCGGAAATGGAAAGCAAGACAAGGATCATAAGCCATAGAATTAGAAGAGTACACAAAGGAACGATCCCAGGATGAATCAGCAAGCAAGATAGAATTCGATCTCGCAAAATAACCGTCTTAAACAAGAGCTAATGAGTCATCAGATGGTCTATATTAAAGGCATCTAAGGTCTAGATGATCATTAGAAACAAATCTAAAGAAAGAATCATCCAAGGGGTTAAATCTCATGTCAGAAATGTGATCAACCCAACACCTCTCAGCATCATCCCAAACAATAGAGGGACAAGACAGTCCAGGAACAGGGGCAGCAACAGGAATAGCAGAAACATCACCAGCGACCATTGGCAAACATGGCAGAACATGAACCTGAACAGGAACCGCAGAAACATCAGAAGGCGCCATAGAAGATGGAGGGGAAGTAGGCTGAGCAATACAGGGAGCCGGATCCAGGACAGATAAAGGAGCCGCAAGAGGAGGAGCTACCTGAGTAGAAACCTTAGGAACCCATTTCCTGAGCGAAGGCCGAGGAAGAGGGATCTTAGGAGCAGCCGCGGAAACAACAGAATGCGAGCAGGCGATAGCCAGGTGGCCAAAGGAGTGACAAGAGGAACAAATATCTAGAACCCAACCATAGCGAACACGGACTTCCACCACGTGCCCAACAGCTAGCTGAACAGGTATAGAGGAAGGGAGGGGCTTAGAAGGGGAAATCTCAATCAGAGCCTTAACGAACATCAATTTTTCTCGCAGAACCGTATTAGAGTCAAAACATTTCAAATTTCCTACATTACAAGCAAGCCAATTCAAACCAAGTAAAGGTTGAAGAGCAAAGGGCATATGGGAGAAGTAAACCCAAACAGGAATGGAGAGGACTTGCTCACGAGCACAAGAAACTGTCTGTAACGACCCAGAATTTTTAGAAATTAAAAATTTGAATATTTAATTAATTTTAAATATTAAAAAGTGAATTTATAAGTCAAATAAATTTTTATTTGCATTATTGGATTTATTTGAATAATTAAATCGATAATTTAATATGTTAAATTATGGAAATAATTGAAAATAGGGTTAAATATGATTAAAAATGATTTGTAAAATTTTATTTTATCATATTGGAGTTAGAATGATATTTTAGAACTTTTAAAATCGAACTAAAAGTTAATTTGTGAAAATTGAATATTTTAATATTAAAATCGACTAGTAAAAATAGTCAATTTTTGAACAGTCTCAGAATTGAACGAAACCAGTTTCATTGGATCCGTAATAGTTAGTTATTGCCGGATTTCAATTTTCGTGTCAATCGGAGTTATCGCTTGATCGTGGCTGCTCGAAACGCATCGAATTATTTTTAATTTTAATTTGGCGAGTTAAAATAGCCATTTTTCAAAAAGTCTCGGATTTCGACGAAACCAGTTTCATCGGATCCGTAATGTGATATTATTGTAAGGTTTCAAATTTCAAGTCAATTGGATTTACCGTTTGTCCGGTACAAATTAAAACGCCTAGAAATCGATTTAAATCGGTTTAATTTAAATTGAGCGTTTACAGCCATAACTCGCACATACTTCCGAATTAGCTTCCGAAACCTGTTCCATTGTGTCCGGAACGCGGGATAAACCCTAGGTACGTCAGTTTCGGCGCGTAAATCGGAGTTCAGAATTTCCGGATGAATAGTGTTCGAATTTTTCCTATAAATACCCCTTTAATTCACAAAAAATAAAAACTAAAAATAAAATGAAACCCTAGCCGCCGTTCACCCTAACTGATGGCTGAAATCTTCCAGTTTTCTTCTTCATTTATCTTCCAATCTACTCAATAATTCAACAAGCTCTCAACTAGAAAAGTGTAGAGCTCGTCATGCTCTTCGAAATCAACGGTTGTGATGGAAAATGGGGCTCCGGATCGATGGGAATTTGCGTGCAAAGGGGGCCGGTTGCGCACGCAGTTCGAGGAGAAGGGGGTGGCCGGGTGAGTGCGGTCTCTGGGCGTGGGTGGTGCCGGGGGGCGCGAGCGTGATGGTGTTGCCTGATCGAATAATCGTCGAGCGAGGAGGCTTGTAAATTAAAACCCTAATTATCTAAATGGGTTCATGGATACGGCTTTGGACCTGTAGAAGATACGTGATGTGGGAGAAGAGCAAGCACGGCTAGGATCTGATGGAGGCAAAATCTAACGGTCCATATGTGATGTGGGTTTAAATATTTTAGTTTATGTTATAAAATGTTATTAAAATCGTGTACAAACTTCAATAATTCATAACTTTTTCATACGAGGTCGAAAAAATGCAAACTCAGTTGCGTTGGAATCGTATGGACGAGCACTACGCGATGGAGTTGGTTTGGAGTCGTTTGGAGTTAGTGAGAATTTTGGGTAAAATTAAACGTCCGTTTAATTTTATTCGAAATAAATCGCTAAAACGGAAATAAAACCAAGGTGAGAACTTCTCACTCAATCGAATAGTTTCGATTTTATTTTAAATAGTTAGATTTAAAATATTTGAATGCATGTTTGAATGTTGATTGATATCTATTGATTGTTAAAATAGACATTATACGCCGTTAGTAAGCGGATGCTATTTAATAAAAACATATACCGCGAATATTTCATAAACAGTGAAATTGGTATTATAAATAAATCAATATATATATATTGGCATATGTATATATTGCAGTTATTGATTTCCCGCATTTTTTTGTTTAGCGGATAAGACCCTATTGCGCCGTTATTAAGCGGATAATATTTAATAAGAACATATACCGCGATAATTTCGTACTGGAGCGAAATTGGTATTGTGCTAATGTTTGTGGATGCAGGAAAACAGGTTGGAGGGATCCAACTGGATTCCTCAACAGTTTTTATTTGATTTCAGATATTTTGATATTTGATGGATTTTCATATTGATATATGATATCGTTGTTGTCGTGATTGACTATTTGGTGTGTAGCATCATTGGACCAAATTTGGAATTTTAAAATAATTTCAAAATGATTTTTTGAAAGTATACGTTTATAAAATAATTTTGGAATTGATCCATTATAAATAAATAAACGTTATAATTTTTAATGTTATAAAAATTATGATTTTTGTGAAATACAGTTAAAAAACTGATTTTTGAGAATATGATGCTAACGATTTTATAAAATAGTTTAATCGGGATTTTAGAATTATTGTGAAAAGTTTAAATATAGGATTTATAAAATTTAATTTTTTTATGAATCAAAAGGATGAAGTTTTTTTTAAGAAATTTGAAGACGTTTTAAAAGAATAATATAAATTGAATTATATTAAGAGATTTATAAATGGATATTTATAAATTGAAATATGGACATTATAAAACGAGTTTTTATAAGTGTTTGAATGAAGTGAAAATGAATTTCATAATTGAATGGAATTTATAGAATTTTAAACAGTGAAGTTATAAATGAAATTTTATAAACAGTAGGTTTATAAAATTTATAAAGTTATTAAAAGAATGGTTTTGGATAAATAATTGAATCTTATAAGTTATAAGATTTATAATTATGGAGTTCAAAGGAACGATTTTTGTGAACGAATAAATTATAAGTATTTAACTTATAATATGAACCTTTGTTTTATAATTGAGTTATAAATTGAATAGGTTAATAAAAGGATTTATAAAAAGGAAGTTTTTATAAATAAATAGAAATGGAATTTATAAGACTTATTTTGATAAGTAAATTGTTGTAACCTATTAATGGAGTTATATTCACGTTTTGACTGTGAATAATCCCGTGAAAATAAAATGAATAAAAGAATGAAATGTGTTAACGTAGTATATTCATGTTTTTGAATAGTGAATAAGATGTTAAAGAAATTGTTTTGAATGTGATATTTGAAATAGAATTAAAACGATCTAACGAAGTTTTAATTGTGTTGAGATTCGAAACCATAGATTTCAACATTGATTGTTGAAATAGACGTTTTCGAGAAAATAGAAGGAAATAGTGGACTATAACACTGTTGTTATAGTAAATGATTTCCGAAAGGAAATGTTTTGTATAGTATTGGGATTTATATATCAATTTTAATTTCGAATCCCTATACTAGTGAATTTGGGTTGTCGTAACGATGTTTTACGTAACATTCGTTTTGGCCCAAATAAATATGTTTAAGAGAATGATTTCCTTAAAGAATGAAATATATACTTAATCTCGATTTAAGTATATTGAATATTTTCCAAGTGTTGAAAATAAATAAAATTTGTGAACTACTTATGAATGTATAAGTATGGAAATGTTTTCCAATATAAAGTGAATATTTTGAGAATTTATCTTTTTGAAGATAAATTGAAAAGAAATATTGAAATGAATAATTGGAATCGAATATTCATAGATATTTTGGGTTATAAATTCACTAAGGAATTTATATGTGAAAGTGGAATTTGTATGAAAAATAAATACTGATTTATTTTTGAAGTATTGAAAATAATATATCTTGTAAAGATATTTTGGAAAATAAATAATTTGAAAAATTATTTGGAAACTGGTGATGTGTGCATATCCAGTGATAGTTCAATAACCGACTATCAATATTTCCCTTTGAATGGGTATTTGACGTGATTTGTTTGAATTTGAATGCCACACTTATTTTTGAATAAGCGCTCACTATTCGGGTTAACCGGGAAAGGACCATGGGGTCGTATAACCCATTCCGAATATGTGATACGTCGTTATAATTGCATTGAAGATCGGTGTTGAAGACCGAGTATTTGCGAAAGCGATAGGATGACCTATCGATTGTCTCTGCACTGGGTAGCTCCTGGTATAGAGATTCCTTAAGTGATGGGAAATTCGATCGGGATTGTGAATACCCGGATTGCAAGGGCTTCGTAAGAAGTACCTTCGGTTTTGTTCGAGCCCGGAACAGACTTGTATGGATTGTATGTCTGACATTACAAGTTGAGATATAAAGTCGATTTCTTTCAAATATATTTCTGTTGGTGGCGAAGAATTTATTCTTTTAGCTTAACACCCTTCTCTGAGACGTACGAGCTCAGAGGTTATATAGTTGAATGTTATCAGCGATATATTCCCAATTTGGTAATGTGACATGCTGAGTGTTGCTGAAATGATCATTGTGTTGATTATTTGTGATAGGATCATTTGTTTGATCGTCTATCCTTGTGATCATTGTGTTGATCATTTGTTGACCCAAAGCATGGCTTTTGTATAAAGTATGTTTTTGTGGACGAAACTTCGTCGAGCCTCACATCCCGGAATGGTCAAAACAGGAAAGATGCGGCAAGGTTATGAGGGGTAGCTCCCTTTAGGGTATGTGCATTTCCTTCTGGAAAGGGTGGTATCATGGTATGGAGCCCAGATACTTACTCATGTTGAAACACTATATTTTATTACTGTGTGGTGTTGTTGGTGACGAGCGCTCGGTTAAAAGGTCCAATGGGACCGGGGGATGCCATATTCGTGTAGTAGTTACCTAGTGATAAAGGTAACCCGGCCTTGTGTTGGCAGAGAGCTGGTTAAGTTCTCGGGGACGTCCAGCCAGAGGCGTTTCCATGTGGCAATGGGAAGTTCCTTGGCCTGACCATTTGTTGGAAATCCAAAGAAACAATACGAGACTTGTACGGTATTAGTTGTAGAACCTGCTATGGAATGTGGCGGTAACCTGCTATTGAACATAGTTAGCTATAGTAGGCATACGATAATGGTCGTATGTTGGCTAAGATTTATATCTTTATTTTTGAAATGATTTTCCTATACTATGCACTAGTAATAATATCAAATGTTATTTTAAATGCGTATCATGCATCTTTGACTTTCATAAGGAGAAATCTCCTCCGATTCTGCGTTTGCATGTGTGTGTGTGCGGGAGGCCTTATGGTAGTCTCATTTTTAAAAGCATTGCGAATTGACTTTAAAAATATTCCTCTATTTTGTTTTCAAAGATAAATAAACTGTTTTGAGTTCTCACACCAGTCACATGACTGACTTGGAGTTTATTGTTTTCCTTCCTAAACTCTGGGTGCCCACCAATTTCCACACGGGCAGTTAAGAGTTAAGGTTTATCAGGATATTCTGGTTATTCTGGAGTTGCTGGAGGCAAGCTGGATGGCATGGCGTATTACTAACTTATATAGTATTTCTTTTTCCGCTGCACTGTTGTTGTTGTTGAGGTTGTACACTCTGATGATATGATGTAATGTAATGTATAAAATGTAATAACTGATATAGTTCTTTGTTTAAAGATTATTCATTTATTATTATATGTTGTTCCGCTGCGAATTGTGAGATTCCGTTGTTGTTCAGTTGTTTTCTATTTTCTTTATTCCTTTCTTTTTCCGTTCTATTTTCAAATTTTCTACTTTCTATTTCCTATTTTCTTTCCTCTCCATCTATCTTCTATATTCTTTTCCCTATCTATTTTTCTATCTTTTTCTCTTCTCTTTTCTTAAATTCTTTTTAAAAACCCATAACTATTCGGTTTTTCGGCAACGAAAATCCGCGTGCGTTACATTTGGTATCAGAGCTTATGGTTAAGCGACAACCATGGTTCTGTTGGGTATTACTCATTAGAGATAGAGTCAGTAGTACTCTAGAATGGGTTTGAGTGTAATAATAGCTATAAGAGCGTATTTGTTAGTGAAATATAAAATTGTTTTATATTGTGATGATTGGTTTGTTGAGTGGTATATAGATTCTGGTTAATACGAGTAATTAACGTTGTTGATAGGGATCTCTAAACACTTGTACAGAACAATTCGACACGATATTGTTTTAAATTGGGTAAATGAAATAATTTTACCTTGATTATATTTTTATATATAAAGAAATAATTTTTCAAAATTATAAAAGTGTATATAAGTTGATTGTTTAGTTGTTTGAATAATCTAAATAAGAGAATAATTGTATAAGTAAAATGAATTATAAAGAATTGAATTATAATTAAAGTAATTTACAATTGTGAAATAAAACTTATATATATAAGAAGTGAAATTATATGAATATAACTTAAGTGATATGGAATGAAGTTGATATTAGTATCAAAGTAAAATGAATAAAATTAAGTGATAGATATGAACTTGAGTTATATAAATGAAATTCAACTTTGGAAATTGAATTGAATTAATGGATTGAATGATTAATCAATTAAATGTGAATAATTGATATGAAATAATGAATGTAAGTGTAATTCATTAAAATCTAATGTTATTAGAAGTTGAATAGTTGAATAAAAAAATCAATCTATTTAAACCAATTGTAAGCAAAGGAATTTGGTTGTAAATGATATACATTGATTGTTATATGATTGTTAGTTGATTGTATAAAATTCATTAAGTAGTTAATGAAATTGGAAACTAAAGTAATTGAAATCCAATTGGAAGTTAAGTGAATCTTAAATAGATTTGAATTTGATTTGGAAGTGAACCAACTTGAATATGAATTAGTGAATATAAACTAATTGAAAATGAATGTTAGTAAGAACATCCACTGCAATGAATCAAATGTAATTAAATTGAAAACCAATTCATTGAATATGAATGAGAATATAAATGAATATATATTGATATGAATTTGTTGAATGCTAGTTGGTTGATGTTTGAATATGTTGCATTTGCTATGTGACATATATAGTTGTTATGGAGATATATGTTGTATATTGAGATTATTTTCATATATGCATGTTCTCATGTTGTTTGTTGAGTAATTAGTAGGTGCGGATCGCGTTTGCTTCGCATTTGGAGCTCGCTTTCGCGCTATATTAGCCGTATATGCTCGCTAATAAAATATAAGGTACATATCTCGGATTACATACCGTACTTTTACATTTTTTTCCCTTCGGGATGCCTCATTACTTGATGAGATGTATATTTGTGATATATATACTGTCATTTTTTTTTTCGGATCGAGCCGCGCAAAGGAGACTGGCGAATTTTTTCGGGAATTTAAGGCGTTAGAAATTTTTTGAGAAAATTGGAAAATTTTGAAAACTTAAACTTTGATTTTGGAATTGAAAGTTAAACAATAGTAGTTGTTTTTGAAAAGATAACTAAGTATGATTTGAAAACTTAGTAAAGTATTGTAAGAAGTTTAATTATGAATTTTGGGAAAATTAATAGATTCTGTAACCTTTCTTACTTGTTAATTTCGAGGACGAAATTCTTTTAAGTGGGGAAGATTGTAACGACCCAGAATTTTTAGAAATTAAAAATTTGAATATTTAATTAATTTTAAATATTAAAAAGTGAATTTATAAGTCAAATAAATTTTTATTTGCATTATTGGATTTATTTGAATAATTAAATCGATAATTTAATATGTTAAATTATGGAAATAATTGAAAATAGGGTTAAATATGATTAAAAATGATTTGTAAAATTTTATTTTATCATATTGGAGTTAGAATGATATTTTAGAACTTTTAAAATCGAATTAATAGTTAATTTGTGAAAATTGAATATTTTAATATTAAAATCGACTAGTAAAAATAGTCAATTTTTGAACAATCTCAGAATTGAACGAAACCAGTTTCATTGGATCCGTAATAGTTAGTTATTGCCGGATTTCAATTTTCGTGTCAATCGGAGTTATCGCTTGATCGTGGCAGCTCGAAACGCATCGAATTATTTTTAATTTTAATTTGGCGAGTTAAAATAGCCATTTTTCAAAAAGTCTCGGATTTCGACGAAACCAGTTTCATCGGATCCGTAATGTGATATTATTGTAAGGTTTCAAATTTCAAGTCAATTGGATTTACCGTTTGTCCGGTACAAATTAAAACGCCTAGAAATCGATTTAAATCGGTTTAATTTAAATTGAGCGTTTACAGCCATAACTCGCACATACTTCCGAATTAGCTTCCGAAACCTGTTCCATTGTGTCCGGAACGCGGGATAAACCCTAAGTACGTCAGTTTCGACGCGTAAATCGGAGTTCGGAATTTCCGAATGAATAGTGTTCGAATTTTTCCTATAAATACCCCTTTAATTCACAAAAAATAAAAAATAAAAATAAAATGAAACCCTAGCCGCCGTTCACCCTAACTGATGGCTGAAATCTTCCAGTTTTCTTCTTCATTTATCTTCCAATCTACTCAATAATTCAACAAGCTCTCAACTAGAAAAGTGTAGAGCTCGTCATGCTCTTCGAAATCAACGGTTGTGATGGAAAATGGGGCTCCGGATCGATGGGAATTTGCGTGCAAAGGGGGCCGGTTGCGCACGCAGTTCGAGGAGAAGGGGGTGGCCGGGTGAGTGCGGTCTCTGGGCGTGGGTGGTGCCGGGGGGCGCGAGCGTGATGGTGTTGCCTGATCGAATAATCGTCGAGCGAGGAGGCTTGTAAATTAAAACCCTAATTATCTAAATGGGTTCATGGATACGGCTTTGGACCTGTAGAAGATACGTGATGTGGGAGAAGAGCAAGCACGGCTAGGATCTGATGGAGGCAAAATCTAACGGTCCATATGTGATGTGGGTTTAAATATTTTAGTTTATGTTATAAAATGTTATTAAAATCGTGTACAAACTTCAATAATTCATAACTTTTTCATACGAGGTCGAAAAAATGCAAACTCAGTTGCATTGGAATCGTATGGACGAGCACTACGCGATGGAGTTAGTTTGGAGTCGTTTGGAGTTAGTGAGAATTTTGGGTAAAATTAAACGTCCGTTTAATTTTATTCGAAATAAATCGCTAAAACGGAAATAAAACCAAGGTGAGAACTTCTCACTCAATCGAATAGTTTCGATTTTATTTTAAATAGTTAGATTTAAAATATTTGAATGCATGTTTGAATGTTGATTGATATCTATTGATTGTTAAAATAGACATTATACGCCGTTAGTAAGCGGATGCTATTTAATAAAAACATATACCGCGAATATTTCATAAACAGTGAAATTAGTATTATAAATAAATCAATATATATATATTGGCATATGTATATATTGCAGTTATTGATTTCCCGCATTTTTTTGTTTAGCGGATGAGACCCTATTGCGCCGTTATTAAGCGGATAATATTTAATAAGAACATATACCGCGATAATTTCGTACTGGAGCGAAATTGGTATTGTGCTAATGTTTGTGGATGCAGGAAAACAGGTTGGAGGGATCCAACTGGATTCCTCAACAGTTTTTATTTGATTTCAGATATTTTGATATTTGATGGATTTTCATATTGATATATGATATCGTTGTTGTCGTGATTGACTATTTGGTGTGTAGCATCATTGGACCAAATTTGGAATTTTAAAATAATTTCAAAATGATTTTTTGAAAGTATACGTTTATAAAATAATTTTGGAATTGATCCATTATAAATAAATAAACGTTATAATTTTTAATGTTATAAAAATTATGATTTTTGTGAAATACAGTTAAAAAACTGATTTTTGAGAATATGATGCTAACGATTTTATAAAATAGTTTAATCGGGATTTTAGAATTATTGTGAAAAGTTTAAATATAGGATTTATAAAATTTAATTTTTTTATGAATCAAAAGGATGAAGTTTTTTTTTAAGAAATTTGAAGACGTTTTAAAAGAATAATATAAATTGAATTATATTAAGAGATTTATAAATGGATATTTATAAATTGAAATATGGACATTATAAAACGAGTTTTTATAAGTGTTTGAATGAAGTGAAAATGAATTTCATAATTGAATGGAATTTATAGAATTTTAAACAGTGAAGTTATAAATGAAATTTTATAAACAGTAGGTTTATAAAATTTATAAAGTTATTAAAAGAATGGTTTTGGATAAATAATTGAATCTTATAAGTTATAAGATTTATAATTATGGAGTTCAAAGGAACGATTTTTGTGAACGAATAAATTATAAGTATTTAACTTATAATATGAACCTTTGTTTTATAATTGAGTTATAAATTGAATAGGTTAATAAAAGAATTTATAAAAAGGAAGTTTTTATAAATAAATAGAAATGGAATTTATAAGACTTATTTTGATAAGTAAATTGTTGTAACCTATTAATGGAGTTATATTCACGTTTTGACTGTGAATAATCCCGTGAAAATAAAATGAATAAAAGAATGAAATGTGTTAACGTAGTATATTCACGTTTTTGAATAGTGAATAAGATGTTAAAGAAATTGTTTTGAATGTGATATTTGAAATAGAATTAAAACGATCTAACGAAGTTTTAATTGTGTTGAGATTCGAAACCATAGATTTCAACATTGATTGTTGAAGTAGACGTTTTCGAGAAAATAGAAGGAAATAGTGGACTATAACACTGTTGTTATAGTAAATGATTTCCGAAAGGAAATGTTTTGTATAGTATTGGGATTTATATATCAATTTTAATTTTGAATCCCTATACTAGTGAATTTGGGTTGTCGTAACGATGTTTTACGTAACATTCGTTTTGGCCCAAATAAATATGTTTAAGAGAATGATTTCCTTAAAGAATGAAATATATACTTAATCTCGATTTAAGTATATTGAATATTTTCCAAGTGTTGAAAATAAATAAAATTTGTGAACTACTTATGAATGTATAAGTATGGAAATGTTTTCCAATATAAAGTGAATATTTTGAGAATTTATCTTTTTGAAGATAAATTGAAAAGAAATATTGAAATGAATAATTGGAATCGAATATTCATAGATATTTTGGGTTATAAATTCACTAAGGAATTTATATGTGAAAGTGGAATTTGTATGAAAAATAAATACTGATTTATTTTTGAAGTATTGAAAATAATATATCTTGTAAAGATATTTTGGAAAATAAATAATTTGAAAAATTATTTGGAAACTGGTGATGTGTGCATATCCAGTGATAGTTCAATAACCGACTATCAATATTTCCCTTTGAATGGGTATTTGACGTGATTTGTTTGAATTTGAATGCCACACTTATTTTTGAATAAGCGCTCACTATTCGGGTTAACCGGGAAAGGACCATGGGGTCGTATAACCCATTCCGAATATGTGATACGTCGTTATAATTGCATTGAAGATCGGTGTTGAAGACCGAGTATTTGCGAAAGCGATAGGATGACCTATCGATTGTCTCTGCACTGGGTAGCTCCTGGTATAGAGATTCCTTAAGTGATGGGAAATTCGATCGGGATTGTGAATACCCGGATTGCAAGGGCTTCGTAAGAAGTATCTTCGGTTTTGTTCGAGCCCGGAACAGACTTGTATGGATTGTATGTCTGACATTACAAGTTGAGATATAAAGCCTATTTCTTTCAAATATATTTCTGTTGGTGGCGAAGAATTTATTCTTTTAGCTTAATACCCTTCTCTGAGACGTACGAGCTCAGAGGTTATATAGTTGAATGTTATCAGCGATATATTCCCAATTTGGTAATGTGACATGCTGAGTGTTGCTGAAATGATCATTGTGTTGATTATTTGTGATAGGATCATTTGTTTGATCGTCTATCCTTGTGATCATTGTATTGATCATTTGTTGACCCAAAGCATGGCTTTTGTATAAAGTATGTTTTTGTGGACGAAACTTCGTCGAGCCTCACATCCCGGAATGGTCAAAACAGGAAAGATGCGGCAAGGTTATGAGGGGTAGCTCCCTTTAGGGTATGTGCATTTCCTTCTGGAAAGGGTGGTATCATGGTATGGAGCCCAGATACTTACTCATGTTGAAACACTATATTTTATTACTGTGTGGTGTTGTTGGTGACGAGCGCTCGGTTAAATGGTCCAATGGGACCGGGGGATGCCATATTCGTGTAGTAGTTACCTAGTGATAAAGGTAACCCGGCCTTGTGTTGGCAGAGAGCTGGTTAAGTTCTCGGAGACGTCCAGCCAGAGGCGTTTCCATGTGGCAATGGGAAGTTCCTTGGCCTGACCATTTGTTGGAAATCCAAAGAAACAATACGAGAATTGTATGGTATTAGTTGTAGAACCTGCTATGGAATGTGGCGGTAACCTGCTATTGAACATATTTAGCTATAGTAGGCATACGATAATGGTCGTATGTTGGTTAAGATTTATATCTTTATTTTTGAAATGATTTTCCTATACTATGCACTAGTAATAATATCAAATGTTATTTTAAATGCGTATCATGCATCTTTGACTATCATAAGGAGAAATCTCCTCCGATTCTGCGTTTGCATGTGTGTGTGTGCGGGAGGCCTTATGGTAGTCTCATTTTTAAAAGCATTGCGAATTGACTTTAAAAATATTCCTCTATTTTGTTTTCAAAGATAAATAAACTGTTTTGAGTTCTCACACCAGTCACATGACTGACTTGGAGTTTATTGTTTTCCTTCCTAAACTCTGGGTGCCCACCAATTTCCACACGGGCAGTTAAGAGTTAAGGTTTATCAGGATTTTCTGGATATTCTGGAGTTGCTGGAGGCAAGCTGGATGGCATGGCGTATTACTAACTTATATAATATTTCTTTTTCCGCTGCACTGTTGTTGTTGTTGAGGTTGTACACTCTGATGATATGATGTAATGTAATGTATAAAATGTAATAACTGATATAGTTCATTGTTTAAAGATTATTCATTTATTATTATATGTTGTTCCGCTGCGAATTGTGAGATTCTGTTGTTGTTCAGTTGTTTTCTATTTTCTTTATTCCTTTCTGTTTCCGTTCTATTTTCAAATTTTCTACTTTCTATTTCCTATTTTCTTTCCTCTCCATCTATCTTCTATATTCTTTTCCCTATCTATTTTTCTATCTTTTTCTCTTCTCTTTTCTTAAATTCTTTTTAAAAACCCATAACTATTCGGTTTTTCGGCAACGAAAATCCACGTGCGTTACACTGTCAGAGTCCAAGGAGTAATAATAAAAGGTTGCCCACAAAAAAATGAAGGTTCGGCCTCAAGAACACGACAACGTTCGTCCGGGGAGGAGAACAAAAGGAAATACATGGAGTCAACCAGCTTGATACGAAGATCACCATGAATCTTTTATGCCCTACGACAAACCGCAGCCGCATCAGGCAGGCCGTGATTAGGGTCTAAAAAGAAACCAACCAAGTATTCAGACCAATAGTCCACACCGGCTTCCATTACAATTGGAGGAGGAATCATCACTCCATTTTCCTCAACAATATCAAAATCAATCGGTTTGTAATCTCCCGCATTACGGGGCAGTGTTGTAAAGAGCGATGACCATGATTTCGAACAGGCCATAGACGGAGCAGCAAGACAAGGAAGCTCCACATCAACGGGTTTAACAACAGGGGCAACTTGGAGGGAGATATCAGAACTTTTATCATTTAGACTGGGAACACATTCCACACAGGCATAACAACGAACACCCGAGGAGCAATGTTCATGGTTCGAACAAACAGCAGCATCACCAAGCGTAACACGGCCCAACAAACCATTCGCTGCACTAACACCAGCAGAGATACCAAATTCAGAGATAATAGAGTGCTCACCACCAATTTCAGGTATGCAGTCATTACCAGCCGAAGGTTTCAAAACCATAGAACTCGAGCTTGCGCAGGCAGCCTGGGAAGAAGGCGAGGCGAGCAGGGGAGGAAAATTTGAGTCAGATAGTAAGGAAGGCATAGTTCGAGAAGGCATATCCTTAAAATCCTTCCCAAATTTGGTGGAAGAAGGCGATTGGGAAGGAGCATAGGGGTGTTTGGGATGAGAATCAGGCATGACGGAGGCAGACGGGAATGATGGAGGCAGAACGCGGAAAAGCTAACAGAAATAGGGCATGCGAATCAAACTTGGAATGGACGAGGACACCATTAATAAGGCACACGAAATAGGGCTTGACGATAGTACAATTTTTCTTCTTGTAAAAAGACAAAATTGAATTGATGTCCAAGAAGAAATGGGCAGAAGTAGGAATACTGAACAAAGAATTTCACAAACCTAAAGTGTTGCAGCCAAAAAGTCCACCACAGGATTCTGATTCGTAAGTAACTAATTTCATTTCTTCTCTTGTCTTTTTAGTTTGTATATTCATCCAATCTTTTTTATTCTTTTTTAAAATACAGCTGAATACATCTAATGATCAAAATGATAGTTAAACCAACAACTAAAATGTTTAAAAGT
The DNA here is from genome assembly GCA_030765085.1 of Allium cepa. Taxonomy (NCBI): domain Eukaryota; kingdom Viridiplantae; phylum Streptophyta; class Magnoliopsida; order Asparagales; family Amaryllidaceae; genus Allium; species Allium cepa. The sequence goes on from CM060929.1 coordinate 1,045,917,036, forward strand.
GTATAAAATTGGGAAAATGAAAAAAACGACAGTTCAAACTATCATTTATATGTCTTCAGTGCTTATAAATTTATCAAATATCCAAAATAATTGTTTACACTAGCATACATATTTTTAAAGTATTTTAGACTAGACTAAACATGCAAACTGTTAACCAAAATATCAATTGTATTTTTAAATTGCGCTAGAATGCATTAAATATGAAAAAAGATAGTTAAAGCTAGCATTGCTAATTGACAGTTCATTGAACTGCATCTATTGAACAAAAAGATTATGTATAAGGTGCACATTCCACGTGCAGCAATAGTGTCTCTATGAATGCATTGATTAATATTGTGATCAAAATATAAAGCTATATTTAAGAATTCTAGAGTAAAGAATGCTATCTTATTTTAGCATTAGGTCATACTGTAATACTAACTAAAATTTCTATATCTGAAACAGACTTGATTGTGCATTCTTTGTCATGGCAAACTTGAAAAAACTTGACAAGGATGAGATGCAAGAAAAATATCCAAAGGAAATGCTTAGAAACCTAAGAGCTGTAGTGGTGTATGGCATACTCAATGATCCACAATACAGTTGGTCAGTGAAGAAATCCTACAAAGATTCTACATAAGAATAGCTGTTGCATTTTAACTTCTTAGAACTTTGGATTTATTTGAACTGAACCACTTCTGCAAATTAAACTGAGATGGAGTCTGAGATGGAGTCTTATATGTTTTCCAATGCTTATATTTTGTTCTCAGTGTATGAACTGCTCAGATGGATTTGAACTTCTCAATTTGAATTTGATTCGATTATAGTTGTCTGTTTTCAATGCATGAACTACAATGTATAAACTATGGATATATTCAAATGTCATTTTATGTGTTTTATGATGCTTTTACTGTATTTCTGAAGTGGCGAATAATGTTTTATACCGAAATGCTAGATAGAACTAGCATTACGTGAAAATACATTTCTCAGTGATTGAACTGCGATGAATAATGTGTGAATTTATCCATATAGCATTTTTATATGATTTCCAATGTTTGAACTCTGTTTCAAGTGTGATGACTACTGTTTACACTGTAATGCTAGTTATAACTAGTATTTAACTAAAATATTAAATACAACTATCATTCAACTGTAATGCTAGTTATACTGTAATGCAGTCCACGTTGATTGTTATTTTGATGGTGTTGCCAAAGTAGGTTTAGTGCACAAGTATATCGTAGATCCTCTAACTTTTTCATACCTATAGCCCATTTTTTTTTGGCACACACAATTTATCCTAAGAAATTTTATGTTTCCTTCCTTCCCACAGAAAGTCTGCTTTTATCTTATTTGATTTCTTTAAAGTGGCAATAGGAAGTTGATATATCAGTAGCCAGTATAGAACCATGAGATTTATTATATAAATCGCCAGTATAGCACCATATGATATATTACACCATAAATCAGTAGCTAGTATAGCACCATAAAATATATTACATCATTAATCAGTAGCTAGTATTTGCAATCCCATTTATCTACTTTCTTTGCTATTTTCTGAAACAGAGAGGTGTAATCTACATAATGAAGATATTCCATAGGTTGCACTTTTAAAATTGGTGTTAATTCTTTTTTCTAACTGCTCTTTCTAACAATAAGGAAAGATATTTCATTGCAATATCGAAGAAATATGGGGGCAGATGTTCCCCCATATCATATAAACAGTACATCATCATACTGGCAATTCATCACAAAACCACTTATGTAATCTCATCGACTAATCATATAAACAGTATACATCATCATCAGATCCTTCGTTCTTGCACAATAGCTTACTCAGTTCTATACAATGACAGATTATGGGTTTCAATGTTGAAATTGTATTTCAGGTGTGATGCATACTGACTATAATGAAATGCTAGTTACAACTAGCATTCGAGTGAAATGATAAGTACATCTAGCATTGAATAGAAATGTTAATACTGAAGTGCAGAGCTCATGCATTTCTTTAATTCATATTAAATATTTTGCAATATGAATAAATAATAGATTCCTGAAAATAAAGATTCAACAACAAAGGAAAATATAGGAACAACAGATATTAGAAATTAATACAAAATAACCAAAACATTTCACATTTTATTTTCTAATGATTTCACAAAGTCTGACTTCATTCTTCTATAAGCTTTTGCAGCTTTACACTTAAAAAACTACTCTATTACACTAACAAAACACATAAATTGTCTTAACTTTTTGAAAAAGCAAGACAATTTCTTTTGTTGTGGCCAACTTCATTACACCGACTGCATCTATTTTTTTAACTTTGAAAATATCCAAATCCACCACGCCTCTTTGTAGATGGTCTTCCTGCACCACGAACTTCTTTAGGAGGCCTAATTAAAATATCATTTTCAGCAGCAATTGGCTTATCAAAATCTGGAATTGGATCGATAGCATTAGCATATAAAGATTTGAAAGCATTAACAGTAAAATAGTCCTCCATAAAATCATAAATTGATAATCTAGATTTGTTAATGCACTTAATTGCATGGGCACATGAAAAACTAGTAACTGTCTATTGATTACAACTGAATAAACGATTTTTAAGATCAACAACCTGTGACTTATGAGATTTAACTTCAAACATAAATTCCAAAGACTTATAAACATCCCAACCAAAGCCATCATCTACTAACTTAGACAAACGTTCCTCCATAACATGACAAAGATTTATTGTCCACAAGCAATATTCCTCTCTTCGTCTCGCCATTTGTTCCATAACTTTCACTCTAATACGATCCAAACAAGAAGTTATAGGCATAATTCTATCTTCCAAAATCCATGAGTTGAAACTTTCTGCAACATTTGAAGAATATTCACCATAACGCTTTCCTTGAAAAAAAATATTTGCCCAATAGTCAAAAGGTTTATCTCTTAGAAAATTTTCTATGGACATATCCCAAATATCCTTAAATTTAGAAAGATATCGCTCAAAATCATACATATTAGAAGCTCTAGTACAAAGTTTGAACAACTCCACAATAGATGAATCACCTTTAGCCGCCTTGACAACAATACCGATATTCTGTTCCATGTGAAGTAAACAATAGCTATGATATGTACAAGGAAATATTTTCGAAACACCGACAATGAGATCCATTGACGATCAGACATAAAAACTAAAGACCGATCTTCATTAAGCATTCCTTTCAAATGGGATAAAAACCATGACCGATTAGATTCATTTTCATGTGAAACAATACCCACAGTAAAAGGAAAGAAACCTACAAAATAAATAATTAAGGACAACTCTGTAGAAAAAACATGAATTATATTAAACGTCAAAACCTGTATTGTTAATAATTTCTATTATACACAATTAAATTAGGTTCAAAATGATATATGAATATAACATATGTTATTTTAAAGTGTTTTAGTTAATGCTGCATAAAATTTTAGTTCTTGTTTTGTAAACATTTCTACTATAAACATTTCTAGTGTAACTAGCTCGATCATTGATAAAATAAAGCAAACAATTCTAGTGTAAACATGGCTGCATTAAAAATTATGTACAACTTTGAACAACGATAGTTTAATATATCATTACCAAAAAAATTAAATAAGTAAATAAAACTAAACTAAAATGAAACTCAGACCTTGGTCACCAGTTTTAGAAGTAGCAGTTAATAAAACACCATGTCTTCCCTTCAAAGCAGTTGCATCTAAAAATATTAATGCTAATAGTGTTTAAATCCAAGTAGACAAGCACCAAAACCAATGCAAACTCTCTCAAGCTGATTGGTTGAAGCATTAACTTCCATGGCCACATAACTACCAGGATTATACTTTTGCAACGCCTCCAAATACCAATTTAAATCGTTTTATGACATAGCATCATCCTCATATATTTTTTTTTCAAAGCCAACTGTTTTCCACTATAAGCATATAATAATATGAAAGATTAAAATTGTACTCTCTTCTAAATTCTTTTATAATATCTTTTGGCTTCTTTATAGAAGCATCTTGAATTTGATCAACAATCAAAGATTAAACAAATCTACTCAAAATATTAACTTTATTAACATCTCTAAGACCGGCTCAACACGAAAGATCAAAATTATAGGTTCTAATAAAAAAAAAAGAGTAGACCAGGATCCGAAGAAGCATTAAGATAAAACTTACAACCATCCTTCAACCAAAAGCAATTAACCGAAATTCTATCAGGAGAATTTCTTACAAACAAATCATAACCATTTTTTATTTGATATGTCATTAAAAACTCCCGACAATCCTCAGCTCCATTAAAACAAAAACCAAGAAAATCCATAATAATTTTTTGAGAACCTTCCTTCAACATATCTTTCGTAACGATCCAGAATTTTCAATCCCGTAAACTCCAGATTGTTAGGAAAAGAAGAAAAGAGATAGAAGAAAAGAAGAAGCAGAAACATCAGCATCTCATATTCGCAGCGGATAAAATATAATATCGAATAATATTCTTTACACAAAGAAAACTGAATCAGTCAATTACATTTTAATACATCAGTGTTACAATATTTCACAATCACTAGGCAATTAAAATAACTTGTCCCAGAAATACAAACAATATATCACAGCGAAATACACTCCATACGTTCCTACCATCCAGCTCGCCTCCTGAGCTCCAGAACGTCCTTACCTCTAAATCTGTAGTACTCAGTCTGACCCGAGCATTACATCAAAGTAACACCTGGGTCAGGTTGGAAACCAGCGTGAGTAAACCCATATAACTTGAAACACTACGTTATAACATACTAAAATTTTTGGGGTAACTCGTACTTCACTACGAGTTCTTAACTTGTTATTAGTCATCACTTATTTCATAAATCAATCTCTAAGTACCCTTACTTAGTTTCAATGGTCTAGTACATTTAGACTATTTCATTCTAGCCTACAAATCAAGTCTATAAAGAATTATGGTAGATTACAAATCAAAGTGAGTTCGGGTATTTACTAATACCCGACCCCGATCTCTTCGAATTCAATACCATCTTAACCCAAGTTATTCAAGTGAAACATAATTCAAACTTCAAATGCAGGGTGTCACCTATACACAGTAATTCATCATCGATGGATAACCACATTATCTCAGTTTAAACCCAACATATCATATCACACAGCATCACAAATCACATATCCGAGATACAAATCAATCTAAGGCATACAATATTATTCAATCATTCATAAGCAAGATAAATTAATCACACCATTTATAATTAATTTAAACGAATTAATTAATTACTTAAATCACCCTTAATCCTACTTACTTAACATTTAAATAATTATAAACAAATTATTCAATCATAAACAAATTAATTAATCATCCTTTAATTATTTTTTTAAATTAATCATCCTTGATTAATTAAGTAATTAGCCCTTAATTAATTCCACCAATTAATTATCCTCAAACCAATCACCTTAATTAACCTTTAAATACCACCTTAATTAATTATTTAAAGTTAATTTCTTTGACCCTCAATAAATTACATTAATTATTCTATAATCACTACCTTTGATTAATTAACCTTTAATTAATCTCATTCCTTGATTAACTAACCTTTATTTAATTATATTAATTAATTAATCCTTCATTTAATTATACTAAGTAATTAATCCTTAATTACTTCCATTAAATAATTTCCCTACAATTAATTACTTTCATCAAGTGATTATCCCATAATTACTTAAGTTAAATTAATCAACCATTAATCACTTATATTAGTTAATTATCTTTAACTAATTACATTCATTTATTAACCTTTAATTAATCACATTAAGTAATTAATAACCTTTTAATTAATTACTTTCAGTTATTAATTTAATCACATATACTAAGTAATTAACTATCCATTATCTATGTTTCTAAAGTATATTCAGACTTGATTAAATCCAATCCTGTAAATATATTTCTAAACTTGGCCCAACATTCCCTTTTAAAAACTAATAATAACTTTTTAAAATAAACTTGTTAAACATTTTACTTTTGAAAAACTTGGAAAACACATTAACTTTGAAACTTATTTCACTTTGCCTTTAAATTTTGTACCTTCCTTTACTTGAAAACTTGAATTCGCTTTACTTTTATAAAACTATCCATTTTATTTTAGTTCAAAAATCTGGTTACCAAAGAAATTTAAAACCAGACTTGCTTTCCTACAGACCCGAGGCAAAACCAAGCGAACCCGAGACAACACACGAGTTCATCCCTTCCTCAACCCCATCGAGTCGCACACGAGATAAACACGAAGAAACCCCAGGTCAATTCTCTTCTTCCACAAACCCAAAATCCAGATGCACAGATTGACCCCGTGCACATGCACGACGGAACTGATCGATGCCGACCATCTCTCCGGCCCTCACCATGCTACCGATGATCACGACAAACTCCTCGACCCTTCAGAACAACGAAATCGAAGGCAAGACAAATCCGAACAAATTCGATCGAATCAGGAAATCACACCCACACGAACAACCTCCACTGTTCTCCACCTCAGACCATCCGGATTCTCGCCGTACAACCTATAGTCGCGCCATGACATCCAGCTCCTATTCCCCTCTACGCGATTCATCCCAGTGCGCCACCGTCGTCGTTCCACTCTCGACAACCCTGACCACCAAAACCTTCCACAAAACCCTACTTCCTCCTCCCCAGACCACAATGGACCAAGATAAAATCAACCACCATTTTTACAGTTACCCCTGACACCCTGGCCACCACCATGCCAAACCCCGTCGCACACCTCATCGCCGATCAAGGGAAAATGACAAAAGTCCCCAAATTGAACAACTAAAAAATTCCCAATCAATACTCAGTTAAAAATCACCAAATTAATACTAAAATTCATGATTCTATTTTACGATTCAGGCTATATAATCTAAAGATGAAATCAAAGATACTGATTTCCACCTATATTTTGATTTGTTTACTGTAATCTTACATTCACAATCTATTTAGTAAATATAATTACTTAAAACTATTTTTAAAAACAAGATTACATAGTTATAATCAATTTCTTTTCAAAAAATCAAAGCCCAATAGTGATTCATTTGTAAGATAGGAAATTTTCTAATTGTTCTTGAACCAGAAATTTAACAGAGAACTATATCTTTGCATATACAGGCATTTCAAAACTTAGCAGCATTTAAACCAGATTCAATTTGAACATTCGTGCAAACAAACATATTTACATCATCATTACCCAGATGTATTAGCACCAAAAGATTTTATTTTTAAATGTTTACTCACCTTTTCTAGAAATAGAGAGAGATCAGAGAACGCTGCTTAATTTATTTCCTGGAACAATAGAGCTTGATTGGTATGTTTAAGTTGAGTTTGAAATCTACTATCTTGATCTCGGTTTTGAACTTCGAAAACTTGATGTTGTACACAGCTTTAAATTTCTTTGATTACTGTTTGATAGCTTGTTGTTGATTCTTCATATTGTGTTACATGTTCTCAACTTGAAAATTTTGGAACTGCTATTGTAAATGACTTCTGATTTTTGATTACAGTTTTGATTTTTGGTTTTCAGGTTTTTAGAAGAAGAAAAGAAAATAGAGATGTTTAAAAACTGAATCCAAGTTTCCCTTCACAACAATATATTTGTTATTTCATTTTCAAGAGAATTTGCCACTTGTTATCTTAATCAATCTTAGGTGAATGACAAATGTAAAATTCCGTCTTTAACTTATTTCTTATGTTACAAGTGTTAGGAATTCATTATTAAATTAATTTCTTATTTTTACAAATGAGTTAAACCTTTATTTAATATTTTCCTTAATATTTATGTTTTATATAAATTATGAAACGTATTTATATCTTTATTAAGTATAAAATTTTGTTTTATTTATTTATTTTTAAAATACATTTTCCAAAGTTAAAATTAAAATAGAGAAAATTAAAAAGAAATGAACATTTATTTAAATCCTATTTAAAGTTTAAACTTAAGTTATTATACCTAACATTGATATTATATTTAAACTAAATTTATTTCAAGAACCAATTTTTAAAAGAAACATATTCAACTTTTATTATAATATACAATTTTAAACTATCATATTTTTATATAAAATAAATATTTAATTAGAGTTTTTTGAAAATATAAGATAAAATTTTAAATAGCTTTTGAAAAGTCTTTATATTAAATTCAATCAAAATCTTCCAAATCACAATATATATATATATATATATTACAAAATTTGAAAATATTGTTATTAAATTTAAATTGAAACCAAGCTTTCTTTTCATAATACACACACACACATTATAAATAAAATGTTTTTTATTAGCTTTAATTTTTACCAATTAAATATTATTAACTTTGAAAAGAATAAAGTTTTCCAAATTAAATTATTATAAGGTTTTGAAAAGATAAATTCAGTTAATTTAGATTATTAAATCAATATTGCACATTTTAAAGTAATTATTAATGGAAATTATCAAATAAATATTGCTCAAAATTTCGGGACAACACATTCCTTCCCCCTTTGAATCTTTTCGTCCTCGAAAAGGAACGAAGCTAGAATTTATTAAAATACTTAATATCAATTAAATCATTTTTTGATCATTTTTAAAACACTTTAAAATCTATATAATATTTCCAAAATAGTTTTATAAAAATATCATTTTATTACTCGATGTTTCAACAAGTCCGTCCTCGTTCTCACAGAAATTCGGTCATACGTTGATCTGGCGTAGGACTGAAAATCTATAAGTACTTGGTAAACTCATTTTCAACACCCAGTGAAAATACTTGGAAAATAATTTGTTGAAAATATAGAAAACATTTTTGAAAATAGAGGAAATATCTTTGGTGAGAATGCTTTGGAAATCATCAACCCTATCCATGGTCGCAGTTACATCCTGGGTTACGTTGCCATCACAGCAAAAGTCCATGTAACTTTAGGCACTTCGCGCCCCTCGATTACGCCATGGACCCCGTCACAAATCGCAGTTACATTCCAGGGTTACGTTGCTATCACAGCAAAAGTCCATGTAACCGTAGGCATTAGCTCCCTCGATTTTCGCTGCCAAATGAAACTTCACCACTCCTACATAGGCCACAGTCTACCGATATAAAATCAAACGTAGACTGTTGGCTCTCAGCAGCATACACGACTTTTGCTTTGTCACCATAGGTCGCAGTCTACCGATATAAAATCAAACGTAGACTGTTGGCTCTCAACAGCACACACGACTTTCGCTATGGTTTGCAGCAGATCGCAGTGACATAGAGTTACACTGTCGTCACAGCATAACCCAAATGTATCTGTTATGAATGTAGTTATTTAAAGATAATTAACTAATAAAAGTGATTAATGGTTAAATATTTAACTTAAGTAATTATGGGATAATCACTTGATGAAAGTAATTAATTAGAGGGAAATTATTTAATGGAAGTAATTAAGGATTAATTACTTAGTATAATTAATCGAAGGATTAATTAAGTAAGATAATTAAATAAAGGTTAGTTAATCAAGGAAGGAGATTAATTAAAGGTTAATTAATCAAAGATAGTGATTATAGAATAATTAATGTAATTTATTGAGGGTTAAAGAAATTAACTTTAAATAATTAATTAAGATGGTATTTAAAGGTTAATTAAGGTGATTGGTTTGAGGATAATTAATTGGTGGAATTAATTAAGGGTTAATTACTTAATTAATCAAGGTTGATTAATTTAAAATAATAATTAAAGAATGATTAATTAATTTGTTTATGATTGAATAATTTGTTTATAATTATTTAAATGTTAAGTAAGCATGATTAAGGGTGATTTAAGTAATTAATTAATTTGTTTAAATTAATTAGAAATGGTGTGACTAATTTATCTTGCTTATGAATAATTGAATAATATTGTATGTCTTAGATTGATTTGTATCTCGGATATGTGATTTGTGATGCTGTGTGATATGATATGTTGGGTTTAAACTGAGATAATGTGGTTATCCATCGATGATGAATTACTGTGTATACGTGACACCCTGTATTTGAAGTTTGAATTATGTTTCACTTGAATAACTTAGGATAAGATGGTATTGAATTCGAAGAGACCGGGGTCGGTTATTAGTAAATACCTGAACCCACTTCGATTTGTAATCTACCATAATTCTTTATAGACTTGATTTGTAGCCTGGAATGAAATAATCTAAATGTACTGGACCATTGAAACTAAGTAAGGGTACTTAGAGATTGATTTGTGAAATAAGTGTTGACCAATAACAAGTTAAGAACTCGTAGTGAAGTACGAGTTACCCCAAAAATTTATGTATGTTATAACTTAGTGTTTCAAGTTATATGGATTTACTCACGCTGGTTTCTAGCCTGACCGGGTGTTGCTTTGATGTAATGCTCGGGTCAGACCGAGTATTATAGATTTTCAGGTAAGGACGTTTTGGAGCTCAACAGGCGAGCTGGATGGCAGGAACGTTTAGAGTGTATTCCGCTGTGATATATTGTTTGTATTTCTGGGACAAGTTATTTTAATTACCCAGTGATTGTGAAATATTGTAACTCTGATGTATTATAATGTAATTGACTGATTCAGCTTTCTTTGTGTAAAGAATATTGTTTGATATTATATTTTATCCGCTGCGAATGTGAGATGTTGGTGTTTCTGTTTCTTCTTTTCTTCTATCCCTTTTCTTCTTTTCCTAACTATCTGGAGTTTTCGGGATCGAAAATTCCGGGTCGTTACATCTTTCAAATAATAAGAAGAATCAACATGTGAATCACTATTTGTACCAGAATTACTACCAGTTGAAGTGCTTTGAACACTTTGCATAGCCTAAACCATAGCCAGCAATATCAGCTTCCATAGCACAAACATTTTCCTTAACAGTAAACTTAAAATATTCATTCTTCTTGAAAATTAGAAAATCACAGAATACTAGTCAAATCTGAATCAATATCAATGATTATATTCTTATTCTCAAGAACATAAGATATCTCAGTAGAAAATGGACTAAGATGTAGCCACACTTCACAGATTTCAGTCTTAACACCAAACAAAGAAGAGCCTGTGGTAGGTCGAGTTGAATAACAATTCTCATTATGTTCAAAAATAACTAGCAAACTATTTGCTTCATCATTGTAGATATCAGTACTGCAAAAGAAATTAAAAAACCAATTAACAAACTTAATTAATCTTATGAATACAACAACAACAGAAAATGCCAAATTAACATAGCATAACAAATGAAAATCAAATTAAGTGCTAAATGAAAGAAATATAAATTAATTAAAAAGCAGATGATAAATGAACATAGCACAATCAAATTAAAACAAATTATGAATACAAAGCGAAGAATGCTATATAAATATAGCATAAAATTGTAAAACAATAAACCGTGCTGAAGAAACATAATGATACACAATAAAATCTTACTTTTCCATTGAAAAAAATCTAAAATAGGTACTGAAATCTGAAAGAAGACAAACTATGCAACCTAAAAAAACAAAAATATACTTAATAATTGAACGATATTATATCAGAGGAAGATAAGAAGAGAATCGAAACAAATAAGAGCAATATACCTGAATGTAAGGAAATTGTTTGCTAACGATCCAGAGCACGATGAATATCGAAGATAAAGAAACATGATGAAGATTGATAGACAATCGAGAAGTTCGAATACAAAAATGAAGAAATACACGTCCTTGAATCGAGAATATCAATGAACCAAGATTAGCAATATCAGAATGAAGATCAAGAAGAAATTAAGAAGCAAATTTAAATTTTACATAAGTTTGTCCTTAGAACGAAAAAATATAGCCCGTGTCCTTCAAACGAAAAAAATAATCCGTGTCCATTGGCCCAAAAAAAGAATTAAAATCTTCCTCCAACCCATTTTCCGTAAAATTATTTCGTAATTTTCTGTATTCAAATATTATTTTTAAATAATATTATACTACTAAAAAAAAGATCTATTCAAAATCGATTAAATATCATTTGGAAAGAATAACATCTTATTCTAAAATTTCTATAAATGTATATTAGTATATTACCTATGCTTGCGTTTATAACATGAAGGCACCTAACATTTCATTATATAAATGTACATATCATATGAAAACCTAGAAACATTGCATGCAAAGTTTATGAATACAAAATCTTAAAATGACAGCAAACAAAAATATAAATAAAAGGCTAACATTCGTTATATTATTATATATATTACACGAAAGCATCTAAAAAAACTCAAAGCATACATTAACAAAAACTTACAAACACACACAGCTGTATAAGCACAATCACACGCGCAGTACTTAAATTAAGTTTACAAACATAGACACTATACACGCACCCACATAATTAAACAACACGCGCACCACACACACCCCCATCATAGTAATTCCACATACACGTATACAAACTCATACACTACACATACACAAACTGCCAACCCTCACACACAACACAACAGCAACACACATTCACACTAGAATGCACACATATACAAGAACACATACACATCTACATTCACACGCACACGCACATACATATGTACTAACACATGCACACACTATTGGAAATATACATATGCACCATTATATATCTTCAAAGAAGGTTCACCATGGGTGCACCTGTCGTCCATGACCGGTCCACCAATCGTGAATGGCCTAAAGCAACCAAGATCCAAATCATGCCTTCCCTGACCAAATCAAATCCCCTTTGCCATCGTTACACCATCAATTCAAAGCACACATATGATTACCATCCAAAAACCAATCCAAACAATATAAATCTCACGAATTATTGATTAAAACATAGGTGTTGTGAGTTAATACACTCGTAAGAAAGTTGTGCACGTCCTCCTCCTCTTCTTCTTTCCTACAAGCATGCACACACACACCGCTCACTACAGCTACCAATAGAACTTGATTCACTACTCGATATAGATGCACATGATCATCAAGAGGCACATACTCAAGTTTAAAGATTTAACATAATTCATTGAATTTGATTTTTAATTAAAGTCGTGAAAGTTAGTCTAACTTGCTTAAGGTGAAAGATGGATTCACAAGGGGAAAACTTACATGAATAAATTTGTGAAGAGGAAAGAAAGTTCTCGTAATTGGGCTTGGGTACTAAAGTTTGGACCAAGCTAATGAAATTGTGCTCTGTGTGTATGTATTTTTTTTTCTTTTACTTTTAAAAATAAATTCCATTCCATTTTAAATAAATACAAGTTTCCATTTCAAAATAACTTCTTTTACATATTAATATTATATTTCAATTACATTACTATCATAACACATTATTTATATACTTTTAACTTATTTAAATTTAATTGTCTTATTTTAACAATTTAAATCCTTTTGTTAAATAACTTCGGAACAAATTTATCAAATAATTTCTTAAACTATATTATAATCACTAAATTACCATTATTAACTTAAATTAACTATTGTTTGAAAATTAGGTTGTTACATAATCGAAGAGTGCGAGAGGATCACGGGTTGGTTCTCATCTTGATTGAATCAATGGAGTTTTATAGTGCGCCTAAATCTGGACAGTGAAGGAATTGGAGGTTTTGCAACATAATTTGGGCCTTGAATCAATCAATTAGTGAATGTGGCTGATCTAATTACATATATACTTAGTTCTACTCATTTAGTTGAATGATTTCTATGCTTTAGGATGATAACTTGTAGATTAGAGTCTTAATCACTAATATAAAATGATCAGTACGATGAATTATGATTTATATAAATTTAATGGGATATTAGAGCCATTGATTTGGTTATGAATGAAATGGTTGTCTAAAACATAGAAAAAACAAAGGTTGATTTCATATTGATAATATACATACAATTATATGAACTAATTATATAATATTGATTTCCGAAACTTATACAAGTTAAACAATAAATAAAAATGAATATATTTTTGTATATAAATATGTTGAATTATTAAGAAGTATATAATGATATTTTGATATCATAAAATGATGTATATTTATATACACACATAAAATATAGTCTTTAAATGTAGAAATATTGAAGTTTGCATAGAAAATGGGCAAACGCCTCCGATCGATTTTATGTAGAGCTATGTATATCGAGTGTATATCGTAACTATATATTATTATTGAGAAATAAGAATGCAATAAAGTAAAATACACACAGATTTATAGTGATTCAGCTAGATTGTGCCTACGTTCACTGTCCATGTAGATATAATGATTTGAAATAATTTATGCTTCCAAGTGATTTGATGGGTAGTCTTCTGTTCAGCTATAGTTTACTGTTCCAAGGCCCTCTTCATTGCTATTTGAAGCTTTGGTATTTATAGGAGTGAAAGTATAGAATGGTCGAGTCGGTAAAATAGGTAGTTTCCTTGATTACCCCGCTCGGTTTGGTTATTTCCATATACGCCAGATATGGTCCAAAATTTCCATATGTACAGGATCCTCTTTCCTCAATTGTTCCATTTGGTTCGGCAGTATGTGAATTGTTCGGTAATGGCTAGTTTGGTGGGTGAACTCAAATGCTTTCTTAGCTTTGTTCAGTTCTTGCTTTCTTTGATTCGGCAGCCCCGCATGTACTGAACAACCACTTTTGTTCAGGTCTTTTACTACGGACAAGGAATCTTGTTCGGTGTTCCCACTACCGAACGTAAGTCCCTGTTTGTAATTGAGACCGCTAGAGAAGAATTCTTGTCCGGTATCTCTCCTATATATCGAACAGTCATGTATGTATTGATTTTTCCTGCCTTCTTCTATATCTCCGCTTGAATTAATCCAAAGCTTTTTCCCTTTTCATTTAAGGTTGTTTGGATGTATTGTACCCCTTAAGGCACATGTATCTCATATACTCTTGCTCCGACCTAACTACTTTGCAATAAAATAGCCTTAACACTTGCCCCCAAGTACGCTTCATAGAATATAGAGTGTGCATCATCCATCATTCTTTATAGAGTTTGCCTTTATCTTGTATGTTGTCTTATAGGTTTTCCCTTACTTCACTATCCTGGACTTGTCCTTGTCCAGGCACCTGTTTTGGTTCAGCATATTCTTGTCCGGTGAAGAAATATAGGACCAAATTTGTATCATCTATTTGGCATTGAAAAATGCAAACTGCCCATATATAAGCTGATGCATACAACCGAACACATTATTTCATTTTCCTATAACCCCCAGCTTCTGCTCATGTTCGTCTCCTGACCATGTTGTTACCCATATTCACCTCAAAACCACCTCAAACCTTGATTCTTATCTATTTTCTATGCGATTCTACTAAGATATGATTCCCTCCTTGTAATTTCAATGTTTTTGAGGCACCAATTTTGCTGTCAATTTTCTTTTCTTCAATTATTTCTTATTCGATAGAGCCAAGATTGGGTTTTTGTTTCTATAACAATAAAGACTCACATAGCACCATACTTTGAGTTTCCTCCAATGGATGAAAAAAGGGTGTGCAAAGTGTTTTAATATTATTAGATGCTAGACTCGTCCAGCTAGGGTTGTGGTTTCTACATAGGTGACCAGGGGCATTTAGTGTTATATTAGGCCATGTTATCAAGTTTTTTTGAACTACTACTATCAGTGTCACTTGGGGATTGATTTGTAATTTTGATGTCAAATTATAACTGGCTTGACTGCTAAGATCGAGTCTTAAAACCACTGAAGCATAAGGTAATGTGCTCACTAGTTTTATAGCTTCAATCCTGTAATTGTTGGTGTAAACCAAAATTAAAGAGTCGTGTCTGCTGATATGAAAAGTCATGTCTATTCGAATGAAGAGTCATGTCTATTCGAATGAAAAGTCATATCTGTTCAGTGAAGAGTCGTGTCCGTTCACTGAAAAGTCGTGTCTATTGAAGTGAAGAGTCATGTCTATTAAGTAAAATTCATGTCTTTTGAAGTGAAAGGGTGTCTATTAAAAAAGGTTATGTCCGTTTGTAAGGGTTGTAAATCACTATATATATATATGGTCATTTTGTTGTGTTGTATGCAAGTTGTAGGCAGGACAAAAAGCAAGTTATAAAAAAAATTGTCTATTCTCCTCTAAAATTATAATTCTCTTCTCTTTTCTATTTTAACAAATTGGTATCAGAGCTTGGTTGAAAAATGTCAAACATCCTTGTCTCCCTTGTTCCTCGATTCAACGGTGAAAAGTTTGATTATTGGAGCAATCTAATGAGGCTCTGTCTTTAATCTCAAGACTTATGGACAGTTGTTGAAGAAGGTGTTGGTGCACCGGAAGATGAGACGCAACTCACAGTTGCCCAAAGAGATCTTCTAAAAAGAAAAAAACAGGAAGATCGGAAGGCTCTCTTCCAAATCTACCAGACACTTGAAATTCAAGTTTATGAGAGAATTTCAAAAGTTGCAAATGCTCAGGAGGCTTGGAAAATATTGAATACAACGTATTCTGGCCAAGATCAAGTAAAAAAGGTTCGCCTGCAGTCACTACGAGCTGAATTCGAAAAGCTCAAATGAAGGATAGTGAGAAAATCTCAGAGTATTTTACTCATCTCACTTCCATCATAAATCAGATGGCTTCAAACGGAGAAGTCGTGGAGACTCAAAGAGCCGTTGAAAAAATTCTACGGAGCCTACCAATCAAGATCGATCATATTGTGGTTGCAATTGAGGAATCAAATGATATTGCTTCACTTTCTCTTGAAGGCTTGCAAGGAAGGTTGGAAGCTCATGAGGCTAGGATCTTGATGAGAAGTAAACAGACAAATTCTTCTCAAGATCAAGCCTTAAAATCTCAATTCACATCAACAAAAGTCCAAGGCCCATCCCATGGCAAAAGTAACAGCAGAAATAGTGGAAAACGTGAAGAATCAAAGGAGGAGAAACCATCATTCCAAAATAACAAGGCGCGAGGCAAATACAAAGGCAAAAAACCATTATTTGAATGCAATTTCTGTCACAAGCCGGGTCATAAAGCAAATGATTGTTGGGAGAAACCTCCTGAAAAGAAGCCAGTTGCTGGTTTTATGCATAATGAAGCAGAAAAATCTGAATCTTTGTTGATCGCTTCGGATGGAAATGTTGAAAACGTATGGTACTTGAATAGTGGTGCAAGTAGGCATATGACTGGAAATAAAAATCTATTTTAAAGTCTTGTGGAAGCTGATGATGGTCAGGTTACTATTGGAGATGCAAAAACATACAAAATTCAAGGTGTTGGCGAAATTTCTTTCAAAACCAAGGCTGAAAAAGTTGAAAAAATGTCGGAGGTTCTTTATGTACCAGGCATACGTAGCAATCTTCTTAGCATCCGTCACTTGCTGAAGAAAGGATTTGATTTTTGATTCGTTGGAGATCAATGTAGCATGAAGAAGAACGACCAACAAGTGGCAAATATTGTGATGGGATCCAACAAATTATTTCCGATCAAACTTGACATCGTAAGCAGTATGTGCATGATTGCTACTTCTAATGATGAAGTTTTCAAGTTATGGCATGAGAGGTTTGGGCATTTAAACTTTCGGAGTTTGAAGGATATGTCTACCAAAGAAATAGTCCAAGGGCTGTCTAAACTTGAAGTGATAAACGAAGCATGTGCGGAATGCCAATTGGGAAAACAACATCGTGAATCTTTCCCATCCAATCGAAGTGGATTTCTCAATCACCTCTGGAGCTTGTTCACACCGACCTCTGTGGACCAATGCAAGTGCCATCGCTTGGAGGCAGCAGATATTTCTTGTTATCTGTTGACGATTACACAAGAAAAATTTGGGTTTACTGTGTCAAAGAAAAATCAGATGCCTTCTCTTGCTTCAAAGAGTTCAAATTTCAAGTTGAAAAACATTCTGGTCATCAAATAAAAAATCTAAGGAGTGACCGTGGAGGAGAATATATGTCCTCTCAGTTTGAAGAATTCTGCCAAAATCATGGAATCCGCCATGAGTTAACTGCTAGGTACTCACCTCAACAAAACGGAGTCGCAGAACGCAAAAATCGAACAATAATGAATATGGTCAGATGCATGTTGAAGAAGAAGAACATGCATGCATGTTTTTGGGCTGAAGCGGTCTCTTGTGCCGTTTACTTAATCAACCGATCACCAACGAAGAGCTTAAAGGATTCCACTCCAAATAAAGTCTGGTATGGAAAGAAACCAAATGTTACTCATTTAAAAACTTTTGGTTGTCTTGCATACTCTCATATTCCTGATGCTTTAAGATCGAAGCTCGACGACAAATCTGAAAAAGGCATTTTCATCGGTTATAGCCAAAGGACTAAAGCTTACAAGCTTTACAATTCGAAGACGAAGAAGATGATTATCAGCAGAGATGTTCGCTTTGATGAAAATGGCTGTTATAATTTTTCAGATTTTGCAGAGTTACCTGGATGGCAAACTCTAAATCTTGAAGAGGAAACTTCTTTGGAACAAGGTGTTGATGCTGATGTTGGTATTGAAGAACAACAGCCTAAAAATAATGGGGCTGAGCAGGAGCAAAATTCACCACCAATGGCGGAAAGAAGGACGCGATCCTTGAGAGAAATCTATGATGCAACCGAAGAAGTTGACACTATGGATCATGTATATTTTGCATTTTTTGCGGGAGAAGATCCAATCACTTATGAAGAAGCATCAAAGGAAGAAAAATGGGTGAATGCAATGAATGATGAAATCAAGTCTATTGAGAAAAATGGTACGTGGGAGCTTACCACTTTGCCTTCACACAAATCAGCCATTGGTGTAAAATGGGTGTTCAAAACCAAAACAAATCTTGATGGCTCCATCAACAAGTACAAAGCACGTTTGGTTGCGAAGGAGTATAAGCAAAAGGAAGGGGAAGATTTCAATGAGGTATTCGCTCCTGTCTCTCGACTTGATACAATTCGATTGTTGATTTCTCTTACTGCCCAAAATGGATGGAAGCTGCTGCAAATGGATGTGAAATCAGCTTTCTAGAATGGTTTTCTTCAAGATGAAATTTATCTTCAACAACCTCTTGGTTTTGTGAAGAGGGGCGAAGAGGAAAAGGTGTATAAGCTACGAAAAGCTTTATACGGGCTGAAGCAATCCCTCCGTGCATGGTATGATCGTATCAATAATTTCTTCTTGAAGAATGGCTTTGAAAGGTGTCCTTTTGAACACACTCTTTACATGAAGAAGCATTCAAAAGGAGGTTTCATGATCGTGAGTTTATACGTAGATGATCTGATTTTTACTGGAGATGTTATCTGAATTCAAAAATTCAATGATGAAGGAGTTCGAGATGACGGATTTGGGAGAATTACATCATTTTCTAGGGATAGGTGTTCAGCAATCAAAATGTGGGATTTTTATCTCGCAAGAAAAATATGCTGCTCAAGTATTGGAGAAGTTCAATATGATGAATGCAAATCCAGTTTCAACTCCTTGTGTTGCAGGTTTGAAATTGTGCAAAAATGGTGAAGGAAAGTTTGTGGATCCAACTATTTTTCGAAGCCTAGTTGGAATTTGATGTATCTCACTGCTACAAGACCCGACATCATGTACGCACTAAGCTTGATTAGCTGATTCACGGAAAAGCCTTTCTCAAACCATTGGGAAGCTGCAAAAAGAATTTTACGATACGTTAAAGGAACTATTGACTATGGCATTTTCTATGAAGGTCATGTGCCTGTGAAGCTTGTTGGATATACGGACAGCGATCTAGGTGGAAGCATCGATGATTCAAGGAGTACTTCAGGCTATGCATTTAACCTTGAAGTAGAATTATTTCTTGGTGTTCAAAAAACAACCAGTTGTGGCACTTTCTACCACCGAAGCGGAGTACATCGCAGCATCTCTAGCAGGATGTCAAACTTTATGGCTAAGAGGAATTCTTGAAAATCTAAGCTTCAAGCAAAAAGATCCTACGATCATTTATTGCGACAATAGTTTACTATCTCTGTCTCAAAGGATCCTATTTTGCATGGAAGAACAAAGCATATTCGTCTACGTTTCCATTTCCTACAAGAACTCGTTCGTGAAGAAGAAGTGAGTCTTGAGAATTGTCGAAGTGAAGAACAAATTGCTGATATCTTCACAAAGCCGCTTGGAGGGACTGCTTTCTCAAGAATTGTTGCTGCATTAGGTGATCAAAGGAATTTTGGTTTAGGGGAGGCATTGTTGGTGTAAACCAAAATTAAAGAGTCGTGTCTGCTGATGTGAAAAGTCATGTCTACTCGAATGAAGAGTCATGTCTATTCGAATGAAAAGTCATATCTGTTCAGTGAAGAGTCGTGTCCGTTCACTGAAAAGTCGTGTCTATTGAAATGTAGAGTCGTGTCTATTAAGTAAAAGTCGTGTCTATTGAAGTGAAAGGGTGTATATTCAAAAAGGTTATGTCTGTTTGTAAGGGTTGTAAACCACTATATATATGTGGTCATTTTGTTGTGTTGTATGCAAGTTGTAGGCAAGACAAAAAGCAAGTTATAAAAAAAATGTCTATTCTCCTCTAAAATTATAATTCTCTTCTCTTTTCTATTATAAAAGTAATTTGGGACCCAAAAGGGGTTAGGCGGTGGTTTGGTGGTTGAGATTACCATTCATAACACTTAAGTAAAATTTTAAAGTCATAGGGTACATGCAATATAGCTAACGAAGTACATCGTGTATGGAGTTTAGGCTGATTTTTGTTTTACTACAAGTTATTATGTTGTTTAACACTATATTGCATGTGCTACTATACACACGCTCACATGTACATTCAAGAATAGTATGCGAGACAGTTTGATGTATTAGACATGCGTGTAGGGTCACCCCCACTTGCTCATTAAGTGTTGCTGAAGCGCAGGCTCCTTCTTCTATTCCAACCGAGCCTACACCATAAAGACCTAGGATTAGTCGGCCTAACTCCGCTCATTCCTTAGTTCAGAGGTACGGTCCTTTACAGCTACCAGTGGACCTCATTGTGTCCATAGCTTCTATTTTGACTTCCCAGTAGTTGGATACCATAGCTGCTACCCATAGATTAATGAGGGGGGATATGCTCTTGCCCACTCTTGACCAACGGACTCACACTCCTCCAGAAATCTAGGTAGCGTTGTATGGTGGGAGCCCACCCTCCTCTTCCTCAATGGATCTTCTGGTATATTTGAAGATTGCCCCCATTCCAGCTTCATCCGAACGACTATGCAATTCTGACTAGTTAAGGTGATGAAGAAGAAATAGATCGAGCTTGATATAGCTTCTTTATCTAAGTCTAAGGAGGATAAGAAAAAAAGAAACCCATTGGGCCTAAGCAACCTGAGAAGAGTCGCTTATCCAAATCCAAGTGAGGGTTGCATTTCCTTCGTCATTAGTTGTTTGTCTTTTTTTGGTGTACTAAACACTATGACTGCACACATATAATTTTGCTGACTTTTGTGAGGGTGTGTGTGTTTTTTTTTGGATGGCCACAACTTTGTGATGTGGGTATTTGGTTGTTTGATGACGTTTAGATGTGGTGATTTTTCATAGCTTGTTTTATCATTATTTTCTATTATTTATATTCAATTATTTATACATACATATTTCTATGTAAGCCATATACAAAAATTCCTAGTAATGGTGAGTTTGAGATCACCATCTGATATTTTAGGGTTGATTGCCAGTGGTAAGTTGACAATTTGATGGCCATGTCCTAATTACAGACAAGTTCGGTTCACCGCTGCCGACCAATATCTTTGGGCCAAGTCAATGGTGAACTACCCAGTTCGTGGTTATGTCCTGACCATGAGTAAGTCCACTTCACCATTGTCGGCTGAAGTTTTTGGACCAATCATTAATGGTGAATTACTTATTCGGTGGTTATGTCCTGACCATGGGTAAGTTCGGGTCACCATTGTCGATCAAAGTTTTTAGGCCGATCATCAATGGTACTACCCAATCGGTAGTCATGTCCTGAATATGGGTAATTCCAATTAACCATTGCTAATCAAAGTTTTTAGGTCCATCGTCAATGGTGAACTACTCAGTCGGTGGTCATGTCATGACAATGGGTAATTCCGATTCACCATTGCCTATCGAAGTTTTTAGGTCGATCGTCAATGGTGAACTACCCAATCAATGGTTATGTCCTGACAATAGGTTAGCCTGGTTCACTATTATAGGATGAAGTTTTTGGACCGATCGTCAATGGTAAATTACCCAGTCAGTGGTCATGTCCCGATCACTATTAAGTCCGGTTTACCATTATAGGCTGATGTTTTTGGGCCGATCGTCAATGTAGACTACCTAGTCAGTGGTCATGTCCTGATCATAGTTAAGTCTGATTTACCATTATTGGTTGAAGTTTTTGTTAAGGACAAGTTCGACGTCATTATGGCAAGGCCTGCACCCGAGTATAAGAGAATCCTGCTCGAAAATCCTTTTAGAATGCTTACTAGGAATGAATGCAAGCTCGGTGAGTTTTGATCACTTAACCCTATCCCCATCATTCTCTGATGGGAGTTGGGTTAGTCAAAGCAAATAACTACATCCTATTCCTTGACTTAGGTGCTCACAATCGTCCGTGTGTAGTAAAAGGCACCCGATACAATAAGATTTCAAGGAACACACATTTTATTAATAACTACTACATAATTTCTTAATTACAAAATATCAGTACTTGAATAAACAATAAAAAAGACATTAAGGATTAAGTAAAGTAACAATAAAGGTTTTGTGCATTCCAAGCTTTTCTTAACAATGCCTCGTCCACTACGCTGAGGGTGTAGGCTTTATTGTTTAAATCTTTATGATTGACATACGGTCACTCTCAAGTCAGGTCGAGTGCCCCAATTTAGGGAATATTCGCTTTAGTACTAAGTTCATGAGAGGGTAGTACTTGATCTTGGAGTTATATTGCCTGGCTTTCCTTTGCTTGAGTGTCGTGGGCTTTAAAGTGCAATTATCATGCTTCTCATCGATCAAATTTTGGGATATATTTAGCAGACTCACTTGTCCATTAGCCTATAGGTATACCACTGTGGAAAAACTCTTCTTTATCCCATAGTGTTGGAAAAAGCCAAAAAAATCCACATTGTCAAACTGTGATCCGTCATCCGAGATGTAACGACCCATAAGATTTTAATGATTTTTAATTGGTTTTATAACAGATTTAATTGGATTTTTGAGAAATTTTTAATGATAATAATTTTGAAATAAAAATTTAATATTTGAATTACGTCCAAATAAACATAGCAGATTTTAAATTTTCAATTTATTTTAACAAAGTTTATTTCATTGGGAAATTCTATTAAATTCAAGCTAAAAATTGCTGATAATAAATTTATTATCAAGCAACAACCACTATCCTTTACTTTAGTAATTATTTCATCAGTTGCTAAATTTTAGCCGTTGCCATCATTTCAAAAGTCAAGCGTATAATTTTGTATACATTGTATTTATCATTTTGAACGGTTGATATGTAAATTGCCTTTATAGCTTTAATATTTGTCAGCTAAATAAATGGTTGACCGTTACTGCCAATATTTAATTTGATACGTTTCCCGGTTGCCTTTTTCATTCACTTGATTGATTGATTTGTTGCCGTCCCTGTTATTTTCTCTCTGTCTTCATTGCTTTTTAAAGGTAAGAAACTGTTCCCTCAAAACATAAATATTTGATTGTAGCCAGCAGTAACTTGTTTTAATAACCTTTTCCTAAATCAAAGCTTTTGAGCGTTACAATTTCTTTTGATTGGATATATGTGTTTAGAAGAAAATATTGTAGGTGACCGTTACAATTGATTTCGGTGACTTTCTTTCTTCCCATACATCATTATATATTTGCTTTCCATGTTTCCTGAATTTATGTTTAGCAGTTTCGAAAATCAAACGTATACATTTGTATACGTCGTAATTATTATTTTAAAACGATTCACTTTATTTTTCTTTCCCTTTTTAACTTCGTTTCTCTCTCTTTACTTTATATTGGGACTTTTGTTTCCTTTGCTTTTCAACCTGAGCCTTGCTTGCCAAGCAATAAATTTATTGCTTAAATAATTTTCAGCTGAAATCAAGAAATTAGACCGTTACCATTTTGGTTATATTGATTTCCCATTTATTTCTGGCTCGTATTGCTCTGACTTTTCCTTTTCCTTTTCTATACTTACGTTTCGAAAATAAATAGTACATATATTAACGTACATAATAAATTGCAGCCAGCTCATTTCTTACATATTTATTTCGTGCCTTAAAACCCCATCACTCAACGCATCGATGACTACCTTTAATTTCGCCAGTTTTGTAATGTAAATGTTGGATACGTTGCATCCATTGCCTTATTCCTATATATTTAGATCTGAACCATTTGC
The DNA here is from genome assembly GCA_030765085.1 of Allium cepa. Lineage (NCBI taxonomy): Eukaryota > Viridiplantae > Streptophyta > Magnoliopsida > Asparagales > Amaryllidaceae > Allium > Allium cepa. The sequence continues at coordinate 1,045,941,269 of CM060929.1, forward strand.
CTTTACCTTTTCACATTCTTCCTCATTCATAAACCACTTCCTCCTCCTTCACGTAACCACTCACCAAACGTTACATCACTCCTTCTTCTTGCACTATCCACTCTCACGCCACCGAGGCCATCACCATCCACCTCTCTGTTTGTCTCCCCTCCTCTTCCACGCCGAAGCATGAAGCAGTGCCGTGCTCCCCTCCGAGCTCCCCACCACCCCTGACTTCGGCATTTCTCCTTCCTTTTTGGGTTAGTATATGTATCTTAAATATAAGTATAGTATTCTGTGTAAATTATTTATATACATTAAGTAATAGATTCATAACTGTTGTATATATATGTCTAGCTTCTGTTATAATATGAGTCTAGTATATAGGCAGATTGTATGGGTTGTCTGCATAGTTGTATAAGTTTATAAATAGTTTATATAAGATATTTTAGTTATATAGTTTACATATATATTGGTATAACTTTTGTGTGGTGTGCGTATGTTTTGGGTTATAACTTTTGTATGGTGTGCGTATGTTATGGGTAGTATTTGCAGTGTATGGTTTCAGATATTATTATATTAAAGTGTACTAAGTATATTGGGTTCGAATTAAATATAGTTTTAAATTTTTATGTTTTGAATTGATGTAAAAGCAAAAATATGAATAAGTTGTAAGATTTTGTTTCTGTTGGAGATAAAGTTGGACTTTAAATTTTTTTTTTTACATGTCTAAATTAAATATAATATATGTATAAAGTTTTAACTATTTAAGAAAAATATATAAAGTTTTAAGTGTTGTTAGAAGTATTTTTTATTCGCTAGAAGGAAAGTATTTTGTTTATATTACTTATATAAACGTTGTCAGTTTTAAATACATAGGTTATGGAAATTTGGTATTGAGTCTTTTCATTTGGGTAAGGTTACAATAATTTACTTATACATATAGCTACATGTTCACCTGTATATGAATTTACTTTTTTGATTTAGGCTGCAACTACATGAATTTTGAATTCCCACGTTTTCTATTCTAAATTTTTTTCCAGATTATATTAATATGTATAGGCAATTGTTTATATTTAAGTTTACAAGATTTTTTTTTTTTTTTTTTTTTTAGTCTGCATAGTGAGTTAATATAAAAAGTATATTTTATTTATAAGCGGTTGTATACACATTAGTAGTTGTTTTAGTTAACAGTAATAAAAACAAAATTTATATAGCCTGTGTTAATTTATAAATCTAAACTGTCAAGTTTATATGGGTATAAATGATTAGGTCAAAGTGCATATACAAGCTATAAAGATTTGTTTGATTTTGGTTATATATATATATATAAAAAAAAAATTATTTGAGATTTATTTCAAATGAATATGTATTTTAAAATAATGTGTTTAAGTGAAATATTAATATAATATGCGTCTCGTCCAAAACTTTATATCAAGCTATTTTGATCCGTTCCCATCGTTTTCTGTTACCAGATTCTGTTCATCAAATTCGTGCCAATTTTGCTTTGCTTGGATTTGTAAATCAAATTTTCCATGTCCGTATCAGTGTGTGTTTCCGTATCACCTTCGGTACCCTCCAGCCACGAAAGGTGAGCAATCACTCACGACTAACGTTCTTTTATTTATTAAATTTGATTCCAATTGAAACGACAATTGAAATATGCTACTGTTAGTTATTTACATTGCTATATATTTTGTTGTTTGCAAATGTGTTCACCTGTGGGATATGACACCATATCCCATTGTTATATTATACTGTTATTGATGATATATGTCTGTTATTTTATTATTTGTTATCACTCTGCAAGTTCCCCGTGGTTTAGAATTCAATATGGGTTGAAATGATACATACCCGAACGGACTTTAGAATAGGAGAACTTCGTTATGGTTTGAAATGATAAACTCAAGCGATTTTCAATAAAAATTGAATTTGGGATTACGGGTCGAAGTGATATCTACCCGTATATTTAAATTTCGGATTGAAATCCGTATCCCTTGACCATAGGGTATGAAATTATATACAGACACCGTTGGTCCATATGTATAAATATTTTGAAAATAATTTCTATGGGTTGAAAATAAATATACGGTTTTAATAAATATTAATTCTTAAAATATTATATGAAAATAGAAATTTTATATATAGATTTAATAGTAATATTTTGGAGATCGATTTAATCCATATAATATGTTTAAGTATTTATTTAAATTTATATTTCAAAATTGATTGTTGTAATAATTTGGATAAGTTAAGGTTGAGAAGATAAAGTTGAATTAATTGAAATTGTATTTAGTTAAGTATTTTACTTAATTGGATTATTTGAACCAAAGAATTTGAAATTTAAGATTCGATTTATAACTTGATTTTGATTTAAATGATTAAATGGAGGTTTCAAGTTTAAAAAAATTGAAAGGAATATTTAGTTTAAAGGTAAATTGGGTTATTAAATAAATATTGAATTTATTTAGTGAACATTTCAAGACTAAATAACAAGGTTAAATCGAGATCTATATGAAACTGTTAAATCAAACTTTGAGTTGTTGAATATTAAAGCGTTGAAATATAGTAGAATTTAAACGGTAAAATTTTGATTTAGTTCTGTATTTGAAATGAATAAAATTTGAATTTGTTTGATCAAAAAACTGAATTGTATAAAAATTTATAAATTGAGATTGAATTAAATTTGAATGGGATGGTCGGGTTGATTTTGAAAACAATTTGTTAAGTTGAGGAAACTACAAATATTCTACTCTAAATATTTATGTATATATATATATATAATGAAATGAAAAGATATTTTTGTTGTGAAGTATAAATTAATTTGAAATGACCTCGGTATTATAGTGTATATTTCTACCTTATAGATAGTTCCATGGATCCTTAGAGGATGGTTATCCCAAACGTCCTTTAAGTTAATTATATTTCAGTTGATATTTCACTTGAGTTAGATTTATAGATATAAGAATGTTAATCCTGACTCGAGTGTTTTGTGTTTTTGCTTTACGCTCAGGTCAGACTGAGAGATACAACATTTGAGACTCACCTTCGAAGTTGGAGCTTTGCTTGAAGATCCAGCTATCTATCCCTTCAGTCATCCAGTTGATTGGTTCAGAGAAGCCATCTGTTGCATTGGAGACTTCATGGCATTTGAACAATTCGGTTGTATTTTATTTCTAACTCTGAGGTATATAGTAGCTTCATGAACTACTATTCTTTATCTATTCCGCTGCATTGTATTACTCTGTGTAAGTGATCTATGATTGATTTATTTACTGTATATTTTAACTTTTGCCAAATTTTATCAACAATTCAGTATTTTGAATTATTCAAGTCGGACATGTACGGTTTTATTGTCGATTTGAATGGTCCAAAATAGCGGGCTGTTACAGTTGGTATCAGAGCTTTGGCTCTAGGCAAAACTTAGCATATATGGTAAATTCATTTACAGAATCACTTTCGTTCGAGTTGAATCCCTTCCTTTTTGACTTGATTTCCTTTGGATTTTAGAATGTCCCTTGGTTCCGAAATTCATTCTTGTCTCTCCCTATTTATATTCGTTTGATTCTGGAGTATCCTATAACTTCACGGAATGAATTGTAAAGGGGGTGAAAACTCCTTTACAATTGGCATTGATTCACCGAAGATTTTTGTATCCTCGGTTTACGGTGCTGATATATCTTGATATGCCGAATTCCATCTCTGGCGATCGAATATCGATTTGTTTTGGAATTCCGCATCGATTATATCCCTGAAGTCACGGTTGACCCGGTTAAGGTCGCCCGTGATTTGTAGAAGTATATCCATCTTCTATTTTGTAATTAAATTATCTCATCTTCGATCGAGTCTATCTTCGAATCAGGATTCTATTGATTGGAGTTCCGCTAATTTAAATCTCTATCTTTGTTTGAAACCCATTCTTTGAAAATCGGGCATGTTTGTATTTTTAAAATTGTTTATAAATCGAAATTATTATTTTGATAACTATGATTTTATTCTATATATAAAAGTGAAATTGTTTTCAATAGGGATTATATACCTATATATAATAATAATAAAAACAAATAAGAAATGTTATTCTATATAAAAGGGTTTTGAAAGGATTTGAAATTTTGAAAAAAATATAAGAAATTGATTTATATAAAAATGATTTATAACTGTAGAATAAAATTTGAAATTCGAGAATTTAATTCCGGTATTTTGAAATTGGTTTTAAGATTTTGGAAAATATATAAAAATAATATGATTTAAAAGTATTTTTCCGAATAAGAAATGTTTCAAATGAGTTCAAATGAATTCCAATAATTTTGAAGAAATTTCAAAGAAGTTTTCAAGAAAATAGAAATCCAGAACTCACTTATGTCGCTGGAAAATAATTTCGGTGATGAGTGCACGCATCATCGACATTGATTTTCGAGTTTCAGAGTGGGGGAGTGGCCACTTTAATAGCTTCGCTATGCAAGTGATTTTGTAAAATCGTTTTTGATTTCAACTTCCGAAGTATAATTTGATATTTTAGAAAGATATAAGTATATATTTGAAACAATTTAAAATGAGACCGGTGTTCAGTCCTCGAGTTTCGGATTTAATAATTGGTTTATTGATTTATTGTTGATTTTCAACTGTTGAATTGAAAATTTGATTTCCCTAACTATTTTGAATGTTCGAACACTTCCAAATCGAGATTAAATTTTCAAAGCTAAGAAATTTCGAGGAGTATAAAATGTATGATAAAGAATATAAATTTAGTTTTGAAATGTTTTGAAAAAAATATGGTTTTGAATAATGGTTTTCAGAAAGGTAAATTGGATATTTCAAATAGAAATAGATAGTTTAAAAGTTTTAAAGGGATACTTATAAATTTGGAAACTATTTTCAGTATAATTGATTTTGAGAAAATATTTGGTTTTGAAATTTAATTGAAATTAAAACCAGTACTTATATGGTGATTTTGGAAATGAATTTGTTTGACTTGAATTATTTTAATTTGGAAACTGGGATTATTTTCTAAACCTATTATTATGGGAACTTTGAAATTGAGATATTTAATTTGGAAGAAAATTTGGTGAAATCATATATGATTTTGAAACTGATATTGAAATGATTTGAAATTTGAGAACCTTATATTATTAAGCACTTGATTTGGGAGTGGTCGAACCTATATAAAATGGATTGTATAAGTATGAAGTTGATTTGAAATCTATTGATTTGAAAGGTACTCAATTTGGAAAGAGATTTTATATAATCGAAGTCTATATAAGTATGATTTGATCTACTATTGATTTGGAAAGTATTCGATTTGGGAAAAATGAAATCCTATATATATGGACTTTATATAAGTACGATATTTGAAAGTGATTTGAAAAGGTACTATATGAGATATATTTTCGAAGTAAAGATATGGAAAGTGCCTTCTGCTTGATATCCGCTTTGTGGCCACATCGTGGATTCATTCAATCGATATTATTCTCTCTGATTTTTGGTTTTTCGGATGTAATACTCGAGTGTTCCCACCGTGGCGTAACCCATGGTTTTTTTTCTCTCGTGAATGCATAGCGCAATTGCCTGGCTGAGTCTTGCCTAGGGGTACGGATTGTTTCCTGGGGGATCCAGGCGTAACCATTGTGTATCCTGCAATCTGTGTAGGTCGCGAATAGTAGCGCAAGTGCCTGGCTGAGTCTTGCCTAGGGGTACGGATTGTTTCCTGGGGGATCCAGGCGTAACCATTGTGTGTCCTGCACTCTACTAGTCATCATGGCGTAACTCGCAGGGCTGAGAAAGCTTACGGATATGGATTGTTTCCTGGGGGATCCAGGCGTAACCATTGTGTATCTGCGAACCATGATCGGACAAAGGTTTTGGTTTGGTTGTTTTGTTTGGATAGTACTTTCCATATCTGTTTTTAAAAGGTTTTTCAAGTATTTTCACTAGGTGTTGAAACAGGTCTACTAAGTACTTGAAGAATTCTAGCTTTGCGCCTGATCAACGCATGGCCAGAGTCTGCAAGAACAAGGATATACTTGTTGAAACATCGAGTTATAAAAAGTATTTTCGAAAGGAAAATTTATTTCGATATAATAGTATTTTATTATAAAAATATTGTTATAAAGGTATTTATTATAAAAGTATTTTTCCAAACAAAGAAATTTTGTATTAATATTTTAGAATTAAATTCTTCCGGTTTGAATTAACTATTCGTACCCGATTCTATTCTTTTGAATCTACCTTATCTGAACAGCTAATTTATTCACCTATATTCTGTTTCCTGAATCTACCTTTCTTTCCTTTTGAATATAATCTTTAAAATACTATTTATTTATATACTACTTGGTTTTACAGAAGATTTTAAATATTGTAAATAATTTTGAAGTTATTAATTAAATAAAACATATTTAAAGAAAATGATTGTTAGTTTATTTATAATATTGGAAAGATATCTTGAGAGAAAATTTATAGGTTTGTGAATTATGGATTTAATGTTTATATGGCTTCTGTGTAAATATAACTAATTGTGTAAATAAAAATTGTTTTCCAATAATTTCATATATTTATTAAGTGTTATTTAAACATATTTAATCCCAATAGGTTTTAATTTTTTTTTAAAAAAATATATATTATGGTATTATAGGAAATTGAATTTCAAATGAAGTTTTCAAATAAATATTTCAAATAAAATTGTGTAGTTTAAAAATTAATTGTTTATCTTGTCTTTCAATCTATATTCTTTCTGGTTGTTTATTCTCCTACCTCCTTCCTTTTCGGAGACGAAAAGTTTTGAGTGGGGGAGAGTGTAACGACCCATAAGATTTTAATGATTTTTAATTGGTTTTATAACAGATTTAATTGGATTTTTGAGAAATTTTTAATGATAATAATTTTGAAATAAAAATTTAATATTTGAATTACGTCCAAATAAACATAGCAGATTTTAAATTTTCAATTTATTTTAACAAAGTTTATTTCATTGGGAAATTCTATTAAATTCAAGCTAAAAATTGCTGATAATAAATTTATTATCAAGCAACAACCACTATCCTTTACTTTAGTAATTATTTCATCAGTTGCTAAATTTTAGCCGTTGCCATCATTTCAAAAATCAAGTGTATAATTTTGTATATGTTGTATTTATCATTTTGAACGGTTGATATGTAAATTGCCTTTATAGCTTTAATATTTGTCAGCTAAATAAATGGATGACCGTTACTGCCAATATTTAATTTGATATGTTTCCCGGTTGCCTTTTTCATTCACTTGATTGATTGATTTGTTGTCGTCTCTGTTATTTTCTCTCTGTCTTCATTGCTTTTTAAAGGTAAGAAACTGTTCCCTCAAAACATAAATATTTGATTGTAGCCAGCAGTAACTTGTTTTAATAACCTTTTCCTAAATCAAAGCTTTTGAGCGTTACAATTTATTTTGATTGGATATATGTGTTTAGGAGAAAATATTGCAGGTGACCGTTACAATTGATTTCGGTGACTTTCTTTCTTCCCATACATCATTATATATTTGCTTTCCATTTTTCCTGAATTTATGTTTAGCAGTTTCGAAAATCAAACGTATACATTTGTATACGTCGTAATTATTATTTTAAAACGATTCACTTTATTTTTCTTTCCCTTTTTAACTTCGTTTCTCTCTCTTTACTTTATATTGGGACTTTTGTTTCCTTTGCTTTTCAACCTGAGCCTTGCTTGCCAAGCAATAAATTTATTGCTTAAATAATTTTCAGCTGAAATCAAGAAATTAGACCGTTACCATTTTGGTTATATTGATTTCCCATTTATTTCTGGCTCGTATTGCTCTGACTTTTCCTTTTCCTTTTCTATACTTACGTTTCAAAAATAAATAGTACATATATTAACGTACATAATAAATTGCAGCCAGCTCATTTCTCACATATTTATTTCGTGCCTTAAAACCCCATCACTCAACGCATCGATGACTACCTTTAATTTCGCCAGTTTTGAAATGTAAATGTTGGATACGTTGCATCCATTGCCTTATTCCTATATATTTAGATCTGAACCATTTGCCTTTACCTTTTCACATTCTTCCTCATTCATAAACCACTTCCTCCTCCTTCACGTAACCACTCACCAAATGTTACATCACTCCTTCTTCTTGCACTATCCACTCTCACGCCACCGAGGCCATCACCATCCACCTCTCCGTTTGTCTCCCCTCCTCTTCCACGCCGAAGCATGAAGCAGTGTCGTGCTCCCCTCCGAGCTCCCCACCACCCCTGACTTCGGCCTTTCTCCTTCCTTTTTGTGTTAGTATATGTATCTTAGATATAAGTATAGTATTCTATGTAAATTATTTATATACATTAAGTAATAGATTCATAACTATTGTATATATATGTCTAGCTTCTGTTATAATATGAGTCTAGTATATAGGCAGATTGTATGGGTTGTCTGCATAGTTGTATAAGTTTATAAATAGTTTATATAAGATATTTTAGTTATATAGTTTACATATATATTGGTATAACTTTTGTGTGGTGTGTGTATGTTTTGGGTTATAACTTTTGTATGGTGTGCGTATGTTATGGGTAGTATTTGCAGTGTATGGTTTCAGATATTATTATATTAAAGTGTACTAAGTATATTGGGTTCGAATTAAATATAGTTTTAAATTTTTATGTTTTGAATTGATGTAAAAGCAAAAATATGAATAAGTTGTAAGATTTTGTTTCTGTTGGAGATAAAGTTGGACTTTTTTTTTTTAACATATCTAAATTAAATATAATATATGTATAAAGTTTTAACTGTTTAAGAAAAATATATAAAGTTTTAAGTGTTTTTAGAAGTATTGTTTTATTCGCTAGAAGGAAAGTATTTTGTTTATATTACTTATATAAACGTTGTCAGTTTTAAATACATAGGTTATGGAAATTTGGTATTGAGTCTTTTCATTTGGGTAAGGTTACAATAATTTACTTATACATATAGCTACATGTTCACCTGTATATGAATTTACTTTTTTGATTTAGGCTGCAACTACATGAATTTTGAATTCCCACGTTTTCTATTCTAATTTTTTTTCCAGATTATATTAATATGTATAGGCAATTGTTTATATTTAAGTTTACAAGATTTTTTTTTTAGTCTGCATAGTGAGTTAATATAAAAAGTATATTTTATTTATAAGCGGTTGTATACACATTAGTAGTTGTTTTAGTTAACAGTAATAAAAACAAAATTTATATAGCCTGTGTTAATTTATAAATCTAAACTGTCAAGTTTATATGGGTATAAATGATTAGGTCAAAGTGCATATACATGCTATAAAGATTTTTTTTATTTTGGTTATATATATATATAAAAAAAAATTATTTGAGATTTATTTCAAATGAACATGTATTTTAAAATAATGGGTTTAAGTGAAATATTAATATAATATGCGTCTCGTCCAAAACTTTATATCAAGCTATTTTGATCCGTTCCCATCGTTTTCTGTTACCAGATTCTGTTCATCAAATTCGTGCCAATTTTGCTTTGCTTGGATTTGTAAATCAAATTTTCCATGTCCGTATCAGTGTGTGTTTCCGTATCACCTTCGGTACCCTCCAGCCACGAAAGGTGAGCAATCACTCACGACTAACGTTCTTTTATTTATTAAATTTGATTCCAATTGAAACAACAATTGAAATATGCTACTGTTAGTTATTTACATTGCTATATATTTTGTTGTTTGCAAATGTGTTCACCTGTGGGATATGACACCATATCCCATTGTTATATTATACTGTTATTGATGATATATGTCTGTTATTTTATTATTTGTTATCACTCTGCAAGTTCCCCGTGGTTTTGAATTCAATATGGGTTGAAATGATACATACCCGAACGGACTTTAGAATAGGAGAACTTCGTTATGGGTTGAAATGATAAACTCAAGCGATTTTCAATAAAAATTGAATTTGGGATTACGGGTCGAAGTGATATCTACCCGTATATTTAAATTTCGGATTGAAATCCGTATCCCTTGACCATAGGGTATGAAATTATATACAGACATCGTTGGTCCATATGTATAAATATTTTGAAAATAATTTCTATGGGTTGAAAATAAATATACGGTTTTAATAAATATTAATTCTTAAAATATTATATGAAAATAGAAATTTTATATATAGATTTAATAGTAATATTTTGGAGATCGATTTAATCCATATAATATGTTTAAGTATTTATTTAAATTTATATTTCAAAATTGATTGTTGTAATAATTTGGATAAGTTAAGGTTGAGAAGATAAAGTTGAATTAATTGAAATTGTATTTAGTTAAGTATTTTACTTAATTGGATTATTTGAACCAAAGAATTTGAAATTTAAGATTCGATTTATAACTTGATTTTGATTTAAATGATTAAATGGAGGTTTCAAGTTTAAACAAATCGAAAGGAATATTTAGTTTAAAGGTAAATTGGGCTATTAAATAAATATTGAATTTATTAAGTGAACATTTCAAGACTAAATAACAAGGTTAAATCGAGATCTATATGAAACTGTTAAATCAAACTTTGAGTTGTTGAATATTAAAGCGTTGAAATATAGTAGAATTTAAATGGTAAAATTTTGATTTAGTTCTGTATTTGAAATGAATAAAATTTGAATTTGTTTGATCAAAAAACTGAATTGTATAAAAATTTATAAATTGAGATTGAATTAAATTTGAATGGGATGGTCGGGCTGATTTTGAAAACGATTTGTTAAGTTGAGGAAACTACAAATATTCTACTCTAAATATTTATGTGTGTATATATATATATAATGAAATGAAAAGATATTTTTGTTGTGAAGTATAAATTAATTTGAAATGACCTCGGTATTATAGTGTATATTTCTACCTTATAGATAGTTCCATGGACCCTTAGAGGATGGTTATCCAAAACGTCCTTTAAGTTAATTATATTTCAGTTGATATTTCACTTGAGTTAGATTTATAGATATAAGAATGTTAATCCTGACTCGAGTGTTTTGTGTTTTTGCTTTACGCTCGGGTCAAACTGAGAGATACAACATTTGAGACTCACCTTCGAAGTTGGAGCTTTTCTTGAAGATCCAGCTATCTATCCCTTCAGTCATCCAGTTGATTGGTTCAGAGAAGCCATCTGTTGCATTGGAGACTTCATGGCATTTGAACAATTCGGTTGTATTTTATTTCTAATTCTGAGGTTTATAGTAGCTTCATGAACTACTATTCTTTATCTATTCCGCTGCATTGTATTACTCTGTGTAAGTGATCTATGATTGATTTATTTACTGTATATTTTAAGTTTTGCCAAATTTTATTAACAATTCAGTATTTTGAATTATTTAAGTCGGACATGTATGGTTTTATTGTCGATTTGAATGGTCCAAAATAGCGGGCTGTTACACGAGATGATTTGAAGTGGGACTTCATACCGGCATATTACATTCTTGACCAGAAACTTTATAACCTTGGCAGAAAACATCTTAGTAAGTTTTTCTGCTTCGTCCCACTTAGTAATGTAGTCCACTACAAAGAAGGCATATTTAGCTCGACCCCTGGCCAGAGGAATTTTCCTAATCAAATTGATTACCCAAATTGCCAACGGTCAAGGGTTTTTCATGTATGTCAACTCGGTCAGGGCCAAGCTTGGGATTTTACCTCTAGCAGTTGTCTCACCTCTTTGCATATTTCATTGCATCCCAATTTAATGTCAGCCAAAAGTATCCATATTGCAACACCTTCTTCGCTAGAGTCTGCCACCTAGTGTGGTCTCCCCAACTTCCCTAATGTATATTATCTAACACCTCTTAGGCATCCCTTCCAATGACACTCCTTAACATCGGATTAGAGAATCCTCTTTGATACATAATAACATTTTGACTAACAAACTGATGTGCCTTTCGTAAGACCTTCTTGGCTTCGTTTATGTTGCTCGAAAAGACCTCTCCACCTAAATATTTTGTGATCAGGGGTCATCCAAGTTTCCTTCCCATCAATAGTTGAAACTACATTCACCTCCTCAAAGCTAGGGCTTGGTGGGGCCATCATCGATATATAATGGGAGAATACATCTATAGACTTTACAAATGGGTTGCCTAGAAGTAGAAAGGGCAATGAATGCATTCGAGTAGTTGTGGATCGACTTACCAAGAGCGTGCATTTTATACCAGTCAAGAGCACAAGGACGACGACATTAGCTATGTTACATATTAAGGAAGTGGTTTGAATTCATAGAGTTACGGTGAGTATAATAATTGGAATTCACTTTTCATTAGCGAATTTTGGAGGAGTTTACAAAATGCCTTGGGAATGAAACTAAATCTAAGTACAATATATCACCCATAGATAGATGGATAAATGAAAGGGTGAACAAGGTATTCGAGGACCTGTTGAGAGCATGTATAATTGACTTCGGAGGATCATCTACCTTTAGTGGAGTTTTCATATGATAAAATATGCCAGACTAGCATAAGCATGCAACATTCAAAGCATTATATGGGAGGCTGTGTAAGTCAACCTCTTGTTGGCGGAGTCTATGGAAAAGATTATGCTTGGACCAACTAGGAATACATCAGTGAAGGTTGAGCCGGTAGAGAAAAGGATGACCGTCGCACAAGATCGAGAAATGTCATATGCTGATAAGAGATGGACTAAGTTGGAGTTTGCAGTTGGCGTTATTCAAGAAGATCTCATTGTTAAAGAAAGCGATAAGGTTTGGAAATTCGAGAAAGTTAGCACCATGATTCATTGGTCCTTTTATGACATTAGAGGGGATAGGGAGTCTAGTAGATAGCGTATAGCTTTTGAAGAAGATGGTAGGATTCCATAATGTGTTTCTTGTGTCACATTTGCGAAAATGTTTCCCTGGCTCAACCAATATAATCAAACTATGTCAACTGAAGGATGTAGAGTTGAAGCCTAAGTCAACTTCACCCCATGGACTGGTAGGTATGGTCAAACATGGTGTAAAGAGACATAGGAATAAGGCGGTAAAGCCGGTGAGAATACAATAGGGAACGATTTGACTGAGAGCACATAAGAACATAAAGAGAAGATAAGGGCTTCTCAACATGCACTCTTTACCAGTACATTCCTTAGGTTTGATTTTCTTTGTTAGGATGAGTTCCTTGGTTCTTAGGTTTGTTTGCTTGATGTTTTCTTGGAGTTAGGATAGACTGTTAGGATAGTAGAATAATTTAATCCATCATATGCTTATGACTATTGCACCCTTATAACTTTTTGCCTGCTTGTATTATGGTGAATTGCATGGTTCCTAATATTCCATATCATTTGCATACATTTCAAGAAGCTGACTAGTTTAGGAGAACTATTACAATTAATTGCATTCATGCATTAACTAATATTTTATGTGCCATGATCAACCATGCACACAGACACACACACACATATATATATATATATATATATATATATATATCTGTGTGTGTGTATGCATGTATGAATATGTTAGCATGTTTGGTTGTTTTACTTATTGATGAATGGATTATATATGTGTGATTAGTCCTTAGTTATTTCAGGGATGAAATAATTTTTAAGGGGAATATGGGGGAGTGTAATACCCTATAGTTTTGAAAACTAAATTTGATAAGGGCATTTTAATAATTACAACCCTAGGGTTAAATGATATTTTACAAATGAATGAATCTTGTGACTAGAGTTGTGCCATTGCAATGGATAATTTTCTAATTAATTTTGACCATTAAATTGTCTAAATCAAAGTTAGGATGAGAGAGATATGGATGTTTTACGTAAATGGGTTTCTAAAATTTTTTAAGCGGGCTTGGCCCAAACTGATGAATGGACATTTTTATATAGTTTAAATAAACGTTTCTCAAATTCAATATTTTAAAACATAGGTATTTCCGTTTCTCATAATCATCTTAGAAACATCCTTCTTCTAAATTAATTAAATCATCAAAACGTTTGGAATACAAAATAGATTTTGACAAACTAAATACCAAATCGAAGAGCACGAGGAAGGCTATGGCCTGATACTCATCTTGATTAAAATAATGAAGTGTTAGAGAACCCTATTATCTAAATAATGGAGAAATTGGAGGCTCTGCAACATAATTTGGGGATCGAATCAATCAATTAGCGAGTGCGGCTAATCTAGTTTGATATATAAAAAGTTGTACTCCTTTAATAGTATGATTTCTATGGTTTAGAATGATAACTTAGGAATTAGAATGTTAATTACTAATATAAAATGGTAACTATGGTAAATTATGATTTAAATAAATTTAGTTTGGAAATTAGAGCCATTGATTTGGTTATGAATGTAATGGTTGTTCAACACATAGAAAAATGACGAAGGTTGATTCCATACTGATTATATACATACAATTAAAAAAAAACCTTTCCTTCCATGGTTTCTTCTCCTCCATCTCATATCCCCCTTTTCAAATCAATCCCAACCACATCGACCATCACTCATCCCCTGCCTTTCTTGAACCCTCATTCCTTATACTACCATTATCCATCTAATATAATGTTTCCAATCCCTAACCTACAGCCTACTAATCCTCCCACCATCAACCCTATTCACCCTCTTCCACCAGAACCTCCTTACATAGCTCATCCTTCTCAACCGCCTGCTTCACTTGTCCCTCCTCCTTTCTTCTCTTCTAAACCAAGTACCTCTCTCTCTAAAACAAAAGCGAAGAATGCTGGAAATTTTGTACCAAACAGTTTCAACCTATCATAAGAAGGAACCTCTCTTACTATACCTAAATCAATCAAATTAGCTAGAATAATACTGGCACGATCATCTAATTGGACTTTTCATAAATGATAATCTCTCATACATGGCTATTATGACTCATTTACAAAAAGATTAGAGGCTCAAGGGAAGCAACAAGTTGAAATCTGGTACAGAACACTTCTACTTTGAATTTTATTATCAAGAAAATAGGCGGAAAATATTTGAATTTGACCTAATAATATTAAAGGCAAAATGTTTGTGATTACTTCTTGGCAATCTAGTTCTGGCAAAATACAAAATATGGTAAGATCGGTCCTAATATGGTTCATTTTTAAGATTCCCTTTCTAACTTGGACTCTAATGGGCATAAATTGGATAGCTTGTCAATTAGGCAAGCTCGTATGTTTAATTGAACAAATAGAGGAGCTTAGTAGTTTTGAATACGTTAAGTGTTTAATGAAATCAAACAAGATAAAGAGATACCCCATTTTATAAAATGTGGGGAAGTGATAACTGTAGTATTGTTGATATAGCTTATGATCGGGCCCAAATTTGTACCATCTGCAATTGTCTTGGGCATAATACAAATGCCTATAACGAAAGTATGAAGGTTGGTAATGATAGAGGTAAGAAAACTATTGAAAAGAAGGGTGAAGTAGTTATTGTTGGGAATGATGAAATTAAGATGCAGCTTTTTAAAAAGCCAATTAGCAGAAGATGAAAAATAAAACAATGAACGAGGCTTCAGTTACTATTTCTCTTGAAAATGAAAGAAATAAATGTTGAATAACGAATCTTCCACCAATTCATCTCACCTTACAACTATCAGCTCTTTACTTGGTCCTTATCCATTAGTAATAACACAATAAAACAGAAAAAGGCACAAATGACACTGGCCTTTGTCGAGAAGACGATAGGCATTTTAATAAAATTAACATACATGGTGGGATATCTTACCAGAAATAACCAAGTAATGAAGTTCAACCCTATGCACTATCCCTAGATAAATTAACTGCTCTTGTCCAAAACGCTAACATGTTAATATCCTTTAAAGTGGAAGTTCCTATATCAAAACAATTCTTTGTGTTATCAAATCGATCATCCTCAATTAGAATTGAATACCTTTATGTTTCAACTCCTTATGCTTCCAATTATGTTGTCTCCTTCTTATCTAACTTAACCTCCCTTGTATTTTATTCCTCAAACAACAAATCCTCTAACAAAGATCTTATCATTCATAAATAGTTTTCACACCTTAAAAATTCTCCTACTTATCAACATGTTATACCTCCACCTATTTCCAATCTTTTAACTTCCACTCGATTATCCCCATACTATAACATCAAACTTCCATCGCACATATCCAAAATTATGACTAAATACAACCTTATTATCTCCGACCCTTTTGATACTGTAATCATTCCTCATTCCTTACCAGTCTTACCAGCTTCGTTTATTCTTCCTACACACAATTTAACCCCCTCTTCAACTAAAACCAATTTTTCACCACCTATTTTTTGAATGAGATCCTTGGTTCTCATGATAAACTTATCACATATTCTGGTATACCCTCTACTACTTCTACTACTAGCATAAAAATAAGAAGAAAATAAAATAAAAAAAGACTATCACTGCTCACTATTTAGATTATGACAATTTGTATAAATTATGGTATCCATCAACTTTTCACTGAACCTAATCAAAGTAATTTAAGGACAACAGTATCTTCTTTGGTAGAACTATAAGTGTAACGACCATGAATTTGGTCGTTTTAACTAGGCAATTATATATATATATATATATATATATATATATATATTATAATCAATAAATAGATTTTTATTAATAAATAAACTCATGTTAATTAATTGTTAATGAGGAAAAAATTATTTTCAAAATTTGTTTACCCAATTAAATAGTCGGTAGAAAAATAGAAAATGTGATCGAATAGCGTTTTCCGAAATTTTGACCTTTCGACACCGGAAAGTTGTCGGGAACATTGTTCGCCTTTGTGCACCATATATACACATATATAGTAAATAATTTACTAAATAATAATACACTTAGGAATAGATTATCTTATGTTAATTATAATTAACATGTAATGCGATAATTCGTAACTTTAAAAATAATAAAAATTATATATAAATATATATTACTAGGTGTTGTCATATCTTAATATTTTTCATAATTAGATATTATTACTCATCATGAGCTTAAGAATTTGACTAGAGAAAGAGATGGATGTGACATGAGAGAGGAGTAGGAAGGTGATGTGATTTTTCAATATCATGACATATTATATTAAATCATTAAAGGGTAAATTAGTAATTTATCCAATTCTTATTCCCTACAAATATACATCCAAACACACACATTCTCATTTTATTTCTCCTCTTCACTTTCTAAAACTTCCTCTCTAACATATCCATGGCTTTCCTAGTTTGTAAAGGTTAGAAAAAATCACTCTTTTCCACTCAAACTATTCTCTTTAGCTCACTAAAACCATTTTACATCCGTCTCTACACTTCCTCTTCCAAAATCAAGTCCCCTTCCATCAAAAACACATCAGGCTGAGTCCAAATATGACCACGGCCGAGCCTAATTTAGGTTTTTAGGCATCCAAAAGCTTCACGTTTGCAAGTTAGGATGAAGTGCTAGCATATATCAAAGTTCTAGTGGAAGTTGCTTTGAGATTGGTAAAGCTTTCAGAGAGTAAACTTCTGGAAAAGAAAATTCAACTTTTTTTGATGCTATATATGTTGTTAAATATGCTAGATTGATATGTTGAACTGCCATGCGAATTGAAAAATATGTGATTTAAAGTTGGTTGTTTGAATTGGATAAGTGATTTGGTTAAATATGTGATATATTTGGATATGTATATGTTTTATATGGATATGGTTGTAGACATGTCTATTGGTTATGATATGTTGGTGGTATTGGTTGTAAAACGGAACCCAAGTTAGTAATGAAATGGTTGTGAACTAGTGTTGAAATGGTCGCAAAGCGATTTGAGATCCGATGGAAAGAAATATGTTTTCTTTGGTTTGATATTGGAAATGTTAAGTTGAACTTGTTGAATGTTTCAAAACCTTTCACGTATTTTTAAAAAAAAGTATGGCGTCATTTGAGTCAAGTGTAAGTTTCGCATAGACATCAATTCTAGCAAACTGCAGTTATAGCGATAGTCGCTATGGATGCAGTTTGGAAAATTTCACGATTTCAATTTTTAAGTGTTTTCTTTTGGATTGTTTTTGAAAACTCATTTTGATTTAATTTAGTAAGTCAAAATTTTAGTTTTAATTATTTAATAATTTATAAATTATTTAATTTGAATTAATTTGGGTAATTATTAATTAGTTAATTAAGTAGTTAGGTTAAATAATTAGAGTTTAAGAAATTATTAACTAAGTAAATTATTTTTAATTAAGCAAGTTTTAAATAATGATTAATTAAGATAAAAAGAAAAATAATTTTTATTTAATCAGGTTATTTATTTTAATTAATTTTTAATTAGAGTTAATTATATAATTAATGTTACTTAATTAAAAGTTAATTATCCACTTAATGAGGGTTTAATTTCTTAAATAAATGTTAATTAAATATGGTATAATTAGGGTTTAATTATAAATAAAATTTGGATTATTAAATATTTAATTTGGATTTAATTAAGATTAGTTAAGGTTTGATTGAGTTTAACTTAAAGTTTACTTGTTTTTAGGGTTTCTTTAAAAACCCTATCAGTTATTTATCTTTAACCGGTTTTCTTTTTTAAGTGAATTGTATTAAAACCAAGGATATCTTATCCATGCTATTAAGTAGCCAAATGAATTAAAGTGGTTGTAATCAAATGATGTTGCGTTTTATTAAAAGTAAGTCGACTTGTACTCATCATAAATACCGCACTTCGGGAATGTGATAAGTACAAGGGGGTTAATTTTGATAAGGGGCTTATGATAATCTAAGAATATGGAACATATGTTCATATGTAAATTTTCACACCCTGATAGTGGGACAGTCCATTATAAATAACTTGACCCTTTAAAATTATCGAAGGTTGGTTTGAAGAGACTAAGATCGGATATTAGTTGTTATCCGAAGACCACTTCGAACCAATGTAAATGTTTGAATTGGAAATAGTAAAGGCAAGGTCCAAGATAAGGACTTTGAAGTGCAATGGCTATTTACTATTGACCCTTAGCGTAATTCCAAAACGGGTGCAGTGGAAATAGTACCTTTGGTTCATTCATCTCCTGAACGACTTGTATGGATGAATGCCGACATTGTGTCAATATCTGGAAGGCGATGTAGCATTCTAAGTGGTTGTGCTCTAGAAAAGGAAAATGTAGCCTCAGGCCTCATCAACCAAAAATGACCAAGACAGGGTATGCAGCAGGGCTATATGGGTCGCTCCTATGAGTGTATGTCACCATCGTATCTAAGATCAATATTTGACCCATTCTTTTGTATGCTCCGGTACGGTTATTAATCCCAACCGTAGTGGCGATGTATTCGGTACTACTAGTGAAGTGGTATGCCGGTTCTGTGTAGCAGGGTTACAAGATGTTCTTGTCAGAACCCAGTTGTATTTTATCTAAAGGTGCATCTTCGAAAGGAAGTTCCTTACCTGGTCATGTATGGAATTCATTGTCCAATAGGTGCCGTACGAAATTAGTTGTGCCTAAATATGTTGAAATGTGAAATGAAAGAATTTTAGCTATGTTCAATCTTACTTGAAAACCCTAGACATTATTATAGTATCACTGAATTTCAAAACAAATTGTTTTGTTTATCATAAGGTAAAAACCCGTTCGTTTTTATATATGCCGTGGTCTTACGAGATACCTTTGATAATTTTTTTATAAAAGTAAGAATTAAGTTGTTTGAGTTTACTGACACCAGACCTATGTCTGACCTGGAGTTTCATTTTCTTTTTCTAAAACTCTTGGGTACTCAAATTTTTATGAGCAGCCAAGCGATCTAGGTTTCTCACGGTAGCATTTTGGAGGAGCTGGAGCAGGTGGCTTCACGGATAGTTAGCTAGTATCTATTTCCACTGTGTATGTATATATATGTATTTTGGGCTTTGAAGTAAGGATAAGTAGTTATAATTTTCCTAGTGTGGAGCTTGTACTATTATGACTCTGATGTATTATGATAACAGTGGCTATGTATAATCCTATGCTATATATTATATGTTGTTCCTTTCCGATGTGAGATTCTATGATTGTTTAAATTTCATCTTATCTTTCTTTTTCTTTTACCCATAATGACTCATCTTTGGAAGTAATAAATGCGATTCGTTATAGTTGGTTTCAAAGCTTAGGTTAAGCGAAACTGCTAGACTTTTAGGTTGAGTTAATCTTGAGAAAGCGTATATGTAAATTTTTATTCATATACCCTTATAAGTAGATCGGCTGGGTAGGTTTGATAAATAACTTTCTTTCAAGTCCTATCCCGTTAAAATTCTAATAATTTTCTTACTATACCCAGGCAGTAAGAAATGAGTAATAGAGGTAGACGAGGTTGGGGAGCAGGTAGCACTACAACTACAAATGGCGAACCCCAAATCCTGGAGGAGTTCAGATTATTGAAGAGGTCGCAACAGAGCAGTCAAGAGTGAATTTCGCAACCTTATGCGAGGGTTACACTAATCTTGGATGGAAACCATTTAAGGGGACTAAGTCTATCTTGGAAGTGCAAGCTTGGTTACGATCTTGCGAGAAGATTTTTAAAGGTCTTAGTTTATCCGACGAACAGAAAAGATTTTTAGCAACATGGCAACTACAAGAGGGAGTAGCAACTTGGTGGGACTCCCTTACTGAAAATATTCTAGAAGACAAGTTTTTATGGGCTCGACTTAAAGAAGTTTTTGAGGACCAATTTTTGCCAGCAGTAGGAAGGATGAGGATGTCCCGCAACTTCATGGATTTGAAGTAAGGGGATCTATCTGTAGTAGAGTATGAGACAAAACTCAACGAGTTGTCTTGTTTTGGACTTGAATTGATTGACAACCCATTAAAAAAGAATGAGATGTTTTTTTGGGTAAGAGGGAAGAATGCCATAAGAAAATGATAGCTCATGTCAAAGATACTTTTGTGGATTTTGTTGGCATGGCTCTGAGGTACGAGACCATGGAAAAGAAGAAGCCCACTCCAGTAGCACCTAGTGGAAATAGTTCTAACAAGAGAAATTCCAATCCGAATTGGAAGAATTAGGGAAAGGGAAAGCCTGGAGGTGGAGCCCAAGGAAGTCGTTTTAAGGATTTGTTTTCCAAAAATGTCAGTAGAAGGGCCACCTCGCGAAGTTTTGCAAGAATTCTGGAATGCAGCCGCGACAACAACAACAAAGTGGACCTATCTCCCCGATGGTATAGAAGAATTTTTATTTTAATTGCCATAAGCCCGAGCATATGGTAAAAGACTATCCACTCATGAAGAAAGTGCAGCAGCCATATGTGTATGCTATAAAGGATGAGCCATCGACTTCAACAGATGTGAAAGGGAAAGGCATCCTTGATGGTACCTTACTTATTATTGGAATTTATGTTCAAGCACTATTTAATAATGGTGTCTCTCATGGATTTATTTCCTTAGAATTAGTAGGAAAATTTCATCTTATTCCTAGTATTGTAGAAAACCCCATGTGTGTGTCTAACACCATATGTGGTGTGACTTATTTGAACATGATTTGTAAGAATGTACCAATTTCCTACCAATCTCATCCCTTAATCTTGCGACCCATATGTCTTGGACTTTAAAGCATTTAACATTATTCCTAGTATGGATTGGTTATCAAAATATAAGGCTGTCTTAAAATGTAATAAGAGAACTGTATCCTTAGTGACTGATATAAGAAGGAAAGCTAAGGTATCATGTAAAGAACCCAGTATTCATATGTGTATATGCCCTTGAAGAAGCCAAAGAGAGTTTAGGGTCTATTGAAGTTGTTAAGAAATTTCCCGAAATATTTGAAGAAGTTAAAAGTTTACTCCTGCACTATTAGATTAAGCTTTGTATTGGCCTGTAGTTCAATCTAAGCGGAGGATGGCCCCAAGGGAGAGAGAGGAGTTGGTAGATCAAACCTAGGATTTGCTGAGAAGAGGATTGATTAGACCCAGTCCTTCGAGTTAGGGATCAACTATAGTTTTTGCAGCTAAGTCTGATGGATCTTTATGATTGTGCATGGACTACAAGGAATTGAATAAGTTGACCATTAGAAACACGTATCCCTTACCCCGTATCGATGACCCTTTTAATCAACTTCATGGTGCTACGGTATTTTCCCAAATGGATCTAGCTACTGGATTTCATCAATTAAGGGTTGCTGAAGATAGTATATCCTTAACTGCTTTTAAGGGCTATGATTGTTTCTTTGAGTGGTTGCTTATGCCGTTCGGGCTAACTAATGCACCTGCATATTTTGTAGATCTAATGTACATAGTTTACCGAGATGTTCTTAATAAGTTTGTGTTAGTTTTCATCGACAACACCCTTATCTACTCTAAATACGAGGAGGAGCATAAATATCATTTGGAAATGGTGTTGGAAACATTGAGGAGACATGTCATGAAGGTGAAATTTTCTAAGTGCCATTTTTGAAAATTAAAAGTAAGATTCTTAGGACATATTGTGACGGGAGAAGGCATTTCAGTGGATCCTGTGAAGGTGAAGGCTATTCAAGAATGGAAGCAACCGCGAACTCCTACTGAGGTTTGTAGTTTCTTAGGATTGGCTGGATATTATAGGAGGTTTATTCAAGATTATTCCAAGATTTCATCCTATTTGACTAAGCCGGCTAAGAAGGAGGAGAAGTTTGTATGGACTTCGAAGTGTAAAGAAGCATTTTTGAAATTGAATAAGAGACTTACCAGTGCACCGGTTTTGGTTGTTCTAGATGGTAATAGTGGGTTCACAGTTTACATGGATGCTTGTGGAGTGGGACTAGGTGCTGCGTGGATGCAGCATGGTAGGGTGATTTCTTATGAAAGAAGGCAGTTGAAACCTCATGAGAAGAACTATGCTACGCATGACTAGGAGTTGTTGGTTGTTGTCTTTGCATTAAAAATGTGGAGGCGCTACTTATTGGGTAAGGATCTTTCTTTTCTTCTTTAGTTTCTTTCTAATGTTTAGGATTCTAGAAGTAAGATTTCATTCTTTAAATTAGGTGAAAAATTCGAGCTCTTCACGGATCATAAATCCATGAAGTATCTATTCCCTTAAAAGGATGCGAACCTGAGGCAACAATGGTGGTTGGAATTCTTAGCAGCTTATGGCTTGGATATTCTGTATACGCTAGGAAAAGCTAATGTGGCGGCGGATGTTTTGAGCAGGAATGTTGTTTTGACTCCCTTGGTGGTTACCCTAACACTTTAAAAAAAGATTATGAGGAATTGGATGGAGGATGAGATACTTAAAGGTTTAATACAAGGTGTTGAAGAGGGTAGATGTTAGAATTTCAAGATGGATAACCGAGGTGCTTTGAGGATGAACGGACGACTTTGTGTCCCAGATGTGGGTGGGATGAGGCAGGAAGTTTTGTCAGAATGCCACATGTCTAAGTTTTGTATTCATCCCGGTGTTCACAAGATATACAAGGATATGAAAAGTGTATTTTGGTGGCCGGGGATGTAGAAGGACATTTCAGTCTTTGTTAGTAGGTGTTCATGCTGTCAACAAATCAAAGGTGATCGTCAAAAGACAACCATATTATCACAACCTTTGGAAATACCCATTTGGAAATGGAAAATGATATCAATGGATTTTATCGATGGTTTGCCCAGAACCAGAAAAGGAAATGAAGGAGTGTGGGTTATCGTGGATCGGCTAACAAAGAGTGCATATTTTATCCCGGTAAAGCAACCTAGATCGACAGCTTTATTGGAATAAATTTATACAAGAGAAATAGTTCATCTACATGGAGTTCCAGTAAGCATAGTAAGTGACCGAGATCCTATCTTCACTAGTCAATTCTGGGAAGCTATGCAAACAACTTTGGAAATGAAGTTAAGTCTAAGTACTTCCTACCATCCTCAAACCGATGGCTAGACTCAAAGAGTTATTGGCATTTTGGAAGATATGCTGAGAGCCTGTATTCTTGACTTCAAAGGATCATGAGAGGATCATATTCACTTGGTTGAGTTCTCTTATAATAATAGCTATCAATAAAGCATTGGAATGGCACCTTATGAAGCTTTGTATGGGAGACCATGCAAATCGCCTGTGTGTTAGGTAGAATATGAAGATTTTTTAGTGCTTGGTCCTGATATGATCCGAGAGGCGACGAAGAAAGATGAAATGGTTAGAAGAAGGATGAAGGAAGCTCAGGATCTCCAAAGAGTTATGATGACAAGAGAAGGAAGGATTTGGAGTCGAAGTCGGTGATGCTGTGTATGTGAAGATAACTCCCATCAAAGGAGTCATTTGATTCTGAAAAGTGGGAAAGTTGACACTTAGTTACATTGGACCATTCAAGATTATAGAAAGGATTGGGTTACTCGCTTACGGAGTTGAGTTACCCGAAAGGTTGTTAGGAGCCCACAGTGTGTTCCATGTCTCCCATTTGAGGAGAGCATGCATGATCCATCTTCAGTGGTAGAAATGTCAGTTCAGGATGATTTGGAAAAAAAATCAAACCTGACGGTAGTTAGACATCCAGTTAGTATTATGGATCAAGATGAGAAGAAATGGCGCAACAAGGTGGTGTGACTAGTTAAGATTCAATGGAGTGAGGATTCTCGAGAATCCTCTTGGGAAATTATGGATCACGTAAAGGAAGATTATCTTGGATGGATGCTAGAATAGTTTGTTGTGTTGTTGTGTCTTGTATGTGTTGTTGTCATGGGTGCTTAGTATACCTTTTGTACGAAATTTATGGCATAAATATGCGATTCCTTTGGGTTCACTCTTGTTAGTAATTTCGAGATGAAATTCTTTCAAGGGGGGTAGCATGTAACGACCCTGAATTTGGTCATTTTAACTAGAAAATTATATATACACACACACACACATTATATAATCAATAAATAGATTTTTATTAATAAATAAAATCATGTTAATTATTTGTTAATGAGGGAAAAATCATTTTCAAAGTATGTTTACCAAATTAAATAGTCGATAGAAAAATAGAAAATATGTCCAAAGAACGTTTTCTGAAATTTCGACCTTTCGACACCAGAAAGTTGTCGAGAATGTTATTCGTCTTTGTGCACCATATGTACACATATATAGTAGATAATTAACTAAATAATAATACACTTAGGAATCTTATGTAAATCATAATTAATAGGTGATGTGTCAACTCATAACTTTAAAAATAATAAACATGATATATAAATATATATTATTAATTGTTGTCATATCTTAATATTGTTCATAATTAGACATCATTACTCATCAAGAGCTTAAGGATTTGACTAAAGAGGGAGGGGGATGTGACAAGAGAGAGGAGTAGGAAGGTGATATGATTTTTCAATATCATGACATATTATGTTAAATCATTAAAGGGTAGACTAGTAATTTTCTTCAATTATTTTGCCTATAAATATACATCTAAACACAAATTCTTATTTGCTTTCTCATCTTCACTTTCTAAAACTTACTCTCCAAAATATCCATGACTTCCATAGTTTGTAAAAGTTAGAAAAAATCATTCTTTTTCACTCAAACTCTTCTCTTTAGCAAACTAAAACCATTCTACATCCATCTCTACACTTCCTCTTCCAAAATCAAGCCCCTTTCCGCCAAAAACACATCAAGCCGAGCCTAAATATGATCATGGCCTAGCCTAGTCTAGGTGTTTAGGCATCCGAAAGCTTCATGTTTGCAATTTAGGATGAAGTGCTAGCATATATCAAAGTTCAAGTGGAAGTTGCTTTGAGATTTGTAAAGCTTTCGGTGAGCAAACTTCTAATTTTTTGAAAAGAAAATTCAACTATTTTTGATGCTATGTATGTTGTTAAATATGCTAGGTGGATATACTGAATTACCATGTGAATTGGATAATATGTGATTGCAAGTTGGTTGTTTGAATTGGATAAGTGATTTGGTTAAATATGTGATATATATATATATATATATATATATATATATATGTATATGTATATGTATGTTTTATATGGATAAGGTTGTAGACATGTTATATTGGTTATGATATGTTGGTAGTATTGGTTGTAAAACAGAACCTAAGTTAGTTATGAGATGGTTGTGAACTAGTGTTGAAATGGTCGCAAAGCGATTTGACATCCGACGGAAAGAAATAGGTTTTTTTGGTTTGATTTTGGAAATGTTTTCCAAATACAACTTGTTGAAAGTTTCAAAACCTTTCACGTAAAAAAAAGATTGACGTCATTTGTTTCAAGTGTAAGTTTCACCTAGAAATCAATTCTAGCGAATTGCGCTTATAACGATAGTCGTTATGGATGTAATTCAAAAAATTTCACATTTCAAGTTTTAAGTGTTTTCTT
This sequence comes from Allium cepa, assembly GCA_030765085.1. Classification (NCBI taxonomy): domain Eukaryota; kingdom Viridiplantae; phylum Streptophyta; class Magnoliopsida; order Asparagales; family Amaryllidaceae; genus Allium; species Allium cepa. The sequence goes on from CM060929.1 coordinate 1,045,967,425, forward strand.
TTGGATTGTTTTTGAAAACTCATTTTGAATTAATTTAGTAATTCAAAAATTTATTTTCAATTATTCGATAATTTATTTATTTAATTTAAATTAATTTGGGTAATTATTAATTGATTAATTAGGTTAAATAATTAGAGTTTAAGAAATTATTAACTAAGCAAATTATTTTTAATTAAGTAAGTTTTAAGTAATGATTAATAAAGATAAAACGAAAAATAAATTTTACTTAATCAAGTTATTTATTTTAATTAATTTTTAATTAGAGTTAATTATTTAATTAATTATTATTTAATTAAAGGTTTATTATCCACTAAATAAGGGTTTAATTTCTTAAATAAATGTTAACTAAATATAGTTTAATTAGGGTCTAATTATAAATAAAATTCGAATTAATGAATTAATTTTGATTTAATTAAGATTAATTAAGGTTTGATTGAGTTTAAACTTATGATTTAGTTTAAATTTATTCACTTTTATGGTTTCTTTAAAAATCCTATCGGTTATTTATCTTTATCCGATTTTATTTTTTAAGTGAATTGTTTTAAAACCAAGAATACCTTATCCATGCTATTAAGTAGCCAATGAATTAAAGTAGTTGTAATAAAATGATGATGCGTTTTATTGAAATTAAGTCGGCTTGTACTCATCACAAATACTACACTTCGGGAACGTGATAAATAAAAGGACTTAATTTTGATAAGCGTGTCATGATAATCTAAGCATATGGAACATATCTTCATATGTCAATCTTCACACCCTGATAGTGGGATAGTCTATTATAAATAACTTGACCCTTAAAATTATTGAAGGTTGGTCTGGAGAGACCGGGATTGGATATTAGTTGCCATCCGAAAGCCATTTCAAACTAACATAAACGTTCGAATTGGAAAGGTAAAGGCAAGGTCCAAGATAAAGACTTTGAAGTGAAAGGGCTATTTGCTACTAACCTTGAGGGTGATTCCAAAACAGGTGTAGTGGAAATAGTACCTTCAGTTCGTTCATCCCCTGAACGACTTGTATGGATGAATGCTGATATTATGTCAACATCTGGAAGGTGATGTAGCATTCATTCTATGTGGCGGTGCTCTAAAAAATGTAAACGTAGCCTCAGGCCTCATCAAGCGAAAATGACCAAAACAGGGTATGCAGTAGGGCTATGTGGGTCGCTTCCATAAGGGTATGTCACCATCGTATATATTGACCCATTTTTTTGTATGCCCTAGTACGGTTGCTGATCCCAACCGTAGTGGTGATGTATTCGGTACTACTAGTCAAGTGGTAGGTCAGTTCTGTGTAGCAGGGGTACAAGATGTGTTGAATATGCGCTTATATGTTTTTGTTTGATGATAATAAACATATATATTCATTTAAATGTATTTGGTAATGTACTATTTTGTTTTTCATAGATTAAATAAATATCTGTTGAATAAAATAAATTACACAGAATTTGAATTTGAATTCAAACAGAACAAGTTACACAGATTTTGAATTCAAACAGAAATTTTATTCAAACAAATATTTATTACAATCTTGAATAGTACAAATTCATGCTCTCACTATACATATACATTTTTGATTACATCACGAATATTTTTTCATTGATAACCTCACTAATATCACTCACACTCGTATTTTGTCTTCAACTGCATTCCAGTTTGAATCCAGCATCTGAGAAATCTGCAAAAATATTCACTAACGCAGTAAAATTGAAAAAGAAATATTTTTGCAATATAAAATGAAATACGATTTTTGAAAATATGATTTGCCTCAGTTATTTGGGTTGTTCGTCATAATTTACACTTGAATGCATCACAAAGTCGTGCATATAGATATTACAGGGACAGGTAATCATAAGTGGCTGCAATACACACGTGTACATTCATACACGTGTGCACTGCCTCGCCAACTCGTGTGCGCAGCCAAAAATAGCAAGTGTGCAAGCACAACTTCAACAAACAAGGCAATGCACTATGCAATGTACAACAAGTCCAGCAGCCCAAATGAACAACAAAGGGTCAAAGTTCAATGCACATGGCAACAGCAATGGCACAACAACAATGTACAACAGTGACATTCACATCATCCAAACAACAAGTAATACATGCTTAAGTTCAAGTGACACCACTGAACCACAAAGAAATGCCACCAAGAGCATATGAACAGAAAACATGCATGAAGCATGAAACCACAAGTCGACCAGGCAGAGGAATGTCACAAGTATAAAAGCATGTGTACAGCAAAGTCAGAGAAGACCATAATGCAACAGTGTAGCAGTGCAAATCAAGTACAAAACACAACAATGAAGACTACAGTAAATGAAACACAGTGGCAACACTGGAAGCACACGAGCTAATGAAGACTGCATGAGTCAAGTTCAGGTCATAATGGAGCAACTTGAGCTCAAGAATGATCAAGTGCAGACAAATGAAACAACAGGCAAATGCATATACAAACTATCATGAATGCAGTAACAACACCACACCAGAATGCATCAAAAGCAAACCGAGTACAAGCCATAACATGTCAATACAAGCACTGAAGTTCTGCATCAAAAATGAAGACCACAAGTGAAGTAAACAACAATGTCGAGCTCACTGCAACTCAAGGAGATAGTCGACCAACAGTGCAACAGATCAAATGGCACACTGCACCACTGATTTGAAGAACATATGAATCCAAACCAGAAGTACAAGGTCAGTTTGAATGGCTGGAAAAATGCACAACTAAACCAAAGTGCAATAGAATGAGAAGTCCAGCTACTCGATGCAACTCAATGGCAAATGAAGGCAACATGACTAAAATATGACAATGCAAACTAATCAATAAGTGACATAGTGAACCAAGCAACAAGTTCATGTTTGAACTAACTCGAGTGCAACAAAGAAGCTATGGTACTATGCAAATACATGGCAGTACCAAGTGATAGAGAAGATGGCCAGAGAACAAAGTTCAACAGTACAGAAAAATTCACAAACTTGAAGTGCAGTGATACATGGAATCACAAATTCAAGTTATACAATCCAGAGCAGTTATGGTCACAGAATCAAAACAGCGAAGTGAAAGAAGCAAGTTACAGAAGTGTATCAAATTCGTATCTTTGAAATAGTCAGCAAAATCAAAAAGAGGAAAGTTTTAATGCCGTGTGAATCAAGCGAAATCGAACGTAGGAAAAACAAAGCCGTGGAAATCAAGACACAAAAATATCAGGAAATTGTGAAAATGGAAAGTAACGAGTTCATATAAATTCAACCCGAAGGTATCATCATCAGACAAGTGCTTCAATTCACAATCGAACTATCAATCGCAATCCCAATTTACATCATTGGCTATTGAGTTAAAATCGAGTCCAATCGAAGCAAGCAATCAAACCAGCAAATGAAAGTAATACATACCAATTTAACGAACTCGGTCATCAAAAGAAGCAGCTGCGAACAATTCACAATCTCAAAGTCGCGAATCATCAGAGAACAAGTCGAAAAAACATCAAAGAACAAGCGCGAGCAAAGAGTATCAATCATCCAGAGCCAAAGCCCTAATTCGAGCCGAAGCCCTAATTTCTGTAACAAAGGATCGGCCGCAACCTTCACAATAGAAGACAGAAAAGGATCAGAGAAGAAAAACAATTGGGCCGGTTTGATATAAAGGGCCGTGTTTTAAAAAGGGTTTTTAATTTGAGAGCAAAATTCGTATTCAAGTTTTAATTTAAATTTTGCTCTTGTGTCTATTTTTGAAGTCCGTATTTTTTACTTTTCGAGTCAAAGAATTTGTAAATCACCACCTAGGGTTTAGGTAGTGTCAGATTGTCTATTTAGAATTAGTTCAGTGAGCAGGGTGTGCGAGTTTGCAAAGTTCTATTGTAGGCGGGAGCAGAGTTTGCGAGTAAGCAAAGTTCTATTGTAGGCGGGAGCAGAGTTTGCGAGTAAACGAAACTCTATAGGCGGGAGCAGGGTGTGCGAGTCTAGTAGAGTGTTTGTGAGCGGGAGCAAATGTTTGCAAGTCTAGTAGAGTGTTTGTGAGCGGGAGCAAATGTCTACGAGTCTAGTAGAGCGTTTGTAAGCGTGATACTATTTAATTCTAATAGAAATCTGTGAATGCAGCAGTAGGCAGGGGTTGCCGAAGCTGGGTAAATTTTGTGTGTGATTTACTTTTCAGCATATTTATTTCTGCAGTTTATTTCTGTGTTTAAATCAAGAAAAATTTGCTATAACCCTATTCACCCCCCCTGTAGGGTTAATCTAGATCCTACAAGTGGTATCAGAGCCCGGTATACTTTTTTTATTTAACTCTAGAGTCATGAGTCTACAAAATAATGCTTTTTCTGAGGGGCAATCTATTGCTAGGCCACCCATGTTTAACGGGAACGATTATGCTTATTGGAAAGTTAGGATGGGTATCTATCTTAGTTCTGTTGATTATGATGTTTGGGATATTATTGAAACTGGCTATAAACCTCCCACTATAATCGTTGGTGGTACTGAGATTCCTAAACCTAAGGATAGGTGGGATGCCAACGATAAGAAATTGAAAACGACAAATGCTAAAGCCATGAATGCTTTGATATGTGCTCTTGATAAAAACGAATTTAATAGAATTTCTCATTGTACAACAGCACAGGAAATTTGGCATACTTTGGAGGTGACACACGAAGGAACTTCTCAAGTCAAGGAGTCTCGTCTAGCCTTATTCAGCAACGAATACGAAAACTTTGTGATGGACAAAGGCGAGAGCATAAAAGACATGTTTGGACGTTTTTCAACTTTGGTATACAACGCTAGAGCGCTTGGGAAGGTCTTCACTGAGGTAGAGCTTGTGAGGAAGGTGCTACGAGTTTTACCAATGAACTTTGAGGCATAAGTCACGGCAATCCAAGAATCGAAAGATTTGAGTAAGCTAAGCATGGAGGAGTTGATTGGTAACTTGATGACATATGAGCTTGAGCTAAAAGCAAAGGAAGAACGCAACAACTCCGAACCAAAGAAGAAGACGATTGCCTTAAAGAGCAAAGAAGAAAGCGATGAAGAAGGAGAAGATCCAATTGAAGAGCTTGCAATGGCTGTCAATAATCTTAGAAAATGGTCGAGATTCAAGCCACGCAAGAAGAAAACAAATCGTAATAGGCCAAAAGATTCTGACAATTCCGATAATGAACCGACGTGCTTTAACTGCAAGAAGCCCGGACACTTCATACAAAAATTCCCACTTCTCAAAAACAACAAAGGAAAGAAAAAGGCGAAGAAGGTATTTGCAGCGACTTGGGATGATGAAGAAGGAGAAGAAGTTTCGGAGAGCAGCTCAGAGGAGGCTAACTTGTGCCTTATGGCAAAATCGGATTCAGAAGCAAGCTCCGAGGAATCTAGTGAGGCAGGTGAGTATTCCTATAGAGATCTTGTTTTTATGTGTCTTGATCTCACTAAAGAAGTTGATACTCTTGAATCTAAAATTGAAAAACTGAAATCTGAAAGGAGGAAACTCGCCCATGAAAATTTTAGGTTAGAAAGTGAACTTGAAAATATTCAAAACCTAGAATGTGAAAAATGTAAGATTTTAGATTCAGAATTATCAAATCTTAGGAATAACTTTGAGAATCTTGAAAAAGAAAACTTGAATCTTAAGGAAATCATTGACACTAGGAAAAAGGATTTTATAAATCGATGCACCTCACTTGTCACTGAAAACACATCACTTAAAACCAAAGTCCAAAATCTTGAGAAATCTCTGAATAACTTTTCAAGAGGCGAAAAATCTTTCAACATACTATTGGGAAATCAAATTTTTGCTAACAACAGAAAAGGACTAGGTTTTGGGAAAACACAAGTTGAGGATAATGCAAAAGGTAGGAATATCTTTGATAGATGTGAAATAATTGGACATCGTGTTGAAAATTGTAGTCATAGGAACAAGAACACAAAATTTATACAAGTTTGGGTTCCTAAGAATTCCACAAACAAATTTCATGTCTATTGGAACAAGAATAAAAGGACTAAACAAGTTTGGGTTCCAAAGGGTTTGTTTATTCATAATGCTTCCGCCACTAACCATTATGGACCTAGAAATAGGTCACAAAAATCTTTCATCGTGTAGGAGTGGTGGCAGGCTAAGGAACAACAATGGTGTTCTCTGGATTTTGGCTGTTCCAGAAACACAACGGGCAACATAGCAAAGTTCCTTAGCCTAGTATAAAGGTGACAGAATCACAATGGGCAATCACGAGAAATTATCGTAAAGGTAAAACAGGTGAAGGTATAATCTGCACCATATTCTGAATTAAATCAGCCAAAATTGTGATAATGATGTGATGTCTTTAATTCTGACTTATTGATATGATTTTTCTTTTGACTTGTTCTTACTTTGATTTGTGCTTAAAAGTAGACCAACCATTCCTTCATCATTGAACTTAATATGTTTGGTCAAATTATGATGTTGATTGATTACTGTCTACTCATGCTACACTTAGATATATTTTGACATTTTGGTCACTACTTGTAAATTTGCATGATTTCATGTGAAAGTTGCTAAAAAGTTTTTTAAGAAATTGTTGAACTTCAAGAAATTGTTTTTGAAATAATTATGATGTTGATTGACTGTTGATTACTCATGAATATAACTGTTCATCCTACGGTTTTTGAAATTAACACTATGATATTTGTTTGAGTGTTAACATGGCTTCATTTTCAAATTACAGTCTGAGATAGTTTGTTGAAATTTCACAATCTGGTCTTTGACATCCAACGAGTGAATATTGAGTGAAATTTAAATTCAGATGCAGATTACACTGGTAATATAGTTGATAGAGAAATTACTAGTGTAACGTGATTAATTTTTGAAACATTCATTTGCTGCATCGTTTTTCAAAGAAAATATTTGCATATTTTTCACTTGAAATAATTTTTCATTTAGCAGAATTTTTTTTCTCATATAACCCCTTCGAGAAAATAATTGTTTGACCATATTTCCAGATTAGTCATTTTTATTTGATTTTAAATGACAAATTTTGACAAATCTGACTCCCTACTAATTATCAAAAAGATAAATAGTGATTGAAAAAGTGATAAGTGTTGATATTTAACATACATTACTCAAGAGAGTATATTTGAAAAATTTCTTTAGGAATTAAAACAAGAATTATAAAACTTTTTGTTGGGTAAAGATTCCATGACCATTTCTATATCTATCGTTATTTCTATCGACCATGGTTTATCAAATATTCAATATAGTTTGTCAATATGTGGTACTATAATCAGGAATCATTTATTTTTCATGTCACATTTTTTTAAAAATAAATAAATAAATATCCAAAGTATTCACTCTCATTTAAAAGTCCTCACGGTTATGCATGGGTGAATTACTTGGATTTTTGATTATGTGCTTCCATGCTCATTTAAAAGTCCTTAGGGTTATGCATGTATGGAACGCATATCAAATTAATTGATTAAATAGACAAGTTGATTCTAATCCCATTTAAAAGTCCTCACGGTCATGCGTGATTAGAAGATACTTGATTTCATTTTTAAAAATTAAATTGGAATACTACTAATCTCATTTAAAAGTCCTAACGGTTATGCATGATTAGTAGATATTCAAATTCCTGATATAAATGTACCACAAGAAGATTCAACTGTATGATTTTATATGAACATCATATCCATCATTTCTAAAAGTGGAATATGCGCCTAACAAGGGTAGTTATGGTTTTTGTTTGATTCTTATTGGAGTTTAATATTTATATTCAATTTGAGTTTAATGTTGGATTAATATTGATCACTTAATCTCTATTTTTCTCTAACACTATTATTCTTTTGCTGATAACAAAAGGGGGAGAGAAAAGTTAAGATTTTGTCAAATAGAATCAAGCAAAGGTCAAATAATTTTCCATTTGCATCTAGGCTTATTTGAATATCTCTATTCGTATGCATATATGTAGGGGGAGCATCATGTAGAGAGGAAGCATTTAAATAGGGGGAGCAATTAAAGTATATAATTGGTCAAATACATTTAACACGGTCAAAATCTTAAATATATGTTTGTTATCATCAAAAGGGGGAGATTGTTGAATATGCGCTTATATGTTTTTGTTTGATGATAATAAACATATATATTCATTTAAATGTATTTGGTAATGTACTATTTTGCTTTTCATAGATTAAATAAATATTTGTTGAATAAAATAAATTACACAGAATTTGAATTTGAATTCAAACAGAACAAGTTACATAGATTTTGAATTCAAACAGAAATTTTATTCAAACAAATATTTATTACAATCTTGAATAATACAAATTCATGCTCTCACTATACATATACATTTTTGATTACATCACGATTACATCACAAATATTTTTACATTGATAACCTCACTAATATCACTCACACTCGTATTTTGTCTTCAACTGCATTCCAGTTTGAATCCAGCATCTGTGAAATCTGCAAAAATATTCACTAACGCAGTAAAATTGAAAAAGAAATATTTTTGCAATATAAAATGAAATACGATTTTTGAAAATATGATTTGCCTCAGTTATTTGGGTTGTTCGTCATAATTTACACTTGAATGCATCACAAAGTCGTGCATATAGATATTACAGGGACAGGTAATCATAAGTGGCTGCAATACACACGTGTACATTCATACACGTGTGCACTGCCTCGCCAACTCGTGTGCGCAGCCAAAAATAGCAAGTGTGCAAGCACAACTTCAACAAACAAGGCAATGCACTATGCAATGTACAACAAGTCTAGCAGCCCAAATGAACAACAAAGGGTCAAAGTTCAATGCACATGGCAACAGCAATGGCACAGCAACAGTGTACAACAGTGACATTCACATCATCCAAACAACAAGTAATACATGCTTAAGTTCAAGTGACACCACTGAACCACAAAGAAATGCCACCAAGAGCATATGAACAGAAAACATGCATGAAGCATGAAACCACAAGTCGACCAGGCAGAGGAATGTCACAAGTATAAAAGCATGTATACAGCAAAGTCAGAGAAGACCATAATGCAACAGTGTAGCAGTGCAAATCAAGTACAAAACACAACAATGAAGACTACAGTAAATGAAACACAGTGGCAACACTGGAAGCACACGAGCTAATGAAGACTGCATGAGTCAAGTTCAGGTCATAATGGAGCAACTTGAGCTCAAGAATGATCAAGTGCAGACAAATGAAACAACAGGCAAATGCATATACAAACTATCATGAATGCAGTAACAACACCGCACCAGAATGCATCAAAACAAACCGAGTACAAGCCATAACATGTCAATACAAGCACTGAAGTTCTGCATCAAAAATGAAGACCACAAGTGAAGTAAACAACAATGTCGAGCTCACTGCAACTCAAGGAGATAGTCGACCAACAGTGCAACAGATCAAATGGCACACTGCACCACTGATTTGAAGAACATATGAATCAAAACCAGAAGTACAAGGTCAGTTTGAATGGCTGGACAAATGCACAACTAAACCAAAGTGCAATAGAATGAGAAGTCCAGCTACTCGATGCAACTCAATGGCAAATGAAGGCAACATGACTAAAATATGACAATGCAAACTAATCAATAAGTGACATAGTGAACCAAGCAACAAGTTCATGTTTGAACTAACTCGAGTGCAACAAAGAAGCTATGGTACTATGCAAATACATGGCAGTACCAAGTGATAGAGAAGATGGCCAGAGAACAAAGTTCAACAGTACAGAAAAATTCACAAACTTGAAGTGCAGTGATACATGGAATCACAAATTCAAGTTATACAATCCAGAGCAGTTATGGTCACAGAATCAAAACAGCGAAGTGAAAGAAGCAAGTTACAGAAGTGTATCAAATTCGTATCTTTGAAATAGTCAGCAAAATCAAAAAGAGGAAAGTTTTAATGCCGTGTGAATCAAGCGAAATCGAACGTAGGAAAAACAAAGCCGTGGAAATCAAGACACAAAAATATCAGGAAATTGTGAAAATGGAAAGTAACGAGTTCATATAAATTCAACCCGAAGGTATCATCATCAGACAAGTGCTTCAATTCACAATCGAACTATCAATCGCAATCCCAATTTACATCATCGGCTATTGAGTTAAAATCGAGTCCAATCGAAGCAAGCAATCAAACCAGCAAACGAAAGTAATACATACCAATTTAACGAACTCGATCATCAAAAGAAGCAGCTGCGAACAATTCACAATCTCAAAGTCGCGAATCATCAGAGAGTAAGTCGAAAAAACATCAGAGAACGAGCGCGAGCAAAGAGTATCAATCATCCAGAGCCAAAGCCCTAATTCGAGCCGAAGCCCTAATTTCTGTAACAAAGGATCGGCCGCAACCTTCACAATAAAAGACAGAAAAGGATCAGAGAAGAAAAACAATTGGGCCGGTTTGATATAAAGGGCCGTGTTTTAAAAAGGGTTTTTAATTTGAGAGTAAAATTCGTATTCAAGTTTTAATTTAAATTTTGCTCTTGCGTCTATTTTTGAAGTCCGTATTTTTTACTTTTCGAGTCAAAGAATTTGTAAATCACCACCTAGGGTTTAGGTAGTGTCAGATTGTCTATTTAGAATTAGTTCAGTGAGCAGGGTGTGCGAGTTTGCAAAGTTCTATTGTAGGCGGGAGCAGAGTTTGCGAGTAAGCAAAGTTCTATTGTAGGCGGGAGCAGAGTTTGCGAGTAAACGAAACTCTATAGGCGGGAGCAGGGTGTGCGAGTCTAGTAGAGTGTTTGTGAGCGGGAGCAAATGTTTGCAAGTCTAGTAGAGTGTTTGTGAGCGGGAGCAAATGTCTGCGAGTCTAGTAAAGCGTTTGTAAGCGTGATACTGTTTAATTCTAATAGAAATCTGTGAATGCAGCAGTAGGCAGGGGTTGCCGAAGCTGGGTAAATTTTGTGTGTGATTTACTTTTCAGCATATTTATTTCTGCAGTTTATTTCTGTGTTTAAATCGAGAAAATTTGCTATAACCCTATTCACCCCCCCCCCTCTAGGGTTAATCTAGATCCTACAAGATGTTCTTGTCAAACCCCAAATGTATTTTATCTAAAGGTGCATCTTTGGAAGGTATTTCCTTACCTAGTCATGTATGGAATCCATTGCCCAATAAGTGCCGTAGTTGAGATGTGAGAAGCAAGCATTTTAGCTATGTTCTATCTTACTTGAAAACCCTAGACATTATTATAATATCATTGAATTTCAATAAAAAGTGTTTTGGTTATCGTAAGGTAAAAACCAGTTCGTATTTATGTGCGGCGTGGTCTTACGAGGTACCTTTGATTTTTAAATTGTTTTATAAAAGTAAGAATTAAGCTGTTTGAGTTTGCTCACACCAGGCCTGTGTTTGACCCAGATTTTTATTTTCTTTTCCTAAAACTCTTGGGTACTCAAATTTTTACGAGTAGCCAAGTAATCTAGGTTTCTCACGATAGCATTTTAGAGGAGCTGGAGCAGGCGGCTCCATAGATAGCTAGCTAGTATCTATTTCTGCTATGTATGTGTGTGTGTGTGTATATATATATATATATGTATATATGTATTTTGGACTTGTGATGTAAGGACAAGTAGTTATAATTGTCCTAGTATGGAGCTTGTACTATGACTCTAATGTATTATGATAGTAGTGACTATGTATAATCCTACGTTATATATTATATGTTGTTCCTTTCCATTGTGAGATTCTATGATTGTTAAATTTTCTTCTTATCTTTATTTTTCTTTTACCCATAATGACTCGTCTTTCAAAGTAAGAAAGGTAGTTTGTTACAACAAGGCTCAATGCTATTGAGAAATCCAAACATAAAATAAAAGGCATGCTAGATAATATTGCAATATGGGATGTAAGAGGTTCTTACCCTCAAGTTAAGCAAAATGAAATAAAAAAGAAGCCATATATCATCATAATATCCGTCTTATTAGCATCCATGAAACGAACTTAAAATCCCATCTTTCTAAAAAGCCTACGAATTGTATTGATAATGTCTGATACTATAAAGATAATCCAGATCAAGCTCCTAATAGTAGAATACTTGTAATGTGGAATCCAAAAGTTTATAAAGTCTCCTCGGTTTTGAAACAAATCCAATTCATTCACTTCCAAATCAACAACATTCTTACTTCATACTTTTTTGAGCTCACAGTTATATATGCCTTAACCAAGCTATCTATAGACGATCTTTTCTTGATTTCATCCGTCAACTTTCTACCAAACATGCTCCACGGATTTTCGTTGGAGACTTCAATTATGTACAGATAGTTTCTAAGAAATTTGGAGGCAACTTACTTTCTCAAAGAGCTATTTCTCCTCTAAACCATACCTTATACCAATCTTCTTTATCTAAAATAAACCACACTAGTGTCCCCCACTCTTAGAACAACAAAAAATCCAGTAATCAATGAAATTTTCACAAAATTGATCACTCTTTATATAACTTTGAAGCTCTTACTGGCTGGCCTACTTTGCACACTCTTATACCTTACCTTGAAATTTCTAACCATGGTCCTCTCACCTTATCATGGAATGGGAGACACTATAAAAAAATCCCCCTTTATTCAAATTTTAAAATTTATGGACTAACTAACCTGATATTAATGATGTTATATTGCAGGCATTGGAATATTCAAGTTCATGAAAATCCTGCAATATAACATCATTAATATCAGGTTGGTTAGTCCACCAATTTGAAATCTAATGAATTAAGACTACAACTGCATAAACTTCAAAAAGATCTATTCAACAATCCATCTGACTTGCAACAATCTTATTTGGAGCACATAACTAAAAATTATATGAATAAAGCTTTGCATAATGAGATTTGTGACGACCCAACTTCCAAACTCTAGGAAGTCGCATCGTTAAGAAGAAAGAAAGGGATAGAAAAGAGAAAAGAAAGGAAAGAAAGAAACAGACAACATCAGAATCTTACAACAGAATCGAATAAATTATATTATATCACATAAAACTTTACATAGTATCATATACATCAGAGTAATACAGCTAATACAACACAAACTAGACAGTTATAAACATCTGTCTAGCAATTACAATTCAAGTACATCAGAGAAACAGATGCAACTCAAACACAGCGGAACTACTACATATATCTACATGCTGAAGCCTCCTGCTCCATTATCTCCTCCAGAAATCGTCAAAGTAATCCTGAATCACTTGACTACTCATACATAATATGAGTACCCAAGAGTTTAATAAAACAGAAAATAAACACTCAGGTCAGACAGGGGTCTGGTGTGAGTAAACGGGGATAAAAGTTGCTTAACTTTAGAAAATTCTTTGAAAACAAAAGGTATCACGTAAGACTTCCCACACATAAACATGGAAAAGTTTTTACCTTACGCTAACCAAAACATTTGATAGGAAATCCAGTGATATTATAATAGTGTCTAGGGTTTTCAAATAAATAAGAAATAGCCGAAATTGTTACATGATTAAATTCCAGCTACTAGCCACAAAAGTGGGTAATACAATCAAAACCGTAGGGTCTCGTAGGGAAAATGAGTTTCCAACAATGGCAGGGCTACTGGGGTACCGCCCGTCACAGTACGTGGCCTAGATCACCGTACCGAGGAGTACTCCCACTCCCCTGCAATACAAAGCCGGAACCATTCCTAACTGAACAGTTCCGAACAAGACCACCCCGCAGATTGGCCGTCGCCAACTGCCACACAACCGAATATAAAGGGACCTCTAGACAGGGATAAATCTTGCTCTCCAGTGGGTGCTACCCACGAAGCTTTGCTGCACCTACCCTGTTTTAGCCATTCCCGGTTGATGAGGCTTGAGGTTACGATTACCTTTATAGGACATATCAATCTTAGAATGCTCATCGTCCACCTGACGATGTTCTGAAAGCATTCAATCCATACAAGTTCATTCCGGGTTCGAGCGAAACCGAAAGCATTATCTCGTTACACTCGTATTGGAATCACCCTCAGAGTTAACGACGATAACCCTTGCACTCTAAATCACCATCTTGAATCTATAAGCACTATTCCGTCAACTCATTACGGAATCACCCACAGAGTTATACTGACGTATAGCCCTTACACCTCGAGTCTTCACTTGCTCCACTTGGATTAACGACTTATCGTTTAATTGGAATCGATGTGGTTTTCAGATGTCCAAATATGGAAACCCGATCCCGGTCTCACCGAAACCAAATGCCATCTTAATGTCCAAGTTGTACTTAAGGGTTTAAATAATTAACTTATTTCATTATTATCTAATTCACACAGATAGATAAACTATATCACACAATAGATAATCACATTCATATCATAACAGATAATCTATATCATTATCACAAACAGATAATCATTCAACCAAATAATCCATCACAAACCATCATAATTAAACCAAGCATCCATATCATACAGATACGACTCATATCATTACTGAGATCACAACCATTCAATCAATAACATCCATAAACAATGATTTATTAACCATCAATTATAATTAATTTAAAATAAATTAAATTAATTACAACCATCTCTAGTTAATTTAAAATAATTAAATTAATTACTCATTTAAATCCTACTTAACATCCATTAATTAATTAACCCAGTTAATTGATTACTCACTAAGTAATCAACTTGATTAAACTTCTTTGATTAATCATTTACTAATTACAATAAGTAATTAGTCCTTAATTAATTTTATAAATTAATTAACCTTAATCATAAGTAATTAACATTTAATTACTTCATTTATTAATTAATTATAATGAATTATATTTTTCCTTAATTAATTACAATTAATTAATCACGTAATTAATTAATTAATATTTAATAATCCAATCATTAATTACATCATTAATTATAATAATTAATGATCTTTAAATTTTAAATAAATTATTTAATTAAAATTAATTACATTTAGTAATTAATCTAATTATTAATCACCTTTATTAATATTAAATTTAGTAATTAACTATCTTTAATTACTCATTAACAAATTAATTATCCAATAATTAATCATTAATTAATTACAAAAGTAATTATCCAAATTATTAATTACATTCCAGTAATTATCATTATTTCTTCTCTAAGTAATCTTTCTCCTCTAATTACATTAAGTAATTACACTCATTAAATCATCAAATGATTTACTTAAATTAATTAAACTAAATTTATTTACTTAAATAAATCACATATCAAAATTAATTACAATAAGTAATTAATTCCTTAATTACTTTTACAATTAATTATGCTTATCCAATTACCATTAATTATATCCAATTAATTAATCTAGTTAATTATCAAAATTAATTACATTAATTAATTACTAAATTATCCTTAGATAGTTATCACCAATTATTAATTAACAACATTTCAATAATTACATACTTATGAAAATTTGAATTAGATTAATAAATCATTTCTAATTAATATTAATCTAAATCATTATTTAAAAATCAAATAATTAAGTAAATCCTTAATTATCTTAAATATTTTCAAAATAATTAAATTACTTATCAAATGGCTCCTTTATATTCAAAATATATTAAAACGATATATTTCTAAATTAAATTCAAATTCCATTTTAAAATTTTGATATTTAAAATGTTTAACTATTTAAACATTAATCTAAATTAAATAATTATAAACCTTACAATAAAATGAATGTTTAAAGAACTTCATTACTTAGACATAAAAGAAAGATTTAAAATAAATTACTTGATTAAAATAAATTAAGCTTTGAAAAATAAATTGATTATTCCAACTTTCAAACTTAAAATTAACACTTCATATTTTAAATTCAATACTAAAGGAAACAAATTATTTCAAGTTTTAAAACTTATTTGAAATCAAATTTCATTTTCAAATCTATTTTAAAACATCTAAATCTGTTCATTATTATTTCCTATTTACAAACTGTTTTGAATCCTAAAATGGTTTCTAAAGAAACTTGAGAACAAATTTTTACTTGATTTCAAAAACAAATTTAAATCTTGTTTTAAAATGTTTAAATCTGTTCAAAATTTAAAAACTAACAAAACTGTTTAAATCAAATTCTGGTTTTAAAAGGGTAAACCTGAAACTATTTTTAATCTTGATTTAAAACCAAATTAAATCTTGTTTAAATTTAAGATTTCCATTTTTTTAAAACTTTGAATTCAAAATTACATTTGAATTCAGATTCAAGTTATACTTGAATCAAGTTTTCAACTTAAAAATATGAATTCATTCAAAACTGCAAACCTACAGGATTAACCTCTACAACACTCTAACCCGAGAAACCATCCAATTTACTTCGAGTTCTTAAGTTATCTGCTCCGAGTCAAAAGCAAAAACACCCGAGTTTTACTTCGAGTAAAAAAAAAAACCCTGCACATCCAAATGACCACCAGACTCCAAACATGAATGGTGCACCTGCACCGTCGCCTCGGCGAACTACAGCCATGCTAACCCACTCCTACAAGTCACTTATCATCCCCTACATCCACTGCAACTCAAACTTCCAAAATTTCAGGTTGATCAAACAACCTGAAACACAACCCCAAATCCTATCAAAACCTGGAAAACCCAATATCATCTCCTCCCCTTCTGATCATCTATCACCAATTTTTTCCTCATTTCTCACATCAACATTCTACCTACAGGAAGCATTCTAACCCCTAAATTCCACTAGCCTATCAGATACCTCTAAAATTTCTTTTTCTGTTCAAAACAGAATGCTAATTTACACAGTTCATTTTTAAAAAGTGAAATTTGTTTTATACTCCCTGATTTCTAACATGCATACATGATATAATCTTGTTTTAAATAGTTATTGAAGTTTGATATTCTGATTTCATTTCAAAATGCTAGCTGTGGAGTTTGTTCAGAAAGTAACAGACTTCAAATTCTAACCTATTTAAACTAATTCATAATTTTATACTAACAACCATACTTTTTTACACATTCTTTTCTAACTAAAACAATTCAAGAGATAAGGAATTTCCTATTAAAGGATATCTTAGTTTACAAACAAGTTGGATTTGCAGCTACAGGAAACTCAACTCAGATAAACATATTCATATATGTATACAGAAAAGTCATCATCATAAATGCTTATATCTTCCAATTCATATGCTATGATACCTCAAACTTTTGTGCATGTGAGGTTGCATAGTTCATTTCATTTTTAAACAGAAACAGAACATTTTTTTTTCCCTAAACAGTTTTTGATTTCAATGAATTTAAAACTCAAGTTCTGTAAATTATAGATGGCTCTGATTTTTAAAAGGGGAAAACTGTTTTTAAAATAAGAAGCTTACTCACCAGACATACTATGTTTATATTCACACAAATTAAAATCAAACAAGCATTATAAATTATTCCTTCACATGCAACAGATTTCATCACTGATTTGTAAACTGTTTTAAAAATAGAAATTTACTCACACGATTTATGAAGGTGCAGAGCACAATAAATGCAGATTTCATTTTCCAAAAACTGCATATTGAAATGCATGTTGATCCTGGCTTGCATTTGCTTACTGGAATTGCTCTTCTGGATGATGAAGATTGCATGCAAACTCATTTTCAAATGCACAGATTTGAAGCTGTTCTTCAATTTGCAGTTGAGATTTTGAAGAGAAAGATTGCAGATTTGATTTGTTTTGAAGAAATTGATTTGTATTTGGTTTGCTGGATTTGATTTGTATTTTTGATTGTAGATATTGATTGAAGTTTGGTTTTTTGCAGATTTTAAAACATGCAATTGTTTTGTGGTTTTGATTTTACAGAAATCTGATTTCAGGTTTTCAATTGAGAAAAAGGTTTGAACAAACAATAAAAACATTTGCTGTATTTCTTATTTAAAAGAATAAAATCCAAGAATAAATTAGTTTGCCACTTGTTATCTTATTATGTTAAACGTTTTACAAGTGTCTACTTATGTTTTAAGATTTTAACACATATGCAATTCAATTATTAAAAGCAATTTCTAAATTTATAAATGTATTTAAATTTGTCTTAAACCATTTCAAACTTATTTTAGCATGTTTCTAAATGTTTATTAACATTAGCCTTTAAATAATAACATATCTACTTATAAACTTCTTTATAAAATTATGCACTTACATTTTAATGTTTACTTAATTATTTTTCAAAATAATATTGTTTTAAAACTAAATTTCAAAAGAAAAGATTTTTAAGAAGAAAAGAAGTGTTGAATTCATTTTATTTCAAAAGGTTTCAAACTAAATATTAAACTTTATCAAGAATGAACTAAATCTTATTTCAAAGAAAAACAATTTTAAAACAAAACATAACAAATTTTTATTATAAAACAAAATTTAAACTATACAAATTCTTACTTACATTTCTATAAAAATATAAGAAAGATTTTTAAAACAAACTTTTGAAAAGTTTACAATACTAATTTAAATTAGTTTAAATCAATTTACAAATTATACATTTATAAAATAATTAGAAAATATCCTTTATTTAATATAAATTAAAATTCAAATCAAAATCCTCTATTTACAATGTATAAACATTATATACATTATAAATAAATATTTTTAAATCAGTTTAGAAAGATGAATTTATTACTTAAATATTTTTAACTTTGAAAAGAATACCATTTAACAAACTAAATAATTATTAATTTTCAAAAGAGAATTTCTGTTTGAATTAAATTATTAAATCATTATTTCACATTTTAAAATAATTATCAATGAAATTATTAAATAATTATTGCCTAAATTTCCGGGACATCACATTCCTCCCCCCTTAAAAGAATTTCGTCCCCGAAATTTAAAAGCAAAGGTAATTTAATAATCCCATACAGATTTTAAATTTTAAAAGAGCAAACATATACTATCAACCAAATACTAGCAACCATAGCAACCAATTCAATCAAACAATTCTAATTATCAGACAAAATTTTGGATAGAATTCCCTAGAGTTTCCCAGGTACAAACATCGGGACACTCGCTCTATAGAATCTAAACTAACAACACCACTCAGATCTAGAGCTCCTACATATCTAGATCTACGAATCTAAACAGAATACAGGACTATAGACAAGTCCTGATCAACTTCCAAATCTCTCAAAACTACTGATTCTAAAACCAAAGATAGACCATACACGTACTCCCTCAGAGATACGCGAAAAACCAAAACAAATTCCAGCTATCCGAACTGGAAATTCAATCCTGTAGATTGAACACTTAATCCTTAAGAGAAAACAGAAAGATCCAATACTCATATCCACAAATCTCTCATATCGATCCTGGGCTGCCTTCAACTTCTAGATCAAACAAAATCATCTCACAACTCAATTACACAAACATCAGAAGACTCCAAACATACTACCTTATTCGGAAAACAAACAGATGCTCAAAATAATCAAGCCTCCAGAAACAAAATGAATTTCCTGTAGAAATCCTCTCATCCAAGACAAAATTCAAATTCCCAAAGAATCGGGTGTTGCTCCTATTCTGGAATAGCTGCCACCATGCTTCCACTGCGCAACTCTGATTCGAGAATGCTGTTGATGAACACAAGTATAAACTTGATCAACTTATCCCGGAATATTTGTTCATCAAATTCCATAAAATCTCAGTGACCTATCCGATTCGGCCACAAACACCATAGCAAAAATTCAACCAGAAAACTAGATCCGATAAATCCTGCCAGCTTAAACAGATTTCTCTTAAAGAACCTCCTACTAATCTGATTCACCGGTAAAGCTCCAAGAACCAGGTCGAAACAGAACTCAAACTCTCTATGTGGATGCAAATCTTAACTCCTTCGAAGATATCCAGAAAATCAAATCACTTCGATAACTCAAACATCCTCCAGAGATGCTTCAATCCAAACAAAGATCACTTAAAGAACTTCCGAACCGTCGCAAGTCACTTTTGCGATCCCACTCAGTTCAGATCCCAAGAAAATGCTCTCTCTTCAACAATCAGAACAGCTAAAACCTTCTAATCAAAAGAAGAACTAGTGGTTTACCTCTTAACCACTAACATCACTCCCAATGAGCTTCCAGAAGAAATGGACAAGCTACACCATATGCCTGGACTACTGACAGAAGAATCACAGAGATTTCTGAACCATCGAAGAACAAGCCACTCACTGCTACTACTGCTGCCAAAGACTTCCTTATCCAAAAGCTCATCGAACCTCAAAGCTACACCAGCCACTTCACAATAGAGCCTTCCAAATAGACAGATATCTCTCAGGAAACTCGCTCCCAAACCAAGCACAAACATAGACAGAATTCCTTCCTAAGGTTGCCAAAATACCATTGCTGGCTTCAGAACTTCCTACTAATCCAAACTCAAGAAAAACCACTCACACAAGTGAAATCCAGCTTACAATCCAAAGTAATAAACTCCGAATCTTAAAAAGATTTCCTTCAGAGATTAGAGAAATCCTTCACCAACAGCAGAACCACTCAAGATGCCCAAAACTTCCATCTCAAACACTCGAACTCCAACCACTGGTAGTTGTGTTACACACAACACTACCCCATCTACCTTTATTACTTATATTGGAAAACCTGAACAGGTAACCCAACAAATAGGAAGAAATATATATATATATATATATATATATATATATTAAAAATTACAAATACGCTCTCTCAAGATAGACACCACTCCAGAGTCTAGGTATTCGCTCAACCTAAAGCTCTGATACCACAATATGACGACCCAACTTCCAAACTCCAGGAAGTCGCATCGTTAAGAAGAAAGAAAGGGATAGAAAAATGAAAAGAAAGGAAAGAAAGAAACAGACAACATCAGAATCTCACAGCGGAATCGAATAAATTATATTATATCACATAAAACTTTACATAGTATCATATACATCAGAGTAATACAGCTAATACAACACAAACTAGACAGTTATAAACATCTGTCTAGCAATTACAATTCAAGTACATCAGAGAAACAGATACAACTCAAACACAGCGGAACTACTACATATATCTACACGCTGAAGCCTCCTGCTCCATTATCTCCTCCAGAACTCGTCAAAGTAATCCTGAATCACTTGACTACTCATACATAATATGAGTACCCAAGAGTTTAATAAAACAGAAAATAAACACTCAGGTCAGACAGGGGTCTGGTGTGAGTAAACGGGGATAAAAGTTGCTTAACTTTAGAAAATTCTTTGAAAACAAAAGGTATCACGTAAAACTTCCCACACATAAACATGGAAAAGTTTTTACCTTACGCTAACCAAAACATTTGATAGGAAATCCAGTGATATTATAATAGTGTCTAGGGTTTTCAAATAAATAAGAAATAGCTGAAATTGTTACATGATTAAATTCCAGCTACTAGCCACAAAAGTGGGTAATACAATCAAAACCGTAGGGTCTCGTAGGGAAAATGGGTTTCCAACAATGGCAGGGCTACTGGGGTACCGCCCGTCATAGTACGTGGCCTAGATCACCGTACCGAGGAGTACTTCCACTCCCCTGCAACACAAAGCCGGAACCATTCCTTACTGAACAGTTCCGAACAAGACCACCCCGCAGATTGGCCGTCGCCAACTGCCACACAACCGAATATAAAGGGACCTCTAGACAGAGATAAATCTTGCTCTCCGGTGGGTGCTACCCACGAAGCCTTGCTGCACCTTCCCTGTTTTAGCCATTCCCGGTTGATGAGGCTTGAGGTTACGATTACCTTTATAGGACATATCAATCTTAGAATGCTCATCGTCCACCTGACGATGTTCTGAAAGCATTCAATCCATACAAGTTCGTTCCGGGTTCGAACGAAACCGAAGGCATTATCTCGTTACACTCGTATTGGAATCACCCTCAGAGTTAACGACGATAACCCTTGCACTCTAAATCACCATCTCGAATCTATAAGCACTATTCCGTCAACTCATTACGGAATCACCCACAGAGTTATACTGACGTATAGCCCTTACACCTCGAGTCTTCACTTGCTCCACTTGGATTAACGACCTATCGTTTAATTGGAATCGATGTGGTTTTCGGATATCCAAATATGGAAACCCGATCCCGGTCTCACCGAAACCAAACGCCATCTTAATGTCCAAGTTGTACTTAAGGGTTTAAATAATTAACTTATTTCATTATTATCTAATTCACACAGATAGATAAACTATATCTCACAATAGATAATCACATTCATATCATAACAGATAATCTATATCATTATCACAAACAGATAATCATTCAACCAAATAATCCATCACAAACCATCATACTTAACCAAGCATCCATATCATACAGATACGACTCATCTCATTACTGAGATCACAACCATTCAATCAATAACATCCATAAACAATGATTTATTAACCATCAATTATAATTAATTTAAAATAAATTAAATTAATTACAACCATCTCTAATTAATTTAAAATAAATTAAATTAATTACTCATTGAAATCCTGCTTAACATCCATTAATTAATTAACCCGGTTAATTGATTACTCACTAAGTAATCAACTTGATTAAACATCTTTGATTAATCATTTACTAATTACAATAAGTAATTAGTCCTTAATTAATTTTATAAATTAATTAACCTTAACCATAAGTAATTAACATTTAATTACTTCATTTATTAATTAATTGTAATTAATTATATTTTTCCTTAATTAATTACAATTAATTAATCACTTAATTAATTAATTAATATTTAATTAAACAATCATTAATTATAATAATTAATGATCTTTAAATTTTAAATAAATTATTTAATTAAAATAAATTACATTTAGTAATTAATCTAATTATTAATCACCTTGATTAATATTAAATTTAGTAATTAACTATCTTTAATTACTCATTAACAAATTAATTATCCAATAATTAATCATTAATTAATTCCTTAATTAATTACAAAAGTAATTATCCAAATTACTAATTACATTCCAGTAATTATCATTATTTCTTCTCTAAGTAATCTTGCTCCTCTAATTACATTAAGTAATTACACTCATTAAATCATCAAATGATTTACTTAAATTAATTAAACTAAATTTATTTACTTAAATAAATCACATATCAAAATTAATTACAATAAGTAATTAATTCCTTAATTTCTTTTACAATTAATTATGCTTATCCAATTACCATTAATTATATTCAATTAATTAATCTAGTTAATTATCAAAATTAATTACATTAATTAATTACTAAATTATCCTTAGATAGTTATCACCAATTATTAATTAACAACATTTCAATAATTACATACTTATGAAAATTTGAATTAGATTAATAAATCATTTCTAATTAATATTAATCTAAATCATTATTTAAAAATCAAATAATTAAGTAAATCCTTAATTATCTTAAATATTTTCAAAATAATTAAATTACTTATCAAATGGCTCCTTTATATTCAAAATATATTAAAACGATATATTTCTAAATTAAATTCAAAATCCATTTTAAAAATTTGATATTTAAAATGTTTAACTATTTAAACGTTAATCTAAATTAAATAATTATAAACCTTACAATAAAATGAATGTTTAAAGAACTTCATTACTTAGACATAAAAGAAAGATTTAAAATAAATTACTTGATTAAAATAAATTAAGCTTTGAAAAATAAATTGATTATTTCAACTTTCAAACTTAAAATTAACACTTCATATTTTAAATTCAATACTAAAGGAAACAAATTCTTTCAAGTTTTAAAACTTATTTGAAATCAAATTTCATTTTCAAATCTATTTTAAAACATCTAAATCTGTTCATTATTATTTCCTATTTACAAACTGTTTTGAATCCTAAACTGGTTTCTAAAGAAACTTGAGAACAAATTTTACTTGATTTCAAAAACAAATTTAAATCTTGTTTTAAAATGTTTAAATCTGTTAAAAATTTAAAAACAAACAAAACTGTTTAAATCAAATTCTGGTTTTAAAAGGGTAAACCTGAAACTATTTTTAATCTTGATTTAAAACCAAAATAAATCTTGTTTAAATTTAAGATTTCCATTTTTTTTAAAACTTTGAATTCAAAATTACATTTGAATTCAGATTCAAGTTATACTTGAATCAAGTTTTCAACTTAAAAATATGAATTCATTCAAAACTGCAAACCTACAGGATTAACCTCTACAACACTCTAACCCGAGAAACCATCCAATTTACTTCGAGTTCTTAAGTTATCTGCTCCGAGTCAAAAGCAAAAACACCCGAGTTTTACTTCGAGTAAAAAAAAACCCTACACATCCAAATGACCACCAGACTCCAAACATGAATGGTGCACCTGCACCGTCGCCTCGGCGAACTACAGCCATGCTAACCCACTCCTACAAGTCACTTATCATCCCCTACATCCACTGCAACTCAAACTTCCAAAATTTCAGGTTGATCAAACAACCTGAAACACAACCCCAAATCCTATCAAAACCTGGAAAACCCAATATCATCTCCTCCCCTTCTGATCATCTATCATCAATTTTTTCCTTATTTCTCACATCAACATTCTACCTACAGGAAGCATTCTAACCCCTAAATTCCACTAGCCTATCAGATACCTCTAAAATTTCTTTTTCTGTTCAAAACAGAATGCTAATTTACACAGTTCACTTTTAAAAAGTGAAATTTGTTTTATACTCTCTGATTCCTAACATGCATACATGATATAATCTTGTTTTAAATAGTTATTGAAGTTTGATATTCTGATTTCATTTCAAAATGCTAGCTGTGGAGTTTGTTCAGAAAGTAACAGACTTCAAATTCTAACCTATTTAAACTAATTCATAATTTTATACTAACAACCATACTTTGTTTACACATACTTTTCTAACTGAAACAATTCAAGAGATAAGGAATTTCCTATTAAAGGATATCTTAGTTTACAAACAAGTTGGATTTGCAGCTACAGGAAAATCAACTCAGATAAACATATTCATATATGTATACAGAACAGTCATCATCATACATGCTTATATCTTCCAATTCATATGCTATGATACCTCAAACTTTTGTGCATGTGAGGTTGCATAGTTCATTTCATTTTTAAACAGAAACATAACAATTTTTTTTCCCTAAACAGTTTTTGATTTCAATGAATTAAAAACTCAAGTTCTGTAAATTATAGATGGCTCTGATTTTTAAAAGGGGAAAACTGTTTTCAAAATAAGAAGCTTACTCACCAGACATACTATGTTTATATTCACACAAATTAAAATCAAACAAGCATTATAAATTATTCCTTCACATGCAACAGATTTCATCACTGATTTGTAAACTGTTTTTAAAATAGAAATTTACTCACATGATTTATGAAGGTGCAGAGCACAATAAATGCAGATTTCATTTTCCAGAATATGCATATTGAAATGCATGTTGATCCTGGCTTGCATTTGCTTACTGGAATTGCTCTTCTGGATGATGAAGATTGCATGCAAACCCATTTTCAAATGCACAGATTTGAAGCTGTTCTTCAATTTGCAATTGAGATTTTGAAGAGAAAGATTGCAGATTTGATTTGTTTTGAAGAAATTGATTTGTATTTGGTTTGCTGGATTTGATTTGTATTTTTGATTGCAGATATTGATTGAAGTTTGGTTTTTTGCAGATTTTAAAACATGGAATTGTTTTGGGGTTTTGATTTTACAGAAATCTGATTTCAGGTTTTCAATTGAGAAAAAGGTTTGAACAAACAATAAAAACAATTGTTGTATTTCTTATTTAAAAGAATAAAATCCAAGAATAAATTAGTTTGCCACTTGTTATCTTATTATGTTAAATGTTTTACAAGTGTCTACTTATGTTTTAAGATTTTAACACATATGCAATTCAATTATTAAAAGTAATTTCTAAATTTATAAATGTATTTAAATTTGTCTTAAACCATTTCAAACTTATTTTAGCATGTTTCTAAATGTTTATTAACATTAGCCTTTAAATAATAACATATCTACTTATAAACTTCTTTATAAAATTATGCACTTACATTTTAATGTTTACTTAATTATTTTTCAAAATAATATTGTTTTAAAACTAAATTTCAAAAGAAAAGATTTTTAAGAAGAAAAGAAGTGTTGAATTCATTTTATTTCAAAAGGTTTCGAACTAAATATTATACTTTATCAGGAATGAATTAAATCTTATTTCAAAGAAAAACAATTTTAAAATAAAACAAAACAAAATTTTTATTATAAAACAAAATTTAAGCTATACAAATTCTTACTTACATTTGTATAAAAATATAAGAAAGATTTTTAAAACAAACTTTTGAAAGTTTACAATACTAATTTAAATTAGTTTAAATCAATTTACAAATTATACATTTATAAAATAATTAGAAAATATCCTTTATTTAATATAAATTAAAATTAAAATCAAAATCCTCTATTTACAATGTATAAACATTATATACATTATAAATAAATATTTTTAAATCAGTTTAGAAAGATGAATTTATTACTTAAATATTTTTAACTTTGAAAAGAATACCATTTAACAAACTAAATAACTATTAATTTTCGAAAGAGAATTTCTGTTTGAATTAAATTATTAAATCAATATTTCACATTTTAAAATAATTATCAATGAAATTATTAAATAATTATTGCCTAAATTTCCGGGACATCACAAGATTGACATGATGAAGTAGAAGCTAGGAAAAGATTGTTTTTTATGGTGATAGAAATACAAAATTTTTCACTCTTGTCTTATAGTAAAAAGTTCAAACTCAAGGATTCATACTATATCTGAGATATATGGACGGTATCGAAGTGTGCAACACAATATCAATTTTGCTAAGCTTGATTACTTCATTTTTTGTTTTGAATCTAAGATGAATGATTACACTTCTCTATCAAATTTCACCTCTATAACTTTCCTACCATTAAGTAGACGGAAGCCACTGCTCTCATTTCTCAGATTTCTGATTCTGAAATCAAGGATGCTTTGTTTAGTCTTGACTCCACTGGCTTAGGTGAACATGATGTCCTTAATTCCTATTTCTTCTTGTTTACCTAGAATACTATTTCAATTGGTTATTGTAGAGTTATCTACACTTCTTCAAATCCAACAAGCTATTTGGTGGCTCAACTCAACCAGTCTTGCATTATTCTTGAAGTATATAGCCCAAATTATGTCCATCGATCACTTTAGAACAATATCTTATTGTTCTGTCATATACAAATTCATCTTTAAGATAATTGCAACTAGGCTCAAACCAATCCTATCTAGGATTGTCTCTCCAAATCAGGTGTCCTCTTTACCCAATAGAAATATAATTGATAGTATTTTATTGACTCATGAACCATTGAAAGGCTATAATACAAAGAATATCGACCCTAGATGTATGATGAAACTTGATATTCAAAAAGCAATTGATTCCCTCAATTGGAACTCTTTGATTGTAGTTATGATTAAAATGAAATTTCCTAGGCCAGTTATTGCATGGATTTATTCTTGCATTTCAACCCTTAGCTTCTCTATTATCATTAATGGATCTCTTATGGGACACTTTAAATTAAAGCATAAAATAAGGCAATGGGATCCTATTTTGACCTAACTCTTCATAGTAGTTATGGAGATGTTTACATGTATGCTTGAAAAGGACGTTGCCTCTAAGACAATGAAGTTGCATCCAAAGTGTAAGTATCCTCTGATTACATGCCTACTGTTTGCTGAAGATTCGGTATTTTTTCCAAGATTGTGCTTCAATCCATCTCCACTATTATATTAACTCTTGAATGATTTCATAATATACAGGTCTTCAGATTAACTTTTCTAAATCTGATATAATGATTGCTAACTTTTTCGATTCTGATATCTCTTAAATTATTCCATTTTCTGCCTTAGACCCTATGCAAAATTACTCAATTTACTTAGGCATTCCACTCAACTCTTCTAGAATTACCACTTGCTAATGCATGCCTATGTACGAGGACATCATTAACAAATTGAATTTATGGCCCACTCACTCATTATCTCAAGCTGGCAATCTTACTATCTCCAACTTTATTGGCACAAATGACCACTTACTACTCTAGAACCTTCATCCTTCTAGAAAAGTTAGATCAACAAGGCCCTTCTTAACCATATTCTTATGAGTGGTGACTATACTCTAGAAAACCAATTCATATTTCTTAAAATAAAACCAATTTTCCAAAGGAAAAGAAGGTGGCCTTAACATTATTAACTTATACATAGGTAATTAAGCTACAACGACCACCTATATAAGCTCCTTGCTTTCCCACTCTGATTCCCTATGGTGTTCTTGGATGAAGATGAACTATCTTTATAACAAAAATTTTGGACTATGCATGTGACGATCCACTATTTTTAACATTTTAAATCAATTATAAATGCCATCAAAATATGCTTACAACTAAATTCAGATATTAAAGATAGTGAACCGTGGGTATATAAATTAAAAAGTCTAAAATGATGAACATAAAAAGGGGAACCTAATATGGGAATTTAAATAAAAATATATATCATTTCAATAATTAAATATTACACATATTCGATAAATTAGATAATATACCTATCTCAATACATAAACCATTAGAAGAATAATTGTATAACTATGATACAAGAGATATACTGAATCATCCTATGGATATGACCTATTCGAGACCATTTGTTCCCTCCTTTGCTTCCACCTACAAATTTACAAATACACACACATATATGTATGTATGTATGTGTGTGTGTGTGTATGTGTGGTCAACAATGTTTGCATGGCGTCTAACCTATACACTCCGGCTATAGGCTCGAGAGTTATTATGTAGGAAATGACTGCATATGTACCCATTTTGGGGATCACACCCATGTAGTTCTATTTTCTACTCTTCTCCTACATCCAAATGCTTGTTAACACATAACAACCATATCATTTATACAACCAATACAACCAATGTGACCAATGCAAGTATGACACACTACTTCTACTAAACCATCA
This sequence comes from Allium cepa, assembly GCA_030765085.1. Lineage (NCBI taxonomy): Eukaryota > Viridiplantae > Streptophyta > Magnoliopsida > Asparagales > Amaryllidaceae > Allium > Allium cepa. The sequence continues at coordinate 1,045,996,305 of CM060929.1, forward strand.
CAATCAATTATAATAAATATGGAGTAACATAAATAATAACACTCTTAGTCATTAAATATCACACACATTTAATGATACTCAATGTCAACCCCTAATACAAAATAAACTAATCACAACATATATACTCACATATATACTAATTACCTACAATTAGTAATACACCGTCAATACAAGTATAAATTAAACAAATTTGTACTAACACATTATATTAGTAATACAAACACCAAAACACCAAAACACCAAATGTGTACTAATACACTACATTAGTAACACAACACCAAATCGTCAAACGTGCACTAACCCATTATATTGGTAACACAAACTCCAAATCACCAAATGCGTACTAAACCACTATATTAGTAATACAAATGCCAAATCGCTAAAAGTGTATTAAATCACTATATTGGTAACACAAGCACCAAATCACCAAATGTTTACTAAACCATTATATTAGCAATACAATACATTAACTACGGACAATGTAGTAATGATGGCAAAATATCATACACATGTTCAAATGCAATTTCATCATCATAAAACAACATATGTGATGATATAAATCAATAATTAATCGCATATTACCTTTATCCAAACATTGTACTTACAATAATAATTTTCTCTTCAGTGTAAAAAATCGTTTTTCTATTGTTTATTACAAAAACATCTTTATTTATCTTAAACAATGATAGTTTTTTCAAAAAGGATAATATACTTTGAAATCCATTTTTGTACTTCTATTACTCCGAATCCTTTAAAACATCATATTTTCCATCAAAAATAGTAATTTGCATCAAATTACTTTTGAAAACAATAATAATATTGTTATCCACATATTTTCTAAAGGATACAAGCAAAGGAATTGATTATGAACCCGTACAATATAATTTTAAAGGGCTGGAAACAAAGAGTAGGTGGGGAACCATTTGAAGATGTTGCGTCTTATCAAGATAAAGAGACGTCGAATGCCAGCATACCGTAGTCCATTAGTATAATAAGAGAAGCCATATTATCAATGTCGCACTTCATTCGTATTGCACCCCACTGATATCACACTTCATCCATGCCGCATTTAATTAATGCCGCATTCCACTAATGAAAAATGTCATCCATGTCGTGCTTTATCAATGCCATGCCTTATCAATGCCCCATCTCTTCTCAACGATGCCGCAACTCATCGATGCTGCATCTCACCGATATGGCATCTCTTCTCATTGATGCCACATCTCTTCTTATTGATGCCACATATGGTGAAACAAATACGAAGGATATTGTAAGTTGGTTGTATGGACGAAGAGGACATATATCATTAATATAAGTGGAATATTGAAGTTGAAGATTAACAAATATGGATGATATTGAATGAATGCAGTCCTAAAAAGATATCATATGTAACTGGCACTATACAAGAATTGATGCCGAAGATTATCAATATAGTTGATGTTGCATTTCATAAACATCGTGTGTTGTTAATGTCATGCAATGTCAATGCCATGGGAATATCAAGCCATGCAAAGAGAGAGGATTAAAATTATTCATAATGGAAAATTCAAGAGGATTTAATGTATTTCCCTTCACAATTCAAAGGCCTTCATGTCAAAGCCATCACCAAGATAACAATCCAAGTGCAACATCATCAATGGAAGCAAGCATACCTTCCTCCAACCACTGTAAATAGAATTGCACCACCTCATGGAAAGGGGCCCTTAACTTCTTTCTCACTTTTACCACGTTTTTCAATTAGGATCTCCTCCAAGTTTTATTCGTTGCTAGCTTAAGGAAAAACTAATGGCATAAAGGCTAATGAGGAAGAAGATGACATACGATATTTACATATAAAGGCTTAATCAATTATGAAATTGCGTATTCGCATATTTTGTATCATATTCAAGGATGAATAAAGAATGACTTGAGCATATGACGTATTATTGTTTGGACTTGCCTATTTTATCTATTGAACTTATGAATTGCATTTTGAACAATCTTGTGAATTATCATTGAACCAAGGGGTATTATTGGAAGTTGTTTCGAACATACCCCTTTGTACACGCATCTTGAACATCGTATCAAAATTCGATCAAACATTTTGGTGCTAGAAGGAGGCTTCGAACATCTGAATGTTCGGAAAATGACCGAAACACCCTAGAAGGGATTTTTGAATTTCATATTTTGAATTGATTTCAAATTTGAATTGAAAATTTGAAGGCAAACATCATTAATGGTACAATTAGCAGTAGCATAAGTCTGGCAAAAATCGAATATTAATTCCACTCCTTCACCATCAATAACTACTCCCATTCCATAGATAATAAATCCGATTCAATACCAATCTTGTTCTTCTATAAATTAATCCCATCTGTGGTCAATGTTAATTTCTCCTTCTAGTTCAAACATCAGTCACTTAAGCAGGATCTTCATCTTTTTAGATCTAGCTGATTTTAGATCCAAATGAAACCATGGTTTCTATATCCAGGTGACATCGGATCTGTAGACCCGAACATTATCGAGCTTATGAAACCAGACGGAAGCGAATCTTTAGAACTGGATGATGACAGGTCTGAATATTAAGGGATATAGTATTTATAAATGGAATTAGTGGGGTCGTAATATTGATGATGAAGGCTAAATCAATGCCACAAGTATTTTTTGGTGTTGAAGATTCAATTGTACATTTATTCAATGACATTGGGATAATAATGGTGCTGGTCGAAGTTATGCCGTAGGATTGGGTAATGCCGTAAATTTGATGATGTTGGAAATATTCAATACCTCTAATTGACGCCAGAGATAACCAATGCTGTAGATTAGTAAAACTACCAGAGGTGTCAATGCCATAAATCAGCTAATGCCGTAAATTGACGATAATCAATGTCGTAAGGATAATCAATGTTAGAGCCCACTTTAATGTTGAAAGTTATCAGAAATAGAGTATTCCATGTTTATGATTTTTTAACGATTCATTCCAAAAATTTAAAAACTTCAAAAGTTAAGGTATGTTTGGTTTAAAAACAAATTTTGCGTTTTTGGTTTTCAATATGTATGTCAAATAAAAGAAAGACGGATGGGAGGACGAAGGGGATATAGGGACAGTGGAAAATTAGATTATTTCAAATGCTTATGTTATTTCCCAAAACACGAAAAATAAAAAAACTGTTTTCTATTTTGTATGTTAACTTCATTTTCTAAATTAATCATTTTCGGCAATGAACCTGCGTCTAGTGCATTTTAGTATGGACGAAACCCAAAACTAAAAATAACAAACCAAACACCACCTAATTATTTTGTGAATCAAAGTTTCAAAAAGAAGAATGTTTGAATATTTCAAATTTTGAAAATAATACTTCAGATTAAACAAACGAAGAGGGTTTGATTTCAAAGGGATCTGATTTCGAAAAATTGTGATTATAAAAGAATTTCAAGCTTAGTATGCCGTAAATCATTACGATATCAAACTTGGTTCTTAACTATATCAAAATCATATATGCATATGTGCTTTCAAAAAACTTAATTCTAAAAAAAGTAAAAGCTTTTGAAATGAGTTAAAGTTGAGATTTCAAGTATGCATCAGATATGTATGTTTTGAAAATATTCAAAATTTGAAGATAAAGAATTTAGATTCTTGCCCAGTTTAAAATCTGTCAAGTTTAACGTACGTTGGTTTTTAATGAGTTCAAAAAATATTAAGTTTGGTGCACACTTAAACCTTAAGTATATGAAGAATAATTTGGAAAATAAGTGATTTCAAATGTGCCAAAACTTTCACATGCTTATGATTTCAAAAATGTATTGCACAATTAATTCGTATGCAGCATTTTCTGAAAGTACTATTTCAAGTACATAAAATTCTATATAAATCTAGTTCTTTAAATGTGCCAGTTTCTGAAAACAACAAATTTCTAATGTTTAATATCAGGTAAGAATCAGGTTTACAAAAGAATCTAAGTACATAAAGATGTGGGTTTTTAGGAGTATATGTTTTGTATACGAGTAAGAAATTTTGAGTATCATATGCCAAATAACAGGCTTATGGATTTGAGTGTATAGCTTTGGATATATACATACACACATACATATATATACACGTATATGTACATGTATATATGGTCATTAATACGGTATACAGTTATTTGGCATGAAGTTAGCGGATTATTTAAAATGGTATATAGTTGATTTATATATAAATATAAATTATGAGATAAATATATATGAATTTGGCATGAACTCTATGTTAAATAGAAGTAAAATGATTTGGAAACCATATCAAAAAATTTAAGTTTGAACTAGCGTAACGACCCGCAAATCCGTACCCCTTGAGTCAACACTATTCTACAACAATCAACCCAAGTTGCACAGAAATACGAACCATTTGGTTAAAGAAGAAGAGGTAGAAGAAGAAAATAGAAATCAACATCAGAATCTAACCATCACAGCGGAATAAAATATAATAGATAATAAATAATCTTTGCTCAAAAATCAAACAATTCTGTTTATATATTACACCATTAGAGTACATCAATCACAGCTCGACATCAATAACATACAACTGGATACACAACAACTCAACACAGCGAAATATATATATAAACAAGTACGGAAGTACGTATCATCATCCAGCTCGCCTCCTGAGCTCTACAGCATCATATCCTGTATTCTATAATACTCGGTGTGACCCGAGCATTACAATTAAATAATACCCGAGTCAGTCTGGAATACCAGCGTGAGAAAATCACACTCAATTGATTATTAAAGTTTCAAAAATCCCTTGAAAACAAAAGCATCTCGTAAGACCACGCCACAAATAAACATGTCGGGTTTTTACATTACGATAGCTAAAACAATTTTTATAGAAATCCTCTGATATTATAATAGGGTCTATATACAAATACTTATAAAATAACTGAAATTGTTACATTATTAAATTCCAGCTACTAGCCACAAAGTGGGTAATACAAACAAAACTCGTACAAGGCTCGTAGGGAGAATGGATTTCCAACTAATGACTAGGCACTGGGGTACCACCTGTCACAATACGTGGCCTAGATCATAGTACCGAGGAGTACGCCCGCTCCCCTGCAACACAAGACCAGGACTACCCCATACTGGATAATCCTGAGTGAGATCACCCCGCGGTTGGGATCGGCAACCGCCCACTAAGCCGAAATAAAAGGGACATCTAGGCAAGGATGACCTCACCCTGCTTGGGTGCTACCCACCTAGCCTTGCTGCATAACCCCTGATTTTCAGTCATTCCCATTTGATGAGGCTTGAGGCTAAGCGTTACCTTTTTAGAACATATCCCTTAGAATGCCCATCGTCCACCTAACGATGTTTCGCAAGCATTCATCCATACAAGTCCGTCTCGGGTTCGAACGGAACCGAAGGTGCTATTCCCACTACATCCATTTTGGAATTATCCTCAGGATTAATAGCGACTAGCCCTTGCACTTCACTACTCCATTTTCGAATCCAAACTCGTTTCCACGAAACATACAAACCGGATCGAAGTGGTTTTCGAGAAATAAATCTCGATCTCGGTCTCTTCAAAACGATCAGCGCATTTGTCCAATATTGATAGTCGGTGATTTAACCATCAATTAATATTCACAAACAACCATCAACCAATAAATAATTTCCCAAATTATTTATTTATCTCAAAATATCTTTACAAGATGTATTTTCACTTTCAAACCCTTTTGAAAACAGTTTCCAAACTATCTTCCTTATCTCAGAATAAATTCCGACTATTTCCATTTCCACTGGAATCACCAAGCACAAAATTTAGATTTTTAAAATAATTTAAAAAACTTTATTGTTAAATATATTTAACATATAATTTAGAAAAATTTACTTTAATACTTAATTTATAATAATACTTTAGAAATAACTAAAATAAGGTTACCTTATAACTATACATTAGATTTCTTCTTTAATCAAAATACCAAATCATTCTTTAAATAATTATTACGAAAATAGATTAAACAAAATGCTTGTTTTGGAATTTACTTTAAAACATTTAAGTTAAAACTACTTCAATAATTGGTTAAAAATATATACTATATAAACATTTGAAAATAAGGTTACTTAATAAAATATAAAACTAGATTTCTACTTTTAAAAACAAAATACCAAGTTACTTCTTAATAATTACTGCTAAAATAGATTAAAAGAAAATACTTACTTTAGACTTTAAATATTAGAAATAATAAATTTTACAAAAACTTGCTTTCTTTAAAAACAACTTTAAAACATTTAATTTATATTTAAAAATTTACTTTTAAAAACATTTACTTGGCTATCCAGAGAAAATTCCAACTTCAATCACTTAAATCAATTTCCCCAAATTTATTTCCAATTTATTTTATTTGAAATAAGTTTCTTTAATTACTCAATTCATTTCAAAAATTCATTAGTTATGGATTTATTATTATTGTTATTATTTTCCGTTTGATTTAAAATCCTTTAACTGAAATATAGCAATTTCAGATTTTCCCAGTTTCTTCTTTATTCTTCTTAAATAATTTAAATCTTAAATTTTAAATAAATGTTTTAATCATACCGAAGTTTAAAAATTCATTAATCTTCTGTTTATTCAAAATTTCCCTTCCTTATACAGAATTTATTTATTAGAATTTAAAACTATTATTATTCTTATCCAATTCATTCCTAATTTATTTAAATTCTCTATAGTTATTTCACTTACAAATTCTCTTCATTTTATTTCCAAAATCCAATTCTATATATCTTGATAAATTAGTGCATCGGAACATATTCAGGTAAACCATAACATCCAATATTCCGATTGTCAATAATATTCATCACAGAATATAAAATAATCACAACAGAGGGTATTAAACAATTTAAATAAATGTTGAGGGATCTAGTTGGATCCCTCCAACCTGTTTTCCCTGCATCACAGACGTTAGCACAATATAATATACCAATTCCAAAATATCATACTATATCACATCAATCAATTCAACCATTCAAACAATTATTTAAATTTAATCATTTAAATTTAAATTTAAATTCACTGAGTGAGATTAACTCATCTTTGCTTCTATTTTGCAAACCGACCCACACCGGCTTGATTCATCACAATTTAGACCTTGTAAAGACATTAAATGATTTAATTAATATTGAAATAAAATCGAACCATTAAGTACCCTTTAGTAGTTCAATTGATTAATGATTTAAATTTGAACTTATCTTCTCTTAATTAATTTCTTAGTGACTAAGATAATTTGGATCTAACTAAACAAATACAACTTCATTATTAAAATTAACTAGTAAATGTAAATAGGTATATAATTTTCAACATTGTTTTCTTCAAAATCTTATACATATATACATATGTACTGTTTAAACAATTCCTAATATATCCACATGTATATATTTAAATAGAATTATATATATATATATATGTATGTATATGTATATATATTTTTCTCATTTTCTGAAATCCTCGAAATTAATTTGAAATACCCAACAATAACCTATGAAGATAAAAACCTAACCTTTATACACTTTCCTATTATTATTTTTTCTTTCTTTTCCTCGAATTCCTATAAATATACATATAAAATTTCTGTGAAATGTTTACACTAAAATTTTCTTTGCTGTAACTACACAAATAAAAATCAAATTAAAGGAGATACCTCGCAGCAAACATCAACCGCCACTGCCCCAAAAACCCGAAGCCCTAACCTCCTTCTGCCTTCGCGAATAGAGCTGCGATGCCCAACTTCTAGCCCCTTCGATCGACACCCATGCGGTCCATACTGCTCACTAACGAAGCCGCCATCATCAAAACTTTGCCCAAGCTCCCGGCGCATGAACGCGACTCCAATAGCCACTCGAAAACATCGACCAGAACATCGTCGTGCTCGCGTACGTAACCGCCTCGACCTATCGCACATCATCGCGTACCCTAAAACCCCAACGAGCTCGTCGCTACTGTGAACAAACGCCTCTCCTCCCTCCCACTTGCGAATCATTACCTCGTGCTCGAAAATGGTTAGCTTAGAAGAATTCGAATTGAATAGAGGGGAGAAGGAAGCGAAAGAGGACAACGCGATTTGAATTAGGTGCTCTGGCCATTAATTTGTTTATTTGAAGCTTTCGACTCTGAAATTGATTTTATAAAGGAAAAAGAAAACGATGATTCTTATTTATTATTACCTTACGATAACATGCTTTGACAGTTGCGTGCTGTTTCAAAAAGGGGAAACATGATTTGAGAGGAAGGCTGCGTGCTGAAGTGATCGAAAAGCAGTGACATGAGTAGAATTTAGCTGATGGTTGTCCAACTATGCAAATATATACATTAATTTAAATTTTAAATTCAAATTCCAGCGCGTTTTTATGTCGTACGCTCACAAAATAACTCCGATCAATACGAAATTTGAAATCCGATAATAATTAAATATTACGGACCCAATGGAACTGGTTTCGTCTAATACCGAGACTGTGCCTCGGAAGGCTATTTTTTTAAAGTTCAATTTAAACGATATAAATTTCAGAACTGCACAGATCACTATTAATTTCAATTTTAACACTTCTATTGTCTTCAGTATTATCAATATAGGTTTCATAAGTCTTCAATTTATTTCCAACAGGCTTAAAACTCCAGATTCAACATTTTACTCAACTTCAAATTATTTAATTTAATAATTCAATTATCAAATAAATTGTGATAATGGAATTCAAGTTAATATTACTCTATTGAATACTTAAAATCAATTAAATATTCCGATTTTGAATGCTTGAAAATTCCGGGTCATCACATTCCTCCCCCCTTAAAAGAATTTCGTCCCCGAAATTACTAGTTTGGAAGAATAATCCAATGCCCGTCTACCCTTTTCCCAAAACCAAACAGTTTCTAACAATTCAATATCTTACCAACTATCTTCTTATAAAAGACCCATTATTATTCTTATTAACTTTTCAAACTTTTCCATAGTTCTCAAACAACTTTATTTATACAATCATTCAAATTATAATTCAAAACTAAATTTTGAATTATCAAAATTTTCTCAAAATTTCCGAATTTTTTTGCCAACATCTCCTTTGCGCGGCTAGCTCGGTACAACTACAAAAGGCCTCTACGGGCTCCCAAATCCCAAAAGGAAACAAAAGGGCCAAGTGGCTCGATCAAAAACCCAATCAAATTTCATACCAAATTTAAACACATACCTTTTTGTCGGGCCATTCAATTTTTATCATCGGAAATCAAAACCAATTCTCTTTTCCCTTTATAATACCTGCATATCCTGCTTAGCACTAATATCCAATCACAATTTTCAAAACATTTTATTGACTTCCTTACCAATGTCAATATCTATTTATTCAAATATTATTTTAGATTATATTTGTAATATCAATTTCCAATTAAGAATGCACCATTCCTTACTTAAGTTTAGTATAATCATGTTATATGCTTCTTTATTTGTTTTCACCTTACCCCTTTAGTTTATATCTATTTCTATTCGAATTGATTCTTTCATTTCCATATGAATTCAATTTATCTTTAACTCTGAATATTTAAATTTTATTTGTCATTTATAACTAATTCATGTCATTATTTTAGTTAGTTTCATTTACTAATCTATTTTAGTTGCCAATTTAAATTCGTTTTGTCATTAACAAAATTTTCAAAAATTTTCTAACTCCCAAAATTTCCGAATTTTTTTGACAGAGTCTCCTTTGTACGGAGGAGCTTTTTCAATTTGACAAAAGATATAAATATACGTACATCTACCCACCCGGTCGGAAAAACCAAAAACAGTTCATATTTCCTATTTTTATTGCGTAGGCGTATCTTATTTAGCATTTTTAAGCAAACAGCTTAATTATTTAGTAGTTAGCATGTCCAAAATCCAGCCACATGGCTTCCCGGTACCTGTACTTACTCAATTTAAACATGTAAGTGCCATATATATGAAGTTTAACAACATTTCACTTGCTTGCAATAGTTAAACATATGAATTCTAAAAGAAATTCACACCAAACATTTTTTCGTAAGCAACTTATACAATTTTCATACTAATTCCACTGTTCCAATTAATTTATAACCATTTTCTTTCAATTTTGAATGGTTTTCAATCCATTCGTATACAACTTCATCAATTTTGAATGGTTTAAAACTCAATTGTTTACATTCAATTCATTTTTAAGCAAACCAAACTCATATTTAATTCAATTGCTCTCAAAATCAATTTATTTTACTCCTATCAATTCATAGAATTTTTAATTACTTCCATTTACATCAAATGCCAATTTATTCTATGCAATTTGACGAGATCTATGTGAATAAATAAGTCTTTATGTTTTATAACCAATTTAAATGGATTTCGACTCAATTTATACTTAATTCTATTCCATTTCAAAATTTATTCACAATCCATATATTCTCATTTTCATTACATGTTAGTTTATTCCAAACTATTTTATTTAGCTCGAAAACAATCCAGGTTATTTCATTCGACAACCATTTCAATTTTTATTCACGATCCATTCATTGCGTTTCATTTAAATCCATTCTGAATTTTCATTTCCTTAAATATTATTCATAACTCCCCGAATTCTATTTCAATTCAAATTTATTTCACTTGATTTAAATCCAACCCAATATCATTAAACTTAGTTTAAGTTGAATTAAATTTAACTCCTTTCCATCTTTTTAGCTTAAGTCGATTTACTTCAATCTATTCAAATTTTATACTTAAGCTCGTTTTCATTTTACAAGTAAACTCTCTCTCAATTAAATCTCATTTTAAATCTACAATTTCTTTTGATTAGTTATTATAAAATTTAACCTTTCAGATTCAACTCATTCAATTTATTACAAGGCTGTTTTCTAATTTATTTCCATATATTTGGATTTTATTCGCAATACAAACTATTACCATTTTAATCTATTTCATTTTCCTTTATTCGACATATTTCCAATTATATTTAATTTGTTAGCACTTCATGTTAAATTTTTAATTTATAACTCAAGTTCTGAATCCACTATCCATTTTCAATTTACCATCCCATTTTATTAACTCACAATTCAACTTCATACTCGATTCATTTAATTAATTACAAGGCCACTTCCAATTATATTTTCTTCACTCATGATTCGAGTCGAATTTGATTTAACTTGAGTTTTATTTCTAAACTTCATAATTAGCTTATAATTCAGCTTCTATTTACTACATTGAACTCCATTTACACATTTCATTAACTAATTTATTATCTAATTAGTTTTTCCCCTATTTTTAATCCAATACTTGAATTTTAATTCCAAATATCACTCCATTTAATTTTCTTAGTTCAATTTAGTTTATAATTCAAGTTTTGATTTTTTTATTTTATTCTCCAATTCATCAATAATATTTATTTTAGGTTTTCTATCCCATTTTTCAATTTATAAGTCATAACTTATTATTTTACACATTTCCATTCATTATAGGCTTGAATATATTCTTCTTTTATTTTAACTCAAGCCTTATGCTTATTTATAACCCAAGCATATTTTATTCCATGCATTTTAATTCTTTTATATGCTATTCAGATTTATTTAACTCAATTCGATTTCAACTTAATTCGTATACAACTGGATATTATTTCAGCCTATTAAAATTAATTTTCAATCCAGTTAAATTTTATTTCCCAATCCAAGTAAATTTCATTTTTAACCTTTCACCTTAAATTCAAATTCCAACATTCAAAGCTTATATTTCCTTGATTAAAAAATCATCTCAATTTATAAGCTTACCGCCTATCTCTTCAGGATTTTTAAACACCCGGCTTTGGTTTCAAATTATTTTGAAATCTCCTACATCTCAAATCACATTTCTCAAAAATTAAACCAATCCTGGTTTTATCCCCAACAAATTTCCTTTGAAATTTCCAAAAACAACTAGATTTTCTGAACAAATCAATTTGGTAGCAATCCGTCACTTAGAAATTCGAAAATGAATACTGATGATGCGACCGTCATCCTCAGAATTATTTTCCAATAATTCAAGTGATTTCAATGCCATATCACTTTCAAAATCCATTTTAAACAGATTTCCATTCAGAAATATCTCTAAAACAATAATGCCATCATTTATCTTCAAAATACTTCCAAATCTCCGGGATTTAAATTTCCAAATCCTGCTTAAATCAATTTTAACTATAATTCATTTGCACAGCTTATGCTCATACAAATTCTCATTTGATTATATTTCAATTTATAATTTACATTTATAATTCATATTTATAAATTTCATTTTATAATGAATTTATTCCCTTAAACTTTGGTTATATTTTAATTTCTAGTTAAATTTTCACTTAACAATGATAATACTTTAATATTATTCCTCCTAACATCCACGCAACCATATATTAGCTAAAATAGTTTACAAAAACTTTTCTTTATGCCAAAATATATTTTTGGGTAAAATTATTTCATTCACCCACGTTAAAACAATACCGTGTCGATTGTTCTATTCAAGTGTTTAGAAACCCCTTCGATACAGTTGTATAGACTATGCCGACGAAGGTTCATATGCCACTTAATAAATCAATCAACACAATATTAAAACAATTTATATTCACTAACAAATACGCGGTCATATCTATTAATACGCTCAAACTCATTCTAGAGTACTACAGACTCTATTTGAAATGAGTAGTTCCCACCAGAGCCAAGGTTATCACCAACCTAAGCTCTGATACCAACTATAACGACCCGCAAATCCGTACCCCTTGAGTCAACACTATTCTACAACAATCAATCCAAGTTGCACAGAAATACGAACCATTTGGGTTAAAGAAGAAGAGGTAGAAGAAGAAAATAGAAATCAACATCAGAATCTAACCATCGTAGTGGAATAAAATATAATAGATAATAAATAATCTTTGCTCAAAAATCAAATAATTCTATTTATATATTACATCATCAGAGCACATCAATCACAGCTCAACATCAATAACATACAACTGGATACACAGCAACTCAACACAGCGGAATATATATATAAACAAGTACGGAAGTACGTATCGTCATCCAGCTTGCCTCCTGAGCTCCACAGCATCATATCCTGAATTCTATAATACTCGGTCTGACCCGAGCATTACAATTAAATAATACCTGAGTCAGTCTGGAATACCAGCGTGAGAAAATCACACTCAATTGATTATTAAAGTTACAAAAATCCCTTGAAAACAAAAGCATCTCGTAAGACCACGCCACAAATAAACATGTCGGGTTTTTACCTTACGATAGCTAAAACGATTTTTATAGAAATCCTCTGATATTATAATAGGGTCTATATACAAATGCTTATAAAATAGCCGAAATTGTTACAATATTAAATTCCATCTACTAGCCACAAAGTGGGTAATACAAACAAAACTCATACAAGGCTCGTAGGGAGAATGGATTTCCAACTAATGACTAGGCACTGGGTACCACCTGTCACAGTACGTGGACTAGATCACAGTACCGAGGAGTACGCCCGCTCCCCTGCAATACAAGACCGGGACTACCCCTTACTGGATAATCCCGAGTAAGATCACCCCGCGGTTGGGATCAACAACCGCCCACTAAACCGAAATAAAAGGGACATCTAGGTAGGGATGACCTCACCCTGCTTGGGTGCTACCCACCTAGCCTTGCTGCATAACCCCTGATTTTCAGTCATTCCCATTTGATGAGGCTTGAGGCTAAGCGTCACCTTTTTAGAACATATCCCTTAGAATGCCCATCGTCCACCTGACGATGTTTCGCAAGCATTCATCCATACAAGTCCATCTCGGGTTCGAACAGAACCGAAGGCGTTATTCCTACTACATCCATTTTGGAATTATCCTCAGGATTAGTAGCGACTAGCCCTTGCACTTCACTGCTCCATCTTCGAATCCAAACTCGTTTCCACGAAACGTACAAACCGGATCGAAGTGGTTTTCGATAAATAAATCTCGATCCCGATCTCTTCGAAATGATCAGCGCATTTGTCCAATATTGATAGTCGGTGATTTAACTATCAATTAATATTCACAAACAACGATCAACCAATAAATAATTTCCTAAATTATTTATTTATCTCAAAATATCTTTACAAGATGTATTTTCACTTTCAAACCCTTTTGAAAACAGTTTCCAAACTATCTTCCTTATCTCAGAATAAATTCCGAGTATTTCCATTTCCACTAGAATCACCAAGCACAAAACTTTAGATTTTTAAAATAATTTAAAAACACTTTATTGTAAAATATATTTAACATTTAATTTAGAAAAATTTACTTTAATACTTAATTTATAATAATACTTTAGAAATAACTAAAATAAGGTTACCTTATAACTATACATTAGATTTCTTCTTTAATCAAAATACCAAATCATTCTTTAAATAATTATTACGAAAATAGATTAAACAAAATGCTTGTTTTAGAATTTACTTTAAAACATTTAAGTTAAAACTACTTCAATAATTGGTTAAAAATATATACTATATAAACATTTGAAAATAAAGTTACTTAATAAAATATAAAACTAGATTTCTACTTGTAAAAACAAAATACTAAGTTACTTCTTAATAATTACTGCTAAAATAGATTAAAAGAAAATACTTACTTTAAACTTTAAATATTAGAAATAATAAATTTTACAAAAACTTGCTTTCTTTAAAAACAACTTTAAAACAATTAATTTATATTTAAAAATTTACTTTTAAAAACATGTACTTGGCTATCCAGAGAAAATTCCAACTTCAATCACTTAAATCAATTTCCCCAAACTGATTTTCAATTTATTTTATTTGAAATAAGTTTCTTTAATTACTCAATTCATTTCAAAAATTTATTAGTTATGGACTTATTATTATTGTTATTATTTTCCGTTTGATTTAAAATCCTTTAATTGAAATATACCAATTTCAGATTTTCCCAATTTCTTCTTTATTCTTCTTAAATAATTTAAATCTTAAATTTTAAATAAATGTTTTAATCATACCGAAGTTTAAAAATTCATTAATCTTCTGTTTATTCAAAATTTCCCTTCCATATACGGAATTTATTTATTAGAATTCAAAATTATTATTATTCTTATCCAGTTCATTCCTAATTTATTTAAATTCTCTATGATTATTTCACTTACAAATTCTCTTCATTTTATTTCCAAAATCCAATTCTATATATCTTGATAAATTAGTGCACCGGAACATATTCAGGTAAACCATAACATCCAATATTCCAATTGTCAATAATATTCATCACAGAATATAAAATAATCACAACAGAGAGTATTTAATAATTTAAATAAATGTTGAGGGATCCAGTTGGATCCCTCCAACATGTTTTCCCTGCATCACAGGCGTTAGCACAATATAATATACCAATTCCAAAATATCATACTATATCACATCAATCAATTCAACCATTCAAATAATTATTTAAATTTAATCATTTAAATTTAAATTTAAATTCACTGAGTGAGATTAACTCACCTTTGCTTCTATTTTGCAAACCGACCCACACCGGCTTGATTCATCACAATTTAGACCTTGTAAAGACATTAAATGATTTAATTAATATTGAAATAAAATCGAACCATTAAGTACCCTTTAGTAGTTCAATTGATTAATGATTTAAATTTGAACTTATCTTCTCTTAATTAATTTCTTAGTGACTAAGATAATTTGGATCTAATTAAACAAATACAACTTCATTATTAAAATTAACTAGTAAATGTAAATAGGTATATAATTTTCAACATTGTTTTCTTCAAAATCTTATACATATATACATATGTACTGTTTAAACAATTCCTAATATATCCACATGTATATATTTAAATAGAATTAAATCATTTACCGTGAACAAACGCCTCTCCTCCCTCCCACTCGCAAATCATCACCTCGTGCTCGAAAATGTTTAGCTTAGAAGAATTCGAATTGAATAGAGGGGAGAATGAAGCGAAAGAGGACAACGCGATTTGAATTAGGTGCGGTCGCCATTAATTTTTTTATTTGAAGCTTTCGACTCTGAAATTGATTTTATAAAGGAAAAAGAAAACGATGATTCTTATTTATTATTACCTTACGATAACATGCTTTGACAGTTGCGTGCTGTTTCAAAATGGGGAAACATGATTTGAGAGGAAGGCTACGTGCTGAAGTGATCGAAAAACAGTGACATGAGTAGAATTTAGCTGATGGTTGTCCAACTATGCAAATATATACATTAATTTAAATTTTCGATTCAAATTCCAGCGCGTTTATATGTCGTACGCCCACACAACAACTCCGATCAATACGAAATTTGAAATCCGATAATAATTAAATATTACGGACCCAATGGAACTGGTTTCGTCTAATTCCGAGACTGTGCCTCAGAAGCTATTTTTTTTAAATTCAATTTAAACGATATAAATTTCAGAACTTCACAGATCACTATTAGTTTCAATTTTAACACTTCTATTGTCTTCAGTATTATCAATATATATTTCATAAGTCTTCAATTTATTTCCAACAGGCTTAAAACTCCAGATTCAACATTTTACTCAACTTCATAATTTAATAATTCAATTATCAAATTAATTGTGATATTGGAATTCAAGTTAATATTACTCTATTGAATACTTAAAATCAATTAAATATTCCGATTTTGAATGCTTGAAAATTCCGGGTCGTCACAACTAGTAACCAAAAAGATTGAGATGGAAGAAGAAGAATGCTCATAAAATAGCATACATGCTACCAACCGGTGTTTTGGTTTGACCTATTGTGGTCCAGGTCGAACCTGGACATATTAGGGCTTACATAGAAAGGTAGGCATTTCAGATTTATATTCTAATGTTTTTATTAAATTGGGGTAGATCTTTTGTGATGATGCTTGCCAATGTTTGCTATTACATTTACTTGAGATACTGGGTCATAGGAAATGTCGAGTATATTGATGATATTGATGTTGTTATATATTTGAGTTTGTTTACCAATATTGATTATCATGGTGACACAATCTATCTGTCAAGATGAGGTCCATGTAGATGTATGAAAATGAGTTCATGGGTAGTGTATCGAATTTGATTCCATGACTAAGATATGTGTTAATGCAATAGGTGTGAGTGTGGCATTTATATGTGGATGAGACCGTGACATTGCCCATACATTGTTGTTTGTTTGAATCATGGTCTACTTTTCGAGTGTCAACATATATGTAGTATATCTGTACTAACTTGGTGGTTGCAGATGAAATTGGCTAAGGTATGATGTTATATATCATAAATGATCATAAGGTTTTATGGGTATAATTATTATGCGACAAAGTATATTTGTTACACTCACTCAGATTGTTGTCTGACCCTTCTCTTCATTCTTTTTTGTTTATATCAATTTTTAGGTTGATGGAGTTTGGACTTGCTAGACAAGTGACGTTAAAGATGCAAATGCATCAATGTTGCTTGTATGCACATATATCAGATATAAATATACGTCTAATGAAATGATCCGCCTTATTCTCCACAATAAGACGCATCATTTTTAAGAAAGGGATAGAACAGAGAAAAATAGAGAAGAAAGAAAGAAATAACATCAGAATCTCAACAGCGGAAAGAATAAACTATATTAATCACATAAATATTACATAGTATCATATACATCAGAGTTACACAGCTTATACAACACATACTAGACAGTTATAAACACCTATCTAGTTATACAACTCAATATACAATACAGATATCAACACGGAGATCAAAACAGCGGAACTACTATATATCTACAACCCTGAAGTCTCCTGCTCCATATCTCCTCCAGAATTCGTCAAAGCTAACCTGAATCCCTTGGCTACTCGTAAAAATTTGAGTACCCAAGAGTTTAATAAAACAGAAATAAACTTCGGGTCAGACATGGGTCTGGTGTGAGCAAACAGGTTAAAGTTTCTTAACTTTAAAAACCTTTGAAAACATAAGGTATCACGTAAGACTTCCCACACATAAACATGGGTAAGTTTTTACCTTACGCTAACCTAAACTTTGATAGGAAATCTAGTGATATTATAATCTGGTCTAGGGTTTTCAAGTAAATAAAAAATAGCCAAAATTGTTACATTCATTAAATTCCAGCTACTAGCCACAAAAGTGGGTAATACAATCAAAATCGTAAGGAGTCGTAGGAAGAATGGATTTCCATCAATGGCAGGGCTACTGGGGTACCGCCCGTCACAGCACATGTCCTAGATCAACATACCAAGGATTACTCCCAATCCCCGGCAACACAAGGCCGAAACCATCCCTTACTGGACAGTCCCGAACAAGACAACCCCAGTAGTTGGAGCTCAACAACTGCCCACACAACCGAATAAAAGGGACCTCTAGATAGGGGAAAATCTCGTCCTACTTGGGTGCTATCCACCTAGCCATGCTGCACCTCCCCTATTTTAGCCATTCCCGGTTGATGAGGCTTGAGGCTACGATTACCTTTATAGAACACATCTATCTTAGAATGCTCATCGTCCACCTGACGATGTTCTGAAAGCATTCAATCCATACAAGTTTGTTCCGGGTTCGAAACCGAAGGCATTATCTCGTTACACTCATTTTGGAATCACCCTCAGAGTTAACGACAATAACCCTTGCTCTTCAACTCCATCTCGATCTTTACTTTGAGATGTCACGACCTATCGTTAATTTGGATCAATGTGGTCTTCGGATATCCAAATCTGAAAACCCGACCCCGGTCTCATCGAAATCCAAAACGCCATCTTTTAGGTCCAAGTTGTTTTAAAGTTAAAACAATTCAATTCAATTCAATAATTGAATTCACACAACATCAACACAGATAAATATCACACATTTATCACTGACATATCAAATATCATATCACAGAATATCATAGCATATCATCCAATAGATATCAACCAATTCAGATATTGTACTCAAACAATCATCCATAAGCAACAATTTTTAATCTCTATCATAATTAATTTAATTAACTTAAATTAAATCAATTACTTAAGAATTAATCACCAACTTTTCTTAATCAACCATTAATTAATTACAAACCTTTTAATTAATTAATATCCTTTAAATATCCATCTTAATTAATCACCTTGATTACTTATTCTTCAATTACATAAAGTAATTATCCTTTAATTAATTTCACAAATTAATTATCCTTAACCATTTATAGTAATTAACCTTTAATTACTCTTATTAATTGCATTAATTAATGATCCTTAATTAATTATTTCCACTAATTAATTATTTAAAATTAATTACATTGATCCTTAATTAATCATATTAATTAATTATACTTTAATTAATTACATCCATTAATCAACCTCAATTAATCATAAACAGTAGTTACCCTTCTATAATTACTTACTTAATTAATTAACTCTTTAATTCATTATATTAATCATTTGATTAATTACACCAAGTAATTAATCCTTAATTACTTCTACTAAGTAATTACCCATTAATTACTCCCCATTAAGTAATTCCCTTAACTAATTACATCTAGTAATTATACATTAATTACTTCACTAAGTAATTACACTAATTAATCTCATTAAGTATTTATACTTAATTAATCACCAAGAGATTATCTTTAATTAATTAACAAATTAATTACAATTGGGTAATTCATCCCTTAGTTACCATTAAAACAAATTAATTAAATCTTTAATTACAGATTAATTAATTCCTTAACCATTAATTAATAAACCTTAACTATTAATTAATATAACTTAATTACAAATTAAGTAATTCTTAATTACCAGTTAATCAACCCTTAATTAAAGTTAATTAACCCTTAATTAATCTTTAATTATAGATTAATTATCTCTTAATTATTAATTGATAAAACTTAATTATTAATTAATAAAACTTAATTATTAATTAATAAAGCTTAATTAAGTATTTCTTAATTATCATTTAATCAACCTTTAATTATTGATTAATTAATTTCTAATTATAAATTAATTAATCTCTAAATTACTTAGTTAATAATCCTTAATTACAATTAATTAACCTTTAATTAATTAATTATAACCCTCAATTATAAATTAATTGAACCATTAATCATTAGTTAATTTAGTTAATTAATTATTCTTAATTAATTACTTAATTAACCTTTTATCCTTAATTAATTAAGTTAATTAATTATACATAAATTTCTTAATTAACTTAATTAATCCCAATTATTAAAACCATAATTATCTTAAAATAAAACCTTATCTTACTTATGCCTTAATTATCATTTAAAACGTTTTATTTTAAAAATAACTTTACTTAATTAATTCATTAATTAAGTTTAGAATACTCATTCAACTTGATAATTAAAAGTTGCAAATCATAGCCTACCTTTAAATGCTTTAAAAATATTATCAAGTAATAGTTTTGAATCTAGTTTCAATTTAAATTAATACTTACTTTATAAAATCTTTAAAATTTCATTTCCACTTAATTTTAAAATAACTTTAGCTTTATTTAACAAAACTGAAAATTAAATAAAGTTTCAAAACTTTTTAAACAATGCTAAAGTAAACAACTATAAGTAATTTATATAAGAATGTTTAAACTAATTTTATTTTTAAATTTCAAAAACCAAGTCTAAAACCCTTTTAAAAATTGGCTCGATACTTACTTCGGGACAAACCCGAAGATCACTCGGGTCTAACCTGAGTTCCCTTTTCCATTACAAAATTTAGTTTAGTTTTTTTATTTTATGTTTTAAATTTAAACCTGTAACCAACAACTGTTAACAAGTTCAAAACACTCAGGCATTACTCGAGTTCAAACTCGAGCAAACATCCCACATACTCGAGTTACAACTTGAGATAATCCTTCTTCCCAGACTAACACTCAAACCCACTGACACATTCGCCTGCGCATATGCATCGGCAATCAACGCCGCGACCAACTCCAAAACCTCCCACACGTCAGCGATCCACCCTACAGCCAATTTCGATCATCCCTACGTTGAACCAGAAGCTGCCCATCACCAGGAAATCCCTCGAAACCATGACACCATTCTCCAGACCTCACTGCGATTCTGGCCATGACTTGCTAACCATCCACGTTGCCCCATCACAAAGTTTGAAGCAACTCGATGCATCTGAGACGTCGCAATGATCTCGATTTTAGACATGCCCAAATTAGGTTTAAAAACCCAAATCTCCTCCTGCACATCACCTCGATGATTTGGAACACTTCCAGGCAATTTTCCCAAACACTCCACAACTTCTTCCATCTCCAGAAGAAAATCCGAGACCCCTCTTTCCCTAGATCGCCAGAGTTTGCTTCAAATACAATTTCCAGTCAAACCCAAATTGCATCCTCAATGCAATATTAAAAATTTTGATTTTAGTTTTAAAAATCTTAACTTTCTAAATAGATTCAAGTTATAATCTTGAAACAATAAATTATGATGTTTGAAATTTATCATATTTTGAATTTTGACTGTAAGTTCCCAAATTCTCAGAGAAACCTTGCTTTGATTTACCTCAGCTATTTTTAAGATTTAAATCTTGTTAAAAATAACATCTTTTGTGTAGATTCTATTGTCTAAAATAAATCAGAGGGGTGGAAAAAGATTTTTGAACAAATTTAATGCCTGTAACCCTGGGAAAAATTCATTTGTCTGATTTTCAGACATGCACAACCTATACACAGCATCTTCATGCATATAAATATGTTTCACAATCTTAAAATCATCATGCAAGCACATTTTCAAACTTACACCACTAGTTTACTTCAACCATAAGTCACATGCATCAAATCTAAGGTGATTCATGTTTACAGATTAAAGAACAGAGGCTTAAACTAAGAACAGAGATGATAAAATCAATAGAAATACACCAGGCTTACATGTATACAGATATGCAAAGCAACCATCAACACAGTGATTCACATGCAACATATATTGGTTACTTAAATTTTTACTTAAAAGTTTACTCACCTTTTTGTAGAAAGCATAGAGTTTGAAACAGGAAGTTGGAATGAACTTCAAATTTAAAAGATGCTTTGAATGAGATGTTGAAGCTTGATAAATTATGCTTGAACTTGTTTCTTGTTTGATTGATGCAGGTTGAAACTCAATTCTACTTAATGCTTTGAAAATCCAGGTTGCATTATCAAATAGAAACTTGATTACAATCTTGCTTTGAAAATGAGTTACAACCTTGTATTTGATATGAGTGAATTGATTACAGGGATTGATATAAGGAGGTTATAGATTTTTTTTGAAGAATGCTTGATAGGTTTTGGTCTTTGCTTTGAGAAAATGAATTTATAGGTTTGATATCATTTTGAAAATGAATTGATTACATGTTTGCTTTTTGATTTGTGAAAGTGTTTACAGGGAAATGATTTTTTCCTGGTTGTAGAGTATAGGATAGGTTGAGTTTTTCTTTGAGTTTTGAATTGAGAAGAGAAAAAGAAAGAAGAAATGAAGATGTATGTTTATATAACTAATTTATGATTTTAATATCTTAACACATGTTATCGAGAAGGTTTATATGCTAACACTTGTATTTATTTATTTTTAAATTGATTTAGAAAGCTTTTATATATATATCTTAATTAATTAGTATATTTCTTAATTAATTAATGCCTTTGTAAATTTATAAAAATAAAACCTTTAAAAGAAAATTAAATAAAAACCAATTATATTTCGAATAAAATCATATATAGTGTATTTATCCATTTATTAATGTAAATATAAAACCTTTGTATTTATTTACTATTTAAATAAATGTTTCATAATTTTATATAAATAAAATCTTTAAGGAAAAACAACATAAAAAAAAATTATATTCTAATGAAAACTTTATTCATATATTTATATATCTAAAGTATTCAAGCAATTATTCTTTAAATTCAAATTTAAATTCGAATATTAAATTCAAATTCAAATTTATAAATCTAATTTAAAATAAACTTAAACATATATATATATATATATATACACTAATTTAAACAAACACATTATTAAATTTGAAAATAATAATTCTATTTTTAAAAGTAACTTAAATAGATTTATATACATATACATTTACTCAATACTTATTTAAATTTGAAAATAATAAGTCTATTTAAAATCTATTTATAAATTAACCAAATTAAATTTGTAAAAATAATTATTCCATTTATTTTTTTAATTTTTTATAACTATCATTAAAAATAATCACATTATTATTTATTAAAATAAAAATTTACCAATTTTAATTAATTAAATCAAGGAGATTATCATATTTAAATTGCTTGAAATTCCGGGATATCACATCTAACGTTGATTTAGGTTGATTGTACAGTCATGATTGTATAGTTGGATTTTATTTGGATATAATATATAATATATATTTGTCCCCTTCCTCTATGAGTTCAGAAAGATTTAGTTAGAATCTATAGTTTGTTTTTGTTATCATAACCTAATAACTCGATGTTTCTGACTTAAGGGGTTTACGCATCATTATTGCATTAAATCCAAGGGTCGAAAATTTTGGATTGGTGTAACCCTCAAGCATTGAATATCTAATGTAATGTTTATATTGTCTATAGAAGTAAGAATATTTATGTAACTTTATTAAGCACCCTTAAGGGTTAAAGAACTCCCTTTAGGATATTAAAAATGATGGGTTTAAAGTATCTAATGTACGTCGTGATCTATTAAGCAACCTTAAGTTTATGAAGATGATTAGAAACATAGTTTAAAGTACGTTAGGAGTTATATATGACAAACAATTAGTAAAGCATTATTTACCATTTATGGGGACTATAATTTTCTAAACACCCTCAAGGTTGTAGTAACATGATAAACAAATCCTAACACCTAATGAAGGGATTTATGATATTTTATCTTTTCTAGGGTTTTTAAGAGATGCAAAATTTAATAGGAACCTAAGATAAATATAATAAACCAATCTAATAAGTACAAGAACATATCTAATGCCATCTAATTTATTTTAATGAAATTGCATGGATCAAATAGTAACCATAAAGCTATTTTGTGAAAAGAACATACCAACCCGCTCAAACTATAAAGACTAGCTAAGAAATGTTAAGAAATCACTCACCTATGAAAAGCTCTAGTATGTTGTGAGCAACAAGCCATTAGCTAAATCCGATAATGATGTCATGCCCGAAAAAATTAAGGCTTATGAATATTGGTCAATGGACTATGAACTTGCAGACTGCTATGTGTTGTTGACTATAAGCATAAAGCTCGAAAGACAACAAGAGAACACAAATATTTAAGAAATATTAAAGTAGCTACAAAATTTGTTAGGTGATCACTCCCAATTGCTAGGTATAAGACCTCATGGAAACTGTTCAATGTGAGGATGAAAAAAGGTACCTTAGTCCAGGATCATGTACTTAATATGATTGGGCACATTAAAACGTTGGCTGAGCTAGGAAATATGATTGACACCGAGCTTCAAACTGACTTGATTCTAGAATCGTTGACTCTATAGTTCGATCCATTCACATCGAACTTTGGTATGAACTCGTCGAAGTGTACTATCATAGACCTCCTTAATACGTTAAGGATGGCTGAGAGTGTAACACCCCATAAATTTAACATGATTAATTATAAAGAAAAAAATATTAAAGCAAAAAAAAAAGAAATTTTTACAAATGTCAAAATTTGGCTAGGAAACTTGCATGTTCCGTTCATAATGATTTTCTGGTCAACTTTCATATATAATGTTTTACAATCGGAGTTCAAAGAAAAAAATTATTAAAGTTTGAAGTTTTCGGATCGAAAATAATTCAGATTCAATTAATAAATTAAATGTTAATAGCTTAGCATTACAATGAATGTTAAATATATGTTAATTAATGGCACTCAATCAAATTAAATCTAATTAGGAAAGCGTGTAAGTGAATAAATTGAGCACGAAAGTAAATAAATATCATTAATTTATTATGTTGGCATAAAATTAAATCATAAGGATTATATGGAATTAAATTGGATTAAATATAATACACAAGGAAATAAAAGATAATAATTAATGGCAAACTAATACTTGACCTCTAACTAAAGTTAAATTAACGTTAATGTTAGTAGCAGGTGGAATAAAATTAGCCGTATAGGCAAAATAAGGAAAAAATAAAATCTTAACGTACATACAAGCAATTGGTTGACCCCTTATTAGGACCAGTCGAATGATAACGGTCGATCGGTAGTGGTATAAATGTCGATTAGTGATAGTTGTGGTAGCAAGAATGAACCTAGGCCGAACAACTCAGATTTAATAAGTTAAAATTTAACGGATGAAAGTTGATTTGTGTGCCTAAAAATACAGGTCTAGCCCCTCATATTTCTTCTCATGTTTTTAGAATCAAATAGCAAAGCTTCACCGCTTTCTTTTCTCCACAAATTCTAGGAAATATAGAAATTATAAAATAGTGTGTGTGTGTGTGTGTATATATATATATACACATACACACATATATATACTATTAACAAAGAGGATTCAATGAATAGGATTTCCATGGTGTACTTTTAAAATTCTGAACCTCATCCATCAACGGAATCTAACCACCAGTTTGCAACCTCCAACATCTCTTCTCCTCAACTACTTATTACCGGAATTTTACTGTCAATTTGTAACCGACACTGCTAACAAAACTACTTGAAATAAAAGTGTTGTGACTAACAAAACATTTACATTTACATTTACAACATACATCCATCCACTCATTTTTCATATTTAGTAAAATGTAAATATCCCATCATGCGGTTTTATGTAAATTTATGTCAGATGTTAGTTTCAAAAATAAATGTATAAGCTTTTGGATATTACAAAAATATTTGATTTTGAATGTATAAGAACTTCGAATATATCATACTTTGATATTTATAGTTTCAGGTGTATATAACTTCAAGTATACAAGGTTTCATACGCGTCTAATTTTTCCTGAAGGAAACCTTGTGTTGATGTAATGGGATTTCAAAAATAGAAGTATTTGGATAATAAGCATGTAGGTTTTTGAAAGTATGTGCTTCATGAATGAATGATTTTAAATATGTATCAGGTTTGCAAAGAAATATGAGTTCAATAAATAGAAGTAAAATATAAGTTTTGGGTTTTGCATTTTTGCATAAAGTTTTGATGTGTACAAGTTTCACATGAACAGATTGTTAATATACAAGTTTGGGCACATATTAGGCTTTGTAGATATAACGTTTCCTTTATATGGATTTTCAAATGCATGTTAAGTTTTATACATATGTAGGCTCTGAAATATGTCAGCTTCAGATATTTATATATTGGTTTTAGTATTGGAGTTTCGAAAAAATATGTAGTCTTATAAGTCTAAAATACAAAGTGTTTATTATGTACTAACCAGTTTCAAATATATGTAGCTTCATGCGGTTTCGCAATATATTTAACGTTCAGTACATATTAGTTTTTCGGATGTATGGAATTTATTATATGTATGAATTTCAAATGAATGTATGAATTTTTGGAAGGTATATATAGATTCAGATATGTACTAAGTTCATTTAAAGTGCAGGTTTTAACAGTATAGTACACGAACACCAGTTTTAGAAGTACAAAACTTCATACACACATGCATTTGGTTTAGTTGAACAAGCTTTTGAATGTATATCAATTTTTATGTAAATCTTGTTTCATTTAAATATGTCTAAGCATGGTTCCAAAGGTGCAAGAGCCTCATACATATATGCAATTCCTTGAATATACACTTTCAGAATTATGAACTTTTGGATATGTGCAAATTATGGTCTTCAAGAATGTTAGACTTCCTATGCATATAAAGCCTTGTGCATCATAGTTTTCAAAATTTTATAATTTCAAATATACTAATTTAGAATATAGACTTCCCATGCGATTTATATATGTGTACCAAGCTTTCAAGAATATCCATATCTGTATATACATAAGTCTTCAAATACATGTTGATTTTTGAATGAGTATAAAGGTAAAACTTTGATATATGTCAATTTCAGATGTAAATATGATTTCATCATATATGAATTCAATGTAAATCACTTTTAAAATATATCCTATTAAGATTTAAACCAAAGTGATTAGGTACACGTGCACAGTCTCTAGTATGCATAATTTAAAGGCATATACAATATCATATGGGCTCCTTAAAGAAAGGTATATATAAGATTTCAGGTTCAGAAAAGACCTTGAACTTCGGGTAAGGCGTAAGTGTAAGATGAACTCGGATATTAACAAGAAATACCTTATGGCTTAAGTGATGCCATATGAATAAGTTATGCTAAATGGATAAGTGATGTCTATGGATTAAATGATGCCATAAGCATCAAAGATTTTGGAACATACCAGGTTTGGTGCACAACAAAAGGATATTGAGTCCAGGTTTCAGGCAATACCAGATGATATCGAATGAATTAATTAATGCCGAAAGTGACAGATGACTTCAACCATATTAGATTGCATCAGGGGATGTTAGCTACATTAGCGGACTTATATGCATTAAGTAATTTCATACACATTAATTTCCTATGTCTTAAGTTTCTTATATGTAGTTTCACAAAACGTTATTCACAAATATGAACATATATTTTTTCCAAGCATGCCTTCAAATTGTAAAGTTCTACAAATTAGACTTTCCTATACCAATGAATTTTCGA
Organism: Allium cepa; assembly: GCA_030765085.1. Classification (NCBI taxonomy): domain Eukaryota; kingdom Viridiplantae; phylum Streptophyta; class Magnoliopsida; order Asparagales; family Amaryllidaceae; genus Allium; species Allium cepa. The sequence continues at coordinate 1,046,023,916 of CM060929.1, forward strand.
TGATGTATGAAATCTTTAATTCTTTAAATTATAATATATCCCTTTGGGAATGGTTATTTCGTAAGAGAGGATTCTTATAAAAGAGCATGTTCTTGTCTACAAAGTCTATCAATTCATGAATCATGACTTTATAGACTTATAAACTAGAGATTTCTTTTCGCTAAGTAAGACTTGATGAGGTACAATTTTACATCTTGCAAGGTGTAATAATATACATTGGTATTTATTTTAACAAGGGATTTTACTCAAAGATTTTTACCATACGCATGTCATAGAAAGTATTCTTTGTAAATCAAAGGAGCTATTACCGATTATTCCATGAATTAGAAAAACATATGTTTATCTATTTCAAAGAGGAATTTACAAAATCCTTAAAGTATGCACTATTGAAAAGTTTTCTAGAGCTACAATGGCCTATTTGTGCTACTCAAACTCTAACCAGAAGGGTCTATTTTAAATTAAAGACTATTAGTTCATGAATCATGACTACTTAATCCCTTAAATGATTTACATCTTCATTATGAAATTATAATTTTTGCAAAAACTTCCTTTGACCTTCGAATACTAGGAATATAATCTCTTATCCATGTCATTAGAGTGCAAAATAACTTTGAAAAGCTAAGGAATGAAAAAGGAATCCATCCCGAAGCATGATCATGGGAAGCTAAAAGGAAATCAAATCAAGGAACCAAAGAAAATGGTTAATACACCTAGGCGAATGAGTGTTGCAAAAACGACCTATCAATTAAGAAGGAGAGAAAATTTAAGTAAATTTGCAACTCAGAAATCGAACCTTTGTCCAATATTGAAATTCTTAAGCAACATGACTCATATTAGATCTACAAGGATCATCCAAATGGATTATATGAATTTGATAAGAAGATTAAGCACTCCTAGCAAGCCAAACTTGATCTACCTAAGTCTCCACATGCCAAGGAAATTATTAAAAAGGATTTATATTTATAAGATCTAAAGGACTGCTTCCTAGCACTTACTACATACTTTATGCAAAGCAAATTGAATGCCACTCACACTTTAGGCATGCCAAGCCATGACAAGATGAATTTCATATACATAAGAAATAATACTTTCAATCGAAGTTAAGGTTTAATTCCATTGGAAGTTTAAGAAATAAAAGAAAATTTCCCAAATTTAGCTAATGAACTAAGGAACGAGACAGCATAACAAGCGCCCGAATATCGACAAAGGATATCGAAATACTATAACTCCAAATGGAGAGAAAGATCATTTCAAAACGGAGATTTGGTGCTCCGAAGAGTCATGATAAATACTAAGAATCCAACCAATGGATTCCTTGGACCATATTGGGAAGAGAACAAATCAGACACAAAGTAATCCCACATAAGACCTATAGGATATGCCGACCTGATATAAATAATGTAATAGCAAGAACTTGTAGAATATTTGAGACATACTATTGAATATGCTATTATATGATTTTTGTTTGCTGATAATAAACATATATATATTAAAATGGATTTGTTATTGTACTATTTTATTTTTCACATAATTAAATAAATATTTGTTGAATAAAATAAATAACATAGAATTTAAATTCAAAAAAATATTTTATTCAAACAAATATTTTATTACATTTTTGAACCGTACAAATTTGAGCTCTCACTATATACACAATTTCGATTACAATATAATTTCAAATTACAACACAATTCACTATACAATTTTTACATACATTTTCACCTCACTACATATCACTCACTTGCTCGTATTTGTTCTTTAACTCCAGTCCAATTTGTAGCATCTGAATTACCTGAAAAATAAACACTGATGCGGTAAAATTGAAAAAGAAATATTTGTGTAGTGTACAATGAAATGTGTTATTTTGAAAATGTTATTTGCCTCAATTATATAGGTTGTTCGTCATCATATTTATTTTGAATTCATCTTAAACGAACAACTTGTGACATGCATAGTATATCATGCACATGCCACAAGATCGTGCACATCGATATACACTTGATAAAATTGCAGGGACAGGTGAGCACAAGGTCAAACCCTAGTCATTAGCTGGATTCAACTCAAAGTCTCGACTAAATCAATCAAAAACTAGACAGTACGTATGCAACAGCAAGATCATGTACAACCACATAACAACACGAACAAGCTCAAAGAATCATAACAATAATCCAAACTCCAAAATGCACATGTCAATAGTGGTGACTTCAAGAACAAACAAGACATCAAATGGCACAAGTGTAGCCTCAACAGTAAAGACCAGCATACATGTATATACATGAGTATGTATGCAACCAGAGAAAATTTATATGACCGCATACAAGTTCATGTACAACCAAACCTCAAATGGCCAGATTCACACAAACTCCAGTACCATGGACCAAAAAGAAGGCAAGTGCATAGGACCAGAAAACATGCCAATGGGGCCAAGGCACTATAACTCAACATACCAGTTCTACATGCGACAACAGACTCAACAAATCCATTGTAGAGGAGTTAGAAATGCAGAACAAAGTCACAATGACAGGCTTCAGACACGAACAAAGTCAACATGAACGAACACAACATACAACATGAAGTGGACTCAAGGTAGATGGATTCGGTGCATTTCAGGTATGTATACAACCAGAGACAAATACAAGTGCATAAATGTATACATGAAGCGAGCAACACAAGTTCATCACAAAACACGCAGAACAAGGCATCACAACATGCATATATACATGTGTGAACACAATAAAATACACACACACAAAAACATATATATATATATATATATGTATATATATATATATATACAGTGGAAACCTGACTTCATTCCAAGCAAGTAGTAAATGGTGATATACAAATGTTATAACATGAAGCATTTTACAGTCTTACAAAAACAGTGCAAGTAGAAGTGTAAATATTGGTCAAGAAATAAAGAAAATCAAGTCGTGGAAAATTATCAGATGCAAGATGAAAGTACATGAATCCAATAAGTCAGTGAATTGAACGAGTCAAAAGTCATAAAACCAGACTATCACAATTTCAAACAGCCGAAGTCATAGGTGAAATGAACGGAACCGACTCAAAGAAATTCAAGCAACATATGAATTGAAATATTCAGAATACATCACAAGCATTCAAGCAAAAACGAATGGTCGAACACAATTATTTTAAGAATTCAAATTGAAAATACGAACGATAATTTTGGGTTTCCATCCATGTATAAATTCCTATATCATCATTAACAATTGATCATCGAGTTCAAGTTCAAGCAAATCAACAAAGAAATAAAATAAATTCACATAATAATTGTATTCAATTCGAACTCGATCTCAAAGTGGTCGTGAAGTAAATCAAAGAACATAGATTGAAGAAGTAGTTGTAATCGTTTTATGGAACATAAGCACAAGAACATACAATTTGAATTTCTATTCTAATTGAAGCAGCGCCTTCAATCACCAACCCTAATTCCAGATTGAGACGGCTAGGAACCAGAAGCAAAATGAAGGGAAGCGTTTTGTTTTAAGTGCGTCGAATAAGATCCACTTCCTTTTATTAGCTATTTGGGCCAAATAAGTTTAATTAGGGTTGTATATTTATTTGTTGTTTAATTCTTATTTAGATCAGACTCTACTTTACTTAGGTTTACAAACTACAGTTTTGTAGTTCGAGAATTTGAAACTCGATGGATGAATTATGGTAGGTTTTGAGCGTAGAGTTAGGTTAGTCGTTAGCGGTGTCGCAATTTTACGTATGTAAGCGTCTGATTACTTAATTTCTAGTAGAAACCTTAGGGGCAGCATGTAGGCATGGTTTTGCCGAAGCTAAGTAAATCTATGTTGTTCTATTTCTGTATTTATTATTCTGCTATTAACTTTGCTACAATAATTTTATATATTTCCGCATTAATTTATTATTATTAGTATCAACCAGTTCACCCTCCTCTAGGGGAAATTGATCCTACAAGTGGTACCAGAGCTAGGAACAAAAACCATCTTTTGTTTCAAAAATTTGATTTTTTGAATGGCTTCTTTTAATAATGCTTTTGCTAAGGGTCAGTCCATAGTTAGACCACCTATGTTCAATGGTGAATATGCTTACTGGAAAAATAGAATGAATTTTTTTCTAAAAACCATTGATGCTTTGGAATACTATTGAGATGGGATATAGGACACCAACTATAGTGGTAGATAGAAACGCTTAACAATGGCGGTCATGCTTTGAGTCAAGAAAATGGCGGTCTCCCCTCCCTCCTCTCCGATTCCTCCTCCTCCCTCTTTTCAGCCTCCTCCCTTATCTCTGTTACCTCCTCCTCCCTCATCACTGACTCCTCCTCCCTCATTACCTCCTTCTTCCTCATCTACATTTTCCCCTCCTCCATCATCTTTGATATCTCCTTTTCCCTCATTACCTCCTTTTCCCTCATTACCTCCTTCTACCTATTTACCTCCTCCTTCCTCTTCTTTGATACCACCTCCTCCCTCTTCTCTGATTCCTCCACTTTCTTTATCTCTGATTCCTCCTCCTCTCTCATCATCGATCTCATTTTCGATTCCACCTCATTCTCCTTCTAATCCTCAATCATGTCTGAATTCCTTGAATCAATCCCCATTGTTATCTGATTTGAATTTTCCTTCTCTATCTAATAATATGGATCAAATGCTGAATAATGTTTTTGTTCAGATCACAAAGATTTCTGAAACTGGTAATAATTGGTCATCTCTTTTCAAGAAAAAGCCAAGAAATGCTGGAGTGTTTATGCCTATATAGTTTGATATTAAAAAAGATGGTAAACCAAAACCTTTACTTGAAGAAGTAAAAAGAGAAGGTATTAAATATTGGAGTGATCATTTGGTTGGTTTTTTCTTGGATGGATCTCTTTCTTATCTGACTGTAGCAAAACATTTGAGAAGTGTTTGGAGATTGAATGGTGAAGTTGATATAAAGTCTGATAATGAATTTTTTTTATTTTAGTTTCTCGAATGATCAAGACAGAATGAAGATTTTACAATTTGATCCTATCTTTATTAAAGGTAAAATGTTCATCATAACAACATGGAATCCATTATATGGTTATGTTCAAGGGCAAATTAAAAAAGTTCCAATTTTTGTTCATTTTTATAAAATTCCACTGATTGCTTGGACTTTAATTGGAATTAATTGGTTATCTTGTCACGTTGGAAAATTGGTTTGTCTTGATGAAAGTACAGAAAAATTAACTAGATTCAAGTATGCTACAGCTTTGATTGAGGTATCTCCTGATCAAGAACTTCCTAAGTATATTGAAATTGATGAATTAGGTGATAGTTGTCCACATGTTAACGTTGTATATGACTGGAAACCAAAAATTTGTTGTAAGTGCAAAGTGTTTGGGCATGAAACTAAGAACTGTTCTAGATATTGTAAGGTTAAGAGATTTGGAATGCATTTAGAAAGTGATATTGGAGTTGCTAATTGTAGTGAATACATTGATCAGGAAATATCTCAGGATAAGGTTATGAAGACTCAAAATTCTAGAAAATACAATTTGAGGACCATGAAAGTCTGGAGGAAGGAGGAGAAAGATCAAGAAGTTTTTAATGTTTGTAATAATGGAAATGAGAAATCTAAGAGTATTCTATCTGACATTGGGAAGAAGAATTTGGATCAAAATTATAAAGTTCAAAATAAAACAGAGACCTATATTGATAATATAATTTCAGGTTTAAGTAAAGAGCAAAGGAAATTGGATGGTATGGGTTATGTGGAGAATATTACTACATCAAATACATTTATGGAATTTTCAGACTTTTGTGAAGATTATTTAAATAATGAGATAATAAAAGGAAATGAGGCTTCTACTTCTCAATCTAGATATACTCAGGAAATGGCTACTTCATCTGAAAAACATGGTTCCGTTGCAGTTAACAAGTTTAGTAATAGCTCTGTTGCAAAGGATACAATAATTACAACTGAGACAATGGAACATAATGAGATTTTAGTGGAGAATTCAAATGTAAATGAGGAATGTCTATCTTACAAGGAGACAGATATTTCACAAAATGGCAAGGCTTTGGTAAGCATGAAAGTTATGAGTAATGATTTTCCTTCTACTGGGATAGAATCTCCGAATTTATTGGAGCAAGGAAATTACAAAAATGATATTAATTCTATGCCTTTGTCCAAGTGTAATGATGTTAACTCTGAACAATCTTCTCCTTATATCAATTTAGCTCCTCCTGCACACTTAATTTTACCACCACCTTGTAATTCAAAGGAGGATACTGTAGAACAGGATATATTAGTTAGTAAAAAAGGAAAAAGGAAGTTTCTTTCATTGAATCAGCTGATGATCCTAATAATGGTAATAGCTATAATATTGATGAAATTCAGCCAAAAAATAATAAAGAGTCTTCAACATCTTGCAAAGGATTATCAATTCAATCAAGTGGAAATAGACATACTGGGAAACATCCTACAATTCTCCAATTACCTAAATTGTTATGATGATGAACAACAATATTGCATACTGGAATATTAGAGGAGGGCATTTATATTCAAAGCAAAATGAAGTGAAGAAGTTGATTAAAGATGAAAAAATTCAACTTATTGCTATCAGTGAAACAAAGTTAAACAAGACAATGTCTGGAATAACTTGTAAGAATATTGCTCCGAATTGGTTATATGAGGATAATTTGCAAAGTGCCTTTATGGAAGAATTTTAATGCTCTAGAACTCAGCTATCTTCAAAATGACAAAGTCAATGGAAAATGATCAAATTATCCATTTCAATGCTATATCCTTACCTTCAAATTCATCTTTCCTGAGTTCTTTTGTTTATGCTCAAAATTGTTTAGACAGAAGACTTTCATTTCTCTCCACTCTCCCTTCTCTTGTCCAGCCTAATCTTCCATGGTTAGTTCTAGGAGATTTTAATTGCATGTTTTCATCTGAACAAAAATCTAGTGGTATTCCTCTTTCTATAAAAGATATAACTCCCTTGAAACAAGCTCTAACCAATTCATCTCTCAGTCATGTTACTTATGTTGGAGCTGAATACACTTGGAATAAGAAAAGCAAAAATGGTCCTAGAACTTTCTGTAAGCTTGATCATGCATTTCAAATCATCCATTCTATAAATCTTTGGCCTAATCTTTTATGCAAATTTCTGAATTCTTCAATATCTGATCACTCTCCAATCATTTTAACATGGGGAGATAATTCTATAAGGAGGAACCCTTCTTTTAAATTTTATAAATCCTGGATTAATCATAAAGATTTCCATAGCATTGTTTTACAGGTTTGGCAGGAATGTATATTTGGAAATCCTTTGTATATTCTTAAAGCAAAGCTTCAAAGGTTGAAATATAAACTAAAAATTTGGGATAAAGAAAATTTTGGTGATGGGTCAAAAATTTCTGATAGAATAAGAGAGCAGCTTATTCACATACAACAACAACTTCAGCTTGATCCAATGAGCACAATATTAGCTTGCCAAGAATCTAAGTTATCAAATGCATTGCATGAGGCATTAGAAGTTGAAGCTTTAATGAGGAAAGAAGTTCTGCGTGAAATTTATGTAAAGCATGGAGAGAGGAATACAAGATATTTTCATGATTCAACCAAAGTTAAACAGGCAAAAGAAAGGGTTTTGTGTATAACTGATTTGAATGGAGCATTGCAGGAAAATGATGAATCTATTACTAAGGCCTTCATATATTATTTCTCTTCTATACTGGCAAATCCTAAGCTAATGATTCCAAACCTTTTACCTCTATATAAATTACAAACTTCTTTCTTGGATAATCATCAAGTAAATAAACTGATCCAGGAGATATCACCTGAGGAAAATGAAAGGGCACTTTTTCTCTTAAGCCTGAAATTAGTGGTGGCCCTGATGGCTTTAATGCATTTTTCTTTCATAAGAAAATAATTAAAATAGATGTTATTAAAGCTATCCAATATTTCTTCTCACATAATAAATTACCTATTGGTGTTAATGCTACAAATATAGTTCTAGTGCCAAAGAGTACCAATCCAATCAATGTTGCAGATTTTAGACCAATATCATGTGGCAATGTATTATACAAAATTATAGCCAAGATTATAGCAAGTAGACTACAAACTATTCTTCCTTCTATCATATCAAAGAATCATGTTGCATTCATGCCTTAGAGAAATATCAGTGATAATATTTTGTTAACTCAAGAACTTCTAAGAGGTTATGGAATTGGAAGTATTTCTCCTAGATGTATGTTGAAGCTTGATATTCAAAAAACTTTTGATTCTGCTACATGGAGCTCTGTTATAGCAATTCTTTCTAGAATGAATTTCCCAAAACCAATGTTAGCCTGGATTTATACCTGTATATCAACCACACACTTCTCTATATTAAGAAATGGATGTGCAAAAGTTTTTTTCCAAAGGAACTCAAGGGGTTTGTCAAGGTGATCCAATATCTGCTTTCTTATTTATTATTGTGATGGAAATACTGAATTCACTATTAATTGAGCAAGTACAATCAAAGAAATTGGTGCTGCATCCAAAATGCAAGGACCCACTTATAACATATCTTTTATTTGCTAATGATCTAGTAATTTTTACCAAGCCAACTACTAGTAATATTATTGCAATCCTTGAGGTACTAAAGCTTTTTCCTGATATTACTGGATTGAAGATAAACTTTAACAAATCACATATCTTAATAGTAGGACTAAGTGGTAGTCAGAAAGCTGAAATTATTGCTCATTCTTGTCTTAAGGAGATGAATCATAATGCTAAATACCTAGGATTACCTCTTATTACTGCAAGAATTACTAAATCTGATTGTCTTCCTTTATATGAGAAGATCACTGAAAGATTATCTATTTGGCCAAACACAAAATTATCACATGCAGGTAGATTGGTTATAGTACAGAGTATTGCAACTACAATGGCAAGTTACTGGATGAGGCACTACATTCTTCCAAATAAACTCATATCTATGGTTAACAGTGCAATGAATAGATTTCTTTAGCATGGTGATCTTTTTTCCAAAAAGCTCATTCCAATATCTTATAATAAGATTCAACTACCAAAGAATAAAGGGGTTCTTGGCATTAAAAATTTAAAACTGTGGAATATTGCAGCTTTACCTGTTTATTTTGAAAAAATTCTTTCAAACAAAAATGATCTATGGACACAGTGGGTTAAAAAGAATCTTATAAGAGATAAAGACTTCTGGTCAATGAATGTTCCTAATATTTGTAGCTGGAGTTGGCGCAATTTATTAAAGCTTAGAAATACTTTTCTTCCAATGATTCAGTGCAATCCACTAGAGAATAGTGAATTATCTTTCTAGTCATCTCCTTGGGCAAAAAATGGTTTTATTATTCAAGATAGTCTATCTTACTCCTTAAGAATGCAGTCTGGTATTCCTTTTAATGCAAAAGTTTCTTCATATATTAATGAAGGATCTCTTATGCTACCTTATTGAAGTTCAAATCTTGTTAGGAAGTTATGGAAAACTTTATCTTCTATTGCTCTACCAACTTCAAAGCTTAAAGTGCTCTGGTCTAGTAAGGGAAAGACACATTCAATATCTTTGGTGTACAAAACTCTCGTAGAAAATATATTTCCAGAAATTTTCCCATGGGCTTTAAGAATCTGGATTGAAAAATCTCCTACAAAAGAAAATTTATTACTATGGAAAATAATGGCAAATGCTCTAAATACTAAGCAGAAATTAACATACTTGAGTGTTATAAGCAATGAAGACTGTGTGTTATATCAAAATCTTCCTGAAACTAATACTCATTTATTTTTTGAATGTAATTACACTTATGGAATCTGGTGCAGGTTGCTTGCTAATGGAAACTTTCACAAACCTGTTAAAAGCTCAAGAATTGAATGGTTTAATATATTCAAGGCAATAAGGTGGAAGACACCAAATGCAATAATTCTTATGATTATTTTGAAGACTTTTGCATATGAGATATGGAATGAAAGAAATAGAAGAATTTTTAATTTGAAGATGGAAGATGCAACTACAATATATAGTACAATAAACAAGAGAATTCTTAAAAGGCTAAGTAGACTGAAGTGAAAGAAGAAATGAATTGATGATTTTAGTTTTATGTCATTTTTTGTGATGCTGATCATTGTGATAATTTGTTTTTTGTTATAAGGCTGTATTGTTATATGTAAACTTTTCTGAGTTGAATAAAATGGGCAGGGCTCCCTTAGCCCATTGCTTTTCAAAAAAAAAAACTAAAGTGGTAGATAATCAGGAAACTGAAAAACTAATGGATCAATAGACAGATCTTGAAAATAAACTACAAAATGCTAAAGCTAAAGCTATGAATTCTATTATATGTTCATTAGATCAAATTGAATTTGATCGTGTCTCACATTGTTTAACTGCATAGGAAATTTGGCACACACTTGAAGTGACTCACGAAGGAACCTCTTAAGTCAAAGAATCTCACCTTGCCATGCTTAGTAGCGAATACAAGAACTTTACAATGGCCAAGGAAAAAATGTCAAAGAGATGTATGGACGACTTTCTAATCTCGTATACAGATCAAAAGTACTCGAAAAACCATACATAGAATTGGAAATAGTCTGAAAAATCCTCAGATTCCTTCCACAAAATTTTGCAGCAAAAGTCATTGCTATTCAAGAATCAAAGGATTTGAAAAAAAAATTAAAGTTGGGGAACTCATTGGAAATCTCATCACTTTTGAGCTAGAAATGAAATTCAAGAAAAAAGTGAAGGGAGTGATACTCGAAATCAATCAATAGTTCTCAAAAGAACAACCGAAAGTGAAGAATATGATGACGATGGTGAAGCAGAACTGGCACTACTAATAAAGAGATTCAAAAAGTGGAACCGCAAATATGGAAATCCAGTCAAAAATCATCAACTAAAGAGCATAATCATCAAAGTTCTAGACAACTCAGAAAAACAAGAGATCATTTTCCATAAGTGTAATAAACTAGGTCATATCAAGCCAAATTGTCCTCAAAATCGACTCAGCCAAGGAAAGAAACCAAAAAGGAGAAGTTTTACAACAACTTGGGATGAAAGTGATTAAGATGAAAATGAAAGCACCGACAATGAGAGTGAAAAAATATATGTGTCTTCAAGGAGAAATAACTAATAGTGATGATGATGAGCCAAGTGAGGTATCAAACCTTACTTATTTAGAATTACTTACGTATTTTCATGAAGTAAATGGCTGTTCTGAATAACTTAGGGAAAAGTAGGCTAAAATTGAATCAGAAAGAGATAGTTTGATAGAATTAAATAAACAGCTTGATCAATTGATTAAAAGCTATCAAATCAAGATCCCTGAGTGTGATAAGTGTCCATCACTTGAAGAAGAAATTAAAAAATCATAAATTAAAATAAAATCACTTGAAAATGAAATTCTGATTTTAAAAGAAAGTGAAAACACTAGGATAGAAAATTCGATTAAAAATGCACCTTGTTATTGAATGAAAATGAATCACTCAAAACACGAGTCCAATAATTGTCTACAACTTAAGGAAAATTCTCCAAAGGAGAAAATCACTAAATATGCTAATAGGGAAACAAACAATCAATATTATTAGACAAGGACTTGGGTATATTCAATCTAAACGTGTTAGTAGCGAAATTAATCAAGTCAATTCCATGTGCACAATTTGTGGAAAATCTCTACATAATCACAATAGTTGTTGGTATAGACCCAAACACGTGAAAACCATACCAATTGGGTTCCAAAAGGCACAAATATAAAATCCCTTAAAGTCAAACAAATTTGGGTGCCAAAAGGAAAAAATATAGAGTGTCTAGGGTCTATACAAAATAATTTTCAAAATCTTCTGTCACAAACAATCATGGACCAATAGAAACAAATAGGTCACTAAATTCTTTTCTTGTGTAGGTATGTTGGCAGGCTAATGAACAACAACAATGGTATCTGGATTCTGGCTATTCCAGGCACATGATAGGTGACAAATCAAAGTTCCTTAGCCTAGAGAAGTACAAAGGTGGCAGAGTCACAATGGGTAACAACGACAAATGTAAAAGTATCAGTAAAGGTAAAGTAGGTAATAGTACATTACCTTAAATGGCGTATTATATGTTGAAAATATGCACCACAATTTGATTTCAATCAGCCAGCTATGTGATAAGGGAATGAATGTTATTTTTGACTCTGACTTGTGCAAAATCATTGACCAATCATCAAAAGAAATATTGGTTTTAGGTAAAAGGAAAGGTAATATATACTCTCTAACTTTTGATGATCTCACTCTTTCCAAATGTCTAATGTCTAAGGATGTAGAAATAAACTTGTGGCACAGACGATTAGGACATGCTAGTATGAATCTGTTAAACAAATTAAAAAGAAAAGACTTTGTAAGAGGTTTACCATCTATTGATTTCAAAAACAGAAAATATATGTAAAGCATGTACTATAGGAAAACTTAAAAATCATCTTTTCACGCCAAGAACACTGCAAGTACTTCTAAAATCCTTGAACTAGTTTATATGGATCTGTTTGGACCTATCGATATTGCAAGTTTAGGTGGTAAGAAATATTGGTTGATGATTACTCAAGATATATATGGGTATACTTCTTAGCTAAAAAATCAGAAACTTTCTCATACTTCACGAAATTCATAAAATTAGTTCAAAATGAAAAAGGAGTTTCTATCATTTTGCTAAGAAGTGATCATGGTGGAGAATTTGAAAATTATGAATTTGAAAATTTCTGTGATGAAAATGGATTTAAATATGAATTCTCTGCCCCACGTACGTCACAATAAAATAGGGTAGTCGCGAGAAAGAATCGAACATTACAAGAGTTGGCTAGGCCTATGATAAATGAATACGAACTACCCTTGTTCTTTTAGGCAAACGCAGTAAATACAGCCTGCTATGAAATGAATAGAGTTTTGATTAGACCAATTCTTAAGAAAGCACCCTATGAGCTATGGTTCAAAAATAAGCCAAACATTGCATATTTCAAAATTTTTGGCTGTCCGTATTTTATTCTCAATACAGGTGATCAATTTGGAAAATTTGAGCCAGAAGCTGACGGGCATGCTCATGGGATACTCTTCCAGAAGCAAAGCTTATAGAGTATGCGATAACCCGGATTTTTGGACATCTGGAAATTGAGTAATTTACCGATTTTACCATTGAGATATTTATTTTATTTAGTTGAACAAAATAAATTCTGATAATATAAATTTCTATTTCAAAGCAAAATAAAATATGATTGTTACAATTCATATATAAGACATTTGTAGAATTGTGGGATTTAGAATTTTTATAATCTTCTAATAAGATATGATGGCCTAGTTAAATAAATATTGTAGTAAATAAATGTTGGATTTGAAATTCAATTGTAAAAATCGTAGAATAAATTGGATTTATAAACCTTGTCTTTTGGAAACTAATATACATATGTATATATTTAGTTATTAATGTATAGTTAGTTTTAAGTCATCTTCTTTAAGATTGTATAAAATATATAGAGGCCTGATACATTTTTCTTTTATACTTATAATGTGTAGCAGGTATATTTAAAATATAAAACCTATACATATATTTATATCTAAAGTTGGGATATAAATATATAAAATAAGATTAATAAAAGATTCAAAATTCTTTTCTTTTATATACTTGGAAATGAACATAGTAGTATACATAAATAAAATAGGTGAATTAATAAAGGGTTAAAAATAAATTTAAAATTTTACAAGTGTAATATAATAAACACATGAAAATTGACATTTGGTGATTATGGAATATATGTATTAACATGTGTAAGGATTAATATAACTTAGTATACAACTGTCAACTTATTTTCTCTTCATTTTTTCCTAAAAGGCTAAACATTTTTTTTGTTCATCTCTATTCTTTCATATCTAAAAAAAAGAAACAAAGAGAAACCAAAATCCTGTAACAAACCAGAGAACAAAAATCAAAGAAAAACAATAATTTTTCAATTGGTTCAAACTTGAAGCTTAAATCAAAAATACAAATGCAACTCAGTTCAAATCAGATTGGCAAGACAAATTCTAGTTCATCATCAAAAGCATTTCCAGTCTTCTTACAAAAGCTTCTCTATTCAAACAAATAGCGAGTAAACTCTTAAAATCCGATTTAACTGAATGTGCGTGTCATTAAACCTTGAAGTATGATATGAATTATGCTGTGCATGTTGTTAAAAACGATTTTTACGTATATATGTGTGTTAGTATCCATGTTCATGATGGGAACAGGCAAGCATGCTCCTATTTAAATCATTATAGGTTTTAGACCCGATTTTAAATTCAAATATTCCACTTAAATGATTTTTTGGCCTTGATCTCCGAGTAAAAATGTTTGTATGTGAGCAACCTCATTTTTCAAATTTAATTCAAGTAAAAATGTTTAGTGAGTATCTTAGAAAATAAAATATTATAGTGAAGAACAAATCAATGTCAAAATTTTGATTTTCAAATTTACATGCTTTGATTGTATAATCTAATTCATCTATGAAATTGATGAATTTTAATAGTAATTTGGTGATATCTAACTTAGTGGATGTCGAGGATTGTTGAGTTGAACCATTTTTTGTTTTGACCAAATTCTGACGATCGGTGTAATAGGGGTGGTTGTGCTCGTTGCTGAAGGAGGAATGAGTGGCGGGGAGCATTGGAAAAATAGTCAAAAGTTTTTCTGATCGTCGGAGCAACCTGGCGACGATGTTTTAGGGTTTTAAACCCTGTCTGGCTTGATGTCGTATTCGAAGCTAATATGGCCTCGTCATCAAGTCGAACTTGATCGGAGGTAGGGAAATGGCATCGAAGGTCTTTGACGAGAATCTGGTCATGGTGGCAGGGTTTCAGACGATCGGGGATGGACGGAGCGTGAGGTTTTTATGGTAGCGATGTTATTTCAGGCATGGTGGATATGTCCATTTCGTTTTGGTTGATGATATCGGGATTTTGGGTGATGAGCTCATAGGAGTGAATCGTCGACGATGTGTGGGTGGATGTAGCATTGGTCGGAGGGGAGTCAAGCGCATGTGCACGTGCACAGGTACCATTGGCATATCTGATGATATTGGGCTGTTCGTGCTCGAGGAAGAAGTGGGATTGCTCGAGATTATACTCGGGTTCGTTAGTGAATGTATCGAGGATGTGGAAGAATCTGGCTTGAGTGTTGTTTGGGATTGTGTTCGGGGTTTATCTCGTTCGGCTCGGGTCATTTGTTTTGGTCTTGTTTGTTTCCAGGTTGTAAATAATTAAGTAAACCAGATTTATTTAATATAAATTGGTGAATGAAGTTTCAAAATTTAAACAAGGTTTCAAGCTAAACAAAAGGAAACAATTTTTCTTAAAGATAAGTATTTATCAAATTTTTAAACAAGTTCAAAGATCAAATTTTAAAGATAAATGTTTTTTTTTAAATTGTTTTGCCTTAAGGAATTCTACATTAAGTTACTCTGTAATTGAATTCCTAAGTGTTTTAAAATATGATAAGATAATAACGAATTAAGATGTGATTAAGGTAAGAGTATTAAACTTTAATTAATAAAAGTATATTCAAATGATTTTGTATAGAATGATTTCAAGCTTGGAATTAATAAGATCTAAAAGATAATAAAGATAGTTAATTACTAAATATGATTAATTAAAGAGTAATTAATGAAAGTAATTAGAGGATAATTAATTACCGAATGTAATAAATTAAGGGCAATCAATGAATGTGATTAATGTAATCAATGAATGTGATTAATTAAAGACTTCTTGTTAAATGTAATTAATTAAAAGAGTAATTGATAAAAGTAATTAAGAAAAATTATTTAACGAGAGTGATAAAGTATAATTACTTAGTGTAAGTAATGAGATTGATAAAGTCTAATTACTTATTGTAAGTAACTAAGGACAATTACTTAATGAAGTAAATTCGGAATAAATTACTTAATGGAAGTAATTAAAGATTAATTACTAGTGTAATTAATTAAAGAATTGATTAATTAAGATAATTAATTAAAAGGTTAGTTAATTAATGAATGAGATTAATTAAAGGTTAATTAATCAAAGAAGGTGATTATAAAATAATTATTAAGGGTTAAAATAATCAATTATAAATAATTAATTAAGATGGTAATTAAAGGTTAATTAATGTGATTGGTTTGAGCATAATTAATGTGTTTAATTAATTAAGGGCTGATTACTTAATGTAATTAAAGGATAATTAATCAAGGAAGGTTAATTTAGATGATAATTAAAGGATGATTTATTAATTTGCTTGTAATTAATTAATGTTTAAGTAAACAGGATTCAAAAAGGTGATTGAAGTAATTATTTTAATTTATTTAAATTTATTATAAATGGTGTGACTAATTTGTCTTGCTTACGAATAATTGAATGATATTGTATGCCCTGGATTATTTGATATCTCTGATAAGTGATTTGTGATGCTATGTGATATGATAAGTTTGGACTGAACTATAATAATATGGTCTGTCTATCTGTGATGAATGGATATGTTATTCTGGATAAATGGAATTGTTTAAACTTAAGTAGCCTTGTTTTAAGATGATATTGGATTCGAAGAGACCGGGGTCGGGTATCAATACATACCCGAAACCACTTCGATTTAAAATCTTCAATAATTCTTTAAAGATTTGATATGTGCATCAAATAGGCAGGAATGGGGTAAATTTAAATGACTGGACCATTTAAACTAAGTAAGGGTACTTAAGGATTTATATGTGAAAATAAGTGTTGACTATAACAAGTTATGAACTTGTAGGGAACTACGAGTTACCCCGGGTTTTAAATAAGTTTTATATCTTAGTATTTCATGCTAGGTGGGTTTACTCATGCTGGTTTCCTGCCGGACCCGGTTGTTACTTTGATGTAATGCTCGGGTCAGACCGAGTATTACATATTTTCAGGTTAGGACGTTTTGGAGCTCAAGAGGCGAGCTGGATGGCAGGAATGTATGGAATTTACTGTTGTGTATTTGACAGTTGTTGTGATATTAGTCTGGGACATGTTGATACAACTGTCATGTTTATTTGTAAATAGTTGTACTCTGATGAAATGAATGTAAAGTAACTATTACATCTTTTCTTTGTATAAATGTTATTTTTGTTATCAAATTTTATCCGCTACGAATGTGAGATGTTGTTTTCTGTTCTTCAATCTTCTATCTTCTTCTTCTTTTTTTAACAATCTGAAATTTCCTGCATTCAATTGCTCGGCACTTCTACCGTGAATGTATTAGTGTCGAATTCTCGAGGTCGAAATTTTGGATCGTTACATTTGGTATCAGAGCCGAAGGTTAAGCGATAACCTTGGCTCTGGTGGGTTTACTCATAGAGGATAGGGTCAGTGGTACTCTAGAATGAGTTGAGTGTAGTATATATGATGGTACATTTGTTATTTTCTTACAAAATGATTTTAAAAATGGTTTTAAATGATTTTATATAAGTTTATATTTTGATATATATAAAGCAATAGTTTTTCTAATATATTAAGGTAATTGGTTGATGTATTATTTGAATTAAAAATAATAATAATAATTAAGTGGTAATAGAAATACAACCAAATAGGAATTGGTTTCCAGATATGACAATCTAAGTTATTATCATAAATGGTTGTTGTGTTTAATAAAGAATTGTTTGTTAATGAGTAAGCAAAATGAAATGTTTTAAGGAATTAAACATTTAGGTTAGTATGACTTATAAATTGGAATTGAAGATGATTTAAATTGTGAAGTTTCAAATCTAAGTCCAGAAAATTTGGAATTTGTTTCAAAGTGACGAAAGAAATAATAAATAGTATTATTTGAATGAAAGGGTCCTGTTTCAAACAAGAGTTGTTTGAAAATTTTAAAGAAATTTGGTTTGAATTAAACCAAATGTGGTATAAGATTAAAGTATAACTTAGTGTGCAAAGGAAATAAATATGTATATATGAGGGGTATACATAATATAAAAGATAATTTGAAATAAACTATAAGTGTTGAGTTTTAAATTTTACTTGGAATGTGATGTGGAGACCTAAAGTGATAAGTTTTTGAACTTATAAGAGGGATGATTATTAATATGAAGTTTAAAATTTGAAATGGGAATTCAAATTGGGTAAGGTTGAATGGATTAAGTAAATTGAATATAACTTTGGGAAAGTTAGATAAGTTAACAAACAACTTGAATTGGGAATTTCAAGATGAAATTGAGATTTAACTTAGGGAAGTTAGATGATTGGTAAAATGGGAAGTTATGTGTGACCTCAAAATGAGTTTAAGATCTGGAAATTGGAAATGGATTGTGGTAATTTAAAATGTAATTTTGAAATTTGGACTTAGAATTAAATGGTTTAAAGATTTAAGCTGTTAATTTAAAAGTAAAGTTAATTTGATTTAAAGGATTAAATCAACATTTTAAAATTTAACTCGAATTTATATAACTGGAGATGATTTAAAAAGTGAGATTGGAATTGAGATAAATTCAAATGGAAATTTTGAATTGAGTTAATTTGAAGTGAAATTGAAGATCTAATGAGTTCAAATTCAAATGGGAATTGATTTGAATTTGGGAAAGGAATTGAAGTTAATCAATTCAAATTGAATTGGAATTGAATCAATTTAATGGATGAGATATTGATTGGAAATGGAGATTGGAATTGAACAGTTTGCTCTAAAACTATTTTCAAATAAATTATTTTAATATAACTATTTTTAAATCTATTTTCTTATCTATTTACTATACAACTTTTCTTTTTAAAACCTAAAACTATCTTATACATATTTTACAACTATTTTTGGATCTATTTAACAATTTTACAACAATTTTATAAACTAATTACCATTTTACAACTATTTTGCAATTAACTAACCATTTTACAACTATTTGACTATTTTACAACTATTTTATAATTAATTAACTATTCTACTACTATTTTGCAACTACTTGTCTATTTTAAAAAATTTCAAGCCATTTTCTAAATCAATTGGTCAAAATGCAAACTGTTTATAATTAAAGTGATTAATCTAGTAGAATGAAGCAATTGTGAATAGGTGAGTAGAAAGAGAATGGATTTAGCTAATAATCAATGAAGATAAATACGTAGGATGTACGTATATTATTCTATTCGTATAATGATTTGATCCAGATTCGATCACAAAATTTTGATATAGTCTATCGATCCAAGTTGGGATTTTTCAGTCGATTTTTGACAGCGAACCCTGGACATGGATTTTTGATTAGTTCTGGAAATTATCTATCATAGTTATGACTATGCAAGGAGAATGGAGGTTTTTGATCAAGAAATCAGATCTGAGTCCGCACTAGGAAGTCGGGTGGACAATACTAGTTCGGAAGAGAAATTGTGTGATCGAGTGAGCGATCAGACTTGATATTATACGGATGGTATATGTGCATCGTACGTGCTTAAATGAAATAGATATTGAAATTTTGAAAGAAATAGAAATGATTTTGAAAAAGTATATTGTGAGAAATATATATGGATTAAAGTGGAAGTTGAATATCTCTATTATTGAAATTCACTTTATGAGAATATGTGATATGGTGATTAACTTTTTAAAATAAAATCATAATTGAATGTTGATTTGGCACAAGTAAAGTTATAAATATATTTGTTTTATAAACTCCCCTTGTTGAATCTATTGCATGAAGAATAGATTTTTGAAAGATTTGAAGTGCAAAAAGGGAATCTATATAAGTGATTCTAAGATTTTTTTATATATATATATTTATATATATATATATATAAAGGATTTTATGAGAATGATTTTAAAAAAGGTTTTGGAACCTATGGATTTGGAAAGGCTTTTGATATTTAGGAAAATCAAAATTTGAAAATTTGGAAAGCCAAATTTGGAACTATTGATTTGAGATATCTATATTTTGTAAAGGAGATTTTGACGTAAGTCATAAAGGGTATGATTTGAAAGATACTATAAGTATAGTGTAAAGTGTTTTTGAGATTGGCTCTGGAGAAAAAGGCGCTCCCATTGGAATGAGCTTCATTAGGAGATCCACGGGGTGATTCTGCCTTGAGCCCTAAGGGGGAGGCTCTAAATTGAATCCTGTGAGGAAGTTCGGACAAACTGAAGTTCCTAAGGATTATGTGTAGTGGGTAGCGAAAGTCGAGGGCGTTGATGCCTACAGAGACATTTGGGTTATGCTGTGACGGCAGTGTGGCTCGATGTCACTGCGATCTACTGTGGACCATAGCGGAAGTCGTGTGTGTTGTTGAGAGCCAACGGTCTACGTTTGATTTTGCCGTGATGGCAACGTAACATCGGTAGACTGCGATCTATGAAGTTATAGCGAAAGTCGCGAGGCCGTGAGAGCCTAAGGCTACATTGGGACTTGCCTGATGTAGTCTACGACCTATATGGGAGGGGTGAAGTTTCATTTGCCAGCGAAAATCGAGGGCGCTGATGCCTACAGTTACATGGACTTTCACGCGATGGCAACATAACCCGAGATATAAATATAATCTGTAGCTAGTTCCATGGCGTAATCGAGAGGCGCGGAGTGCCAATAGTTATTTATGGATTTTGTCGGGATGGCAACGTAACCATCGGGTTAACTGGACCATGGAGGGGGTGATGATTTCCAGAGCATTCTCACCAAAGATGTTCCCTCTGTTTTTTTAAAAATATTTTCTATTTTCAATATATTGTTTTCCAAGTATTTTCACTGGGTGTTGAAAACGAGTTTAACAAGTACTTATAGATTTTCAGTCCTACGCCTGATCAACGTATGACCGAATTTCTGTGAGAACAAGGATGGACTTGTTCAGACATCAAGTTATAAAAAAGTATTTTATACAACTATTTTGGTAATATTACATAGATTTTAAAGTTTTTTTTAAAATGTTAAATAAAAAGAATTGATAGTTAAATATGTTCAAGGAGTAATTTATCCAATAATAAGTATTGAATAAATTCTGGCTTCGCTCCTGTTCGAGGACAAAAAGATTCAAAAGGGGGAGGAATGTGATAACCCGGATTTTTTGACATCTAGAAATTGGGTAATTTACCGATTTTACCATTGATATATTTATTTTATTTAGTTGAACAAAATAAATTATGATAATATAAATTTCTATTTCAAAGCAAAATAAAATATGATTGTTACCATTCATATATAAGATATTTATAGAATTGTGTGATTTGGAATTTTTATAATCTTCTAATAAGATATGATGGCCTAATTAAATAAATACTGTAGTAAATAAAAGTTGGATTTGAAATTCAATTGTAAACATCGTAGAATAAATTGGATTTAAAAGCCTTGTCTTTTAGAAACTAATATGTATGTGTATATTTAATTATTAATGCATAGTTAGTTTTAAGTCATCTTCTTTAAGATTGTATAAAATATAAAGAGGCCTAATACATTTTTCTTTTATACTTATAATTAGTAACAGGTATATTTAAAATATAAAACCTATATATATATATATATTTATATCTAAAGTTGGGATATAAATATATAAAATAAGATTTAATAAAAGATTCAAAATTCTTTTCTTTTATATACTTGGAAATTACATAGTAGTATATATAAATAAAATAGGTGAATTAATAAAGGGTTAAAAATAATTTTAAATTTTTACAACTGTAATATGATAAAAACATGTAAATTGATATTTGTTAATTAAGGAATATATGTATTAACATGTGTAAGGGTTAATATAACTTAGTTTACAAGTGTTAACTTATTTTCTCTTCATCTTTTTTCTAAAATGCTATACATTTTTATTTATTCATCCCTATTTATTCATATCTAAAAAAAAGATACAAAGAGAAACAAAAATCCTGTAACAAACTAGAGAAAAAATAAAAAAAAACAACGGTTCAAACCTGAAGCTCAAATAAAAAATTCAAGTGCAACTCAGTTCAAATCAGATCGGCAAGACAAATTCCAGTTCATCGTCAATTGCATTTCCAGTCTACTTTTCAAAAGCTTCTCTGTTCAAACAAACAGTGAGTAAACTCTTAAAATCTGATTTAACTGAATGTGCATGTGATTAATCCTTGAAGTATGATATGAATTATGTCGTGCATGTTGTTAAAAATGATTTTTATGTATATATATATGTGTGTTAGTATCTGTGTTCACAACTGGAACAGGCAAGCATGCCTCTGTTTAAATCATTATAGGTTTTAGACCTGATTCAAAAATTCAAATCTTCCACTTAAATGATTTTTAGGCCTTGATCTCTGAGTAAAAATGTTTGTATGTGAGCTACCTTATTTTTAAAATTTAATTCAAGCAAAAAATTTTAGTGAGTATTTCAGAAAATAAAATATTACAGTGAAGAAAAAATCAATATCAAAATTTTGATTTTCAAATTTACATGCTTTAATTGTATAATCGAATTCGTCTACGAAATTAATGAATTTTAATAGTAATTTAGTGATTTTTAAGTTAGTGGATGTCGAGGTTTGTTGAGTTGAACGCATTTGGTGTTTCGACCAAATTCCGGCGACCGACGTAACGAGGGTAGTTTTGCTCGTTGTTGAAGGAGGAATGAGTGGCGCGGAGCATAGGAAAAATAGTCAGATATTTTTTTGATCGCTGGAGCAAACTGGCGACGATGTTTTAGGTTTTTAAACCCTGTCTGGGTTAATGTCATATTCGAAGCTAATATAGCCTCGTCATCTAGTCGAGCTCGATCGAAGGTAGGGGAATAACCTCGAAGGTCTTTGACGAGGATCTGGTCATGATGGCAGGGTTACAGATGATCGAGGATGGACGGAGCGTGAGGTTTTTGCGGTAGCGATGTTGTTTCAGGCGTGGTGGATATGTCAATTTCGTTTTGGTTGAAGATATCGGGATTTTGGTTGATGGGATCATAGGAGTGAATCATTGACGATGTGTGGGAGGATGTAGCATCGGTCGGAGGGGAGTCAGGCGCCCATGCATGTGCACAGGTGCCATTCGCGTATCTGATGATACTGGGTTGTTCGCGTTCGAGGAAGAAGCGGGATTGCTCGAGATTATACGCGAGTTCGTTAGTGAATGTATCGAGGATGTGGAAGAATCTTGCTCGAGTGTTGTTTGGGGTTTAGGTTTTATCTCGTTTGGGTCGGGTCATTTGTTTTGGTTTTGTTTGTTTCCAAGTTGTAAATAATTAAGGAAACCAGATTTATTTAATAGTAAATTGGTGAATGAAGTTTCAAAATTTAAACAAGGTTTCAAGATAAACAAAAGGAAACAAGTTTTTTTTAAAGATAAGTATTTATCAAATTTTTAAACAAGTTCAAAGATCAAATTTTAAAGATAAATGTTTTCTTTTAAAATTGTTTTGCCTTAAGGAATTCTATATTAAGTTACACTATAATTGAATTATTAAGTGTTTTAAAATATGATAAGATAATAATGAATTAAGATGTGATTAAGGTAAGAGTATTAAACTTTAATTAATAAAGGTACATTCAAATGATTTTGTATAGAATGATTTCAAGCTCGAAATTAATAAGATCTAAAGATAATAAAGATAGTTATTTACTAAATGTAATTAATCAAAGAGTAATTAATGAAAATAATTAGAGGATAATTGATTGCTGAATGTAATAAATTAAGGGTAATTAATGAATGTGATTAATTAAAGACTTCTTGTTAAATGTAATTAATTAAAGAGTAATTGATAAAAGTAATTAAGAAAAAATATTTAATGAGAGTGATAAAGTATAATTACTTAGTGTAAGTAATTAAGGATAATTACTTAATGAAGTAAATTTGGAATAAATTACTTAATGGAAGTAATTAAGGATTAATTGCTAGTGTAATTAATTAAAGAATTGATTAATTAAGATAATTAATTAATAGGTTAGCTAATTAATGAATGAGTTTAATTAAAAGTTAATTAATCAAAGAATGTGATTATAGAATAATTAATTAATGTAATTAATTGAGGGTTAAAGTAATTAATTATAATTAATTAATTAAGATGGTAATTAAAGGTTAATTAGTGTGATTGGTTGTAACAACCCAGAATTTTAATTAATTAAAATTCGTAGATTTAATTGATTTTAAATATTAATAAGTGAAATTTATAAGTCGAATAAATTTTATTTTGAATAATTGGATTTAATTGGATAATTAAAACGATAATTTAATACGTTAAATTACAGAAATAATTGAAAATTGGGTTAAATATGATTGAAAATGATTTGTAAAATTTTATTTTATCATATTGAAGTTAGAATGATGTGTTAGAACTTTTAAAATCGAATTAAAAGTTTATTTGTGAAAATTGAATATTTTAATATTTAATCGACTAGTGAAATTAGCCAATTTTCGAACAGTCTCAGAATTGGACGAAACTAGTTACATTGGATCCGTAATAGTTTGTTATTATCGGATTTCAATTTTCGTAGCAATTGGAGTTTTCGTTTGATCGTGGCAGCTCGAAACGCATCGAGTTTTTTTTTAATATTAATTTGGCGACTTAAAATAGCCATTTTTCAAACAGTCTCGGATTTCGACGAAACTAGTTTCATCGGATCCATAATGTGATATTTTTGTAAGGTTTCAAATTTCAAGTCAATCGGATTTACCATTTGTCCGGGGCAAGCTAAAACGCCTAGAAAATCGTTTAATCGGTTTAATTTTAAATTGAACGTTTATTACCATAACTCGCACAGATGACCGAATTAGCTCCCGAAACACGTTCCATTGTGTTCGGAATGTGGGGTAAACTTTAGGAATGCTAACCGGCACGCTTTGTTTGGAGTTCGGAAAATCCGGGATGAATAGTGTCGTTGGAATTTTCTATATAAGGACTTATATGTTTCATTTTGCAACAAACATCAAAACCCTAGGTCAAACTTCAGTAGCCGCCACCTACAACATCAATGGCCGAAAACTTCCATTCTTCTCCCTCTCTTTTCTTCAAATCCGTTCATCAATTCAAGAAACGTTCAACATGAAAGTTGTAGAGGGCTATGAGATCTTGTATATCAACGGTGATGATCGTAAAATACGAAGTAGATTGTCGGCAAATCTCGATCAAAGGCCATGCGTTCAGCACGAGATTCGAGGGTCATAGGGGAGCCGAGCTCCTCCCTGTTCCAGCCGAAGATGGCTCTTGCAATGAGCAACAAAGTGTGGGTCTATGATCGAATTATAAGCAAGCATGGTGATCACAAAATGGAACCCTAGTTTGGAGCTATATGGGTTCTTGCGTGCGGTTTTATCTGGAGGGAGGAACGCGTGAGTGGAGATGGAAGAAACAAAGGTGCGGCTAGATGTGCAGGGTGATGGAGATCCTACGGCTGTGATTGTCAATAGGTTTAAAATTAAATATAAGTTGTATATTTATTAAGTTAAAAATTCGTGTAACTTTGAAAAATCATATCTTTTTCATACGAGGTCGAAAACGCACGAAACAAATTGCGTTTGGTTCGTATTGACGAATACTATGCTATGGAATTAGATTGGAGTTGATTGGAGAAAGCGAAAATTTTGGGTAAAATTACACGTCCGTTTAATTTTATTCGGAATAAAAGCTGAAAACAAAATTGAAATCAAGGTGAGAACTTCTCACTCAATCGAATCGGTTTCGATTTTTAATTTTAAATAGTTAGATTTAAAATTCTTGAATGTATGTTCGAATGATGATTGTTATCTATTGATTGTTAAAATGGACATTATGAGCCGTTAGTAAGCGGATGTTATTTATTAAAAACATATACCGCGAATATTTCATAAACAGTGAAATTGGTATTATTTATGTACTTGGAATTGATTTCCCGCAGTATATAGCGGATGAGACCCTATTGCGCCGTCTATTAAGCGGATAATATTTTAAATCCCATATACCACGATAATTTCGTACTGGAACGGAATTGGTATTGTGCTAACATATTTGGATGCAGGAAAACAGGTTGGAGGGATCCAACTGGATTCCTCAACAGTATTTATTTAATTATGGATATTTTGATATTCGTTGATTATCATATCGATATATGATGTCGTTGTTGTCGTGATTGACTATTTGGTGTGTAGCATCATTGGGCCAAATTTTGGAATTTTAAAATGATTTTTAAAGTGTTTTTTTGAAAGTATACGTTTTATAAAATAATTTTGGAATTGATTCGTTTTAAATAAATAAACGTATAATTTTAATATTATAAAATTTTGATTTTTGAGAAATACAGTTAAAAGTTGATTTTTGAAAATATGGGGTTAATAGTTTTATAAAATAGTTTAAATCAGGATTTTTGAAATTATTGTAAAAAGTTTAAATATAGGATTTATAAAATTTGATTATTTTATAAATCAAAATGATGAAATTATAAAGGAGTTTAAATACGTTTTAAAATGATAATATAAATTGATTTATATAAAAGAATTATAAGATGGATATTTATAAATTAAAAATATTGGAATTATAAAACGAGTTTTTATAAGTGTTAGAATGAATTGTAAATGAATTTCATAATGAATGAAATTTATAGAATTATAAACGGTGAAGTTATAAATGGAATTTTATAAGCAGTAGGTTTATAAAATTTGTAAAGTTATTTGAAGAATAGATTTGGATAAATAAATGAATCTTATAAGTTATAAGATTTATAATTTGGAAAGTCTTAAAAAGAACGATTTTGTAAAATAATCGTTTTATAAGCATTTAACTTATAATATGAACTTTTAGTATATCATTGGGATATGAAATTGAATAGGTTAATAAAGGAGATTTATAGAAAGGAGTTGATATAAAATAAATAGAAATGGAAATTATAAACATTGTTTTATAAATTCGCAAACGACTTATTTTGATAAGTAAATTGTTATAACTTATTTATGGAGTTATATTCACATTTTAGATAGTGAATAATCCTTTGAAACAAAATGAATAGAAATGATGAAATTGGTTAACGTAGTATATTCACGTTTTTGAATAGTGAATAATATGTTAAAGAAAATGTTTTGGATGTGATGTTTTAAATAAAATTAAAATGATCTAACGATGTTTTAAAATGTGTTAAGGTTCGAAACCATAGATTTCAACATTCATTGTTGAAATAGATTTTTTCGAGAAATAAAAGGAAATGATGGACTATAGCACTGTTGTTATAGTGAATGATTTCCGAAAGGAAATGTTTTGTATAGTATTGGGATTTATATATCTATTTTAGTTTCGAATCCCTATACTAGTGATTTTGGGTTGTCGTAACGATGTTTTACGTAACATTCGTTTTGGCCCAAATACATATGTTAAGAGAATGATTTCCTTAAAGAATGAAATATATACTTAATTTCGATTTAAGTATGTTGAATGTTTTCCAAATGTTGAAAATAAATATATTTGTGAATTACTTATTAATAAGTAAGTATGGAAATGTTTTTCCAATGTGAACTAAAACGTTTTGAGAATTTATCCTTTTTAAGATAAATTGAAAATGAATAATTGAAAACGTATATTCATAGATATTTTGGAATATAAATTCATTATGGAATTTATAAATGAAAAAGGGAATTTGTTTAAAAATAAACGTTGATTAGTTTTTGAAGTGTGGGAATTAATTTACGAATTTGGAACGTAAATATAAAGTAAATCGTTAAGGATTTATTTAATGGGTTTAAATTAACCATGTTGAAATGAAAGTATTTTCCACGTAAGGAAAATGTTTGAAATTTGTTTTCAAAAGTGGTAAATGTGAAAAGTGATTTGAAAATTGTTTTCAAATGGTTGAAGTGTGAAAATTATATATCTTGTAAAGATATTTTTGGGAAATAAATAATTTGGAAAATTATTTGGAATCTTGTGATGTTGTGCATATCCATTGATAGTTCAATAACCGTCTATCAATATTTACCTTTGAATAGGTATTTGTTGTGATTTGCTGAATTTGAATGCCACACTTATTTTTAAATTATTGCGCTCGTTATTCGGATTACCCATTCTGAATAGTGATACAACGTAATGGATAGCATTGATGACCGGTGTTGAAGACCGGATATTTTTGAAAGCGAAAGGACAACTCGTAGAATGTCTTTGCATCGACTGGTCTCGGTATAGAGACTCCATATGTGATGGGAAGTCCAGTCGTGATTAGTGAATATCCGGATTGCAACGACTTCTTTGTAAGTGCCTTCGGTTCTGTTCGATCCCGGAAAAGACTTGTATGGATAGTATGTCTGTCATTACAAATTGAGATATAAAGCTGATTTCTTTCAAATATATTTCTGTTGGTGGCGGAGAATTTATTCTCTTAGCTTAACACCCTTCTCTGAGACGTACAAGCTCAGAGGTTATGTAGTTGAAGGTCATTAGCGATATATTCCCAATTTGGTAACGTGGCATGCTGAGTGTTGCTGTGAAATGATCATTGTTTAATCATTTGTGATATGATCATTTATTTGATCACTTATCTTTGTGATCATTTCTATGATCATTTGTTGACCCAAAGCACAGCTTTTGTATAAAGCGTGGCTTTGTGGACGAGACTTCGTCGAGCCTCACAACCCGGAATGGTCAAAACAGGAAAGATGCAGCAAGGTTATGAGGGGTAGCTCCCTTCCTTCTGGAAAAGGGTGGTATCATGGTATGGAGCCCAGATACTTATTCATGTTGAAACACTTATTATTTTGGTGTGATGTTGATTACGAGCGCTCGGATAAAGGTCCCAAAGGACCGGGGGATGGCATACTCGTGTCAGTAGTTACCCAGTTAGGGGTAACATGGCCTTGTGTTGGCAGAGATCCAGTTTGGTTCTCGGGGACGTCCTTCCAGAGGCATTCTCATGTGGCAATGGGAAGTTCCTTGGCCTGACCATTTATTGGAAATCCAAAGAAACAATACGATCTTGTACGGTATTAGTTGTAGAACCTATCATTCACTTATGGTGGCGCCCCACTGTTTGGATGGTAGCTATAGTAGGCATAAGTGCGGAATGCCTATGCTGGCTAAGATTTATATCTTTACTTTCGAAATATTTTCTACACTATGCACTAGTAATAATATCAAATGTTCTTTTTAATGCGTATCAAGCATCTTTGACTATCATAAGGAGAAATCTCCTCCGATTCTGCGTTTGCATTGTGTGTGTGTGTGCAGGAGGCCTTATGGTAGTCTCATTTTTAAAAGCATTGCGAATTGACTTTAAAAATATTCCTCTATTTTGATTTTAAAGATAAATAAATAAACTGTTTTGAGTTCTCACACCAGTCACATGACTGACCCGGAGTTTATTGTTTTCCTTCCTAAACTCTGGGTGCCCACCAATTTCCACACGGGCAGTCAAGAGACAGGATTATCAGGATATTCTGGAATTCAGGAGTTGCTGGAGGCAAGATGGATGGCATGGCGTATCACTAGTATATAGTATTTTTTTTTCCGCTGCATTGTTTGTTGTTGTACACTCTGATGTAATGTAATGTGATGTAATGTAATAACTGATATAGTTCTTTATTTAAAGATTATTCATTTATCTATTATATGTTGTTCCGCTGCGAATTATGAGATTCTGATATTGTTCTTCCGTTGTTTTCTTTCTGTTCGATCTTTTCTCTCTTCTTCTATCCTTTTCTTCTTCTTCTTTAACCCTAATGGTTCGTATTTCTGTTCATCTTGAGTTAATCTATGGAGATTAGTGTATATTCAAGGGGTATGGAAAAGCGGACTATTACAATGGTTTAAGGATAATTAATTTGTGTAAGTAATTAAGGGCTTATTACTTAATATAATTAAAGGATAATTAATCAAGGATGGTAAATTTAGATGATAATTAAAGGATGATTTATTAATTTTTTTTAATTAATTAATGTTTAAGTAAACAGGATTCAAAAAGGTGATTGAAGTAATTAATTTAATTTATTTAAATTAATTAGAAATGGTGTGACTAATTTGTCTTGCTTACGAATAATTGAATGATATTGTATGCCCTGGATTATTTGATATCTCTGATAAGTGATTTGTGATGCTATGTGATATGATATGTTTGGACCGAACTGTGATAATATGGTCTGTCTATCTGTGATGAATGGCTATGTAATTCTGGATAAATGGAATTGTTTAAACTTAAGTAGCTTGTTTTAAGATGATATTGGATTCGAAGAGACCGGGGTCGGGTATCAATACATACACGAAACCATTTCGATTAAAAAACTTCAATAATTCTTTAATGATTTGATATGTGCATCAAATAGGCTGGAATGGGATAAATTTAAATGACTAGACCATTTAAACTGAGTAAGGGTACTTAGGGATTGATTTGTGAAAATAAGTGTTGACTATAACAAGTTATGAACTTGTAGTGAAGTACGAGTTACCCCGGGTTTTAAATAAGTTTTATGTCTTAGTATTTCATTCTAGTTGGGTTTACTCACGCTGGTTTCCAGCTTGACCCGGGTGTTACTTTTATGTAATGCTCGGGTCAGACTGAGTATTACAAATTTTCAGGTTAGGATGTTCTGGAGCTTAGGAGGCGGGCTGGATGGCAAAAAAATATGGAGTTTACTGCTGTGTATTTGAGAGTTGTTGTGATATTAGTCTGGGACAGGTTGAAATAACTTTCCTGTCTATTTGTAAATAGTTGTACTCTGATGAAATGAATGTAAAGTAACAATTACAGCTTTTCTTTGTATAAATGTTATTATTTGTTATTATATTTTATCCGCTGCGAATGTGAGATGTTGTTTTCTGTTCTTCAATCTTCAATCTTCTTCTTCTTTTCTTTAACAATCTGAAATTTCCGACATTCGATTGCTCTACACTTCTACTGTGGACGTATTAGTGTCGAATTCTCGAGGTCGAAATTTTGGGTCGTTACATTTGGTATCAGAGCCGAAGGTTAAGCGAGAACCTTGGTTCCGGTTTACTCACTGAGGATAGGGTCAGTGATACCCTAGAATGAGTTTAGTGTAGTATATATGAGGGCATATTTGTTATTTTCTTATAAAATGATTTTAAAAAATGTTTTAAAAATGGTTTTTTATATAAGTTTATATTTTGATATACATATATATATATAAAGCAATAGTTTTCTAATATATTAAGGTAATTGGTTGATGTATTATTTGAATTAAAAATAATAATAAAAATTAAGTGGTAATAGAAATATAACCAAATAGAAATTGGTTTCCAGATATGATAATCTTGGTTATTATCATAAATGGTTGTTGTGTTTAATAAAGAAATGTTTGTTAATGAGTAAGCAAAATGAAATGTTTTAAGGAATTAAACATTTAGGTGTGTATGACTTATAAATTGGAATTGAAGATAATTTAAATTGTGAAGTTTTAAATCTAAGTCTAGAAAATTTGGAATTTGTTTCAAAGTGAGGAAAGAAATAATAAATAGTATTATTTAAACGAAAGGGTCTTGTTTCAAAAAAGAGTTGTTTGAAAATTTTAAAGAAATTTGGTTTGAATTAAACCAAGGTGGTTTAAAATTAAAGTATAACTTGGTGTGCAAAGGAAATAAATATGTATATATGATGGATATACATAATATCAAAGATAATTTGAAATAAACTCTAAGTGTTGAGTTTTAAATTTTACTTGGAATGTGATGTGGAAGCCCAAAGTGATAAGTTTTTGAACTTATAAGTGGGAAGATTATTAATATGAAGTTTAAAATTTGAAATGGGAATTCAAATTGGGTAAGGTTGAATGGATTAAGTAAATTGAATATAACTTTGGGAAAGTTAAATTAGTTAACAAACAACCTGAATTGGGAATTTCAAGATGAAATTGAGATTTAACTTAGGGAAGTTAAATGATTGGTTTAAATGGGAAGTTACGTGTGATCTCAAAATGAGTTTGAGATCTGGAAATTAGAAATGGATTGTGGTAATTTAAAATAGAATTTTGAAATTTGGACTCAGAATTAAATGATTTAAAGATTTAAGGTGTTTATTTAAAAGTAAAGGTTATTTTGATTTAAAGGATTAAATAAGCATTTTAAAATTTAACTCGAATTTATATAATTCGAGATGATTTGAAAAGTGAGATTGGAATTGAGATAAGTTCAAATGGAAAATTTGAATTGAATTAACTTGAAGTGAAATCGATGATTTAATGAGTTCAAATTCAAATGGGAATTGATTTGAATTTCGGAAAGGAATTGAAGTTAATTCAAATTGAATTGGAATGAATCAATTTAATAGATGAGAAATTGATTGGAAATGGAGATTGGAATTGAATAGTTTGCTCTGAAACTATTTTCAAATAAATTATTTTAATATAACTGTCTTCAATCTATTTTCTTAACTATTTACTATACAACTTTTCTTTTTAAACCCAAAACTATCTTATACTTATTTTACAACTACTTTTGGAACTATTTAACTATTTTACAACAATTTTACAACTGTTTTATAAACTAATTACTATCTTACAACTATTTTGCAATTAACTAACCATTTTACAACTATTTG
Organism: Allium cepa; assembly: GCA_030765085.1. Taxonomy (NCBI): domain Eukaryota; kingdom Viridiplantae; phylum Streptophyta; class Magnoliopsida; order Asparagales; family Amaryllidaceae; genus Allium; species Allium cepa. Next base: position 1,046,056,284 of record CM060929.1, read on the forward strand.
ACTGTTTTACAACTATTTTATAATTACTTAACTATTCTACTGCTATTTTGCAACTACTTGTCTATTTTAAAAAATTTCAAGCTATTTTCTAAATTAAGTGGCCAGAGTGCAAACTGTTTGTAATTGAAGTAATTAATCTAGTAGAATGAAGCAATTGTGAATAGGTGAGTAGAAAGAGAATGGATTTAGCTAATAATCAATGAAGATAAATACGTAGGATGTACGTATATTATTCTATTCGTATAATGATTTGATACAGATTCGAGCATAGAATTTCGAGATAGTTTATCGATCCGAGTTGGTATTTCTCACTCGATTTTCGACGGCGAACCCTGGATATGGATTTTTGATTAGTTTTAGAAATTATATATCATAGTTATGAGTATGCAAGGAGTATGGCGGTTTCTGATCAAGAAACCAGATCTGAGTCCGCACTAGGAAGTTGGGTGGACGATATTAGTTCGGAAGTGAAATTGTGTGATCGAGTGAGCGATCAGATTTGATATTGCGTACGGATGGTATATGTACATCATACGTGCTTAAATGAAATAAATATTGAAATTTTAAAAGAAATAGAAATGATTTTGAAAAAGTATATTGTGAGAAATAAACATGGATTAAAGTGGAAGTTGAATATCTCTATTATTGAAATTCACTTTATGAGAATATGTTATATGGTGATTAACTTTTTAAATAAAATCAAAATTGAATTTTGATTTGGCATAAGTAAAGTTATATATATGTTTGTTATATGTGATAAACGCCCCTTGTCGAATCTATTGCATGAAGAACATATTTTTGAAAGATTTGAAGTGTAAAAAGGGAATCTATATAAGTGATTCCAAGATTTTATATATCTATCTATTTATAAAGGATTTCATGAGAATGATTTTGAAAAAGTTTTTGGAACCTATGGATTTGTAAAGGCTTTTGATTTTTGGGAAAATCAAATTTTGGAAATTTGGAAAGCCATCTTTGGAACTATCGATTTGAGATATCGATTTTTGGTAAAGGGGATTTTGATGTAAATCATAAAGGGTATGTTTTGAAAGATACTATAAGTATAGTATAAAGTGTTGTTGAGATTGGCTCTGGGGAAAAAGACGCTCCTATTGGAATGAACTTCATTAGGAGATCCACGGGGTGGTTCTGCCTTGAGCCCTAAGAGGGAGGCTCTTAATTGAATATATTGAGGAAGTCCGGACAAACTGATGTTCCTGAGGATTATGTGTAGTGGGTAGCAAAAGTCGAGGGCGCCGTTGCCTGTAGAGACATTTGGGTTATGCTATGGCGACAGTGTGGCTCGATGTCACTGCGATCTACTATGGACCATAGCGGAAGTCGTGTGTGCTGTTGAGAGCCAACGGTCTACGTTTGATTTTACTGTGATGGCAACGTAACATTGGTAGACTGCGATCTATGAAGTCATAGTGAAAGTCGAGAGGCCATGAGAGCCTAAGGCTACATTGGGACTTGACTAATGTAGTCTGCGACCTATGAGGGAGTGGTGAAGTTTCATTTGGCAACGAAAATCAAGGGCGTTGATGCCTACAGTTACATGGACTTTTGCCACGATGGCAACGTAACCCGAGATGTAACTGCAATCTGTGGTGGGTTCCATGGCGTAATCGAGGGACGTGGAGTGCCTACAGTTATCTATGGATTTTGCTGGGATGGCAACGTAACCATCGGGTTAACTGCGACCATGGAGGGGGTGATGATTTCCAGAGCATTCTCACCAAAGATATTCCCCCTATATAAAAAAATGTTTTCTATATTTTCAATAAATTAATTGCCAAGTATTTTCACTAGGGGTTGAAAACAAGTTTACCAAGTACTTATAGATTTTCAGTCCTACGCCTGATCAACGTATGACCGAATTTCTGTGAGAAAAGGATGGACTTGTTCTGACATCGAGTTATAAAAAGTATTTTATAAAACTATTTTGATAATATTATATAGATTTTAAAGTTTTTTTAAAAATGTAAAATAAAACGAATTTACAGTTAAATATGTTCAAGGAGTAATTTATCCGATAATAATTATTGAATAAATTCTGGCTTTATTCCTTTTCGAGGATGAAAAGATTCAGACGAGGGAGGAATGTGATAACCCGGATTTTCGGACATCTGGCAATTGGGTAATTTACCGATTTTACCATTGAGATATTTATGTTATTTAGTTGAACAAAATAAATTCTTATAATATAAATTTCTATTTCAATGAAAAACAAAATATGATTGTTACCATCCATATATAAGATATTTATAAAATTGTGTGATTTGGAATTTTTACAATCTTCTAATAAGATATGATGGCCTAATTAAATAAATACCGTAGTAAATAAAAGTTAGATTTGAAATTCAATTGTAAACATCATAGAATAAATTGGATTTAAAAACGTTGTCTTTTAGAATCTAATATATATGTATATATTTAATTATTAATTATAGTTAGTTTTAAGTCATCTTCTTTAAGATTGTATAAAATATAAAGAGGCCTAATACATTTTTCTTTTATACTTATAATTAGTAGTAGGTATATTTAAAATATAAAACCTATATATATATATATATCTAAAGTTGGGATATAAATATATAAAATAAGATTTAATAAAAGATTCAAAATTCTTTTCTTTTATATACTTGGATATGAACATAGTAGTATATATAAATAAAATAGCTGAATTAATAAAGGGTTAAAAATAAATTTAAGTTTTTACAAATGTAATATAATAAACACATGCAAATTGACATTTGTTAATTAAGGAATATATGTATTAACATGTGTAAGGGTTAATATAACTTAGTATACAAGTGTCAACTTATTTTCTCTTCCCTTTTTCTAAAAGGCTGTACATTTTTATTTGTTCATCTCTATTCTTTCATATATAAAAAAATAAACAAAGAGAAATAATAATCTTGTAATAAGCCAGAGAACAAAAATAAAAAAAATAACAATGGTTCAAACCTGAAACTCAAATAAAAAATTCAAGCGCAACTCAGTTCAAATCAGATTGGCAAGACAAATTCCAGTTCATCATCAAAAGCATTCCAGTCTTCTATTCAAAGCTTCTCTGTTCAAACAAACAGTGAGTAAACTCTTAAAATCTAATTTAACTTAATGTACATGTGATTAATCCTTGAAGTATGATATGAATTATTCAGCGCATGTTGTTAAAAATGATTTTTATGTATATATATGAGTGTTAGTATTAGTGTTCATGACGGGAACAGGCAAGCATGCCTCTGTTTAAATCATTATAGGTTTTTGACCTGATTCAAAAATTCAAATCTTCTACTTAAATGATTTTTAGGCCTTGATCTTTGAGTAAAAATGTGTATGTGAGCAACCTCATTTTAAAATTTAATTCAAGTAAAAATGTTTAGTGAGTATCTCAAAATATAAAATATTACAGTGAAGAACAAATCAATGTCAAAATTTTGATTTTCAAATTTACATGCTTTGATTGTATAATCGAATTCGTCTACGAAATTGATGAATTTTAATAGTAATTTGGTGATTTTTAAGTTAGTGGATGTGGAGGATTGTTGGGTTGAACGCATTTGGTGTTTCGACCAAATTTCGAAAATCGGCGTAATGAGGGTGGTTGTGCTCGTTGCTAAAGGAGGAATGAGTGGCGGGGAGCACAGGAAAAATAGTCATATGTTTTTTTGATCACCGGAGCAACCTGGTGATGATGTTTTAGGGTTTTAAACCCTGTCTGGGTTGATGCCGTATTCGAAGCTAATATGGCCTCGCCATCTAGTCGAACTCGATCGGAGGTAGGGGAATGGCATTGAAGGTCATTGATAAGGATTTGGTCATGGTGGCAGGGTTTTAGATGATCGAGGATGGATGGAGCGTGAGGTTTTTGTGGTAGCAATGTTGTTTTAGGCATGGTGGATATGTCGATTTCTTTTTGGTTGAAGATATCGGGATTTTGAGTGATGGGATCACAGGAGTGAATTGTCGGCGATGTATGGGTGGATGTAGCATCGGTCGAAGGCGAGTCGGGCGCTTGTGCACGTGCACAGGTGCCATTCGCGTATCTGATGATACTGGGTTATTCGTGTTCGAGGAAGAAGCAGGATTGCTCGAGATTATACTCGGGTTCGTTAGTGAATGTATCGAGGATGTGGAAGAATCTGGTTCGAGTGTTGTTTGGGGTTGTGTTCGGGTCTTATCTCGTTTCGCTCGGGTCATTTGTTTTGGTCTTGTTTGTTTCCAGGCTGTAAATAATTAAGGAAACCAGATTTATTTAATAATAAATTGGTGAATGAAGTTTCAAATTTTAAACATGGTTCCAAGATAAACAAAAGGAAACAATTTTTTAAAGATAAGTATTTCTCAAATTTTTAAACAAGTTCAAAGATCAGATTTTAAAGATAAATGTTTTCTTTAGAATTGTTTTGCCTTATGGAATTCTATATTAAGTTACTCTGTAATTGAATTCTTAAGTGTTTTAAAATATGATAAGATAATAATGAATTAAGACGTGATTAAGGTAAGAGTATTAAACTTTAATTAATAAAAGTATATTCAAATGATTTTGTATAGAATGATTTCAAGCTTGTAATTAATAAGTTCTAAAAGATAATAAAGATAGTTAATTACTAAATATAATTAATTAAAGAGTAATTAATGAAAGTAATTAGAGGATAATTAATTACTGAATGTAATAAATTAAGGGAAATCAATGAACGAGATTAATTAAAGACTTCTTGTTAAATGTAATCAATTAAAAGTGTAATTGATAAAAGCAATTAAGAAAAATTATTTAATGAGAGTAATAAAGTTTAATTACGTAGTGTAAGTAATTATGGACAATTACTTAATGAAGTAAATTTGGAATAAATTACTTAATGGAAGTATGTAACGACCCAGAATTTTAAACAATTTAAATTGAAAGTATTTAATTAATTTTAGATATTTAAATGATGGTTTGACTTGAATTTCAAATTTTCAGAATGAATTTGGCGATTAAATTATAGAGTTTAATCTATTGAGGTTGAATAAAAATTTGAATCTTCAATTTTAAGCCGATTAAAAATATTTCAAAGGCTTGTAAAATTAATATTGATAAGATTGTAGATTATAGAAGCTTCAGAATTGAATTTGAAACTGCTTTGTTCAGGTTTGAAAATATATCGTTTGAATCGATATTTAAAAATAGCCGTCCGAGGCACAGTCTCGGAATTCGACGAAACCAGTTCCATTGGGTCCGTAATATTGAATTATTCTCGGATTTCAAATTTCGTATTTTTCTGAGTTGATATGTGAGCACACGACGCGTAAACGCATTGAAATTGAATCGAATTTAATTTAAATTTAAATTTATTAATTAGTCAACGTCAGCACGTTCTACCTTTTCTCACGCCTAAAATTATGCCGAGAAATCATGATACGAAGACGTGCTTGCACGACTCTTCTCTGATAAATCAAGTTCCCTCCCTCCTTCAGTTCATTTGCAAAGTAACCGCGAAGAAAAACAAATTAATGGCCGCAACCCTTCTGTTGAAAACAATCTTCCTCTCCCTCTTTATTTCCTTCTTCCCCTTTTCCTTCTTCAATCCCAAAATCAATCAAAGAAAAAAAATGGCCGTAGCCCTAAATCAAAGTCGCGATCAACATTAAGGCGCGCGTGCGCGCGGCTCGAGGCAGCAACGGCGCGCGATGCGTCTGGTGCCGCGTGCTTGCGTAGGGGGAGCGAAGAAGAAGAATTGGCTTGTGTGAGGCAGAGGGGATCGCGAATCCAAACATCAACCAGGGACGGCAATCGCGAGGCATGAGGTGGCGATGGCGATTTGGGGTCGAGTGCGTCATGTTGTGGTACGCGAGCGCGCGCGCGATGATGGGGCGTGGTCGCGACAGTGCGACAGCTGCGGCGTGGGGCATCGCAACAGTGGGTCGCGATCGAAGCGCGCGAAGCAATGGCACTGGAAGGGGGGTTCGGCGCTGATGGATTCATGGGGATTCAACTTCGCGGCGTGGAGTCTTCGAGTTCGAGCTTGGGGATTTTTACAGTGAGGTATATTCAAAATTTTCAATTTAATTTAAAATTGAAAATGAATATAAACCCTGTACAGATTATTTTGAAATGTATACGTGTAAAGAAATTTTAGTTTACAAAAAATTATCAGTTGAATTGAATAATTAGTTTTTACGATAAATTATAGTGGTTAACTTATTTAGTTAACTAATTTAGTTATTTCCAGTTACTAAAGGAATTGATTTAAAATAAAGATATTGATTTAAAATAAAATTTTTGGTTAAATAAATTTAATTATAAAAGGGAATTGGTTTAAAAGTTGATTTTTGGTTTAAAATTTAATTCACGAGTTAATTAAATCTAAATTATTTTTGTGTTACTAAGAATAATTTATTAAAAGAAGAAAATTAGTTTAAAACAAAATCACTGGTTAATTTAATTTGTAAAGGAAAATTGTTCGAAATCCAATTTATTAGGTAAAATGATTTATTTAAGGAAATTTAGTTTTTTTTTAAATTTAGTTTGTTAAATAAATTTGTTAAAAGAGATTTCTTTAGAAATTAAAAGTATCGGTTTAAACTTAATCTATTTAACTATCTTCAGATATTAATTTAAAGTAAAATAATTAGTTAATATAAATTTATTAAAGAAGAAACTGGTTTAAATAAAACTATCAGTTAATTTAACTATTAAAATGAAATCACCGATGAATCGAAATTATCAAATGAAAATTTATTATTCGATCTGTTCGAATATTGATGAATGTGTAAATATTTATACAAGGTATAAATCAAGAAAATCAAGTCAAGATGGGAAATGGATTGCAAAATAAAAGCTAAGGTGAGAACTTCTCACTCAAAAAAAAATTATAAGTTGGATTTGCAGTTATTTATTGATTGTGTTTGGTTGTGATATTAGATATAGTAGGATATATCTATATATATAGCAATATATATATTGGCATATGTATATATTGCAGTTGATTGATTTCCCGCATTGTATCGCGGATAAGACCCTATTGCGCCGCCTATTAAGCGGATAATATTTTATAAAATCCCATATACCGCGATATTCCACCTCGAAGTGGAATGGGTATTGTGCTAATGTCTGTGGATGCAGGGAAACAGGTTGGAGGGATCCAACTGGATTCCTCACAAATATTTATTTGATTCAGATATTGTGATATTTGATTGTTTATCATATCGATATATGATACTGGAAAGTCGTGATTGACTATTTGATGTGTTGCATCATCGAATCCAATTTTGAAGTTTAAAAATAACGATTTTGATTTTAAGGGATTTCTAAAATGATTTTTTGAAAGTATACGTTTATAAAATATTTTTGGAATTGATTCATCTTAAATAAATAAACGTTATAATTTTAATGTTATAAAAATTATGATTTTTGAGAAATACAGTTAAAAGTTGATTTTTTCGAAAATATGGGATTAATGATTTTATAAAATAGTTAAAATTGGGATTTCTGAATTTATTATAAAAAGTTTAAAAATAGGATTTATGAAATTTGATTATTTTATAAATCAAAACGAGGAAATTATAAAGGAGTTTAAAGACGTTTTAAAAGAATAATATAAATTGATCCATATAAAAGATTTATAAAATGGATATTTATAAATTAGAATATTTTGAATTGTGAAACGAGCTTTTATAAGTGTTAGAATGAATTGTGAATAAATTTCATAAATGAATGAAATTTATAGAATTATAACGGTGAAGTTATAAATGGAATTTTATAAATAGTAAGTTTATAAAATTTGTAAAGTTATTTAAAAGAATAGATTTTGGATAAATAAATGAATCTTATAAGTTATAAGATTTATAATTATGAAGTTAAAAGAACAATTTTGTAGACAAATAAATTATAAGCATTTAACTTATAATATGGACTTTCGGTATATAATTGAGTTATAAATCGAATAGGTTAATAAAGAAAATTTACAAGAGGAAGTGTTATAAAATAAATAGAAATGAAATTTATAAACATTATTTTATAAATCCGTAAACTACTTATTTTGATAAGTAAATTGTTATAACTTAATTATGGAGTTATATTCACATTTTAGACAGTGAATAATCCTTTGAAACAAAATGAATAGAAATGATAAAATTGGTTAACAAGTATATTCACGTTTTTAATTAGTGAATAATATGTTAAAGAAATGTTTTGGATGTGATGTTTTAAATAGGATTAAAACGATCTAAAGATGTTTCAAAATGTATTAACTATCGAAACCATAGATTTCAACATTCATTGTTGAAATAGACGTTTTCGAGAAATAGAAGGAAATGGTAGATTATAACACTGTTGTTCTAATAGATGATTTCCGAAAGGAAATGTTTTGTATAGTATTGGGATTTATATATCTATTTTAATTTCGAATCCCTATACTAGTGATTTTGGGTTGTCGTAACAATGTTTTACGCAACATTCGTTCTGGCCCAAATAAATATGTTTAAGAGAATGATTTCCTTAAAGAATGAAATATATACTTAATTTCGATTTAGGTATATTGAATATTTTCCAAGTATAGAAAATAAAAAGACTTGTGAATTACTTATAAATAAATAAGTATGGAAATGTTTTTTTCCAATATAAGGTGAATATTTTGAATTTATCTTTTTGAAGATAATTTGAAAATTAATATAAATTGATCCATATAAAAGATTTATAAAATGGATATTTATAAATTAGAATATTTTGAATTGTAAAACGAGCTTTTATAAGTGTTAGAGTGAATTGTGAATAAATTTCATAAATGAATGAAATTTATAGAATTATAACGGTGAAGTTATAAATGTAATTTTATAAATAGCAAGTTTATAAAATTTGTAAAGTTATTTAAAAGAATAGATTTTGGATAAATAAATGAATCTTATAAGTTATAAGATTTATAATTATGAAGTTAAAAGAACAATTTTGTAAACAAATAAATTATAAGCATTTAACTTATAATATGGACTTTCGGTATATAATTGAGTTATAAATCGAATAGGTTAATAAAGAAAATTTATAAGAGGAAGTGTTATAAAATAAATAGAAATGGAATTTATAAACATTATTTTATAAATCCGTAAACTAGTTATTTTGATAAGTAAATTGTTATAACTTAATTATGGAGTTATATTCACATTTTAGACAGTGAATAATCCTTTGAAACAAAATGAATAGAAATGATAAAATTGGTTAACAAGTATATTCACGTTTTTAATTAGTGAATAATATGTTAAAGAAATGTTTTGGATGTGATGTTTTAAATAGGATTAAAACGATCTAAAGATGTTTTAAAATGTATTAACCATCGAAACCATAGATTTCAACATTCATTGTTGAAATAGACGTTTTCGAGAAATAGAAGGAAATGGTAGATTATAACACTGTTGTTCTAATAGATGATTCCCAAAAGGAAATGTTTTGTATAGTATTGGGATTTATATATCTATTTTAATTTCGAATCCATATACTAGTGATTTTGGGTTGTCGTAACGATGTTTTACGCAACATTCGTTTTGGCCCAAATAAATATGTTTAAGAGAATGATTTCCTTAAAGAATGAAATATATACTTAATTTCGATTTAAGTATATTGAATATTTTCCAAGTATAGAAAATAAAAAGACTTGTGAATTACTTATTAATAAATAAGTATGGAAATGTTTTTTTTCCAATATAAGGTGAATATTTTGAATTTATCTTTTTGAACATAATTTGAAAATGAATATTAGAAATCGAATGGAAATCGTATATTCATAAATATTTTGGAATGTAAATTCAATATGGAATTTATAAATGAAATTGGGAAAATGGGTTTAAAAATAAATATTGATTTGTTTTTGAAGAATGGAAAATATATATCTTGTAAAGATATTTTTGGAAAATAAATAATTTGGAAAATTATTTGGAATCTGGTGATGTTGTGCATATCCATTGATAGTTCAATAACCGACTATCAACATTTACCTTTGAATAGGTATTTGTTGTGATTTGCTTGAAATTGAATGCACACTTATTTTTTTTAAAATAAGCGCTCACTATTCGGGTTAACTGGGAAAGGACCTTAGGGTCGTATAACCCATTCTGAATATGTGATACGTCGTGATAAATTGCATTTGAAGATCGGTGTTGAAGACCGGATATTTTCGAAAACGAAAGGGTTTCTTGTCGATTGTTTCTGCACTGGCTGATCCCCGGTATAGAGATCTCCATATGTGATGGGAAATTCGGATGTGATTAGAGATTATCCGGATTGCAAGGACTTCTTTGTAAGTGCCTTCGGTTCTGTTCGAGCCCGGAACAGACTTGTATGGATAGTATGTCTGACATTACAATTGAGATATAAAGCTGATTTCTTTCAAATATATTTCTGTTGGTGGCGGAGAATTTATTCTCTTAGCTTAACACCCTTCTCTGAGACGTACGAGCTCAGAGGTTATATAGTTGAAGGTTATTAGCAATATATTCCCAATTTGGTAATGTGACATGCTGAGTGTTGCTGTGAAATGATCATTGTGTTGATCATTTGTGATAGGATCATTTGTTTGATCGTTTATCTTTGTGATCATTTCTATGATCATTTGTTGACCCAAAGCACAGCTTTTGTATAAAGCGTGGCTTTGTGGACGAGACTTTGTCGAGCCTCACACCCCGGAATGGTCAAAACAGGAAAGATGCGGCAAGGTTATGAGGGGTAGCTCCCTTTAGGGTATGTGCATTTCCTTCTGGAAAAGGGTGGTATCATGGTATGGAGCCCAGATACTTACTCATGTTGAAACACTTATTATTTGGTGTGATGTTGATGACGAGCGCTCGGTTAAAGGTCCCAAAGGACCGGGGGATGGCATACTCGTGTCAGTTGTTACCTAGTTTGAAAGGTAACCCAGCCTTGTGCTGGCAGAGATCCGGTTAGGTTCTCAGGGACGTCCTTCCAGAGGCGTTCTCATGTGGCAATGGGAAGTTCCTTGGCCTGACCATTTGTTGGAAATCCAAAGAAACAATACGAGACTTGTATGGTTTTAGTTGTAGAACCTGTCATCTAATATGGTAGCTATAGTAAGCATACTATAATGCTACCTATGCTGGCTAAGATTTATATCTTTTCTTTCGAAATGTTTTCTACACTATGCACTAATAATAATATCAAAATGGATTTGATTTTGCGTAGTAAGCATCTTTGACTAACATAAGAAGAAATCTCTTCCAAGTCTGCATTTGCATTCTGTGTGTGGTGGGAGGTCTTATGGTAGTTACATTTTTAAAAGCATTTCGAATCTATTTTAAAAAAATAATTATCCTGTTCTTTATTTTAAAGAAAAATAAACTGTTTTGAGTTCTCACACCAGTCACATGACTGACTCGGTGTTTATTGTTTTCCTTCCTAAACTCTGGGTGCCCACCAATTTCCACACGGGCAGTCAAGAGTTAAGGTTTATCAGGATATTCTGGAATAAAGGAGTTGCTGGAGGCAAGATGGATGGCATGGTGTATTACTAGTATATAGTATTTCTTTTCCGCTGTTTGTTTATTGTTGTTGTGATACATTCTGATGATATGATGTAATGAAATGTGATGTGATGAAATAACTGATATAGTTCTTTGTTTAAAGATTATTCATTTATCTATTATATGTTGTTCCGCTGCGAATTGTGAGATTCTGATATTGTTCTGTTATTTCTTTCTGTTCCGTTCTATTTTCTTTTCTCCCTATTTTCTATCTTTTTCTCTCTTCTTCTACCTTTTTCTTCTTCTTAAACCCTAACATTTCGGTTTTTCGGCAACGAAAAATCGCAATCGTTACATTTGGTATCGGAGCATATGGTTAAGCGACAACCATGGTTCTGTTGGGTGTTACTCATTAGAGATAGAGTCAGTAGTACTCTAGAATGAGTTTGAGTGTAATAATAGATATGAGCGCGTATTTGTTAGTGAATATAAAATTGTTTTTGAATCGGGTAAATAAGATAATTTTTCCCAAAACTATTTTTGTATAGAAAAGAAATGATTTTCTATGAATTATTATCATTAGTATATGGAATTAAACAGAAATAAAATGGATTGAATTCAAGTAAACTAACTTGATAAATTATTAATTCATGGACTAATGAATTGGAATTTGAATTGGTTAAATTAAAGTTTAGCCGTGAGCTAAATTTGAAGATAAATTTGAATTTGTATATAAATTCAAGTAAGTAAAAGAAATAAATTGAAATTCCCTTTGTTAGTAATTAAGTAAATTCGAGATGAATTGAATATGAAAATTGAAATTTAAAATGAATTAGTGAATGAAACTAATTTAAAGTAGTATTATGAATTAGTAAATGAAAGTTAATTGTTAGAATTCAATATTTAGAATTGAGAATTAAATTCGAATGAAATTTAAATTGTGAATTGAAATTGTGAATGAGATTGAAATGTAAAATTGAATGAGAATGAATGTGTAACTTCAATAGTGAAGTAAAAATGTACAAGAAGCATATGTTAAAAATTTTGTAATGGAATTGGTAAAATAGTTTGAATGTTGGAATTGGATATTATGGCTAGCAGGATATACAGGTGTATTAAAAGGAAATGGAATTGGGATTTTGATTTCAAAGCTAAAATTGAATTGCTCGACAAAAAGGTACGTATTTGAATTTCAGTATGAGATTTGATGATTTTCTTCTCCAGCCACTTGGCTTTCTCTTTTCTTTTTGATTCTGAGGGGACGTGGTGCCATTTTGTAGTCGTACCGAGCTAGCCGCGCAAAGCAGACGCTGGCGAAATTTTTCAAAAATTTCGGGTGTTAGAAAAAAAAATTAAGAAAATTTTGAAATCTTGAAATTTGAATTTGAATTTAAATTTGAATTGTTAGGAGAATAATGTTGGTTGAAACTTATAATTGAAGTTGGAAAGCTAGTTGAAATGATAGTGAATCTCTAGTAAAAAGATTTAGGTTAGTAAGTTGATAAAACTATTTGGATTGTGAAAAATAGTAGACGGATTAAGGATCGTTCTTCTTAACTTTTAATTTCGGGACGAAATTCTTTTAAGGGGGGAAGATTGTAACGACCCAGAATTTTAAACAATTCAAATTGAAAGTATTTAATTAATTTTAGATATTTGAATGATGGTTTGACTTGAATTTCAAATTTTCAGAATGAATTTGGCGATTAAATTATAGAGTTTAATCTATTGAGGTTGAATAAAAATTTGAATCTTCAATTTTAAGCCGATTAAAAATATTTCAAAGGCTTGTAAAATTCATATTGATAATATTGAAGATTATAGAAGCTTCAGAATTGAATTTGAAACTGCTTTGTTTAGTTTTGAAAATATATCGTTTGAATCGATATTTAAAAATAGCCGTCCGAGGCACAGTCTCGGAATTCGACGAAACCAGTTCCATTGGGTCCGTAATATTGAATTATTCTCGGATTTCAAATTTCGTATTTTTCTGAGTTGATATGTGAGCACACGACGCGTAAACGCATTGAAATTGAATCGAATTCAATTTAAATTTAAATTTATTAATTAGTCAACGTCAGCACGTTCTACCTTTTCTCACGCCTAAAATTATGCCGAGAAATCACGATATGAAGACGTGCTTGCACGACTCTTCTCTGATAAATCACGTTCCCTCCCTCCTTCAGTTCATTTGCAAAGTAACCGCGAAGAAAAACAAATTAATGGCCGCAGCCCTTCTGTTGAAAACAATCTTCCTCTCCCTCTTTATTTCCTTCTTCCCCTTTTCCTTCTTCAATCTCAAAATCAATCAAAGAAAAAAAAATGGCCGTAGCCCTAAATCAAAGTCGCGATCAACATTGAGGCGCGCGTGCGCGCGGCTCGAGGCAGCAACGGCGTGCGATGGGTCTGGTGCCGCGTGCTTGCGTAGGAGGAGCGACGAAGAAGGATTGGCTTGTGTGGGGCAGAGGGGATCGCGAATCCAAACACTAACCAGGGACGACAATCGCGAGGCGTGAGGTGGCGATGGCGATTTGGGGTCGAGTGCGTCATGTTCTGGTACGCGAGCGCGCGCGCGATGATGGGGCGTGGTCGCGACAGTGCGACAGTGGCGGCATGGGGCATCGCAACAGTGGGTCGCGATCGAAGCGCGCGAAGCAATGGCATTGGAGGGGGGGTTGGCGCTGATGGATTCATGGGGATTCAACTTCGCGGCGTGGAGTCTTCGAGTTCGAGCTTGGGGATTTTCACAGTGAGGTATATTCAAATTTTTCAATTTAATTTAAAATTGAAAATGAATATAAACCCTGTACAGATTATTTTGAAATATATACGTGTAAAGAAATTTTAGTTTACAAAAAATTATTAGTTGAATTGAATAATTAGTTTTACGATAAATTATAGTGGTTAACTTATTTAGTTGACCAATTTAGTTATTTCCAGTTACTAAAGGAATTGATTTAAAATAAAGATATTGATTTAAAATAAAAAATTTGGTTAAATAAATTTAATTATAAAAGGGAATTGGTTTAAAAGTTGATTTTTGGTTTAAAATTTAAATCACGAGTTAATTAAATCTAAATTTATTTTTGTGTTACTAAGAATAATTTATTAAAAGAAGAAAATTAGTTTAAAACAAAATCACTGGTTAATTTAATTTGTAAAGGAAAATTGTTAGAAATCCAATTTATTAGGTGAAATGCTTTATTTAAGGAATTTTTTTTTTTTAAATTTAGTTTGTTAAATAAATTTGTTAAAAGAGATTCTTTAGTAATTAAAAGTATCGGTTTAAACTTAATCTATTTAACTATCTTCAGATATTAATTTAAAGTAAAATAATTAGTTAATATAAATTTATTAAAGAAGAAACTGGTTTAAATAAAACTATCAGTTAATTTAACTATTAAAATGAAATCACCGATGAATCGAAATTATCAAATGAAAATTTATTATTCGATCTGTTCGAATATTGATGAATGTGTAAATATTTATACAAGGTATAAATCAAGAAAATCAAGTCAAGATGGGAAATGGATTGCATAATAAAAGCTAAGGTGAGAACTTCTCATTCAAAAAAAAAATTATAAGTTGGATTTGCAGTTATTTATTGATTGTGTTTGGTTGTGATATTAGATATAGTAGGATATATCTATATATATAGCAATATATATATTGGCATATGTATATATTGCAGTTGATTGATTTCCCACATTGTATAGCGGATGAGACCCTATTGCGCCGCCTATTAAGCGGATAATATTTTATAAAATCCCATATACCGCGATATTCCACCTCGAAGTGGAATGGGTATTGTGCTAATGTCTGTGGATGCAGGGAAACAGGTTGGAGGGATCCAACTGGATTCCTCACAAATATTTATTTGATTCAGATATTGTGATATTTGATTGTTTATCATATCGATATATGATACTGGAAAGTCGTGATTGACTATTTGATGTGTTGCATCATCGAATCCAATTTTGAAGTTTAAAAATAACGATTTTGATTTTAAGGGATTTCTAAAATGATTTTTTTGAAAGTATACGTTTATAAAATATTTTTGGAATTGATTCATCTTAAATAAATAAACGTTGTAATTTTAATGTTATAAAAATTATGATTTTTGAGAAATACAGTTAAAAGTTGATTTTTTTGAAAATATGGGATTAATGATTTTATAAAATAGTTAAAATTGGGATTTTTGAATTTATTATAAAAAGTTTAAAAATAGGATTTATGAAATTTGATTATTTTATAAATCAAAACGAGGAAATTATAAAGGAGTTTAAAGACGTTTTAAAAGAATAATATAAATTGATCCATATAAAAGATTTATAAAATGGATATTTATAAATTAGAATATTTTGAATTGTAAAACGAGCTTTTATAATTGTTAGAATGAATTG
This sequence comes from Allium cepa, assembly GCA_030765085.1. NCBI lineage: Eukaryota > Viridiplantae > Streptophyta > Magnoliopsida > Asparagales > Amaryllidaceae > Allium > Allium cepa. The sequence continues at coordinate 1,046,072,138 of CM060929.1, forward strand.
TGAATAAATTTTATAAATGAATGAAATTTATAGAATTATAACGGTGAAGTTATAAATGGAATTTTATAAATAGTAGGTTTATAAAATTTGTAAAGTTATTTAAAAGAATAGATTTTGGATAAATAAATGAATCTGATAAGTTATAAGATTTATAATTATGAAGTTAAAAGAACAATTTTGTAAACAAATAAATTATAAGCATTTAACTTATAATATGGACTTTCGGTATATAATTGAGTTATAAATCGAATAGGTTAATAAAGAAAATTTATAAGAGGAAGTGTTATAAAATAAATAGAAATGGAATTTATAAACATTATTTTATAAATCCGTAAACTAGTTATTTTGATAAGTAAATTGTTATAACTTAGTTATGGAGTTATATTCACATTTTAGACAGTGAATAATCCTTTGAAACAAAATGAATAGAAATGATAAAATTGGTTAACAAGTATATTCACGTTTTTAATTAGTGAATAATATGTTAAAGAAATGTTTTGGATGTGATGTTTTAAATAGGATTAAAACGATCTAAAGATGTTTTAAAATGTATTAACTATCGAAACCATAGATTTCAACATTCATTGTTGAAATAGACGTTTTCGAGAAATAGAAGGAAACGGTAGATTATAACACTGTTGTTCTAATAGATGATTTCCGAAAGGAAATGTTTTGTATAGTATTGGGATTTATATATCTATTTTAATTTCGAATCCCTATACTAGTGATTTTGGGTTGTCGTAACGATGTTTTACGCAACATTCGTTTTGGCCCAAATAAATATGTTTAAGAGAATGATTTCCTTAAAGAATGAAATATATACTTAATTTCGATTTAAGTATATTGAATATTTTCCAAGTATAGAAAATAAAAAGACTTGTGAATTACTTATAAATAAATATGGAAATGTTTTTTTCCAATATAAGGTGAATATTTTGAATTTATCTTTTTGAAGATAATTTGAAAATGAATATTAGAAATCGAATGGAAATCGTATATTCATAAATATTTTGGAATGTAAATTCAATATGGAATTTAAAAATGAAATTGGGAAAATGGGTTAAAAAATAAATATTGATTTATTTTTGAAGAATGGAAAATATATATCTTGTAAAGATATTTTTGGAAAATAAATAATTTGAAAAATTATTTGGAATCTGGTGATGTTGTGCATATCCGTTGATAGTTCAATAACCGACTATCAATATTTACCTTTGAATAGGTATTTGTTGTGATTTTCTTGAAATTGAATGCACACTTATTTTTTAAAAAATAAGAGCTCACTATTCGGGTTAACCGGGAAAGGACCTTGGGGTCGTATAACCCATTCCTAATATGTGATACGTCGTGATAAATTGCATTTGAAGATCGGTGTTGAAGACCGGATATTTTCGAAAACGAAAGGGTTTCTTTTCGATTGTCTCTGCACTGGCTAATCCCCGGTATAGAGATCTCCATATGTGATGGGAAATTCGGACTTAGAGATTATCCGGATTGCAAGGACTTCTTTGTAAGTGTCTTCGGTTCTGTTCGAGCCCGGAACAGACTTGTATGGATAGTATGTCTGACATTACAATTGAGATATAAAGCTGATTTCTTTCAAATATATTTCTGTTGGTGGCAGAGAATTTATTCTCTTAGCTTAACACCCTTCTCTGAGACGTACGAGCTCAGAGCTTATATAGTTGAAGGTTATTAGCAATATATTCCCAATTTGGTAATGTGACATGCTGAGTGTTGCTGTGAAATGATCATTGTGTTGATCATTTGTGATAGGATCATTTGTTTGATCGTTTATCTTTGTGATCATTTCTATGATCATTTGCTGACCCAAAGCACAGCTTTTGTATAAAGCGTGGCTTTGTGGACGAGACTTCGTCGAGCCTCACACCCCGGAATGGTCAAAACAGGAAAGATGCGGCAAGGTTATGAGGGGTAGCTCCCTTTAGGGTATGTGCATTTCCTTCTGGAAAAGGGTGGTATCATGGTATGGAGCCCAGATACTTACTCATGTTGAAACACTTATTATTTGGTGTGATGTTGATGACGAGCGCTCGGTTAAAGGTCCCAAAGGACCGGGGGATGGCATGCTCGTGTCAGTTGTTACCTAGTTTGAAAGGTAACCCGGGCTTGTGTTGGTAGAGATCCGGTTAGGTTCTCGGGGACGTCCTTCCAGAGGCGTTCTCATGTGGCAATGGGAAGTTCCTTGGCCTGACCATTTGTTGGAAATCCAAAGAAACAATACGAGACTTGTATGGTTTTAGTTGTAGAACCTGTCATCTAATATGGTAGCTATAGTAAGCATACTATAATGCTACCTATGCTGGCTAAGATTTATATCTTTACTTTCGAAATGTTTTCTACACTATACACTAATAATAATATCAAAATGGATTTGATTTTGCGTAGTAAGCATCTTTGACTAACATAAGAAGAAATCTCCTCCAAGTCTGCGTTTGCATTGTATGTGTGGTGGGAGGTCTTATGGTAGTTACATTTTTAAAAGCATTTCGAATCTATTTTAAATTTTTTTTTATCCTGTTCTTTATTTTAAAGAAAAATAAACTGTTTTGAGTTCTCACACCAGTCACATGACTGACTCGGTGTTTATTGTTTTCCTTCCTAAACTCTGGGTGCCCACCAATTTCCACACGGGCAGTCAAGAGTTAAGGTTTATCAGGATATTCTGGAATAAAGGAGTTGCTGGAGGCAAGATGGATGGCATGGCGTATTACTAGTATATAGTATTTCTTTTCCGGTGTTTGTTTATTGTTGTTGTGATACATTCTGATGATATGATGTAATGAAATGTGATGTAATGAAATAACTGATATAGTTCTTTGTTTAAAGATTATTCATTTATCTATTATATGTTGTTCCGCTGCGAATTGTGAGATTCCGATATTGTTCTGTTATTTCTTTCTGTTCCGTTCTATTTTCTTTTCTCCCTATTTTCTATCTTTTTCTCTCTTCTTCTACCTTTTTCTTCTTCTTAAACCCTAACATTTCGGTTTTTCGGCAACGAAAAATCGCAATCGTTACAAAGTAATTAAGGATTAATTACTAGTGTAATTAATTAAAGAATTGATTAATTAAGATAATTAATTAAAAGGTTAGTTAATTAATGAATGAGATTAATTAAAGGTTAATTAATCAAAGAAGGTGATTACAGAATACTTAATTAATGTAATTAATTAAGGGTTAAAGTAACTAATTATAAATAATTAATTAAGATGGTAATTAAAGGTTAATTAATGTGATTGGTTTGTGGATAATTAATTTGTGCAATTAATTAAGGGCTGATTACTTAATGTAATTAAAGGATAATTGATCAAGGATGGTTAATTTAGATGATAATTAAAGGATGATTTATTAGTTTGTTTGTAATAATTAATGTTTAAGTAAGCATGAATTAAAAAGGTGATTGAAGTAATTAATTTAATTTATTTAAATTAATTAGAAATGGTGTGACTAATTTGTCTTACTTATGAATAATTGAATGATATTGTATGTCTTGGATTATTTGATATTTCTGATAAGTGATTTAAAATGCTATGTGATATGATATTTTTGGACTGAACTGTGATAATATGGTCTGTCTAACTATGATGAATGGCTATGTAATTGTAGATAAATGGAATTGTTTAAACTTAAGTAGCCTTGTTTTAAGATGATGTTGGATTCGAAGAGACCCGGGTCAGGTATCAGTACATACCCGAAACCACTTTGATTTAAAATCTTCAATAATTCTTTAAAGATTTGATATGTGCATTAAATATGCTGGAAAGGGATAAATTAAAATGACTGGACCATTTAAACTAAGTAAGGGTACGTAGGGATTGATTTGTGAAAATAAGTGTTGACTATAACACGTTGTGAACTTATAGTGATGTACAAGTTACCTCGGGTTTTAAATAAGTTTTATACCTTAGCATTTCATGCTAGATGGGTTTACTCACGCTAGTTTCCAGCCTGACCCAGGTGTTATTTTGATGTAATGCTCGGGTCAGACCGAGGATTACAGATTTTCAGGTTAGGACGTTCTGGAGCTAAGGAGGCGAGCTGGATGGCAGGAACGTATGGAGTTTACCGCTGTGTATTTGAGAGTTGTTGTGATATTAGTCTAGGACGGGTTGGTATAACTATCCTATCTATTTGTAAACAGTTGTACTCTGATGAAATGAATGTAAAGTAACAATTACAGCTTTTCTTTGTATAAATATTATTGTTTGTTATTATATTTTATCCGCTGCGAATGTGAGATGTCTTCTGTTCTTCAATCTTCTATCTTCTTCTTCTTTTCTTTAACAATCTGAAATTTTCGTCATTCGATTGCTCGGCACTTCTACCGTGAACATATTAGTGTCAAATTCTCAAGGTCAAAATTTTGGGTCGTTAAAGAGTATACAACAAAAGGACAACAACAATTGTGGAGTCAATCAATGTGAAATTTGATGAACGTATTGATGATCAAATAAAAAGCAATGTCGAAGAGGAGAACAAAAAGGATGAAAGTAAAAATCCAAAAGAAATTTCAACCATGTAAGAAATCCAGAACCATAGAGATCGAAATTCAAAGGAGATTATCCTCCTGGATTGGTAATAGGTAACCCTACCGAAGGTATTCATACTCGTTCCTCCTTTAGAAAATTATGTGATTTATGCCTACATAATGGATTTATTTCCAATATTGAACAAAAGACGTAGATACAGCACTCAATGATGAAGCTATGCAGGCAGAGTTGAATCAATTTAAACGAAATAATTTTTGGATTGTAGCACCTATACCTAATGATTATCCAGTTGTGGGAACCAAATGGATTTTTAAAAATAAATTTGATGAATCTGGTAATGTGATTAGAAACAAAGCTAGGTTAGTTGCTAAAGGTTATCATCAAATTGAAGGAATTGAATATGATGAAACTTTTGCACCCGTAGACAGACTAGAACCTATTCGAATACTATTAGCATTTGCTTATTATTAAGGATTTAAAATGAGACAAATGGATATTAAAAGTGCCTTTCTGAATGGAATTTTAAAAGAAGATGTATTCGTTGAACAACCTAGAGGATTTGAAAGCCATGAATACCCTAACCATGTTTATAAATTTAAGAAAGCTTTATATGGATTAAAACAAGCCCCAGGGCATAATATGAATGTCTTATCACCCATCTCCTTGAGAATGGGTTCAAAAAGGGCTGTGTAAGCACCACATTATTTCTATCACATGAAAATGATGATCTTCTGATTATTCAAATATATGTTGATGATATTATTTATGGTGCCACCAACAATCTTCTGCATGAGAAATTTGAAAAAGTTATGCAGGAAAAGTTTGAAATGGGATTGGTAGGAGAATTTAAATTCATTTTAGGATTTCAAATCAAACAAAGCAAAAGAGGTACATTCATCTCCCAAACAAAATATATCAGAAAGCTTGTTAACAAATTTGGATTGAAAGATGCTAAACCTACGAAAACTCCTACGAGCACAACAATTAAACTTGACAAGGATGAAAAAGGTAAGGCAGTTGATAAAAAGAAATATCGAGGTATGATTGGATCACTTCTTTATCTTACTGCATCTAGACCTGATATTATGTTTTCTATCTACTTGTGCGCACGATTTCAATCAAATCCAAAAGAATCTCATTTAAAAGCTATTAAAAGGATTATAAGATATCTATTGCACACCCCACTTTTAGTCTTTGGTATCCAACTAATGATAACTTTGAATTAAAATGATATTCAGATGCAGACTATGCTGGAAGTCTAGTTGATAGAAAAAGTACTAATGGAACGTGTTTTATGTTAGGACATCCGTTAGTTGCATGGTCATGTCGAAAACAGAATTGTATTGCATTATCCACTACCGACGCAGAATATATTGCTCTAAGCGAATGCTCTGCTCAAATTTATGGATGATGCAAACTTTGCAAGACTATTGTTTAAATATTAAACTAGTTCCACTTATATGTGATAGCAAAAGTGCAATAGATCTCACAAATAATCCCGTACATCATTCTCATACCAAGCATATAGACGTTAGACATCATTTCATTAGAGATCACATCTCCAAAGAAAATATCTGCATAAATTTCATTCGAATTAATTCTCAATTAGCAGATATTTTTACTAAACCTCTTCCAGAAAATAGGTTTCGTCAACTTTGTCTCAGTTTAGGTATTTTAGAAATTTAGTTTGATCTTAAATGCCTATTTTGACCAGTCTGACTCCCCACTGATTACCAAAAAGATAAATAGTGATGGAGAAAGTGGAGAGTGTTGATATTAATCATATATTATAACTTGAGACAATATATTTAGTAAATTTCTTTAAAAATTTAAACAAAGTCTATAATAACTTTTGTTGGTAGAAATTCCATGACCATCTCTATTTCTATCATATTTCTAACGACCATCAGTCATCAAAATCCAATATAGCATGTCAAAATGTGGTATTTTAAACAACAAATTATACGTTTTAATTTTATCTATTTTTTTGTAATAAAAACACCCAAAGAATTCACTCTCATTTAAAAGTACTCACGGTTATGCATGGGTGAATTACTTGGAATATTTATTTAGGTGCTTTCATGCTCATTTAAAAGTCCTCACATTTATGCATATATGGAACATATATCAAAATTAATTGTTAAATAGACAAGTTGATTCTAATCCCATTTAAATGTCCTTACGGTTATGCGTGGTTAGAAGATGCTTGGAATTCATTTTTTATAAAAATTTGGAACACTACTAATCTCATTTAAAAGTCCTAACAGTTATGCATGGTTAGTAGGTATTCAAATTCCTGACATAAATATACCACAAATAGACACAACCATATGGTTTTATATGCTGACATCATCCCTATCACTCTAAAGTGGAATTTGCGCCTAACAAATTTATGATTTTGTTTGATTTTTTATTGAAATTTAATATTTATACTCAATTGGGCATTGATGTTGTATTAATATCTATCATTTTATCGTTATTTTTCTAAAATTATTACTCTTTTGCTGATAACAAAAGGGGAAGAGCAAATAAAGGTCAAATATTTTATTTTTTGCATATTCTCATCTAAATTCATTTGCATATTTTTATTTATTTTCATGCATATATAAAGAGGGAGCCTTGTTGTAGAGAGGGAGCTTTCAAATAAAGAGAACAAATGTAGTTCATCAATGACCAATTACATTTAATACATTCAAAAATTTAATATATGTTTGTTATCATCAAAAGGGGGAGATTGTTGAATATGCTCGGTTATGATTATTGTTTGATGATAATAAACATATATATATATATTCATTTAAATATATTTGTTATTGTACTACTTTATTTTTCACATAATTAAATAAATATTTATTGAATAAAATAAATAACACAGAATTTGAATTCAAACAAATATTTTATTACAATTTTGAGTAGCAAAATTTGAGCTCTCACTATATACACAATTTCAATTACAATATAATTTCAAATTACAACACAATTCACTATACAGTTTTTATATACATTTTCACCTCACTACATATCACTCATTCCCTCATATTTGTTCTTCAACTATAGTCCAATTTGTAGCATATGAATTACCTGAAAAATAAACACCGGCGTAATAAAATTGAAAAAGAAATATTTGTGTAGTGTACAATGAAATGTGTGATTTTGAAAATGTTATTTGTCTCAGTTATTTGGGTTGCTCATCATCATATTTATTTTGAATTCATCTTACACGAACAACTTGTGACAAACACAGTGTATCACTGTACATTCCACAAGGCCGTGCACATCAATATACACTTGATAAAATTGCAGGGACATGTGCGCACAAGGTCGAACCCGAGCCATTAGCTGGATTCAACTCAAATGCATAGAGTCTTGACCAAATCAACCAAAAACCAGATAGTATGTATGCAATAACAAGATCATATACAGCCACATAACAACACGAACAAGCTTAAAGAATCAAAACAACAATCCAGACTCTAAAATGGACATGTCAACAGTGGTGACTTCAAGAACAAACAAAACATCAAATGGCACAAGTGTAGCCTCAACAGTGAAGACCAACATACATGTATATACATGAGTATGTATGCAATCAGAGAAAATTAACATGACTGTATACATGTTTATGTACAACCAAACCTTAAACGGCCAGACTCACAAACTACAGTACCATGGACCTAAATGAAGGCAAGTGAACACGACCAGAAAACATGTCAATGGAGCCAAGGCACTATAACTCAACACACCAGTTCTACATGTGACAACAGACTCAATAAATCCATTACAAAGGAGTTCGAAATACAGAAAAAAGTCAATATGAACGCATACAACATGAAGTGGACTCAAGGCAGATGGATTCAGTGCATTCAAGTATGTATACAACCAGAGACAAATACAAGTGCACAAATGCATACATGAAGCCAACAACACTAGTTCATCATAAAACAAGCAGAACAAGGCAACACAACATACATATATACATGCATGAGCACACACACACACATGCACACACACACACACACACACACACACACACACACACATATATATATGAAGTGGAAACTAGAGTTCATTCCAAGTAAACAGTGAATGGTGATATACAAGTGTTATAACATGAACTAATTTACAGTCTTACAAAAAAAGTGCAAGTAGCAGTGCGAACATTGGTCAAGAAATAAAGAAAACCAAGCCGTGGAAAATTATCAGATGCAAGATGAAAGTACACGAATCCAACAAGTCAGTGAATTGAACAAGTCAAAAGTCATAAAACTTGATTATCATAATTTCAAATAGCCGAAGTCATAGGTGAAATGAACGGAATCGACTCAAAGAAATTCAAGCAACATATGAATTGAAATAGTCAGAATACATCACATGCATTCAAGCAAAAACGAATGGCCGAAAAAAATTATTTGAAGAATTCAAATTGAAAATACGAACGATAATTTAAGGTTTCGATTCCTATATAAATTCCTGTACCATTATCGGCAATTGATCATCGGGTTCTAGTTCAAGCAAATCAATGAAGAAATAAAATAAAATCACATATCAATTGTATTCAATTTGAACTCGATCTTGAAGTGGCCGTGAAATAAATCGAAGAACATAGATTAAAGAAGTAGTTGTAATCGTATTATGGAACATAAGAACACGAGCATGCAATTCGAATTTCTATTCCAATAGAAGCGGCGCCTTCAATCACCAACCCTAATTCCAGAATGAGACGGCATGGAAACAAAAGAAAAATAAAAAGAAGCGTTTTGTTTTAAGTGGGCCGAATAAGATTCACTTCCTTTTTATTAGCTATTTGGATCAAATAAGCTTAATTAGGGTTGTATATTTATTTGTTTTTTAATTCCATTTTAAATCAAACTCTAGTTTCATTAGATTTACGAACAACAGTTTTGTAGTTCAAGAATTCGGAACTCAGTAGCCGAGTTGTGGCAGGGTTTTAAGCATAGATTAGATTAGTCATTAGCGGGTGTCGCAAATTTAAGTGTGTAAGCGTCTGACTACTTAATTTCTACTAGAAACCTCGGGGGTATCACGTAGGTAGGGTATTGTCGAAGCTGGGTAAATCTGTATTGCTCTTTTTGGTTTTTATTATTTTTCTATTATCTATGCTGCAATTTTTTCATATATTTCCACATTAATTTATTATTATTATTACCACCCTATTTACTCCCCTTCTAGGGTGAAATCGATCCTACATATACTTTCCAATAATGGGTGAATATAAAAGTTGAAACAAGGGTATCTACTGGATTAATCATGGAAAGGAGTAAGAATCTTCCAAATAATGAAAGACCTAAATCATCACCTAAGACGGTGATAAGGGATTCGATCCAAGCTGAGATCATTACAATCTTCTAAAGGAAGATCTGTCGAAAATGAGCCATTAACCTCCTAAACAATCTTCTAGATGAAGATCTGTCCAAAATGAGCTATTAGCGCTTCAAAACAATCTTCTAGAGGAAGATCTATCTGTAATTAGCCATCAGCGCTCACAATTTTCTAAAGGAAGATCTGTTGTAATCTTCTAAAGGAAGATCTATTAAAAATTAGTCATTAGCACTCACAGTCTTCTAGAGGAAGATCTATCACAATCTTCTAGAGGAAGATCTATAGCAAACCATTATTCCTGCTTGAAAATGGCCTGTACAAGGCGCCTTCCAGAAGTAGAATGGAGTAAGTCATTGGTCTCGCCTAAAAACGGCCTGGCCAAAGCACTGAACAGCCTTCAGTATCGCCTATAAGGCCTAATTGAAGCACCTCCTAGAGGGTGGTCGGGTAATTCTTTAGTTCTGCTTAAGATAGCTAACCAAATGCATCGGATGAAATCAATCGAATCAATCACACTCTATCCAAAAGAATGGATCAAAATAATCTTCTAAAGGAAGACCTGTCAAAATGAGCCATTAGCGCTTCAAGGCAAAAGCAATCTTCTAGGGGAAGATCGATTAAACATGAGCCATTGTGCTTCAAAGCGCAGATAAAGCGATCTTCAAATTTCCAAATAAATTTTTGGTCTTATGTTCATATTATGCCAGAATGGTTTTCTAGTCTTCTATTCTGACTATAATTGCTAGAGCGATTTTCTAGTCTTCTATTACTATTGTCAGATTTGTTTTCTGGTCGTCTATTATTATTACCAGATAATTTTCTGGTCTTCTATTCAGAAATTATTAACGCCAGATGGTTTTTCTGGTCTTCTATAAGATGAATTTTCTAGTCTTCTATTCTCATCATTGCCGGGAAAATTTTCCAACCTTCTATTATTTCCAGATGACTTTTTGGTCATTTATTCAGAATATTATTATTATTGTTAGAGAGATTTTCTGTCTATTATTCATAATACTCTTATAAAAGTTTTATTCCTCCCTTCCATGGTATTATCAGATAACTTTCTGCTTGTCTATTCAGGGAATTGCAATTATTACTTGGTCTCCTAGTTTTCAATATATAGAGTCGACGATGCCAAATAATTTTTTAGTCTTTCCTTTATAAGATGTTATTATCGGATAGTTGTCTGGGATTTTCTTTAGGAAATTATTGTCATTGGTTAATTTACGAAGATCCTACTTGAGCAAAGTTATCTTTAGATAAATTGAATCTCTTAAAGCAAATTTATAATCTTAGCTTATATGGAGAATATGAAGAATTCTCAACCCAAATGAACATATGTTAGTTCATAGCTCTATTAAATCCTAAAGGGATTTTGCAAAGATTTTAAATCTAAAATTAATGATGAAAATTATCCCTTACTTTGTACGTTATAGGAAAACAAAATCAGAAAGAAAGCCTTGTAAAGAACTGAAGAAAAAAAAGAATTCTTAGTTTTACGTTGAAGTGTAAAAAACTTCTTTTATACAAGGAGGGGGGGGGGCAAATGTCATCCACATATTTTCTAAAGGATATAAGCAAAGAAATTCATACCGAATCCTTACAACATAATGTCGAAGAACAGGAAACAAACAAGAGGTATGGAACAATTTGAAGATGCGGCATCTTATCATGATAAAGGGATGCCGAATGGCAACATGCCTTAGGCCATCAGTATAATAAGAGATGTCATATTATCAATGCTGCACTTCATCCGTATTATACTCCTACTGATATCGCACTTCGTCCATGCTGCACTTAATTAATCCCGCATTGATTCCATGCCACATTCCACCAATGAAGAATGTCACCCATGCCGCGCTTTATCAATGCCGTGCCTTATCAATGCCATACCTCTTCTCAACGATGCCGCATCTCATCGATGCCGCATCTCTTGGATGCCACATCTCATGGATGCCGCATCTCATCAATACTGCATCTCTTCTCATTGGTGCCACATGTCTTCTTATTGATGCCACAGTTAATCAAGAGCAAAATATGTTTCTTCCCAATCGTCCATTACCCGAAACCATACCCCATACTCATCTATCAAAACTTTGACCACCATTATTTCTTGGTTATGATCAATATTCGATGCCTGGATACTACTAGTCCACTCTCCTCGTGCTCACCTATGCTGTTGCCAGGTCCGGTACCCATTAGAGCCATCACCACCATTATGCGTCACCTTAGGGTTTATGTGCCCAAATTAGCCTATTTCCAGTGGCTATGACCTTGATGGAGTCTCTGATCACCACTACCCAACTCTGCTTGGTGACCTCTACAATTCCATCACTTCAGTTTTACAAACTGGTAACTGAATTGCAAACTCCTAAATTGGCATTTCGAGTTTTGCTGCCAGCCTTTTTGACTGTGATATCCGATCGAATTGAGAATCATTTTCAAAAACTAACACTTGCCATTGATTCCCCCTTGAGGGAGTCAAAATGATATGTAATTCAATAGGTGTCGAACATTTTAAGTTTTGAAATAATTTTTAATTATCAAGAATCATCCACCATTAAAATGAGATTAAGAGAGATTTTAGGATTAGAAAAGATAGACAGATGTGATGATTGCTCATTGGGGTTTCTTAACATCATTTATACAAGCACTGAGGCGGGTTCATTTATGTGTAATCGTTTGGCCTAAAAGTGGCTAGATGCTCTATTTCAACACTGTAATGCCTTACTTTGCAATGATTATAAATACAACATCCAACTCATCCTTTTATTATAAATCTACTTTTGAATAATTTAATAATAACAATGTTAAATTTTCGGATCGTGGCGATGTTTGTAGCCGCAGCTGGCTTTGGAAATGCCTTCTTAAATTGAGAATAACCATCCTTCCTTTTTTCAAGTACAATATATATTCTTCTGCTAACCTTTTATTGACATAATCCATGTGTAGATTCAATTTTTATCCTTGATATCCTTCTCGCTTATGGTGAAACAAAACCTCTGGCATTCTTAATGGTAGTTTGGTTAAGAACTATATTCATTATGGGTACATTATGCTTCCCTATTCCAGTTATACCACTATCATAAACTTACGAAACAAAGTAAGGGAATTTCCTTACATTAATCATGACCTTTCCATACTCTGGATAAAATTTAAAACTTCTCATTGCATAAAGAATGTTCATACTTCTTGAATGCAAGATAAATTTGACTAATGCTTCCCATGGAACAATCAAATTTGGAGTAAATATAGTACAACATAAGACAACTTGTACCTATGGAAAATTCTATGTCTAGGGTTTTTTTACAGCATGTTTATCGTTCCTTCTGTAACAATCGTGTAGAAACCAAAAACCACCTCTTCTTTGAATATGCTATCACCTATGATTTATGGTCTAGAATTTTAATATTGTATGGATAGTCTAAGCCTAAAAATAATTCCTAATATGGATGGTTTTCAATATTCAAATGAACTAGACTACAGAGTTTCTCGAATAGAATTTTAATTATAATTCTGAAGAAATTTGCTTATATTGTTCAGCATGAACGAAATGAAAGGATTTTCTCCTTAAAATTATCTACTTCTGAGCAGTTCTTCAATTCTATTAATGCATCAAGCGGTCCAGGATATTCTTAGATGAAATAGAGAGTTAAATATTTCTTTGTTATGTTGTATTTTGCCTGATATTATGTTCTTTTTAGATGGCCCTTGGATTTTTTGGGCATGTTTCCTTTGTTTTGGTTTTCTTCCTTTCACATTGTACTTTTTTTCCATTTTTCATATATCTAGTAGGGAACTGACAACCTTGGTTGCCTTTCAAAAAAATACGAATAAATTATATAATATTGATTTTTGAACCTTATACAAGTTAAATAACAAGTACAAATGAAATTTAATGTTTATTTTAGTATATAAATAAGTTATAATATTAGAAAGTACAAAAATGGTGGTTTGATGTAATTTAAAGATGTACATATCATATATACATAAAAATATAGTTTTTAGGTATATAAAATGTTGATAGGTGATTCCATAGATTAACGATAATCTATTTCGAATTTAGTAATATTTTTAAATATTACAAATGAATTTTGAAGTTAAGTGATTATTTAAAATGGTATACGGTTGATTTATATATAAATATAAATTATGAGGTAAATATATATGAATTTGGCATGAACTATGTGATAAATAGAAGTAAATGATCTGGAAACAATATCAAAATGTTTGAGTTTGAAATGGTAACCAACAAGATTAAGATCATAGAAGAAAAAGAAGAATGCTCAGCAAATAGCCTACAGGCTACAACCGGTCATCTGGTTTGACATATTAGGATCCAGGTCGAACCTGGACCCACTAGGGTATACATAGAAAGGTACGCATTTCAGGTTTGGGTTCCAATGTTTTTATTGAATTGGGGTAGATCTTTTGTAATGATGTTTATCGATATATTGATGATATTGGTCTTGTTATATATTTGACTTTGTTTGTTAACCAATATTGATTATCATGGTGACACGATCAATCTGTTAAGATGAGGTCCATGTAGATGTATGAAAAGAGTTCATGGGTAGTGTATGGAATTTGATTCCATGGCAAAGATATGTGTTAATGCAATAGGTGTGAATGTGGCATATATATGCGGGTGAGATCGTATCATTGCCCATAAATTATCGTTTGGTTGAATCATGGCCCACTTTTCGAGTGTCAACATATATGTAGTATTGTTCTGCTAACTTGGTTGTTGCATATGAAATTGGTTAAGTTATGATGTTATATATCATAAATGATCATAAGGTTTTATGGGTATAATTATTATGCGACAAAATAGATTTGTTACACTCACTCGGACTGTTGTCTAACCCTTCTCTTTATTCATTTTTTTGTGTATATCAATTTTAGGTTGATGGAGTTTAGACTTGCTAGACAAGTGACGTTAAATATGCAAAAGCATCAATGTTGTTTGTATTCACATATATTAGATATAAATATACATCTAGCGTTGATTTGGGTTGATTGTACAGTCATGATTGTATAGTTGGATTTGATTTGTATATAATATATAATATGTATATTTGTCCCCTTCCATTGTGAGTTCAGGAAGGTTTAGTTAGAATCTATAGTTTGTTCTTTATATCTTAACCTAATAACTCGATGTTTTTGACTTACGGAGTTTGCCCATCATTATTGCATTAAATCCAAGGGTCGAAAATTTTGGGTTGTTATAACCCTCAAGCCATAGAATATCTAATGTAATGTTTATATTATCTATAGAAGTAAGAATATTTAGTTAACTTTATTAAGCGCCCTCAAGGGTTATAGAACTCCCTTTAGTATATTAAAAAATGATAGGTTTAAAGTACCTAATATATGTCGTGACCTACTGAGCACCCTAAAGTTCATGAAGATAATTAGAAACATAGTTTAAAGTATGTTAGGAGTTATATATGAGATACAATTAGTAAAGAATTATTAATATTTATGGGGACTATAATTTGTTAAACACCCTCAAGGTTGTAGTAACATGATAAACAGAATTTAGTGGGAAACTTAGATAAATATTATAAACCAATCTAATAAGTACAAGAACATATCTAATGCTATTTAATATACTTTGATGAATTTGCGTGGGTCAAATCGTAATTATAAAGCTATTTTGTGAAAAGAACACACTAATCGGATCAAACTATAAAGATTAGCTAAGAAACGTTAAGAAATCACTCACGTATGAAAAGCTCTAGTATGTTGTGGCTAACAAGCCATTAGCTAAACCCAATAATGATGTCACGCGCGAAAAAATTAAGGCTTATGAATATTGGTCAATGGACTATGAACTTGAACACTGCTATGTATAATTGACTATAAGCATCGAACTCGAAAGACAACAAGACAACAAGAATATTTAAGAAATATTCAAGTAGCTACAAAATTTGTTAGGTGAACACTCCTGTATTGCAAGGTACAAGATCTCATGGAAACTGTTCAATTTGAGGATGAAAAAAGGACCTTAGTCAAGGATTATGTACTTAATATGATTAGGTACATTAAAAAGTTGGCTGAACTAGGAAATATGATTGACAGCGAGCTTCAAACTAACTTGATTCTAGAATCGCCAATTCCGTAGTTCGATCCATTCACACAGAACTTTGGTATGAACTTGTTGAAGTGTACTATCATAGACCTCCTTTATACGTTAAGGATGGCCGAGAGTGTAACACCCCATAAATTGAACATAGTCAATTAAAAAGAAAAAAATTATTAAAGCAAAAAATGGA
The DNA here is from genome assembly GCA_030765085.1 of Allium cepa. Lineage (NCBI taxonomy): Eukaryota > Viridiplantae > Streptophyta > Magnoliopsida > Asparagales > Amaryllidaceae > Allium > Allium cepa. Next base: position 1,046,088,270 of record CM060929.1, read on the forward strand.
ATTTTCACGAATGCTAGAATTTAGCTACAAAACTTGCACTATTACATTCATAGAAAATTTCTGATCAACTTTCATATATAAAGTTTTACAATCGGAGTTCAAATGGAAAAATTATTAAAGTTTGAAGTTTTCGGATCGAAAACAATTCAGATTAAATTAAGAGAGTAAATGTTAATAGCTTAGCATTACGACGGATGTTAAATATGTGCACTTGATCAAATTAAATCTAATTAGCAAAGCATGTAAGTAAATAAATTGAGCATGGAAGTAAATAAATATTAATATGTTGGCGTTAAATTAAATGTCAAATGTTATCAAAAAGATTATATGGAATTAAATTGGATTAAATATAATACACAAGGAAATAAATGATAATAAATTAACGGTAAACTAATACTTGACCTCTAATTAAATTTAAGTTAACGTTAATGCTAATAACAGGTGGAATAAAATTAGTCGTATAGGCAAATAAGGAAAAAATAAAACCCTAACGTACAAACAAGCGATCGGTGGACCCTTTATTAGGACCGATCGAATGCTAGTGGTCAATCGGTAGTGGTATAACTATCAACCAGTGATAGGCGAGAGTAAACCTAGGACGAATGATTCAGATTTAATAAATTAAAATCTAATGGATGAAATTGATTTGTGTGGCTATAAATATAGGTCTAGTTTCTCATAGATTTTCTCATATTTTCTGAATCAAATAGAAAAGCTTTACCATTTTCTTTTCTCCACAAATTCTATGAAATATAGAAATTATAAAATAGTATACATACATGCATACATTTATATATCTCTACTATTAACCAAGAGAATTCAATGAATATGATTTCCATGGTGACCTTTTGAAATTCTGAAACTCATCCATCAACGGAATCTAACCACTGGTTTGTAGCCTCCACCACCTCTTCTACTCAACTACCTATTATTGGAATTTTACTACCAATTTTTAAGTGACACTACTAACAAAACAACTAGAAATAAAAGTGTCGTGACTAACAAAACATTTACAACATACATCCGTCCACTCATTTTTTATATTAAGTAAAATGTAAATATCTCTACCTATTAGTTGCATATACATGCAGTTTATATATATACATATCTGTTTGTATGTGCGTTTAATTCAAATCTCTTCTCAAATATATACGTCTCATAAATATGTATACGCTTTAATACATATTTTGACAGAAGAAAATGGATTCAAATAAGAAGAATGATTTAGATATAGAGATTTGGAAGCTTAAAGTTGTGTGGGGAATTGTATATTTATGTAGTATTGGATTTATATCATTGTAAATCTATTCCTTTTATGCCTAAATATAATTTTTGAAATTATAGACATAAATATATACATGTAATGTGTCACGACATGCCCTTTCGACCCTCGAAATATCGAAAAAAATATGCTTATTGTATAACATGTTGAACGATCAAGTGCCGAAAAGACAGATTGTTGAGGGAAAAGAAAGTAGGTAGAAGAAGAAAAATCTACAAACAAAAACTCATAGGTGACTGAACAAAATATAGTATGAATTGTACTTTACACAAATCAAAAACTGTAATATACATATCTCACATCAGAGTACATAAATCAATAATTACCAGCCTGAATAATTATAATAACCCGCCCTTACAATTGCTGGTAATTTCAAACAAAACACTTTAGCAGAATAAAAACAAGTACGAGAATACGTCTCAATCTCCAGCTCATCTCCTGCTCCATAGCATCCTAACCTAAACCTGAAATACTCGGTCTGACTCGAGCATTATAATAAAATAACACTCAAGACAGTCTGGAAAACCAACGTGAGAAAACACACTTAATTTTGAATTATTAAAGTTATCAAAAACCTTTGAAAATCAAAGGTATCTCGTAAGACCACGCCACATATAAACACGATGGGTTTTTTACCTTACAATAACCAAAATATTTCATATCAAAAATCCTCTGATATTATAATAGTGTCTAAGAACAATTACTTATTCAAATAGATGAAATGCTTGAATCTCACATTCCAGCATAATTGGGCACAATCAAAGCCATACAACACTTATCGGAGAATGATTCCATCCGAATGAAGAGGTATTAGGGTACCACCTGTCAAGGTACACGTCTTGAACAGCGTACCGAGGACCACGCAGGGATCCTCTACTACACAAGACCGATCTACCCCTAATGTGATATCCCGGAAATTTTACCAATATCAATTTAATAATCCATATTTAAAATTAAATTGATTTGATAAAATTTGAATAAAATTTACTTGATTTAATAATCCAGTTAAATAAATGTTTAATTGATGAATTTTATCTTTTAAAAGCTAATAATTGTTTTCCTATTTATAATGTATGTATATATATTTATATATATATTGTGAATAAATAAGTTTTGAGGTGAAGTTAAATTAAAAAATAAAATCTTGTTTTTAAATTATAATATTCATTTGATAATTTGAAGATTATTATTTTATTTAATAAATAACTAATTGGTTTAAAATACTTAAAGTAATTGTTTTAAATTGTATAATTGTATTTTAAATATAGTTTAAATTTTTATAAGATAAATAAAAGTTTATTTTATTTGTTTTGAAATATAGCTTAATAATTATAATTTGGAATTATTTAGAAATTTCAAATACCATTTAAACATTAAACATTAATGTATATAATTAAGATAAATAAGACATGTAACTTATGATTTCTTTTATAAATGATTTAAAATTAATAAATATGTTATTTTCTAATAATAAATGTATAAATGTAGATATGTTTTAAAAGACAAAATTATTATTGTCAAATTAAATATGTTAATATAAATTAGTTTTAAAATTGGATTTTAAATGTATAAATAGCATTTGAATTTGAATTCATTTTGAAATCCAAATTAATAAATTTATCTATGAATCTTGTAAATAAGTTTTCACTTTTATATAAATTGTTTTATTTCATTAAAGAGAAATACATATACATTAGTTTATGAAACTACTTTATACGTGTTTAATAAATAAAAAGATTTCAATTACCTTTAAAATAAATGAAAACAAATAAATTAAATATACTTAAGACACATGTTATTAAATAAGTTGTGTTTATGACAAGTGTTATCTCTTTTTACAAGTGTCTTTTATTTTGATTTTCTTTTATTTTTTTTTAAAAATCATTCACACTTATATAAAACATGTTTTTTCTTCATCCTCATTTTTCTTCTAATGTTCATTTTTTTTTCTAAGATAAGAAAAACTTTCTAGCTGAAACAAACTAGTTTCTAAAACTCTTCAAAAACCAGATTTTTAAATTGCAATGCAACCCTCCCTCAAAATCAAATCTGTAACCATATTCCTCAAAACAAAATCTAGAAATTCTTTTTAAACCAAAATCCGAAGTTCCTTTCATATTCATCAACTTGAAATCAAGCCTGCACCAGAAATTCATTTCAAAAGCAAAACCTGCAATTTCATTCAAAAAGAAAATTTTAAGCCTTTGCATTTCAACCTGGAAATCAAACCTGAAATTTCCTTTCCTCTGTAAAACCATTTTCAAAAGAAAATAATATGGGCTCTGTATTTTTTTGAAATCTGGGAATCAAGTATGTCTGCATGCAAGTGCTAACAACTAGTTCAAAGTTCAAATGGCCTTCAAGCCTGCATACAAGTTTTTAACAGCAAGCTACTCAAGTTTTATCAAAGATTCAAAGAAGTAAAGTTTTCTCTGGAAAATCTGTGCTCTGCTTCATCACAGTATCCAGGTGAGTAACTTTTTTTTTGAAATCTAAATATAAACTGTTGCTTAAATAGGCATGTTTGTGTATGCTATTTGGATTGAATGTTGATGTGTTTGCTGTGCATATGATTTTTAAATATATCGCTGAATATATGCATATAAATGATTGCATGTATGTGACTGTGCTCTTATGATTCTAGTTCCAGATTCTTATACATATAAATTAAAACAAAATCCTCTTGTTCTTGTTTAAATTTTGTTAGGGATTAAGTTCTGAAGCAAATGTGTAAATTATAACATAGTTTAGTTCAGAAATGTATTTAAGTAAAATAAAGTTGGGTAATGTCTCTGTAAACTGTAAAACTTCAGAGTATGTTAAATAAAGATGCAACTCAAACATTAAAATTTTTAAATACAGTGTTATAATCTGGAAACTTAAACAAAATAATGATTTTTAAAAATAAATTCATATTGTTTAGTTAAGGATTGAGTCTGCAGTACCCATTTGAACTGAAATTGGGTTTTGGCCAATCTTTGATGACCAAGTTGATTTGAGTGTTTGGGGTTTTTGGTGGAGGTAGAGTAGTGATCAGGGAGTGGGGCAAAAATGTCAGGAAGATGAAAAGTGTGCGGTGGAGGCGAAGGGAGGGTGACGAAGTCTATAAACCTAATTTTAACTGGTCTGGTAAATTTTGATCATCTCGAAGTCAAGAAACGATCGAGTGCAGTAATTCTTGGGGTAATGGGGGTTTGAGTGTTGAAGAAGAGGTGGACGAAATTCCAACGCCTCCGGTGACCGGAGGAGCAAGGATGAGGAAGGTTTTCGGTTTGGTGGATGTTGACTGTTGTTTCCTGATTCTGTTCATGGTGTTCAATTTCGATCTCGTGATGCTAGTATGGTTGTAATGGTTGTAATGGGTTTTAGGGTTGGTCGTCGACTTGTTCGACGCATTGGTGGAGGCCGGAGATGGCCAGAGCCCCGTGCATATGCACGGTGGGGTGGTGTATCCAGGGGGAAAGTTTGGGTTTGCTTTGTTTGTTTTACTCGGGTTAACTCGAGTTTTGCTCGAAGATAGCCTGTGGTTTACTCGAAGTAAACTGAAGAGTGGCTCGGGTTGCTTTCTGAAATTACAGGTTTTTGAAACCTGTAGTTTTAATTTAAAGATTTGTTTTAAAATCTTAATGCAGGGTTTGAAACAGAATTTAAGCCAAATTTAAAATTTGAATTTCAAATGAGATTTGAATCCAGGTTTGAAATTTTAAATTTAAACTTTGAAACAAAAATGTTTAAACAACTTCAAAGAGTTTAAATATTTTAATTTTGAATAAAGCTTTAAATTTAGGTAGAGATTCAAACATGAGTTTAAATCTGAAAATTAAATTCCAATTTGAAACAAGGGTTTGAAAATAAAGGAAGTTTTAAGCAATTTTAAATGTTTTTGGATGTTGAAACACATTTAAATATGATTTGTAATTTGAAATGAATTTGGTACTTTAAATTTCTTATAACTTCTTTTACAAAATAAGAAAATCTTTAGTATAAAGTTTTAAAAGATTTTAAAATGTTTTTAAAACTTTGTTAAAGTTAAGTTTGATTTCTTTTTAAATTTAAATTTAAAAATGTAATTTGAAAACAATTTTAAGTTAAGTTGTTTAAAATTACTTTATTAATGATAAAGTAATCATGAATAAGAAATGTTTTATCTTTAAAAAAAAGTAAATTTAAGATTTAATGATATTTGTTTCATTAAATTAGTAAGGTAATTTAAATAATGTAATTAATTAATTTGTTTAATAAATTAAAGATTTGAAATAAATTAATTTAGGATAATTAAATTTGTAATTAATATTAATTAATTTAGGTTAATTATTTAAGAAAGATAATTAAGAATTTCTTAATAGGTTAATGAAGATCATTAACTTGTGATTATTTATTAATTAATTAATGTAATAAATTTTGATAATTAATTGGATTAATTAATTAGAATATCAATTATAAAACTTAATTTTAGTATGATTATTTTATGGAAACAATTAAAGGTATTAATCACTCATTGTAATTAATTTATTAATTGGATTAATTTAAATTAATTAATTAAATTTAAATAATTTAGAACAATCATTTGATTGATAAGTAATCAATGAAGTATAATTACTTAAAGAAGTAATTAAGATAAGTAAATTACTGGAGGTAATTAATTAAAGTAGTGAAGAGTTTTGGAATTAATTACTTTGTGTAATTAATATGAAAGGTAATTTATTTGTGAAGTAATTAATAATTAATTACTTAGTGTAATTAATTTAAGCATTGATTAAGTCATTTGAAATAATTAAGTGATGTAACTAATTAAAGGTAATTAATTACAAATGAGATTAATCAAGGATGATTAATAAATAAAATTTATTATTAAATATAATTAATTTAGGAGTGATTAAGAAAGTAATTAAGGTTAGTTAATTACGAGATGTAATTAATCAAGAATGATTAATAATTATGGTTTAATTAAGGTTAATTACTTAATGTAATTAATTTAAATAATAATTAATTTAAATGTAATTAAGGATCATTAATTAATATAATTAATGATGCAATTAAGTATTAATTAATTAGGATTAATTAATCTGTGATGAGTGATTAAGGAAGTAATTAATTATGTAATTAATTAATTAATGAAGTAATTAAAAGTTAATTACTAATTTTGGTTAAGGATAATTAATTTGTAAAATTATTTAAAGATAATTACTTGAATGTAATTAAGGGATAATTAATCAAGAGTGATTAATTAAGGTAATTAATTCGAGGATAATTGATTGATTGATTTGTAATCAGTTAAGGGTCAAGTAAGCAAGTTTTAAATGGTGAAGTAATTAATTTAATTCATTTTAAATTAATTAAAGAATAAGTAATTAATTTAATTCATTTTAAATTAATTAGAGATAGAAGTAATTAATTTAATTCATTTTAAATTAATTATAGATGGTGTGATGATAGATCTTTGCTTATGAATGGATGATATGATTTACCCTGAATAGTTTGAATCTCAGACATGAGATAACTAGTATTGTGTGATATGGATGTATTGGTTGCAATGTGATGGTGATATGAGTTATCTATGGATGATGATAATGTAGATTATCAAGTTATGATGACAATATAGATTACTTGCTTATGATAATATTGTTGATTATCTATTATGATGATGTGAAGTATCTATCTGTGTGTATATAGATAGTTTAAATTGAATTGTTTTAAACTTAAAACAACTTGGACCTAAAAGACACACTTTGGATTTCGATGAGACCGGGATCGGGTTTCCATATTTGGAATCCGAAAACCACATCGATTCCAATTAACGTTAGGTCGTGAATCTAAGTGGAGCAAGTGAAGACTCGAGGTGTAAGGGCTATACGTCAGTATAACTCCGTGGGTGATTTCGTAATGAGTTTGACGGAATAGTGCTTATAGATTTGAGATGGTGAATCAGAGTGCAAGGGCTATGGTCGTTGACTCTGAGGGTGATTCCAATAATGAGTGCAACGATATAGTGCCTTTGGTTTCGTTCGAACCCGGAACGAACTTGTATGGATTGAATGCTTTCAGCACATCGTCAGGCGGACGATGAGCATTCTAAGATTTGATGTCCTATAAAGGTAATCGTAACCTCAAGCCTCATCAACCGGGAATGGCTAAAACAGGTGAGGTGCAGCAAGGCTTCGTGGGTAGCTCCCACTTGAGAGCAAGATTTACCCCTGTCTAGAAGTCCCTTTATATTCGGCTGTGTGGGGCAGTGGTTCGCGACAACTGCCGGGGTTGTCTTGTTCGGAACTATTCAGTAAGGAATGGATCCGGCCTTGTGTTGCAGGGGAGTTAGGGTGGCTCCTCAGTACGGTGATCTAGGCCACGTACTGTAACGGGTGGTACCCCAGTAGCCCTGCCATTGTATGGAATCCAAAATCCAATAAGTGCCAACGGTTTTGATTGTATTACCCACTTTTATGGCTAGTAGCTGGAATTTAATCATGTAACAATTTTGGCTATTTCATATTTACTTGAAAACCCTAGACACTATTATAATATCATCGGATTTCCTATCAAATGCTTTGGTTAGCGTAAGGTAAAAACTTTTCCATGTTTATCTGTGGGAAGTCTTACGTGATACCTTTCTTTTTAAAAGGTTTTTCAAAAGTTAAGCAACTTTAACCTGTTACTCACACCAGACCCATGTCTGACCCGAAGTTTATTTTTGTTTTTCATAAACTCTTGGGTACTCAAATTTTTACGAGTAGCCAAGGGATTCAGGTTAGGATTCGGGTTAGCTTTGACGAATTATGGAGGAGCAAATGGAGCAGGAGACTTCTGCGTTGTAGCTATATAGTAGTCCACTGTGTTTGGTATCTCTGAGTTATTTGTGATGCTGTATTATGTTGTAAATACTAGACAGGTGTTTTTAACTGTCTAGTATGCGTTGTATTATCCGTGTACTCTGATAGTGGTTGTAAACTATGTAAATATTTTATGTTATTAATATAATTTATTCGTTCCGCTGTTTAGATTCTGATGTGTTGTTTTCTTCTTTCTTCTCTTTCTTTCTATTCTCTATCCCTTTCTTTCTTATTAGCGATGCAATTTCTAGAGATAGGAAGTTGGGTCGTTACAGTGGTATCAGAGCATTAGGTTGAGTGAATGCCTAGGCTCTGGAGTGGTGTCTATCTTAAGAGAGCGTATTTGTAGTTTTGATATATATCTATATATATATTTATTATTTCTACCTATCTGTTGGGTTACCTGTTCAGGTTTTCCAATATAAGTTATAAAGGTAGATAAGGTAGTGGTGTGTGTAACACAACTACCATTGGTTGGAGTTTGAATGTTTGAGGTTGGAAGAGTATTTGTCGAGACTGTAGACCTAATACCGTCTCGAGTGAGTTGTGCAGTGGTGTAGAGATTTCATCGATCTCTGAAGGTAACCTGTAAAGGGTCAGAGTTCATCTTTGAAGATGGATGAGTTGAGTTTGGATCTGTTGGTTGGCAGAAGTGTGTGATGGTATTTTGATACCTCAGGAATTGGTAGCTGCGTGATGAGATGCAGTAAATATGGATATTTCCAAAGATGTTTTTCTTTGGAACAAGTTTTGGGAAGTGTGTCTGCTTCGGTGTTGTGGCTGGGTTCAGCAGGATGTGGTGGTTGGCCTTGAGGGCCGAGTTTCTTGAAGAACTTCAGCTAAGGAAGTTTTGGCATTGGTGTCAGCAGTGCAACTCGGAGTGTCTGTGTTGACAGGAGTTTTCTAGCTGAGTAGATTCTGAAGGTGGAGTTCAGAGTCATCAGAGTGGACCCAATACTTTATTGGATTGGCTAATTAAGAGTAAGCTGTTTTGTTTGGTAAAGAGAGAACAGTTTTGTTTGGAACCGATCTCTATTGATCGCAAAAGTGACTTGCGATAGTTTGAGTATTCTTTTGAGGTATTGAAGAATTTTTGGTTGTCTTTTGAGAAGTCGGAGGTTTGTCCGCATCTGGAGATTGAGTTTTCTTATCGACCGGATTCCAGGAGTACTACCAATGGATCAGCTAGTAGAAGGATGGTTTCTCGAGATAGGTTTGATGAGGCAGCTCAGGATTGGTGAAACATCTGAGTTTTCTTGGATATGTTGAGCCATATTTCTGGGAAGTGATGTCCAGTTTGTGCTCATATTCTTCATCGGCAGTGTCTTCTGTGCCAGATCAGAGTTGTGCAGCGGAAGCAGTTTGGGAATGTTTCTGTTTTGTCTTTTTCGGATAGAAGAAGTGAGTTTGTTCTTCTGATGTTTGAAGAGTGGAGTTGGTAATCTTGGTCTTGTTTGATCTTGAGAAGATCGTTGTGTTGGATTGTTTTTGGTCTAGATTGTTTCTAGAGGAATCAGCAAGAGTTGAGCTGATCAGTTTGGATTTAGGCAGCCCGGGATCGTCAGGAGAGTTTTGGAAGATAAAAGACGAAGGAATTTGGATTCCGGAGTCGGTGTTTTGTTTTGGATCTCTTCTGTGTTTTGGTTGGATTGGTGTTTGGTTTTCAAGAGTTAAATTGCCAGTTTGGATAATTGGATTGATGAGATTCACGTATCTCTGAGGGAGTACGTGTATGAGTTATCTCTGGAAGTGGAACCAGCTGTTCAAGAAGGTTTAGTAGTTGAGTCAGAATCGTCTGTAGTCTGATATATTGTCTAGTTCTATAGATCTAGATGAGTATAAGCTCTGTAGCTTCGTAGTTTAGATTGTTTGGATTCTGTATGGCGAGTATCCCGGTATATATATATACTTGGGGAAACTCGTGGGGATTCATCCAGAATTTATCTAGATAATTAAATTTGTTTGATTAGATAAATTGGTTGCTATGGTTGTTAGCATATGATTGATGCATGTTTGTGATTTAAAATTTAAAATTTTAAATGGGTTATTAAATTACTTTTGCTTTTAAATTTCGGGGACCAAATTCTTTTAAGGGGGAAAGAATGTGATATCCCGGAAATTTTAGCAATATTAATTTAATAATCTATATTTAAAATTAAATTGATTTGATAAAATTTTAATAAAATTTACTTGATTTAATAATCCAATTAAATAAATGTGTAATTGATGAATTTTATCTTTTAAAAGCTATTAATTGTTTTCCTATTTATAATGTATGTATATATATTTATATATATATTGTGAATAAATAAGTTTTGAGGTGAAGTTAAATTAAAAAATAAAATCTTGTTTTTAAATTCTAATATTCATTTGATAATTTGAAGATTATTATTTTATTTAATAAATAACTAATTGGTTTAAAATACATAAAGTAATTGTTTTAAATTGTATAATTGTATTTTAAATATAGTTTAAATTTTTATAAGATAAATAAAAGTTTATTTTATTTGTTTTGAAATATAGCTTAATAATTATAATTTGGAGTTATTTAGAAATTTAAAATACCATTTAAACATTAAACATTAATGTATATAATTAAGATAAATAAGACATGTAACTTATGATTTCTTTTATAAATGATTTAAAATTAATAAATATGTTATTTTCTAATAATAAATGTATAAATGTAGATATGTTTTAAAAGACAAAATTATTATTGTCAAATTAAATATGTTAATATAAATTAGTTTTAAAATTGGATTTTAAATGTATAAATAGCATTTGAATTTGAATTCATTTTGAAATCCAAATTAATAAATTTATCTATGAATCTTGTAAATAAGTTTTCACTTTTATGTAAATTGTTTTATTTCATTAAAGAGAAATACATATACATTAGTTTATGAAACTACTTTATATGTGTTTAATAAATAAAAAGATTTCAATTACCTTTAAAATAAATGAAAACAAATAAATTAAATATACTTAAGACACATGTTATTAAACTAAGTTGTGTTTATGACAAGTGTTAACTCTTTTTACAAGTGTCTTTTATTTTGATTTTCTTTTAATTTTTTTTAAAAATCATTCACACTTATATAAAACATGTTTTTTCTTCATCCTCATTTTTCTTCTAATGTTCATTTTTTTTTCTAAGATAAGAAATTTTTTCCAGCTGAAACAAACTAGTTTCTAAAACTCTTCAAAAACCAGATTTTTCAAATGCAATGCAACCCTCCCTCAAAATCAAATCTGTAACCATATTCCTCAAAACAAAATCTGGAAATTCTTTTTAAACCAAAATCTGAAGTTCCTTTCATATTCATCAACTTGAAATCAAGCCTACACCTGAAATTCATTTCAAAAGCAAAACCTGCAATTTCATTCAAAAAGAAAATTTTGAGCCTCTGCATTTCAACCTGGAAATCAAACCTGAAATTTCCTTTCCTCTGTAAAACCATTTTCAAAAGAAAATAAAATGGGCTCTGCATTTTTTTGAAATCTAGGAATCAAGTATGTCTGCATGCAAGTGCTAACAACTAGTTCAAAGTTCAAATGGCCTTCAAGCCTGCATAGAAGTTTTTAACAGCAAGCTACTCAAGTTTTATCAAAGATTCAAAGAAGTAAAGTTTTCTGTGGAAAATCTGTGCTCTGCTTCATCACAGTATTCAGGTGAGTAACTTTTTTTTTTGAAATTTAAATATAACCTGTTGCTTAAATAGGTATGTTTGTGTATGCTATTTGGATTGAATGTTGATGTGTTTGCTGTGCATATGATTTTTAAATATATTGCTGAATATATGCATATAAATGATTGCATGTATGTGACTGTGCTCTTATGATTCTAGTTCCAGATTCTTATACATATAAATTAACACAAAATCCTCTTGTTCTTGTTTAAATTTTGTTAGGGATTAAGTTCTGAAGCAAATGTGTAAATTATAACATAGTTTAGTTCAGAAATTTATTTAAGTAAAATAAAGTTGGGTAATGTCTCTGTAAACTGTAAAACTTCAGAGTATGTTAAATAAAGATGCAACTCAAACATTAAAATTTTTAAATAGAGTGTTATAATCTGGAAACTTAAACAAAATAATGATTTTTAAAACTAAATTCATATTGTTTAGTTACGGATTGAGTCTGCAGTACCCATTTGAACTAAAATTGGGTTTTGGCCAATCTCTGATGACCAAGTTGATTTGAGTGTTTGGGGTTTTTGGTGGAGGTAGAGTAGTGATCAGGGAGTGGGGCATAAATGTCAGGAAGATGAAAAGTGTGCGGTGGAGGCGAAGGGAGGGTGACGAAGTATATAAACCTAATTTTAACTGGTCTGGTAAATTTTGATCATCTCGAAGTCAAGAAACGATCGAGTGCAGTACTTCTTGGGGTAATGGGGGTTTGAGTGTTGAAGAAGAGGTGGACGAAGTTCCAACGCCTCCGGTGACCAGAGGAGCAAGGATGAGGAAGGTTTTCGGTTTGGTGGATGTTGACTGTTGTTTCCTGATTCTGTTCATGGTGTTCAAATTTCGATCTAGTGATGCTAGTATGGTTGTAATGGGTTTTAGGGTTGGTCGTCGACTTGTTCGACGCATTGGTGGAGGCCGGAGATGGCCAGAGCCACCGTGCATATGCACGGTGGGGTGGTGTATCGGGGGGGGGGGGGGAAGTTTGGGTTTTCTGTGTTTGTTTTACTCGGGTTATACTCGAGTTAACTCGAGTTTTGCTCGAAGATATCCTGCGGTTTACTCGAAGTAAACTGAAGAGTGGCTCGGGTTGCTTTCTGAAATTATAGGTTTTTGAAACCTGTAGTTTTAATTTAAAGATTTGTTTTAAAATCTTAATGCAGGGTTTGAAACAAAATTTAAGCCAAATTTAAAATTTGAATTTCAAATGAGATTTGAATCCAGGTTTGAAATTTTAAATTTAAACTTTGAAACAAAAATGTTTAAACAACTTCAAAGAGTTTAAATATTTTAATTTTGAATAAAGCTTTAAATTTAGGTAGAGATTCAAACATGAGTTTAAATCTGAAAATCAAATTCCAATTTGAAACAAGGGTTTGAAAATAAAGGAAGTTTTAAGCAAATTTAAATGTTTTTGGATGTTGAAACACATTTAAATATGATTTGTAATTTAAATGAATTTGGGACTTAAATTTCTTATAACTTCTTTTACAAAATAAGAAAATCTTTAGTATAAAGTTTTAAAATGTTTTTAAAACTTTGTTAAAGTTAAGTTTGATTTCTTTTTAAACTTAAATTTAAAAATGTAATTTGAAAACAATTTTAAGTAAGTTGTTTAAAATTACTTTATTAATGATAAAGTAATCATGAATAAGAAATGTTTTATCTTTAAAAAACAGTAAATTTAAGATTTAATGATATTTGTTTCATTAAATTAGTAAGGTAATTTAAATAATGTAATTAATTAATTTGTTTAATAAATTAAAGATTTGAAATAAATTAATTTAGGATAATTAAATTTGTAATTAATATTAATTAATTTAGCTAAATTATTTAAGAAAGATAATTAAGAATTTTTTAATAAGTTAATGAAGGTCATTAACTTGTGATTATTTATTAATTAATTAATGTAATTAATTTTGGTAATTAATTGGATTAATTAATTAGAATAATCAATTATAAAACTTAATTTAAGTATGGTTATTTTATGGAAACAATTAAAGGTATTAATTACTGATTGTAATTAATTTATTAATTGGATTAATTTAAATTAATTAATTAAGTTTAATTAATTTAGAACAATCATTTGATTGATAAGTAATCAATGAAGTATAATTACGTAAAGAAGTAATTAAGATAAGTAAATTACTGGAGGTAATTAATTAAAGTAGTGAAGAGTTTTGGAATTAATTACTTTGTGTAATTAATATGAAAGGTAACTTCTTTGTGAAGTAATTAGTAATTAATTTCTTAGTGTAATTAATTTAAGCATTGATTAAGTCATTTGAAATAATTAAGTGATGTAATTAACTAAAGGTAATTAATTACAAATGAGATGAATCAAGGATGATTAATAAATAAAATTTATTATTAAATATAATTAATTTAGGAGTGATTAAGAAAGTAATTAAGGTTAGTTAATTACTAGATGTAATTAATCAAGAATGATTAATAATTGTGGTTTAATTAAGGTTAATTACTTAATGTAATTAATTTAAATGTAATTAAGGATCATTAATTAATATAATTAATGATGTAATTAAGGATTAATTAATTAGGATTAATTAATCTATGATAAGTGATTAAGGAAGTAATTAATTAATGTAATTAATTAATTAATGAAGTAATTAAAGGTTAATTACTAATTTTGGTTAAGGATAATTAATTTGTAAAATTAATTAAAGATAATTACTTGAATGTAATTAAGGGATAATTAATCAAGAGTGATTAATTATGGTAATTAATTTGAGGATAATTGATTGATTGATTTGTAATCAGTTAAGGGTTAAGTAAGCAAGTTTTAAATGGTGAAGTAATTAATTTAATTCATTTTAAATTAATTAAAGAATAAGTAATTAATTTAATTCATTTTAAATTAATTAGAGATAGAAGTAATTAATTTAATTCATTTTAAATTAATTATAGATGGTGTGATGATAGATCTTTGCTTATGAATGGACGATATGGTTTACCCTGAATAGTTTGAATCTCAGACATGAGATAACTAGTATTGTGTGATATGGATCTATTGGTTGCATTGTGATGGTGATATGAGTTATCTATGGATGATGGTAATGTAGATTATCAAGTTATGATGATAATATAGATTACTTGCTTATGATAATATTGTTGATTATCTATTATGATGATGTGAAGTATCTATCTGTGTGTTTATAGATAGTTTAAATTGAATTGTTTTAAATTTAAAACAACTTGGACCTAAAAGACACGCTTTGGATTTCGATGAGACCAGGATCGGGTTTCCATATTTGGAATCCGAAAACCACATCGATTCCAATTAACGTTAGGTCGTGAATCTAAGTGGAGCAAGTGAAGACTCGAGGTGTAAGGGCTATACGTCAGTATAACTCTGTGGGTGATTCCGTAATGAGTTTGACAGAATAGTGCTTATAGATTCGAGATGGTGAATCAGAGTGCAAGGGCTATGGTCGTTGACTCTGAGGGTGATTCCAATAATGAGTGCAACGAGATAGTGCCTTCGGTTTCGTTCGAACCCGGAACAAACTTGTATGGATTGAATGCTTTCAACACATCGTCAGGCGGACGATGAGCATTCTAAGATTTGATGTCCTATAAAGGTAATCGTAACCTCAAGCCTCATCAACCGGGAATGGCTAAAACAGGGGAGGTGCTGCAAGGCTTCGTGGGTAGCTCCCACTTGAGAGCAAGATTTACCCCTGTCTAGAAGTCCCTTTATATTCGGCTGTGTGGGGGCAGTGGTTCGCGACAACTGTCGGGGTTGTCTTGTTCGGAACTATTCAGTAAGGAATGGGTCCGACCTTGTGTTGCTGGGGAGTTAGGGTGGCTCCTCGGTACGGTGATCTAGGCCACGTACTGTGACGGGCGGTACCCCAGTAGCCCTGCCATTGTATGGAATCCAAAATCCAATAAGTGCCAACGGTTTTGATTGTATTACCCACTTTTGTGGCTAGTAGCTGGAATTTAATCATGTAACAATTTCGGCTATTTCATATTTACTTGAAAACCCTAGACACTATTATAATATCATCGGATTTCCTATCAAATGTTTTGGTTAGCGTAAGGTAAAAACTTTTCCATGTTTATGTGTGGGAAGTCTTACGTGATACCTTTCTTTTTAAAAGATTTTTCAAAAGTTAAGAAACTTTAACCTATTACTCACACCAGACCCATGTCTGACTCGGAGTTTATTTTTGTTTTTCATAAACTCTTGGGTACTCAAATTTTTACGAGTAGCCAAGGCATTCAGGTTAGGATTTGTGTAACAACCCGCATATTTATTGAGTTTATATTTAAATATTTTATTTAAATATTAAATCGTTAATCGGATTTTGGTCCGAAAAGCTACTTTTTGCAAACGGTCAAATTAGGACTCGAGACCACTTCCATTGAGTTCGAAATGCCGTTTACTACTTTTTTAAGTATAAACATCGATAGGTTTGGAGTTAGTGAAATTTCACTAACTTTTCCCGCCTTGGACTTTGGGTTAGTTTAGCCTATTAAGCCCAAGTTCTAACCCCCTTCTCCTCACTCTTCCTAAATTTCCTAACTAACCCAAGCTTTGGCATTAATGGTGAAGAGAATGGGAAATTAAAAATCCAAGCTCAAATTCAATTGCAACTCCAACATTCAACTCCAAATTCAAGTAGAAGATATTGGATTCAAGCTTTGGATTGCTTCTCCTTGCTTTCAAGCTTCATCTTTAAGATTTTTACCTCACAATTCTAGCCTATAACTATATTGGACTGTTGGGAATGATTCCCCATCACTTTAGCATGTACATTTGCATTTGGTTTGGATTGGATTGGCCAAAAACTCCAATTTTTTAGAATTTTTGGTGAAATTCTGCACTTAGGTCGTTTTGCCTATGCTAGGTCGTTCGCTGTTGAAAAGTCACCCAGATAATAGCTCGTTTCTGGTCTTAAACTCGTTCGTATGCCTTAGGTCGTTCGCCTCGGAATTAGGTCGTTCGGCACTAGGTCGTAGGTCGTAGGTCGGGGAGCTTTAGGTCATAGGTCGCTCGGCCATGCTTGTTTCGTTAAGTCGCTCGGCATTTAGTGGTTAGGTCGTTGAACCCTTAAGTCTGTACACCACTAGGTCATTAGGTCGTTTGGCCTTTATATTATTAGGTCGCTCGACCTGTTTTATTTTAACCCCATTAGCTCGCGCTCCTTTAGGTCGCAGGACCCTTAGGTCGCATCACTATTAGGTCGCATGACCTTATAAACCGATAGGTCGTAAGTCCTTATATCCCGTTAGGTCGCGCGACCTATATACCATTAGGTCGTTAAACTTTATTCTCCAGTAGGTCGCTCGCCCCTTTGCTTCGATAGGTCGCTCGGCCTTGTCTTCCATTTTTTAGGTCGCGTGTTTCACTAGGTCGTTAGGCCTTTACCTCGTTAGGTCGTAGGTCGCTCGACCTTATTACCTTGTTAGGTCGCGAGTCCCTTAAGTCGCTCGCCTCTGTTAGGTCGTTCGCTTCTGCTAACTCGTGAAGACCCCTAGGTCGCAACCATTAGGTCGCTTGGCCATTTCAGTTAGGTCGCATGACCACAGGGTTGCTCCATTTAGGTCGCTCGACCCTATCCCCCTTAGGTCGTTAGGCCTCATTTTGTCTTCACTAGGTCGTACCGTTTTGGACGGGGCGCTGTCCCGCACCCCACCGGGGGCGCTGCCCCCTGGACCCCCGCGACCTGACCGGGCAGGTCAACCCCGTAGCGGTGGCGTTGCCCCCGCACCCCCAGCTTGGGGGGTTGCCACCCCCCCTCCGTAGGGGATCTTATCTGAAGTGCATTCATCAGAACTTGTTCGTTGAGATGCTGAGTTGACCACTCTTCGAGACAAACTATCTTTGGCTTCTCGGTCGATTTTATGGATTTTTGAATATCTATTTCCTTGGATTCTTTATTGGTCTCTTTGGATTGTATTCACGTCTTCGTATGTGAGTTTTTATGATTGATTGTTTCTACAATCACTTCTATGATTTGTCACTTTAAAATATAAAGGTTTTCTATACTAGTAGTAAATATCAAAACTCTTTCTTCAAATGATTTCAACACTATTTTATGACAAAGCTCGTTTTCTCAAACCGATTTCCAATCTATTAGTATATACAAACCTTTACCTCACTCGTATGAGAAATCTAATTAAACGACTTAGTAAAACAAGTGGTATGAAACGCTTGCGTTTACTTCGTCGGTTAATTCTTGGACTTGTTCGATTGAATCTCTTGTGACAATTTTCTAGTGGAGATCTACAGTTTGTTAGTAAATATTTGAGTTAAGCAAGTGGTTATGGGACATGAAGCTAAACTTTTATATTTACTAACTTAGTGTAATTGACACTTCTTGATGATCATGACGATCATTTTTGTGTTTTAGACTAGCAACTGTGCGATGTCTCTTTATCTGCGAGGGAGACTAGACCCCGCTCTTGTGATGTTTCGCCATTGCATTTGTGTGATGTTCCGCTATCACATATGTGGGGTAGCATCCCACGGTCTTCGGGCTTTTCGTGTGTCAAAATTAATGGCTTGCAACCATGAGATAGCTTCTCGCTTTGTGTTACACGTGTAGGTGAGTTTTCATGCTCCCATTTTGTGAGTTTTCATGCTCCTATATTGTAATTTCTGGATTTCTTGTGTAGTCTTCTGGAATTTGTGCTTCACCTATTTTCATGACTTTCTTTGTTATGATTTTCCAACTTTTATGTTTAGGTGAATTTGGATCTTTTAGAAGATTCTTTTGATATTGTTTGATCTCTTGATGATCTTCATTTACATGCTTATCATAGTATGTCTTTATGGATACTATATGTTCTTGCCATATCTATTGTTTATATCATGTTATCTGATATTTATAGCTAGACTGATCCGTTTATTATTTTCTTATAAATAATACTCGGGTCAGACCGAGATGTTACAGGTGCTTCTGCTTGACTTCTCCCCCAGGGATTTACTACTCTGACTTTTGGCTGACCTTTTAGATTAGCAGTTTTTGTCGTTTACACTTGAGATATAGACTCATAGATGTATTCTTTTGTATAGCACGTGTTGCTATTCTTTTGTATTATTGTGGAGTTTTTGACCACTACTCTGATGTACACTTTCATGTGTTAGTTATATATTCATATCTTCTTCCGCCTTTGTGATATGGATGTCTGTGTCTGATTTGTGTTATGCTTATTTCTATGTTTGTTTCCGAAGATTATTATAGCCACCCTCAACAGCCTTATTCTCCGTGCTAGTTGACAACTCTACACCGTAGTGTTCTTGGCTAGTGTGGGTATAGAGGTGGGGCGTCACTGCTTGGTATCAGAGCGAAACTTCGGAACAATGTAGAATAACTTAACAAGGATCACCGTCCTAAGTCTATCTTAGGAGTTATACCATAGGATTAATTCGAGTCTTCGTACCGATTCATCCTATTTCCTTTATGATTCCTTATTTTATTATCAAGATTGCTTGATATTCATTGGTGAATAACCTTCTTCCTTCTCTTCTTTCTGTGACGACCGCCCATGACTCCCGCACCAAAACCAGGAAATAGTGCGCTGAAAGGCGTGCTAGGTAGCCATGGACGATAGTCAAGGTAAAATAAAACAGCAAACTCTATCGTACAACTCACAGCGCATGGATAAAATACAATAGGGAAATATATAGTGAAGCTTCATAACAGAAAAATCATCATATAAGCATCGTAGTAGTTTTATACAAACATGAATCATCCATACATCAAAGCCTCACTACAAACACTCAATCAGATATAACAGCGGAACACCCAGTACATATAGTAAGAAAACTAGTATGCAAAGCCTCCTGCTCGTCTTCGTCATCATCAGCGTAGATCTCTAAGAACAGCACCTGTCACCTGCTACCTAGTCTGCCCATCCCAACATGGATGAACAGCCCAAGGTAATAAGAGGAGACATAAAACCTTGAGTCAGACAAAGTCTTAGTGAGCAGTAAATCAACTATCAAACATACCAAAAGAGCATAAAGGATAAAAGGAATAGGAACCAAACCATCCCACTCCACCTCTTTCTACAGTGATAGCCCCCAGACACACACCAAGGAGAAGTAAGCATAACACAGCAGACAATTAAGGTAAAGCAATAATCACTCGAGTCAAGGGCGATGTTTTCCAAATACAAACCCCCAAGGCCTAAACCAAGATCAGATAAGCACCTAGAAAATACCGCTCTTGAGACCGAATGATGATACAACCAAACGTCCAAACATCCATGACTCTGGCTATCACTGTTATCCTTGCTTCGATTTCACCGTTGATTAAATGACCATCCGTCAAGGGCTAATGGTAACCCCAGTTCCAGACATAACTCTGCACACTGCCTTGTGCCTAGGACTTATCTACTTTGCCCAGAGTACTCGACTACCTACCTGTAGTCTTTTGGTTGTCCCGACTACCTACCTGTAGTCGTTATGGGCACCCCATGTACTCTTGCTTTTGAGCATGCTAGAACCTTCAACAACGATGAGATCCAAGCCTCCTAGTCATCCTTCTTGACGACTATCCTCATACTATCTCAAGCTACCTCTCGGGCAATCCATTATCAACCAACTCGAACCATCCCTCGAGTTATCAACATGCTTGGAATGATCCCTGCCTGGATTACGCCAAGTCTACATCACATCATACTTCGCTTTATTACACCATAGCAAAGTCTCAACTCAACAACATGGTTTGCCTCATCGCATCATGGCAAAGTTCCATCTCAACATCATTCAATCCATACATATGAGCTTCCACATCCGCCACATATGCTTTTAGCAGCTTTCACCATTCAAGAGCCTCTTCTGTAGCTTTTGAATCATCTTTGACCCTACTTGTCCAAATCTATCAACTAGATAGCTCATTCACAACAATCAATCAAGGCAAACATTAATCCAAACAAATAAGTATTCAATCAAGATCTAATTAGGCATTCATAACTACAATGGCAATTTCGTAAATAAATGAGCATAGAACTAACATACATGAATCATGGGTTTTTAGCATAGATCTAGCAAATATAAAACACGGGTTTTGTTTCTATAACTTAATAAGTGAGCTTGCATAGGTAAACATCTTCACAAACAATGGATCTATACTTGGATCTAAGGAAAATGCACAAAAATCACTATCTACAACACTCCAACAAACCACCAATCCAATATACTCCTTTGGGTCCGCGTGAGAGATAACTACCACTCACCAAATCACCTAAACACCTCAAAAACTAAACACTTCAGATCTGGACAGCGAAGATCAAGGCTTGATCCGGCGAAATCTCGCTTAAAACGATGAAATCTAGCTTCGTTGGATGGAGATCTTCAACTTTGTCTCTTGGATCTTCAATCTCGATCTTCGATCTTGGATGGATGTTATAATTAGATTGGAATGGAGAAAAGAAGATGAAGAAATGTTGTAGTCGAGTTCCCAAAATGGCAGCACTTCGTCGCTTCAAAAACCGGTGCCAAAAAGTGAGCCAAAGCCCTCTATTTATAGACTGAAATCACCCTTAAGTCGGCCGCCCCTTAGGTCGTCCCCGACCTATCACTTGCCAACCTAACACTCACGCCGACTTATCCCCATGGCCGACCTAACTACAAAGCCGACCCTACGACTCAACATCCTACCGACTCAACGACCCAACACACACACACGGCAAAGCACGCACACGACCTAACACATTGCAACTGCGCGACCTATCGGCTTAACGAGATGCCGACCTAAAGCACATACCGACCTATCACTATGGTCTGCCCTAACCGCTAGCCGACTTACGACTTAATACAAGTGCCGACCCAACGACTCAACACACACTGCCGACTTAACACTCATGCAACCTAACTAGATACGGAATAGCCGACCTAACTTCATAATGTCGCTCCACCGACCTATCTCCTCTCATTAAGTCGGCAACTCTCGGCTAACTACTAGGTCGCTCCAAAGTCTTAACTCGCCTACTGCCTAAGTCGGTAGCCTCCTTGGGTCGGTCCATTACTTAAGTCGGCCAATAACTATAGGTCGGTCACCATCTTAACTCGGTCAACGTACTAAAGTTGTTACTCGTGTACGATCTAACTCGGCTAAACCTATGAGTCGGTCACAACTCAACGCTTAAACACACGAGTTACTCTCCATACGACTCAGGCTAGAGATAACATAAACAACACTAACGACCTGTAAATTCTACGATCTATCAACACGTAAAATACGGGTCGTTACATTCTCTCCCCCTTAGGAATTTCGCCCCCGAAATTCCAAACAAACAATAGCAATCAAAGATATTCTGCATGCCTACCATTCAAAGCAATCAACAAACCATGCAACCAATTCTAGCCTAGCATGCAGAATTCTAAGACTTAGAACAAGCTACAAATTCATGAGATGTCACGACACTTTAGGGCCATACCTCGAAGAGTCCAGGATGAGCTGCCTTCATCCTCTCTTCCTCCTCCCACGTACAGTCGTTAACATCATCACTCCATTGTACCTTGAGCAACGAAATCGTCTTCCTCCTAAGCTGTTTCGTATCGGTTTCAACAATACGAAGCGGCTTACGAGGTCTCGAAACAACTGGATCAACCTCCAAGTCTTCACAGCTATCAGCAGAAACCACAGTACTTGGGTCATGCACACACCTCCGTAGATAAGATACATGAAAAACATTGTGCACACCCGCCATCTTTTCCGGTAACTCCAATCTGTAAGCGAGCTTTCCAATTCGCTCGATAATCGGGAATGGTCCAACAAATCTCGGAGTTAACTTTCCTTTCTTCCCGAATCTAATAACTCTCTTTAATGGAGAAATCTTCACAAAAACCATCTCACCTACGTCGAATTCCAAATCCTTACGACGATTATCGGCATAACTTTTCTGACGATTTTGGGCTGCTTTCATTCGTTGCCGAATGATCTCTATACAATCCGAAGTCTGTCGAATCATCTCTGGCCCAAGTATCAACTTTTCTCCAGTTTCCAACCAACATGTCGGAGAGTTACACGGTCTTCCATACAATGCCTCATATGGTGCCATACCAATACTCGACTGATAACTGTTATTATAAGCAAATTCCACCAAATGAAGATGATCTTCCCATGATCCTCCGAAGTCCAAAACACAAGCTCTGAGAAGATCTTCCAAAACTCGGTTGACTCTTTCAGTCTGACCATCTGTTTGAGGGTGATAAGCTGTACTCAAACACAACTCGGTTCCCAAAACTTCCTGGAAGCTCTTCCAAAATCTACTAGTGAACAATGGGTCTCGATCGCTCACTATACTCTTCGGAATACCATGGAATCGAAATATCCACTTAACATACAACTCAGCCAACTTCGATGCAGTCCTAGTTGATCGAACAGGAATGAACCTTGCACTCTTGGTCAAATGATCTACTATGACCCAAATTCCTTCATTTCCTGCTCTTGTCCTAGGTAGACCATCGATAAAGTCCATCGACACTTGCTCCCACTTCCATGTAGGAACTTCTAATGGCTGAAGTAATCCACTGGGCTTCTTCTGCTCAGCTTTCACTAACTGACAGTTCATACACTTGGAAATAAAATTTCCAACATCCTTCTTCATGCCTTCCCAGTAGTAAGTTCTCTTCATATCCCGATACATCTTATTTCCACCTGGATGAATTGTCAACTTCGAGTGATGACCTTCCTTCAGAACTTCATCTCTCAATCCATCTACATCGGGAACAACCAATCGTCCTTGCTTCCGAAGCCAACCCTCTCGATCGACCTCGAATCCCTTATCCTTCTCTGGGTCCAATCCAGATTCCAAATCTCGGATGATCTTGACAAGCTTATCGTCTCGCTTTTGGCTCTCACCAATTCTTTCCACAAGAGTAGGTCTTATCGATAAGTTTGCCAACATCTCAGGTTCTAATTCACATCTGGGCCTGAAATCGAATCCAGCCAAATACTCGAGACTCTTCCATTCCGAAAACATGGCTCCCAATCCTGCATGTCTTCGACTTAACGCATCAGCCACTGCGTTACCTTTTCCCGGAGTATAGGCTATACCAAAATCATAAGATGCTAGAAACTCTAGCCACCGTTGCTGTCGAAGATTCAAATCCTTTTGGGAGAACAGATACTTCAACGACTTATGATCTGTAAACAACTCGAATCTAACTCCCAATAGATAATGTCTCCACATCTTCAAAGCAAACACAATTGCCGCTAACTCCAAATCATGAGTCGGATAATTCCTTTCATGCGGCTTCAGTTGTCGACTAGCATACGCAACAACTTTATCCTTCTGCATTAGCACTGCTCCAAGTCCAGTGCCACATGCATCGGTGTAAACCACCATCTCTTCATTCCCACTTGGAATAGTCAAAACAGGAGCACTTGTCAGTCGCTCTTTCAGGATTACGAAAGCTTGCTCACACTTGTCATCCCATCTGAACACTTGGTTCTTCTTCGTCAATCCTGTCAACGGTGCAGCTATCTTGGAAAAGTCTTTGATAAACCGACGATAATATCCTGCTAATCCAAGAAAACTCCTCATATCAGATGCATTCTTAGGTCTAACCCAATCCTGGATTGCTGCCACCTTAGCGGGATCAACCGCTATTCCTTTTCCAGAGATAACATGGCCTAAGAACCTCACTTCACTCTTCCAGAAGTGACACTTCGAAAATTTAGCCTTCAACTGATGTTTCCGCAAGATTTCCAAAACAATTCTCAAGTGCGTCTTGTGCTCTTCCTCAGTCCTGGAGTAAACCAAAATATCATCCACGAACACAAGCACGAACTTATTCAACTGATCTCTGAACACTCTATTCATAAGATCCACAAAATATGCTGGCGCGTTAGTCAATCCAAACGGCATTACCAGCCACTCATAAAAACCGGATGGTGTCCTGAAAGCAGTCTTCGGCACACTATCCTTAGCCACTCTCAACTGGTGAAATCCCGTTGCCAAATCCATCTGAGAAAACACCTTGGCCTCGTGAAGCTGATCAAACAAGTCATCTATTCTCGGCAATGGATACTTGTTCTTCTTAGTCAACTTATTCAGCTCACGATAATCCACACACAACCTCAACGATCCATCCGCTTTGGTTGCGAACACAACTGGTGCACCCCATTCGGACACACTTCTCCGAATGAATCCTTTCTGCAAAAGGTCATCAACCTGCACCCTCAACTCTAGCTGCTCCCTAGGCGCCATCCGCCTAAGAGGCATCACAACAGGTCTGGCTCCCTCAACTAGATCGATACAAAACTCGATCTCCCTATGCGGCGGCAACCCTTTGACTTCGTCAAAGACATCCTCGAATCCATTCACAATAGGCACTGATGACAGTCCATCCCGTGGAACAACCAGCGAATACATGAAGCTCATGAAGACGCCTTCCTCATGCTTACATCGTATCACAACCTTTCGCCCTTCCACATTCCCGACTGTCACCTCAAGCCTCTCACAATCAATCCTTGCCGCATACTTCTTGAGCCAGTCCATACCCAAAATAATTCCGAACCCCGCAAAGTTCAGAACAAAGCAATCACAATCAAACGAGCAATCATGACTCGACACAACCAGACCACGGCATATCATACACAAACATGACGAACCCCCAACCGGATTAGTCACAACCAATGGCCTATCAACAATATCCGGTTTCAAACCTAACCGGCCTACCAAATCATTACAAACAAAAGAATGCGACGCTCCAGTATCAAACAACACTCTAACTGGAACACCACAGATAGAAAGAGTACCTTGAACCACCACACTCTTCCCCTTCTCTTCAGCAGTAGGAGCTTTTGAAGATGACGGCACAACTCCCAAAGCATAAGCTTGCACAATCTGCCTATCTTTCCTCGGCTCTGGGCAATCCTTCTTGATATGTCCCAGCTTATCACAGTTATAACACTTTCCCGGCACCTTGGGATTCTTACAATCTTTGTAAAGATGGCCCTTCTGTTGGCAGTTATAACAAGTCACTTCGCCTTTCGGCTTCTTCTGGCCATCCTTACCCTTCTGCTGCTGCTGCTTCCTCCTCTTATTGCCACTCTGGTGTGGTTTAGATTCTTCCTTGGTTACAGCAACAACAGAACTTTCTTTAGGAAACAAACTCTCATGCCTGAGGGCTTTCTCCACAAGCTTCTCAAATGGATCGTCCAGATGATCCACCAACTGTCTCCCAAGATAAGCATCCAAACCAGTCACAAACTTCTCATTCTTCTGATAAGGAGAATCAATATACGATCTAGCATACTTGGACAAAGCTTCGAACTCAGAAATATACTCAAGAACTGGTCTCCCACCTTGCTTGAGCTCTACAAACCTCTTGAACAAAACAGACTTCTGAGCCGTAGAGATGAACTTGGCTTCAAATCTAACTTGGAATTGCTCCCAAGTGATCTCTTCTTCTGGAGTATCGATGGTGATAGAATTCCACCAATCCGCAGCTCTCCCTTGAAGCTGTCTCGATGCAAGCTTCCTCTTAGTTGCATCCTCAATCCCTAAATCACCAAAGATCCTTCGACATGCATCAATCCATCTCTGCACCTCAATGGTCGACTCCGTCCCCAAGAAAGCTTTTCCTCCAAGAGCAGTATAATCCTTACAAAGCTTAGCAAAATCCACCGGCCTTGGAGCTTGGACTCGAACTCCCACATCCACTGATGATCCTGAAGCTGGTATCCTTCTCATGATCGAAGTCATCATCGCTTTGAACATAGTTCCATAATCAACAGCCCCTTCATCAGCACGGCTTTCCCTTGCAGCTGGTCTCCCTCTTCGACTCATCCTTAATATCTGCAATAAGAATGATTAGAACACCTTAAGAAACAACTGCATAAGGAGTTCAAATCCTTCTAAGCTACTATATTATATATAGTAATCATCCATCAAAATACAATTACGTCTCTCATACGTAGTTGCGTCAGCGAGCGTTGGCTAAAATCGATTAACCAAAGCTCTGATACCAAATGTGACGACCGCCCATGACTCCCGCACCAAAACCAGGAAATAGTGCGCTGAAAGGCGTGCTAGGTAGCCATGGACGATAGTCAAGGTAAAATAAAACAGCAAACTCTATCGTACAACTCACAGCGCATGGATAAAATACAATAGGGAAATATATAGTGAAGCTCCATAACAGAAAAATCATCATATAAGCATCGTAGTAGTTTTATACAAACATGAATCATCCATACATCAAAGCCTCACTACAAACACTCAATCAGATATAACAGCGGAACACCCAGTACATATAGTAAGAAAACTAGTATGCAAAGCCTCCTGCTCGTCTTCGTCATCATCAGCGTAGATCTCTAAGAACAGCACCTGTCACCTGCTACCTAGTCTGCCCATCCCAACATGGATGAACAGCCCAAGGTAATAAGAGGAGACATAAAACCTTGAGTCAGACAAAGTCTTAGTGAGCAGTAAATCAACTATCAAACATACCAAAAGAGCATAAAGGATAAAAGGAATAGGAACCAAACCATCCCACTCCACCTCTTTCTACAGTGATAGCCCCCAGACACACACCAAGGAGAGGTAAGCATAACACAGCAGACAATTAAGGTAAAGCAATAATCACTCGAGTCAAGGGCGATGTTTTCCAAATACAAACCCCCAAGGCCTAAACCAAGATCAGATAAGCACCTAGAAAATACCGCTCTTGAGACCGAATGATGATACAACCAAACGTCCAAACATCCATGACTCTGGCTATCACTGTTATCCTTGCTTCGATTTCACCGTTGATTAAATGACCATCCGTCAAGGGCTAATGGTAACCCCAGTTCCAGACATAACTCTGCACACTGCCTTGTGCCTAGGACTTATCTACTTTGCCCAGAATACTCGACTACCTACCTGTAGTCTTTTGGTTGTCCCGACTACCTACCTGTAGTCGTTATGGGCACCCCATGTACTCTTGCTTTTGAGCATGCTAGAACCTTCAACAACGATGAGATCCAAGCCTCCTAGTCATCCTTCTTGACGACTATCCTCATACTAGCTCAAGCTACCTCTCGGGCAATCCATTATCAACCAACTCGAACCATCCCTCGAGTTATCAACATGCTTGGAATAATCCCTGCCTGGATTACGCCAAGTCTACATCACATCATACTTCGCTTTATTACACCATAGCAAAGTCTCAACTCGACAACATGGTTTGCCTTATCGCATCATGGCAAAGTTCCATCTCAACATCATTCAATCCATACATATGAGCTTCCACATCCGCCACATATGCTTTTAGCAGCTTTCACCATTCAAGAGCCTCTTCTGTAGCTTTTGAATCATCTTTGACCCTACTTGTCCAAATCTATCAACTAGATAGCTCATTCACAACAATCAATCAAGGCAAACATTAATCCAAACAAATAAGTATTCAATCAAGATCTAATTAGGCATTCATAACTACAATGGCAATTTCGTAAATAAATGAGCATAGAACTAACATACATGAATCATGGGTTTTTAGCATAGATCTAGCAAATATAAAACACGGGTTTTGTTTCTATAACTTAATAAGTGAGCTTGCATAGGTAAACATCTTCACAAACAATGGATCTATACTTGGATCTAAGGAAAATGCACAAAAATCACTATCTACAACACTCCAACAAACCACCAATCCAATATACTCCTTTGGGTCCGCGTGATAGATAACTACCACTCACCAAATCACCTAAACACCTCAAAAACTAAACACTTCAGATCTGGACAGCGAAGATCAAGGCTTGATCCGGCGAAATCTCGCTTAAAACGATGAAATCTAGCTTCGTTGGATGGAGATCTTCAACTTTGTCTCTTGGATCTTCAATCTCGATCTTCGATCTTGGATGGATGTTATAATTAGATTGGAATGGAGAAAAGAAGATGAAGAAATGTTGTAGTCGAGTTCCCAAAATGGCAGCACTTCGTCGCTTCAAAAACCGGTGCCAAAAAGTGAGCCAAAGCCCTCTATTTATAGACTGAAATCACCCTTAAGTCGGCCGCCCCTTAGGTCGTCCCCGACCTATCACTTGCCAACCTAACACTCACGCCGACTTATCCCCATGGCCGACCTAACTACAAAGCCGACCCTACGACTCAACATCCTACCGACTCAACGACCCAACACACACACACGGCAAAGCACGCACACGACCTAACACATTGCAACTGCGCGACCTATCGGCTTAACGAGATGCCGACCTAAAGCACATACCGACCTATCACTATGGTCTGCCCTAACCGCTAGCCGACTTACGACTTAATACAAGTGCCGACCCAACGACTCAACACACACTGCCGACTTAACACTCATGCAACCTAACTAGATACGGAATAGCCGACCTAACTTCATAATGTCGCTCCACCGACCTATCTCCTCTCATTAAGTCGGCAACTCTCGGCTAACTACTAGGTCGCTCCAAAGTCTTAACTCGCCTACTGCCTAAGTCGGTAGCCTCCTTGGGTCGGTCCATTACTTAAGTCGGCCAATAACTATAGGTCGGTCACCATCTTAACTCGGTCAACGTACTAAAGTTGTTACTTGTGTACGATCTAACTCGGCTAAACCTATGAGTCGGTCACAACTCAACGCTTAAACACACGAGTTACTCTCCATACGACTCAGGCTAGAGATAACATAAACAACACTAACGACCTGTAAATTCTACGATCTATCAACACGTAAAATACGGGTCGTTACACTTTCTTTCTTAAAGGAAGAGAATGTCTAGACCAGGCCGTCCCAGAACTGGATCATCTAGTGCTGCTCCCCAGGATGGATTTTTAAGACTGCTCAACAGCTTCTTGATTTAGTAACAAATGCTCAAGCAGCTGGAGCTAACCCGGAACCTACTCACCCAAAGTCGGGATTTGCACGCTTGTGTAGCGATTACACCAACTTGGGTGGGAAGCCCTTCAAAGGTTCGAAAACAATCATCGAGGTCCAGGCTTGGTTAAAATCATGCGATCGAATCTTTTCTCGCATAAACCTTATCAATCTCCACCGCGTTCAGGTGGCTTCCAGCATGCTCCAGGAGAGAGCATTGGACTGGTACGAACTCCTTATTTCAGAAATTAATGAAGCGGATCTCACCTGGGAGCAATTTCAGGGACGCTTCGAGTTAAAGTTTGTACCAGAAGCTGGGAAAGTAACCTTGGCTCGACGTTTTATAGACCTTGTTCAAGGTCAATCCTCTGTGACTGATTACGTCGCAGCCTTCGAGTCGCTTTCCAAATATGGGGTTGAATACATCAACACCCTATTGAAGAAGAACCAGAGGTTCGTTTATGGCTTAAATAAGAATCTTAAGAAGCCACTACTCCTGAAACTAGAAGTTGCATTTGATCAACTCGTCGATATCGCTCTTCGTCTTGAAGAGGCCGATAGAGAGAGTGATGCTGAAGTGGTTGGCGCTAAACCAAACTTCAACAACAAAAAGAGGCCTAACAAATTTAAAGGTTCTTATCCCAACAAAAAGGGTAAGCAGGCAACTTCGGCTGCAAAGACACCTTCCTCTAGTAGCGGGCAATGCTATAACTGTGGTTCTAAGGACCTTATTGCGAACAAGTGTTCGAAGCCCAAAGGTTGTCACTATTGTAAGAGCCCAGATCATTTCATGCATCAATGCCTCAAACTTGAAGCCAAGGAGGGAAAGTTAAATGTGGCTCAAGCCCCTAGCAACACATCTCGTGGCCAAGGTATTTCTCATTCCATTCTTGATGGTATTATTTTATTTCATGATCAACCTATTAGAGTTCTCTTTGATACGGGTGCATCCCATTCTTTTATATCAAAAGAACTTGTTGATACTTTTTCTTTAAATGTTGTTGCTTTAATGACTTCTTTGAGAATCGCGAATCCAGTTGGTGGGTCCGCAACTCTTAGTTTGCTTTGTAAAGATGTGGAGATTGTTTTATGTGATTTTTCTTTCCTAGCCGATTTGCATGTCATGCGTTACTTAGTCTTTGGAATAATTTTGGGAATGGATTGGCTTAACCGTTATCAAGCCCATATCCTATGTCCTGAGTGGACTATTCATCTCCGACATCCGCTATCTGTTAAACAGATTTCTATTAATCTTAATGATTCAGAATCCTGTTTGGTGGCATCTTTATATTCTTTAAATCCTCGTGATGACGATGATGATGATGAAGATGATATTATTTCTCGTATTCCCGTTGTTCATGAATTTTCCGACATATTCGAGCCCGTTTTAGGTTTGCCACCTAAACGAGCAATTGAGTTCAGAATTAATCTTGTTTCTGTAGCTCAACCTATTACTCGTCCTCCTTATCGCATGTCCAACAAGGAAAATGAGGAGATGCGTAAACAATTATCCGAATTGGAGACGAAACAATTTATTCGCTCTAGTTCCTCACCTTGGGGAGCTTCGGCTATTTTCGTGAAGAAATCCGATGGTACGCTTAGGCTTTGCGTTGACTATCACAAGCTTAACGATCTGACTATTAAAAAAATATCCTTTACCTCGGATTGATGATCTATTCGATCAGCTTAGTGGTGCTAAGGTCTTTTCACAATTGGACTTGGCTACTGGTTTCCATCAGCTTCGCATCGCAGAGGATAGCATTCCTTTGACATCATTCCGTACTCGATATAGATCTTATGAATGGCTTGTTATGCCATTTGGGTTAAAGAATGCTCCAGCTTATTTCGTTGACCTCATGAATCGAGTTTTCAAAGATTTCCTCGATCGGTTTGTTCTCATATTCATTGATGATATTCTTGTGTATTCAAAAACCGAGGAGGAACATGAGAAACATCTTCGGATTGTATTGGAAACTCTTAGGAGTAATCAATTAAAGGCGAAATTTTCTAAATTCCACTTTTGGCAATCTCGTGTGAAGTTTCTCGGTCATATTATTTCTGAATCCGGAATTTCCGTGGATCCTTCAAAGATTGAAGCGATTCAAGATTGGAAAAGACCTGAGAGTGTGACTGAAATCCGTAGCTTTCTCGGATTGGCGGGCTATTACCGTCGTTTTATTAAAGACTTTTCTAAGATTGTCGTGCCTCTTACTGGCTTGACTAAGAAAGGAGTTAAATACATTTGGTCGGACAAATGTGAAGCCTCTTTTCATAAATTGAAAGAACTCCTTTCCGATGCTCCTATTCTTGTTATTCCCGTGGGGAATCAAGATTTTGTTGTTTATACTGATGCTAGTCACGTTGGTTTGGGTGCCATTCTTATGCAAAAAGAACGTGTTATTGCTTATGCTTCTAGGCAATTAAAGCTGGCCGAGACTAGATATGCCACACACATGATTTAGAACTCGCGGCTATTGTTTTCGCCCTTCGGATTTGGCGTCATTATCTATTGGGAGAGAAATTTATTCTTTACACGGATCATAAGTCTTTGAAATATTTATTTTCTCAAAAGGAACTTAATTTGCGTCAACAGCGTTGGCTCGAGTTCCTTGCACCTTATGATCTTGATATTCTTTATACCCCCGGTAAGGGTAATCGTGTCGCCGATGCTCTTAGCCGTAAACACAGTTGTTTCTATGATGATATCCGAATGGAATGATCTCGAAGTTTTATCCACTTGTGAGATTCGAGAGCGCGTATCCGATTTATGCTCATCACTTGTTTTATGTAGCCTTGAGGCTCATCCTTCTCTTTTAGACCGCATTCTTGAAGCTCAAGGGCTAGATCCTAAATTGGCTCTTCTTGGCCAAAATGTTAAGGATAAAATTGATATTGAAGGTTTGAAAGACTTTGATATTGATTCTCGTGGCGGCATTCGAAAATTTGGTAGACTTATCGTACCAAATATTGGAGATCTTCGTAAAGATATTTTAGAAGATTCTCATCGTTCTAAATTCACCATTCATCCCGGTAGTAGTAAAATGTACGCTGATATGAAGCGACTTTATTATTGGGAGGGAATGAAATATGATGTTGCTAACTTTGTTAAGTGTTGCATGACTTGCCAACTTGTCAAGGCCGAACATCAAAGGCCTGGTGGGTTATTGCAACCTTTAGAAATTCCAATTTGGAAGTGGGACCAAATTTCCATGGATTTTATAGATGGCCTTCCCCGTTCTCGTTCGGGTCATGATAGCTTATGGGTGATTGTTGATAGACTTACTAAATCCACCCATTTTATTCTCATTCGGTCCAACCGAACCGTTCCTCCTTTGGCCAAACTCTTTATCAAAGAAATTTCTAAATTGCATGGAGTTCCTACTTCTATTGTTAGTGATCGAGATCCATTGTTTACTAGTGGATTTTGGAAGAGTCTTCAAAAAGCTTTAGGAACGAAGCTTAATTTTAGCACTGCTTATCACCCCCAGTCCGATGGACAAACCGAGCGTGTGAATCAAACTCTTGAAGATCTTCTTCGTGCTTGTGTGCTTGATTTTGGTGGAAGTTGGGAAGATCATATTTCACTTGTTGAATTTTCCTATAATAATAGCTTCCAATCTAGTATTGGTATGGCACCTTTCGAGGCACTCTACGGAAGGCCCTGCCGATCTCCTTCTTGTTGGCTTGAGGCCGGTGAGAAGCTGGTTTTAGGTTCAGATTTTATTCGAGACTCCACAGAGAAGATTGAACTTATTCGACATAGGATGAAAGAAGCCCAAAGTAGACAAAAATCCTATGCCGATAATCGAAGAAGGAAATTAGAATTTTCTGTTGGAGATCCTGTTTTTATTCGTGTTTCACCTATGAAGGGTGTTGTACGTTTCAGTCGATCGGGGAAGTTAGCGCCTCGATATATTGGGCCATTTCCTATCACTGAACGTATTGGTTCCATGGCTTATCGCCTTGCATTGCCAGCTCAGTTTTCTGCTATGCATGATCTATTTCACGTTTCTCAATTACGGAAATGCCTTCAAGATTTCGATTCTATTCTTGAGCCTGCTGTTGTGGAAGAAATTGAAGTTTCGCCGAATTTAACTTATGAGCCGCATCCTATTCGAATTATAGCTTCTGAGGTTAAACGACTTCGAAATAAAGATGTTCCGATTGTGAAGGTTCAATGGTCCTCAAATCCTAAGGATTGTTCTTGGGAATCCAGAGAATTCATCGAGCGTACACATCCGGACTTGCTTACTCCTGCTCTTTGAGGTGAACTTCTTATTTCAAATTTCTCTTGTGTTAATATGCTTTTATGGTTGTTACTTTTTATTTCCATCTTATATATGTATATGTATATATATATATATATATATATATATATATATATATATATATATTGCGAGGACGCAATTTCTTTAAGGAGGGGAGTCTGTAACAACCCGCATATTTATCGAGTTTATATTTAAATATTAAATCGTTAATCGGATTTTGGTCCGAAAAGCTACTTTTTGCAAAAGGTCAAATTAGGACTCGAGACCACTTCCATTGAGTTCGAAATGCCGTTTACAACTTTTTTAAGTATAAACATCGATAGGTTTGGAGTTAGTGAAATTTCACTAACTTTTCCCGCCTTGGACTTTGGGTTAGTTTAGCCTATTAAGCCCAAGTTCCAACCCCCTTCTCCTCACTCTTCGTAAATTTCCTAACTAACCCAAGCTTTGGCATTAATGGTGAAGAGAATGGGAAATTAAAACACCAAGCTCAAATTCAATTGCAACTCCAACATTCAACTCCAAATTCAAGTAGAAGATATTGGATTCAAGCTTTGGATTGCTTCTCCTTGCTTTCAAGCTTCATCTTTATAAATTTTAGTGCAAAGGTGAGATTTTTATCTCACAATTCTAGCCTATAACTATATTGGACTGTTGGGAATGATTCCCCATCACTTTAGCATGTACATTTGCATTTGGTTTGGATTGGATTGGCCAAAAACTCCATTTTTTTAGCATTTTTGGTGAAATTCTGCACTTAGGTCGTTCTGCCTATGCTAGGTCGTTCGCTGTTGAAAAGTCACCCAGAGAATAGCTCGTTTCTGGCCTTAAACTCGTTCGTATGCCTTAGGTCGTTCGCCTCGGAATTAGGTCGTTCGGCACTAGGTCGTAGGTCGTAGGTCGTAGGTCGTGGAGCTTTAGGTCGTAGGTCGCTCGGCCATGCTTATTTCGTTAAGTCGCTCGGCATTTAGTGGTTAGGTCGTTGAACCCTTAAGTCGTTACACCACTAGGTCGTTAGGTCGTTTGGCCTTTATATTATTAGGTCGCTCGACCTGTTTTATTTTAAACCCCTTAGCTCGCGCTCCTTTAGGTCGCAGGACCCTTAGGTCGCATCACTATTAGGTCGCATGACCTTATAAACCGATAGGTCGTAAGTCCTTATATCCCGTTAGGTCGCGCGACCTATATACCATTAGGTCGTTAAACCTTATTCTCCAGTAGGTCGCTCGCCCCTTTACTTCGATAGGTCGCTCGGCCTTGTCTTCCATTTTTTAGGTCGCGTGTTTCACTAGGTCGTTAGGCCTTTACCTCGTTAGGTCGTAGGTCGCTCGACCTTATTACCTTGTTAGGTCGCGAGTCCCTTAAGTCACTCGCCTCTGTTAGGTCGCTCGCTTCTGCTAACTCGCGAAGACCCCTAGGTCGCAACCATTAGGTCTCTTGGCCATTTCAGTTAGGTCGCATGACCACAGGGTTGCTCCATTTAGGTCGC
Source organism: Allium cepa (assembly GCA_030765085.1). NCBI lineage: Eukaryota > Viridiplantae > Streptophyta > Magnoliopsida > Asparagales > Amaryllidaceae > Allium > Allium cepa. The sequence goes on from CM060929.1 coordinate 1,046,123,631, forward strand.
TCGACCCTATCCCCCTTAGGTCGTTAGGCCTCATTTTGTCTTCACTAGGTCGTACCGTTTTGGAAGGGGTGATGCCCCGCACCCCACCGGGGGCGCTGCCCCCTGGACCCCCGCGACCTGACCGGGCAGGTCGAACCCCGTAGCGGTGGCGTTGCCCCCGCACCCCCACCTTGGGGGGTTGCCACCCCCCTGGACCCCCCCTCCGTAGGGGATCTTATCTGAAGTGCATTCATCAGAACTTGTTCGTGGAGATGCTAAGTTGACCACTCTTCGAGACAAACTATCTTTGGCTTCTCGGTCGATTTTATGGATTTTTGAATATCTATTTTCATGGATTCTTTATTGGTCTCTTTGGATTGTATTCACGTCTTCGTATGTGAGTTTTTATGATTGATTGTTTCTACAATCACTTCTATGATTTGTCACTTTAAAATATAAAGGTTTTCTATACTAGTAGTAAATATCAAAAATCTTTCTTCAAATGATTTCAACACTATTTTATGACAACGCTCGTTTTCTCAAACCGATTTCCAATCTATTAGTATATACAAACCTTTACCTCACTCGTATGAGAAATCTAATTAAACGACTTAGTAAAACAAGTGGTATGAAACACTTGCGTTTACTTCGTCGGTTAATTCTTGGACTTGTTTGATTGAATCTCTTGTGACAATTTTCTAGTGGAGATCTACAGTTTGTTAGTAAATATTTGAGTTAAGCAAGTGGTTATGGGACATGAAGCTAAACTTTTATATTTACTAACTTAGTGTAATTGACACTTCTTGATGATCATGACGATCATTTTTGTGTTTTAGACTAGCAACTGTGCGATGTCTCTTTGTCTGCGAGGGAGACTAGACCCCGCTCTTGTGTTCGCCATCGCATTTGTGTGATGTTCCGCCATCACATATGTGGGGTAGCGCCCCACAGTCTTCGGGCCATTCGTGTGTCAAAATTAATGGCTTGCAACCATGAGATAGCTTCTCGCTTTGTGTTACATGTGTAGGTGAGTTTTCATGCTCCCATTTTGTGAGTTTTCATGCTCCTATATTGTAATTTCTGGATTTCTTGTGTAGTCATCTGGAATTTGTGCTTCACCTATTTTCATGACTTTCTTTGTTATGATTTTCCAACTTTTATGTTTAGGTGAATTTGGATCTTTTAGAAGATTCTTTTGATATTGTTTGATCTCCTGATGATCTTCATTTACATGCTTATCATAGTATGTCTTTATGGATACTATATGTTCTTGCCATATCTATTGTTTATATCATGTTATCTGATATTTATAGCTAGACTGATCCGTTTATTATTTTCTTATAAATAATACTCGGGTCATACCGAGATGTTACAGGTGCTTCTGCTTGACTTCTCCCCTAGGGATTTACTACTCTGACTTTTGGCTAACCTTTTAGATTAGTAGTTTTTGTCGTTTACACTTGAGATATAGACTCATAGATGTATTCTTTTGTATAGCACGTGTTGCTATTCTTTTGTATTATTGTGGATCTTTTTGACCACTACTCTGATGTACACTTTCATGTGTTAGTTATATATTCATATCTTCTTCCGCCTTTGTGATATGGATGTCTGTGACTGATTTGTGTTATGTTTATTTCTATGTTTGTTTCCGAAGATTATTATAGCCACCGTGTGATAAGAAATCACGTGGATGGTCGCTCCTCAACAGCCTTATTCTCCGTGCTAGTTGACAACTCTACACCGTAGTGTTCTTGGCTAGTGTGGGTATAGAGGTGGGGCGTCACAATTTGGGTTAGCTTTGACGAATTATGGAGGAGCAAATGGAGCAGGAGGCTTCTGCGTTGTAGTTATATAGTAGTCGGCTGTGTTTGGTATCTCTGAGTTATTTGTGATGTTGTATTATGTTGTAAATACTAGACATGTGTTTATAACTGTCTAGTATGTGTTGTATTATCCGTGTACTCTAATAGTGGTTGTAAACTATGTAAATATTTTATGTTATTAATATAATTTATTCGTTCCGCTGTTTAGATTCTGATTTGTTGTTTTATTCTTTCTTCTCGTTCTTTCTATTATCTATCCCTTTCTTTCTTATTAGCGATGGAACTTCCTGGAGATAGGAAGTTGGGTCGTTACACCTAACGTGGATAGACTGAGTATGCTATCACCCCGGGTGTTCCCACCCTCTTCCGAACTCCTTCCATAATTGTAGCAATAATATCCGAGGGTATCTAGAAAGGTGATAAACATACCCTAATTGGGTGCTACCTACTTAGTCTTGCTGCATTCCCATTGCTTTTTAGTCATTCCCGGTTGATGAGGCTAGAGGCTATGGTTACCTTTTCAAGGAAATTTCACTTAGAATGATCATTGTCCTCTAATGATAATGTACTGATAACATTCATCCGTACAAGTCCGTTCCAGGTCCAAACGGAACTGAAGGCACTATTCCTACTACATCCATTTTGGAACCACCCTCAAGATTAGTAGCGATTAGCCCTTGCACTTCACTGCTCCATCTTAGACTTCATGCTCTTTTCTTCATTTCAAAAACATACTCGTTGGATTGAAGTGGTTTTCAGATAACAAATCTGATCCCGGTCTCTTCAAAACAACGTTTGCTATTTCCGCTAAACTCAACCTCAGTTCTTTAGAAAATAAACAGACAAAGATAATATCGGAGATCACCTTCTAATCGTTTGTCGATGTCCTTAACATCCTCCTGGAAGAACAAAACGAGTTTATATGTACAGTTTAGCACCTCGAACGGTAACTGTACTACATAATTCCCATACTTCTTCTAGATATATCCAAAGTTATATTTAGGTCCAGATTTGATAGTCGGTTATTTAACTATCAAATAAACAATCAATTCAACCAAATACTTCATTTTCACTGAAGAACACCAAGTCTTGTTTAATTTACATTTTAAATAAATTAAATCTCTTTATCAAAGGTCTTGTACCTATCTTATCAAATTCAGAAAATTTAAATATATCTTTTCAAAAATATTTGAAAACCCTTTAAACTAATGTGGAAAGTACCATTGCGGTATCAAACCATGGATCACAACTCAATGGTTACGTTTCTATCCTAGAGAAATCCAAGTCTTAACTATAGACATTCACTGCCTTTGATTTACGCCATGGGAGTTTACCATTACTTCCCAAAAATTTATTTAAAAATTATCTCAAAATAGTGCTTATAAGTTCTAAAATAAATATCCAAGTTTAATCTTGGCAAATATACTTAAATAAAAGTTATTATACAAAGCCATGTTAATATTTAATAATTTATCCTTTAAAACAAAAATGCTGACTAGTGCTTAAATAATAATAAATCTTTAATAATCATTATAAAATAACTAATTAATAATTAAATTTGTTTTAAAAAATTTAAAATAATTTAATAACTATTTCCAGAATATTTTTAACACTTTTAAAATCACTAGATTAATACTTAAAAATCTTCTTTTTAAAACAAGTCCAATTCCTCGATTCTAATTCCATTTTAGAAAATTGGAAATTTCGTTTGAACTCCAGTTTACCCAATTTTTTATTCTTACTTCCCAAATTCACCCATGTTCCTTCGATCTATTAAAAATCTCGATTTTAAAACCCCCTTTACTATTTTAACCACGTGCCACTTGAGTATTTACTATGAAAATCCTTTGTTTGCTTTATTCCCAAAATCACTGTTCACAATAACCCGCAATAGTTACATTACAATTTCAAAATAACTTACTTTACCCAATAGATTTACGAAAAAACTATATAACATTTTACTTCAAAATCCCTATTTACAATTCTTTACCAATTTAAACCATATTTTTATTGGTACTTGAAAACACCAAAAATCCAAGTTAACTGCCAAAACATCCAATCAATTCAAATCACAAAATAACCTATCACAGATTTATTCAAACAAACATATACCACTATATATGCAATTAAATTCAACATTTCGAGGAATCCAGTTGGATCACTCCAACCTATTTTCCTACATCTACAGATGTTAGACAACAATAAAAATACCAATCACACTTCGAGAGGGATATCGCGGTATATAGGGTCATCCGCTATTTTGCGGGACGCATAGGGTCTCATCCGCTATATATATATACGGGAATACCAATCACTCCAATATATATATATATATATATATATATATTACCATATCAAATATCACATCCAACTGATAATAATGCATCAATTCAACCAATTATTCAATTATTAATTTTAACTATTTAAAATTAAATCTAGCAGTTCAAAATTGAGTGATATTAACTCACCTTGAGTTTAATTCGCCAAACGTTTCAATTTTAAATTAAATCGAACACGTTCGATTTAACCTAAAATTTTAGCTTGCTCCAATCGTCTCCAATTCTATTCCAACATATAGTATTCGTCGCTACGATTCCAATGTCGCCCGTTTCATTCGATTTCGACCTCGTATGACAAAGATACGGATTTAAATGTGGGAATATAATTTATACAAATAAATTCTTTTTTTGAAACCTAAATAATATTTGGACCGTTGGATTCTGCTTCCTAAAAAATCGAGCCGCACACTTCTTCTTCACGAACAAATGCTCCATGTAAATTTCAAACACACGAGCCCATAGTTCACCGATCGTATCGAACTGCCGTTCCACCCCTATGCGACTGTAATCCCATCATCCACCACTACGTCGAGGACCCAGCTCCTCCTCACCAATGGCCGAAGTAAACGTTCAAATTAAACGACCAAAATCCTGGGTCGTTACATAGTGAATTTGAAAACCATGCCTACATATTTTGTGAATTGTTAACTTTGATTTAATATTGCATGTAACTGAATCTGGAAAATAAGGGTGATAATAGTCCCTAAATTTATAATATTTTTTAATAATTCCAAGTTTGTTGGTTGAATAATATATGTTAGTAAACAAGAATTAAAAATTATTATGGTTTGGATTGGGATTTAAGTAGCATTTTAATTCATTGGAATGAAGTGTGTTGCAATGTAAATTTCTATAAATATTCAATTTCATAAATATGAATAAAAGTGTACCGTTTGAAATAGCATGGAATATCTAAAAGAAAGAGATGTGTAAACTAAGGATATTTACGTTATTTTGTACAATCTATATCAATAATGACATAAATGATAATTCCTTGTAATTTCAAGTAAAACACAAGTCCTCTTTTAGATATTTATGGAAAAGTTTCCTTTTAGGAAGATGTAATTCCCACGCATTAAAATGCATAAATTCCTAAGTATAAACCAACAATTTTAAGTAGAGGTAATAATAATAGTTCAATTATAAATCTAATATATACAACATGTTAGAAAATAAAAATAAGTGATGAAATGTATGTGAAGCAATGAAATGAGTAATTAGAAGAATTGTACTAAATAAAGAACGATAGTAATAGTTGAAAAGTAACAATGGGTTATACCTAATAATTTCAAATGGAAGTCAAATAGAAAAAGGTATCTAATCTATTAAATCATAAGTAAGCGGTAAATGACATTAAATTAGCATAAATGAAAAAAGTAAGTTGGGTAAAATAACTAAATATCAACGGTGAACATAGGAGGCATAGTACCTAAATAAATTTATGTAGCCTCAAATATGCATTTATGACGGATGTGAATTATTGAATCTAGTCAATAGCTCAAATTAATTTAAAATGACATAATCATTAAGATAGGTTGGAATAGGAGGTCGGCGGTTGTTATACAAAAGTCTGCCCACCATAAGGAGCCACCAGCAGTTGTGTATACATTGTACTGATATGGGACATATCAAATAGTAGGACTCATGGAATTATACATTTGTGCATAGGTGAAGAGAATATACTAAAGTAGGATGGTTTGCCCTGGCTGAATTGTCAAAAGGCTAAGCGAAGTCTGCTTCAACCTCTTGGGGGGTATGTGTTAAGTAACAAATTGGACATTTTCTTGATTGCATTAGGCGATCCAAATGGGATTGTAAGCGTAGGCTCAATTTTTTGATAGCAAGGCTGGTATCATATATGTGAGGAACATAAGATGTTTACATAGGTCGAGATCATCATCGATCTGAGCAGTCAGTGGAAATACAAGGGTTACAGCTAAACGGGCCATACCTCCTACTAGCCTAGGTCACGTTTAGGACATGCACCGCCTCATAGTTGGTTTTAGTCTATTTTTTGTTAAGAGGCAACCCTAGAGAATCCTTAGTGGAGGTCTTTCAAATGAATAGAATGCGACTAAATAGTTGTAATGCTATTATTAGACACTATAGGAGTTCCTTGGTATACATGACGGTGAGGACGTAATACTGCATTGACGATGGATCCTTACGAAGTGTGGAGTTTCGGATAATAGCGAGGAAATTATATTGGTCCAAAAGGGGGACGTGGTACTTACACACACACATACATACATACATACATATAGACGTATGTAGTTATTGTATACCTCAAATAGGTGGGACATATCGTATGCGTACATGAACTCAAGACGACTAATTTGAAATTGTGGACATAACATGTAATGGAAGACAATCGACATAAACTAGTGTTATGTATAAAGTATGTAATTTGCAAGTCACTAGAATGTTGTTCTGAACCGCTCCTTATTACAACTCGTAGGATAGACTTATAGGAACAAATACTAGTACACGACAGAATGGTGGAAGGACAAATACTATAGGTACTGGTCTTGGTTAGTAATTATATGTTTTATTATACCTTTTAATTCAGCCGTAAGTTTTATCGATAGTTCTTTGATATACTTTTGTTTATTTATAGGATAACAACACCAACAATCCATACTTTGGCGGAATGGGTTTTTGATTTAGCGAAAATTTAGTCCCATTAAGGTGCGAGTTGTTACATTTGATATCAAAGCGTAGGTTAGTTGAACTTAAAAATTAGGATACACAGAGTGAATGTATTTGTATTTTTACCTACAACTATAAGTGTATATATATTATATGCCAAACTTTACAAATTTCGACTATAGAAGTAGTTGCAACCATATTTTGAAAAGATGGATAATGTGAATATGAGTTCGAACAATAGATGAAGTTGAAGATATACACATGTCCCGGTTACCCCATAGGAAGTAGGTCGTATTGGACGACATTGACTTAAGAAGAGCATGAATGCGACATATGAAAGAGTTCCAAAACCTAGATAGTACTTAACTTCCTATTAGAGCACAGATTGCCCTATAGTTGTAGATCCCCACAGGACGACTGATTGATGATGTACTTTAGGTCCAGATAAATGGGAAATGAAGCATTTGTATGTTTCAGATGTCCAAAAGCAAGAATTGAGCTAGTTCGCAAAGAAAGGTGTATATGGGTCACTCCAAGGTGATTGTCATATTTTTAATATATTTTGAAGGAAGATAAGTTGGAATAAATGGAAAAGAGGAAAAGTCCAAAAATAGGGACAAGTAAAATCCATTCTAATTCCGACCCTATATCAATGAATTTAAAAAAGGTTTGAAAAAAATAATATTTGAAACAACTTTTAGGGGATTTGTTTAAAAGTAAGAAAACCTCAATCTTGAAAAGTAAGTAAATATTAAGATTTCTATAAAATAAAATATCCCTTTCTATATTGAAAAGAAATTATTTTAGGAGAAATTATGAGTTTGTTTAGATCGAAAATTTCAGTTAAAACGAGTTTTAATAAAGAGATATTTTTTTTGAAATAAAAAGAAAATAGAGAGTATTATAGCTCATCAACTTTTTGATTATGGAAAATTTAATTTCAAAAAATTCTTTTAAAAGGGTGAACAATAGGAAGGGGTATTGGCTCTAAATGGGGTAAAAGAATGAAAAAGAGGCAAGAATTCAAAAACAAAGCAGTATGCGAATGCACTGCATTGGCTCAATAAATAAGACTGTAAACTAGAAGAAAATTTATATAAAGGAAAGCCATTTAAACAAGAGTAGTTTAGGTGGAAGAAAGTTAAATAATAGTAACATTATGAAATATAAATAGAAACAATGTTAGAAATTTATATAAAATAATGTCAGTAATTTGAAATAATATAGGAAATAAAAAAATTGAATCGAGTTTTAGGAATACCAAACTTAATAAATAAACTTACTTGGTAGATCCTAAGTTATGTTTTTAAAAGTAAAACGCCTATAATCAACATCGGTTAAAATAAGGAGATTTTCATGGTTCCTTTTTAAAACCAAGTTATTGAAGGATTTGGTAAAAAATTTCTAAGTTTATATTTTTAAAGATAAAAGTTTTGGGATTAATTACTTTATGACAATGGAGTTTTAATATTAGAAAGAGTGGTGAAAACCAAACAAAATTTGTAAAAATGGGGCAAAAGTTAAGGTTATGGATAAAATAGCAATGAATGCTCGTAGAATGGCAATAACGAATCCCCTAAATATAAGGAATATTTGTATAAGTCTAGGAATGTTTCATTAAAAATGGGTGAAGGCCATAAAAAATAACCCATATGGAAACGGGAATTGGTATGAAAGTACGTGTTTACGAGTTCTAGTGTATACCTATATGAAAAAAAAATAAAAATAAAGAAAGCATATACCTAGATTTGAGAATACTATTAAGAGATTTGGATTAAGAGAAGAGAGTAGTATATTTGGCTATAATGGTGGAAGTAATGAATGAACCTTATTTATTAGAATCTAAAATGGAATGTTACGATATGTGGGTTACAGGTGAATAACATGTTAGAAAAGTACATTTAATTCAAATAAGAAATGATAGAGCCACAACATCTTTAATGACAGTTGACATTGAAGGGCAGCTTCCGGTGATTGTTTCTTTTAGTATAGTTGGGTTGTAAGCATTAGTTGTCTCTATTTGAATAAAAACATGTATGATATTTTATGAGAAAAGTTCCTTTTTATTTCTATGTTAATTTTCTGGATTGACCGTTATATATTGGAAAGCAGAATAAATAAGAAAATCTAATGTAGGCACTTAAGTAATGCAAAGCAAGACTGGAAGTTTATAAAATAAATCAGGGAATCTATTTAATTAGCCACTAAAAGAAAAGTAAAGTTAAGTCTAAAAAAGTGTTAAGACTTTGGAATGTAAGTTTTATTGAGCAAAGGATAGGGAAAGGTTGTTGCGAAACCACATGCCACTATCCCTATATCTTTATAACGACCTAGGAGTTTGGTCATCTGAATTTGAAATATTTAATTAATTTTAAATATTGAAAAGTTAATTTTATAGGTCGAACAACTAAAATTTCAAATATAGCAATTTATTTGATGATGTGGATTGTTAAACTTAATAATTGAAATTGTTTAAATAATTGAATCCTGAATTTAATTTGAATAAACAGATTTTAGAAGATTGTCTAAGTTCAATTTCAGATAATAAATGGTTAGTGTAAACATTAATTTATACTTTAAAGTGGTTAGAGTGGTTTTAATACTTTATTTTAATTAACGTGTGAAAATGGCCTTCTAGGGCACTTTCTTAGATTTTAACGAAACCAGTGCCATTGGATACGTAATAGTGAATTATTGTATGTTAACAAATTTCATGGCGATCGGACATATCATTTAGTCGTGCGAGCTTGAAATGCGTAGAAATTAATTAAAGGAATTTAAATTAATATAATTTTATTTTTAAAGTTAACTTCTGTATATGATGGATTAGGGCCCGTTACTAGTTCCATTGTGTTCGGAATGAGATATTTGTATAGAACGTTAGGCGACACGTCTTGATTGGAGTTCGGAAATTTGAAGTCTGAAGAGTGTTTAGTTATTTTTCTATAGAAGGATCCCTAGTCTCATTATTTTGCCCAAAAAACATTCTGAAACACTAGTCGCCATTAAAAGTCCATCATCCAATGGTCATAGTTTACCCAAGCCGCTAGGGGCATTATTGGTCGAGGGTGTCAACTAGTAAAGTGTACAGCTAGAGGAGATGAGGTGATTCAACGGTTGGATCGTCGAACGACGAAGCAAGGCAGCTAGAAATCGGCCACGGTCGACATAGCTAGGGCTCGATTTTTCGACGTCGACATTAGCATCTTGGTGCGATGGTGGTAGGGAAGGAGGTGGCTTGGCTTGGGGAGTCGGCGGCAACATGAAATCGCTTATGGAAATGACGTGGAGTGATCGAAAGTTGTGACGTTGGTTTGAAAAGGAGTAGTCCTGATTCTTACAAATGCGATTAGGTTAAGTGCTAATGATTGTAATTAAAGAAAATAATTTTATTATTTGAATTTTAAATCTTATAAATGTGATAAATCTTTTTGATACGAGTCGCGTTAGGTTCGTATCGATTAATACTACATTATGGGATTGGATTGGTGGAATTTAGAGCTTATAGAGTTTTAGGCTAAAGTCGAACGCCATTCGATTTAGTTCAAACTGGAATGCTCCAGCGTAAGTGAGTTAAACTTACCTCTCTGGACCCACTTATATTTTATATAATTGCGAATATTTTTATTTATGCTTGTTGTTGATTGTTTGGATTATTTACCATTTTATCAGTTGGTTTGGATTTATTCCAGCTCTTGGAGCGGATGACCTTTTATATGTACCGACCTAGTTAAGGATGACCCTTATCATATGATTATATACAATATGTGATGAAAAGGGATAGGTTGGAGGGATCCAATAGGATTTCTTACCACTGTTGATTTTACTTTTCATATATATTATATATATGAATTGTTGGATGCCATATTTGATGACTGTTAACTTAAAATATGGATCAACACCCTGGTTTGAGTGTGAAAGCTCCAGCCTTGTTCTTATAGAGCAATAATGCAGACAATAGGTATAAACAAGAACGGTAAAAGAAAGGAGACAAGAAGATTTTTATAGTGGTTCGGCTATCAACGAAGCCTACGTCCACTTTAGAGTCCTATTATGGTTGATTACTGTTACAAGTAGTGTTTGATTACAAGGATTTTGATTATCCTAAGCTAGATTGAATCACAAGAGTTGGAATTCACTAGAGAGTCACAGTGAAACCCTTTGGAAATTGTTGTAAGGGAGATGAAGAGTGAAGAAAGTTTCCTGTCAAGCTTCAGCAACCAGTCCTAAGAAGATCCCTCATTTGTGTTACTGGTAGGATGGTATTTATAGAGATTGAAGAGTTTCTGGGTCAGGCATGTTCACTGACTACTGCAGATGGACTCAGGAAGATGCAACAAAGCTCAGCTTGCAACCCGAGCCAAATCATGGATCACCAGCGATCCATAGATGTAGCTCGCATGCGAACCGATCACTTAGCTCCTCTTTTCCCTTCTTTGCCTAGTTAGACCACCAAGAGTCCATGAAAAAGTATGGATCATTAGAGATCCGTGGTGTATGGATCGCTAGCGATCCGTACACTTAGCATATTTTGGCTTTCTTCGCTTCTCGTGTGCCATAGCGAACTAGTGAGGAAGTATGGATCGCTGGCGATCCATGCACTTAGACTTTTTTTGGACTTTAATGTCTAGCATGCTTTTGTTGCATTGTACCGACATATTCGGGTAGTCTCATTGCATGTCGCTTTGTTTTGATGACGATTTACTTGCTAATTGTATTTAGCTACCGATTGGACTAGACGGATGCTAGACTCTTGGTTTAGGCATACTTTCATTTAGCCCTTTTTGGTTGAGTTCTGAGCCATTTTGACTCCATCAAGTCGTTCCATATTCTCTAGGATCCTGGTGGGTTAAAAACCTGGATAACATTTGCCCTCCAGAGTGTGTCTTCGTTGAAAATAATGCATGCTTTGGAAGTAACTTCTTTTGAGTCTTCATTTTGTGAAATCTAGTTGATCGTGTCGAGGTTACCATGCAAATTTGGCTTTGACTGTTGAATTTTCGAGGTGAATCGTCAAAGTCCACTTCAAGGAGTTATTCTCAATTGATCGACTTCTAACAGCTGTTCGTTTTTTATTTCAATTTGAATTCCAATTCCTGGTATTGGCAATGCAATCTTCGCTCTGTAGTTTACGCAAGGGTTTAGGTCGTAAGTGGGTGCATGATGTAGGTTTGGAGTTGTCCTATATTGTTTTAATTCGACCAGCAGTGAAGCTATGTTTTGTCTCGAGTGATTGTACACCGTTCTGGAGCGAAGTCTTGCTCTTGGTGTTTAACTTCTTCTTTTCGAGAATTTGGTTAAGTTCCCATCAGTGTTTTTTGAATTCCAATGTGACGATTTATTCCAAAATCGGATATAGTGGATGATCAATCATATCACTCTTCCTATTTCTATATTCCAGTGATCCTGAAAAGAAAAGCTTCCGCGTTGCTTCGGACAGCGGCTCCGTCATCGGTCATTGATCGATAATTGGTAAGTGTGGAAAAGATAATTTCAAAGGATGATACGTATTGTTTTTCAAATGTGAGCAAGCTATGTACACTAGATTGTTTGTTCGTAGTATTCAGGACACTGGACTCTTCTCATGTAGATAACACACTGCATCTACCCCGGTCAATGCTTAGGACCCGATTGGTCAACATTCGTTGACTTCCCTTAGATTTCGAGCGTTGGTTATACAAGGATATTATTTAACATAAAACATACTTACAGGGTTGAATACTAAGTTTTGTTATTAAAAATGAATTTTTGGTCATTAATATTTGTCCGACGGAGGTATTCCCACTCCTTCAGAAGCAGGGTCCTTTGCAAATTGGGCTTTGCTTATTATCCCTATCATATTGGGATGATTGATTAGAGTTAAATTACGAGGCACGGTTGCCCTTGTAGAGCTATAGTTTAAGTTCGACGAGGCATAGCTTTAGTCTTCGAAAACTAGTGCATGAGTTATTCGATCGTGAATATCCTTTCTTTGTGGATTTTGGAATTCGATATGCATACTTGCTTCTGTCCCAAAGGACTATTGGCTTAATTCCTCGGCTTCAAGAATTTCTTTTTATAGAACTATGAGGTAGCTTGGTCTAGCTGGTTTCGTGACTGTTCTTGTTTATGTTTAATCGAGTTCATGCTCAACTGAGCTCGTTTGACCAAGCATTGGTGTAAATGCCTTAGCCCGTAGGGTCGATTAATTTGACTATTGAACCAACACGTTTTGGGAGGTTAAGTCTCCTAAGCAATAAGTTTGATTGCCCATTTTGATTGACATGATAGCCCCTATCTTCGTGAACTAGGGACTTTGTTGCTTGATCCCAAGATCTGAGTTTTTGTAATGATATTAGTAGGTAATAGAAAGATGCGTTTCTGGCATCTTTTGCTAAAATAGATTCGTCTGAGTCCAGCGTTGAGATCCTAATCATATGTTGGTTTCTATCTTTGTAGACTCATGTACGGATTACTCAAACCTTTGGATTTTCCTTGATGTTGTGGACCTTCGGATAATGTAAGGTTCCAGAAGGTAGGATTAAAGAGTCGATCAAGCTTTTGCTTCTATTTCCGAAAGCCGATGTATTAATAGTTTCATTATGGGAGTTTCTTCTTAGCATCACCAAACTTTGGGTAATGGCATATTCCTGCAAGTTGGAACCAAATGATCTAGTTAGAACTTGAGTAGGTCATCGTTCTTTTTGGTCATTGCCAGACTATGAGCGACGATTGATTTTTGAACGTTAAATCCTTCGTTTTCTTTATTGGCAGTTTTTTTGCCAGAATGCTCTGTTTTGCGATACAGAACTATTATCTAACCAACATCACAGTTATTCGTGTTTGGACTTTGCAACATTTCTTTCGGTCTAGTATTTTTGCGTCTATCCCTGCTCAAGGGACTAGCTATTTCAAACGCCTGTACTTGGGTGATTGTAAGAGATGGAGAGGTTTGGGGCACACGATCCGATTTCCCCTGGTCTGGCTCTCAATCTCATTCTAGGATTGTAGAAGTCTGGTGATTTAAGTTCTGACCTTCCATGATTGTCCCTACATGTCCTTTGTTGTGCATGCTTTGCTTGATAGTTGTCGTCGTGAAAGTCCTGTTTATATGCCAATTCCTATCTTCGAGAATTGATAACCTAGCTTCTTGCCTATTTTTGGATGTATCTAAATTCTTCCTAAGTTGAATTTTGGAAATCGATTGTCCACCATCTTTCATCCTTAGAAATTAGCATAGGAGCAATTCAATACTGGAATTTCCTTTCTGCGCATCTCTATTCCTGTGTAGTGGCTGATCCTACGATGTTGGGTGGAACCATCCAGCTGACCTATGAAAGGATATGTCTTCCGGTCGTTGCCTGTCATTGAGCAATAGTAGTTTTCTGAAGATAGGGGTAGAAACTCGGTTGAGGTGCAACATCTATCTCCGAAAGCTAGTGCATCGATGGGTCACTACGATGAGTGTTTCTCATCAGCCTTGTAGATTAAAGCTTTTTTGGCATTGCCGGGGCAATACTAGTACTTAGTGAGTAAAGAGTTTCTCGGAGTTGAGAGGGCAACACTGATTCTTATGAGAAAAAAGTTTCCCTACATTGCTGGGGTAGCACCGGTACTTAGGAAATTGAAAATTTTCTCGACGATGCCAGTGCAACACCAGTACCTGAAAGACAAAAGAAGGCCTTGGCATTGCCGAGGCAACACCGACAGTAAGGAGTCTAGTTGGGTACTAATTTCGATCTTCGAAAACTAGCACTTCGATGATTGAATTATGGAAGTATTTTCTTAGTGATGCCTATCTTCGAGCTGTGCTAAAGTCGTTTGGTGAGGATTGAATCATTCGTCTGATCCTGTAGAGTTGGGTAGATTCCTTTTAACCCAGTGTGGTTGTTTTCTCAATGTTGCTTAAATCTAGACGATGGCATGTTCTAGAAGGGTGAGAGTCCCGGGCGTTTCCGCTACCTAGCTTTGTTTATAACCATCAAGTATTACCCTTGGAGATGCAAGGCTATTGCTTAACCAATTCCATAGTTATTCTTATTCACGAAAATTGAACTTCCTTCCACCGATTTTTATTATGATCTGATGACTATCTACAAAACCCTTCGTTTCTAGGGGGGACCCTTCACTTTTACGTGTCAAACTCCAGGTTCTTATAGAAAAACTAAAATTATGGAGCAAGTCATCATATTGCCCCTGGTACGGCCGCTTTCATTCCTATACAAATCATGGATTGGTAGGGTTTGATAGTGTTTTTGAATTCGTGACACTTAACCCTACTTGTTCAAGCCATATGCATTATGCTGGACTAATAGCATTATTGTGGATATCAACCTTATTCGTTGATTCCAATCTTCGGGAATCAATGGTTTGGCTGCTCGATTTTGAGCTTTCTCTCCTTGTCGTTATCTTCCTTCGAATAACAACTGGTTTTTCAGTTAGGGTTTGGGACCTCATTCGAGCACCTGCTTCTGTCTTTGAAATCCGCTGGGTTAATGAAGTGATTCTGGAAATGTCTTCCATCGTTTTCTAACTCTTATCGATAGTAAGTTCCTCCTTTCGTTGCTTATTTTCGAGCAATGGTGAATTTTAAGGAGTTCGATTTTCTTGTCGATATGATAGTATGAAGTTCTTGATGCTGCTGAGGCAATATCAATGTCTAGTGGGTTGGAGCAGTTTCCTTTTTATATCCACATTCATGCAGCCTACTATACTGCTTATTTTTGTTGCGATTATTGAAATTCTCTGTTTAGTGTAGAAGAACCATGGAATGATTTTTTGTCTTGACCAAGTGTTAGTGTGTTATGTGTCGCTGGTCCATGGGGATAATTAATCTGAACACTTGATGCGAGACTTGATGTACTTGGCGGCTCTCTGGATGCCCTCTGTCAAAGTTGTGTCACAGCTCCTAACTTTGGGAGCTCGTTATTTGAATGTCTTAACTTTAGGCATTTTGGTCAAAGATTGGAATTCTTTATTGAAATCTTGGTTTGGGAACTTTGTGGCATTGCGTGGAGAAATGTCGGTCCTTTTGGGTGGTATGGATCGGTTCCTGTTAATCCTAAAATAAACAAGTTTCCTATCGGTAAAGAATTTTTACAGTCTGGTAATGATGTCGGAGCGACAGTAAGCAGTTCTTGCGCAGCTTATGAGATGCGTGGTTTATGAGAGTGTGCGGCTTATGAGATGTGCGGCTTCTGTTAGTGTGCGACTTATGGGCAGAGCGACTTATGAAATGCATGGCTTTTCATGCTCCTCGGTATTGCCTATCATCGGGAAATGTGAGGAGCGTACGTTTTAGGAGTTAGTGTGTGGATTATGAAATGCACGACTTTTGGTACTACTCGGTGTTGCCTATCTTCGGGCAATGTGAGGAGCGTATGTTTTTGGTGCGACTTATGAAATGCACGACTTTTAGTTCTCCTCGGCGTTGCCTATCTTCCTGCACCTATGGGGAACGTATGTTTTGGCACGGCTTATGAAATGCATGGCTTTTGGTACTCCTCGATGTTGTCTATCTTCTTACAACGTGAGGAGCATTTTTTTGGCGCGGCTTATGAAATGCGTGGCTTTTGGTACTCGTCGATGTTGCCTATTTTCGGGCAACGTGAGGAGCATATGTTTTGGCACAGCTTATGAAATGCGTTGCTTCTTTGGGCAATGTGAGGAACATATGTTTTGGCACGGCTTATCAAATACATGGCTTTTGATACTCCTCGGCGTTGTCTATCTTCAGGCAATGTGAGTTGCATGTTTTGGCATGGCTTATAAAATGCGTGACTTTTGGTACTCCTCGCTGTTGCCTATCTTCGGACAACATGAGGAGCGTATGTTTTGGCATGGCCAATTAAATGCGCGGCTTACGAATGCATGACTTATGGGACCGATACGACCCATTGATTTGAAACGGTTTGGAACTACTTGTCGTTGCCAATCTTCGGGCAACGTGAGAAGTTGGTGGTTTGAGTTAATTCGCTTTCTTTGACTCGACAAGTTGATGGAGCATACTCGGGCATAGTTTGATCGGTCCAAGCAGCTAAACAATGATTTTTGAGTCGATTTGACCCCGTCGACTCAGCAGGTTTCTTACTTAAACACGATTTTATTGGTTCAAGGAGCTAAACAGTTTTTGGTTCGGGCAACCATGGCTTGAATGATCCTTCCATTTTCTGGAAGATATACACATCCAAATAGATCAGGCAGCCATGGTGGAGAGATCTATAGCTGACTGCGTGAAGATGGACTGAAGTAAGAGCCTATGGGAGTTCAGGGCATGACTCTTAGTTCTTGGTCCATACTACCTTTAGAGAATGAGTCTTTAACTAGCATACTGTCTAAAAGGAAGAGGAATTGGCCACCAAGAGCGGCAAAATAATAGTTGGAAAGAAGTGGGCAAGTATTATGCTAGTATTTCGTTTATTGCACTAGCTAGGTCATAAAGTTCGCGGTTGTCAGAATACCATAATTTTTGATCGGGCATAACAGAACTGTGATATGATTAGCCTCAGCCTTTCTTATAGTTATTCAAGTATGTGCGATTCCCCTATGCTACAGGGCTACTGGTGTGCTTGAACTGCGTCCATGGTCTCTCCATAACTCATTTGGTTTCCCTCAGTCCAGTGGGTGTGGTTCTCCCAGTTCTAAGTCTTGGCTTTATTCGAGTCAACATCTGATTAACCACAAGGTTGATTTAGTTATGACTTAGATCCTTTAGGAAACTATGAAGCTCTGGAGTTTAACACTATTTGTTTGATCAGCCCTTAGAAGCGATTCTTTAATTATGCGGAGTGATTGGTATGATTGTCGATATGTGGCCCCAGAGCGTGTCTTCGTTGACTTTGGGGAGCTCTGGATTAGATGACTACTGAACTTCCAGTTCACCTCGCGGATATCAGTCATACATAAATTTCGTTGATTTACCGGTTCGCCTTCATGATGCTTTAGTTCATGAAAGACCTTCCGGTTTGCGAAGGATTTTTTGGATCAGATGATCGCTGATCTATGGTTTACTTTCACGACGTTTTGGTTTGTGAAAGATCTTCAGATTCACGAAGGGTTATTTAGATCAAATGACTGCTGATCTACCGGTTTTCCTTCACGATGCTTTTAGTTCATGAAAAACCTTCACGTTCATGAAGGTTTTTTATGGTCGGATGTCCGGCGACCAAACGGCCTTGGAATAATAATTTATCGATTTCGTAAGGAGTTTAGGGTCATGTGTTCGATGGCCTGATGGTCTTAAAGCAATGATCCATCGACTTCAAGAGGAATTTTTGGTCTCAACTCGAGGGAACACATTTGTATCGGTTCTTGCAAGCTAAGGTGTTGAATCTATTTATTCGACGATCCTTTGGAAAAGATTTCTCGACTCCACCAGCAATGCCGGTTCTCAAAAAGGGGATTAACATGACTCATCGAGGGCGTAGAAGCATTTTTTCCATGCTATCTGCAAATGCCCCTAGTGTCTGGGTACGGCTGATTTGGGAAAGGAGAGTAATCGAGGATGGATGAGAAGGAATCGCTTTAGGTTGCTATCTCATTCCTTAGTTGCTATCTAGCTAGTGTGTTATTTGATAATCATCTTTCCGTCTGATCTCGCTAGTTAGTTGTGGCGCTTTTCCACCAGGTCTTAGTAGCCTTGCTTGGGGACAAGGTCCTTGAGGCCTTGTAGCTTCTTCACTGTTTGGTATGTTCTTTAGCACACTACCAGGTTTGCCTTTTTCTAATTGCACTATTTCTATTTTTTGAACCATTTCCTTCCCAGATAATTCTTCCAAGATAGTAGGTTATTTCATTCCTTAATGATTCCTAAGGGCCTTGCAACAGACTACATCTACCGCCCTCGCTTCGTCCATATGCTAGTCATACCTACAAAGAAGCAATTTTGAACGAGTTGTACAGTTGTATAAAAGGTATAGTTGGCTTGATAAACTTCTTTGGATATTCTGCATTTTGAATGACTTTGATGAATAGGCTTCAATTGGGAAAGTGCTCTAAGCGTTGTCAGATTAGTTCGTTTTCAAGTTACGACTGTTTATAATGCTTGAGAATGATATATGCATGATTGTCTATGTTTGAATGATTGTAAATGGCGATTGAATGACAAATCACTTATGATGGAGTCATGGATCAGTGATAATCCCAAAAAATTTCAAACTAGGTGAGATTGTTCTAGGGTGAAAAAGAAGGCTCCACGAAGTTGCATTCAAAATTTCAAGGTGTTAGGAGTTCACACATTCGAGTTATGGGCAAAAGAAGATGGACCGGTATTGATGGATTGGTGGTATTTTACTTAGGGTCCGACCCGAGAAAATTTGCCATTTGCTTGGATTCAGCACATAATTCACTCGGAGTCATGGAATTTGAAGTGTTGGGTTGGTGAAAAATATTACTTGGAGCCATTTTTCTGTTTGCTTGAAGAAAATCTGGGTTTTACCCGAGTCTGATTTCGGGCAAGAATTTCCTAGGTTTACTTCGAGTCATATGGGTGATCGCCCGAGTTCGACTTTAAGTCAGGACATTCAGAACCTACTTCGAGTCGAATGGGTGATTACCCAAGTTTGACTTCGAGTCAATACCGAAGTGAGTTTTTTAATGGCTATTTTGATGATTTTTAATGATTTTGACGACGACCATTCTTGATAGTAGCTCCATGATGGGATTCGAAGCTGGTTAGTCGGGAGTGGTCACCATATCCCCTGGGAGCTTGGCCTTATAATTAATCATATCCCTTTCGAATGACCCAGATGGCGGTCTTGCTAGCATTACAAACCGAGCCACTTCAATGGATCACTAACGATCCATAACTTATGGATTGCTGGAGATCCAAAAAGTATGCTGTAAATCAATGAAATGGTATGGTTTGCTAGCAATCCATAGCATGGCATATGGATTGCTGGCGATCCATATACTTAGAATATTACTGGACGTTGATTTTTGGAGCTTATGGCAGTCTGGTGAAAAGTCATGGATCGCTAGCGATCCATAATGCATGGACCGCTAGTGATCCATATACTTAGTTGATTTCTATGCTTTGCCTTTTGGATCGCGTCTACTATCTCATGTTGATGTTCCCCATCTAATTTCATAGCTTTTTGCCATGTTTTGATGATCATCCATACTTTGGTTGCATTGGACTGCTATTGGATCATGATGCAAGGGGAATGGTAGAACCACGAGCTTACCATATGGATCGCTATCGATCCATAGGAGATGGATAATTAGTGACCCATCACATTAGCATGTGTTTGCTTACTTTTTCTACGATCCTTCTTGGTTGGCTCTTATGTTCTCAACAGCAAACCTTCTAAGCAGAGATTGAGGATCTAACTTCTAAACCTATTTGATCCATATTAGATAGCTATATATAAGCCTGAGTTCATTTCTCAGTGAAAGCACCAAAATGTCAGCCCAAAAAATAGGTCAACACCCTGGTTCGAGTGTGAAAGCGTCAGCCCTGTTCTAACAGAGCAATTACATAGACAATAGGTTTAGATGAGAATAGTAAAAGAAAGGTGACAATAAGATTTTTATAATGATTCGACTATTAACAAAGTCTACGTCCACTTTGTAGTCTTATTATGATTGATTGCTGTTACAAGTAGTGTTTAATTACAAGGCTTTTGATTATCCTTAGCTAGATTAAATTCCTAGAGTCGGAATCCACTGGAGAGACATAGCGAATCCCTATGGAGATTGTTGTGAGGGAGATGAAGAGCAAAGAAAGTTTCCAACAGAGCTTCTGCAACAAGTCTCAAGAAGATCTCCTGCTTGTGTTGCAAGTAGGATGATATTTATAGAGATTAGAGAGTTTTTGGGCCAGGCCTGTTCACCGACTGCTTGTAGATGGACTCAGGAAGATGCAAGGAAGCTCAACTTGCGACCCAAGCCAAATCCATGGTCTAGGGATCGCTAGCGATCCATAGATTTAGCTCGCGTGCGAGTGATCCATGCACTTAGACTTTTTCTGGACTTTGATGTCTGGCATGCTTTGTTGCTTTGTATCGATGTTGTTCGGGTAATCTCATTGCATGTCGCTTTGTCTTGATGATGATTTACTAGCTATTAGCTGCTGATTGGACTAGAAGGACACTGATCTCTTGGTTTAATCATACTCAGTCGTTGCTTTTGCCCTTTTTAGTTGAGTTCTGAGCCGTTTTAACTCCATCAAGTCGTTCCATATTCTACTGGATCCCGATGGGTTAAAAACCCAAATAACAATGACATGGACATGATTTTTCTTATTTAGTGCTATAGTAGCACTTAGCCTTATTTTTAGTGTTTCAAAATAATATAAAGTAAAGATTTTGATTTAAAAGGATTTTGAAGTGATTTTGAAATAAGTATGTTTTTAATAATTATTCTTGAATTATTAAAACAAGGATTTTATTTTAAAAAATAAAAATTATGATTTTCTTGTATTATGAACTGATTGTTTGTGAAATATGTTAAATATAGATTTTTGAACGGTAAACGTTTAAAAAAAATCGATAGATAAGTCCATCTTTTATTATAAAGGAAATACACTTTTAAAGAAGATAGAAATAGTTTGAAACAAATATTTATGAAATGGTTTATATAAAAGGGTAATAAAAGTAATATTTTATAAATAAAGTAATAAGTTTACAAATGGAGTTTTGTAAATATTAAAAATAGATTTGTAACTGATATTGGGTAAATAGATTTATAAATGGAATTTTATAATTAAATGAGATTTATAAAAAAATGGATTTAAAATAGAATTTTATAAATAAAGAGATTTTATAAAGAGAATTTCTATAAAATAGAATGGAGATTTATAAACATAATTTTATAAATACGAAAATGATTTACGTTGAGATTTGAATAAGGATTTTTATAAAGAAAATACATTCACGTTTTAAAAGTTAAAATAATATTTTAAAGTAATGTTTTGAAAGTGATAATCTTAGATGGAGTATAATGGTTTGAAAAAGTGATTTAAAATGTACTATGTGATGAAAACATAGATTTCAACATTTATTGTTATAATGAACGTTTTCGAGAAAGAAAGGAAGGCATAGACTATAACACCGTTATTATAGTAAGTGATTTTCGAAAGAAAATGTTTTATATAGTATACGAGATTTATTCAAAATATAAATAATTGGATCCCTATACTATTGTTTTGGGTTGTCGTAATGATGTTTTATGCAACGTTCGTTTTGATACAATGATGGTGTTCTGGAAAATATGACGCTTTCCTCAAAATATTTGTAAATATTATTACGGATTTAAGTGTATAGAAATATTTTCTAAGTGCTGAAAACGAAAAGATTTGTAATACACTACTATGGATTTAAGTATATAGATATATTTTCTAAGTTTTAAAAACGAAAAGGTTTGTAAATATAGTCATTACGGATTCAAGTATATAGAGATATTTTCTAAGTGTTGAAAATAAGATGGTTTGTGAATATACTTATACCATTGAGATAAGTATAGGAAATGTTTTCCAAATATAGAAAGTTTAAAATGGTTTTAAGAACATATATTTTTAAAGATTTTTTGAGATAAATATTTGAAAAGTGATTTAATTAATAAAATATTAATTAAAAGACCTAGTGACTGCTTATGTGCTGGATTGTATTTTTGGCCATTTTTGGTTCTTTGACTTGATGTGGAAACTGATTAGTCCTACATTTAGTACGAGGTCAACTGAGTAGGCTTGATTATCATTTGGTTTTAAGAAAGATGATTCAAATAGTGTAGAGTGACTATGGTACTCCAATCTATCGAGCTTCCTTCTTGGCCGAAGGATAGCAAGTTGAGAGTTGGAAACGTGATAAGTCAACGAGACTTGGTTTCCTTTGGAAGTTGAGGGCGACCAATCGATTGTTGGCCTGGAGAGACCGAATATGATTTATCCAAAAATCACTTCGAACCAACATATGTGCTCGAAAGTGCAGATTTGATGAAGATGATGATTTTTAAAGACAAAGATCTTTAGGATGTATGGCTGCTTGCCACAAGCCCCGCAATTCCATATTATATATATGGTGGCAACAGTGCTTCATTTTGAAAATCTTTGATGCAAAGATTGCTCGCTACTAATCTTAGGGTGATTCCCTATAGGATGTAGTAGGAGAGTGCCTTTGATTTGTCCTATTCCTAAACATCTTGTATGGACGAATGTTCGACATTGCATTCCTAACATACATGTACATTGATTCTTACAGACGTACATATATTTGGTGGTGTAGGAAGTAACTCTCTTACACTTAAAACCCTTCTTTAAGACATACCAGGACAAAGGTTGCACATTTATGGGAATCGGCGTGTGATGGAATTGGTGATGTAGCATCCAAAGTGAAATATGTTCTATGAAAGATAAAAGTATCCTTAAGCCTCACACCCAGAAATGGCTGAAATAAGGTATGTCATAAGGCTAAGTGGGTCGCTCTCATTAGGGTATCGTCGTCACCTTTCTAGATTTATCCTCTATATTTCGGGTTTTGTTGTTTATGCTGTGGCCGTGGATAGTTCGAGAATGACCAAGATGATGTCATATTTGGTTCTAGCCGCCACTAAATGGTTTTGCAGGTGGTCGATCTCGCTAGATGCAGAGATTTCAAAGTTGTTGATCCTCGCTACATTCCTCTAGAATTGTACTGTATGAAAGGTAGTCAATTACTTGCCATTGTACGGAATCCATTCCCCAATAAGAGCCTTTACGGTTTTAGTTGTAAACCTATTATGATGAAATTTAGTCAATATAAAAATTTGGGCTACAATTAATATGTATTTGTATCCTGGCACTATTATAATATCAGAGGATTTGATATGAAGTGTTTTGGTTATCGTAAGGTAAAAACCTATCTGTGTTTATGTTTGGCATGGGAGATACCTTTGTTTTGTAATTTTCTTTTATAACTTTAAAAATCCAATTGAGATGTGTTTTCTCATGCTGGTTTACCAGACCGATCCCAACATTCTTCCCTTTTAATGCTCGGGTCAGACCGAGTATATTTACAGATTCAATTTGGATGCTTTGGAGCTTCCGAAGATAGCTGGAGGTCTTTAAGTTGTATTCATGTATATGTTTATTTTTTACTGCATTGGTTATTTTAATTATCTGCATTTGTGAGGAGAAATAGTTATAACTATCCGGCTGATGATTAATGATTTGTTGTTATACTCCGACGGATGTATGTACATTACATTTCCTCTTCTGTAATGATCATTGATATTATATTATATGTTGTTCCACTGCATTGTGAGATTCCGTTGTTGTTTGGTTTTATTTTTCTCTTATCTCTTCTCTTCTTTCTTCTTTCTTTCCCCTAACTATTCTTCTTTTCATGCAATTCAAGTTGGACATGTGTGATTTATTGTCATCTTAAAATGTGCGAAATTGCGGGTCGTTACAGTTGGTATTAGAGCTTATGTTTGTGAACACCTAGGCTTTGGTGGGCTACTCATTATAGATAGGCTCAGTGGCACCCTTGAATGAGTTTGAGTGTGTGTGTCTGTGTGTGTTTGTGTGTCCATGCATATTTGTTAGTGATAAAAAATGTCTTATATTGTGTTGATTGATCTATTGAGTGGCTTATAGGTTCTGGTCAATATGAATAATTAACGTTATTGATAGGGATCTCTAAACACTTGAACATAGCAATTCGGCATAGTATTGTTTTGAAATTGGGTTAATGAAATAATTTTACCTTAATTATATTTTATATATAAAGGATTAAACTTTTTCAGAAATTATGATAGTTAAATATGGTATGTTGATTGGATTTAAGGTATAATGTTAATAAAAGTTGTTTATTATAATTCGAACGAAGATAAACATTTATAAAATGAGTTATATAAGAAAGTGAATTTATATATTTGCGTTACAAAGTATTGATTATAATTAAAATAATCAACATTTTTGAAATGATATTATATAAGAAGTGAAATTATATAAGTATGATTTATAAATGTGACTTAAAAATAAAAAGGAAATGAAATTGTATAAGTATATTTATAAATATGGGTTATAAATAAAACTGGATTTAAACGAGAATTTGATAATTTAAATCTCGGCGATTTTGAAAATTGTTTTTCAAAGATTTTGGAAGAAATAATAATAGTATTATTTTGAAAATATTTTGGCTAGAAATACATTTAAATGGAATTTAAAAGAGGTAAGAAAGCACTAAACTTACTTCGGTCGCTGAAATATAATTCGGAAGATGACTTCAACACCATCAGTGTTCATTTTCAAGTTTCAAAGTGACGGATTGCTATGTAGTGATTTCTATAAAAGTTTGTTTTGGTAAAATAAAGTTTTGGTTTGGCAAACAAAGATTGTTTTAGATTTCAAAAGTATGATTACAAAGGAGTTATGTATATATTATTGAAATTATTTTGAAAATGGGCGTTTGAATTATGAAAATTTTCATTTAAATGTTTGGTGAAAATATAATAAAATTAGTTTTTCTAATTTACAGGTTGAAAAATAGCAAGTTCAAAACAAATAAATTTGTTAAATATTCTGGTTAAGTAAGGCGAACGGAAATTTTATACACTCTTAGGATGTAGAAGAGTGTGAAATGAATATAAACTTAAGTTCTAAAGTGATAATATAACCATAAGTTGTAATTATAGAATGTGGATGAAAGTAAGTAAAGATTTATGAAATTTATAAGTAGATAAGTTTATATAACTTATAAATTTGATAAAATGGTAAGTAAAACCAAATTTTAAAAATGGTTAAACATTTTGGTTAATAAAAGAAGGTAACAACCCAAAAGTCTGTCCATTTGATTTTAAATATTCAGTTAATTTTACATATTTAAATATTTGGATTTTGGAGTTTAATACTTAGAATTCAATAATAGCGATCGATTATATATTTGAATTAAGAATTTTGAATGGTGAACGATGAATTAAATAGATTTAATAGTGTCATTTAATTTCTTTTAATTAATAAATGATAATGTTTAATTATTTTTCAAATTTATTACAATAACAAATGATTTGAATATAATAAATAATAAGAAAAATCAAATTGTAATAAAACGACCCCGAATTGCACTGCTTTGATTTGCGAATATTTAATTAATTTTGAATATTCAAATAAATGGTTTTATAATGAAAATAAAACTATTTTTAATAATAAATAGTAACGGTGAAATAGTCTTTAAATTTTTTTTTATAAAAATATGAAGTTCGATGAAAAACAAAAAATGTGACCGAAAATCGATTTTCGACGTTCCATCATATAAAAGTTATTTGAAATATTATGTACACATTTGTATGTATATAGTCAAATATATATAATGTTTTAAACATAGATTAGTAATTTAATTAGGGTTAAGTGTAATTAATTAAGTTAAGAAAATGATGATGTGACACTTTGACAACTATAATAAAAAATAAAAAGAGAATGTCACATCATTAGGAGACATAAGTACATTTGAGTACTTATGCATGTTGATTTTGATTTGTCAGAAGGATGGCTAGGTGTAGGGCTGAAATGGGTAAGGTAGAGGAGAGGGTGTGACATGGCATGCATGTGTGGAGGGTATAGTACATGAGGGTAAAAATGTAATTTGCTATTTCTATTTCATATAAAACTAATTTTTCACCTTTCTTACTCATTTTATTTTCATTTTCTCATCTCTTATCTTCCTTAATGCTTTATGAAACCTTTTAATGGATTCCAAAATAACCTTTTCATGTCCTAGGATTTCAAAAATTAACCTTTAAATATTTCAAAAACTTGTTTAAAGGTTCCTTCTTTTCCATTTAAATTTTTTCCATTTTACCTGAAATGGTTTCGGCCATAACTTCTTACATAATACTCCAAAACTAGATTTTATTTTTTTCAAATCATGTATATTTCAAGTGGCAATAACTTTGTAGTTCACAACTTTTTCTTATATCGAGCTTAGATACTCCAAAATTTCATTTTTTTACAAGAGTGTTTTTGAACCTAGATTTTGATGTCCGAAAATACCCCTCACCGTTTTGGCAATAACTTCCTCAGAATTTAACTTTTCTGAACAGTTATTTTTTATATGATAGAGGAAAGAATAATCTAAAATTTTCATGTTTACCATTTTTCCAAAATCTAAAGGAAAGGGTCCAAAATTCGAGTGCAAAATGATCTATTTTTGAGAAGAATTTGTGGATTTTCAAGCTTTCCGAGCGCTAAATTATTTCCAGTTTTCAAAACTTTTGGTGAGTTTAACTCACATCTAATTTTATTATATCATATTAATAATGTTAAAATCATTTATTAATTGTTTGGATGTAAGTTAAAATTGTTGGTTTGCTTGTTTGGTTGAATTCCATTTGGAAAATGGATGACATGTTAATTTGATTGTTATAAACCCATATGATTATCTATATATTATCGGTAACCATTGTTTTACTAAAAAAATCTATAAAAAAACCCGAAGGGGATTTCTCGACCATAAATTATTTATTTACATCATTATGTTATAATATTGATGGTTTATTGAAATTAACCATTGATATTCCCTTTTATAGTTTAAATGTCGTTATAGCGATTTTCGCTATATCTTCATTAAATTTCAACCAAAGAACCCTATCATATGAACTTGTGCTTGCATTTCCACAAAAAAGAATATTGAAAATTTATTAATCATTTTGGTTAATGATTATTTAAATTAATTAATCTTTTAAATTAATTAATTTGAGATTAATTAACCAATTTATTAAATGATGATTAAAAATTGGTTTATCTTTAGATTTTATTCATCATTTTTGCTAACAATGTTTTATACTTAATTAATCATTTTAACTAATGATTATTACAGTTTAACTAATTATTTTTATTAAGGATAATGGATTTTAATCAATTTGTAGAATCAACTAATTATTTTAGTTAATGATGATGGGATTAAACTAATTTTTTCAATTAAGGATAATTGAAATTAATAATTATTTAATGATATTTAAAAGTAATTAATCATTTTAAATAATGATAATTGAATTTTATTAATCATTTTAATTAATGATTGTTTTAAATTTAATTAATTGTTTTAACTAATATTTTTGGAATTTAGTTAATTCATTTTAATTAATGATGTTTTATAATTAAATAAACCATTTTAACAAATAATGTTTTAATTAATCGGTTTGACTGATCATGTTTGGATTAATCGGATTAATTTATGATTATTTTGAACTTAATTAATTGCTTTAACCAATGGAATTTAGAATTACTTATCATTTTAATTAATGATGTTTGAGATTAATTATTCATTTAATAAATTACCTTTTGAATTTAATAAATCTTTTTAATTAATTGATTCAATAAAGGTGATTAAAGTAAGTTACTAATATACTAAAAATTGCTTTAATAAACTGATTTAAAGTTAATAGACTGATTTAATAAAGATTATAAGGTTATTTTACCAATGTTATAAAAGTATTTGAAAATAATTATTTATTTTATTGTAGATAATGAATTATTTATTTAAAGGGATTTTAAATGTAATTAATTATCTGTTAGGATAAAAATCTTGTTTTTAAATTCTAAAAAGGAATTGGAACTCGATTATTCTCTTAACGTTTTAACAATCAGGAACTAATTCTAAAAGTGTTTTACTAATATGAAAATCAAGAAAAAAGTTTTGTTTGTTTTTAAAAGTAAAAGTTTGATTCATTTACGGAAATGAATTATTTTCAAAATGTGAATCTCTTATATAGAAACGATTTATTTGTATAATTAGCACTAAACATCGAAGAAGTATACTTGTCACTATTTCAAAAGTTAAGAGTGATCATTGGACATGACTTTGGATTAACACAGCCTTGACTTGTCCAGTATTGCTGTTAACCAAGAAAAAGTACAAGTTTGAATTCAATGAGTGGTGATATGTAACAGCCCGCACCTTACTTAACGTAAATATTTTCCCCAACTTAGTCACCTCCACCTCATGGGTCAAGCGAAGGTGTAGGGTTTTGTTCCTCAAAAGGCCTCGTCGTTGTTATGAAGTGAAGGCTTTGGTATATAAGCACCCACTTCATAGTATTTTTCCACGATGTGGGACTATTATTCCCATTTTGAAGGGGTGTTACAATCTCCCCCCTTTAGAGTCCAACACCCTCGTTGGCTCAAAATACAACCCAAGCGTCATGGCTGTAATACGTACAGACCACAATTCCATTGGATATGGCTCTGATTCCAATTGGGCAGCCCGCACCTCACTTAAAGCAGATATTCTCCCCAACTTAGTCACCTCCACCTCATGGGCCAAGCCAAGGTGTGGGGTTTTGTTCCTCAAAAGGCCTTGACGTTGTTATGAGGTGAAGGCTTTGGTATATAAGCACCCACTTCATAGTATTTTTCCACGATGTTGGACTATTATTCCCATTTTGAAGGGGTGTTACATGATAGGTATACAAGATTTAATTTCTATATATGATCATTTTATATCTTCGATAGTTGGTATCTCGATTATCGGTTATTTCAACCACTTTATTTTCGTCACTTTAAGACGATGTGTTGCTCATTTGGGCTTTGTTATCCTTTGTCGGAAATGGCTAAACCCAAAGAGCAAGTGGAAGCCAAGCTATGTGGGGTTGCTCCCATTAGGGTATTTTCACATCCACTCTAGATAGGATTCGGTGTTGCACATTGAGATGTGAAATACTCGGATACACGGTAACCGTTGGTAGGGTCCGGCTTGGACATGTCCAAGAGCCATCGGTGTTCTCAAGTGTATTTCTAGAGGTATACTTTCGTTGAGGGGGCGCACCCTCCTAGTCATTTGTTGGAAAACGTCCTTTCCTTATTTGATTCGTATCCTTGAATCTGTTGTAGTTTGAAATTGCCACGAGTAGAGCCAACCCCTCATCATGGCATTTAAGTATTTACTTAGTCCATACTATTGAGTTTGGACTGTTACTTTATTATCTTTTTCTGTCAAGTTTGGATTGCTACTTTATTTAGCCCATTCTATCGAGTTTGGATGGTTACCTTATTTAGTTCATTCTATCAAGTTGGACTCTTTCCCCTTGTTCTATCCATTCCATTCAGTTTGAGTTTTACTCGGTTTATTTCCAATCTTTCAAGTCCCGTTGATATTATTTATGCTTAATCATATTTGGTTTTGTTTCCTGATATTCATTTCTGCTCTTGCCTGTATGGATGTTATTATTGTGAGGTAAAAATCCGTTCCGCGTTAGCGGCGTGATCTGACAAATTTTTTATATATGTTTTCCCTTATTCAAGTTATCTCACGCTTGTATTTCCAAACTGATCTAGATGTAATTTATTTATAATGCTTGGGTTAGACCGAGTATTTTCCTAGGTTTTCCTTGAAGTTTCGAAGATCGTGGAGGGGAGCTAAAGTTTCACCTATTGTAGTTTCCATTGTATTATATAGTATACCTTTTGGAATTTGTAAGGTCGGGATTTTATAACTGTCTAGCTAATAAGGTTTTTTTAACTTTGATATAATCTATATGTTTGGAGTGATAGTTTCTACTGTCCTAATTATATTATATGTTGCCAATTCTGTGTAGAGATTCGGATTTTCTCTATTCTCTGTTCTTTTATTTTTATTTACCATAACAATCTGCCCTTTTGTCGATTGGATGCCCAACATTGGAACACAGTGGTAGTGTTCGGTGTCGACTTTCGATGGTCAAAAAGGCGGGTCGTTACAAATGGTATTAGAGCTGAAGGTTAAGCGAGAACCTTGGCTTTGGTAGGGTTTGGCTCATTAGAGATAATGTAACAACCCGGTATTTGCATCAATTAATAATTGACATTTTGACGATTGATATTGACACAAACTTCTATTTGAAGTTTTTAAATTTTGAATTAAAATTGATTTATAAATTGTTAAAAGAAATTTAGGACTTTAAATAAATATTTTCTTTTTATTTTATTTGGCCTTATCCCCTCTTTATATTCAAACCGGTCCCCCTCTTCCCCCTTTTCATTCGAAACCCTACAACCCGTCCCCTTTATTATTTTAAAAAAAACCTAGTAATGATCGAACGAAGAAAAATTATGGCGGCCCCCTTTCCCATTTCTCGTTCGCCCCTTCGTGTTGCTCGCGACTACTTCAATCTGGTCGAGCCGCCTTCGCCTTCAGAGCAAAGGTGAGTTTGCTCACATCTAATTCTTGGCTCTAGTTATTTGTGTGTTTGGTTGCTTGAATTCTTGGCTGATTATTGCTTCGAATTTTAGTGATTTCGATTTGAACTTGCGTGAGTTTTACTCATATCTATTTCTACTTGGTTGTTGGTTGTCTCGGCACTGTTTTGTTGAGATGTTGATGTTTTCGATTTTCGTATGGATGTTGGAGATGATTTCTGGTTTTGGCAATTTCGTATATTTGTGATTTGATATCCACGGCAATGATTTCACGGCTTTGATACGTTGACTCTCGACTTCACTTCCTTATACATTAATGACTTCGGCCATATGAATTTTTGTGTAACGAGTTGGATTAACTTCGTGTCCACCACGAGGTTGCCTTCGAGTGACTTCGACTTGTACCACTGCAGACATTCTCAATCTTGTTTGATTACCTTAGCTACTGTCTTGATTATGATCCCTTTGAATTTGAAGTGGTACTTGTTATAAGCTTGACTTGATAATGTGTTCGCTTCGAGTTGCTGCCGTTTCCACTCTTGTTCATGCAGTTATATGTGCATGTTAACAATTGATGTCCACTGTTCATGTCCTTTGCTTGGTGCCTTTTTGCAGTTTTGTTCACTTTTCTGAACAGTTCTGGTTGCATACCCATTCCATGTTTGTAGTCCACACTGTCACATGATGTCCTTATTCTTATTCGAACTGTACTATTGTTAAATTGCTTGGTTGGAGTCTCCCCTTGTGTAGTTATGTTCATGCCTGAACATACATGGTTGATTTACTCTGGATTGATACATTTGGTTCACATGAGTCTGCATTTTAGTGTACACTTGATTGAGTCTTGTTAACTTTGTAAATACTCCTATCTGGTTTCTGAGTCCTCATATCTGATCTGTTTCACGTATATTGGTTTGATGTTCATGCAGTCAAGTTTGATTGAGATACACATCCATGGTGCTAGTAATTGCAGTAGTATATTATCACATGTATATGTGCCACTACATATATACATGTATGTGTACTGGTCCATGGTTTCATATGACTGTGATCTTATACTTGAAACTGTCTTTGTACATTTCTTTGTTATCTCTGAAACCCTATTCAAACCTGAACTGACATGTGTATGTATACATGCGTATATATGCATACATGTGTATCTTCATGTATGTTGGCTGGTTGCCCCTGATGCTGCATTTTTGCTGTGTTGATCATGTTTCTTGTAGCATTTGGGTATCACTGTTTTGTTTCGACGCACTACATGTTAGCATTGGCTTGTCTTGACTGCTTGACCATATGCATGCATTCATATAGTTGTTGGGTTTGGTCGAGCTGCCTGATTCACTGCAACCATATTATTGCAGTATATTTGCTTTAGTCTGGGACCATTGTGAGAATTTCTTTGTTGTTCACTGCCACTTTGGTTACTTCATATATATATGCAGACACTTGAGCATATTTTATTGTTTCACTGCCACTTTTGTATTGCGTATTTAATATGCAGATACTTGGCCATTTACAATCTGTAGCTTTTGTATTGATCATTGTTGCTGTATTTCTGTGTACGTGTACAGTTTCATTGTTGCAATGATATTTTGAATTTTTGGTCGAGGCCATTTGTACTTGTGTTGAATCTGATTTTTGATTTGACCTTGTGCACTCGAGTTGGCGAGGCAGTGCACATGTATGTACGTGTGTACTGCAGCCACACCGCCTTGTTTCCATTGGTATTTGAACCTTCATTGATTTTGGTTCGTTGATCTTTTGGGTACATCATCACTATAGTGGCAAGGCAGTGCACGCAAGCGTGAACTGCAGCCACACGGTTTGGTTTTGCGATATTCTATTTAGTTGTGATTTATTGATCCTTTGCGTATTCCATATTCCGTAGTGGCGAGGCAGTGCACGCGTGCGTGTACTGCAGCCCTACTTGAATTAATATTTTAATTGATATTTCAATGGTTTGAACTGTTTTGTTCATTTCAATTCAATATTTTGAATTGCATTCTGATTTGGTTTAATTACTGTCGTCTATTCATTATTTTATTATTATTGCTTTTGTGCACTAATAACTGAGTTTGAATTAGACTGACCCGAGTATTATTTTCTTTTGAATCTAATACTCGGGTCAGACCGAGTATTTCAGGTTGTAGATATTCTGCTTTGGGTTGCTGCTAGAGCTATGAAGTTCTTTCATATCTTTTGGAGTAGTCGTCGTCATTTGTTGTAGTCTGAAAAATTGTATAGGAAGATATGTATTCATGTATATTATATACGTTAATGTACTTGTATATGTAACTTCTTGAGTCGACTGTGGTAGTTGTATCATATGTACCGTGTCTTATGTATTGTATCAAATGTATTGTAACCGACATCAGTTATTGTATATATGAGACTTTATGTTTTATTTGTGTTCCGCATTATATTATCTGTGTAATATTTTATATTTTATGTTCTAAACTATTATGAACCATCGTAGTTCGCTTTATACTGGTATTGGGGTATGTCGATGGGAGAGAATAAATCAGAGATGAAAAATTAAAGAATATTTATATATATATATATATATACCACTCCTATCGAGATAACCAGTACTAGTGTAAGGCCTAACTATTGATGGCCGCTCCTCAACAGCCTTATTCTCCGCGCTAGTTGATAGCACTACACCGTGGTGTTCTTGGCTGGCGTGGGTATAGAGGTGGGGCGTCACAGCTTGGTATCAAAGCCTGGGGTTGAGAACAAATATAAAACATAACTTAGATAGTACATATGTTACAACTATTTGTTGACGTTTTATCTCTCATAATTGCATATGATTGTCTTTGATTGTTAGGTATGAAGTCCTAACGCCTATTCCTATGCATTTGATTTTGATTCTTGTGTTTTCGGCTTTGATTTGATTTAGCCGATGATTGATTTTGTTCGAATCTCAGCAATTCTGAACTTGATATTTTATGTTTTCCTCCTTTTGAATTCCATTCGACTTCGGTCACTTTGTTTTTGAGAAATTTCTAAATTCTTGATTTCCAAGACTCTGACTTGGTTTGCCGTTGAGTCCTTTGAAGATGATGTTGAATCGTTTTGTACTCTATTATGGCAATTAATTGTTGACTTCGGCATTGACTTGATTTTTATTTTTGTTGAAGTCATTCATGCATTTATGCTCGTTTTGTTTCGTTATTCCCTTTGTCAATCGCTTCTTTTCCGATTAGTTGTTGTCATCTTTGTCGACTTTGATAACTTCTATTTCTGGAATTTTGGGATATTCCTACTTTGATGGATTTAAGAATCGAATTCTTTGGTTTTTATTCACGTCTTCGAATGTGAATTTTAGTGAATTGATTTGGTTTCCAAATTTAATCGATTCTTGTTAATTTCCCGATTTGTTGCTATCATTTATTAGCAACTTTGATGACCATTTCTTCGGGAATTTTTGTGAACATACCTTTCGATGAATTCGGTATCGATTTCTTTGGATTCTATTCACGTCTTCGTATGTGAATTCTTGTGATTGATTGATTTTTCAATCATTTTTGTGATTTGTCACTTTAAAAATATATATAAACATTTTAATACTAGTAGTAAATATCAAAACTCTTTTATCAAAATGTTTTCAACTCTATTTTCAATATCAAAATCTTTTCCTAAACCGTTTCCCGATCTATTAGTATATACAAACCTTTATTTTCACTCGTATGAGAAATATAATTAAACGGCTTAGCAAAACAAGTGGTATGAAACGCTTGCGTTTACTTCGTTGGTTAATTTTTGGACTTGTTCGATTGAACCACTTGTGACATTTTTCTAGTGAAGATCTACAATTTGTTCGTAAATATTTAAGTTAAGCTAGTGGTTATGGGACATGAAGCTAAACTTTTATATTCACTAGCTTAGTGTAATTGACACTTCTCGTTGATCTTGATGATCGCTTTATGAATTAGACTAGCAATTGTGCTATGTCTTTTTATTTGCGAGGTTAGACTAGACACCACTTGTGTGATTCCATTCACACATACCTTTCTGCTATTTGGTTAGTCTTGACCTCAATCTGTGTGATTCCATTCACACATGCTTAGTGTAATTGACACTCCTCGTTGATCATGATGATCATTCTGATGGTCAGACTAGACACCACTTGTGTGATTCCATTCACACATACCTTTCTGCTTTTTGGTTAGTCTTGACCTCAATCTGTGTGATTCCATTCACACATGTGGGGTAGCTCCCCTTGGTCTTCGGACCGTCATGTGATAGGCCTCTTTCCCTTTTTCTGTGATTTCTAGATTCCTTATGTTGATTTCTGGAAATTTTATGCTTCACCTATTCTTGTGCATTGGTGAATTCATATATTATTGATTTGTCATGAGTACAAATTTGGGATATGTTACCACTTTGGATCTTTGAGAAGATTCTTGTGATATTGATTATCTCTTATCGGTTGATCTCCTGTTGATCATTATTTGCATACTTATAGTCGTATGTCAGTATGGATATTTCATATTTATGCCATACCTCTCATCGGTTGATCTCCTGTTGATCATTATTTACATACTTATAGTAGTATGTTATTATGGATATTTTATGTTTTGCGTTGCACGTGTTGGTGATTTTCATGCTCACGTGTAGGTGAGATTCCGTGCTCCCGTTCTCGCTTTGCGTTGCACGTGTTGGTGATTTTCATGCTCACGTGTAGGTGAGATTCCGTGCTCCCGTTCTCGCTTTGCTTTACATGTGCTGACGAGTTTTTATACTCTCCTTCGAGTTTTCATACTCGCGTTCGAGTTTTCATACTCCGGTTCGAGTTTTGATACTCGCGTTCGAGTTTTCATACTCCGGTTGGAATTTTCATACTCGCGTTCAAGTTTTCATACTCTCGTATTGTGATTTCTGGATTTCTTGTGTAGATTTCTAGAATTTGTGTTTCACCAATTTTTGTGATTTCTATTGATAAGTTTTATCAATTTTTGTGCATTGGTGAACTCGTGTGTTATTGACTTGTTATGAATGAAAATCCACTTATCGAAGTTGCTACCGATGTCGCTGTTTTAATCACGTGTTTTAAAAATTGTTTCAAAATATAAATCAAAATTGTTTTCAAAATTTTTACGATTTGCGCTTTCAAAAGAATGAGGAAGCGAATTAAACGTTTCAGAAAAATCGAGGACTATGACCCCTTTCTTTTACTGATTCGCTTAATTCCGGACTTGTCCGTTTGAGAACGTAAAATGTTATTTATTTAAAATACACAATTTTGCACTTTCAAGGAAACGATGAAGTGAATTAAACGATTTAGTAAAACTCGTGGTTATGGGTCATGTGCGTTTGCTATTTCGGTTAATTTCGGACTCGTTAATTGAAAAAATTTTGATTTGAAATTTGATTACCGTTGTGGTAATTTCTGATTATCGTTTTGATAATTGGATGTTTATGATTTATGATTATCGTTTGTGGTAATCAGATATTTGCTGTTTCTGATTATCGCTTGTGATAATCAGATATTTGAGATTTAATTATCGTTTGTGATAATTAAATATTTGTGATTTGAGATTTGATTATCAATTGTGATAATTAAATATTTGTGATTTGAAATTTGATTACCGTTGTGGTAATTTCTGATTATCGTTTTGATAATTGGATGTTTATGATTTCTGATTTATCGTTTTTGATAATCAAATATTTATTGTTTCTAATTATCGCTTGTGATAATTAGATTTTTGAAATTTAATTATCGTTTGTGATAATTAAATATTTGTGATTTAAGATTGATTTTCGATTTTGATAATCGAATACTTGTTGATTTGATTATCGTTTTTGATAATCGAATATTTGTGATTTGAGATTTCGAATTATCTATTGATAATTAGATTTTGTTGATAATTTGTGAATTTCTTTTATGAAATTAAAAGATTTCTTTGGCGTTTATATTGTACTACGCCAGTTTACCGGCTCAATTTTTTACTATTCATAACGTTTTCTACGTCTTCTGGTTCCGGAAATGCCTTATGGATTTCCGATCCTTATTCTTGAGCAACCTTCTATTCACATCATTGCTTCAGAGGTTCAGCACCCTCGAAATAAAGATGTTTTTCTCGTGAAAGCTCAGTGGTTCTCAAATCCTATGGGTTTCACTTTGGAATCCAAGTTTATTCTTTCATGCTCTTGTGGTTGTTACCTTTTGTCCAGTTATTCCTTATGATTGCGAGAACGCAATTTCTTTAAGGAGGGGAGTCTGTAACAACCCGGTATTTGCATCAATTAATAATTGACATTTTGACGATTGATATTGACACAAACTTCTATTTGAAGTTTTTAAATTTTGAATTAAAATTGATTTATAAATTGTTAAAAGAAATTTAGGACTTTAAATAAATATTTTCTTTTTATTTTATTTGGCCTTATCCCCTCTTTATATTCAAACCGGTCCCCCTCTTCCCCCTTTTCATTCGAAACCCTACAACCCGTCCCCTTTATTATTTTAAAAAAACCCTAGTAATGATCGAACGAAGAAAAATTATGGCGGCCCCCTTTCCCATTTCTCGTTCGCCCCTTCGTGTTGCTCGCGACTACTTCAATTTGGTCGAGCCGCCTTCGCCTTCAAAGCAAAGGTGAGTTTGCTCACATCTAATTCTTGGCTCTAGTTATTTGTGTGTTTGGTTGCTTGAATTCTTGGCTGATTATTGCTTCGAATTTTAGTGATTTCGATTTGAACTTGCGTGAGTTTTACTCACATCTATTTCTACTTGGTTGTTGGTTGTCTCGGCACTGTTTTGTTGAGATGTTGATGTTTTCGATTTTCGTATGGATGTTGGAGATGATTTCTGGTTTTGGCAATTTCGTATATTTGTGTGATTTGATATCCACGGCAATGATTTCACGGCTTTGATACGTTGACTCTCGACTTCACTTCCTTATACATTAATGACTTCGGCCATATGAATTTTTGTGTAACGAGTTGGATTAACTTCGTGTCCACCACGAGGTTGCCTTCGAGTGACTTCGACTTGTACCACTGCAGACATTCTCAGTCTTGTTTGATTACCTTAGCTACTGTCTTGATTATGATCCCTTTGAATTTGAAGTGGTACTTGTTATAAGCTTGACTTGATAATGTGTTCGCTTCGAGTTGCTGCCGTTTCCACTCTTGTTCATGCAGTTATATGTGCATGTTAACAATTGATGTCCACTGTTCATGTCCTTTGCTTGGTGCCTTTTTGCAGTTTTGTTCACTTTTCTGAACAGTTCTGGTTGCATACCCATTCCATGTTTGTAGTCCACACTGTCACATGATGTCCTTATTCTTGTTCGAACTGTACTATTGTTAAATTGCTTGGTTGGAGTCTCCCCTTGTGTAGTTATGTTCATGCCTGAACATACATGGTTGATTTACTCTGGATTGATACATTTGGTTCACATGAGTTTGCATTTTAGTGTACACTTGATTGAGTCTTGTTAACTTTGTAAATACTCCTATCTGGTTTCTGAGTCCTCATATCTGATCTGTTTCACGTATATTGGTTTGATGTTCATGCAGTCAAGTTTGATTGAGATACACATCCATGCTGCTAGTAATTGCAGTAGTATATTATCACATGTATATGTGCCACTACATATATACATGTATGTGTACCGGTCCATGGTTTCATATGACTGTGATCTTATACTTGAAACTGTCTTTGTACATTTCTTTGTTATCTCTGAAACCCTATTCATACCTGAACTGACATGTGTATGTATACATGCGTATATATGCATACATGTGTATCTTCATGTATGTTGGCTGGTTGCCCCTGATGCTGCATTTTTGCTGTGTTGATCAAGTTTCTTGTAGCATTTGGGTATCACTGTTTTGTTTCGACGCACTACATGTTAGCATTGGCTTGTCTTGACTGCTTGACCATATGCATGCATTCATATAGTTGTTGGGTTTGGTCGAGCTGCCTGATTCACTGCAACCATATTATTGCAGTATATTTGCTTTAGTCTGGGACCATTGTGAGCATTTCTTTGTTGTTCACTGCCACTTTGGTTACTTCATATATATATGCAGACACTTGAGCATATTTTATTGTTTCACTGCCACTTTTGTATTGCGTATTTAATATGCAGATACTTGGCCATTTACAATCTGTAGCTTTTGTATTGATCATTGTTGCTGTATTTCTATGTACATGTACAGTTTCATTGTTGCAATGATATTTTGAATTTTTGGTCGAGGCCATTTGTACTTGTGTTGAATCTGATTTTTGATTTGACCTTGTGCACTCGAGTTGGCGAGGCAGTGCACATGTATGTACGTGTGTACTGCAGCCACACCGCCTTGTTTCCATTGGTATTTGAACCTTCATTGATTTTGGTTCGTTGATCTTTTGGGTACATCATCACTATAGTGGCAAGGCAGTGCACGCAAGCGTGAACTGCAGCCACACGGTTTGGTTTTGTGATATTCTATTTAGTTGTGATTTATTGATCCTTTGCGTATTCCATATTCCGTAGTGGCGAGGCAGTGCACGCATGCGTGTACTGCAGCCCTACTTGAATTAATATTTTAATTGATATTTCAATGGTTTGAACTGTTTTGTTCATTTCAATTCAATATTCTGAATTGCATTCTGATTTGGTTTAATTACTGTCGTCTATTCATTATTTTATTATTATTTCTTTTGTGCACTAATAACTGAGTTTGAATTAGACTGACCCGAGTATTATTTTCTTTTGAATCTAATACTCGGGTCAGACCGAGTATTTCAGGTTGTAGATATTCTGCTTTGGGTTGCTGCTAGAGCTATGAAGTTCTTTCATATCTTTTGGAGTAGTCGTCGTCATTTGTTGTAGTCTGAAAAATTGTATAGGAAGATATGTATTCATGTATATTATATACGTTAATGTACTTGTATATGTAACTTCTTGAGTCGACTGTGGTAGTTGTATCATATGTACCGTGTCTTATGTATTGTATCAAATGTATTGTAACTGACATCAGTTATTGTATATAT
Organism: Allium cepa; assembly: GCA_030765085.1. Classification (NCBI taxonomy): domain Eukaryota; kingdom Viridiplantae; phylum Streptophyta; class Magnoliopsida; order Asparagales; family Amaryllidaceae; genus Allium; species Allium cepa. The sequence continues at coordinate 1,046,163,484 of CM060929.1, forward strand.
GAGACTTTATGTTTTATTTGTGTTCCGCATTATATTATCTGTGTAATATTTTATATTTTATGTTCTAAACTATTATGAACCATCGTAGTTCGCTTTATACTGGTATTGGGGTATGTCGATGGGAGAGAATAAATTCAGAGATGAAAAATTTAAGAATATTTATATATATATATATATACCACTCCTATCGAGATAACCAGTACTAGTGTAAGGCCTAACTATTGATGGCCGCTCCTCAACAGCCTTATTTTCCGCGCTAGTTGACAGCACTACACCGTGGTGTTCTTGGCTGGCGTGGGTATAGAGGTGGGGCGTCACAGATAAGGTAAGCGGCACCCTAGAAAGTATTATATATACGAGAGCATATTTGCTATTGTTATAAAAATGTATTATGTTAATTGGGCTACTGAGTTTTAATGAATTCTAGTCGAGACATGGGATACCCCGGCATCGATAGGGATTTCTAAATAATTGACCAAGGCCAACATACATAATATCGTAATTTGAAAATTTGGAAAATTAAATATTTTGCCTAAGATTATATTTTATATATATAAAGGAATAATTTTCAAAACTCTATATAGTTATATAGTGTGTTGGTTTAAATTTGATAATATTTATTTATTATCACTATTGTTTGTTCGGTTATGTTTAACTTAAATGAAAAGCATAGACTGTTGTGTGCTGATTGCTAAATTGTGCTCGAATTATTTAGAAGCATTTATTTCTTGATTTAAAATGAACCATTTGTGAATTAATTTTCACAATTTAACTAAAAAGGTGTTCAAAGAATAAGATTAAATTAAAAATTCGCCGTTTAATAATGGTGAGTTAAGAATTAAACTTTATAAAAAGTTGTAAAATAATATAAATAGTGGAATAAGATATTTAGAGAATAAATATTGAAGACAATTCTATTGTAATAAAGAAGGATTATTGCAATATGAAATGATTTTTATATAAGGAAAGTTTTATATAAATTTAGTTTGAAAAATATGTTTAAAAAGGATTTTTGATCTAAATCCCAAAGTTTTTGAAAATAATTACACAGGAATTTTTGAGGAATGATTTAGCTATACATTTGAAAATATTTAAAAATAGAAAATATATTGGGAAGTAAAATTTGGAATGGAATGCATTTTCTTTGGGATGATTATGAGGAAATTGTTTCGTTTAATTTTGTTATAATCTAAATAATCTTCCAAGTGAAAATCAAATGTTTGCTTAGGCAAACTTGAGGTATATTTAGTAAATTATTCTCGTTATCATTATGCTATTGAAATGAGTTCAAATCCTAATAAACGCAAAGTGAATTTTAATAAATAAGTTGTTTGAAGTTATTATATATAACAAATATATGCAATATGCTTTCAAAATGGAGTTTTGATATTAAAACTGGTTATCTAACTTTTAAGTTCCCTAAACGGAAGTTGGTTTAACAATAAAAAGTTTTTCCAATTAGAGATTGTTTTGATAAATAAGATTCTTCCCTTAGATAAGATATGAGATAATTTAATATAGGTTTAAATTAGGTTAAATTAAATAAGAAAGTTTTAATAAATATTGTTTTATTAAAATCACATAATTGTTTAAGACATCTAAGTAATATGAACTACTTGTTGATTGGGTCAACCTATAAATAATATTCATTTTAACACTCCAAATAAAAAAGGGCTAATAGATTGACTCGGTTTTAGGAAATCATAATTTGATTTGATCTCTATCCAGATCTTTAAAAAGGTAAAATAAAATTTATATGTACTCTTAGGATATAGAAGAGTATTATACAAGTAAATAAAGTGAAGTAAGTTATGATTTGATGGTTTATAAAGAAATAATTTTATAATATACTTTTGGAAAATTTGGGTGAGAATTTATGAAATAATTTATAAATAATTTTACTGAATATAATACTAAGTGAAAAAATAAGTGAATTAGAAATTAATATAATTAAGAAATTAATAAAATATAGAGTATGACTTTCCATTTTGTCCGAATTAGTTTGGATAATCTTTTAAGTAATAAGCAAAGGCTAATGAGCAAAATGGTACGCTTAGAAAATTATCTGTATTTTGGATAATTAAGAAAGTTCTGAACCAAATTAAAATTTGTTTGTTAGTCATTTGACATTTTAAAACAATGTTAAGTGATAATTTTTCCCTTGTGGAATTTGATTAATTGTTGGTGTTAATTTATTCCTTCATGGAATTTGATTGATTGGATTTTGATTGAATTGAATTAATCGGCTGTGTGATTTCATATACCATTGTCTATAAAGTTTAAATATATAGACAAAGGATTTTTAATTGTTTTTATAAAGACCTAAATCCCCAGGATTTTCAAAAAGGTAATTTTTAAAGTTTTTTTGGAAAGGTATGATATTTATTCACTCTAGTTGATGTTTTTGGAGGAACCGGAATACCACTGGATGCTCCATGTTGCTTTGATTCCAGAGTTTCACCATAATTTATTTGGTGGAATCCACTCCTTGTACTTTTGACTTTGATTTTTGATTTTTCACACTTGAGAAATTTAAAAATAAATTTTTGATTGAAAAACCTGGCTATATAGATTTAAATTTGTCATTTAAGAATAATTTGATGCGTGGCATCCATTATAGTATATCCTCTTGTTTCTCGCATATGACTGAGATATGGTTGTTGGTCGCATGCAGATTTATATCATGCTTGTTTTTGCATTTAGAGTGACATCACATTGTTTTTGTTAGCCTGATTTTCTTTTAGATTTTTGTAAGAACAGGCATGCAAGAGATTGCTATCAATTCCTGTGCACCTGTATTTGCATAGAAGATAATAAATTACTTGTCAAAATATAAACCAAACACAAAAAGGTAAGTAATAAATTTAGAAAACTTGAATTGGTTGATGATTTTATACCCCAGATATGGGAGGCCACTTGGCATTTGTTTCCTTTGATTGGTTTGGAGCCCATAGAGGCGATTTGTAGTTGTACCGATCGAGCCGCGCAAATGAGACGTTGGCGAAATTTTTCAAAAATTTTAAAGTTAGAAAACTTTTAAGAAATTTTGGAAAATACTTGGAGAACTAAAATTTGATTTTTGAGTTATAACTTGGAATGAACGGGTGGAAGGTAATTAGTTGTTATAGGCGAACGATTTAGAAGATTTGAAAATTTTGGAATCTATTCAAACTAATTTGTTGTGAAAAGTTATTAAGTTTAATGATCCATTCTAATTAATAGTTTTAAACTTAAGGGTTTGAAAACATTTTCTTCATTTGGAATTTCGAGGAAAAAATTCATTAATGGGAGGAGAATGTAACAACCGAAAATTCTAGACATTTGATTTTGAATATTTAATTAATTTTAGATATTTAAATATTTGGATTTCGGAATTTAATATTTGGAATTCAATAATAGTTATCGATTAAATATTTGAACAAAGAACTAAATATTTGAATGGTGAACGAAATATGAATTAAATAGATTTAATAGTGTCATTTAACTTCTTTTAATTAATCAATGATAATGGTAAATCATTTTGCAAATTTATTACAATAACAAATGGTTTGAATATAATAAATAATAAGAAAAATCAAATTGTAATAAAACGACCCGGAATTTCACTACTTTGATTTGCGAATATTTAATGAATTTTAAATATTCAAATAAATCATTTTATAATATAAAAAAACTCGTTTTAATAATAAATAATAATGGTGAAATAGTTTTTAAAATTTTTTTATAAAAAATATATTGTTCGATGAAAAACATAAAATGTGACCAGAAACCGTTTTTTGAATTTTCGACGTTTCATCGTATAACAGTTATTTGAAATGTTGTGTACACATTTGTACACACACACACACACATATATATCTATATATATATATATATATATATATATATATATATATATTTTTCAAATAATATGAAATGCTATAAACAAAGATTTGTAAATTAATTAGGGATAAGTGTAATTGATTGAGTTAAGAAAATGATGACGTGAAGCTTTGACAATTATAATAAAAAAATAAAAAGAGAATGTCACATCATTAGGAGATATAAGTACATTAGAGTACTTATGCGTGTTGACTTTGATTTGATGGGAGGGTGGCTAGGTGTGGGCTGAAATGGATGAGCTAGAGGAGAGGGTGTGACATGGTATGCATGTGCAGAGGGCAGAGTACACGAGGGTAAAAAGGTAATTTGCTATTTCTATAACATATAAAACTAATTTTTCACCTTTCTTCCTCGTTTTATTTTCATCTTCTCTTATCTTCCTTAAAGCTTAATGAAATCTTTTAATGGCTTCCAAAATAACTTTTCACGTTTTAGGATTTCAAAAATTAACTTTTAAATTTTAAAGGTTCCTTCTTTTCCATCTTATTTTACCCGAAATGGTTTCGGCTATAACTTCTTACAAAATACTCCAAAACCAGATTTTATTTTCTTGAAACCATGTATATTTCCAACGGCCACAACTTCATAGTTTATCACTTTTTTGATTTCCACCTTAAATGCTCCAAAAATTTATTTTTCTGCAAGAGTTTTTTTAAATAGATTTTGATGTCTGAAAATACCCCTCACTGTTTTGGCTATAACTTCCTCAAAATTTAATTTTTTTTGAGTAATTATTTATTTTGATGATAGAGGAAAGAACAATATAGAACTTTCATTTTTACCACTTTTCCAAAATTCGAGAGGAAAGGGTCCAAAAGTTGAGTGCAAAATGACCCACTTTCGAGATGAATTTTGGTTTTCCAAGCTTTCCAAGCGCTGAAGTGTTTCAAGTTTTTAAAACCTTTAGTGAGTTTAACTCACATTTAATTTATTATATCATATTAATGATGTTAAAATCGTTTATTGATTGTTTGGATGTTAGTTAAAATTGTTTGATTTCTTGTTTGGTTGAATTTCCGTTTGGAAAATGTATGACATATTAATTTGATCGTTATAAACCCATATGATCCATATATTATCGCTAACCATTGTTTTGCAGGGAAAATCTATAGAGAGACCAAAGGGGGTTTCTCGACCATAAATTATTTATTTACATCATTATGTTGTAATATTGACGATTTACGGAAATTAATTACTGATATTCCCTTTTATAGTTTAAATGTCGTTATAGCGATTTTCGCTATATCGTCATTTATTAAATTTTAACCCATGAACCCTATCGTATGAACTTGAGCTTATATTTTCGCTAAAAAGAATTTTGAAAATTTAATAATAATTTTGGTTAATGATTATTTAAATTAATTAATCTTTTAAATTAATCAATTTGAGATTAATTAACCAATTTATTAAACGTTGATTAAAAATTGGTTTATCTTTAGATTTTATTCATTATTTCGTCTAACAATCTTTATATTTAATCAATCATTTTAACTAATGATTATTTGAGTTTAATTAATTCTTTTAATTAAGGATGAGGGAGTTTAATAAATTTGTAGAACTTAATTAATTATTTTAATTAATGATGATGGGATTAAACTAATTATTTCAATTAAGGATAATAGAAACTAATAATAATTTAATGATATTTAAGAGTAATTGATCATTTTAAATAATGAGAATTGAATTTTATCAATCATTTTAATTAATGATTGTTTTAAATTTTAGTAGTTGTTTTAACAAATGATTTTGTGAATAATTGTTTTAAATTTAAGTAGTTGTTTTAGCTAATGATTTTGTGAATTTAGTTAAATCATTTTAATTAACGATGTTTTATAATTGAATAAATCATTTTAACAAATGATGTTTTAATTAATCAATTTGACTAATTAATTTTGGATTTAATTAATTCAATTAATTTATTATTATGTTGAACTTAATTAATTGTTTTAATCAATGGAATTTAGAATTACTTATCATTTTAATTAATGATGTTTGAGATTAATTATTCATTTAATTGATGACTATTTGAATTTAATAAATCTTTTTAATTAATTGATTTAATAAAGGTGATTAAAGTAAGTTAACTAATATAATAAAAATTGCTTTAATAAACTGATTTAAAGTTACTAGACTAACTTAATAAATATTATAATGTTAATTTACTAATGTTATAAAAGTGTTTGGAAACAATTATCTATTTTATTATAGATAATGAATTATTTATTTAAAGGGATTTTAAAAGAAATTATCTTTCCGGATAATTAATCTTGTTTTTAAAGTATAAAAAGGAATTGGAAGTCGATTACTATTGATAAGTTGGATAATCTTTCGGATGTTCGGTCTGATGTTGATTTAGGCCTTCGGTGTCGTGCACTTGGAAAAATTATTCTTCGAACGTTTTATCAAACAGGAACTAATTCTAATTTTTTTTACTAATATCAAAATCAAGCAAAAAGTTCAGTTCGTTTTTAAAAGTAAAAGTTTGTTTCATTTACGCAAATGAATTATTTTTGAAAAGCGAATCTCTTATATGGAAATGATTTATTTGTATAATTAGCACTAAACATCGAAGAAGAAAACTTGTCACTATTTCAAAAGTTAAGAGTGATCATTGGACATGGCTTTGAGGAAACACTACCTTGGCTTGTCTGCTAGGAACTGAGATGTTGGTTTTGATGACAACAACCTTTTTAACTTAACTATTATAAAATATATACTAACACTATTTTCTAGATAGATATGTATATGCAGGAATTATGAAGGATATATATATATATATATACATATATATATATATGTATTAGTTACTGAAAACTGATCTGTGTAAAGACTCAAGGTTCAAGATTCAGAATGGAGATATGAAGATTGAAGACTCTAGAGTATCAAGATCAAGATTTGAAGATAAGTGTCTAGTTTTTGTTAAAAATTCATAATAGCACGGAAATACAAATTTCAAATTTCATTTGGGATGGATCCCATTTCTACCTTCTTAGTGGCTTACAAACCCCCGACAAGTAGCTTACATACCTACGACAAGTGGCTTACAAACCCACGAACATCCTGGTTTTGTACAAGTTCTGGAATCCTGATGTGATGAAATATTCTGCAGGAAGAAGCTTGCAAAACTATTTCAAAATGGATTTTTAAAATGATTTTCAAAACTGTTTTTTTAAATGTTTTAGCTCTAAAAAATTATCCTTTCAAATGATTTTCAAAAAGATGTTTTAGCCTTAAAACATTCTTTGTTTTTGTTTTAAATAACTCTTATTTTAAACTTCGTTTGTTTTTAAACTATCTTTCGATTTTTAAAAATTCTTTTATAATATATATATTGAGATTTAAAATCAAATTTATATATATATATATATACATACTAAAAATATATTTTTCTACTCTTCTTTATTTTAAAACATAGGAAAATTAGTTTATTTTACTTCAGAATAATTTCATCTTGTTTTTCTTTCAATACCATTTTCAAAACAAATTTTACATAGTTTTTTACTAAGGGATGTCGACATCATGGGATACCCCATGTCGACATAGTGGCCGTTAAATTCAAAAGTTTCAATTTTCAAAAGAAATGTCTATTCGTTTAAATCTCTTCATGAATGGTTTTGACCGTTATTGGTCTATAGATAGCCTTCACAAAATGAATTTTTTAACTAACTATTTTCTTTAGTCCTTCTCCACAAATCCATAGTTTAAAATTTTCAAAATTTTAAGACCGTGCCGAAATTCCGCTGAATTCTCAAGTGAATCAAATTAGAATCTCATTCTTATTTAATTCTCTGCCCTCTCTCGAAGATCAAAGTGCTATTCAGGGTTATAGGATCAATTTATAATCAAAAGTTTATCGTGTCTCTCTATAACGTATGGTTGTGCCTGGAAATCAATTGGGTGATCTGGTGTCCCGTAAATCAAGAGAGCTTGCGCCGGACTCGAAGACAGAAGGGTACCTCAAGGCCTTTAGAAATTGTGGATTGTAATATCGACATTGGTATAATAAAAATCTGTACGAGGTGTTTGCCTTGGTACAGGACTGGACGTGGGGTAACTCCGAACCAGTATAAAATCAGGTGTGTTCTTTCCTTTTACTGCTTTTTATTTACTTTCTGCATCTGTGTTTGATTCTGTGATTGTTCGGTGATTAAGTTCTGCATTTGTTTGTGTCATAATTTCAATTTAGTCCATATAAGTCTTAGAATCCATTAAACACTATTCACCCCCCTCTAGTATTAAATTAGCCTTAAGATCCTTAATCCGCACTCCCTTTAAATTGGTTTTAGAGCATTGGTTTTCATAGTTTTCATAATTTAAAACTTTAAAAATTGTTTTAATAGCTACCAACACTGCTAATGTCAACTCTGGCACTAGTTTTGTTAACATTAACACTAGTTCATTTATAGAAGGCTAGTCAACTATCAGACCACCATTTTCAATGGCAGTAATTATGCATATTGGGCTTGTAGAATGAAAATTTATTTATAATCAGTAGGATTAGACACTTGCAATATCACATAAACTGAGTATGTTGAACCAACTACCGATTTTCCCCAGTGGACTGCTGAGCAAAAGGGGTTGCATAAAATAACTTAAAGGCCATGAATATATTATTTTGTTCACTAGATAGGAATGAGTTTAATACAGTGTCTGTTTGTAAGTCTGAATTTTAAATCTGGAAAACTTTGCAAGTTACTCATGAAGGAACAAGCAAAGTTAAACAGACTAAGATTTCCATATTAACTAATCAGTTTCAATTATTTAAAATGCATGCAAATGAGTCAATTTCCGACATGTATTGTCGATTTCAAGATATTTTTCATTCATCGATTGCACTAGGAAAAAGCTTTTCAAAGGAAGACCAAGTCAGAAAAATTCTAAATTCACCCACTCTAGAATGGGATCAAAAGACACTTGCAATCGAAGAAGCAAATGATATCAGTCTAATAAAAATAGAGGAATTGATTGAGAATCTGATGTCTCATGAAGTTCAATTACAAGGGAGAAAAGAAAACAAGGCTACAAAAGAGAAGTCATTAGCATTTAATGCGACAACTGAAGATTTGAAACCAGATAGTGTTGAGGAGATTGCTTTCATGACAAGAAACTTTCGAAAATTCCTAAAATATAGAAAAATGAATAATTACAAAAAAATGATCAAAGGAATTCCAGAAATAATACGGAGAACGTCAACACTGATAGATGCTACAATTGCAATAACGTCGGGCATCATAGGAAAGATTGTCCGTATCCAGATAAATAATTGTTCCCTTCAAATAATGATTCATCAAGGAAAAGATAGAAAGCATACACGTCAACTCTTTGTAAAATTCAGGATTTTCGACTTTCGAAAATCGACATTAATACGTCCACTGTATCAACTGCCGAGCAATCGAAGGCCGGAAAACCGAATTGTTAAGGTTAAAGAAGAAGAGGTAGAAGAAGAAAGAAAGAAGAAGCAACAGAACAATATCAGAATCTCACAATCGCAGCGGAACAACATATAATAGATAAACGAATATCTTTAAAATAAAGAACTATATCAGGTATTACATTACATCACATCACATCACATTACATTATCAGAGTTTACAACAACAAACAGCGGAAAAAAAATACTATATACTAGTTGATACGCCATGCCATCCAGCTTGCCTCCAGATCTCCACAGCAACTCTTGAATTCCAGAATGACCTGATAACCTTACTCTAGACTGCCCGTGTGGAAATTGGTGGGCACCCAGAGTTTAGGAAGGGAACAATAAACTCCAAGTCAGTCATGGGACTGGTGTGAGAACTTAAACAGTTTATCTTTAAAAGCAAACAAAGAAATATTTTAAAATAGATCCGAAATGCTTTTTAGAAAATGTAACTACCATAAGGCCTCCCGCCACAGACACAATGCAAATGCAGAATTAGAGGAGATTTCTCCTTATCATAGTCAAAGATGCTTACTATGCAGAATCATTTGATTATTATTATTATTATTGCAAAGTGTAGAAAACATTTCGGAAGTATAATATTAATCTTAGCCAGCATAGGTACCATTATAGTATGCCTACTATAGCTACCATATTAAATGGCAGGTTCTACAACTAAAACCGTAAAGGGCTCGTATTGTTTCTTTGGATTTCCAACAAATGGTCAGGCCAAGGAACTTCCCATTGCCACATGGGTACGCCTCTGGAAAGACGCCTCGAGAACCTAACCGGATCTCTGCCAACACAAGGCCGGGTTACCTCTGCAAAAGTAAGTAACTACTGACACGAGTATGCCATCGCCCGGTTGTAAACAACCTTTATTTGAGGATCCTCAATACCAACAACCACAAAGAAATAAATTTGCAGCCACAACATAGGTTAAGTATCTGGGCTCCATACCATGATACCACCTCTATCCAGAAGGAAATGACATACCCTAAGGGGCGCTACCCCCTAAAACCTTGCTGCATCTTTCCTGTTTTGACCATTTCGAGGTGTGAGGTCCGACGAAGTCTCGTCCACAAAGCTACGCTTTATACAAAAGCTATGCTTTGATCAACAAATGATCAGCAGCACTTCGTATGCCACATTACCAAATTGGGAATGTATCACTAGTACCCATCAACTACATAACCTTTGAGCTCGTACGTCTCAGAGAAGGGTGTTAAGCTAAGAGAATAAATTCTCCGCCACCAACAGAAACATATTTGATAGAAACGAGCTTTACATCTCAAATTGTAACGTCAGACACACATCCATACAAGTCCATTCCGGGATCGAACGGAACCAAAGGCACTTCCAAAGAAGACTTTGCAATCTGGATATTCACTAATCACGACCGGACTTCCCATCACAAAGGGTGATAAAATCTCTATATCGGAGATCAGACAATGCAGAAACATTCGACGGTAATCCTTCCGTTTTCGAAAATATCCGGTCTTCAACACCGGTCTTCAAATGCTATCCATTACGACGTATCACTATTCGGAATGGGATTCATGACCCAAAGGTCCTCTCCAGGCTAAACCGAATAACGAGCGCTTAATTTTAAAATAAGTGTAGCATTCAAATTCAAGTAAATCGCAACAAATACCCACTTAAAGGTAAATATTTATAATTGGTTATTTAACTATCATAGATATGCACAACATCACCAGGTTTCAAATAATTTCCCAAATTATTTATTTTCCAAAAATATCTTTACAAGATATATTTTCCCACTCTTCAACCATTTGAAAACAAATTTCCCTTTCCTTTATAAATTCCATGGTGAATTTAAATTTCCAAATATCCACTGATATACGTTTTCAAATCGATTTCAAATATTCACTTTCAATTTATCTTTAAAAGATATAATCTCAAAACATTTCACTTCATATTGGAAAACATTTCCATACTTATTTAATAATATGTAATTCACAAATCTATTTATTTTCAACATTTGGAAAACATTCAATATACTTAAATCACAATTAAGTATATGTTTTATTCTTTAAGGAAAACATTCTCTTGAACACGTTTATTTAAGTCAAAACGAATGTTGCGTAAAACATCGTTACGACAACCCAAAATCGCTAGTATAGGGATTCAAAATTTAGATAGATATATAAATCCCAATACTATATAAGACATTTCCTTTCGAAAATAATTTACTATAACAATAGTGTTATAGTCCACCATTTCCTTTATTTCTCGAAAACGTCTATTTCAACAATGAATGTTGAAATCTATGGTTTCGATACTTAATACATTTTAAAACATCTTTAAATCATTTTAATTCTATTTAAAATATCACTTCCCCAAAAACATTTCTTTAATATATTATTCGTTGCCCAAAATCGTGAATATACTTCATTAACCAAATTCAACATTTCTACACATTTTATTTTAAAGGATTATCCACTGTCCAAAATCGTGGATATATCTCCTTTAATAAGCTATAATAATTAAATTATCAAAATAAGTCGATTTTGGATTTATAAAACAACGTTTATAAATTCACATTCATATATTTTATAAAAACTTCAACTTATAAAATCCCTTAACTTAAAAACTCTATTTATCTCTCATTTAAATGCCAAAATCCAATTTATAAGTTAATTTCTTATAAATCTTTTATTTTACAAAATCTATTCATTTTATAACTTCACAATTTATAAATCTATAAATTTCATTCACTTATGAAATCCATTTATACTTCATTCTAACACTTATAAAAACTCGTTTTATAATTCCAATATTTTAATTTATAAATATCAATTTTATAAATTTTTTATATAAACCGTTTATAATAATTCAAAAATCCCAATTTAAACCATTTTACAAATTAATCAACTACTTATTTCAAAAATCACATTTCGGTTATATTTCACAAAAATCATAATTTTTATAACATAAAAATTATAACGTTTATTTTTTTAAAATGAATCAATACCAAAATTCAATAAAATGTATACTTACAAATATTTATTTATTTCCGGTATCTAACGATACCAAAATTATATTCGGCTAAATTTTAGCCTTCAATGATTTCAATCACAAAGGATAATCACAGAGAGATTATAAATAATCAACACATAACATTGAAATAAATTCAATTATTTGAGGAATCCAGTTGGATCCCTCCAACCTGTTTCCCTGCATCCACAGATGTTAGCACAATACCAGTCCCGTTTCTAGACGGGATATCGCGGTACATGGGTTTATATAAAATATTATCCGCTATTATGCGGTGCAATAGGGTCTCATCCGCTATATATTGCGGGAAAATCAACTCCAGGTACATATATAATACCAATTCCACTTCAAGGTGGAATATCGCGGTATATGTGTTTAATAAAATAACATAAGCTTAATATGCGGCGTATAGGGTCTATTTCAATACAACAGATAGAAATTTATCATTCAATCACACAATAAAGCAATTTTAAATCTAACTATTTAAAATTTTAAATCGAAACACAATTCGATTGAGTGAGAAGTTCTCACCTTGCTTCCAATACAGTTTCAGCGTTTTATTCCGAATAAAATTAAACAATCGTTTAATTTTACCCAAAATTCACACTAGCTCAAATCAACTCCAATCCAACTCCATCGCATAGTATTCGACAATACGATTCCAAAGCAAGTCGTTTCGTCAATTTTCGACCTCGTACCAAAAAGTTATCGCGTTACAAAGTTTATACGATTTAATATGTATAAAAATTTACAACTTTTATTTTAATTTTAAACCCTACTTTACTCTGTGTAACGATCCAGAATTTTTGTTAATTAAAAATTGAATATTTAATTGATTTTAAATATTAATAAGTGAAATTTATAAGTCGAATAATTTTATCTCGAATATCTGGATTTAATTGAATAATTAAATCGATAATTTAATATTTCAAATTACAGAAATAATTGGAAATTGGGTTAAATATGATTGAAATTGATTTGTAAAATTTTATTATGTCATATTGAAGTTAGAATGATGTTATAGAACTTTTAAAATCGAATTTAAAGTTAATTTGTGAAAATAGAATATTTTTTAATATTTAATTATCAATTGAAAAATAACCAATTATCGAACAGTCTCAGAATTGGACGAAACCAGTTTAATCGGATACGTAATGTGATATTATTGCGTGGTTTCAAATTTTGTGTCAATTGGAGTTTTCGTTTGACCGTGGCAGCTCGAAACGCATCGAAATTGTTTTAATATTAATTTGGCAAGTTAAAATAGTCATTTTTCAAACAGTCTCAGATTTTGACGAAACTAGTTTCATCGGATCCATAATGTGATATTATTGCGTGGTTTCAAATTGCAAGTCAATCGGATTTACCGTTTGTCCGGTGCAAGCCAAAACGCCTAGGAATTTGGTTTATCAGTTTAATTTAAAATCGAACGTTTATTGCCATAACTCGCACAGATGATCGAATTAGCTCCCGAAACACGTTCCATTATATTCGGAACGCGGGGTAAACTTTAGGAACGCCAACCGGCACGCTTCGTTTGGAGTTCGGAAAATTTTCGATGAATAGTGTTTTTGGAAATTTTCTATATAAGGACCTCATAACTTCAATTTGCAAAACAAAACCAAACCTAACCCTAATATTGCCCTAGCCGCCACTAACATCATACACGGCCAGAAATGCTCGATTTTCTTCCACGTTTTCCTCTCAATCCATTAACAATTAGCAAAAACTCTCAACTACAAAGTTGTAGAGGGCATCAAGATCTAGCTATCCAACGGTGGAGATCGGAAACGGAGCCACGAATCGACGGGAAATCACGTTCAAAGCTGCTGCGTATTTCACGCAATTCGAGGCAAATGGGGGGCCGAGCTCTGACATTTTCTGGCTGATGGTAGGGGGAGTGATGGCCTTCGACGCGGTAGTCTCTGATCGCCTTCAAGTGGATCGGTGAAGGAGCTATTTGGAACCCTAGGCGTTGGAGATGGGTTCATGTGTATACGCGTTCCTGGGAGCAAACCGTGAGGAGGGAAGAAAGCAACGATGGCCCAGATCTCATATGCCAAAATGCACGGCCCAGATTTCAGTGGGTTAGAAAATAAAAAGAATTTGTTAATTATTTATATTTAAAATGTGTATAAATTTTAAAAATGTGTATCTTTGTCATACGAGGTCGAAAACGCACGAAACTTTTTGCGTTGGAATCGTATCGACGAGCACTACGCGATGGAGCTGGATTGGAATCATTTGGAGCTGGTGAAAATTTCGGGTAAAATTAAACGCTCGTTTAATTTTATTCGAAATAAAACGCTGGGATTATATTGAAATCAAGGTGAGAACTTCTCACTCAATCGAATAGTTTCGATTTATAATTTTAAATAGTTAGATTTAAAATTATTGATTGTATGTTGAATGATGATTGTTATGTATTGATTGTTAAAATAGACATTATGCGCCGTTGGTAAGCGGATGTTATTTATTAAAAACATATACCGCGAATATTTCACAGTACAGTGAAATTGGTATTATTTATGTACTTGGAGTTGATTTCCCGCATTATATAGAGGATGAGACCCTATTGTGCCGCCTATTAAGCGGATAATAATTTATAAATCCCATATACCGCGATAATTCCGTATTGGAACGGAATTGGTATTGTGCTAACATCTTTGGATGCAGGGAAACAGGTTGGAGGGATCCAACTTGATTCCTCAACTGTATTGATTTATTTACAGATATTGTGATATTTGTTGATTATCATATCGATATATGATATTTGGATGTCGTGATTGACTATTTGGTGCTGTTGCATCATCGGATTCATTTTTGAAGTTTTAAAATAATGTTTTTGGTTTTTAAAAGAATTTTTAAAGTAATTTTTGAAAGTATACGTTTTATTAAATTTTTGAATTGATTCATTTTAAATAATTTAAAACGTTATAAATTTTTATGTTATAAAAAATTAAGATTTTTGTGAAATATAACCAAAAGGTGATTTTTGAGATAAGTAGTTAATAAATTTACAAAATAGTTAAATTGGGATTTTTTAAATTATTTTAAAATGGGTTATATGAAAGATGTATAAATTTGATATTTTAAAATTAAAAATATTGGAATTATAAAACGAGTTTTCATAAGTGTTAGAATGAAGTATGAATGGATTCATAAGTGAATGAAAATTTATAGATTTATGAATTGTGAAGCTATAAAATGAATAGATGTTGTAAGACAAAAGATTTTAAGGAATTAACTTATAAATCGGATTTTTGCATTTAAATTGAAATCTTTGATGAAGAAAAAATGGTTTATAGTTGAGATTTATAAAATATATATTTTATAAATCGAAATAATAGAATTTTAAAAGGAGTTCTATTAATGTTGAAAATAGGGTTATAAATGAAATCTTATAAGTAATAAGATTTATAATTTGTGATGTTTTAAAAGAACGACTTTGTAAATAAATGGATTATAAGCATTTAACTTATAATATGGACTTTTGGTATATAATTGAGTTATATAAATTGAATTGGATTAATAAAGGAGATTTATAAATCGAAGCTTATAAATAGAAATGGAATTTATAGACATTGTTTATAAATTCGAAATCAATGGAATTTGATAAATTGAAATTTGAAATTGGTTATGGAAGTATATTCACGATTTTGGACAGTGAATATATTATCAAATAAAATGGATATGCTTGGGAAAATGAATATTATAAAATGAAGTTAATTGTTTTAACGATGTTTTAAAATGTATTATAAATCGAATACATAGATTTCAACATTCATTGTTGAAATAGACGTTTTCGAGAAATAAGGAAATGGTGGACTATAACACTGTTGTTATAGTAAATGGTTTCCGAAAGGAAATATTTTGTATAGTATTGGGATTTATATATCTATTTTAATTTTGAATCCCTATACTAGTGATTTCGGGTCGTCGTAACGGTGTTTTACGCAACATTCGTTTTGACTCAAATAAATGTGTTTAAGCGAATGTTTTCCTTAAAAAATGAAATATATACTTAATTTCGATATTAAGTATATTGAATATTTTCTAAGTATTGAAAATAAATGGTTTTGTGAATTACTTACTAATAAATAAGTATGGAAATGTTTTTCCAATGTGAAATGAAACATTTTGAGAATTTATCTTTTTGAAGACAAACTTAAAATGAATATTAGAAATCAATTTGGAAATTGTATATTCATAGATATTTTGGAATTGTAAATTCACTATGGAATTTATAAATGAAAAGGGGAATTTGTTTAAAAATAAACGTTGATTTATTTTTAAAGTATGGGAATTAATTTACGTATTTGGAACGTAAATATAAAGTAAATCGTTACGGATTTATTTAATTGGTTTAAATGAACCATGTTGAAATGAAAGTAATCTCGTATAGGGGAATGATTTGAAATTTGTTTTCAAAAGTGGTAATGGTGAAAAGTGATTTGAAAATTGTTTTCAAATGGTTGAAGTGTGGAAATTATATATCTAGTAAAGATATTTTGGAAAATAAATAATTTGGGAAATTATTTGGAATCTGGTGATGTTGAGCATGCCTATTGATAGTTAAATAATCCGACTATCAATATTTACCTTTAAATAGGTATTTGTTGTGATTGCTTGAATTTGAATGCCACGCTTATTTTTGAATAAGCGCTCACTATTCGGGTTAGCCGGGAAAGGACCTTGGGGTCGTATAACCCATTCCGAATATGTGATACGTCGTAATGGATTGCATTTGATGACCGGTGTTGAAGACCGGATATTTTTGAAAACGGAAGGATTACCGTTAAGTTACTCTACATCGGCTGATCTCCGATATAGAGGTTTTATCACCCTTAGTGACGGGAAGTCCGGACGTGATTAGAAATTATCCGGAATGCAAGGACTTCTTTGTAAGTGCCTTCGGTTCTGTTCGAGCCCGGAACAGACTTGAATGGATTGTATGTCTGACATTACAAGTTGAGATATAAAGCTGATTTCTTTCAAATATATTTCTGTTGGTGGCGGAGAATTTATTCTCTTAGCTTAACACCCTTCTCTGAGACGTACGAGCTCAGAGGTTATGTAGTTGAAGGTTATTAGCGATATACTCCCGATTTGGTAATGTGACATGCTGAGTGTTGCTGTGAAATGATCATTGTTTGATCATTTGTGATATGATCATTTGTTTGATCATTTATCTTGGTGATCATTACTTTGATCATTTGTTGACCCAAAACACAGCTTTTCTATAAAGCGTGGCTTTGTGGACGAGACTTCGTCGGACCTCACACCCCGGAAATGGTCAAAACAGGAAGGATGCAGCAAGGTTATTGGGGGTAGCGCCCCTTTAGTGTATGTCATTCCTTCTGGATAGAGGTAGTATCATGGTATGGAGCCCAGATACTTAACATATGTTGCTGCTGCAAATTTATTGCTTTGTGGTTGTTGAAAATCGAGGATCCTCGGATATAGATCGGTTACGATCGGGGAATGACATATTCGTGTTAGTAGTTACCCAGTTAGGGGTAACCCGGCCTTGTGTTGGCAGATATCCGGTTTGGTTCTCGGGTCGTCTTTCCAGAGGCGTACCCATGTGGCAATGGGAAGTTCCTTGGCCTGACCATTTGTTGGAAATCCAAAGAAACAATACGATCTTGTACGGTTTTAGTTGTAGAACCTATCATTCACTTATGGTGGTCACCACTGTTTGGATGGTAGCTATAGTAGGCATAAGTGCGAAATGCCTATGCTGGCTAAGATTTATATCTTTACTTTCTAAATAATTTTCCTACACTATGCACTAGTAATAATATCAAATGTTTCTTTTTAATGCGTATCAAGCATCTTTGACTATCATAAGGAGAAATCTCCTCCAAATATGCGTTTGCATTGTGTGTGCGTGCGGGAGGCCTTATGGTAGTCTCATTTTCTAAAAAAGCATTGCGAATCTATTTTAAAATTATCATGTTCTTTGTTTTAAAGATAAACTGTTTTAGTTCTCACACCAGTCACATGACTGACTCGGAGTTTATTGTTTTCCTTCCTACTCTCTGGGTGCCCACCAATTTCCACACGAGCAGTCAAGAGTCAGGTTTATCTTGATATTCTGGAATTTAGGAGTTGCTGGAGGCAAGCTGGATGGCATGGCGTATTACTAGTATATAGTATTTCTTTTCCATTGTTTATTGTTGTCTTGTTGTTGTTGTACACTCTGATGATGTAATGAAATATGATGTAATGTAATAACTGATATAATTCTTTGTTTAAAGATTATTCATTTATCTATTATATGTTGTTCCGCTGTGATTGTGAGATTCTGATATTGTTCTGTTGTTTCTTTCTATTCTGTTCTATCTTTTTCCTTCTTCTTCTATCTTCTACCTCTTCTTTAACCCTAACGGTACGGTTTTCCGGCCTTCGATTGCTCGGCAGTTGATACAGTGGACGTATTGATGTCGATTTCCGAGCGTCGAAAAGTCGCGTCGTCACATTTGGTATCAGAGCATATGGTTAAGTGACAACCATGGCTCTCTTGGGTATTTCTCATTAGAGATGGAGTCAGTAGTACTCTAGAATGAGTTGAGTGTAATAATAGACACGAGCGCGTATTTGTTAGTGGATATAAATGGTTTTATATTGTGATGATTGGTTTGTTGAGTGGCATATGAACCTTCGTCGGCACAGTCGGCACAACTGTATCGAAGGGGTTTCTAAACACTTGAATAGAACAATTCGACACAGTATTGTTTTAAATTGGGTAGATGAAATAATTTTACCTTGATTATATTTTATATATAAAAGAATAATTTTTCAGAATTATTAAAGTATATAATTGATTGTTTGGTTGTTGAATAAGTTAAATAAAAACAACAGCTAAAAAAGAATGAATTGTATAAACAAATAAATTATATGTGTGGAATTATAATTAAAGTGATTTACAATTGTGAAATAATCTTATATATAATAAGTGAAATTATATGAGAAAAAGGTTTATAAATAATGAAAAGAAAATTTTGGAAGAATTTAAAAGCATTGAATTCACTATTGTTACTGGGAAATTATAAGGGTGATGACTGCAGCATCATCAGTATCATTTTCGAGTTTCTATATGATTAATTTGCTACCATACTAATTGAAAATTGAAATTTTGTTGTGATAAACAAATTTGAAATTAAAAATCCAAGTTGAAGTTGATAAATATAAGTGAAATGAGTTTTGAACTTATAATATGAGACATATGATGTAGAAATTTAACTAAAGGAAGTTAAATGAATTAAATCAGATTTGGAAGTTTAAATAAATAAGTTGTATAACTTATTAAATGTGAAGATGTAAGTGAAACCAATTATTGAAATGGTTAAACAATTTTGTTAAGTAAAATGAGATGGAATTTGAATAAGTGATGGAATTTGACTTCGGTAAAAAGTTAAATAGAATTTACTTTAGAATTGGAATTTGAATTGGATTTAGAAATGGAAATTTAAGTGAAGATGAACAAATGATGTTTAAATGGAATATAACTTAAGTAATGTTGAATGAAGTTGATTTTTGGTGTCGAAGTAAAATAAATAAAGTGAAATGAAGTTATGAATATGAACTTGAGTTATATAAAAAAAAATTCAACTTTATTTGTGAAATGAATTAGCAATTAAATTAATGAAATCAATCTAATGTAAAAGAATTGATATGGAAAAATGGATGAAGCATTAATTCATTAAAAGCTAGTTCAATAAATTGAATGAAAATCAATTTAATGTTAAATCAATTGGAATTAAAAGTGTTGGACCAAATTGAATGTAAATTAAATAATTTGGTTATGTTGGATATACATTGGTTGTTATGTGAATGTTAGTTGATTGTATATAATTCATTAAGTGTTAATGAAAGTAAATTAGCAAAATCAAAAGCTATGTAATTGAATTCAAATTGGAAGTAAATAAATTTGAATAGAATTGGATTTGATTTGGATTTAAGGCGAATTAATATGAATATATTAGTGAATGTAAACTAACTGAAATCGAATGAATGAATGTTAGTAAATCCAATGTTAATGAATCAAATGTGATTTAAATTGGAAAACAAATTCAATAAATATGAATGAGAATATGAATGAATATTGAGTTGGTTGATGGTTGCATTTGTTGCTTTAGTTGCATTTGCTATATTATGTAGTTGCTATGTTGCTATATGATGTATATTGATGTTATTTTCATATATGCATGTTTCTCATGTTGTTGTTGAGTGTTTAGTAGGTGCGGATTGCGCTTGCTTCGCTTTTGGAGCTCGCTTTCGCGCTATATTAGCCGTATACGCTTGCTAATAAAATAAATAAGGTACATATCTCGGATTAAATATCGTACTTTTACATTTTTTCCATGCGGGATGCCTCATCACTTGATGAGATGTATATTTGTGATATATATACTGTCATTTTTTTCGGATCGAGCCGCGCAAAGGAGACTCTGGCGAATTTTTCCGAAAATTTAAGGGGTTAGAATATTTTTGAGAAAATTGGAAATTTTGAAAACTAAGTTTGGATTTGAAAACTTAGTAAAGATATTGTAAGAAGTTTAACTATGAATTTTGGGAAAGTTAAACACTTAAGAGATTTGTAAAAATCTAATTTGAACGGTTTGTTTTGGAAAATTAATGGATTTTGTAACTTTTTCTTACTTGGTAATTTCGAGGACGAAATTCTTTTAAGGGGGGAAGATTGTAACGACCCAGAATTTTTGTTAATTAAAAAATGAATATTTAATTGATTTTAAATATTAATAAGTGAAATTTATAAGTCGAATAATTTTATCTCGAATATCTGGATTTAATTGAATAATTAAATCAATAATTTAATATTTCAAATTACAGAAATAATTGGAAACTGGGTTAAATATGATTGAAATTGATTTGTAAAATTTTATTATATCATATTGAAGTTAGAATGATGTTATAGAACTTTTAAAATCGAATTTAAAGTTAATTTGTGAAAATTGAATATTTTAATATTTAATTATCAACTGAAAAATAGCCAATTTTCGAACAGTCTCAGAATTGGACGAAACCAGTTTCATCGGATCCGTAATGTGATATTATTGCGTAGTTTCAAATTTCGTGTCAATCAGAGTTTTCGTTTGACCGTGACAGCTTGAAACGCATCGAAATTGTTTTAATATTAATTTGGCGAGTTAAAATAGTCATTTTTCAAACAGTCTCGGATTTAGATGAAACCAGTTTCATTGGATCCGTAATGTGATATTATTGCGTGGTTTCAAATTTCAAGTCAATCGGATTTATCGTTTGTCCGGTGCAAGCCAAAACGCCTAGGAATTTGGTTTATCGGTTTAATTTAAAATCGAACGTTTATTGCCATAACTCGCACAGATGATCGAATTAGCTCCTGAAACACGTTCCATTATGTTCGGAACGTGGGGTAAACTTTAGGAACGTCAACCGGCACGCTTCGTTTGGAGTTCGGAAAATTTTCGATGAATAGTGTTTTTGGAAATTTTCTATATAAGGACCTCATAACTTCAATTTGCAAAACAAAACCAAACCTAACCCTAATATTGCCCTAGCCGCCACTAACATCATACACGGCCAGAAATGCTCGATTTTCTTCCACGTTTTCCTCTCAATCCATTAACAATTAGCAAAAACTCTCAACTACAAAGTTGTAGAGGGCATCAAGATCTAGCTATCCAACGGTGGAGATCGGAAACGGAGCCACGAATCGACGGGAAATCACGTTCAAAGCTGCTACGTATTTCACGCAATTCGAGGCAAATGGGGGGCCGAGCTCTGACATTTTCTGGCTGATGGTAGGGGGAGTGATGGCCTTCGACGCGGTAGTCTCTGATCGCCTTCAAGTGGATCGGTGAAGGAGCTATTTGGAACCCTAGGCGTTGGAGATGGGTTCATGTGTATACGCGTTCCTGGGAGCAAACCGTGAGGAGGGAAGAAAGCAACGATGGCCCAGATCTCATATGCCAAAATGCACGGCCCAGATTTCAGTGGGTTAGAAAATAAAAAGAATTTGTTAATTATTTATATTTAAAATGTGTATAAACTTTAAAAATGTGTATCTTTGTCATACGAGGTCGAAAACGCACGAAACTTTTTGCGTTGGAATCGTATCGACGAGCACTACACGATGGAGTTGGATTGGAATCATTTGGAGCTGGTGAAAATTTCGGGTAAAATTAAACGCTCGTTTAATTTTATTCGAAATAAAACGCTGGGATTATATTGAAATCAAGGTGAGAACTTCTCACTCAATCGAATAGTTTCGATTTATAATTTTAAATAGTTAGATTTAAAATTATTGATTGTATGTTGAATGATGATTGTTATGTATTGATTGTTAAAATAGACATTATGCGCCGTTAGTAAGCGTATGTTATTTATTAAAAACATATACCGCGAATATTTCACAGTACAGTGAAATTGGTATTATTTATGTACTAGGAGTTGATTTCCCGCATTATATAGCGGATGAGACCCTATTGCGCCGCCTATTAAGCGGATAATAATTTATAAATCCCATATACCGCGATAATTCCGTATTGGAACGGAATTGGTATTGTGCTAAATCTTTGGATGCAGCGAAACAGGTTGGAGGGATCCAACTTGATTCCTCAACTGTATTGATTTATTTACAGATATTGTGATATTTGTTGATTATCATTTCAATATATGATATTTGGATGTCGTGATTGACTATTTGGTGCTGTTGCATCATCGGATTCATTTTTGAAGTTTTAAAATAATGATTTTGGTTTTTGAAAGAATTTTTAAAGTAATTTTTGAAAGTATGAATTGATTCATTTTAAATAATTTAAAACGTTATAAATTTTTATGTTATAAAAAATTAAGATTTTTGTGAAATATAACCAAAAGGTGATTTTTGAGATAAGTAGTTAATAAATTTAGAAAATAGTTAAATTGGGATTTTTTGAATTATTTTAAAATGGGTTATATGAAAGATGTATAAATTTGATATTTTAAAATTAAAAATATTGGAATTATAAAACGAGTTTTCATAAGTGTTAGAATGAAGTATGAATAGATTCATAAGTGAATGAAAATTTATAGATTTATGAATTGTGAAGCTATAAATTGAATAGAAGTTGTAAGACAAAAGATTTTAAGGAATTAACTTATAAATCGGATTTTTGCATTTAAATTGAAATCTTTGATGAAGCAAAAATGGTTTATAGTTGAGACTTATAAAATATATATTTTATAAATCGAAATAATAGAACTTTAAAAGGAGTTCTATTAATGTTGAAAATAGGGTTATAAATGAAATCTTATAAGTAATAAGATTTATAATTTGTGAAGTTTTAAAAGAACGACTTTGTAAATAAATGGATTATAAGCATTTAACTTATAATATGGACCTTTGGTATATAATTGAGTTATATAAATTGAATTGGATTAATAAAGGAGATTTATAAATCGAAGCTTATAAATAGAAATGGAATTTATAGACATTGTTTATAAATTCGAAATCAATGGAATTTGATAAATTGAAATTTGAAATTGGTTATGGAAGTATATTCACGATTTTGGACAGTGAATATATTATCAAATAAAATGGATGCTTGGGAAAATGAATATTATAAAATGAAGTTAATCGTTTTAACGATGTTTTAAAATGTATTATAAATCGAATACATAGATTTCAACATTCATTGTTGAAATAGACGTTTTCGAGAAATAAGGAAATGGTGGACTATAACACTGTTGTTATAGTAAATGGTTTCCGAAAGAAAATATTTTGCATAGTATTGGGATTTATATATCTATTTTAATTTTGAATCCCTATACTAGTGATTTCGGGTCGTCGTAACGGTGTTTTACGCAACATTCGTTTTGACTCGAATAAATGTGTTTAAGCGAATGTTTTCCTTAAAAAAATGAAATATATACATAATTTCGATATTAAGTATATTGAATATTTACTAAGTATTGAAAATAAATGGTTTTGTGAATTACTTACTAATAAATAAGTATGGAAATGTTTTTCCAATGTGAAATGAAACATTTTGAGAATTTATCTTTTTGAAGACAAACTTAAAATGAATATTAGAAATAAATTTGGAAATTGTATATTCATAGATATTTTGGAATTGTAAATTCACTATGGAATTTATAAATGAAAAGGGGAATTTGTTTAAAAATAAACGTTGATTTATTTTTAAAGTATGGGAATTAATTTACGTATTTGGAACGTAAATATAAAGTAAATCGTTACGGATTTATTTAATTGGTTTAAATGAACCATGTTGAAATGAAAGTAATCTCGTATAGGGGAATGATTTGAAATTTGTTTTCAAAAGTGGTAATGGTGAAAAGTGATTTGAAAATTGTTTTCAAATGGTTGAAGTGTGGAAATTATATATCTAGTAAAGATATTTTGGAAAATAAATAATTTGGGAAATTATTTGGAATCTGGTGATGTTGAGCATGCCTATTGATAGTTAAATAATCCGACTATCAATATTTACCTTTAAATAGGTATTTGTTGTGATTGCTTGAATTTGAATGCCACGCTTACTTTTGAATAAGCGCTCACTATTCGGGTTAGCCGGGAAAGGACCTTGGGGTCGTATAACCCATTCCGAATATGTGATACGTCGTAATGGATTGCATTTGATGACCGGTGTTGAAGACCGGATATTTTTGAAAACGGAAGGATTACCGTTGAGTTACTCTACATCGGCTGATCTCCGATATAGAGGTTTTATCACCCTTAGTGACGGAAAGTCCGGACGTGATTAGAAATTATCCGAAATGCAAGGACTTCTTTGTAAGTGCCTTCGGTTCTGTTCGAGTCCGGAACAGACTTATATGGATTGTATGTCTGACATTACAAGTTGAGATATATAGCTTATTTCTTTCAAATATATTTCTGTTGGTGGCGGAGAATTTATTCTCTTAGCTTAACACCCTTCTCTGAGACGTACGAGCTCAGAGGTTATGTAGTTGAAGGTTATTAGTGATATACTCTCGATTTGGTAATGTGACATGCTGAATGTTGCTGTGAAATGATCATTGTTTGATCATTTGTGATATGATCATTTGATTGATCATTTATCTTTTTGATCATTACTTTGATCATTTGTTGACCCAAAGAACAACTTTTGTATAAAGCGTGGCTTTGTGGACGAGACTTCGTCGGACCTCACACCCCGAAAATGGTCAAAACAGGAAGGATGCAGCAAGGTTATGAGGGGGTAGCGCCCCTTTAGTGTGTGCCATTCCTTCTGGATAGAGGTGGTATCATGGTATGGAGCCCAGATACTTAACCTATGTTGCTGCTGCAAATTTATTGCTTTGTGGTTGTTGGAAATCGAGGATCCTCGGATATAGATCGGTTACGATCGGGGATTGACATATTCGTGTCAGTAGTTACCCAGTTAGGGGTAACCCGACCTTGTGTTGGCAGAGATCCGGTTTGGTTCTCGGGTGGTCTTTCCAGAGGCATACCCATGTGGCAATGGGAAGTTCCTTGGCCTGACCATTTGTTGGAAATCCAAAGAAACAATACGATCTTGTACGGTTTTAGTTGTAGAACCTATCATTCACTTATGGTGGTCACCACTGTTTGGATGGTAGCTATAGTAGGCATAAGTGCGAAATGCCTATGCTGGCTAAGATTTATATCTTTACTTTTGAAATAATTTTCCTACACTATGCACTAGTAATAATATCAAATGTTTCTTTTTAATGCGTATCAAGCATCTTTGACTATCATAAGGAGAAATCTCCTCCGATTCTGCGTTTGCATTATGTGTGTGTGCGGGAGGCCTTATGGTAATCTCATTTTCTAAAAAAGCATTGCGAATCTATTTTTAAATTATCCTGTTCTTTGTTTTAAAGATAAACTGTTTTAGTTCTCACACCAGTCACATGACTGACTCGGAGTTTATTGTTTTCCTTCCTAAACTCTGGGTGCCCACCAATTTCCACATGGGCAGTCAAGAGTCAGGTTTATCTGGATATTCTAAAATTTAGGAGTTGCTGGAGGCAAGCTGGATGGCATGACATATTACTAGTATATAGTATTTCTTTTCCGCTGTTTATTGTTGTCTTGTTGTTGTTGTACACTCTGATGATGTAATGAAATATGATGTAATGTAATAACTGATATAATTCTTTGTTTAAAGATTATTCATTTATCTATTATATGTTGTTCCGCTGCGATTGTGAGATTCTGATATTGTTCTGTTGTTTCTTTCTGTTATGTTCTATCTTTTTCTTTCTTGTTCTATCTTCTACCTCTTATTTAACCCTAACGGTACGGTTTTCCGGCCTTCGATTGCTCGGCAGTTGATACAGTGGACGTATTGATGTCGGTTTTCGAGCGTCGAAAAGTCGCGTCGTCACACTCTGGACCGTCGATTTCGTGCATAGCAGATCTGGGCCGCGTATGCTCTTCTTCTCCAGGTAAATCATGCGCGCGTATAAACCTATTATCACGTTCGAAAATTTTGAGGCCGAGCCACCACGACGCGACCGAAAGTTGATCTGTAACGTCCACTCTTTTCGCACACTTTAAACCGACACTTGTCCCAATTCAAAGCATACGCAAGGGCGGATTGTTATGGGGTAAATAAGAAAAATAGAGAAGAAATAAAACGAAAATAGAATCTCACAGCGGAAGGATAAAATATAATAACAAATATACAGTTTCATAAACAGTTTACAAAAGCTTGATTCTTCTTTTACAATAAATATCAGAGTTACACATACCAATACAAGCAACGCAGCGGAATAGAAAGAGTGTGGTGCAATACTATATGTAAAATAATACTGATTCTTCGTCTTCGTCCTCCAATGCTAAAATCTGCTATCCTGAAATGCTCGGACTGACCCAAGCGAATTTGAAAAGACAAAAACACTCGAGTCAGACTAGAAAATCTTATGTGAGTTAAATAAACAGAAATAAATATGAGTACAGTAACTCAAGAGATGCTTGGGATTTACATCTCCTAAGGATCCGTTAAACTATTTACTATGTAGTATGTTGCGTTATTATAATAGTGTCTATTTATAAAATAAACTTACTTTTAAATAGCGTTAAGGCTTTACATTTTCCACCTTAACACCTAAAATGCCAATAGTCTATACAGTACCGTAATACCTCCTGATCGGGAGGCTACCAGAGGATACTCCATAGGTACGACACAAATAGGAACTCGTAGTAAAGGCTTGGTATGGTAGGTGACACGGCACAACTAGGCAATGCCAGGGTGGATATACCAATTGCTATCCAGGCTGGTGGAAACGCGTAGCCGCAGTTACCGCCCACCTCGGACTAACTCCCCAAAATCAAAATATAGAAGTGGCCACTGAATCAATCCAAGTCAAAGTATAATATCGAAGAGGAGCGTCCGATCAGAGGAATGACCTCATTGGCCTGAGAATCGCTCCTGTTTTAGCCACCTTATGCCAACTCACGGGAGTTGGGTCCACGTATTTACCTTACAGGAAACGTCGCCACCACCTACTTCATTCTGGAATCTCCACCGCGTACACGGTTAGTCAAAGTGGTTTTCGGTATCGACAGAGAGTATGTCCATATCCGATCCCGGTCTCTTTGCCAACCCCTCGTTATTATAACACCGCGGTCATTTAAAAATAGTTTATACTTTAAAACCAGAATATAATCCATTTCTAAACCATAATATTACAATATCATTTCTTCTTTTAAAACCCAAACCAATATGACATCGTTTATCCCAAATATAATTTTCCAAAATCATAATGCTTTAAACTTCATAACTTCTGAAACCCAAATATTTTTCAAGCATAATATTTTGAAATCCATAATTTCAAACCATAACCTTTAAAACTCAAATGATTTGGATATTCAACGGTATATAGAGTAAATGGTTTAACTTTTAAAGTTTACTTCGTAAAGAAATAATTTCTACGGCTTTATAAATAAAATTCTTTATTTTAAAGTCTAAACCATAACTTAAATATCACTCTTGAGTTCCAAAATCATTTCAATTTATATACATATATGCCTATATTCATTTGGAGTATTTATATTTCAAAACTAAAGTTGGGTTTTTCTTTCTACAAATCAATGCTTTATTAATTAGCCTTGAATATTCACATAAACCCATAATAAATAAACTCCAATTCTAGTGATAAAACATATATATTTTCCAATTCAAATTATACTAGAATATTTTTCCAATTCAAATTTATACTAGAATATTCATTTCAATTCATTTTGGAAAAGTTCAATTTATAAATATCATATCCTAAAATTTCCAACTTAACATTTAAACATAGGATATAAATTATCAAACTCCATTTTTTAAATTTTCTTCCATTTTTAATAAAGAGATTTATACACCTTTTAATTCCAAAATTTCAACTTCATATGTATATAAATATGGAAGAAAAATATTTATACAGTATAAATTTTAAGATTATTATAAACCGTATTCCATCCAAACCATAGAAATCATATTAAAATAGTTATACGTAGACCGCGGTGCCTGTATATAATTTTCTATCCTATGGTCAAGTGATACGGATATTTATCATTTCAATCCGCAATTTAAAAGATATAAAATTTGCGGTTATATATCATTTCAAACCACAATCCCGAATGAAATAAATATGCATGATAATTGGCAATATAATGATATACAAATAAAACATCCATTCAACAACACATCCATCATCTAATCACAAACATCAAGCAATATCAATCAATAACAATATATGTTTGGTAATAGACACAGGTAATAATTGGCAGTTTTATTTCAAATTATATTTATCAACTATTAATCTAACAGTTTATATTCAGTGATAATTGACATAACTGTTAACTAGCAGTTCATAGGCAAACAAAAATTTCTAACAGCCAATTAATACGCAATAAATCAATTAAATTAACAGTTAAATTCAATAAAATGCAATTCAACAGATATGAATGAAATAACATGCCAAAAGCTCATAAATAAATTTCTATTCATTTCAAAAATTTATTTAACAAACATAAAAGCTTCTAGTAGTTGTGAGTGGGTTAAAACACCCACCTTTTGAATTTAAATCGAATTTAAACCCGATTTAAACCCAAAAATTCGCCCGTCTCAGAATTCGTCCAAACCAGCGTCATCAAGTCCGGAATTAAATTACGATCCTAACAAAAGAAATTTCGTGTGAATCCGACTTCGTATGAGAAAGTTATGGCGAAAAATGATGATTGAATTCAAATAAATAAACGACACATATTCACTCACATATACAGGTCCACGTCAGCAAGATAATCTTCACCTGCGCACGCACGTTCCAGCGTCTCCCCTTTCGCATACCAGAGCCGAACCCATATTTCCAACCCTTGACCACCGTTAGACCATCTTTTCCGGCGCCTCCACACCCCGTGACCAACAGCGACTGCCGCCATCCTCTTCCCCTAGCCGAGGCGCACCCCAACGGCACCACCACATCATCCAATAACGCCGTGCGCCGCCGCCTCTATTAAACCCTAATCGAATATTGACTCCAATCCGACCGTTGAATTGCCAAACAAACTACATGGATGTGCTCCCCATCGTCCATACTACAATACCCAGAAACAGAATCTCGATCCGATGAAGTTTTGTGCGACGATGATGAACGGTTTTGGGGATGTTTGAATTTATTCTGGATGAACGACAGCTCCAATTGAAAAACGAACTACACCATGAGATTATGCGTATCGAATACTTCAACATATATTTTTTCTGGAATTTTCTGAAATTTTTGAGTTTTGACTTTTGATTTTGAACTGTGGATAGATCTGGAATTGGATCTGAGATGTATCCATTGAGGAAGAAAGAAGGTTGAAGAAAATGAACGTACAGCAAATAGACAATAGGGTGAAGCTAGGGTTTATGATCGCATATATATAGACAAATAGAAGAAGGCTAGGTGGGTACGGATAACGAACGCGCTAGACGGTAGTTGGCCCAAAAAGCCCGTTCTGACCCCGGAACGAAATTTATCAAACCAATATATCCAGATAGGTATTTTAAAATATTCTGAACGCGATGGAAAAAGTTTCACGACCAAATTCGATCGTATGAAGAAGTTATGCTGAAAACAAGATTTCCAAATTGATTTCAAATTGATTTTTAATAAAATCGATTTCAAGGCGTTTCGCGTCCATACGATCAAACGACAAGTCCGATCGATGCGAAACTTGAAACCCTATAATAATTCACCGATACGTATCCGATGAAACTGGTTTCGTCGAAATCCGAGTCCGTGCCAAAAATGGCTATTTTTAATATTTATTAAATAAATTAAAATAAATTATAAATCCAGTTTTTATGTTTCAACTTCTAATATTGGCCAAATTTTGTGACTTATATAATTCAAACAATCCCAAATGGTTTTCCAAGCTTGGATGTGAATTAAAATTTATAAGTATATCAATTTTGCAGTGTTAATCTCTGCGTTTCCTTATTATTTGGGAATTATAAATTTTATTCGCAAAACCCAATTATTAAATCATATACTTTTATACTCTCATCTTAAATCTAATTAAATAAATAACTTGATTTCCATTTCAACTCATTTTTAATTGCAATTAACCTTTTTACCATAAATTAAAAATCCCAAATTAAAAATAAACTTTTATTTCCATTTCCTTTTTCTTAATTTGTTTATTAATTCCCATCCAAATGAATTCAACATTATGAATTTGATAAATTTATTAGATTTACTTCCTTTCTATATTTCTAAGTTATCGTTGTCAATATGAACATTAGTTTAAGATTTCACTCAAATGTTTACCAATTCAAATCTAAACTCAATAACGTCCTAATTAACGTTAGAATCCGTTTTATTATGCATAAATTCTAAATTTTATTGACCCAAATTTTCTTCTTTTCATTCCATATTAATTGTCAATCCCATAGAAAAATTAACATTAGGTTCATACCTTTTTACAAATAACTCCAATTTCTTCCAAATAATAATTACATAAACTATTAAATATTAAATCCATTAAATTGCAATAAATTCAATTGATTGCAATTTATTTCCAAATAAATTTGGATTTTTATTTGGTTATACACAAAATTCCGTTATCACTTGCCTAACAAGGTTATTGTCACCTAAGATCTCACTGCATCCACATTTCACATTTTCATTTCCTAGTTTCTTTACTTTATTCTACATAATTTATTACAAATGGGATTTTCTTTGGTTTACATCTTATTTGTATTTAACATTTCTCAATCACCAATTCATTTCACTATAAGTGCGGTAAATTGGCGGATAAATTGAATTTGATTCCCAAAATCTAAATTAACAAGAAATAAGGGTAGGTAACATACAATAGTCATTACTCCAAATTCTAGTCACCTAAATAGGCTTTTATTCCTTGCAAATAAATGTTACTATTTATTTTCATAGTACAAATCTCAATGATTATTCCATCTTATATTTGCTTAGGCCATTTATAGTCCACTATACATATCTACATAAATGGGTAATTTATTCAATTCATTAAGTGTCAATTCTATTAAGCCCTATTTATATCTTTATGCATTCTTCTATTACTTTACAAAAGGGAATAACTTTTAAACTCATACACTTAATAACAAAACCGTTATAAATCCAATAAACTTCCAAATCCAAGTTTGTACACATTTTACACAACTATTATGATTTCTCACAAACGTTGAATTTATTAAATGACCATTTATTATAATTTAATTCCCTTAATTGAATCAAATGCTTATTATTATATATATTCTTTTCATTCTACCATTCCTTCCCATTATAAATTCATTAACGTATTTACACATCTCTATCTTTCAAATATAAAATAACCAAACTGATTACAAACACTGTTTCTATCAATTTTCATAAGTTTGTTCAAAACTATACTTTTGTTTACATAAAATAAATTTTATGTTTCTATTAGTTTTCTTTTCCCTTCACTACAGGCATAAATTATTACTATCTACACTAATTACATCTTTGTATTAATGAACACCATTTAAGTTAATATTTATACTAACATTCACAAATTCAACATTTATTTGTTTCTTCAAAATTACTTTAAATCAAGTTGTGAAAATTTACATTATCCACATCTATTATCATAAAATTTTATAGTTACACTAAATTGCAACCACTATACCAAATTTCTACATTTATTTTTAACCAAATTAGAAATTATATTAATTCATTTTATTAAATATCATAAATTTAACGGGTCGTTACAATCTCCCCCACTCAAAACTTTTCGTCCCCGAAAAGGAAAAAGAAGGGAGGAGGAAGATTTACAGTGCATCTTATTTCAAATATTAACTTATAAACAATATTTTACTGGATTAATTTCCTTTAATGAAATATACTTGTTTTATAATCATTATATCCTTTAATACTTGAATTATTAAAGTTGGAAAAATACTTTCACAAAATTCTAAGTCCAAAATTTCCTGAAAATTTTGGCAAAGTCTCCTTTGTACGGAGGGACTCTGGAGAAAATATAATATCCAAATATACAAATATATTACACATATTATCCAAATAAAATATCCCAACACGGGAAAATATATAAAATAGCGCTTTATTCGAAATCCGGAAACGTACCTATTTGTTGGATACTATACGTTTTTTATTTTGGAACCAAAAGCAGTAGCAGTTGCTTCCATCACCTGTATTCACTTATGTAGTCTAAAAGTTAAATATTTATATTACAGTGAAATGTATGGATAGATTCAATCATTCATATCCAATCAAATGCAACAACCATAAATTTTAACAAACAGCACATGCCACCAACAGACAACCATTCAATCAAACAATCAATTTGTTGTTCGGGTTCAAATTCTGAAATTGTACGGAATGAAGAATAACTATCAATTGCATCCGTTACTCAACAGTCTTAGATGGAACAAAGATAGATTATTTGTTCATCCCATAACTCCAAAATTCCTTACCCAACAAACATACATCAACCAAACAATCCAAACCAACACCAAAATAGTTTATTTACATTTATTTCATAATTCAGTGGTTTGATTTTCTTTCCTTCATTTATGGGGAAATTCTTTGTTTCTTACAAGTTTTATTTTCCAACTATCACAAAATTCATTATATTTGTATTTCCTTTTATTACTTAAGTTTCCTTTTATTACCTAAGTTTATAAAATAAATTCTCATTAATAACAACAAATATTTTGAATATCTTCATTTCCTTACTTCTTCACTTGTAAGATTTCCCTTAAATTCTTAATCTGCTAACATTCATTCTTATAAGTGGAAGTTTTTATTTATCCATTAACTATGAATTGCAGTCATTTAATTTTTCCTACTTTCCATTATATTAGAATAGGGAAGATTAAAACATACTTAAGTCAATAATCATACAATCAATTCTTATTTTGAATTTCATTTTATATACTTAGGTTCATATCATCTATTAATAATTCTTAACCCTTTTTCAGTAAAATTTCAATTATAACCTAAGTTTATACCATTAAATTCTTATTATAACAGTAATTTATTGAATACTTCATTTTTCTAAATTCCTACTTGTAAAATATTCAATTCCAGTTTCTCATTTAACACTTCAACTTTTATATTTAGGTAAGTTATTTATGTTAAGGAAATTGCAATTGAACTTATACAAGTTTAATCTCCATTCTTTTAATTAAATTTAATGTTTATCCATATTACTCTTTGTCTCATATGTATGCAAATTCATCTTTATAGCTTTGCAATTATTCTCTTATTTCAATTAGAGGTTTCAATTCATTTATTACTTAACTTTTATTTCACTAACAAATTTTAAACAATTAATTAACGGAAAAATTTAGAATTAAGTACCGGGTTAAATTTCAATTTATTTTCAAATGATAGATAAATAAGTTCTTACAACTCAATATTTCTAATTATAGTTAGAGCAATAAAAGAAAAAAATTTTAGAAAATTTCAAATAAATCTGTAGTAGAATTCACTACAGTAGCCTTTCCCCTTCGAAACCCGAAAATGAAAGTCGATGATGCGGCCGCCATCACCGAAATTATTTTCCAGCGACAGAGAGGAAAGTACAAAATTTATTCTCTCCAAAATCTTCTTTAAAACAATTCTTCCAAATTATACTAAATATTTATATAAGAAAATACTTATAAACCAAATCATTATATTTCATAAATCCTTTGAAAGCAGATTTTCAAAATCCCGGACTTAAGTACTAAAATCTCCCATTTGATTTATTATAATTTCAACTTAGCTTCAATTTATTATAAAATATTTTTTTTTCCTAACACCCAATCTATAGCAACCAAATATATATATATATCTTTATAAAAATATTTTTATATATAGAAAATATAATAGGCAAAATTCTTTCATTCACCTATATTAAAACAAATATTATGTCGGTCTGTCCTATTAAGTGTTTAGAAATCCCTATTGATGACATAGCGTCCCATGCATCAACCAGAATTTATAAATACAAAGCGGAACAGATTAACACAATATAAAAATCTTTTTATTAATACTAACAAATACGCTCTCTCATATATATACACTCAGCGACTCCCATAGGATATTTCTACCCTATTAACAAAGAGTCAAACCCCACAAAGCCAAGGTTTATCGCTAAACCAAAGCTCTGATACCAGATGTAACGTCCACTCTTTTCGCACACTTTAAACCGACACTTGTCCCAATTCAAAGCATACGCAAGGGCGGATTGTTATGGGGTAAATAAGAAAAATAGAGAAGAAATAAAACGAAAATAGAATCTCACAGCGGAAGGATAAAATATAATAACAAATATACAGTTTCATAAACAGTTTACAAAAGCTTGATTCTTCTTTTACAATAAATATCAGAGTTACACATACCAATACAAGCAATGCAGCGGAATAGAAAGAGTGTGGTGCAATACTATATGTAAAATAATACTGATTCTTCGTCTTCGTCCTCCAATGCTAAAATCTGCTATCCTGAAACGCTCGGACTGACCCAAGCGAATTTGAAAAGACAAAAACACTCGAGTCAGACTAGAAAATCTTATGTGAGTTAAATAAACAGAAATAAATATGAGTAAAGTAACTCAAGAGATGCTTGGGATTTACATCTCCTAAGGATCCGTTAAACTATTTACTATGTAGTATATTGCGCTATTATAATAGTGTCTATTTATAAAATAAACTTACTTTTAAATAGCGTTAAGGCTTTACATTTTCCACCTTAACACCTAAAATGCCAATAGTCTATACAGTACCGTAATACCTCCTGATCGGGAGGCTACCAGAGGATACTCCATAGGTACGACACAAATAGGAACTCGTAGTAAAGGCTTGGTATGGTAGGTGACACGGCACAACTAGGCAATGCCAGGGTGGATATACCAATTGCTATCCAGGCTGGTGGAAACGCGTAGCCGCAGTTACCGCCCACCTCGGACTAACTCCCCAAAATCAAAATATAGAAGTGGCCACTGAATCAATCCAAGTCAAAGTATAATATCGAAGAGGAGCGTCCGATCAGAGGAATGACCTCATTGGCCTGAGAATCGCTCCTGTTTTAGCCACCTTATGCCAACTCACGGGAGTTGGGTCCACGTATTTACCTTACAGGAAACGTCGCCACCACCTACTTCATTCTGGAATCTCCACCGCGTACACGGTTAGTCAAAGTGGTTTTCGGTATCGACAGAGAGTATGTCCATATCCGATCCCGGTCTCTTTGCCAACCCCTCGTTATTATAACACCGCGGTCATTTAAAAATAGTTTATACTTTAAAACCAGAATATAATCCATTTCTAAACCATAATATTACAATATCATTTCTTCTTTTAAAACCCAAACCAATATGACATCGTTTATCCCAAATATAATTTTCCAAAATCATAATGCTTTAAACTTCATAACTTCTGAAACCCAAATATTTTTCAAGCATAATATTTTGAAATCCATAATTTCAAACCATAACCTTTAAAACTCAAATGATTTGGATATTCAACGGTATATAGAGTAAATGGTTTAACTTTTAAAGTTTACTTCGTAAAGAAATAATTTCTACGGCTTTATAAATAAAATTCTTTATTTTAAAGTCTAAACCATAACTTAAATATCACTCTTGAGTTCCAAAATCATTTCAATTTATATACATATATGCCTATATTCATTTGGAGTATTTATATTTCAAAACTAAAGTTGGGTTTTTCTTTCTACAAATCAATGCTTTATTAATTAGCCTTGAATATTCACATAAACCCATAATAAATAAACTCCAATTCTAGTGATAAAACATATATATTTTCCAATTCAAATTATACTAGAATATTTTTCCAATTCAAATTTATACTAGAATATTCATTTCAATTCATTTTGGAAAAGTTCAATTTATAAATATCATATCCTAAAATTTCCAACTTAACATTTAAACATAGGATATAAATTATCAAACTCCATTTTTTAAATTTTCTTCCATTTTTAATAAAGAGATTTATACACCTTTTAATTCCAAAATTTCAACTTCATATGTATATAAATATGGAAGAAAAATATTTATACAGTATAAATTTTAAGATTATTATAAACCGTATTCCATCCAAACCATAGAAATCATATTAAAATAGTTATACGTAGACCGCGGTGCCTGTATATAATTTTCTATCCTATGGTCAAGTGATACGGATATTTATCATTTCAATCCGCAATTTAAAAGATATAAAATTTGCGGTTATATATCATTTCAAACCACAATCCCGAATGAAATAAATATGCATGATAATTGGCAATATAATGATATACAAATAAAACATCCATTCAACAACACATCCATCATCTAATCACAAACATCAAGCAATATCAATCAATAACAATATATGTTTGGTAATAGACACAGGTAATAATTGGCAGTTTTATTTCAAATTATATTTATCAACTATTAATCTAACAGTTTATATTCAGTGATAATTGACATAACTGTTAACTAGCAGTTCATAGGCAAACAAAAATTTCTAACAGCCAATTAATACGCAATAAATCAATTAAATTAACAGTTAAATTCAATAAAATGCAATTCAACAGATATGAATGAAATAACATGCCAAAAGCTCATAAATAAATTTCTATTCATTTCAAAAATTTATTTAACAAACATAAAAGCTTCTAGTAGTTGTGAGTGGGTTAAAACACTCACCTTTTGAATTTAAATCGAATTTAAACCCGATTTAAACCCAAAAATTCGCCCGTCTCAGAATTCGTCCAAGCCAGCGTCATCAAGTCCGGAATTAAATTACGATCCTAACAAAAGAAATTTCGTGTGAATCCGACTTCGTATGAGAAAGTTATGGCGAAAAATGATGATTGAATTCAAATAAATAAACGACACATATTCACTCACATATACAGGTCCACGTCAGCAAGATAATCTTCACCTGCGCACGCACGTTCCAGCGTCTCCCCTTTCGCATACCAGAGCCGAACCCATATTTCCAACCCTTGACCACCGTTAGACCATCTTTTCCGGCGCCTCCACACCCCGTGACCAACAGCGACTGCCGCCATCCTCTTCCCCTAGCCGAGGCGCACCCCAACGGCACCACCACATCACCCAATAACGCCGTGCGCCGCCGCCTCTATTAAACCCTAATCGAATATTGACTCCAATCCGACCGTTGAATTGCCAAACAAACTACATGGATGTGCTCCCCATCGTCCATACTACAATACCCAGAAACAGAATCTCGATCCGATGAAGTTTTGTGCGACGATGATGAACGGTTTTGGGGATGTTTGAATTTATTCTGGATGAACGACAGCTCCAATTGAAAAACGAACTACACCATGAGATTATGCGTATCGAATACTTCAACATATATTTTTTCTGGAATTTTCTAAAATTTTTGAGTTTTGACTTTTGATTTTGAACTGTGGATAGATCTGGAATTGGATCTGAGATGTATCCATTGAGGAAGAAAGAAGGTTGAAGAAAATGAACGTACAGCAAATAGACAATAGGGTGAAGCTAGGGTTTATGATCGCATATATATAGACAAATAGAAGAAGGCTAGGTGGGTACGGATAACGAACGCGCTAGACGGTAGTTGGCCCAAAAAGCCCGTTCTGACCCCGGAACGAAATTTATCAAACCAATATATCCAGATAGGTATTTTAAAATATTCTGAACGCGATGGAAAAAGTTTCACGACCAAATTCGATCGTATGAAGAAGTTATGCTGAAAACAAGATTTTCAAATTGATTTCAAATTGATTTTTAATAAAATCGATTTCAAGGCGTTTCGCGTCCGTACGATCAAACGACAAGTCCGATCGATGCGAAACTTGAAACCCTATAATAATTCACCGATACGTATCCGATGAAACTGGTTTCGTCGAAATCCGAGTCCGTGCCAAAAATGGCTATTTTTAATATTTATTAAATAAATTAAAATAAATTATAAATCCAGTTTTTATGTTTCAACTTCTAATATTGGCCAAATTTTGTGACTTATATAATTCAAACAATCCCAAATGGTTTTCCAAGCTTGGATGTGAATTAAAATTTATAAGTATATCAATTTTGCAGTGTTAATCTCTGCGTTTCCTTATTATTTGGGAATTATAAATTTTATTCGCAAAACCCAATTATTAAATCATATACTTTTATACTCTCATCTTAAATCTAATTAAATAAATAACTTGATTTCCATTTCAACTCATTTTTAATTGCAATTAACCTTTTTACCATAAATTAAAAATCCCAAATTAAAATTAAACTTTTATTTCCATTTCCTTTTTCTTAATTTGTTTATTAATTCCCATCCAAATGAATTCAACATTATGAATTTGATAAATTTATTAGATTTACTTCCTTTCTATATTTCTAAGTTATCGTTGTCAATATGAACATTAGTTTAAGATTTCACTCAAATGTTTACCAATTCAAATCTAAACTCAATAACGTCCTAATTAACGTTAGAATCCGTTTTATTATGCATAAATTCTAAATTTTATTGACCCAAATTTTCTTCTTTTCATTCCATATTAATTGTCAATCCCATAGAAAAATTAACATTAGGTTCATACCTTTTTACAAATAACTCCAATTTCTTCCAAATAATAATTACATAAACTATTAAATATTAAATCCATTAAATTGCAATAAATTCAATTGATTGCAATTTATTTCCAAATAAATTTGGATTTTTATTTGGTTATACACAAAATTCCGTTATCACTTGCCTAACAAGGTTATTGTCACCTAAGATCTCACTGCATCCACATTTCACATTTTCATTTCCTAGTTTCTTTACTTTATTCTACATAATTTATTACAAATGGGATTTTCTTTGGTTTACATCTTATTTGTATTTAACATTTCTCAATCACCAATTCATTTCACTATAAGTGCGGTAAATTGGCGGATAAATTGAATTTGATTCCCAAAATCTAAATTAACAAGAAATAAGGGTAGGTAACATACAATAGTCATTACTCCAAATTCTAGTCACCTAAATAGGCTTTTATTCCTTGCAAATAAATGTTACTATTTATTTTCATAGTACAAATCTCAATGATTATTCCATCTTATATTTGCTTAGGCCATTTATAGTCCACTATACATATCTACATAAATGGGTAATTTATTCAATTCATTAAGTGTCAATTCTATTAAGCCCTATTTATATCTTTATGCATTCTTCTATTACTTTACAAAAGGGAATAACTTTTAAACTCATACACTTAA
Organism: Allium cepa; assembly: GCA_030765085.1. Classification (NCBI taxonomy): domain Eukaryota; kingdom Viridiplantae; phylum Streptophyta; class Magnoliopsida; order Asparagales; family Amaryllidaceae; genus Allium; species Allium cepa. The sequence goes on from CM060929.1 coordinate 1,046,203,536, forward strand.
TAACAAAACCGTTATAAATCCAATAAACTTCCAAATCCAAGTTTGTACACATTTTACACAACTATTATGATTTCTCACAAACGTTGAATTTATTAAATGACCATTTATTATAATTTAATTCCCTTAATTGAATCAAATGCTTATTATTATATATATTCTTTTCATTCTACCATTCCTTCCCATTATAAATTCATTAACGTATTTACACATCTCTATCTTTCAAATATAAAATAACCAAACTGATTACAAACACTGTTTCTATCAATTTTCATAAGTTTGTTCAAAACTATACTTTTGTTTACATAAAATAAATTTTATGTTTCTATTAGTTTTCTTTTCCCTTCACTACAGGCATAAATTATTACTATCTACACTAATTACATCTTTGTATTAATGAACACCATTTAAGTTAATATTTATACTAACATTCACAAATTCAACATTTATTTGTTTCTTCAAAATTACTTTAAATCAAGTTGTGAAAATTTACATTATCCACATCTATTATCATAAAATTTTATAGCTACACTAAATTGCAACCACTATACCAAATTTCTACATTTATTTTTAACCAAATTAGAAATTATATTAATTCATTTTATTAAATATCATAAATTTAACGGGTCGTTACATGATCGGTAGCCATCACTTCGAGCGCCTCCACGCGGTGCACCACCGAGCCAAGTGCGTCTCCACCCAGCACCGCATCGACAAGAAATCGCCACTTACACACGCGCCGTTCAAACTCGACTTGCCGACAATCCATTGCGTATTTTTCGATCACAGCCGTTGAGATCGAAGATCTCACGTAGCTCTACAACTTTCAATTAGGAAGTTTGTCGAATTGATTGGTGGATTTGAAGAGAAAGAGGGATGAAATTCGAATGTCTTCGGCCATTAAACCCGAAAGTGGCGGCTAAAGGTAAAATAGGGTTAGGGTTTGATTTGTGTTGCAAATAGAAAATCATGAAGTCCTTATATAGAAATTTTGACGAAACACTATTCATCTCGAAATTTTTCGAACTCCAAACGAAGCATGCCGGTTGATGTTCTTAGGGTTTAACCCGCGTTCTGGACACAATGGAATTGGTATTGAGGCCAATTCCATCATATGTGTGAGTTACAGAAATAAACGATCGAATTTAAATTAAATCCGTTAAACTAATTTCTATGCGTTTTAGCCTGCCCCAGACAAACCGTAAATCTGATTGACACGAAATTTGAAATCTTACAATAACATAACATTACGGATCCGATAAAACTAGTTTCGTCGAAATCTGAGACTATTTGAAAAATGACTATTTTTACTCATCAATTAAATATTAAAATATTCAATTTCTGCGAATTAACTTTAAATTCAATTTTAAAAGTTCTATAACATCATTCTAACTCCAATATGATTTAATACAACTTTACAAATCAATTTTAATCACATTAAACACAATTTCCAATTATTTCTGTAATTTCAAATATTAAATTATCGATTTAATTATCCAATTAAATCTAGATATTCGAAATATAATTTATTCGACTTACAAATTTTACTTGTTAATATTTAACAAATAAATTAAATATACGAATTTCCAATAAAAGGAATTCTGGGTTGTTACAAACTTCCCCCTTTAAAAGAATTTCGTCCTCGAAATTGCCAAGTAAGAAAAAGTCTTGAAATCCATTAACTTTTCAAAACCATTTGCTCAAATTAAATTTCAAATTCATTTAAACATTTTAACTTTTCCAAAATCCATAGTTAAACTTCTTACAATAACTTTACTAAGTTTTCAAATCATACTTAGTTATCTTTTCAAAACCAACTATATCGTTTAACTTTTCACTCCAAAATAAAAGTTAAACGCTTTAAATTTTCAGAAAATTTCGCCATAACCTCCTCTGCGCGGCTCGATCCGGAAAAAAAGGGCAATATATATATCGCAAATATACATCTCATCAAAGTAATGAGGCATCCCGCAGGGAAAAAAGTGTAAAAGTACGATATGTAATCCGAGATATGTAACTTATATATTATTAGCGATCATATATGGCTAATATAGCGCGAAAGCGAGCTCCAAAAGCGAAGCAAGCGCCATCCGCACCTACTAAATACTCAACAAACCATGAGAAACATGTATATATGAAAGTAATATCAATATACAACATATATCACTACAACAACTACATATGCCAATATAGCAAATGCAACAAAAGGCAACAAATCCAACCATCAAACAACTATCATCCAACTAACATCCAGCAAATCAATATCAATTCACTTCTCATTAATATTCATTTATATTCACTAATTTACATTCAAGTTAGTTCACTTCCACATTCAAATTAAATTACATAGCTTTTACTTTTATTAATTCAACTTCATATGAATTTCTATACAATCAACTGACAACAATCTAACAATCAATGTATATTCAATACAACCAAATTCATATTTAATTCACTTACAATTCCAAGTTGAATTTCTATTTATAAATCAAGCTTCTTTTCCAAACTCTATTATTTATTCAAATTTCAACTTTAAATTAACAATTTCGAGTTCCATAGTTCATTAACTAATTTATTCCAATTTTTAGTTTATTTCTCACTTTTAATTCAATGTTCTATTTAACTTAGCTTATGCTAAATCCCACTTCATTCATTCTCTTCAATTCAAAAAATTCATTGACTTTGATGAAGTAAGCGTCTAATTCATTCTACTTAATTCAATTTATTTTTAACTCAATTCCAATCAAATCTCAAATATTTTATAAGTTATCTAACTCGTTTTACATTCGATAACATTTATAGAAATTGCATTAACGAATTCAGTACCAAATATTTCCTGGAATTCTATACCAAATTGTAAATCGCATTTACATCTTATATTCACAAATTTTATTTGTATATGGATTTATTTCTTAGCTTTTTGTTTTTTTGATTTCAATTTCTTATTCAACACCCAACGATAATTTAATATTATCATCTCCTAGTAACCAACCAACCATATACCATAATAATTTACAGAAAATCATTTCCTTTATATACAAAAATAGCTTTGGGTAAAATTATTTCATTTGCCCTATTTTAAAACAATATTGTGTCAGTTTATCTTGTTTAAGAGTTTAGAAACCCCTATCGATATAGTTGGCCAGACTGCACCGACTAGAATCTATGAACAATCAACCGATAAGTCAACACAATACAAAAAAAATTTTATATTCACTAACAAATACACTCTCATATCTATTATTACACTCAAACTCATTCTAGAGTACTGTTGACTCTGTCTCTAATGAGTAACACCAAACAGAGCCAAGGTTGCCGCTTAACCAAATGCTCTATACCAAATGTAAAATTCGGAATTTTCGACTTTCGAAAATCGACATTAATACGTCCACTGTATCAACTGCCGAGCAATCGAAGGCCGAAAAACCGAATTGTTAGGGTTAAAGAAGAAGAGGTAGAAGAAGAAAGAAAGAAGAAGCAACAGAACAATATCAGAATCTCACAATCGTAGCGGAACAATATATAATAGATAAACGAATATCTTTAAAACAAAGAACTATATCAGTTATTACATTACATCATATTACATTACATTACATTATCAGAGTTTACAACAACAAACAGCGAAAAAAAATACTATATACTAGTTGATACGCCATGCCATCCAGCTTGCCTCCAGATCTCTACAACAACTCTTGAATTCCAGAATGACCTGATAAGCTTACTCTAGACTGCCCGTGTGGAAATTGGTGGGCACCCTGAGTTTAGGAAGGAAACAATAAACTCCAAGTCAGTCATGGGACTGGTGTGAGAACTTAAACAGTTTATCTTTAAAAACAAACAATGAAATATTTTAAAATAGATTCGAAATGCTTTTTAGAAAATGTAACTACCATAAGGCCTCCCTCCACACACACAATGCAAACGCAGAATTGGAGGAGATTTCTCCTTACGATAGTCAAAGACGCTTACTACGCAGAATGATTCGATTATTATTATTAGTGCAAAGTGTAGAAAACATTTTGAAAGTATAATATTAATCTTAGCCAGCATAGGTACCATTATAGTATGCCTACTATAGCTACCATATTAAATGGCAGGTTCTACAACTAAAACCGTACAGGGCTCGTATTGTTTCTTTGGATTTCCAACAAATGGTCAGGCCAAGGAACTTCCATTGCCATATGGGTACGCCTCTGAAAAGACACCCCGAGAACCTAACTGGATCTCTGCCAACACAAGGCCGGGTTACCTCTGCAAAAGTAGGTAACTACTGACACGAGTATGCCATCTCCCGGTTGTAAACAACCTTTATCTGAGGATCCTCAATACCAACAACCACAAAGAAATAAATTTGCAGCCACAACATAGGTTAAGTATCTGGGCTTCATACCATGATACCACCTCTATCCAGAAGGAAATAACATACCTTAAGGGGTGCTACCCTCTAAAACCTTGCTGCATCTTTCCTGTTTTGACCATTTCGAGGTGTGAGGTCCGACGAAGTCTCGTCCACAAAGCTACGCTTTATACAAAAGCTATGCTTTGATCAACAAATGATCAGCAGCACTTCGTATGCCACATTACCAAATTGGGAATGTATCACTAGTAACCATCAACTACATAACCTCTGAGCTCGTACGTCTCAGAGAAGAGTGTTAAGCTAAGAGAATAAATTCTCCGCCACCAACAGAAATGTATTTGGTAGAAACCAGCTTTATATCTCAAATTGTAACGTCAGACACACATCCATACAAGTCCGTTCCGGGATCGAACGGAACCGAAGGCACTTCCAAAGAAGCCCTTGCAATCCAAATATTCACTAATCACGATCGGACTTTCCATCACAAAGGGTGATAAAATCTCTATATCGAAGATCAGCCGATGCAGAGACATTCAATGGTAATCCTTCCGTTTTCGAAAATATCCGGTCTTCAAATGCTATCCATTACGACGTATCATTATTCGAAATGGGATTTATGACCCAAAGGTCCTCTCCCAGCTAAACCGAATAACGAGCGCTTATTTTTAAAATAAGTGTAGCATTCAAATTCAAGCAAATCACACCAAATACCCATTTAAAGGTAAATATTGATAGTCTGTTATTTAACTATCAATAGATATGCACAACATCACCAAGTTTCAAATAATTTCCCAAATTACTTATTTTCCAAAAATATCTTTACAAGATATATTTTCCCACTCTTCAACTATTTGAAAACAAATTTCCCTTTCCTATATAAATTCCATAGTGAATTTAAATTTTCAAATATCCACCGATATACGATTTTCAAATCGATTTCAAATATTAACTTTCAATTTATCATTAAAAGATATAATCTCAAAACATTTCACTTCATATTGGAAAACATTTCCATACTAATTTAATAATATGTAATTCACAAATCTATTTATTTTCAACATTTGGAAATATTCAATATACTTAAATCACAATTAAGTATATGTTTTATTCTTTAAGGAAAACATTCTCTTAAACACATTTATTTGAGTCAAAACGAATGATGCGTAAAACATCGTAACGACAACCCAAAATCACTAGTATAGGGATTCGAAATTTAGATAGATATATAAATCCCAATACTATATAAGACATTTCCTTTTATTTCTCAAAAACGTCTATTTCAACAATGAATGTTGAAATCTATGGTTTCTCAAAAACATCTTTAAATCGTTTTAATTCTATTTAAAATATCACTTCCCCAAAAACATTTCTTTAATATATTATTCATTGTCCAAAATCGTGAATATACTTCGTTAACCAAATTCAACATTTCTACACATTTTATTTTAAAGGATTATCCACTGTCCAAAATCGTGGATATATCTCCTTTAATAAGCTATAATAATTAACTTATCAAATAAGTTGATTTCGGATTTATAAAACAACGTTTATAACTTCACATTTATATATTTTATAAAAACTTCAACTTATAAAATCCCTTAATTAACAAATTCTATTTATCTCTCATTTAATGCCAAAATCCAATTTATAAGTTAATTTCTTATAAATCTTTTATTTTACAAAATCTATTCATTTTATAACTTCACAATTTATAAATCTATAAATTTCATTCACTTATGAAATTCATTTATACTTCATTCTAACACTTATAAAAACTCGTTTTATAATTCCAATATTTTAATTTATAAATATCAATTTTATAAATATTTTATATAAACTGTTTATAATAATTCAAAAATCTCAATTTAAACCATTTTACAAATTAATCAACTACTTATTTCAAAAATAACATTTCGGTTATATTTCACAAAAATCATAATTTTTATAACATAAAATTTATAACGTTTATTTTTTTAAAATGAATCAATTCCAAAATTCAATAAAATGTATACTTACAAGTATTTATTTATTTTTGATATCTAGCGATACCAATATTATACTCGGCTAAATTTTAGCCTTCAACGATTTTAATCACAAAGGATAATCATAAAGAGATTATAAATAATCAGCACACAACATTGAAACAAATTCAATTATTTGAGGAATCCAGTTGGATCCCTCTAACCTGTTTCCCAGCATCCACGGATGTTAGCACAATACCAGTCCCGTTTCAAGATGGGATATCGTGGTACATAGGTTTATATAAAATATTATCCGCTATTATGCGGTGCAATAGGGTCTCATCTGCTATATAATGCGGGAAAATCAACTCCAAGTACATATATAATACCAATTCCACTTCAAGGTGGAATATCGCGGTATATGTGTTTAATAAAATAACCCCCGCTTAATATGCGGCGTATAGGGTCTATTTCAATGCAACAGATAGAAATTTATCATTCAATCACACAATCAAGCAATTTTAAATCTAACTATTTAAAATTTTAAATCGAAACACAATTCAATTGAGTGAGAAGTTCTCACCTTGCTTCCAATACAGTTTCAGCGTTTTATTACGAATAAAATTAAAAAATCATTTAATTTTACCCAAATTCACACTAGCTCAAATCAACTCCAATCCAACTCCATCGCGTAGTATTCGACAATACGATTCCAACGCAAGTCGTTTCGTCAATTTTCGACCTCGTACCAAAAAGTTATCGCGTTACAAAGTTTATACGATTTAATATATATATAAATTTACAACTTTTATTTTAATTTTAAACCCTACTTTACTCTGGACCGTCGTTTCGTGCATAGCAGATCTGGGCCGTGTATGCTCTTCATCTCCAGGTAAATCACGCGCGTGTATAAACGCATTATCACGTTCAAAAAAATTGAGGCCGAGCCACCACGACGCAACCGGAAGTTGATCGGTAGCCATCACTTCGAGCGCCTCCACGCCGTGCACCACCGAGCCAAGTGCAGTGCCACCCAGCGCCGCCGTCGACGAGAAATCGCCACTTACACGCGCGCCGTTCGAACTCGACTTGCCGACAACCCATTGCATATTTTTCGATCACAGCCGTTGAGATCGAAGATCTCACGTAGCTCTACAACTTTCATTTAGGAAGTTTGTCGAATTGATTGGTGGATTTGAAGAGAAAGAGGGATGAAATTCGAATGTTTTCGGCCATTAAACATGAAAGTGGCGGCTGAAGGTAAATTAGGGTTAGGGTTTGATTTGTGTTGTAAATAGAAAATCATGAAGTCCTTATATAGAAAATTTGACGAAACACTATTCATCTCGAAATTTTCCGAACTCCAAACGAAGCGTACCGGCTGAGGTTCCTAGGGTTTAACCCGCGTTCCGGACACAATGGAATAGGTATAGAGATCCAATTCGATCGTATGTGTGAGTTACGGAAATAAACGATCGAATTTAAGTTAAATCAATTAAACTAATTTCTATGCGTTTTGGCTTGCTCCGGACAAACCGTAAATCCGATTGACACGAAATTTGAAATATTACAAGAACATAACATTACGGATCCGATGAAACTAGTTTCGTCGAAATCCGGGACTGTTTGAAAAATGAATATTTTTACTGGTCAATTAAATATTAAAATATTCAATTTCTGCGAATTAACTTTAAATTCAGATTTAAAAGTTCCATAACATCATTCTAGCTCCAATATGATTTAATACAACTTTACAAATCAATTTTAATCACATTAAACCCAATTTCCAATTATTTCTGTAATTTCAAATATTAAATTATCGATTTAATTATCCAATTAAATCTAGATATTCAAAATATAATTTATTCGACTTACAAAATTTACTTGTTAATATTTAAAAAATCAATTAAATATACGAATTTTCAATGAAAGGAATTCTGGGTCGTTACACTCTTGATGACTCGGACTCATCATCCAGTGACGATGAAAAGAAGACGGATAGTTCAATCTGTGTTTCACTGCTATTCATGAATCAGACGACGATGGTAGTATGGGTCTAAAAATAGGTACGCATTTACATTATTTTTAATTTTTCTTGTCTGAATGGATGCTTGTTTATTTGCTTGATTTTTTTAAAATTCCTTAAATTCAAATTTAACCCTTGAAATTTGAATTTTAAATTCAAAAATAATATTATTTTAATATTATTTTTAATATTAAAATATTAATATTTAAGTATTATTATATTTAATGTTGTCACATTAATTATATAAGTAGAATATAGGATATAATATATATACATTTATTAGATATTAGGAATAGACACTTGTCCTTTGATTCAATAGGCATATGTCGACATACCTGGATACCCCATGTCGACATGCCCCTCAGAAATTTGATTTCAAAATTTGAATTCAAACTTTTGAATTTTCCTCCACCTTTTCACCAACTTCAATGCTTTGGAAAGATGACCCTTGACCAGAGAACATGTCCATAGAATCTCTATTTAATTCACTCTCCTTATCATCACTTTTCACTTTTATTTCAAATTTCAAATTTATCTTCATTATCTTCAACTCCTCTCAAACTTCTTCGATGGCCTCTTCAAGCACTCCTAACACCATTAGCTTCCAAAAGCTATCAAAAACTTTCTTTTTAATGACCCGAAAGCTATCAAAGCTTACATCAACTATGTAAACTTTGGTAAATTTCATATGGAAAATTTGCTATTTTTGAAGATTTTCCTTCGAATGAAATTGAAAATCTTTTTCAACATTGTTCTATTCTTAGTGTAGTGGATAACAAACAAAATGATCTTGTATGTTATCCAAATGTTGTTAAGATGTTTTATGCGCATTTGAATCATGGTTTGTGAAATTTGGAGTAGTGTTAAAGGAACATAAATAATTTTGGATTGTGAAATTTTAGGAAATATTTTGGGATGCAAGTATAACGGAATGAATCTCTCCGAATTTCAAATAAATGAAAATGATCGAGAGACATTTCATCACATCTTCGAAGGGGATGACAATTTTTAATTCCAAAATCGTTATTTTCATCCAAAAGCAAGAATTGTTAACCTTCTTATTCAACACACCCTTATACCAAGATCGGGAAACTACAACAACCCAACTTTGAAAATTTGCAAAGCTCTTTTTGCAATTTTTGGAAATTATGATATCAATTAAGCTCAAGTTATTTTAGATGAGCTAAGGCCCAAGAATTTTACTATGGGTGAAAAAAGATTATATCATGGAGTTTATCTCATTCAGATTTTTAATTACTTCGGAGTTGATTTCAAAAGGGAAGAATTTATAACTAGAAAAATGTTCGACCATGGAAACATTTCCCTTATGCAAATTCCATTAGTGCTTCAACCATATGAAACACTTACGGAAAAGGAAGAAAGGCTTGCTCATGAAGAGATTGATGAAATGAAGGAAGAAGAAGAAGAAGAGGAAGAGGAAGGAACAGAAATTGAAGAGGAGGAAGAGGAAGATCAAGAGATTTCCTTAGAGAGTATTGAATATCCTACTAATCCCGCTAATCCATCCAATAAGACCGTTCTCAATAATTAAAGAATTATAGTGGAAAGTTAAAAGACACTCAAAAGATTAAAGAGTAAGAAAATGGATAAGATTTCCACTAAAATCAACAAGTTCTTCGGGAAAGTTAGTTGAAAGCTTAGACTATCATCTTCTTCGTCCTCATCTAATTAGTTATAGTATATGTTATCTTGTTTGCTTCAAGATCTATCCATGTATTTTCCTTTATTTTAGTTAAGATTATATTATTTTATTTAATGTTGAGTAGAATCATTAACAAAAAAATTTATTTTCTGTTATTCATCTTCACTTGTTTCTGTAATTGCTTGTTTCAATATTATACAAATTTTAGTTGCATAGATTTATTCATAATATTCAAAACAAAGCAAATTGTCACTTTAGGCAGAAGCATGTCGACATATCCCATCCCCCAATGTCGACATGCAATGAGAAAAAAGTAGCTACTCTTTCAAATTTTAATTTCATGTAACTAACTTTTGTCTATTTATTTTAATCGAGTTTCTACCCCTATTTATACCTGTTTCTTCCAGAATAAAATATCAATCTTCGTTTTTAATCAATCCTTTTCATATTTCTTCCTATTTCTTGAATTATGGCTTCTTCGATTAAGAACTTAAGTGATAATCTTAAAGAAACTCTCACTTTCTTCAAAAATATCCTTACATTCATACTTCGTAATCAGTGTCACTTAGAATTGATTCAAATATAGATGATCAAGGAGCAAGAGAGACATCTCGACGCCCTTCGTTGGACGATCTCAGCCCTTAACAAGGACGATCTCGAAGGAAATCCACCAATCACTCTCAACAAAGATAAAGAAGAATGGGATGCCATCAACGTAGACCCTATCTTTGGAGAAGATGGATGGGTGGAAGTACCAAGAAATGTGTAGTCATTCTGTATGTAATTTTTTTGATTTGATTGGTGTGTTTTAAACTTGATTGACTTGACTTATTTAAAACATTTGGTGTGGTTTTTATATATGGTTGAATTGAATAATTACTGTAAATATGATTGGATGATGATTGATTTACTACTGAATTACACTTTTGATCACACTCATGATCACATTTCACATTTATTATCACATTTCATACTTATGATCAAACTTAGCACTTATTACACTTATATATGGATTACTCTATTGTATTATGGTTGATTATCTTACATTAAGTACCGGAAATTTATTAGTAAGAAGTTTTTGTTGATGACAAAGGGGGAGAAGTTATAAAATAGCAGTTGGCTTGAAGTAAGAGGGAGTTGTGATTGGAGTAAGGGGGGTCATGGAGTAAGGGGGTGTTGTGAAAGGAGTTATGGTATGGTGAGTATATTTTATAAATACAGGTTGTCATCATCACAAAGGGGGAGATTGTTAGGAACTGAGATGTTGGTTTTGATGACAGCAACCGTTTTAACTTATCATATTATAAGATATAACTAACACTATTTTCTAGATAGACATGTATACGCAGGAATTATGCAGAATATATATATGCAGGTATTGATTACTGAAGACTGATCAATATAAACACTCAAGACTCAAGATTTAGAATGGAGATATCAAGATTGAAGACTCTAGAGTATAAAGATCAAGATTTCAAAATAAGTGTCTAGTTTTTGTTAAAATTTCATAATAGCCATGGAAATCTACATTCCAAATTTCATTTGGGATGGAACACATTTCTACCTTCTTAGTGGCTTACAAACCCACGACAAGTAGCTTACAAACCTATGACAAGTGGCTTACCCACGAATATCCTAGTTTTGTACAAGTTCTCGAGTCATGATGTGATGAAATATTCTGCAGGAAGAAGCTTGCAAAAACTACATCAAAATGGTTTTTTAAATTGATTTTCAAAACTTTTTTTAAAAAATGTTTTAGCTTTAAAAAATTATATTTTCAATGATTTCCGAAAAGATGTTTTAGCTTTAAAATATTCTTTCCTTTTGTTTTTAAATAAACTCTTGTTTTAAACTTCGTTTGTGTTTAAACTATCTTCCGATTTTTAAAACTTCTTTTATAATATGTATATATATATACACAAACTTGAGATTTAAAATCAAATTTATATATATACATTCTAAAAATATATTTTTCTACTCTTCTTTATTTTAAAGCATAGGAAAATTAGTTTATTTTACTTCAGAATCATTTAATCTTGTTTTCCTTTAATACCATTTTTAAAACAAATTTTACATAGTTTTTAACTAAGGGATGTCGACATCATGGGATACCGCATATCGACATGGCGGCCGTTAAATTCAAATGTTTCAATTTTCAAAAGAAGTGTCTATTCGTTTAAATTTCTTCATGAATGCTTATGACTGTTACTGGTCTATAAATAACCTTCACAAACAAATTTGTTAACTAACTATTTTCTTATTTTCTTCACTCCTTCTTCTCCACAAATCCGTATTTTAAAATTTTCATATTTTTATCACTGTATCGAAATTCTGCCGAATTCTCAAGTGAATCAAATTAGAATCTCATTCTTATTTGATTTTTTGCCCTCTCTTGAAGATCAAAGTGCTATACAGAGTTATAGGATCAATTTGCAATCAAAAGTTTATCGAGTCCCTCTATAAGGTGTGGTTGTGCCTGGAAATCAATTAGGTGATCTTGTGTCCTGTAAATCAAGAGAGTTTGCCCCAGACTCAAAGATAGGAGGGTACCTCAAGGCCTTTAGAAATTGAGGATTATAACTTCGACATTGGTATAATAAAAATTTGTACAAGGTGTTTGCCTTGGTACAGGACTAGACGTGGAGTAACTCCGAACCAACATAAATTCCGATGTGTTCTTTCCTTTTACTACATTTTATTTACTTTCTGCATCTGCGTTTGATTCTGTGATTGTTTTGTGATTAAGTTCTGCATTTGTTTGTGTCATAATTTCAATTTAGTGCATATAAGTCTTAGATCCATTAAATACTATTCACCCCTCTTCTAATGTTAAATTAGCCTTAAGATCCTTAATCGCACTCCCTTTCAATTATCCGCTATTATTATTAACCAAGAAGAAATACAAGTTTGAATTCAATGAGTGGTGGTAGGTATACAAGACTTAATTTCCATATACGATCATTTTATATCCTCGATAGTTGGTATCTCAGCTATCGCTTACTTCAGCCACTTTATTTTCGTCACTCTAAGACAATGTGTTGCTCATTAGAGCTTTGTTATCCTTTGTTAGAAATGGATAAACCCAAAGAGTAAGTGGAAGCCATGTTATGTGGGGTTTCTTACATTAGGATATTTTCACATCCACTCTAGATTGGTTTCGGTGTTGAGCACTGAGATGTGAAATACTCGGATGCGATAACCATTGGCTAGGTCAGAATAGGACATATCTGAAAGCCATCGGTTTTCTCAGGTATATTTCTAGAGGTATACTTTCGACGAGGGAGGCACACCCTCCTACTCATTTGTTGGAAATTTTCCTTTCCATGATTGATTCGTATCATTGAATCTTTTTTAGCCATAAATTGCCACGAGTAGAGCCAACTTCTCATCATGGAATTTGAGGTTTATTTAGTCCATACTATCGATTTTTGAACTATTACTTTATTTAACCCATTCTATCGAGTTTGGACTATTACTTTATTTAGTCCATTCTATTGAGTTTGGACTATCACCTTATCTAATCCATTCTATCAAGTTGGACCATTTCCCCTTGCTCTATCCATTCCGCCCAGTTTGGATTTTACTCAGTTTATTTCCATCCTTTCAAATTCGGTTGATATTATTTATGCATAATCATATTTGGTTTTGTTTCCTGATATTCATTTTTGCTCTTGCCTATACGGATGCTATTCTTGTGAGGTAAAAACCTGTTCCGCGTTAGCGACATGGTCTCATAGAATTTTTATACATGTTTCCCGTTATTCGAGTTATCTCATGCTGGAATTTCCAGATAAATCAGGGTGTTATTTATTTATAATGCTCGAGTCAGATCGAGTATTTTTCCCAAGATGTCCTTGAAGTTTCGGAGATCATGGAGGGGAGCTGAAGTTTCACCTATCGTAGTATTTTATTTTCCACTATATTATATAGTATACCTATTGGCATTTGTAAGGTTAGGATTTTATAACTATCCAGCCGATAAGGTTTGTTTTTAACTCTGATATACTCCGTATGTCTGAAGTGCCAGTTTCTATTGTCCTTATTATATTATATATTGTCAATTCCATTGAGATATTTTGATTTTGATTTTGATTTTCTCTCTTCTCCATTCTTTTCTTTTTATTTACCCTAACAATCTGCCCTTTTGTCGATTGGATGCAAGACATTGGAATACTGTGGTAGTATTCGGTGTCGACTTTCGATGGTCAAAAAGGCGGGTCATTACAAAGAAAATCTGAAATCGAGCTATGAAATGAAATTTAACTTAAGTATATTTAAATGAAATTGATTGTGATTTAAAATGAATATGAACTTAAGCTTGGAAGTGATAATAACAAAAAGTTGTGTTATATAAAATGTTTGTAATAAACTTAAGTAATGATTTTATAGAATGGTTCCTATGTGATATTAGTATTGAAAGAAATAAACTAAGAATAAAATGAATGTGAACAAAAAGAATTTGGTATAGTTAAGAAAACCAATTGAAATATATACGTAAGTTGTATATAGATCATTTTATTTGTACAAATGTTTGATCTAAATTTGAGTACATGATTTCGATTTGATTTACCCCAGTTCGAGTTAGGATTTTTCACTCGATTCTTGACGGCGAACACTGGATACAGATTTTTGATTTATTTTGAAATTCTCTATCATAGTATATGGCTATGCAAAGAAAATGACAGTTTTAAATCAAGAAACCGGATTAGAGCCTGCATTAGAGAATTCGAGTGAGTGATACTAGTTCAGAAGTGAAATTGTGTGATCGAAAGAGCGATCAGAATTGATATTACGTATGGATGGTCTATGGATATCTTACGGGCTACGGTATAACTGTATGCTATGTTTAATTAACTTTATTTACTAGTAATTGTAAACAATATTAAGTAAGGATGCATGATGGTTTCTTTGGTTGCATATGGTGGTTATATTAGTCTATGTTAGATAGTGATTTACTTTCCATATACTTGTTCTCATTTATTGCTAAGTATTTAATTGGTACGGATGGCGTATCCTTCGCCTTTGGAGCTCGCTTTCATATTATATTTATTGTATATGCTTACTAATATTAATAAAAGGTATACATCATGGATTACATATCGTATTTTATGTTTTTTCCTATGAGATTCCTCATCCTTGATATGAGTGTATATTATATCTGTATTGTAAATTTTACGATCGAGCTATGCAAAGGAGACACTGGTGAAATTTTTCGTAAATTTGAGTCATTAGAATTTTTTGAGAATTTTGAGAAATTTTGATAACTAGATTTGATCTTTATGTCATAACTTAGGATGGTATTAGTTGGTATTGGTGAATGAATTTAAAGACTTAGAAAATTTTATAATCTATTTCGGCTAATTGATTTTGGAAAATTAATACTTTTTTTTGCCATTTTTCTTGCCTTTGCAATTTCCAAGATGGAATTATTTTAAGGAGGGAAGTCTATAACGATCCATGATTTTGGTCATTTGAATTTGAAATATTTAATTAATTTGAAATATTGAAAATTTAATTTTGCAAGTCGAACAAATTAAATTTCAAATATAAATATTTATTTGATGATGTGAATTGTTAAATTTAATAATTGAAATTGTTTAAATAATTGAATCTTAAATTTAATTTGAATAAATAGATTGCAGAAGATTGTTTAAATTTAATTTTAAATAATAAATGGTTAGTGTAAACTTTAATTTATAATTTAAAGTGATTAGAATGGTTTTAATAATAATTCGTTTTAATTAATGCGTGAAAATAGCCTTCCGGTCCACTGTCTCAGATTTTAACAAAACTAGTGCCATTGGATCTGTAATATTGAATTATTGAATGTTAACGAATTTTATGGCGATCAGACATATCATTTAGTCATGCGAGCCTAAAACACGAGGAAATTAATTACACAAACTTATATTAATACAATTTTATTTTGAAAGTTAACTTGGGTATATGATGGAATTAGTCCCCGATACTAGTTCTAGTGTGTTCGGAATGGGGTATTTAGTATATAATGCTAAGCGGCACGCCTCGATTAGAGTTTGAAAATTTAAAGTGTGAATAATGTTTGGTTATTTTTCTATAGAAGGATACGTAGTCTCATTATTTTGCCCAAACCAAACTCTAAAACCCTAGCTGCCATTGAAAATCCATTATCCAAGGCCATAGTTCAACCAAGCCGTTTGGGGGGTTATTGCCGGAGGGTGTCAACTAGGAAGGTGTAGAGCTAGAGGAGACGAGGTTATTCAATAGTTGGATCGTCGAACGACGAAGCGAAGCAGCTAGAAATCGCCTACGACTGGCGTAGCTGGGGCTCAATTTTTCGACGTCGACGTTTGCATCCGGGCGGCGACTCTGGTAGGGATGGTGGCGGCTGGCTTGGGGAGACAACGACGGCGTAAAATCGCCTATGGCAGCGCCATGAAGTGATCAAAAGTCGCGACGCTAGTTTGAAAAGGTGTGGGCCTAGTTCGTTTAAACATGATTAGGTTAAGTGCTAACAATTGTAATTAAAGAAAATAATTGTATTATATAAATTTTAAATTTTATAAATGTGATAACTCTTTCATACGAGGTCCAATCGAACACGGTCAGTCGCGTTAGGTTCGTATCGATGAATACTATGTTATGGAATTAGATTGTTGGAATTTAGGGCTTGGAGAATTCTAGGGTAAAATCGAATGTCGTTCGATTTAATTCAAGTCAGAACTCTTCGGCGACAACTGGAATTTAAGAGAGTTAAACTTACCTCAATAGGCCCACTTATATTTTATATAAGTATGGATATTTTTATTTATGCTTGTTGTTGATTGTTTGGATGATTTATCGTTTTCTCAATTGGTTGGATTTATTCCCGCCCTTTGAGCAGATGACCTTTTATATATGCCAGCCTAGCTGCAAATGACCCTTATCACATGATTATACACTCTATGTGATGCAAAGGGATAGGTTGGAGGGATTCAATAGTATTACTTACAACTGTTGATTTTACTTTTTACATATATTATGATAAATGATTTGTTGGATGCCATATTTGATGACATGGGTATGATTATTCTTATTTAGTGCTATAGCAGCATTTGGCATTTTCTTGGTGTTTTGAAATAATATAAAGTGAAGATTTTGATTTAAAAGGATTTTGAAATAACATATGTTTTTTAATAATTATTCTTGAATTATTAAAAGAAGGAATTTATTTTAAATAAAATAAAAAGTATGATTTTTTGGTATTATGAACTGATAGTTAGTGAAATAAATTAAATATAGATTTTTGAACTATATTATAAAGGATTTTAAAAAAACTTGATAAATAAGTCCATCTTCTATTATAAAGGAAATACAGTTTTAAAGAAGATAGAAATAGTTTGAAACAAATATTTCTGAATTAGTTCATACAATAGATTTAAAAATGGTTCTTTATAAATAATAAAAATGGATTCGTAATTGATATTTGGAAACTAGATTTATAAATGGGATTTTATAAATAAATGAGATTAATAAAGAAATGGATTTATAAATAGGATTTTATAAATGAAGAGATCTTATACGGAGAAGTTTCATAAAATAAAAGGGAGATTTATAAACATAGTTTTATAAATATGGAAATGATTTATGTTGAGATTTGAATATAGATTTTTATAAAGAAAATACATTCACATTTTAAAAGCTAAAATAATCTTTTAATGGAACATTGTGTTAGTGATATTCTTAGATGGAGTATAATGGTTTTAAATAGTGATTTAAAATGTACTAATTGATGAAAACATAGATTTCAACATTTATTGTTGTAATGAACGTTTTTGAGAAAGCAAGGAAGGCATAGACTATAACACTATTGTCATAGTAAGCGATTTCCGAAAGGAAATATTTTATATAGCATACGGGATTTGTGTAAATATAAATAGTTCAATCCCTATACTATTGTTTTGGGTTGTCGTAACGATGTTTTATGCAATATTCGTTTTGACCAACCGTGTTTTGGAAAATATGAAGCTTTCCTCAAAATATTTGTAATATACTTATTACGGATTTAAGTATATAGAAATATTTTCTTAGTGTTGAAAACGAAAAGATTTGTAAATATACTATTACAGATTTAAGTAAATAGAAATATTTTCTAAGTGTAGATAATGAAAAGATTTGTAAATATACTTATTACGGATTTAACAATATAGAGGTATTTTCTAAATGTTGAAAATGAAATGGTTTGTAAATATACTTATACCGTTGAGATAAGTATATGAAAACGTTTTCTAAATATCGAAAGATTAAAATGGTTTTAAGAACATATTCTTCTAAAGATATTTTGAGATAAATACTTGGAAAGTGATTTAATTAATGAAAGATTAATTAAACTGGTCCAGTGACTGCTTATGCACGAGGTTGTATTTTTGGCCATTTTGGTTCCTTGACTTGATGTGGGAACCAATTAGTCCTGCATTCAGTACGAGGTCAACTGTGTAGGCTTGATTATCATTTGGTGTTAACAATGATTATTCGAAAGTGTGGAATGACCATGGTACTCCAATCTACTTAGCTTTCTTCTTGGCCGAAGGATAGCAAGTTGAGAGTTGGAAACATGATAAGTCAATTAGACTTGGTTTCCTCTTGAGGATGAGGGCCACTTATCGATTGTTGGTGTAACGACCCACTAATATATTCCTCCATTCGCGATAAAGCCCGAAACACCCTTGACGGGGCAATTGGTTCAAGAACGTAGATGAACCCAATGGGGCTTAAACCCTAAAATCATCTTGTCCGACCGCTGATGAAAAACTCTCCGACCATTTTTATGTTGTTCTCCAACACCTAAGCTTCCTCCCACACCAATTCCGAAGTCCAATTCCTCTCCGGTCGATGAAAATCGACGAAATCCCCTTTATCGATCAACTTGCCAATTCTCGACGAACAATCTTAAAAAAACTCAAATCCTATACCTAAATTCATTGTTCTCCAACACGAATCCATATACAAAATCCAAGTATGAAATCGTAGTCATAGATTTTTAACTTATAAAAATTCACTTACTGTTATTACTCACTTTTGAGTTAATTACTAAACTACAATCGTGGCAACCAATTTTAGAATTGATATTACATTTATATCAACATTTTTCATTTAGGAATAAAACCCTAAAAACAATTGCATGGAGAGAATTTGAATTCCAAATCAGGGTTAAAGCCTGAAATAATGAACAAAGGCCTGTTATGCCTGTTCCAGTCATGTTCCCAAATACTAACACACACACACATATATATATATATCATTTTTAATCAATATGCACAACATAATTCAATCGTATTTCAAGGATCATCATCTTCCAATTCATGATATACCATATTTCAAGAGATTACTAACTTTATATCCTGAAATAGGGAATAGTTTGATGATGATCTAGAAATGCTTTTGTTTTCTGAAACTTGATTTGATATCTGATTGAATCTTGCTTTGATTTTGTTGAGTTGCAACTGAAACTGAGCTTCATGTTTAAAAATGTTGTTGATGTTTTGAAATGTTTCAGTTTCTAAAATTTTGGAAGAGATTGTTGTTTGCTTTTATCTCGGGTTGACATTTCAGTTTTTTTAATTTCCTTTATACCAGTTTGAAAGATGAAGAAAATAGCCTGGTTATATTATTTTTTAACAATTTCAAATGGGAAAAGAATTTTTCCACATGTTATCATAAGTTTACAAGTGTTTATTTCCTATATTCATGGTTTTACAAATGTCACTTGTTAAATTAATTGTGTTTAAGTCCTTGTTTAAATTAATTTTATAACTCTGTTTTAAACCCTTGCTTAAATTTTATTAAATTTTACACTTAACTCCTTTCATTTAATTAATTTATGAATCATGTTTTCTTAAATGTTTTTATATATATACATACTAAGAAAATGTATTATGTTTACAAATGTATATTAAATCATTTATCAAATTCTATTCAAACTTGGACTATTATGTTTTTATGTTTTAAACATAAATATATTTATAACTTAGTTCATATGCATTTTTAAAAGAAAGAATATTAGACCATATATAAATCTAATTTAATTTCAATATATATATATATATATATATATAAATTAAAACTTTGTATTTATTAATTTACTATAAGATATATCATTTCTAGATATTTATATTTCAACATTTATAATAGTTTCAAATACATCCTGATATCTTTTATTACCAGTTTATTATCTAGTTTATTATCCAATTATCAGATGCCAAAAATCCGGGTTGTCACATTCCTCCCCATTTGAATCTTTTCGTCCTCGAAAAGGAACGAAGCCAGAATTTATTCAATACTTAAAATTAGATAAATTTATTCTTTGATCATTTTGTACAACATTTTTAAAATCGATATAATATTATAAAATAGTTTTTGAAAGAATACTTTTATAATCCAATGTTTCAACAAGTCCATCCTCGTTCCAACAGAAATTCGGTCATACGTTGATCATGCATAGGACTGAAAATCTATAAGTACTTGGTAAACCCATTTTCAACACCCAGTGAAAATACTTGGGAAAATAGTTTGTTGGAAATATAGAAAATATTTCTGAAAATAGAGGGAATATCTTTGGTGAGAATTCTCTGGAAATCATCACCCCCATCCATGGTCGCGTTAACCTGATAGTTACGTTGCCATCCCGGCAAAATCCATGGATAACTTTAGGCACTCCGCGCCCCTCGATTACACCATGGAACCCGCTACAGATTGCAGCTACATCTGGGGTTACATTGCAGTCACAGCAAAAACCCATATAACTGTAGGCATCAGCGCCCTCGAATTTCCCTGCCAAAAGAATGAAACTTCTCCACTCGACCATAGATCGCAGTCTACTGATGTTACGTTGCCATCCCGGCAAAATCAAACATAGACCGTTGACACTCACCTCCACACGATTTCCGCTATGGTCCATAGTAGATCGCAGCGACATCGAGTTGCACTGTCATCACAGCATAACCCAAATGCCTCTGTAGGCATCAGCGCCCTCGACATCTGCTACCAAATAATCCTCAAGAACTTCAGTTTGTCCAGACTTCCTCACAGGATCCACTTTAGAGCCTCCCCCTTGGGGCTCAAGCCAGTACCAACCTATGGTACTCCTAAGAAGTTCATTTCAAGGGAGCGCCTTTTTCTCCAGAGCCATTTTCAAAACACTTTATGCGATACACATATAGTATCTTCCAAATCATACACCTAGTATGAATCCCATTTAAATCTCCTTTTCTCAAAATCAATTATTCCAAAATCGATAATTCCCAAACTAGGCTTTCAAAATTGATTTTTCCCCAAAAATCAAAAGCCTTTCCAAAATCCATAGGTTCCAAAACCTTTTTCCCAAAATCATTCTCATAAAATCATTTATGTATACATATATATATAACCTTGAAAAATCTTTGAATCACTTCATACTTGTATAGATTCCCTTTTTATACTTCAAATACTTTCAAAAACCCTTTTTCTTCTGGCTACAGATTCAACAATGGAAGTTTATCATATTACAAATATATATAACTTTGTTTATGCCAAAACAATATTCAAGCTTGATTACTCTATAGAGTCACTTACCATATTATTTACTTTCGTAAAGTTAATTTCTACCGTAGAAATATCCAATTTCCACTTTATTTCATCATATATCTCACAAAATATACTTTTCATTTCAAAAACCACTTTACAGTTCTTATTCGTAACTTTTTAATATCAATTTCGCTCAAACCCGTATGACGTACACATATCATCAGTACGCTATATCAATCTGATCGCTCACTTGATCACACAATTCCACTTTTGAACAAATATCGCCCACCCGACTTCCTAGTAAAGACTCAGATCTGGTTTCTTGATCAAAAACCGTCATTCTCCTTGCATAGTCACAATTATGATAGAGAATTTCCAGAACCAATAAAAAATCCATATCCAGGGTTCGCCGTCGAAAATCGAGTGAAAAATCTCAACTCGAATCGATATACTATCTCGAAATTCTATGCACGAATCTGGATCAAATCACTATGCAAATAGAATGATATACGTACATCCTATGTATTTATCCCCATTGATTATTAACCAAATCAATCTTCTTTTCTATTCACATTCACTTTGATTTCTAATCACTTATTCACAGCTGCTTCAATCCCCATTTGGATTAACACGCTACTTCAATCCTTATCTTAATTGAAATTTTAATCATAAACAGTTTGCACTCTGTCCAGCTTAAATTTAGAAAATAGCTTGAAAAATCTAAAAATAGATAAGTAGTTGAAAAATAATTATAAGTTGTAAAATAGTTGTAAAATACTTAAGTAATGTAAAATAGTTATAAAATAGTTAGATATTTGCAAAATAGTTGTAAATAATAATTAGTTATAAAGTAGTTGAAAAATTGTTGCAAAATAGTTAAATAGTTTCAAAAATAGTTATGAAATAAATATAAGATAGTTTGGGTTTAAAAAGAAAGATTATATAGTAAGTAGCTTGGAAAAATAGATTTAAGAAAGCTTATATTAAAATAATTTGTTTGAAAATAGTTTTAGAACCAAACTGTTCAATTCCCAATCTCCATTCCCATCAATTCAATTTAAATTTCCACTTCCTCTAAACATTGATTCAATCCCATATCAATTTAAACAACTTCAATTACCACTCCAAATTCAACTTTCATTTCAATCTCAATTTATTCAAATAAATTACAACTCCAGTTTGAATTAATCCTAATTCAAGTTGAATTAACCTTGATTCTTTCCAAATTCAAATCAAATTCCATTTAAATTTGTTGAATTAACCTTGATTCTTTCCAAATTCAAATCAAATTCCATTTAAATTTGAAACTATTCAACTTTAATAACAATTCCAAAATTATTCATATCAAATTTCAATTTGAACTAATTTCAAATTAAATCTCATTTTAAGTCATCTCGAATTATATAAATTCGAGTAAAATATTCAAATGTTGGTTTAACCTTTATTTTTAAAGTTTTTAATTTAATTCTTAGTCCAAATTTCAGAATTTCATTCTAAATTACCTTTACTTACCCATAAACTTATTTCTAGGTTCAAATAATAATTCAAATCCTTTTTAAATAATTTAATCTTTGAAATCCAATTTATCACCAAATTGCAACTTTGAAACCAATCTTTGACAATTTCAGTTTGCAAGTTCATTTTAAATACTCAGATCTTAATGTTCAAAGTGATTTCATTTTCCATTTAATTTCTGCAATCGATATATTATTCGAATCCATTTCTTAATTCATTTCAAATATTCCAATTCACAGTTACATAAATTATCGATAATAACAGGATCATATTAGGATAAATAAACATCCAATTTATTTAAAACATCCATCATCCACTACCCATCACAGATCTCAACCCTGTTTTGAGATCACATATACTCCCTACAAAATCTACCCTTTTAACTTCCCTAAGTTAAATCTCAATTTAATCCCGTTAACCTTACTCAAATTTGAATTCCCACTTCAAATTTCAAAAAAATTCCCACTTCTAAGTTCAAAACTTATATCACTTTGGGTTTTACATCACACTTTAGGGAAAATCAAAACTCAACACCTTAGAATTATTTCAAATCATCTTTGATATTATGTATATCCACACATATGTACATATTTACTTCTTGGCCCACCAAGCCATATTTTTAAAATTAAACCACCTTTGGTTTTAATTCAAAACAGTTTTCTTTAAAGCTTTCAAACAACTCTTATTTTAAAATAAGATCACATTCAAAATATTCTGAATAATACTATTTATTATTTCTCTTAACATTTTGAAAACAATTTCAAATGTTTCTAGACTTAGGATTCAAAACTTCTCAATTTACATCCTTTCTAATTTACAAGTTATTCTTATCTAATGGTTGCTTCCTTAAAACATTTTGTTGTTTATTTGAAAACAATCATCTCATTATTAAACACAATAACCATTCTATTTCTGGTTTGAAACCAATTCTAATTCATCTTATTTAATCCTTATTTGGATATATATATATATATATATATATATATGTATGTATGTATGTATGTATGTATATATATCACTTAAATTCTTATTCAATTTCAATATCCAACAACCAATTATTGCTTTATATATAAAATATAAACTTTTATAAAAATCATTCAGTAAAACCATTTTTAAAACCTTTATATAAGAAAATAACAAGTAGGCTCTCATATATATACACACTCAACTCATCCTAGGGTAACACTGACCCAATTCTTGATGAGTAAACCCACCAGAGCCAAGGTTCTCGCTTAACTTGGCTTTGATACCAACTGTAACGACCCACTAATCTATTCCTCCACTCGCGATAAAGCCCGAAACACCCTTGATAGAGCAATTGGTTCGAGAATGTAGATGAACCCAAAGGGGCTTAAACCCTAAAATCATCTTGTCCGGCCACCATGTTTGATGAAAAATTCTCTGACCATTTTTATGTTGTTCTCCAACACCTAATCTTCCTTCCACACCAATTCGAAGTCCAATTCCTCTCCAGTCGACGAAAATCGATGAAATCCCCTTTATCGATCAACTCGCCAATTCTCGACGAAACAATCTTAAAAAATTCTCAAATCCTATACCTAAATTCATTGTTCTCCAACACGAACCCATACACGAAATCAAAATATGAAATCAAAGTCATAGATTTTTAAGTAATAAAAATTTACTTACTGTTATTTCTCGCTTTTGAGTTAATTACTAAACTAAAATCCTGGCAATCATTTTTAGACTTGATATTACATTTATATCAACATTTTTCATTTAGGAATCAAACCCTAAAAACAATTGCATGAAGACAATTTGAATTTCGAATCAGGGTTAAAGCCTGAAATGATGAACAGAAGCCTGTTATGCCTGTTCCAGTCATGTTCCCAGATACTAACACACACACACACACATATATATATATATATATATATATAAATCTTTTTTAATCAATATGCATAACATAATTCAATCGTATTTCAAGGATCATCATCTGCCAATTCAATATATACCAGATTTCAAGAGATTACTCACTTTATATCCTAGAACAGGGACAGTTTGATGACGGTCTGGAAATGCTTTTGTTTTCTGAAACTTGATTTGATATCTGATTGAATCTTGCTTTGATTTTGTTGAGTTGCAACTGAAACCGAGCTTCAAGTTTAAAAATGTTGTTGATGCTTTGAAATGCTTCAGTTTTTAAAATTTTGGAAGAGATTGTTGTTTGCTTTTATCTCGGGTTGACATTTCAGTTTTTTTCATTTCCTTTAGATCAGTTTGAAAGATAAAGAAAATAGCCTGGCTATATTATTTTATTTTACAATTTCAAATGGGAAAAGAATTTTTCCACTTGTTATCATAAGTTTACAAGTGTTTATTTCCTATATTCATGGTTTTACAAATGTCATTTGTTAAATTAATTGTGTTTAAGTCCTTGTTCAAATTAATTTTATAACTTTGTTTAAACCCATACATAAATTATTAAATTTAATACTTTACTCCTTTTATTTAATTAATTTATGAATCATGTTTTCTTAAATGGTTTTATATATATACATACTAAGAAAATGTATTATGTTTACAAATGTATATTAAATCTTTTATCAAATTCTATTCAAATTTGGACTATTATGTTTTTATGTTTTAGACTTAAGTATATTTATAACTTAGTTCATATGCATTTTTAAAAAAAAGAACATTAAACCTTTTATAAATCTTAGTTAATTTCAAAAGATATGTATATATATAATTAAAACTTTGTATTTATTAATTTACTATAAAATATATCATTTCCAAATATTTATATTTCAACATTTATCATAGTTTCAAATACATCCTGATATCCTTTATTACCGGTTTATTATCCAGTTTATTATCCAATTATTAGATACCAAAAATCCGGGTTATCATAGTTGGTCTGAAGAGATAGGGATCAAATTTATCCAAAAACTACTTTGGACTAACATATGTGTTCGAAATGCATATTTGATGGATTGATGGTATTTTACTTGGGGTCCGACCCGAGAAAATTTTCCACTTGCTTCGAGTTAGTACATAATTCGCTTGGAGTCACAGAATTTGAAGTGATTAGTTGGTGACAAACATTGCTTGGAGCCATTTGCATGTTTGCTTGAAGAAAATCTGGGTTTTACTTGAGTCTTATTTCAGGCAAGAATTTCCTTGGTTTACTTCGAGTCAAATGGGCTATCACCCGAGTTCGATTTCGAGTCAGGACTTCTAGAATCTGCTTCGAGTCGAATAGATGATTACCCGAGTTTGACTTTGAGTCAGTCTTGAAGTGAGTTTTTTACGACCATTTCGACGATTTTTGATAATTTTTGACGACGACCATTCTTGATAGTAGCTCCATGATGGGATTCAAAGATGGTCAGCCGGGGGTGGTCACCATATCCCCTGGGAGCTTGGCCTTATATCGATCATATCCCTTTCGAATGACCCAGACAGCGGTCTCGCAAGCATTACAAACCGAGTCACTTCAATGGATCGCTAGCGATCCATAGCTTATGGATCGCCGACAATCCAAAAAGCATGTTGTAAATCTATGAAATGGTATGGGTAGCTAGCAACCCATAGCATAGAATATGGATTGCTGGGGATCCATATACTTATAATATTATTGGACTTTGCTTTCTAAGCTTATAGAGGTCTAGTGAAAAGGTATGGATCGCTAGCGATCCGTACACTTAGTTGATTTATTTGCTTTGCCTTTTGGATCGCGTCTAGTATCTCATGTTGATGTTCTCTATCTAGTTTCATAGTTTGTTGCCTTGTTTTGATGATGATCCATACGTTGGTTGTATTGGATTGCTATTGGATCATGATGCAAGGGGTTTGGTGGACCACGAGCTAACCATATGGATCGCTAGCGACCCATCACATTAGCATGCGTTTGCTTTCTTTTTCTCCGATCCTTCTTGGTGGGCTCTTTTGTTCTCAACGGCAAACCTTCTAAGCAGAGATTGACGATCTAACTTCTGAACCTATCTGATCCAAAGTAGATTGCTAGATCTAAGCCTGAGTTCATTTCTCAGTGAAAGCACCAAAATGTCAGCCCAAAAAATGAATCAACGCCCTGGTTTGAGTGTGAACGCACCGGACTTGTTCTTACAGAGCAATAATACAGACAATAGGTATAGAAAAGAATAGTAAAAGAGAGGAGACAAGAAGATTTTTATAGTGGTTCGGCTATTAACGAAGACTACGTCCACTTTATAGTTTTATTATGACTGATTGCTATTACAAGCAGTGTTTGATTTTAAGACTTTTTATCATCATTATCTAGATGGAATTCCTAGAGTTGACATCCATTGGAAAGACACAGTGAGTCCCTATGGAGATTGTTGTGAGGGAGATGAAGAGTGCAGAAAGTTTCCAACAGAGCTTCTACCACCAGTCCCGAGAAGATCCCCCATTAGTGTTGCATGTAGGATGATATTTATAGAGATTGGAGAGTTTCTAGGCCAGTCCTATTCACTGACCGCTTGTAGATGGACTCAAGAAGATGCAAGGACGCTCGGCTCGTGACTCGAGCCAAAACCATGGATCGCTAGCGATCCATAGATATAGCTCGCGTGCAAGCTGATCACTTAGCTCCTCTTTTTCCTTCTTCGCCTAGTTAGCTCGCCAAGTGTCCATGAACAAGTATGGATCGCTGGCTATCCATGGCGATCCATACACTTAGTATATTTTGGCTTTCTTCACTTCCCGTTTGCCATAGCGGCCCAGTAATAAAGCATGGATCGCTGGCAATCCATAGTGTATGGATCGCTAGAGATCCATACACTTAGACTTTTTCCAGGCTTTGATGTCTGACATGCTTTTGTTGCTTTTATATCGACGTTGTTCGGGTAATCTCATTGCATGTCGCTTTGTTTTGATGACGATTTACTCGCTAGTTGTATTTAGCTACTGATTGCACTTGACGGATGCTGATCTCTTGGTTTAGTCAAACTCGGCCATTGCTTTTGCCCTTTTTAGTTGAGTTCTAAGCCGTTTTAACTCCATCAAGTCGTTCCATATTCTCCTGGATCCTGATCGGTTGAAAACCCGGATAACAATGACATGGACATGATTTTGCTTATTTAGTGCTATAGTAGCACTTGGCCTTATTTTTAGTGTTTCAAAATAATATAAAGTAAAGATTTTGATTTAAAAGGATTTTGAAGTGATTTTGAAATAACATATGTTTTTAACAATTATTTTTGAATTATTGAAAGAAGGAGTTTATTTTAAAAAAATAAAAATTATGATATTTTGTTATTGTGAATTGATAGTTTGTGAAATATATTAAATATAGATTTTGAACTATAAAGGTTTCAAAAAACTTCATAGATAAGTCCATCTTTTATTATAAAGGAAATACAATTTTAAAGAAGATTGAAATAGTTTGAAACAAATATTTCTAAAATGGTTTATATAAAAGTTTTATAAAAGTAATATTTTATAAATAAGATAATAAATTTATACATGGTGTTTTGTAAATATTAAAAATGGATTTGTAATTGATATTTGGTAAATAGATTTATAAATGGGATTTTATAAATAAATGAGATTTATAAAAAATGGATTTATAAATAGAATTTTAACATAAAGAGATTTTATAAATAGAAGTTTTATAAAATAGAATGGAGATTTATAAAATACTTTTATAAATATGAAAATGATTTATATTGAGATTTGAGAATTGATTTTTATAAAGAAAATTCATTCATGTTTTAAAAGTTAAAATAATCTTTTAAAGGAATGTTTTAAACATGATATTCATAGATGGAGTATAATGGTTTTAAAAAGTGATTTAAAATCTACTAAGTGATGAAAACGTAGATTTCAACATTTATTATTGTAATGAACGTTTTCGAGAAAGCAAGGAAGGCATAGACTATAAACCCCTTCTTATAGTAAGTGATTTTCGAATGGAAGTGTTTTATAAAATATACGGGATTTATATAAATATAAATAATCGAATCCCTATATTATTGTTTTGGGTTGACATAATGATGTTTTGTGCAACATTTGTTTTGACACAATAAGGGTGTTTGGGAAAATATGAAGCTTTCCTTAAAATATTTGTAAATATACTTATTATGGACGTAAGTATATAGAAATATTTTCTAAGTGTTGAAAATGAAAAGATTTGTAAATACACTACTATGGATTTATGTATATAGAAATATTTTCTAAGTGTTGAAAACAAAAAGGTTTGTAAATACACTTATTACGGATTTAAGTATATAGAGATATTTTCTAAGTGTTGAAAATAAGATGGTTTATGAATATAATTATACCGATCAGATAAGTATAGGAAATGTTTTCTAAATATAGAAAGTTTAAAATGGTTTTGAGAACATATATTTTTAAAGATATTTTAAGATAAATATTTGAAAAGTGATTTAATTAATAAAAGATTAATTAAATAGGCCTAGTGACTGCTTATGTGCTAGATTGTATTTTTGTCCATTTTTGGTTCCTTGACTTGATGTGGAAACTGATTAGTCATATATTTAGTACGAGGTCGATTGAGTAGGCTTGATTATCATTTGGTTTTAAGAATGATGATTCAAATAGTGTGGAGTGACTATGGTACTCCAGTCTACTAAGCTTCCTTCTTGGTGGAAGGATAACAAAATGTGATAAGTCAACGAGACATGGTTTCCTTTTGAGGTTGAAGGCTTCTAATCGATTGTTGGTCTGGAGAGACCGGGACCGGATTTATTCAAAAACCACTTCGGACTAACGTATGTGTTCGAAAGTGAAGATTTGATGAAGTTGATGAATTTTGAAGATCTATATGATGTAAGGCTGCTTGCCACTAGCCCCGCGATTCCATATTATATATTTGGTGGCAATAGTGCATCATTTTGAAAACCTTTGATGCAAGGACTGCTTGCTACTAATCCTAGGGTTGATTCCCGATATGATGTAGTAGGAGAGTGCCTTCGGCTTGTCCTGTTTCTTGAAAATTTGTATGGCCGAATGTCTGACATTGCATTTCTAACATACACATACATTGGTTCTTATAATGTGCATATATTTGGTGGTATAGGAAGTAACTCTTTTAGACTTCACACCCTTCTCTAAGACATACAAGCTCAGAGGTTGTACATTTATGAAAATCAATAGTATGTAATGGAATTGGCGATGTGTCATGTTGTGTCGTGTCAGCTTCCTCTCAACCTCCTCTACAACGAAGAGAAATTAGTGATATTCGAGAAATCGGTTCTCAAGCTAGACCTCAAGAAGCCTTGACCATTCTTTCAAGAAATCAAAGGCTTCTCGACCAGCATCTTTCATGCAAGGAGTCAAATGTCTCTCAGGTTGAGAAATTCGTATCAAACATTAACAAGAAGCTAAATCATATTAAAGGTTTTCTCAACAACATTTAGGAACCAATCTCATGTTCACAACCTTCTTCGACGTCCGTCCATGTGCCAATATCACAAGGGAAATGAGTTGCGGAGCATTTCACCTGGTAGACCTCTAATGACGAACAAGAAGAAGAAGAAGAAGGGGAAGAAGTGGTGGAGAATCTAGTGGAGAAGAAGAGACCGAGTGAGATGACCAAGGAGATAGCTCCGATGAAGGAGGCCATGATAATGAGTAGGTATATTTCTTTCTATCCTTATTATCTTGACAAAATAAGATGTTATTCTGTTGCAAACAATGGTAGCTATCTTTATTTTGGCTAATGTAATATTTATTAAACAATGGTTATGTGGTACTGATTTGCGTTTTGAATTTCTATGATTTCTATGTCTCTTTATCATTGTCCATTGTTATCAATATTGTTCATATATTGTAAATATTATCTATTTTGAAAAATCTCCTTTTTGTCGATGACAAAGGGAGGAAAAAGTTATTGCTCAAATACTATTTACAGGAAAATATAAGCATAGATTCAGGGGGAGAAAACAACGAGCATAGTTGCAAATATTGATTGAGGGGGAGATATAGATCAATAAAGCTTGTCAAGATTCATTCATAGCAAATGGAGTTGTCATCTTCAAAAAGGGGAGAATGTTGGATCTTGGGTTTTGATTGCTAACAAGACACAACAATTCATGAATCTGCTACTTCTACAACGAACGGACTCGATGACTCGATTTTTGGTTTGTATAGTCTATATAATTTAACTAGAGTCATAAATTATGTATATAGAGTCTAGTCTAGTTGCTTTGTTAAAATCTTTCCTCAAGAATCATCATTCTCATCATATACACACATACACGTACATTTGATTTAAAATTATCACTTTTTAAAACAGAATGCACTCAGGTTTCACTGAAATACACAGTTCAGTCGACTGAGCTGTACCCATCAGTCGACAAAATCTATTTTTAATTTTTTTTTAAAAAATGCATGGATCAATGGACTGACAAGCATGTTTCAATCGACTGAGTCTGTGCACTTTAATATATACATGCATGTTTTTGAATTCAGTCGACTGAACGATCAAGGTCAGTCGACTGAATCCTACAACTGTCGTTTTTTAAAAAGTTACTTCTTTTCCGAATAGTTTTCTTCCTCCTAGGGGTTGAAACCATTAATTTTGCGCAGATAACTTTTCACCACTGGTAGCAACTTATTAGCTACTATAAATTCACTTGAGTTTCATTAATCAATTCATCGAATTTGTTTTTTTCTCTCTTGATCTAGCGTGAATTACATTCTTCGAATCTATTGCTTTGATAAGTTTATACATTCGTTGCTTACAGTCTCACTTCCATATCTTATAAGCAATTCTAATCTTCCGATTCTCCATGCAGCACAATCATTTACATCATTATTGAGGAAAAGATTATAAGAAGGGTGTGTTAAAAGAGACAAATCCGTATTACTTAGAACACATAAAGTCAAGTAAATCTATTTTGTAATCAAGTCATGTTCGGTTACTCTGGCGGTCAAGTCATGTTCGGTTGCGCAGGCAGTCAAGTCCTGTTGGTTGCTTAGGTGGTGTAATACATGTTTCTCCGAGTTAAGTAATGGCTGCTAGCTTTTATTCCAGAAGAAGTTTAGGACTGGACATAGAACGGGAGTTCGAACCGGTATAAAAATCTCTGATGTCATTATTTAATTTACTGCTATTTTATTTTATATTTATTTTCCATATTAGTAATTTAGTATATATTCCATATTATACGATCCTATAACGTAGTCACTTTCATGGCATTCAAAGTGAAATATGTTCTATGAAATGTAAAAGTTACTTTAAGCCTCACACCTGGAAATGGCTGAAATACGGTATGCCGTAAGGCAAAGCGGGTCGCTCCTATTAGGGTATGGTCATCACCTTTCAAGATTACCTCGATTTTTCGAGTTTTGTTGTGTACGCTGTGGCCACTGATAGTTTGGGAATGACCGAGGTGATGTCATATTCGGTTCTATCTGCCACCAGATGGGTTTGTGGGTAGGCCGGTCTTGCAAGATGCAGATGTTTCAAAGTTGTTGATCCTCTTTACATTCCTCTAGAAATATACTATACAGAATGTAGTCCCATACCTACAATTGTATGGAATCCATTCCGCAATACGAGCCTTTACAGCTTTAGTTGTGAACCTACTGTGCTGGAATTTAACCAGTATAACACTTTCAGTTATGATTAGTATGTATTTGTATCCTAGACACTATTATAATATCAAAGTATTTGATATGAAAAGTTTTGGTTATCATAAGGTAACACCCCGCTCGTGTTTATGTGTGGTGTGGTCTTATGAGATACCTTTGTTTTGAAAGTTTTTTTTATAACTTTAAAATCCAATTGAGATATGTTTTCTCACGCCGGTTGTAAGACCCGAAATTTTTAATGGTTTTAAATAAGATAATTAATCAAAATCTTGTGAAATTTTAAGCAATAAATTTAAAAATAAAAATTTATTATTTGAAATACTTCTATTGAAACATAGCAAATGATAAATTTTCATCTGAAAATATTGAAATTTATTTTATTGTGTAATTATTATTTCAATTTAAATTAGTTAAAAATTGATGGTGATAAAATAAATTTAAACATGGATATTTTTATGTAGAAAATTTGTAAATCTTTTTTTGAGAGAGACGTCAAATTTTGTTTCATCAAATTCGGACTTCTTTAGCTCCGTCGATCTTATTTTTCTGTGTTTTAGCTACATTTTTCGCTAGCGGAAATTCGAATTTTTATAATTCAATCGTACCACTAATATCTGTATACCATTTTGATCGTCTCATCATGCTGATCTCCACAATATATTCATTTGTGTGTTCTGAGGCCTGCTATGCGACGAAATGATGAAATCGTACGTCATATCGATACCGGAATTTGTGACTTTTGGAATTTTCTTCATTTTCAAAATTTGAACCACTGGCCACAATAATAAATTGCTTTAGATATTTCAGCCGAATCAAAACGGGACTGTTGCCATTTCCTTCTCTTTCCGTTGCTTTTTTTTTATTTCATACGTTTTTTTTCTTTTCCCTGCCTAGTATATCTACAGAAGCTTACATTTAGATCTAGATCTGCATTCCACTTCTGCCTCAAGATCCCGTTCTACCCTCCTTCTACAAAATTCGGCCCTCCTCCATTTTTTCCCTTTGCTTTCGCTTCTACCCACCACGCTTCCGCCTTCATCGCATCATCATCTCACCCACTTGACCCACCATCGCACCATCCTTCGGCCAGACCCCGCCTTGAGCAACCACCATGCTCTCCACCACCTACGGCCTTCCAGGCAATCGCTCCTAGCCTCTCCACCCTTCCTTTCTCCTTCCGCACGCCGTAGCTCTAGCAACGTCCCATCTTTCCCTTCATTTATCCGCAACTAACCACCACCACAGCTTGATCTGACCTCCACCCGAATCACCCACGCAACAACCGTACACTGCCTCCCATTGGCTGCTTCCCTCGGCCCCTCTCTGCTTCGCACCAACCCCTTGCGTGCCTCCCCTCTTCTCATCTTCCCGGTATGCATATATTTTGAGTTAGTGAGGAGTTTTATGAAACATTGGTTTACTGTTAGTTTACATATATTCATATCATATCGGTATACTTAGTTTATGTGTCGTATATATATTATTTATATAAGTAGGTCGGTTGTATAAACTCTAGATAAATATATATATGTTAGTTTGTGTTCTGGTTTTGATATAAAGGGTTAGTATGTTGTTTATACTATATTTTGGTTTGGTCTGTAGTACAATATGTTAATTATATTGTTACTAATCTATATATATTTGTATGAAGTTTGGATAGTGCATGTAACAACCCTGTATTTTGTGGTTTATTTTTTTTTGTATATTTTAATTATTTTAATTGAATTTTTGATTTAAAAACTTATTTTATTTATTTTGAATGATTAATTTTGTTATTTTAAATATAAATTTTAGTTTTGATATGAATTATCATTCCAAAGCATGACTAAAAAGAATATTTTCCAAAAAGTGAATTTTTGGTCAAAATAATCAAACTTTGACTTTTAATTTAAATTTTTAAAAGTTTTAAAATTTAAATTTTATCTTTTACTATGAAAGTACATAAAATTTTAAGAACACTGCTTTTTGTTTCGTTGTAAACGGATTTAATTTGTGAAAGTTATACTGTTTTCAATATTGTGTGTACATTGAATTATTTAACAATTTTCTTTATGTTAAATTTTATAAATTATATTTTTAATTGTCAAATCATGTTCTAATATGCGTTATATGACATGATAGATATATATTTTTTGTTAAAAACATTTTTTTGTGATGTTATAATTTTTCCAAAGTTTACCGCGTTGATTTCTTTTTTTGGCTGTTTTCTTATTTTCTGCTATTTTCTTCATTAAAATTTTATTTAAATTTAATTTTATATATTTATTTTGTGAATTCATTTTTATTTTGTGTACTTATCTTTATTTATAAATATTTTTCAAGTATATAAATTTTTTCCAAAGTGCATTGAATTTATTTCTAATTTTAAAGTCTACTTCGCAATTTTAAGCCATTTTCTTAATTAAAATACTATTTAATTAAAATTTAATTATTTATTTTATTTTAGAAATGATAAATAAATTATTTTATTTCAAAATTTTGCTTTAGAATATTTTTAAAATGAAGTAGATATTTTTCCAAAGCCATAGATGTTTTAATTATAATTTTTGAACCCTGTTTTCAATTTTTAAGCAATTTCCTTAATTCTTTTTACATTTTATTTAAATTTAATTATATATTTTTATTTTTTTCACTTTGTTTCGGTTTTTAGATGTACTTGCTGAATTTTATTTTTTTTATTTGATTTAAAAGAAAAGGAAGTATGGAAGGTTTCAAAAGCTAAGAAACGTAAAGTCGTTTCACCGTTTCTTTTACCGTTTCTTTTTCAATCAATACACCATTTATTTTGGCCGTACCTTTATCTATTCTTTTCAGCTGCATTTCTCTCATTTTTTTCACGTATTTTTAAAGCTTCTCAACCCTAATAAAAATCATGGCCTCCATCTTGCAAAATTTTGGTAAAATCTTCTTCTCTTGTTTTCTAGTTTTTCTATGTGATTTTGCAACTTGTTCTCAACTTCATGGCTCCACTCCTCCTCAACCAGATCTAGGCCAACCTCCACCACTTTATTCTCTGATCATCATTCACCCTATGTCACCACCATGGAAGGCCAAACAACCCCAAGGCAAACACCACCACCAAAATCCACAAATCCATCACCTATGCACTCAAGCTGACCTAGTTTTGGTACCATCACCTTCATCCACCTTTTTCCGCCACTTCCACCACCACCACCACCTCTGACCTGACCTCCACCCTCTGCCACATCACCCATCGCCACCTGGACCCACTGGCCATGCCCCTAGAGCCTATGGCCGAACCCATTTATAGCATAGAAGTGATGAATTTGCCTTGTAGTTGTTGTTTTGTTGCACCTATGTCCATCCACCTTTGCACCATTACTTCCAAGCTATGGCCAACCCATATGAGCCCAAGACCTGATCCTAACCCACTCCTTAGACATGTAATTCAGATCTATAGCTGAAGCATAGGCGGTAGAAAGCAAGTGCAAAAACTTTGGCTTTGTTTTATGCATTTATTTCTAACATCGTTTTATTGAATTTGGGTTTGAAAACTTATGTTATTTGTTTGTTTTGTTTGAATGTTTGCAAGGCTATTAGCCTTGTCTCTCCCACGCTCATATCATCATCATGGCTGAGAAAATGAAACCCTCAATCGAGCTTTTGAATGGTTGTAGCAAGGTCAAGTTATCTTGTCTTTGTTGCCTTTCAATTTCCAATTATTTCTATATTGTTTTGGTTGAATATTCATAAGTTATATTGTCTTGTTTTGGGATTGTTTACAAGATGATATCTTGGCTATTTCTCTCCACTCAAATCAAAGGTCGTGCCTTCTGGATTTGTTGTGTCATTCTAATTGATATCTCCAGCAAAAAAAAGTGAGTATTTCTCACCAGACATTATGTACTTATATAAGTAGTAAATTGACACCCTGCGAATCTGTTGAACTATATTAACATGTTATAACTGCTTATATTATTATCATATGATGTTCACACCTGTTAAACACCTGTATATTATATGTTACTGCTATTTCATGCTATTCTGTATATTTTATCAGTTTATCACACTGCAAGTTCCCTTTTAATTAGAATCACTATGGGTTGAAATGATACATACCCGAACGGACTTTAGAATAGGGAAAAATCGTTATGGGCCGAAATGATGGGCTTGAACGGTTTTTATTTAATTTATTTTAACTTGGGATTACGGGTTTGAAATGATAAAACCCGGATTTTCTTTGTAAATTACGGGTTGAAATGATATATTACCCGTATCACTTTACCTAGCGTAGAAAATTATATACAGGCCCGTAGTTAAAATATGTTTTTCTAAAAATTTTAAAATATTTCAGAAATTTAATTATTATAATATTTGATTTGAAATTTAATAAAAATATAACTTTTGTAAAGTATTATTTATTTTCTGGAAATCTATAAGTTAAATAAATTATGGAAAAGTTAGAAAATATGAATGTAAGTTATTTTGGAAATTTTGATTTAAATTTTTAATGGAATTTAAATTAACTTTGAAAATATGATAAATTTATGATATTTTGAATTTAAATTAATTTAAAGTGATTTTATATCATATTAATGATTTTTGATAAATTTGAATGTGAAATGAATGAATATTTAAGTTGAAATTTTGAAATATAACTAAATTGGAAATTTATGAAATTGACTTAAAAATGAACTTTTAGTTAAGTAAATAAAAATAAAACTAAGTTATATTTGAGAATTTGAACTTAAGTGTTAAGTTTAAATTTAATGTAATGGATTTAAAATTGAACATTGCAATTTAATAAGTGAATTATTATTAAATCTTGATTTTTGAATGGAAATTTAACTTTATAAAATCATGAACTTGAGGAAAATTAAATGATGTTTATAAATGGGAAAATGTATGATTTTATGAGTTAAAAATGTTTTAAATAAAAATATAATTGGTTGACAAATTATATTGAATATTTGGAGTTAATTGACTGCATTTTTGAAATGCTATTAATTACAATGTAAATGATATTACAGTATTTGTAAATGCTGTAGTTGATGATAATGAACTAAAAAGCTAAATTGAATTAAAAACTATTATAGCAATTTTGTAAGTGCTATAATTTTTGAATTTAACTAAGTTTATTTGGAATTTAAGTAAACCCTATTACAATATTTTAAAATGTTGTCTTTTGTTAAATTGAACTGTTTTGAATGTAACTTTCCGTAGCGTTTTCTAAATGCTGCGAAAAGTGAAATTTCACTGTTTTGATAAACGTAAGTGAATAAATGAACTTTGGAAGTTGAAAATTTTGGAAATTTAATAATTAAATTTTTAACATAATAACTTAATTTTTATGATTAAAAATGATTTTTTTTGGAATATAAACTGTTTTGTAATATGAATTGAAATGGTATTTTAAATTGAATAAAATGAATAATGATTTGAAATGTGGTACTAAAAGATATGATATTTTAATGTATTAAAATGATTTGAAAGGAAGTTTTTAAAGGATATGATAATTTAAAATATTGAAATGGTTAGAAATGACTTGATATTATTTTGATAAATATTTGAATTGAAAGATATGGTATGATGATATATTGAAATGGTTTGGAAATGATTTAATCTTTAGTTTGATAAAGATTTTGGTTGAAATGACATTTTATTTTTGAAGTATAAAATATTGTTTTAAAGTTATAACTACGGGTTATAATAACGATTGGCTGTTAAAGAGACCGGGATCGGATAATGTCTTATAGCCGGCCAATACCGAAAACCACTTTAACAACTGTGTACGCGGTGGAGATTCCAGAATGAAGTAGGATGGTGGCGACGTTCTCGAGGTATATTACATGGACCCAACTCCCGTGAGTTGGCATAAATGACTAAAACAGGAGCTATACCGGGCTACACAAAGGGTCGCACCCTTTCATCGAGCATGCTCCATCGAAAACCATTCTATTACTTTCGCGATTCGATATGTGGCGCCAATTTGATTCGGGGGTATTGTTCGAGGTGGGCGGAAGCTGATGGCTTGCCGTCACCACCGATGCGGGAGTGCAAACGATGTATCCACCCTGGCATTGCCTCGTGTGCCGTGTCATCTCCTTATATCGAGCCCACTACGATTTTGGTTTTAAAGATCCGACCGCATTAAGGTTCACCATCCCCTTAACGCTATTTTCTATATGATTATACTTTACTGATTAGACATTACTGTATATAGCGTATATTACTACATAGTAAATAGTTTAACGGATCCTTAGAGGATGGGCGGTCCCAAGCATCTTCTAAGTTACTTGTATCTTTGCTACAGTTCACTTGAGTTGGTTTACATTGTATAAGTATGTATGTCCTGACTCGAGTGTTTGTATTTTTATTTACGCTCGGGTCAGCCTGAGTTATTCACGGATTTGGATTTCCACTTTCTGGAGATTTGGAATCGCTGGAGATTATCTGCTTGTCTAGTTTTATCTCTTCTGTCTGTTGGTCCTTTCCAGCTATTGTATTAGTAGATTTCTATGTATTGAGACTTCTTTTGTACTTTATTTCTTCTGTTGTATCTTATCTAACTCTGATATATTTATATAATAGCTTCATGAACTACTATCTCTTTTACTTCCGCTGCATTATATTTGCTCTGTGTCTGTGATCTGTGATTTTTATTTACTGTATATTCTGAGTTTGCCAAATTTTTATTTACAACGCGGTATTTTGAGCAATTCAATTCCGGCATGAGTGTCTACCTATACACTTATAATGGATGCGAATGGTTGAAAATACCTGGTTGTTACAGTGCAGTCTTATATATAAGCACTATAATTTGGTTTTAATAAACATATGTATATATATTTTTCATATAGTATTATATATGTAAGTATATAAATATATGTTGTTTATTTTATATGAGCTACCCTATATTATATACGTATTATGTATATAAATCTGTCTAAATAAAAGTTATGTAGAGTTATGTAAGTACTATGTTTTATTATATATAGGTTCTATATGTTTATGAAAAGGGCATGAGTATATTATTTTAAAAGTTATAAGATTTAAGTATCTTTCACGAGAGAAAACAAAAGAGTAGAATATGTTGAAGCTGCCATATACATGTGTTAGCCACCTATTTATATATTTAGTTTTCAAGTATAAAGTAAAGTTGTATTATAGAATGCGTGGGTTGTATATGACATAAGTTATATAATTTATTATTGTATATGTATAAGTGATATAAGATTTTATAAGTTTGCATATGACTGTTTATAAGTGAAATCTACAAGTAACTACTAATAGTTGGATCTATATATTGAGTTATAAATATAATCTGCATTTTTTATTGTTTAGTCTTCATATTGTATATATAAAGATAAGTATGAATACGTAGTTTTGAAATTTTATGTTTAAATTTGATCTAGAAACAAATGCATATATATATATGAGTTTATAAGTCGTATAAACGCGGTTGATATATATGTTGGAAAAAAATTCAGGATATAAAGGTTTATCTAGATCAGTACATATAGCTTGAAAGGCCATTTATATAACCTGGATGTTTGAATATTTTATATGTGTTTACTAAGATTTATGTATAATATCCTATACTAGATTTACAGAGATATGGTGTAACGCTTCGGATTTTCGTTCTCCGAAAATTCAACATCGATACTCACTTTATCGACTGCCGAGAAATCGAAGGTCGAAAACACGGAATGTTATGGGTTTTAAAAAGAATTTAAAAAAAGAAAAAGAGAAGAAGAGAGAAGAGATAGGAAATAGAGAGGAAAGAAGATAGACAATTTTTTTAGAAAACAGAGAATTTGAAAAATAGAAGATAGAAGAATTTTAAAAATAGAAGAAAATAGAATATAGAGGAAAAAGAAAAACAGAAGAAAATAGGACGGAACAGAAAACAACAGAACAACAACAGAATCTCACAATTCGCAGCGGAACAACATATAATAATAAATGAATAATCTTTAAACAAAGAACTATATCAGTTATTACATCACATTATATTTCATTACATCATATCTTATCATCAGAGTGTACAACAACATACAACAATAAACAGTGCAACGGAAAAGAAATACTATATAAACTAGTAATACGCCATGTCATCCAGCTTGCCTCCTGCAACTCCAGAATATCCAGAATATCCTGATAAACCTAACTCTTGACTGCCCGTGTGGAAATTGTGGGCACCCAGAGTTTAGGAAGGAAAACAATAAACTCCGAGTCAGTCATGTGACTGGTGTGAGAACTCAAACAGTTTATTTATCTTAAAATCAAAATAGAGGAATATTTTTTTTATCAATTCGCAATGCTTTTAAAAATGAGACTACCATATGGCCTCCCGCACACACACACATGCAAACGCAGAATCGGAGGAGATTTCTCCTTATGATAGTCAAAGATGCTTGATACGCATTTAAAATAACATTTGATATTATTATTAGTGTATAGTGTAGAAAAAAATTCATTTCGAAAGTAGAATATAAATCTTAGCCAACATACGACCATTATCGTATGCCTACTATAGCTAACTATGTTCAATAGCAGGTTACCGCCACATTCCATAGCAGGTTCTACAACTAAAACCGTACAAGTCTCGTATTGTTTCTTTGGATTTCCAACGAATGATCAGGCCAAGGAACTTCCCATTGCCACATGAGAATGCCTCTGGATGGACATCCCCGAGAACCAAACCGGATCTCTACCAACACAAGGCCGGGTTACTCCTAACTGAGTAACAACTGACCGAATATGCCATCCCCCGGTCCTTTGGGACCTTTTCACCGAGCGCTCGTAATCAATTCACACAATCATAACA
Source organism: Allium cepa (assembly GCA_030765085.1). Lineage (NCBI taxonomy): Eukaryota > Viridiplantae > Streptophyta > Magnoliopsida > Asparagales > Amaryllidaceae > Allium > Allium cepa. The sequence continues at coordinate 1,046,244,918 of CM060929.1, forward strand.
AAGTGTTTTCCACATGAGTAAGTATCTGGGCTCCATACCATGACACTACCCTTTTCCAGAAGGAAATGGACACATCCTAAAGGGTGCTACCCCTCATAACTTTGCCGCATCTTTCCTGTTTTGACCATTCACGGGGTGTGAGGCTCGACGAATTCACGTCCACAAAAACATACTTTATACAAAAGCCATGCTTTGGGTCAACAAATGATCAACACAATGATCACTAAGATAGACGATCAAATAAATGATCCTATCACAATAATCAACACAATGATCATTTCAGCATCACTCAGCATGTCACATTACCAAAATGGGATATATTGCTGATAACTTCAACTATATAACCTTTGAGCTCGTACGTCTCAAAGAAGGGTGTTAAGCAAAGAATAAATTCTCCGCCACCAACAGAAATATATTTGAAAGAAATCGGCTTTATATCTCAAATTGTAATGTCAGGCATACAATCCATACAAGTCTGTTCCGGGTTCGAACAAAACCGAAGGCACTTCTTACGAAGCCCTTGCAATACGGGTATTCACAATCCCGATCGAATTTCCCATCACTTAGGAGATCTCTATACCAGGAGCTACCCAGTGCAGAGACAATCGATAGGTCATCCTATCGTTTTCACAAATACTCGGTCTTCAACACCGATCTTCAAATGCAATTCATAACGACGTATCACATATTCGGAATGGGTTATATGACCCCATGGTCCTTTCCCGGTTAACCCGAATAGTGAGCGCTTATTCAAAAATAAGTGTGCATTCAAATTCAAACAAATCACATCAATTACCCATTCAAAGGGAAATATTGATAGTCGGTTATTGTACTATCAATGGATATGCACACATCACCAGATTCCAAATAATTTTCCAAATTATTTATTTTCCAAAATATCTTTACAAGATATAAAATTCCAACACTTCAAAAATAAATCAATATTTATTTTTGACCAATTTCACTTTTCACATATAAATTCCATAATGAATTTATATTTCAAAATATTCGTGCATATACGATTTCAATTATTCATTTTCAATTTATCTTCAAAAAGATAAATTCTAAATATTCACTTCACATTGGAAAACATTTCCATACTTATTTATTCATAAGTAATTCACAAATCTCTTTTATTTTCAACACTTAGAAAATATTCAATATACTTAAATCGAATTAAGTATATATTTCATTCTTTAAGGAAATCATTCACTTTAACATATTTATTTGGGTCAAAACGGATGTTGCGTAAAACATCGTTACAACGTCCCAAAATCACTAGTATAGGGATTCGAAATTAAATAGATATATAAATCCCGATACTATACAACCCATTTCCTTTTGGAAATCATTTACTATAACAACAGTGTTATAGTCCACCATTTCCTTTTATTTCTCGAAAACGTCTATTTCAACAATAAATGTTGAAATCTATGGTTTCGAATCTCAACACCTTTAAAACATCGTTAGATCGTTTTAATTCTGTTTAAAACATTCACATTCAATACATTTTCTTTAACGTATTATTCACTATTCAAAAACGTGAATATACTTCATTAACAAATTTCATCCTTTCTATTCATTTTATTTTAAAGGATTATTCACTGTCTAAAAACGTGAATATAACTCCATTTATAAGTTATAACAATTAACTTATCAAAATAAGTCGTTTGCGAATTTATAAAACAACGTTTATAAATTCCATTTCCATTTATTTCATAACAACTTCCTTTATAAATCTTCTTTATTTACCTATTCGATTTATAATCTTAATTATAAACCAAAAGTCCAAATTATAAGTCAAACACTTATAATTTATTTATTTGCAAAAATCGTTCCTTTGAGCTTTACAAATTTTATAAACCTATTGTTTATAAAATTCCATTTATAACTTCACCGTTATATAATTCTATAAATTTCATTCATAAATGAATTTCATTTTCACTTCATTCAAACACTTATAAAGACTCGTTTTATAATGTCAATATTTCGATTTATAAATATCCGTTTATAAATCTCTTAATATAAATCAATTAATATTATTCTTTAAAACATCTTTTAATTTCCTTTATAAATCTTCATTTCGATTTATAAAATAATCAAATTTTATAAATCCTATATTTAAACTTTTATCATATATTCAAAAATCCAATTTAAATTATTTTATAAAATCATTAGTTCATATTTCTCAAAAATCGACTTTTAATCGTATTTCTAAAAATCAGCTTTTTAACTATATTTCACAAAAACCATAATTTTTATAACTTTAAAAATTATAACGTTTATTTATTTAAAATGGATCAATTCCAAAAATAAAGTATATTTTCAAAAATCATTTTAAAGATCATTTTAAAATCCCAAAATTTGGGTCCAATGATGCTACACACCAAATAGTCAATCACGACTAACAACGATATCATATATCGATATGATAATCCATCAAATATCAAAATATCTGAAATAAAATAAATACTGTTGAGGAATCCAGTTGGATCCCTCCAACCTGTTTCCTGCATCCAAAAACATTAGCACAGTACCAATTTCGCTCCAGTACGAAATTATCGCGGTACATGTTCTTATTAAATATTATCCGCTTAATAACGGCGTAATAGGGTCTCATCCGCTAAACAAAAAATGCGGGAAATCAACAACTGCAATATATACATATGCCAATATATATATATTGATATTATATATAATACCAATTTCACTGTTTATGAAATATTCGCGGTATATGTTTTTACTAAATAACATCCGCTTACTAACGGCGCATAATGTCTATTTTAACAATCAATAATTTACAGTCATCATTCAAACATGCATTCAAATATTTTAAATCTAACTATTTAAAATAAAATCGAAATCTATTCGATTGAGTGAGAAATTCTCACCTTGGTTTTAATTTCCGTTTAAGCTTTTATTTCGAATAAAATTAAACGCGCGTTTAATTTTACCCGAAATTCTCACTAACTCCAAACGACTCCAAACCAACTCCATCGCGTAGTGCTCGTCCATACGATTCCAACGCAACTGGATTTGCATTTTTTCGACCTCGTATGAAAAAGTTATGATTTTTACAAGTTTGCACACAATTTTATAACTAAATTTACAATATAACTATATAATTTTAAACCCAAACTCACACCAGCCCTCAGATCCAAGCCCCAAGCCATCTCCACCGTACATTGCTTCATCTCCCTCATACGCGTGCTACAGACCATAGCCGCACGCACAAACCCATCATGGACCAACTAGGGTTTCACTTTACTCCACAACCACACGACGATACTTCATCACACCAACGCCAACGCGAAGCTCTCGACAAGAGCTATCTCCACCTCCCACCATGTCAGGCTCGGCCTCATCTAGGTGCGTGCGCACGCAAGTGCACAGCCCACGCACGGCCCCCTCTAGCTCCCTCCACACGACTCCGTTTCCGATCACCACCGTTCAATCTCTAGCTCTCATCGCCCTCTCCAACCTTCATGTTGACAACTTCCTCTAATTGTTGACGGATTGGAAGATCTTTGGTGATGAAGATGGAGCATTTCTGGCCTTAGAATAGAAAGTGGCGGCTAGGGTTGAATTAGGGTTAGGTTTTGATATTTTTATCAATTTATGAAGAGGGTGGTGCTATTTATAGAAGAACGAACGACACTATTCACCCGGAAATTCCGAACTCCGATTTAGACGCCGTAACCAGCGTACCTAGGGTTTATCCCGCGTTCCGGAAACAATGGAACAAGTTTCGGAAGCTAATTCGGAAGTATGTGCGAGTTATGGCTGAAAACGTTCAATTTGAATTAAACCGATTTAAGTCGATTTCTAGGCGTTTTAATTCGTACCGGACAAACGGTAAATCCAATTGACTTGAAATTTGAAACCTTACAATAATATCACATTACGGATCCGATGAAACTGGTTTCGTCGAAATCCGAGACTTTTTGAAAAATGGCTATTTTGACTCGCCAAATTTAAATTAAAAATAAATCGATGCGTTTCGAGCTGCCACGGACAAACGATAACTCCGATTGACACGAAATTTGAAATCCGGTAATAACTAACTATTACGGATCCAATGGAACTGGTTTCGTTCAATTCTGAGACTGTTCAAAAATTGACTATTTTACAGTCGATTATTAAATATTAAAATATTCAATTTTCACAAATTAACTTTTAATTCGATTTTAAAAGTTCTAAAATATTTCTATAACTCCAGTATGATTAAATAAAAATTTTCAAATTATTTACAATCATTTTTTAACTCAATTTTCAATTATTTTCATAATTTAACATATTAAATTATCGATTTAATTATCCAATTAAATCCAATAAATCAAATAAAAATTTATTTGACTTATAAATTCACTTATAAATATTTAAAATTAATTAAATATTCAAATTTTAATTAAATAAAATTCTGGGTTGTTACAATCTTTCCCCCTTAAAAGAATTTCGTCCTCGAAATTACAAGTAAGAAAATTACAGGATTTATTAATTTTCCAAAATTCATAATTAAACTTTTTACCAATCTTTACTAAGTTTCAAATCATACTTAGTTATCTTTTCAAAACAACTATCTATTGTTTAACTTTCAATTTTAAAACAAAGTTTAAAGTTTTCAAAATTTTCCCAATTTTCTCAAATTTTTTCTAACGCCTTAAATTTCCGGAAAAATTCGCCATAGTCTCCTTTGCGCGGCTCGATCCGAAAAAAAAATGACAGTATATATATCACAAATATACATCTCATCAAGTAATGAGGCATCCCGAAGGGAAAAAGCGTAAAAGTACTGTATTTAATCCGAGATATGTACCTTATATTTTATTAGCAAGCATATACGGCTAATATAGCGCTAAAGCGAACTCCAAATGCGAAGCAAACGCGATCCGCACCTACTAAACTCAACAAACAACATGAGAATATGCATATAGACAATAATCTCAATATACAACATATAGCAACATGATGACTATACATGTCACATAGCAAATGCAACAATAGCAATATATATTCAACCATCATCCAATTATCATTCAACAAATTCATAACCAATATATTCATTCATATTCTCATTTATATTCAATGAATTGGTTTTTCACTTTAAATCATATTTGATTCATTAACATTGGATTTTGTAAACATTCCTTCTCAATTCAATTAGTTATCATTTACTAATTTAAATCCAATTCACCTTCAATTCTATTCAAATTTATTTACTTTCCATTTGAATTCAATTACATAGCTTTCAATTTCATTAAATCTTAATGAATTATAAACAATCAACTAACAACCATATAACAACCAATGTATATTAGTTACAACCAAATTCCTTTGCTTATATTCATTCTCATTCAATTTATTCAACTTCTAATAACATTTGAATTTAATGAATTAACATTTTCATTCATTATTTCTTATCAACTTAAATTACATTCAATTCAATTACAAAGTTGAATTCTATTTATATAACTCAAGTTCATATTCTATTTAATCCACTTGATTATTTACTTCGATACCAAAATCAACTTAATTCAATATCTCTTAAGTTATATTCCATTTAAACATCACTTAGTTTTACATAACTTAAATTCCCACTTGTAAATAAATTCAGATTCCAACTCTAAAGTAAATTTTCATTTAACTTTAAATTCATTTTTATTTACAACTCATATTAATATAGTTTCACTTCTTATATATATAAGTTTATTTCACAATTGTAAACACTTTAATTATAATTCAATTCTTATAATTCTTTTACTTATACAATTATTCTTTTACTTAGATTATTCAAACAACCTAACAATCAACTTATATACACTTTAATAATTTTGAAAAATTATTTCTTTATATATAAAATATAATCAAGGCAAAATTATTTCATTCACCCAATTTTAAACAATATTGTGCCGAATTGTTCTATTCAAGTGTTTAGAAACCCCTTCGGCATAGTCTTGCGGACCACGCTGACGAAAGTTCATATACCACTCAATAAACCAATCATCACAATATAAAACAATTTTTATATTCACTGACAAATACGCTCTCATATCTATTATTACACTCAAACTCATTCTAGAGTACTGCTGACTCTATCTCTAATGAATTATACCCAACAGAACCATGGTTCTCGCTTAACCATCAGCTCTGATACCAAATGTAACGCTTCGGATTTTCGTTCTCCGAAAATTCAACATCGATACTCACTTTATCGACTGCCGAGAAATCGAAGGTCGAAAACACGGAATGTTATGGGTTTTAAAAAGAATTTAAAAAAAGAAAAAGAGAAGAAGAGAGAAGAGATAGGAAATAGAGAGGAAAGAAGATAGACAATTTTTTTAGAAAACAGAGAAAGAAAACAGAGAATTTGAAAAATAGAAGATAGAAGAATTTTAAAAATAGAAGAAAATAGAATATAGAGGAAAAAGAAAAACAGAAGAAAATAGGACGGAACAGAAAACAACAGAACAATAACAGAATCTCACAATTCGCAGCGGAACAACATATAATAATAAATGAATAGTCTTTAAACAAAGAACTATATCAGTTATTACATCACATTATATTTCATTACATCATATCTTATCATCAGAGTGTACAACAACATACAACAATAAACAGTGCAACGGAAAAGAAATACTATATAAACTAGTAATACGCCATGCCATCCAGCTTGCCTCCTGCAACTCCAGAATATCCAGAATATCCTGATAAACCTAACTCTTGACTGCCCGTGTGGAAATTGTGGGCACCCAGAGTTTAGGAAGGAAAACAATAAACTCCGAGTCAGTCATGTGACTGGTGTGAGAACTCAAACAGTTTATTTATCTTAAAATCAAAATAGAGGAATATTTTTTTTATCAATTCGCAATGCTTTTAAAAATGAGACTACCATAAGGCCTCCCGCACACACACACATGCAAACGCAGAATCGGAGGAGATTTCTCCTTATGATAGTCAAAGATGCTTGATACGCATTTAAAATAACATTTGATATTATTATTAGTGTATAGTGTAGAAAAAAATTCATTTCGAAAGTAGAATATAAATCTTAGCCAACATACGACCATTATCGTATGCCTACTATAGCTAACTATGTTCAATAGCAGGTTACCGCCACATTCCATAGCAGGTTCTACAACTAAAACCGTACAAGTCTCGTATTGTTTCTTTGGATTTCCAACGAATGATCAGGCCAAGGAACTTCCCATTGCCACATGAGAATGCCTCTGGATGGACATCCCCGAGAACCAAACCGGATCTCTACCAACACAAGGCCGGGTTACTCCTAACTGAGTAACAACTGACCGAATATGCCATCCCCCGGTCCTTTGGGACCTTTTCACCGAGCGCTCGTAATCAATTCACACAATCATAACAAAGTGTTTTCCACATGAGTAAGTATCTGGGCTCCATACCATGACACTACCCTTTTCCAGAAGGAAATGGACACATCCTAAAGGGTGCTACCCCTCATAACCTTGCCGCATCTTTCCTGTTTTGACCATTCACGGGGTGTGAGGCTCGACGAATTCACGTCCACAAAAACATACTTTATACAAAAGCCATGCTTTGGGTCAACAAATGATCAACACAATGATCACTAAGATAGACGATCAAATAAATGATCCTATCACAATAATCAACACAATGATCATTTCAGCATCACTCAGCATGTCACATTACCAAAATGGGATATATTGCTGATAACTTCAACTATATAACCTTTGAGCTCGTACGTCTCAAAGAAGGGTGTTAAGCAAAGAATAAATTCTCCGCCACCAACAGAAATATATTTGAAAGAAATCGGCTTTATATCTCAAATTGTAATGTCAGGCATACAATCCATACAAGTCTGTTCCGGGTTCGAACAAAACCGAAGGCACTTCTTACGAAGCCCTTGCAATACGGGTATTCACAATCCCGATCGAATTTCCCATCACTTAGGAGATCTCTATACCAGGAGCTACCCAGTGCAGAGACAATCGATAGGTCATCCTATCGTTTTCACAAATACTCGGTCTTCAACACCGATCTTCAAATGCAATTCATAACGACGTATCACATATTCGGAATGGGTTATATGACCCCATGGTCCTTTCCCGGTTAACCCGAATAGTGAGCGCTTATTCAAAAATAAGTGTGCATTCAAATTCAAACAAATCACATCAATTACCCATTCAAAGGGAAATATTGATAGTCGGTTATTGTACTATCAATGGATATGCACACATCACCAGATTCCAAATAATTTTCCAAATTATTTATTTTCCAAAATATCTTTACAAGATATAAAATTCCAACACTTCAAAAATAAATCAATATTTATTTTTGACCAATTTCACTTTTCACATATAAATTCCATAATGAATTTATATTTCAAAATATTCGTGCATATACGATTTCAATTATTCATTTTCAATTTATCTTCAAAAAGATAAATTCTAAATATTCACTTCACATTGGAAAACATTTCCATACTTATTTATTCATAAGTAATTCACAAATCTCTTTTATTTTCAACACTTAGAAAATATTCAATATACTTAAATCGAATTAAGTATATATTTCATTCTTTAAGGAAATCATTCACTTTAACATATTTATTTGGGTCAAAACGGATGTTGCGTAAAACATCGTTACAACGTCCCAAAATCACTAGTATAGGGATTCGAAATTAAATAGATATATAAATCCCGATACTATACAACCCATTTCCTTTCGGAAATCATTTACTATAACAACAGTGTTATAGTCCACCATTTCCTTTTATTTCTCGAAAACGTCTATTTCAACAATAAATGTTGAAATCTATGGTTTCGAATCTCAACACCTTTAAAACATCGTTAGATCGTTTTAATTCTGTTTAAAACATTCACATTCAATACATTTTCTTTAACGTATTATTCACTATTCAAAAACGTGAATATACTTCATTAACAAATTTCATCCTTTCTATTCATTTTATTTTAAAGGATTATTCACTGTCTAAAAACGTGAATATAACTCCATTTATAAGTTATAACAATTAACTTATCAAAATAAGTCGTTTGCGAATTTATAAAACAACGTTTATAAATTCCATTTCCATTTATTTCATAACAACTTCCTTTATAAATCTTCTTTATTTACCTATTCGATTTATAATCTTAATTATAAACCAAAAGTCCAAATTATAAGTCAAACACTTATAATTTATTTATTTGCAAAAATCGTTCCTTTGAGCTTTACAAATTTTATAAACCTATTGTTTATAAAATTCCATTTATAACTTCACCGTTATATAATTCTATAAATTTCATTCATAAATGAATTTCATTTTCACTTCATTCAAACACTTATAAAGACTCGTTTTATAATGTCAATATTTCGATTTATAAATATCCGTTTATAAATCTCTTAATATAAATCAATTAATATTATTCTTTAAAACATCTTTTAATTTCCTTTATAAATCTTCATTTCGATTTATAAAATAATCAAATTTTATAAATCCTATATTTAAACTTTTATCATATATTCAAAAATCCAATTTAAATTATTTTATAAAATCATTAGTTCATATTTCTCAAAAATCGACTTTTAATCGTATTTCTAAAAATCAGCTTTTTAACTATATTTCACAAAAACCATAATTTTTATAACTTTAAAAATTATAACGTTTATTTATTTAAAATGGATCAATTCCAAAAATAAAGTATATTTTCAAAAATCATTTTAAAGATCATTTTAAAATCCCAAAATTTGGGTCCAATGATGCTACACACCAAATAGTCAATCACGACTAACAACGATATCATATATCGATATGATAATCCATCAAATATCAAAATATCTGAAATAAAATAAATACTGTTGAGGAATCCAGTTGGATCCCTCCAACCTGTTTCCTGCATCCAAAAACATTAGCACAGTACCAATTTCGCTCCACTACGAAATTATCGCGGTACATGTTCTTATTAAATATTATCCGCTTAATAACGGCGTAATAGGGTCTCATCCGCTAAACAAAAAATGCGGGAAATCAACAACTGCAATATATACATATGCCAATATATATATATTGATATTATATATAATACCAATTTCACTGTTTATGAAATATTCGCGGTATATGTTTTTACTAAATAACATCCGCTTACTAACGGCGCATAATGTCTATTTTAACAATCAATAATTTACAGTCATCATTCAAACATGCATTCAAATATTTTAAATCTAACTATTTAAAATAAAATCGAAATCTATTCGATTGAGTGAGAAATTCTCACCTTGGTTTTAATTTCCGTTTAAGCTTTTATTTCGAATAAAATTAAACGCGCGTTTAATTTTACCCGAAATTCTCACTAACTCCAAACGACTCCAAACCAACTCCATCGCGTAGTGCTCGTCCATACGATTCCAACGCAACTGGATTTGCATTTTTTCGACCTCGTATGAAAAAGTTATGATTTTTACAAGTTTGCACACAATTTTATAACTAAATTTACAATATAACTATATAATTTTAAACCCAAACTCACACCAGCCCTCAGATCCAAGCCCCAAGCCATCTCCACCGTACATTGCTTCATCTCCCTCATACGCGTGCTACAGACCATAGCCGCACGCACAAACCCATCATGGACCAACTAGGGTTTCACTTTACTCCACAACCACACGACGATACTTCATCACACCAACGCCAACGCGAAGCTCTCGACAAGAGCTATCTCCACCTCCCACCATGTCAGGCTCGGCCTCATCTAGGTGCGTGCGCACGCAAGTGCACAGCCCACGCACGGCCCCCTCTAGCTCCCTCCACACGACTCCGTTTCCGATCACCACCGTTCAATCTCTAGCTCTCATCGCCCTCTCCAACCTTCATGTTGACAACTTCCTCTAATTGTTGACGGATTGGAAGATCTTTGGTGATGAAGATGGAGCATTTCTGGCCTTAGAATAGAAAGTGGCGGCTAGGGTTGAATTAGGGTTAGGTTTTGATATTTTTATCAATTTATGAAGAGGGTGGTGCTATTTATAGAAGAACGAACGACACTATTCACCCGGAAATTCCGAACTCCGATTTAGACGCCGTAACCAGCGTACCTAGGGTTTATCCCGCGTTCCAGACACAATGGAACAAGTTTCGGAAGCTAATTCGGAAGTATGTGCGAGTTATGGCTGAAAACGTTCAATTTGAATTAAACCGATTTAAGTCGATTTCTAGGCGTTTTAATTCGTACCGGACAAACGGTAAATCCAATTGACTTGAAATTTGAAACCTTACAATAATATCACATTACGGATCCGATGAAACTGGTTTCGTCGAAATCCGAGACTTTTTGAAAAATGGCTATTTTGACTCGCCAAATTTAAATTAAAAATAAATCGATGCGTTTCGAGCTGCCACGGACAAACGATAACTCCGATTGACACGAAATTTGAAATCCGGTAATAACTAACTATTACGGATCCAATGGAACTGGTTTCGTTCAATTCTGAGACTGTTCAAAAATTGACTATTTTACAGTCGATTATTAAATATTAAAATATTCAATTTTCACAAATTAACTTTTAATTCGATTTTAAAAGTTCTAAAATATTTCTATAACTCCAGTATGATTAAATAAAATTTTTCAAATTATTTACAATCATTTTTTAACTCAATTTTCAATTATTTTCATAATTTAACATATTAAATTATCGATTTAATTATCCAATTAAATCCAATAAATCAAATAAAAATTTATTTGACTTATAAATTCACTTATAAATATTTAAAATTAATTAAATATTCAAATTTTAATTAAATAAAATTCTGGGTTGTTACAATCTTTCCCCCTTAAAAGAATTTCGTCCTCGAAATTACAAGTAAGAAAATTACAGGATTTATTAATTTTCCAAAATTCATAATTAAACTTTTTACCAATCTTTACTAAGTTTCAAATCATACTTAGTTATCTTTTCAAAACAACTATCTATTGTTTAACTTTCAATTTTAAAACAAAGTTTAAAGTTTTCAAAATTTTCCCAATTTTCTCAAATTTTTTCTAACGCCTTAAATTTCCGGAAAAATTCGCCATAGTCTCCTTTGCGCGGCTCGATCCGAAAAAAAAATGACAGTATATATATCACAAATATACATCTCATCAAGTAATGAGGCATCCCGAAGGGAAAAAGCGTAAAAGTACTGTATTTAATCCGAGATATGTACCTTATATTTTATTAGCAAGCATATACGGCTAATATAGCGCTAAAGCGAACTCCAAATGCGAAGCAAACGCGATCCGCACCTACTAAACTCAACAAACAACATGAGAATATGCATATAGACAATAATCTCAATATACAACATATAGCAACATGATGACTATACATGTCACATAGCAAATGCAACAATAGCAATATATATTCAACCATCATCCAATTATCATTCAACAAATTCATAACCAATATATTCATTCATATTCTCATTTATATTCAATGAATTGGTTTTTCACTTTAAATCATATTTGATTCATTAACATTGGATTTTGTAAACATTCCTTCTCAATTCAATTAGTTATCATTTACTAATTTAAATCCAATTCACCTTCAATTCTATTCAAATTTATTTACTTTCCATTTGAATTCAATTACATAGCTTTCAATTTCATTAAATCTTAATGAATTATAAACAATCAACTAACAACCATATAACAACCAATGTATATTAGTTACAACCAAATTCCTTTGCTTATATTCATTCTCATTCAATTTATTCAACTTCTAATAACATTTGAATTTAATGAATTAACATTTTCATTCATTATTTCTTATCAACTTAAATTACATTCAATTCAATTACAAAGTTGAATTCTATTTATATAACTCAAGTTCATATTCTATTTAATCCACTTGATTATTTACTTCGATACCAAAATCAACTTAATTCAATATCTCTTAAGTTATATTCCATTTAAACATCACTTAGTTTTACATAACTTAAATTCCCACTTGTAAATAAATTCAGATTCCAACTCTAAAGTAAATTTTCATTTAACTTTAAATTCATTTTTATTTACAACTCATATTAATATAGTTTCACTTCTTATATATATAAGTTTATTTCACAATTGTAAACACTTTAATTATAATTCAATTCTTATAATTCTTTTACTTATACAATTATTCTTTTACTTAGATTATTCAAACAACCTAACAATCAACTTATATACACTTTAATAATTTTGAAAAATTATTTCTTTATATATAAAATATAATCAAGGCAAAATTATTTCATTCACCCAATTTTAAACAATATTGTGCCGAATTGTTCTATTCAAGTGTTTAGAAACCCCTTCGGCATAGTCTTGCGGACCACGCTGACGAAAGTTCATATACCACTCAATAAACCAATCATCACAATATAAAACAATTTTTATATTCACTGACAAATACGCTCTCATATCTATTATTACACTCAAACTCATTCTAGAGTACTGCTGACTCTATCTCTAATGAATTATACCCAACAGAACCATGGTTCTCGCTTAACCATCAGCTCTGATACCAAATGTAACGCTTCGGATTTTCGTTCCCCGAAAATTCAACATCGATACTCACTTTATCGACTGCCGAGAAATCGAAGGTCGAAAACACGGAATGTTATGGGTTTTAAAAAGAATTTAAAAAAAGAAAAAGAGAAGAAGAGAGAAGAGATAGGAAATAGAGAGGAAAGAAGATAGACAATTTTTTTAGAAAACAGAGAAAGAAAACAGAGAATTTGAAAAATAGAAGATAGAAGAATTTTAAAAATAGAAGAAAATAGAATATAGAGGAAAAAGAAAAACAGAAGAAAATAGGACGGAACAGAAAACAACAGAACAATAACAGAATCTCACAATTCGCAGCGGAACAACATATAATAATAAATGAATAGTCTTTAAACAAAGAACTATATCAGTTATTACATCACATTATATTTCATTACATCATATCTTATCATCAGAGTGTACAACAACATACAACAATAAACAGTGCAACGGAAAAGAAATACTATATAAACTAGTAATACGCCATGCCATCCAGCTTGCCTCCTGCAACTCCAGAATATCCAGAATATCCTGATAAACTTAACTCTTGACTGCCCGTGTGGAAATTGTGGGCACCCAGAGTTTAGGAAGGAAAACAATAAACTCCGAGTCAGTCATGTGACTGGTGTGAGAACTCAAACAGTTTATTTATCTTAAAATCAAAATAGAGGAATATTTTTTTTATCAATTCGCAATGCTTTTAAAAATGAGACTACCATAAGGCCTCCCGCACACACACACATGCAAACGCAGAATCGGAGGAGATTTCTCCTTATGATAGTCAAAGATGCTTGATACGCATTTAAAATAACATTTGATATTATTATTAGTGTATAGTGTAGAAAAAAATTCATTTCGAAAGTAGAATATAAATCTTAGCCAACATACGACCATTATCGTATGCCTACTATAGCTAACTATGTTCAATAGCAGGTTACCGCCACATTCCATAGCAGGTTCTACAACTAAAACCGTACAAGTCTCGTATTGTTTCTTTGGATTTCCAACGAATGATCAGGCCAAGGAACTTCCCATTGCCACATGAGAATGCCTCTGGATGGACATCCCCGAGAACCAAACCGGATCTCTACCAACACAAGGCCGGGTTACTCCTAACTGAGTAACAACTGACCGAATATGCCATCCCCCGGTCCTTTGGGACCTTTTCACCGAGCGCTCGTAATCAATTCACACAATCATAACAAAGTGTTTTCCACATGAGTAAGTATCTGGGCTCCATACCATGACACTACCCTTTTCCAGAAGGAAATGGACACATCCTAAAGGGTGCTACCCCTCATAACCTTGCCGCATCTTTCCTGTTTTGACCATTCACGGGGTGTGAGGCTCGACGAATTCACGTCCACAAAAACATACTTTATACAAAAGCCATGCTTTGGGTCAACAAATGATCAACACAATGATCACTAAGATAGACGATCAAATAAATGATCCTATCACAATAATCAACACAATGATCATTTCAGCATCACTCAGCATGTCACATTACCAAAATGGGATATATTGCTGATAACTTCAACTATATAACCTTTGAGCTCGTACGTCTCAAAGAAGGGTGTTAAGCAAAGAATAAATTCTCCGCCACCAACAGAAATATATTTGAAAGAAATCGGCTTTATATCTCAAATTGTAATGTCAGGCATACAATCCATACAAGTCTGTTCCGGGTTCGAACAAAACCGAAGGCACTTCTTACGAAGCCCTTGCAATACGGGTATTCACAATCCCGATCGAATTTCCCATCACTTAGGAGATCTCTATACCAGGAGCTACCCAGTGCAGAGACAATCGATAGGTCATCCTATCGTTTTCACAAATACTCGGTCTTCAACACCGATCTTCAAATGCAATTCATAACGACGTATCACATATTCGGAATGGGTTATATGACCCCATGGTCCTTTCCCGGTTAACCCGAATAGTGAGCGCTTATTCAAAAATAAGTGTGCATTCAAATTCAAACAAATCACATCAATTACCCATTCAAAGGGAAATATTGATAGTCGGTTATTGTACTATCAATGGATATGCACACATCACCAGATTCCAAATAATTTTCCAAATTATTTATTTTCCAAAATATCTTTACAAGATATAAAATTCCAACACTTCAAAAATAAATCAATATTTATTTTTGACCAATTTCACTTTTCACATATAAATTCCATAATGAATTTATATTTCAAAATATTCGTGCATATACGATTTCAATTATTCATTTTCAATTTATCTTCAAAAAGATAAATTCTAAATATTCACTTCACATTGGAAAACATTTCCATACTTATTTATTCATAAGTAATTCACAAATCTCTTTTATTTTCAACACTTAGAAAATATTCAATATACTTAAATCGAATTAAGTATATATTTCATTCTTTAAGGAAATCATTCACTTTAACATATTTATTTGGGTCAAAACGGATGTTGCGTAAAACATCGTTACAACGTCCCAAAATCACTAGTATAGGGATTCGAAATTAAATAGATATATAAATCCCGATACTATACAACCCATTTCCTTTCGGAAATCATTTACTATAACAACAGTGTTATAGTCCACCATTTCCTTTTATTTCTCGAAAACGTCTATTTCAACAATAAATGTTGAAATCTATGGTTTCGAATCTCAACACCTTTAAAACATCGTTAGATCGTTTTAATTCTGTTTAAAACATTCACATTCAATACATTTTCTTTAACGTATTATTCACTATTCAAAAACGTGAATATACTTCATTAACAAATTTCATCCTTTCTATTCATTTTATTTTAAAGGATTATTCACTGTCTAAAAACGTGAATATAACTCCATTTATAAGTTATAACAATTAACTTATCAAAATAAGTCGTTTGCGAATTTATAAAACAACGTTTATAAATTCCATTTCCATTTATTTCATAACAACTTCCTTTATAAATCTTCTTTATTTACCTATTCGATTTATAATCTTAATTATAAACCAAAAGTCCAAATTATAAGTCAAACACTTATAATTTATTTATTTGCAAAAATCGTTCCTTTGAGCTTTACAAATTTTATAAACCTATTGTTTATAAAATTCCATTTATAACTTCACCGTTATATAATTCTATAAATTTCATTCATAAATGAATTTCATTTTCACTTCATTCAAACACTTATAAAGACTCGTTTTATAATGTCAATATTTCGATTTATAAATATCCGTTTATAAATCTCTTAATATAAATCAATTAATATTATTCTTTAAAACATCTTTTAATTTCCTTTATAAATCTTCATTTCGATTTATAAAATAATCAAATTTTATAAATCCTATATTTAAACTTTTATCATATATTCAAAAATCCAATTTAAATTATTTTATAAAATCATTAGTTCATATTTCTCAAAAATCGACTTTTAATCGTATTTCTAAAAATCAGCTTTTTAACTATATTTCACAAAAACCATAATTTTTATAACTTTAAAAATTATAACGTTTATTTATTTAAAATGGATCAATTCCAAAAATAAAGTATATTTTCAAAAATCATTTTAAAGATCATTTTAAAATCCCAAAATTTGGGTCCAATGATGCTACACACCAAATAGTCAATCACGACTAACAACGATATCATATATCGATATGATAATCCATCAAATATCAAAATATCTGAAATAAAATAAATACTGTTGAGGAATCCAGTTGGATCCCTCCAACCTGTTTCCTGCATCCAAAAACATTAGCACAGTACCAATTTCGCTCCAGTACGAAATTATTGCGGTACATGTTCTTATTAAATATTATCCGCTTAATAACGGCGTAATAGGGTCTCATCCGCTAAACAAAAAATGCGGGAAATCAACAACTGCAATATATACATATGCCAATATATATATATATTGATATTATATATAATACCAATTTCACTGTTTATGAAATATTCGCGGTATATGTTTTTACTAAATAACATCCGCTTACTAACGGCGCATAATGTCTATTTTAACAATCAATAATTTACAGTCATCATTCAAACATGCATTCAAATATTGTAAATCTAACTATTTAAAATAAAATCGAAATCTATTCGATTGAGTGAGAAATTCTCACCTTGGTTTTAATTTCCGTTTAAGCTTTTATTTCGAATAAAATTAAACGCGCGTTTAATTTTACCCGAAATTCTCACTAACTCCAAACGACTCCAAACCAACTCCATCGCGTAGTGCTCGTCCATACGATTCCAACGCAACTGGATTTGCATTTTTTCGACCTCGTATGAAAAAGTTATGATTTTTACAAGTTTGCACACAATTTTATAACTAAATTTACAATATAACTATATAATTTTAAACCCAAACTCACACCAGCCCTCAGATCCAAGCCCCAAGCCATCTCCACCGTACATTGCTTCATCTCCCTCATACGCGTGCTACAGACCATAGCCGCACGCACAAACCCATCATGGACCAACTAGGGTTTCACTTTACTCCACAACCACACGACGATACTTCATCACACCAACGCCAACGCGAAGCTCTCGACAAGAGCTATCTCCACCTCCCACCATGTCAGGCTCGGCCTCATCTAGGTGCGTGCGCACGCAAGTGCACAGCCCACGCACGGCCCCCTCTAGCTCCCTCCACACGACTCCGTTTCCGATCACCACCGTTCAATCTCTAGCTCTCATCGCCCTCTCCAACCTTCATGTTGACAACTTCCTCTAATTGTTGACGGATTGGAAGATCTTTGGTGATGAAGATGGAGCATTTCTGGCCTTAGAATAGAAAGTGGCGGCTAGGGTTGAATTAGGGTTAGGTTTTGATATTTTTATCAATTTATGAAGAGGGTGGTGCTATTTATAGAAGAACGAACGACACTATTCACCCGGAAATTCCGAACTCCGATTTAGACGCCGTAACCAGCGTACCTAGGGTTTATCCCGCGTTCCGGACACAATGGAACAAGTTTCGGAAGCTAATTCGGAAGTATGTGCGAGTTATGGCTGAAAACGTTCAATTTGAATTAAACCGATTTAAGTCGATTTCTAGGCGTTTTAATTCGTACCGGACAAACGGTAAATCCAATTGACTTGAAATTTGAAACCTTACAATAATATCACATTACGGATCCGATGAAACTGGTTTCGTCGAAATCCGAGACTTTTTGAAAAATGGCTATTTTGACTCGCCAAATTTAAATTAAAAATAAATCGATGCGTTTCGAGCTGCCACGGACAAACGATAACTCCGATTGACACGAAATTTGAAATCCGGTAATAACTAACTATTACGGATCCAATGGAACTGGTTTCGTTCAATTCTGAGACTGTTCAAAAATTGACTATTTTACAGTCGATTATTAAATATTAAAATATTCAATTTTCACAAATTAACTTTTAATTCGATTTTAAAAGTTCTAAAATATTTCTATAACTCCAGTATGATTAAATAAAATTTTTCAAATTATTTACAATCATTTTTTAACTCAATTTTCAATTATTTTCATAATTTAACATATTAAATTATCGATTTAATTATCCAATTAAATCCAATAAATCAAATAAAAATTTATTTGACTTATAAATTCACTTATAAATATTTAAAATTAATTAAATATTCAAATTTTAATTAAATAAAATTCTGGGTTGTTACATATGGGTTTAGTAATAAGTATATGTGTTTAGTAAGTTATATTAATTTCAATAGATATTGTGTTTTGTATATGTTGATTTTTAACATACGTGTATTAATTTAAAACAATGATTTCGATATAATTTAATATATGTCGGATTTATTATATGACTTTATATACAGTATATATAGTTATATATAGGTTCACTTATACCAATTATCTTCATCAACACCGTCTGATTTGTTCCATCTATCCTTGTTATCAGCTTTATCGTTGAATTCATGCCGATTTTGCTTTGCTTCAATTCGTCATTCAAATTTCAATGTCTGTATCAGTGTGCGTATCCATGTCATCTTCTGTATTCTCTAGCCTCGAAAGGTGAGCAATCACTCACGATTAATGTTCTTATAATTATTAAATTTGATTTCAATTGAAACGAAAATTGAAATATGCCGCTGTAGTTATTTTAAATTGTTATATATGCTATTATCTGTAACTGTTCACCTGTGGGATATGACACCATATCCTGTTGTTTGTATTATACTGTTATTAATGATATATTCCTGTTAGTATTATTTTCATATCTGTTATCACTCTGCGAGTTCCCTGTTAGTCTAGAATTCACTATAGGTTGAAATGATACATACTCGAAAGGACATTAGAATAGGAGAAAATCGTTATGGGTTGAAATGATAGACCCAAGCGATTTTTATTCGAATTAAATTTGAAATTGTGCGTCGAAATGATATCTACCCGTATATATTTAAATTACAAATTGAAATGATAAATAGCCGTATCACTTGACCATAGGATAGGAAATTATATATAGACACCGTTGGTCCATATATAAATGTTTTGAACATAATTTTTATGGTTTTGGAAAGAAATATACGGTTTTAATAAATTTTGATTCTTAATATATTATATATAGATGGTAATGTTATATGTAGATTTAATAATGATATTTAATTTGATTAAGATTCATTTAATACATATAATATGTTTAAGTATTTATTTAAATTTGTATTTTAAAATACATTTTTGGTAATAATTTGAATAAGTTGAGGTTGGGAAGAAAATTTGAATTTATTTGAAATTGTGTTCAATAAGGAACTTCAATTAAACAAATTTGAAACTTATTGAAATTGAGATTTAAGAAATAATTTATAGTTTGATTTTGATTTAAAATGATTAAATAGATATTTCAAGTTTAAATAAATCGAAGGAAATATTCAGTTTAATGTAAATTGAGGCTATATAAATAATATTGAATTTATTAAGTGAATAATTCAAGACGGAAAAAAATAATGAAGTTAAATCAAGATCTATATGAAACCGTAAATTCAGTTTTGAAAAAGTTGAGTATTTAAAGCGTTGAAGTATATTGAAATTTAAATGATTTGAAATGGATATAATGTGAATTGTTTATTTGGAACTGAGTTGAATTGAAGTTGTTAAATTTGGGATTGAATTAAATTTGAATGTAGAAGTCGAGAGGATTTTTGAAGCGATTGTGAAGTTTGAGGAAATTACAAACACTTTACTTTATAAGTCACTTTGATATGTATAAGTTTTGGGAATAGATGCATTTGAAATGGAAATAACATTTTGGGTTTTGAAGTATAAATTATTTTGAAAGGATCACGATGTTATTATGATGTTTAGTTCCATGGATCCTTAGAGGATGGTTATTCCTAACATGCTCTAAGTTACTTGTATTTCAGTTGATATTTCACTTGAGTTGGATTTATTGATGTAAGAATGTTAATTCTGATTCGAGTGTTTTGTGTTTTGCTTTACGCTTGGGTCAGACTGAGTGATACAGCACTTGAGACTCGCCTTTGGAGTTTGGAGCTTCATTTGGAGATCCAACTATCGATTCATCTTTCAGCTCTTCCAGTCGATTTGTTCAGAGAGGACATCTGTTGTACTGGAGACTTCACTATATTTGAGATATTATGTTGTATTTTGTTTCTAACTCTGATGTTTATATAGTAGCTTCATGAACTACTATTTATCTATTCCGCTGCATATTATTATTTTACTCTATGTCTGTGATTCTGTGATTGATTTATTTACTGTATATACTGAGTTTTCCAAAGTATAAATTAACAATCTGATATTTTGAGCAATTCAAGACCGACTTGTGCAGATTCAAATGGTTGAAAATATCGGGTTGTTACAGTTGGTATCAAAGCTTTGGCTCTATGAAAACTTAGCATATATAGTAAATTTATTTACAGAATCACTTTCGTTTGAGCTTGAATTCCTTCCTCTTTGATTCGGTTTTCCTTTGGACATTGGAACGTTCCCTGTGGTTCCAAAATTCATTATCTTCTCTCCCTATTCGTGTTTCTTGATTCTGGAGTATCCCATAACTCCACTTCGAATGATCTCTACAAGAATAGGCGATCCCGCCAATCTTTGAATGATTTACAAAGGGTGAAACTCCTTTACAATTGGCATTGATTCACTATAGATTTTTATATCCTTGGTTTAGATGCCGCCATCTTTTGCGGTCGAATGTTGATTTTCCTCGGAATTCTGCATCGACCTTGTTCTAGAAGTCACAGTTGACCCGGTTAAGGTCGCCCACGATTTATATAAGTACCCATCCTCTATTTTGTAAGTTGATTATCTCATCTTCGTTCGAGCCTATCTTCGAATCAGAATTCTATTTGATTAGAGTCCCCACTAATTTGAATCTCTATCTTTGTTTTGGAATCCATCCTAGAATCATCCTATGAAAATCGAGTTTGTTTGTATTTTAGAAATTGTTTTATATATCGAAATTATTATTTTAATAAGTATGATTATATTCTATATTTATAAAATGCGAAAATGTTTTCAATAAGGATTATATACCTTTTAAAAAAGAGAATTTGAAGTTTCGAAAGGATTTGAAATTTTGAAAATTTTATAAGAAATTGACTTATATAAAAATGATTTATAATTGAAGGATTTTAAATTGGAAATTTGAGGAGTTGAATTCTGATGTTTTGGAATTGATTTTAAAGATTTTGAAAATATATATATGTAACGTCCCGCTTTTTCGCACACTTTAAATCGACACACGTGCCAATTCAAACCATACGGAAGGGCAGATTGTTATGGGGTAAATAAGAAAAAACAGAGAAGAAAAAAAACTAAACAGAATCTCACAGCGGAAGGATAAAATATAATAATCAAATATACAGTTTATAAATCTGTTTACAAAACCATTTATATAATACATATCAGAGTTACACATACCAATAACAATGCAGCGGAACAGTGTGTAGTGCACTAGTATAAATAATAATAATATAAATCTTCGTCTTCGTCCTCCCGAGTTAAATCTTGCAATCCTGAAACACTCGGACTGACCCGAGCGAATTTGAAAAGACAAAAACACTCGAGTCAAAACTAAAAGATCTTATGTGAGTTAAATTAATAGAAATAAATATGAGTGCAGTAACTCAAGAGATGCTCGGGACTTACATCTCCTAAGGATCCGTTAAACTATTTACTATGTAGTATATTGCGCTATTATAATAGTGTCTATTTGTAAAATAAACTTACTTTTAAATAGCGTTAAGGCTTCACATTTTCCACCTTAACACGTAATAGTCCCAGTAGTCCATCCAATATCATGGTCCCTCCTGATCGGGAAGCCACCAGAGGATACCACACGGGCTACGGGAGAAATCCAAACTCGTACAAGGCGCGATAGGGTAGGTGACACGGCACAACTAGGCAATGCCAGGGTAGATATACCAATTGCTATCCGGGCTGGTGGAAACGCGCAGCGCGCAGCTACCGCCCACCTCGAACAAACTCCCCCAAAACAAAAATAAAAGTGGCCATTGAATCAATCCAAAGTCAAAGTATAATATCGAAGAGGAGTGTCCAATCAGAGGAATGACCTCATTGGCCCGAGAATCGCTCCTGTTTTAGCCACCTTATGCCAACTCACGGGAGTCGGGTCCACGTATTTACCTTACAGGAAACGCCGCCACCAACCTACTTCATTCTGGAATCTCCACCGCGTACACGGTTAGTCAAAGTGGTTTTCGGTATCGACAGAGAGTATGTCCATATCCGATCCCGGTCTCTTTGCCAACCAATCGTTATTATAACACCACGGTCATTTAAAAATAATTATTCTTTTAAAACCAAAATAAAATATCCATTTCAAAACCATATAATATGATATCATTTCCTTTTAAAACCCAAAACAATATGATATCATCTTTATTTTCCAATATATTCTTTTCCAAAATCATAGGATTTTCAAAGTAAAATATTTAGAAATCAAAACTCTTGAATATAATATTTTCAAATTATACTATCTTGAAAATCATAACTTTGAAACAAGTTCCATTTCTCAAATGGTTAAATATTAAATTTCCTTTATAAACCAAAATAGCTTCTTTAGATTTCACAAATCAATTTCAAATATCGATTTAAACTACCAAATACCATTTCAATTCTTATGTTTCAAAGCTTTAAATATTTCACCATTTCAAAAACAAACTCATTTAACAAACCCATATATATCAAATTCAATTACTTATTATTCAGACTTGAAATGTTTACTTAATGAATTCAATATAATTTAAGTAAAACCTTTAGCTTCACATAATTGGAAAATCTTTCAATTTATTAAACTTGATATATTCATTTAAATCAACCTGATATTCATTTAAATCACTTTACACAAAAGTCAAGTTATAAAAATCATATCCTTTAAAAAATTTAATTTTTATTAAATTTCAATTTAAATTAATATTCATCTTCCAAATCTTATTCTCATTTAAGTCATAAAAACTCCAGAAATTAGATTTTAAATAAATGCTTAATCGTATTTGATCTTAAAAATCAAACTTTATTTTATACTTCAAATCAAATTTATACAAAGCTTAAACCCGAAAATTACTATATATATATAAATAACTAATTCAATATCCCATAAACCATATATATATAGCTTTACAAAACCATAAAAACATTCCAAAATATATTTTATATATATACCGCGGTGCCTGTATAAAATTTTCTACCCTATGGTCAAGTGATACGGATGTTTATCATTTCAATCCGCAATTTAAAATAAAATGCGGTTGTATATCATTTCGAACCGCAATCCCGAATGAATGAAATGCATAGCAACTTGCAATTAATAAAATAAATCATCCATTCATCCATCAAATCATACATCCATTTATAACAGTCATCATCCAATTTCAAACAATCATCAATATATAACAGGTGATAAATAATGGTATCAATTATCAGTTTATACTCAAAATAAATTTAATAACTGTTAATTGGCAGTTTATATGCAAAAATAAACGTAAACATAACTGGCAGTTAATATGAAATAAAATTTAACATAACTATGCCTGGCAGTTAATATGAAATAAATAAATTCTAACTGTCAAATTTATATGCAATAAATAAATAAATTCACAGTTATATTAAATAAATGCGTTTAAACAGAAATAGTGAATAAAACATGCCAAACAGTCATAAAAAAATTTCTACTCATATCTAAAGTCAAATTAACAAACATAAGAAATTTTATAAGTTGTGAGTGGGTTAAAACACTCACCTTTTGAATTTAAATCGAATTTAAATCCGATTTAAACCCAAAAATTCGACGGTCTCCAAATCTGTCCAAACTAGTGTCAAAAGATCTGGAATTTTATTACGATCCTAACAAAAAAATCTCGCGTGAAACGGAGTTCGTAGGAGAAAGTTATACGCATTAATGGTGATTGAAATTTCAAAAAAAAGAAAAAAGAATAGAAATAAAAGGACACCTTCAAGTGCCACGTCATCTCCCTTTCTTTCCCTCTCTCCCTCATGCGTTTTGCTTCCAGATTTTTTTGAGAAGTTTGAATTTTAGCTTTTGATTTGGTTTGGAATTTTTATTTGGATCTAGGATTTGTTTGTCTGCCATTGAGGAGGAGAAGGAGCTGATGAAATTTTACGCGCAGACAAATGAGAATAGGCGGAGGCTAGGGTTTAGCGGGGTATTTATAGATGAAGTTGGAATAGACAGATGGATCTGAATTTAAATGAATTCACAATTTGTCAAATTTAAATTCCAATAATCCATTTATTTGATTTTTAGATCTTATTATGAATAAATGGTCAACTTACCATTCCTATCATTTCTGATTGCAATTAGCTTCAAATTTATTAACCAAACCTCCATATCAAATAAAGATTTATTGCAAAAAATTTAGTGTTTACCTTTAATTAAAGTAAATTCAATAAATTATAAAATCTTATTTCAAATGAAATTTTATACCATTCGTATTCAATTCTCTTTATTAAATCAATCATCATCTTATGTATATATTTAACATTAGTATATATCAATTTACCCCAATTAAATAAAATTTTATTCCCAAATTGATCTACAGCCTAATATAATATTTGAATTTTATTCCTAATTCATAAATTACTACCTTAACTAAATTTTACGTTTCCCTTTTAATTTACATTTTCACCTTACGTTACTACATTAATTATCCTTAAAGTAACGTCTATTATTAATAACAATATTATAATTACTTACCATTTTATTTCATAAATTAATCCATTTATAAATATATGCACATCTACAAATTAAGATTCTAAATCCAATTTCTTATTCCATCTAGGTTCCATTTCTTCACTTTATGAATAACTAGCATTTCCTATTCATTTGTTACATCTACTTATATTCACTTTATGAATAGTTTGATATTCCATTTATTACCAACTTTAATTATTGCAATTTATTATCTACATACAATTTGAATCTATTCATTTAATATAACAAATCAAATTTCCATTCACACCTTATTATCAACCCATAATTTATTGCAATTCATTATCTTAGATAGATTTTATACAATTAATATCAACTTTACATTAAATTTCTATCCAATGAATACTTATTCATCAATCAATTCAATATTTACTTTTCTTTCCCTCTATTTGATACTTAACCTAGTATACATTTAATGGGTAAACATAACATTGAATTATAATGCATTTCTCATGCATGCTTCATTTCATATAAATTCCTCTTTATTAACTAAGTCACATTAACAAAACAAAATAATTTTTTTATTTCAATCGATTACCAGTCTGGACTTAATATATTAAATAAACGGTTAACCTAAAACGATTGTTACCCCTTTAGCATTCAAATTCACTTACGACTATTATTAACAAAATGTTGCCATTTGATTTATATATATTTAAATAAATTATATGAATGGGTAAAACATTAAAAATTATCTTACCTGTAAATTTTCTCACAAACATCCTAAATTACCAACTTGCAATTTATTTTTAATTACTAAATTTGCATTGATTATATCAAGTTGAGATTTAATACGTATTATTTCCTCAAATAAATAAATCTTTGGATTTAAATTCCCAAAACCATAAATTATGTCCTACCATAAATCTATGCTTTTTATTATTTTACGTTCACACTCCCGTTACTCTATAATAAATCACCAAGTAACGATATCCTAAACTAACATTAATTTATATATCAATCCTTATAACTCAATAAATTTGTCAAATATGAATAATCTTAACAATACTTACACATATTATCTTACTTACAATAATGTAATATTAAACGTTGAATTTCATTTATTTTGCAAACTTCAATTCAATTAATAAATACTGCTCCTATACTTAAATCTATATTAACAAATCGTTAGATTTGGATCGTTAGAAATTGGTTTACCAAAGCTTACGTACACATTACGTAAATAAACAACTATATAAATTTGCCACCTATTAGCTCTAAATTTTATTCTTAAGTTTGTTACCTATCAATTTAGATTATACTTCCATCTATAATGCAAATCTAAATCTCCTCTAACTGCATAAAATAGGGCAATTTATTGCAATTGATTTCTCATTAAACTTCATAAATTAACAAATTGAAACCTAAATAAAAACGTTTATTTATTTAAAAATCTTGTTGTTTAATTGAATTGACCATTCACGGATATAATTTACATTTTTCTCCAATTATTACTTAAATACATCACACAACGTTAAATCTATATTCAATACAATTTGTTACCAAAATTAATTTAACGAAAACAGTTACGCCCTTAAAATTTCTCTTCATTCATTAATTGCTAATTGTTATTCAATTAATCCCATTCATTTGATTTCCCTATTATGCATCAATTATAAACCCATCATCTTAAAGGTGATGTCTACATTTTATACTATAAATTTACCCCTTTATATTTCAATATCAATGAATGCTCACATACAAATTTAGATCTTAACTTCAATTAATTATTCCATTTAATCCATTAATTACTAACTTTAATTATTGAAATTTGATTGTCTAACATATAATTTGAACCTATTTCCAAATTTTCATAATTAATTAACCCTTACAATAGTTTACAAATAAAAGGGATTGTATTAAATAAATTATTTATTGTCCTGCATTTCTTTATTTCACCCATCTACATTCAATACCCGTAACCAATATTTTATTTCATTGTTAAATCCAATACTTGCATTACTTTACTTATTCTAACTTATGTCCAATGCAACAATTTCCACTATTTCTATTAATTACAATATATAGTTAAATTTGTAAATTCTAATTTCCCTTGGTACATCAAATTTCACATACCCTTTCATATAAATAACTAATATTTTTATTCCTTTCTAAATTTAAATTAAAAATCCTATTAATTATATTCATTTTAAACATCGAATTTACATGGGTCGTTACACTCTCCTGCACTCAAAACTTTTCATCCCTGAAAAGGAAAAGAAGGAAAAGAAGAATTAAATACAATACATCTTATTCAAAATATTTAACTTATAAACAATTAAATTTACAAAATTAATTACTTTAAATAAGATATCCTAATTTATAACTATTTAATCCTTTATATTTAGATTATTAAAGTTTGGAAAAACATTTTCAAAATATTTCTAAGATACTGCAATTTCTTATATAATCCAAAGGGTTACAATTTATATAAAGTGAAATATTTAAGTGGTTTCAATCCTAACAACAAATCAATACAACAACCATCAGTTCAACAAACAGCATACACACACATACAAAACAACCATTAAATCAAACAAACAAATAGTTGTTCGGGTTCAAAACTTTTAAATTGTTCGGAATGAAGAATAACTACTAGCGCATCATTTACTCAACAGTCTTAGATAAAACCAAATAGATTATTCATTCACCCCAAATCAAATTTTAAAGTACCCTTGCCCAAACAACCATCAATAACAAATTCAAACAACAATCAACTTAACTTATTAATAATTTCATCTCATACCTTTGTTATTTGATTTTCTCTTTTTATTTAAACCACATAAATTTTCCTTTTATAATTTATATTTATTTCTAACAAACTTTAAATTTTATTTTCTCATTCAGTGGTTGTTTCCTTTATTTCTACTTATTACTTACAATTATTCATTTTCATTTATTCGGGTCATGTAAGTTTCTTTTATTCGTATTATATTTAATGCACTTCTCAATTTCAATCATTTATTTAATGCTTACATTTCTATTATAATTTATTATAGTAACCCTTTTTTAGTTACACTTAAATTCTTAACCTTATAATATCCATTCTCATAAGTAAAGGATTTTATTAATTCATTCACTAACGTTTTGCAGTCATTTATTTTTCTTTTTACTCAAAATTTCTCAATTCCATTAAATAAGGTCATGCCAGTTTCCCCCCTTTTCACTATAATTATTCATTTATTTATTATCTCATGATCTCATTTAGTTACCCTTTAATTACTTAAGTTTAAATCATCTATTTGTCATACTTACCTTTAATTATATTTACTTGGTAAAATTTCAATTAATACTTAAGTTTAAACATTAAATTCTCATTTATAATAGCAAATTCATTGAATACTTCATTCCCTACTTTTACTTGTACAATTTCATTACATTCCCTATTAAACATTTCAACTTTTAATATTTGGTAAGTTATATATGTTTTTAAAGAATATACTTGAAAGTTATACAAGTTTCCCATTTCCTATGGTAAATTTAACATTTAATAATAATATTCTTTATTTCATAAGTTATAATTTCAACTTTCATTTAAGACCATTTTTAACCTATCATTAAATCTCTTATTTCCTTTAGTGGTTTTAATTTATTAATTACCTATGTTTCGATTCACTACAATAATTGAAACAATTAATTAATGGAAATTTAAGAATTTAATACCGGGTTAAATTTTCACTTTATTTTAAAATAATAGATAAATATATTCTTACAACTTATATATCTCTAATTATTTTAAAACAATTTAAAATTTAGATATTTTAAAAATGAATCTGTAGTAGAATTTACTACAGTGGCCTTTCCCCTTCGAAACTCGAAAATGAAAGTCGATGATGCGGCCGCCATCACCGAAATTATTTTCCAACGACAAAGAGGAAAGTACAAAACTTTTTCTTCAAAATCTTCTTTAAAACAATTCTTTCGAATTATATTGAAATATTTATATCAGAAAATACTTATAACAATATTATTATATTCCAAATCATTTGAAAGAAGTTTTCAAAAACCCCGGAACTTAAGTTCTAAATTCCCAAATTACATTTATTTATTTTTAATCTTATCACCTATTATTTATAAATTTTATTCCTAACAACCAATATATTGCAACCAAATATAGATATCATTTGAAAATTTTATTTTATATATAGAAAATATAATAGACAAAATTATTTCATTCACCTATATTAAAAACAAGTATTGTTGGGCGAATTCTCACCCAGGAGATCTCGAGACCAAGAAGTGTCAGTTTCACCCGGGTTCGCAACCTCCACTTCATTCGGCAAACACAAGGCTCAATACAGACATAAAAGTCCATCCGGCATTCTCAATATAGAAGCCCATTCGGCATAAGACCATCCGGTTACAAGCATACTTCACCACCAAGGTCGTACCAACCCTCAAAGTTCTCACCATCACCGGTCCAAACCACTACCGGTCCAAACATTCTACCGGTCAAACCACAAACCCTTCAATACCAAACCAAACCATGACCGAACCATCCACAACCGAACCAAGTGCCTATCCCATCACCACCGGTCCAACACCATTTCCCACCATCACCGGACCACCATGACCGGACCAACACCACCGAGCCAACCTCATACCTCACCACCGAATGAAGCCTCGCCGAACCAGAACGCTACCAGGCCAGATTGCTTCAGCCCAAGCCCACCAGCAGCTATATACATCCAGGACCCCTGCCCCCAGCCTCACTCTATAAATAGAGGGGCAGGGGTACAACAATGGCAGACAGGTTTAAGAGCTCAAGCACGGAAGGAACTTTCAAACTATTTTCATATACTTATACACAAAGCATTGTACTTGTAATCTGAAAGAAAGAAGATAATAACATATAAAGTGGACGTAGGCACGTTCAGGCCGAACCACTATAAATCTGTGTGTCTTTTACATTTCAGCCCCTGCTTTTTTCATATTTACATAACTCATCTAAATCATTAAGAATCACATAAAATCAACTAAATCACACGACCTGGAGGTGTTTGCCCATTTTTTGCGCAAACATTTTTGGTGCTTCCATTGAGAGCTTCGAACTCGAAGCTTCAGCTTCCCTCATTCAACCTTCTTTCCCAATAGCACCCTTCATTGCCTAGGAAACATGACTTCCAGGCCAAGAAAAGACGCCAACAAGGGAAAGAACGTTGCAACTAGCAGTGCTCCAAATCCAGTGGATCCAGATCAAGAGAACCATCCCACTACAGCAGCAGTGCCGCATGTAGATCAGGCGATTCCAACAGCCCCGGCCGCGGAACAACCGGCAGTAATCACTAGAGCAGACCTAGACAGAGTTGTGGTGGAAGTGACTAACCGCTTCGCATCCCAACAAGAAGCTTTGGTGAACCAACTCATGTCACGCTTGAGGGATGTCGAAGAATCCAACCGCAACACCGAATCATGGGGTGAATCTCAATCTGGAGGATCTCGGAGACAGCAAAGGTCTTCCCTCTTCGAGGAAGCCATCAACAGGAACAACAATGATAGGGGCCGCGCCCGGACTCAGCCCGAACTCCGACTCGAGGAAACGCTTAGAACCGAACCCAGTGGGGGAGGCGCCAGGCGAGGGTCGGATGTAGCTGAGCCAGTCATGCCACCTAATCATAGAAACCCCGCTGAACAGAGCCGAGTTAGAACCCAGCCCGAAGTTGACCCCATGGAAATGCTCGAAACAGAACCCCACAGGGGAAGATCAAGGAAGGGGGCAACTGTAGTTGGTCCTAGCATGCATCCGAGCAGCCAGAGGCAACCACTGGATAACGTCAGAAGTGATAGACTATACCATCCCTACAGGTCATCTGGACGAGATCGATCCCGCAGGGAAGAACCAAGTTCATTTCTATCCGCTCCGAATTCTGATGAAAGAATGGCACGATTATTCAGAGAATGCGTCCAACGGGAGCAAAGGGACCGAGGAATAGGCGCTAGGGTCACCAGCCCCTTCACCCGCAATATCGAAACCGCCATCACCCCCCGGGAATGGAAAATGCCAACCATGGAACCTTACAAGGGAACTTCCGACCCCATCGTACACTTACAGAGATACACCCAGCATATGCTCATGAGCGGAGCAACATAAGGGGTGCTGTGTAAATGCTTTCCGCTATTCCTAGCAGATCTAGCTACCTCCTGGTTCTTCCATCTACCCCAAGGATCTATCAGCTCATGGGAGATGTTGAAAGAAAGGTTCATTAGCCAGTTCCGCATCCATGTAGAACAACCCAAGGATGCTTATTCTCTATCCAATGTCAAACAGAAATCCGGAGAGACACTACAACAATATCTAACCCGGTTCAACGCCGCAGCGGCCGTAGTCCAAGATGCCGATGAGAAGCTCACCCTAATGGCCCTCTGTAGTGGTGTACACCCAGATACCAAGTTCGCTAGAAGACTAACTAAGGAAAAACCAGCTACTTTACCTGATTTCTTCCATGAAGCTGGAAAGTATATGAGACTTGAAGATGCCGCCACTGAGAGGCAGTCAGGGCAACAAGGTAAGACAACTTCGGACAAGGTTCCCGCTGCAGCTAAGGACACTCGAAGAAATGAATCTAGAGACAATGCTGGGGGCAGGAAGGTTGAAAAACGCCAATATCGACCAGGACCAAGATTTGACTCCTACACTCCTTTGAATGAAACAATCGAAAACATCTTTCTAGCCACTCAGGGCGAACTCGGATACAAGCGCCCCCCGCACAAGAAAGAATCTGATAACGCACTCAAGTCTGGAAAGTTCTGCCGCTTCCACGAATCCCACAGACATGACACCAATGAATGCCACCATCTCCAGGACTTGATCGAAAAGCACATCAGAAGAAGAAGGCTGGAACGCTATGTGAAAGGTCAGAACAGGACTCCAACTCCTGCCAATGAGAACTCAAAGCGACCCCTCGCAGAAGTAGGCGGAGGGAATCGCAACACCAGTGGCTCTAGTCAAGATAAGATAGTGGTCCATACCATCTCGGGAGGACCACACATCGCCGACAGAAGCTGGACAGAGATGGAAAGATACGGCAAGTCACTTAGAAATGCTGAAGGCTATGTTAACTCCATTGTGGAAGAACGCCACCCGAAACGGAAAGAGAGTGACGACATCGTATTCAGTAGGCGTGATTTAGAAGGAAGACAGTATCCACATATGGATCCCATGGTCATCTCTGCCTGGTTTGGTCCAGCTAAAGTTTTTCGAATTCTAATAGACACAGGAAGCTCCGTAAATATCCTATTCAAGCATGCTTTCGACAAAATGAAGCTGTCAATGAAGGATGTGTCTCCCTGCAACAAACCCCTGCACGGTTTCACTGGAGATGCGAAAATGCCCCTCGGGAAACTTGACCTCTTCGTCGAAATAGGAAGTCATCTCCGCTCCGTTGTGCGAAAACAAACGTTCGTACTAATAGAAAACCACTCGGCCTACAACGCCTTCTTGGGAAGACCAGCCTTATCTGACTTCCAAATTGTCCTAGCCCCGTGGTGCCTAAAGATGAAATTCCCAACAGATAACGGAATAGGAGAAGTTGAAGGAGATCATGACGCCGCTCGAGATTGCTATGTAACTGAACTTCGCAATAACCGTAGAAAGAATAAAGGGAAAGATGCAGAGACTACTCTCTGCATGAAAAGCTTGGAAGCATAGCAACTAAAGAAAGCCCCTCCTCTTCGACACACCAGCGATCCTTTCAATGAACTAGACCACAGGGATAAGGAGGAGGAGGCTACCGCTGAGCCTGCAGAGGCCATGGAATTCGTATCTGTAGACAAACATGATTCAAGTAGACTATTAAAAATAGGATCTCAGCTAAAAACAGAATTGAAGGATCAACTCATTGACTTTCTCCGCCACAACTTAGATGTATTTGCGTGGACACATGCCGATATGATAGGAATCTCCCCAGACATAGCATGCCACATGTTGAACATCGATCCCACCAAGGTACCGATAAAGCAGAAAAAGAGAAGCATGGGAGCAGAACGATCAGCAGCCCTCGATGAGGAAGTAAAGAACCTATTTGCTAATGACTTCATACGAGAAGCCATCTACCCAGAATGGATCGCTAACCCGGTACTAGTAAAGAAAGCTAATGGGAAGTGGCGAACATGCATTGATTTCTCCAACTTAAATGACGCTTGCCCGAAAGACTGCTTCCCGCTCCCCCGGATCGATCAACTTGTGGACAGCACTGCCGGGCACGAACTTTTATCTTTTATGGATGCATACTCCGGATACAACCAGATTCCCATGCAAGCTCCCGATCAAGACCCCACTAGCTTCATCACTGACCGGGGGTTATATTGTTACAAAGTAATGCCTTTTGGACTCAAAAATGCCGGAGCTACCTATCAGCGCCTCGTCAACAAGATGTTCGCGGAATTAATAGGACGAACTATGGAAGTATATGTGGATGACATGTTGGTAAAGTCCAGGAGAGCCGACGATCATGTAAGCCACCTGAGCGAGATGTTTCAGGTACTTCGCCGATATGGAATGAAGCTGAATCCTCTAAAGTGCTCCTTCGGATTGTCATCGGGAAAATTCTTAGGATTCATCGTCCATGCCAGAGGAATTGAAGCAAACCCTGAACAAATCCGGGCTCTAAAAGAAATAAGGATACCTTCCACTCGAAAAGAAATGCAGAGCCTGAACGGAAAGGTGGCCGCCCTAAGCAGATTCATTTCCAAAGCAACTGACAAGTGCGTCCCTTTCTTCGAAGCTCTCAAGAAAGACAAAGGAAAGTTCGAGTGGACCGATGAATGCTTAAAAGCCTTCCTTAACCTGATCGAACACCTTCAGAGACCACCAGTACTCTCAACTCCAAACGAAGGCGAAGAGCTATACCTATACCTCGCTGTATCATCTCATGCTCTAAGCGCTGCCCTGGTAAGAGAAGAGGACCGCACACAACGCCCGGTATACTTCATAAGTAAGAGATTTACAGGGGCAGAGGCCAGATATCCTAAACTTGAGAAATTGGCATATTGTTTATTGATCACGTCACGAAAACTGCGACACTACTTCCAATCTCACTCCATCAGAGTTCTAACCGATCAACGACTAAGACAGGTGCTCCATCGTCCCGACACTTCTGGACGACTCCTCAAATGGTGCATTGAACTAAGTCAGTATGACGTCACCTACCATCCTCGCACCGCTATCAAAGGGCAAGCCATGGCCGATTTCATTGCCGAATTCACTACCAATGAAGGCAAGGATCAGTTTGAAATAGCAAAAAACATCCAGTGGAACCTCTTTGTAGATGGAGTATCGAACGAACAAGGCTCGGGGGCAGGTATTGTGATAATCACCCCCAGGGGAAGAAAGCTGTACTATGCATTAAGGTTGGAATTCGCGGCCACTAACAACGATGCGGAGTATGAGGCAGTAATAGCGGGATTGGAGCTTGCCTTAGAAATTGGAGTCAATTCTTTATGTCTTCATAGTGATTCTCAACTTATCGTAAACCAAGTACTAGGAGAATTCCAGACACGAGGAGAACGACTCACAGCATATCTAAAGAAAACCAAACTGCTGCTCGATCAATTGGACCATTATCTAATCAAACACATTCCTCGAGAAGATAACCAAGAGGCCGATGAACTAGCAAAGCAAGCTAGTATGAAGAATAGCACCATTTCCGGAGCACTAGCCATCTCAAGGCAGCTAGCCCCAAGTTTCGAACAAGTGAATCTGATAACTGCAATCGAAGAAGGAACTTGGATGACTACTATCCGGAAATATTTGCAGGACGGTACACTACCAGACAAACGTGATGAAGTCAGGAGAATTTTGAGGAAAGCTCCCCACTACACAATACAAGAAGACATCCTCTATCGGCGTGGCTTCTCTAGCCCCTTATTCAGATGCGTCGCTGGAAGGGAATCCAAGGAAATCTTATTCAACATCCATCAAGGAAGTTGCGGAGATCACACTGGAGGGCAGACTCTGGCGAAAAAGATACTCCGATATGGATATTACTGGCCCACACTAAACAAAGACGTCTTAGACTTCGTCAAGAGATGCGACAGATGTCAGAAATTTGCCAAGATTCCTCGACTACCCACAAATGAGATTGCTCAAATGACCAGCCCTTGGCCCTTTGCTGTATGAGGAATTGATTTAATTGTCGAACTGCCAACGGGCAGAGGCGGAGCCAAATATGCTATAGTGGCAGTCGATTATTTCACCAAATGGGTGGAAGCGGAACCCCTAAATAAAATATCTTCAGCAAAAGTTATCAACTTCTTGATCAAAAATATTCTGTGCAGGTACGGAGTACCACTCAAGATCATATCGGACAACGGACTCCAATTTGACAGCGAAGAATTCGCCGACTGGTGCCAAGAGCATGGAATTCATAAAAGCTTCTCATCAGTAGCTTATCCTCAGGAAAACGGACAAGTCGAAGCTGTCAACAAAATTCTCAAAACCCTAATCAAGAAGAAACTTGAAAAGTCAAAAGGCGCTTGGGTGGACGAACTTCCTACGGCCCTTTGGGCCTACCGCACATCTTTCAGAACATCAACGGGACATAGTCCTTTCTCTTTGGCATACGGATCGGAGGCAATGCTCCCTATTGAGACTATTGTTCCTTCCCACCGTAGGATCCACTACAATCCAGAAGAAAACGAAGAACTCCTCCTCATATCTTTGGATCTGATTGAGGAAAGGAGAAACGATGCAGCGCTCAAAGCAGCAGCTCACAAACAAAAAGTGGCAGCACTATACAACTCCAAAGTCAAGCATCGCATCTTACAAGAAGGAGATCTTGTCCTCAGGCGAATCTTTCCGCGCCCCGGGGCACTGGACCCCATCTGGGATGGACCATATGTAATTCATAAAGATCTCCACAACGGAGCTTATATTTTGTCAACAGTGGACGGAGAGGTGTTCCAGAGGGCATGGAACATCCGACACCTCCGTCGATACTTTTCTTAACTTGTACTGCCCATATGAAGTGAATTAACAAAGAGAATCAGTGGATGTAGGCATTTTCATGCCGAACCACTTTAAAAAATCTTGTCCCTTTTTAACTTGTTCCTTTATATCTTGGCTGCTTGTTAAACTTTATCCTTTTCTGTTGAACAAAATCCTATGGCATCTCCACTCAAGATGCACCATGGCCTCATCTGGACAAGGCCTAACAGGTACGCTACGATTCTATGCACTCGCCAATGAGACTCTTTTGCTCCAGCATCCCTCTGCTGCGGGTTAACTCATTGCTCGCGACTGCCCTCAAAGCCAACTGTAATGAGCCAATTATAAGTCATCATAAAGGCTGACTATAGCCGATGGCAGCTCATTACGGCGTTCGGCTCGCCGGCAACTGTGAACCTACTTTAAGCCCCAACATAAGGTGTGGCCAGCCAGGGGTAGTTCACGGCCAACGGAACCCACGCTAGCCGGCCACGGTAAATCGAATAATACCCACGATTACGGACCATAATGGTTCGGGTGGTTACCGTGCGCGATCTCGGCTCCGATGTGTCTTAAGTACGGCTGTGGTAAAAAAGAAAACTCCCCGCGAAGGCGTAAGATGGGTGACAAATGTCTCCAAGACCCACAGCTAGGGAAAGTGACTACAAAACCCGTTTGCCACGAACTTAAGCACATCGACGGCCTTCCATGACTGGAAGTTTTACTTTTCCCATATTTCCATTTCATTTAAATACTTTTCTCCTATCCTGTATAACAAACTCTAAAGTACAGAAAACCAAATAGGGAGCATTCACTCATGAGAATCTAAGCCTGCGTACTGGGTGGCAAGGTACTCAGCTATATCCATGATCAGTTACACAAGACGCTCAAAGCTACCACCTGCAACTAAAACATGAAGGGCGGTATTCTCTTCTCTTGTACATAAATATGTGACTATAGTTTATTCATCCGTCACACTGACATTGCAAAACATGAAATTATATTTCAAGCAACAGCTTAACATCAAACACAACTAAAATCACAGGCATATGCATACTTCTCACGCACCACATGAAAATGACAACAACATTTAAACATAACAAAATCAGCTTATGTCATAAAATCACATAAAGTTATTCTTTGCAAATAATATTATTACAGTCACATCAATGCTTTGGACTAACATAAACAGCGATAAAAGGAAATAAAAAGGTGGCCAAATCCGGACAAGTAACCAGCTGCGTCCACACTTCACTCTCATCCTACCAACTCCCCCAAGCCTACTTGGCCGCATGGTCGGGGCCCCCAGCGTGTTGATCGGAAGTTCCACCTGTCCAATTCAGAAGAGGAATTCATTAAACAAATGATAAACGATCAAGTTATGGAAACCCCGAAAGAAAAGGAAAAGAGAAGAATAACTCACCAGCGTCCGCCGCTTGATCCTCATCCTCCAGTTGCACACCCGCTTCCTCCGCAGCAAGCAACCGCATCCCCTCCTTCACCGCCGCTTGCTCCTCTTTCGAGAACTGAGCAGTGACCACATCCAGACTAAAAGCCACTCCACCTTTCTTACCCGCATTGACCCTGGCCTCCTCTAAAGCCCGAAGATATATCTTGGCCATGACCTGGGGATAGTCATCCATCCAAGACAAGCTGCCCTCCTTCCAAGTGCGGAAGTACATGTCCTGCAGCATCTCGTCCATCATCCCCTCATTCTCCTCAAACTCCCTCACCCGGGCCTCGGAAGCCCGCAACTTGGCGACAGCGACATCCCTTTCTGATCGATATCTCAAGCAGTCAGCCTGGAGAGACCTCCTCATCTCCTCCATCTCCTCCTTTAACTTGACTTGAGCCATCTCCGCGGCCTCAAGCCTCCCAGACAACTCCTCTACCTGCTCGAGATCCACATTCCGAACCTCATCCACTGTCGCAATAGCCATGTCGATCCGCTCCTTACAGGCGGCCTCCATCTTCCGTAATTCTGCCCTACTAGCCTTTTCCATGGTCTCTTTCAGCCGCCTAGAGGCTTCCTCGTGCTGAGAAATCTGAACGGCTTGACCGACAAGCTGTTCGGCCTGATCGGCAACCTTCAGCCACAGCCGAATATTAGCACTCCCAATCTCCTCCCCGGC
Organism: Allium cepa; assembly: GCA_030765085.1. Lineage (NCBI taxonomy): Eukaryota > Viridiplantae > Streptophyta > Magnoliopsida > Asparagales > Amaryllidaceae > Allium > Allium cepa. The sequence goes on from CM060929.1 coordinate 1,046,283,731, forward strand.
CTTGACCAATTGAGCATGATACTTCATTAACTTCTTGGTCTCTTCAGCCACCCGATCGATATTAGCTTTGGCTTCGTCTCCCATGGTAACTACCCGAGTGGTAAGCAGATCAAGATCTAGGGACTTAGCCTCGTCTAACACTCGTACCATGGGGTTGCGGGGAAGAAGGGGCTCACCCGTGGCCTCATCAAATGAAATATCCCGAGAGCTTGGATCTAAATCAGGATGACCGGCAAAGGGGTCGCGAGGCACGTCAAGACGCCTTATACGGATAACAGTGGGATTCTTAGAAGGAGGTGGAGGGGGGATAAACTCCGTGCTCTCCTCCGTGGTATCACGAGGAGGCTGAACAGGAAGCTGCGGACCAGGGGAAGGCTCAAATAAGGAACGACTCCTCTTCCTTTTCTGAATGCTCTCTTCAATGACCCCAAGAAGAGGACGGTATCTGACCACGTCCCCAGGACGACCAGTAAGAGGCTTTGGCTTATCAGAAGCTCTGATCAACTTGAATTGTTCACGGCGGTGTCGAACGTCTGACGTTTTAGCCGCCTGGCCTGCCCCTGGAGTAAAAAAAACAAGTGTTATGAACATACGACGATCCATAATTCAAGAAACATGTTAAGTTAAAAAGAAAGAAAAAGTGAGAATGCACGTCTATTATACAAACCCTGCGGAGGAGTGTGATACTGCAATAAGTCCTGAATCTCATTCCAGGATGGAAGTGAACCATAAAATATTTCTAGGTCCCTATCGTAAATGGAATCGATAGAGGACAAAAGTTCACCTTGCACCGCCGGAGTCACCCTGGCTGAGGAGCCCCTTTGGGGATAGATCGGCACCAGCCCCGACCTTGCCAGTCTCCTTCGCCTTCTCCGCTTCCGATTCTCCCTCCGATTCCCCGAAGGCCTGGCGGAGAGCCTCATCAATTCAGAGTCTTGCCCAGAAGCTAAGGCACCAGCACCACTACCACCCTGACCATCTCCATCTCCTCCGCCCTCCGACTCTCCTTCCATATCGCCTCCTTCGCCCTCTTCCACACCTTCCTCCTCCGGGATGATCGGGAAAGTACTAGGAGAGGGGCCCTCAGACTCCTTAAGCTTCTTGCCTCCCGCGACGGGATGTTGCGCAAAGGGCTTCCTCTTGCCACTCTTCACCATGGCCCCCTCCTTAGCTTTAGCGGCCTTCTCCTCAGCCGTGTCCCTCTGCTTAACCACGGACTGGTGCGGCTGGATCAAGTTGTACTCCAGGAGGGTAGCGTTCCTAATCAGGAACGAAGCCGACCTGTCCCGTGCGGGAATGGCCTTTATTTCAGCAGCCATCCGCGCCAAAGAATCATCTTCCACGACTGCAATACCACCTGTCGCTAGCAAGAAATGGAAGCGTGTCAGAAGAAGCACTACAGTCGGAACATGGAAAATATAAATGAAATTCATCTTACAGCCGGAAGTGAATAGGCGGAAAGAAACAGAATCGTACTTGATAAGAAACCATTCTTTCTTGAACATGGTAAACTTTGAATATAAGTCCAAGACCGGTTTGAAGGGCACGGCCGCTTCTAGACTGATATACGGAGACCCCTTCTTGTAGCCTCTCAGGTTATACAAGTATCGAATTTCCCGGTTAGAAGGAGGGCGCCCGTACCTCCTCTGAAAGATAACGAAAAGGCTCACCAGAATGGCATAAGAGTTCGGCTGGAGCTGGAATGGAGCCACATTCAAATATGTGGTAAAGCTAACTATCCAGGCATTGATAGGAGGGATAGCACCACACATGCAATGATATCTGCTGTAAGCAAAGTAGCCTTCGGGGGGATTATACGGCATCACTCCATCTCCCGGCAACAGCATGCGAGCCCTGTCTATCCCAAAGGAACGGGATATAACATCAAGTTGCTCCTCCTTTAGGGAGCTAGGAAAGAAATCGGGAAGGGAGACCAGAAGTTCCTGGGGACCGTACCCATCCACTAACGACCTCGGAGCAGGCCCATGTTGCACCGGTCTTGGTTGGGCTGGGGGCACGGAGGAGGATGACTCTCCTCTACCTTTAGATTTCTTTTTATCCGATCGGGTTTCCGCTTTGCGAGATATTTATCTGCAGCACAAGAAAAACACGGTGTTAGAACAAGAAGTATAGAAACATAAACAAGCAAGTATCTAAAGCAAGCGTATAAAAGCCTAAGATTTCGCTCAAGATTCAAATTTTCGAGTCTCATTCGGTATATGCCTCATTCGGTAGTTCCATTCGGCATTGGAAGTTCATCCGGTATACGAATTCGTTCGGTAGTACGGTGCAAAGTACATCCGGCACTAAAATCCCAGGTTCATTCGGTACAAAAATCATTCGGCATTAACAGCCTTACGCATGTATTCGGCAATCAGATTCATTCGGTGGTAAAGGTCATTCGGCAAAGGAACTTATACCTGATTCGGTAAAAGCTTGGTTCGGCAGAGAAGTTGGTTCGGCTAGAGATTGATTCGGCACTCGTTGGTTCGGTAAGGAATAACTAAGGGGGGTATAGCCCCTATATATAGACGAGGGCAGAAGCACCGGTCCAGCCGGTTCGGCATACCGGACCAACCAAAAACCGAATGAAACCATCTCAGCCAGCAAAAACCAGAAATAGGTGGCATGCAAGGCACCTCACACAGATAAGTACCGAACTCTAGGACCTACTAATAAAATAGAGATTATGATAACGATGAACAAGTCGTAAATCGCTCACTAACATGGGTTACCCATTTACACATGTACGCGACCACGAACGGTCCACAGGCATGCTCTGAATGGCTATTAACCCTATCGTTGTGAGAATCTACACTTCGACATCCTTTTAAAATTCATCGGTTGGATGGATATTTAGCTCTGCTAATTCTGAAATGGCTAAGCTACTTAAACATGTACGGGGTCGCGAACGATCCTTAGGCATGCTCTGAGCTGGCGATAAACCATCTTCACAAACGATCCAGGAATCCACTCGAACGTGAGCCTGGCATCGGTAACGCTAAGCCCCCTCGGGGAACACCTACTCGCCTCAAACGGCACCCGACCTCGAACGGTCACATCTCACCCTGAACGGCACAATTCACTTCGCCTCAAATATTTCGATCCCGAACGATCGTCATTTGAAATCACATTAAAACTGTAAATTCCTTTGCAGGAAATCAACAGGATATGGACATCCAGCTCATTGCATTACAAAACACGCCTTCCTACCGGGAGGCATGAGGACACTAACAGGACATGAATATCCAGCCCATGGCATTACGAAACAAGCTTTCCTACCATAGGGAAACAAAGCGCGACACATGCAAGCACGCGCCCCACTTTGGGGGGCAAATGTTGGGCGAATTCTCACCCAGGAGATCTCGAGACCAAGAAGTGTCAGTTTCACCCGGGTTCGCAACCTCCACTTCATTCGGCAAACAAAAGGCTCAATACAGACATAAAAGTCCATCCAGCATTCTCAATATAGAAGCCCATTCGGCATAAGACCATCCGGTCACAAGCATACTTCACCACCAAGGTCGTACCAACCCTCAAAGTTCTCACCATCACCGGTCCAAACCACTACCGGTCCAAACATTCTACCGATCAAACCACAAACCCTTCAATACCAAACCAAACCATGACCGAACCATCCACAACCGAACCAAGTGCCTATCCCATCACCACCGGTCCAACACCATTTCCCACCATCACCGGACCACCATGACCGGACCAACACCACCGAGCTAACCTCATACCTCACCACCGAATGAAGCCTCGCCGAACCAGAACGCTACCAGGCCAGATTGCTTCAGCCCAAGCCCACCAGCAGCTATATACATCCAGGACCCCTGCCCCCAGCCTCACTCTATAAATAGAGGGGCAGGGGTACAACAATGGCAGATAGGTTTGAGAGCTCAAGCACGGAAGGAACTTTCAAACTACTTTCATATACTTATACACAAAGCATTGTACTTGTAATCTGAAAGAAAGAAGATAATAACATATAAAGTGGACGTAGGCACGTTCAGGCCGAACCACTATAAATCTGTGTGTCTTTTACATTTCAGCCCCTGCTTTTTTCATATTTACATAACTCATCTAAATCATTAAGAATCACATAAAATCAACTAAATCACACGACCTGGAGGTGTTTGCCCATTTTTTGCGCAAACAAGTATTATGTCGGTCTGTCCTATTAAGTGTTTAGAAATTCCTATTGATGTCACAGCGTCTCATGCACCAACCAGAATTTATAAATACCAAACGGAACAAATTAACACAATATTAAAACCTTTTATAACACTAACAAATACGCTCTCTCATATATATATACACTCAGCGACTCCCATAGGGTATTACTACCCTATTAGTAAAGAGTCAAACCCCACAAAGCTAAGGTTTATCGCTAAACCAAAGCTCTGATACCAACTGTAACGTCCCGCTTTTTCGCACACTTTAAATCGACACACGTGCCAATTCAAACCATACGGAAGGGCGGATTGTTATGGGGTAAATAAGAAAAAACAGAGAAGAAAAAAACTAAACAGAATCTCACAGCGGAAGGATAAAATATAATAATCAAATATACAGTTTATAAATCTATTTACAAAACCATTTAAATAATACATATCAGAGTTACACATACCAATAACAATGCAGCGGAACAGTGTGTAGTGCACTAGTATAAATAATAATAATATAAATCTTCGTCTTCGTCCTCCAGAGTTAAATCTTGCAATCCTGAAACGCTCGGACAGACCCGAGCGAATTTGAAAAGACAAAAACACTCGAGTCAGAACTAAAAGATCTTATGTGAGTTAAATTAACAGAAATAAATATGAGTGCAGTAACTCAAGAGATGCTCGGGATTTACATCTCCTAAGGATCCGTTAAACTATTTACTATGTAGTATATTGCGCTATTATAATAGTGTCTATTTGTAAAATAAACTTACTTTTAAATAGCGTTAAGGCTTCACATTTTCCACCTTAACACGTAATAGTCCCAGTAGTCCATCCAATATCATGGTCCCTCCTGATGGGAAGCCACCAGAGGATACCACAAGGGCTACGGGAGAAATCCAAACTCGTACAAGGCGCGATAGGGTAGGTGACACGGCACAACTAGGCAATGCCAGGGTAGATATACCAATTGCTATCCGGGCTGGTGGAAACGCGCAGCGCGCAGCTACCGCCCACCTCGAACAAACTCCCCCAAAACAAAAATAAAAGTGGCCATTGAATCAATCCAAAGTCAAAGTATAATATCAAAGAGGAGTGTCCGATCAGAGGAATGACCTCATTGGCCCGAGAATCACTCCTGTTTTAGCCACCTTATGCCAACTCATGGGAGTCGGGTCCACGTATTTACCTTACAGGAAACGCCGCCACCAACCTACTTCATTCTGGAATCTCCACCGCGTGCACGGTTAGTCAAAGTGGTTTTCGGTATCGACAGAGAGTATGTCCATATCCGATCCCGGTCTCTTTGCCAACCAATCGTTATTATAACACCGCGGTCATTTAAAAATAATTATTCTTTTAAAACCAAAATAAAATATCCATTTCAAAACCATATAATATGATATCATTTCCTTTTAAAACCCAAAACAATATGATATCATCTTTATTTTCCAATATATTCTTTTCCAAAATCATAGGATTTTCAAAGTAAAATATTTAGAAATCAAAACTCTTGAATATAATATTTTCAAATTATACTATCTTGAAAATCATAACTTTGAAACAAGTTCCATTTCTCAAATGGTTAAATATTAAATTTCCTTTATAAACCAAAATAGCTTCTTTAGATTTCACAAATCAATTTCAAATATCGATTTAAACTACCAAATACCATTTCAATTCTTATGTTTCAAAGCTTTAAATATTTCACCATTTCAAAAACAAACTCATTTGACAAACCCATATATATCAAATTCAATTACTTATTATTCAGACTTGAAATGTTTACTTAATGAATTCAATATAATTTAAGTAAAACCTTTAACTTCACATAATTGGAAAATCTTTCAATTTATTAAACTTGATATATTCATTTAAATCAACCTGATATTCATTTAAATCACTTTACACAAAAGTCAAGTTATAAAAATCATATCCTTTAAAAAATTTATTTTTTATTAAGTTTCAATTTAACTTAATATTCATCTTCCAAATCTTATTCTCATTTAAGTCATAAAAACTCCAGAAATTAGATTTTAAATAAATGCTTAATCGTATTTGATCTTAAAAATCAAACTTTATTTTATACTTCAAATCAAATTTATACAAAGCTTAAACCCAAAAATTACTATATATATATAAATAACTAATTCAATATCCCATAAACCATATATATATATAGCTTTACAAAACCATAAAAACATTCCAAAATATATTTTATATATATATACCGCGGTGCCTGTATAAAATTTTCTACCCTATGGTCAAGTGATACGGATGTTTATCATTTCAATCCGCAATTTAAAATAAAATGCGGTTGTATATCATTTCGAACCGCAATCCCGAATGAATGAAATGCATAGCAACTTGGAATTAATAAAATAAATCATCCATTCATCCATCAAATCATACATCCATTTATAACAGTCATCATCCAATTTCAAACAATAATCAATATATAACAGGTGATAAATAATGGTATCAATTATCAGTTTATACTCAAAATAAATTTAATAACTGTTAATTGGCAGTTTATATGCAAAAATAAACGTAAACATAACTGGTAGTTAATATGAAATAAAATTTAACATAACTATGCCTGGCAGTTAATATGAAATAAATAAATTCTAACTGTCAAATTTATATGCAATAAATAAATAAATTCACAGTTATATTAAATAAATGCGTTTAAACAGAAATAGTGAATAAAACATGCCAAACAGTCATAAAATAATTTCTACTCATATCTAAAGTCAAATTAACAAACATAAGAAATTTTATAAGTTGTGAGTGGGTTAAAACACTCACCTTTTGAATTTAAATCGAATTTAAATCCGATTTAAACCCAAAAATTCGACGGTCTCCAAATCTGTCCAAACTAGTGTCAAAAGATCTGGAATTTTATTACGATCCTAACAAAAAAAATCTCGCGTGAAACGGAGTTCGTAGGAGAAAGTTATACGCATTAATGGTGATTGAAATTTCAAAAAAAAGAAAAAAGAATGGAAATAAAAGAACACCTTCAAGCGCCACGTCATCTCCCTTTCTTTCCCTCTCTCCCTCATGCGTTTTGCTTCCAGATTTTTCTGAGAAGTTTGAATTTTAGCTTTTGATTTGGTTTGGAATTTTTATTTGGATCTAGGATTTGTTTGTCTGCCATTGAGGAGGAGAAGGAGCTGATGAAATTTTACGCACAGACAAATGAGAATAGGCGGAGACTAGGGTTTAGCGGGGTATTTATAGATGAAGTTGGAATAGACAGATGGATCCGAATTTAAATGAATTCACAATTTGTCAAATTTAAATTCCAATAATCCATTTATTTGATTTTTAGATCTTATTATGAATAAATGGTCAACTTACCATTCCTATCATTTCTGATTGCAATTAGCTTCAAATTTATTAACCAAACCTCCATATCAAATAAAGATTTATTGCAAAAAATTTAGTGTTTACCTTTAATTAAAGTAAATTCAATAAATTATAAAATCTTATTTCAAATGAAATTTTATACCATTCGCATTCAATTCTCTTTATTAAATCAATCATCATCTTATGTATATATTTAACATTAGTATATATCAATTTACCCCAATTAAATAAAATTTTATTCCCAAATTGATTTACAGCCTAATATAACATTTGAATTTTATTCCCAATTCATAAATTACTACCTTAACTAAATTTTACGTTTCCCTTTTAATTTACATTTTCACCTTACGTTTCTACATTAATTATCCTTAAAGTAACGTCTATTATTAATAACAATATTATAATTACTTACCATTTTATTTCATAAATTAATCCATTTATAAATATATGCACATCTACAAATTAAGATTCTAAATCCAATTTCTTATTCCATCTAGGTTCCATTTCTTCACTTTATGAATAACTAGCATTTCCTATTCATTTGTTACATCTACTTATATTCACTTTATGAATAGTTTGATATTCCATTTATTACCAACTTTAATTATTGCAATTTATTATCTACATACAATTTGAATCTATTCATTTAATATAACAAATCAAATTTCCATTCACACCTTATTATCAACCCATAATTTATTGCAATTCATTATCTTAGATAGATTTTATACAATTAATATCAACTTTACATTAAATTTCTATCCAATGAATACTTCATCAATCAATTCAATATTTACTTTTCTTTCCCTCTATTTGATACTCAACCTAGTATACATTTAATGGGTAAACATAACATTGAATTATAATGCATTTCTCATGCATGCTTCATTTCATATAAATTCCTCTTTATTAACTAAGTCACATTAACAAAACAAAATAATTTTTTTTATTTCAATCGATTACCAGTCTAGACTTAATATATTAAATAAACGGTTAACCTAAAGCGATTGTTACCCCTTTAGCATTCAAATTCACTTACGACTATTATTAACACAATGTTGCCATTTGATGTATATATATTTAAATAAATTATATGAATGGGTAAAACTTTAAAAATTATCTTACCTGCAAATTTTCTCACAAACATCCTAAATTACCAACTTGCAATTTATTTTTAATTATTAAATTTGCATTGATTATATCAAGTTGAGATTTAATACGTATTATTTCCTCAAATAAATAAATCTTTGGATTTAAATTCCCAAAACCATAAATTATGTCCTACCATAAATCTATGCTTTTTATTATTTTACGTTCACACTCCCGTTACTCTATTATAAATCACCAAGTAACGATATCCTAAACTAACATTAATTTATATATCAATCCTTATAACTCAATAAATTTGTCAAATATGAATAACCTTAACAATACTTACACATATTATCTTACTTACAATAATGTAATATTAAACGTTGAATTTCATTTATTTTGCAAACTTCAATTCAATTAATAAATACTGCTCCTATACTTAAATCTATATTAACAAATCGTTAGATTTGGATCGTTAGAAATCGGTTTACCAAAGCTTACGTACACATTACGTAAATAAACAACTATATAAATTTGCCACCTATTAGCTCTAAATTTTATTCTTAAGTTTGTTACCTATCAATTTAGATTATACTTCCATCTATAATGCAAATCTAAATCTCCTCTAACTGCATAAATTAGGGCAATTTATTGCAATTGATTTCCCTTTAAACTTCATAAATTAACAAATTGAAACCTAAATAAAAACGTTTATTTATTTAAAAATCTTGTTGTTTAATTGAATTGACCATTCACGGATATAATTTACATTGTTCTCCAATTATTACTTAAATACATCACACAACGTAAATCTATATTCAATACAATTTGTTACCAAAATTAATTTAACGAAAACAGTTACGCCCTTAAAATTTCTCTTCATTCATTAATTGCTAATTGTTATTCAATTAAACCCATTCATTTGATTTCCCTATTATGCATCAATTATAAACCCATCATCTTAAAGGTGATGTCTACATTTTATACTATAAATTTACCCCTTTATATTCCAATATCAATGAATGCTCACATACAAATTTAGATCTTAACTCCAATTAATTATTCCATTTAATCCATTAATTACTAACTTTAATTATTGAAATTTGATTGGCTAACATATAATTTGAACCTATTTCCAAATTTTCATAATTAATTAACCCTTACAATAGTTTACAAATAAAAGAGATTGTATTAAATAAATTATTTATTGTCCTGCATTTCTTTATTTCACCCATCTACATTCAATACCTGAACCAATATTTTATTTCATTGTTAAATCCAATACTTGCATTACTTTACTTATTCTAACTTATGTCCAATGCAACAATTTCCACTATTTCTATTAATTACAATATATAGTTAAATTTGTAAATTCTAATTTCCCTTGGTACATCAAATTTCACATACTCTTTCATATAAATAACTAAGATTTTTATTCCTTTCTAAATTTAAATTAAAAATCCTATTAATTATATTCATTTTAAACATCGAATTTACATGGGTCGTTACAATATATTAAAATGATTTAAAAGTATTTTCCGAATAAGAAATGTTTCAAATGAATTCCAATGATTTCGAAGAAATTTCAAAGAAGTTCAAGAAAATAGAAGTCCAGAACTCACTTCTATCGCTGGAAAATAATTTTCATAATGAGTGCATGCATCATTGACATTGATTTTCGAGTTTTAGAGTGGAGGAGAGGCCACTCTAGTAGCTTTGCTATGCGAGTGATTTTGTGAAACAAATTTTGATTTCAAATTCCGAAGTGGGATTTGACATTCGAAAGATATATGTATATATATTTGAAACGATTTGAAGGGAGCCCGGTGTTCAGTCCTCGAGTTTTGGATTTAACCTATTATTGAAATTGATGATTTCCAACTCTTGGATTTGAAATTTGGTTTCTTTGACTATTTTGAAGGATCGAACACTTCCAAATCAAGGTATAAAAGGGATGGTTATAAATTTTGGGTATAATTGATTTTGAGGAAATATTTGGTTTCGAGAATAGATCGAAATTTAAAACACGGTTTATATGTTGATTATGGAAAGTATTTGATTTGAAAATGAAATCTTATATATGATGGACTTTATATAAGTATGATATTTGAAAGTGATTTGAAAAGGTACTATATGATACATATTTTCGAAGCAAAGATATGGAAAGTGCCTTCTGCTTGATATCCGCTTTGTGGCCACATTGTGCATTCATTCTATCGATATAATTCTTTCTGATTTGGTTTTCCGAATGTGATACTGAGTGGTCGTTTTTTGGGGTAGCGTAATCCGCAAGGCAGGGATTGCTTAAAGGGTACGAATGTTTCCTGGGGATCCAGGCGTAACCATTGTTATGTATCCTACGGTCTACAGTTTTGTTGTGGTCGCATAATCCGCATGGCAGAGATTGCTTAAAGGGCACGGATGTTTCCTGGAGGATCCAGGTGTAACCATTGTGTATCTGTGGTTCAGGTGATTTGTCTGGATTGTACTTTCCATATCGGCTTTGAAGGTTTTTCAAGTATTTTCACTAGGTGTTGAAACAGGTCTTCCAAATACTTGAAGAATTCTAGCTTTGCGCCTGATCAACGCATGGCCAGTCTGCAAGAACGAGAATAAACTTGTTGAAACATCTAGTTATAAAAGTATTTTCGAAAGAAAATTTTGTTTCGTTATAAAGGTATTTTATTACAAAGTATTTTTCAACAAAGAAATTCTGTATTAATATCTGAAATTAAAACTCTTATGGTTTGAATCAACTATTCGTTCCCGATGCTATTCTTTGGAATCTACCTCATCTGCTCAACTTTATTTATTCACCTATACTATGTTTTCCCGAATCTATCTTCCTTTCCTTTTTGAATACAATGTTTAAAATATTGCTTATTTATATGCTACATGGTTTAATAGTAAATTTTTAGTGTTATAAATATTTTAGAAGCTATTAATTTAACAAAACATATGTAAAGTAAATATTTAATGATTTATTAATAATATTTGAAAAGTATCTTGAGATAAAATTTAATAAATTTATGAATTGTGGATATAATAAATGGGTTTAACCAAATTGCAGAATATTAATTAATTAAAATTGAAATATATTTGGATAAATTAATTGTTTATCCTTTTCTTTCAATCTATTCTTCTTTCTGGTTGTTTCTATTCTCCTACCTCCTACCTTTTCGGGTACGAAAAATTTTGAGTGGGGGAGAGTGCAACGACCCAAATTTTTTAATGGCTTTAAATAAGATAATTAATTGAAATCTTGTGAAATTTTATACAATAAATCTTAAAAAAAATTATATGAAATACGTCTATTAACATATAGCAAATGTAAATTTTCATCTGAAAATATTAAAGTTTATTTTATTGTGTAATTATTATTTCAATTTAAATCAGTTAAAAATTGACCGTGATAAAATAAATTTCAAACTTGAATATTTTTATATAGAAAATTGGTAAATCATTTTCTGAGAGAGACGTCAAATTTCGTTTCATCAAATTCGGACTTCTTTAGCTCCGTCAATCTTATTTTTCTCTGTTGTAGCTGCATTTTCCGCTAGCGGAAATTCGAATTTTTATAATCCAATGAACCACTGATATCTGTATACCATTTTGATCGCCTCGTCTTGCTGATCTCCGCAATATATTCATTTGTGTGTTCTGAGGCCTGCTACGCGACGAAAAGATGAAATCCTACAACGTATCGATACTCGAATTTGTGACTTTTGGAATTTTCTTCCTTTTCAGAATTTGAACCACTGGCCACAACAATAAATTTCTTTAGATATTTCAGCCAAATCAAAGCGAGACTGTTACCATTTCCTTCTCTTTTCGTTGCTTTTTTATTATTATTACATACGTTTTTTGTTCTTTTCCCTGCCTAGTATATCTATAGAAGCTTACATTTAGATCTAGATCTGCATTCCACTTCTGCCTCAAGATCCCGTTCTAACCTCCTTCTACAAAACTCGGCCCTCCTCCATTTTTTTCCATGTGCTTCCGCTCCTACCCACCACGCTTCTCCGTTCATCGCATCATCATCTCACCCACTTGACTCGCTACCGCACCATCCTTCAGCCAGACCCTGCCTTGAGCAACCACCGTGATCTCCACCACCTACGGCCTTCCAAGCAGCCGCTCCGAGCCTCTCCGCCCTACCTTTCTCCCTCCGCACGTCGTAGCTCCGGCAACATCCCATCTTCCCCTTCACTTACCCGCGACTGACCTCCACCGCATCTTGATCCGACCTCTGCCCGAATCACCCACGCAATAACCTGTCAGCCACGCACTGCCTCCCATTGGCTGCTTCCCTCAGCCACTCTCTGCTCCACACCAACCCCTTGCATGCCTCCCCTCTGCTCATCTTCCCGGTATGTATATATGTTGAGTTAGTGAGGAGTTTTATGAAACATTGGTTTACTGTTAGTTTATATATATTCATATCATATCGATATACTTAGTTTATGTGCCGTATATATATTATTTATATAAGTGGGTCGACTGTATAAACTCTAGATAAATATATATGTTATTTTGTGTTCTGTTCTTGATATAAAGGGTTTGTATGTTGTTTATATTATATTTTGGTTTGGTCTGTAGTCAATATGTTACTTATATTATTACTAGTCTATATATGTTTGTATGAAGTTTGGACGATGTAGTCTTATATATAAGTACTAGAATTTGGTTTTAATAAACATATGTATATATATTTTTCATATAGTATTATACATGTAAGTGTATAAATAGAAGTTGTTTATTTTATATGAGCTACTCTATATTATATAAGTATTAAGCATATTTATATATATATATATATATATATCTGTTTAAATAAAAGTTATGTAGAGTTATGTAAGTAGTATGTTTTATTATATATAGGTTCTGTACGTTTATGAAAAACGCATGAGTGTATTATTTTAAAAGTTATAAGATTTAAGTATCTTTCCTGGGAGAAAGAAAAGAGTAGAATATGTTGAAGCTGTCGTATACATGTGTTGGCCACCTATTTATATATTTAGTTTTCAAGTATAAAGTATAGTTGTATTATAGCATGCGTGGGTTATATATGACATATGTTATATAATTTATTGTTGTATATGTATAAGTGATATAAGATTTTATAAGTTTGCATATGACTGTTTGTAAGTGAAATCTACAAGTAACTGCTTATAGTCAGATCTATATATTGAGTTATAAATATAATCTACATTTTTGATTGTTTGTAGTCTGCATATTGTATATATAAAGATAAAAGTATGAATACGTGGTTTTGAAATTTTATGTTTAAATTTGATCTAGAAACAAATACATATATACGAGTTTATAAGTTGTATAAACGCATTGATATATGTGTTGTAAAAAATAATTCAGGATATAAAGGTTTATATAGATCAATACATATAGCTTGATAGGTCATTTATATAACCTAGGTGTTTGAATATTTTATATGTGTTTACTAAGATTTATGTATAATATATTATACTGGATTTACAGAGATATGGGTTTAGTAATAAGTATTTATTTGTTTAGTAAGTTATACTAATTTCAATAGATATTGTGTTTTGTATATGTTGATTTTTAACATACGTGTATTAATTTAAAACAATGATTTTGATATAATTTAATATATGTTGGATTTAGTATATGACATTATATATAGTATATATAGTTGTATATAGGTTCACTTATACCAATTATCTTCATCGACCCCGTCTGATTTGTTCCATCTAATTTTATTATCAGCTTGATCGTTGAATTCATGCCGATTTTTCTTTGCTTCGATTCGTCATTCAAATTTCAGTGTCCGTGTCAGTGTGCGTATCTTTATCATCTTCTGTATTCTCTAGCCTCGAAAGGTGAGCAATCACTCACGATTAACGTTCTTATATTTATTAGATTTGATTTCTATTGAAACGACAATTGAAATATGCCGCTGTTAGTTATTTTAAATTGTTATATACTATTATACGTAACTATTCAATTGTGGGATATGACAGCATATCTTGTTGTTTGTATTATACTGTTATTGATGATATATGCATGTTGGTATTATTGTTATATCTGTTATCACTCCGCAAGTTCCATGTTAGTCCAGAATCGACTATGGTTGAAATGATACATACCCGAACGGGCATTAGAATAGGAGAAAATCGTTATGGGTTGAAATGATAGACCCAAGCGATTTTCATTTGAATTAAATTTGGGATTGCAGGTCGAAATGATATCTACCCGTATATATTTAAATTACGGATTGAAATGATAAATAGTCGTATCACTTGACCATACGGTAGGAAATTATGTACAGATACGGTTGGTCCATATATAAATGTTTTGAAAATAATTTCTATGGTTTTGGAAAGAAATATATGGTTTTAATTCTTAAAATATTATATATAAATGGTAATGATATTTTTAGATTTAATAATGATATCTAATTTGATTAAGATTCATTTAATACATATAATATGTTTAAGTATTTATTTAAATTTGTATTTCAAAATACATTTTTCGCAATAATTTGAATAAGTTGAGGTTGGGAAGAAAATTTGAATTTATTTGAAATTGTATTCAATAAGGAATTTTAATTAAACCGATTTGAAACTTATTGAAATTGAGATTTAAGATATGCTTTATAGTTCGATTTTGATTTAAAGTGATTAAATGGATATTTCAAGTTTAAATAAATCGAAGGAAATATTCATTTTAATGTAAATTAAGGCTATATAAATAATACTGAATTTATTAAGCGAATATTTTAAGACGAAGAAAAATAATGAAGTTAAATCAAGATCTATATGAAACCGTAAATTTAGTTTTGAAAATGTTGAGTATTTAAAGCGTTGAAGTATATTGAAATTTAAATGATTTGAAATCGATATAATGTGAATTGTTTATTTGAAACTGAGTTGAATTGAAGTTGTTAAATTTGGGATTGAATTAAATTTGAATGTGGAAGTCGAGAGGATTTTTGAAGTGGTCGTGAAGTTTGAGGAAATTACAAACACATCACTTTATAAGTCACTTTAATATGTATAAATTTTGGGAATAGATACATTTGAAATGGAAATAACATTTTGGGTTTTGAAGTATAAATTATTTTAAAAGGACCACGGTGTTGTTATGACGTTTAGTTCCATGGATACTTAGAGGATGGTTATCCTAAACATCCTCTAAGTTACTTGTATTTCAGTTGATGTTTCATTTGAGTTGGATTTACTGATATAAGAATGTTAATCCTGACTCGAGTGTTTTGTGTTTGGCTTTACGCTCGGGTCAGACTAAGTGATATAGCACTTGAGACTCGCCTTTGCAGTTTGGAGCTTCGTTTGGAGAACCAACTATCGATTCAGCTTTCGGCTCTTCTAGTCGACTTGTTCAGAGAGGACATCTGTTGTACTGGAGACTTCACTGTATTTGAGATATTCTGCTGTATTTTATTTCTAACTCTGATGTATATATAGTAGCTTCATGAACTACTATTTATCTATTCCGCTGCATATTATTATTTCACTCTGTGTCTGTGGTTTTGTGATTGATTTATTTATTGTATATACTGAGTTTTGCCAAAATATAAATTAACAATATGATATTTTGAGCAATTCAAGACCGACATGTGTGGATGCGAATGGTTGAAAATATCGGGTTATTACACCGGTTTATCAGACTAATCCGGGCGTTCTTTTTTAATGCTTGGGTAAGACCGAGTATATTTACAAAGTCAATTTAGATGCTTTGGAGCTTCCGAAGATGAGCTGGAGGTCTGCAGGTCGTATTCGCGTATATGTTTATTTTCCACTGCATTGATTATTTTAATTATCAGCATTTGTAAGGACAGATTGTTATAACTGTTCAGGCTGATGACTAGTGATTTGTTGTTATACTCTGATAGATGTATGTGTATTATATTCTCTCTTTTGTAAAGATCATTGATATTATATTCCTGTGAGATTATGTTGTTTTTTTAGTTTCCTTTCTCTCTTCTTCGCTTTCTTCTTTCTTTCTTCTAACTATACTCCTTTTCGTTCAATTCGAGTTGGACATGTGTGGTTTATTGTCAGCTTAAAATGTTCAGATTTGTGGATTATTACAGTCTTAAAAGCTAATATTTATAGTTGAACATGTGTGCTTGTTATTATTTTAAAATAAAAGAAGTAGTTTTTGCAATTTTAAAATTTACCATGCAATAGGATAGGGTTAATCATAGACGATAACCCACTGGCTAAAGCCCAACTACAAAGGATGTGCCTAGATCTTCTTTGAAAAATTAAAAACATGTGCTTTTGAAAGTTCTGTTTGAAAATTTATGACTTTTAAATATAAAATATTTTAGTAAAAGTTTTAAAAAATAAGTTTTATTTTTTAACTATTCCAAAAATCTATTTGAAAAGATTTTGAACATAAAATAGAATTTTATTTTTATTTTTTAGATGTTACATTCTTAATATAGAAAAATCAACATTTAGCAAATATGAATTTTACCATTTAGCAGAAATGACAGTGAAATAAAAGGTAGTTAGTGGTGAGGGAAAAAGACTATTTTAGATTTGAGATTTTTTTCCATACTTTATCAATACATGAACAAACTTGTCTTGAGATAATTTTTTTTCTAAAAATAAAAATAAAATATTAAAGGTAAATTTCATTATGTGGACTGTACTTAGAAAAGTAGAAAGAAATTTGAAGGTAAAAGAGAAGGTTCCAAGGTATAGTAGAATCGGTATATAAGATAAAGTTGAGAATAGGGAATTCTCCATTTATTCCTTTTTTTCGACATACGAATGTGGGCTTAAAAAACAAGTTTTTCTATATTTTGGATGTCAGAATTGGTGTGCTAGGTATTGGACAATACATATTAGATAAAAAATTGACAATACTTCTATTCATAGAAGTATGTGAAAACTTAGGTGCAAAAACAAAGAATTTTGATTTTAAAAAATTGCATAAATATAAAACTTCTAGTATATATATGTTTTTTGCACCATATTTTCGAAAAAAAAGAAGAAAGCATTCATATAAGAGGCGCTGACTTAGATTATTCTGTATACATATAATATATATTACCATACGCCATGCACTTGCTCACGATTGGCTGCAAAATTTATTGTGTATTGATTAGATAGATATCTTATAATGGTTGCACGCTATATTACATGATTTAGTCCTTGAGGAATTTTGGGGATAAAATTCTTTTAAGGTAGGAGAATATAAGACCTTGTAAATTGAACGTAATTAATTAAAAAGAAGAAATTAAAGAAAAAAATGGAATTTTCACAAACATTAGAATTTGGCAACGAAACTTACACCATTGTGTTTGTAATGATTTTTTGATCATCTTTCATATATAAAATTTTACGATCGAGTTCAGGTGGAAAAGTTATTAATGTTTGAAGTTTTTGGATTAGAAATAATTCAAAACCAATTAAGGAAGTAAATGTTAATAACATAGCATTAAAATCGACGTTAAATATTTGTTAATTAAGGATGCTCGATCAAATTTAATTTAATGAGGAAAGCATGTAAGTAAATAAATTGAGCATGGAGGGAAATGGATATCGTTAATTTATTATTTTGGCACTAAATTAAACGCCAAATGTTAACAAAGGGACTATATGGAATTAAATTAGATTAAATATAACACATAAAAATAAAATGACAATAAATTTATAATAAATTAATGGTAAACTAATACTTAAACTCTGAGTAATGTTAACATTAATAGCAGATGGAATAAAATTAGTTGCATAGGCAAATAAAAGAAAAAATAAAAACTTAGCGTATAAACAAACGACCAATCGACCCATTATTGGAACTAGAGGTACAGTGGTCGACCTGTGACAGTTATGGTGGAGAGAATGAACCTTGTCCTAATGGCTCGGATTTAATAAATTAAAATCTAACGGATGAAATTGATTTGTGTGCTTATAAATACAGGCGTAAACCCTCACTTTTTTTCTTATATGTTTTTAATCAAAGATCGAAGCTCTGCCATTTCAAATTCTCCACAAATTCTAGGAAATATAGAAATTATAAAATAGTATATCATATATCTGTGTATTGGGAGGGGGTAGAATAGCGAAAAATAAGATAAAATAAGAATAAGGGGTGAATCAATTCTACGAAGAAGAGGTAAGTTCTAAATCTAAAACTTTACAACTACGTTTAATTGAAATCTCTTCTCAGATATATAATTATAATAACTATTGTTTAACACATATTTTGGTAGAAGGAGAAAGGAGTCAAATAAGAAGAATGGATTTAGATTTGGAGATTTGGAAGCTCAAAGGTGAGTGGGGAATTGTATATTTTTATGTAATATTGGATTTATATCATTGTAAATCTATTCCTTGCCTAAATATAATTTTGAAATGTAGACATAAATATATACATGTAATGAATATGAAAATGATGCCTACACATTATGTGAATTATTAATTTGGATTTAACATTGCATATAATTGAATCTGGAAATAAGGACGAAGGTAGTTCCTGGATTTATATTGTATAAAAATTCCAGGTTTGTTGGTTGAATAATATATGTTAGTGAACATGAATTAGAAGTTATTATGATTTTGGATTAGAATTTAAGTAGTATTTTAATTCGTTTGAATGAACTATGTTGCAACGTAAATTTCTATGAATTATTTGGTTTTTTAAAAATGAATAAAAAGTATCGTTTGAAATAACAATGAATATCTAAAAGAAAGAGATGTATAAAATATGGATTTTTACCATATTTAATACCATCTATGTCAATAATAATAAAAAATGATAATTCCTTGCAATTCCAAATATAACACAAGTCCTCGTTTAGATAATTTATGGAAAATTATGGTGATAACGTTTCCTTTTGGGAAAATGTAATTCCAATGCATTAAAATGCAGAAATCCTAAAGTATAAACCAAAGTATATTAAGTAGAGGTAATAACAGTAATTCAATTATAAATCTAATATATGCGATAAGTTAAAAAACAACAATAAGTGATAAAATGTATGTAAATCAATGAAATGAGTAATTAATGGAATAATAGTAATCAAAGAAAGATAGTAATGGTTGAAAAAGAACAATGACATATACCTAATGGTATAAAATGGAAGTCAAATAGAAAAAAGTATCTAATATATTAAATTAGAAGTAAGCATTAAATGACATTAAATTGGCATAAATGAAACAAGAAGCTGGTTCGATAAAATAACTGTATACTGACAATTGTACATGGGAGGTGTAGTAGCTAAGCAATTTATGTTGTCTCGAGTATGAATTTATGATGGGTGTGAATTATTGAATATAGTCAATAACTTAGATTAATTAAAATTGACATAATCATTAATATGGATTGGAATGCGATGTCAATACTATTATACAATAGAAGACTGCCCACCACAAAAGGCCACCAGCGGTTGTGTATAAATTATACTGATGTGGGATAATCCAACCGTAGTACCCGTGGAATTATATGTTCATATATAGGTGAAGGGAATATACCAAAATAGAATGGTTTGCCCTGGTCGGAGTGTCAAAGAGCCAAGTAGAATCTGCTTCAACCATTTAGGGGGTACGTGTTAAGTAACCAAGTGGACACTTCCTTGGTAGTTGTAGGCAATCTAAATAGGACAGTGAGCGTAGGCTCGGTACTATAACAACATAGTTGGTAATATACATGAAGAGTACGAGCTATTTACATAGGTCGGGATCATCATCGATCCCGGGCGGATAGTAGGTAGACAGGGGTTACACATAAACGGGCTACACCTCCTACTAGTGTGGGTTACGTGTAGCACATGCATTGATTTATAGTTGTTTGTTAGTTTGTTTGATGTTTGGAGGAAAGGCTAGAAAATCCTTAATAGAGGTCTTTCAAAAGAATAAAATATAGCTAAATAGTTGTAATATCGTTATCAGACACAATGGGAGTTCTTGTTGTGTACGGCGGCGAGGACGTGATACTGCATTGACGATGGATCCTAACGAGGTGCAGAGTTACAGGTACTAGTGGGGGAAGTATCTTGGTCCAAATTGGGACTATGGTATGTGTATGTGTGTATACACGTATATATGTATATATAGATGTCTATAGTTATTGTATACCTCGAATAGGTGGGGCGTATCGTGCGGATACGTGAAGTCAAGAAGATTAAGTTGAGATTATAGACATAACATGTAATGAAAGACGATTAGCATAAACTAATGTTTTGTATAAAGTACGTAATTTACCAATCACTAGAATGTTGTTCTAACCCTCACCTCATTACAACTCATAAGATAGACTTATAGAGACAGTAACTGTACAAGGAAGGAACAGTGGAAGGACATATTTCTTATGCATGCTTAGCACTGACAAGGACGCTAGACACTAGAGGTATCAGTCTTGGTTAATAATTATATATTTTACTATACTATTCCTCTATGATTTTTATCGATAGTGCTCTGACATAACTTTGTTTATTTATAGGATACCAACACCAAGGATTCGTACTTTAGAGGACTTGGGTTTTCGATTTAGTGAGAATTCTAGCCTAAGTGAAGTGTGGGTTGTTACGGTACCACTTCCTTAAAATAGTTCAAAGAAGAGAAAGCGTAAGTCTAAGGGTGGCAAGGATAAAGCAAAGTGGTGGGAGAAAGGCGATTGTCACTTTTGTTGAAGAAGGTGGTAGAGTCAGGGGTATACCCAAGGTGCAATTATGTTATTTGTTATGTGTATCTAGTTCGATAACTAATTTTGTTCATAATAAAAGTACTTGGTTTCTATAATATACTTTGTTATATAGTGATATAAGTAAGTAATTAATTTAAAGTATATTAAACAAAAAAATCTTAGTGATATGTTATGTGATAATAATTACAATACATAATAATTATAAGAAATTTATCACATTGAAATAACATATTATTTTGAATATTTTGAATCAAGATATTTCAAAAGAGGATATCAATTTTTCCATTTTAGACTTGAATATGTAACATTTTCCAAATGTTGGACAGTGTAATACTTATGCCTGCTAGGGGCACTAGGAGGTTACGTACTGATAGTTATTGAATAATCATTAAACGACTCACTCGAATGTTTCCTGTTGGTAAACTATAACTAAATTCACATAGAAGATCTTAAACTAATGATGTCACACGATTCCCTCAAATTGAGAATACTATGGAACTTCAATGTGGTTACTCCACTTTGATTATAGTTAAATCATGCGATCCATGGAGTGACAATAGTTGGGTATGAGTTGAATCATTGGAAGTGAAACATTATTCAACAGAGGATTCATCTCCCTGGTTATAAGTGCTTAGTACCAAAGTCAACTATAGTCAACTCAAAGTCTAAGTCTCTGGAAGGAGAAGTACGATTAATAATAAATGTAATTGTTAAATCATGGATTTTGTGTTTTGTTGACTAACTGAGTTGAATGTGGAAAATATTGGACTTTTTACCAAACCAAATTCCGCAAGTCCTAAAGTGAATAGTTTTAGTGAAGAGAGTAGGTATAAATAATCGTTATTACCAGGTACCACTAAAAATAGTAAAATTAGATGTTATCAAAAAGATGTGTAAGTAGTAAATTCAGCCAAACCGTCACACCACTAACTAAAGTGACGTATGAACATTAATATTTGAATTGTGTGATATTAATCACTAACTGAGTTTATACCTTTTAGTCGCACTACCGTGATGATGAATTCTTCCAAAAACCATGCGATTTAATTAATTTATAAATTGCTGCAAATTAATTAATATTTTGAAAATTATTAATCATTATTGAATTAATTTGATGTTTAGGAGTTGTTTTAATTATTTAAACACATACCCATATATAAGTTATATATGTGTGTATCAATACACGATATTGGTGTATTATTAAACAGATTTAAATGAAAGATAATTGTATAGAGGGTTTTATGGAAATTTTATGTCATTTGATGGCAAGTATTTTGCGTTAAGCCATGTGAAGAGAGAGGAGTATAGAGAGAGAAAATTAAGGGAATTAGTTAGGATGTTTTAGTTAAAAGAATGAGAAAAGTTTCATTCTTTCAATGAAAACAAATCCACTAATTCATATCCAGTAGACATTCATTTTTCCATTCACTTTTCTCTTCCTGCCTCCCACCTTCGATGGTCAAAAATCAAAAGAACATATCTGTGAAGGCCAGAATTTCCATAGCCTTTAAGCCGACAATAACCAATACATGTACAACTCAAATTGCATGAATAAGCGGATCTTTAAGGGATGAAAAAGAAAATAAAGTTGAAACAGAAACTCATATGAATGGAATAATATATAATATTGAACAATATTTACAGTGGAATTTTTTTAAGGATAAGTATACCAGAGTCTAACCTAAATTCTGCTTGGATAGTTATATACATCTGTCCTTACAAATGCTGTCAAACATTAAACAACTGTAGCGGATAATGGAATATTTCTATACGTAAATGAATATCACCAGCTCTCATCTGGAAACTCCAACCATCTTCACTAAACCTGAAACTACTTGGATCTGACCCGGATATTGAAAATAACCGGACCAGGTTTGATAAACCAGCATGAGAAACTCAAAATATAAATGATAGTGTCATATATCAGCCTTTGAATAAAATCCTTTGAAAAGAAAGAGTATCTCATAATACCATGCCCACACATAAACGCGGACGGGTTTTTACCTTATGATAACTAAATCGCTTTTTATATCAAAACATTTGATATTATTTCTAATGACATATCTTTATAAAACATTGCAAATAAACTTATTATTCTTAGCCAAACTTGTTACCATTATTAAATTCCAGATACTAGGTTCTACAATCAAGTCCGAAGCCACTTATTGGAGAATAGATTCCATATAAATGACAAGGTAAGGGACTACCTTCCGACGGTACACTTCTAAAGGGATGCACCTAGAGTCCAGATACTGAACGCCTAAACCAATACAAGACCGGCCTACCCCTCACACTGGATAGTACCAAATATGTCATCATCCTGTCTTTACCGACCATTAACGAGTACCTAATTCATACATTCATCACATATTTAGACATGTGTAGAGTAAATCTAGAAGAATGATGACATCTCCTAATTGGGAGCGACCCACTTAGCCTTATTGCTTCTACCATGTTTCTGTCATTTCTGGGTGAGAGGCCCGAGGCTACAGTTACCTTTTCACATATCACATCATCTTTGAATGCCACATTGCCATTTCCGTTGATTGCTAATTTCCTTCCACAAAAATACAACCCTTGAGCTCGTACGTCTCTAGGAGGGTGTTAAGCTAAGAGAAGTTGCCTTCCCCACCACCACAGATGTATATTTGTAAAAACCAATGTATGTAATCTCAGAAAATGCACTGTCAGACATCCATCCATACAAGTTTATTCTAGGACTGAACTAAACCGTAGGTATTTTACTCGGCCATTAGTAAGCGAGAAGTCTTTCTGGTTTTGAGGTTTTTCATAACAAAGAGACCACTGCTACAACATAGTGAATCACGAGTTTATCTCCAATTAACCAACAAGTTGTCCCTCATTATTATTCGTCTCAATATCTCCGTCTTCAAACTCTTTATTCTTCAAACAGGTAAATTAGTTCAAAGTGGTTTTCAGATACGAATCACCCAAATCCGACATCGGTTCCTCAAAATCCAATTATCGATAAAAAGATGTTAAATTCAAAAGTGGATATCAATCATCAATCAATTACTTTATATTTTATAAAATATTTTTCTTAGATATATATTCTTTTCAATTTATGCCAATTTCTTTTCAAGTGTATATGGAATCATTAAGTCTCATTTATTAAATCATTTGATTTTTTTTCACCTATTTAGATCTTGGAATAATTCCAATCATTTTCTCTTTTACTTAGGAAATCTTTTCCAAATCATTTATTATATCTTAATCAAAGATTTCGTTTTATTTTAGAGTAATTCTAAGTTAATTCATTCTTTTTCTATGGATAATATTTCAAATTTCCTTACTTAACACTCGATCTAAATTCCTTAACTTTTAGGCAGGTCAAAAACAATGTTATTCAATACATTATTTACTGTATACCCTAAAATCAATCTTAGCAAATATTATCGAGTAAATATGATTATAGAAATCATTCTAATTTTACTCAATATCAATTTCTGTATTCAACAAGTGCTATGGGTAGAATAACGTTGAGATCGCCTTTTAAATTCCACGAATAGGACGAGTTCCCTCTTCGAAATTTAATACCAAGTATAAGAAGATTATCTGTATCTAATCCAGGTTGTAGTTTATTGATTTTAGAGATTGCTTAAATTTTTGATAATACTAATTTTCTTTAATTTTGAAAAACTTGATATAATCTTTTTAGAGCATCCGGGCTTTCCTTTTGATCTGTTCCACCCCTCGCCTAAAAAGAGAAAACATAAGCCAAGTAAGTTCAGAGCACTGGTTGCTCCATTCCTAACCTTAGTTAAACACCTTTTTTTTACCTTTACAGATCTCACAAGTGGGATAAATGTATTAGTCATTTCCGCATACTCAATTTGTTACTACATTCAATATTCTTTACTTTTTATTTAAGTGGTATAAACAATTCATATTAACCATTTATTCAAACTCTTGTCAAAACTTTAAAATCATATTTAAATTACCTAATTATTCTTTTAAAATCATTCACAAAGGATTTAGGAGAGAATCGTTAAGTTTAAAACTACGTTTCAAAAGTTATTAAAAACTGCTGCGAAAAGTGTTGCAAATATATTTTAAAAGTTACATTCTTCAAAACGACTTTTATATCATTTAGAAATCCATCATTTAAACTTCAATCTCTTTTAAAACATCTTAAAATATTTTTTAGGATTTATTTCATATTTTTTAAACATTTAAAATATCAATTTTAAACTTTGGTCACTTTGCTGCAAAAGCGTGATTTTTCTAGAAAATTGTTTTGGACATATTTCAAAATATGCAAGATTAAATCTTGATTTTATTTCTTTATTTATTTAAACATATTTAAATGTTTATAAAACATTTCTAACTCATTTTAAAATTATTTCCAAAAGGTTTACGCATTCCATATACACCATGTCATTTTCAAAAGGCAAGTGATTTCCTTTGTGCTTATCGACGTGTATTAACGTGACTTGGTAAAACAATTTAACAATTATATTAAACAATCAATACTTTTATGTCAAAGCATATATAAGCATCCATAGCAATTATAACACATCATCAAACATGTGTGTGTGTGTGTGTGTATAAATAGAGATGTTTAATAGAGTTTCTCACCATAAACCAAAGCGATTAACTTCCTACCAACATTCTAATCAACCAATACTTTATTAACTACTTCCTACTCCATTAAACACTAGCAAACAACATCCATTTCCTTCCAATAGCTTGGCCGAGGCTTAAGATGGGGGTTGGACGAAAGTATAGAGAAGAAGCGGTAGAGCTTCGAACTTGAATTCTCAAGATTTAGATCCAAAAATAGGTTATCTTGTATCTAATTTTAGGCCCTCTAAATCTCAAAATTTAGAAATTTTTTTAACTAAAAAGTTGTTGAATATTATTTTCTCTTGATATTTAAAAAACGAATCATTTAATCTAAGTAGTTTTAAGGGAGATATGATAGAATGAAGAACAGATATTGTAGGATTGACAAAAATGAAGTCTAAAAATGACTTCAAAGAACTGAGTTTCGGGTATAGCAAACTCAAAAATGGAAAAAGTTATCACACAAAAGTTGTACTCATCGTAATTTTATATGCTTTACAAAAATTAGTTTCTTAATTTGGATCAGTTATGATAAAGTTATGATCAAAACAATATGAGCAATTCTCTGCCTTAAAAACTGAGCCAGAGTATGTAATGGAAAGAAGTGTATTTTTGACCATAGTAAAATTTAGAATAAGACAAATTAGTCAACATAAAAGTTGTAGCCACTGAAAAAATACTTGGTTTGAATTTATTTATTGCGTTTTAGCTCATTTTCGAATAATTTATGACCGATAGAAGAAGAGGTAAAATATGGAGAAAAGAGGAGTTTGATTTGAAGAGAACGAACATTGATTTCTTTTGAATATTTTATAAATATTTTGAAATTATTTCTTTCTAATTTTTTCCTATGGCTTGGAAGCCATTAAAGAGGAGAGGAAAAAGAATCTTGAGAAAAGAAGAAGAAGAAATATGAATGAAAGTGAAGAGGGAGGTGAGTATTTATAGAAAAAGAAAGAAGTGGTAAATTTACCAAAATAACCTCTTACCAAATTACCAAACTAACCTTGCTTCAACCTAACACAATTTTCACCTTTTCAATACTTAACATCATCTTTCACATCCTCTTAATCACTTAAAGATTAAGTAAATAAAAGTAATTATTTTGTTGGATTTTGATATGATTTGGATTTGATGTTTATTTTTGACTTTTCTTAAACTTACTTACTTTTCTTAATGATGTTCTAGAAGTTTTCCTATTATATTTAGTAAAAGTAAACTTGTTTAGTTATTAAAATATGTAATATATATGTTAAAACATGTTAACAAGGTGTGATAACGTTGCGAAAACTTATTTTGAACAAAACTTTGATTTTCGACAAAATGTTTTCCGGTTATATTTTGATGTTTTTGTTAAACTATTTATTCATGTAAACCAAACTTCAAAATAAATTTATTATTATCTTTAAATAATTAAAACAAGTATATTTGACTTATAAAATAATATCTAAATCTATTTGTAAAAATACGACATCCATTTACCGGTAAGCGATGAAATTTGTCAACTTTTATAGAACGGGTTTTATATATTTATCAAACAAATATAATTTAAATTACTATTATTACCAAATGAGTTTGATATCTATTATATATATATATATATATATATATATATATATATATATATTTAAAAGGAATTACTTATCCTTTAACAAATTTCTTGAATATTTATCCTACTTTATCGAAATCCGATTTTTGTCAAATTTACAATGGAAATCTACAATCTTTATTCAATATCAAAAATAAATTTACCATTCTTATTTATCATATAAAACTTGATTGTTTAAGTTTGAAAATTATACATTTGCATTTTTAATAAATTAAATATTCCATTTTCAAAGTGGTAAAATTACGGGTCGTTACCATTTCCAAAATTTTATCAACTCCAAATCTAATGCAAACATTAGATAAAATAAAGGACACACGGTTCATCCATCTCTTGCAAGAATTGGATGTGAATCTTAGATATCTGAGGAGAAATATTCATTGAAGGTGCAAAATGATAGAGTTAGGGGTAAGTCATATGAGCAATTATGTAATTAGTTGCATATATCTAACTCTATGACCAGTCTTGTTCAAAATAAAATATGTTTTCTTTCTATTATGTACTTATGTAATATAATGATGATATATGAGTAATTAGTTTAAATTACATAGATGGAAGATCCTTAAATGATATATTGTATGATATTAATTACAAAGCGTTGTAATCACGAGAATTTTATCACAGTGAAAGAACATATTATTTTAATTATTTCTAGTTAAGATGTTTCAAGGAAGGATATCGATTCAACTATTAAGATTAGTTACGTAACGCTCTTCAAATATTGATCAGTGTATTTCTCGTAGTTGTTGGGGGCATCAAAGGGTTATGTATTGATAGTTATTAGATAAATATATAATGACTCACTCGAGAGTTCTCCATTGGTTGATATAAATAAGATCAAACAGATAATCACGAAGTGATGATGTTACACAGTTCTCTCGACTTGAGAATACTATGGAACTTCAATGTAGACACTCCGCTTTGATTATAGCCAAATCATGGCATGAAGTCCGTTGAATGACTATAGTTGGGTTTGAGTTAAATGTTGGAAGTGAAACACCAATAGAGAATTTGTCTCCTCGGTTATCTGGGGTTAGTATCACCGTCAACTGTATTTAACTCAAAATCAAAGTCTATGGTCAGAGTAGTATGGTTAATAATAATTGTTATTATTAAACCAAGGATTTTTTTTGTTTCGAATTACAAAGTTAAATGTGGACGATGTTGGAATTTGACCAAGACCAAACTCCATAAGTCCTAATGTGATATAGTTTTGACGGAGAGAATTATTGTAAATATTTATTATTACCGGGTACCACTTATAATAAGTAAAACTGGATTTTACTGAAAGATGGATAAGCGATAAATTCAGCTAAAATGTCATACCACCAGCTAAGGTTACGTGTGAACGTTAATATTTGAATTGTTCGACATTAATTGCTGACTGAATTTACAACTTTGAGTCACACAACCCAAATGTTGAATATTTTGAATAAGCCACACAATTTAGTTAACTTATAATCATTTTAAATTAATTAAATTAATTAATATTTATGAAATATTAATTATTTAATTTTATTTACTTTGCGTAAATATCGTAAGCATTTAATAAAGTGTAAATATAAAAGTTATAATCATGTGTACGGATATACGATGGTAGAATGTTCAAATTTGATTTAAATATAATAAATATCGAATGGATTTTAAAATAAATTAAATGAATTAATATTTGTGAGATATTAATTATTAAAATTTTATTTGATGTTGGATATATCAATATTAAATAAAATGTGTACATAAAAGTTATAAACGCGCGCATCGATATACAATATGAGCAGAACATTTAAATTGGGTTTAAATAAGATTAATACTAATGAGATTTGGAAATTTTAGGGGTCCATATGGCACCATCTGTTGCCGGCCATGCATATGAAAGAAGAGAGGATTTTATTAAGATTTAATAAGGAACTAAAGGTGGAAGGTTTTAAGGAAGAAATGAGAAAGGTTTATATCATTCTTTGAAAAACATATCCCTTCATTTCTTTCATTCGATCCATTCTTTTCCCATAATTTTTTCTCACTTGATGTGCACGTAAATCCATATTTTATCCATTTTGATTTAAATAAATGTCATATTTGGGCATATTAACATATTTAAAACGAAAATTCAATTATTTTAAAATCAACATATATTCATTTTCATTCAGGGGTAAAATGGTCATTTTTGTGCATGTGTTAATTTGAGAATTTTTACTTGAAATTTTTTATGATTTTTATAGGAAATTTTGATGCATGTGGAAGAGGATTTCATGAACATATGTGCATGCACAAGGGAATACAAAAGAATGAAGAGGAAATAATTCAAGCTCATGATAATGGAGGATCGCACCCACTTACCTAAATCTACAATTAGAAGTTAATGGACAAATAAGTGGAGCTTAAAACTTCATTGACTTTTAATGATGGATTAATTAGTGGCTAATAGTTACTTGGTGACCACACTTCCTAAAGAGCATTTTGGGAAGCACCCTAAAAATTGAATTAGGGTTTTATGCAATAGCCCTCTTATGTACATATCTTCCTACTCTCTTATTTTTACTTAGGAAATTAACAAGTTGTAAACACAAATCAAAGTGAAATAAAAGTGGCTTCCTAAGCCTTCTGTTTTCTACATGCTTCTCTTTATGTTTATGCTCATTTTTACCTCTATGCTCTCTTCTTTCCTTTGTTAGTAAATTAGAATTACATTCATGCAAGCAGTGTAGTTTTATTTTATTTCTTTTATGTAAGTAGCTTAATAGTTAATCTCATTTTCCTCCCTTGTTTAGTTTCTATTTTTTTTGCTTTTAATGATGAATTTACATGTGTTGATATGATAACACAAATGAGTAGCTAAACCCCTTCAATTTAGGGGTAATGAAGCTCTCTAATTTTATGTAATTTCAACACTTTTATGATTTATGATCTTTTTTGGTTTGTGCTTCATGAAAGAGAATTTGATGTAAATTTATACAAGTGGATTTGATGGTTTATGTTGCTTTTGCAAATGAGTTATTCTTATTCAACATAAACACAATTTAATTACACCATCATTTGCTAATTGATTTTTGATTTTGAAAAGAAAGTAAAACCAAAATTTGATGATCTATCTTACTAATTACAATAGTAAATAGAGCATACTTAAAATAGCTTTTACTTTGGCTTCTTTTTCACGAAAATTTATAAGTGATATAATTATTGTATTATAGTTTGATGTTTAAGTTATGTTAATTAATAACATAAATAAATCATACTTATGATCAATGCAACAATTATTTCACTTAATATCATAATTAGAGATTATAAATTATTTGTTTGTTGATTTACAAAAATAGGAGAGTGGATTTGCCTCTAAATTGTTCTCTAATATCGTAGTTTTTAATCTTGTTTTCCTTCTAATTTTAGCTTCATTTTGTTTACAAATTGTAGTTAACAATTTTCTCTCCAATTTGGTCTAATTTGATTGACTAAAAAATTCTAAAATTTAAAAAATTCTTTGCAGATCGACCCGTACACGCCACGTACTAAAATTGTACGCCGTGCGCTTGCAGTTAAACTTAATTCAAAATTTATCGGCATTTTTCTAACTCAATAGAAAATTTATCATTAAACAAGTTTTTGGGGCCGTTGCCGAGGAATTTGCTTTGATTTTAATTTTCTGTTATTCGAATTATTTTTATTTGATTCTTGTATATTTCATCTGTTTGTTAACTTGCATTAAAAAAAATATTGTGTGTTGGTGTGTGATTTTATTTGTGCAAATCTTGTTTTCTAGTTTCCTTACTATTTAAAAAAAAACACAATTTCAAAACAGAAACGAAAATATTTTATTTCCTTTTCAACTTGCATTTCATTTTTTTACAACTTTACAAATCACATTGCATTTATATTTTACAATTGAAAAAAAAAACACTGTGCAAAACTGTGCACATTTCCCCCTCTGTTGCACTGTTACATGCCTACATTTCTCTCCATATACCCTCTGCCTGACATTGATCACCCCTGCCTTCACAACTCCACCAAACAAACACTCAACATCAAACACCAACATTTCTGACAGCCCTTCTCCCTTCACCACAAACACTCACACTTAATTACTGCTTCCCTGTGCCTCTAACTAAAACTGCACTGTGACATTCAACCACCCTAGCATCACAAATCTCCTTACCCACTTCTGCTACTCTCCCATTACTGTCACCTGCCATTTGCATTTGCCTCACAACCAAAACATACAATCACTATTCTTCCACCCAAAACCTGCCTGCACACAAACTTCTATCACCACAATTCACAAGTCATCTTCCCGTTGCCGCATTAACGCTCAACAAACCCACATCAGTCAACTGCACCGTCACCCCTTCTTTCTTACCAGTCACATTGCCACTTTTGCTCGAACAAGAAAACAACACATCCTGCCATAACTCCGCTGCCCTACCCTGCAAATATCATTTCCATTGCCTTCAAATATCACTCCTCTACTGCCTTCAAAGTGTAGTTCATCTGTACATCACTCTACATACACATAGCCCATACTTCAACTGCTAACATATCTTCCACTTACTTCAACCAACTATCTGCCTGTCAACACCTTTGCAGAACTCAACTACAACTACAAAACTCAACTACCCCATCACTACTGAGATCATAGATCAACAAAAATGCAGCTCCACAACCTTCACTGGACCAACCTCTGACAGCAAGACTTCACCCCAGTCACCAATCGCGTCTCGAACAGTTCTCGCCATCACTGACTACTCACCTTCCCAGAATACATCTCCCCTTACAAACTGCAACCCAAACAATACAACAATGCTCGAATTTCCACATCAACTCAACAGTCCATACTTCTTCATCCCATCACCTCTGCTACATCCTGCTACCATACCCCTGCAGCTTTCATACAAACTTCTACAAGCAACTCCACTTACTGACTCGATCACCACCATCATCCTCGGCAACTGCACAATCGCGCAACCTAAATCCATCAATACTCACAGTCAGCAACCAGCGAAACCACCTGTCTGAGCATCTGCTGACATCGCGTATCTAGGAAGTCGGACATCTCCCTCCCCGAGCAAATCCCTCTTCCATCATTCCTGAACCACCTACAACCACGAGTCGAACCCCCCAATCCACCTCCTCACTCAAACAGACGCACTCCTCTTCTAAAACCACCCTCCACGAAAGCCACGAATCTCCTAAATCAAACCCACCAATCGCCAGCAATCCTCCTTCGACCCAATTACCGCCTCGATCGCTCAACTTTCGAAATCCTCCATCATCAATCTTTGACAACCCAATCGCGATCACCAAATCCAATCAACCTTCGACCTGAACCCCACCGCACGAAATCGAATCGAATTTAAATTGTGGATTAGCTGTTAATTTCGGTGGGAAAAGGAAATCGAATCCAATTTTAATTGTGAATCGAATTTTAATAAGTGTGAGCAACTGTTTCGTTCTATTAGAAATATAATTGAGGGTCTTAAGTTAATTTTGGGCCGGGTATTTTTTGGCTCATGAGTTTGTTTTTGAAATTTAATTTATGAAAAAAAAAACAAAATAAAATTCCTATTTCTTTCATTTGCTTTTGCTTTGATCATATCCTCAACAACAAAAGTAGAAATAAAAACTTTATTTTGTATACAATTTAAACAAGTTAAGAATTTTGTTGTTTTCAATTTTCTTTTGTTTTGAGTTTTGTTTTGCTCTATTTATTTTTCCATTCAAAAAACTAAAAACAAAACAAAAACAAATAAGTTTCTTTCTTTTCTTTTGTTTTGTTTCTTTCTTTCATTTGCTTCGATTTTTCCTTTGTTTTAGTCTCTTCTTATATATAAATATATATATACACACACATACACACATATGTGTGTGTGCGTGTAACAATTGTATATATATTGTTTGAAATTTTTAGGTGACCAAAGCAGATAAAAAGAGAAGTGATTGCTAATATTGCTTTGCTTACTAAAAATTTGCTGCTTAATTTTTTTAAAAATAATTTGCACGCTCTGCTATTGTGCTTTCATCTCTAGTTTTAATTTGAATTGCATTTGCATTTATATATAAAAAATGTCAAAATCCAAAAAAAAACAAACTTCATTATATTTGCATTGTGAATTCGCGTTTAATTTCTACTTCGCATTCATCTCATCTTATTTTCTTTTCTAAGGGCAATACCACAATTCACATAAGGTGAGAGATTTCATCACCCTTTGCTAAGGCCACAAATCACATTTCATCGTAGAATTTGACTAATAATAAATGTTAGACATTCGACTTAAGGGTGTCGCGAGCTCATCTAGGGCTTAATTGATCTTCACAATTGTTTTCTTTGAACAATTTTATTTCTCGGTGTCTAGGATACGATAGAATAATAACTACTTATAAATATTTCGACAATTCGTAAATATTATAGTGGTTGTTCCTCTGAAGGTACTTAAACTTTCGGCTGTATTGCTACGGTGATTCGTGGTGCACCAATAACCCTGTCTGTTGCCTGGCTGAGAAATATTTTTGTTGACTTAAGACAAAGTGTGATTATACAATTTTTGGTTAGGAACTACTAAGAATAGAAAATTGTAATTAAGTCATTGGCATTCATTTAGTTGCATTAGTTCATGATATTTAATAAAAAAACAAAAGAAATCCAAAATTAAATTTTACTTAGCTTAGTTTTTAGTTCCTAAAAAACAAAATCCCTTTTCCTTTCCTTTGAAAATTTTCAATCAAAAACAAAAAAATACAAAAAAAAAAATCTTTTCAAAAAAATTTAAATTCAAAAAAAATAATCAAAATTTCCATTTTCTTAAAACAATATATTTTGGTAAATATTTTAAAGTCTGAAAAATTCAAAAACAAAAGCAAACAATATACAAAACCAAAAAACATAAAAAAATTATGAAGCCAAAAACAAAACAAAAATCAAACTTTTCTTTTGAAAATAAATTTTACTTGGTAAATATTTTTGCTTCCTAAAAAAACAAAAACAAATTTTAACTACGTTTTCAAATCTTCTTTCGTTCTCTAAACTCATTTCTAATTTCTTTCTCTTCTCGACTTTCGCTTGTGCATGAGTACTTGAACTCGTGACACAAAAAAATCGTTGGACTCGCGACTCAACAACTAATCGTTAAACTCGAATAGATGATCCTCCCGAAATGGCGAACGAGAACGCCCCTCGAACTCTTATGGATAGAATCTTTCCTGATAGAGTTTCTATCCCATTTTGCATTACATTACCCGCCCCTATGGGTAACTATTTCGAAATTCACTCGAATCATATTACCACGCTTCCAAAATTTGGCAATTTCGAGCACGATGGTCCCTACATTTTCTTGACTAAATTCGAACAAATTTGCGCAACCATTAAACTCTAACAACTTCCTAATGATGGAATTAAACTTCGATTAATCTCATTCGCTCTTACTGATTACGCTGAAAAATTGTTGTACAGCTTACCATCGAACTCGATTAAAATTTAGGAAGCATTCGTAAAAAATTTCTTAAAATAATTCTACCCCTTGGAAAAAACGAGTAGAATCCGAAACCAAATTATAAATTTTCATCAATTCAAGGGAGAACCATTCGAAAAATATTTTGAAAGATTCAAAGAGATTTTGATAAAATGTCTACACCATAACTTCGAAAAATGGACGATTTGCCAAATCTTGTACGATGGACTCAAAAACAGCTCATGAACCATGCTCGAATCAATGTGCCAAGGCAACTTTCTTGCTCAATATCACGATGATGCTTGGCAATTTCTTGAACACCTTGCCGAAAAGTCATCCTAATGAGAACGTTGGAACGAAAAATCAATTTACTCACGATCGAGTGTACACTCAATAGGATCTTTTTTTGCTTTGAAATCTAAGATCGATGCAATAATAACGTTTTCTCATCAAATCAAATGAATCAAGCTTCCCAACCGATGTGTTATAAATGCAACGATCCTAATCATTTAGCTGATCAGTATCCCAATTCTGTCGAATAAATCAATGCTTTCAATAAAGCCAAAAACGACCCACTTTCTCCAACCTACAATCCTGGTTGAAGAAATCATCCAAATTTTGCTTGGAACAAAAACAATCCCAACACAAATGCAGTTCGTCCCAATTTTCAAGCATTTACGAATAATGCTTTGAATCCTCCCTTTCAGCCCAACAATTTTCAACCAAACTTTGCGGGTCCATCTCATAATCAACCACAACAATCAAATTTTCGACCAAATTCTGTTCATCCTCCCTAAGACGATAAACCTTTAAGTTCACTTGAGAAAACTCTTGAAACATTGGCTAAAGCAACTACTCAAAGCCTTCAATCAAACAACAATTTGAAGAATTTATTGACCTCATATATGCAAAACACGAACCAATCAATTGCAAAACTTGAAATTCAAATGAGTCAATTAGCCATGTATGTTAGTGAACGTGAACGAGGAACATTCCCATGCCAGCCCATTCCAAATCCTAGAAATCCAAACGCAAATTCAAATCAAGCCCATGTTCTTCAAGATAGCGATGTCACCCAATTGAATGCTATCACAACTCCACGTTTCAGTAAACAAATCAATAATCAAGTCGTTAATCCAAATGATTTACCAAAAACCTCTCTTGACGCTTCTAAAACAACTAACGAATCTGAACAGAACGTGGAGCTAAACGTTGAATCAAATGCCGATCTAAATTCTTCTTCTACTCGAGTAGGCCCGCCTACCGAGTATTGGGTTCCTTTCCCACATCGTCTTCGACCAAAGAAACAATCTAACCAAATGGAAAAGATGTAAGTGGAATTTCTTAAGGACCTGTGCACCCAAAAGCGACACATTCAAGTACTTAAACTGTCTTCTTAGCCGCCCGTTTGAGTGAAGTCTTGTCCCAATCCATGTCCGTAAAATACAAAGATCCTGGCCGCCCTATGATTTTGTGTACAATTGGAGACAAGAAGATTATCGAATGTTTTGGTAGACTTAGGAGCAAGTGTCAACTTGATTCCAAACTCCATGTACGAACAATTAGGCTTAGGTGAGCTCAAACCCACAAAAGTTACGCTTCAATTCGTCGATCATTCCATTAAGAAACCCGTGGAAGAAATCGAGGACGTGCTCATTCAAGTTGGGCAATTCATATTCCCTTTTGATTTTATCATTCTTGAAACACAACCCGTGACAAATCCCACGAGTGAAATTCCATTGATTTTAGGCCGACCATTCTTAGCCACCTCAAATACCTTAATCAATTGTCATAACAGATCGATGAAAATCTCATTTTGAAATATGACTTTGGAGCTCAGCATTTTCAATCTTGAAAGCCAATCAAATGAACCTCGTGACCGAACGTTGGAAGTTAATGCCATTCATGGAAAATTTGAAAATGAGACATTTGATCTTAATGATGAACGCGAGGCCGAGTAAGAAAAATTGTTTCACCAAATTCCTAACGATATTGAATACTCTTCATTTTGAATTGCTTCCGGTTGAGTCCGAATCTCAACCCAATTCTTTGATAGAAAAACTCCCGAAGTTGGACCTCAAACCACTTCCCGACCACCTTAAGTATGCATACTTAGGTGATAATGAAATGTTGCATGTCATTATTTCCGCAACTCTCTCTTGGTCAAGAAACCTCCTTACTTTCTATTCTTTCGAAAAGCAGAGAATCAATTGGGTGGTCCATTACCGATATTAAAAGAATTAGCCCTATTATTGTTCAGCATCGCATCCATTTAATCGACGATGCCAAACCTATTCGTGATGCGCAATGAAGGCTTAATCCAAAAATGAAAGATGCGATGTGTGATGAAATTCTTAAACTTCTCAAGAACGGAATCATTTACCCAATCTCTGATAGTTCATGGGTTAGCCCAATTCACGTTGTACCAAAAAGGTCCGAGCTAACCATTGTCAAGAACGATTCAAACGAACTTATTCCAACTCATACTCAAACGGATTGGCATGTTTGCATTGACTATCGAAAACTAAATGCCGCAACACGAAAAGATCACTTCCCTCTTCCTTTCATTGACCAAATGCTCGAAGGTTTAGCCGCCACGAATTCTACTACTTCCTTGATGGTTATTCCGGCTATAACAAATTCCAATCGCTCCTAAAGATCAAGAGAAAGTGACTTTCACGTGTCCATTTGGCATCTTTGCTTATCGACGTATACCATTCGGACTTTGTAAAGCTCCTACTACTTTCCAACGATGCATGGTTGGTATCTTTTCATACATGATTGAACACTTTCTAGAAGTTTTTATGGACGATTTCTCTATCTTTGGTGATTTTTTTCCTAATGTTTACATCATCTCGAGTTGATTTTAAATCGATGTAAAGAAAAACATTTGACTTTAATTGGGAAAAATCCACTTTATGGTCAAACAAAGCATAGTCCTTGGACATATCATCTCAAATAAAGGCATTAAGGTTGTAACGACCCGTCATTCATCCCATAGAATGACGCATCATTAATAGGAAAGAAAGGGATAGAAAAGATAGAAAAGAAAGAAGAAACAACATCGGAATCTCAACAGCGGAACAAATAAATTATATTAATAACATAAGTAGTACATAGTACACAACCATTATCAGAGTTACACAGATTATACATCATATACTAGACAGTTATAAACACCTGTCTAGTTATTACAACTCAGTACAATACAGAGATACCAATCACAGCAGAACACTATAAATATCTACAACGCTAAAACCTCCTGCTCCATTGCTCCTCCACAATTCATAAAAGCTAACCTGAATCACTTGGCTACTCGTAAAAATTTGAGTACCCAAGAGTTTAAGAAAACAGAAATAAACTCTGGGTCAGACATGGGTCTGGTGTGAGTAAAAGATTAAAGTTGCTTAACTTTCAAAAACCTTTGAAAACAAAAGGTATCACGTAAGACTTCCCACACATAAATATGGGTAAGTTTTTAACTTACGCTAACCAAAACATTTGATAGGAAATCCAGTGATATTATAATAGGGTCTAGGGTTTTCAAGTAAATATAAATTAGTCGAAATTGTTACATTTATTAAATTCCAGCATACATAAGTTTACAATCAAATCCGAGTGCACTTATTGGAGTTTGGGTTTCCATCAATGGCAGGGCTACTGGGGTACCGCCCGTCACAGTATGTGGCCTAGATCAACGTACCAAGGATCCACCCTAAATCCCCTGCAACACAAGGCCGGAACCATCCCTTACTGGATAGTCCCGAGCACGACAACCCTGCAATTGGCGCACGTTCCAACTACCCACATAGCCGAATAAAAAGGGACTTTTAGACGGGGGAAAATCTTGTCCTACTTAGGTGCTACCCACTTAACCTTACTGCACCTCCTCTATTTTAGCCATTCCCGGTTGATGAGGCTTGAGGCTACGATTACCTTTATAGAACACATCTATCTTAGAATGCTCCTCGTCCACCTGACGATGTGCTGAAAGCATTCAATCCATACAAGTTCGTTCCGGGTTCGAACGAAACCGAAGGCATTTTCTCGTTACACTCATTTTGGAATCACCCTCAGAGTTAACGACGATAACCCTTGCACTCTGAATCTTTATCTTCACTTCAGATTCACGACCTATCGTTAATTTGGATCGATGTGGTTTTCGGATATCCAAATCTGGAAACCCGATCCAAGTCTCATCGAAATCCAAAACGTATCTTTTACGTCCAAGTTGTTTTAAGTTTAAAACAATTCAATTCATTTATCTATATGCACACAGATGGATAATTCACAATCCCACAATAGATAATCTACATTATCATCATAAATAGATAATTTCACATTATCATCACAAATAGATAATTATCATCACACTTCAACTAAACATCCATATCACACAGCATCACATATCCCATATCAGTGATCTCAAACCATTCAAAGCAACCAATATCATCCATCCATACATAAGCAAGGATTAATTAATCACACTATTTCTAATTAATTTAAAATGAATTAAATTAATCACTTCCGTCTAATTAATTTAAAATAAATTAAACTAATTACTTTATTCTATAAATCCTACTTACTTAACCGTTAATTAAATACAAATCAATTAATTAATCATTCTCTAATTATTCATTTCAATTAATCATCCTTGATTAATTATTCTCTAATTACATGTAATTAATTAACCTTTAATTACTTAAAAATTAATTATCCTTAACCATATACAGTAATTAACCTTTAATTACTTCATTAATTAATTAATTAATTATAATTAATTATAATTAATTATAATTAATCCTTAATTAATTACATTAATTACTTCATAATC
Organism: Allium cepa; assembly: GCA_030765085.1. Classification (NCBI taxonomy): domain Eukaryota; kingdom Viridiplantae; phylum Streptophyta; class Magnoliopsida; order Asparagales; family Amaryllidaceae; genus Allium; species Allium cepa. The sequence continues at coordinate 1,046,323,481 of CM060929.1, forward strand.
AATTATCATTGATTAATTAATTTTAGTTAATCAATCCTTAATTACTTCATTAATTATATTAATTAATGATCCCTAATTATTTCTTTAATTAATTACTCTATTTAAATTAATTAATTACATTAAGTAATTAATCTTTAAATTAATTGTTCATTTTTCAATCTTGATTAATCACATTCAGTAATTAACTGCCCTTAATTACTTCATTAAATAAATTAATTACTCCTTAATTAATTACATTTAATAATTAATCTTTAATTATTTATATCTATTATTCACCCTTGATTAATCTCATTCAGTAATTAATTATCCTTAATTAATTACATCACTTAATTTTCTTCAAATAACATTATTAATCAATTCTTAAATTAATTACGCTAAGTAATTAATTATTAATTACTTTCTTTAATAATTACACTTAAATAATTAAACCCAAGTCTACTTTCAATCTTCAATTAATTACATCCTGTAATTACCCATCTTAATTACTTCACTAAGTAATTATTCTTTATTAGTTACATTAAGTAATTATACTTAACAAATAATCCGGTAATTATCTTAAATTGATTGAACTTAATTAATTAACTTAAACTAATCACATTAAACTCAATTAATTTTATTGAGTAATTAATTCCTTAATCACTTCAATTAAGTAATTACACTTAAACATTTTCACAAATGATTATCTTTAATAAATTAATTAATATAATTAATTATTAAAATTAATCACATTAATTAATTATTAAATAACCTTAATTTAATGACCTTCATTAACTATTAACAATTCCTTAATTACTTTTCTTAAGTAATTAACTTAGATTAATCATTATTAATTACAATTTAATAAATCTTTAATAATCCACTAATTAATCCTAATTATTTAATTAATTAAGTTTTAACTATAACTTAATTAATTTTTAATTGCTTGATTAATTAATTTCTAATCATTAATTAATATTCTAATCTTATCTAATAAATAATTCTTAACTACAAATTAATTATTCCTAATTAATTAATGTTAAACCTTAATTAATTAATTTAAACCTTTAATTACTTACTTAATTAACCCAAATCATAAATTAATTAATTAAATTAATTATCCATTTTAATTACCTTTAATAATTCAATGATTCACAAATCATTAAATCCGAATTAACATTAAGATAAAACTTTGTACTTATAAATGGTTAAATTATCATTATCAAAAGCATTTAAAAACAATTTACTTTTAAATTTACTTTCAAATTTCATTTTAAGTTTAAGATTTAAAATGAATACAAATTAACTTTAACAAGGTTTAAAAATAATTCGAAAACCTTTTGAATTACATGTTAAAGAAATATTTGACTTATAAAAGAAATTTAAAACCAAATTCATTTTAAATTCAAACTATATTTAAAATATACTTTAACATTCAAAGTTGTTTAAAACAATTTTAATTTAAAAACTTTTTTTTATTTCAAAGCTGGAATACAGATTTGGATTTGAATCCAGATTAAACTTAGATTTAAAACTTGTTTAAACCTTTACTTTACATTTTAAACTTTATTTTTAAAATTTTCAAAACACTACAGGTTGTAACCTATAACAAAACATTTACTCGAGCCCATCCTTATTTGCTTCAAGCCAAAATCAGAATGCTTCGAGCGAAAACCCTAAATTACTCGAGAAAACTCGAGTACACTAATCCCCTCAAACCAAACTTCATCCGGAAACAATGGAAGTGCACCGTGCACATGCACGGTGGCGCCATCCATCTTCGCTCACCTCCGATGATCTCCTCACATCAACAATCACCCAAACACCACATTACGATCATCAGTTCATTACAACACACTCGAAATCAAATCGAGCTTCAAACCAGGCCTGGAACAAAACCAGGAACACCACATCAAACCTGGAAACTGCCTCGTCCACGATCCTCCGACCACCGTTACTTCTGAAACTCCAGCCAAGTTTTCGTCAATGTCCAAGCTTTCATCACCCAAAATCTCGTTGAACTCGTTCAACTCTAAATGCAGTGGTGATCAAATTACCAAGCCTAGTTAAAACTAGGGTTCTAGACAAGATTCCATCACCGCTACCGCCACAGTGAAATGCATCACCATTAGACATTTTTCCCATCATCTTCGATCACTCCTCCATCAACACTGAACATCCCGACCCCAACGATCAAGTAGATCACCAGAAAACCCCCAATTCCCATATCCAGTTCAACCCTGAACTACTCACTCCTCCTCAAATTAAAAATTATGATTTTAGTCTTAAATGTCATGTTTTAGTTTAGGGATTTGATTTATGACCCTGAATTAATGAATTACTAAATTTGAATTTTGACTTAGCTTAAGTATTTCTGTTCTTATGGTTTCCAGAACCATTCCCGAATTTGTTTTTACTTAGCTAAAATTTTAATCTTTAATTTATGCTAAAACAAACAATTTTTTTTTAATCCTAATTCCAAACAGCAAGTAGGTCAAGAGATAATGATTTTTGAATCAAAATTTTGTGCTTGGAATCACAAAAAAGAGGACATATATATACAACAGCATGCACACTATACATCTATATATATTCACAGTAGATTGCACTTATATATACACATATTTATCACAGAACTAACATGCAACCATAATTCATATTTAAGTTTAGAAAAATGTGATGTTACTCACATGTTTAAGGTGATGAATATAGCATATATTTTTGAAACAGTTTTTGACAGAGAAAACTTGAATTTCCTTTTGCTTTTGAAAACTTTTGAACTTTAAAAATTTGAGTGCTTGCTTGTTGTTTTGCAACTGAAATGCTTTTTCTCCTTGATTTAAAACTACATGCATGCTTCTAGATTTGAAAAGAAAATGCAGGCGTGAACAGATTGTAGAAAATGATGACTACAGGTTTGCTTTAGTTTGAAACTGAACTGCAGGGAAATGATCTACAAGGTATAGTTCTGGTATGAGGCAATATTGGTTACAGATTTGATTTGCATTTTGGTTTGAATATGATTACTGATTTTTGTTTTTCTGAAAATAGTTTCAGCTGAAGTTTTCTTTAGTATAGAAATGAAATGAGAAAAAGAAAAGAAAAATAGAGATGTGTGCTTATATAACTTAATTTATGGTTTGATAAAAATCAAAGGAAAATAAAAACAAAACATGACACTTGTCATACACATTAATTATTTAAATTACACATGTTATAGGAAGCTTAGGATAATAACACATGCCATTTAAGTTAATCAGTATTTGTATTTAAAGGTTAATATAAGATTATGCTTAATTAATTAGTTAATAAGTACATATTTATATGTATAGATAATTTTTAAAAGAAATAAAACAATTATATACATAAATAAAAGTTTATACAAATATTTTAAAACCCAAAACAATTTAAAATCTATACTTTGAATTTCAAAATTTTAAATTCAAATCAAATTCTAAAATTCAATTTGAAATAACAATTCTATTTTTTATTAAAATCTATTAGTAAAAACAATACATTATTAATATTGTTTAAAAATAACTCATTTATCAAATTAAAATAATTCATAAAAGAAATTATCTCTTTATTAATAAATTACTTATTTTATCAAGCTATATTTAAAAATAAAATAAAACAAACTTTTTGTTAATTAATTAATATTTAAACTTAGGCTAAAATCAATTTAAACAATTAAACTTTTTCTTAGGTATTTTAAAACTATACAATTATTTATTTAAATAATCTTTGAAAAGTTTTATATTAAATTAAATCATAATTTCCAAATTGCCAATTATATTTTAGAATTTGAAAACAAGATTTTATTTGTTAAGTTTAAACCAAAGCTTCTCTATTTACAATATATACAAATAAATATATATATTATAAATAGAAATATTTTATTAGCTTTAAAAAGATATAATTTACCAATTAAATATTTATTAAAAGAATATTTTTAAATCAGTTTTAATTTTTAATACAGATTATTAAATTGATATTGCCAAAAATTCCGGGATACCACATTCCTCCCCCTTAAAAGAATTTCGTCCTTGAAATTTAAAAGCAAAGGTAATTTAATAATCTATCTAAGATTTTAATTTTAAACCACACGCATATATTACCAACCATATGCTAACAACCATAGCAACCAATTCACTCAATCAAACAAATCTAACTATCTAGACAAAATCTGGATAGAATTTCCTAGAGTTTCCTAGGTATAAATACCGGAATACTCGCTCTACAGAACCCAAACAATTTATGCTACTAAGCTACAGAGCTCCCACTCATCAAGATCTACAAAACTGAACATGATATCAGACCACACTCATGTCTGATTCAACTACCAGAACTACTGGTTCCACAACCAGAGATAGATCATACACGTACTCCCTCAATACGTGAAATTCACTGAATTCCAATCTTTCAAACTGGCAATTCAATCCCAGTACACCAAAGCACTTATCCTTAAACAGAACACAGAAGAGATCCAAAACTTCAGAGCTAACTTCCCAGTCTTACCAAATCTTATAGCTCCTTCGATCGAAGAAAACTTATCCAAAATCAAATCTTCGACTCAGAAATCCAAATTCCTCTATCTCTTATCCACAAAATTTCAATGATCCTGGGCTGCCTACATTCTTACTGATCAGCTCAACCTCTGCTGATGCCTCTAGAAACATACTAGACTAAAAACAACCTAACAAAATGATCCTCTCAAAATCAACCAAAATCAAGAACACAACTCTACTCCTCAAACAACCGAAGACTGAACTTACTTCTCCTATCCCAAAAAGACAAGACAGATGCACTCCCAAAATGCTTCCGCTGCACAACTTTGATCAGGAGTAGATGAAAATGCTGATGATGAACACGAGCACAAACTGGAATCCATCACAGAAATATGGTTCCACAGATCCGTAAAAGAAAAACTCAGAAGCCCAAGAAATCCTAAGCTGCTTCACCAAACCATCTCTCTAGGAGCCATCCTTCAACTAGCTGAACCACCGGAATCATTTTTGGAATCCTAGCCGATACAAAAACTAAATCTCCAGATGCGGATAAACCTCTGACTTTTATGAAGACATCTGGAAAAATCTCTGGCAACTTCAAGAGAACACTCAAACTATCGCAAGTCGCTTTTGCAATCAACCCAGATCAATTTCCAAAGAAATTGTTCTCTCTTTACTAATCAGAAAAGCTTATGCTTATCTGGCCAATCCATCGAAGAAATGGATCCACTCTGCTGCTTCTGAACTCCACCTCTAAAAACACTGCTCAGCCAGAAGACCTCCTACCAACACTCAGAACACTCCGAGCTGCACTGCTAACACAGATGCCAAAGACTCCTTAATCCAAAGCTCATCGAGAAACTCGGACCTCAAACCAAACAGAAACACCATGCTGAACTTAGTCACATCACAGATGCAGACACACTTCCTTAAACTTGTTCCAAAGAAACTTCTTCGGAAACATCCATAGTCACTGCGTCTCATCATGCAGCTACTACTTCCTAAGGTTGCCAAGATACCGTTACACACTTCTGCTCAACTGACAGATCCAAACTCTACTCATCTAACTTTGCACTTCAAAGATGGACTCCTAACCTTAACAGGTTTCCTTCAGAAATCGATAAAATCCTTACACCACTACAAAGCTCACTCGAGACGGTATTGGGTCTACAGTCTCGACAGATACACATCCAACCTCAACACTCAGACTCTTACCATTGGTAGTCGTGTTACACACACCACTACCTTTCCTACCTCTATAACTTATATTGGAAAACCCGAACATGCAATCCAATCAGAAAGGTAGAAATAATATATATATATATATATATATATATATATATATATATATATCAAAATTACAAATACGCTCTCTCAAGAAAGAAAACACTCCAAAGCCTAGGTGTTTAGTCAACCTAGCGCTCTTATACCACTGTAACGACCTGCCATTCATCCCACAAAATGACGCATCATTAATAAGAAAGAAAGGGATAGAAAAGAAAAAAGATAGAGAAGAAAGAAGAAATAACATCAGAATCTCAATAGCAGAATGAATAAATTATATTAATAACATAAGTAGTACATAGTATATAACCATTATCAGAGTTACACAGATTACACATCACATACTAGACAGTTATAAACACCTGTCTAGTTATTACAACTCAATACAATACAGAGATACCAATCACAGCGGAACACTATAAATATCTACAACGCTGAAGCCTCCTGCTCCGTTTCTCCTCCACAATTTATCAAAGCTAACCTGAATCCCTTTGGCTATTCGTAAAAATTTGAGTACCCAAGAGTTTAAGAAAACAGATATAAACTCCGAGGCAGACATGGGTCTGGTGTGAGTAACAGGTTAAAGTTGCTTAACTTTCAAAAACCTTTGAAAACAAAAGGTATCACGTAAGACTTCCCATACATAAACATGGGTAAGTTTACGCTAACCAAAACATTTGATAGGAAATCCAATGTAATAGGGTCTAGGGTTTTCAAGTAAATATGAAATAGCCGAAATTGTTACATTTATTAAATTCCAGCATACATAAGTTTACAATCAAATCCGAGGGCACTTATTGGAGTTTGGGTTTCCATCAAAGGCAGGGCTACTGGGGTATCGTTCGTCACAGTACGTGGCCTAGACCAACGTACCGAGAATCCATCCTAAATCCCCTGCAACATAAGGCCGGAACCATCCCTAACTGGATAGTCCCGAACAAGACAACCCCGCAGTTGGCGCGCGTTCCAAATTCCCACATAGCCGAATAAAAAGGGACTTCTAGACAAGGGAAAATCTTGTCCTATTGGGTGCTACCCACTTAACCTTGCTGCACCTCCCCTGTTTTAGCCATTCCCGGTTAATGAGGCTTGAGGCTACGATTACCTTTATAGAACACATCTATCTTAGAATGCTCATCGTCCACCTGACGATTTGCTGAAAGCATTCAGTCCATACAAGTTCGTTCCAGGTTCGAACGAAACGAAGGAATTATCTCGTTACACTCATTTGGAATCACCCTCAGAGTTAACGACGATAACCCTTGCCCTCTGAATCTTTATCTTCACTTCAGATTCATAACCTATCGTAATTTGGATCGATGTCGTTTTTGGATTTCCAAATCTGGAAACCCGATCCCCGTCTCATCGAAATCCAAAATGTATCTTTTAGGTCCAAGTTGTCTTAAGTTTAAAACAATTCAATTCATTTATCTATATGCACACAGATAGATAATTCACAATCCCACAATAGATAATCTACATTATCGTCATAAATAGATAATTTCACATTATCATCACAAATAGATAGTTACCATCACACTTCAACCAAACATCCATATCACACAGCATCACATATCCCATATCAGTGATCTTAAACCATTTAAGGCAACCAATATCATTCATCCATACATAAGCAAGGATTAATTAATCACACTATTTCTAATTAATTTAAAATGAATTAAATTAATTACTTCTATCTAATTAATTTAAATTAAATTAAATTAATTACTTCATTCTGTAAATCCTGCTTACTTAACCATTAATTAATTACAAATCAATTAATTAATCATTCTCTAATTATTCATTTCAATTAATCATCCTTGATTAATTATTCTCTAATTACATTTAAGTAATTAACCTTTAATTACTTACAAATTAATTATCCTTAACCATATACAGTAATGAACCTTTAATTACTTTATTAACTAATTAGTTATAATTAATTACAATTAATCCTTAATTAATTACATTAATTAATTACTTCATAATCACTTATTATTGATTAATTAATTTTATTTAATCAATCCTTAATTACTTCATTAATTATATTAATTAATGATCCCTAATTACTTCTTTAATTAACTACTCTATTTAAATTAATTAATTACATTAAGTAATTAATCTTTAAATTAATTATTCATTATTCAATCTTGATTAATTACATTCAGTAATTAACTGCCCTAAATTACTTCATTAAATAAATTAATTACTCCTTAATTAAATACATTTAATAATTACTCTTTAATTATTTATACCTATTAATCACCCTTGATTAGTCTCATTCAGTAATTAAGTATTCTTAATTAATTACATCAATTAATTATCTTCAAATAACATTATTAATCAATTCTTAAATTAATTTCACTAAGTAATAAATTAATTACTTTCTTTAAGTAATTATCCTTCTTTAATAATTACACTTAAGTAATTAAACCCAAGACTACATTCAATCTTCAATTAATTATATCCTGTAATTACCCATCTTAATTACTTCACTAAGTAATTATTCTTCATTAATTACATTAAGTAATTATACTTAACAAATAATCCAGTGATTATCTTAAATTAATTGAACTTAATTAATTGACTTGAACTAATCACATTAAACTTAATTAATTATATTGAGTAATTAATTCCTTAGCTACTTCCATTAAGTAATTACACTTAAACATTTTCACAAATGATTATCTTTAATTAATTAATCTAATTAATTATTAAAATTAATCACATTAATTAATTATTATTTTTTGGCATTGCCAACATTAATTAATTATTAAATAACCTTCAGTTAATGACCTTCATTAACTATTAACAGTTCTATAATTACTTTTCTTAAGTAATTAACTTAGATTAATCATTATTAATTACAATTTAATAAATCTTTAATAATCCATTAATTAATCCTAATTACTTAATTAATTAAGTTTTAACTGTAACTTAATTAATTTTTAATTACTTGATTAATTAATTTCTAACATTAATTAATATTCTAATCTTATCTAATAAATAATCCTTAATTAGAAATTAATTATTCCTATTTAATTAATATTAAACCTTAATTAATTAATTTAAAACTTTAATTACTTATTTAATTAGCCTAAATCATAAATTAATTAATTAAATTAATTATCCATTTTAATTACCTTAATAATTTAATGATTCACAAATCATTAAATCCTAATTAACTTTAAGATAAAATTTTATACTTATAAATGGTTAAATTATCATTATCAAAAGCATTTAAAAACAATTTACTTTTAAATTTACTTTCAAATTTCATTTTAAATTTAAGATTTAAAATGAATACAAATTAACTTTAACGAAGTTTAAAAACAATTCAAAAACCTTTTGAATTACATGTTGAAGAAATATTTGTCTTATAAAAGAAATTTAAAAGAAATTTAAAACCAAATTCATTTTAAATTCAAACCATATTTAAAATATACTTTAACATTCAAAGTTGTCTAAACCAATTTAAATTTAAAAACTTTTCTTTTATTTCAAGTTGGAATACAGTTTTGGATTTGAATCCAGATTAAACTTAGATTTAAAACTTGTTTAAACCTTTACTTTACATTTTAAACTTTATTTTTAAAATTTTCAAAACACTACAGGTTGAAACCTGTAACAAAACATTTACTCGAGCCCATCCTTATTTGCTTCGAGCCAAAATCAGAATGCTTCCAGCAGAAACCCTAAATTACTCGAGAAAACTCGAGTACACAAATCCTCTCAAACCAAACTTCATTCCGAAACAGTGGAAGTGCATCGTGCAAATGCACGGTGGTGTCATCCATCTTAGCTCACCTCCGATGATCTCCTCACATCAACAATCACCCAAACACCACATGACGATCATCAGTCCATTACAACACACTTGAAATCAACTTTGAGCTTCAGACCAGACCTGGAACAAAACCAGGAACACCATATTAAACTTGGAAACTTCCACGTCCACGATCCTCCGACCACCGTTACTTCTGAAACTCCAGCCAAGTCTTCGTCAATGTCCAAGCTTTCATCACCCAAAATCTCGTTGAACTCGTTCAACTCTAAATGTCGTGGTGATCAAATTATCAAGCCTAGTTAAAAGTAGGGGTCCAGACAAGAATCCATCACCGCTGCCGCCACAGTGAAATGCACCACCATTAGACATTTTTCCCATCATTTTTGATCACTCGTCCATCAATATTAAAGATCCCGACCCCAACGATCAAGTAGATCACCAGAAAATCCCCAATTCCCATATCCAGTTCAACCCAGAACTGCTCACTCCTCCTCAAATTAGAAATTATGATTTTAGTCTTAAAAATCATGTTTTAGTTTAGGGATTTGATTTATAACCTATAATTAATGAATTAATGAATTACTAAATTTGAATTTTGACTTAGCTTAAGCATTTCTATTCTTATGGTTTCCAGAGCCATGCCCAAATTTGTTTTTATTTAAATAAATTTTTAAACTTTAATTTATGCTAAAACAAACAAATTTTGTTTTAATCCTAAGTCCGAACAGCAAGTAGGTCGAGAGATAATGATTTTTAAATCAAAATCTTGTGCTTGGAATCATAGAACAGTGAACATATATGTACAACAGCATGCACACTATACATCTATATGTATTCACAGCAGACTGCACTTACATACACACACATATTTTTCACAGAACTAACATGCAACCATAATTCATATTTAAGTTAAAAAAAAGTGATGTTACTCACCTCTTTAAGATGATGAACAGAGCATATTTTTTCGAAACTGCTTTTGATAGAGAAAACTTGAATTGCCCTTTGCTTTTGAAAACTTTTGAACTTTGAAAACTTGAGCGCTTCCTTGTTGTTTCGCAACTGAAATGCTTTTGCTCCTTGATTTAAAACTACATGCATGCTTCCAGATTTGAAAAGAAAATGCAGGCTTGAACAGATTGAAGAAAATGATGACTACGGGTTTGCTTTAGTTTGAAACTGAAATACAGGGAAATGATTTACAGGGTATAGTTTTGGTTTGAGGCAATATTGGTTAGAGATTTGATTTTCATTTTGGTTTGAAGATGATTACTGATTTTGGTTTTTCTGAAAATAGTTTTAGCTAAAGTTTTCTTTAGTTTAGAAATGAAATGAGAAAAGGAAAAAGAAAAATGGAGATGTGTGCTTATATAACTTAATTTATAAAAATCAAAGGAAAAAAAAACATGACACTTGTCATACACATTAATTATTTAAATTACACATGTTATAAGAAGCTTAGGAAAATAACACATGCCATTTAAGTCAATTAGTATTTGTATTTAAAGATTAATATAAGATTATGCTTAATTAATTAGTTAATAAGTACATATTTATATGTATAGATAATTTTTAAAAGAAATAAAACAATTATATTATTAAATAAAAGTTTATACAAATGTTTTAAAATCCAAAACAATTTAAAATCTATACTTTGAATTTCAAAACTTTAAATTCAAATTCAAATCAAATTCTGAAATTCAATTTGAAATAACAATTCTATTTTTATTAAAATCTATTAGTGAAAACAATACATTATTAATATTGTTTAAAAATAACTCATTTATCAAACAAATAATAATTTATAAAAGAAATTATCTCTTTATTAATAAATTACTTATTTTATTAAGCTATATTTAAAAAGAAAATAAAAAAAACCTTTTTGTTAATTAATTAAAATTTGAACTTAAGCTAAAATCAATTTAAACAATTAAAATTTTTCGTAAGTATTTTAAAACTATACAATTATTTATTTAAATAACCTTTGAAAAGTTTTATATTAAATTAAATCATAATTTCTAAATTGCCAATTATATTTTAGAATTTGAAAACAAGATATTATTTGTTAAGTTTAATCCGAAGCTTTTCTATTTACAATATATACAAATAAATATATACAAATAAATATATACATTATAAATAGAAAATATTTTATTAGCTTTAAAAAGATATAATTTACCAATTAAATATTTATTAAAAGAAGATTTTTAAATCAATTTTAATTTTTAATACAAATTATTAAATTGATATTGCCAGAAGTTTCGGGATATCACAGAGGTAGACAAAGCAAAAATTGTTGTAATTGCAAATCTACCCATTCCCAAATTTGTTAAGGATATTCAATCATTTCTAGGACAAGCTAGCTTTTACCGACACTTTGAGAAAGACTTTAGCAAAATCGCTCGTCCATTGACAACTCTTCTTGGAAAATATGTTACTTTCAATTTTAACGCTGATTGTATCTCTTCATTCGAACGTTTCAAAAATGAACTCATTTCTGCTCCAATCGTTTGTGCAACCAATTGAGATATACCTTTCAAAATAATGTATAATGCTTCTAACTTTGCGATTTTTGCTACTTTAGGATTACGCATTAACAAAATCCTTCATGTCATTTACTACGCAAGTATGACTTTGAACAATGCTCAACTCAACTACACAACAACTAAAAAAGAGCTTCTAGCTGTCATTTTTGCTCTCGAAAAAATCCGACAATACTTGATAGGTTCACACATTAACGTGTACACGGACCATTCTACGCTTAGATATCTATTTGCCAAAAAAGATGCTAAATCCCATTTGATTCGTTGGATCCTTTTACTTTAATAATTTGACCTTACAATCAAAGAAAAAAAGGATCCGATAATGTCATAGCCGATTATTATCTCGTCTTTCGAATGCACCATCTTCTTTGCCAATCAATGAAAACTTACCCGATGAAAATTTTCTTTCAATTTCTACCGATCCATGGTACATTGATATAGTGAACTACTTAGCCACTAAAGAAACTCCCTCATCTTGGTCCAAAAAGGACAAATGCAAATTCATGTCCCAAGTGAAATATTTCTATTGGAACGATCCATATTTGTTCAAATATTGTCCCAAAAATCATCCAACGTTGCATTTCGAATAATGAGATCAGGAATGTCCTTTCGTTTTTCCACGATCAAGCGTGCGGTGGACATTTCGGTCCTTGAAAAACTATAGAAAATGTGTTTCAGTGTTGTTTCTATTGGCCTTCTCTTTTCAAAGGCTCGTTTGAATTTTGTAAAACTTACGATCGATGTTAAATGCTTGGAGAATTTCTCGATGAGATATGATGCATCTAAACCCCATTCTTATGATCGAAATCTTTAATGTTTATGGAATCTACTTTCTAGGACCTTTTCCCAATTCTTTTGTAAACTTGTATATCCTTTTCGCTGTCGGTTATGTCTCAAAATAGATCGAAGCCATTCCTTGCAAAATCAACGACCAGAGAATTGTTGTGAAATTTCTCAAAGAAAACATATTTTCGAGGTTCGGCACACCTCGCACAATAATCAGTGATAATGGAACCCATTTTTGCAATCGATCTTTTGAAACATTAAAGAAGAAATACTCGATAACCCACAAGTTAACCGCTCCATATCGTCCTCAAACTTGTGGGAAAGTTGAAGTTTCAAATCGTCAATTAAAAAAATCATGGAGAAAAGTGTCAATAAAAATCGGTCTCAGAAATTGACCGACGCCTTTAGGCTTACTGTACTTCTTTTAAAACTAACCTTGGGATGTCCTAGTTTCATTTAGTTTATGGTAAAGCTTACCATTAACCTGTTGAAATCGAACATAAAGCATTGTGGGCATTAAAGAACTTAAATTTCGATCTTGATAAAGCTGGCGAAAATAGAAAACTACAACTCAATGAACTAAAAGAACTTAGGAACGACGCGTATGAAAACGAGAAAATTTACAAAGAAAGTACAAAAGTTTTTCATAACAAATCAATCCTATGGAAAGCATTATTGCCTAACTAGAAAGTTCTTTTACAGGACTCGAGACTTCATTTACTCCCTGGTAAACTTAAATCGTGATGGGCCAGACCATTTTTGGTACAAACTATTTTTCCACATGGTGCCGTGGTGTAACATCCCGATATTTCATGCCATTCGCATCCACACATGCGAGATTTGAATTGCTAAAAATATTAGATTGTTAATTTATGTTTGAATAAACTCATCATATAGAGTAAATAAATCAATCACAGAATCACAAACACAGAGTGCTATAACAATAAGCAGCGGAGATAGATGAATAATAGTTGATGAAGCTACTATATAAACAACAGAGTATGAAACAAAATATAGCAGAAATATTGATACATAGAAGTCTTAAATACGTAAGCAATGGCGAGTCTAAACATAACATCTAGAATATTCGAAATAACTAAAAGCTGGATAGATAGATGGATCTCCAAGCGAAGCTCCAAACTCCAAAGGTGAGTCGCAAATGTTGTGAGACTCAGTCTGACCCGAGCATAAAGAAAAACACTCAAGTCAGGATTAACATTCTTATATCAATAAATTCAACTCGAGTGAAATATCAACTGAAATACAAGTACCATAAAGGATGTTTAGGATACCCATCCTCTAAGGGTCCATGGAACTATTTATTACGTAGTAATATACGTTATTATAATAATGTCTATAGTAAAGCAAACTATTAAAATAGCGTTAAGGCGTTACCCATATCCCCTTTAACACATTTTATAATGTCGTAGTCTATACAGTCCTATAAACTCCACCAAACCAGTGGGCTATCAAAGAGCACTCCATAGGTACGACACAAAACAAACTTGTAGTGGGCCCGATAAGGTAGGTGATAAGGCACAACTAAGCAATGCCAGGGTAGATAGACCAATTACACTTCCAGGCTGATGGTAACACATATCCGCAGCTATCGCCCATCTCGTCCAATACTCCCATAAATCTGAGGGTGCACCCAATCAATCACAAAGATATAGAATGGTATCGAAGAAGTGTGACCGATCGGAGGAGCTACCTCACTTGGCCCATCAATTGCTCCTATTTTAGCCACCTTAAGCTAACTCATGTGAGTTGGATCCACGTAAATACCTCATATAGGACCGTCGCCATCCATCCTACTTCATTATGGAATCTCCGCCGCGTGCATGGTTGTTAAAGTTGTTTTAGGTATAGGCAGAGAGTATGTCAATAACCGATTCCGGTCTCTTTAACAACCAAACGTCATTATAACACCATGTTCATTTTATTTCAAATAGTTTATAATTCATATCAAAATATCATATCATTTCAAAACCATATCAATTCGAGATCATTACTTGTGACGCCCCACCTCTATACCCACGTTAGACAAGAACACTACGGAGTAATGCTGTCGACTAGCACGGAGAATAAGGCTGTTGAGGAGCGACCATCTGTATAATTGCTTTGTGCGAGCATCGATATGTCAGATAGTATAACATGCATTTCTTATCAAGAGGGAAATCCGACATACCGACACAAACTCAAAGCTACTACACAGTGGCTATAATATCTTCAGAAACAAATATAGAAATAAACATAACATAAATCAGTCACAGACAATTCATATCACAAAGGCGGAAATAGATATGAATATTACACATGAAAGTGTTATCAGAGTAGTGGTCAAAAAGATCCACTATAATACAAAAGAGTAGCAACACGTGCTATACAAAAGAATACAACTATGAGTCTATATCTCAAGTGTATACAACAAAATAAACTACTAATCTAAGTAGTTTGCCAAAAGATCATATGATAACCCCAGAAGAGAAGTCAAGCAGAAGCACCTGTAATAACTCAGTCTGACCCGAGTATTATTTATAAGAAGAAAATAATAAACGGATCAGTCTAGCTATAAATATCAGAAGAAATGATATAGAGTAAGAGATACGACTAAACGTATAATAATCACAACGCAAAGCTGTGATATATAAGTAATTGAAAATCAACAAGAGATTAATCAATATCACAATAACCTACTCAAGGATCAAAAGGAATGTCATACTCCTAATTTCATTCACCAAGACACAATAATTGATAAATCAAATCAATAGAAATCACGAAAATAGGTGAAGCATAAATTCCAGAATTCAACACACGAAATCCAGAAATCACAAGAAAAGGATGGCCAATCCATAAAAATGAGCCAGAGCTCCTCCTGACAGGGTATAGTCCCCCATTGCGGACATTGAGCCGAAGCTCCTCCTGGTGAACCGAAGTTCCTCCTGACAGGGTATAGTCCCCCATTGCGGACATTGAGCCGAAGCTCCTCCTGGTGAATCAAAACTCCTCCTGACAGGGTATAGTCCCCCATTGCGGACATTGAGCCGAAGCTCCTCCTGGTGAACCGAAGTTCCTCATGATAGGGTATAGTCCCCCATTGCGGACATTGAGCCGAAGCTCCTCCTGGTGAACCGAAGTTCCTCCTGACAGGGTATAGTCCCCCATTGCGGACATTGAGCCGAAGCTCCTCCTGGTGAATCAAAACTCTTCCTGACAGGGTATAGTCCCCCATTGCGGACATTGAGCCGAAGCTCCTCCTGGTGAACCGAAGTTCAATAAAACGATGTACAGTCCTTCATGTGGACAAAGAGACATCGCACATTGCTAGTCTAAACCATAAATGATCGTCATGATCAAAGAGAAGTGTCAATTACAGTAAGCTAGTAAATATATGAGCTTAGCTTCATGTCCCATAACCACTAGCTTAACTTAAATATTTACGAACAAATTGTAGATCTCCACTAGAAAATTGTCACAAGAGATTCAATCGAACAAGTCCAAGAATTAACCGACGAAGTAAACGCAAGCGTTTCATACCACTCGTTTTACTAAGTCGTTTAATTAGATTTCTCATACGAGTGAGGTAAAGGTTTGTATATACTAGTAGATTGAAAATCGGTTTGAGAAAACGAGCTTTGTAATAAAATAGTGTTGAAATCATTTGAAGAAAGTGTTTTGATATTTACTACTAGTATAGAAAACCTTTATATTTTTAAAGTGACAAATCACAAAGAAGATTGTAGGAACAACCAATCACTAAGATTCACATTCGAAAATGTGAATAAAATCCAAAGAAATCGATACCGAATCCATCGAAATGGATATTCAAAAATCCCTAAAAGGGAGTCATCAAAGTCATAACAAATGATAACAACACATAGGAAACAACACGAATCGATTAAAGTTGGAAATTCAAACAACTAGGCGAAATAGGCAAAAATGCTCCAGGTCGGTCGGCCGGCTACAGAGCTCGGTCGACCGGACCAAAAAATAGAAATGCTCGGGGTAGCAGGTCGGTCGACCGGACCCTGTGTTCGGTCGGCCGGACCTGTAACCTGCACTTCCAACAGAGGCTGGGAAGTGCCTGGGTAACAGGTCGGTCGACCGGACCCTGAGGTCGGTCGGCCGAACCTGTAGTCAGCACCCCCCATGCCCAACTAATGAATGCCAATCTCTTCCAAATTTCTATCGGACGAGCAACGGCACTAAGGGTTTACGCCAATCGACTACCCGGCCATAGAAGCTCCTCGGTTCATCACCAAAACATGATCAAAATATCAAAACTATGATTTTTAAAGAATTGAACCCAAAACATTAAAAATTGGAATATTCACCAAATCAATCCAAACCAAAAGCAAATACACACGAATAAGTGTTAGGAATTCATACCTAACAATCGAAGATAAATATAAGTATAGATGTGAGATAAAAATCTCACCTTTGAACCCAAACAATTGAAGAAGAAGCTTGAAAGCAAAAGAGAATCAACCACTCTTCAAACCCAACTCAAGAAGCTTGATTCTAAGCTAAAAAGAGAAACATTTTCCAAAGTTAGGTTTAGGAAATTTCTGAAATCAAAGAGAGAATGAGTTGGAGAAGAAGAAGGAGATGCTTACCAATGGGTTCTCATAGATTTTGGAGCAAGAACTTGGATTTTGCTATGGAACTAGGGCTTGGAGTTTTAATTTCCACTCTTCTCCACCATTATTATAAAAGCTTGAGTATTAGGAAATGAAGAATGAAGTAATGAAGAGGAGAGGGGGTTGGGACTGAATACATAAGTGGGGTTAATGGGCTCAGCCCAAACCAAAGCCCTAAGTGAAAAAGGTCAAAATTCGACTTACTCCAAACATATCGAAGCTTATACTCAAAAAGGTCGCAAACGTCATTTTGAACTCAATGGGGGTGGTCTCGAGTCCCAATTCGACTGTTTGCAAACAGTAGCTTTTCGGACCAAAATCCGACGAACGATAGAATATTTAAATAAAATATTTAAATATAAAATCGATAAATATGCGGGTTGTTACAGACTCCCCTCCTTAAAGAAATTGCGTCCTCGCAATACTTAAGAAGAAAATAAGAAGTAACAACCATAGAAGCATATCAACACAAAAGAAAATTGAAATAAGAAGTTCACCATAAAGAGCACGAAAGAGTAAGCCTGAACGGGATCGCTCAATGAATTCTCTGGATTCCCAAGAGCAATCCTTAGGATTTGAGAATCATTGAACTATCACAAAAAGAACATCTTTATCCCGAAGGTGCTCAACCTCCGAAGCAATGATGCGAATGGAATGTTGCTCATAAATCAAATCTGGTGAAACTTCAATTTCCACAATATCACCGGGCTCAAGAATGAAAACCGGAATCCCTAAGGCATTTCCGTAGATGAAAGACGTGGGGAACGTCAAGAATAGCAGAAAATTGAGCCGGTGCAACGGCGTAGTACAAAAACGGTACGCCCGAGGAACTAGAATCTCAAATAATTTGGGACATCAGCGTAGTACAAAAACGGTACGCCCAATGAACCAAAGCAAAGACATTGATGTAGTACATATGCTACATTCAATGAATCAAATAGCAAAAACATTGATGTAGTACAAACGGTACATCCAATGAATCAAAAGCATATCATTGATGTAGTGCAAACGGTACATCCAATGATCCAGATAAGACGGAACATCGATGTAGTATAATAACAGTACATCCGATGAACCGAACACCGTAAAAGAACATCGGACACTAGTCCATAAAAGGAATGAGATAAAACTCAATAAAATGAAGTACATCAAAACGTCCGATGAACTTGATAGAAAGATAATTCCATTCAGACAACATCAAAGAATCAACCACTTGTTGCTTACGACAAAGCGCATTGGCAACACGATTTCCCTTCTTGGGAAATAAAGAATATCAAGATCATAAGATGCTAGGAACTCGAGTCAACGTGAAGTTCCTTATGAGAAAATAAATATTCCAAAGATTTATGATTGAGGTAGGGAACAAATTTCTCATCCAAATATGATGATGCCAAATTCCAAAAGCAAAAACAATAGCCGCGAGCACTAGATCATGAGTGGCATACCTAGTCTCGATAAGCTATAATGATTTAGAAGCACAAGTGATAGCACGTTCTCCTTTGCAAGAGAACGGCATACAAACCAATACGACTAGTATCGGTACAAATAGCAAAGTCTTGGTTCCCCTTCAGGAATCACAAGAATAAGAGTATCGAAAAGAAAGAATTTCTTTTAAATAATCTTCTTTCCTGAAAAGTTAAAACTTTCAAATTACATTTATCATTATGTAATAATCTTTCTAGAAAAATTTACTATTTTCAAGTTAATATACTGTGTCTGACTGTCTCATCAAAGCGTTTAGGAAATTCTTATCGATAACGTTGATCAAGCGCATCGATCAAAATTCTTAAAACACTAAATGGGCAATACAATCACAAAATCGTATTCTATAGGATAAGTAAGTTTCTCAAAAACTTCTAAGAATATTCTTTGTTCGTTTTAAGAACAAAAATCCGGTTATACTTCTAAATAAATCTTATGAAAAAGATTTTGCAAAATTTTAAATTGCTATTTTCATCCAAAAATCAATAAATAAAAGAATGGTCTCGTCGAAATATTCATAGGATATTCGATTTATAGAATGGATGAAATAAGCTGGACAAACTGAATGACATAATAATTCATTCATAGGAATCATAACGTGTGCGGAATGCGGTAAGTTGAATGCTAACCACCGCAACTCGTAGCAAATGAAAACCAGTGGTAAGGTCAAGCTGAAAAGACCTTAGCACCACACAAAGATTACTTAGGTGATAAATCCTAAGACAAGCTCAAAAATACCGAAAAATTTATCAAACTGCATGAATGAGAGAAAATAACACTTTCCTTATAAGTGGGCTTAAGGAATAAAATAATGCCATCAAGTTGAAATCAAAATCATAAAGGAAAAATAGAAATCTGCTTAATAGATTGAAAATGTCAAAGATGAATAGTCCACACGGGACAAATAGGATATGCGCTTCACAACGATTAAGCCAATCCTTACAAAAATCAATTCCGAAGCCTAAGTAAAAATATCGGCTCGGAAAGATAAATCACATAAAATAATTTCGACATCAAATAAAAGCGAATTGAGTGTTGCAGATCTACCATCCGGATTCGCAATCCTCAAAGAAGTCAACAAGCCCAAAATATTCAAAGAAGAAGAATCGACAAGTTCTTTTGATATAAAGTAGTGAGCCATATCAATAAGAACTCAAATAGAAAGTTCACGAAATAAAACAATGCCATCAAGGATTGAATGTAAAATACCTTGACTAAGAGAAGAGTTGCTAGGGGCTTGCAGCCTTCCTTCTCTCCTGCTTTGACGCTTGGGACACGAAGAGATATAATGATCCGCACTTTTGCAATAGCGGCAAGAAATAGGCCTTGGACACCTATTTATATAGTGGTCCCTAGAGCCACAATTGTAGCATTCTCCGCGATTAGGGATGGGAGTATTTGCTATAGAAGTCTCTTGCTTCGCCCTCTTATTAGGATTAGGACTTTCAAACCTAATAAAGGGATGCCTCTTCTTGTTGTTGTTGGAGTTCGGTTTGGCACTCCCAACCTCGACATCAATTTCTCTATCGGCCTCTTCAAGACGAAGAGCGATATCAATAAGCTGATCAAATGAAACCTCAAGTTTCAGGAGTAATGGCTTCTTAAGATTCTTATTCAAGCCATAGACAAATCTCTGATTTTTCTTCATCGGGGTATTAATATACTCAATCCCGTATTTAGAAAGAGATTCGAAAGATGCGACATAGTCTGTCACAGAAGATTCACCTTGAACAAGGTCAATAAAACGTCGGGCCAAAGTTACTTTTTCAGCCTCCGGCACAAATTTCGATTCGAATCTTTCCCGGAATTGCTCCCAAGTGAGATCCTCTTCAACGATTTCAGAAATTAGGAGCTCATACCAATCTAACGCTCTTTCTTGGAGCATGCTAGAAGCCACTTGGACTCGACGAAGGTCAATAAGGTTCATGCGAGAAAAGATGCGATCGCATGATTTGAGCCAAGCTTGAATTTCTATAACACTCTCGGATCCCCTGAATGGCCTTCCACCCAAATCGGTATAGTCTCTGCACAAGCGTGCAAAACCAGATCTAGGATGAGTAGGCTCTAGATTGGGACCGGCTGCTTGAGCGTTCTTAACAAGATCTAAAAGCTGCTGGGCAGACATAAAAACTCCATCTTGGGGAGTAGCACTAGATTGACCGGCGCTGGGACGACCAGGTCTAACCATTTTTCTTCTTTAAGAAAGAAAGAAAGAAGAGGAAAAAGTTATTCTCAAAATAAATTTCAATCAAACTTGATTGATAAAAAAAGGAATCATAAAGAAAATAGGATGAATCGGTACGAAGACCCGAATTAAATCCTAAAGCACGACTCCTAAGATGGACCTAGGACGATGATCCTTGTTAAATTATTCTACATTGTTCCGAAGTTTGGCTTTGATACCAAGCTGTGACGCCCCACCTCTATACCCACGCTAGACAAGAACACTACGGAGTAATGCTGTCGACTAGCACGGAGAATAAGGCTGTTGAGGAGCGACCATCTGTATAATTGCTTTGTGCGAGCATCGATATGTCAGATAGTATAACATGCATTTCTTATCAAGAGGGAAATCTGACATAACGACACAAACTCAAAGCTACTACACAGTGGCTATAATATCTTCAGAAACAAATATAGAAATAAACATAACATAAATCAGTCACAGACAATTCATATCACAAAGGCGGAAATAGATATGAATATTACACATGAAAGTGTTATCAAAGTAGTGGTCAAAAAGATCCACTATAATACAAAAGAGTAGCAACACGTGCTACACAAAAGAATACAACTATGAGTCTATATCTCAAGTGTATACAACAAAATAAACTACTAATCTAAGTAGTTTGCCAAAAGATCATATGATAACCCCAGAAGAGAAGTCAAGCAGAAGCACCTGTAATAACTCAGTCTGACCCGAGTATTATTTATAAGAAGAAAATAATAAACGGATCAGTCTAGCTATAAATATCAGAAGAAATAATATAGAATAAGAGATACGACTAAACGTATAATAATCACAACGTAAAGCTGTGATATATAAGTAATTGAAAATCAACAAGAGATTAATCAATATCACAATAACCTACTCAAGGATCAAAAGGAATGTCATATTCCTAATTTCATTCACCAAGCCACAATAATTGATAAATCAAATCAATAGAAATCACGAAAATAGGTGAAGCATAAATTCCAGAATTCAACACACGAAATCCAAAAATCACAAGAAAAGGATGGCCAATCCATAAAAATGAGCCAGAGCTCCTCCTTACAGGGTATAGTCCCCCATTGCGGACATTGAGCCGAAGCTCCTCCTAGTGAACCGAAGTTCCTCCTGACAGGGTATAGTCCCCCATTGCGGACATTGAGCCGAAGCTCCTCCTGGTGAATCAAAACTCCTCCTGACAGGGTATAGTCCCCCATTGCGGACATTGAGCCGAAGCTCCTCCTGGTGAACCGAAGTTCCTCATGAAAGGGTATAGTCCCCCATTGCGGACATTGAGCCGAAGCTCCTCCTGGTGAACCGAAGTTCCTCCTGACAGGGTATAGTCCCCCATTGTGGACATTGAGCCGAAGCTCCTCTTGGTGAATCAAAACTCTTCCTGACAGGGTATAGTCCCCCATTGCGGACATTGAGCCGAAGCTCCTCCTGGTGAACCGAAGTTCAATAAAACGACGTACAGTCCTTCATGTGGACAAAGAGACATCGCACATTGCTAGTCTAAACCATAAATGATCGTCATGATCAAAGAGAAGTGTCAATTACAGTAAGCTAGTAAATATATGAGCTTAGCTTCATGTCCCATAACCACTAGCTTAACTTAAATATTTACGAACAAATTGTAGATCTCCACTAGAAAATTGTCACAAGAGATTCAATCGAACAAGTCCAAGAATTAACCGACGAAGTAAACGCAAGCGTTTCATACCACTCGTTTTACTAAGTCGTTTAATTAGATTTCTCATACGAGTGAGGTAAAGGTTTGTATATACTAGTAGATTGGAAATCGGTTTGAGAAAACGAGCTTTGTAATAAAATAGTGTTGAAATCATTTGAAGAAAGAGTTTTGATATTTACTACTAGTATAGAAAACCTTTATATTTTTAAAGTGACAAATCACAAAGAAGATTGTAGGAACAACCAATCACTAAGATTCACATTC
Source organism: Allium cepa (assembly GCA_030765085.1). Taxonomy (NCBI): domain Eukaryota; kingdom Viridiplantae; phylum Streptophyta; class Magnoliopsida; order Asparagales; family Amaryllidaceae; genus Allium; species Allium cepa. The sequence goes on from CM060929.1 coordinate 1,046,346,650, forward strand.
GAAAATGTGAATAAAATCCAAAGAAATCGATACCGAATCCATCGAAATGGATATTCAAAAATCCCTAAAAGGGAGTCATCAAAGTCATAACAAATGATAACAACACATAGGAAACAACACGAATCGATTAAAGTTGGAAATTCAAACAACTAGGCGAAATAGGCAAAAATGCTCCAGGTCGGTCGGCCGGCTACAGAGCTCGGTCGACCGGACCAAAAAATAGAAATGCTCGGGGTAGCAGGTCGGTCGACCGGACCCTGTGTTCGGTCGGCCGGACCTGTAACCTGCACTTCCAACAGAGGCTGGGAAGTGCCTGGGTAACAGGTCGGTCGAACGGACCCTGAGGTCGGTCGGCCGAACCTGTAGTCAGCACCCCCCATGCCCAACTAATGAATGCCAATCTCTTCCAAATTTCTATCGGACGAGCAACGATACTAAGGGTTTACGCCAATCGACTACCCGGCCATAGAAGCTCCTCGGTTCATCACCAAAACATGATCAAAACATCAAAACTATGATTTTTAAAGAATTGAACCCAAAACATTAAAAATTGGAATATTCACCAAATCAATCCAAACCAAAAGCAAATACACACGAATAAGTGTTAGGAATTCATACCTAACAATCGAAGATAAATATAAGCATAGATGTGTGATAAAAATCTCACCTTTGAACCCAAACAATTGAAGAAGAAGCTTGAAAGCAAAAGAGAATCAACCACTCTTCAAACCCAACTCAAGAAGCTTGATTCTAAGCTAAAAAGAGAAACATTTTCCAAAGTTAGGTTTAGGAAATTTCTGAAATCAAAGAGAGAATGAGTTGGAGAAGAAGAAGGAGATGCTTACCAATGGGTTCTCATAGATTTTGGAGCAAGAACTTGGATTTTGCTATGGAACTAGGGCTTGGAGTTTTAATTTCCACTCTTCTCCACCATTATTATAAAAGCTTGAGTATTAGGAAATGAAGAATGAAGTAATGAAGAGGAGAGGGGTTGGGACTGAATACATAAGTGGGGTTAATGGGCTCAGCCCAAACCAAAGCCCTAAGTGAAAAAGGTCAAAATTCGACTTACTCCAAACATATCGAAGCTTATACTCAAAAAGTCGCAAACGTCATTTTGAACTCAATGGGGGTGGTCTCGAGTCCCAATTCGACTGTTTGCAAAAAGTAGCTTTTCGGACCAAAATCCGACGAACGATAGAATATTTAAATAAAATATTTAAATATAAAATCGATAAATATGCGGGTTGTTACATTACTCCCCTTTAAAATAATATTCATTTTGAAAATCATAACACTTTCCAAATTTATAACACTTCTTATTTTGTAACACTTTGGAAATCATAACTTCGAAATCATAATACTTTAAAATCATAATACTTTGAAATTTTAGTACTTTGGAAATCATAATACTTCCCACTTAAATAGTTTAGATATTAAAAATAGTATGTATAATAAAAATACTTATAGTTTAAAATAGTTTACATATTAAAATACTTTGTATATTAAAATATTTATAAATTAAAATAGTTTATATTAAAATAATTTTAAAATAGTTTTATGTTAAAATAGTGTGTGTGTGCGCGTCTATATATATTAAAATAATGTATATATATTAAAAAAGTTTTAGTATATATTAAAAATAGTTTCCTCAAATTTCAAACATCGATCCAAATCAACTTGAATTCTAAAATTCAATTTAATTAAATCTTAATTCACGAAATTTCAATGTAATTCAACATCTCAATAACCGTTAACTTATATCGGTTTCAAATATGGATTTGAACTACAAATCAAAGCATTCCTATTTCAACAGGTTTCACAGTTTAAATATTCAAACCTTTACAATAACTCAATTTTAATAAATTTTATTTATATTTCAAAATTAACTATATCATTGAAATGTGTACCTAATAAATTCAATGATATTTAAATAAAATCTAATTACAATTTAAATAGAACAAAATATCCCATTTTGATTTTTTAAAATTGAAAATATTCATTTAATCATCTTAAATAAAAAATAAAGTTATAAATCATATCTTCAAAATCTCAGATTCAATAAATTTCAAATCGATTTTATTTGGGTATAATTCTTAAATAATTACAATTTCTAATCTATTTCAAATTTATCTTTTCAACCCTTAATTTATTAAAATTATATAAACTACTTTTAAAATATAATTTTAAATAAATACTTAAAACATATTATATACTAATTAAATTAAACTTTATTAAATTAAAGCTTATTATTAAATTTATTTTTATATTATATACACTTTAATATATTTAAAAAAAAATTTATGTAAAATTTTAAATCTTATTATTTCAAAACTAACTTATAAATTAGAATTTTTCAAACATATAAATTTAAAAATCAAAATTTTAGACATATATAAAAATAACATTTATATATTATATTTTAAAATCAGTATTTACAAAACCATATATTTCATTCAAAAATTTGGAAATCATTTTCAAAATATAGACCAACGGTGTCCATAAATAATTTTCTACCTTATGGTCAAGTGATATGGATATTTATCATTTCAATCCACAATTTAAATATCTACGGGTATATATCATTTCAACCCGCAATACCAAATTCGAAGCCAATGAAATTGCTTGGGTTTATCATTTCAACGCCATAATGATTTTCTCCTATTCTACAAGATCGTTCGGGTATGTATCATCATAGGGAATTTTATACTAACAGGGAACTTGCAGAGTGAGAACAAATATGATAACAATATAACATATTAACAACAGGCATATATCATCAGGGATAAATTAAATAAAATATAAATAAGAGGACATGGTGTCATATCTTACATGTGAACAGATACATATAATGGCATATCATATATAACAATTATCTAATTAACAATTCAATTTAGCAGCATATTTCAATTGTCATTTCAAATGAAATCAAATCTAATAAATATAATAATGTTAATCATGAGTGATTTCTCACCTTTCAAGGCTAGAGAACAACGAGAATTGAAAGCGAATAAACATAGACAAGCATATAGATCGAAAAAGCATGACCGTGACAAGGTTGGAACTGCTGTTGTAAATCTAAACAACAGCGAAAACGAAGCAAATTAATAGCTAGAGATTGATGGAAAAAAACATAAATTAAGATTTCTATAACATATCATATATAAGGAATTATTACAAAATTTATAACATAAATTCAAATAGATATTTAAGCATATTATTTGTAAAAAATTGTTACAAACTCAAATTTTAAAAATAAAAATATAAATATAAATAAACACCATTCATTCCAAATGCTATATATATATATATAAAAACTTCTTTACATGCAATATATATAAACAAGATAACTTACTTATATATATGGGCCGCATTACATTTAACATATTGTATAAATACTTTAAACAAAATTTTAAATTGAAATATAGGTACTTTGATATACAAACAAGTATACACTTACATAACATAACACCATATATATATATATATACTGTACTATAATATAATGTTATACATATATATACCACTCAATAGACAGGCGGGTGACTGATGCATGGAGGAAGGTCGGTCAGTGCGGAGGGGATCTGGGTGTCACGTGAGGCTGCGGCAATATGATAGTCGGTGGTGGAAGTGGAAGACCAAGTGGAAGTGGGCGAGGCGTGGGGTCAGGTTAAGACAGTAGTATGATGAAATTGGAATGAACTGGTGGTTTCAAAATAAATGCCAATATTTTTTTATACTAAAATAGGAGGCTACTGTCACGGCCATAGGGAGGCATGGATTGCTAGGAAAAGTGGCCAGAGATTGTTGGTGGAGTGGGAGGAGAGTACGATGGTGGTGAGAGAGAGGAAAGGCGGATGAAGGTGTTGATGAGTTTAGCAGGCTCGGCTAAACATTGGAAGTAATATGGACGTGCAGGCTACAAGCTATTAGAACTATATATGCTTTATTTATCAAATATAGTATTTTATCTTTTCAGAAGAATAAAAATCAAGGAGGAGAAGCAAATAAAAGTGAATAAATGAACTAATATATGGGATGGGGAATAGAAAAGCCAGTGTGTTGAATCCAAGGAATATTTATGGTCAGAGACTATTGGTTTACCAAAGACAACGAAAGGGCATAAAACACTAAATGACCAAAACGTGTACCGATATGGTTAACCATTTTTACATATTTTTCCATGTACCATACCCCAAAATATAGAAATGAATATACCGCAGAGATCAGTCCAATATGACGAACAGAATAGTACACGAATATCACGTAACATCCAGGTATTTCATGCCATTCGCATCTGCATACATCGGAATTGAATTGCTCAAAATATTAGATTTTTAATTTATATTTGGCAAAACTCAGTATATACAGTAAATAAATTAATCGCAGGATCACAGACACAGAGTAATATAACAATAAACAGCGGAAACAAAAGAATAGTGGTTCATGAAACTATTTTATACATAACAGAGTTAAAACAAGATACAACAGAAGTCTCGAATACATGGAAGTCTAAATATAATAGTCAAATGAAAAAAATCCGAATATCTCACTGGAGTCAACTAAATAACTAAAAGCTGAATAGATTTAGATGGATCTCCAAGTGAAGCTCCAACTCCAAAGGCGAGTCTCACATGCTGTGACACTCAGTCTGACCAAAACATATAGCAAAACACAAAACACTTGAGTTAGGATTAACATTCTTACATCAATAAATCCAACTCAAGTGAAATATCAACTGAAATACAAGTAACTTAAAGGATGTTTGGGATACCCATCCTCTAAGGATCCCTGGAACTATCTGCTATGTAGTATAATACGCTATTATAATACATCTATAATAAAGTAAACTATTAAACAGCGTTAAGGCGTTACCCATATCCCCTATAACACATTTTATAGTGCCATTAGTCTAAACAGTACCGTAATATACGACACAAATCAAATTGATAGTGGTCTCGATATGATAGGCGACACAGCACAACTAGGCAATGCCAGGGTAGATATACCAATTACACTTTTGGGCTGTAGGTAACGCAAAGCCGCAGCAATAGCCCAACTCAAGCCACACTCCCAAATCAAGTGCGCACGAAATCAATCACAAAGCAATAGAACGACAATCGAAGAAGTGTGTCCGATCGAAGGAGCTACCTCACTTGGCCCGTCAATTGCTCCCGTTTCAGCCACCTTAAGCTAACTCACAGGAGTTAGGTCCACATATAAACCTCAAATAGAACGTCACCAACCACCTACTTCATTCTAGAATCTGCACCGTATACACAGTTGTTAAAGTGGTTTTCAGTATTGGCAGAGAGTATGACAATAACCGATCCCAGTCTCTTTAACAACCAATCGTTGTTATAACACCGTGGTCATTTCAAAATATCATACTTCAAAACCAAATCAATGCGATATCATTTTTCACTTAAAATAATTTTTATTTCCAAATCATAACACATTTTGAAATTATATTTCTTTCAAATTTAAAACACTTTGAAATTATACCACTTGGAAAATATAATACTTTGAAATCATAACACTTTGAAAATCATAGCACTTTGAAATCCATAACACTTTCCTCTTAAATAGTTAAACATTAATAATAGTATATATATGTAGTAAAATAGTTATAAATAAAATAGTTAATATAATAAAATAATTTGTATATAAAATAGTTTGAAATTAAATAGTTTATATTAATTAAAATAGTTACTAAAATAAAATGGTTTATATAAATTAAAATAGTTAATAAAATAAAATAATACATATATATAAATAAAATAGTTTATATTAAAATAGTTTATATATATATATTAAAAATAATTAGTATATTAATAATAGCTTTATATTAAAATAATTTATAAAGTAAAATATTATGTATATTTATTTAAAATACTTTATATAACAAATAGTTTCCTCAAAGTTCACAAATCGATTCAAATCAATTCAAATTAAAAAAAAATCAATTCAATTCATTCTCAATTCATTAATTTCAATTCAATTCAGTATCTTAATAAGCCACTTTAAATTATATCGATTCCAAATACAGATTTGAACCGCCAAATATACCATTTCAATTTCAATATATTTCAAAGATTAAATATTCAACATTTTCAAAACTAAATTTAATAATTTCATTTATATCTCAATTTAAGTTCATTATTATTTAGTTTTTGAAATATTCACTTAATAAAATCCAACATCATTTAAATAAGCCTTAAATTTCAATTTAAACTAAATATTTTCTTCAATTTATCTAAACTTGAAATATTCATTTAATCACTTTAAATCAAAAATTAAGTTATAAAACCATATCTTAAAATCTCAAATTCAATAAGTTTCAAATTGATTTTATTAAATAATTCTTAAAAGGATACTATTTCGAAATCAACTTAAATTTATCTTCCCAACCTTAGTTTATTATAAAATCTATTTTTTCTAAAATATAAATTTAAATAAATACTTAAATATATTATATATTAATTAAATCAATCCTTATCAAAACTATGGAAATCATTTCAATATATATATATATATATATATATATATATATATATATATATATACACAAACATACATAGACCAACGGTGTTTGTATAAAATTTTCTATCCTATGGTCAAGTGATACAGATATCTATCATTTCAATTGGCAATTTAAATATATACGGGTATATATCTTTTCAACATGCAATCCGAAATTCAATGTCAACGAAAATCGCTTGGGTTTATCATTTCAACCCATAACGATTTTCTCCTATTTTACATGATCGTTCGTGTATGTTTCATTTCAACCCATAGGGAATTCTATACTAACATGGAACTTGCAGAGTGAGAACATATATGATAATAATATAATAGGCATATATCATCAATATAAATAACCGATAATGGTGTCAGATATCGCAAGTGAACAGATACAGATAATAGCATATATATAGCAACTAAATAACTAACAGCAGCATATTTCAATTGTCGTTCCAATTGAAATCAAATTTAATAAATATAAGAATGTTAATCGTGAGTGATTGCTCACCTTTCGAGGCTAGATAGATTTGACAAAGAAATGAGCTACAAATCCAAGCACGAATTTCGAAGCAAAGCACGATAGACACGGGTTCGACGAACAAAGCGAAGCTAGAAATTTGAAATGGACAAAATCAAATCAAAACTGGATTAAAGAAGATCAATGGTATAAGTTAACAAACATATATATATATATATATATATATATAACTATGTATAAAAAAATCATATGTTAAATTCTCAAACACATATGATATATATATATATATATCCGTTGTTTCAAATTAAAACACATATATTAAACTCAACACATATACATCATATAATTTGGGATAACTACTTATATATATTCTATAAACAACTAAACTGACAAGCATGCAATTTAAACTAACAGCACAAAAACATTTATATCAAAAATCAATATAACTAATATAAATATAATATACAGGCATCATATGACTGGAAAGAGCATACAACTCAACATATATGTTATTCAAAACAAAGTGGGTTCACTTTAGAAAACATAAGCTGAAAGGAGCTAAACAAATTATATCTCCGTGGCATATATGTATACATATTAGTTGTTATAAAATATAATTAAAAATGTCAATATTTAAATCTTACTATATAAAAGAGTAAAACAGAACCAGATCAAGTACACTTATAACTTATATACATAATAATAGATTATATTCAAACATGCCTAACTTTATATATATAACATTTTATATCCAATCTTATATGAACAACATATATAATAATAAATACTTTCATACTTACAATTAAATAACATAGTATAACCATATAATATGTATGCTAACATATATACTTTACAGTAAACTTAACGAATCAGAACATTATATATATAAGTACAGCCTACATACAATAATTTAAAAACAATAAATAACGGAAGAGTTATTGTTAACATACTTTATTAACTGTATGTATAAACAACATGTTATAAATCAAATAACTTATATTATATATTAAACAAATAATTTTTATGAACTTTTATAACTTTATAAACTTATAACTGTATAAACCAAAATCACAGATTTACATATATATATGAACTGTATAATTAATATATGTAGTAAATATATATACTCTTGTATAACAGACCTAATATATATATATATATATATATATATATTACATGCATAACACTATGTATGTAAACTATTAAAATTATATATATACACAGTACCCTTTTGCAAAGAAGAGGTGAAGGAGACAGGAAGGCTGTGGCGGCTATGGAGATGAAGGGAGGCGGCATGGCAACTAGAAGAAGGGAGGCGAGGTCGGGTAGGCGTGATACGGTGGCTTTGGCCACGGAGTTGGGCTTGGGTTCCACCATGCTGGCATGGGATTGGATGCGGGATGGAGCAGAGGCAGAAGAATGGACAGAGATGGGCTGTGCAAAAATGAAGAATGGAGATGAACAGACACACGTATGATAACGTATATATTAACAAATATTTTCAAAATGAGCCGAGTAGAGAAAACGAATGATCAAATTATGTTGAATATGCTGGGAATAACAAAAGCCAAAGTGTTGAATACAACAAATAATTATGGCTAGCAGCTATTAGTTTTATGGTTGGGTAGTTGAAAGGACATAAACAAAATAGCCCAACGGGCATCGATATGACTAACTGCTTTGCGGGTTCCACCCGTACTGAAACTCTGAAACACGTAAGTGAATATACCGTAGAGATCAGTACGACGAGATGATCAAAAAGGTATACAAATATCCTTGATAGGATTATCCGATCAAAATTCGTTATTCAGTACCGAAAATGCTGCTACTTTTGCCAAAAATAAGATAAACGGGACAATAGCAGTTCAAATTTGAAGAAACGAAATATGATGTTTCACTCAGAAGATGATTTACAAATTTATTGTATAAAAATATTCAGGTTCGGACAACATTTTATTATCATCAAATATTAACTGATTTGAATATGAATAAAATTATACAATAAAATAAACTTCCACGTTTCTATATGAAAATTTACCATTTGCTATGTTTAAATAGTTGTATTCGAAATATTAAATTTTTATTTCCAAATTTAATTATTTAAAAATTTCAAAAAAATTAGTTAAATATATTATTAAAACCATTAAAATTTATAGGTTGTTACACTCTCCCCCACTCAAAAATTTTCGTCCCTGAAAAGGAAGTAGGTAGGAGAATAGAAACAACCAGAAAGAAAATAAATTGAAAAACAAAATAAAACAATTAATTTAAAACCATATAAATTCCAATTTAAATAACTTAATTTCTAACAATTTGGTTTAATCTATTTTATTAATCAATAAATAGTCATTAAATTCAAATTTGTTAGTTCAAACTACCAATTCAAATCATAAAATTTCATTTAGTTTTTAAATTGATTTCAATTCATGTAACGACCCAGAATTTCTGTCATTTAAAATTCATATATTTAATTAATTTTAAATATTCATGAATGAATTTTATAAGCCGAGTGAATTAAATTTTGGATATTTGGATTTAATTGGATAATTAAATTGATAATTTAATATTTGAAATTACAGAAATAATTGGAAATAGGGTTTAATGTGATTAAAATTGATTTATAAAATTGTATTAAATCATATTGGAGTTAGAATGATGTTATAGAACTTTTAAAATTGAATTAAAAGTTAATTTGCGGAAATTGAATATTTTAATATTTAATTGACGAGTTAAAATAGTCATTTTTCAAATAGACTCATATTTCGACGAAACTTGTTTCATCGGATCTGTAATGTAATATTATTATATGGTTTCAAATTTCATATCAATCGGACTTACGGTTTTTTCGGGGCAAGCTAAAACGCGTAGAAATCGATTTGAGTGAATTTTGAATTTAAATAGTCGATTTGAAAACTTATCTTCCAAATTCTATCGAATTGGCTCCCGATATATTTTCCATTGCGTTCGGAATGGGGGTAAAACATTATAAATGCTAGGCAGAATGCTTCGTTTGGAGTTCGGAAAAATTTCGGGTGAATAGTGCACGGAAATTTTCTATAAAAGGACCCCTTATTTTCATTTTTCATCACAAACCCTAATTCCTTAACCTAGCTACCAGTTATAATTTTAATGGCCGGAAATGCTCAACGTTCTCCTCTCGATTCCACTCGATCCATCAATAATTAGACGAAACCTCCAACTAGAAAAACGTAGAGCACGCCGAGTACTTCATATCCAACGGCTGTGATTGGATATTGTGGCGTGGATCGTCAGAAAATCAAGCTCAAACGACCGTATTTCGCACGCGTTTTTAGAGTAGCATGCGCGATCGAGCATGACCGGCCTCCGGCCCTGGGAAGCACTTGTGATGGGCTTCGAGATGGCGTTGCTTGATCGTGGTAGAAGTCGGTGTGGTGGGTCGCGGCATTAGGGGAAGATGGCGGCCAAGTGGGTTTTGGTTGCGTGTTTTATCTGGGTGGAGAAGAAGATGCAAGTAGCGGGCCAAGATTTGTAGAAAGTAAAATGGACTGCCCAGATCGTTTCTAGGTTTAAAAATATTAAATAAAATTGTAAATTGATTTATATTAATTCGTTTAAACTTTAGACTATCATAACTTTTTCATACGAGGTCGAAATTGGACGAAATGAATTGCGTTGGCTTCGTATTGACGAGCACTACGCGATGGAGCTGGACTGGGATTGACTGGAGCTAGTGACAATTTTGGATAAAATTAAACGCACGTTTAATTTTATTCGAAATAAAACGCTGAAACTATTATTTGAAGCAAGGTGAGAACTTCTCACTCAATCGAAATTGTTTCGAATTAAATTTTAAATAGTTAGATTTAAACTTTCTTGATTGTGTGATTGAATGATAAATTATTATCTATTGGTTTAAATAGACCCTATACGCCGCATATTAAGCAGATGTTATTTATTAAACACATATACCGCGATATTTCACCTTGATGTGGAATTGGTATTATATATGTACTTGGAGTTGATTTTCCCGCATTATATCGCGGATGAGACCCTATTTCGCCGCATAATAGCGGATAATATTGTATAAATCCCATATACCGTGATATTTCGTATTGGAACGAAATTGGTATTGTGCTAACATCTGTGGATGCAGGGAAACAGGTTGGAGGGATCCAACTGGATTCCTCAACCGTATTGATTTATTTACAGATATTGTGATATATTCTGTTAGCATATGATATATGATGTTTTGGATGCCATGATTGTTATATTTAGTGCTGTTGCAGCATTGGGCTTATTTTGGAATTTTAAAAGTGTTAAAGTGATGATTTTCAAATTTTAAAATGATTTTTAAAGTTATTTTTGAAAGTATACGTTTTATTAAATTTTGGAATTGATTCATTTTAAATAAATAAACATTAAAATTTTAAATGTTATAAAATTTATGATTTTTGAGAAAATATAGTTAAGATGTGATTTTTGAAATGTGGAGTTAATGATTTTATAAAATAGTTTAAATTGAGATTTTTGAATTATTATAAAAAGCTTTGTAAAAAAGGTTTACAAAAGTGATATTTATAAATTAAAATATTGGAATTATAAAACGATTTTTTTAAGTGTTAAACTGAAGTATAAATGGATTTCATAAGTGAATGAAATTTACAGATTTATAAATTATGAAGTTATAAAATGAATAGATTTTGTAAATAAAAGATTTATAGTTAAATTTACTTATAAATTGGATTTTGGCATGTAAATGAGATATAAATAGAATTTGTTTATAAAGTGCTTTTATAAGTTGAAGTTTTTATAAAATATTTAAATGTGAATTTATAAAGGTTGTTTTATAAATCCGAAATCGACTTATTTTGATAAGTTAATTATTATAGCTTATTTAAGGAGATATATTCATGATTTTGGACAGGGGATAATCCTTTAAAATAAAAAGTGTAGAGATGTTGAATTGGTTAACGAAGTATATTCACGATTTTGGACAGTGAATAATTTATTAAAGAAATGTTTTAGGAAGTGATCTTTTAAATAGAATTAAAACGATTTGAAGATGTTTTAAAATGTATTAAGTGTCTAAACCATAGATTTCAACATTCATTGTTGAAATAGACGTTTTCGAGAAATAAGGAAAAGATGGAATACAAAACTGTTGTTATAACAAATGATTTTCGAAAGGAAATGTTTTTGTATAGTATTGGGATTTATATATCTATCTTAATTTCGAATCCCTATACTAGTGATTTTGGGTTGTCGTAACGATGTTTTATGCAACATTCATTTTGACTCAACTGAATGTGTTTAAGAGAATGTTTTCCTTAAAAGAATCAAATATATACTTAATCGTGTTTTAAGTATATTGAATATTTTCTAAGTATTGAAAACAAATAGATTTGTGAATTACTTATTATTGAATAAGTATGGAAATGTTTTGGATTTTTTATCTTTTAAAGATAAATTGAGGATGAATAAGTATTTGGAATTGCTTTTCCAATATGAAATTGAAATGGTTTAGAAAACATATTTTTTAAAGGTAGATTGAAGTGAATATCTGGCAAGTTATTTAATTTATGCAAGATTAATAAAAAGGGCCTAGTGATTGTAATGGTGCTGGATATTTGTTTGTTGGCCTTGATAGTTAAATAACCAACTATCAATATTTACCTTTAAATAGGTATTTGTTGTGATTTTCTTGAATTTGAATGCTATACTTATTTTTAAAATAAGCGCTCGTCATTCGGTTTAGCCGGGAGAGGACCTTTGTGTCATAAATCCCATTCCGAATAATGATATGTCGTAATGGATAGCATTTGAAGACCGGTGTTGAAGACCGGATATTTTCGAAACAGAAGGATTACCGTCGAATGTCTCTGCATCGGCTGATCTCCGATATAGAGATTTTGTCACCCTTTGTGATGGGAAGTCCGGTCGTGATTAGTGAATATCCGGATTGCAAGGGCTTCTTTGGAAGTGCCTTCGGTTCCGCTCGATCCCAGAACGGACTTGTATGGTTGTGTGTCTGACGTTACAATTTGAGATGTAAAGCTGGTTTCTATCAAATACATTTCTGTTGGTGGCGGAGAATTTATTCTCTTAGCTTAACACCTTTCTCTGAGATGTACGAGCTCAGAGGTTATGTAGTTGATGGTTACTAGTTATACATTCCCAAATTGGTAATGTGGCATACGAAGTACTGTTGAGCATTTGTTGATCAAAGCGTCGCTTTTATGAAAAGCGTAGATTTGTGGGCGAGACTTCGTCGGACTTCACACCCCGGAAATGGTCAAAACAGAATGGATGCAGCAAGGTTATTAGGGGACAGCGCCCCCTTAGTGTATGTCATTCCTTCTGGATAGAGGTGGTATTATGGTATGGAGCCCTAATACTTAACCTATGTTGTTGCTGCAAACTTATTACTTTGTGGTTGTTGGTGAATCCTGGGATTTAGGTCGGTTACGACCGGGGGATGGCATATTCGCGTCAGTAGTTACCCAGCTAGGAGTAATCCAGCCTTGTGTTGGCAGATATCCGGTTAGGTTCTCGGGGCATCTTTCCAGGCGTACCCATGTGGCAATGGGAAGTTCCTTGGTCTGACCATTTGTTGGAAATCCAAACTCCAATACGGACCTTGTACGGCTTTAGTTGTAGAACCTGCCATTTACTTATGGTGGCTTCCCACTGTTTAGATGGTAGCTATAGTAGGCATACGATACTGGTCGTATGTTGGCTAAGATTTATATCATTACTTTCTAAATGTTTTCCTGCACCTTGCACTTATAGTAATAATATCAAAGAAAATTTGCGTATCAAGCATATTTGACTATCATAAGGATAAATCTCCTCCGATTCTGCGTTTGCATTGTGTGTGTGCGTGGGAGGCCTTATGGTAGTCTCATTTTCTAAAAGCTTTGCGAATCTATTTTAAAACATTTCCTTGTTTATTTTTAAAAGATAAACTATTTTAAGTTCTCACACCAGTCCCATGACTGACCTGGAGTTTATTATTCTCTTCCTAAACTCTGGGTGCCTATTATTTTCCACACGGGCAGTCTAGAGTTAGGTTATTAGGTCATTCTGGAATTCAGGAGTTGCTGTAGAGATCTGGAGGCAAGCTGGATGGCTTGGCGTATCAACTAGTATATAGTATTTCTTTTCCGCTGTTTTTTGTTGTAAACTCTGTTAATGTAATGTAATGTGATGTAATGTAATAATTGATATAGTTCTTTGTTTTAAAGATTATTCATTTATATGTTATATGTTGTTCCGCTGCGATTGTGAGATTCTGATATTGTTTGTTGCTTTTCTTTCTTTCTTCTTCTATCTTCTACCTCTTCTTTAACCCTAACGGTTCGGTTTTCCGGCATTTGATTGCTCGGCAGTTGATACAGTGGACGTATTAATGTCGACTTTCGTGAGTCGAAAAAACCTATTCGTTTCAATTTGGTATCAGAGCATATGGTTAAGCGACAACCTTGGCTCTGTTGGGAATTACTCATTAGAGAAAGAGTCAGTAATGCTCTAGAATGGGTTTGAGTGTAATAATAGATATGAATGCGTATTTGTTAGTGAATAAAAAATTGTTTTATATTGTGATGATTGGTTTGTTGAGCGGTATATGGACCCTGGTCAATACGAGTAATTAACGTTGTTGATAGGGATCTCTAAACACTTGTACAGAACAATTTGACACGATATCATTTTAAAATAGGGTAAACGAAGAAAATTTTACCTAAATTATTTTCGTATATAAAAGAAACTTTTTCTATGAATTATTATAATATATGATTTCTTGGTTGTTAGAAAGTGATGATATTAAATTATTATCATTAAAGTTGAAAATAAATTGAAATCATAACTCCAAAGTTAAGAAATAAATTCACATACAAATAGAATTGGAGAATATAAATTGTAAATGTGATTTGTAATTTGAAGTAGAATTCCCGAGGAATATTTGGAAATGTTTTGAAAGGGTTTGCAATTTGGAAAAGATTAAATTCCTTTTTGAGTTTAAAAATGATTTTCAAGGGTTTTGGAAAATTGTTTTGGAGGGATAAAAGCTCTAAACTCTTTTCGGTCGCTGGAAAATAATTCCGATGATGATTGCAACATCATCGGTGTTCATTTTCGGGTTTCCAAAAGAGGGATTGCTGCTAAGTTGTTTTAAACGGAAGTTGTTTGGAAAATTTGAGTTCGGGTTTTGAAATTCAAAGGATAATTGAGTTGGTTTAAAAAAAAATGGGTTTGAAAGATTGAAAAGACTGTGGAATGTTATATAAAATGATTGGAATACAATTATTAAGTTGGAAAATAAATTGTGAATGGATAAATAAAATTTGTAAGTGCAAGAAAATGAAATTGAAATCCGTTTCAAATTTGTAAGTAAATAGAACTGGAATTGGAATCTGAATTGGATTTATAAGTGGAAATTGAAGTTAAGTTAAACAAATGATGTTTGAAATGGAATATAACTTAAGTAATGTTAAATGAAGTTTATTTTGGTATCGAAGTAAATAATAAAGTGAATTAGATGAATATGAACTTGAGTCATGTAATGAAATTCAACTTTTGTGGTTAAATGAATTAGCAATTGAATTAATGAATGAATTGAATGTAAATCAATTGAGTGTAAATAAATTGATATGAAATAATGGATGTAAGTGTTAATTCATTAACGCTAATTTAAAGTGATGAACCAAATTGAATGAATGTAAGCGAATTAAAGAAATTTGGTAATGTTGGATATACATTGTTTGTTAGATGATGGTTATTTGATTGTGTAGAAATCCATATGAAATTGAATTAATGAAATTGAAAGCTAAATTAATTGAAATCAAATTGGAAGTTAAGTGAATCTTAAATAGAATTGAGAACTAACTTGAATGTAAATTAGTGAATACAAACTAATTGAAAATGAATGTTAGTAAAACATCCAAAGATAATGAATCAAATGTGATTTAAATTGAAAAAAAAACCAATTCATTGAATATAATGAGAAGTGAATTTATATTGATTTGGTTATTGATTGATTAGATAGATATTGGATGTAGCTGGATGTTAGTTGGATGATAGTTGGTTGATGGTTGAATTTATTTCTTTTGTTGCATTTGCCGTATTGGCATATGTAGTCGTTTTAGTGATATATGTTGTATATTTATATTACTTTCATATATATATATATATGTTTCTCATTGTTTGTTGAGTGTTTAGTAGGTGCGAATTACGCATTGCTTCGCTTTTGGAGCTCGCTTTCGCGCTATATTAGCCGTATATGCTCGCTAATAATATATAAGGTACATATCTCGGATTACATATCGTACTTTTACACTTTTTTCCCTGCGGGATGCCTCATTACTTGATGAGATGTATATTTGTGATATATATACTGTCATTTTTTTCTCGGATCGAGCCGCACAAAGGAGACTATGGCAAATTTTTCTGAAAATTTAAGGCGTTAGAATATTTTTGAGAAAATTGAATTTTTTTGAAAAGATAACTAAGTATGATTTGAAAACTTAGTAAAGCTATTGTGAGAAGTTTAACTATGGATTTTGGGAAAGTTAAACACTCAAATGAATTTGAAATCTAATTTGAATGGAATGTTTGAAAAGTTAATGGATTCTCTAACTTTTTCTTACCTGGTAATTTCGAGGACGAAATTCTTTTAAGGGGGGAAGTTTGTAACGACCCAGAATTTCTGTTGTAACGACCCTGAAATTCAGACCCAGTTTAAATTTTTTAAATCGGTTATTTAGTGTAGAAATTCGAATTTTCACAAACAATTTCCGTTGCCAACCAAACTTCACATTTGGAATACGTCTAGATAGACATAGACGTACGCCAAATTTCGTCGAAAATTATTGAAGTAAATTTCGCTCGTCGCATTTACATGTTAGTTAAATTCTATGCGTAAATTTTCTATAGTCCGAACTCAAATATTTTTCACATTTTTGAATAAGAAAAATATTCTGAATATGACGGCGCATTCCGTTTCGCCAAATTTCATTTTATTTGTTAGTTAAATTGTCACTCGAGCAACCGGCTAAATAAGATTTATCACTTCACAAACAATGTCAAACCATAAATATTTTATACCGTTGTGTCCGCCTCGTCGCGCTGACCAAAACGGTATATTTGTTTGTGTAAATCGGAGTTCGGCGCTGCGAACTATAAATTTTACGGATTACAAACCGGTCCGTTACGCAGCACAAAACGGTACCCATTCTCTCCAACGTTTAGAATTCCAGGAGACTTTGACTATTCAGCTGCCTTGGAATACCAATAGCCAGTTCGGTTACCAAGAAAATAAATTTGAGGCTTTTGATCTCCTACACTATTCAGTATATACTGATTTTAGTTCATTTCCATTCGTTCACCTCAAACAAAGACTCTCTGGTACGTATCCTCTTCTACTTTCCCTTCATCATTTTATTTTGTTGTTCCTTCCAGAGAAAAAAATCAAACCCACCTTCTCCCCATTTTATTTTTGTTGTTGCTCCCTCCTAAAGTATCAAACGCATCTCCTCCATGCATGCGCATCACCTCACCCCACTGGCCACGTCACCCAGCCACCGCGCCCACTGCCTCCGCCACCGTTCCTCTCCGCCCAACCACGCCAGTCCACCAACCCCTACCAGCCTCCACCGCACAGCCAACAGCCCGCACCCACCCACGCGCCTACAGGCCAGACCACACCACGTGCCCAGACCGCTGCCACCCACTGCCTACAGCCCGCATCCCCTCCTCCGTGCCCAGACACCCACGTCACCCAGCCCGCCTTGCCTCGCCCCATGCATCGATCCAGATCCGCCACCCACCCACGCGCTTACAGCCCGCGCCACCAACAACCACACCCATGCATGCCGCGCCTCTGCCCGTGCCTACTTCCGCGACCATAGCCGGCCTTTGCCCAGCTCTGTCCCCAAGCATGCAACCACCTGCTAGCCTCCACCAGTTCGCATATAGCCCAGAACCCGCATCCGTTAACCACCGCAATCCGAACCCAGAACCGCCTCCCCTGCCTACACGCCCAGACCCGCGTCCCAAACCCACCTTATTTGTTTATATAGCCATCTTATCAATAAGTAATATAAGTTGCATTATATATTAGTTTCCTATGTAGTTGATAGGTTACAGTTTTAAATTTTATACAAAGCTATTGAAATTATATACAAAGCTACAGGTTTTGGAAATTTTATTTAAAGCAGTTTTCTTATAATCATGTTTGTATTAAGATATGTAAGTGTCCATATTTTAGTTTGATTTATAGTCGGTATATAATATGTTAATCTATGAAGCAGTGAGGAGTTATAATCTAGGGGCTCACGATATTTGATTTGGTTGTTACAGCTAATCCGGGATCTCAGTCCTAGGCTTCATCCGACTTGTCTGAATCTACCTAGTTTCGTTGTTTGGTATGGTTTATATATATATTTAATTGATATGTATTGCAATAAACAAATTTTGATTAATTATTTGTTTGATTGCAGTTTGGGTCGTTTTACATCGTGTTTGTTCGTGCCTTCTATCTATTCGTCTTCGTGCTTCGTCGTCTTCTCTAACCACGCAAGGTGAATATTTTATTAACGACTCAATCTATTATGCAATGATAATTAGGTGATAAATTGTGGATATTATAAATTTGGACGCTGAATTATCGATTGTAAAAAAAAGAAAAAAAAAGAAAAAAAAATGTTGAATTAAACTGTAAATAGTATATATAAGTTAAGTTTAATATTGTTAGAATTTAAAATTTTTAAATTAACGCCATGTATTGTTTAAAGGTTTAAATGTGATAAATCGTGATTTAATGTTGATTTATGGTTAATAGTTGTGACACTAAATTTGCTATGTAATTTGGTCGTTAATATAAGCAATAAGTAATATGGAGGTGAATTTGATAGGATAGTCAAACAAGTTAAAATGGATTAAATATATTGTATTTGACCTTTTAAATGTTAATTAAATCAACGCGTAGAATAGCGTTAACTTCACTTTGAACTAGTGAATGTATGTAGACACCAAGTGACATCAAAATGGAATAATCTTTAATTCGCATGAAATGATAGTGCGGATTCTAGAAAATGATTATATTAATTTGCATGAACAACAAATGTAAATTAATACGATTATTTCGAGATTATTTAATTAAATTATTGAATTGATATGTATGACTGCGATTGCTTGTTTATTTACTTTGACACCATCCCAGTTATCACACTGCAAGTTCCCTTTGCTATGCTTTGTTTTATATTGAATAATATTAGGTTGAATTGATATAAATATTTAAACAACTTGGCCTAGGATAGAAAATAAAAATAAGAAACCCGATTGGTCAACAAAACCATTTTCGAAATTGTAATATATTTAAATTTAAGGAATGAACTTGACAATTTGTTTGGAAATTTAATAACGAAGCTAAGGGATTTAAGTTGAAATAAATTAATGGATTTAAATCGAAACGGATTAATAAACTTACCCAATTGGAAATTTAATTGAAATAAGATTCAGGAGCAAGTAAGTTTTAGAATTTAATAAATTAAAGATTTAAAGATTTGTTAGCTTTAGTTTTGAACTCAGGTTTTAATTAAATAGATTTGAAACTTGTTATAAATTAAATTGAGATTTAGAAATTTGATTTAAGCGAAATATAAACTAGCTAGAGTTTTATAGATTTAACTTAGTGATAATTTAATGATTTTAAAATCTAATGAGTAAATCGATCAGGACACGGTGAACAAAATATGGATTGTGTTGATTATAACTCGGAAACAACTTATTTGTGATATATGGAACTAAATAAATGAAATGGATTTCTTTAAAATAGAAATTTAATTGAATTAGTAAACGAATCAAATGAAACTTTGATAAAAAGGGAATCTAGTTAATAGATTTAATTTAATCCAATTTAGGATTATTTTAACATAACGATGAACGGAAATTATGAGTTGAAATGAATAGAAATTTGATTTAAGGATTCGAATTAAATTTACCATTAAATTGAATTCATAAATTTTGAACTAAACTTAATAAGAGGAATTTGGATCTTAATAAATTGAACTTGAATACTTAATTATTTTGTTAACTCGAACATTTGAACTAAAATTGTATTTGAAATTTGTCTTCAAAGAAAACTGAAATGAATCGAACCGTAAATGTCAAAACTTTCGAGGTCAAACTTGCAACTTGACTTTTGGACTTTGATTTGTTTAAGCTTTAATTTAACCGACCATCGGGTAGCAAATACATAGTTATTAAAGAGACCGGGATCGGATATGGACATACTCTCTGTCGATATCGAAAACCACTTTAATAACTATTATACGCGAAGTGTTGATCCAGAATGAAGTGGATGGTTTGATGAACGCGTTGAATGAAGAAAGAGAACGATATTGGATGACCCCTGACATGACTAAAACAGGAGCCGCGCCGGGCCATTTAGGTTCGCTACCTCTAGCGGACACACTTCTTCGATACCATATCTATTACTTTGTGATTTGATTTGGATGCACCCCTTGATTTAGGAGTGTTGTTTCGCGGTGTTGAGATAGTAGCTACTATGCTCAACATCAGTCCGGATCACGCAACTACTAGTATCCTAGTTGGTATTGCCTCATGTACCTTGTCATACTGATTATCCTATTCGCGACCACTACGTTTTGATTTGTACCTTGAGTATATGGATTGCCCTCTGGTGACTTCCGGTCTTGGGGAAACTACGGTCTTGTATATGCTTTTGGGAATATAAAATGTGTTAAGGGGAATTATGCTAACGCCTTAACGCTATTTTAGTATTCTATTTTACTGATTAGACATTACCTACATACCGTATTCTATTGTATATATAGATAGTTTATCGGATCCTTAGAGATGTTATTTTATTCATCTTTGAGTTATGGACTTTATTTCCTGCAATTGATTATCCTGCATAAGATTTTGAGTCCTGACTTGAGTGTTTCTTTTGTATATGCTCGGGTCAGTCTGAAGCTATCCAGTTTGCTGATCAAGGTTGGTTGAAGATGTTGAAGACTTAGCATTTATCTTTATCAGTCTATTTCTATTCCAGTATTGTTGTTCCTGTCTGTTGGACATTTATGTATTTCCTTTCAGTCACTTTATGTTTAGACATTGTTGTATTTCATATAGTAGCTTCATGAACTGCTATTATGACGATGTATTTTCCGCTGCATTATTCTGTGACTGTTCCGTGTCTGTGATGTTGTATTGATTCTCATTTACATTTATGTATATATAATCCCATAATGATTCGTGTTTTGTATTATTTAAATTGACATGTATGGATTGTTGTCAATTTAAATGGTCCAAATATACGGGTTGTTACAGTTGGTATCAGAGCTTTGGTTTCCACTAAAATCCTTAGTTTGGGGTTATATAAACTCATTAGACATAGGGTAGCAATACCCTGAAATGAGGAGAATCAATTCAATATACATATCCTTGCAAATTCGAACTTCTTAATTGATTCATTGATTAGACTTTCCTTAAAGTTCTATGATTTTCTATCCTTGGTTCTAAAAAAATTCTTTTGGTATTTCAGGATGAGTGCCAGAAGAAACAACAGGGGAGGAAGGGGAAATGGTCCTGCCCAGGCTGCACCTACCGTCCCAGCTCTAGTAAAATTCACCACTCTTAGTAAGGAGTATACACAGCTTGGTGGTGTTAAGTTCTTTGGATCCGAGAATATTATTGAAGCTCAACAATGGCTCAAAAGCTTAGAGATGATATTTTCTGGATTGGAGATCACCGATGCTCAGAAGCGTCAGCTTGCTGCTTGGCAACTTCGGGATGCCGCACGAGACTGGTGGGAATCTGTTACTTCTCGTATCGAGGAGAACACCATCACTTGGGCCCAGTTTAGGTATAAATTTATTTGGATTTCATAGTCTAAATTCTTCTTTCAATCCTTGGAATGTTATTTATCTAGTCTATCTTTTGATTAGGGATACTTTCTCGGAACAATGGATGCCAGCTGCTGGGAAAACCCAACTTTATAGAGCTTTTATGGACCTTAAGCAAGGCAGTATGACTTTTTCTGAGTACGAGAGGAAATTCAATGAGCTCTCCAAGTTTTATCCGGGATTGATCGATACCCCACTTCTGAAGAACGAGAAATTCATTTTGGGAGCTAGATCGGAGTATTATGACTTGCTTACTGGCCACATTCACTGCACTTTCACAGAGCTTGTTGACTATGCTCTTCGATATGAGGCGAAGCCTAAGGGACCCACTGCCAAGGCCACTCCTACTCAGTCCTCTTCCAGCCAGCTCGGAAAGAGGAAGATGAACTTTGGTCAACAAAAGAAAGCTTGGTTAAAAGACTACAGGATTGGGATATGCCCAGAAAAGCCCAATCGACCTTGCTAATATCACTTGCTTCAAATGCGATAAGAAGGGTCATTATGCAAATAGCTGTCCATCCACCAGAGCTGCTATTCCACCACCTCCTCAGATGAGGAATGATTTATGCCATATCTGCCTCCAGCCAGGTCACTTCAAGAGAGATTGCCCATTGAGGAAGAAAGGCACACCATCAGGAGTATATGCTATCACCACTCCTGCACCACCTCCACCACCTGCTCAGGATGACCAAGGTACCTTACAAAGTACTTTTTCATTTCATAATTTACCTGTTCGGGTATTATTCGATACTGGTGCTTTTCATAGCTTCATATCTATTGATCTTTGTAATAAGCTCAAATTAGAACCTACTCTTTCTACTACCTCCTTATGTGTTTCCAACCCTATTGGAGGACTTGCCAACCTCAGTAGAATTTGTAAAGGGGTTGTGCTTTTGTATGGAAGATATCGATTCACTTGGGATTCCTATGTGCTTGGCTTCGAAGCATTTGACATCTTGTTGGGTGCTGATTGGTTAAGAAATTTCGATGCTGTTATTTCTTGCAAAGCTCGTTATGTTTCTTTAGTAAATGATAAGGGTTTATCGCTTGTCATCGAATGCAAATTACCTCAGAAATATGCCAGAAGCTTCATATTTTCTCTTGATGCTCACCCGGATGATCTTAGTACTACTCCTATTGTTCAGAAATTTCCCGATGTATTTGGAGAGGTCAACTCTCTACCGCCTAAACGTGAGATTGATTTTCGCATTGACCTTATTCCTGGTGCTACTCCCGTAGTTCTCCCTCACAGAAGGATGGCTCCTAAAGAAAGAGTTGAACTAAAAACTCAAATTGACGATCTATTTGCTAAAGGTTTGATTAGGAGAAGTTGTTCTGAATGGGGTGCCGCGGTTGTATTTGTCACCAAATCAGATGGATCCCTCCGCATGTGTGTTGATTACAGAGAACTAAACAAACGCACCCTCAAAAATCGTTATCCAATGCCTCGCATCAACGATTTATTCGATCAGCTCCATGGAGCTAAAGTTTTCTCACAACTTGATCTAGCCACCGGATTCCACCAACTCAGAGTAGCAGAAGATAGTATTCACAAAACAGCTTTTCGTACCGAAAATGGATTCTATGAATGGTTGGTTATGCCGTTCGGTTTGACCAACGCACCTGCTTATTTCGTCGACTTGATGAATAGAGTCTTCCGTGATGTCCTTAACAAGTTTGTTCTCGTCTTCATTGATGATATTCTCGTCTTCTCCAAAGATGAGAAAGAGCATGAGTCACATCTTGCTTATGTTCTGGGAACTCTCCGAAACCACCAGCTAAAAGCCAAGTTCTCAAAATGACACTTCTGGCGAGAAGAAGTACGATTCCTTGGCCATATTGTTTCTGAAAATGGGATTTCGGTCGATCCAGCTAAGATCGCCGTAATCAATGTAAGTTCTATCTTATTCGTTATTTCTATTCGATCCATCGTGTTCCTTTCTAATTTGAAAACTTATCTACAGGATTGGGAGACTCCCAAAACTCCTACTGATATCCGAAGCTTCTTGGGCCTAGCCGGTTATTATCGCAGATTCATTGAGCGCTTTGCTCGGATTTCTTCCCCACCTACTGCTTTAACTCGAAAGGATGTCAAATTTATTTGGAGTGAGAAGTGTGAATCAGCTTTTAATGAGTTGAAGCGTAAGTTAACTTCAGCCCCAGTTCTCGCGGTAATTGACGGGAGTGAAGGATTAACTGTCTATACTGATGCTTGTCGAGAAGGTTTAGGTGCTGTCCTTATGCAAAATGGAAAGGTTATTGCTTATGCTGGTCGTCAGTTAAAGACTCATGAAGTAAACTATGCAACTCATGATTTAGAACTTCTTGCGGTTGTGTTTGCTTTGAAATTATGGAGGCACCATCTTTTGGGGACAAAATTTGAATTATTCACAGATCATAAGTCTTTGAGGTATATCTTCTCCCAGAAGGATTTGAATTAGAGACAAGTCCGATGGCTCGAATTCTTAGCTGCATATGATCTCGACATCAATTATACTCCTGGAAAAGCAAATGTGGTAGCTGATGCTTTGAGCCGTAGTAAAGCATTGTCATGTTGTAATCTTGTAGAAGGCACGCTATTTCAACTTGTTATTTCCCCATCTCTTATGGACCGCATAAAAGCTAAGCAATACGAAGACACTTTACTCTATCGCATGAAGGAGTTAGTTCTTGGTA
This sequence comes from Allium cepa, assembly GCA_030765085.1. NCBI lineage: Eukaryota > Viridiplantae > Streptophyta > Magnoliopsida > Asparagales > Amaryllidaceae > Allium > Allium cepa. Next base: position 1,046,371,235 of record CM060929.1, read on the forward strand.
GAGTTGGAAATGCTGACAGTAAAGTGGGAGCACAGATAGATAGTAACGGAGTTCTGAAGATTGACAACCGTATTTGTGTTCCAAATGTTGATGGATTGAGACAAAAAGTACTTAGAGAAAACCATCAGTCATCACTTTCATTTCATCCTGGTGTCACTAAGATGTATCGAAATATGAAGCGTTTATATTGGTGGAGTGGGATGAAGAGAGATATTTCCATATATGTCAGTAGATGCACCACTTGCCAGCAAGTCAAGGCCGATCACCGGAAGACGGTAGGATTACTTCAACCCTTGGAGATTCCGTGTTGGAAATGGGATCGGATTTCCATGGACTTCATTGATGGATTACCGAGAACCAGAAAAGTCAATGAGAGTATATGGGTGATTGTTGATAGGTTGACAAAATCTGCTCACTTTATTCCTGTTAAAACCACTCGTACTGCTTCGAGTTTGGCCGAGATTTATATGAGAGAGATTGTCAGACTTCATGGAGTTCCATCTAGTATTATATGCGATAGAGATCCCTTGTTCACTAGTAGATTCTGGGGAGCATTTCAGGACGTCTTGGGCACTAAACTGAATCTGAGTACCGCTTATCATCCGCAGACGGATGGCCAAACGGAGAGGGTAAATCAGATTTTGGAGGATCTGCTCCGTGCTTGCATTATTGATTTCGGTGGATCTTGGGAAGACCATCTCCACTTGATTGAATTCACTTATAATAACAGCTATCAGGTAATCCAATAAAAATTTTCAATTTAAATAAGGAAAATTTGAATTGAAATATAACTATCTTTATAATCAGGCGAGTATTGATATGGCACCGTTCAAAGCTTTATATGGACGGCCATGCAAATCGCCAGCTTGTTGGATTGAGCATGGTGATCGATTAGTTCTTGGCCCAGATATGATTATGGAAGCATCCGAGAAGGTTAATGAGATCAGAAGGAAGATGAAGACCGCACAGGATAGGCAGAAGAGCTATGCAGATCGGCGTAGAAGAGATTTAAATTTCCAGGTTGGGGATGAGGTATTTCTTAAAGTATCACCTTTGAAAAATGTTGTTCGATTTGGACGTAGAGGGAAGCTCGCCCCTAGATTTGTTGGACCATTCACTATCACTGAGAGGATTGGTACACTAGCCTACAGAGTTGCGCTGCCGGAGAAGTTTGAGGGCATGCACAACGTATTTCATGTTTCACATCTTCGGAAGGTTGTACATGATCCATCCATGACCATTCCTATTGCTCAGTTAGATGAGGTTGATATTGAGCCGGATTTGACTATAGAAAGGAGACCACTTCGTATCGTTGATAGGGATACGAAGCAGCTTAGAAGGAAGTCTGTTAGCCTAGTAAAAGTCCAATGGAGTCCCGATGATCGTGATTGTACTTGGGAAACCGAGGAGAGTATCCGAGATTCAAGTCCAGAATTGTTTGTTGAAGGTAAATTCCATTCTACGTTCTTTTCTTTATTCGATAATCTATTCTATATCTATCGTACCTCTTTTATTGTTCTTCCACTCTTTCCTTTGGTCCCTTTCGGGGACGAAAAGTTTTGAGTAGGGGAGAATGTAACAACCCTGAAATTCAGACCTAGTTTAAATTTTTTAAATTGGTTATTTAGTGTAGAAATTCGAATTTTCACAAACAATTTCCGTTGCCAACCAAACTTCACATTTGGAATACGTCTAGATAGACGTAGGCGTACGCCAAATTTCATCGAAAATTATAGAAGTAAATTTCGCTCGTCGCAGTTACATATTAGTTAAATTCTATGCGTAAATTTTCTATAGTCCGAACTCAAATATTTTTCACATTTTTGAATAAGAAAAATATTCTGAATATGACGGCGCATTCCGTTTCGCCAAATTTTGTTTTATTTGTTAGTTAAATTGTCACTCGAGTAACCGGCTAAATAAGATTTATCACTTCGCAAACAATGTCAAACCATAAATATTTTATACCGTTGTGTCCGCCTCGTCGCGCTGACCAAAACGGTATATTTGTTTGTGTAAATCAGAGTTCGGCGCTGCGAACTATAAATTTTACGGATTACAAACCGGTCCGTCACGCAGCACAAAACGGTACCCATTCTCTCCAACGTTCAGAATTCCAGGAGCCTTTGACTATTCAGCTGCCTTGGAAAACCAATAGCCAGTTCGGTTACCAAGAAAATAAATTTGAGGCTTTTGATCTCCTACACTATTCAGTATATACTGATTTTAGTTCATTTCCATTCGTTCACCTCAAACAAAGACTCTCTGGTACGTATCCTCTTCTACTTTCCCTTCATCATTTTATTTTGTTGTTCCTTCCAGAGAAAAAAATCAAACCCACCTTCTCCCCATTTTATTTTTGTTGTTGCTCCCTCCTAAAGTATCAAACGCATCTCCTCCATGCATGCGCATCACCTCACCCCACTGGCCACGTCACCCAGCCACTGCGCCCACTGCCTCCGCCACCGTTCCTCTCCGCCCAACCACGCCAGTCCACCAACCCCTACCAGCCTCCACCGCCCAGCCAACAGCCCGCACCCACCCACGCGCCTACAGGCCAGACCACACCACGTGCCCAGACCGCTGCCACCCACTGCCTACAGCCCGCATCCCCTCCTCCGTGCCCAGACACCCACGTCACCCAGCCCACCTTGCCTCGCCCCATGCATCGATCCAGATCCGCCACCCACCCACGCGCTTACAGCCCGCGCCACCAACAACCACACCCATGCATGCCGCGCCTCTGCCCGTGCCTACTTCCGCGACCATAGCCGGCCTTTGCCCAGCTCTGTCCCCAAGCATGCAACCACCTGCTCGCCTCCACCAGTTCGCATATAGCCCAGAACCCGCATCCGTTAACCACCGCAATCCGAACCCAGAACCGCCTCCCCTGCCTACACGCCCAGACCCGCGTCCCAAACCCACCTTATTTGTTTATATAGCCATCTTATCAATAAGTAATATAAGTTGCATTATATATTAGTTTCCTATGTAGTTGATAGGTTACAGTTTTAAATTTTATACAAAGCTATTGAAATTATATACAAAGCTACAGGTTTTGGAAATTTTATTTAAAGCAGTTTTCTTATAATCATGTTTGTATTAAGATATGTAAGTGTCCATATTTTAGTTTGATTTATAGTCGGTATATAATATGTTAATCTATGAAGCAGTGAGGAGTTATAATCTAGGGGCTCACGATATTTGATTTGGTTGTTACAGCTAATCCGGGATCTCAGTCCTAGGCTTCATCCGACTTGTCTGAATCTACCTAGTTTCGTTGTTTGGTATGGTTTATATATATATTTAATTGATATGTATTGCAATAAACAAATTTTGATTAATTATTTGTTTGATTGCAGTTTGGGTCGTTTTACATCGTGTTTGTTCGTGCCTTCTATCTATTCGTCTTCGTGCTTCGTCGTCTTCTCTAACCACGCAAGGTGAATATTTTATTCACGACCTAATCTATTATGCAATGATAATTAGGTGATAAATTGTGGATATTATAAATTTGGACGCTGAATTATCGATTGTAAAAAAAAAGAAAAAAGAAAAGAAAAAAAAATTATTGAATTAAACTGTAAATAGTATATATAAGTTAAGTTCAATATTGTTAGAATTTAAAATTTTTAAATTAACGCCATGTATTGTTTAAAGGTTTAAATGTGATAAATCGTGATTTAATGTTGATTTATGGTTAATAGTTGTGACACTAAATTTGCTATGTAATTTGGTCGTTAATATAAGCAATAAGTAATATGGAGGTGAATTTGATAGGATAGTCAAACAAGTTAAAATGGATTAAATATATTGTATTTGACCTTTTAAATGTTAATTAAATCAACGCGTAGAATAGCGTTAACTTCACTTTGAACTAGTGAATGTATGTAGACACCAAGTGACATCAAAATGGAATAATCTTTAATTCGCATGAAATGATAGTGCGGATTCTAGAAAATGATTATATTAATTTGCATGAACAACAAATGTAAATTAATACGATTATTTCGAGATTATTTAATTAAATTATTGAATTGATATGTATGACTGCGATTGCTTGTTTATTTACTTTGACACCATCCCAGTTATCACACTGCAAGTTCCATTTGCTATGCTTTGTTTTATATTGAATAATATTAGGTTGAATTGATATAAATATTTAAACAACTTGGCCTAGGATAGAAAATAAAAATAAGAAACCCGATTGGTCAACAAAACCATTTTCGAAATTGAAATATATTTAAATTTAAGGAATGAACTTGACAATTTGTTTGGAAATTTAATAACGAAGCTAAGGGATTTAAGTTGAAATAAATTAATTGATTTAAATTGAAACGGATTAATAAACTTACCCAATTGGAAATTTAATTGAAATAAGATTCAGGAGCAAGTAAGTTTTAGAATTTAATAAATTAAAGATTTAAAGATTTGTTAGCTTTAGTTTTGAACTCAGGTTTTAATTAAATAGATTTGAAACTTGTTATAAATTAAATTGAGATTTAGAAATTTGATTTAAGCGAAATATAAACTAGCTAGAGTTTTATAGATTTAACTTAGTGATAATTTAATGATTTTAAAATCTAATGAGTAAATCGATCAGGACTTGGTGAACAAAATATGGATTGTGTTGATTATAAATCGGAAACAACTTATTCGTGATATATGGAACTAAATAAATGAAATGGATTTCTTTAAAATAGAAATTTAATTGAATTAGTAAACGAATCAAATAAAACTTTGATAAAAAGGGAATCTAGTTAATAGAATTAATTTAATCCAATTTAGGATTATTTTAACATAACGATGAACGGAAATTATGAGTTGAAATGAATAGAAATTTGATTTAAGGATTCGAATTAAATTTACCATTAAATTGAATTCACAAATTTTGAACTAAACTTAATAAGAGGAATTTGGATCTTAATAAATTGAACTTGAATACTTAATTATTTTGTTAACTCGAACATTTGAACTAAAATTGTATTTGAAATTTGTCTTCAAAGAAAACTGAAATGAATCGAACCGTAAATGTCAAAACTTTGGAGGTCAAACTTGCAACTTGACTTTTGGACTTTGATTTGTTTAAGCTTTAATTTAACCGACCATCGGGTAGCAAATACGTAGTTATTAAAGAGACCGGGATCAGATATGGACATACTCTCTGTCGATACCGAAAACCACTTTAATAACTATTATACGCGAAGTGTTGATCCATAATGAAGTGGATGGTTTGATGAACGCGTTGACTGAAGAAAGAGAACGATATTGGATGACCCCTGATATGACTAAAACAGGAGCCACGCCGGGCCATTGAGGTTCGCTACCTCTAGCGGACACACTTCTTCGATACCATATCTATTACTTTGTGATTTGATTTGGGTGCACCCCTTGATTTAGGAGTGTTGTTTTGCGGTGTTGAGATAGTAGCTACTATGCTCAACATCAGTCCGGATCACGCAACTACTAGTATCCTAGTTGGTATTGCCTCATGTACCTTGTCATACTGATTATCCTATTCGCGACCACTACGTTTTGATTTGTACCTTGAGTATATGGATTGCCCTCTGGTGACTTCCGGTCTTGGGGAAACTACGGTCTTGTATATGCTTTTGGGAATATAAAATGTGTTAAGGGGAATTATGGTAACGCCTTAACGCTATTTTAGTATTCTATTTTACTGATTAGACATTACCTACATACCGTATTCTATTGTATATATAGATAGTTTATCGGATCCTTAGAGATGTTATTTTATTCATCTTTGAGTTATGGACTTTATTTCCTGCAATTGATTATCCTGCATAAGATTTTGAGTCCTGACTCGAGTGTTTCTTTTGTACATGCTCGGGTCAGTCTGAAGCTATCCAGTTTGCTGATCAAGGTTGGTTGAAGATGTTGAAGACTTAGCATTTATCTTTATCAGTCTATTTCTATTCCAGTATTGTTGTTCCTGTCTGTTGGACATTTATGTATTTCCTTTCAGTCACTTTATGTTTAGACATTGTTGTATTTCATATAGTAGCTTCATGAACTGCTATTATAACGATGTATTTTCCGCTGCATTATTCTGTGACTGTTCCGTGTCTGTGATGTTGTATTGATTCTCATTTACATTTATGTATATATAATCCCATAATGATTCGTGTTTTGTATTATTTAAATTGACATGTATGGATTATTGTCAATTTAAATGGTCCAAATATACGGGTTGTTGCATCTGTCATTTAGCATTCGTATATTTAATTAATTTTAAATATTCACGAATGAATTTTATAAGCCGAGTGAATTAAATTTTGGATATCTGGATTTAATTAGATGATTAAATCATTAATTTATTATTTGCAATTACAGAAATAATTGGAAATTGGGTTTAATGTGAATAAAATTGATTTATAAAGTTGTATTAAATCATATTGGAGTTAGAATGATGTTATAGAACTTCTAAAATTGAATTAAAAGTTAATTTGTGGAAATTGAATATTTTAATATTTGATTGACGAGTAAAAATAGTGATTTTTCAAACAGTCTCGGATTTTGACGAAACTAGTTTCATTGGATCCGTAATGTTATATTTTTGTATGGTTTCAAATTTCTTGTCAATCGGACTTACGATCTGTCCGGGGCAAGTTAAAACGCGTAGAAATCGATTTGAGTGAATTTTGAATTTAAATAGTCGATTTGAAAACTTATCTTCCAAATTTGATCGAATTGGCTCCCGATATATATTCCATTGTGTTCGGAATGGGGGTAAAATATTATAAACGCCAGGTGGCATGCTTCGTTTGGAGTTCGGAAAAATTTCGGGTGAATAGTGCACGGAAATTTTCTATAAAAGGACCCCTTATTTTCATTTTTCATCGCAAACCCTAATTCCTTAACCTAGCCGCCAGTTATAATTTTAATGGCCGGAAATGCTCAACTTTCTCCTCTCGATTCCACTCGATCCATCAATAATTAGACGAAACTTCCAACTATAAAAACATAGAGCACGCCGAGTACTTCATATCCAATGGTTATGATTGGATATCGTGGCGTGGATCGTCGGAAAATCAAGCTCAAACGACCGTATTTCGCATGCGTTTTTCGAGTAGCATGCGCGACCGAGCACGACCAGCCTCAGGCCGTGGGAAGCACTTGTGATGGGTTCGAGATCGCGTTACTTGATCGTGGTAGAAGTCGATGTGGTGGGTCGCGACAATAGGGGAAGATGGCGGCCGAGTGGGTTTCAGTTGCGTTTATCTGGGTAGAGAAGAAGATGCAAGTTGCGGCCAAGATTTGCAAAAAGTAAAATGGACGGCCCAGATTGTTTCTAGGTTTAAAAATATTAAATAAAATTGTAAATTAATTTATATTAATTCGTTTAAACTTTAAATTATCATAACTTTGTCATACGAGGTCAAAATTGGATGAAACAGATTGCGTTGGCTTCGTATTGACGAGCACTAGATGATGGAGCTGGATTGAGATTGATTGGAGGTAGTGAAAATTTTGGATAAAATTAAACGCACGTTTAATTTTATTCGAAATAAAACGTTGAAACTATTATTTGAAGCAAGGTGAGAACTTCTTACTCAATCGCAATTGTTTCGATTTAAATTTTAAATAGTTAGATTTAAAATTTCTTGATTGTGTGATTGAATGATAAATTATTATCTATTGTTTTAAATAGACCCCATACGCCGTATATTAAGCGGATGTTATTTATTAAACACATATACCTCAATATTTCACCTTGATGTGGAATTGGTATTATATATGTACTTGGAGTTGATTTTCCTGCATTATATAGCGGATGAGACCCTATTTCATCGCATAATAGCGGATAATATTTTATAAATACCATATACCGCGATATTCCGTATTGGAACGAATGGGTATTGTGCTAACATCTGTGGATGCAAGGAAACAGGTTGGAGGGATCCAACTGGATTCCTCAACCGTATTGATTTATTTACAGATTGTAACGACCCTGAATTTTGAACAATTTAATTTGAAAATATTTAATTAAACTTAGATGTTTGAATGATGGTTTGACTTGAATTTCAAATTATCAGAATGATTTGGCGATTAAATTATAAATTTACTCTATTGAAGTTAAATAATAATTTGAATCTTCTATTTTAAGCTGACTAAAATTATTTTAAATGCTTGTAAAATTCATATGGATAATACTGAAGATAATAGAAGCTTCAGAATTGAACTTGAAAGTGAATTGTTCAGTTTTGAAAATATATCGTTTGAATCGATATTTAAAAATAGCTTTCCGAGGCACAGTCTCGGAATTCGACGAAACCAGTTCCATTGGGTCCGCAATATTGAATTATTACTGGATTTCAAATTTCGTATTTTTCGGAGTTGCCGTGCGAGCATACGTTGAGTAAACGGATTGAAATTTTCAACGAATTCAATTTAAATTTAAATTTAAATTTAGTCAAACAGCAGAACGTTACCTTCTTCAATTACGCCTAAAAGTACGCCTAATATCACGCAACAAAATCGTGCAAGGTATGGCCGAAGACGAATTTTTGAAGATTCGAACCCTCTTATCCTATTAAATTCAGAAAACCAATTCGTTCCCAATTCAAACATTTAAACAGCAGCTTTGAAATCAATGGTGGCCGCTCCTTTTTAATTTCTTCTCCCTCTCTCTCTCAATCGAAAAACAAAGGGGCCGAAGCCTTCTTAAATCCCAAATCGAGTTCCCTCTTCAGAAGAAAAACAAAATAATAAAATTAATGGCCGAAGCCGATTCGAGCTCAATGCTCGAACAAGGGAGGCGCGCACGTTGTCAGGACAGGCCGACTCACGTGGAGGCCCGAGGCGAAGAGGAAGCGGCGCTCGACCGCGCGCGTAGGCCGAAGTCGCGATGGTGGCGACGCTCGCAAGCGCGAGGTGCGGCGGTGGCAGGATTGGCGCGCGTACAAGCGCAGTTTGGGGGGTAGCAATCTCGAATCGAGGCGACTCGCGATCGAAGTTCGCGAGGCAAAGGAGGGGGATGGATCTGGGTTCGTTGAGGTATTGTTGATTTCTCTTTCAAATTTAAATTTATATGCAGTTCGAAAAGGAAAAAAAATGAAAATATAAGTAGAAAATTGTTTTACAGTAAGTATAAATACGTATATATATAAATGATTTTGGGTTATAAAGATCAGATTTTCGAGATGTATATAGTTTACTGAGGTAAAGAAATTTGTTATGATTAAAATTAAAATTTAATTTAAATCTGAGAAAAATATATGCAGTTTCATTTTATATACTTACAGTAATAAAAAAAAAATATAAACAGTAAAGTTAAAAATAAAAATTTCTGTTTTTCAATTAGAATTTAGGCTGAAGAGGAATTTTATTTTTATATAATATATTTGAATAATTTTAGAAAATTTATTTAGAAACTGTAGGATGTTTGAAGAGTTATGTATGTGATTTAATTATTTGGTTAATTTATTAAAAAGGAAGTTTAATTTTAATTCAATTTTTAGTTAAACAAATTTGTTTAAAAGAAATTGGTTTGAAATGGAATCATTTGTTCAAATTAAATTGTTAGTAAATTAAATTTGTCAAATGGTTAGACAATTAGATTTATTAAAGAAAATTTGTTAGGAATTCAAATTATTTGATAAAATGATTTATTTAAGGAAATGTAGTTTAAAATTTAATCTTAAATACATTTGTAGAATTTGTTTTATAGAACTAGGAAAAGGAAGAAAATAAATAATAATAGGAATTTTAAAACTTGAAAAAAATTTAGTTGAAAAACAAATTATTAGTTTAAATTAAATAAATCTATTCAATGGTAATTAATTATTCGATTGAGTTTAAATATTAATAAATCTTACAATGCTTATACAAGGTCAATATTGTGGAGAAAATAAATCGAAATGGAAAATCTTAAGTAAAGTGATTCTTTAAAGAATTGGGAGTTTGAAAAGAAATTGGTTTAAACCAAGATTTTTAGTTAAAAATTTAATTTTTGGTTAATTAAATTTATTAGAAAAGGAGAAATTGGTTTAAAAAGAATTATCATCTAATCGAAAACTATTAAACAGAAATTAATTGTTCTGTTGATTTGAATATTAATGAACTGTATAAATATTCATACAAGGTATAAATCAAGAAAATCGAGTCAAGATGGAAAAATGGATTGCTAATAAAAGCTAAGGTGAGAACTTCTCACTCAAAAAGGGTTTTATTTCAATTTTAAATAGTTAAATTTAAAATTGTTTAGTTGTGTTGATTGAATGCTTGAATGATGATTGTTATACATATACATACATATATATATATATATATATATATATATATATATATATATATATATATATATTGGATGTGAATAGACCCTATACGCCGTTAGTAAGCGGAGGTTATTTATTAAACCCATATACCGCGATATTCCACCTTGAAGTGGAATTGGTATTATATTAGTATATAGCAATATATATATATATATATTGGCATATGTATATATTGCAGTTGATTGATTTCCTGCATTGTATAGCGGATGAGACCCTATTGCGCCGCCTAATAAGCGGATAATATTTTATAAATCCCATATACCGCGATATTCCACCTCGAAGTGGAATGTGTATTGTGCTAATGTCTGTGGATGCAGGGAAACAGGTTGGAGGGATCCAACTGGATTCCTCACGAATATTTATTTGATTCAGATATTGTGATATTTGATTGTTTATCATATCGATATATGATGTTTGAAAGTCGTGATTGACTATTTGATGTGTTGCATCATCGGATCCAATTTTGAAGTTTAAAAATAACGATTTTTATTTTAAGGGATTTCCAAAGTGATTTTTGAAAGTATACGTTTATAAAATATTTTTGGAATTGATTCATCTTAAATAAATAAACGTTATAATTTTAATGTTATAAAAATTATGATTTTTGAGAAATACAGTTAAAAGTTGATTTTTGAAAATATGGGATTAATGATTTTATAAAATAGTTTAAATTGGGATTTCTGAATTTATTATAAAAAGTTTAAAAATAGGATTTATAAAATTTGATCATTTTATAAATCCAAATGATGAAATTATAAAGGAGTTTAAAGACGTTTTTAAAAGAATAATATAAATTGATCCATATAAAAGATTTATAAATTGATATTTATAAATTAAAAATATTGGAATTGTAAAACGAGCTTTTATAAGTGTTAGAATGAATTGTGAATGAATTTCATAAATGAATGAAATCTATAGGATTATAACGGTGAAGTTATAAATGGAATTATATAAACAGTAGGTTTATAAAATTTGTAAAGTTATTTAAAAGAATAGATTTTGGATAAATAAATGAATCTTATAAGTTATAAGATTTATAAATTTGGAAAGTTTAAAAGAACGTTTTCACAAGCAAATAAATTATAAGTATTTAACTTATAATATGAACTTTTAGTATATCATCGAGATATGAAATTGAATAGATTAATAAAGGAAATTATAAAAGGAAGTTGTTATAAAATAAATAGAAATGGAATTTATAAACATTGTTTTATAAATCCGCAAAATGACTTATTTTGATAAGTAAATTATTGTAACTTGTTAATGGAGTTATATTCACGTTTTAGACAGTGAATAATCCTTTAAAATAAAAGAAATAGAAATGATGAAATTGGTTAACAAGTATATTCACGTTTTTGAATAGTGAATAATATATTAAAGAAAATGTTTTGGATGTGATGTTTTAAATAGAATTAAAATGATCTAAAGATGTTTTAAAATGTATTAACTATCGAAACCATAGATTTCAACATTCATTGTTGAAATAGACGTTTTCGAGAAATAGAAGGAAATGGTAGACTATAACACTGTTGTTATAGTAAATGATTTCCGAAAGGAAATGTTTCGTATAGTATTGGGATTTATATATCTATTTTAATTTCAAATCCCTACACTAGTGATTTTGGGTTGTCGTAACGATGTTTTACGCAACATTCGCTTTGGCCCAAATAAGTATGTTTAAGAGAATGATTTCCTTAAAGAATGAAATATATACTTAATTTCGATTTAAGTATATTGAATATTTTCCAAATATAGAAAATAAAAGGACTTGTGAATTACTTATAAATAAATAAGTATAGAAATGTTTTTCCAATATTAAGTGAATATTTTGAATTTATCTTTTTGAAGGTAAATTGAAAATGAATATTAGAAATCGAATGGAAATCGTATATTCATAAATATTTTGGAATGTAAATTCACTATGGAATTTATAAATGAAAGGGGGTAATTGTTTAAAAATAAATATTGATTTATTTTTGAAGAATGGAAAATATATATCTTGTAAAGATATTTTTGGAAAATAAATAATTTGGAAAATTATTTGGAATCTGGTGATGTTGTGCATATCTATTGATAGTTCAATAACCGACTATCAATATTTACCTTTAAATAGGTATTTGTTGTGATTTGCTTGAAATTGAATGCCACACTTATTTTTAAAAAAAAATAAGCGCTCACTATTCGGGTTAACCGGGAAAGGACCTTGGGGTCGTATAACCTATTCCGAATATGTGATACGTCGTTATGAATTGCATTTGAAGACCGGTGTTGAAGACCGGATATTTTCGAAAATGAAAGGGTTTCTTGTCGATTGTCTCTGCACTGGCTGATCCCCGGTATAGAGATCTCCATATGTGATGGGAAATCCAGACGTGATTAGAGATTATCCGGATTGCAAGGACTTCGTTGTAAGTGCCTTCGGTTCTGTTCGATCCCGGAACAGACTTTTATGAATAGTATGCCTGACATTACAAATTGAGATATAAAGCTGATTTCTTTTAAATATATTTCTGTTGGTGGCGGAGAATTTATTCTCTTAGCTTAACACCCTTCTCTGAGACGTACGAGCTCAGAGGTTATGTAGTTGATGGTTATCAGCGATATAGTCCCAATTTGGTAATGTGACATGCTGAGTGTTGCTGTGAAATGATCATTGTTTGATCATTTGTGATATGATCATTTGTTTGATCGTTTATCTTTATGATCATTTCTATGATCATTTGTTGACCCAAAGCACAGCTTTTGTATAAAGCGTGGCTTTGTGGACGAGACTTCGTCGAGCCTCACACATCGGAATGGTCAAAACAGGAAAGATGCGGCAAGGTTATGAAGGGTAGCTCCCTTTAGGGTATGTGCATTTCCTTCTGGAAAAGGGTGGTATCATGGTATGGAGCCCAGATACTCACTCATGTTGAAACACTTATTATTTGGTGTGATGTTGATTACGAGCGCTCGGATAAAGGTCCCAAAGGACCGGGGGATGGCATACTCGTGTCAGTAGTTACCCAGTTAGGGGTAACCCGGCCTTGTGTTGGCAGAGATTTTGTTATTTTCTCGGGGACGTCCTTCCAGAGGCGTTCTCATGTGGCAATGGGAAGTTCCTTGGCCTGACCATTTGTTGGAAATCCACAGAAAAAATATGATCCTTGTACGGTTTTAGTTGTATAACCTGCCATGGAATGTGGCGGTAACCTGCTATTGAACATGGTAGCTATAGTAGGCATAAGTGCGAAATGTCTATGCTGGCTAAGATTTATATTCTACTTTCGAAATGTTTTCTACACTATGCACTAGTAATAATATAAAAATGTTTTTTTAATACGTATCAAGCATCTTTGACTATCATAAGGAGAAATCTCCTCCGATTCTGCGTTTGCATTGTGTGTGTGTGCGGGAGGCCTTATGGTAGTCTCATTTTTAAAAGCATTGCGAATTGACTTTAAAAATATTCCTCTACTTTATTTTAAAGATAAATAAACTGTTTGAGTTCTCACACCAGTCACATGACTAACTCGGAGTTTATTGTTTTCCTTCCTAAACTTTGGGTGCCTACCAATTTCCACACAGGCAGTCAAGAGTAAAGGTTTATCAGGATATTATGGAATTCAGGAGTTGCTGGAGGCAAGCTGGATGGCATGGCGTATTACTAGTATATAGTACTTCTTTTCCGCTGTTTTTGTTATACACTCTGATAATGAATGTAATGTGATGTAATGTATAAAATATACAGTTCTTTTGATTTATGAATATTCATTTATCTATTATATGTTGTTCCGCTGCGATTGTTAGATTCTGATGTTGTTCTGTTGTTTTCTGTCCCGTTCTATTTTCTATCTTTTCTCTCTTCTTCTACCTCTTTCTTTTTCTTAAAACCATAACAGTTTGGTTTTTCGGCATCGAAAAATTCGAAACGTTACATGTGGTATCAGAGCATATGGTTAAGCGACAACCATGACTCTGTCGGGTGTTACTCATTAGAGATAGAGTCAGCAGTACTCTAGAATGAGTTTGAGTGTAATAATAGATATGAGCGCGTATTTGTTAGTGAATATAAAAATTGTTTTATATTGTGATGATTGGTTTATTGAGTGGCATATGAACCTTCGTCGGCACGGCATGCACAACTATGCCGAAGGGGTTTATAAACACTTGAATAGAACAATTCGACATAATATTGTTTTAAAATTGGGTAAATGAAATAATTCTACCTTGATTATATTTTATATATAAAGGAATAAATTTTCAAAATTATTGAAGTGTATATAAGTTGTTGTTTGGTTGTTGAATGAGTTAAATAAAAACATCTAAATAAAAGAATAATTGTATAAGCAAAAGAATTATAAGAATTGAATTATAATTAAAGTGATTTACAATTGCGAAATAAACTTATATATATAAGAAGTGAAACTATATGAATATATTTATGAATATGAGTTGTAAATAAAAAAATGAACTTTAAGTTAAATGGAATATAACTTAAGAGATGTTGAATGAAGTTGATATTTGATATCAAAGTAAATTGATAAAGTTAAGTGATAAATGTGAACTTGAGTTATGTAATGAAATTCAACCTTTGTAATTGAATTGAATTGAATTAATGGATTGAATGAAAATCAATTTAATTAGACCAATTTAAAGTGATGGTGTTAGACCAAATTGAATGAATATAAGCAAATGGAATTGAATTGAAATTGTGAATTGAATTGAAATATAAAATTGAATGAAAATGGGTATGTAACTTCAATAGTGAAGTAAAAATGTATAAGAAACATATATTGGAAATTTTGTAATAGAATTGGCAAAATGGTTTGAATGTTGGAATTGGATATTATGACTAGCAGGATATACAGGTGTATTAAAAGAAATGGAATTGGGATTTTGATTTCGAAGATAAAATTGAATTGCTCGACAAAAGGTACGTATTTCAATTTCAGTTTGAAATTTTGTGATTTTCTTCTCCAGCCACTTGGCTTTCTCTTTTCTTTTTGATTCTGAGGGGCCGTAGTGCCATTTTGTAGTCGTACCGAGCTAGCCGCGCAAAGGAGACGCTGGCGAAATTTTTCGAAAATTTAAGGTGTTAGAAAATTTTTGAGAAAATTTTGAAAGTTTGAAATTTGAATTTAAATCTAAGTTTGAATTTGGAAGTAAACAATGTTGGTTGAAACTTATAATTGAAGTTGGAAAGCTACTTGAAATGATAATGAATCTCTAATAAAAAGACTTAGGTTAGTAAGTTGATAAAACTATTTGGATTGTGAAAAATAATAATTGAGATAAGGGCATTCTTCTTAACTTGTAATTTCGGGACGAAATTCTTTTAAGGGGGGAAGATTGTAACGACCCAGAATTTCGAAAAATTTAATTTGAAAATATTTAATTAAACTTAAATGTTTGAATGATGGTTTGACTTGAGTTTCAAATTATCAGAATGAATTTGGCGATTAAATTATAAATTTACTCTATTGAAGTTAAATAATAATTTGAATCTTCTATTTTAAGCTGACTAAAATTATTTTAAAGGCTTGTAAAATTCATATGGATAATACTGAAGATAATAGAAGCTTTAGAATTGAACTTGAAAGTGATTTGTTCAGTTTTGAAAATATATCGTTTGAATCGATATTTAAAAATAGCATTCCGAGGCACAGTCTCGGAATTCGACGAAACCAGTTCCATTGGGTCCGCAATATTGAATTATTACCGGATTTAAAATTTCGTATTTTTCGGAGTTTCCATGCGAGCATACGTTGAGTAAATGGATTGAAATTTTCAACGAATTCAATTTAAATTTAAATTTAAATTTAGTCAAACAGCAGCACGTTACCTCCTTCAATTACGCCTAAAAGTACGCCTAATATCACGGAACAAAATCGTGCAAGGTATGGCCGAAGACGAATTTTTGAAGATTCGAACCCTCCTCTCCTATTAAATTCAGAAAACCAATTCGTTCCCAATTCAAACACTTAAACAACAGCTTCGAAATCAATGGTGGCCGATCCTTTTTAATTTCTTCTCCCTCTCTCTCTCAATCGAAAACAAAGGGGCCAAAGCCTTCTTAAATCCCAAATCGAGTTCCCTCTTCAGAAGAAAAACAAAATAATAAAATTAATGGCCGAAGCCGATTCGAGCTCAATGCTCGAACAAGGGAGGCGTGCACGTTGTCAGGACAGGCCGACTCACGTGGAGGCTCGAGGCGAAGAGTAAGCGGCGCTCGACCGCGCGCGTAGGCCGAAGTCGCGATGGCGGCGACGCTCGCAAGCGCGAGGTGCGGCGGCGGTAGGATTGGCGCGCGTACAAGCGCAGTTTGGGGGGGGGGAGCAATCTCGAATCGAGGCGACTCGCGATCTAAGTTCGCGAGGCAAAGGACGGGGATGGATCTGGATTCGTTGAGGTATTGTTGATTTGCTCTTTCAAATTTAAATTTATATGCAGTTCGAAAAGAAAAAAAATGAAAATATAAGTAGAAAATTGTTTTACAGTAAGTATAAATACGTATATATATAAATGATTTTGGGTTATGAAGATCAGATTTTCGAGATGTATATAGTTTACTGAGGTAAAGAAATTTGTTATGATTAAAATTAAAATTTAATTTAAATCTGAGAAAAATATATGCAGTTTCATTTTATATACTTACAGTAATAAAAAAAATAAAAATATATAAACAGTAAAGTTAAAAATAAAAATTTCTGTTTTTCAATTAGAATTTAGGCTGAAGAGGAATTTTATTTTTATATAATATATTTGAATAATTTTGGAAAATTTATATAGAAACTATAGGATTTTTGATGAGTTTTGTATGTGATTTAATTATTTGGTTAATTTATTAAAAAGGAAGTTTAATTTTAATTCAATTTTTAGTTAAACAAATTTGTTTAAAAGAAATTGGTTTGAAATGGAATCATTTGTTCAAATTAAATTGTTAGTAAGTTAAATTTGTCAAATGGTTAGACAATTAGATTTATTAGAGAAAATTTGTTAGGAATTCAAATTATTTGATAAAATGATTTATTTAAGGAAATGTAGTTTAAAATTCAATCTTAAATAAATTTGTAGAATTTGTTTTATAGAACTAGGAAAAGGAAGAAAATAAATAATAATAGGAATTTTAAAACTTGAAGAAAATTTAGTTGAAAAACAAATTATTAGTTTAAATTAAATAAATCTATTCAATGGTAATTAATTATTCGATTGAGTTTAAATATTAATAAATCTTACAATGCTTATACAAGGTCAATATTGTGGAGAAAATAAATTGAAATGGAAAATCTTAAGTAAAGTGATTCTTTAAAGAATTGGGAGTTTGAAAAGAAATTGGTTTAAACCAAGATTTTTAGTTAAAAATTTAATTTTTGGTTAATTAAATTTATTAGAAAAGGAGAAATTGGTTTAAAAAGAATTATCAGCTAATCGAAAACTATTAAACGGAAATTAATTGTTCTGTTGATATGAATATTAATGAACTGTATAAATATTCATACAGGTATAAATCAAGAAAATCGAGTCAGGATGGAAAAATGGATTGCTAATAAAAGCTAAGGTGAGAACTTCTCACTCAAAAAGGGTTTTATTTCAATTTTAAATAGTTAAATTTAAAATTGTTTAGTTGTGTTGATTGAATGCTTGAATGATGATTGTTATATATACATATATATATTGGATGTGAATAGACCCTATACGCCGTTAGTAAGCGGAGGTTATTTATTAAACCCATATACCGCGATATTCCACCTTGAAGTGGAATTGGTATTATATTAGTATATAGCAATATATATATGTATATATATTGGCATATGTATATATTGCAGTTGATTGATTTCCCGCATTGTATAGCGGATGAGACCCTATTGCGCCGCCTATTAAGCGGATAATATTTTATAAATCCCATATACCGCGATATTCCACCTCGAAGTGGAATGAGTATTGTGCTAATGTCTGTGGATGCAGGAAACAGGTTGGAGGGATCCAACTGGATTCCTCACGAATATTTATTTGATTCAGATATTGTGATATTTGATTTTTTATCATATCGATATATGATGTTTGAAAGTCGTGATTGACTATTTGATGTGTTGCATCATCGGATCCAATTTTGAAGTTTAAAAATAACGATTTTTATTTTAAGGGATTTCTAAAGTGATTTTTGAAAGTATACGTTTATAAAATATTTTTGGAATTGATTCATCTTAAATAAATAAACGTTATAATTTTAATGTTATAAAAATTATGATTTTTGAGAAATACAGTTAAAAGTTGATTTTTGAAAATATGGGATTAATGATTTTATAAAATAGTTTAAATTGGGATTTCTGAATTTATTATAAAATGTTTAAAAATAGGATTTATAAAATTTGATCATTTTATAAATCCAAATGATGAAATTATAAAGGAGTTTAAAGATGTTTTTAAAAGAATAATATAAATTGATCTATATAAAAGATTTATAAATTGATATTTATAAATTAAAAATATTGGAATTGTAAAACGAGCTTTTATAAGTGTTAGAATGAATTGTGAATGAATTTCATAAATGAATGAAATCTATAGGATTATAACGGTGAAGTTATAAACGGAATTTTATAAACAGTAGGTTTATAAAATTTGTAAAGTTATTTAAAAGAATAGATTTTGGATAAATAAATGAATCTTATAAGTTATAAGATTTATAAATTTGGGAAGTTTAAAAGAACGTTTTAACAAGCAAATAAATTATAAGTATTTAACTTATAATATGAACTTTTAGTATATCATCGAGATATGAAATTGAATAGATTAATAAAGGAAATTATAAAAGGAAGTTGTTATAAAATAAATAGAAATGGAATTTATAAACATTATTTTATAAATCCGCAAAACGACTTATTTTGATAAGTAAATTATTGTAACTTGTTAATGGAGTTATATTCACGTTTTAGACAGTGAATAATCCTTTAAAATAAAAGAAATAGAAATGATGAAATTGGTTAACAAGTATATTCACGTTTTTGAATAGTGAATAATATATTAAAGAAAATGTTTTGGATGTGATGTTTTAAATAGAATTAAAACGATCTAAAGATGTTTTAAAATGTATTAACTATCGAAACCATAGATTTCAACATTCATTGTTGAAATAGACGTTTTCGAGAAATAGAAGGAAATGGTAGACTATAACACTGTTGTTATAGTAAATGATTTCCGAAAGGAAATGTTTCGTATAGTATTGGGATTTATATATCTATTTTAATTTCGAATCCCTATACTAGTGATTTTGGGTGGTCGTAACGATGTTTTACGCAACATTCGCTTTGGCCCAAATAAGTATGTTTAAGAGAATGACTTCCTTAAAGAATGAAATATATACTTAATTTCGATTTAAGTATATTGAATATTTTCCAAATATAGAAAATAAAAGGACTTGTGAATTACTTATAAATAAATAAGTATAGAAATGTTTTTCCAATATTAAGTGAATATTTTGAATTTATCTTTTTGAAGGTAAATTGAAAATGAATATTAGAAATCGAATGGAAATCGTATATTCATAAATATTTTGGAATGTAAATTCACTATGGAATTTATAAATGAAAGGGGGAAATTGTTTAAAAATAAATATTGATTTATTTTTGAAGAATGGAAAATATATATCTTGTAAAGATATTTTTGGAAAATAAATAATTTGGAAAATTATTTGGAATCTGGTGATGTTGTGCATATCTATTGATAGTTCAATAACCGACTATCAATATTTACCTTTAAATAGGTATTTGTTGTGATTTGCTTGAAATTGAATGCCACACTTATTTTTTTTTTAAAATAAGCGCTCACTATTCGGGTTAACCGGGAAAGGACCTTGTGGTCGTATAACCCATTCCGAATATGCGATACGTCCTTATGAATTGCATTTGAAGACCGGTGTTGAAGACCGGATATTTTCGAAAACGAAAGAGTTTCTTATCGATTGTCTCTGCACTGGCTGATCCCCGGTATAGAGATCTCCATTTGTGATGGGAAATCCGGACGTGATTAAAGATTATCCGGATTGCAAGGACTTCGTTGTAAGTGCCTTCTGTTCTGTTCGATCCCAGAACTGACTTGTATGGATAGTATGCCTGACATTACAAATTGAGATGTAAAGCTGATTTCTTTTAAATATATTTCTGTTGGTGGCGGAGAATTTATTCTTTTAGCTTAACACCCTTCTCTGAGACGTACGAGCTCAGAGGTTATGTAGTTGATGGTTATCAGCGATATATTCCCATTTTGGTAATGTGACATGCTGAGTGTTGCTATGAAATGATCATTGTTTGATCATTTGTGATATGATCATTTGTTTGATCGTTTATCTTTATGATCATTTCTATGATCATTTATTGACCCAAAGCACAGCTTTTGTATAAAGCGTGGCTTTGTGGACGAGACTTCGTGGAGGCTAACACCCCGGAATGGTCAAAACAGGAAAGATGCGGCAAGGTTATGAGGGGTAGCTCCCTTTAGGGTATGTACATTTCCTTCTGGAAAAGGGTGGTATCATGGTATGGAGCCCAGATACTTACTCATGTTCAAACACTTATTATTTGGTGTGATGTTGATTACGAGCGCTCGGATAAAGGTCCCAAAGGACCGGGGGATGGCATACTCGTGTCAGTAGTTACCCAGTTAGGGGTAACCCGGCCTTGTGTTGGCAGAGATCCGGTTAGGTTCTCGGGGATGTCCTTCCAGAGGCGTTCTCATGTGGCAATGGGAAGTTCCTTGGCCTGACCATTTGTTGGAAATCCACAGAAACAATACGATCCTTGTACGGTTTTAGTTGTGTAACCTGCCATGGAATGTGGCGGTAACCTGCTATTGAACATGGTAGCTATAGTAGGCATAAGTGCGAAATGTCTGTGCTGGCTAAGATTTATATTCTACTTTCGAAATGTTTTCTACACTATGCACTAGTAATAATATAAAAATGGTTTTTTTTAATACGTATCAAGAATCTTTGACTATCATAAGGAGAAATCTCCTCCGATTCTGCGTTTGCATTGTGTGTGTGTGTGCGGGAGGCCTTATGGTAGTCTCATTTTTAAAAGCATTACGAATTGACTTTAAAAATATTCCTCTACTTTATTTTAAAGATAAATAAACTGTTTGAGTTCTCATACCAGTCACATGACTGACTCGGAGTTTATTGTTTTCCTTCCTAAACTCTGGATGCCCACCAATTTCTACACGGGCAGTCAAGAGTAAAGGTTTATCAGGATATTATGGAATTCAGGAGTTGCTGGAGGCAAGCTGGATGGCATGGCGTATTACTAGTATATAGTATTTCTTTTCCGCTGTTGTTGTTGTTGTTATACACTCTGATAATGAATGTAATGTGATGTGATGTATAAAATATACAGTTCTTTTGATTTATGAATATTCATTTATCTATTATATGCTGTTCCGCTGCGATTGTTAGATTCTAATGTTGTTCTGTTGTTTTCTGTCCCGTTCTATTTTCTATCTTTTCTCTCTTCTTCTACCTCTTTCTTTTTCTTAAAACCATAACGGTTCGGTTTTTCGGCATCGAAAAATTCGAAACGTTACACAGATATTGTGATATATTCTGTTAACATATGATATATGATGTTTTGGATGCCGTGATTGTTATATTTAGTGCTGTTGCAGCACTGGGCCTATTTTGGAGTTTTAAAAGTGTTAAAGTGATGATTTTCAAATTTTAAAAGGATTTTTAAAGTGATTTTTGAAAGTATACGTTTTATTAATTTTGGAATTGATTCATTTTAAATAAATAAACGTTAAAATTTTAAATGTTATAAAATTTATGGGTTTTGAGAAAATATAGATAAGATGTGACTTTTGAAATGTGGAGTTAATGATTTTATAAAATAGTTTAAATTGAGATTTTTGAATTATTATAAAAAGCTTTATATAAAAGGTTTATAAAAGTGATATTTATAAATTAAAATATTAGAATTATAAAACGATTTTTTTAAGTGTTAAAATGAAGTATATATGGATTTCATAAGTGAATGAAATTTATAGATTTATAAATTGTGAAGTTATAAAATGAATGGATTATGTAAAATAAAAGATTTATAGTTAAATTTACTTATAAATTGGATTTTGGCATTTAAATGAGATATAAATAGAATTTGTTAACAAAGTGCTTTTATAAGCTGAAGTTTTTATAAAATATATAAATGTGAATTTATAAACGTTGTTTTATAAATCCGAAATCGACTTATTTTGATAAGTTAATTATTATAGCTTGTTTAAGGAGATATATTCACGATTTTGGATAGTGAATAATCCTTTAAAATAAAAAGTGTAGAGATGTTGAATTGGTTAACGAAGTATATTCACGATTTTGGACAGTGAATAATTTATTAAAGAAATGTTTTAGGAAGTGATCTTTTAAATAGAATTAAAACGATTTGAAGATGTTTTAAAATGTATTAAGTGTTGAAACCATAGATTTCGACATTCATTGTTGAAATAGACGTTTTCGAGAAATAAGGAAAAGATGGACGATAACACTGTTGTTATAGTAAATGATTTAGAAAGGAAATGTTTTTGTATAGTATTGGGATTTATATATCTATCTTAATTTCGAATCCCTATACTAGTGATTTTGGGTTGTCGTAACGATGTTTTACGCAACATTCGTTTTGACTCAAATGAATGTGTTTAAGAGAATGTTTTCCTTAGAAGAATCAAATATATACTTAATCGTGTTTTAAGTATACTGAATATTTTTTAAGTATTGAAAATAAATAGATTTGTGAATTACTTATTATTGAATAAGTATGGAAATGTTTTCCAATAAGAAGTGAAATGTTTTGGGTTTTTATCTTTTAGAGATAAATTGAGGATGAATAAGTATTTGGAATTGCTTTTCCCATATAAAATTAAAATGCTTTAGAGAAAATATCTTTTTAAAGATAGATTGAAGTGAATATCTGGCAAGTTATTTAATTTATGGAAGATTAATAAAATGGGACTAGTGATTGTAATGGTGCTGGATATTTGTTTGTTGGCCTTGATAGTTAAATAACCAACTATCAATATTTAACTTTAAATAGGTATTTGTTGCGATTTGCTTGAATTTGAATGCTACACTGATTTTTAAAATAAGCGCTCGTTATTTGGTTTAGCCGGGAGAGGACCTTTGTGTCATAAATCCCATTCCGAATAATGATATGTCGTAATGGATAGCATTTGAAGACCGATGTCGAAGACCGGATATTTTCGAAAACGAAAGGACTACCGTTAAATGTCTCTGCATCGGCTGATCTGCGCTATGGAGATTTTATCACCCTTTGTGATGGGAAGTCCGGTCGTGATTAGTGAATATCCGGATTGCAAGGGTTCTTTGGAAGTGCCTTCGGTTCCGTTCGATCCCGGAACGGACTTGTATGGTTGTATGTCTGACGTTACAATTTGAGATGTAAAGCTGGTTTCTATCAAATACATTTCTGTTGGTGGCAGAGAATTTATTCTCTTAGCTTAACACCCTTATCTGAAACATACGAGCTCAGAGGTTATGTAGTTGATGGTTACTTGTGATACATTCCCAAATTGGTAATGTGGCATACGAAGTGCTGTTGAGCATTTGTTGATCAAAGCGTGGCTTTTATGAAAAGCGTAGCTTTGTGGGCGAGACTTCGTCGGACCTCACACCCTGGAAATGGTCAAAATAGGAAGGATGCAGCAAGGTTATTAGGGGACAGCGCCCCCTTAGTGTATGTCATTCCTTCTGGATAGAGGTGATATTATGGTATGGAGCCCTGATACTTAATCTATGTTGTTGCTACAAACTTATTACTTTGTGGTTGTTGGTGAATCCCGTGATTTAAGTCGGTTATGACCGGGGGATGGCATATTCAAGTCAGTAGTTATCCAGCTAGGAGTAACCCGTCCTTGTGTTGGCAGAGATCCGGTTAGGTTCTCGGGGCATCTTTCCAGAGGCGTACCCATGTGGCAATGGGAAGTTTCTTGGCCTGACCATTTGTTGGAAATCCAAATTCCAATACGCACCTTGTACGGCTTTAGTTGTAGGACCTGCCATTTACTTATGGTGGTGCCCCACTGTATAGATGGTAGCTATAGTAGGCATACGATGCTGGTCGTATGTTGGCTAAGATTTATATCATTACTTTCGAAATGTTTTCCTACACCTTGCACTTATAGTAATAATATCAAAGAAAATTTGCGTATCAAGCATATTTGATACAGTGGACGTATTAATGTCAACTTTCGTGAGTCAAAAAAATCTATTTGTTACAATTCAATTATTTCAAGTTTTAAACATTTATTCAAAATTTTGGCTTCATTTATAATTGAAATCATCCTTTAAGAAAATTTAAGAATTAAATTTCCGATTTACTTCAAACCATTTAGAGATAAATATATCTATTCAACTCAAATCTAAAATCGCACACACACGCGCACACACACACACACATATATATCAAGTCATACTTCAGAAGTTCAATTAAAATCCATTTTTTTAAAACAAAGTGTAGCGAAGCTACAAAATTGTCTCTTCACTCTGAAACTCGAAAATGAATGTCGATGATGCGGCCGCCATCATCGAAATTATTTTCCAATAACAAAAGAGAAGAGTACTGATTTAAAACTTTTAAAATTCTTTGGAAATGATTTCTATTTAAAAATACTTTCAATAATATACATTCTAAAAATTTTAAAACCAAAGTTTGGAATTACCAAAAATTAAATTTTCAACTTCTAAAATTATATTCAATTAAATTTCCAAAACAGTTTCTGAACCATGTTTTTATAATTCCATTTATTTGAATCATGTGACAATAGTCAATGATTTACAAAGCAATAAATGAAAATCAAATATTATCATTTACAACAACCAATTTATTTAACTTTTGATTATACACATTTATGCTTATATATAATATAATATAATCATACAAAATTTATTTCAGTTACAAAAATTTGAAAATCATATGGTGTCAGTTTGCTTTGTTCAAGTGTTTTGGAATTCCTATCGATAACGTTGATCACATGAACGATTGAAACCCAAATCATCCTTGAAAACTCAAACAACACACTATAAGATATTTTATATTAATTATAAATACACTCCCTCATCGATGATACAAAATAAATTATAGAACAATGATAGAGATTCAAATTTAGAGAGACCCTAATCAAGTAGAAAATCTAACAAGAAGATAAGTGCAATACGAAGATAAGATGATAAATAACAAAAAAGAGAAGATAGATAGGCTAATATAAATCGCAGGTGACCAAAACCGAGACAACCGTGACTTCGAAATTAAGATCGATGCTGAATTCTAAGGCAAATCGGCATCGCATCGCAAGGGATAGAATTTGGGAATAACAAGAGATCGTAGCATCTAAACCGACGATACAGTAATCTTCAGTGAATCGATGTCTGTTGTAAATGAGTTTCACTCCGTTAAAAATCATTCTAAGATTGGCGGGACCGTCGATTCATTATAGAGATCAGCCGAAGGAAAGCTATGGGATACTCCAAAAATAAGAAAAACACAAATGTGAAGAGAAAAGAATGGATTTCAGAACGAATGGGGGAATTCCAAAGTTCAAAGGAAATTCGAATCAAAGAGGAAGAACTCAAGCTCGAGTAAAGGTGATTCTGTAATTAAATCTACTATATATGCTAAATTTTGCATAAAACTATAGCTCTGATACCACATGTAACATCCTGGTATTTCGTGCCATTTGCATCCACACATGTCAAACTTGGATTCTTAAAATATTAGATTGTTAATTTATATTTGGCAAAACTCAGCATATACAGTAAATAAATTAATCATAGAATCACAAACACAGAGTAATATAACAATAAACAGCGGAAACAAAAGAATAGTGTTTCATGAAGCTACTATATACATAACAGAGTTAAAACAAGATACTACAGAATTCTCGAATACATAGAAGTCTAAATACAATAGTCAAATAACAAAATCTAAATATGTTACTGGAGTCAACTGAAATATAGACGGATCTCCAATAAAGCTCTAACTCCAAAGGCAAGTCTTATATGCTATGACACTCAGTCTGACCCGAGCATAAAGCAAAACACAAAACACTCTAGTCAGGATTAATACTCTTATATCAATAAATCCAACTCAAGTGAAATACCAACCAAAATAAAATTAACTTAAAGGATGTTTGGGATGCCCATCGTCTAAGGATCTGTGGAACTATCTACTATGTAGTACAATACGGTATTATAATATGTCTACAATAAAATAAACTATTAACATAGCGTTGAAGCATTACCCATATCCCCCTTAGCACATTTTATAGTACCAATAGTCTATACAGTACTGTAATACCCCGTAAACTGGAGCTACCAGAGGATACTCCATAGGTACGACACATATCAAACTCGTAGTGGTCTCAGTATGGTAGGTGACATAGCATAACTAGGCAATGTCAGGGTAGATATACCAATTACACTTCTGGGCGGTTGGTAATGCAGAGCCGCGACAATCGCCAAACTCGAGCCATACTTCCAAATCAAAGATGCACATCAAATCAATCATAAAGTAATAGAATGGAAATCGAAGAAGTGTGTCCGATCGGAGGAGCTACCTCACTTGGCCCGTCAATTGCTCCTGTTTTAGCCACCTTAAGCTAACTCACGGGAGTTAGGTCCACGTATAGACCTCAAATAAAACGTCACCAACCACCTACTTCATTCTGGAATCTCCACCGTGTACACAGTCGTTAAAGTGGTTTTTGGTATTGGCAAAGAGTATGACAATAACCGATCTCGGTCTCTTTAGCAACCAATTATTAGTATAACACCATGGTCGTTTCAATATATCATACTTCAAAACCAAATCAACACGATATCATTTCTCACTTAAAATATTGTTCATTTCCAAATCATAACACTTTCCCAAGTTATAACTCTTTTGAAATTATAACACTTTGAAATTGTAACACTTGGAAGATATAATACATTGAAATCATAGCACTTTGGAAATCATAACACTTTGAAATCCATAACTCTTACCTCTTAAATAGTTTAGACATTGATAATAGTATATATATGTATTAAAATAGTTATAAATAAAATAGTTAATATAATAAAATAATTTGTATATAAAATAGTTAGAAATTAAATAATTTATATTAATTAAAATAGTTTATAAAATAAAATAGTTTATATAAATTAAATTAGGTAATAAAATTAAAAAGTATATATAAATAAAATAGTTTATATTAAAATAGTTTACATATATTAAAAATAATTAGTATATTAATAATAGGTTTATGTTAAAATAACTTATAAAGGAAAATATTTGTGTGTATATATATATATTTAAAATACTTTATATAATAAATAGTTTCCTCAAAGTTCACAAATCGATTCAAATCAACTAAAATTCAAACAAAATCAATTTAATTCATCCTTAATTCGTCAATTTTAATTCAATTCAATTTCTCAATAAACCATTTCAAATTATATCGAACTCAATACAGATTTGAACCACCAAATATACCATTTCAATTTCAATATATTTCAAAGTTTAAATATTAAATATTTTCAAAACTAAATTTAATAATTTCATTTATATCTCAATTTAACTTTAATATTACTTAGTTTTTGAAATATTCACTTAATAAAATCCCATATCATTGAAATAAGCCTTAAATTACAATTTGGACTAAATATTTTCTTTAATTTATCTAAAGTTGAATATTCATTTAATCACTTTATATCAAAAATCAAGTTATAAAACCATATCTTAAAATCTCAAATTCAATAAGTTTCAAATCGATTTTATTAAATAATTCTTAAAAGGATACAATTTCGAATTCAACTTAAATTTATCTTCCCAACCTTAATTATTATAAAATCTATTTTTTAAAATATAAATTTAAATAAATACTTAAATATATTATATACTAATTAATATATTAATTAAATCAATCCTTATTAAAACTATGGAAATTATTTTAATATATATATATATATATATATATATATATAACAATGGTATCTATATAAATTTTTCTATCCTATGGTCAAGTGATACGGATATCTATCATTTCAATTCATAATATGAATATATACGGGTATATATCTTTTCAACCCACAATCCAGTAACGACCCAGATTTTTAGTCATTTGAAATTAGTATTTTTAATTGATTTTAAATATTCACATGTAAATTTTATAAGTTGAAGAGCTTATATTTTAAATATAGTGATTTAATTGGATAATTAACTTATTAATTTAATATTTGAAATTTTGTAAATAACTGGAGTTTGAATTTATTATGAATAAATATGATTTATAAAGTTGAATTTAATTCTATTTGAATTAGAATGATGTTGGTAAACTTTTAAAATTGATTTAAAAGTTGAATTGCAGAAATTGAATATTTTAATATTTAATTAACGTGTAAAAGTAGTCATTTTTCGTACTGTCTCGATTTCAACCAAACTAGTGTCATTAGATCCGTAATGTTATACTATTGTAAGATTTCAAATTTCGTGTCAATCAGATTTATGGTTTGTCCGGGGCAAGCTAAAACGCGTAGAAATTCGTTTAAGTAAAATTTAAATTTAAATAGTCGATTCGAAAACCCATCTTTCAAATACAATCAAATTGGCTCTCGATTTATATTCCATTATGTTTGGAATAGGGGTAAAATATTATAAATGCCAGGCGGCATGCTTTGGTTAGAATCCAAAAAAAATTCGGGTGAATAATGCACGTAAATTTTCAATAAAAGGACCACATTATTTTCTATTTTCACAAAACCCTAGTTTTCTAGGTCTAGCCGCCGGCTTTGGTTCAATGGCCAAAAATCATTCTTCTTCTTATTCAATTATCTTCCAATCAGTAGACAATTATGATAAATTTTCAACTACAACATCGAAGAGCACGACTAGAACTTCAAATCCAACGGTTATGATTGGATTTCACGTAGTAGATCATTGGCAAAATGTCGCATTTGTATTAAGTTTTGGCACGTTTTTCGTGGCCGAGATGGAGCCGAGCTCGGTAAGGCTTTGGTTGAAGGAGGAGTGGGGTGAGGCGCTTCGAACGGTGGGGTCAATCATCCTCAAGTGTGGCATGGTGATGGCGATAAATTGATGAAAACGGCGGCCTTATGGGTTGTTCGACGTGAATGAAACGAGGGGAGATGAAAAGCAGCGATCGACATAGATTTAAAGTTGAGAAATTGATGGCCGAGATCTATTCTAGGTTTTAAAATAAAAATTAAATTGTATATATATATATATATATATATTAATTCGTACAAATTTAAAATGCATAACTTTGTCATACGAGGTTTGTTTTTTGACGAAACGAATTGCATTGGGTCCGTATTAACGAGCACTACATTTTAGAGCTAGTTTGGAGTTGATTGGAGCTAGTGAAAATTTTGGGTAAAGTT
Organism: Allium cepa; assembly: GCA_030765085.1. NCBI lineage: Eukaryota > Viridiplantae > Streptophyta > Magnoliopsida > Asparagales > Amaryllidaceae > Allium > Allium cepa. The sequence goes on from CM060929.1 coordinate 1,046,400,950, forward strand.
AAATTCTCGTTTAATTTTATTCGGAATTAAACGCTGCAACTGCTATTGGTATCAATGTGAGTACAACTCACTCTTTCTGATTTACTGATATTTTTATATAAATGAGAATAAATATTATTTATGATGATTGATGATTGTTAGGATGATATATGGTATATTATCTATATATTGATTGGTGTTTTATTCCTGCCTATTGGAGCAGATAAGACCCTATACGTTCCCATGTATGAGCGGATGACCTTTTGTATGCGCATCTGCCTCGAAGTGGATATTGTACACATATTCTAATATGTATATTTGTTGCAGGTGACAAGTTGGAGGGACCCAACTGGATTCCTCACCAGTATAGGTTTTATTTACAGATATTGTGATATATGTTGTTATCATATGATATATGATGTTTTGGCTGCCGTGATTGATGTATTTAGTGCTGTTGCAGCATTGGGCCTATTTTTGAAAATTTAAAAATGTTAAAGTGATGATTTCAATTTCAAATGGATTTTCAAATGATTTTGAAAATATATGTTTTATTTATTTTGAATTGTTAAGGAAATGAATTTATTTTAAATAGATAAAGGTTATAATTTTCATGTTATAAAAACTATGGTTTTGTGAAATACGATTAAAATGTGATTTTTGAAATATGAAGTTAACTATCTTGTAAATAGTTTAAATTGAGATTTTTGAAGTATTTTAAATGCTTTAGATATAAGATTTATAAAATTGGATATTTTATAAATCAAAATATTAAGAGTAAAAAGAAGTTTTGTAAATGATAAAATGGAGTTATAAAAGAATCTTATAAGTGGATAAGATTTATAATTTAAGAAGTTATAAAATGAATGATTTATAAATAGATGATTTATAAGTAAATTAACTTGTAATTTGGATTTTTCATATAAATGAGCTGCAAATGGAATTTATTAATAAAGGGAATGTATAAATGGAAGTTTTATAAAATATAAATGGAATTTATAAACATTGTTTTATAAATCCGAAATCAATTTATTTTGATAAGTCAAAAATGAAAGCTTATTAAAGGAATTTCATCCACGATTTTGGACATTAGAAAATCCTTTAATTAAAAGTGCAATAGTAATGAATTTGAATAAGTTAAATCCAAGATTTTGGACACTGGATTACCCTTTAATAAATGTGTAGAAATGTTGAATTTGGTTAATAAATTATATTCACGATTTTGGACAGCGAATAATCTTTTAAATTTAATAATTTTTTTGTATAGTACATGAGATTTATATATCTATCTTATTTTCGAATCCCTATATTAGTGATTTTGGGTTGTCGTAATGATGTTTTACGCAACATTCGTTTTAACCCAAATAAATGTGTTTAAAGAGAACGTTTTCCTTAAAGAACAAAATATATACTCATTCGTGATTTAAGTATATGTAATATTTTCTAAGTGTTGAATATAAATTGATTTCTGAATATGCTTATACCGCGATATAAGTATATGGAAATGTTTTCCAATATAGTAGTTGCAATGGGTTTTGAGACTATCTTTTTAAAAGATAGTTTGAAGTGAATATTTGGCAAATGCTTTAATTAATTAAAGATTAAGTAAAAGGGCCTAGTGATTGTTATGGTGCTAAATATTTGGTTGTTGCTTTGATAGTAAAATAACCGACTATCAAATTTGACCAATTTAGTTCCTCGACTTGATGTGGGAACTATTTAGTCGTCCACTTTGTAAGTAGCCTTCGGTGTAGGCTTGATTATCCTTTGTGTTGAGGATGTTGATTTGTATAGTGCGAAGTATTACTCCAATCTATCGAGTTTCCTTCTTGCCCCGAGGATAGCAAGTTGAAAGTTGGAGACATGATAAGTCTATGAGACTTAGTTTCTGTGTGAGGTTGAGAAACGCTTTTGCGTTGTTGGTACGAAGAGATCGGGATTAGATTTATCTGAAAACCACTTCGGACTAACCCATTTGCGACGATTGTGCAGGTTGCTTATGATGATATTGATATTCCGAATTTTCATAATGGAAGACTGCTTGTTGATCGTTTGGGGTTAAAATCCCAATTTGCATATAGTAGAGTTATCTCTTCATTATGAAATATCTAATGCAAGGACTATTCACTACTAATCCTAGGGATTTCCCGACAGGATGTGGTAGGAAAGTACCTTCGGTTTGTCTTGTTCTTGGACAACGTATATGGATGTTTGTTTGACATTGCATTTCTTAAGATTACGCACATCAGTTTTTACAAACGTACATCAGTGGTGGCAGAGAAGACAGCTTCTCTTTGCTTAACACCCTCCTTGAGACGTATGAGCTTAAGGGTTGTATTTTTGTGGAAGGCAATTAGTAGTCAACGAAAATGGCCATGTGGCATTCAAAGTGATGTGATTGTGATTTGTGAAAGGTAATCGTTACCTCATGCCTCATCAACCAGAAATGACCAAACAGGGTTAGATGCAACAAGGCTAAGTGGGTCGCTCTCAAGTAGGGTATGATGATCCTCTTCTAGATATATCTTTACAAGCTATGATGTCGTGTATCTGATTATTGTGGTTTGTATTCTTAGAGGGCCCTTGGTAAAGGTCGGTAACGACCTAAGGATGATATATTCGGTATCATCTAGTTATAGAGGTGGGTCGGCCTTGTGTTGGTAGAGGAATCTTTGTGATGGTCCTCGGTACATTCTTCTAGAGATGTACTATCGGAAGGTAGTTCTTTCACCTAGTCATTTATATGGAAATCCAAACTCCATTGTGCACTTGCCATTTTTATTGTATTACCCATTTTGGGCTACATGCTGGAATTTAATCAATGTAACAATTTCGGCTATGATTAATATTATTTGTATACTAGACACTTATATAATATCAGATGATTTAACATGAGGTGTCTTAGTTATCGTAAGTTAAAAACATGTCCGTATTTTTGTGTGAACTTGTCTTACTAGATACTTTTGTTTTGACAAAAGAAAATTTGGTAATTTAATAAATTCAGTTGAGTGTTTCCCACGCTGGTTTACCAGACTGATCCACGCATTCTTTCCTTTCAATGCTCAGGTCAAACCGAATATATTTACAGGTTCAGTTTTGGTGCTTTCGGTGCTTCAACAGGAGAGAGCTAGAGATCTTCATTCTCGTATGCACATATTTTGTTATTGATAATCCGCTATGCTTAGTTATTGTATCTTATCAGCAATTGCGAGGACATGTTATTACAACTATCTAGGCTGATAATTTGTGATTGATTATTGAGCTCTGATTGATGTACGTATATAAAGTTTCTGTTTTGTAAAGATCATGGATATGATAGTATATGTTTTCCGTGGCGATATGAGATTCTGTATTGTTCTGTTTGGTTCTTTCTTCCCTCTTTCTTCTCTTCTCTTCTTCTCTTTTCTTTTATTTCTCCTGACTTTCCGTCAGTCTGTGCTTTTTGGTTCGGACATGTGTGGTTTATTGTCGATTCAAAGGGTATGGATTTGTAGGTCGTCACATTTGGTATTTATAAATAATGAAAGGAAATTTTAAAAAGAATATAAATCACTAAATTCACTATTGTTACTGGGAAATAATAAAGGTGGTGACTACAACATCATCAACATCATTTTTGAGCTTTTGTGTGATTGATTTGCTACGAATAGTAAATTGAAAATTGAAATTTTGTTGTGATAAACAAATTTGAATATAAAATCCAAGTTGGAATTGATAGATATAAGTGAAATGAGTTTTGTACTTATAATGTGAAATAATAAATTTGAGTTAGCATAATAGAATATATGATTTGAAATTTAACTGAAGGGAGGTTAAATAATTTGAACTGGATTAGATAAGTTATTGGAGTGAAAATTAAACGTAAGGGTAAGTGATTATATAATATGAATTTGGATGTTTAAATAAATAAGTTGTATAACTTACTAAAATGAGAAAATGTAAGTAAAACCAAATATTAAATAAAATAGAATTTGAATTAAATTAGTAGGGAACCTAAGTGGTATAAAAAAAAGTAAATGTAAATATGACGAAATGAAATATAACTTTAAGTGATGTTGAATGGAGTTGATTTTGGTATCGAAGTAAATTAATAAAGAAAATTAATTGAATGTGAACTTGAGTTATATAAAGAAATTCAACTTTAGTGGCAAAATGAATTAGCAATTGAATTAACAAATGAATTGAATTAGACTAATGAAATAAATTAGTGAATAAAATGTGAATTGAATGTTAATCAATCAATTGTAATTAAATTGATATGGAATATTGGATGTAAGTGTTAATTCATTTAAATCTAACTGAACATGTTAAACCAATTGAAATTAAAAGTGTTAAACCAAATTGAAGGTAACGAAGTAAATATGAATATTGAATGTAAATTAAATTAATTTGGTTATGTTAGATGTACAATGGTTGTTAGTTAATTGAATAAAAACCCATATGAAATTGAATTAATGAAAGTGAAAGCTAAATAATTGAATTCAAATTGGATAGTAAGTGAATCTAGATAGAATTGAATTTTATTTGAATTGGAAGTGAACCAACTTGAATGTAAATTAGTGGATGTAAACTAATTGAATGAATAAATGAATGTTAGTAAAATCCAATATTAATGAATCAAATGCGATTAAATTGAAAACCAATTCAATGAATATTAATGATAAGTGAATTTATGTTGATTTGGTTATGGATTGATTGGATGTTAGTTGGATGATAGTTGTATAATGGTTGGATTGTTGCTTTTGATTGCATATGCTATATTGGCATATATAGTTGTTGTATCGGTATATATTGTATATTGATATTATTTTCATATATACATGTTTCTCATTTGTTTGTTCAGTGTTTAGTAGGTGCGTAGGCGCTTGCTTCTCATTTGGAGCTCGCTTTCGTGCTATATTAGCCGTATATGCTCGCTAATAATATATAAGGTACATATCTCGGATTACATATCGTACTTTTATATTTTTTCCCCTATGGGATGCCTCATCTTCGAAGATGAGATGTATATTTGTGATATATATATATATATATATATATATATATATATATGTTGTGATCCTACTATGATCGAACAGCGCAAAGAGTCACTGGCGAATTTTTTCGAAAATGTAAAGTGTTTGATTTTTTTTGAGAATTTTGAATAATTTTTGATAACTAAAATTTTGGTTTTTTTCGAGTTATAATTTTAAACAATAATAGTTAGTTTTGAAAAGATAATTGATTTTGTTACTTTTTCTTACTTGGTAATTCGATGATGAAATTCTATTAAGTAGGGGAGAATGTAATGATCCATATTTTTAGTCATTTGAAATTAGTATGTTTAATTGATTTTAAATATTCACAAGTAAATTTTATAAGCTGAATAACTTATATTTTAAATATAGTTATTTAATTGGATAATTAAATTATTATTTTAATAATTGCAATTGCGTAAATAATTGAAATTTGAATTTAATGTGAATAAAAATGATTTATATAGTTGAATTTAATTCTATTGAACTAGAATGATGTTGGTAAACTTTTAAAATTGATTCAAAAATTGAATTACAGAAATTGAATATTTAATATTTAATCAACGTGTAAAAATAGTCATTTTTCATACAGTCTCGGATTTCGATGAAACGAGTTTCATTGGATCCATAATGTTATATTATTGTATAATTTCAAATTTCGTTTCAATCGGATGTACTGTTTGTCCAGGGCAAGCTAAAACGCGTCGAAATTCATTTAAGTAAAATTTGAATTTAAATAGTAGATTCAAGAACCTATCTTTTAAATACGATCGAATTGGATCTCGATTTATATTCTGTTGTGTTCGGAATAGGGGTAAAACATTATAAATGCTAGGCGGCACGCTTCGATTGGAGTTTGGAAAGTCCGGGTGAATATTGCGCGTAAATTTTCTATAAAAGGACCATATTATTTTCTATTTTCACAAAACCCTAATTTTCTAGGTCTAGCCGCTGGCTTTGATTCAATGGTCGAAAATCATTCTTCTTCTTCTTCTTTAATTATCTTTTAATCCGTAGACAATTATGAAAAATGTTCAACTACAACATCGAAGAGCACGATTAGATCTTCGAATCCGATGGTTATGATTGGATTTCACGTGGTAGATCGTTGGCAAAATGCTCACGTTTGTATGAAGTTTTGGCACGTTTTTCATGATCGAGATGGAGCCGAGCTCGGAGAGGCTTCGGCTAAAGGAGGAGTTTGGTAAGGCGCTTCAAAGGGTGGGGTCAGTCATCCTCAAGTGCGACGTGGTGATGGCGATAAATTGATGAAAACGACAACTCTATGGGCTGTTCGATGTGAATGAAACAATGGGAGAAGAAAAGAAGTGATCGGCATAGATCTGAAGTAGAGAAATCAATGGCCGAGATCTATTATATTTTTTAAAATAAAAATTAATTTGTGAATATATATATATATATAAATTCATACAAACTTTAAAATACATAACTTTGTCATACGAGGTCCGTTTTTGACGAAACGAATTGCGTTGGGTCCGTATCTTGACGAGCATTATATTTTAGGCTAGTATGGATTTGATTGGAGCTAGTTAAAATTTTGGATAAAATTAAATGCTCATTTAATTTTACTCGAAATTAAACACTGCAACAGCTTTTGGAAACAATGTGAGTACACCTCACTCTTTTTGACTCACTAATATTTTTATATAAGTAAGAATAAATATTATTTATGATGATTGATGATTTTTTGGATGATATATGGTATATTATCTGTATATTAATTGATTTGGATATATTCCTGCCTATTGGAGCAGATGAGACCCTATACGTTTCCGTGTATGAGCGGATGACCTTTTGTACATGCGTCTGCCTCGAAGCGGACATGTTACACATATTCTAGTATGTATATTTGTTGTAGGCGATAGGTTGGAGGGATCCAACAGGATTCCTCACCAGTATTGATTTTATTTAGAGATATTGTGATATATGCTGTTATCATATGATATATGATGTTTTGGTAGTCGTGATTGATGTATTTATTGCTGCTCTAGCATTGGGCCTATTTTTGGATATCTAAAAATGTTAAAGTGATGATTCAAATTTAAAATGGATTTTCAAGTGATTTTGAAAATATATGTTTTATTTATTTTGAATTGTTAAGGAAATGAATTTATTTTAAATAGATAAAGGTTATAATTTTTATGTTATAAAAATTATGATTTTTGTGAAATTTGATTGAAATGTGATTTTTGCAATATGAAGTTAACTATCTTGTAAATAGTTTAAATTGATATTTTTGAATTTATTATAAATGGTTTAGATATAAGATTTATAAAAATGGGATATTTTATAAATCAAAATATAGGGATTATAAAGTAGTTTTGTAAATGATAAAATGGAGTTATAAATGAATCTTATAAGTGAATAAGATTTGTAATTTAAAAAGTTATGAAAAGAATGATTTCGTAAATAGATGATTTGTAAATAAATTAACATATAATTTGGATTTGGCATATAAATGAGATGCAAATGGAATTTGTTAACAAAAGGAATTTATAAATGGAAGTTTTATAAAATATGAATGAAATTTATAAACATTGTTTTATAAATCCGAAATCAATTGATTTGATAAGTCAAAAATGAAAGCTTATTAAAGGAATTTCATCCACAATTTTGGACATTAGATAATCCTTTAATTAAAAGTGCAATAGTAATGAATTTGGTTATAAATTAAATCCATGATTTTGGACAGTGGATCACCTTTTAATAAATGTGTAGAAATGATGAATTTGGCTAATAAATTATATTCATGATTTTAGATAGTGAATTATCTTTTAAATTAAATAAATGTTTTGTATAGTATATGAGTTCTATATATCTATCTTATTTTCGAATCCTTATACTAGTGAATTTGGGTTGTCGTAATGATGTTTTACGCAACATTTGTTTTGACCCAAATAAATGTGAATATAGAGAACGTTTTCCTTAAAGAATAAAATATATAATCAATCGTGATTTAAGTATATGTAATATTTTCTAAGTATTGAAAATAAATTGATTTGTGAATATGCTTATATTGCGATATAAGTATATGGAAATGTTTTCCAATATAGTAGTTGAAATGAGTTTTGAGATTATAACTTTTTAAAAGATAATTTGAAGTGAATATTTGGCAAATGATTTAATTAATTAAAAGGGCCTAGTGACTGTTATGGTGCTATATATTTGGTTGTTGCTTTGATAGTAAAATAATCAACTAGCAAATTTGGCCATTTTATTTCCTCGGCTTAATATGGGAACTATTTAGTCGCACACTTAGTACGTAGCCATCTGTGTAGGCTTGATTATCGTTCGTGTTAAGGATGTTGATTCGTATAATGCGGAACATTACTCCAATCAATCGAGCTTCCTTCTTGGCCCGAAGGATAGCAAGTTGAAAGTTGGAGACGTGATAAATCTATGAGACTTAGTTTGTGTGTGAGGTTGAGAAATACTTTTGCATTGTTGGTACGGAGAGACTAGGATCAGATTTACCTGAAAACCACTTCGGGCTAACTTATATGCGACGATTATGCAGGTTGCTTATGATGATATTGATATTTAGGATTTTCATAGTGGAAGACTGCTTGTTGATCGTTTAGGGTTAAAATCCCAATATACATATAGTAGCAGTGGTCTCTTCATTATGAAATATCCAATGCAAGGACTATTTGCTATGAATCCTAGGGAATTCTTGACAGGATGTAGTAGGAAAGTACCTTCGGTTTGTCCTGTTCCTGGACAACTTGTATGGATGTTTATCTAACACTGTATTTCTTAAGATTACGTACATCGGTTTTTACAAACGTACATTAGTGGTAGCGGAGAAGGCAACTTCTCTTAGCTTAACACCTTCCTTGAGATGTATGAGCTTAAGGATTGTATTTTTGTGCAAGACAATTAGTAGACAATGGAAGTGACCGTGTGGCATTCAAAGTGATGTGATTGTGATTTGTGAAAGGTAATCGTTACCTCAGGCCTCATCAACTGAAAATGACCAAAACAGAGTTAGATGCGGCAAGGCTAAGTGGGTCGCTCCTAAGTAGGGTATGATCATCCTCTTCTAACATATCCTTACACGCTATGACGTTGTGTATCTGATTATTGTGGTTTATATGTTAGAAGTTCCTCGGTAAAGGTCGGTGATGACCGAAGGATGATATAATCGGTACCATCTAGTTATAGAGGTGGGCCGACCTTGTGTAGATAGAGGATCCTTTGTGATGGTCCTCGGTACATTATTCTAGAGATGTACCGCCGAAAGGTAGTCCACTCACCTGTTCATTTGTATGGAAATCCAAACTCCACTACGTACCTTCCATTTTGATTGTATTACCCATTTTGGGCTATATGCTGGAATTTAACCAATGCAACAATTTCAGTTATGATTAATATTATTTGTAAAATAGACACTAATATAATGTAAGATGATTTGATATGAGATGTTTTTAGTTATTGTAAGGTAAAAGAATGTCCATGTTTATGTATGGACTTGTCTTATGAGATACTTTTTTATGATAAAGGAAAAGTTTGGTAGTTTAATAAATTCAGTTGAGTGTATTTCTTACACTGGTTTACCAGACTGATCCGGACATTCTTCCCTTTCAATGCTCGGATCAGACCGAGTATATTTACAGGTTCTGTTTTGGTGATTTTGGAGCTTCAGCAGAAGAGATGGAGATCTTCATTCTCATATACACGTATTTGATTATTGATTGTCCACTGTGCTTAGTTGTTGCATGTTATCAACAAATGTGAGGACGGGTTATTAAAGTGTCCAGGCTGATAATTTGTGATTGATTGTTGAACTCTAATCGATGTATGTATATATAGTTTTTGTTTTGTAAAGATCATGGATATGATAGTATATGTTTTCCGCTACAATGTGAGATTCTGCATTGTTCTGTTTGGTTCTATCTTCCCTCTTTCTTCTCTTCACTTCTTCTCTCTTTTTTTCATTCTCCCGACTTTTCGTCAGTCTATGCTTTTTGGGTCGGACATGTGTGCTTTATTATCGATTCAAAGGGTACGGATTTGAGGATCGTCACAAATCCTAAATTCAATGTCAATGACAATCGCTAGGGTTTATCATTTTAACCTATAATGATTTTCTCCTATTCTACAAGATCGTTTGGGTATGTATCATTTCAACCCATAGGGAATTCTATTTTAGCCGAAAACTTGCAAAATGAGAATAGATATGATGATAATAGTATAACAGGCATATATCATCAATATAAATAACAGATATTGGTGTTAGATGTCACAGGTGAACAGATAATGGCATATATATAGCAATTAATTAACTAACAGCTGTATATTTCAATTGTCGTTCCAAATGAAATCAAATTTAATAAATATAAGAACGTTAACCATGAGTGATTGCTTACCTTTTGAGGCTAGATATATCTGACAAAGAAATGAGCTACAAATCCAAGCATGAATTTCGAAGCCAAGCGTGATGGACACAAGTTCGACGAACAAAGCGAAGTTGGAAATTTGAAATTGACGAAATCAAATCAAAACTGGATTGAAGAAGATCGATGGTATAAGTGAACATATATATATATATATATATATATGTATATATATGTATATGTATATATATAACTATATATATATATAATCATATGCTAAATTCTCAAACACATATAACATATATAATATATATATATATGTATATATATATATGTATATATATATGTATGTATATATATTAAAATCCATTGTTTCAAATTAAAACACATATATTAAACTCAACACATATACATCATATAATTTGAGATAACTACTTATATATATTCTATAGACAACTAAACTGACAAGCTTGCATTTTATACTAACAACACAAACACATTTATATCAAAATCAATATAACCAATATAAGTATAATATAAAAACATCATATGACTGCAAAGAGCATATAACTCAACATATATGTTATTCAAAACAAATTGGGTTCACTTTAGAAAACATAAGCTAAAAGGAGCTAAATAAATTATATCTCTGTGGCATATATGTATACATATTAGTTATTGTATAGAATATATATATATATATATATATATATAAGAGTAAAACAGAACCAGATCAAGTACACTTATAACTTATATACATAATAATAGATTATATTCAAACATGCCTAACTTTATATATATAACATTTTATACCCAGTCTTATATAAACAACATATATAAACTTATACTACATATAATAAATACTTTCATACTTACAATTAAACAACATAGTATAACCATATAATATGTATACTAACATATATACATTACAGTAAACTTACCGAATCAGAACATTATACATATAAGTACAGCCTACATACAATATTTTAATAACAATAGATAACGGAAGAGTTATTTTTAACATACTTTATCAACTATATGTATAAACAACATGTTATAAATCAAATAACTTATATTATATATTAAACAAATAAATTTTATAAACTTTTATAACTTTATAAACTTATAACTGTATAAACCAAAATAACATCTTTATATATATATATAAACTGTATAACTAATATATGAAGTAAATATATATACCCTTATATAACAGACCTAATATATATAAACATATTATACGCATAACACTATATATGTAAACTATTAAAATTATGTGTATATATATATTTACATATATATATATGTATACACATACAATACCCTTTTGCAAAGAAGAGGTGAAGGAGACAGGAAGGCTGTGGCGGCTGTGGAGACGAAGGGAGGCGGGGTAAGGTAGGCGTGACACGGCAGTTTCGGCCATGTAGTCGGGCTTTGGTTCAGCGATGCTGGGTTGGGATTGGATGCAGGATGGAGTAGAGGCGGAAGAATGAATAGAGATGGGTTGAGCAAAAATGAAGAATGGAGATGAAAAGACACACGTATGATAACATATATATTAACATATAATTTCAAAATGAACCGAACAGTGAAAACGAATGATTAAAATATGAAGAATAGCTGGGAATAACAAAAGCCAAAGTATTGAATACAACGAATAATTATGGCTAGTAGCTATTAGTTTTACGGCTGGGTAGTTGAAAGGACAGAAATAAAATAGCTCAACGGGTATCGATACGATTAACTGCTTTGAAGGTTCCGCCTCGTACCAAAATTCAAAAACACCGAAGTGATTATACCACAAAGATAAGCACGAGAGACGATGAAAATGGTATTCAAATATCGGTTATAGGATCATCCGATCAAAAGTCGATTTCGGTACTAAAAATGCTGCTATTTTACCGAAAATAAGATAAACAGAGCAATAACAGTCCAAATTTGAAGAAATGAAATATGATGTCTCAATCAGAAGATGATTTACAAATTTATTATATAAATATATTCAGGTTTGGAAAACATTTTACTATCATCAAATATTAACTGATTTAACTTAAACAAAATTACACAACAAGACTAACTTCCATATTTCCTGATGAAAATTTACCATTTGCTTTGTATAAATAAACGTTTCTAAATATTAAATTTTTATTTCCAAATTCAATTATTTAAAAATTTAATAAAAATTCAGTTAAATATATTATGAAAGCCATTACGGGTCGTTACATAGTAACTATACGATTATCCTATCAAAAGTCGATATTCGGTACCGTAAATGCTGCTAAAACACCGAAAATAAGATAAATTGAGCAATAGCAGTCCAAATTTTATGAAACAAAATACGATGCCTCACTTCGAAAATGATTTACAAATTTTTTATGTAAAAATATTCAGGTTTGAAAAATATTTTATTATCATCAAATTTAACTGATTTAAATTTAAATAAAATTACACAACTAAACTAACTTTCATATTTCCTTATGAAAATTTACCATTTGATATGCTTAAATAGACATATTCAAAATATTTTTTTTTTAAAATTCAATTATTTAAAATTTCTTAAAAATTTAGTTAATTACGTTATTAAAACCATAAAAATTAACGGACCATTACACTATCCCCCACTCAAAACTTTTCATCCCCGAAAAGGAACGAGGTAGGAGAATAGAAACAACCAGAAAGAAAAATAGATTTAAAATACAAAATACAACAATTAATTTTAAACCATATAATTTCATTAGTTTTTAGATTGATTTATATTTAATTAATTGGTTTCAATTCAAGGTATTTTCATTTATTTGATTTAATTTCAATTTGATAATGTTTATTACAAAACTTTCTTCAAAGCAAAAAATTTATTTTATTTATCTAATTTATTTAATCCATTTGATTTCACTTAAGTTAATTTCACTTATAATTCATCTTCATATTCATTTATTCATTATCTTATTATTTAGTTTATCTTAATTAACATTTTCTATAATCATATATTAAGTGTATAAACATTTATTATAATCATGTTTTATTCGACAAATTAAATTTTTTTCTCCAAATTTATTATTCAACGTATTCCACTTAATATATCTTACCATATAGATTAAGTATGTTGACACTTATTGTAACCACTCGAATTTGTTAATAAACTCCTTTAACATATTACATATATTGTACACTAATAAATTACATAATTAACTTCTGACTAATTTAGGTAACTTATATATATTGGGATGAAATAGGGTATTATACAAATAAACTTTTTCTCAATTCAATTAATTCAAGTTTAAATATTTATTCTAAAATTTTTTTGGCTTTATTTTATAATATAAATCATCCTTTAATAAAAATTTAAGAGTTAAATTTCCAATTCATTTCCAACTATTTTGTGATAAATGTATCCATATATATTTTATATGTCAAATCAAATATATAATCGTATTCCTGTATATATATTATAAATCAAATCATACTTAAGAAATTCAAATCAAATTCATTTTCCAAGATAAAAGTGTAGCAAAGATACGAACTAGTCTCTCTATTTTGAAACTCAAAAATAAATGTCGATGATGCTGCAATCATCACATAATTTATTTTCCAGTGACAAAAAAGAAGAGTACTAATTTAAACTTTTAAAATTCTTTAGAAACGATTTCTATTCGAAAATACCTTTACATAATATACCTTAGAATTTAAAAAGGAAACAAATTTTCATTGAATTCTCAAATTCTTAATTTAAATTCATTTAAATTCCAAATCAGTTTATGAACCATCCCTATAACTTCATTTATTTATTTTATGTGATAAAAGTCAATGGTTTACAAAACAATAAATGGAAATCAAATATTATCATTTTTAGCAACCAATTCAATTATTATCTAATTTTAGAAAATCTATATAATATAATCATACAAAATTTATTTCGTTTACCAAATTTGAAAGCAATATTGTGTTAGTTTGCTTTGTTCAAATGTTTTGGAATTCCTATCGACTGCGTTGATCAGACGAATCGATCGAAACCCCAAATCAACCTTAACAACTTAAACAACACACTATAGAACTTTTTTTTACATTAATTGCAAATACTCTCCCTCACTCGGTGATTCAATAATGGATTTCAAAACAAGGATAGAGATCGAAATTAGAGGAACCCTAATCAAGTAGAATTCTAACTAGAAGATAAGCTCAAAATGAATATAAGATGATTAAATAATTAAAGAGAAAAGATGAATAGCCTTATATAATCATTGGCGACCATAACCGGGTCAACCGTGACTTCAAGAATAAGACTGATGTAGAATAAGATTGATTACAAGAAAATTGCCCTGGTCGTCTACTAGAGAAACATTCGGGCATAGCAAGAGATAGCAACATCTAAACCGAGGATATAGAAATCTTCGGTGAATCAATGCCTAGTTGTAAAGGAGTTTCACCCCTTTACAAATTATTCTAAGATTGGCGGGACCGCCTATTCATTATGGAGAACAACCAAAGTGGAGTTATGCGATACTCTAGAATCAAGAAGAACACGAACATGAAGAAACAAGAATGGATTTCAGAATGAATGGAAGAGTTCCGAAATTCAACTCAAGAGAAAGGAACTCAAGCTCGAATGAAGGTGATTATGTAATTAAATTTACTATATATGCTAAATTTTGCCTAAAACCAGAGCTCTGATACCAACTGTAGCATCCCGATATTTCGTGCCACTCGCATCCACACATGCTAGATTTGAATTGCTCCAAATATCAAATTGTTAATTTATATTTAGAAAAACTCATCATATACAGTAAATAAATAAATCAATCATGGAATCACAAACATAGAGTGTTATAATAATAAGCAGTAGAAACAGATGAATAGCAGTTCATGAAGCTACTATACAAACAACAGAGTACGAAACAAAATACAGTAGAAATCTTGATACATAGAAGTCTCAAATACATAAGAAATGACGCGTCTAAAGATAACAACTGGAATAACTGAAATAATTGAAAGCTGGATAGATAGATGGATCTCCAAGCGAAGAAGGTGAGTCTCAAATGCTGTGACACTCAGTCTGACCCGAGTATAAAGCAAAACACAAAACACTCGAGTTAGAATTAACATTCTTATATCAATAAATTCTACTCAAGTGAAATATCAACTGAAATATAAGTAACTTAAAGGATGTTTGGAATACCCATCCTCTAAGGATCCATGGAACTATCTATTATGTAGTAATGTACGCTATTATAATAATGTCTATAGTAAAGTAAACTATTAAAACAGCGTTAAGACGTTACCCATATCCCCCTTAACACGTTTTATAATGTCGTAGTCTATACAGTACTGTAAACTCCACCAAACCAGTGGGCTATCAGGGAGCACTCCATAGGTACGACACAAAACGAACTCGTAGCGGGCTTGAGGGGTGACAAGGCACAACTAGGCAATGCCAGGGTAGATGTACCAATTACACTTCCGGGCTGATGGTAATGCATAGCCGCAGCTACCGCCCACCTCGTCAAACACTCCCTAAAATCCGAGGGTGCGCCCAATCAATCACAAAGTAATAGAAATGGTATCGAAGAAGTGTGTCCGATCGGAGGTGCTACCTCACTTGGCCTGTCAATTTCTCATGTTTTAGCCACCTTAAGCTAACTCACGGGAGTTAAGTCCATGTAAATACCCCATATAGGATCGTCGCCAACCATCCTACTTAATTTTGGAATCTCCACCATGTACACCATTGTTAAAGTGGTTTCCAGTATCAGAAAAGAGTATGACAATAGCCGATCCTGGTCTCTTTAACCACCAAACGTTATTATAACACAGTGGTCATTTCATTTTAAATAATTTATAATTCATATCAAAATATCATATCATTTCAAAACCATATCAATTTGAGATCATTACTCCCCTTTAAAATAATATTCACTTCAAAATCATAACACTTTCCAAATTTATAACACTTCCAAATTTATGACACTTTGAAAATCATAACTTATAAATCATAATACTTTGAAATTTTAATACTTTGGAAATCATAACATGTCCCACTTAAATAGTTTATATATTAAAAATAGTATATATAATACAAGTAGTTATAGTTTAAAATAGTTTACATATTAAAATAATTCATATATTAAAACAGTTTATATTAAAATAATTAGTATATTAAAATAGTTTTATGTTAAAATAGAATATATATATATTAAAATAGTTTTAATATATATTAAACATAGTTTCCTCAAATTTCACAATCGATTCAAATCAACTCGAATTCTAAAATTCAATTTAATTAAATCTTAATTCACAAAATTTCAATTTAATTAAACATCTTAATAAACCATTAATTTATATCGGTTTCAAATATAGATTTGAACTACAAATCAAACCATTCTAATTTCAATAGATTTCACGGTTTAAATATTCAAACCTTTACAATAACTCAATTTCGATAAATTTCATTTATATTTCAAATTCAACTTTACCATTGAAATATGTCCTTAATAAATCCAATGATATTAAAATAAAACCTCAAATTACAATTTAATAAAACTAAATATCTCATTTCGATTCTTTTAAATTTGAAAATATTTATTTAATCATCTTAAACAAAAAATCAAGTTATAAATCATATCTTTGAAATCTCAAATTCAATAAATTTTAAATCGATTTTGTTTTGAGTATAATTTTTAAATGATTACAATTTCAAATCAATTTCAAATTTATCTTTCCAACCCTTAATTTATTAAAATTATATAAAATCTACTTTTAAATATAATTTTAATAAATACTTAAAACATATTATATACTAATTAAATTAAACCTTATTAAATTAAAATTTATTATTAAATTTATTTTTATATTAAATATACTTTTATATGTTTTTAAAATAGTAAAATTTTAAATAAAATTTTAAATCTTATTATTTTAAAACTAACTTATAAATTAAAAAATTTCAAATATGTAAATTCAACAATCAAAATTTTAGACATATATAAAAATAACATTTATATATTATATTTTAAAATCAGAATTTATAAAACCATATATTTATTTCAAAACTTTGGAAATCATTTTCAAAATGTGTCCGTATATAATTTTTTATCCTATGTCCAGTGATACAGATATTTATCATTTCATGCAATTTAAATATCTACGGGTATATGTCATTTCAACCCGTAATCCCAAATTCAAAGTCAATGAAAATCGCTTGGGTTTATCATTCAACTCATAATGATTTTCTCATATTCTACATAATCATTCGGGTATGTATCATTTCAACACATGAGAATTTTATAGTAATAGGGAACTTGTAGAGTGAAAACAAATATGATAATAATATAACATATTAACAACTGGCATATATCATTAGTGATAAATAAAATAAAATATAAACAATAGGATATGGTGTCATATCTCATAAATGAACAGATACAGATAATGGCATGTCATATATAACAATTATCTACTAAAAATTCTATTTAGCAGCATATTTCAATTGTCGTTTCAAATGAAATCAAATCTAATAAATATAAAAATGTTAATCGTGAGTGATTGCTCACCTTTTGTGGCAAGATAACTGTGAGAAATGCAGAATACGGATCTTAAGGCTAGGATTAACACTAGAGAGGGGGGTGAATAGTGTTTTAATGAATTACTAAATCTTTTTGAGTTTTTGTTAATTTGAACACAAATGTATACAATATTCAGACGCAGGTATGATCACAGAATCAAACACAGATACAGAAATAAAATAAAAGCAATAAAGGAAAGAACACACCAGATTTTATACTGGTTTGGAGTTACCCTACATCCAATCCCGCACACAAGTACGGATTTCCTTTCAAAAGCAATTGTACAATTACACCATCGATTTCAAGGCCATGAGGTACATCACTCCAGATTCGCAATCCTTTGGGTAGAGATACTTGATTTCGGGGGGCAACAAGTTCACCCAATTGATTTCCAAGGCTAAAATCACATCTTTTCTCACTTGATTGATTTCCAAGGCTACAATCACACCTTTTCTCACTTGACTGATTACAAAGAAGTCTACAACTCTGAATAGCACTGAGATCTTATTGAGATACTGATAGAGAATCAAACCAGAAATGATCTAGTTAGATTCAATGTTAATTTCTTTAGAGTAATGGTAAGAATGTGTATAAAGAAATGTGGAAGAAGAAGAGGAGTGAAAACTAGAAAAATACGAATATAAATTCGTTCAAAACCACCCCTATTTATAGTAGAACAACAGCCATGTCCATTCGTGAAAGGATATGACGAATAGACACTTCCTTTGAAATTCAAATTTTTGAAATAAACTGCTACCATGTTCGACATGGGGTACTTGAGGATGTCGAGATGCCAAAGGAAACTTTGGTGATTTTTTTTCTTTGAAAATAACTTCTATCTTATATTAAAACTATTTTGAACTTTATAAATATACTTAACTATAGTTAAAATACATAAGTAAGTATAAACAATGATATTTTGGGGTGTGTGTGTATATATATATAAAGTTTTACTATAATTTTATATTTAAATCTAAGTATAAATATTAAATATATTTATTATTAAAAGATAGTTTAAAACAAAGGATAATTTTGATTTTGAAAAAAAAATTATTTTGAGGCTAAAAGTATTAAAACCAGGATAGATGTTTTTGATTCTTTTAAAAGGAAGATTTTGAAAACATTTTGAGAACAAGATATAATTTTGTAAAACATTTTGAATAAAAGTTAGTGGATACAAAACAATGTTCCACTAGATTTTTCATAGGTTCCATCCTACTTAGGGTTCCATCCCTTTAATAGGCTCGAAGTGGATTACATTCCACGAATAAATTGGATTTTAAGATGCCAGTGCCTTTCTAGGAGTTTTAACAAAATTCCTAATTAAATTACTTATTGTTGAAATCTTGAACTCTTGATAATCTTGATACTCATGAGTCTTCAATCTTGATATCTTGAATCTCTATACTGTACAGTCTTCATTCTTGGTACCTGCATGATAAATCCTGCATATACATATATATCTAAACTATAATGTTAGTATTTACTTTATAATCTTATTCTAAAGTTGTTGTCATCAAAACAATCATCTCCAGGACTAACAATCTCCCCCCTTTTGATGATGACAAATATTACTTCTATCCTAATAACTCCTTCTAAAACTAATAACTCCCCCTTAATCTATGCCTAACTATCCTATTTTGTACTTCTCCCCCTTTATCGTCAACAAAAATTAACTCCAAACTATATAACTCCCCCTCATTCTTGTACTAAAGTACCTGCATAAATAAACTATACAATGGAGTATATAATAGATAGTTTGAGAGATAATTATACTGATCACTAAAATATCATATAAATATCAATGTGTTTTTATACATGTTTTGCACACCAAACATCAGTCCACACTAAACCAAATCAAAGCAAATCAATCCAAGAAATCAATCAAACAAAGCAATCAAATAAAATCAAACATTACAAGGAACTTCCACCTATCCTTAATGGAATCCTAATTTTCATTATCATTGGTGAGAGAGACAGGAGGATGTGCTTCATTACCATCTTTGTGTAGGGAGGAAATCATCCAACGTATCACATTGAAATGCTTTTCTTGCTCCTTGATCATCTGCGTTTGACTCAACTCTAAGTGCCACTGGTTACAAAGAATGAAAAAGAAAACATTCTTGAAAGAATTAAGGGTTTCTTCAAGATTGTCGGTCAAATTATGAATTGGATTGGCCACATTTGAGTTTGTGAGAAGAATTAGAGATAAAATAGGTAAGAGATAATTCTGAGTGATGAATTCTGAAAGAAATAGGTATTTATAGGTGTAGAAATTTGTTTGAAATGAATAGACATAAGGTAGTTATTCAAATTTCAAATTTAAAATGAAATGTCATTTCTGACCAGTATATGTCGACATGGTCAAGAGGGGATGTCGACATGGTCAGTGAATTTTGGTGACTTATTTTGATTTTGTGAATAATTGTGTGTATATATATATTTATATAATATACTAACATTTATTCTGGAGATAAGATAAGCTAGATAACAGAAAAGAGATTCAACTTCATTGCATAATAGAACGATACAATGTTTAATCATAAAGAACCACATGAAAATTCAAATCAAAACAAACTAAAACTAATACAACATGACATAAAAAGATAGAACTAGTTAGAGGATGACGAAGATGAAGATAATCCAAGCTTCTTGCTGACTTTGGAGAAAAACTTGTTCATCTTCGATGACATTTTGTCCAATTTCTTACTAACGGACCATTTAAGAATCCGTTCATTCTCGACAATAGTCTTTTGATTTTTGAGTAAGGTTCTGTTGGTTGGATTAGGAGGATAGTCGATGCTTTCCAAATATGTTTCACCTTCTTCTTCTTCTTCTACTAATTCCATTTCATCCCTTTCTTCTTCTTCCTCTTCCTCGTCTTCCATCTCCTCATGAGCCAAACGCTCTTCTTCTTTGGCAAGAGTCTCATAAGGTTAAAAAAACAAATGGAATTTTTATAATAGAAATGTTCGAATGATTAAAAACCTTTCTTGAAACAAATTCTTATCCTTTGAAATCTACTCCAAAATAGTTAAAAATCCGAATGAGATACATTCCATGATATAAAATGTTTTCTCCCATTTCAAGATTTTTGGGACGAAGTTCATCTAAAATAACTTGCTCCCAATTAATATCATAATTTCCAAAAATAGTAAAAAGTGCTTTGCAAACTTTTGAGGTAGGATTGTTAAAATTCTCGGATCTTAGGGTCAAAGTATGTTGTAAAATAAGACTAACAATTCTAGCTTTTGGTCGAAAGTTTTGATTTTTGAATTCAAAATCATCATTTCCTTCTAAAATGTGATGAAATGTCTCACGATCATTTTCATCGACATTAAAACTAGAAAGATCCATTCCCGGGCTTTTGCAGTTGAGAATGGTACCCAAAAGATCACAATTTAAAACGATTCTAGTGCCTTTGACACTACTCCAAATTTCATCATCATTTCCATTATAAAATCCACGATTTAATTTTGCATAGAAAATTTTAACAAGACTTGGATAACAGACAAAATCATTTTGAGAAGCATCAACAAGACTAAGAACTTGATTGCTTGCAAAAAGAGAATCAATTTCATAAGAAGTGAAATCTTGAAATAGAGCAAACTTCCCGGGATGGACTTTTCCATAGTTAGCATAGTAGATATATGCTTTTATAGCATCCGCATCATTGTAGAGTTGCTCTTTTATCTTTCTGGAAATTCTCATTGTGGAGGGGTTGGTTGAAGAAGCCATTAGAGTAGAGAGTAGAGAGCTTGAAGTTTTGAGATAAGAGTTTGAATTTGAAAATGAGAGTGAAAAGTTGTGATAAAAGATAGTGAATAAATAGATTCTCGAAGGACATATTCTCTAGTCAAAAGGTAACTTTTCAGAAAATTGAATGAAGTGAAAAGGTGGAGGGAAATTCAACCATTTGAATTCAAATTTTGAATTTCAAATTCTGTACCTAAGTCGACATCATGGTGGGGACCATGTCGACATGTGTTTTTAAATTTCCATGATTATTTTTCTTTAAGTATTCTAGTATATATATATATATTTATTACTTTTAGTGTCTACATATATATATCTGGAATATTACTAGAATTATACTATATTCCATAAAATATTATGTAATTTTTAAAAAATAATAATAAAATAATAGTAAAAAATAAAAAATTTAAAATTCAAACAACACACCAATTCAAAATCAATCAATCAAGCATCCAATTCTAAGCATGCAATTTCAACTAATTGCATTGTAAATGTGTACCTTTTTCTGAGTCCGTTTCTTTGAATTCGTCGGAGTCATAAACTGCCGTGGAACACATATTTGAATTATCTATCTTCTGATCATCATCGCTTGAGGACGAGTCTGAGTCATCTAGAGTAGCAGTAAATGCATGTTTTCGTTTCTTTATGGAATCATTGTTTATATGAAGATTTTGTCTATCTGGATACGGACAGTCTCTTTTGATATGGCCTGTTTCGTCACAGTTGAAACATTTGATATTGTTTGGGACTACATTCTGATTTTTAGAATTCTTATAGTTGTTTTTCTTGAGATTGTTCACCTTTCTGTATTTCAGGAATTTTTGAAAATTCTTGGTCATAAGGACTATCTCTTCATCATTACCGCTATTTGAGTCTGATCCATCGGTCAATGCATTGAACGCCATTGATTTCTTTTCAGATGCTTTGCTTTCTCTTCTCTCAATCATTTGGACTTCAAACGACATTAGATTTCCAATTAATTCTTCTATCTTTAAGGTACTGATGTCATTTGCCTCTTCGATCGCAAGTGTCTTTTGATCCCATTCTGGAGTAAGAGAATTTAAGATTTTTCTGACTTGTTCTTCTTTTGAAAATTCCTTTCCTAAGGATATTAGAGAATGCACAATGTTCTGGAATCTACTATACATATCTGAAATAGACTTATTAGAATTCATTTTAAATAATTGAAACTGGTTTGTGAGCATGGAAATTTTGGTCTGTTTAACTTTGCTTGTTCCTTCGTGAGTAACTTGCAAAGTTTTTCAGATTTCATATGCAAACCTACAAACTGGCACTCTAATAAATTCATTTTTATCAAGTGAACAAAACAGAATATTCATAGCTTTAGAGTTATTTTGTGCAACAGTCTTTTGCTCAGCAGTCCACTATGCAAAATCAGTTGTGGGTTCAGTGTATTCAGTCTGTGTGACATTTTAAGTGTCCAGTCTTATAGATTGTAAATATCTTTTCATCCTAAATGCCTAATATGCATAGTTACTGCCATTAAAAAGTGGTGGTCTGATAGTAGACTGACCTTCTACAAATGAACTAGTGACAGGGATAATAGAACCAATGTTGGTAGAGTTAACACCAGTGTTGGTAGCCATTTTGAAAATTTTCAAAATTTAGATTATGAAATCTTTGGAAAGCCTTGCTCTGATACCAATTGTGAGAAATGTGGAATACGGATCTTAAGGCTAGGATTAACACTAGAGGGGGGTGAATAGTGTTTTAATGAATTACTAAATCCTTTTGAGTTTTTGTCAATTTAAACACAAATGTATGCAATATTCAGACACAGATATGATCACAGAATCGAACAAATATGTAGAAATAAAATAAAACCAATAAAGGAAAGAACACGCCGGATTTTATACTGGTTCAGAGTTACCTTACATCCAGTCGCGCATACAAGTACGGATTTCCTTTCAAAAGCAATTGTATAATTACACCCTCGATTTCAAGGCCACAAGGTACATCACTCCAGATTCACAATCCTCTGGGTAGAGATACTTGATTTCAAGGGCAAAAAGTTCACCCAGTTGACTTCCAAGGCTACAATCACACCTTTTCTCGTTTAATTGATTACAAAGAAGTCTGTAACTCTGAATGGCACTGAGATCTTGTTGTGATAGTGATAGAGAATCAAACCAGAAATGATCTAGTTAGATTCAATGTTGATTTCGGCAGAGTAATGGTAAGAATGTGTACAAAGAAATATGGAAGAAGAAGAGGAGAGAAAACCAAAAAAATATGAATACAAATTCGTTCAAAACCACCCCTATTTATAGTAGAACAACTGCTACCATGTTGACATGGGGTACTTGAGGATGTCGACATGCCAAAGGAAATTTTGGTGATTTGTTTTTCTTTGAAAATAACATCTATCTTATATTAAAACTATTTTAAACTTTATAAATATACTTAACTATAGTTAAACTACATAAGTAAGTATAGAGAATAATATTTTGACATATGTATATAAAATTTTACTATAATTTTATATTTAAATCTAAGTATAAATATTAAATATATTTATTATTAAAAGATAGTTCAAAACCAAGGATAATTTTGATTTTGAAAATAAAGATTATTTTGAGGCTAAAAGTATTAAAACTGGGATAGATGTCTCTGATTCTTTTGAAAGGAAGATTTTGAAAACATTCTAAAAACATGATATAATTTTGTAAAATACTTTGAATAAAAGTTAGTGGATACAAAACAATGTTCCACTAGATTTTTCGTAGGTTCCATTATACTTAGGGCTCCATCCCTTTAAAAGGCTCGAAGTGGATTCCATTCCATGAATAAATTGGATTTTAAGATGTCAGTGATTTTCTAAGAGTTTTCACAAAATTCCTAATTAAATTACTTATTATTGAAATCTTGAACTCTTGATAATCTTGATACTCATGATTCTTCAATCTTGATATCTTGAATCTCTATACTGTACAGTCTTCATTCTTGGTACCTACATGGTTAAATCCTGCATATACATATATATCTAAACCATAATGTTAGTATTTATTTTATAATCTTAAGGTTGTTGTCATTAAAACCATCATCTCAAGGTCTAACAAGAACAACGAGAACTGGAAGCGAATAGGCACAGACAAGCATACAGATTGAACAAGCGTGACAAGGTTGGAATTGCTGTAGTAATTTTGAACAGCGGCGAAAACAAAGCAAATTAGTAGCTATAGATTGATGGAACAAAATATAAATTAAGATTTCTATAACATATAATATATATGGAATTATTACAAAATTTATAACATATATTCAAATAGATACTTAAGTGTATTATTTGTAAATTTTTTTGTTACAAACTCAAATTTTAAAAATAACAATATAAATTTAAATAAATACCATTAATTCCAAAGGCTATATATATAAACTTCTTTATATGCAATATATATAAACAAGATAACCTACTTATATATATGGGTCGCATAATCATTTAACATATTATATAAATACTTTAATTTTTTTTTGAAATATAGGTACTTTGATATACAAACAAGTATACACTTACACAATAGAACACTATATATATACACAAACTGTAATATAATATAATGTTGTAATATATATATATATATATAATACTTTTAACATATTGTTGTAAATATATTGTAACATATTTATAATAAACTTATATAAACTTGTGTATACACACCCAAGTTATACAATTAATATATATATATATATATATATATATATAACAAGTTAGCTGTTGTTTAACATATATATACAAACAAATTGCATATAAGCAACCTAACAAAACATGCACAAGTGTAAACTAGCGTACGCATGTAGTTTCCTTTATAATATAAATGTAATATGTAGTAAACACCTAAATACAGCCATACACACACACATACACACACACCCCTACCACTCAATAGATAGGCGGGTGACTGATGCATGGAGGAAGGTCGATCAGAGTAGAGGGGATCTGGGTGTCACGTGAGGCTGCGGCAACATGATACGTGGTGGTGGAAGTGGCGAACCAAGTGGAAGTGGGCGAGGCGTGGAGTCGGGTTGCGGCAGTAGTATGATGAAATTGGAACAAACTAGTGGTTTCAAAACAAATGCCAATATAATTTTTTATATTAAAAGAGGAGGCTACTGTCACGGCTAAAGGGAGGCATGGGTTTCTAGGCAAAGCGGCCGGAGGTTGGTGGTGGAAAGGGAGGAGAGTACAGTTATGGTGAGAGAGTGGGAAGGAGGATGGAGGTGCTGATGAGTTTGGCAGGCTTGGCTAAACAATGGAAGTAATATGGACGTGCAGGCTACAAGCTACATGAACTAATATATGCTTTATTTATAAAATATAGTATATCATCTTTTTAGAAGAACAAAAACCAAAGAGGAGAAGCAAATAAAGTGAATAAACGAACTGATATATGGAAAAAGGAATAGCAAAAGCCAGTGTGTTAAATCCAAGGAATATTTATGGTCAGAGACTATTGGTTTACCAGAGACAATGAAAGGGCACAGAACACTAAAAGACCAAAACGGGCACCAATACGGTTAACCGTTTTTCAAGGATTTTGCCGCGTACTAGACGCCGAAATACAGAAATGAATATAACGTAGAGATCAGTATGACAAGATGAACAGAATGGTACACAGATATCAGCTATATGATTATCCTATCAAAAGTCGATATTCAATACCGAGAATGCTACTAAAAACTGAAAATAAGATAAACGGAGCAATAGCAATCCAAATTTTATGAAATGAAATATGGCTCCTCACTTAGAAGATGATTTAAAAATTTATTGCGTCAAAATATTCACGTTTGAAAATTTTGCCATTTGATATGCTTAAATAGACGTATTCCAAATATAAAACTTTTATTTTCAAATTCATTTATTTAAAATTTCACAAAAATTCATTTAATTATGTTATTAAAACCATTATAATTTATGGCCCGTTACATGTAGAAATAGAAAACTCCAGGGATGGATCGATTTTCAAAGTCAACGGTCATTGTTTGAAACCTTCCTTGGAATTGCCCAGTAACCAAGAGGAGGAGCTCATGATTCTTCATGAGCCAAGCTACGTCTAGTAAGAATGTTAACCCTCTTTTGTAAATATGAACATATTTTCACCGTTACCCTCATTATATCGTGCATTGACTGTGGGGACACTGTCAAAATTAAGTGTGGAGGGTGTCTAATTTTCATTTTTTGTAAAGTTTCATGGAATTTTTGTATTTTCATTTTCTTTTTTCTTAAAAAACATCAAAATTTCTAAATATCAAAAAGATTTTCTTTTTAGCATTTTGATTTATTTTTGAAGAAACACTATAGGATAAGTATAAGTTTTGGTTAATAAATTGAAATTTTTGAAAATTTATTGTCCTAACAAAAATAAAAATGAAGTTTGATTACAAATAACAATGATTTAACAAGTATATAGGAAGGTTTATAGGTGTTAATTATGAAGTATATTCTGATTGAAATTTTTTGTTTAAAAAAGTGGTAAATTTAAAGTAAAGGATATAACATTTTTATTTTCTATGTTAAATGGTGCTAAGATGTTTTTGCAAAACTCTATCTTTTCTTTAAAAAAAAATTTGTATATATGTATATATTTTTAATATCTAGAGTAATATGTTCACACTCGTATATTCATTCGCTATGCTTTGTACCCTTCTCAAGTAAGCCCGAAAGGCAGTGCACGACTGGTATATCTGGCCTCAGTTTATCTGAGTTAGGTGTAAGTATACAAAAAAATTTGATAACGCCTACAGTTGATAAGTGTTCACACTTGTGTGTTCACTCGTCATGCTCTGTATTCCCTTCACATCAGTCTGCAAGGCAATGCACATGTTATATATCTGGCCTCAATTTACCTTAGTTAGGCATATGTAAATATGAATATCTATAAAAATTTCAAATTAGAGAGAGTAAAGAGTTGAAATCTAAGCACTATTTTTGACTTGTTTGATTTAACTTGTTATTGTAAAGAAATGAAAATACCACTTTAACAAACTTTGATAATCAACTAAGGATCCATTTCACAATCAAATTGTGTTATCAACTGAAACAACTAGCCAAACTATAGTCTATCTATTATGACAACTTAATTTTTGTTGAAAATTTGACAAGTAAACGGACTTAAATCTCCTGGTAATGACCAGAATTTATATTTAACTTATTTTTGCCAATTTAAAAGTAAATCTTTCATTGTAAATATTTTCAAAAACTTGCATTCACCCCATTGTAAATAATCTTGCACTTTTTAAATATTTTCACTTTGCATTTGGATTTTGTGGGTAGTATCCGTTGAAAACCCTCACGAGACAACACTCGTCCTAGTTGGGACACCCAAAGGTTTAACGGCTTGTTGCGTACACTCAATGCAATCATGCTCTCTACGAAAACAAATTTATCTTAGTTTTTCTTTATTCGAGGATGAATAAAAAGATAAGTGCAGGGGTATTTGATGTGCACATAAATGTGCATATATTTACATCCATATTTTATCCATTTTGATTTAAATAAATGTCATATTTGGGCATTTTAACATGTTTAAAACTAAAATTCAATTATTTTCAAATCATCCTGTATTCATCTTCATTCAGGGGTAAAATGATCATTTTTGTGCATATGTTAATTTGAGAATTTTTACTTGAAAACTTTTATGATTTTTATAGGAAATTTTGATGCATATGGAAGAGGTTTTGATGAACATATGTGCATGCACAAGGGAATACAAAGGCATGAAGAGAAAATAATTCAAGCTCATGATAATGGAGGACACCACCCACTTACCTAAATCCACAAGTAGAAGCTAATGGAAAACTAAGTGTAGGATAAAGCTTCATACACTTTTAATGATGGATTAATTAGTGGTCAATGGTTATTTGGTGGACACACTTCCTAAAAGGCATTTTGGGAAGCACCCTAAAAATTGAATTAGGGCTTTATGCATGTATAAATAGTCCTCTTATGTATATATATCTTCCTACTCTCTCATTTTACTTAAGAAATTAGCAAATTGTAAACATAAATCAAAGTGAAATAAAAATAGCTTCCTAATTCTACACGCTTCTCTTTACTTTTATGCTCATTTTTACTTCTATTCTCTCTTCTTTCCTTTGTTAGTAGATTAGATTTACATACATGCAAGTAGTGTAGTTTTGTTTTCTTTCTTTTATGCAAGTAGCTTACTAGTTAATCTCATTTTCCTCCTTTTTTAGTTTCTATTTCTTTTGCTTTTAATGATGAAATTGACGTGTGTTGATATGATAACACAAATGAGTAGCTAAACCTTTTTAATTTAGGGGTAATGAAGATCTTAACTTTATGTAATTTCAACTTTTTTATGATCTATGATCTCTTTTGGTTTGTGCTTCATGAAAATGAATTTTGATGTAAGTTTATACAAGTGAGTTTGATGGCTTATGTTGCTTTTTCAAATGATCTATTCTCATTCAGTATAAACACAATTTACATCATCATTTTCTAAATGATTTGTGATTTTGAAAAGAAGTAAAAACAAAATTTGATGATCTATTTTATTAATTGCAATAGTAAATAGATCATACCTAAAATATTTTACTTTGGCTTCATTTTCATGAGAATTTATTAGTGGTATAATTGTTGTATTATAGTTTGATTGTTTAAGTTATGTAACTAATAACATAAACAAGCCTTACTTATGATCAATGCAACAATTATTTCACTTAATACCATAACTAGAGATCATAAACTATTTATTTGTTGATTCATAGAAATAGAAGAGTGAATTTGCCTCTAAATTGTTCTCTAATCTCATAGTTTTTAGTCTCATTTTCTTCTAATTTTAGCTTCATTTTATTTACAAATTGTAGTTAACAATTTTCTCTCCACTTTGGTATAATTTGATTGATTAGAAAATTCTAAAATCTAAAAAATTCCCTACGGATCGACCCATACTCGCCACGTACTAAAATTGTACGTATGCACTTGCGGTTAAAATTAATTCAAAATTTATCTGCATTTTTCTAACTCAATAGAAAATTTGTCGTTAAACACCACTTCCTCTCTCTTTTGGCCAAAATTTCTATGGATCCAAAACCATAAAATTCTCCAAAAAATTAAAATAAAATCAGATCAATTCAGAGTTGTTCTCATCTCTCGATTCTTGTAAGATCCAAAGGTCAATTCATTGGAATCTAAGAGTTCTTGATCATTCAAGGTAAATTCTCTTGGCAACATCTTAAGGTAACAATTCTTGTTTCATTTATTTATATATTCACCTTGTTTATGTTATTTGGACCTATTGCATTCCTCATCTCATGTAAATATAAGCTTGTATTATTACATTGATTAGGTTACCTTTTGCTACACCATAATTGATAGCATATGTTTGTCATGTTAATTTTTATTTACATCCTCTTTATGATATACCTTAAATTTATTACATGTTTGTCTTATTAACATTAGCCTATCATATGCTACATCTTATTTAATCTATTGTTCGTACTATTTATGTAGTTTACATTTGAATTTTTTATCATGAATTTATACATGTTTAAGTTTTCTTAATTATTTTATTATTATTTTTAAACCTATTATTTGAAAAATCATAATTTTAATTAAAATATAAGTTATAATTAATTGATATAACTTAGTTACTTGTTAGAGACACAAAAAGGGATAAATTACACATGATGCCTATTTGAAATTCTTTGCAAATTGAATGTATGATATTCATGCTTGTTGTTTTGATTATAATTCTTCCATCCTATACTTTTGTTTGAAAGCTGTCTTGAAAAAATTACCAAGTGGAATTTTGTGCAATATTTCATAAACCATTTCATTTTTTAAGTTAAAATAAGATTCCTATTTATTACTTTAATTTCTAAACATATATTAGATTACAAACTTTACATGCATACATACACACACACACACATACATCTATATATATTGTTTTAATTTCAAACATACTTTGCAATGTTTATGTATATATGTATGTATAAGTCATTTATTATGTACATATTTTAAAAAATATTATGGACAACAAAAATATCTATAAAGGGCGAATGTGTTCATTGTGGTGGAAATCGCAGCATCTATATATGTACACATTAACTATATAGACTATTTACATGTTGCATTTACACAATATACATTAATGTAAATTTGAATATACTCACAATTTATGGTATGTATACATTGCTAATTAATGACATCAATAAATTAGTCAATTTAATTAAAGAGAGAAATGAAATTTTTTTCTCTTCTTATGAAAACAAAACCTTTTCATAATTAATTGCATAGGTTTTAGAAAAAGAAACAAAAGGTTTCCTTTTCTAAATTAACTTTAACAGGTAATTATCACATATATGGGTGTATTTGATACACTCATACATATAAATTTAAATCAAATTCACATTCTATTTTAACAATTTATATAAGATTTTATTTAATTTTTTTATTAGATTGGATCTAATGTATTTTTAGACTTCATAGGCCTACAAGATCCAAAATAGGAAGAAAAAAAATTAAAATCTACCGATTTCACCCGCTTCCGATTAGCCTGTTCCATCATAAATATTTGGCTACGTCTTTTGGTAATCTTCTAATTTTATTATTATTTATATTTAGTAGATTATATTTTCATATGTTATAATGAATTTATATATACTTGTGTTGTCTAGTCCAATTTGAATATTTAATTGTTCAAATTGTAAAAAAAAAAAAAGAGAATGTCTGGTGATATTAGGCTTCAAGTGACATGAACAACATGTTCTGGTGCTACTTTTCATTCGCCTTTGATCTGTTTTCAGGTGCTCGCTCTCGAATCCCTCTGTGACTTCTTTATATAAGCCTGAAAAAAGTGATTATTGCAATAAAGCCTCCCAGGTCATGTATGATTCTGCATTAGACATGTCACATAAATCCAATCCTCTAACTTCTCTGCTTAAGGATATGTCCTCTCCTTTCACAGTCGCCAAGAATGTTTCTGTCTGTCCTCTGGTTGATGGAGAGCACGTACTTTTAGCCAACATAGGTGCCTCAACTTGGTCTCAATATATGATTGGTTTGGACATTGTTTCTGATATAGATGCTGTCGAAATTGAGAACATTGAAGTAGTTAATATAACAGTCCCTCTAGCCGAACTGAATGGGAGTGTTTTTGTGGTTAGGAATAAAGCTGATCGTTCAAAATCCCTTGACAGTGGAGTTTTACCAGGTTGCACTCAACTTGTTTGTGGAATTGCTGGTCCAATTACCCCCCATCTATCTTGCCATCTAGTCTACCAATGCCTTCTTATTGTAACAATCCCCCATTGAAACCTTATCCACCTAGGTCAGCTCCATTGTGGTCATCACCTTTCACCAAATTGCCAAATAACGATGGTTTGCATTCTCCAATTGCTTTGGCAATGTTGAGATTGACGGTGTTATGATTCCTCCTAAGGAAGTGATTGAGACTGGTGTTGATTACTGGAAAGATTGTCTAGTGGGCTTTTTCTTTGACTCCAATCCATCCTATCATGTTGTAAAAGCTAGGTGCAACCAAGTTTGGAAGCCAAGAGCGGACTTGAGTGTTCATTTTGACAATGAAATGTTCTATTTTAAATTCACGCGAAGTGATGAAAGAAAGCGTATCCTTGAAGCTGACCCAATTCTCATAGAAGGGAAACCATTCACTATAGCTACTTGGAGTCCGTCTGTGGACAAGACTTGGTCTCAGGCTTTTTCTATTCCTGCTTAGGCCCAATTTTCTCATATGCCTTCTATTCTTCAGCCTCTTATCGAGATAGATTGGCTAGCAGGCCTTACAGTTAAGGTGATTTGTTATGATGCAAACATAGTAGCTAGGAATAGATTAGTTTATGCCAAAGCTCTAATTGAGATCACCCCATTCAAGCCTCTGCCTTTGGTGCTAAAAGTTAGAATTAAGGGAGGCTATTTTGCTGAGGTCAGGGTGCGATCCAGTTGGAAACTGGATATATGTAAGGTCTATCAATCTTTTAGGCATCTTTTGGAGGCATGTTCTAGTATGGTCTCTGTCGGCATTCCTCTTTCTGTTCGGGTTCCTTTGCTTCGTTGACCTATCAGGAGGTGGGTCCCAAAGGTTGTTCCATGCCCCCCCCCCCCCGTTGTTGCTCCTGCTGATTTGGCTCCTGTGTTTGATGCTTCTACTGACATTGCTCCTGATGTCATTTCTACTATTGATACTATTACCGTTGACTCTCCTTAGATCGTTGTTCCTTTTGGTGATACCCAGTCTATGGCTACCACTGCTATTACATCTGATGCTATTTCTTGGAATGCCGAGGAGCGAGCCTACATTCATGTTCCTTTTGATATGTGTTACTCGCCAATTTATGACACCTA
Organism: Allium cepa; assembly: GCA_030765085.1. Lineage (NCBI taxonomy): Eukaryota > Viridiplantae > Streptophyta > Magnoliopsida > Asparagales > Amaryllidaceae > Allium > Allium cepa. The sequence goes on from CM060929.1 coordinate 1,046,433,960, forward strand.
TTATGCCTTTATCAACTATGTTAGGGCAGAGAGTCGTAGTGTTTTATATCATATCGAGGGTGAGGGTCTTGATCTTACCAGGACTAGGGATATTGGTGAGGAGAATAAAAGTAAGTTTTATGATGTCACTTGGGATAGGAAATTTATTTACTCACCAGCTTCTGATGGTTATGATCCGAATCTTGCATCTCTTTTCTCTGGATTTATGCATGTTATTAGCCCATCATCTGATGATAGTTTTGGCCCCTCCTCTTCGGAGGGTGAGTAGTCTTGTGTTTTTGTAGTCTAGGTCATTTTAGCCTAGCTACTGTTCTTATTTTATAATTGCGGGTTGGCCTTTGCTCCCTCTTAGTTGTTCTGTGCATCTATAGAAAATCTTGTTTTCCCGTTGTTTATATAGTGGCACGACCCACTTTAAAGCCTGTTAGCTTTGCTAATTTTTTTTAGAGAAACATGAAAAAAAATTTGTATGATACTAATTAATTTGTTTTAAAGGTTTGTTATAAGAAACATTTTTTATTCCAATTGAATTTTTTTTAAAGGCATTTATTTAAAATAATGGTTATGAAAGTTAAAGTTTTAAAGATTTAATTGATTGATATGTTGTACAAAGTTTAATCAATTTCCTTAAAACAAATGTTCTTATTCAAATATTAGAATAAATGTGTAAAAGAATCATTATAATACTAATTTAATATATGAAAATGGTATTCATTTAAAATAATGGTTAAAAAGGTTAATGGTTAAGTTTAAACTAGTTATATAAAGTTTAAACGATTTCATTAAATTATTGTTCTAATTTAATCTTGAAATAGTTTTATTTTAGAACATAGATCCACTTTTTATTCTTCCTGTAAAGGCCCGTATCTCCGTATCCATTGAGTCGACCATAATTCACATTAGTTCAACTCAAATTGAACGGAAATACAAATCTTTAGGGGTGGAGAAGAAAAGGTAGAAGAAGAAACGAAAAAAAAAAACACAGAATCTCACAATCGTAGCAGAACCAAATATAATATATAATAACGTATTTTATACAAAAGAATCTGTAACTTTCTTTCCGAAATGTGATGATTACAAGCAAATTAATTTCAATCGGCTCATCATGATATAGTAAACATATGGAATGAGTTTCCATATGTAAATATTAGCACCCTAATTGAGAAGTTGTTACTTCAAAGGACTTGGACTTCTAAAAATTTATCGTTTGGGTTCGAAGAGACTAGGATCAAATATCTGCATTATCCAAAACCACTTCGACACAATAACCACCTGGAGCTTTACGGTTTTAATTACAGAGTCTAGTATGCTGGAATTAAATTAATATAGCAAAGTCAGCTTTTTCAATAAGTATGGTACTTAGACACTATTATAATATCATCGGATTTTCTGTAAAAGTGTTTTGGTTATCATAAGATTAAAACTCTTCGTGTTTATACGGGATACCTTTTTTTTCAAAGGATTTTGATAAAATTTAGTACTAAAGTTAAGTTTGTTTACTCACACTAGTTTCCAACCTGACTCGGGTTTTACTTTATTGTAATTCTCGGGTCAGACCGAGTATTACAGATTCAGGTTAGGTTGCTTTAGGGCTCTAGAAATGAGATGGATGGCAGAGACGTATTGCATGTATTTGATTATATTCCATTGTGCATTATAGGCTGTATGTTCAGCGTTTTGAGGACAAGTATTATAACTGTCCAGATTTATATGTTGATGATTGTACACTGACAAATTGTATGTATATTAACAGTTAAAGTTTTTCCTTTGTATAAAAAGCTATTATTATATATTATATTTTGTTCCGCTGCGATTGTGAGATTCCGTGATTGTGTTATTTCTATTTCTCTTTTCTATCTTCTTTCTTCTTAAACCTTAACAACCAGATATTTCCGGCAGTCGATTGCTTGACACTCTATACAGTGAACGTATTAGTGACGAATTTCGGGGTCGAAAATCTCACGGTCGTCACATGTGGTATCACATATCATACTATAACTTAAGTGTATACAATCTAAATTAAATTTATATCTTAAATGTATAGCTTGTCTCCACATCATTGCATGGAATCCATTCTCCAATAACCGTTGTACGGTTTTGATTGTGCCTAACTACGTTGAAACGTGAGATGTAAGTATTTCAGCTATTTTCTATTTACTTTGTTTAGACACTATTATAATATCAGATGATTTGATAAAAATTGTTTTGGTTATCGTAAGGTAAAAACCCATCGTGTTTATGTGTGGCGTGATCTTGCAAGATACCTTTGTTTTCAAAGGGTTTGGATAACTTTAATAATTCAAATTGAGTATGTTTTCTCATGTAGGTTTTCCAGTCTGACTCGGGTGTTATTTTATTATAATGCTCGGGTCAGACCGAGTATTACAGATTCTGGATAGGATGCTTTGGAGCTCAGGAGACGAGCTGGATGACAGAGACATATTTTCGTACTTGACTTATATATTCTGCTGTATGAGGACAAGTTATTATAACTGTCCAAATTGATGTAGTGTACACTCTGATGATTGTAAGTATAAAACAATTACAGATTCTTTTGTAAAAAATCTATTGTTATATATTATATTTGGTTCTGCTGCGATTATGAGATTCTGTGTTGTTGTTCATTCTATTTCTTCTTCTACCGTTTCTTCTTCACCCATAAAGATTCATATTTCTGTTCAATTTGAGTTGAATTGATGTGAATTAGAGTCGACTCAGAGGGTACGAAGATATGGGCCTTTACGCTTCCTAAGTCAAAGCTTGATTTCAAAATGTTAAGTTTGAATCTAAAATCACATAAAATTATTCATAATTAATTTTATTATGCATAAGGGTTTGAGTGTTTAAAATTATTTTGAAATGGTATTAAATGAATGAGTAAAGGAAGAAGAAAAGTCCTTTATCTATTCCTCTTCTTAAATACCTACTTAAACTCATTAGTTGCAAATGAAGCTGCAAATGAAGCTAATGTATTTGCCATCACGATGGAAGAATACCATGTGAAGCTTGCTAGTGAACATGATGTAATTTTTAATAATTGTTATTATGTACCAAATTTCATTAGTGGAATAATTTATGTTTCTCATTAAATAGAAAACATATATAGTTTTGTTTGTAATGATAGTATTATGAATATTTGTTATGAAAAATAAAATTGTTCGTTTCGGTGCTTGAGATAATGACTTTTACATTCTTAATATGAGTTGTGCATTTGTTTTTGAAAATAATAATTTCCTTTTGCCTATCTCCTATTTTAGGTTATTTATAGTAGCTTAGGCCCTTTTTCCTATCTCATGTTTTGTATTTTCTTTTTCTTAGTAGTTGAGGCATATTGTCTTGTTCTAGTATTAAATGTTGATTTGTTAGTAATAAAAGTGGACGGTCCACCATAAAGACCAACTGGCCTAGCAAAAAAAATATTGCACCTAAAGTAAATGATAGCTACATTTGACATTGTTAACTAAGCCATTTTAGTTAGAAATGACAGAACCAGTTAAGAAACCAAGGGTTTTTATCATTATTTGATTCTAAATCATTTGATACTTGAATGTCATGTCTTAAGGAAAAATTATTGGAATTGGGCCAGCCCACAGCGGAAGATATGGTGAATTTAAAAAAAAGTACCCTATAGGATCTTTATTGGGCCTATGAAGTTTAATTTATTTAGAACATTTTTAAATTTAATTTTAATAAAATCTTTATTTCATTTAATTTATAATTAATAGATTGAATTTTATTTTATTTATATTTTAAATTAGGCATAATTATACACATATGTATCATATACATATTTGTATCTGTTTGTATGTGTAACATAACTATCCATGCAAGGTATAACATGTTCATATATAAATATTAGGATTTGCATCACAATGGATATGCTAGCTCAACTTATATGTATTATATATTGTCCAAATATATGTATGTATAAATACACACACAAACTAAAATAGTAAAAATATTTACACATGCACACACACACACACATATATACATACATACATATATATAATTCTAGTGCGAACCCGTGCTTCGCATACGGACCGCGCTCAACCTCTTATCATTATAACATGTTTAAATGATTTATATAGTTCATTGATTAAGAAATAGTGATTTTTTTATCAATTTTCAAATATGTTTGCATTTTGTCTAAAACTTGTGTATAAATCTTTGAAAACAGTAATGTAGATAGTACTGGTGCTTGATAAACAATTGCAAAATATCGAGCAAAAATGAATTCAAAGATAAAATTTCCACACAATACATATATAAATTATACACATATAAATTTATTGTGTGCATCAGTTGTATTATATGTAACTTCATTTTGTGAGATACCTTTATCAAACATTTTCTTTAATACTTGATGTCGTTGGTTCCATTTACTGCTTCGGTAATAACTATGTATAAGAGGAGTGCAGGTAACAACATTTGGTTTACCCTTGACCATTGATCCAAAAATACCAAAAGATCCAAAAATGCCAAAAGCAACGTTGACATGATTCATGAGAATGCAAGTATTGATGACTATGTCTAGAAACACATTATGCAGCATCATATTATTGTAGAATGATAAGATTAGAGGATAAAGAGATTTATTTCTAATTTGAACGATTCTTGTGAAAAATATGCTAAATCTAAAGAACACATATTTTATGCTTGAAGTGTTGGAACTAACAACCATTATTCAACAATATTTATTTTAATGTGAAGAATATCATTGTATTTCTTTTACAGTAAAGAAAATTCAATATAATAAGAAGCATATAATTGTATTTAATGCTTTTGAGCTTTCTGCTTCCATTTCTAATTCCATCTAACATTGTTGCTGTATTTTGATAGTGTTGGATTTCACCAGACTTAACTGCAATTTGTGAAAGTAGAATCAGAGGCTGGAAATTTTCAAAACAATCAACGACATAGATTAGTTAAAATAAATAATGTCAAACAGATTTAATAACTTTAATAATATGAATAATCTAAAAAACTATGATTTTAAAATTTTTATTTTTAGCTATCAACAATGGATATCATTGGAAAGCATATTAAATTTGAGATTTATAGTGAAATCGATTCTTAAATCCAATTAATATAGAAAAAATTATCACAGTTCAAAGTTTGGAATAGAACGAAATTAAAAATGTGACTATTCATTTTCCAAAATATGAAGGGCATGTGTGCTCTTGAAATCTAACTCAATAATAATATTATAGTATGATACGTATTACATAAATGTGAAATATATACACACACACACATACATACATATACATATACAAACATACATACATACATACATACATACATACATACATACATACATATATATATTCATATATATTAAAATAGATAATAATTTGATAAATGATTATACACACAGACACACATATATATGAATTTATTTATAATTATATTTGTAATAACTAAAAATAATATATATGTACGTATTTAAATATACATACATAGATATATATATTTATTTATTTATATTATACAATTATATTTATTATAAAATAAATTAAAACTAAATATGTGTGTGTATATATATATCTTATAACATTCCAGATCCAATACATAGCATGAGAAATATTCAACTGTAATTTTATATTACTAAATTATTTATATATAAATTTATTAGTCGATTTTTTTAAGTAATATCAAAAAACTATTTATCATTCATATTTTTCAAATTTTAAATGTCAAGAAATTTGAATATGGTAATATAAGGTCGTAGAAAAATTTCTATAATTTTCTGAGTTGATTTTTTTTTATTATTGAATTAATTTCGATCGTTATGATAATTGATGTTTAAAAAAATTTGAATTTTAAATTCTAGAATTTTGGATGCAAGTTAAATTAAAAATATAAATTTTGAATTATATATTATTTTATATTAATCATTAAAAATTTATTTCGATTTAAATAATATTAAAATAGTTAATAATTGCAAATATTTTTTCCTGTTACCTAAAATTATACTTAGAATAAATTTGCATATATAAAATAGTAGATCAATTTTTAATATGATGTGGTCACATAATGAATTTGGCTACGTATACATATTATCAATATGACTTATTAATTTAAATATGTATATAACTTAAAATAAATAATTTTGGTTGTGTATACATCCGGCCTAATTAAAAAAATTGTTTTTTGTACATACAAACACATCACCATTCAATATGTGACAACATTCATACATATAGCAATCTCACCTAACCAATAATATTAATATGATATATATGCAAAAGCAATGGAATATTATATATGAATTATAGGTCATAAGAAATTAAAAAAACATACCAAAATGATGCCTTGAAGTACACCTTGCTTCAACGAAAATCCCACCTTAGACCCGTTGCTTTCGCCCTTCCGTACCCTTTGAGTTGATAATAAACTACCTTGTCCAACCCAAATTGTATGAAAGGATAAATAACTATGGGTGAAGAAGAAAAGGCATACAAGAAAAATAGAAACAACAACACAAAATCTTACAAATCACAGCGGAACAATATATAATAGATAAATACGGATCTTTATAAAAATTGAAACTGTAACTGTTAATATACATGCAATTATCAGAATACAAGTGTCAACAAATCAATCCAGATAGTTATAATAACTTGTCCTCACAAGTGTTGGATATACAACATACACACACAACATAATATGTCAAGTACGTGGAATACGCCTGAGACTCCTCTAGCTCATCACTCCAGCTCCATAACATCCTAACCTAAATCTGAAACACGTGGTCTGACCCGAATATTATCATAAAATATCACTCGAGTTGGTCTGGAAAACCAGCATGAAAAAACACACTCAATTTGAATTATTACATTTATCAAAATCCTTTTGAAAACAAAGGTATCTCGTAAGACCGCATCACACATAAAACACGACTGGTTTTTAACTTGCGATAACCAAAATAGTTTATATCAAAATCGTATGATATTATAACAACGTCTATAGAAAATAAATTATGAAATAGATGAAATGCTTGCATCTCACGTTTCAGCATAGTTGGGCACAATCAGAACCGTACATCATTTATTAGAGAATGGATTCCATACCATGACAAGGTAAGGAACCACCTTCCGATGGTGCATCTCTAGATTAAAATGCACCAGGGTCTGACAAGAACATCTTGTACTCTTGCCATATAAGATTGGCATAACACTTGACTATTAGTACTGAGTATGATCACCACTAATGGCCCCGAACGCCTACAAATGAAAGTGATGATAAATGTCCACTCTAGATGAGTGATGATCATACCCTAATGGGAGCGACCCACTTGGCCTTGCTGCATGCCCTGTTTTTATCATTTCTCGGTTGATAAGGCTTGGGGCTATGTTTACCTTAGGAATAACATTCATACTTGGAATGCTAACACTGCCTTCCAGGAAACGATGAAATGATAACATTCATCCATACAAGTTGTTCTAGGACTAAACAAACCGAATGTCCTTTAAAATCACCATCTCCATTTTCTTCACGATATCACAATTCGTAACGCACAAATTGGATCGAAGTGGTTTTCGGATAATCAAATCCGATCTCCGTCTCTTCGAAACAATTAACGGATTTGGCTGGATTTGATAATCGGTTATTTAACTATCAAATTACAACCATAAGCATTCACTAGGCCTAATTTATAAATCTTTTCAAAACATTCATTTCAAAATATCTTCTCAAAGATATATATTCAAATCTCTTTCAGTATTCCAATGTTTGAAAACCTTTTCAAATACTTAAATCCGTAACAGGATATTTTCAAACCCTATCAACATTTTGAAATATTTCCGAATTCAATTTATAAAAGTTAGAAAAATATTTCTATACCATTCATTTCACACTTGAAATATTTCCAAAACCCTTTTTTAATACTTAGGAAAATATTTATAAACATAATCTCCAAAATCAGTTTAATATCCAACTTAGGCAATATTTCATAACTTATCTCATAAATCTTCGAAATTTATACTAATTCCTTTTTACATTCCAAAACCGATTATACTCACTAATCTCGTCTAACCATTTATAACTTCTTTATGAATTCAGATTCATTCTTAAAGCTCTCATATCTAAACATTTTGGATATTTTCTCATGTTTCCATTCGTTATAAAATTTTCTCTTATAAAATCACATCCATTAAATAAAACCCGAATTACAAATCTCGAGAGTATTCGTAAATAAGTTCAATCAATTTTCAAATATATATAATAAGTAATTTAAGAGAATAATAATTTATATTCAAAACCCGTTTAAGTAATTATTTAAAATATCAAAACACTTTTAAATAGATGGCGATAACTAATTTCAAAAACATTTATAAGTAATAATAATCGATTCACAAAGCTTATCATAAAAATTAACTAATATTGAATATTTAAATCACCATCTTTTTGAAATATTTCAATACTATAACAGTTTTTAAACTCCATAGTTTAAGAAATTAAATCTCCTTTTAAAAACAAAATTTAACTTCTCGGTAAAACTTCATTTTTAAAATTCATCATAACCATTTATATATGTATAAATCTCCCTCGATTCCTCACAAATCAATTTTCATTTCTAATTCCACATCTATTTCCAAATTCCAAATAGAATCCACTATTTCTTTCTAAACCGATTTCCATATCTCCAAATAAATTCTCGCCGTGAATTCATATTTCCAATTTATCAAATGATAAGTATTCCACTTTATTTATAAACATTGTTTAATTTTCCTAACATCTAGATTTTAAATTTTCCTAACATCCAGATTTTAAATTATCTAAAATTCCAGCTGACTTTGAAAAATTCCAAACCAATTTCTATGCGTAGCACTTGCCGATATGAATCAGTTGTCGCTCGTTTTGCTTCGATCGAACCTCATATGAACATGTTATACATTTTTAACATTCAATAATTAAAAACATAATTAACTTAAACTTAATATAATAATTAAACTTATTTAATTCCTTAACCTTTCACTGACTCGATAGCTCCCACCTCTTCTTCGCATGCGCTCAAACCCTAACCCCCATATGTCGTCAGAGACCACCACACCAAGGTCAGACCAAAGCTCCAACCTCCACCTCTCTTCCCACACCAGTGTGGCCTCTCCACCTTGCCTGACTCCCCCACTCCTTTCCAGCACCCACAGCGACCCCCTACTTACTTCCCCGAGTGACGCGCCGCCCCTTCTCCATGCTGTCGCTGCCATTTCTGGCCACGACAAGCCTCCCTACGCCGACCACGACCTCCAAATTTCCACCATCGACCAACAAATCGCAACCCTATCCATCGCTCCAGCCTCTCAATACACGCGCCCTCTCCTTGCCATCGCATGCGCCACTTCCCCCATTGCCATCGTGATTTTTTCACGTATATATATACACGATTTCAATTTTTTGTTCTTCTGAGTTGAGGAAGAGGCGCATTTTTAAATTGGAAAAAACTAGATAGGAAAGGGGCGTGCCATCAGCTAGGGATGCTCGGGGAGTCTATGTAGGCTAAAAGTTGGCTTTGATTATATATGTATTCAAAATATTTTGAAATTTTGAATCCCTATTAAGGCATGCCGCCTGATGTCATACCCCTATTCCGAGCGCAATGGAGCGAGTTTCGAAACCTAATTTGATCGTACGGAGAAGATAGCTTTTTGAACCTAATTATTATAGTAGATTTCCAATATTAATTTCAACGTATTTCTATCTTGTACGACCAAATGATAACTCCAAATGCTATAAAATTTGAAATCCAATGATAATACATTATTACGGATCCAATGGAATTGGTTTCGTTGAATTCCGAGACTGTGCCCCAGATCGCTATTTTAACACGTCGACTAAATCAACAATTTCAAAAATCGACAAAATTACTCGAAATTCCAGTATCAAAAACTTTTTAGCTCAATTATAGTTTAAATAGAATTTATATTCACTTTAAAATTCATTTTGATTTATATTCGGCTCAAATTTCAATTATTCACTATTTCTATATTACGATAAATCGCTATATTTGAAATTAAGTGTCATTCTATAATTTCAACTAAAACCTTCATATTCAGAAATCAATTTATATTCCAAATCCAATATTTAAATTTATTTAAATATTCAAAATAAAATGTTAAAAAAATCCGAGTCGTTATAAGACCCCTTCTCAATTCAGCATACGGCTTATCTTTGAATTGTAGACTGTTGAGTACTTAATAGTTGTTGATTTGAAATTGATATGAGATGAGCTTTGATGGATCTATGTGTAAATGGGATCAGCCGGCAAGAAGATGAAAACGGTGGCCATAAAGTCTCTAATGCATTAGGGTTATGAGCCTTTTTATAATGGAAGGTATAGAGAGAACAATAGATCAAATCTCTTATCCATTCTCCCTAAATCTGAGCCATCCATCTAAAATACCCCCAATCCATTTTTGTAACAACTCCTATATCTTTTTGGTAAAAATTTATAGCATTATTAATGGACTTTAAACCCATTTTAATCCCAAATAAATATCATTAATTAAATCAAATTTAATTGCTAATCGATATCGCATATCGATCAATATATATTTAAAACTATTATAAATATACTAAAATGTTTATTCTTCAAATTATATTCAAAATTTTATAATTAATATTTCACAAATATTAACTAATTTAATTAATTTATAACAATTATAAACTAAGTAAATCATTTGGTCTAAAGAGAATTCATCATATCTGTTGTGTGACTCGTCGGGTGTAAATTTAGTCATCGATTAACATCGATCTATTCAAATGTTGACGTTCACACGTCACTTAATAAGTGATGTGATATTTTGATCAAATTCATCGCTTACTTAGTTTTGATCAAATCCAATTTCATATTATTAAGTGTTACCTTGTTATGACAGTTATTTTAGCTCAATTCTCTTCGTCAAAACTATATCACTTTGGACTTATGGAATTTGGTAATGGTCAAAATTCCAATAGCGTCTATATTCAACTCTATAGTCCAAACACAAAGTTCTTGGTTCAATAATGATAATTATTATTAACTGAAATGTTGGTCAGAGACTTTGACTTTCAGTTAATTTGAGTTGACTTGAGTTGACCGTGATACTAACCCCACATGACCGAGGAGACGAATCCTCTTTTTAATAGTGTTTCACTTCCAATTCTTCCATTTGTTCGAACTATAGTCACTCGATGGACGCCATGCCATGATTTGACTATAATCAAAGTGGAGCCTTCGTATTGAACATCTATAGTATTTACAAGTCGAGAATACTATGTAAATCAGTCACATCGATATTTTCTATTTGGCCTTTGTTATGTTACCAACTGAAACTATCGAGTGAGCCATTCCATAGGTATCTAATAACTATCAATACTTAACCTCCAGATGCCTCCAGCATCCATGAGTAATACACTGCCCAACCTTGAAGAGCGTTGCGTACTCTAGTCTAAACGGATACATCGATACTAAGTATCGATGCATCTTGACTAGGAACATTTAAAATGGTATATTTATTTTCATTGTAATAATTTACTCACTATTACAAAACTTTGTAACCACCATCAAAAAACGTATCATTTATGAATTTTCTATTAAATATATTTTTAATTAAATTAATTAATTAATATAACACATTATGTCAATTATATAATAGAAAGAAAACACCTTTTATTTCAAACAAGATTGGTTATCGAATTAAATATATGTAATAAATTGTAATTGCCTCTGAGGCATACCCCTAACTCTATCAATCTTCCACTTGCACTTGGAGTCAATATGGAATCTTATTCCAACTTCTCTAATCGTTTCCTCAAAACTGATTAGGTTAGTCCCTCGGTCAATTAGTTTGCTATTATGTTTGAATTATATCCTATGTCAATCAACTATCTCTGATGTTGATAAACTACCTTTATCATGTGGAAAATTTCGGAGTATGTCACTCAACTTCCTGTAAGTTCTAAGTTCTATTATGAAATATACAATGGCATTGCTATCATATAACAATGTTGTGGGGTTCTCAACATTTGGAATCACCTTTGACTCAGTTATAGATTTGTGCATTTATAGTTATATACATTTCTTTATATCTGCCTATTCTAGGCGATGTACTTAGTATATTCATTCAATCAGCTATAGTCTTTCATTTGGAACATTTCCAAACTAAAGATTCTTAACTTGAGTTTATTATTGACGTCTTATACTCAATATCACTTATGAAGGTTGAGCCAAAATACTCCTTATAAGGAGTTTATTCATTTTGTAAACAATTCTCTAGTATTTTATAAATACACGAGAACATTTCAGACAATCGTTTAGTGATATAAATTTGAATTTGATATTTTCTTCATGTATTGAAACATAAACAATCACAATATTATAGACGACTAACATATATGAAAATTCCTATTGCCAATGCATAAGGAATATATCTTGCTTGTTTCATATTAAACATTTTAACGAGGTGTCCTTGGATATCGATTTGGGCATTCCAAATATCTTTTATACTTACTATAAAAGATATCATTAACAAATCCATAATGTATTAAAAACAACTAAAATGGATTTTGATACAAGTACATTATCAAAATCAGCAACGTGTTGTTTACTTACAGTGTAAATATATCAATTACCTTTTAACATTCTTTCTTATGATTACACGCTTCCTCTGCATTTTGATGGATATTCAAACTATTTGATATTTCTATTAATTTTTTTTTAATTTCGGTGCTTATAAATTTATACTTTTTATCATTTCTTAGATCATATTCAAAGAATCACAAACTCAATATGCTTCCACTGACTTTGGGACTTTTTGGTTATTATATGTAAATAGCTTACTCTAAATCATTATCTAGAATTGTCTATTTCAATTCATACGTACCAAACATAAATTCATATTATGTGATAATTTTGTGATTAAATCCGAATTAACTTGAGCATGTTGAATATCAAATCTATTAAGTTAATTTCAACAGTTGAAAGTGGTGATGTTATTCTTATCAATGTTGCTCATTATATTCCAATTGGATTAGTCTTGCTCTCGAAGACACATTTGTGGCCGATGGATCATATCCCTTCTGGGTACATCTACCAAAATCATGTTTTTATAAGTACTTGGATTCTATTTCGGATCTGCACATCATGCCATATCATAGAGTCAACACTCTTAGTGGTCTAATTAAACAACCGAAGATTTTATATCTTTGACATTAATAAGAAAGTCATAGTTTCTCTTCAGTGTGTGAGAATGCTTATTAGACATTCTAATGCGATGTGTACTTTTAGGTTAGTTAATTTCGTTTCACCTCGTAGTAATCAGTTTTCTTTGCATCATCCATTTCCAATTTACTACCAATAATTTCTCAAAGAAATTCCATCGCTGCGAAGTTAGTACTTCTCGAAACAACAATTGTTCCTTAGTGCAACGAAATAGGTACTCATAAACTTTTATGAATTTCCTTATTTATGAAACTGATTTGTTTTTGGTTTATTAAACTTATGTTCAAAACATAAATATGTCATCTAATGATAGTTTTTTTTTCCAAAATCCTTTTAGGAAGAATCATACAATATCTCTCATGAACAATTATTATGTGCAGACTTGCGACTCGCACAACCTGCTAACTCCTTGGCTTAAAGACATATTAGGGTTTCTTAAAAACCCTTATCTTATACGTTTTTGAAAACTATTATTTAGATGAAATAACATTAAACCTGTGTACTACTCTTAAATACACGACCTTATAGAAAGAATTTATCTCAACTACACTCACAATTAATCATTTTTTTTTCAACAAAGTTCAATTGCTCCTTATCGATACACCATTATGTATCACATGAAGGAGTGACTTTTGAGATTCATTATTAATTTTTAGGTTCATTCGAAACTCCTTCCAATATACTCACCTATTTGATCAAATCAAATCATTTCTATCACATCTTACATTATTTACTTTCTTTTTATACCCTATGAATCTATCTTAGATTTACTACATATGTATCAAATACAAATGTCCATGTTGATGATAACTCATCGATGAATATGGAAAAGTACATGGAGCAGTTTTGGTATTAATAGACTTATGATTGCATACATTTGTATGTATTAATTCAAAGAGTTCATCAACTCTTATGATGCTCTCATTAGATGGGTGCATAACCCTTTATTGCTTGGGATATAATTAACCGGCATCATACGATTCATAATCGTATAATAAAATCATTTCTCAAAATTATGACTTAGTCTATAATTCCAAAATAAGAGTAAATAATATTAGACTCTTTCGTATTTTCCAATGCATTAATTTTTTTATGAAAACAAATACCATATTCATAATCATATTGAAATATGGCCATGTCTATCTTTCAGTTGATACCAAAAAATAGTCATTATTTCATAAATAATGCTCGATACATTTTATGAAAACAATTTTCATAATGTGACGTAATCATTAAGTGATATATGATATGTTCCCACTATTTCCACCATTACTGTAATAGCGTGTTGAATTCTAAGGTCCGTTACTCAATTAATATGGACTATTTATTTCATATACTGTAACTAGTTTATAGTGGAGAGTTCTTTGGTCAAATATCTTGAACATAAAGGAATAAATCAAATAGAATTTTTTTGATGTGAAATCACATTTTGGAACAGAAATCATATTTCTTATTTCAATGTTAAGTATCAATTATTGTTATTACAGTTCTCGTTTTCAATGTTTCTTTATGAAGTAGAAGTGACTATTCACTCTCTTCATTCCAACTGCATCCTAAATTACATTTACTCTTATACATTCATTTTCCTTTATAAATGGTCAAACCATTCAAAAGAAAAACTCTTGATATATCATAATGAACTCTTTACAAAAGCGAATTCGATTATCCTTAACATTTAAAGACATCAAGTATGTTGCGCTTTATGTAAGCTAATTAAAGTGACTTTTAACAATCGAGTTCTTAGATCTATCTTGTAATATTGGTCTAATCTTATATTTAACATAATACGATCTTTTTATAGTAAAACAATTGAATACTCAAACTAACTTCATTGAAGTATCGTACACTATGAACTATGATTGTTCCCTATATAACATTTATATGAGATAGTATATGGATCAAATATCTATGATCTTACATTGCTTTTAGAGTTTGAAACTCATAGAATGAAACATACGATCTAGACCAAATAAACGTGCAAGAGACCAAATTACGAATGTATTAAGTAGTTGTAAAATTAGGCACTTGCATGGGTATAGAATCGTTTACATGCAATAATAATTTGTTGGAAAGTATTTATTATATTTCTGTTTGTCAATCTATAATTTAATTCATTTGTATAACCTAATTGGTAAACTTCTTATCAATCATTTTAAATACACAAATTTATCGATGTAGATAATTATAATATCATACAACATATGATCTTATAATATTAGAAAGGTTAAATTGTTATCATTTCATTTGTCTAATAAGGCTTCCATTGGTTTTTTATGTTTCACTAAACCCTAAGCATAACATAGAAGTCTTTCGACTACGCTAGCGGTTGTTAGGACTCGTCCATCTTGGAATTCCGACTTTGAGTTTGCTCAACAAATCATAGCTCCATAGACGTTGGATAACACCTTATCCGTTATATCATATATGTAACGACCCGATATTTTCAACCATTCGCATCCGCACATGTCGGACTTGAATTGTTCAAAATACCGTGTTGTAAATAAAATTTGGCAAATCTCAAAATATACAGTAATAATTAATCACAGAGTCACAAACACAGAATCAGAATACTCGCAGCGGAATTTTAAAAATACTTAGTGGTTCATGAAGCCACTATAAATAGTCTCAATCAAATAAAATTTACATAGTCTTTAATCCAAATATAGTTTTAAATCATCAGTAAACAATCCAAATGTCCACTAGTCTCGGTTTCAAAATTTTAGATAAAGAACTGGAAAGGAAGTTTGCCAGCAGCTTGAAAGTGATCTACAAAAATCCTAGCTCCGGGATGAAAACTGAACTGCAACTCAGGCTGACCCGAGCGTAAAATAAAACATAAACACTCGAGTCAGGACATACATACTTATATAGTGTAAGCTAATTCAATTGTACTGTAATATAAAGCAAGTAACTTAAAGAATGCTTGGGACCGCCCATTCTCTAAGGATCCGTTAAACTATTTACTATGTAGTAATATTTCGCTATTATAATAATGTCTATTAGTAAAATAAACTTACTTTTAAATAGCGTTAAGGGGTTACCCATACAGCCCTTAACACATAATCTATTCCCATAGTCTATACAGTACCGTAATCTCCCCCGTACTGGGCGTCGTCAGAGGGCACTCCATAGGTATGGTACAAACCAAAATCGTATAAGGCTCGCTATGGTAGGTGACACGGCACAACTAGGCAATGCCAGGGTAGATATACCAATTATGCTTCCGGACCGATGGAAACGCGCAGCGCACAGCTGCCGCCCACCCGAACAACACTCCCAAATCAAAGGTGCGCACCAAAACAATCACAAAAGTAATAGAATGACATACGAAGAAGTGCGTCCGATCAGAGGTGCTACCTCATTAATCCGTCGATCGCTCCTGTTTTAGCCACCTTATGCCAACTCATGGGAGTCGGGTCCACGTATTTACCTTACAGGAAACGCCGTCACCATCCTACTTCATTCTGGAATCTCCACCGCGTACACGGTTGGTAAAGTGGTTTTCGGTATCGACAGAGAGTATGCCAGATATCCGATCCCGGTCTCTTTAACAACCAAACGTTATTATAACCCGTGGTTACAGCTTTTTAAAATGGTATTTATACTTTACAAATCAAAATATATTTCAAATACTACAATATCAAAATATTGTTTTTATACATTGGTCATTTTATAATATACCATTTAAATCTATTCAATTTATTTAGGAATTGATTGCCTTTTTCTCACCTTTTTAAAATTAAATTCTTCCATTTAAAACCATTCAAAGTCAATTCCTTATTTTTATTAATTACATATTAACTTCCAAAATTTAAACCCATTTCCCTAAAGATTATTTCCATAAATTTATTTTTAAATAATCAAAATCCTAGTTTCTGTAGCACTTATGAAATGCTACCTAAAGTCTATAGGTTAAAATTGTTCGTTTATAAAAGACAGCATTTAAGTGCTGTAATAGACTATTAACTTAACCATCAAGTTTTAAATTCCCAAATATAACTTTTTATCAATTATTTACTTAACTGAAACCTTATTTTTAACAAAATTCAGAAATTCCCAAAATAAGTTATATTCCAAAATTTATTTAAACATTTATTTATTTATTTAACATTTTTAACTCATTCAAAATCATTATAAATCTTATAAAAATCCTTTAAATATATTTAAACCAGAATATTATAAACTTCCATTTTAAAATAAATTTAAAATATTTCAGAAAAACATTATGTAAACCACGGGTCCGTATATAGTTTTCTAGCCTAGGTCAAGTGATACAGATTTATATCATTTCAATCCGCAATTTACAAAACCCCGGGTTCTATCATTTCAAACCCGTAATCCCAAGTTAACAAATCAAATTTAAACAATTAAATAAATATATGGATAATAATTGTCGTTCAGGCCTATCATTTCAGCCTATAACGATCTCAATTTACAGGGAACTTGCAGTGATGATTTAACAGTAAATAAGCATTAAATAATATAACTGCAACTATATTACAACAGATAAACAACTGATGAGGTGTCAATTTAAATGGGGTTTAACATCATACGTTATATTATAGACAAATGACATTTAATAAATAATTTACAGATACACTTGCGATAATTCACAGAAATATAGGTATGTTTGTCTGGTGAGAAATACTCACCTTAAAGCTGCAGAAAAATAGATTCAAACAATTGTATCACTTGATAAAGAAACGTACAAACGGCACGATCAGATTTCCGCGGGTGCAACGTCTTGATTCAAATCTATAACAAGATCCAAATAAACCAAGTACGCGACTTTAAAAATTATGGTCAAAGCAAAATTTTCGAAACAACTGGAACGAGTGGAATTCACTTGACTCGACCACTCCACCACACAGCTAGACTACGTTCTCATGGTTCGGTTCAAAATTGCACGTTACTTACTTTCAACCTTTTTTTCTACAAGTGGCGAAAACACTTAAAATCTTAATCTAATTTCTCGGCATCATAAAAGAATTTTATGCGCATAACGTTGATAATACATATACACTCATAATACTAATTAAATGAACACTTCTTCACTAGTACAAAAACCCTCCTACAGCCGATTCTTATATTTGCTTATTCAACTATTATTATTAAAAAAAAATTTCCTTCTCTAACTACTGTTGCAACCCTAGCTTATTACAAAATCCAACTACATGCTCGCCTCACTGTGTTTTCATACTTCAAAATACAAAGTGAATTTGCAACCTAGTTTGGACATTTATGACCCGCACGCGTACTTTCTCCTCCATTCACATATTTTTTTTCTACTCTATTATATTTTGGGTAAAGTTTAAATTTTATTTCTAAAATAAATTGGTCAAATTCACTACTGAAAATCTTTAAGGACGGCTAGATGACATAAAACTTTAGTTATCAGTTTATGAAAAATTTTCATGCAATTTATTTGGAGGAGAGGCTAACATCAGTTGTAAAAGAGGAGGGTAAGGATCTAGTGGTGAAGGAGGAGTCATAGCCTAAGGTGGTGGAGTTTTAAGCCTTTGCGTGAACAAGAAAAGGAAATAAAGAAGAAGAAAGCAAAGGAGGAAGAAGGAAAAATATAGACATAGGCCATACCTGATGAAGCTTTGCAAACAAGCAACCGGAGAAAAAAAAATGAAGAAATTTTTCATGAATGAATTTGTGGTGTGGGTTTTGGTTTATATAAGGGACGGGTTGCGCGAATTTAGATAGGCACGAAATCAATTTGTTTTGATTGAAATTTTAAAAAAAACGACAAGTAGATATTTTTTTCAAATTTTCTTCTCTCATTTACTTGCGTACGTGCACTAGAATTGTGGATATAAACTTGCGGTATTTAGGAAAGTATTTAATTCCTTTGATTGAAATTAAGAAAACGGCAATCAATTTATTCTTGCCCTTGGAATTAGAAATCTGGACGTGCTTATAAATGGGAAGAACTAACTGTTGATATTTAAGAAACGACAATGATATTTATTTGCTTGGATGCTACTTTAATAAAAGATTTTATACTAAATATTAGTTGCATGCTATATTTTTTTTGCAAGAAATCATATTTTCCTATAAACGGCAAATCTAGGAACGGCATAGTTTTAAGGAGCTATATATTTTCGTTGCTTTGTACGCAAGGAAAAACTAAGATGCGAAATCAAAGCATGCGAATTTTATGGTCAAGGAATCGTTTGTTTGCAAATCAATATGTAGAGAAAACGGCAAGTGATGAATAGATGGCATTGATTTAAAAAGAAACGCCCATATTTTATACCAAATTTAAAAAGTTTGAATGCGTTGATTTTATCCTTTTTGTTTGAACGTGTTATAAAATAGGAAGCTGCATGATTTATTTCTTTTGAGTTTAAGTAATATGTTTCTAAAGGCAAGTAAGAGATTTTTTTTTTGTAATATATGGATAAGGCTTTAATTTCAATAAATGGAATATGGAGAAATATTTTATACGTTACATAATTTAGCAGAAAATAAATCTTGCGTTACTAACTGAGGGGAAATAAAACGGCATGCATTATTAAGTGTAAATGGCAAGAAATATAAATTGAAATTTAGCGCGTTATTATAAGGGAAGGACGAGCGAGATTAAAGGTGAATGTAAATTTGCATGAGATCCTATTTGATTTTGTTCATGAATTATAAGCGAAATCTAAGGTGGAGAAACGGTTAAGCAAATATTAAGGAAATAAATGTTTTACCCACTGCATTACTTCAAACGTGCTTTATATATATATATATATATATATATATATATATATATATATAATTTTTAAACAAAAAGAATCTTGCAAAAATTTAGGCACAAGAATAAGCAAATAAATTAATTGCTGTTGATTTATAAAGAAACAGCAAAATACAATTGGTAAAGATTTTATACCAAACTTAAAAACCAATGAAGGCTATGAAAATGTAACGTTGGCTATAGAAATCCTCTACTGATTTTATTTACTCATATATATATATATATATATTCCGGTATGAATTTTAAAATGCGTAGAATCCACGCAATAATATACCCCCAAAGTAACGCTTTTAAATCAATACGTTTCTCTATTATATCCGTTATTTTATACCATTAAATATCATACCCTTTTAAGAGCGAAATTTAGCAATCTATAAATACACTGAATTCTTAAAAGTTAAAACCTAACTAAAATTTTATTCGTTTTCATTCTTCGTATTTACTTATTATTATTTCTACGAATTCATAAATAAATCTTACTATAAAAAATTCAATTTTTATTAAAATCCCAATTTGGAGTTATCCTTTAACACGGTTAAAAATTTCAGAAACCTTCATTTATTCTTAGCAATTTGGGAAATGATTTAAACCAATTAAAAATATTAATTAAAATAAGTATATTAAAATAAATTTCAAGGTTTTAAATAAATAAAAGAAATAAATGCTAGTTAAAAACTAGGGTTGTTACAATATACAAGTCCTAACCCATGGTTCCTTATTCGAATCTCATTTCGACCTTGAGTTTTCTTAATAAATCGAAATAGATTATTCAATCATACCTACCATATCGCGACAACTTATGACCCTTAAGTTTTCTCAAAAAATACATTTAGCTTTTTTAGCCCGTTTATTCAATATATTAATAATAGACACATAACATCCCTAGCTTGAGTTTGCTCAACAACTAAGGAGTATGCAAGTGATTTTTTTAATATATATATGGTAGATGACGATATTATATTATAGATTCATAATTTAATTTGTATATAATATTAAGTGATATCGACTTATAAAATAGTACAATTCTTATGAATTACTCTCCTGATTCAAGAGTCGGACACATTGGAAGTCACAGTATATGTACATTTGTATATTTATTTATTCCTTAAGTCTAGTTAGAGTTTCTTTACTATTCCACCTTTAATTTATATATCTATATTATATAAGTTTTATTATTATATAGCGCATATATTTTATATTACATATATAATAGTCTTACGTATAACATATTAATTAAATCTTTATTTATTTATTTTAATTAATCAACATTTTAGTCAATTTCATATTATTTTAATAGAACATTATATTAAATATTTATTACACACTATAACTTTACAGTATTGCACGTATATCATATGAATGTGTATATTCATTTAATTAATTAACCTTTAATTTATTTATTTAATCAATTAACCTTTAATCAACTTATTTAATTAATTTTTTTAAATAAATTATATTAGTTTCAAAATTCGGTTCAAATACATATATGTATGCTTATGTTATTTTAAAAATTTTAAAACGACATAACTTATATCACAAAATATAATATATATATATATATATGCATTTAATAATTAATATACTTATTTAATTAATTAATTTTATTAATCTTATCAATAAAATTTTAAAATTTGAAATCAACTTCTACTATTTTTCGAACATTTAGAAACACTTTATTATTAGTACCAGAATTGGTCACTACCACCCAAAGAAAGATTTGCGTAGAGAGATTAATGAAGAAGGTAAATTAGAACTGAGGAATTACGCAGTAAAATGCAGTAATAACTATGAGAAACAAAAACACTAGATTTATAGTGGTTCGGCGCAACTGCCTACGTCCACTTTGAGTTTAATCTTTATTGCTTCTCTAGACAATTGATTACAGATACAATCCGTACACCAACTACCTGAATGCAAATGCTATATGAAAAAGAATGAGTCTTGAAAGCGGCAAAGTTTCCCCAGTGTTCTCGAAATAAGGTGTCACGACCCGAATTTCAGCATTCGAAAATCGACATTCATACTTCACCCGTATTCGAATGTCGCGAATTCAATCGTTGAAATCTGATTTGTGCCAGAGCTTATAACACATTTAAGTATAACAACACAGCGAAAAAAAAGAAATTTTATTGATACACAAAATTTTGTACAACAATGATACAATTGAATGTCAATATATATCAGATATACAAGACAACAACGGAAGAACAACAACAGAATAATATCACCAATCTGATCTTCCAAAGGATAGAAAGAAAGATAGAATCCAAAACTGCATACCAATCCAATGCTCCAAAGACCTCAAATCCAATAAGCTCAAACCACCATCAAGTTGAAATGAAGCAAACTAGGTAACTCATTGATACGATCGCTAAGATCCAAAGACTCTAAAGAATTCCAAAAGAAAGCTGAAGGCTACCGAATCTATATCTACAATCCGACTATCTGAAAATATAACTCTAGGTTGCCCTTGTGGAAAATTGTGGGGACCCAGAGTTTAGAAAGGGAACAACAAACTCCAGGTCTGTCATGAGACTAGTGTGAGCAAACAAAAATAGTTTATTTTAAACAAAACAAACAAAAAGAAATTTAAAGAAATCCGCAATGTTTTTTGGAAAATGAAACTACGATAAGGCCTCTCGGCACACATACAATGCAATCGCACACTTAGGGGAGATTTCTCCTTATGATAGTCAAACATACTTGATACGCAAAAATCCTTTTGATATTATTATTAGTGCATAGTGTAGAAAACATTTGGAAAGTATAATATTAATCTTAGCCATCATAGGTACCATTATATTATGCCTGTTATAGCTACCATTTAAGAATGGTAGGTTATACAACTGCAACAGTAAAGGGCGCGTATTGGTGATTGGATTTCCAACAAATGGTCAAGTTAAGGAACTTGTTGGGCCACATGGGTACGCCCCTGGAGGGACGCCCCGAGAACCTAACCTGATCTCTGCCAACATAAGGCCAGATTACCTATGTAACTAGGTAACTACTGACATGAATATGTCATCCCCTAGTCGTTACCGACCTTTATCTGAGAGCTCTCAACACCAATAACCACAAAGTAAAAATTTGTAGTAACCACATAGGTTAAATATCTAGGCTCCATACTATGATACCACCCTTTTCCAAATGGAAATGAACATACCTTAAAGGGCGCGACCCTCATAACCTTGCTGCATTCTTCCTGTTTAGACCATTTTCAGGGTGTGAGGTCCGACGAGGTCTCGTCCACAAAGCTACGCTTTTCACAAAAGCCATGCTTCGATCAACACATGATCAGCAGCACTTCGTATGCCACATTACCAAATTGGGAATGTATCACTTGTAAATATCAACTCATAACCTCTGAGCTCGTACGTCTCAGAGAAGGATGTTAAGCTAAGAGAATAAATTCTCCGCCACCAAACAGAAATGTATTTGATAGAAATCAGATTTATATCTCAAAGTGTAACGTCAGACATACATCCATACAAGTCTTTTTCGGGGTCGAATAGAACTGAAGGCACTTCCAAAGAATCCCTTGTAATCCGGGAATTCCCAATCCCGATCGAACTCCCCATCACATATGGAGATCTCTATACTGGCACGACTCAGTGCAGAGACATTCTATAGGTAATCCTTTCATTCTCAAAAATACCCAATCTTCACCATTGGTTTTCAAATGCTATCCATATCGTCGTATCACTATTCGGGGTGGGTTTTCTAACATAAAGTCCTCTCTCGGCTAAACCGAATCCATCCCGAGATCCAACCCGAGCGGCTTCCATCTTCCCCAACAGCTTGATTAACCAGACACATATGTGCATAGGTGCATATGCACCGACCATCTGGTCATCTCTGACCATCGTAATAGCCTCCTACACGTTGACGATAACCCATACAAACACCATAATCACCCAGCATCCTCAATTTCATTGGCAAACCTAATCGAGCATCACGACATTATTGGAACTCAAAATTCAATCAACTAAATCATCTCATACTAATCATCTAGATCACCAGAATCCTAGCAATCACGTCCATCCCTTCATCAACGATCCATGCTTCGTTTCCACCTGACCTGATGCGGTCCGATTCAATATTTGCGACGTAGTTGCCCCGAGAAGAAGATCAACCAAAAACCGGGTTTAAGCCCCAGATCATCGTCGTGACATCGCCACAGTGGCTGAGAAAACCACATGATATTTTTTTTCGAGGTCGCTGAACTTCCTCCTTCCTCCAGCAAAGACCCCGAGGCCTCACTTCCCATCGATCGCCAGAAATAGCTCGAAAACCATTTTCTGGTCATCCATGAAATACTAACTCGATCCCAATCTAAAAATCATGATTTTGTTCTTAAAAATCATCAATTTTGAAGACAATTCAGATAATATAATCAAATCGAGAAAACTTAATAGTCAAATCTTTGGATGTTTTGAGTTTTTCACTGTATTTTTCAATTTCCAGAAAATGTATAAGCCTATTTTACTTAAATTTATTTTTCCATCTTAATTTAGGTTTAAACAAACAAATTTTGTTTGAATACTGAAGTCTATCAGAGATTATTTGAAGAGATTTTGGAATTTTGTTGAATTGGTTTAAAACCTTTAACTTGAAAACAGAGGTATATGCCTGTACAAACACAGTCATACACACACACACATGCATGCATATTTACACCTATGCAAATACATTCCACAAACAAACATTCAATACTGATCACATGCAAAGAAAAGTATATATGGTTCTGTGCAGTTAAAGCTCTCGGCAGATTCGAAGCGATGGAGGTGCAAAAAGTCATAGCGGGGATACAGCGAGGATATAGCGGGATATAGCGGATGGCTCTAAAATAGCATATCAAACTCATACTTAATGTTTTTACAAATATATAAATGGTAGTTAAATGAAAAATTATCATTTAATTGAATTATAATTAATACACAAATAATTTTAGACCAAAAATATATGCGAATATACTTTAATACACGTCAAACTGTTATATAACACAATTGAATTTAGTAGATTATTAGAGTATTTTCATTTCTGAAAATATATTAGAAATTAAATCAAATAAATTAGTTTCATAATTTTTATAATGTATAAATGCAATTTTTAATTCATTTTATTAAAGAAGATATAGCGGAAATAGCGGGAATAACGGGATATAGCGGGAATAGCGGGAATAACGGGATATAGTGGAAATTGCGGGAATTAAAGTGGAAAGGCTATATTTTGGGGCTATATGGAAAAAACGTAGCGTTAGAAATCCGCTATGAGATATAGCAGGGTTATTGCGGGGTAATATCGGGGCATTAACTACACAGATATGGGTTTAAGAGTCTGCTCACCTGTCAGTGAAGAACAGAGAAACAACAGGGCCTAGAAATTGATTTTGGATTTTATCTTAAACCTGAAACTTGATTTGAGCTTGCTTTGTCTAAGTTGAATCTTTGCCTTTTGTTTTTCTCAGGTTGAAGATGCTGAAGCTTTTGTTTGAATTTTTTCCTTTGCTTTGCATTGTTTTCTCAGTTGATTTCCAGGCTTGATATTTAATTATCTTTTGAACAAAATCTGGAACTTATTTTATCTTCAGGCTTGATTTGAATTTGTTTATTTCAGGTTTAAGTTTGAAGAGTTTGTTTCAAGTTGAAAACATGAGGTAGATCTGGATTTGTAGCCTGATTTACTTCACGTTTGAATTATTTTGATTTTCCTGGTTTATAGTTTGGATGGGTTACCACGTTTGTAGTTTGAAGATCAAAGAAAATGAGGGAGAGTAGGAAAAAATGATATACATAATTTTTATTTCTCTTTAGTATTAATTTCAAAAATAAAAAGGAAAAAAAATAAAACCAAACATGACACTTGTTTATTTCTAGTCTTCATGTTTTACACTTGTAATTGTAAGTTAAAATTTATTTCACACTTGTTTAAAATAATTAACACTTGTAATTACATGTATTAATCTCCTCACACTTGTTAAATTCAAATAAATTTATCTTTGGGTTCCTCTTTAATTTATTTGCAAATTATGTTTAAACCCTTGTTTATAAATTACTTATAAACTTATGTATATATTATTTACTTAGATATGTTTTATGTTTCATTTTAAATATGAAAGAAAATGTTTTAAAATCTTTTATTAATATCATTTAATATTTACAAACCAAATTTAGTTCAAGCAATTTAAAAGAAAGTATAATTTTTTTTCTTAAATCTTATTAAATCAAATCCATATTAACTTAAACTACTATACTCATTAATAAATATTTATTTTTAAATACATATACATACAAACCATATTTATTTCAATAAGACATTTAATATGTTTACCTCATAAATTTCAAAAGATATATGTATTTATAAGCTTTTATTTGTTGTTGTTTTACATTTTAAATTAATTGCATTTCCTTTTTATATATATTTTAAAATTTTAAAGAAATTGATTTTTTTTTTAAATCTAGTTACACGTTAATAATTTAAACATGTGTATATATATGTATTAATTAAAATTTAACCTTTTATTAACTTTTGAAAATATAACTTCCAAATGTATATTTCATATATATATTATTAAAATCAGAAAACAAAGTCTTATTAGTTTTGAATATATAATTTCTAAAGCCAATTCACTTTCAAGACATTCATTTTTAAATGCCAAATCAAAATCATATTTATATACATTTATATTAATGAACAAATAAATATTTTATTTTATTTGGAAAAATTAAATTTTATTCATAATTTTATTCATAATTTTATTTTAATTACTAAATTAAATTTGACTCAAAACCGAGATCGTTACAGATTCCCCCTTAAGAAAATTTCGTCCACGAAATTTGCTAGACAGGAAGACAACTCATAACAAACAAAATGTTTTACCAGATCAAACTGAATATTCATTCTGCATTTGGCTTACCAAATCAGAATATCATTAATAATTATGAGAATGAACTCATTCAATACTTTACAAAATACCCAGGTTATCCAGTCTACGAAATATGCAGGGGCACTGGTTAGTCTGAAGGGACAACTAACCATTCGTAGGATATATCTGGACCCCAAAGAATAGACAAATGGATACAATCCAATTCAGTTTTATATTTTGTTAACCAATTCTTTTCATATAATACTTCCAATTTATTAAAGTCAAACGAGAAGCTGATAGAAAACTGATGAAGAGAATACGAAATAGAAATTTATCTACACGATTCGCAGAGCCACCATCTCACCAAAGCCTCTTCTTATAGCTTCCACGAAGCAATCAAAGAATTAGAACTGGATCAAAGGAGATTGAGAAGAAAGTTATTCCCGTTGTTGCAGGGTATTGACCATTTATAATGGTATTTCCCTGTCCCCTACCTTGTCCTCTTCTTGCACTCATACTTACTATCAATGCATAGTAAAAAAATTTACTAAGGTATACAGATGGATATCTTAGGGACAGACTCATTCTAGGGTAATTGTAACCCTATCTCTAGTGAGCTACCTAATGCGTTATACTCCTAAGCTAAAGTTTTTCTAATTCAACCTTCAGCTCTTATACCAAGTTGCGACGACACAATTTTCAGCGTTTGAATATTGACATTCATACTTCACCCGTCTTTGAATGCCGCAGATTCAATCGTTGAAATCCGATTCGCGTCGAAGCTTATAACACATTAAGTACAACAACACAGTGGAAGAAAAATAAATTTTATTGATACACAAAATTTGGTAGAACAATGATACAATTGAGTGTCAATATATATCAAAGATACAACACAACTGCGGAAGAACAACAACGGAATAATATCACCAATATGATCTTCTAAATGATAAAAAGAAAGATAGAATCCAAAAATGCATTCCAATCCAATACTCCAAAGATCTCCAATCCAATAAACTCAAACCACCTTAAGTTGAAATGAAGCAAACTAGGTATCTCATTGATACGATCGCCAAGATCCAAAGACTCCAAAGAATTCCAAAAGAAAGCTGAAGGCTACCGAATCTATATCTATTATCCGACTATCTGAAAATCTAACCCTAGGCTGCCCGTATGGAAAATTGTAGGCACCCAGAGTTTAGAAAGAGAGCAATAAACTCAAAGGTTAGTCATGAGACTAGTGTGAGCAAACAAAAACAGCTTATTTTAAACAAAACAAATAAAAAGAAATTTAAAGAAATCTGTAATGTTTTATGGAAAATGAAACTACTATAAGGCCTCTCGGCACACACACAATGCAATCGCACACTTAGGAGAGATTTCTCCTTATGATAGTCAAACATGCTTGATAGGCAAAAATCCTTTTGATATTATTATTACTGCATTGTGTAGAAAACATTTTGAAAGTATAATATTAATCTTATCCAGCTTAGGTACCATTATATTATGCCTGCTATAGCTACCATTTAAGAAAGGTAGGTTATACAACTTCAATCGTAAAGGGCCTGTATTGGTGACTGGATTTCCAACAAATGGTCTGGCTATGGAACTTCCTGGGCCACATGGGTATGCCTCTGGGGGGACGCGCTGAGAACCTAACCGGATCTTTGCCAACACAAGGCCGAGTTACCTCTGTAACTAGTTAACTAGTGACACGAATATGCCATCCCCCAGTCGTTACCGACCTTTATCCGAGAGCTCTCAACACCAACAACCACAAAGCACAAATTTGCAGTTACCACATAGATTAAATATTTGGGCTCATACCATGGTACCATCCTTTTCTAGAAGGACATGGACATACCTTAAATGGCACGGCCCTCATAACCTTGCTGCATTCTTCTCGTTTCGACCATTTCCGGGGTGTGATGTCCGACGAGGTCTCGTCCACAAAGTTACTTTTTTCACAAAAGCCATGCTTCGATCAACACATGATCAGCAACACTTCGTATGCCACATTACCAAATTGGGAACGTATCACTAGTAAATATCAACTACACAACCTTTGAGCTCGTACGTCATGGAGAATGGTGTTAAGCTAAGAGAATAAATTCTCTGCCACCAAACAGAGAAGTATTTGATACAAATCAGCTTTATATGTCAAAGTGTAACGTCAGATATCCATCCATACAAGTCTTTTTCGGGTTCGAACAGAACCGAAGGCACTTCATAAAGAAGCCCTTGCAATCCGGGTATTCCAAATCTCGATCAGACTCCCCATCACATATGGTGATCTCTATACCGGCACGACTCAGTGCAGAGACATTTGACAGGTAATCATTTCATTCTCGAAAATACCCGGTCTTCGCCACCGCTCTTCAAATGCTATCAATATCGTCGTATCACTATTCAGAATGGGTTTTCTGACACAATGCCCTCTCCCGGCTAAACTGAATAATGAGCGTAAATTTTCTGAAAACATATAGATATATGGGATCTTAGTTAAGTCACAATTTAAACCCCAAAACCTTTCTTTAAATGGTTTAAACATATTTTCCACTTTTAATCTTTTAAACAAAAAGATACACCTTTAAGATCCTCTCAATTTAAAAACAAGGTTCATCAAATCTTTCACAAAGATTCATTCTAAATATTTAAACAAAAGATCTATCTTTGAGATCTTCTTTTGTTTGAAAACAAAGTTCACCAAATATTTCACAAAGATTCATTCATATCTTTCAAAATAATTTCCATTTCAAACTTGAAATCTTTTAACAAAAACTGGAAGATCTTTCGTGTTTTCATTTTGGAAAAATCCGATCAAATATGCACAAGTTATAGCCTTTAAAGTATAAACTTGGGTTAAATTTAAATTCGCAAAATAATAATTTTAAAATACTTTAAAGACGGTTTAAAAATCCATATATATTTTATATAGCTTGTATGAACCTTTCAAACCAGATTTCCAAAACAATTTCAAAACTTAAACAAGATATATTATATTCAAACTAAATTTCAATTTCGAATTTCCTTTTAAAAGCTTTTCATATTCAACCCAATTCTATTTCCAAAACCATTTGGATTCAAAATTCAACCTTAAAAAAATAATATTTAAATTTAAAATATCTGCGACTTAACCGATTTCCTCGTGCAAATCCATATTTGTGTGTGTATGGTGTAGTCCAGTGGTTTTACACAATAGTGCAACATCATCAATCATCACAATCCAAGCACAGCATTATCAATAAGCGGTATAATCCTAGAACGCTTATATTCATTCACATTCGCAGATAAATAATATAAATTCATCATAGATAAATAAATTACATTCATCACAGCTCAAATCAAAATAATTCATATCCTGACACATCGGGGGTATCAAACAATTCAAACCATTCCATACAATCCAAACATCCAAAAGTAAGGTCAATTAATCATCTGATTAATTTATATCAGATTAATTACTTACGAATAAATTACTAATCCTGGTTAATTAATATTAATTAATTACAAACTCCTTTTAATTAATTATCCTTTAATCACTTATTAATTAACCTTTAATTAATCAATCTTAATTAATAATTCAATCTACCTTTTATTTATTAAATAATTAACCTTTAATTATTTAATTATCTTTTAATTAATTTTCCTTAATTAATTACACTAATAATTAACCATTAATTAGTTACCATTTAATTAATTATCCTTAATTAATTACAATAAGTGATTATCCCTAATCCCTTATATCATAAATTAATTACACCGAGTAATTATCCTTTAATCACTTGATAAATCCACTTTAATCATTAATCAATTACTTTTAATTAACTAATTATCTTTAAGTAATTGATTACCTTTAATTGCATATTATAAACTAATCAACCTTTAATTTAATTAATAGGTCAACCTCTAATTAATAATTAACCCTCAATTTCTTTCATCCAGTACATAAGCTTTAAGTAATTAATTATCTTTAATTTAGTTACACAAAGTAATTAGCTTTTAAATCAATTACATAAAGAAATTATTCATCAGTTAACTTCAAAACAATTAATCTTTAAACCTTCAATCCTTGAAACAAAATTATTATTAACCCATAAATCTACTTCGATTTTAAAGTTAATAAAATAAAACCTTTTATCTTCTTAATTACACAATTTAATTCATTTCAAATAAGCTTGAAAATTATCTTAGTTAATTCAAGTTAAAATAAATTATTCAATTTTTATCTCTCCAAACTTTTGAATCAACATCAAATTATTCAAAAGAAACTTATTTAAGAAGAAAATTAAAAACTTGGTTGATTAAATAAAAAAACTTGATTTATATAAAAATTTAAAACTGTTTCATCTTGAACTCGAGACAATCTCGAGTCAAACCCGAGATCCACTTCGAGTTTCGCCTCTCCTCTTTTGCTTCGAGTCACACACGAATCCATCCCGAGATCCAACCCGAGCGGCTTCCTTCTTCCCCGACAACTTGATTAACCAGACACACATGTGCACAGGTGCACATGCACCGACCATTTGATCATCTCTGACCATCGTAGCAGCCTCCTACACGTCGACGATGACCCACGCAAACATCATAATCACCCAGCATCCTCAATTTCATCGGCAAACCTAATCAAGCATCATGACATTACTGGAACTCAAAATTCGATCAACTAATTTGTCTCGTGCCGATCATCTAGATCACCAGAATCCTTGCCATCACGTCCATCCCTTCATCAATTATCCACGCTTCGTTTCCAGCTGACTCGATACAGTTGCCCCGAGAAGAAGATCAATCAAAAACTGGGTTTGAACCCTTGATCACCGCCGTGACGTCTCCACAATGGCTGAGAAAACCACCTGATATTTTTCCCGAGCTCGCCGAAATTCCACCTTCCTCCAGCAAAGACCCCGAGGCCTCACTTCCCATCTATCGCCAAAAATAGCCCGGTAACCATTTTCTGGTCATCCATGAAATACAAACTCGATCCCAATCTAAAAATCATGATTTTGTTCTTAAATTTTTTTTGAAGAAGATTCAGATTATATAATCAAATCTAGAAAACTTAATTGTCGAATCTTTGGATATTTGAGTTTTTCACTGTATTTTTCAATTTCCAGAAAATGTATAGGCCTATTTTACTTAAATATATTTTTGCATCTTAATTCAAGTTTAAACAAACATATTTTGTTCGAATACTGAAGTCTATCCGAGATTATTTAAAGAGAATTTGGAATTTTCTTGAATTGGGTTTAAAACCTGTAACTTGGAAACAGAAGTATACACATGTACACATAGCCATATATATACACATAAAGGCATATTTTACACACATGCAAACACATTCCACAAACAAACATTCAATATAGATCACATACAAACCAAAGTATATATGGGTTTAAGAGTTTGCTCACCTGTCAATGAAGAACATAGAAACAATAGGGCCTGGAAATTGAGTTTGAATTTGCTCTTAAACCTGAAACTTAATTTGAACTTGCTTTATCTAAGTTGAATCTTTGCCTTTTGTTTTTCTCAAGTTGAAGATGCTGAAGCTTTTGTTTGAATCTTTCCTTTGCTTTGCATTGTATTTCTCAGTCGATTTCCAGGCTTGATATTTAATTTGCTTTTGAACAAAATCTGGAACTTGTTTTATCTTCAGGTTTGATTTGAATTTGTTTATTTCACGTTTAAGTTTGAAGAGTTTGTTTCAAGTCGAAAACATGAGGTAGATTTGGATTTGTAACCTGATTTGCTTCAGGTTTGAATTATTTTGATTTTCCTGGTTTATAGTTTGGATGAGTTACCAGGTTTGTAGTTTGAAGATCAAAGAGAATGAGGGAGAGTAGGAAAAATGATATATACAACTTTTATTTCTCTTTAGTATTGATTTCCAAACATAAAAAGGAAAAAAATAAAACCAAACATGACACTTGTTTATTTCTAGTCTTCATGTTTTACACGTGTTATTGTAAGTTAAAATTTATTTCACACTTGTTTAAAATAACTAACACTTGTAATAACATGTACTAATCTTCTCGCACTTGTTAAATTCAAATAAATTTATATTTAGACCTCCTCTTTAATTTATTTACAAATTATATTTAAACCCTTCATAAGTTACTTATAAATTTATGTATGTATTATTTACATATATATGTTTTATATTTCATTTTAAATATGAAAGAAAATGTTTTAAACTTTTATTAACCTCATTTCATATTTAGAAACCAAATTTAGTTCAAGCAATTAAAAAGAAAGTATAAAATTTTTTCTTAAATCTTATTAAATTAAATCTTATATTAACTTAAACTACTATACTTAATATTTATTTTTATATACATACACATACAAACCATATTTATTTCAATAAGACATATATTAATATGTTTATCTCATAAATTTCAAAAGGTATATGTATATCTAAGCTTTTATTCATTGTTGTTTCACATTTTAAATTAATGCATTTCCTCTTTATAAATATTTTAAATTTTTAAAGAAATTGATTTTTAAAAAAAAAATCTAATTACACATTAATAATTTAATCATGTATGTATATATTAATTAAAATTCAACCTTTGATTAGCTTTTGAAAATATAACTTCCAAATATATATTTCATATGTAAATTATTAAAATCAGAAAACAAATTCTTATTTTTTAAATATAGAATTTCTAAATCCAATTCATTTTCAAGACATTCACTTTTAAATGCCAAATAAAAATCATATTTATATACATTTATATTAATGAACAAATTGTTAGTCCTTGAGATGATGGTTTTGATAACAACAACCTTGGAATAAGATTATAAAATATAAATACTAACATTATAGTTTAGAAATATATGTATATGCAAGATTTAACCATGCATGTACCAACACAAGACTGTACAGTATAGAGACTCAAAACATCAAGATTGAAGACTCATGAGTATCAAGAATATCAAGATTATCAAGAGTTCAAGATTTCGAGAATAAGTAATTTAATTAGGAATTTTGTTAAATTCCTAGAAAAGCACTGGCATCTTAAAATCTAATTTATTCGTGAAATGGAATCCACTTCGAGCCTATTAAAGGGATGGAACCCTAAGTAGGATGGAACCTACGAAAAATCTAGTGGAACATTGTTTTCTATCCACTAATTTATACTCAAAATATTTTTACAAAATTATATCTTGTTTTCAAAATGATTTCAAAACCTTTCATTTAAAAGAATCAAAACATCTATCCGGATTTTAAATACTTTTAGCCTCAAAATAATCTTTAATTTCAAAATCAAATTATCCTTAGTTTTATACTATCTTTTAATAATAATATATTTAACTTTTAATATTTATACTTAGATTTAAATATAAGATTATAGTAAAATTTTATATATACCAAAATATTATTCTCTATATTTATTTATGGATTTTAACTATGTTTAAGTATATTTATAAAAGTTTAAAATAGTTTTAATATAAGATAAAGGTTATTTTCAAAGAAAAACAAACCAACAAAATTTCCTTTGGCATGTCGACATACCCAGGATACCCATGTCGAGATAGTGGCAGTTGATTTCAAAAATTTGAATTTCAAAAGAAGTGTCTATTCGTCATACCCCTTTACGAATGGACATGACTATTGTTCTTCTATAAATAGGGGCTGTTTTCAGTAAATTTCTAATCATATTTTTCTAGTTTTCACTCCTCTTCTTCTTCCACATTTCTTTATACACATTCTTACCACGACTCTACCGAAATCAACATTGAATCTAACTAGATCATTTTTGGTTTGATTCTCTATCACTGTCTCAACAAGATCTCATGCTATTCAGAGTTATAGACTTTTTTGTAATCTATTTAGTGAGAAAAGGTGTGATTGTAGCCTTGAAAATCAATCAAGCGAGAAAAGATGTGATTGTGGCCTTGAAAATCAATCAAGTTAGAAAAGGTGTGATTGTAGCCTAGGAAATCAATTGGGTGAACTTGTTACCCCAGAAATCATGTATCTCTACCTAGAGGATTGTGAATCTGGAGGGCGTACCTCGTAGCCTTGAAATCGAGGGTGCAATTGTACAATTGCTTTTGAAAGGAAATCCGTACTTGTGTGCGGGGCAAGATGTAGGGTAACTCCAAACCAATATAAAATCCGGTGTGTTCTTTCTTTTATTGCTTTACTTTATTTCTGCATTTGTGTTTGATTTTGTGATCATATCTGTGTCTGAATATTGCATACATTTGTGTTCAAATTAACAAAAACTCAAAAAGATTTAGTAATTTCTTTAAACACTATTCACCCCCTCTAATGTTAATCCTAGCCTTAAGATCCGTATTCCGCATTCCTCTCTTTTGGTATCAGAGCAAGGTTTTCAAAGTTTCATAATCTGATTTTTGAAAAAGTTTTTAAAATGGCTATGTTTGTTAATACTAGTTTAGGAATATTCAGGTCATCATTGTCTCTTGAGTCTGCATATAATCAATGTTCAAATTCAAGTTGTCTACCAAAATTGTTTGATGTGTAGTAAACATGCTTTATGTGGGCTAAGGAATCAATCCATAATGGACAAATTGTGCAGATCAAAAAGTACAAAAGGATACTCGATAGTGGATGCTCTAGAAACATGACTGGAAATCCAGATTGCTGAATGATATAATATACAAAGACGAAGGGCTGGTTAACTTTGGAGACAATTCAAAAGGATATGTGATTGGCATCAGCAAAGTCGGTAACTTTGAAAATCCTATTATTACTAATGTTTTGCTAGTTAAGAATCTGAAACATAATCTACTTAGTATATGTCAACTCTGCGATAAAGAATATAAAATTAAATTAGAAAAAGATAAGTGTCACATTGAAGATAATAATTCAACCATAATATTTGAGGGAACTAGGAAAAATAATATTTATATTCCTAGTAGGAAAGTTTCAAATGATAACTTGTGTCTATTGGCAAATACAAGTGACCCTTGGATTTGGCATAAGAGATTTGGGAATTTGAATTTCAAACTCTTATCTAGACGATCTAAACATGATCTAGTAAGAGGTCTCCCTAAAATGAATTTTAAAGTTGATAGCCTATATTATGCGTATCAATTGAGAAAACTTAGAAAAAGTTCCTTTAAATTAAAAGATATGATTTAACCTTAAACCCCTTGAATTACTTCACCTTGATTTATTTGCTTCATCTCAAATTCTGTCAATAAATCATAGTAAATATGTTTTTGCAATTGTAGATGATTATTCTAGATTTACATGGACAATATTTTTGAAACATAAAAGTGATACTTTTGAATGTTTTAAGAACTTTACAAAAAGGATTCAAAATCAAATTTCTCTAAAAATTATAACCATCCACAGTGATCACGGTGGTGAATTTGAAAATGAAAAGTTTGAGGAATTCTACAATAAAAAGGGAATAACTCAAAAAAGTTCATTTCCAAGAACTCCACAACAAAACGAAGTAGTAGAACATAAAAGTAGGACGATTCAAGAGTGTGTGAGAACTATGCTTTTAGATAGTAAATTACCAAAGTATTTTTGGGCATAAGTAGTTGCTACCGCCTGTTATATTTTAAATAGAATTTTAATTAAACTTCTTTTTAGGATTACAAATAAAAAATTTAGATAATAGTATCTTTATTAGTCAAGAAAAATATGCTAGAGACCTAACTAGTAAATTTGGTTTGACTACTACGAGTGGAAAACCTACTCCCATGGCAACCAACGAGTACCTTAGTAAGAAGATCTCTCGAAAGATGTAGATCAAAAATTATATAGAGGAATGATTGGATCACTACTCTATATCACTGCTAGTAGACTTGATATCATGCATACTGTTTGTCTCTGTGCAAGATATCACCCAACCCAAAGAGACCCACTTAAAAGCCGTAACAGGTATCATAAAATATGTTAAACACACCTCTAATTATGGCTTATTTTACCCTAAAAATGATTCTTTTGACTTAATACCTTACTGCGATGCTAATTATGCTGGTTGTAAATCAGACCGAAAAAGTACGAGTGGAACTTGTCACTTTTTGGGGCATTCTCTGATTTCCTGGTTTAGTAAAAAAACAAAACACGGTTTCTTTATCAACAACTGAAGCAGAATATATTTCTGTTGCTTTGGCTTGTTCTCAAGTAATATATATGCAACAAATTTTAAAAGATTATGGTTTAAATATCTCTAAATCACCAATTTCTTGTGATAATACTAGTGCGATAAATTTATACAAAAATACTACTCAACATGCTCGAACTAAACATATTGATATAAGACATCATTTTCTCCAAGATAATATAAATAAGGAAGTAATTACTTTAGATTATATTAATTACGAGAATCAAATTGCTGATATATTAAAAAAACCCTTAAATGAATCTATATTTACTAAATTAAGAAGGGAATTAGGAATTTGTTCAATAACTGAAATATAAAAATATAAATAACAAAGTATAATTAAAAATTAAATCAAAATAAATCAAATAGTAAAAATTTCAAGGACCATGTCGACATACCACCTCAAACCATGTCGGCATACAGCGATTTTTTATTTTTGAAATTTTTCCCACCAAAATTCAAATAATTGGTTATATATTCTTATTATTTTCGAAATTTGGTTCATTCTCTCTGTTCTAACTTCTGAATAAATTAACCATGGCCTCCCCTTCCAAATCAAATAAAATTCAACCTTTTCATTCCCTTCTCCTACTTCTGGACCGTTTCAACGAACTACGCTCGCTCGACTGAACAAAATGGAGGATTCTCTGAAGGATACACTGCAATTATTGACTGTAATTCAAGTGGTGCAACTTAGAATGGCCAAAGAACAAGAGAGGCAAGGCAAAATCCTTAGGAATTTGCAAAAACTTCTAATGGACAATCATGCTAATCCAATCTTGATTGACGAAAATTCTTCAGGAGATCAAGTGCAAGAGGGCAGCGAGGAAGAAGAAGAAGAAGCCTTCATGAAAGGAGAGCACGTTGAAGAAGACGTCAAAGTCGTTTGTGTTGGCGAAGTGTGCTTTGACAAAGATGGAAATCTTGTCGAACAAGGTGGAAATTTCTGTTTCCACTATCCAAATTGTTCGGTTCATAGATCTCCCATTTTCAAAGATACTCATTAGTTTCTTTTCTCTTTTTTCTATTGCTGAATGTTCTTTCTTACGTTCTCTACGAAAATGTAAATATATCTATATAATTAATAAATAATTTGTGTTCTTATATGTGTTCTATTAAAGCTATTATTATATGGACACTTAGTTAGGATAGTTAGTAGTTTAGGACTAAGTTTTAAGTTTTATAGTTAAGTGTTGATTATTTATGATAACACTATCGTTATAATCACATGTCATAGAGTATTATATTAAGGAGGAGTTATATAGTTTCAAGTTAGTTTTTTGTAGCTGACAAAGGGGGAGAAATATAAAATAGGATAGATAGGCATAAATTAAGGGGGAGTTCTTAGTTTTAGGGGGAGTTATTAGGATAGAAGTAATATTTTATAAACAAAGGTTGTCATCATTAAAAAGAGGAAGATTGTTAGTCCTTGAGATGATGGTTTTGATGACAATAACCTTAGAATAAGATTATAAAATATAAATACTAACATTATAGTTTAGAAGTATATGTATATGCAGGATTTAACCATGCAGGTACCAAGAATGAAGACTGTACAGTATAGAAATTCAAGATATCAAGATTGAAGACCCATGAGTATCAAGATTATCAAGAGTTAAAGATTTCGAGAATAAGTAATTTAATTAGGAATTTTGTTAAAACTCATAGAAAAGCACTAGCATCTTAAAATCCAATTTATTCGTGGAATGGAATCCATTTCGAGCATGTTAAAGGGATGGAACCCTAAGTGGGATGGAACCCTACGAAAAATCTAGTGGAACATTGTTTTGTATCCATTACCTTTTATTCAAAATCTTTTTAAAAAATTATATCTTGTTTTCAAAATGATTTCAAAACCTTCCTTTTAAAAGAATCAAAAACATCCATCTGGATTTTAAATACTTTTAGCCTCAAAATAATCTTTAATTTCAAAATCAAATTAACCTTAATTTTAAACTATCTTTTGATAATAATATATTTAGTTTTTAATATTTATACTTAGATTTAAAAATAAAATCATAGTAAAAGTTTATATATACCAAAATATTATTCTATGTACTTATTTATGTATTTTAACTATATTTAAGTATATTTACAAAAGTTTAAAATAGTTTTAACATAAGATAAAAAGTTATTTTCAACGACAAACAAACCACTAAAATTTCCTTTGGCATGTCGACATACCCAAGATACCCATGTCGACTTTGTGGCAGTTGATTTCAAAATTTTAAATTTCAAAAGAAGTGTCTATTCGTCATATCCCTTCACGAATGGACATGGCTGTTGTTCTTCTACAAATAGGGGCTATTTTCAACGAATTTCTAATCATATTTTTCTGGTTTTCACTCCTCTTCTTCTTCCACATTTCTTTATACACATTCTTACCATTACTCTGCCGAAATAAACATTGAATCTAACTAGATTATTTCTAGTTTGATTTCTATCACTATCTCAACAAGATCTTAGTGCTATTCAGAGTTATAGACTTCTTTGTAATCAATTTAGCGAGAAAAGGTGTGATTGAAGCCTTGGAAATCAATCAAGTGAGAAAAGGTATGATTGTGGCCTTGGAAATCAATCAAGTTAGAAAAGGTGTGATTGTATCCTAGGAAATCAATTGGGTGAACTTGTTACCCCTGAAATCATGTATCTCTACCTAGAGGATTGTGAATCTGGAGGGCGTACCTTGTAGCCTTGAAATCGAGGGTGCAATTGTACAATTGCTTTTGAAAGGAAATCCGTACTTGTGTGCGGGGCTAGATGTAGGGTAACTTCGAACCAATATAAAATCCAGTATGTTCTTTTTTTTATTGCTTTACTTTATTTTTGCATTTGTGTTTGATTTTGTGATCATATCTGTGTCTGAATATTGCATACATTTGTGTTCAAATTAACAAAAACTCAAAAAGATTTAGTAATTTCTTTAAACACTATTCACCCCCCCTCTAGAGTTAATCTTAGCCTTA
The DNA here is from genome assembly GCA_030765085.1 of Allium cepa. Classification (NCBI taxonomy): domain Eukaryota; kingdom Viridiplantae; phylum Streptophyta; class Magnoliopsida; order Asparagales; family Amaryllidaceae; genus Allium; species Allium cepa. The sequence continues at coordinate 1,046,473,840 of CM060929.1, forward strand.
AGATCCGTATTCCTCATTTCTCACACAACAAATATCTTATTTTATTTGGAAATTTTCAAATTTATTTATAATTTAATTCAAAGTTTTATTCTAATTACGAAATTAAATTTGACTCAAAACCAGAATCGTTACAAAAGGTCTTTTTTCACTACACCTCTGCCCCTCTATTTATAGATGAAGATAGGCTGGACTTCCTTCACGGGCTCAAGGCCGAGGTGACTCGGCCCATATAGGCGATCTCGAGCTGGCCGGTCCATTCTTATCGAACGACACTTGCTGGTCCTTCCGCACTGAGCTGCTTTTGAATAGGAGCCATCTCGACCGAATGAGAAATGTCGAGCCATCTCGACCGAATGAGGCATCCATTCCTTTGATAGAGCCATGTATTACTCCAGTTTGTTTGGCCATGTGGTACATGCTGGGCGACGATGGCTCAACTGACCGAACGAGGCTTGCCGAGCCGTTTGGACCAAGCGACGTGTGCCGAACCGCACTTGCCAAACCGTATCTAATTGCCAAAACATGTCGACTCATCAAACCTGCATATCTTCAAGACCTTCTTGGTCAGAATCTTGTCTAGTGCTAACGATATATCTTCAGCTATTGTTTTGTAGCCAGGCCAAGGTGCCAGGTAACATTTGCCCCCCAAAGTGTGTCGTGTGAAGCAATACGACATGCTTTGAATCTGTGAATATTCCTTGTTTCCAGAAAGAAACTCATCATTTTTCCTGAATAGTCATTATACTTCAATTTTATCCTCCCAAGGTGTCATACACTTCTTTGGTCGTCATGATGCTTGGTCAATACCAATATGATAAATCTAGGGTTGTAGTTCATCATTGGCCATCCGTGTCCAGTTCTACAGAGCTAGCAATCTTCAGCTATCTGATCTAGTCTTTTCTTAATAACCTTAAGTGAGAATTCAATTTCTATTGATTTCAAGAAGTCGAACTTTTTCGGATGTACACATGCATGTTCCAGTACATGTTCTTGCCATTGGCTCTCGGATGCGTTTTATATGCTCATAAGTCATCACCAATTTCATCTAGTTTAATTGCAATTCAATTGCAATTCCTTGTTTGTATTTTTATGAAATAAGAGTTGTAATCAGCCATTTGATGAGAGGGGACTTCAAGTTTTACATGGATGACGATCTCGAAGCAATAAGCAAGGGTGAATGGAGTATGGCCAGTCATAGACTCATGGGTAGTTCTACAAGCCCATAATGCTGTTGGGAGTTCATCCACCCATTTACCTCTAGCCTTTTCCAAACCTCTCTTTAGAACAGATTTTATGATTTTGTTCACAGCTTCAACCCGTCCATTTGCAGTTATAATGGATCATGGAAGGTCACAAGGACAGATGACATTACAGACAATGAAGTTGATTATTTTCTTCATCTTGGTCGTGGTTAAAAATTCTTCATCTTCCCGTTTGGTGAAGTAATCAACCGCTACGACGGCATATTTTGCACCACCTTTAGGATCGGCAAGAAGACGATGATGTGAATGCCCTTAAGTGGCAAACGCCTACGGACTAGCCATTTGAGTAATTTCCATCGGCAGGGCTCCCAGATTTTTTGCAAACATCTTGCATTCATTGCATTGTCTAGCATGATCAACCGCATCTTGATTAATAGTTGGCCAGTAATACCCATTACGGAGTATTTTCTTTGTCACGGTTTGCCCCCTGATGTACTCGCCGATTTCTTCTTCATATACTTTTCTCAAGACTCGTTTGATATCATAATGGGTGATTTACCAAAGCATGAGAATGGATAAACTCCTTTCTACACATGACTTCTTCTTAGACGATTTGGCATGAATCTTTGAGGAGGATCTGTCATTTTCCATTCCTCCATTCAGTAAGAATTCCTTATTGTAGATAGTCTTTGACAGGAGTCAACCATGACCCCTTTTCTGGCTCTCCAAGATCAAGCCGATCTCCATCCGTCAATGCTTGGAATATTAAGTATTTCAACTGAAACAATATATGTCCGTTGCACGTCCCTAAAACTGGCCGGCTCGGCCAGTGACTAAACTCTTTTCATTTTGTTCGCTGAGTATGTGTGTAACGATGTAATACGTGAAGTCGGCTAGTAGCTCTTGGACTTGGCCGAGATCAGGAGCAAGACAATGCCCCCTAGCAAGATCAACTTCCTTAACTTTGCATACTACCAATTAGGAATCAAAAAATATATGTAAAGTTTCCATTCCAAATCCTCTAACAGTTTTGATGCTAGTGGTCGAGGCTTCATACTAAGCATCGTTGTTTGTTATAGGGAAATCGAGTTTAGGACATAGTAGATTGATCGTTCCTTAGGAGTCATTAACATGACTCCTGCGCCATAACACTGATCACTGGATGCTCCATCCACATACATTTTCCATCTATTGGTTGGTCCTCTACTACTCTTCGAGTATTCATCTGATGCAGCGAATTTGGGTATGAGATCTCTTGATTTCCGTCCTTTGATATCCCTTCGAAGGAAATAAGTGATATCGAATTGGCTTAGTTTTACATTCTATTTAAGTAGTCTTTCAGACGTCTCAGGTCGTTGTATGCCCTGTCGCAACGGGTGGTAGGTATAGTCATTGATGGGGTGAGCTAAAAGTAAGAGTGGAACTTTCATGATGAAATCAATAGACATAGCGCTAGTTTGTGTAGCTTTAGGTCGATATCCAATGCATGGCTCAGATAGTTGGTGAAATCACACATGTGTGTCAGAATGGGTCCAAGGGAACATCTCATCAATGCACTGTGCTGTAATCAGATATTCAGCACCTGGAAAGGGTTGTCATGGCTGGCTGTAATGTTGACTGTCAGCTTAGCGAGTGCAATCCCAGATTCTTTGAGTTCAGATCTAAGTATTTTTCATAACATTGAATGTGAAATATGGTTGGGACGGTCAATGTTGATGGTTACTCTGGTCGAATCCTAGAGTCTTATCATGAGTTATTAAGTCTAATAGTAAAGGGCTTTGAATGCTCTAACCGATTATCTACAAATGGCCAAAGATACCTGATCCCCGATTCAACGGGAAAAAGTGTGTAGGGATGTGTAAAGATAAGACTAAAGTAAGTGTACACACAAAAGGGAATATAAAGAGATGAACTAGGTTATTGGTGAGCCCGCAAAACCATTAGGATCAGTTGACCTTAGAAATAGTAAGTTCTAGACAAACCGTACATTTTTTCTCTAACGGTTAGTTAGTATTTCTCAAACGGTTTGTTGTATTATTTGGTATGCCCGAATCAGCCATATAGGCTGTCAGTTATCCTATGAAAACTAAATATTGTGATGGGGAGCTTAAAAGCACGTTGAAGGAAATGTCGAGTAGGGGTCAGCCTCGATTGCATGCAGCTGCATAGCTGGATCTTGCTATGAGTTTGAATTCGCTTGTATATTCGAGTAACGCACTTTCTATTCAACGCATTCATGATCCTTTACCCATGCTTCGGGTTGGAGTGACTATTAGTTGCCCACGAACTTAGATATCGATTTAATGATTCTATCCTTAGGCATTCTTTCATTTGTATCCTTGAGTAGCTGTGAGCACTATATATAAGTTTCAATATTGAGCTATCGTAGCCAGTCTTTAGATAACCATGCGTCTGCTCCTAGTCTCGAGTTGAAAAATGCATTGCATGGACGGTTGAGTCTCGCCCTAGCTATGTTTATATTCCCACCTAAACTCCAAAGACATATAGTTGATCGATGAATAGTCGATTCACATTCATCTTGCTTCTCGCTCGTGCCCCTAGGTCTGGGGCATATACCGATAAGTAGGAAGGCCGTCCATGCCCACTTGAGCTTTACTCTCTTTCCCGTTGAATAGTGGGATCAGGTCAGTCGATTGGATAATGGGTCTCGCCTATCTTGGATTTTATCATGGTTTTTCATTCCAAGCGGAATACTTCGATGCCTCGTCAGTTTCAGGGCGTAATTTGGACACTGGAAGGTCATCCACATCCACTTTGGTCATGTTCCGTAATCAGATCTCGGGGCAAAGTTGGCTACAAATGAAGTTGGGTCATGCTCATCTAGTTTCATACTCCTGGTGGATCAAAGCAGGGTGCTGGAGAATTTTTGACCAAGTCTTCGTGGTTTACTCTCCTTTCCACACTCTAGAGGTCATAGTTCACATTCTTATGTGTTTGGAGCAGATCGGTATTGACCCTCGATCTGAGGTATGATATAGTCGATTGCTCATAGCTTTGGATGTCGTTTCGATTGGTTCTATATTGAGGCCTCCATGTAGTCGTTTCCTTAAGTTGTAAAGAACGTCAAGCTAGAGATATAGTAAGCTATCGTATTCAGCTTTTAGTGATTTATACTCATGCTCCTAGCATTGATTTAGCCAACCAACTAGTCGGATGGTCAAACTCCATCCTTAGCGAGTTAATACTCCTCCTATCGATTTTAGTCCGAAGTTTGCGGAATAGAGAACGGTCGGAATCCACTTGTCTATTTATCGATGTTTACACACCACTCTGCATTCTGTTGGCTTAGTGTTATTCTCCCTCCGGTCAACTCGCACCCAATTTGTGTTCATGCGTCGGTCCACGCTCCAGGGACTTAGAGATTTGTCGAACGGTTTATGCTTTAGTCCACAGTCTAGGACGTATGGATTTTCGTCAATTTGTTTATACTCCAGTCCGCACTCTGGGGATTTAGAGCACCCTAGCCTGCTTCTGCGACTTAGAGATTTTCTCAAGTCATTTATACTCTAGTGTGCATTCCGAGGACTCAGAGTAGTCCATGCTCTGGGTACTTAGAGATTTTAAAGCATTTATACTCTAGTCCGCGCTCCGAGGATTCAGAGTACTCTAGTCCGCACCCTGAGGACTTAGAGGTTTTTAAGTCGTTTATACTCTAGTCCGCACTCAGGGGACTTAGAGCACCCTAGTCCGCTTCAGGGACTTAGAGGTTTTTAAGTCATTTATACTCTTGTCCGCACTCAGGGGACTTAGAGTACTCTAGTCCTTCAGGGACTCAGAGGTTTTTAAGTCGTTTGTATTCGAGTCCACACACAGGAGGATTAGATACTTTAGTCTGCTTTAGGGACTTAGAGATTTTTGAGTCTTTTATACTCTAGTCCGTGCTCTGGGACTCAGAGTACTCTAGTCCACTCTGCGGACTTAGAAGTTTTTAAGTCATTTATACTCTAGTCTGCGTTCTCGAGACTCAGAGTACTCTAGTCCGCACTCCAGGGACTTTGAGTTTTTTAAGTTGTTTATACTCTAGTCCACGCTCTGGGGACTCAGAGTACTCTAGTCCGCACTCTGGGGACTTAGAGGTTTTTAAGTCGTTTATACTCTAGTCCATGCTCTGGGAACTCAGAGTACTCTAGTCAGTAATCTGGGACACAGAGGTTTTTAAGTAGTTTACACTCTAGTCCGCACTCAAGGGACTTAGAGTACTCTAGGCCGCGCACTGGGGACTTAGAGGTTTTTAAGTCATTTATACTCTAGTCCATGCTCTGGAAACTCAGAGTACACTAGTCCATTCTCTGGGGACTTAGACGTTTTTAAGTCATTTATACTCTAGTCTGCGCTCTGGGGACTCAGAGTACTCTAGTCCGCACTCTGGGGACTTAGAGGTTTCTAAGTTGTTTATACTCTAGTCCGCACACATCGGAATTAGAGTACTCTAGTCCACTTCAAGGACTTAGAGGTTTTTAAGTCGTTTATACTCTGGTCTACACTCAAGGGACTTATAGTACTCTAGTCTGCTTCAGGGACTTAGCGATTTTTGTCGATCGCGGTCGTATTTCCACCCGTTTAATTTGCATTTCATTTACTGTATCGAGGCTAATACTGTCGAATGAACGACCGGACCATGTTTGCTCATGCAATGGGACTCTGCCTCCAGCATGAAGGACGAAAATTGAAGAATGGACGGTCGTTTCTTGTCCGCTTGGTGATTATAGCTTTTTCAATCAAGTCAAGGAAGAAGGTACATGACAAATAGTTGGATCACATCCATAATGGGTTAGATAATCAAGTCTCGCACAATTTTCTTCGTATCTCTTTTTAGAAAATAAGGATAATAGATTATTGAGTAGACAAAGTAAGTTGCATATGTTTCAAGGTGCAGTCGTGTCCATGTATTGAGAGCGATGGTCGACGAGTAGGTAGTCCATCACAGCTACTCTAAGTCAGGTTTTTGAACAACCTTTTGTGTTCAGGGTAGGATTTAATGTGTAGATGATCAAATCACGTCTACTCTTGGTATATGTCGGTGTCACTGAGATACAAGAGAGGCATTTGTATTTTTTAGAACTTTATTTTATGACTGGGTTTGAGTGGATGATCGGGCCATATTCATATCAAGCCTTGCTTAGGTCTTCAATTCAAATGTGGAGGTCGACGAATGAACGGTCGGTCGTGTTCAGTTTGTATTGGGATCTAATCGTGATGAGCTTTTCAATCTCTAGTCCATAGCCCTAAATCAAAGGCATATGGTTGATGGAGAGTGGTCGAATCATGCTCGCCTTGATGAAACTCCATAGGTCTGATCACAATCTATGTGGATTGGTTGGTGGCCAAATCTGATTACACGGTCATCTGCATGGTTTTGAAATAAGTTTAGTTCAATTCAATCGTAATTCAAAGCATAATTGAATTCAACATATCCAAAGAAGATTTGTATAAATCTCATTGATAAAGGGAGGCAGTATCGTGTGCTCGCTATTCAACTCTGCCCTTAGCCCCTTCTAGAGGGATGTCGACTACCAACGGTCCAATTGATAATTGGTGTTCTTTATTGATGGGCATCCGAAGGTTCTGGCTCGCCATTCTACAAGGCTTGCACGTACTATTGAAAGCTTATCTTTCTGAATCCGCTTTACGATGACACCTCAGAGGTGTTTGTAATCTCCCGTGTTAGGATCAGTGTGCATCTTGGAATATACAACATTCCCATGATTTCCTCTAGACTTCGATGGACTCTCTCGATGTTAGTTTTCATTACCACTTTGAGTCGTGAGTCTCCAAATAGAGGCCATCGATTGGATCTTTCAAAGAGTATATGAGTTTAATTTTAAGATCTAGTTTTGTCTACTGGACTCAGTGTCCTTAGCTGACAGGCCTGCATTGTTATTTCTCCTAGTCTGCTTCACTTATTCTCATTTTTGTTTTGATTCATTTTGTATCAGAAACAATCCATGGTCGTTGGAGGATCTCCGGCTAACTAGCTGCCAAAATATAACCGGAGGTCGACTTTCCTTAAATGCGATCAGTATGAAATCCTTGTTAGCATTTGGAATAAATTCCTTAGAACCAAACATTGGTCTGCTTGGTGTCACTTTGGGAGTATCGTTTAAGTAGCGGTTGCTTGTCCATTCCCTTGTTGTCGTTCAAAAGCTATCTCTAGATCGTCTATGCCCTGGTTGATCATGGGATGTAAGAGAAGTGGATAGCCTCCTTTTCTAAAATTTGGTCGTACCCTAATTTTTCTTAAATAAGGGTCATACCCGATCTATACACGGGTCGGCATACACGCGATCATTAACACTCACTCGGCATACACTAGGTCGGTCGGCATACTTTCGCTTGGCATGGACTCTATCGCTCGGCATACTCTCGCTCGGCATGCATTGGGTTTCTCGGCATACTCTCGCTCGGCATGCACTTGCTTGGCATGCACTGGGTCGCTCGACTTACCCTCGCTCGGCATGCCCTCGCTTGGCATACTCTCGCTCGGCATGCACTGGGTCGCTCGGTGTACTCTCGCTTGGCATGCAATCGCTCGGCATGCAATCGCTCGGCATACTCTCACTCGGCATGCACTGGGTCGCTCGGCATACTCTTGCTCGGCAAGCACTTGCTCGGCATACTCTCGCTTGGCATGCACTTGGTTGCTTGGTGTACTCTTGCTCGGCATGCAATGGGTCGCTCGGTGCACTCTCGCTCGGCATGCAATGGGTCGCTCGGTGTACTCTCGCTCGGCATGCACTGGGTCGCTTGGTTTACTCTCTCTCGGCATGCACTGGGTCGCTCGGCATGCACTTACTCGGCATACTCTCCCTTGGCATGCACTTTTTCTAGGGAGATCGGCTGAATTGCCTTCAGAGGAGGGTCGGCCTTCATTCAACTTGAGTGCAAACTTGGGTCATGCCATCCTCAGATCTTGCGTACATCAGTGAATCCAATCTATGGCTATCAGCTTCCTTTAGATTCTTTCAAATCAGAGTAGAATAGGAAGTTTTCTAGTAAATAACTAGATGTATCTTGTGAATATGGAAATCCACTAGTAGACGATGAGATCTAATCAAGTTGAGAATTCGATTCTCAGTGAAAGCACCAAAATGTTAGCACTATAATTGGCCACTAACACCCAAAGAAAGATGAGTGTAGGGAGATCAATGAAGAAGGTAAACTAAAACCGAGGAATTATGCGGTAAAATGCAGCAATAACTATGAGAAACAAGAACACCAGATTTATAGTGGTTCGACATAACTGCCAACGTCCACTTTGAGTTTTATCTTTATTGCTTTTCTAAATAATTGATTACAGATACAATCCGTACACCAACTACTTGAATGCTAATGCTTTGTGAAAAGGAACGAGTCTTGAAAGCGGTAGCGTTTCGCCAGTATTCTCGAAAAAAGGTCTTTTACAGTGCGCCCCTGCCCCTTCATTTATAGACGAAGATAGGCTAAATTTCCTTCATGGGCTCAAGGCCGAGGTGACTCATCCCATATAGGGCGATCTCGAGCTGGCCAGTCCATTCTTGCCAAACGACACTTACTAGTCCTCCCGGACTGAGCTGCTTTTAAATAGGACTCCCTAAGACCGAACGAGAAATGCCGAGCCATCTTGACTGAACGAGGCATCCCTTCCTTTGACCGAGCATGTGTTACTCCACTTCGTTTGGCCGAGCGGTACATGCCAGAGGACGATGACTCAACTGACCGAACAAGGATTGCCAATCCATTTTGACCGAGCGACGTGTGCCGAACCACACTTGACGAACCATACCTAGATGCCAAAACATGTCGACTGCATCAAACCCGCATATCTTCAGGATCATCTTGGTCAGAATCTTGTCTAGTGCTAACGATAATATCTTCAACTGTCGTTTTATAGCGGGCCAAGGTGCCGGGTAACATTTATTATATTAAAACTTTTATAATATTTGTATACCTTAATTTAAATTTAAAAGTGTGTAATATATATTTTAATTTTCAAACAATTTTGAAAATTAGTCCAAGGACCCATTCAAATTGGGCCTTTTCTATAAGGGTCAACATTTGGACTGTGAGCTTAGTAGTTAACCCCAACATGACTAATTTGAACTGCATAGTCTATTAGGCTCTAATGCCATTATTGGAACTGCACCTCCTTCCCCCTACGGCAAATAGAAGTTATGGGTGAGTTTCAATTTTTTTTTACCCATTGGGCCAGTGAAGCTAAATTATTTAAAACATTTCTATATTTAATTTAGTTAAAATTATTTCATTTAAATTATAATTAATAGATTGGATTTTATTTAATTTATATTTCAAATTAAGCATAACGGTACACATATGTATCATCTACATGTGTATATGTGTGCATGTATAACATAACTATCTATGCAAGGTATAACATGCCTATATATAAGCATTGGGATCTGAATCAGAATGGACATGCTAGCTCATCTTATATGTATTATACGTTATCCAAATATATGTGTGTATGTGTGTCTATACACACAAATGTACACACGAACTTGTTATTTTAAAAATAAGCATTAAAACAATATAATTATTTGCATATATATAATATATGAATTATAGGAATGTGAAATATTAATATATACGTATATATATGTATATTTTAAACTAGATAACAATTTGATAGAATGATTATATATTAATATATACATATATAAATTATGCAAAGTTGTTTATTATTTATACACGTTTGTTTTACAGCAATGAACTAATGTGTGTATATATATTATATATCTATGTATGTATTTATTTATAACTATATTTGTAATAACAAAAGATATTTATAAATGTATATATTTGAATATATATATATATTATATAACTATATCAATTGTAAAATAAGTTAAAATTATATATATATGTGTGTGTATGTATATCTTATAACATTCCAGATCCAATACACAGCATAAAAGATATTTAATTGTAATTTTATATTATTAAATTATTTATATATAAATTTATTAGCAGAAAAACATTAAAATAGTATTAAAAATAATTTCATAATTCACATTCTAAAATTTTTGAAATTTGAATATGTTATTATAAGGTAAGGAAAAATTTTCCAAAATTTTCTAAGTTAAAATTATATGTTTATTATTTAGTTAATTTCCATCAGTATGATTAATGAATTTTTTAAGTAATAAATTATATTTTCAAGTTCTGGAATTTTGCGTAATGTTAATACGATGATGGAATTTTTTTATAAAATTTAACATATAATTTTTGAATTATATATAACTTTATATTAATTATATAACTTTTATTTTGATTTAAATAATATAAAAAATAGTAAATAATTACAAAAAAATATTTTGCTGCTACCTAAATTTATTTATAAATTTGCATCCATAAAATATTATATCAATTTTTAACATCATATGGCGACACAATGAATTAAGGGTTATATAAATTTGTGTAATATGACTTATTAATATAAATATAATAAGTTAAAAAATATATACAGATTAAAGTAAATAATTTTAGCTGCGTATACGTCTGATCTAAATTAAAAAATTGTTTTTTATACATACAGACCCATAGCCATTCAACATGTGACAACATTCATACATATTGGAATTTCACCTAACTAACAATATAAATATGATATATATGTACAATGGAATATTATATATAAATTATAAGTTATATGAAATAATAAAACATACAAAAACTATGCTTTGAAGTACACCTTGCTATAATGAATAACCCTCCTTATAACTCTTCTCAACTCGATAGACTACTAATCTCTAAATTGTAGACATTTGACTATCCAATAGTTGTTGATCTGAAATTGATTTGAGATGAACTTTAATGGAGCTTTGTGCGATGGGATCGGTTAGCAAGAAGATGAAAATGGCGGTCAAAAAATCTCTTATGCATTAGGGTTATGAGTTCTTTTATAGGGGAAGGAATAGAGAGAAAGGTAGATCGAATCCCCCACCCATTCTTCCTAAATCTGAGCTATCCATTTAAATTACCCCTAGCCCATTTCTTTAGCCACTGCCACATCTTTTTGGTCAAAATTTCCAGCCCCTTCCATGGGCTTTAAACCCATTTTAAGCCCAAATAAATATATTAATTAAGTCTAATTTATTTGCTTATCAATATTGCAAATAAAATTAACATATATACTTATAACTCTTATAAATATACAATTATATGGCTTTAGTACAGCTAGCCAGCTTTATAGTGGACCGTGCCACTATATGGACAAAGGTAAAACGTGTGTTCTGCACATGCACTGAACAACTAAATGGGAAGAGCCCATACAAAAAAAGAAAATAAAGCATAGGAGATAGGCAAAAAGAGCCTATACTACTAAAAAAATATGACTACGAGCCCTTTAAAGAGGTACCGCCACTGCCAACAACAGACGATGGTCCAATAATATGAACTCTCCTAGAGAAAAGAGCAGCTAGATTCAAGTCATAACCTTCAGACGGAGGAGAGTAAATAAATTTCCTACCCAAGTGACGTCATAAAACGTACTTTTACTCTCCTCACCTATCTCACCAACCTAGTAAGGGACAGACCCTCACCGTCAATGTGATATATAACACAATAACTCTCACCCTCAACATCGCTGATAAAAGCATAATAGGTGTCAGCCTCAGGCGAGAACTGTATTTTCGATGGAACATGAACCCAAGCCCGCTCCTCAGAATTCCAAATAATAGAATCGGTCAAAAGAGAAATAGAAATCTCAGGCTGGGCCATACTAACAGGAGCAACTATAGAAGGAGCAACATCATCTTACAAATGGAGGGGAAACAGAAGGGGAAGGAGCAACCATAGGGACCCACTTCCTAACATGAGGTCAAGGAAGTGGAACCCGATCAGATAAAGGAAAAAGGGTTGTAGAGGCAGATCTAGTACATGCATCCAAAAGGTGCCTAAAAGACCGATAGGCGGAACAGATGTCCGGTTTCCAAGAGCAGCGAACTCTGACCTCAGCAATATGGCCCTCATCAAGTCTAACTTTCAACACCAATGGCAAAGGTTTGGTAGGTGTTATTTCAATTGGGGGTGTCTTTCAATACCAAAGGCAAAGGTTTGCAGGTGTTATTTCAATTGGGGCATTGTCATAAATAACCTCTTTCTGGCTACAGTGTTAGTATCATAACATATCACCTTGCCAACAAGGCCTGCTAGCCGATCAATCCCGATCAGGGTTTGAAGAACAGATGGGATGTGAGAAAAGTTGGCCAGATAAAAATAGATAATGCCTGATCCTTTGTCCTAACAATAGACGGACTCCAAGTTGTAATAATAAATGGTTTCTCTTCAATGAGGATAGGATCGGCCTCTAGAATATATTGTCATTCCTCACTAGCGTGAATTTAAAGTAGAACATTGCATCATTGAAATGAACACTTAATCCTCTTTAGGCTTCCATACATGGTTGTAGTTCACCTTAAGGAGATGATAGATAGGATTGGAGTTGAGGAAACTTCCAACCAAATATTCCTTCCAATAATCAACAGCGGCATCAATCACCTCCACCAGTGGAATCATAATACCCCCAATCTCTACTTTATCAAAGCGATCAGGAGAATACATGCCCGCATTTCTTGGTAACTTGAAGAATAACGACGACCATTGATGAAAAGCCCCAGAAGGAGAAGCAACTACAGGAACAACATGATTTATACTACAAGGAGTTACACAGGAAGAGGGGATGTGCTTGGCATTTACATGAGCACATGGTCTGCAGGTTTCTGACTGATCATTATCAGATGAGGCAAAGAAACTTTCTATTTCAACTCAGGCATCTACTGCCACAACCACTGCCTTATCAGACAAACCACTTTCCTTAATATCAATATTCTAAGATTCAATAAAACTAAAATCAACCTCAACAGGCAACGGAACATCTTTTTGTGACCAAGGATTAATATTTGCAAAAGCTAAATACGGAGAAAGAGGATTCTCACAAGAAATTGAATAACTGCCATGCTAAGAGGGCTAGGAAATAGAGGGGAGTTTATGTCATTCAAAAGCCCGAAGAGAGGTTTGTTGTTTTTCGTCACAGTCAAGGCAGGCGCGACCATAGATCTCACGATAGCAGTTGCAGCGGAGTTAGAACCAAATGAACCCGTCGCTCTGGAATTCGATGTAGCGACATTAAAGAGCACGCCAGAGCGAGTCAGAAAGCGCTCCATTTCAGGCACTAAGTGCTGCTTCTTGGGCATAAGGAAGATGAGACAGAGAGGGAGGGAGAAATGAGGCGCGAGACGAGGAAGGAAAAGGTTCAGACGAAAGAAGATGCGGAGCAGAGATAGAACACCAGAGATGTCGCCATTTTTATTCCTCAAATCTTATTAAAAAAATTATAATCAATATTTCATAAATATTAATTAATCTATAACTATTATAAACTAATTAAATCATTTAGCTTAAAGAGAATTCATTATATCGGTTAAGTGACTCGTCGGGCATAAATTTGGTCAATGATTATCATTGAACTATTTAAATATTAACATTTACGTGCCACTTAGCAGGTGGTGGGACATTTTGGCCAAATTTATTACTTACTCTGTTTTGGTAAAATTTGTTTGCGCCAAAGTTGGACACAAACACCCAATTGTCGATAAAAGCACCAGTTCACAATCACAGATCACAAATAATAATTATGTAGATAATTAAAAATTAAGAATACTCAGAAAATTATGTACGTAAGCTCCTGTGAAAATTTCATAACTTTTAGACTTGTGGATTGTGAGATATGATCGATGCAATTAGGGGTTTTTGGTAGGCTGAGCAAATGGTATCGATCCCCTCTACGTCGCCCTTGTTCGTATTGATTAGGGCATGTGTCTGTGAGTTGACACGACGCTCGATTTTAGGATCGATCCGAAGTTCATACCGAATCGACCGTGTTTCCCCTATGCATGTGCCTTGTTCGAATCAAACAGTAATGTGTTGTTCGTATAGATCAATGATCGTTCTAATCGTATCAATCATTCTATTCTATTCGTATCGACGGTAATTGTTCTATTCGTATCGATCGATAAAGTAGCAGCTTTGCTTGGCCTTGACGGATACAAACAATGGCTCCTTGATGGATACGAACAGTGGCTTCATGATGGATACGAACAGTGGCTTCATGATCGATACGAAATGAAGCGCATTGATCGATTGATACGAACAGTCGATGCTCGATGGATATGAATGAGGTCCTTCTAGATGGATACGAATAGGTGGATGGCACAACAGATACAAACTACCGATGACGCGATGGATATGAATAATGTGTTCTCTTGACTTGTATCAATCATATCTCGTGCATATGAACTCCGATTGACTTGAGATTTGGAGCGATGACTTCCATAGCTTTTCTTGCCATGTCATATTAATCGTAGCTTGATCTGGTCTCGAAAAAAATTCATCGATATCCGTAGTGAACCTGTGCATACTTGATAGTTGGGACGAGCGGTCTTTGATCTCTAGTCAATTTCTTGGTGTCACGGCTTTGACAAAAGGTGGGATAACACTTGCCCCCTAAAACATGCCTTGCGGAAGGAATGTTTGTTTTGTAGTTTGATAAGCTGGATGTTCGTATCCTGTTAATGACCTGCAAGGAGATTGATAATCTTGTCTAGCTGTGAATAATGATCGTCCACGATCGTATGCCGTTCGAGGTGGTATGTGATCGTTTACGGTCAGGGTGTCGTTCGAGGCAATTTATGATCGCTCATGATTAGGTGTCGTTCACGGTTGGGTGCCCTTCGAGGAGAATTATAACCGTTTGCGGTCGGGGTGTCGTTCGAGGTGAATTTTGATCGTTTGCGGTCGGGGTGCCATTCGAGGCGAATTGTGGCCGTTCGTGGTCGGGGTACCGTTCGAGGCGAATTGTGACAGTTTGCGGCCAGGTTGCCGTTCGAGGCGTATTGTGTGTGCCTGGGGGGACTTAATATTATTAATGTAAGATTTCATGTTCGAGTGAATTTCTGACTTGTTTGTTATGGCGGTTTATCGTCATCTTAGAGCATGCTTGAGGACCGTTCGCGGCCCCGTACATGTGTAAGTGGCTTAGCCGTTATGAAATCGCAAATAGCGGATTTACACTCAAAATGAGTCTTTTAACAGAAATGTACAAAAAAATCAAGTCCAAACATAAGAAATGGAAAATAAACGCTATACAGAGATAACAAAGTGCAAACACCTACACCGATACGATTAGTAGTCATATCAGAGCATGCCTAAGGATCATTCGTGGTCCTGTACATATATAAATGACTTAATCGCATTGGTGTGGAGTTTTCCACTTATTCGTCATTATTTCAATCAACTGATGACAAGTTGATGCCTCGATCTTGAGCCATTTCCAGTTGATGCAGGTGGTGGCCACTCTCGCTCCACCATTGCTATTCGCCTTCTCACATACTATGATAGCAGACCATTTTGGATATGCCCATCAACCTCATCCTTCTAGCGCCTGCAATCATTTGAGCTATGACCATTCAGCTTATGGAATAAGCAATACTTGTCGGATCTTCTTTCATTGCTGGTCGGATCCCTTCTCATTGGCGTTCGATAAGGATTCTGCCCCCCGGTATACTGGTAGATTCGCTCCAACGTCTCGTTCAACTCCGTATAAGAGGTGAATCTTGGTTCCTTTCATGGTCGCGTTGATCCATCATCGTTATCCTTGGCCTTCGGTTTCCCTCTATCAGTTCCTGAATCTTTTTCAGGAGGGTATCCGCCCTTGACTACGTAAACATCGACTCCTTCCTCTCTTTCGGCATTTGCATCTTCTAATTGCAAAAATCCTTCAGCCTCATGATAAAATTCTCCTAGATTCATAGGGTGTCTTGAATTCTATTCCATCAGCTATGCCGGATAACGCTACTATCAAAACCATGGATGGATCTGGTCGATCCACCGGTGCCGCCGCTGCATTGAATTGTGTCAAAAAGCTCCTCAAAGATTACTTGGTTCGTTGCTTTAATGTTGCCAAACTCATCACATTCTTGGGTCACGAGTTGTGAACTCTGAATTGCCTTATAAACTTCTCAGTCAAGTTGACCCATGTTCTAATGGAGCAGCTCTCCAGTTGTCTGAACCATAGCGCTGCAATGTCTGTCAAATGCAATGGGAAGCACCGGGACATGACCTCCTCCGATGCCCCTAACACCTCCATATGCCTCATGTATCATGTCAAATGAACGATAGGTTCTGTCCTTCCATCATACATCTCCAGTGTTGGTAGTTTGAATTCTGGTGGATTCCTAGCCTGTCTAATTGCTGGAGCGAAGGGGCTCCTGTTCACGTCTTCCAGATCTCTATCCACTAGTCCACCTCTCGTGGCTCGCCTGACCATATCCGCCACTTTGTCGCTGTTGCCAAGCAATGTTCCTTGTCTGTTGCCTCTGACCTGCTTCTCGAGTTCATAGGGAAATCCTAGAATCTGGTCTCCTGGAGGGGCGTCCATCCCTCTATCAATGCCATGTTGAACAACTCCACCTGGTATCCTGCCTGAGGTTGGATCAACACGCTCCTGGTGAGTGCTCCCTAGCTCTGGGGCCGCTCCTGATGGTCCCGCTCTGTTGGTTGCTCCATGCTCCTTGCTCCTATATCTAGCATCTCCTACAGCTGCGTTAGCTTGATTCTGCACTCTGGTTTGTCCACCTTGTCGAAGCAGATTCTGCATCATCTTTTATTGTCTTTCTAGAAGCTCTTCATGCATAGCTCCCATGATCATCTCCATCTCATCTCTGACGATGAAGATCAAGGCTGGGTTCGCTCCTAAGGAAGCTTCCTGACTCCCCTCATGTTGAATCTCTCAGTCCTCTATCTTCTTGTTGATTGTCTTACCATTGCTTTCCAGATCCAAGGCTTTAGACTTTCAAATCTGAAATCCAAGCTTTAGAATCTCTAAGTTTAGCCCTCTCAATTAAAGCACCAAATATTTATCCAAAACTTAGTCACAAACACCCAATTGTCGATGAAAGCACCAGTTCATAATCAAAGATCATAGATAAAAGTATGTGAAGAATTAAAAATGAGGAACACTCAGAAAATGAAGAAAAAAGCAGTAAAGAACACAGAGTTTGTAGTGGTTTGGCAATCCAGCCTATGTCCACTTTGAAGTTGATCACTTTATTGATATTTTATTGCTGATTACAATTGATTATAGTTGATTACCGTGATGAATTTCGAGTACGAAAGTAGCCTTGAAGTGCCAAAATGAATTCGGTAGAGTCTGGACGTAGAAGAATCAAAAAGTCCCTTTTCTGTAGACCCTAAGATGCTATTTATAGGCGTAGGATGATAATATCTCGCTCAGATCTCAGGAGACCTCTTCTGGCATGTGAGTGGGCCCACGTGATCGACCCCAGTCGATTTCGACTCGATCCATGATTGATACGAATGAATTTCATATCGATCAAGGTTTGAACCAATCGATTCGAAATTTGGCATGAACATTCCTTAGGTCATGCGTAAGCTCCTGTGAAAATTTCATAGCATTTGGAATTGTAGATTGTGATATATGATCGATGCAATTTATGGTTTTGATAGGCTGAGCGATTCGTATCGATCCCCTCATCGTCGCTCTTGTTCGTATCGATCAGGGCACATGTTTATGAGCTAACGTGGCACTTGATTTTAGGATCGATCCGAAGTTCATGCGGAATCAACCGAGTTTCCTCTATGCACGGGCCTTGTTCGAATTAATCAGTAGTATGTTGTTCATATCGATCAGTAATCGTTCTATTCATATCGATCATTCTACTCTATTTGTATCGATCGTAATTGTTCTATTTGTATCGATCGATAAAGTAGTGGCTTTGCTTGGCCTTGATGGATACGAATAGTGGCTCGATGATGGATACGATCAGTGGCTTCATGATGGATATGAACAGTGGCTTCATGATGGATAAGAAATGAAGTGCATTGATCGATCGATACGAACGGTCAACGCTCGATGGATATGAACGAGGTCCTTCTAGATGGATACGAATAGGTGGATGGAACGACGGATACGAACTACCGACGACGCGATGGATACAAATAATGTGTTCTCTTGACTTGTACCGATCACATCTTGTGCGTACGAACTCTGATTGACTTGAGATTTGGAGGACTGGCTTCCATAGCTTTGCTTTCCATGTCATATTAATTGTAGCCTGATCTGGTCTCGGACAAAATTCATTGATATCCATAGTGAACTTGTGCGCACTCGATATTCGGGACGAGCGGTCTTTGATTTCTAGTCAATTTCTTGGTGTCATGGCTTTGTCAAAAGGCGGGATAACAAAATCCAATTTTATATTATTAAGTATTACCTTGTTATGACATTTATTTTACGACAATTCTATTGGTCAAAACTATATAACTTTAGATTTATGGAATTTGGTAATGGTAAAAATTCCAACATCATCAATATTCAACTCTATAGTCTAAACACAAAGTCATTGGTTAAATAATAACAATTATTATTAACCAAATGCTCCTGCCAGAGACTTTGGCTTTGAGTTGACCATGATACTAACCCTATATAACTGAGGAGATGAATCCTCTCTTAAATAGTGTTTCATTTCTAATACATCCAGTCGTCCCAACTATAGTCACTTGATAGATTCCATACCATGATTTGACATTAATCAAAGCGGAGCTTTCATATTGAAGATCCATGATATTCTCATGTTTGCTGATGATTTGATCATCTTCACCAAACCCAAACAGGACTCCATTGCCTCCATAAAACCAGCATACATGTCCTTAAATCTGCTACTAGCCTTGATGTGAATCATGATATATCACATATCATAATTGGTGGCCTTTCTGTTAAAGACTCCCTTACGATGACATAGCTATCTGAATTGTAGTATACGCCACCTAACACCGTATACTTCGGCATACCTCTCTCAACTACAAAACTCACAACCAACCAATGCCTACCACTTTTTGAGTCTATCACGTATAGATTAAACAAATAGCCAACTCAGATTCTCTCCCAAGCTGGTAGACGGACAGTCATTAACTCCATTGTTGTTGCAATGGTGACTTATTACTCCTGAAGTTTCATACTACTGAAAAAGCTCATGTCCACGTTAAACAAGGCCTTCAACCGTTTCTTATGGTATGGTAATTGTTTTTCTCGAAAGCCTATTCCCTATGGGCATCACAAAATAAATATCCCTAAATGTATGGGTAGATTAGGAATTCTAAACCTCTCATTATGGAACAAGGCTACTGCCTCCAAGCATTTCAATAACCTACTAATCCATGATCTTTCCCTATGGGGTACATGGATGATGAATTACCAAATCAAAAATAAAAATTTCTGGACTATGGACTGCAACTATTCGACTAGTTGGTCCTTTAGAAATCTCCACAAGCTATGAAACGATTTTTTGCCAATGATAAAATACAAAATAACTCCTCTAAGAAACCATATATTTTGGCACACTCCATGGGCTAAAAGTGGTATCATCTTTAACAATGTTCTGACTTGTATAAAAAAATTAAGTACTGGCATTCCTGACAATGCTCTAGCTAGAAACTATGTTCATAATGGAATAATATCACTTCCCTGTTATAGCAATAAAGATATCAGGAGCCTATAGAATCTCTTATATGAGGAGCAACTAAAGAGTTTTGACGGTGATGTGGCCTAGGGTAGCTCTCTCAAGTCACACACTATTAGGAGGGCATATAAATTTCTCAATGCTAGCTTACTTCCCGCTGTTGACCCTTGGCAAAAGCGCATTTGGAATTGAATTGGTAGTCATAAGGATAACCTACTCATGTGGAAGGTGATTCATGATGCATGTCTCACCAAGAAGAATTGACTTCTCGTGGCCTTTGAATTGATGCGAGCTGCATCTTCTATAATGCAAATATTGAGACCAGAGATCATCTTTTTTATGAATGTCTTGTCATTCAAAAACTTTGGCATAGAATCCTTACTATATATGGCTACTCCATTAGTAACAGTCCTACTGCAGCTTAATGGCAATGGTTCTTCATCGATACTAGATGGAAAACATACCAAATCATATGCTTCTTCACATTTTATGCAAATTCATGGCTCATATATGGCATGAGAGAAATCAAAGGCAGTTTGAACGTAAATCAAATACTGACGAACAAATTTTTTTGTTGTTGTAGGTGGTATTCGATCATCTGTCACCCACCTTAGAAGTAATAATGTTTTCAATCCTGTATAACTTCCTGGCTAATTGAGTTCGTTATTTTCTTCTTCTGTTTTTCCTTTTTTCCTATTATTACTTCTCTATTTTCTGTTATGTTTTTTCTTTTTTCTCCTTTGTATTTTCCTTGCTTTTCCGTGCTTTTTAATAAAGTGGTAGGGGACTACATAACCCCGCTTAAGCTTAAAAAAAGATAATTGGATTATCTCCCACTCACTTCTCCATGTACTCCAAAACACAATGGTGCTTCGGAAAGGAGAAATCAAACTTTGTTATATATGGTTCAATCGGTGAGGAGGGACAATAAGCTACCTCTTTCATTTTGGGGATATGGGCTAAAAACCAATGCATTTATGTTACATAGTGTACTATCTAAATTTTTTCCTAAGATTTCTTGCGAGTTATGGATTAGGAAATGACCTACCTTAATTATCTTAAGGTTTGGGGTTGTCTATCTTATGCTAAGAATTTAAACCTTACCGAGGAAAGATTGGTTTTATGTAAGGTTATAAGATATCCAGGAAATTCTCATGGATATACATTATATCGTACTGAGGAACAAAAAGTGTTTGTTTCGAGTCATGCCACCTCTTCGGAAAAGGAATTTCTCTAGTGGGAAATTAGCGGCAATAAGGTAGATTTGGATGAGATCTATGAAACTTCTATAAAGACCAAATATATAGATAGTAATTCAACACCCAATGAAAATACCTAACTTATTCGAATGTCTAGTAGGGAATCTCGTATTTCGGAGAGTTGACATGAGTTTCTCATTGATGGTGATAACATAGATTGTGTAATTTATGCCGATGATCCCTTCACATACCGACAAGCATTGAAGAGTAAGAACTCTACATAGCGGATTGATGTTACGAAATCCAAGAGAGATTTTATGTACAAAAATGAAATATAGAATTGGGAGAATGTATCCAAAGGGGTAAAAATCATTGGTTTCAAGCAAATCTATAAGAAAATGGTTGGTGCAGATGGAAAGGTTGAGAGCCATAAAGCAAGGTTGGTCGCAAAAGGTTTACATCAAATTCAAAGTGTTAATTATGATGAAATTTTTTCACCATTCACCATAATTAGCAATACTACTTGCTGTCGCCACTTATTATGACTATGAGATATGGCAAATGGATGTTAAAACAACATTTCTAAATGGTAGAAGAAATTGTTTATATGTCATAGCCAAAGGATTTCGAAGTCAGTGGGTATGAGATAAAGAATGTAGGCTCTTAAGATTAATTTATGGTCTTAAGCAAGCATCAAGGAGTAGGAATAAATGTTTTGATAAAGTAATCAAATAGTTTAGTTTTTTTCAAAACACAGACGAAAGCATGCATATATGAGAAGAAGCAAAATGGTGTTGTAATGTTTTTAGTATTACACGTCGATAACTTGTTATTGTTTGGTAATGATGTACCAATGTTACAATAAGTGAAAGCTTGGTCGTCCAAAATTTCTCAACGAAAGATTTAGGAGAGGCATCCTATAGAGTAGGTATAAAGATATTTGGAGATAGATCTAATAGTATATTGGGATTATCCTAAAATCCATGTACATAGATACCGTGCTAAGACGATTTAGTGTGAAAAATTCCAAGTGTGAAAATGTTTGAGTGCGTCATGAAATTGTCCTTTCTAAGAAGGTCTCCTATCCATGGATGAAGAAAGACAGTGCATAAGTCAGATTCCTCATGCTTTGACAAAAGGATCGATCATGTCACTGTAATATCCCCAAAAAATGATAATTATATTAATTAAATATTGATCATACAATGACATGAAAATAATTGAATTTAATGTGTTAATAAAATAAATCAAAAATAAGAAAGGATAGAATGGACATTTTTTTGACTTTGGAATTTGACGACGAAACCAATGTCATTGTAATTGTCTTATTTTCCCGATTCATGTAGTACTTTGTTTTGTTTCATTTAGAGTCCATACGAAGGAATTTAGGTTGAAATAGTGTTAAGTCGATCGGGCGCCAAAACTTGGAGTTTAAATTTTGGATTAGTAATGAACAGTCGTTTCCCTCCTTTCTCTTTAAAAAACCAGAAACTCACGTGCACTTCATTTTTTAGGAACCAACCACACTCCTTCTTCCCTTTTACCCACTTTATAGACAAACTTCAATATCTCCCACCAAAATCAACCAAATCGCACGAGACCAATGGCGTTGCTAAGCTATTGGAGAAGGCTACATTTCAGTAATGATTTAGAGATAGAATTCTAAAGCAAGGAGGCATAGCAGGCCGGACGCAGAGGGGACAAAAAACGATGATTTAGTGAATGGTTCATTCTTTTCACTTAGTATAATGCAATCATGATGTTATAATTATGATATGCTAGCTATAATATTATGAATAAACACTTATATAGATTTATATGAGGATCTATGAGAGATTTGATTAAAAAATTAGAATTAGGTTTACACTTCGGAAATCTAATGAATATATGCATAAATTGATGTACTAACATGTTAAATCAAACTTAGAAATCCAGGATTAGGTACTAGGGATGTTCTAAGGTGACCAAATATGGAGCAAAGGTAGGTGGAGGTAGAAACGACAAGAAAAACGACTAACCCTATGGCCTAACAACTGCTTGGAGAAACTGTACAACGGTGCACCGGTCATGCCAACCAGTCCATCGATGCACTGTAATTCAGGCAGACTAAACATAGAATCACAAGGGCCTTTATAAAATAATAATTGTCGATTCAGGTCAAGTTTTTATTGATTTTTGATGGTGACTGAATATTATTGTTGAGGCAAACAAGAACATTACAAATTGGGTGAGTGCATGCGAAAATTGATTGCTATTAGAAGTGGATATGTATGTTATTGTGATGTAAAAACATGATACTATAGTGGATGTGATCATGAGCCAACCTATGTAATAAGTAGGTGGCATAGGATAAGGATATGGATACAGATAAAGATAAGGACATGCAACACAAGTACGTAGTCCACATATTGCATTGCTCCATTGTAGTGCTTCAACATACCAACATGAGGAGGTGAAGTGACCCTGTAAGGTATGAGGCTAGTCCAGGGCATGAATCTACTTAGTTAGTGTGAGGACAATAGGTGAACCTATAGGCTATAATGCTAGTCCAGAGCGTGAGTCCAATATATATATTTGACGTAAAGGTGGATAATAGGTAACCCTATAGCGCATGAGGTGAATCCAGGAAATCGAGTGTGAAGACCCAGAATTTTTGGATGTTTGAGATTGGAATATTTAATTGATTTTAAATATTTAGAAGTTAATTTTTAACCTGAATTCAAATATCACTATTCATTTGATAATTAAATTGTTGTATTAAATAGTCTGAAGTTGGGTAAAATATGAAAACTTGAGTTTTAAGCCTGTTAAAATAATTTGAAAGCTTGTAAAATTTATATTGATAGTACCGAGGATAGTAAAAGTGTTAGAATTAAATTTTGAAGTGTTTTGTTTAGTTTTGAAATTTTATCGTTTAAATTGATATTTAAAAACAGCCTTCCGAGGCACAGTCTCAGAATTCGACGAAACCAGTTCCATTGGATCCGTAATATTGCACTATTATCGGATTTCAATTTTCGTAGTGTTCTGAGTTTTTGTGTGAGCGTACGTCATATCAACGCGCTAAAATTTATATCAAATTCAATATAATAACTGGGTCCGAAAAGCTATCTTCTCCATACTATCGAATTAGGGCTCGAAACCTTTTCCGTTGTGTTCGAAATGGGGACATAACTTTATAAACGCCTGTCGGCAAGTCTGATCCAGATTTCGGGATTTCGAGCTTATGCTTAACGTGATATTTTAGAATTAAATAATATTATAAAATTCCTAAGTCAAACCCTATTACGTCTCCATCAGCCACCCCTACGCGTACAGAGCCACCTTCCTTCACATCTAAGTCGCATACGCCTTTCTTCCTGCTTAATCCCATTCGAAACTCATACTTAAAAAAAATGGCATCCCTCCTTTTCTTCAATCGCGAGTATGTACCTAATCATGCGACTCTTCCTTTCAATCCCTGGTCGCATCATTTTCAAATCAAGGCCGCGATTTTCGCTCAAGCAGTAACCGATTTAGGCCGATTCAACGAGCCTAGCGACTTGAGCTTTATCGCGATCGAGCGTATTCGAAAATGGCCGATGATTCCTCCATCGATTCAAAATTCAAATCTAGATTCGTGGTTTGTGCGATCGCGTGCGTCGGGATCTGGATTTTAGATGATGGGTGAATGCGATCGGGTGTGGTTTTGTGAAAAGGTTGTGGGGGAAGATGCAGTGTGGTTTTCTGGTGTGGGTATCGCGATATAAAGTTTTGTGCATGGAGATGATGACTTGATGATTGATGCCCGGAGATCGTGGGGGCGTGAGTAGTGGGAAGCAGTAAGGTATATTTTCTTCTCGAGTTAAATCTAAATTGTACATATAAATTTGGATGAAAACTTACACGCAGTAAGGATTTGAAAAACATATATATATGTAGTAGTTTTTGCTTTTTCCCATCTAGTTATATATAAATATGTATATGTATACAAAGAAAACTTTATAGAGATAGATTTTTAAATTATATATATATAAATATAATATATATAGGGGTTTTAAATTATGAAGGTTATGTAAAAACTAGATTTATATTGTATGTAGTTTTCAAAGGAAAATAAAATAAATGTTACATATAAATACATTTTAAATTTACTAATTATTTTAAAAATGATGTATTTGGGTGATTGACCTGATTAATTAACTTATTAAATTCATTTTAGTTATAAAAGATTGTAAGAGAGAAGAATTATTTAGTTAATATCAAATGGCTAATTAATTTAATTATTAAAGGGAATAAATTGTTCGATAATTTCGAATATTAATAAATCATATAAATGTTATACAAGGTCTGAAATTGTGGAGAGGCAAGCTGGTTTGGATCGGATTGCAAAACGAAAATCAAAGGTGAGTTAATCTCACTCATCTAGGTTGTTTAGATTTAAGTAGTTAAATTTAAATAATTGATTGAATGATTGAATTGTTTTGATGTGCAATATTATATATTGTAGTACATAATATATCTTGGAGTGATTGATTTCCCGCATTATATAGCGGATGAGACCGTATGCGCCGCATAATAGCGGATGATTTTATATTTAAAACCCATATGCCGTGATATTCCACCTCGAAGTGGAATTGGTATTTTATGTTGTGCTAACGTCTGTGGATGCAGGGAAACAGGTTGGAGGGATCCAACTGGATTCCTCAAAATTATTTACATTGTTTAATATTCTCTGTTATGAATATTCGATATTCTATGATGAATATTATTGATAATTGGAATATTGAATGCTATGGTTTACTTGAATATATTTTGGTACACTGAGTTATCAAAATATATAGAATTGGATTTTTGAAAAGAAAATAAAAGAGAGAGAATTTGTAAGTTAAATAATTATAGAGAATTTAAATAAATTAAGAATGAACAAGATAAGAATAATAGTGGTTTTAAAATTCTAATAAATAAATTTCGTACATAAAAAGGGGATTTTGAATAAACAGGGAGATAATGAATTCTAAACTCCAGCATTATTATTTAAAAGAATAAAGCATTCATTTTAAATTTAAGATTTAAATTATTGAAAAGAATAAAGAAAAAATTTGGAAAATCTGAAATTGGTATGTTTCAGTTAAAAGATTTAAAATCAAAACAACAAAATAAGGTCTATAATTAATGGATTTTGAAATGAAGTGAGTAAGTAAAGAAATTTATTTCAAATGGGGTAAATTGGAAATCAATTTGGAAATTGATTTAAGTGTTTGAAATTGGAAATTTAAAGGAGAATGGGACTTTGAAATTTATAAACTGGGTTTATAAAAGTAAAGTAATAAATCAGTAGATATTTGGAGGAATAAATACACAATGGAAGTTATTTAAGGAATGAGAAATTTTGTTTAAAAATAAATAGTGATTTATTTTTAAAAGGATGTGAAGAGAAGTATATATCCCTGAATAGTCAAGTATGTTTCAAAGTAAATTTTTAAAAGTTTTATTGTCGTTTGGAAAAGCATGTTTTAGAAAATTTATTATTTCTAAATGTTTAAATTCTAAAGTAAGTATTTTATTTTAATCCATTATAGAAGTAATTATTTAGAAGTGACTTGGTATTTGTTTTTAAAGGAGAAAATCTAGTTTTATATTTTATGAAGTAACCACATTTTAAAATATTCCTATAGTATATATTTTTAATAGTATTGAAGTAGTTCATTTTGAATATTATTAAAGTTTATATTTTAAATAAATATTAAAGTAATTTTTTATTTTAAATGATTCAAAGGATATTTTATAATAAAGAGTTTTAAATTATTTTTAAAAATCTAAAGCTTTGTACTTGGTATTTTCAGTGGAAATAAATATTTGAAAATTTATTTTATGAGAAAAGTAGGGATTGAAACTGTTTCCAAAGGATTGAAAATAGAAATATATCTTGTGAAGATATTTTGAGATTAATAAATTATTTGGTGAAATTATTTATGCTTGATGAATGTTTGTGAATGTTAATTGATAGTTAAATATTGGACTATCAATATTGGCCAATGCGTTGATCGTTTCGAAGAGACCGGGATGGCGGTTAATTTCTCGAAAACCACTTCGATCCGGTTTGTATGTTTTCGTGGGAAAAACGAGTTCGGAGTCGAAGATGGAGCAATGAAGTGCAAGGGCTGGTCGCTACTAATCCTGAGAATAATTCCAGAATGGATGTAGCAGGAATAGTGCCTTTGGTTCCGTTCGAACCCGGGACAGACTTGTATGGATGAATGCTTTCAAAACATCGTCAGGTGGACGATGAGCATTCTAAGTGAAACGTTCTAAAAGTAACCCTTAGCCTCAAACCTCATCAATCAGGAATGACTGAAAATCAAGGTTTATGCAGCAAGCCTACGTGGTTAGCACCCATTTCAGGGTGAGGTCATCCCTGTCTAGATGTCCCTTTTATTTCGGCTTAGTGGTGCGGTTGCTGATCCCAACCATGTGGTGATCTTACTCAGGATTATCCAATAAGGGGTAGTCCCGGTCTTGTGTTGCAGGGGGTCGGAAGTGATCCTCAGTATGCTGATCTAAACCAGGTACCGTGACAGGTGGTACCCCAGTGCTTAGTCATTAGATGGAAATCCATTTTCTCTACTCACCGTACGGTTTTGACTGTGCCCAACTATTGATGAAACGTGAGATGCAAGCATTTCAGCTAGATTCTATTTTACTTTCTATAGACACTATTATAATATCAGAGGATTTTAATCAAAGTGTTTTAGCTATCGTAAGGTAAAAACACGACATGTTTATTTGTGGCATGGTCTTACGAGATGCGTTTGTTTTCAAAAGAATTTTGAAACTTTAATAATAAATTTGAGTCTGGTTTTCTCATGCTGGTATTCCAGACTGACTCGGGTGTTATTAACTGTAATGCTCGGATCACACCGAGTATTATAGAATACAGGATAAGGATGCTGTGGAGCTCAGGAGACGAGCTGGATGGCGATACGTACTTCTGTATTTGATTATTTTTCCGTGTGTATCCAGTTGTATGTTATTGATGTTGAACTTTGATGATGTACTCTGATGATGTATGTATAAATAGATATAGTTTTCTTTTGTGTAAAGATCATTGATTATCTATTATATTTTATCCCGCTGCGATGGTTAGATTCTGATGCTGTTTTCTGTTTTCTTCTTCTACCTCTTCTTCTTTTAATCCAAATGGTTCGTATATCCGTACATCTTGAGTTTATTGAGGGAGAATAAGGTTGATTCAAGGGGTACAGATTTGTGGGTCATTATAGTTGGTATCAGAGCTTAGGTTGGTGATAACCTTGGCTCTGGTGGGAATTACTCATTGGAAATAGAGTCCGTAGTGCTCTAGAATGAGTTTGAGTGTATTAATAGATATGAGCGCGTATTTGTGAGTGAATATAATTTTTTTAATATTGTGTTGGCTTATTGGTTGAGTGGAATATGAATTCTGATCGAGTAAGTTGGCCGCCATTCTAGAAGAGTTTATAAACACCTGTCACGAAACTGACAGAGTATTGTTTTAAAGGTGGGTGAATGAAATAATTTTAGCTAATATTTGGTTGCTTGGATGTTAGGAATGATAATATTAAATTATTATCATTGTTGTGTGGAGATTTAACTAGAAATTGAAAATATAACCAAAGGTTAAGGAAATAAATTCATTTATAAAATGAAATTTATAAATATGAATTATAAATGTGATTTATAAATTGAAATATAATTAAATGGGAATTTGTATAAGCATAAACTATGCAAATGAATTATAGTTAAAATTTGACTTAAATCGGATTTGAAAATTTAAAACCTCGGAGATTTTGGAAGTGTTTTTCGAAGTGTTTTGAAGACAAATAGTAGCATCGTTGTTTTAGAAGTATTTCTGAAATGAAATTGTTTCAAATAAATTTTGAGAAGGGAAATAGCATTGAACTCACTTCAGTCGCTGGAAAATAACTTCAGTGATGAGTGCAGCATCATCGATGTTCATTTTCGAGTTTCTAAGTGACAGATTGCTGCCAAATTGATTTGTTCAGAAGAACTAGTTATTTTGAAATTTCAAAGGAAATTTTTCGGGATAAGAACCATGATTGGTTTAAATTTTTGAGAAGTGTGATTTTGAGATAATGGTGATTTCAAAATGATTTGAAACCAAAAGCCGGGTGTTTAAAAATCCTGATGAGATAGGTTGTAAGTTTATAAATTGGGATGATTTTTAAATCAGGAAGGAAATATGAGCTTTGAATGTTGGAATTTAAATTTAAAGTGAAAAGTTAAAAATGAAATTAACTTAGATTGGGGAGGAAAATTTAATCGAATTGAATCAAATAAATCTGAGTTAAAATAGGATTGAATTGGAATAAAATTCTGCTGAGTTATGGGTGATATTGAATGGAATTAGATACTTACTTAAATAAATGGAAATAAGTTGGATAAGAATTGGATTGGAATAAATGAATTAGAATAACTTATAAAAGAATTAAAAATCCATGGAATAAAAATATGCTTGGGTTATAAATAAGCGAAAAAATTTGAGCTAAAAATAAATAAAATAAAGATGAATACATTCAAGCCTAGAATGAATGGAAATGTGTAAAATAATAAGTTGTGACTTATAAAACTGTAAAGTGAAATAGAAAACCTAAATATTGTTTGATGTTTTGAAAAATAAAACAAAAATCCAAACTTGAATTATAAAATAAATTGAACATAAGAAAATTAAATGAAGTGATTTTTGAGATTAAAAATCAAGTATTGAATTATAATTAGGGGGAGAACTAATTAGATAATAGATTAGTTAATGAAATATGTAAATGGAACCTAATGTAGTTAAATAGAAGCTGAATTGTGAGTTAATAATGAAATTTGGAAATAAAATTCGAGTTATAAATCAAATTCGACTTGAATTGTTAGTGAAGTAAATATAATTGAAAATGTTGCCAAATAAAAAGAAGTTGGATTAAAGTAGGTATGGTTTTAGTTGCAAATAAAACCCAGATGAGTGGGAATAAAGTGAAAATGGCCTTGTAATCAATTAAATGAATTGAATCTGGAAATTTAAAATCTATACAAAACAGATGAACTAATCAAATAAATTTGTAGTTTGAAATGAGATTGGATTGAAATAGAATTAAGTTAAATTGAAAAGAAAAATTTATTGTAAAATGAAAATGAGCTTAAGTGTGAAATTTGAATAATTTGAAATAAATTAATTTAAGTTTAAAATTAGTGGAAGTTTGGCTTCGGATAAGGGTAATAGTCCATTAAATAAAAGCTTGGGTAAATTTAAATTGAGAAATGGTTATTAATATATAAGCATGAAATGTGTCGAGCTAAATTAAATGGTTGTGAATGAATCAAAATAGAAGGAATTAAATATAAATTGAGTTGGAATCAATTTAAAGTGGTTATAAGCTTAAGTAATTATTTATGCACATGAATATTGTCGAGTTGCATAAGAGAATGGGTCGTTCGATGTAAACGAGATTAGATAAAATCCTATGAGTTATTAGAAGTGAAAAGGATAATTTTGAAATCAATTGGAATGAATATGTGTTTGTTTTGCTTAGAATAAATTAAATTTAAGCAAACCATTCAAATTGAATGAAAATGGTATATGAATTAATTGAAAACGGTTGAATTAGTATTAAAACTATATAAATTGTTTATGGAAAGTGTTTAGTGTGCATTGCTTTTAGAATTCATATGTTTAACTACTGCAAATAAGTGAAATGTTGTTAAACTTCATATATATGACACTTACATGTTTTAATTGAGTAAGTACAGGTTCAGGGAAGTCGTTGGGCTGGATTTGATTGTGAAAATTACTAATTAAATAAGCCGCTTGCTTAGAAATGCTAAATAAAGGTAAGCCTACGCAATATGAACTAGTTTTGTTTTTCCGACCGGGTGGGTCGATGTATATATATTTATATCTTTTGTCAAATTGCAAAAGCTCCTCCGTATCAAGGTGACTCTGCCAAAATTTATCAAAAATTTTGAGAGTTAGGAATTTTTTGAAAAAAATTTTGGGAAATTTTTTGTTAGCGACAAACGATTTCAAATTGAAAATTAAAATAAATTAGTGAATGAAACTAATTTAAAATAATGATATGAATCAGTTATAAATGGAAGATAAAATTCAATACTCAGAGTTGAAGATAAATTGAATTCATATGGTAATAGGTAAACTAATTTGAATAGAAGTAGATATGAAAACTTTTGTAAGGAAATGTATAAAATGATTTTGAAAGATATGATTGGATATTATAGCTAAGTAGGATATGTAGGTATTATAAAGGAAAAGGAAAATAGGTTTTGATTTCAGAAGATAAATTTGAATTGTTCGATAAAAAGGTATGTGTTTAAATTTCTGTATGAAATTTGATTGGGTTTTTGATCTAGCCACTTGGATTTTTGTTTTGTTTTGTAATTTGGGAGCCCGTAGAGGCATTTTGTTGTTGTACCAAGCTAGCCACGCAAAGGAGACACTGGCGAAATTTTTCGGAAATTTAGAGAGTTAGAAATTTTTTGAGAAAGTTTTGATAGATTAATTTTGAATATAAATTTAAATTTGAATGATCGAATAAGTGAAGTTATTTGAAAACTATGGAAGGTTTTGTGTAACGACCCACCGCTCTGACCGCCTCTAGTCGGTAATTAAACCAACTAGAAACGTTCAAATGACGGATTGTTATTTAGTTTATAACATTTAATAAGAATCAGTCACAGAATCACAGAAACAATAATATATTTTATAAATGAACTTTTCTTTTTTTTATATACAAATATCGGAGTTATACAATGAATTACATTTTATACAGCGGAACAATTTTTATTAAGTACAAGAAAAATTTTCTGAAAAGCTTTAGTGAAGCGGTAATTCCCCTCTCTCTAACTTCGCTGCCTGAAAATCTCCAAGCTGCAAAAATACTCGGTCTGACCCGAGCGTTTATTGCAAAACACAAAAACACTCGAGTCAGGATTAATCTTAATTCAAGTAAATAAATTTGCAATGAACTGAATAAAATGGTAACAACAGTAAAGACAATCGTGTAAGACCACCAACTACAACGATGCACAAAGATACAAGGTAAACTGGCACTCAGGCAGCAGTGTACAACAAAACCAGCAGCCCCAACTTCAACAGTGAATACAACTACAAGTACAAGGAATGTCAACAGCAATATGAACTGTTCAGCTACAACTAAGCAAGGGTCAAGCGAATAAACACAACTCGAAGCATGTACATATGCAGCCACAAGACCACAAAGACACCAATGATACAAGAGAGGAATGCAACAACCAGGTGAAGATGCAGACATAAACCAACAAGTCTCAACCAAACATGTCAGTGAATAGTTCAGTGAAGAATCAGTGCACAACATCATGAATATACACAGTGCAGACACAAGTCAGTGGTAAGTATACAAACATACCAGATCAAAATCGAACTAAAGTATGGTGAAACACTGCAACTCAAAGAGTATCAACAATGCAACACTTGATTGAGCTACAAACAGTGATACAAGTATTGAAATCAGACTAAATGAAGAAACAGTGCAACAGATCAAGTGACATGATGAAGCAGAGCAAATGAGACAATGTCATGAGACTCAACATGTACATGTACTGATCAGTGAAACCCAAAGCTAACGGAGTCAACACAAATGCAATGCTAAGTATACAAGTGACTTGAACAAGACTCGAGAAGCTACAGATATCAGTGAACATGATATGGAAATCAAAATATACAAAGTGCAACAAACATCGCAGTAATGGATGCAGACAATTGAAACAACAGAACAGTACAGGGAAACAACACAATATTCACGAATGCAACATGACCAAATGTCCAGACAACACAACAGTCACGTATGAAATGTTCAAGTGGAAACCAGAGAAGATGGCCAGATACGAAGACAGTGATGAACAAGTTAGAGAACAAGTGTGTGTACAATTTGAAATGGTCAAATTTGTATCTTTGAAAAAAGTCAAGCAAATAAAAGAGGATTAGAAAAATAAGGATTTGGATTTCCATATTAACAACTTCAATTTTATTTTATTTTTAAAAATCTGTCAATCCTGTGCGGCTGCAGTACACACGTATATTTATACACATGTGCACTGCCTCGCCGACTCGTGTGCACCAAACAAAAACACACAGCTATCAGATCAAAACAAGATCAAACCCAAGTTTCAAAACTAGGTTCAACTCAAGGCAAATGCACAGACAAAAGAGTCAAGAAGGCATCAGACAAAGCAATACAAACAGCAATGTCAAAGCAGGCTATCAAGGGCAGAGTCTCAGAAATGCCAAAGACATGAAGCAACGAAAGATTCACAAATACAACTCAAAATTTACAGAATGCAGACCAAAATGAGCACAACTCATTAAGCTCATAACAACAAGAAACAGACCATAAGAAATGCATCAGAGAATCAACACATATGAGCAAGTGAACTAATCAACATACATATACCTCAAAAACAAAGGGACTGCACTGTTTCAAATGAGACAACAATTTCAAACTCAAGTGAACATTATAGCAAAACACATGTTCAATAAAGATCAGGCTACAAAAACATATGGGGTGCAGACTACAAATGAGTGCTAACAAAATAAACTAATTGCAACAGGGTTAGACCAACATAGTGCAACAGTGAAACACTGAATAGTATGCAGACCAGAAACACCAACTCAAATGCAACGGAATGGAATGCAACTACAAGTGCAACAGTCAATTATGACCAAGTGCAGGTGCAAGTGTACAACAAGTAAAGCAAAATGAGAACCATGCATCAGTGATCAACACAGCAGCTCGAAGACATTTTTCTTCTTTTTTTTTTTTACTGGTGCCTGTAACTATAAGGACAGGCATATATGACTGTATACAATATTTTGATTTCATATCCAACATCTAGGCAAGATTTCATTTCATATTTAAACACCAATCACAAGTATCCAAACAAAACAAGAATAAGGCAAGTGTGATTGCTCACAAACAAAAAAAGAAAAATAAACAGATTCCAGAAAATGAAGAAGTTCAAGTTTAAGGAAAAAGAAGTTTACTCGCAAATTTTTCTTCCCAGAAAACAGAAAACTTCCTGACTGTTTTTCAAAGATGAAAGCCTGAACTTGCTTGCTTGAATGCAAATTTGTTTTTAAAACTTCCAGTGAGATTTCAAACTTAAATTTAACTTAAACATTTTTCCTCTGTTGTTTTATTCCCAGGGCCATTACTAAATTGTTTGACTTACATAATTTTTTTTTTAAAACCTACTTCATGATCAAACAAACAAGTTTTGTTTGACACTTAAATCATAATAGTGACCAGATCCAGAGGCAACGATTTTAAATCAAAAATTTTGAGCTTGGCAACCATAATAAGATAACACTGATACATGCATTCACCTATACATTCACATATTCACAGACAATGCACTTATATATTCACACAACATGTATATATTTTCAGATATAAATCCTGTAACGAAATCTTACTTAAGTTTTAACAAAGTTGTTGCCCACAGGCAACAAAGTATTAAAGTTTGAAAATTTGCTTACATTGTAGAAACAGAGACAGAGAACAAATATAAGTTTGCCCAGGAATCTTTTTTTTCTTTTTTTTTCCTCTATATTTTACTTCTAATTACTTAACATAACTTGTTTGAGATCATTTTTAAAATGGGGATTATAGTTTAATAACCAGTTTCCATTTAGATATCAGATCCCAAAAAAAAAATATATTTGGATAAGTTATGAAGTTGATTTCTCTTAACCTGTAGGCTAGAAACAGGGACATGCAACAACACTTGCACATATATGAGCATATACAGACACATTTGCATTCATTCATCACCATCACAAAATCAAACAATCATCACAACATCACAATGTATCAACACATTAGGCTTTAAAGGGAAAGTTGCTCACAAGTATTTTCAGAACTAAAGTATTTTTATTTCCTTACTACATTTTCCTTAACCAAATTTAAAGATCCATCACATGCAGCAACAACAAACAAGCAAAGTTTTGATATAGCATCTGTTCTTATCAGATTTTAATGATAGCATCTGCTCTCAACAGTTTAAATTCAAGCAATCGAGCAAGTGATAGCAAATACACCCAACAAACATACATGTAGAGACTTATCTGTACTTATCAGTTTAAAAACAAATTTCAAAAAGCATCTGTTCTTATCAATTTAAATCAAATTATCAGAGCAAATGATAACAAATGACACCCCAAATCATAGCATGCAACCAAGCACCCAATTCAAACAAATCTAAAAACTTGAATAACGATTAATCGTGAGAAAAAAAACTCACCTTTGTCGAAGCGAATTGGAGCAGCCGCGACGAGGCGAAGGAGGTGTCGAGCTAAATTGAAGCCGAAGCCCTAATTTTTCAGACCGAAGGAAGAGAGGAACAGGCCACCACCATTATTTTCTCTTTTTTAGTTTAGGGTTTTCGAAATGAAGAAGGAAAAGGGATCGGGTCGAATTGAGGTAAAAAGGAAACGGCATTCAAAGGTAAATGGGCCGAGATTCACAATTTCAAAGCTCAACAACACTTAAACCAAAAAAAAAAAATTCTTTTTTTTTTCATTTTGAATTTCAATTAATTTTGTTATTTCTTTGCTTTGTTTTGTTGAACTATGTTGTTATAACTTTTCCAATGTAGTCACTTCATATTTTACGAAGTTTATAAATATGTTGTTTTAAATTTTAACTATGTGCATTTATTTTATTTATTTTTGTATTGATAAAATTTATTCCATTTTAAACATCATTATCTCTTACTTATTTATTTATTTTATAAATCCCAATTCAATACAAATTCAATATTCAATTTCAACTCCAAAGTCAAATTTAAATTTTTATTCAACTTTGTATAGATTAAATTCTAAAATTTAATCGCCAAATCATAGAAATGTTTTATATAGCATTGGGAATTCAATCTAAATCATCATTCAACTATTTAAAATTAATTAAATATTTTCAATTTAAATTGTTCAAAAATTCAGGATCGTTACAATCTCTCCTCCTTAAAAGAATTTCGTCCCGAAATTACAAGTAAGGAAAAATGATTGTTAAAATTTCACTAATATTTATACCCTACTCAATTTTATCAAGTTTGAAACTTATCAAAAATAAATACATAAGTATAGGATTCATTCTATTTGTTTTATCTCACTAACTTTGTTAATTAACTCATTTGCTCATCATTTTCTACAATCAAGACGCAAATGTCTTTTACTAAAGTTTTCAACTTACAAAACCCAAATTTTAAATTTGCAATTCTTCATTTAAGAAATTTACATAGTATAACTTTTCCAAAACTGTGGACTTTCAAAACATTTCAAAAATCCTCTTCCTTAGTTCATTGGGTTGGAATTTATGTTACTTTAATTTCAAATTATTGATTTTCTATTTAGTTTGAAAATACTTACTAACTCGAAATTTGACAAGTCTATTGTCGTTCTTAAAGACATTAGGCATACGCTGGCCAAGCGCAAGTCTATAAATCTCCAAGTACTAAATATACTTGCTTCAATTCCCAGTGAAAATACTTTTAGAATTCTTTTAAAAAAAATGGATATGGAAAGCACGTTCCCCCATGGATCACAGTTTACCCGGCGGTTTCGCTACTATCCCAGTAGAATCGCTTGTAAACTGTAGATTTCTCATCTCTTGAATTTCGCCATGGTTGTTGCCAAAGATCGCGGTCCACACGGCGGTTACGCTACTATCCCAGTAGAATCGCTTGTGACCGTAGGCATCTTGCCCCTCGAATTTCGCTTTGGCTTCTAAATTGCAGTTTACTCGGCGGTTGCGCCACTATCCCAGTGGAATCGCTTGTAACTGTAGGCATCTCGCCCCTCAAATTTCGCTAGTCACTCCAACTAATGGAAAACAAATGGCCAATCCAACTAATGGAAAACAAAGGGCCAATCCAACTAATGGAATACAAATGGTCAATCCAACTAATGGAATTCTACGTAGCTACGATTTTCAAATGGACACTCATCTCGAGTTCCAACAACCTTCACAAATTTTAAATGGAAGGTACTTTTCCATATCCTCAATTTGGAAAACATAATATCATATATACATATATAATATTGCATTTCACAATTCGTACATATCATACTCATGTACTTACATAAGTTTTCCATAACAATTTCTTTCCAAACTAATGGTTTTCGAACTTATCGTATTCTCATATATATGTTCTGAAAACCTCAATATCTCATACCCATAACAAATAGAGGATTCACAAATTTTCCATTTCATTATCCATTTAAAATTTTCCTCTAAGTCGATTTGGAAATTTAAGGTTATCTCAAAACTAATTCACATTCATAATCCAATTTATTATCGACTTCACACTCGATTTGGATTTCACGTTACATCGTCAACTCTCAACACATAATTGATGTCTATCGATATGTAACCTCTGAGCTCGTACGTCTCAGAGAAGGGTGTTAAGCTAAGAGAATAAATTCTCCGCCACCAACAGATATATATTCAATAGAGATCAATTGTTAGGTCGTCAATTCACAATGTTAGACATACAATCCAAATCAACCATTCAAAATTCAAAGTTCAACTTATATTGTTTTTGGGTGTCAAAGTTAAACTCAATTTAACTCAAAATTCAATCCTTTGAAAATTTCCAAGTTGAACTAGTTGTTCATATTTTCCAAGTTTTCCAAAAATATCTACACAAGATATTTTTTTTTCACACTTAACCATTTGAAAACAAATTTCAAATCATTTTTCACCTTTCAATCTTTGAAAACAAATTTCAAATCAATTTCCTTAAACGGAAACATTTCCAAATATTTATCCATTTTAAACTTAAAATGGTTCATTTAAATCAATCAAATAAATCCTTACCGATTTATTTTAAACTTACGTTCCAAATCCGTAAATTTATTTCCACATTTCAAAAATAAATCAATGTTTATTTTTAACAAATTTCCCTTTCTTTTAATAAATTCCATGGTGAATTTACATTTCCAAAATATCTATGAATATACGACTTTCAAATCGATTTCACATATTCATTTTCAATTTATCTTTAAAAGATAAAATCTCAAAACATTCACTTTTCACTTTATCTCTAAAAGATAAAATTTCAAACTTTCATTTCATATTGGAAAATATTTCCATACTTATTTAATAATAAGTAATTCACAAATCCATTTAGTTTCAACACTTTGAAAACATTCAATATACTTAAATCATAATCAAGTATATATTTCATTCTTAAAGGAAAACATTCTTTAAACACATTAACTTGAGTCAAAACGAGTGTTGCGTAAAACACCGTTACGACGACCCAAAATCACTAGTATAGGAATTCGAATTTAAGATAGATATATAAATCCCAATACTATATAAAACATTTCCTTTCATTTTCCCAAGACATAACCGATTTATTTAATAATATATTCGCTGTCCAAAATTGTGAATAAAATTCCCAACCAACTTTTATTATCACAATATTTAACTTAAAGGATAATTCGCTGTCCAAAATTACGAATATATCTCCTTTAACAACTTTTATGTTTCATTTATCAAATTCAATTGGTTTCAAATTTATAAACAATCTTTACAAATTCCATTTCTATTTATAAAACTTCAATTATAATCTCCTTTATTAATTCAATTCAATTTATATAACTCAGTTATATACCAAAAGTCCATATTATAAGTTAAATACTTATAATCCATTTATTTACTAAATCGTTCTTCAGAACATTTGAAATCAATCATCAAAAGAATTCAGAATCAAATTTCCAAGTTATAGTTCAATAATTCTCTTGGTTAAAACCAAATTGACATGTCATTTCATTTCCCAATTATTTCGGAGATATTCAAAATATTTGGCTTAAACCAATTCACTAATTCACTTAACTTATATTTTATTCTTCATAAATCTCACCAATTCGATAATGAGTTTTCAAATGATCGAGACTCAAATCTAAGGAGACCTCACCGAAGAGAACTACCGCAAGCCTAAATTTAGAGAGGGGAATTTTCAAAAATAATTCTAATTTTCAAAATACTTTTTATTTTAAAGAAAACAATTTTAAACTTCTTTAGATTTGAAAACACTTTCTTTAAAGTGATTCTAGTAACTATTCATATTAAACGCCATAAACTAAGCTTTGTGTAAACCAAAGCTCCGATACCACTTTGTAACGACCCGCCGCTCTGACCGCCTCTAGTCAGTAATTAAACCAACTAGAAACGTTCAAATGACGGATTGTTATTTAGTTTATAACATTTAAACAGAATCAGTCACAGAATCACAGAAACAATAATATATTTTATAAATGAACTTTTCTTTTTCTAATATACAAATATCGGAGTTATACAATGAATTACATTTTATACAGCGGAACAATTTTTATTAAGTACAAGAAAATTTTTCTGAAAAGCTTTAGTGAAGCGGTAATTCCCCTCTCTCTAACTTCGCTGCCTGAAAATCTCCAATCTGCAAAAATACACGGTCTGACCCGAGCGTTTATTGCAAAACACAAAAACACTCGAGTCAGGATTAATCTTAATTCAAGTAAATAAATTTGCAATGAACTGAATAAAATGGTAACAGCAGTAAAGACAATCGTGTAAGACCACCAACTACAACGATGCACAAAGATACAAGGTAAACTGGCACTCAGGCAGCAGTGTACAACAAAACCAGCAGCCCCAACTTCAACAGTGAATACAACTACAAGTACAAGGAATGTCAACAGCAATATGAACTGTTCAGCTACAACTAAGCAAGGGTCAAGCGAATAAACACAACTCGAAGCATGTACATATGCAGCCACAAGACCACAAAGACACCAATGATACAAGAGAGGAATGCAATAACCAGGTGAAGATGCAGACATAAACCAACAAGTCTCAACCAAACATGTCAGTGAATAGTTTAGTGAAGAATCAGTGCACAACATCATGAATATACACAGTGCAGACACAAGTCAGTGGTAAGTATACAAACACACCAGATCAAAATCGAACTAAAGTATGGCGAAACACTGCAACTCAAAGAGTATCAACAATGCAACACTTGATTGAGCTACAAACAGTGATGCAAGTATTGAAATCAGACTAAATGAAGAAACAGTGCAACAGATCAAGTGACATGATGAAGCAGAGCAAATGAGACAATGTCATGAGACTCAACATGTACATGTACTGATCAGTGAAACCCAAAGCTAACAGAGTCAACACAAATGCAATGCTAAGTATACAAGTGACTTGAACAAGACTCGAGAAGCTACAGATATCAGTGAACATGATATGGAAATCAAAATATACAAAGTGCAACAAACATCGCAGTAATGGATGCAGACAATTGAAACAACAGAACAGTACAGGGAAACAACACAATAATCACGAATGCAACATGACCAAATGTCCAGACAACACAACACTCATGTATGAAATGTTCAAGTGGAAACCAGAGAAGATGGCCAGAGACAAAGACAGTGATGAACAAGTTAGAGAACAAGTGTGTGTACAATTTGAAATGGTCAAATTTGTATCTTTGAAAAAAGTCAAGCAAATAAAAGAGGATTAGAAAAATAAGGATTTGGATTTCCATATTAACAACTTCAATTTTATTTTATTTTTAAAAATCTGTCAATCCTGTGTGGCTGCAGTACACACGTATATTTATACACATGTGCACTGCCTCGCCGACTCGTGTGCACCAAACAAAAACACACAGCTATCAGATCAAAACAAGATCAAACCCAAGTTTCAAAACTAGGTTCAACTCAAGGCCAATGCACAGACAAAAGAGTCAAGAAGGCATCAGACAAAGCAATACAAACAGCAATGTCAAAGCAGGCTATCAAGGGCAGAGTCTCAGAAATGCCAAAGACATGAAGCAACGAAAGATTCACAAATACAACTCAAAATTTACAGAATGCAGACCAAAATGAGCACAACTCATTAAGCTCATAACAACAAGAAACAGACCATAAGAAATGCATCAGAGAATCAACACATATGAGCAAGTGAACTAGTCAACATACATATACCTCAAAAACAAAGGGACTGCACTGTTTCAAATGAGACAACAATTTCAAACTCAAGTGAACATTATAACAAAACACATGTTCAATAAAGATCAGACTACAAAAACATATGGGGGTGTAGACTACAAATGAGTGCTAACAAAATAAACTAATTGCAACAGGGTTAGACCAACATAGTGCAACAGTGAAACACTGAATAGTATGCAGACCAGAAACACCAAGTCAAATGCAACGGAATGGAATGCAACTACAAGTGCAACAGTCAATTATGACCAAGTGCAGGTGCATACAACAAGTAAAGCAAAATGAGAACCATGCATCAGTGATCAACACAGCAGCTCGAAGACATTTTTCTTCTTCTTTTTTTTTTTTACTGGTGCCTGTGACTATAAGGACAGGCATATATGACTGTATACAATATTTTGATTTCATATCCGACATCTAGGCAAGATTTCATTTCATATTTAAACACCA
This sequence comes from Allium cepa, assembly GCA_030765085.1. Taxonomy (NCBI): domain Eukaryota; kingdom Viridiplantae; phylum Streptophyta; class Magnoliopsida; order Asparagales; family Amaryllidaceae; genus Allium; species Allium cepa. The sequence continues at coordinate 1,046,515,325 of CM060929.1, forward strand.
ATCACAAGTATCCAAACAAAACAAGAATAGAGGCAAGTGAGATTGCTCACAAACAAAAAAAGAAAAATAAACAGATTCCAGAAAATGAAGAAGTTCAAGTTTAAGGAAAAAGAAGTTTACTCACAAATTTTTCTTCCCAGAAAACAGAAAACTTCCTGACTGTTTTTCAAAGATGAAAGCCTGAACTTGCTTGCTTGAATGCAAATTTGTTTTTAAAACTTCCAGTGAGATTTCAAACTTAAATTTAACTTAAACATTTTTCCTCTGTTGTTTTATTCCCAGGGCCATTACTAAATTGTTTGACTTACATATTTTTTTTTTAAAACCTACTTCATGATCAAACAAACAAGTTTTGTTTGACACTTAAATCATAATAGTGACCAGATCCAGAGGCAACGATTTTAAATCAAAAATTTTGAGCCTGGCAACCATAATAAGATAACACTGATACATGCATTCACCTATACATTCACATATTCACAGACAATGCACTTATATATTCACACAACATGTATATATTTTCAGATATAAATCCTGTAACGAAATCTTACTTAAGTTTTAACAAAGTTGTTGCCCACAGGCAACAAAGTATTAAAGTTTGAAAATTTGCTTACATTGTAGAAACAGAGACAGAGAACAAATTTAAGTTTGCCCAGGAATCTTTTTTTTCTTTTTTTTTCCTCTATATTTTACTTCTAATTACTTAACATAGCTTGTTTGAGATCATTTTTAAAATGGGGATTATAGTTTAATAACCAGTTTCCATTTAGATATCAGATCCCAAAAAAAAAAAAAAAATGGATAAGTTTTGAAGTTGATTTCTTTTAACCTGTAGGCTAGAAACAGGGACATGCAACAACACTTGCACATATATGAGCATATACAGACACATTTGCATTCATTCATCACCATCACAAAATCAAACAATCATCACAACATCACAATGTATCAACACATTAGGCTTTAAAGGGAAAGTTGCTCAGAAGTATTTTCAGAACTAAAGTATTTTTATTTCCTTACTACATTTTCCTTAACCAAATTTAAAGATCCATCACATGCAGCAACAACAAACAAGCAAAGTTTTGATATAGAATCTGTTCTTATCAGATTTTAATGATAGCATCTGCTCTCAATAGTTTAAATTCAAGCAATCGAGCAAGTGATAGCAAATACACCCAATAAACATACATGCAGAGACTTATCTGTACTTATCAGTTTAAAAACAAATTTCAAAAAGCATCTGTTCTTATCAATTTAAATCAAATTATCAGAGAAAATGATAACAAATGACACCCCAAATCGTAGCATGCAACCAAGCACCCAATTCAAACAAATCTAAAAACTTGAATAACGATTAATCGTGAGAAAAAAACTCACCTTTATCGAAGCGAATTGGAGCAGCCGCGACGAGGCGAAGGAGGTGTCGAGCAAAATTGAAGCCGAAGCCCTAATTTTTCAGACCGAAGGAAGAGAGGAATAGGCCACCACCATTATTTTCTCTTTTTTAGTTTAGGGTTTTCGAAATGAAGAAGGAAAAGGGATCGGGTCGAATTGAGGTAAAAAGGAAACGACATTCAAAGGTAAATGGGCCGAGATTCACAATTTCAAAGCTCAACAACACTTAAACCAAAAAAAAAAAATTCTTTTTTTTTTTCGTTTTGAATTTCAATTAATTTTGTTATTTCTTTGCTTTGTTTTGTTAAACTATGTTGTTATAACTTTTCCAATGTAGTCACTTCATATTTTACGAAGTTTATAAATATGTTGTTTTAAATTTTAACTATGCGCATTTATTTTATTTATTTTTGTATTGATAAAATTTATTCCATTTTAAACATCATTATCTCTTATTTATTTATTTATTTTATAAATCCCAATTCAATACAAATTCAATATTCAATTTCAACTCCAAAGTCAAATTTAAATTTTTATTCAACTTTGTATAGATTAAATTCTAAAATTTAATCGCCAAATCATAGAAATGTTTTATATAGCATTGGGAATTCAATCTAAATCATCATTCAACTATTTAAAATTAATTAAATATTTTCAATTTAAATTGTTCAAAAATTCAGGATCGTTACATTTTGGAAAGTTGGTTGAAGTAATAGTGGGTTTTTTAGAAAAGATATGTTATGGAAAGTTGATAAAATTGTTTGGTTTTGGAAAATAGTAATGGGTATTGGATCATTCTTCCTAACTAGTAATTTCGAGGACAAAATTCTTTTAGGGGGAGGAATGTGACGACTCGGAATTTTTAGATGTTTGAGATTGGGATATTTAATTGATTTTAAATATTTGGAAGTTAATTTTTAACCTGAATTCAAATATCACTATTTATTTGATAATTAAATTATTGTATTAAATAGTCTGAAGTTGGGTAAAATTTGAAAAGTTGAGTTTTAAGCCTGTTAAAAACAATTTGAAGGCTTGTAAAATTTATATTGATAGTACTGAGGATAGTAATAGTGTTAAAATTGAATTTGGAAGTGTTTTGTTCAGTTTTGAAATTTTATTGTTTAAATTGATATTTAAAAGTAGCCTTCCAAGGCACAATCTCGGAATTCGACGAAACCAGTTCCATTGGATCCGTAATATTGTACTATTATCGAATTTCAATTTTTGTAGTATTCGGAGTTGTTGTGTGAGCATACGACATATAAACGCGCTAAAATTTATATCAATTCAATTTAATAACTGGGTCTGAAAAGCTATCTTCTCCATACGATCGAATTAGGGTTCGAAACCTTTTCCATTGTGTTCAAAATAGGGGCATAACATTATGAACGCCTATCAGCATGTCCGATTCGGAGTTCGAGATTTCAAGCTTATGCTTAACGTGATATTTTGGAATTAAATATTATTATAAAATTCCTAAGTCAAACCCTACTACGTCTCCATCAGCCACCCCTACGCATACAGAGCCGCCTTCCTTGACATCTAAGTCGCGTATGCCTTTTCCTGCTTAATCCCATTCGAAACTCATACTTATAAAAAAATGGCATCCCTCCTTTTCTTCAATCGCGAGTATGTAACTAATCGTGCACCTCTCCCTTTCAATCCCTGGTCGCATCATTTTCAAATCAAGGCCATGATTTTCGCTTAAGCAGTAATCGATTTAGGCCGATTCAACGAGCGTGGCGACCTGAGCTTTGTCGCGATCGAGCGTATTCGAAAGTGGTCGATGATTCCTCCATCGATTCAAAACTCGAATCTGGATTTGTGGTTTGTGCGATCGCGTGCGTCGGGATTTCGGATGATGGGTGAATGCGATCTGGTGCGGTTTCGTGAAAAGGTTGTGGGGGAAGATGCAGTGTGGTTTTCTATTGAGGGTATCGCGATGATGAAGTTTTGTGCGTGGAGATGGTAACTTGATGATTGATGCTCAGAGGTCGTGGGGGCATGAGTAGTGGGAAGCAGTGAGGTATATATTCTTCTCGAGTTAAATCTAATTTGTATATATAAATTAGGAAGAAAACTTACACGCGGTAAGGATTTGAAATATATATATATATATATATATATACATGTAGTAGTTTTTGTTTTTTCCCATTTAGTTATATATATGTATATGTATACATAGAAAACATTATAGAGATAGATTTTTAAATTATATATATATATATATATAGGGATTTTAAATACCGAAGGTTATGTAAAAACTAGATTTATATTGTATGTAGTTTTCAAAGGAAAATAAAATAAATATTACATATAAATACATTTTAAATTTACTAGTTATTTTAAAAATGATGTATTTGGGTGATTGGCCTGATTAATTAACTTATTAAATTTATTTTAGTTACAAAAGATTGTAAGAAAGAAGAATTATTTAGTTAATATCAAATGGCTAATTAATTTAATTTAATAAAGGGAATAAATTGTTCGATTATTTAGAATATTAATAAATCATATAAATGTTATACAAGGTCTGAAATTATGGAGAGGCAAGCCGGTTTGGATCGGATTGCAAAACGAAAATCAAAGGTGAGTTAATCTCACTCATCTGGGTTGTTTAGATTTAAATAGTTAAATTTAAGTAATTGATTGAATGATTGAATTTTTTTGATGTGTAATATTATATGTAGTAGTATATAATATATCTTGGAGTTATTGATTTCCCGCATTATATAGCGGATGAGACCCTATGCACCGCATAATAGCGGATGATTTTATATTTAAAACCCATATACCGCGATATTCCACCTCGAAGTGGAATTGGTATTTTAGGTTGTGCTAACGTCTGTGGATGCAGGAAAACAGGTTGGAGGGATTCAATTGGATTCTTCAAAATTATTTATATTTTTTAATATTCTCTGTTATGAATATTCGATATTCTATGATGAATATTATTGATTATTGGAATATTGAATGCTATGGTTTACTTGAATATATTTCGGTACACTGGGTTATCAAAATATATAGAATTGGATTTTTGAAAAGAAAATAAAAGGGAGAGAATTTGTAAGTGAAATAATCATAGAGAATTTAAAAAAATTAAGAATGAACTGGGTAAGAATAGTAGTGGTTTTAAAATTCTAATAAATAAATTCCATATATGAAAAGGAGATTTTGAATAAATACAAAGATAATGAATTTTAAACTTCAGTGTTATTATTTAAAAGAATAAAGCATTCATTTTAAATGTAAGATTTAAATTATTGGAAAGAATAAAGAAGAAATTTGGAAAATCTGAAATTGGTATGTTTTAGTTAAAAGATTTAAAATCAAAATGAAAAAAAATAAGGTCTATAATTAATGAATTTTGAAATGAAGTGAGTCAGTAAAGCAATTTATTTCAAATGGGGTAAAATGGAAATCAATTTGGAAATTGATTTAAGTGTTTGAAATTGGAAATTTAAGGAGAAAGACTTTGAAATTTATAAACTGGTTTTATAAAAGTAAAGTAGTAAATCAGTGGATATTTAGAGGAATAAATCCACAATGGAAGTTATTTAAGGAATGAGAAATTTTGTTTAAAAATAAATAGTGATTTATTTTTAAAAGTATGTGAAGAGAAGTATATTTCCCTGAATAGCCAAGAATGTTCAAAGTAAATTTTTAAAAGTTTAATGTCGTTTTGAAAAGCATGTTTTAGAAAATTTATTATTTCTAAATGTTTAAATTCTAAAGTAAGTATTTTCTTTTAATCTATTATAGTAGTAATTATTTAGAAGTGACTTGGTATTTGTTTTTAAAGGAGAAAATCTAGTTTTATATTTTATGAAGTAACCACATTTTAAAATGTTCCTATAGTATATATTTTTAATAAAGTATTGAAGTAGTTCATTTTGAATATTATTAAAGTATATATTTTGAATAAATATTAAAGTAATTTTTATTTTAAATGATTCAAAGGATATTTTATAATAAAGAGTTTTTAAATTATTTTTAAAATATAAAGCTTTGTACTTGGTGTTTTCAGTGGAAATAAATATTTGAAAATTTATTTTATGAGAAAAGTGTGGTTTGAAACTGTTTCCAAAGGATTGAAAATAGAAATATATCTTTTGAAGATATTTGGAGATTAATAAATAATTTGGTGAAATTATTTGTGCTTGATGGATGTTTGTGAATGTTAATTGATAGTTAAATAACCGACTATCAATATTGGCCAATGTGCTGATCGTTCCGAAGAGACCGGGATCGTGATTAATTTCTCGAAAACCGCTTCGATCCGGTTTGTATGTTTTTGTGGGAAAAACGAGTTCGAAGTCGAAGATGGAGAAATGAAGTGCAAGGGCTAGTCGCTACTAATCCTGAGGATAATTCCAAAATGGATGTATTAGGAATAGTGCCTTCAGTTCCGTTCGAACCAAGGATGGACTTGTATGGACGAATGCTTTCAGAACATCGTCAGGTGGACGATGAGCATTATAAGTGAAGCATTCTAAAAGTAACGCTTAGCCTCAAGCCTCATCAACAAAGAATGACTGAAAATCAGGGGTTATGCAGCAAGGCTAGGTGGGTAGCACCCATTTCAGAGTGAGGTCATCCCTATCTAGATGTCCCTTTTATTTTGGCTTAGTGGTGTGGTTGCTGATCCCAACCGTGGGGTGATCTCACTCGGGATTATCCAGTAAGGGGTAGTCCCGGCCTTGTGTGACGCCCCACCTCTATACCCACGCTAGCCAAGAACACTACGATGTAGTGCTGTCAGCTAGCACGCAGAATAAGGCTGTTGAGGAGCGACCATCCATGTAACTTCTTTGTGCGAGCACCGTTATGTCAGATAGTATAGCATGCATTTCATTTAAAGAGGAAGTCCGACATACCGATACTAACTCAAAGCTATCACACGGTGGCTATAAATAATCTTCGGAAACAAATGTAGAAATAAGCATAACACAATCTGTCAGACATCCATATCACAAAGGCGGAAGAAGATATGGATATATAACTAACACATGAAAGTGTACATCAGAGTAGTGGTCAAAAAGATCCACAATAATACAAAAGAATAGCAACACGTGCTATACAAAAGAATACAACTATGAGTCTATATCTCAAGTGTATACAACAACAACTGCTAATCTAAATAGTTAGCCAAAAGTCAGAGTAGCAAACCTCGGGAAGAAGTCAAGCAGAAGCACCTGTAACATCTCGGTCTGACCCGAGTATTATTTAAGAAAATAATAAACGGATCATTCTAGCTATAAATATCAGATGACATTGTATAAAATAAAAGATATGGCATAACATAAAATATCCATACTGACATGCTACTATAAGTATGAAAATGATGATCAACAGAAGATCAATCAATAAGAGATAAATCAATATCACAAGAATCTTCTCAAAGATCCAAAGAGGGCATCATACCCTAAACTTGTACTCATAACAAGTCAATGACATAAATTCCAGAAATCAACACAGGAAATCCAGAAATCATAGAAAAAGGGAAAGAGGCCTATCACATGACGGTCCGAAGACCATGGGGAGCTAACCCATATGGATGAGTCGGAATCACCCAGATGAGGTCTAGGTTAACCAAAAAGCAAAAAGGTATGTGTGAATGGAATCACACAAATGGTGTCTAGCCTGACCTCGCAACAAAAAGGTATGTGTGAGTGGAATCACACAAATGGTGTCTAGGCTAACCAAAAAGGACAAAGGTATGTGTGAATGGAATCACACAAATGGTGTCTAGCCTAACCAGGAAGCAAACAAAGAGACATCGCACAATTGCTAGCCTAAATCACAAAATGATCGTCATGATCAACGAGATGTGTCAATTACACTAAGCTAGTAAATATAAAAGTTTAGCTTCATGTCCCATAGCCACTTGCTTAACTCAAATATTTACGAACAAACTGTAGATCTTCACTAGAAGATTATCACAAGAGGTTCAATCGAACAAGTCCAAGAATTAACCGACGAAGTGAACGCAAGCGTTTCATACCACTTGTTTTACTAAGCCGTTTAATTAGATTTCTCATTCGAGTGAGGTAAAGGTTTGTATATACTAGTAGATTGGAAAACGGTTTAAGAAAAGAGCTTTGTTATTGAAAATAGAGTTGAAATCATTTTGTTGAAAGAGTTTTGATATTTACTACTAGTATTGAACCTTCATATTTTAAAGTGACAAATCACAGAAGCGATTAAAGAAACAATCAATCACAAAGATCACATTCAAAGATGTGATAAGAATCCAAGGAAATCAGCTCAACAAGTTTTGTTGAATGTTTTTCAGATAAGATCCCCTACGGAGGGAGGTTCCGGGGGGGGGGGGGGGTGCGGGGCAACGACCCCGCTGCGTGGTTCGACCTGCCCGGTCAGGTCGCGGGGGTCCAGGGGACAGTGCCCCTGGCGGGGTGCAGGGCAGCGCCCCATCCAAAACGATACGACCTAGTGAAGACCTAAGGGAGGATAGGATCGAGCAACCTAATGGTTGCGACCTAGGGGTCTAAGGGGTCAAGCGACCTAGTGGTTGCGACCTAGAAGTGTTCGCGAGTTAAGGGAACCAAGGCCGAGCGACCTAACACTCGAACGACCTAAGGAAGCAAGGGGCAAGCGACCTATCGTAGAAATAAGGCCTAACGACCTAGGGAAAATGCTCGTGCGACCTAAGTGGTCATACGACCTAAAGTTAATAAGGTCAAGCGACCTAAGGTGACATTGGGTCAAGCGACCTAAAGACGCCGCGACCTAGCGACCTATCGAAATAAAAGGGGCGAGCGACCTAACTCAACCAGCGACCTACGACCTAACGGGGTAAACGGTCAAGCGACCTAACAATATAAGGCCGAGCGAGTTACAAGGCGAACGACCTAGTGGTTGCGCGCGACCCAGCTGGACACGCGACCTAACAGTACAAAGGTCCAACGACCTAAAGTTATTAGGTCATGCGACCTAAAGTGTCGCGACCTAGCGACCTAGGGGATTGAACGACCTAACGCCGCATACAAATCCGAGCGACCTAACTCAACCAGGGACCTACGACCTAAAGCCCAACGACCTAGCGACCTAAAACCAAACGACCTACGACCTAATTCCGAGCGACCTAACGTTGTAGGCCATTTTAAGGTCGGAAACGAGCTATTTTGAGGCCGAGACTTTTCCACGCGAACGACCTAGCATAGGCAGAACGACCTAAGTGCAGAATTTCACCAAAAACACTAAAAATTGGAGTTTTTCCCCAATTCGATTCAAACCAAATGCAAATGTGCATGCAAACGTGATAGGAAATCATTCCCAATAATCCAAGATAGTTATAGGAAAGAATTGTGAGATAAAAATCTCACCTTTGCACCAAAAACCAATGAAAATGAAGAACAAAGCAAGCAAGAATCAATCGCTCTTCAATCCCAATGCAAGAAGCTTGAATCCAATGTCTTCTTGTTGAATTTGGAGTTGAATGATGTATTTGAAGTTGAATTTGAGCTTGGAGTTTTAATTTCCCATTCCCACTACCATTTTTGAAGATGCTTGAAGGTTTAAAGCAATTAGAAAGTTATGAAGATGGGAGGGTGGAGTTTGGGTTTAATAGGTTAAAAGCCCAACTATTGGTCTCAAGTGAAAAAGTGGTGAAATTCCACCAATTCCAAACATATCAATGCTTATACTTAAAAAAGTTGCAAACGGCGTTTCAAACTTAATGGAAGTGGTCTCGAGTCCTAATTTGAACGTATGCAAAAAGTAGCTTTTTGGACTATAATCCGACTAACGATAAAATATTTAAATAAAATATTTAAATATAAAATCGATAAATATGCGGGTTGCTACACCTTGTGTTGCAGGGGGTCAGGAGTGATCCTCGGTACGCTGATCTAGACTAGATACCGTGATAGGTGGTACCCCACTGCCTTGTCATTAGTTGGAAATCCATTTTCCCTACGCACCCGTACGGTATTGATTGTGTCCAACTATTACTGAAACGTGAGATGCAAGCATTTCATCTAGATTCTATTTTACTTTCTATAGACACTATTATAATATCAGAGGATTTTAATAAAAAGTGTTTTAAACATCGTAAGGTAAAAACCTAACATGTTTATTTGTGGCGTGGTCTTACGAGATGCATTTGTTTTCAAAATAATTTTGAAACTTTAATAATAAATTTGAGTGTGGTTTTCTCACGCTGGTATTCCAGACTGACTCGGGTGTTATTTAACTGTAATGCTCAGGTCAGACCGTGTATTATAGAATATAGGATAAGGATGCTGTGGAGCTCAGGAGACGAGCTGGATGGCGATACGTACTTTCGTATTTGATTATTGTTCCGCTGTGTATCCAGTTGTATGTTATTGATGTTGAACTTTGATGAGGTACTCTGATGATGTATGTATAAATAGATATAGTTTTCTATTGTGTAAAGATCATTGATTGTCTATTATATTTTATCCAGCTGCGATGCTTAGATTCTGATGTTGTTTTCTATTTTCTTCTTCTACCTCTTCTTCTTTTAATCCAAATGGTTCGCATTTCTGTACATCTTGAGTTGATTGAGGATGAATAGTGTTGATTCAAGGGGTACAGATTTGTGGGTCATTACAGTGAGTCCACATATATAAGAGGCGACATGACTAGATGTAAATGAAAATTTGGTATGACATGATAGACCTGACGTGAGGTGGCTGAGTGGTAGATTCATATCATGTTATAGTATTATTTTTGCGGTATACATAGATTAAAGTATGGCTCACTCACTAGCCTTACGTCTGACCCACACCTATTTTCCGCTTATATATATGTATGTATATATATGTATATTGATGGAGTTTGGGGACGAGATGGTATTTGAAAGACTTATTTGTATATATTGTATATGATGTAAATAAGTGTTGTGACATGGATTTGACTATGTGTATGGATTGGGTTGTATTCGTATTTTTCAGACATATGTATTTGACATTATAGACATGTTATAGTCATGTGACTATAGTTATTATTAATGTATTATACTTTATTTCCTTCCACTATGAGATTATGAAATTAGATAGTTAGAACTATATATGTCTGTTACGGTTATATACACTTTATCTTACCCCAACGGCTCGTCCTTTCGGTTCTCGAGTTGTTAATGTCAGTTCAGACGTCGGAACCAGGATTTAGAAGGGCGGGCTGTTACATTTGGTATCCTAGCAAAGGTTAGAAACTACGATATGAATGAGGAACGTGTTGAGAGTGCGTATTTATATTTTTTTATTATGTACATAATATTGGAATAAGTACATATGCACATACACTTTTTACTTTTCTAGTTTTGTTTTAATCTATTGGGGAGTTGCTACTGAATCCGGATAGATGAAATGAATAATTCAATTAAAATAGTATTGGAGACTAGTACAACCAACATTTTTGGGGTAGAGACCAAGGTAGGGACTAGCACCTGAGTTGATGTACTGGATATTCCTGGAGTTAATATTCCAGCATGGTTCAAAAGCTATATACAAATGATGAGCCAAGCTAGTACCAATCCCACTTAACTTGTAGTCACCACTACCACTACCAACCAAGTTGTGACTCCTGCTCCAACATCACCAACTATTGACTTTGCAGAGCTGTGTAGGGATTTCTTTGGTCCTGGTGGGAAAACTTTTGTTAGGACAGAACCATACTCAATGAATCAGGCGTGGTTGAATAATTGTGAAAAGATTTTTAACCTGTTAGGACTTGGAGATGTTACCAAGAGATGGTTCGCTGCTTGACATTTGCAAGGTGAGGCATCATGTTGGCAAGAGGCGGTGATAGCTAAACTAGATGAGAATAGTATTCTTGAAGGAGGTTTGAGATGAAGTTACTTTCTTGTGCTAAGACAGATCTTTTATTGGAGAAGTTTATTCATCTTAAGTAGGGAGAGATGACAGTTAGGGAGTATGTAAGTTGGTTCAACGAGTTGGCCAGATTCAATTCTAAGTTACGTAATACTTAGGAGGAGACGACATTGAAATTTACCGAAGGTTTGAGTTCAACCCCAAGAGAACTTGCATTGAATAAGTTATCGCAATTAGCAACATTTGAGGGATTTATGGTGGTAGCACTGTTGATTTCTTTCAACATAACTTTGGTTAAGGAAGTAGAGGGTTAGCGGTAGGGTAAACGTAAAGGAAATGGACCACAAGGAGGGCAAGGTAAAAGGCAGGTGACTACTTGTAATCGATGTTATTAGGTCGGGCATATGGCCAAGAATTGTAGGACAAATCTTTTGAAGGGTAAGTTTTATAATTGCAACGAAGTGGGGCATATAGCGAAGAACTGTAAGGCGCCTCCAGCTCAAAAGAAAGCAAAGTATTATAATTGTGATCAGTTAGGACATATGAAGATGGATTTTCTAGCTTTGAAAAGTGAAGGTCAAAGAATGAAGGTGAAACGACCCCGACTCGACCTTCGAAAATCGGCACCAAATACGACACTCATATTCAAATGCCGCAGATCCAAACGTCGAATCTGGTTCGCCGGAGCTTATAACAGATTAAGTATAACAACACAGCGGAAGAAAAGCAAAGAATATCAATATATATACAACATTGATACAATATCCAGATACAATGATGATACAATAGAATGATACGATACGTATCAATACTATCAGACATACAAGACACAGCGGAAAGAATATCTTCAATAGAATGAATAGTCTTCAGAAGAGACCCCAATGCTTGCACTTTCCATCTCCAAAGCGCCAATCCATAAGTAGCTCGAACTTCAGATCAAGTTGCACCAAGCTAAGCAAGGTCAGTCGTCCTAACCAAATACTTCAATATCCAAAGTATTCAAAGAATACCAAAGAGAAAGCCGAAAGCTACTGAATCGATATCTATATCTATTATCTGAAAAATCCAACTCTAGACTGCCCGTGTGGAAAATTGTGGGCACCCAGAGTTTAGGAAAGGAAAAATAAACTCCGAGTCAGTCATGGAACTGGTATGAGCAAACAAAAACATTTTATCTTTTAAGAAACAACAAAAGAATTTAAATTGAAATCTGTAATGCTTTTTGGACAATGAAACTACCATAAGGCCCCCCGGCACACACACAATGCAATCGCACACTTGGGGGAGATTTCTCCTTATGATAGTCAAAAATGCTTGATACGCGAAAACCAATTGATATTATTATTAGTGCATAGTGGAAAACATTTTGAAAGTATAATATTAATCTTAGCCAGCATATGTACCATTATAGTATGTCTACTATAGCTGCTATATTAGATGGCAGGTTATACAACTAAAACCATACAAGACGCATATTGGATGAATGGATTTCCAACAATAGTCAGGCTAAGGAACTTCCTATTGCCACATAGGAACGCCTCTGGAGGGACGCCCCGAGAACCTAACCGGATCTCTGCCAACACAAGGCCGGGTTACCTCTGCAAAAATAGGTAACTACCGACACGAGTATGTCATCCCCGGTTGTAAACGACCTTTATCCATGGCCCCAACAATAGAAATCACAAAGTAATATATATATATATATTTGTGTGTGTGTGTGTGTGTGTGTGTGTGTGATATCCACATAAGTTAAGTATCTGGGCTCCATACCATGATACCACTTCTATCCAGAAGGAAATGCACATACCCTAAGGGGCGCTACCCCCTATAACCTTGCTGCATCTTTCCTGTTTCGACCATTCCGGGGTGTGAGGATCGACAAAGTCTCGTCCACAAAGCTACGCTTTTCACAAAAGCCATGCTTCGATCAAAAAATGATCAGCAGTACTTCGTATGCCACATTACCAAATTAGGAATGTTTCACTAGTAACCATCAACTACATAACCTTTGAGCTCATACATCTCAGAGAAGGGTGTTAAGCTAAGAGAATAAATCTCTGCCACCAAACAGAAATGTATTTGATAGAAACCGGTTTTACATCTCAAAGTGTAATGTCAAACACACATCCATACAAGTCCGTTCCGAGATCTAACGGAACCGAAGGCACTTTCGAAGAAGTCCTTGCAAATCCGAATAATTCCTAATAACGTCTGGACTCCCATCACAAAGGTGCTCAAATATCTATACCGGAGATCAGCTGATGCAGAGAAATTCGACTAGAAATCCTTCCATTTTCAAAAATATCCGGTCTTCAAATGCTATCCATAACGTCGTATCACTATTCGGAATCGGTTATACGGCATAAAGGTCCTCTTGCAGCTAAACCGAATAATGAGCGCAATATTTAAAAACATATGGATATGGGATCTCAGTTAAATCACATCTTAAAGCCCAAAACCTTTCATGCAACTGGTTTAAACAAATTTGCGTTTCCAATATTTTAAACAAAAAGATTTATTTCAAAAACCTTCAATGGTTTAAACAATTCCCACACTTAAATCTTTTATACAAAAGATTCACCTTTAAAAACCCCTTTCAATTTAAAACAAAGTTCAACAAGTTTTCACCAAGATTCAATTATAGCTTTCAAAACCATTCTATTTCAAACTTGAAATCTTTTCAACATAATTCGAAAATCCTTTCTTTATATGAAACCTATTATTATTGAAAACAAATAGTTTTCGTTTCGGAAAATCCGATTACATTTATACAAGCTAAAGCCCTTCAAATATAAAAACTTGGGTTAAATTCAAATTACCAAACCAATAGGATTCAATTTCAAATCTTGAATTTAAATTCAAATCAAACTGTTTAAATTTCAAAACTTAATCCATTTATTCAAAATAACTTTTATCTTTGAAAACTCCCTTTTAAAAGCTTTTCACTTTTAACCCAATTCCATTTCCAAAACCGTTTGGATTCAAAATCCAACTTTTAAAACCATTTCAAAAATCTATGACCTAACCGATTTCCTCGTGAAATCCATATTTGTGTGTGTATAGTGTGGTCCAGGGGTTTTACGCACAATATTGCAATATCATCAATCATCACAGATTCAATCATATCTATCTCGATAAGTGGTATAATCTATAATGCTTATCCTTATGTACAGATTCATAGATAAAGTAAATTTATCAATCACAAAGATTCACCATTACGATTCGATGTCGGTTTCGAATAACTAAACTGGAATCCGACTCCCTGTCACATCGAAATTCAAATGTTGTTTTACAGCCAAGGGGTTTTCATATTTACACAGAAACAATCACAAATATCATAATTCAGCAAAAAGCAATTCATATCTCAAAGTATCACAATCACAACGGGGGTATTAATCAGCTCAAGGCACTTCAATAAAAATCAATCATCTAACAATGAGATGAATCAACGGTGTGATTATAATTGATTAATCACATAATTATTTTCATTAATTATCTTTAAATCAAAGATTAATTATCCTTAATTATAAATGATTATCCCTAATCATTTAATTAATTAACCTTTGATTAATTATCTTCAAATTGATTACTTTAATTAATTATTCCCTAATTAATCATTTAATTAATTATTTTTAATCATTAATTAATTACTTTTAATTAAGTAATTATCTTTAATTAATTATTCATTAATTACTTGATTTATTAACTTAAATTATTAATTAATTTATCTTAATTACTTTCATTAAGTAGTTAACTACAAGTAATTAATTTCCTTTAACAATAAATTAATTTAAACTTTAAAAGTTAATTAACCATTAAAACATTCATTTAAAATAAACCTTTGATCTTCATATAACCTCTTAATTTCATTTCTAATTTTATTTAAAATAAACCTTTTTAAAACAAAGGTTATATAAAATAAAACTTTAACTTAATTACTTCGAAAATATTTTTAATTGTTCCAAAGCTCAAATCAATATTTATTTTCAAAAGGTAAGTTTAAACTTAAAAATTTGCAACATTCAAACCTTTGATTCAAATCTGTCATCATTTGGAACACGAGCCAAACTTGTTTTTACTCGAGCCATTTCACATTCTCCCCGAGTCACACTAATATTTACTTCGAGCAAAAACCAGATAAACATCGAGCTGTAATCCAAGCAACGCCCGTTTCTTCTTCTTCTCTTTTCTTTTTAAATCATAATTGCTTTTAAAATTCAAAACTGTTTAAAATCATTCGCGTCCCTCCTTTACTTCGAGCCAATCCCTTCACGATTCGAGACAAACCTGAGAAAACTTATCTTCTTCCCCTCACCCAAAACCACAGTGAACATCAATGTACATATGCACGTGTGCACCTCCACCGATGATCAACGTCACTCCAGTCATCGACACCGGCTTCTACACTTCACCGATGATTCACTCAACCAATCACGGTCACATCTACCACTCAATTCGGTCGAGAAACGAATCTCACCCAAAAAATTCAAATTCTGGAACAAAACCCAATCGACAAACTACCTCGCCACCGACGAACCAAAATTCATTTTTTTCTGAATTATCTTAAATTAACTATTTAATTACCATTTAGATCTCATTTAAATTAAATGCTTGAAAGTTATTATTGACATACGAAATTTCTTGAGACTTTTAATTAATTTAAAACTAAAAAATAAAAAAAAACATTTACTTTTCTTAACCATCAACTCAGGTATTTATCGAATTAATTCACCTAATATATATAATTAATTTCAAACCAAACGACTTATATCAAAAATACCTTTGACCTTAAAATTGAGTTTGAAACTAGTTTGCGAAAAACTTGATAACGCAAGCTTTAAAAATTTTGAACAGGATTTACTTTCATTGTTTACAAACTTGATAGATTTACAAAAGGAAAACCCGAGTCCAAAAATCCTTCTTGTTTTCTTTTCTTTCTTTTTTTCCTCTACTTATCTATACTTCCTTTAATTTATTTTCTTTAATTAAAATTTCCTGGCCTAGATTCTTGGCCCAACTTCTTTTCCGTTCATTTATTCTTATCTTTTATTTATTTTTACAAAAAAAACAACACGGCGGCTCAGACGCCCACAAACCTAATACCTGATCCCTAATTCCTCCTCTTCCTTCAGAACTTCGCTCAAATTAACAAATGTACACATCGATATGCACACAAATGTGCACATCGCACTCCGACCATCCACCATGATGCCGATCATCTCCCTACATCTCCCACGATCTCCCTTATCACTCTAACCACCTGGAACCCATCGAGACTCCATCGTTCGAGTTTCGAATGATCTCTCCAGATCTGGACCACGCTAGTACACCCAGAACACTTCACTCTGTTATGCCGTACCACCGATCACTCCCAGGCTACGCCAAAAAAATCATCGCAACCTTACCCATCTTTTCCCCTTAATGCGCACTCCTCAAAAACTCCTTCATTCCCGCCATTGCTCACGATCGACCTCATCAGCAACACACCCCTAAACCCTACAACTGCCTCGCCTGGCCACCACCAATCGAAGAAAAATCCCACACTAATTTTTTTCCAATCCCCAGATACCTAGTTACCTCCAACAACGAGCACGACTCATCCCCATTTCCCGATAGCCGAAATTCAAGAAAAGTCTCGTTTCTGATCAACTCACCAATTCTCCATAAATACAAACTTAAAAATCCTAATATTCCCACTAAAAATCGTTATTTTAAAGCACGATTCAGATTATATATGAGAAGCTTGGATTTAAAATAGTCGAATTTCCTAATATATGTTTGTCTTTACTGTACAACTAATATTCTCAGAGAATACTTCATAATTTCATTTGAAATTATTTTTAGAAGGTATCATACTCATACAAACAAGTTCTTTTTTTCATAAAAAAATTATATCTTATAATTGCTTTAATGAATATCATTTGAAATTTTGAGTGATTATTGGTTCTATTAAAACAAAAATCAAAGACCAGACTTATATTCGCAGTTGTGCAAATATCCATACACAGCAACTTCGAACTTATC
Organism: Allium cepa; assembly: GCA_030765085.1. Taxonomy (NCBI): domain Eukaryota; kingdom Viridiplantae; phylum Streptophyta; class Magnoliopsida; order Asparagales; family Amaryllidaceae; genus Allium; species Allium cepa. Next base: position 1,046,532,565 of record CM060929.1, read on the forward strand.
TGCCAAGCAAACTACCATTTCATCATGCAAGACATTTTCATGTCAATACTACCATAAATCATTACATGTACAATGATATAACAAAGTTTGGGTTGAGAAAATGATGTTTACTCACATTGGTAAATGAAGAACAGAGACAGGCTTTTTCAAAACTGGAACTTGTATTTACATTTTAAATATGCATCTTTGATTTGTTTGAGTTGATCTGTGTAACTTAATTTAGTTGCATGCTAGCACTGTTGATCTGTATTTGATTTGCATTGCCATTTAAGTTTGAACTTGATCTTGGCTTTGCAAGTTTGAATCAGGTTGAGTTTGTTGAATTTAGATCTGAAGCTTGAATTTAATTTGCTGAGTTGTTGAATTTGCTTGTAACTGGGTTTCAATACTGAGATGCTTCAGTTTTTTTTTTGTTCTTTAGTTTTGTTTTCCTGGTTTTTGATTCTTCTTTTGGTTTCTTTTCTGATTTTACTTTACAGGTTTGTGTTTTGTAAACTTTTAATAAAAATAAGAAAGATGCATAAGTATATACTCTTGTTTCAATTCATATATTTTTTTCTAGTTAAATAAACTGCCACTTGTATAATTCATTTTTTACACTTGTTATCTCATAAGCTACAAAGCTTACACATATAAGTTTATATTTTACTTATTTAACATTTTTCCAATACCCATCAATTTTTGTTTAAGTCCTTTACACAAATTAATTTAAAATTTATAGTTTAAACCCCTTAATTTTATAAATTATTTAATCTTTATATTTACAAATGTTTATGTAATACATTTTATATTTAAACTTAATTTAGTTTAGTACATAAATATATTCATATTTATTATCCATTCATGCATTTATATATTATTTTTATTTGCACAACTTTTTTTAAAGAAAAGAATGATTTAAAAAATCTTGATTATATACTAACAATAATCATATTTATTTATATGAAAGAATTTATCTTAAAAATACCCATTCGAAAATGATTACATTAATTCTTAAATTACAGTTTTCAAATATCAATATATTTAAAAATTTAGAAACCAAACTTTTTATTAATTTAAAGCTTTTAATTCTATTTTATCTTCAACCTATATTTTTTTAAATCCAAATCAAATTCTATTTATAATCCAAAATTCTTTATTTATCCTAGAAATTTTCTAATTAAATTCACAATTTAATTCACAATTTAATTTCAAAAATTAAATTAATTATCAAATTATCTTAACTAAAGTTTCAGGGATGTTACAGAAGGCATATGCTGCGGATGCCACTCCAACCTCTAGTAAAGCACCACCGTCAGATTAGAAGAAGAAGAAACAGACTCTGATGAAAGGTGTGTTGATTTTATCTGATACTCCTATTCATACTTTATTTGATGCTGGTACATCTCGTTCATTCATATCAAGTACATTAGTCAATAGTGTAGCCCTTAAACCTAATATTGTGCATGAATCCATTTCGGTGGGGTTTGTGGAAATTGTACCAGCCCACGGTAGAAGAAATGGGTGGATTTCAACTTTTTTTACCCTATTGGATTTTTATTATGCTTATGAAGTCTAATTTATTTGGAACATCTCTAAATTTAATTTAAATATAATCTTATATTTTATTTAAATTTATAAATTGTTGTTTGAATTTATGTGATTATTCTCATTTTATATATAAGCATACATATGTATCATATGCATATGCACATTTGTATGCATGTGTTATATGATATTTCGTGCAAGGTATAACATTTCCATGTATAGATGCTTGGATTTACATCTCAATAGACATATTAACTATATTCTATATGTATTGTATGTTGTCCAAATATGTCTATGTACTTATATTTAGTATATATATATAAGTACTTACATATGTATATATATTATAAATGTTGTTACAGATATATGTTGTATATAATATATTATAGATATCAAATATATATATATGTACATATAAAATTATAATTTTAAAGAAATAATTATAAATATATAAACATACGAATCAAAGTAAAATAATTATATGTATATATATAAATATGTATGCAGATATGTGTATACATAAATATGCATGTATATATAAATTTAAATATAATAATTAAATGTAAATTTGTATTATACTAAATTATATATATAAATAAATAAATATTTATAGATATAAAATTTTTTTTTTTTTTATTTTAACATTCTAGATCGAAATTCACTATAGATCCAAATTTCTTATAATCGTGTTACATTAATATATATATTTATTACGAATTAATTAGCCAAACTGCCGTAAATAGATAATATAAAGTAATTATATAAAAATGTCAAAATTTAAATTCTTCAAAAATCAAGAATAGTATTTTAAGGGTTGCAAAATTTTTCCAGATTTTTTCAAGTGAAAATTGTATTTTTATTAATTAAACACTATTCTACCGATTTTAAAAAACATAAAAAAGTTTGAAAGATCTAAATTTTTGACCGAGAGCTTCTAGGATGATAAGCTAATTTTAAAAAATTTAAAATTTAATTTTTTAATAAGATTAATTTTATATGAGTTTATTAATTCTTATAGTGATTAAATAATAATAAAAATATCTAATAATTTTAGAATTTTTTTCCGATTACTAAAATTCATAATCAATATAAACGTATGGAAAATTATTAAACCAAATTTTATAAAAGGTTGATTTATAAATAATTTGATATAAATTATATAAATAATTAATTTATATATTAATATATATGTATGTATGTGTGTACGTATTAATTAATATAATACAAAAATAAAATATAGCAATTCTGGCATAGAACTTTAGATCATTATATATATATATATATATATATATATATATATATGTGTGTGTGTGTGTGTGTGTGTATATATGTATATATAACTTATCCACATAAACAATAATTATTGTGAAAACATCATTACCTATTGGAATCTCACATAACTAACAATGTAGTAATAATACGTACATACATACATACATACATACATACATACATATAAGTAGTAAGTAATTACACAATGACCATAGATCTTATATGAGACTAAACATTTACCTATAACTAAAGCCATCAAGTCCACTTGAATGATGAGTCCTCTTCCTTTGGAAACATCATCCAATCGTCAGATCGGTAGTCCTTGAATCGCAAACCCTTTGTTATCAAATAGCAATTGATTTGGATTTGAGTTTTTAACATAGTATATGCATGTATACATCAGCCATGAGAAGAAAGAAGGAGGCGGCTAAAAACAAAAACTCATTTCGATTAGGGTTGGAGATGCTTTTATAATGGTTGAGAGAGAAAAGATGATCATATCTTGCCTTTTCTTACCCAATCTCCACCATCCATCTTAACCTTGATTGCCCTATTTTTGGCTGCCCCTATCACATAATTGTCCCTATCATATAATTGCAACATAAGACTCCCTTTTAAATCTATGAGTTAATACCCCATTTAAGCCTAGGAAATATGATAATTAAATCCAATTCAATTTCATTATCGATATCTCATATAGGTCGATATATTTATAACTATTATAAATATATTTGCAACAATATTTATTTTTCAAATCATATTCAACTTTTATAATTAAAATTTTATAAATATTAATTAATATAATTAATTTATAACAATTATAAACTAATTAAATTGTTTAGTTTAAAGAGAACCCATCATTTTTGTTGTGTAACGTTTGGATGCAAATTCGGTCGGCAATTAACATCGACCTATTTGAACATTAACATTCCCATGCCACATAGCATATGGTGTGACATTATGGCCAAATTTATCGCTTATTTTGTTTCGGTAAAATCCATTTCACTTTATTAGGCATTACCCGGTTGTGACATTTATTTACACAATTCTCTTCATCAAAACTATATCACTTTTGGACATATGGAATATGGTAATGGTTAAAATTCCAATATCATCCATATTCAACTCTATAGTCCAAACATGAAGTTCTTGGTTTAATAATAACAATTATTATTAACTAAATAATATAGCCGGAGACTTTGACATTGATTTAGCTTGAGTTGACCGTGATACTGACTCCATATTACTGAGGAGACAAATCCTCTCTTGAATAGTGCCTCACTTCTAATTCTTCCACTCGACCCAACTATAGTCACTTGATAGAGCATCATGCAATGATTTGACTATAACCAAAGCAGAACTTTCATATTGAAGATTCATAGTATTCTCAAGTCGAGGGAACTATGTAAATCAATCACATCGATATTTTTTATTTGACCTTAGTTATATTAACCAGCAGAAAACTATTGAGTGAGTCGTTCTATAGTTATCCAATAGCTATCAGTATATAACCCCGTTGGTGCCCCAAATAGCCATGAGTAATACACTATCCAATACTTCGAGAGTGTTACATACTTTACACTGAATGGATACATCGATATCTAGTCTCGATGCATCTCTACTAGGAACATTTAAAATGGTATATTTATTTTCTTTGTGATAAATTACTCAACGGTTACAACACTTTGTAATTACTATCACAAAATATACCACTTATGGAATTTCTACTAAATATACTGTTAATTAAATTAATTAATATAACATATTATATCCATAATATAATAGAAAAAATACCCTTTATTTCGAACAAGATTGATTACCAAGTTAGATAAATGTAACAAATTACATAATTGCTCCTAGAGCATATCCCTTACTCAATCAATCTCCCACTTGCACTTAGGGTCAATTATGAAATCTTATTCCAAATTATCTATTCGATTTTCTTAAAGCCAATTGGGACAGTCCCTTAGTGAATGGATATACTATTTATATTTTATTCATCTACTCTGTCGATTAACTCTTTCTAACGCTGATAAACCACCTTTATCATGTGGAACAATTCGGAGTATGTCTCTCCACTTCCAGTTAGCTCTTAATTCTATTATGAACTATATAGTTACATTGTTATCATATAACAATGTTGTGGGATTCTCAACATTTGGAATCGCTCTCGGCTAGGTTATAAATTTGTGCATTTACTACATATATACACACTGTTTTTATTATGGTGCTATTCGAGTCAATGAATCGGCCACAATCTCTTCTATTTGGAACATTTCCAACTTAAAGATTCTTATCTTGAAATTATTATTGACATATTATACTCAATATCACTTATGAGTTTTGAATCTAAACACCCCTTTATAAGGAGTTTGTTATTTCGGTAGACATTTAGTATTTCGCAAATACACGAGAACACTCCAAACAACCATTGGTGATACAAATTTGGATTTGATATTTTCTTTATCTATCAAATACATAAAAAAATTATGATATCGTAGACAACATAACATGTATGATAATTCCTATTGCCAATGCATAAGAAGCTCATCTCACATATTCCATATTAAACAATTTAATTAGGCGTCTTTGCATACTGATTCGGGACATTCCCAATATCTTTTTTGCTCACTATCAAATGCATCATTTACATCCAAAGTTGAGTATTAAAATGAATAATGTTGATTTTAACACAAATACATTTTTAAAAATCAACAATGTGTTGTTTACTTATTGTTTACAAATATCAATGTACCCTTTTAACGTTCTTCCTTATGAACATACGCTTCCTCTGCACTTTGATTGAAAATCAAACTATTTGATATTTCTATCAAAATAATTCTTCAACTATGATGCTTATAAAATGAAATTTCTGTATCATTTCTTTGATCATATTCGAAAAATCACAACCTCTATATCACTCTCACTAATTTAGAGACATCTTGGTTGTTATGTGCAAATAGTCTACTCTAAATCATTATTTAGAATTTTTTATTTCAACACATACATTCTGTTAACTCGCCTTTCATCAAGGCAGTATACAGGCAGTTTCAACCCAACGGACTTCTCAATTATTAAGGCCGATGAGTGTAGTGTGACAATTATATGACCCGGAAGTCAAGAATAGGTAATAGCACGAAGCCAGAGTTGGATGGAGTTGGTAGATAACCGATGCATGGTGCTTGAAATATGGATGTTAGCTTGGATCCCAAGGGATCGACATAGCATAGCAGGATCGCATGCGTTCGTAGAATAGGAGGTATCAGTATACCTCCATGGCATTGAAGGGATCGGCGTAGTTTCATTTAGTAGGAGGAATCGGCATAATTACATGGCATAGGAGGGATCGACATACCATTATGGCATAGAAGGGATCAGTGTAGTCTCATGAAGTAGGAAGGATCGGCATAGCATTGGGACATAGCATGGATCGACAAAGACGAGGTGAAGTGTGGATCAGCATGACTGGTTGCACGAGGGATCGACAAAGACGAGGTGAAGTGCAGATCGGCACGGTTGGTTCTAGAGGGATTAGTATACTTTGTTAGCTTGGCAAGATGAAGGGGTTGGCATGGCTGGATGCATTGGATCGGCGCACTTTATTGATAGGAGTCGATGCTTATTAATGCAACAAGTACATTCTTACATTCAAAAATCAATAACTCGAGCTCCCTTATTCCAAACGATGTGTAACTTGGGGGTTAAGCATATTTCATCATGAAGAATCCACCATAGGAGTTGTTTCCCACTAATCAACTAAGAAAGGGATCGATATCGATCCCTCCTCATGAAAATTTAGACCCAGCGACCCCTATGGTGGGCCCATATGGATAAGAAGGCCCTATAGCCGAAGTTTCACCTATAAATACAGCGGGCATGGATTTAGAAAAAAAGGATCTTCATTTTTCTTCTCTTCATCTTCTACCTAGGGCTAAAATCTACCATTTTTATTCTTGAATTCCATTAATTTTAACTTTAATCAACAATATAAGCTAATAAAATAAAAATCTTTAGAGTGGCCATATGCCAGAGTTAGCCAAACCACTATAAACCAGTGTCTCTATTTACTTTCTTTATGATTGTTTTAATTTTCTTCTTCATTTATTTCTTTTCATATTTCTGCGACTGGATTGGATTTTGGTGCTTTCACATAATTGGGTGTTGGTGGCCAATTTCGACGGCAACATATACCAAACACTAAATCTTATCAAGCGATAATTTTATGAGTAAATCTGAAGTAACCTGAGTACATTGAATAACGAATCTGTTGTGCTAATTTCAACAATTGAAATTTACAAGGTTATTCTTATCAGCATTGCTCATTAAATTTAAACCGCACTGTCTCTTCAAGACATAATCGAGGTTGATGGATCACATCCCTATGGATATGACTATGGATTTGCGCAACATACCATATACAGTGTCAATATTCCTAATAGCTTAATTGACAACTGAGGATTATCTATTCACGACATTGATAAGAAACCCATAGTTTCTCTTCAGTGTGCGAGAATACTTATTAGACACTCTAATGCGATGAGTTCATTTAGATTAGGTTAAATTCATTTCATCCCGTGTAATCAGCTCGATCTTTGGATCATATCCACATCCATTTTACTACCACTAATTTCTCTAAAAAATTCCTTCACTACGAAGTTGGTATTTTTTGGAACAACAATTGTTTCTCAATGTAATGGAACATGTATTCATAAATAATGAATTGCCTTTTATTTAAAAATGATTTAGTTTATAAAACCTATGTTCAAAACATAAATATGTCATCTAATGACATTTTTTTCCAAACTTCTTTTGAGGAGATTCATACAAAATCCCTCATGAACAATCATTATGTGCGGACTTTCGACTCGCAAAACCGACCGATTCCTTGGCCTAGGATATGTTGTGGTTTTTTATAGACTCTTATATTGTATTATTTTCTAAGATTTTATTAAGATGAAATAATACTACCTTGTGTACTAGTCTCAAGTACATGACTTTACAGGAAGAAATAAACTCAACTTCACTCACAATTTATCGTACTTTGTCCAATAAAGTTCGATCCCTCCTTATCGATACATCATTATGTATCACATGGAGGAATTACTTTTGAGATTGAATCTTTATTCATCGTTAAGTATGTTCGGAACCTTTTTTAATATACTCACTTATTTGATCAAGTCGAATCATTCCTATTGCATGTTACATTATTTACCTTCGTTGTATATTCTACGAGTTTACACAGCTACATATGTGTCAAATGCACATGATCATGTCGGTGATAACTCATCAGTGAATACGAGAAATACACGGAGCCGCTTTGATATTAGTAGACCTACAATTGCATATATCTATCTGTATCAATCCAAAGAGTTCATCAACCCTTATGATGCTTACCCATTATTGTTTGAGATATAATTAACAATATCATATAATTCATAATCATATAACAAACTTATTGCTTAAAACCACGGCTTAGTCTATAATTCCAAAATAATTTTTAATAATATTAGATACTTCTTTACTTTCCATTACATCACTTTTGTTGTGAAAACAAATGCCACATTATAGTTTATTTCATAACGAATATTCATAATATTCACATTAAATTATAACTATTCTATTTTTCAGTCAACACAAAAAAATAGTCATTACTTCGTAAATAATGTTTAGTATGCTTTACGAAAATGATTTTCGTGATTTGATGCAACCAATAAGTGCTACATGGTATGCTCCCACTGTTTTCTCCATTACTATAATAGCGTACAAAACACGAATGTCCATCATTGATTTGATATAGGTTATTTATTTCATATACTGCAACTAATTTACAACAGAGAGTTCTTTGATCAATTATCTTAAAGATAGAGAAATAATTCTTATAGAACATAAATTTCTATATGTAAATACATTTTGAAATAGAAATCATATTTCTTATTCCACTATTAAGTACCAATTATTTTTACAATTCTCATTTCCGATGTATCTTTATGAAGCAGAAGTAACTATTCATTCTCTTCATCCCAAGTGTACCTTAGACCACATCTACTCTTGTACATTTGATTGCCATTCTAAATGGTCAAACCATTAAAAAGAATAACCTTACTACTAACAAAGTCTTTACAAAAGCCCACTATTTATCCTTAACATTTAAGGATATACAATATGTTGCACTTTATTTAAATTGATCAAACTGACATTTTAGCAATTGAGTTCTTAGATTTATATTATAATTTTGGTATTGTTTTACATTTATCACAATGCGATCCTTTTGTAATTAGTCAAATTGAATACTGGATCTCATAATACTATTTGTTGGCTTATTTTGAATGAACTAGATTCATCGAAGTCTTGTACATCAAGAATTATGATTGTTCCTCATATAACATTTATATGCGATAGCATATGGATCAAATATCCATGGTTTTATATTACTTTTAGAGTACGAAACACATAGAATACAATACATTGTCTAGACCAAATAGACATGTAAGCGACGAAATTATGAACGTATTAAGTAATTGTAAAATTAGGCACTTACAGAGGTATGGAAGCATTCAAATGCAATAGTCATTCATTATTAAGTATATTTTATATTTCTATTTGTTAATTTCATTTCAATTTAAACGGTAAACATTTTATCAATCATTTTAAATGCATAAGTTTATCAATGTAGATTATTATTAACATTATAGCATGTGTTCTTACAATATTAGAAATGATAAATTTTATCATTTCATTTTTGTAATAAGGCCCCCACTATTCTTTTATGTTTCACCAAAACCTAAGCATAACATAGAAGTCTTTCGACTTCACTAGCAGTTGTTTGGACTAGTCCGTCTTGGAATTCCGACTTTAAGTTTGGTCCACAAATCATAGCTCCATGGACGATAGATAACTCCTTATCAGTTATATCACATACAAATCCTAACCCATGGTTCCTTATCCTAATCTCTTTCGACCTTGAGTTTGCTCAATAAATCGCAAGTGATTATTCAGTCATACCTAATATATATCGGCGTCTAAGTACAGTATTATGTACCTCCAGTTTGCTCAACATATCTTGAGTCGTATATTCTATATACTAATAATACTACTACATATAGCATCCCTAGCTTGAGTTTGCTCAACCACTAAGGAGTATGCATGTAAATTATTAACATATATATGGTAGATGACAACATTATATTAAAGATTCATAATCTTTAGCATATTATATTGAGCGATATCGACTCATGGAATAATGTATTTTTTATGAAATAATCTCATGATTCATGCTTTGAACACATCGAAAATCACAATATACGTACATTTACATATGTATTTATTCCTTGAGTCTAGTTAGGTTTTCTTTACTGTTCCATCTTCAATTTGTACATTCATATTTTATAAGTTTCATTATTATAAAGCTCTTATATTTTATATTACCTATATAATAGTTTTATCTATAGCATAATATTAATTAAATATTTATTTGATTAATTATAATTAATTTCACAATAACATAACACTTATATTCATTATTTGTTATATACTATAACTTTCTAAAACGACTGGCAATACTCAAAACATTTAATCTTATGTATAAGATTATATTGTTACTAATAACTATAATGGTACAAAAATATAAATGAAATATAGATGGTTATTCTGAAAAACAAATTTATAATCTTGCTCACCGTATGCTTATGTATAGCACTATTTGTAAAAGTAAAAGGTAATTCTGACATTACTATTACAAAAATGATGGTTATTGGTTTTACTGACCAACTTAAAGGTTGGTGGGATAATTATATCTCTCCAGCAAATAAAAATGAAATTTACAACAGAGTAAAATAAGAGAAAGGACAGATAGTTCAAAATTTTATGTATACTTTAATAGTTTCCATTTTAGAACATTTTACTGGCAGAATATCTGATAACAGTGAAAACACTCATACCCTTTTATAGAATTCAAGATGAAAATCATTAACTGATTTTAGATGATACAAACACACTTTTATGAATAGAGTCATGGATCACCCAGAAAGTAATAATTTCAACGGAAATAAAAATTTATAGATATCTTCCCTCTTTATTTGCAGAAAGAGTAAGAAAATCCTTACAAAAAGATAAAATAATTTTTCCATGTGAAAATTATACTTGTGATAAGCTCATAGAACATGTACCCAAAATGGGTTATCATTATGCAATGAGATAAAATTAAATCAACAAAATTAAACTTCAAAATTTGACAGAGAGAAATCAATTAGGATCATTCTACAGTCAATTTGGAATGGATATTCCGACTACTAAAACCTCCCCTAGATAAAAAAAAATGGCAAAGTTTTTGAGTCCTTTTATAAAAGAAAAAAGAAACACTATTCTAAGAAAAAATTAGAACAAAAAGCCCAAAGAAAAGAAGAAAGATTAAATAAAAAGAAAATTAAGATTATTTGTTGTTACAAATGTGGAAAAGTTGAACATTATTCCAATAAATGTAAACTAAAGAAGAAAACTAACAATTTGTAAGCTAATAATGAATTAAAAGATACTCAAGAAACAAGCCAAAATAATATTTTTCAAAACACTAATATAGGTATATCTCAAGATCCATATTCTATGAATGATATTTCTAAACTCCTAAAAGAAAGACAAAAGGTGGATTATCATACTACTATACAGGATCTTAACGAAGAAATTCAAAACCTTTAAAAAGGTAATTCAAGTAAATAAAAATAGGAACAAAAGTTTAGATGAAAGAGTATATTTATCAGAATCATCAAAAAAGATTACTTCTATTGATAAAACAATCTTGCTGATCAAGAAGAATTTTTATCTATGCTGGATATTGTTGTTTCACCAATTTTCTTTTTTATAACAACACTTCTAATGGATAATTATTATCAAAAGAAACTAACTACACTTGTTGATGGTGGTGCATATATGAATGTAACACAAGAAGGATTAATGTCTACTAGATGTTTTTGTAAAACTAATTCACTAAGTCATGCAGGTGGAGAAAAACTTAACATAAATCTTAAAATCCTATAAGCAACATTTGTATGAATAAAACTTATATTCCTACACGCTTTTTCTAGTTAAAAATATTACAATCCAAGTAATACTTGGAACCCATTCTAAAGATAAGATATATCTTATAACCCTTTTGATAGAAATGGAATTATGGGAACTGATAATAATAAACCAATTTTTTTCAGTTTTAATAAAACCATTTGCAAAAGTTTTACATGAAATTAAAGACCTTGTAATACAAAAGATGTTCCATCTGAATTTTCTAAAACAAGAAGTTCATATACTATAGAAAAAATCCTAAATTATAGGAAAAAAAATCAAAATTATTTTTAATATGTTTTCCGTAGAAATCTATAATGAGCATCCAAATGCTTTTTGGAATAGTAAAAGACACATTGTTAGTTTTCCTTATGAAGATGACTTTGGTGAAAAGAAAATTTCAACTATGGCAAGACCTTGCCAAATGAATTCTGAATATTTAGAATTATGTAAAAAGGAAATTGAATCACTTTTATAAAAGGGGTTAATAAAACTTCACAATCACCATGGTCATGTACTGCATTTTAAATTAATAAACATAGTGAACAAGAAAGAGTTGTTCCTAGATTAGTAATAAACTACAAACCTCTTAATAAAGTCCTAAATTGGATTAGGCATCCAATCCCTAATAAAAATGATTTGTTAGATAGATTATTTGATACTATTATATTTTCTAAATTCGACTTGAAATTTCGATATCGGTAGATTCAAATATCTGAATCTAATTGGTATAAAACCGCTTTTAATGTTTCTATAGAACGTTATGAATGGGGAATTATGCCATTTGGTTTAAAAAATGCACCATAAGAATTCAAAAAATAATAATATGAATAATATTTTTATACCTTATAGTGAATTTATCATAGTTTATATGGATGATATTCTAGTTTTCACAAAAGATATTAAGACTTGCTTTAAGCATTTAGACAATTTTAAGAAAATTGTTATCCAAAATGGTCTAGTAATATCGAAACCAAAGATGTCTTTATTTCAAACAAATTTTAGATTTTTAGGTCATAATATAAAAAAGGGTGTAATATTCCTATAAATAGAACAACATTAAAATTCCTAGACGTAACGATGGATAAAACTCAGTTACAAAGATTTTTAGGAAGTTTAAATTATATATCTTCTTATTATGTACATTTAGCAAATGATGTAGCCATGTTGTATGATAGACTTGAGAAAAATCCCGGTCCATGAACAGAACAACATACATAAGCTGTTAAGAAAATAAAAAAAAAGGTGAAAAACCTCCCTTGTTTCGTGCTTGCTAACTCAAATAGGGAAAAGATTATTGAAATAGACGCCTCAAATATAGGATTTGGACGTATTTTAAAATAGGTATGTCCAAAAACAAAACAAGAATATCTTGTAATATTTTACTCAAGAAAATGGAATAATGGCCAAAAGAATTATGCGACGGTTGCCAAAAAAATCCTTGCATAGCCAAATGCGTACTAAAATTTCAAGATGATTATATAATCACGTATATTATAAAAACTAATTGCAAATCCACTAAATATGTGTTTAATAACGATTTTAAACATGATGTGTCCAAGCAAATGTTTGCCGGATAGCCGGCTCATTTGGCGCCTTTTGATTTTGAAATAGGGAGAAGATAATAATCTACCTGGATTTTTAACTCGTAAATTTTTACAGGATAATGATCTCTAGACGAAGAGGTAACTTCCCAATAGAAGATGAGGTTGAGGCAATATATTGGCCCAGCATGATAATAGACAGCTTATAGCTGAAAGCATTACGTCCTCATTAGGGAATAATATTCCTATAGACAAAAATAACCATTTATATATGAAGTTCATGGAGTTTATGGTTCATGAAGAAAACTAGTCTACAACATATGCTAGTGTTATAGGTAATGAAGATAATGAAGAAAATATAACTTAATACGAAGAAAGTTCAAACAAAGAAGTAATACTTTTAAGAATTCTCTGACCTTAAAAGAGAAGATAATCCGTGGACTCTAATGTAAGATATGTTGATACAACATCATATGCTGTTACTGCATATAAACAAAGAGAATATTGTAAAGCAGTTTAAATGGGTACTGGAACATGCGAAATGTAACGACCCGAAATTTTCGAATCCAAAAATTAACACTAATACGTTCGCTATAGAAGTGCCTAGCAATCAAATGCCGACAATTATAGATTGTGAAGATAAAGAAGAAAAGAGGTAGAAGAAGAAACAGAAAACGACAACATAGAATCTCATAATCGCAGAGGAACAAAATATAATATCAAATAACAACATTTATACAAAGAAAAGCTGTAACTGTCAATTTACAAATAATATATTAGAGTACAATCATTCACAATAAACTGGAGAGTTGCAACAACTTGTCCCAGACTACAAACAATACAATCTCAAATACACATCGGAATATACTCCATATATCCCTGTCGTCCAGCTCGCCTTTTGAGCTCCAGAACGTCCTAACCTGAAAAATCTGTAATACACGGTCTGACCTGAGCATTACATTAAAGTAACACCCGAGTTAGGCTGGAAACCAGCGTGAGTAAACCTATATAACTTGAAATACTAAGTTGTAAACATTCTTTGAAAGCTAGGGTAACTCGTACATTACTATGAATTTTATCTTGTTAGCCAAACATTTATTCCACAAAATATATCTAAGTACCGTTACTTAGTTTGAATGGCCAGTTTCACTTAATTTATTCCATTCCAGCCTATTTGAGTTTATATTCAAATATATAAAGAATTATAGATTACTAATCAAAGTGGTTTCGGATAATGCTGATATTCGACCCCGATCTCATCGAATTCAATGTCATCCTTTAAGCCAAGTTGTTTAAGTTTCAACAATTTAATTTACTTCAGAATGACATGCACGCAGAAATTCGTCACATATATCTTAATTAAATAAATGATTCACATCTATTAACATATCAATCCTGTTATTTCATATCACAGAACATCACAAATTATCAGACTAGAGATATTATTCAATCCAAGCATTCGATACAATTTAATCATCCATAAGCAAGATAACTTGGTCACATCATTTCTAATTAATTTAATTAACACAAATAAATTAATTACTTTTAAATCCTACTTAATTAGAATTAATTAATTACAAACCATTTAATTAATTATTGGAATTTAATAAATTATTGTTTAATTACTTACGTTAATTAATTATCCTATAATTATCTAAGCCTTAATTAGTTTAAGATAAGCCATTTATCTTAATTAATTACTTAATTACATTATTTAATTTTATTCTAACAAACTTAAGGGTTAATTCAAAATAATAGGTATATAATAAAATAACTTAAACTTAACTAATTTAAAATAATTAATTTTATAACCTTAAACCAACCCAAAACTTAAATAAAATATTCATTATTTAAAAGAATTAGTTAAGAAATTTTTTTTTAAAATAAAACATGTTTTACTTTATCTTTCAAAAAGCTTGTTTTAAAAACAAAATTTTCCTTCCTAAAAACACTCAGGTCAGGTTCATTAAATCCCGATACATCACTCAAGCCAATCTTCATCTTTCCCGACCCCTCTCTTCTTTTTTTCTTTTCTATTTAAACTTTGTTTTGATTAAAATTTAAAACGGATGCACAGTCAAAACACATGCGTACACACTCGAAAGCAAACCCGAGCCAAATCACATTTTCCACGAGTTGCACCCAAGACCATCTTCTTCTCCTTCTATTCCTACAGCTTCGCCTAAACATAGATACACTACTGATATACATGCATAAGCATGGACGAGCGCCGCTGCTTCGGTCATCGCCGCCACCTCCAACATGTCGATGACAACCTCGCCTAAGATTTCGACCACCCAGAACCCCGTATCGATCATGAAATCAAAAACGAGCACAAACGAACCCACTGCAAAAACAACAGATCATCCAAGAAACTCCTCGACCCGCCGCCTACGACCACCAGGAACCTCGCCATCACAACCGAACCTCCGCCGCAATCCCACTTCGATTCCCCCACCTCCAATCGACTCCGGTGCACCCACGATGACGAATTTTCTTCGAGAACGACGTCGACCAAAACCGGTTCTAAAACCCTATTTCAACACTGTTCGTTCTCCTCGATGAACTAAAAATTCACCAACCATTATTGCCAAGACCCCTGACCCTCGAGCATGCTCTAGTAACGATCCCAAGACTCCACCTTCCTCCGATCACCAGAAAATGCCAAAATGCAAAAATCCCAATTCCCGTTCATCTCGAAAATTCTTCTCAAATATAAAACTTAAAATCTTGATTTTACTTTTAAAATTCATGGTTCTTGAAATGAATTTGATGATGTAAGTGAAACAAGAAATCATGCTAGTCAAAATTTTGATATATTTTGAGTTTCATTGCACATTATTCTTCCAGTTAAAACTACCTCCTAAATATACTTAAAAATGTTTTTAAATTTTAAATTCTGTTAATTCAAACATATTTTGTTTAGACAACATAAGCTATAAGTGATTAGAGGATGAGAATTTGAATTTTGAACTTGTTTTAGCTTATAGAACAAAAAAAAGACATATATATCTAAGTACAGGCATGCACACAAACAACTCATACATACATATACATGCAAGCATAATCAAATATTCATGCAACATTTCACAACATACTATAAGGATTTATCACATGCAACAGGTTATAAAAAAAGTTTAGCATTTATAAAGTGATGTTTACTCACTGTAAGGGTTTGAACAGAGAAGCCTGGAAATGATTTGAACATCGAAAAACTAGAAATTTGGATTTGATTTTGATCTTCTTGACTAATCTAAGTTGAATCTTTGCTTCAGATAGAAATTTGCAAGAGTTTGTTATTTTATCTTCTCTGGTTTTTTATAGTTTTGAACATGAAGGATGAAGAAAGAATGAAAGAATAGGAGTAGAGATATATGTGCAGCCTTGTTCCTTTATATCATTTTCTTTTACATTTTTTTCTTAAAGAAACAATATACTAGACACTTGTAAATTTGCATGACATCCAATCTTACAAATGTCAAATGCATGCATTTTATATTATCTTTATGTTTTTATATTATGTATTTATTTTATGCATATATTTTCTTTTTATTTACTAAGGTTACTTAATATGATAAAAACACTTTTATGTTTTATACCTATACTTTTATATTTACTGATTTTATTTATCTCATGTATACTTTAAAACAAATATTTAAAACCTTTATTTATTCTCATTTAAATTTTAAACTTAAGTTATTTATTCTTTAATTAATAACTATATATAAATAATTATCTTTAGTGTTTTAAAAATGTAGAACTTAACTTTAAATAACCTTTGAGACTTATTAAATTAAATTCAAACCAGTGCTTCCTATTCATGATATATATGTAGACATAATAATAATTACAAACATATTTTATTTGTTTTGAAAGATAGATTTACCAATTTAAATAAGAAAATTATCAAATTAATATTGCCAAAATTCAAGGTCATCACATTCCTCCTTCCTTAAAATAATTTCGTCCTTGAAATTTCAAAGCGAGAGACAATCCAAAGCTTTAATATTCAATAACAAAGCATATACATCAACCATATACTAGCAATCAAAGCAAACAATTCATTCAAACAAACCTAATTATCTAGACATTTTTTTAACCCTTAAATAATCAGTTGAATTATTCTTAAATATTTTTAATTCTTAACCCTTTTAAATTTTTTTAAACACTTTTAAAATCTACTTAATATTATCAAAATAGTTTTATAAAAATACTTTTTATAACTCGATGTTTTAACAAGTCCATCCTCGTTCTCACAGAAATTCGGTCATACGTTGATTAGGCGTAGAACTGAAAATCTATAAGTACTTCGCAGACCCGTTTTCAATACTCGGTGAAAATACTTGGAAAACATTTTGTGAAAATGTAGAAAATATTTTTGGTGAGAATGCTCTAGAAATCATCACCCCTTCCATGGTCGCAGTTAGCCCGATGGTTACGTTTCATCCCGACAAAATCCATAGAAAACTGTAGGCCTCCGCGCCCCTCGATTACACCATGGAACCGCCACAGATCGCAGCTACACCCAGGGTTGCCAACATGCAAAAATCCATGTAACTGTAGGCATTAGCGCCCTCGAATTTCGCTGCCAAATGAAACTCGTCCACATAGACCACATAGATCGCAGACTGCATCAGTAGAGTCCCAACGTAGCCTATAGGCACTCACTGCCACACGACTTTCGCTATGTTTTCATAGATCACAGTCTACTGATGTTACATCGCTCTCCCAGTGAAATCAAAGGTAGACCTTAGGCAATCGCTGCCCCTCGAATTCGGCTATGGTGCGTAGTAGATCGCAGTTACACCGAGTTACACTTTCGTCACAACATAACCAAAATGTCTCTGTAGGCATCAGCGCCTTCGACTTTCGCCACCCCAACACAATCCATAGGAACTTCAGTTTGTCCAAACTTACTACAAGGATCAAATTTAGAACCCCCCTTAGGGCTCAAGGAAGAACCACCCCGTGGATCTCCTACTAGAAGTTTCACTATAATGGGAGCGCCTTTTTCCCCACAGCATTCTCAAAACTTTTTATACTATATACATATAGTATCTTTCAAATCACACTCTTTATATGTATCACATATATATCCCATTTACACAAAATCGGTATCTCAAAATCGATAGTTCTCAAACTTGGCTTCCGAATTTCCAAAATTGATTTTTCCTAAAAATCAAAAGCCTTTAAAAATCAATGGGTTCCAAAAACCTTTTTACCAAAAATCATTCTCATAAAATCATTTACATATATATAAGTTTATTCTTTTAACTAGAATAAAAACATTTTTGGATCACACACACACACACACACACACACACACATATATATATATAACTTAATTTAAACCAAATCAACATTCAAATTAGATTTCCTTTAAAAAGTTATTTTCCACGTTACTTGCTCTTTATAAAATGAGTTTCAGTTATAGTGATTTCCCACTTCCACATTTATTCGTCACATATTTTTCAAAATGTACTTTTCCATTACAAAAATTATTTTTACACTTCTTTATAAAAGTTTCAATATCTATTTCATTCAAGCACGTACGATGTACATATATCATCCGTATGCAATATCAAATTCGATCGCTTCTTAATCACACAATTTCACTTCCAAACTAGTATCGTTAACTCGACTTCCTAGTGATGACTCAAATCTGGTTCCTTGATCAGAAACCGTCATTCTCCTTGCATAGCCATACCTATGATAGATAATTTCCAAAATTAATTAAAAATCCATATCCAAGATTCGCCGTCGAAAATCGAGTGAAAAATCCCAACTTGGATGGATATACTATCTCGAAATTTTATGCTCGAATCTGGAACAATTCATTATGCGAATAGAATAATATATGTACATTTTACACATTTATCTTCATTGATTATTAGCTAAATCAACTTCCTTTTATTCACGTTCATTTTGATTTCTATTCACTTATTCATAAGTGCTTCATTCCACTTGGTTTATTCCTTCAATTAGAAACAGTTTGCACCCTAACCATCTTGAATTTAGAAAATAGCTCAAAAAGTTTAAAATAGACAAGTAGTTTTAAATAGTTATTAGTTGTAAAATAACAGTAAATAGTTAAGTAGTTATAAATTAGTTAAATAGTTGTATAATAGTTAAATAGTTGCAAAATAGTTGTAAAATAGTGATTAGTTTGTAAAACAGATGTAAAATAGTAATTAGTTTTCAAAATAGTTGCAGAATATGTATAAGATAGTTTGGGTTTTAAAAAGAAAGGGTGTATAGTAAATAGCTAGGAAAATATATTTAAAATAGTTTATATTAAAACAATTTACTTGAAAATAGTTTCAGAGTCAAAGTGGTTCAATTTCCCAATCTCCACTTCCAAATAATTGAAATCAAATTCAATTTGAACTAATTTCAATTCCAATATCAACTTTAAACCATCTTGAATTATATAAATTCGAGTTAAATTTTCAAATGTTGATTTAATCCCCAAAATCAAATTAACCTTTACTTTTAAGTCAACAACCTAAGTCTTTAACAATTATCAATTCTAAATCAAAATTTCAAATATTCATTTAAAATTACCTTTACTTAACTTATCTCAAGGTTCAAGTAGGCGTTCAAAACAATCTAATCTACATAATCCAATTTATTACCCAATTTTAGCTTCTAACTTTGAAACCAATTCTTAACAATTTTAGTTTGAAAGTTTATTTTTAACATTTAAATCTTAAGTTCAAAGTGATTCCATTACCATATCTTCAATCTTTATTTCTTAAAGTCAAAATTATTTAAATAGTTTTAAATCAAAGTTTTATTTCCATTTAATTTCAGTAATGGATATATATAATATCTCAATCCACTTCTTAATTCAATTAAAATAATCCAATTCACAGTTTCATAGATTATTAATAACAACAGGATGATATCAGGTTAAGTCAAAGTAAATAAATATCCAAATTATCTAAAGCATCCATCAATAGCATCCATTACCCATTTCTAGAACTCAAACCCATTTTGCGATCACACACAACTCCCTTTCAATTTAACCCATTTAACTTCCTCAAGTTAAATCTCTATTTATTTAATCTAGTCAATCTTACTAAATTTGGATTCTCCACATCAAATTTTTAAACTTCTTATCAACATCCTTTCCCTCTTATAAGTTCAAAAACTTATTTCTCTTTGGGTTATACTCTCAATTTAGAATTCAATGCTTAGTGCTTACTCAAATCAACTTTGATATTATGAATATTCTACATATATATACATATACATATTTATTTATTTGCACAACAAATCATATTTCAAAATTTAAAACATTCTATGTTTTCAGTTCAAAACAAATTTCTTTAAAAAAATTTAAACAAATCTTATTTTAAGATAAGATTCCTACATTTAAAAATAATATGAATAATATTATTTATTATGTCTTTTAATACTTTGAAACAATTTGAATTTTCTGAACTTAGATTTAAAACTTCACAATTTAAATCCTTTTCAATTTACAAGTCATATTTATCTAAATTGTTACTTCCTTAAAACATTCCATTTTTCTTTATCATTAATTATTATTATTAAAAAACAAACATCCCATTGTTAGACACAACAACCCTTTTATGATAATAACCCAGATTATCAAATCTGGAAACCAATTCACTATATATATTATCTCACAATTTATTGGAAAATAAAATTAGGGTAACTTATTTCAACATTCTGAAAGCACTTCTACAAATTTCAGAATTTTAATCTCTGGGTTAAATCCATTTCTGGCTTAGCCTACTGAATAGTTCATATTATCCAATTCATATTTGGATATATATATATATATATATATATATATATATGTTACCACTTAAATTCTTATGATCTTATTCAGTTTTAATAACCAATTACCTTCATATATATAATGACTAGAAAAATTATAGCTTTATATAACTGTGACGACCCGGTATTTTAGCAATATTATTTTAATAAGAATTTAATCTAATTAAATAAAATACAAACTTATCATTTTAAAAATAATAAAACTTTTGGACATTTGCCATTTATTTATATATATGTGTATTTTGGAAGGAAATTATGATTTGAAAATTTAAAATAAAATCTTTTAAAAATATTTAAAATAAAATTTGCCTTATTCAATTTAATTAATGCTCTACATTATTAGCATTTAATCTAAATATATGCATATGAATGTAATATAGATAATAATGTTTAAAATAAAATTAATCTTATCAATATTAAATATAAGTAAAATATATGAATACAAATAAAAAATTTAATAGTTAAGCTTAAAATAGAAATAAAAAATAGGGGTTTATGTTAGAAATAAGTATTTAAATGGTTATTGTGTGTAAGCAACATAAGATAAACATATAACAATAACTATTAACAATTTTGTATAAAGCATAAAGCAAAACCAGACAAGTATGTATGTATGTAAATTTTGTATATATAAGGCAAGAAAATAATAATAATATCTACATACAAAATCAATAACTGTAAATAGGAAAGGGAACATTGCATTTAATGATACCATCTCAAGCACAAAAACAAGGTCATTTTGAAATAGCAAAAATAATTTCAGTTCAAAAAAAATGAAAATCTTGCTGGTCAAAGAAAAATCTCTGACTCAAGAAAATAAGTTTGTACCAGTTAAGCCTACCCCTGTACAAAACTAATTTCTATATATGCATATCCTCTTGTTCTAGTTCGTTCATAACATAGCCAGCCAGAAAATAAGAATCATCACCATTTTTACAAACTTAATCATCATTTCAACTAAACAAAGGAAGGAAGATTTAAAGGGAAAATCAAGTCATAGCTTCCAGAATTGCTCTCCGTTCAAACTCTTCTTTACAAGTGAGTAAACACAATTTTTGAAAGAATTAAGCCTAATTAAATCTGAGTGTATGATTCATGGATAATTTTGTGCCTGCGTATGTATTTTTTTATATAGCTCTGTGTTTATATATGAGTGCTCTATGTAAATTTATTTTACTTGGTCTTCTCTGTTTGTAGTTACAGAGTTGAATATTTAATCAAAATTCAAAATACTATCATTCAACCTTTGTTAGGCTTAAGGTATCAAACAAAGCAAGTTTGTTTAAACTTAAATTATGCTTAGAATTTGATTTAAGCTTGATAGTGAAGTATTGACTCTATAAATTTAGTTTTACAGCGAAAAGATGAACACATGATAAATTCGAATGTTATAAAACATTAATTCAATTAAATAACTTGAATCCACTCTTCAAAATAGGATTTTTAAAACTTAAATGGAGATTTTTAGTTGAGTAAGCTAAGCGCAGTTGATAGTTGATCAGAAAATGCATTTTAACCAATTTCTTGTGATCGAACAAATTTAGATGTTGAATTTTCGATCGAAGCTAGCTCGGTGATTAATAACATTGGGAAAATTGTTAAATAATTTTTCTATTGTAAGAGATGATGGAACGAGGCAAATCTAGGGTTTTTGGAGGTTGTTTCTATCGCGGCTAATGGCGAGGTGATTTCGTCCTAATTGTTGCATCGAGTTCGATCACAAGGCTAGGGATCGAGGCGAGGAGGTATGGTGCTTCTCTAGAAGGATGGCCGGAGTTTCCAGCTGCCGTGATCGTCGTGGCGATACAGTTTTGTCAGTTTGGTTTTGGTTTCTGTCATCATCATATTGTTCGTTTTCGTTTGGTTGATGTTTGCATCGATCTAGGGGTTCGTACGTGATGACGAGATGATCATCGACTTGGAGGCGTCTTCGGCAGGGTGGCAGAAAAGTCCAAACCACCGTACACGTGCACTGTGCACGTTTGAATGTCAAGTGTTGATGGATGTTTGGGAAGAAAGCCTCGTCTTGGTACATTCTCATGTGATTTGTGGTGTTGACTCGAAGCATTTGAAGAGGAGGAGTTGCTCGTGTGTTGTCTCGTGAATTCTGGTGTAGACTTCGGGTTGATCTTGTAGTCCAGGTTGTTAGTTTAAAGTAGCAGTACCCAGATTTTCTTTTGGCAAAGGAAGTCTTAGTAATTCAAGTTTTAAACAAAACTAAAATGTGTTAAAGGGGTGAATCAAGATCAAATTTGTTTTTTTAAAGAAATAAAATGAATAATTTTCAAAGGGAAGTTTATAAACAAGTTTTAAATGGAATGCGTTAAATGAGTTTAAGGTTTTAAAGTTTTAATTAGTTTCAAGGATAATTGTTTAACAGGGTTTTTTCTATATTTTAAAGGGTTCTAAAGAATATGGTAAATAAGTTTCAAGAATACCTATTTATCAAAATCTTATTCCGATAAGTTTGAAAAGTTTTAAATATTAAAATTAAATGTTTAAATTGTTTTGTTTGAAAGTAGTTATACACTTCTTATTATAAAGTTGATTCCAAAAGTGCTTTTTTTCTAATAAAATATAATGATGAAAATTAAGTATTTAAAATTAAGATAAAAGAATTTATCTTAAATTACTTAAGGTTGTAAGTTAATTAATTAAGGTTAATTAAATGGTTTATAGGATAATTAAGGAATGAATTACCCAGATGTAATTAATGAGATGAACGTGATTAATTAATTTGTTAATTAATTAAAGATAGTCGCTTGGTAATTGATTAAGTATAATTACCTAATGAGATTGAAAAGTGTAATTACTTAGTGAACAAATTGTTGAATAAATACTGGATATCATTAATATAAGGGAAATTGCTTAAAGGGGAAGTAATTAAAGGTTAATTACTTAGGAGAAGTAATTAAGGATTAATTACTGGGAGTAATTAATTAAAGGATTAATATAATTAATTAAGGAATTAATTAATTAAGATAAGTGATTACAGGATGGTTAATCACTGTTTATGATTGATTAAGGCTGATTGTTGGAAGTAATTAATTAAGGATCATTAATTAAT
Source organism: Allium cepa (assembly GCA_030765085.1). Lineage (NCBI taxonomy): Eukaryota > Viridiplantae > Streptophyta > Magnoliopsida > Asparagales > Amaryllidaceae > Allium > Allium cepa. The sequence goes on from CM060929.1 coordinate 1,046,556,835, forward strand.
GTAATTAATGAAAGTAATTAAAGATTAGTTACTGTAAATGGTTAAGAATATTTAATTTGTGTAATTAATTAAAGGATAATTACATTATGTAATTAAAGATAATTAATCAGGAATGATTGATTAGGATGGATAATTAAAAGATGATTAATTAATTGATTTGTAATGATTAAGTAAAGGTAGTCTAAGTGATTTAAAGATTATTAATTATTTTAATTAGAGATAAATTAAATTAATTTTAGAAATGATCCATCTTGCTTATGGATGATTAAGTGCCTTGAATTGATGGATGTCTTTTATATGAAATGGTTTGTGATATTATATATTGAGTGGACAATGATAATGTGGTTATCTACCGATGATGAATTGCTGTGTAAAAAGTGACATCTTGTATTTAAAGTTGAATCGTGTTTCACTTGAATAACGTGGGTTAAGATGGTATTGAATTGGAAGAGACCAGAGTCGGGTATTAGTAAATATCCGAGACTACTTCGATTTGTAATCTATAATAATTCTTTATAGATTTGATATGTAAAATCAATAGGCTGGAATGAGATTGATTTAAATGACTGGACCATTTAAACTAAGTAAAGGTACTTAGGAATTGATTTGTGAATATAAGTGTTGACTATAACAATTGGGAACTTGTAGTGGAAAATGAGTTACCCCGGGTTTTAAATAATTTTCATGCTTTAGTATTTTTGTTAGTGGGTTTACTTACGCTGGTTCCAGCCTGACCCTGGTGGTACTTTGATGTAATGCTCGGGTCAGACCGAGTATTGTAGGCTTTTAGGTAAGGACGTTCTGGAGCTCAAGAGATGGGCTGGATGGGAAGAACATATGGAGTGTCTCCGCTGTATTATATTGTTGTATAGCTAAGACATGATGATTGTGTATATCCAGTGTCTGTATATATGTGTAACTCTGATGTATTATAAAGGTATTTAGACAGATACAGAATTCTTTTGTAAATTGTTATTATTTATTATTATATTTTATCCCCTGCGAATGTGAGATGTTGGTGTTTCTGATCTTCTTCTTCTTCTATCTCATTCTTCTTTTTCCTAACTATCTGGAATTTTCAGGATCGAAAATTCCTGGTCGTTACAAGAACAAAATATAAGCTTATATATAAAACTACTTTCAAAACCGTTTTTAAAATCTTTATATAGGAAAATAACAAGTACGCTCTCATATAATACGCTCAACTCATTCTAGGGCATTACTGACCCTATCTTTAATGAGTAAACCCACCAAATGTAACGATCCAAAATTTTCGACTCCAAAAATTCAAATCCAAAAATTCGACACTAATACGTTAGCTGTAGAAGTGCCGAGAAATCGAATGTTCGAAAATTACAAATTGTTAGGGTAAAGAAGCAAAGAGGTAGAAGAAGAAACAGAAAACGGCAGCACATAATCCCACAATCGCAGTGGAATAAAATATAATATCAAATAACAGCACTTATACAAAGAAAAGATGTAACTGTCAATTTACAAACAACATATCAGAGTACAATCATTCACAATAAACTAGACCGTTGTGACAACTTGTCCCAGACTACAAACAATACAATCCTAAATACACAGCGGAATATACTCCATACGTCCCTACCGTCCAGCTTACCTCCTAAGCTCCAGAACGTTCTAACTTGAAAAATCAGTTATATTCGATCTGACCCGAGCATTGCATTAAAGTAACACCCGAGTCAGGCTGGAAACCAGCACGAGTAAACCCATATAGCTTTAAATATTAAGTTGTAAACCTTCTTTGAAAGCCAGGGTAACTCGTACATTACTATGAGTGTTAGCTTGTTAGCCAAACATTTATTCCACAAAATATATCTAAGTACCGTTACTTAGTTTAAATAGCCAATTTCACTTAATTTATTCCATCCCAGCCTATTTGAGTTTATAATCAAATCTATAAAGAATTATAGATTACTAATCGAGGTGGTTCCAGATATTGATGATATCCGACCCCGATCTCTTCGAATTCAATGTCATCCTTTAAGCCAAGTTGTCTAAGTTTCAACAATTTAATTTACTTCGGAATGACATATGCATATAGAAATTCGTCTATCTTAATTAAATAAATGATTCACATCTATTAACAGATCAATCCAGTTATTTCATATCATAGAACATCACAAATTATCAGACTAGAGATATTATTCAATCCAAGCATTCGATACAATTTAAACATCCATAAGCAAGATAACTTGGTCACATCATTTCTAATTAATTTAATTAACACAAATAAATTAATTACTTTTAAATCCTGCTTAATTAACATTAATTATTTATAAACCATTTAATTAATTATTGGAATTTAATAAATTATTATTTATTACTTGCGTTAATTAATTATCCTATAATTACCTAAGCCTTAATTAATTTAAGATAAACCATTTATCTTAATTAATTACTTAATTACATTATTTAATTTTATTTAATAAACTTAAGGGTTTATTTAAAATAATAGGTATATAATAAAATACCTTAAACTTAATTAATTTAAAATAATTAATTTTATAATCTTAAACCAACCCACAACTTAAATAAAACATTTATTATTTTAAAGAATTAGTTAAGAAAATTTGTTTTTTAAAAAAACTTTTTTACTTTATCTTTTAAAAGGCTTGGTTTAAAAACAAAATTTTCCTTCCTAAAAACACTCTGGTCAGGTTTATGAAATCCCGGCCCATCACTCGAGCCGATCTTCATCTTTCCCGACCCTCCCTTATTTTTTTCTTTTTCTATTTAAACTTTGTTTTAATTAAAATTTAAAACTGATGCACAGTCAAAACACACGCGTGCACACTTGAAAGCAAACCCGAGCCAAATCACATTTTCCCGGAGTTACACCCGAGACCATCTTCTTCTTCTATTCCTACAGCATCACCTAAACACAGATACACTACTGATATATGTGCATGTGCACAGACAAGAGCCGCTGCTACGGTCATCGTCGCCACCTCCAACATGTCGACGACAACCTCGCCTAAGATTCCGACCACCCAGAACCCCGTATCGATCACGAAATCAAAAAAGAGCACAAACGAACCCACTGGAACAAAATAGATCGTCTAAGAACCTCCTCGACCCACCGCCTACGACCACCAGGAACCTCGCCATCACACCCGAACCTCCGCCGCAATCCCACGCTTCGATTACCCCACCCCCGATCGACTCTGATGCACCCACGATGACAAATTTGCTTCGAGAATGATGTCAACCAAAACAGGTTCTAAAACGCTACTTCAACACCGTTCGTCCTCCTCGGTGAACTAAAAATTCACCAACCATTATTGCTAAGACTCTCGACCATCGAGCATGCTGCAGTAACGATCCTGAGACTCCACCTTCCTTCGATCACCAGAAAATGCGAAAACCCCAATTACTGTTCACCTCGAAAATTCTCCTTAAATAAAAAACTAAAAATCTTGATTTTAATTTTAAAATTCATGGTTTTTGAAAGTGAATTTGGTGATGTAAGTGAAACAAGAATTCATGCTAGTTGAAATTTTGATATATTTTGAGTTTCACTGTATATTCTTCTTCTAGTTAAAACTACGTCTTAAATATACTAAAAAATGTTTTTAAAATTCAGATTCTGTTAATTCAAACATATTTTGTTTATACAACATAATCTATAAGAGATTAGAGGAAGAGAATTTTAATTTTGAACTTGTTTTAGCCTGTAGAACTAAAACGGGGATATATATATAAGTACAGGCATGCACACAAACAACTCATACATACATATATATGCAAGCATATTCAAATATTCATGCAGCATTCACAACATACTATAAGGATTTATCACATGCAACAGGTTATAAAACAAAATTAGCTTTTATAAAGTGATGTTTACTCACTGTGAGGGTTTAACAGAGAAGCCGAGAAATGATTTGAACTTTGAAAATCTGGAAATTTGGTTTTGATTTTGATCTTCTTGATTAATCTGAGTTGAATCATTGCTTCAGATAGAAATTTGGAATTTGTTATTTTATCTTCTCTGTTTTTTCTAGTTTTGAATATGAAGGATGAAGAAAGAATGAAAGAATAGGAGTAGAGATATATGTGCAGCCTTGTTCCTTTATATCATTTTCTTTTACATATTTTTTTTTGAAGAAAAAATAAGCTAGACACTTGTAAATTTGCATGACATCCAATCTTACAAATGTCAAATGCATGCATTTTATATTCTATTTATGTTTTTATATTGTGTTTTTATTTTATTTATACATTTTTTTATTTACTAAGGTTACTTAATATGATAAAAACACTTTTATGTTTTATACCTATACTTTTATATTTACTGATTTTATTTATCTCATGTATACTTTAAAGAAATATATTCAAAACCTTTATTTATTCTTATTTAAAATTTAAACTTAAGTTATTTGTTCGTTAATTAATAGCTATATATAAATACTTATCTTTAGTGTTTTATAAATGTTGAACTTAACTTGAAATAACCTTTGAGACTTATTAAACTAAATTCAACCAATGCTTCCTATTCACAATATATATATGTGTATATAGACATACTAATAATTAGAAACATATTTTATTTGTTTGAAAGATAGATTTAACAATTTATATAAGAAAATTATCGAATTAATATTGCCAAAATTTCGGGTCATCACATGAAATAATTCATTTCCATGGTAATGACTTGAGTACTTATAGTTTTAGTAAAATAATGTAACAATCCGGTATTTTCAACCATTCGCAACCGCACATGCCGGACATGAATTATTCAAAATATCATATTGTTAATTTATATTTGGCAAAGCTCAGCATCTATGGTAAATAAATAAATTACAGATCATAGACACGGTAATATAATAATAATGCAATGGAATAGATAAATAGTAGTTCATGAAGCCGCTGTATAAACAGCAGAGTTTTAAATAGAGTACAACGGAATATCTTAAATACAGTGAAGTCCCTATTACAAACAAATGAACCATCTAAACAAATCAACTGAAAAAGCTGAAAACTAAATCAATAGTTGGATCTCCAAGTGAAGCTCCAAACTCCAAAGGCGAGTCTCAAATACTGTATCACTCAGTCTGACCCGAGCGTAAAGCTCCAAACTCCAAAGGTGAGTCTCAAATATTGTATCACTCAGTCTGACCTGAGCCTAAAGCAAAACACAAAACACTCTAATCAGGATTAACATTCTTATGTCAATTAATCCAACTCAAGTGAAATGTCAACTGAAATACAAGTAACTTAAAGGATGTTTGGGATGCCCATCCTTCAAGGATACGTGGAAGTATCTACAATTTAGAAATATACGCTATTAACAACTAAACATCATTATAACATAATGGCTATTTCAAAATAATTTATACTTCAAAACCAAAGTATCATTTCCGTTTCAAATTTATCTATTTCCAAATTACAGCACTTTCAAAGTTACAACCCTCTCGAAACCCAACCACTTTGAAATCATAATTCTTTGGAAAACCATAACTTTTAAATCATAATTTCCACCACTTAAACAGTTTAGATATTAATAATAATATAAAAAATAAAATAGTTTATAAAATAGGTTGTATATAAAATAGTTTATATTAAAATGGTTTATATTAAAATAATTTATGAAGTAGGGTATAATTAAAAAATAGTTTATAAAATAAATTTATTTCTTCAAATTTCACAAATCGGTTCAACTCAATTTAAATCCCACATTCAATTTAATTCACTCTCAATTCATCAATTTTAATTCAATTTAGTTTCTAATTAAACAGTTTCAAATTATATCGATTTCAAATACAGATTTGAACCAAAAAATAAACCATTTAAATTCCAATATATTTCAAAGCTTTAAATATTCAACATTTTCAAAATTAGATTTAACAGTTTCATATAGATCTTCATCATTATTTATTCTTGAAATACTCACTTGATAAATTCAATATTATAACCTTAAATTACATTTTTCTATATATTTTCTTCAATTTATTTAAGCATGAAATATTCATTTAATCACTTTAAAAAAATCAAATTAGAAAATCATGTCCTTTAAAATCTCAAATTCAATAAATTTCAAATCGATTTAATTAAATAAAATTCTTAACTAATTATAATTTCAATTAAATTCAAATTTTTCTTCCCAACCTTAACTTAAAAAAGTCATTAAAAATCTATTTTCAAAATAAAAATTTAAATAATACTTAAACATATTATATATTAATTAAATCAAACTTTATTGTATTATTGCACATTATTAAATCTATTTTATATTAAAACTTGTTTATATATAAAATATTTTCAATATTAAATAGAACCGTATATATTTTCTTTCAAAACCATTGAAATCATTTTATATATAGATCAACAGTGTCTGTATATAATTTTCTATCATAGGGTCAAGTGATACGGATATTTATCATTTCAATCCAAATTTTAGTTATATATGGGTATATTTTTTTCAACCCGCAATCCTAAATTCATTTTGATTTGAAAATCGCTTGGATTTATAACCCATAATGATTTTCTCCTATTCCACAAGATCGTTCGGGTATGTGTCAATACAACCCATAGGAAATTCTATACTAACATGGAACTTGCAGAGTGATAACAGATATGAATAAAAATGCAACAGGCATATATCATCAGTAATTAAATAAAATATAAACAATAGGACATGGTGTCATATCCCATAGGTGAACAGATATAGATAATAGCATATATAACAATTAAATAACTACAGTAGCATATTTCAATTGTCGTTTCAATTGAAATCAAATTTAATAAATATAAAAACGTTAATCGTGAGTGATTGCTCACCTTTCAAGGTTAGAGATGAACAAGACCGAGATGAGTTATGAATCTAAGCAAGAGATCCAAAGCAAAGCTAGATGGATACGGATTCGATGGACAAGCTGATAAATAGGGATAGACGAAATCAAATCAGAACTGGATTGATGAAGATGACTGATATAAGTGAACATACATATACTATATGTAACTATTTATATATAAAACATATCCTAAATCCAAACACAATTTAAATAAATATATATACATTTCAAAATCATTGTTTTAAATCAAAACTCATATATTACAATCAAATATATATACACAATACATGTTGAAACCCATACTTATATATACCCCCAGCTACAACATTACTTATAAAACTAATATATATATATATATATCCATATTTATAAACTTACCTACGTAACTACTTTGAAATCAAGAATATTTATATACTAATTTATAAATTAATGTATATAAGACCTATAAAATATGACACTTAACAAGTTAAAATTTTCTATAATATATAGGACCCATCAGGCAATATAGAATGTGTATAATTTATATAAAAGTAGATATGATGTAGATATAAACAAATAATTTATATATATTTTGCCGTATAGCATATATGGGAAGCTCAAATCGATATACATGTATACTATATATATATATATATATACATATGTGCATCCAATATATGTGCTGCTATTCAATTTACTATATATAAACTTCATACTTCATATTCCTTTCAAAGTTTGCCTAGATCAAGATAAAACATAATATGTACTTTATAACATATACAATATATTTAAAACTAACAACTATATATAAACATATATGCGATGTATAAATATGTACAAACATTATATGTATATAATGTATTCAGAAAGAACTCTATAATATATATTTACCAATGCAACCCATATAGCCAAATTACTATATATACAGTTAAAGAAGGAAAATAAAGCTCTGGTTGTATATAAACAAATATATAAACAAACTCCAACTACTTTTTTTAAAACTATATGCATATATTACACATATAAACAGAACATACTAACCATATTTTTATAACATTACAACTTTCATAAAATGTATATATATATATATATACTGACATATTATATATATACTATGACAATATAAATCATTAAACTCGATAATGACTAACCTGTTATATATATATATATATATATATATATATATATATATATATATATATATTCACCTACGCAAAGAACAAGTAAAGGGCATGACTAGATGAGAAGAAGGCAGGGCGGAGGGAGGACTCGGGTTGCCAGGTGGAGTAGGCGGAGATTGGGCGGAGGCCGAGGTTGGTAGGATCGAGCCGATGCCAGGTTGGGGCGGATCTCGGAGGAGGCGGTCGGCCTGGAAGGCTGTGATGTTGGCGAGAGGAAGGGCCACGGATAATTCGTGTAAGATGTTTGGCTCGAAATAGAGGCCGATGGGTGGTGAAAGTAGGGTCGGAGAGGAGACGTATATGATGTATATGTAGAGAAGGATGCAAACATTGTTTTGTATAATCTTTTCCAATGTCAGAACAAATGTAGGGAAAAGGAGAGAAGAACAGTGGAAGGTGTAACGCCCCACTCTCAGACCCACTGTAACAAAGAGTATTACGGGAGTAATACCGTCTGTTAAAGCGGAGAATAGAGTATAATGGAAGCGACCATTTGTAATCAAGCTATAACTATCTACTGAATACGTCGAAAAGATGGTATCTATTTTTTTTTTCAAGTGGTTCGACCTATTCAATAAATATTTATAACGAAATTACAATGGCTAAAGCCCTATCAGAATAAGCATAGCAATAAATGATAAACATCACAGAACAGAATCACATAACAGATATAACATCCCAGAACAATACATCATCAATACAGATCCAAATACTATAAGTGGGTACAAAGCCACTGCTCACATATGTGAGTCAAAAATATGTACATATCAAAGTCCGAATAAAACAGAGTAGCGGAATAGTGGACAAATAAAAGCGCTATCTATCAGCATAGCAGATAATGTCCAAGCAGAAGCACAGAAGCTAAGTCCGGAGACCTAACCTGAAACAACTCGGTCTGACCCGAGTGAAAACACTCGGGTCAGGCTAGCTAAACGATCAGTAATAACAGAGATATATAATAATGCGGTACATAAATAAAACAGTACTTTTCCAAAGAGAAGAGTAATATGGACCACATGAATACAATGACGATCCCTAATCATCAATCAACAGTAAAAATCTCCAAAGAGAAAATCACACCAAAGTGTAGAATAAATAAAATCGCCTCATATCATCGGCGTAGCCAAAACTATAAAAAGTTGCCCATAGGCAATAATCCCAAAAGTGACCAGAGTCTGCAATCAATGCCCAAGCAAAGATCGATGCTCCAAAGAGCAATGGGTATATACTGAAAAGTCAATGAAATCAAACACTGAAAAGCAGTGTCCAGAGACACTGTGAATTCACAAGGTAATCGCACTTACATCTTATGGTTCCATAGAACCAACACCGAATGGCGTTACTCGAATAGGTATAAAAATCATCAGATAATACAAATTTTGCACGTGCACCGACCAGAGTCGTTGTTGCCAAGTACTGTAGAGTTGTGATCGATCACTCGCACAGATGCGGAACGCGCGAGACGGCGAGATCCTTCCCAGAAGGATAAAGGCCCAGAGGCGCACGCCGAAAAATAAACTACTCCATAGAGCAGGTGTCCAGAGACGGTTGCCCAGAGGCGTGGTGACCCAGAGGTTCAGTACTGGCCGCCCAGAGGCTAATGTGCCACTAACTTCTCGGAGAGGAACCCGTAAAGTGTTAACAATGAGTCCCATACCCCACGTTCGCACTAAACGGTTTCCTAACCAATAGCAAGCTCACACTCCAAACAATAAAAAGTCCACCTCATATCATCGGTAGACTAGACCCAAAGGTCAAAACGATCAATCGAATAGGTCGGGGATTAACCGGAAAGAAAATACACACGGTTTCCATAGGCCGGATATTTCCTAACCGTTTAAGAACCTTTCCACTTTGCTTGACGTGCTAAAAAGTGAGTGTGAGATTTTTATTATAGAAAATAATGGTGTAAAACGGATTTGTAATTGATTTCTAAATCACTTTTAAAACGGTCTTTTGAAAAGTCTCCTATTATGGAGTAATTAATTCAATAATTAAAAATAATATTATATAATAATTTTCAAAAGCCATTTTGGAGTGAAAAATCCATTTAAATCCTTTTTATAAAGTCCGTGTACGAAATCCAGGGACAAATCTCAAAGAAATCGGCGAAAACCAGAAAATCATAAAAAATATTCTAAGTGTTTGAAACCATTCAAAAAACTGCTGCGAACCCAAGTTCGGCAATTTATTTGGACCAGTAAACTGTGTCCAAATGGCATGAAAAATGGTAGGCATATAGTCCAACATCCCTACTTTAAGATGCAAAAAGAATTTCTGGATTTCGAGTTGAGACGAAGTGGCAGCGACGTCTCAAAGTTGAACCCAGAGAAATATTCATACTGTTTTCCAACAGCGACCAGAGTCTAACTTTGGCACAAAAATCGAAGTACCAAAGGAACTCCAATTTGCCCAAATTTGTAGAGATGGAGTTCGGAACTCCACCTTTCCAACGAGCCCAAAAACGTCGAATTCCGGCTTCCGATGCGAGCGTGGCGGCATCGCGAAGTGGAGATCAAAATCTAGAAACTGAGCTTTATTGTATTTTTTTTTTTTGGACGCGGGCTCCGGCCCGCGTCAGCCTGCCCCAGCCCAGGCTGGCTGGGGAGGCAGTTCAGACCCCCCCAGCCCAGGTGGGCTAGGGAGCTGGTGCAGACCCCAGCCCACCTGGGCTGGGGCTGGGACGCGGGCTGCGGCCCGCGTCCACTACTCCTCAGCCCAGGTGGGCTGGGGAGCTGGTGCAGACCCTAGCCCACCTGGGCTGGGGGGTATGAGGTGCGGCCAGCCCACCAAGGGCTGGCCTGCTTCTGGCTAGCCCCTCTAGGCTAGCCCACTGCACCTGGGCAGTAGCCTGGGTGCAGCCCAGGTCCCTGTTTCAGGCTGTTTTCAGCCTGAATCATTCCAGCAAGCTGTTTTTTTGTGTTTTTGATGGTTTAGGGGTGTTTTTTTCAATTTTTTGGCATCAAAAAAATCACTAATAATAATCACTAATCACCACATAAAGATTATTACACTAAATTAAAGGAAACCAAGGCCAAATCTTAGCATTACAACTAGCAATAATTACTAATCCATAGTAATTACCTCAATTAAGCAAAGGATCAAATGGTTTTAGTGCACAATATCAAGCAAGCCAAACTCCTCAACCCCAAAGCAAAGATCAAGAGGCTTCAAGGACCCAAAATCAACAAAGAAAACAAAATAATGATTACTACAAGATGATAGAGATAAATGGGGATTAAGAAGGAGGATTAGAGAATAAGAGAGATTGCATTACCTTTCTTCTTCTCTTTTCTTTTTCTTCTAGGATTAAACTAATTTATGAAGAGAAGGAGATGGAGCTTCTAAATGGAGGCCATTAATTTTGTTTAGATCTAGGTTTTAGGAATTTATGAAGAGGAGGAGGGTTAGGGTTTATGGGAGGGGTTTGAGATATTAAATAGGAGTGGGTTGGTTAATGGGTCATGGTAAGAGGTTTTAAAACCCATTAGGACTTAGTTTATTTTCCTAAGGTTATCATGTGAACAAAATTCTAAGAAGCATCCTAGTTTTAAATAAAACCATATAATTGCTCATTTGGCCCATTAACCTATAATCACATAAAAAAAATTCCCCATTTCAACCCAAAAATATTTTAATTTGCGAACCAATTGCAAATTTAAATTCCCAAAAATTTGTTTAGCTCCCTTTTTAACTTAAAATCATAATTTTAATCCATTATTCGGTAATTGCAATCTCAGGGTTGTTACAGAAGGCTATTGGAATGGTTAATTATTTATAAAAAAACTGAGACCTGTTTAAAGTTTACGCTTCCATAATAAAAGCCTGAACAGTGAACAATTGGGAATAGTAATTATCACCCTTAAATTCTGAGAAAATGTGAAAGAAACGGCTATACGTTGATTCAAAAAAATAATAAAGCAATTAATGGCCTGATTGGACAGCAGGTTTCAAATTTTGAAACCAAAGGAAAGTGTAAAGTCAAAGTTTAAGGTACCATTACAACGAACAGCTTATTGATTCCGCCGCGTACCGGACCTCAAAATACAGAACTAAATATACTGTAGAGAGCAGCATGATGAGACGATCAAAATGGTATACAGATATCAGTGGTACGATCATCCTATCTAAAGTCGATAATCGGTACCGATATACGCTGCTATTCTGTATGGAAAAATCCAAATGGAGCTAGAAACATATAAATTTCACGAAATGAATTTCGCTCTGATTCAGAGTGGTCTAAATAAATTTTCTCATGTTGACATCATTAGGTTTCGAAAAATATTTTATTATCATCCATTTTTAACTAATTTAAATTGAAATAAAATTACTCAAAAAAATAAACTTCAATATCATCAGATGAAAATATTCTAGTTGTTATGTTTAAATAGACGTATTCCAAATAATAAATTTTTATTTTAAAATTTAATTTTTTTAAATTTCATAAAATTTCAATTAATTTAATAAATAAAATCACTAAAAATTTTGGGTCGTTGCACTCTCCCCCACTCAAAACTTTTCCTTCCCGAAAAGGAAGGAGGTAGAAGAATAGAACAACTTGAAATAAAAGTAGATTGAAAGTCAAGATAAACAATTAGTTTAAAACTATATAAATTTTACTTGAAATATTCATTTGAAAACTTCATTTGCAAATCAATTGTCTTTAATACTTTAATACCTTTCAAAACCCATTTGTAAAATTTCTTGCTTCCTTTATAAATACCATTTATACGTTTGAATAACACCTTTATAAATATATGAAAACTATTTGAAAATAATTATTTACATCATTACTTATTTCTACACTGAAGCTATTGAAAACGTTAAATCCATAATTCATAAATTTATAAATTTTATCTGAAGATACTTTTCAAACATTAATAATAAATCGATAATCATTTACTTTAAATATGTTTTATTTAATTAATAACTTCTAAAATATTTATAACACTAATAGTTTTCTATTAAACCATGTAGTATATAAATAATCAATATCTTTAAAGGATATGTTCAAAATGGAAAAGAAGGTAGATTCGAGAAAACATAATATAGGTGAATAAATAAAGCTGAGCAGATAAGGTAGATTCAAAAGAATAGTATCGGGCATGAATAATTAATTTAGAACCATTAGAATTCAATTTCAAATATTAATAGAGGATTTCTTTGTTGAAAAATACTTTTGTAATAAAATACCTTTATATCGAAACAAATTTTCCTTTCAAAATACTTTTATAACTCGACGTCTTAACAAGTTTATCCTCGTTCTTGCAGACTCTGGCCATGCATTAATCAGACGTAAAGCTAGAATTCTTCAAGTACTTAGTAGACCTGTTTCAACACCCAGTGAAAATACTCGAAAAACCTTCAAAACCGATATGGAAAGTACAATCCAAACAAATCAATCGAATCGAATCATGGATCGTAGATACACAATGGTTACGCCTGGGTACCCTAAGAAACATCCGTACCTTTTAACCAATCTTTGCCTTGCGAATTTCACCATAATAACCAAAAAAACTGTAGACCGCAGATACACAATGGTTACGCCTAGATCCCCCGGGAAACATCCGTACCCTTTAAGAAATCTTTGCCTTGTGGATTACGCTACGAAAATAAAACTTGTAGACCGTGGGTACACAATGGTTACGTCTAGATCCCTCAGGAAACATCTGTACCCTTTACGCAATCTCTGCCTTGTGGATTATGCTACTAAAACTACCATAGATGGCAGATACACAATGGTTACGCTTGGACCCCCAAGGAAACATCCGTACCTTTTAAGCAATCACTGCCTTGCGAATTACGCTATGTAGTCGAGTTCGTAAGACCATGGGTAATGCCATGGAATTCGAAGGACACTCGAGTATCATATCCAAAAAATCCAAATCAGAGAGAATAATATCGATAGAATGAATCTGCAAAGTGGCCACAAAGAGGATATCAAGCAGAGGGCACTTTCCATATCTTTACTTCAAAAATATGTATTATATAGTACCTTTTCAAATCAATTTCAAATATCATACTTATATAAAGTCAATCATATATAAGATTTCATTTCAAATCGAATACTTTCCAAAATCAATAGTATATCAAATCGTACTTATATAGACTTCGATTGTGTAAGATTTCGCTTTTCAAATTGAGTACCTTTTCAAATCAATAGTTTTCAAATCCACTTCATACTTATACGAATCAATCTTATATAAGTTTGATAACTCCCAAATCAAGTATTTAGTGAAATAAGGTTCTCAATTTCAATTCATTTCAATATTAGTTTAGTTTCAAAATCATATATGATTTCACCAAATTATTTCTTACAAATTAAATATCTTCAGTTTCAAAGTTTCCAAAATAGTAAGTTTACAAAATAAACCTAGTTTCCGAATCAACATAATTTAAGTCAAACAAATTCATTTTCAAAATCATCATATAGATACTAGGTTTTAAATTCCAAACTATTTTCGTAACCAAATATTTTTCTCAATATCAATTATACCCAAAAATGATTACCAAGTTTATAACCATCCCTTTAAAGCCTTTAACTATTTATTCCTTATTTGAAAGACTCAATTTGCCTTTTGAAAAATTATTATTCTATATATATATATATATAGTTTTATAAAAGATGTCACTTAGTTAATAACATTTAAAACTAAATTTTATTCAAAACATTTCAAAACTAAATTCCATATTAGTATAATTCAAAAATAGTCTTATTCATTTACTTAACGAAACAATTTCAACTTATTTAAATCATTTCACTTCATACTTAAACATACCAAACTAAGCTTATATACTTTATCAAATAATTTATACTTTTTGAAATTACTTAGCTTTGAAAATTAAAACTCGTTTTGGAAGTGTTCAAATCATTCAAAATAGTCGAAGAAATCAAATTTTCAATCCAAGAGTTGGAAATCAGCAACCAATCAATAAATCAATTTCAATAGATAGGGTTATAGCAAATCAAATCCGAAAATCGAGGACTGAACACCGGCTCACTTCAAATCGTTTCAAATACACACACACACATTTATCTTTAAAAAATATCAAATCATACTTCTGAATTTGAAATCAAAATTGGTTCACAAAATCAATTGAATAGCTAAGCTACTAAAGTGGCCTCTCCCTTACTCTGAAACTCGAAAATCAATGTTGATGATGCGTGCACTCATCACCGAAATTATTCTCCAACGACATAAGTGAGTTCTGGACTTCTATTTTTTTGAAAACTTCTTTAAAATTTCTCTGAAATCATAGGAACCCATTTGAAGTCATTTGAAACATTTCTTTATTTGGAAAATAGTTTTAAATCGTATTATTATATAATTTCAAAATCTTAAAACCAATTTCAAAACACCGGAATTCAACTCCTCAAATTCGAAATTTAAAACCCTTCGTTTACACATCATTTCATTTTTTTATAAATCAATTTCTTATATAATTTCAAAATTTCAAATCCTTTCGAAATTTCAAATTCTCGCTTTTAAAAAGTGTATAATCCTAATCTAAACATTTTCACTTTTATATATAGAATATAATCATACTTATCAAAACAATAATTTCGATATATCAAATAATTTCTAAAATACAAACAATCATGATTTTCCAAAGGATGATTCAAGAATGGATTTCAAAACAAAAATAGAGATTCGAATTAGAGGAAACTAATCAGATAGAATTCTCATTCGAAGATAGGCTCGAACAAAGATGAGATAATTAAATTACAAATTGAAGATGGATACCTATATAAATCATGGGCGACCTTAACCGGGTCAACCGTGACTTCAGGAATATGATCAATGTGGAATTCTAAGGCAAATCGACATTTGATCGCCAGAGATAGAATTCGGCATAGCAAGAGATAGCAACATCTAAACCGAGGGTATAGAAATATCTGGTGAATCAATGCCAATTGTAAAGGAGTTTCACCCCTTTACAAATCATTCAAAGATTGGTGGGATCGTCGATTTTTATAGATATCATTTGAAGTGGATTTATGGGATGCTCTAGAATCAAAAGAATACAAATAGGGGAAGACAAGAATGGATTTCGAAGCAAGTGGAAGCGTTCCGAAAATCAAAGGAAACCAAATCAAAGAGGAAGAGATTCAAGCACGAATGAAAGTAATTCTGTAATTAAATCTACTACATCTTCTAAGTTTTTCCTAAAATCTGGCTTTGATACCAACTGTAACAACCCTGTATTTTCAACTATTCGTATCTGCACATGCCGGATTTGAATTGTTCAAAATATCAGATTGTTAATTTATATTTGGCAAAGCTCAGCATGTAAAGTAAATAAATCAATCACAGAATCACATATATAGAGTATTATAATAATAATGCAGCGGAATAGATAAATAGTAGTTCACGACGCTACTATACAAACAGCAGAGTTTGAAATAGAATACAATAGAAAATCTCAAATACAGCGAAGTCTCTAGTACAAACAGATGACCTTTCTGAACAAATCAACTGGAAGAGCTTAAAACTGAATCAATAGTTGGATCTCCAAGCGAAGTTCCACACTCCAAAGATGAGTCTCAAATACTGTATCAATCAGTCTGACCCGAGCGTAAAACAAAACACTCGATTCAGGATTAACATTCTTATATCAATAAATCCAACTCAAGTGAAATACCAACTGAAATACAAGTAACTTAAAGGATGTTTGGGATACCCATCCTCTAACGATCCGTGGAACTATCTACAATTTAGAAATATATGCCATCAATAACTAAACGTCATTATAACACCGTGGTCATTTCAAAATAATTTATACTTCAAAACCAAATATCATTTCCATTTCAAATATATCTATTTCCAAATTGTAGCACTTTCAAAGTTACAACCCTCTTGAAACCAAAACACTTTGAAATCATAATTCTTTGGAAAACCATAACTTTGAAATCATAACTTCCACCACTTAAAAAGTTTAGATATTAATAATAGTATAAAAAAATAAAAAAGTTTATAAAATAGTTTGTATATAAAATAGTTTATATTAAAATGGTTTATATTAAAATAATTTATAAAGTAGGATATAATTTAAAAATAGTTTATAAATAAATTTGTTTCCTCAAATTTCACAAATCAATTCTCAATTAAATGCCACATTCAATTTAATTCATTCCCAATTCATCAATTTCAATTCGATTCAATTTCTAAATAACCAATTTCAAATTATATCGATTTCAAATATAGAATTGAATCACAAAATAAACCATTTAAATTCCAATATATTTCAAAGCTTAAAATATTCAATATTTTCAAAACTAGATTTAACAGTTTCATATAGATCTTTATTATTATTTAGTCTTGAAATATTCACTTGATAAATTCAATATTATAACCTTAAATTACGTTTTTCTATATATTTCCTTCAATTTATTTAAGCGTGAAATATTCATTTAATCACTTCAAAAAAATCAAGTTATAAAATCATAACCTTTAGGATCTCAAATTCAATAAATTTCAAATCAATTTAATTAAATAAAATTCTTAATTAATTATAATTTCAATTAAATACAAATTTGTCTTCCCAACCATAACTTAAAAAAATAATTAAAAATCTATTTTTAAAACAAAAATTTAAATAATACTAAAATTTATTATATATTAATTAAATCAAACTTTATTATATTAAAGCTTATTATTAAATATATCTTATAATAAAACTTGTTTATATATAAAATATTTTCAATATTAAATAAAACCGTATATATTTTCTTTCAAAACCATAGAAATCATTTTATATATAGAGCAATGGTGTTTGTATATGGTTTTCTATCATAGGGTCAAGTGATATGGATATTTATCATTTCAATCCGAAATTTAAATATATACGGGTATGTATTTTTTTCAACACGCACCCAAATTCAATTTGATTTGAAAATCACTTTGGTTTATCATTTCAACCCATAACGATTTTCTCCTATTCTACAAGATCTTTCGGGTACGTATCATTTAAACCCATAAGGAATTCTATACTAATAGGGAACTTGCAGAGTGATAACAGATATGAATAAAAATACAATAGGCATATGTCATCAGTAATTAAATAAAATATAAACAATAGGATATTGTGTCATATCGCATAGTTGAAGAGATACAGATAATACCATATATAACAATTAAATAACTACAGTAGCATGTTTCAATTATCGTTTCAATTGAAATCAAATTTAATAAATATAAGAACGTTAATTGTGAATGATCGCTCACCATTCGAGGTTAGAGATGAACGAGACTGAGATGAGTTAAAAATCTAAGCATGAAATCCAAAGAAAAGCTAGATGGATATGGATTCAATGGACAAGCTGATAAATAGGGATTGACAAAATCAAATCAGAATTGGATCGTTGAAGATGATTGATATAAGTGAACATACATATACTATATATAACTATTTGTACATATAACATATCCTAAATCCAAACAAAATTTAAATAAATATATATACATTTCAAAATCATTGTTTTTAATCAAAACTCATATATTATAGTCAAATATTTTTACACAATACAAGTTGAAACCATTACTTATATACACCCCTAGCTACAACATTACTTATATATAAAACTAGTATATATATTTATAAATCCATATTTATAAACTTACCTACGTAAATACTTTGGAATCAACAATATTTATATACTAATTTATAAACTAATGTATATAAGACCTATAAAGTATGGCACTTAACAAGTTAAAATTTTCTATAACATATAGGACCCATCAGGCAATACAGAATGTATATAATTTATATGTGACGTATATAAAATATGAAATGGCATATGTAAAAGTATATATATGCGGTAAATCAACATAGATAAATTATATAACTTCTATACATAAAAGTAGATAGGATGTAGGTATAAACAAATAATTTACATATATTTTGCCATATAACATATATGGAAAGCTCAAATCGATATACATGTATACTATATATATGCAGCCAATATATGTGTTGGCTATTCAATTTACCATATATAAACTTTATACTTTATATTCCTTTCAAAGTTTACCCAGATGAAGATAGAACATAATATATACTTTATAACATATACAATATATTTAGGACTAACAAATATATATAAATATATATGCGATGTATAAATATGTACAAACATTATATGTATGTAACATGCTCAGAAAGAACTCTATAATATATATTTACCAATGCAACCCATATAGCCTAATTACTATATATATATATATATATATATATACACAGTAAAAGAAGGCAAATGAAGCTCTAAATGTATATAAAAATTATATAATAAAACTCCAACTACTGTTTTGAAAACTATAGGTATTATTACACATATAAATAGAACATACTAACTATAATTTTATAACAATACAACTTTCATAAAGTGTATATATAAACTAACATATATATATATATATATATATATATACTATGACTAATATAAATCATTAAACCGGATAAATAACTAACCTGCTATATATAAACTAACCTATGCAAAGAACAAGTGAAGGGCACGGTCAGATGAGAAGAAGGTAGGTCGGAGGGAGGACTTGGGTTGCTAGGTGGAGCGGGTGGAGATTGGGCGGAGGCCGAGGTTGGTGGGGTCGAGCCGATGCCAGGCTGGGGCGGAGCTCGGTGGAGGCGGTCGGCTTGGAAGGATGTGATGTTGGCGAGAGGAAAGGGCATGGGTAATTCAGCTAAGATGTTTGGCTCGAACTAGAGACCGATGGGTGACGAAGTGGGGCCGGAGAGGAGACATATAACATGTATAGGCAGAGATGGATGCAAGCAATGTTTTGTATAATATTTTCAAATGTCAGAACAAATGTAGGGAAAAGGAGAAAAGAACAGTAGAAGGCTACAGGAATGGTCAAGTATTTATAAAAAAACTGAGACTTGTATAAAGTTTACGTTTCCATAATAAAAGCATGAACAGTGAACAGTTGGGAATAGTAATTATCACCCTTAAATTTCGAAAAAATATGAAGGCAATGACTATACGTTGATTCCTAAAAATAATTAAAGCAGTTAATGGCTTGATTGGATAACACGTTTCAAAATTTGAAACCGAAGGAAAGTGTAAAGTCAAAGTTTAAGGTACCATTACAACGAACAGCTTATTGTTTCCGTCGCATACCGGACCTCAAAATACAAAAATAAATATACCACAGGGATCGGTACGATAAGGCGATCAAAATGATATACAGATATCAATGGTACAATCATCCTATCAAAAGTCAATAATCGGTACCGATATACGTTGCTATTTCATACAGAAAAATCCAAATGGAGCTAGAAACAACCGAATTTCGTGAAACGAATTTCACATTCTGATCCAAGTGTTTTAAATAAGTTTTCTCATGTTGACATTTTTAGATTTCAGAAAATATTTTATGATCATCCATTTTAAATAATTTAAATTGAAATAAAATTACTCAATTAAATAAACTTCAATGTTATCAGATGAAAATTTTCCAGTTGCTATGTTTAAATAGACGTATTCCAAATAATAAATTTTTATTTTCAAATTTTATTTTTTAAAATTTCAATTAATTTAATAAATAAAATCACTAAAAATTTTGGGTCGTTTCAAATAATAATTAAAAAGCCAATACTACCAGAAGAATGGGGATAGTCAACTCTAAAGAAAAATGATTTTGTAATAACTCGGAATTTTGGGTCGTTAGATTTTGAACATTTAATTCATTTTAAATGTTAAATGTGGATTTTGAATTGATTTTGAAGTAAGAAGATTTTGGTTAAATTAATAGAATTTATAGAATTAGTTAAATTTCAAATACGGCAATTCAATTGGATTTGAATAATAAAATTTTAATATTTGGAAATTGGAACAATTTGTGAGTCTGGAGGTAAATAGATACGAAATTGGTTTCTAAAATTTATTTTAAGTCTATTTGGATTTAAATAATGATGTTGGACTTTTGGATGGAATCAAAAGTCGATAAGTCAAATTTGGAATTTTTATATTAATTTAATAATATAATAATGCAATTAATCAGATTTTGGTTCGAAGTGAAACAGAATGATTTCTAATGTGAATGTAAATTCTATATGATTTATAATAGAGTTAGTAAAATTTTAAAAGTGAAATTTTAAGTGATTTCGACGATTTTGGAAATCGCTCGAATTAATTGACGAGTTAAAATAGCCTTCCAAGGCATAGTCCCAGAATTCGACAAAACCAGTTCCATTGGATCCGTAATAGTTAGTTATTATCGGATTTTAATTTTCATATATAGCGTTTGGATTTACCGTTTGCTCGTACGGGTGAGAAACGCGTTGAGATTTAAATCGATAATTTAATATTTAAAACTCGATTCAAATAGCTATCTTCCACATATGATCAAATTACCCTGCGAAACACGTCCCATTGTGTTCGGAATGCGGGTAAAACCTTATGAACGCTTGGGGGCACGTCTGACTGGGAGTTCGTTTGTAAATGCTCGTTAAAATTGAATTTAATATTAAATTAATAAGTAAACGTATATATACATTTAACAGCAGAAGCCTTAGCTATTTTCTTCGGCCGCCACAAAAGAGTTCAATGGCCAGTAATCATTTTCGTTTCTTCCTCGAAATCTCTCGATACGTGCCTTAATTTTAAAAACCTTATAAAGGAAAGTTGTAGATCGTGGAGAGATCTACAGATCCAACGGGTGATTCGCGCTATCGTCAACGATGGAGGGAGGATTTTGGCTTCAAAGGGTCACCGTTCAAGCATGTCGTTCACGACCATGGGTTAACCGAGTGCGTCGAAACCAAGGGCGGGTGTGGCGCACGAGTAGGCGAAGGTAGTTGTGACCTCTGATCATCGTCTGTGGACCGGTGCGTGGTGCGGCGGTTCGAACCAAAGAGCCGTCGTTGGGTTTTGGTCGCGTACATGATTCCAGGGAGGGAAGGAAGAAGGTATCGGCCTTAATTTCTAATCGTGCAGCCACATTCTTCTTTGTGTAATTTTTTTTAAAAGAAAAATTTGTTTATAAATTTTATTCAACCTTTGTAAATTCGTAACTTGAGCGTACGTTGTCAGATTTCGACGAAACTGTCGGCGTTGGAATCGCAGCGACGCGATCTATGCTGCAGTGCAGATCTGGAGTTGGTTCGAGCAAGTGGAAATTTGAGATTAAATCGAACGAGCTCGATTTAATTTAAAATTTAAAATGCTCGTCGAAACTCAAGTTGAGTTAATCTCACTCACATCTGGATACCATTTAATTTAAATAGCAAATATTCAAATGATTGATTGGTTGATTAGATGAATGTGATAATTATTATCAAATTTGATCGATATTTTCTTGTGCTAACGTCTATGGATGCAGGGAAACAGGTTGGAGGGATCCAACTGTATTCCTCACAAATAGATATTATATTCATAATCTATGGTATATCTCATTGATATCCTGCGGTAAATTGATTTGGAAACTTTGTTATGCTGTGTTATGGATGGATAAATATAATTTGGTATTTTTAAAATATCAATAAATGATTTGCGATTCATTAAATTAGTAGGGTAATTAAAATGGATAATTAATTAATTCAGTTAATTGATGATTTGGGTTAATTAATTTAGTAATTAAGGGTTTGAATTAATTAATTAAGGTTTAAGTTAATTAATTTAGTTAATTAATTTAGAACAATCATTGGGTGGTTTGATAGGTAATTACTTAATGTAATTAATAAAATATAATTACTTAGGGAAGTAATTAATTAATAATTAGTGGATGTAATTAGTTGAATGATGATTTGTTAATAGAAGTAATTTGGGTATATTACTTTGTGTAATTAATCAAGAGATTAATTAAGATAATTAATTAAGGAGTAATTGATTTATTTAATGAAGTAAATAAAAAGGTAGTTAATTACAGGTTGAGATTTATCAAGAGTGATTAATATTTGTGGTTTAATTAATGATTAATTACTTAATGGAATTAATTTAGATTAGGATAATTAAAAATGTAATTATCAATCATTAATTTATATAATTAATGATATAATTAATGGTTGATTACTTAAGATTAATTAATCAACGATAAGTGATTTATGAGTACTTAATTAATATAAGTAATTAAGGATTAATGCAATTAATTATAGTTAATTAATTTGTGAAGTAATTAAATATTAATTACTGTTTTTGGTTAAGAATAATTAATTTGTGTAATTAATTAAAGGTAACTACTTGAATAATATTGAAGGATAATTAATTCAGGGTGATTAATTAAGATGGATAATTAAGGGATGATTAATTAATTGATTTGAAATTAATTAATGTTAAGTGAAGGAATCTAAGTGATTGAGGTTAGTAATTCAATTAGAATTAATTAAATTAATTTTGGAAGCGATCAGGCTTTGCTTATGGATGATCTAATGGTATTGGATCCCTTGAATGAGTTGATATCTCTGATATGAAATGCTTTGTGGTATCATATGTTTGGGCAGGCAGGATATTGTGGTTATCTATCAATGATGAATTTGTTGTGCAAAGTGACATCCTGTATTTAAATTTTGAAGTGTATTTCATTTGGATAACTTGGGTTAGGACGGCATAAGACTCAAAGAGACCGGGGTTTTACATAAGTTGTATGCTTTGTATTCCATGTTAGATGGGTTTACTCACGCTGGTTTCCAGCCTGAACCAGGTGTTACTTTGATGTAATGCTCAGGTCAGACCGAGTATTACAGGTTTTCAGGTAAGGACGTTCTGGAGTTCAGGAGACAGGCTGGATGACAGGAACGTATGGAGAGTTCCCTCTGTATTATATTGTTGTACATATCTGAGTCATGTTGATTGTATATGTATATATGTTGAAACTCTGATGTATTAAAGTGAAATTTGACAAGTCCAGTTTTCCTTCGTATAACTGTTATTATTTGTTATTATATTTTATCCACTGCGAATGTGAGATGTTGGTGTTTTTGTTCTTCTTATTCTTCCATCTCTTTCTTCTTTTTCTTAACTATGTGGAATTTTCAGGATCGAAAATTCTGGGTCGTTATAGTTGGTATCAGAGCGAGGTTAAGCGACAACCTTGGCTCTGGTGGGATTACTCATTAATGATAAGGTCAATGGTACCGTAGAATGAGTTAAAGGGGTGTGTGTGTGTGTGTGTGTGTGTGTGTGTGTGTGTGTGTGTGTGTGTATATGAGAGCGTACTTGTTATTTTCTTATATAAAGATTTTAAATGATTTTAAATAAGATTATAGTTTGATATATAAAGCAATATTTCATTCACATAAATATTAAGTTAATTGGTTGTTAAAATCATTGGAATTAAAGAGAAACAACGAGAACTAAGTGGTAATAGAAATACAACCAAACTGAAATTAAATCTTGAATTTGAGAAAAGTTTCAGAATAAGATAATAATGAATTGGTTTCCAGATATGATAATCTTGGCTATTATCATAAATAGTTGTTGTGTTTAATAATGATATATTTTTTAATAAGTAAGCCTAATGAAGTAAACTTTTAAGATGAGTATAACTTATAAATAGAAGTGGGTTTTAAATTGTGGAATTTTAAAACCTAAATCTAAAAACATTTGAATTGTTTCAAAATGTTAAGAGGAATTTGTTTTGAATTAAAAAACAAAGGTGGTTTAAAATTTATGGATGACTTAGTGTGTAAAGAAAATATTTTTTTTATATGAGGAATATACATAATATCAAAAATAGTTTGAATAAACTCTAATTGTTGAGTTTTAAATTTGGAATGAGATGTGACACCCAAGGTGATATGTTTTGAACTTATAAGATTATTAATGTGAAGTTTAAAATTTAAAATGGGAATTCAAATAGGGTAAGGTTGGCTGGATTAAGCAAATGGAATTTGACTTTGGGAAAATTAAATAAGTTAACAACAACCTGAATTGGAAATTTTAAGATGAAATTGGGATTTAATTTAGAAAGTTAAATGATTAATTTGAACTGGGACTAATTCATAGAAATTGAAATGATTTGAAATTGAAATGGATTCAATTTAAAATTAGTCTAAATTAATTTGAATAATTTTGAAACGTAGTTAAAGTAGAATAGTTTCAAATTCAATGGAATTTGATTTGATTGTGGATAGAAATTGAGGTTAATACAACTTGAATTGGGATTAAATCAATTTCAATGGAAATTGAAGTTATTTAAATTCGAGTTGAGTCAATTTAAATAGGAGTGGAAATTTAAATTGAATCAATTGGAAATGGAGATTGGGAATTGAACAGTTTGGCTCTGAACTATTTTTCCAAATAAAATATTTTAATATAAACAGTTTTAAATCTATTTTCCTATCTATTTACTATACAACTTTTTTTTTTCAAACCCAAACTATCTTATACTTGTTTTGCAACTACTTTTGGAACTATTTAACTATTTTACAACTGTTTTATAAATCAATTACTGTTTTTCAACTATTTTACAAATTAATTACCTTTTTACAATTATTTTGCAATTATTTACAATTATTATAACTATTTCTATTTTCCAACTAATTCACAATTTCTTAACTATTTTACTAATATTTTGCAAATTAATAATTATTTGTCAACTACTTATCTATTTTTTAAAAAAATTCAAGCTATTTTCTAAACATAAACTGGTTGAAGTTCAAACTGTTATTGAATAAAGACCCAACTGAGATAAGAATTGAAGTGATAATCCAAATGGGGATTAAGGAAAATGTGAGTAGGTGAATAAAATCAAAGTGAGGATGAATAAAAAGGAAATCGATTTGGCTAATAATCAATGAAGTTAAATACGTAGATTGTACGTATATTATTCTATTCGCATAGTGATTTGATCCAGATTCGAGCATAGAATTTCGAGATAGTTATATCGATCCGAGTTGGGATTTTTCACTCAATTTTCGACGGTGAACCTGGATATGGATTATTGATTGGTTCTGGATGTTCTCTATCATAGTTATGACTATGCAAGGAGAATGAAGGTTTCTGATCAAGAAACCAGATCTGAGTTCGCACTAGGAAGTCGGGTGGACGATACTAGTTCGAAAGTGAAATTGTGTGATCGAGTGAGCGATCAGACTGGTATAGCGTATGGATGATGTGTGTACGGTTTTGAATGAAACTGACATTGGAAATTTCCATGATAAAAGTGAATTTATAGATTAATCAAATTTGAATATTTTATTTGGAATAAACAAAGTTATATATCTTTGTTATATAAGATAAATCTTCCCTTGTTGAATCTATTGCCAGAATGAAAGGATTTTTGAAAATATTTGAAGTATAAAAAGGGTTTTATACAAGTTTGATGTGATCTAAAGATTTTTAAAGTTATATATATCTACATATGAAAATGACCTTATGAGAATGGTTTTGAGGAAAAGGTTTTGGGATCCTTTGGATTTGGAAAGGCTTTTAATTTTTGGGTAAAATCAATATTGGAATTTGGAAAGCCTAGTTTGAGAATTATCAATTTTGGGATAATCGATTTTGAGAAAAGGAGATTTATATGAGATTCATACTAGGTGGGATAATCGATTTTGAGAAAAGGAGATTTATATGAGATTCATACTAGGTGTATGATTTGGAAGATACTATATATGTATAGTATAAAGTGTTTTGATAATGGATCTGGGAAAAAAGGCGCTCCCTTGAAATGAACTTCTCAGGAGTGCCATAGGTTTGTACTGCCTGGAACCCTAAAGGGGGATTCTAAAGTTGATCCTGTGAGGGGTTCGGACAAAACTAGTTTCTAAGGATTATGTGTAGTGTGTAGCGAAAGTCGAGGGCGCTGAGGCCTATAGAGGCATTTGGGTTCTGTGATGACAGTGTAACTCGATGTCACTGCGATCTACTGTAGACCATAGCGAAAGTCGTGTGTGCTGCTAAGAGCCAACAGTTTGCGTTTGATTTTATTAAATGAAAGTCGTGGAGAAATTAATTGTTTATTTGGAATAAACAATGAATTTTGGAATAAAATGAGAAAATAAAGTTGAAACTTAATTTTATTTGTTTGGGTTAATAAGAAATGATAAATAGTTTTTATTTAGGGAAAAAGAAATAATTTTATTAATTATTGCCAATTACTTCTTTTAATAATTTTTAAAGGAAGTATTTGATTTTTAAAGGGTGTTTATCTAATAAAAAGGTGGAAATTGTTGTAAAATTGAGTTTTAATTATAAATTTGAGTTTAGAATGGTAATTTATATTTTTCTAAGCAAGAAAAATATTTTTGTGGAGTTTTAGAAGTTCAAAATAATGTTTTGTCCATTTATTTGTTAAAATTGTGTATTTTTGTAAAATAAGGGATTTTAATAATATAAATGTTTTACAAATTATAATTAATCTTTTTGTATAGTATGAAATATGTTACTTCATAAGTATGTAAAATTACATACCTTGTTGTGTGAAAGTTTGAAAGAAAATGACATTTGTTTATTTAAATAGTGTAAATATGTATACATTTCTAATTAAGAGTTGATTATATTTAACCAATACGCCATTTTATTTCTTTATACTAATGGATCCAAGGCCTAGTAGGACTTAACCTGGTTGAGAATAGGAGAAAGCAAAGTCTGTAAGTTCATTTTCTTTTTCTTTCTCAACTCCTTCTTCCTCCTTCAGCCTAAAACAAAATACAGTAAAACCTCTTCTTCCAAGTTGCAACAATTTCTTCATTTAATTCAACCAAATCAAAGTCTTTTTGCAATCTAGAGACAAATCAAAGGTAATCAACTCCAAAACCCTGTAATTTTAGCAAAATCCTAATTTCGAAAAAATGGGTTTTCTAATCTATGGTTGAATTCCTCTTGCATGTCATTTTCTTTTGTTCTACAGGTTCTCAAGGCTTGTATTCTCAAGCCAAGCTTCTGTTTTGCCACCAAAATCCATGTTTTTCTAGCAATCGGCAAGATGAGTTGAATAAACTCATATAATCTAGCAAAATAATGCTTCTAATTGTAAAAATGGTAAATAGTTTAGCTTGTGTAGAAATATTTTGAGCTTGCTTCTCTGCTGTTCAACAATTCTGTAGTTCTTCTTTAGAGGCATGTATCTTTTGATTCCGACAACGAAATGCTGCCAAATTTCATGAATTTGGTAGCTTGCATGTTGAACACAATTTTTGCAAATTTTGGTTGAAATATATTGTCGTTTGAATGTTCAAAACTTTGCTGCAAAATTGACTCAGGCACAGATTTTTGCCTGTAGTTGTTTTGAGTTGCTGCAAACATGGCCTGAGTCCATGTTTGAGACCGCATAACTCATTCATTTCTTACTGGAATTCAATGATTCTTTTTTTGTTTGAAAGATGATGTTTTTTAGTCTATGTTTCCCAATTTTGAGATCAATCCGATATTATTTGTTCCTATGTTTTATGCCTGAAAGTTGAACCCAGGATGGTTTCAGGCCTGTACATTTTCTATTTTTGAACTATTGCAAGCATGGCCTGAGTGCATGTTTGAGACATTATAACTCATTCGTTTCAAATCGGATTTGAGTGATTCTTTTTGCAGATTAAAGTAGGAGTGTTGATTTACATTTCTGTAAAATTTCATGACAATCTGGGTTGTTTGTTATATCTAAACTACTGTCGAACTTGTACTCGCAGCTTGCTGTAATTCAGTGTTTTAAACCTTGTTTTGGTCCGACTTTGAAATAACGCAAATTCTTCATTTCAAATCGGATTTGAACAATTCATTTTGCATATCAAAGTAGAAGCATTAGACTATGCTTCTACATAATTTCACGAAGATCTGGGTTCATTTGTCCCTCTGAACTCGTCGTCGAAGTTGAGCTTTTGTGCTGTTTTTACACAGCAGTTTATAGTGGTTTTAGTCCAACTTCGAAACGACGCAATTTCTTCGTTTCAAGTCATAATTGTATGAATCTTTTTGCAGATTGGAGTAGGAATGTTAAAAAATATTCATACAAAATTTCATGTCATTTGGACTCTGTTTGCAGGTCCAAACCTGCTATTAAACTTGGGTTCGCAGCATGTTTTCAGCGGTTTTTATACTTGAAAATTTCCGCCATTTTTGATATGTTCCTGAATTCTTGAGTTTTCTCTCTAGATTTCATTCACAGGTTTTATAAAGCATTTTAAAGTATTTTTCAAACAAATTGGCTTGTGAAATTATTATTTAGTATTATTTTAAGTATTAAATTATTTACTCCATAATAGGAGAATTTCAAAGGCAATTTCCAAAGTGTTTTCAAACGATTTCAAAACTTGTTCCAAATTATTTTTTGAGTAAAATTACACTCTTTTGCACTTCGAACGAAGTGGGAAGGTAATTAAATGGTTGGGTAAAACACGTACTATGGAATACGTGCATTTATCTTTCTAATTAATTCCTAATCTATTCGTTTGATCGTCTTGACCTTGGGGTCTGGTTTACCAATGAGATAAGGTAAACTTTGTACTGCTTTGAGTATGGAATTGACTAACGGTTAGTAAACTGTTTAGTGCGAACATGTGGTATGGGACACAGTTAACACTTTTCGGGTTCCTTTCCGAGAGTTTGTGACACATATTGCCTGTTATTGGTGTCCAAAACTGGGCGTCCGGACCTTCGCCACTATGGTTTGTTGCCTTCGGGTTTGTGCCTTCGGGTTTGTTGCCCTATAGTATCGCTTTTGGAGTTGGTCCTTCGTCACCGCTCGAGAGATATTTGGGTTTGTCGCCTTTGGGTTTGTTGCCCTATAGTATCGCTTTTGGAGTTGGTCCTTCGTCGCCGCTCGAGAGATACTTGGGTTTGTCGCCTTCGGGCTTGTGGATCCTTGTTTATACAGTACTGAGCACATGCATCTTTTGTTTCAATGATATTTATATTTCCCTGGAGTATCGCCTTTCGGAGTATGTATTTTGAACCACTCGATACATAGCGATTAACTTGTGGAAACTTGTGTTACCTCTATTGGTATTTGTTATTTGCCTTTTTGGCTTGATTTGGGATATTCATATCCTTTGTTTATTTGAGTTGCCGATGATATGAGGCTTGTTACGATTCATCTTTTGTTAGATGATCGAATTATCACTTTTAGAGATATTTGTGAAACTTTATGAACTTGCATATTCATAATCATTTAGCTTATCTAACTGATTTGTTTAGCTAGACTGACCCGTGTATTTTATACTCGGGTCAGATCGAGGTGTTTCAGGTTAGGTACATTTGGACTTAGCCTATTCTGCTTCCGCACGGACTATTCTGCTAGCTACTTTTGTTATAGCTTTTTGTGTAGTCCTTTTTGGTTGTAACTTGATATGTATACTCTTTGGACTCGCCTGTATATTGTGGTTGCTACACCACTTGACATGTATCATTTTGTATACTCTGCGATGTATCTGTATATGTGTATTTGTATGTGATGGTTTACTATTATGTGATGTGTTTTACATTTGAATTGTTATATTTTGTTCTGTTAGATCTTATAGCCATTATAATTTTGTATTAAGTATCTATTGGATATGTCGATCCACCTGAAAAAAAAATATGCTACATTTATCGACGTATTCAGTAGACAGTTAAGAAAAGACTATAGATGGTCGCTCCTATCCAGCTCTATTCTCCGTATTAGCAGATGGTATTACCTTGTAATACTCTTTGTTAATGTGGGTCTCGGAGTGGGGCGTTACACAAAAAGTAAAAGTTCACACTGGAAATCAAAGTTTATAGATTGCCTTCCCTCTTTAATTGCAGAAAGAATAAGAAAACCCCTACGAAATGGTAAAATAAATATTCCACATAAACATTACTTTTGGTAAACTTATTGGAAAATGTATCCAAGAAGGGTTATTATTATACAATGATATAAAATTAAATCAACAAACTAAACATCAAATTTGATAGACAAGCAAAAAAATGCAAAATTTTGAATTCTTTTATAAAAGAAAAAAGATTCATTATTCTAAGAAAAAATAGAAAAAAGGCCCAACGAAAAGAAGAAAGATTAAATAAAAGGAAAAATAAAATTATTTATTTTTACAAATGCGAAAAAGTTAGACATTATGTCAATAGATGTAAACTAAAGAAGAAAATTAACAATATACAAGCTGATAATGAATTAAAAGTAACATTATCCAAACTTTTATTAAATTCTTATTTTGAAATTATTTCAGAAGAAGGAGAATTTTAAGATAGTTTAGATGATTCTGAAAAGCTTAAAGTATTAGACGATGAATCTTTATCTGATGAATGTTGTGAATCTTGTATAAAAGGACAACCCTGTTTAAATCCAATCAAAAATGAAAGTGAAAGCGACATTTTTTTTATCACTTATATATAAATATATATATATATATATATATTATATAATTAATTAACCTCGAAATTAATTTATGTAATTAAACTATACCGATTTCAAAATTTATTTGATATACATACATGTATATTTTTGTTATTTCAAACATTTGAAAATAACATAACATAAACCATAATATATAATATATGTATTGATTTATCAGTTAACTTATTTATTTAATTTAGTTTATTAATCTTATTAATAAATCTTTAAATTTTGAAATCAATTTATATTATTTTTCAAACATTTGAAAAACATTACTATACGTTACTCGGTACTTTGAAATGGCTATATTGGGCTGGTCATGCAAGACAGAACTGATTGTTGTCAAAAAATATGACCATGAAAAAACGGCTACAGGACCCAAATATAGATTCTGGCCAGTTATACGAAATCCGGATTGAATGGTGTTGGTAGAAAGACGGCGTAGGATGTCAGAAAGATGGAAATTAACAAGGATGAAATAGTGGTCGACATATTCATTTGTTAACAAAGTGAAACACTTGAGGGATCGGCATAGATAGAAGAAGCATGACGAATCGACATGGTTACTTGGCTGGATAGTCAACTTGGATGAAGATGTAAAGGGGCCGGTATAGGTTGGAGTACTTAGTTTAACATGGTTTGATGATGCTAGATGGATCAGCATAACATTCAGGATATGGAGCGTTTAGCATATGTCTCTGGCGCTAAATGGATCGACAAGTTATGATGTAAGTAAGGATTATGTATGAATGGGTATGGATCGGCATAGTATCAAGAAGCACTATGGGTCGGCATGGTAGCAAGTCCACGGGTCGGTATATATCTTAGGAACACTATGGATCGGCATAACACTCAAAGCAAGATAAATTAGTATACACCTATAAAGCTAGAGGGTTCGGCATGTCACACTATGAAGGGATCGGCATTCTTCTAACTAACATGGAACTAAACCAAGGATTGGGAAAAAGCAAGAGCTCCACACATCCAAACACCCTGATATTTGAGATACCGCTTGTTAGAGCATGAGGAAGCCACCATAGGGGTCGCTACCCAAAACTCAACATATGGAGGGATCGGTACCGATCCCTCTCCATTAAGAGTTGGGCCTATCGCTCCCTATGATAGGCCCATATGGATGAGAAGGTCATGTTCTCAAATTTCAAGTCAGATTAGTGGTCACCTTCACCAATAAATACAGGCCTAGGGGGTCATTCTAAGGATCTTTACGTTGCTGGTTAGACAACACTGCTATTGTAATCAACTCCTTCCATTATTCTCTTATCTCTTGCTATTTTTTGCTATTTTTAATTGTAATCAAGTTAATTGAAAAGCAATAAAGAGAATATTCAAAGTTTATATTGGCAATCAACATCTAACCACTATAAATCTTATTGTTCCTGCTTTCCATAGTGTTTTTTCTATTATATCAATATATTCCTTTTTTTCATTTGGTTTCTTCATTTATTTCACTACTTAAATTTGTTCTTGGATGTTTATGGCCAATTTGGTTGCAAGCATTTTTGTGCTTTCATTGAGAACTTGATTCTCAACCCGTTATGATCCCCTTTGCTGCTACTGGATTGAGGAAATCCCTCGAAGGAGATCCAGATTAATCTTTAGAAGTTTACAGATACTACTCGGATTTACCAGAATCTAGGCAAAGAAATCCAAAATGGTAAGGCATACCATATCAACTTCCCAGAACGTTGATGCAAATGAAACTGCCAGCGTCCAACAAGGAACTCAAAGTAACCAGCCTACTAATGTCAATGTGGAGCCTGCTGAAGTCCAAAACCCCGATGTGATGGCCTGTAAATCTGTACCTTTGAATCGACAATAATCCACACATGCCCAAACCTAAAAGCACAGACTGACGGAAAGTGAAGAGAAAGAAAAGAGGAGAGAAGAAGAGAAGAGAAGAAAGAGAGAAGGTAGAACCAAACAGAACAATACAGAATCACACGCCGCAGCGGAAAACATATAACATCATATCTATGATCTTTACTAAACAAAAACTATATATATACATACATCAATCAGAGTTCAACAAAACAAACAATAATTATCAGCCTGGACAGTTACAATAACCTATCCTCACAATTGCTGATACTATACACAACTAAGCATAGTGGATAATCAAACATAACATGTACGTGTATATGAAATGAAGATCTCCAGCTCTCCTGTTGATGCTCCAAAAGCATCAAAACCGAACCTGTAAATATACTCGGTCTGACCCGAGTATTGAAAGGGAAGAAAGCCCGGATCAGTCTGGTAAACCAGCGTGAGAAACGCACTCAAGTGAATTTATTAAATTAACAAACATCTCCTTTATCAAAACAAAAGTATCTTATAAGACAAGTCCACACATAAACACGGACATGTTTTTACCTTACGATAACTAAAACATATCTTATCAAATCCTCTTATATTGTAGTAGTGTCTACTATATACAAATAATATTAACATGGCCAAAATTGGTACATTGCTTAAATTCCAGCATATAGCCCAATTGGGTAATACAATCAAAATGGTAGGTATGTAGTGGAGTTTGGATTTCCATACAAATGACCAGGTAAAGGGAATACCTTCCGACAGTACCTCTCTAGAAGAATGTACCGAGGACCATCACAAAGGGTCCTCTACCAACACAAGACCGGCCTACCTCTATAACTAGATGGTACTGAAAATATCATCCTTCGGTCGTTACCGACCTTTACCAAGGTCCCTATAACATAGAAACTACAATAATCAGATATACGACGTCATAGCATGTAAAGATATATCTAGAAGAGGATGATCATATCGAATGGGAGGGACCCACTTAGCCTTGTCGCATCTAACCCTGTTCTGGTCATTTTCGGTTAATGAGGCCAGAGGTAACGATTACCTTTCACATATCAGAATCACATCACATTGAATGCCACACGACCATTTTCGTTGACTACTAATTGCCTTTCACAAAAATACAACACTTAAGCTCATACGTCTCAAGGAGGGTGTTAAGCTAAAAGAAGTTGCCTTCTTCGCCACCGCTGATGTACGTTTGTAAAAATCAATGTATGTAATCTACAGAAATGTAATGTCAGACAAACATCCATATAAGTTGTCTAGCAACAGGACAAAGCGAAGATGCTTTCCTGCCCACATCCTATTGGAAAATCCCTAGGATTAGTAGCAAATAGTCCTCGCATTGGATATTTCATAATGAAAAGACCACTACTACTGGATGTATATTGGGATTTTAACCCCAAACGATCAACAAGCAGTCCCCCACTATGAAAATCCTGAATATCAATATCATCAAAGAAATCTTCACAATCGTCGCATATACGTTGGTTCGAAGTGGATTTCGAATAAACCTATCCCCGTCTCTTTGCACCAACAACGCAAAAGCGTTTCTCAACCACAGACAGAAACATAGTCTCATAGACCTATCACGTCTCCAACTTTCAACTTGCCATCCTTCGGGCCAAGAAGGAAGCTCGATGGATTAGAGTAATACTCTACACTATACGAATCAACATCCTCAACACAAGCGATAATCAAGCCTACACAGAAGGCTATGTACTAAGTGTACACCTAAATAGTTCCGACATCAAGTCGGGGAACTAAAATTTGACCAAATTTGATAGTCGGTTATTTAACTATCAAAGCAAACAAACAAATATTCAGCACCATAACAATCACTATGCCCCTTTTAATTAATCTTTTATTAATTAAATCACTTGCCAAATATTCATTTCAAATTATCAATAAAAAGATATAATTCTCAAAACCATTTCAATATTGGAAAATATTTCCATATACTTATTTAATAATAAGTAATTCACAAATCAACTTATTTCAACACTTAGAAAATACTGCATATACTTAAATCAGAATTAAGTATATGTTTATTCTTTAAGGAAAATATTATTAAACACATTTATTTGGGTCAAAACGAATGTTGCATAAAACATCGTTAAGACAACCCAAAATCACTAGTATAGGTATTCGAAAATTAGATAGATATAATCCCATATACTATACAAAAATTTCCTTTCGAAAATCATTCACTATAACAATAGTGTTATAGTCCATCATCTCCTTATTTCTTGAAAACGTCTATTTCAATAATGAATGTTGAAATCTATGTATTCAATACTTAACATTTTAAAACGTCTTCAAAACCATTTTACTCGGTTTAAAATATCACTTCCCAAAACATTTATTTTAATATATCATTCACTGTCCAAAATCGTGAATATACTTCGTTTACTAAATCCAACATTTCTACACATTTATTAAAGAATTATCCACTGTCCAAAATCGTGGATACAGTTCTTTACCAGTTCATTGCTTCTATATATTCATTAAAGGATTATCCACAGTCTAAAATCGTGGATATGTCTCCTTTAATAAACATCAATATTTAACTTACCAAATTCAATTGATTTCGAATTTATAAAAAAATGTTTATAAATTCCTTTTATATTTTATAAAAACTTCAACTTATAAAATCCTTTTATTAACCAATTCCATATATATTTCAACTACATGCCAAAATCCAATTTATAAGTTAATTACTTATAAATTATTTATTACGAAAATCATTCCTTTTATAACTTCACAAAGTATAAATCTTATTACTTATAAGGTTCATTTATAACTCCAATTTAGCACTTATAAAACTTCTTTATAATTCCATCACTTTTGATTTATAAAATATCGATTTTATAAATCTTATATGTAAAACCATTTATAATAATTCAAAAAATCTCGATTTAAATAAACTTATTCTTTTGATAACTCACAAATCCTTATCAAAACTTATATAACTCCACCAATCATACTTAAATATTATTTCACAAAATCATAATTTTTATAACATAAAAACTATAACTTTTTATTTATTTCCAGTAAATCCATTCCTTTATAACAATTCAAAACGTATATTTTCAGATCACTTAAAATCCCTTTCTATTCTAAATCATCACTTTAAACATTTTTAAATCACAAAAAATAGGCCCAATGCTGCAACAGCACCAAATACATCAATCACGGCATCCAAAACATCATATATCATATGATAATAGAATATATCACAATATCTGTAAATAAATCAATACTGGTGAGGAATCCAGTTAGATCCCTCCAACCTATCACCTGGAATAAATATACATATTAGAATATGTGTACAATATCCGCTTCAAGGCAGACACGCGTACAAAAGGTCATCCGCTCATACACGGGAACATATAGGGTCATCTGCTCCACTAGGCAGGTATATATCCAAATACCAATCACTTATCATATAGCATCCAAGCAATCATCAATCGTCAGAAAATAAATTATTTCTCACTTATACAAAAGTATCAGTGAGTCAGAATGAGTGAGTTGTACTCACATTGAATTAGTCATCGCGATGGCGGTTTATTTCAATTAAAATTAAACAAGCATTTAATTTAAATCAAAATTTTCACTAGCTTAAATAAATCTCAATCCAGCTCCATAATGTAGTGCTCGTCCATACGGATCCAAGCAATTCGTTTTGTCAATTTTCGACCTCATATGAAGAAGTTATGATGTTTTAAAGTTTATACGAAATAAAATAATATAGTTATTTCAATTTTCCTTTATATTTTAAACCATAAAAGGATGAAATCATCAGAGCCACACATTCTCAGCCCTAGAATCAAGGACATTGTTTATGCTTCTTCCCCATCAGGTAACTCACGTTCAAAGAACCAATTAGCCGTCATTTGCCTTGAATTTTCGAGCCTCATACGAACGCCGAGACAACGATCTATGACCATCAATCAACGTGCCTCAACGAGCACCCCTTCTAGTCGAAGACTGGACAAACTCGGCCCCATATACAGCATAAAAACATGCTCGAACATGTGATGAACGCGAGTTGTTTGCCGTTGATTCTCGCCGTTAAAAGCAATCACATTCGTATAGATTTGAAGACCTTGCCACTCTCTACAATTTCTTAGTTTAAGCATTTGATAATTGTTGATGGATTGGGAGAGATTAAGGAGAGAAAAATCGACAATATCGACCATTAATCTGAAGGTGGAGGCTAGTGTAACGAATGGTAAATTTTGACTGTTTTAATAGCGTAATTTAATTGAATTTTGATGAAATTTTAAATAATAATATTTTGAAATAAAAATTTATGGTATACGTCTGTTTTAACATAGAAAATAGTAAATTTTCATATGATAATATTGAAGTTTATTTTATTTTGTAATTTTATTTCAATTTAAATCAGTTAATAACAGTTGAATTTAAAAGTATTTGGAAACCTAAATATGTCAGCATGAGAATTTTTTTTTAGAACACTCTGAATCAGACTGCGAAATTCGTTTCATGAAATTCGGACGTTTCTAGCTCTGCTTGGATTTTTCCATACAGAATAGCAACGTATATCGGTTTCCCTATGGACTTTTGATAAGAAGGTCCTAACACGGATATTTCTTTTTTCTTTTGTTCGTCTCATCCCGCTGATCACCATGATATATTTAATTCTTTATTTTGAGGCCCGGTACGCGACGGAAATAATAAAACTATGCGTCGTATCGGTACCAATATTGTGACTTTTAACTTACCTTGCCTTTTCAAAATTCAAGCGTGTTGTGCAAGCAAAAATTTATTGCTTTTATTATTCAGCTCAATCCAAGGGTGACCGTTCCCATCCCGTAACCGGTTCGAAATCAAAGCGTACAAAAATTTGTGTATGTTTTATTCAATTTTTGGGCAACGGATCACATTTTTTTGTATTTTTCCATTATGACTATTTCTTCAATTTTAAATTGTAAAGCTTGCCTGCTCGGTCTATATATAAAAAAAAGGAGAAAAAAACTTTATATTTCGCCTGAAGCCAAAATGGCCGTGACCTGCTTCTCATTCTTCACCATGTATCTAAGTAGGCTGCCTTCCAGTGAGCATCACAACTCACCCGATGCCACACCGCTCGCCCTTTCTTCCTTCTAGCCCAGCCGACGCGCCACATCATCTCACGCTGCCTCTTCTCCCCTTTCTCCCTTCAGTTGCGTGTCCATAAGGTATTATATATTATATGTTAATATATTTGTTTATACATATGTTAAAATGTGCATATATTGTTCTATAGGTTTTATATATTTTAATTATTAGTTATATATATATATATATATATATATATATATATATATATCTCTATGTATGTATAGGTGAACTGCAATCTTATATTTTATATTGTTTATATGTTATATTGTGTCTATTATAGTCTCTACTTGACAAATTATTTTAATAATGATTTATCTAACGCATTTTACCTATGTATATTATACAGTCGATTGTAGCATCTAGTTTTTGATTTTGTATAATAACATGCTTAAGTGATCTAATATATATTATAGATATGGATTTAATATTAAATTATATATAGTGATGGCCTATTATATGTGTGGGTAGTATAAGCTGATAGTACTTGTTTAAAATGATATCTAAGTGTATATTGTTGCATAACTTGGATCTGTAGGTTAGTTTGCTTATTACCTGACTTTATATGATTTGTATAGTATATGTATTTATTTAATAAAATTAGCTTGCATGTATTGTTACACTTATATGTATACTGTCTACAAATATGTAGTTTTGCATGATAGCTTTTACCAGTATTATCTATTACCTGTTAGTAAAAAATATATATTATATTTACATTTATATTGTAATGACCGTGATTTTGAATTACTGTCGAAATAATTTTTTTTTAAAAGAAATTTTAAGAAATAAAAATTTGAAAAAAAAATGATACAAATCCATTTCTAAGTCAGTTGCATATTTTTGTGTGATAGCACAATGTGAACAAATATACAAGTTATGTTTTATTCCTTAGCCTTCACGTGTGAGGCTAAGTCCAAAGTAATAAAGCAATTTATAAACATTCCTGTCACCAATTTATAAAGCAAACATAAATATTTTTGGCCATCATCACGTTAGTGCAGCATGTCCTTTTCTCTCTTCTTTTACACATCTACATTTAATGCGTTTGAAAAAAATGAAGGCCATCACATTTTATTTTGACTTATATGCAACATTGGAAGAGGAACTACATCACTTATTTTGTTCATTTTTCGATTGTAGCTTTCAAAACTCACTAAAGGCCGCTCAAAGACTTATCTTTCTCTGGATGCTTCTTGCCAGTGAAACAATCTAAAGTGAGTGTAAAAACTCATGCTGCTAATTTTAAACATCACTTCATTTTGTTAGCACTTTTGACATGCTTGACTCCTTTTTGCCGTTCCATGTAGTTCGTTTTAGTTTGGGGTAGACAAAGTATTTGTCATAGTAAGCTTGAAAATGAACTTGCAGACACTAATTTTTCTGATTTCATTTTTGTGTGAAATAGTTGTATTGATTTCATTTTTAGGCCATCTTCTTGTTTTCATTTTTATTCACACGTGGAAAATGTATAAGCTCAGGCCTACTTTTTTCCTTTTTATCCATGCATGCGTGAAATGGTTGTGGTCAAGTCAGTTAATGTTTTGGTTTACTTCACTTTGTGGTTCGTGCACGCATGTAGTTTGCGTGCATGAATTTGTAAAGCAGGGAGTAATCATACATAGATCATATTTGTTTTGTACAGAGGTCATATTTGTTTTGTACAGAGGTCATATTTGATTTGTTCGCGGGTCATATATTGTTTTTGTTCTTCTAAGAAATTGTAAAGCAATGTGACATGCATTCATGAAAAAAAATGCTAGGTTACATTTCCATTCACGTCTAGTCGTTAAAACATTAGAGCTTGGGACAGTATTGCATGAAAATAGTTCCAGGTGCTGTTTTTTTTGTAGGCATCATTTTTATTTCACTTTTGCCTATTCTAGTCAGTACGTGCGTTGGAATATTATAAGGTGCATGCATATTGGAGATCCTTTTAATACAATCCTTGCGTTTATGCATCAGTGGTTGCATGGAAAAGGAAATTTTATTCATGCTTCAAAATTATTGGTCCAAATTATAAATTTTGTCCTTGATCATTGAACGTGCATACCTCCTTTTGTGTAGCCTGGTCACACATTTTGGTATTGATTATATTCATGCATGCGTGACAAAGAATTGTC
The DNA here is from genome assembly GCA_030765085.1 of Allium cepa. Lineage (NCBI taxonomy): Eukaryota > Viridiplantae > Streptophyta > Magnoliopsida > Asparagales > Amaryllidaceae > Allium > Allium cepa. The sequence continues at coordinate 1,046,597,169 of CM060929.1, forward strand.
TAGGGTACTATATTCGTGATTCATTCACGTGTATAGCACCAAGCCATATCCGGGTCATTTCAATTCTTCAAATATGTTGCTTGCGTGCAAGTTGAATTGCATAAAAATGTTGTAAATACCAGTGTTTAATTTATGTTGAACCGGTGTTTGGTTTTAAAACATATTTTGTTGCCGTTATTTTTATAACGGAATTTTTACTCCGGTATTATATTTTTAAAGCGTGTTGCTTTGATGAGATTTTTTGACAAATGAATTCACTGTTGTTTTGACTTCAGTAACCGTCAATTTTAAAGTGGATTTTCAAGGGGCTATCCTGCAACACTGATTTTGTTATCCATTTTTACGGTGTTTTGTGAAGCGCGATTTCCTTGTTGAAATTGCTGCATATGTTGTTGTTTTAATCATGTGTTTTCAAATCGTTTTAAAATAAAATTGTTTCCAAAAATTTCACAGTTTATGCTTTCAAAAGAATGAGGAATCGATTTAAACGTTTCAGCAAAATTAAGGACTATGAACCCTTACTTTTACTGATTCGGTTAATCCCGGAATTGTTCGTTTGAGAACGTGAAATGTTATTTATATAAAATATATAATTTTGCACTTTCAAAGAAACGATGAAGAGATTTAAACAATTTAGTAAAAGTGTGGAGTATGGAACCACACTTTTACTAATTCGGTTAATTCCGGACTCGTTAATTGAAATATTTGATGAGAATTTGTTGTTTGAAGATTCTGATGACTTTGTTGGGCTTTCGATCCACTCTGCTGGACCTTCGGGTCATCTGATAGACCTTCGGGTCAATTACCCGTACTAGACCTTTGGGTCACTCTACGGAACTTCGGGTTATCTGATGGGGGAAAAAAGTTATAGTACTTGGTAGGCTTCGTCCATATGAGATGCACGTGCGGCGTAGTTAAAACTCGCCATCTGCTGGGATCGATCCACCTTTATGTTGATTTTCTAGTTATCTTATTTTGATTTCTAGGTTTTTCGAATTGCTGCTTTGAATTCAATTGTGAATTTGGAAGTTTATTTTGACGGATTTTAAATTGAGATTTCTTCATTTAAACTATGTTGATTATTTATGTTGAATAGTCTCATTCGAGATTATAATTATTTTCTTAAGTGTTGTTTATCATACACTTATTCCTGAGTTTAAATTAGACTGATCCGTTTATTATTTTCGTTTAAATAATACTAGGGTCAGACCGAGTTATTTCAGAGTAATCTCTATCTCTGATTCAGTTGCAGCTTCAGCTTTTAGGATTTCACTTCATCTTTTGTCTAGCCTTCGAGGTGTCACTTTTGGTGTATTGACTCTCATCCCATGTATGTAATGATGTATATGTATATGTACATTTGGTTCATGTGAACTATCGATTGTTGTAGCATGTATCCAGACTTGTCTTCCACTATATATATCTGACATTTCTGTTCTGATGTGATTATACTATCTGTGTTGTTGTTATTATGAGTTGTTCTGGATTTTTCTTCAGCCACTGTAGTTTCGTTTTAGATTTGGATTGAATTTATATCTTTGGAAGTAATCTACACAACTCTTATCGATGTAATCAATACTCGTCTAAGGCATGAATGGTCGCTTCTAACAAGCCTTATTCTTCTCAATAGCAGACGTTATTCCTTATAATGACCTTTGTTATTGTGAGCATAGAGGTGGGGCGTCACAGCTTGGTATCAGAGCTGAAATTCAGAACAACTTATAATAAACACAGAACAGAAGCAGAATGGAACATGCGTTACAACTATTCGAGGGTTTTATTCGTGCCTTTCTAATTTATTCGTTCCACTTTAACATGTGGAGTATGTCTACAAATAAATTTTATATTCTGTTGTGTTCCATTTGTTAAATTTCTTATCAATTGTGTGCTATTTAAATAATCCTTATCTTCTCTTGTTCTCTTAGCCCATGGCTGGAAGAGGTAGAGGGAGGCGTTCTTCTGCAGGCCCGTCCAGTGGTTCTCATCCGGACGGAGTCTATGCGTCAGCCGATCAGTTTATGGAGCTATTTTGGGGTACGCAGCCTTCTGTTCCTACTCCCGCAGCTCCTACTCAATAGTCTTCCTTCGCCCGCATGTGTAGTGACTATTCCCACCTTGGAGGCAAGCCTTTCAAGGGATCATAAAGTGTAATGGAGGTTCAGACTTGGATGCGCACTTGTGAGCGCATATTTTCTCGGTTGGATCTTTCTGATCATCATCGCGTTCTCGTGGCGTCTAGCATGTTGCAAGAGCGTGCGCTTGATTGGTATGAGTTTTTATTGTGGAAGTTGATGAGTCTTCTCTCTCGTGGATTCAGAGTAAGGAACGTTTCGAACTTAAGTTCGTTCCTGAATCAGAAAAGGCTAATCTTGCTCGTAGTTTCCTTGAGTTGAAGCAAGGAAAGTCCTCTGTTTCTGATTTTGTTGCATCTTTCGAGGCCTTATCCTAATACGGAGTTGAGTTCATTAACACTCCGCGTAAGAAGAATCTTCGTTTTGTTGATGGTTTGAAGAAGTATTTGAAGAAGGTTCTTTTGCTTCAGCTTAAGCTCTCTTTTGAGGAGCTTGTTGATTCGGCTCTTTGCCTTGAAGCTGTTGAAAAGGAACGTGATAGTGGTGATGAGGTTGACATTTCGAAGAACCCCAACAAGAAGAGGTTTCCATTTCATAAGCCTAATTCTTCCAAGCAGAAGAAGAAGAAGCAAGCTACCTCTAGTTCTCAGCCTAATAGTGCACCTTCTATTCAGAGGGCGTGCTATATTTGTGGTTCTTTGGATCATCTTCACCGTAATTCTAAGCCTCGCATTTGCCGCTATTTCAAGAAAGAGGGTCACTGGATTTTTGATTGCCCTACTGCTTCTAGGGGTCTCAAATTTGGGAAGCTTAATGTTGCTAAAGCTTCTGGTGATTCTTCTAAGCCCAAAGGTATTACTCCTTCTATTTTGGAAGGTTTTATTTTATTTCATGGTCGTTCTATTAGAGTTCTTTTCGATACGGGTGCATCGCATTCATTCGTGTCAAAGGAGCTTGTTGATGTTATTCCTTTGGATGTTGTTACTCTTTGCGACCCTTTGAGGACCGTAAATCCTATTGGTGGATCCATTACTCTTGGTTTGTTATGTGTTGATGTTGAGATTATTCTATGTGGTTTTTCCTTTCATGTGAATCTGCATGTTATGGATCATCTTGGTTTTGATATGATTTTGGGTATGGATTGGATCGTCCGTTATGAAGTTCAAATCCTATGTCCCGAAAGGACTTTATACCTCAAGCATCCCAATGCTAGCGAGCAGTTATCTATTATATTTCGAAGAATGGATCATACTTCGAATGCTCTTATTTCTTCCTTCGAATCGGAGGATGTCATAGATAATATTCCGGTTGTTCTTTATTTTTCTGATGTTTTCAAGCCTATTTCATATTTGCCGCCGAAGAGGGCAATTGAGTTTCGTATTGATCTTATCTCTAGTGCTCATCCTGTCAGTCGTCCTCCCACGAGGATGTCTGCTAAGGAAAATAAGGAACTCAAGCAACAATTATCTGAATTGGAAGCCAATCATTTTATTCATTCTAGCTCATCTCCTTGGGGCGCCTCCGTTATCTTTGTCAAGAAGCCTGATGGTACTCTTAGGATTTGCATTGATTATCGCAAGCTTAACGAGCTCACTATCAAGAATAAGTATCCATTTCCTTGGATCGATGACATGTTCGATCAATTAAGTGGCGCTAAGCTCTTCTCCCAACTCAATCTTGCTACCGGTTTTCATCAGTTACGAGTTGCGGAAGATAGCATTCCTCTCACCGCATTCCGTACTCGTTATGCTTCTTACGAATTGCTTGTTATGCCGTTCGATTTTACGAATGCTCCGGCGCATTTTGTAGATCTTATGTATCAGATATTCCGAGAATATCTCGATAAGTTCGTCTTGGTTTTCATTGATGATATTCTTATTTATTCCAAATCTGAAGCCGATGGTATTCAACATTTGGAGATTGTTTTGAGCACTCTTCGTCGTCATCAGCTTTATGCCAAATTCTCCAAGTATCACTTCTGGGAGAATAAGGTGAAGTTTCTCGGTCATATTGTTTCTTCCGATGGTATTTCTGTCGATCCTTCCAAGATCGAATCTATTCAGAATTGTATAGCACCAAGCCATATCTGGGTCATTTTAAATCTTCAAATATGTTGCTTGCGTGCACGTTGAATTTCATAAAAATGTTGTAAATACCATTGTTTAATTTACGTTGAACCGGTGTTTGGTTTTAAAACGTATTTTGTTGCCATTATTTTCATAACGTAATTTTTACACCGGTATTATATTTTTAAAGCGTGTTACTTTGATGAGATTTTCTTGAAGAATAAATTTACTGTTGTTTTGACTTCAGTAGACGTCAATTTCAATGTGGATTTTCAAGCGGCTATCCCGCAACACTGATTTTGTTATCTGTCTTTACGGTGTTTTGTGAAGCGCAATTTCCTTGTTGAAATTGCTACATATGTTGCTGTTTTAATCACGTGTTTTCAAATCGTTTTAAAATAAAATTGTTTCCAAAAATTTCACAGTTTACGCTTTCAAAGGAATGAGGAATCGATTTAAACGTTTCAGCAAAATTAAGGACTATGAACCCTTACTTTTACTGATTCGGTTAATTCCAGACTTGTCCATTTGAGAATGTTATTTATATAAAATACACAATTTTGCACTTTCAAGGAAACGATGAAGATACTTAAATGATTTAGCAAAAGTGTGAAGTATGGAACCACACTTTTACTAATTCGGTTAATTCCAGACTCTTTAATTGAAATATTTGATGAGAATTTGTTGTTTGAAGATTCTGATGATATTGTTGGGCTTTTGAGCCGCTATGCTGGACCTTCGGGTCGTCTGATGGACCTTTGAGTCAATTACCAATCTAGACCTTCGGGTCACTCTGCGGACCTTTGGGTCATCTGATGGGAGCAAAAAATTATAGTACTTGGTTGGCTTCGGCCATATGAGATGCACGTTCGGCATAGTTAAAACTCACCATCTACTGGGATCGTCCCACCTTTATGCTGATTTTCTAATCATCTTATTTAATTTCTAGATTTTGTGAATTGCTGCTTTGAATTCAATTGTGAATTTGGAAGTTGATTTTGATGGAGTTTAAATTGAGTTTTTTTCATTTAAACTATGTTGATTATGTATGTTGAATAGTCTCATTCGAGCCTATAATTATTTACTTAAGTGTTGTTTATCATACACTCATTTCTAAGTTTAAATTAGACTGATCGGTTTATTATTTTCTTTTAAATAATACTTGGGTCAGACCGAGTTATTTTAGGGTAATCTCTATCTCTGATTCAATTGCAGCTTTAGCTTTTGGGATTTCACTTCATCTTTTGTCTAGACTTCGAAGTGTCACTTTTGATGTATTGACTCACATCCCATGTATGTTATGATGTATATGTATATGTGCATTTGGTTCATGTGAACTATCGATTGTTGTAGCATGTATCCAGACTTGTCTTTCTCTATATATATCTTATATTTCTGGATCTGTATCGTTGTTATTATGAGTTGTTCTGGATTTTTCTTTAGCCACCGTAGTTTCGTTTTAGATTTGGATTCAATTTATATCTTTGGGAGTAATTTACACAACTCCTATCGATGTAATCAATACTCGTCTAAGGCATAACTTAAGGATGGTCGCTTCTAACAAGCCTTATTCTTTGTAATAGCAGACGTTATTCCCTATAATAACCTTTGTTATTGTGGGCATTGAGGTGGTGCGTCACATATATTTTAAGTTTTCATTTACTATTAAACTATTTATTATATAGCTGTACATACACACACACACACACACACACACACATATATGTATATTGAGGCTGCTTCCAATTGAGAAGTTATTTGCATATTTTGTGACTATATTTACTTTGATTTGTTATATATGTGTTTAATTAAGAATATTGATATGAAAGTGTATATTTTATGTTTTAAATTTTTTTAGAGAAATATATATATATATATAGTTCCTATACATGCACCTGGGTTTTGTTTTATATATCAGTTATATAAATATATCTATGTACTGTATATGTAGGTGTGATATAATAATTTCAATATATAAGTTATTATTTTGAAATATATATATATATATATATATATATATATATATATATAAATGACATTTTGAAAGGAATAAGATATAATCTAAGTATTTCATTTTTATAAGTATAAATATGCATATAAATAGCTATTTCAAATTTCATGATGTATGTATGTTGATTTTATTATATGGATTTTAATGTAAACCAATGGTTTTTTAATTTCATATGTTTTAATTTAACATACGTCTATATATATTTATATATAAGTTCACTTATACCATTATATTCATCAATCCAGTTCTGATTTTGATTTCATCCATTCCTATTTATCAGCCTCTTTGTTGATTTGAGTTTGATCTTGCCTTGTTTTAAGATTCGTGCCTGGATTCGTATCCCATTTCTTTGTCAAAACTCCTCTAGCCTCGAATGGTAAGCAATCACTCACGATTAACGTTCTTATATTTATTAAATTTGATTTCAATTGAAATGAGAATTGAAATATGCTGCTGTAGTTATTTAAGTTGTTATATATGCTATTATCTATAACTGTTCACTTGTGGGATATGACACCATATCATGTTGATTAAATTATATTGCTATTGATGATATATGCCAGTTATTATTATTATCATATCGGTTATCATTCTGCAAGTTCTCTGTTATTTTAGAATCCCCTATGGGTTAAAATGATACATACCCGAATGATCTGTAGAATAGGAGAAAATCGTTATGGCTTTAAATAATAGACCCAAGCGATTTTCATTTTAACTGAATTTGGGATTGCGGGTTGAAATGATATACCCATATATATATATATATATATATATATATATATATATGTATATATATATATATTTAATTTGTGGATTGAAATGATAAATATTCATATCACATGACCGTAGGATAGAAAATTTTATACAGACACCGCTGGTGTATATATAAATATTTTGAAATGATTTCTATGGTTTTGAAAGGAAAATATATTTTTTTTATTTAATATTGAAAATATTTTATGTATAAACAAGTTTTAATATAAAATAGATATAATAATAAGCTTTAATTTAATACAGTTTGATTTAATTAATATATAATATGTTTAAGTATTATATAAATTTTTATTTTAAAAATAAATTTTTAAATGATTTTTACGATTGAAGGTTGGGAAGATAAATTTGAACTTAATTAAAATTGTAACTAATTAAGAATTTTATTTAATTAAATCGATTTGAAATTTATTGAATTTGAGATTTTAAAGGATATGATTTTATAACTTGATTTTTTTGAATATTTCACGTTTAAATAAATTGAAGGAAATATTTGGTAAAATGTAATTTAAGGTTATTTAGATAATACTGAATTTATTAAGTGAGTATTCTAAGACTAAATAACAATAGATCTATATGAAACTATTAAATTTAGTTTTGAAATTGTTGAATATTTAAAGCTTTGAAATATGTTGAAATTTAATGGTTTATTTTGTGGTTCAAATGTGTATTTGGAATTGATATAATTTGAATTTGTTTATTTTGAAAATGAATTGAATTGAAGTTGATAAATTGAGATTGAATTAAATTTGAATCTGGAATTCGAGTTGATTTGAATCGATTTTTGAAATTTGAGGAAATTATAAATATTGTACTTTAAAAATTATTTAGCTTATATACTATTTTAATATAAAACTATTTTAATATACTAATTATTTTAATATGAACTATTTTATTTTATGTACTATTATTAAACTGTTTAAGCGGTGGAAGTTATGATTTCAAAGTTATGATTTTCAAAAGAATTATGATTTCAAAGTGTTTTGGGTTTTGAAAGTGTTGTAACTTTGAAAGTTCAATAATTTGGAAATAGATATATTTGAAATGGAAATGATATTTTAGTTTTGAAGTATAAATTATTTTGAAATGACCACGGTGTTATAATGACGATTAGTTGTTAATAGCGTATATTTCTACATAGTAGATAGTTTCATGGATCCTTAAAGGATGGGTATCCCAAACATCCTTTAGGCTAATTGTATTTCAGTTGATATTTCACTTGAGTTGGATTTATTGATATAAGAATGTTAATCCTAATTCGAGTGTTTTCTGTTTTTCTTTACGCTCGGGTCAGATTGAGTAATTCAGCAATTGCGACTAACCTTTGGAGTTTGGAGCTTCGCTTGGAGATCCAACTATCGATTCAGCTTTCAGCTTTTCCAGTTGATTTGTTTAGAGATGTCATCTGTTTGTATTCAAGACTTTAGTGTATTTGAGATATTCTGCTGTATTTTATTTCTGAAGCTGATGTTTATGTAGTAGCTTCATGAACTACTATTTATCTATTCCGCTGCATTATTGTTACATTACTCTGTGTCTATGATTCTATGATTGATTTATTTACTGTATATGCTGATTTTTACCAAATTTAAATTTACAATCTGATATTTTGAGTAATTCAAGTTCGACATGTGCGGATGCGAATGGTTGAAAATATTGGGTTGTTACATTTGGTATCAGAGCTCTGGTTTTAGGCAAAACATAGCATATAAAGTAGATTTAATTATAGAATTACTTTCGTTCGTGCTTGAAACTCTTCCTCTTTAATTCGGTTTCCTTTGGATTTTGGAATGCTCCCACTTGTTCTAAAATCCATTCTTGTCATTTGTATTCTTTTGATTTTGGAGCGTCCCATAACTCCACTTCGAATGGCCTCTATAAAAATCGACGATCCCGCCAATCTTTGAATGATTTGCAAAGGCGTAAAACTCCTTTACAATTGGCATTGATTCACCGGAGATTTATATATCCTCGATTTAGATGCTAATATCCCTTGCTATACCCGATTTCTATCCCTTGTGATTTAATGTCGATTTGCCTTAGAATTCTGCATCGATCGTATTCCTGAAGTCACGGTTGACCCGGTTAAGGTCGCCCACGATTTATATAAGTATACTTATATTCTATTTTGTAATTTAATTATCGCATCTTCGTTGGAGCCTATCTTCGAATCAGAATTCTATTTGATTAGATTTCCTTTTATTTGAATCTCTATCTTTGTTTTGAAATCCATTCTTGAATCATCCTTTGAAAATAAATCATGTTTGTTTCTATTTTAGAAATTATTTTATGTATAGAAACTATTATTTTGATAAGTATGATTTCATATTCCATACATAAAAGTGAAAATGTTTTCAATAAGGATTATATACCTTTTAACAACAAGAATTTGAAGTTTCAAAAAGGTTTGAAAATTTGAAAATTATATAAGAAATTGATTTATACAAAAATGATTTAGAACTAAAGGATTTTGAATTTGGAATTTGAGAAATTGAACTTCGGTATTTGAACATTGGTTTTAAGAATTTGAAAATATATAATAATACGATTTAAAAGTATTTTCCGAATAAGAAATGTTTCAAATGACTTCAAATGAGTTTCTTTGATTTCGAAGAAATTTCAAAGAAGTTTTCAAGAAAATAGAAGTCCAAAACTGACTTATGTTGCTGGAGAATAATTTCAGTGATGTGTGCACACATTATCGACATTGATTTTCGAGTTTCAGAATAGGGAGAGGCCACTTAGTAGCTTCGCTATGCGAGTGATTTTGTGAAACCGATTTTGATTGCAAATTCTGAATTATGATTTGATACTCGAAAGATATATGTATATATATTTGGAACGATTTAAAGTAAGCCCGGTATTCAGTTCTCGAGTTTCGAATTTGATTTAGTATAACCCTATCTATTGAAATTGATTTACTGATTGATTACTGATTTCGCCTCTAGGATTATATTTGATTTATCGGACTATTTTGAATGTTCGAACATTTCCAAATTGAGGTTTAATTTTCAATGCTAAGTAATTTCTATAAGTATAATTATTTGACAAAGTATATAAGTCTAGTTTGGTACATTTAAGTACGAAGTAATATGATTTAAACAAGTTTGAAAATGTTTTGTTGAGTAAATGAATAAGACTATTTTGAATTATACTAATATGAAATTTAGTTTTGAAATTTTTTGAATAAAATTTAGTTTTAAATGTTTTAACTTAGTAACATCTTTTATATATATATATATATATATATATATATATATATAATAATTTTCAAAACGAAAATTCGGTCTTTCAAATATAAATAAATAGCTTAAAGGTTTTTAAGGGATGATTATAAACTTGATAATTATTTTGGGTATACTTGATTTTGAGAAAGATATTTGGTTTCGAAGGTAGATTGGAATTTAAACCCATATTTATATGATGATTTTGGAAATGAATTTGTTTGACCTAAATTATGTTGATTTGGAAACCATGATTATTTTCTAAACCTATTATTTTAGAGACGTTAAAACTGAAGATATTAAATAATGGAAGAAATAATTTGGTGAAATTGTATATGATTTTGAAACTGAACTGATATCGAAACAAATTAAAATTGAGAACCTTATTTTTCTAAATACTTGATTTAGGAGTTATCGAATTATATAAAATTGATTTTTATAAGTATGAAGCTGATTCGAAAACTACTGATTTGGAAAGTTACTCAATTTGAAAAGTGAAATCTTATATAATCGAAGTTTATATAAGTGTGATTTGATATACTTTTGATTTTGGAAAGTATTGATTTGAAAATGAAATATTATATACAATTGACTTTATATAAGTATGATATTTGAAATTGATTTGAAAGGGTACTATATGATACATATTTTCGAAGTAAAGATATGGAAAGTGCCTTCTTCTTGGTATCCTCTTTGTGGCCACATTACGGATTCGTTCTATCGATATTATTCTCTCTGATTTGGGTTTTTCGGATATGATACTCGAGTGTCCTTCGAATTCCATTGCGTTACACATGGTCTTACGAACTCGACTGCATAGCGTAATTCACAAGGCAGTGATTGCCTAAAAGGTACGGATGTTTCCCGAGGGATCCAGGCGTAACCATTGTGTATCTGTGATATATGGTCGTTTAGTTGCGTAATCCGCAAGGTAGAGATTGCTTAAGTGTACGAATGTTTCCTAGGGATCCAGGCGCAACCATTGTGTATCCTCGGTCTACAAGTTTATTATTGTAGCGTAATCTGCAAGGCAGAGATTGCTTAAAGGGTATGGAAGTTTCCTGGAGGACCCAGGCGTAACCATTATGTATCCGCAGTCTATAGTTTTTTTGTTATCATGGCGAAAATCTGCAAGGCAGTGAATGCTTAAAATGTATGGATGTTTCCTGGAGGATCCAGGCATAACAATTGTGCATCTGCGATCCATGATTCGATTCGGTTGATTTGTTTGGATTGTACTTTCCATATCGGTTTTGAAGGTTTTTCGAGTATTTTCACTGGGTGTTGAAACAGGTCTACTAAGTACTTGGATAAATCTATCTTTGCGCCTGATCAACGCATGGCAAGAGTCTACAAGAACGAGGATAAACCTGTTAAGACATCGAGTTATAAAAGTATTTTGAAAGGAAAATATGTTTTGATATAAATATATTTCATTACAAAAGTATTTTTCAACAAAGAAATTATGTATTATTATTTGAAAATTGTAATTCTTATGGTTCTAAATTAATTATTCGTGCCCGATACTATTCTTTTGAATCTACCTTATCTGCTCAGCTTTATTTATTCACCTGCATTCTGTTTTCTGAATCGACCTTCTTTTCCTTTTTGAATATATCCTTTTAAAATATTATTTATTTATATACTTCATGGTTTAATAGAAAATTATTGCTGTTATAAATATTTTAGAAGTTACTAATTAAATAAAACATATTTAAAGTAAATGATTATTGATTTATTTATAATATTTGAAAAGTATCTTGAGATAAAAAAATTAAATTTATGAATTAAGGAGTTGATATTTTCAATAGCTTCTTTGTAAATATAACTAATGATGTAAATAATTTTTTTCAAATAGTTTTCATATATTTATAAAGGTGTTATTTAAACATATAAATGGTACTTATAAAGGAAGCAAGATATTTTACAAATGGGTTTGAAAAATAGTAAAGTATTAACGATAATTGAATTGCAAATGAAGATTTCAAATGTAAATTGCAAGTAAAATTTATATATTTTTAAATTAACTGTTTATCCTTGTCTTTCAATCAATTTACTTTCTCGTTATTTCTATTCTCCTACCTCCTTCTTTTTCGGGGATGAAAAGTTTTGAGTGAGGGAAAGTGTAACGACCCGTAAATTTTAACTGTTTTAATAATGTAATTTAGTTGAATTTTGGTGAGTTTTTAAATAATAATATTTTGAAAAAAAAATTAATATTTGGTATATGCCTATTTTAATATAGAAACTGGTAAATTTTCATTTGATAATATTGAAGTTTATTTTGTTATATAATTTTATTTCAATTTAAATCAATTAATAACAGTTGAATATAAAAGTATTCTAAAACCTAAATATGTCAACATGAGAAAATTTATTTAAAACACTTTAAATTAGACTGCGAAATTCGTTTCGCGAAATTCGGACGTTTCTAGCTCTGTTTGGATTTTTCCGTACGGAATAGCAACGTATATCCATGTCCGTATAGACTTTTGATAGGAAGATCCTAACACAGATATTTCTGTTTTCTTTTGTCCGTTTCATCACACTGATCACCATGATATATTTATTTCTGTATTTTGAGGCCCGGTGCGCGATGGAAACAATAAAACTGTGCGTCGTATCGGTACCGATATTGTGACTTTTAACTTACCTTGCCTTTTCAAAATTAAAACGTGCTGTGTAAGCAAAAATTTATTGCTTTTATTATTCAGCTTAATCCAAGGGTGACCGTTGCCATCCCATAACCGGTTCGAAATCAAAACATACAAAAATTTGTGTATGTTTTATTCAATTTTTGGGCAACGGCTCACATTTTTTTGTATTTTTCTATTATAACTTTTTCTTCCTTTTTAAATCACAAAGCTTGCCTGCTCAGCCTATATATAAAAAAAGGAGGAAAAAAACTTTATATTTCGCCTGAAGCCAAAATGGCCAGACCTGCTTCTCGTTCTTCACCCAGTATCCAAGGAGGCTACCTTCCACCGAGCTTCACAACTCACCCAATGCCACACCGCTCTCCCTTTCTTTCTTCTAGCCTTGCAACACGCCATATCATCCTACGCCACCTCTTCTCCCCTTTCTTCCTTCAATTGCATGTCCATAAGGTATTATATATTATATGTTAATATATTTGTTTATACATATGTTAAAATGTACATATATTGTTCTGTAGGTTTTACATATGTTAAATGTTAGTTATATATATACACGCATAGGTGAACTACAATCTTATATTTTATATTGTTTATATGTTACATATGTATGTATTATAGTCTCTACTTGATAAATTATTTTAATAATGATTTATCTCATGCATTTTACCTATGTATGTTATACAGTCGATTGTAGCATCTGGTTTTTGAATTTTGTATGATAACATGCTTAAGTGATCTAATATATACTATAGATATGGATTTAATATTAAATTATATATAGTGATGGCCTATTATATGAATGGGCAGTATAAGCTGACAGTATTTGTTTAAAATGATGTATAGGTGTATATTGTTGCGTAACTTAATTATGTAGGTTAGTTTGCTTATTACCTGACTTTATATGATTTGTATAGTATATGTATTTATTTAATAAACTTAGCTTGCATGTATTGTTACCCTTATATGTATACTGTCTGCATTATGCTGTTATGCATGATAGCTTTTACCAGTATTATCTATTACCTGTTAGTAAAAAAATTATATTATATTTACATTTATATTTTAAGTTTTCATTTACTGTTAAATTATTTATTATATAGCTGTATATATCTATTAAGGCTGCTTCCAATTGAGAAGTTATTTGCATATTTTATGAAAACTATGTTTACTTTGATTTGGTATATATGTATTTCATTAAGAATATTGATTTGAAAGTGTGTATTTTATGTTCTAAAATTTGTTAGAGAAAAATTTGTTTTATATATATATTATAGTTCCTATATATGCACCTGAGTTCTGATTTATATATCAGTTGTATAAACATATTTGTGTACTGTATATATAGTTGTGATATAATAATTTCATTATATATGTTATTATTTTGAAATATATATGACATTTTGAAAGGAATGGAATATAATCGAAGTATTTCATTTTTATAAGTATATAATGCATATAAATAGTTATTTCGAATTTCATGATGTATATATGTTGACTTTATTATATGGGTTTTAATGTAAAACAATGGTTTTTTGAATTTCATATGTTTTAATTTAACATATGTCTAAGTTTAGTAATATGTGTGTGTGTGTGTGTCTATATATATAAGTTCACTTATACCACTATCTTCATCAATCCAGTTCTGATTTTAATTTCATCCATTCTTATTTATCAGCCTCTTTGTCGATTCGAGTTTGATCTCTTCTTGTTTAGAGATTCGTGCCTGGATTTGTAGCCCATTTCTTTGTCTAAACTCCTCTAGCCTCGAAAGGTGAGCAATCACTCACGAGTAATGTTCTTATATTTATTAAATTTGATTTTAATTGAAACGACAATTGAAATATGTTGCTGTAGTTATTTAAGTTGTTATATATGCTATTATCTGTAACTGTTCACCTGTGGGATATGACACCATATCTTGTTGATTATATTATAGTGTTGTTGATGATATATGCATGCTGTTATTATTATCATATCTGTTATCATTCTGCAAGTTCCCTGTTAGTTTAGAATGCCCTATGGGTTGAAATGATCATACCTGAATGATCTGTAGGATAGGAGAAAATCGTTATAGGTTGAAATGATAAACCCAAGTGATTTTCATTTGAATTGAATTTGGGATTGTGGGTTGAAATGATATAACCGTATATATATATATATATATGTGTGTATATATATATATATAATTTGTAGATTGAAATGATAAATATCTGTATCACTTGACCATAGGACAAATTTTTTTATACAGACACTGTTGGTCTATATATAAATATTTTGAAATGATTTCTATGGTTTTGAAAGGAAAAATATATATGGTTTTATTTAATATTGAAAATATTTTATATATAAAAAAGTTTTAATATAAAATAGATATAATAATAACCTTTAATTTCATAAAGTTTGATTTAATTAATACATAATATGTTTAAGTATTATTTAAATACTTATTTTAAAAATAGATTTTTAAATGATTTTTATAGGTTAAGGTTGGGAAAATAAATTTGAATTTAATTGAAATTAAAATTAATTAAGAATTTTATTTAATTAAATCGCTTTTAAATTTATTAAATTTGAGATTTTAAAGGATATGATTTTATAACTTGATTTTTTTTAATACTTCACGTTTAAATAAATTAAAGGAAATATTTGGTAAAATGTAATTTAAGGTTATTTAAATAATATTGAATTTATCAAGTGAATATTCCAAGACTAAATAACAATAGATCTATACGAAACTGTTAAATTTAGTTTTGAAATTGTTGAATATTTAAAGCTTTGAAATATATTGAAAGTCAATGGTTTATTTTGTGGTTTAGATCTGTACTTAAAGTCGATATAATTTGAATTTGTTTATTTAGAAACTGAATTGAATTGAAGTTGATAAATTGAGATTGAATTAAATTTGAATTTGGAATTTGAGTTGATTTGAATCGATTTGTGAAATTATAAATATTGTACTTTAAAAAGTATTTAATATATATACTATTTAAATATAAAACTATTTTAATATAAATTATTTTAATATACTAATTATTTTAATATGAACTATTTTATTTTATATACTACTATTAAACTTTTTAAATGGTGAAAGGTATGATTTCAAAGTTATGATTTTCCAAAGAATTATCATTTCAACGTGTTTTGGGTTTCGAAAGTGTTGTAATTTTGAAAGTGCTATAATTTAGAAATAGATATATTTGAAAGGGAAATGATATTTTGGTTCTGATGTATAAATTATTTTGAAATGACCACGGTGTTATAATGAAGATTAGTTGTTAATAGCGTATATTTCTACATAGTAGATAGTTCCATGGATCCTTAGAGGATGGGTATCCCAAACATCCTTTAAGTTAATTGTATTTCAGTTGATATTTCACTTGAGTTGGATTTATTGATATAAGAATGTTAATCCTGACTCGAGTGTTTCGTGTTTTTCTTTAAGCTTGGGTCAGATTGAGTAATTCAGCATTTGAGACTCACCTTTGGAGTTTGGAGCTTCGCTTGGAGATCCAACTATCGATTTAGTTTTCAGCTTTTCCAGTTGATTTGTTCGGAGATGTCATCTGTTTGTATTCGAGACTTCAATGTATTTGTGATATTCTGCTATATTTTATTTCTAACGCTGATGTTTATATAGTAGCTTCATGAACTACTATTTATCTATTCCGCTGCATTATTATTATATTACTCTATGTCTGTGATTCTGTGATTTATTTATTTACTGTATATGCTGAGTTTTTCCAAATTTAAATTAACAATCTTATATTTTGAGCAATTCAAGTGCGACATATGCGGATGCGAGTGGTTGAAAATACTAGGTTGCTATAGCTAGGGTTAGCTTCTAGGGTTTAATGAAAAAAAGAAATAATGGAGGGCTTTCATAGAAAATTTACGCGCACTACTCATCGTCAAAATTTTCAAACTCCAAACAGAGCATACCACCTGGCATTTATAATATTTTTACCCCTTGTCTGAACGTAATAGATATATATCGAGAGCCAATTCGATCGTATTTGGAAGATAAGTTTCCGAATCGAATATTTAAATTTAAAATTCACTTTAACAGATTTCTAAGCGTTTTAGCTTGCCTCGGACAAACCGTAAATCTGATTAACACAAAATTTGAAATCATATAATAATATAATATTACGGATCCAATGAAATTTGTTCCGCTGAAATTAAGGACTGTATGAAAAATGACCATTTTTACTCGTCAGTTAAATATTAAAATATTCATTTCTACAAATTAACTTTTAATTCAATTTTAAAAGTTCTCTAATATCATTCTAATTCGAATAGAATTTAATTCAACTTTATAAATCATTTTCATTCATATATAATTCAATTTTCAATTATTTCTGTAATTTTACGTTTTAAATTAACCATTAAATTATCTAATTAAATTACTATATTCGAAATAAAATCTATTCAGCTTATTAAATTTACTTGTGCATATTAAAATCAATTAAATATATGAATTCCAAATGATTAAAATTCTGGATCGTTACAAACGATGATTTCATAACTAGAGCAGAATTCAACAATTTGATGAGGGAGCTGAGGAGAGCTATAAGCAACTGAATGAGCAAATCCAGACTAAAGCTAATCTAATGAACCAGATTGCTCAACAGCAACATTAAAGTGCCATAAGGGATCTTGCTTCTTACTCGGCATCAGAGAGTTCAGCCTCATCATATAGTGAGCATCATAGGCGTAGATGTCACAGGGTTGATGGAGAGCAAGCCGGAACATCGGAGCACCGCTTGGCAGATTAGAATGGTCTGCCAAGATGGATCGGTGCCAATCCCTCCCTAAGGATCGGTACCGATCCCTCTACCAGAGGAGATGTTCCCCAAATGCATTTGGGGAGATATGCTAGAGCTAGTACTGGGAGTTTGGATGCTGGAGTATGTTTGAACGTTGACCAACTACCTCTCCAGAATAATGATGAGATGAATACTCATTGCACATGTCAAAAGAATGACAGGCCAAGAAGGCGTGAAATGTCCCGTAGACATCGACCAAAACATTCATGCGAGGTGGAGCACGAATACCACATAGCACCACATATCCAGACACTAGACTTATCCGCGATGGTCAAACAGTTGGTGAGGGAGAACCCAGGCTTGACAAATGATGATTGAGGATTTTTGAGGAGTCATACCCCATTTACTGACAGTGTTTTATACACGGAGTATCCTAGAAGGTTCAACGTGCTTATGATGCCTGCCTACGAGGGAAAAACCAACCCTAGGCAGCATATAATTAGGTACAAGTGGTTGATGGGCACAGCAAGAGAAAATGATGCAACTAAATGCAGGTGCTTCCCTATAACTCTTTGGGATTGCAATGATGTGGTTTACAAGATTACCTATGCGATTGATCTCAAGGTTTAATGAATCGACAACAAAGTTCATGGAGTAGTTCTGGATCCACGCTACCCGCCATAAAGACGTGATGTCACTATCTAGTGTGATCCAGCCTCCGAGGGAATCACTAAAGGACTGCTTGCAAAGATTCCACGTCGCTGCCAGTGAAGTTAATGACCCAAATGACCATGCTATGCATATGGCTGTGGTGAGAGGGGTTGACCCAGAAACTGAAATTGGTGATTGGTTAGCTAGAAAACCATCGGCCACGCTGGAACGCTTCTATTAAGAAGAAGCTCAGTTTACGAGGAAGGAGGAAGCTAGGTTCTTTAAAAAAGCAATACTGTGGGATCGAGAGGAGAAGCAATTCAAAGCAACATTGCAATAAAGCAATCCGATGAGAGTTCTGAGAAGGTTCTAGTCAATGGTCAAAACAAGCTGAATCAACAGAAGAGAAGGGGTGAAGGGAATCAAGATGGAAAAAGGGAGTCTGGAAGACCAAAGCCTAGGATTCCTATGTATGAGAATTGCCCTCCTCTAAATGCATCCCTGGAGAATATTTACTTACCTACCTGAAATACTTTTCAATACAAGAAGCATGTACAAAAGAGTCAACAGAGGCACAGAAGTAGACTAGAAAATATTGGTGGTTTCACATGTGTTATGGGCACAATACGAATGAGTGCAGGCATCTTTAGGATGCTATCGAGAAGTTGATTCAGGAAAAGAAGCTGTAGCAGTTTGTGAAAGCTCCGTAGGATGGTGGATAGTGGACGTCCAACCTCAACCGAGCACAATTTTCGCATGGGGTTGATGAGCTCGCATGAACCAAAGGAAGATTAGTGATAAACACGATAGTTGGAGGACCACATCCTATGATAGAAGTTGGTAAAAAATGGAGTGCTATGCCATCGCGATGAGGATGTGGATTTTGAGCATTGTTCGAATACGGAGGATGGAACTCCGGCCAAAGAACAATGTACGATGACTGATGATATAGTTTTTAGAAGCAGGGATATGGATAGATTAGAGGCTCATACAATTGATCCAATGGTCATTTCTGCCACGATTGGCCCTACTCTAGTGAGAATAATTTTGATTGATTTTGGAAGTTTGATAAACATTATTTTCAAGAAGGCTTACGATCAAATGAGAATGGAGGCTAAAGATTTGAAACCCTCCAAGGCTCACATACATGGTTTCAATGATGTGGTGACTGAGGTGGTTGGTTTTGTGGAGTTGCTAGTGGAATTGGGGGAAGGTGAACGTAGGAGAGTGCAGATCCTACCGTTCATTGTGTTGGAAGTTGACTCGCCGTAAAACATTTTTTTAGGCCAATCATCCCTAACTAAATTTTGGGTAGCTCTTCCCCCATGGTGTTTGACTTTGAAATTCCTGACCGATAATGGAGTAGGAGTGGTGCATGGTGATCAGGCGACTGGACATGCCCGTTATGTTGTTGAGTTGAGAGAAGCTCGGCGTAAGGAGAAAGGAAAAGGTATGGACAAATCTGTCCGCATCCAAGTTACTGAAGATTGATAAGTAGTGCCTAAGACTTAGCTTGGGAGCCATAATTGGTTCTATAGAGATATAGATCTAAGAGATGATGAAGAGGATCCCAAGGAGACCAAGGCGGCGCCGGCTTAACTACGATTATTATAATCGCCAGTCAAGACGACCCATCACGGCTCTTGAAGATTGGATCATAGCGAAGCCCCTAGATGATGAGAGAACTTGCCGATTTTCTTGAGAGAATTTGGATATGTTTTCTTGGACTCATTCTCACATGTGTGGGATATCGTCAGCCATCGTGAGCCATGCATTGAATGTTCACCCAAAGTTTGTACCGGTAAAACTAAAAAGGCGAGGCATGGACCCGGGGTGATCCGTCGCCCTTAAAGAAGAGGTGGATAAACTGAAAGGCAATAAGTTTATTCGTGACACCCTCTATCCTAAATGGATATCTAATCCTATGCTTGTGAAGAAGGTAAATGGAAAGTGGAGAACATGCATCGACTAATCTGACTTGAGCAAGGCATGTCCTAAAGATAGTTTTCCCCATCCAAGGATTTATCAGCTAGTTGTATCAACTACAACACATGAATTGTTATCCTTTATGGATGCGTATTCGAGGTACAACCAAATCCCAATGCATTTCCCGGATAAGGAACAAACCAGCTTTGTGACGGATGTTGGATTATACAATTACGTTGTAATGCTATTTGGGTTAAAGAACGCTGGAGAAACCTACCAATGCTTAGTTAACTGGATACTCAAGATCAAATTGGGAGGACAATGGAAGTATATGTGGATGATATGCTCATGAAGCCACGACGATCAAACGACCACATTCAAGACTTGGCATAGATGATCGACATCCTCTGATTTTATAACATGAAGACCAATCCTTTAAAATGCTCATTCGTTGTTGTATTAGGAAAATTCTTGGGTTGTCAATCTTGAGGAACTTAAGTAAATCAAGGCTATTCGAGATATCCAAGTGCCCAGAACTAGTAAACAAGTGCAAAGTCTGAAAAGGAAGTTTGCAGCTTTAGGTCAAGTTATTTCCAGGGCAACTGACAGATGCGTTCCTTTATTTGATTTGATCAAGAAAGGAAAGAGAAACTTTGAATAGATGCAGGATTGTGAAGAAGCATTTCGAGCTCTGATAAATCATTTGGAGTGACCCTCACTTTTTTCAAAGCCGGTAGATCATGAGGAGTTGTACATCTACTTGGTTATATCATTACATGTTATAAGTTCCGCCTTGATTCGCAAGGAGACCAGATTCAAAGACTGATGTATTATTCCAATAAGCGATTAACATATGCCGAAAGGAACTATCCAAAGATAGAGAAATTGGGGTACTGCTTGCTAATCGCATCACAGAAACTTCGCCTATATCTCCAGGCACATCCGATCAACATTTACACTGACCAGCCATTACGACAGGTCCTACGACAACTTGAGACGTCTAGAAGGTTTCTTAAATGGAACAATAAGCTCAGCCAGTTCAACGTTACTTATCTACCACGAAGAGTTATCGAGGACAAATGTTGGCGGACTTTATAGTAGAATTTACTGTCCAAGATGTGCTTCAAGAAATTAGCGGAATCCCTACTGTGCGTTGGAAGTTGTACACTGATGGAGCATCTAATGATCACTGTTCTGGAGCTGGAATTGTACTTGTAACCCCTGAGAACCAATCCAATCAATTTTCTATGCTTTGAAGCTTGACTTTCCTGCTACAAACAATGAGGCTGAGTATAAAGCATTGATCGCCGGACTCAAACTTGCTAAAGAGCTCGGAGTGAAGTCCTTTGAAATTTTTTGTGACTCACAATTGGGTGTATATCAAGTCAAAGGAGACTATCGGGCTAAGTAACAACGACTTGCCTCGTACCTTCCCCGAGTTCAAGAGTTCTTGGTGGACATCGAGTACTATGACATTTCATATATCCAAGTAAGGAAAATTCGATTCATTGGCAAAGTTTGCTAGTACTGGTGATGCGAAATATATGGGCTTAGCTATAGTCGATACATTACTTACCCCAAGCATAAATATGATGGAAGTTGATCGAGTATTGGAAACGGAGCCCGAGAGGGAATTGTGGATGAATCCATTTATAGATTACTATTGCACGGAGTCTTGCCTTAAAGCTGATATGAAAAGCGACAAGTCCTTCGTAAAGTTTCAAGGTATATTATGTAAGAAGGAACTATGTATATAAAAGGGTTTTTCGTTTCCTTACTCCGGTGTATGGCTCATGACGAGATAAAGCATGTTCTGAAAGAAGTTAATGAGGGAGAATGCGACGATGACATTAAGGGGCAAACTCTGGCAAAGAAGATACTCTGCTATGGATATTACTAGCCAACTGTAAATTGGGACGCTGCTTATTATGTGAGATGATGCGACAAGTGCCAAATATATGCAAAGGTCCCAAGAGCTCCACAACAGAGATCACAAAATGGTCAGTCCATGGCCATTCGCTATGTGGGGTATTGACATCATCGGCTCTTTGCCAATCTCTAAATGCGGTAGAAGTACACTATGGTCCTGGTTGATTACTTCACCAAATGGTCTGTGGCGAAACCTTTAGCCACAAAATCATCCAATAAATCTATCAGTTTGTTGTCCGAAACATCATATATCACTTCGGTCTTCCATGAGCAATCATAACAGATAATGAGACTCAGTTCTATAGTGTTGAATTTAAAGAATTTTGTCGGAGACATTGCATTGAAAAAAGCTTTGTAGTGGTTCCCACCCTGAGGCAAATGGACAGGTTGAGGTTGTAAACAAAATTATTAAGTTTATTTTGAAAAAGCGTCTGGAGAAGGCTAGAGGCAAGTAGATGGTTTAACTTCCTACTATACTTTGGGCCTATAGAATCATTTACAAGTCCGCAACTAGCGATACTCCATTCTCCCTTTTTTAAGGGATCGAAGCAGTTGTTCTAGTAGAACACAAAGTCCCTTCCCATCAAGTGACTTACTACAACCTCGGAACATACAAAGATCTCCTCTTGGAATCTTTGGACTTTATCGACGAAAAGCACGAGGAAGCTAATTTGAGAGCAGCTGCTTACCGACATCGAGTCGCCCGATATTACAACACAAAGTACGATCGAGAACATTTGAAATTGGCGATCTCATCCTAAAACGTGTTTTTTGAGTCCTATCGCACATGAATCCAACATGGGAAGGACCCTATGTCATTGAATAGTGGCTTGGGGAAGGAACTTCCAAGATAGAGATTTTTGACGGCACGACTCTTCCAATAGCAAGGAATAGCGAACATTTACGATGCTATTCCACTTAGAATATTTCTTTTGTATTTATGTACTAGTTACTTTTGATATTTTCTTTAGTATTTGACTTTTTGAATATGTAATAAGACATATTTGTCTATTCCTTCTCATTTGATGAATAAAATCTTGAACTTTTTTTATTTGCATAAATGGCCATCATTGCATTTTATAGTTAGTACATAATGAAACTGATTGATATCGATATGTATGATGTGTGAATAGGCTCATAAAGTTTGAAATCAATCGATCATTTCAGTCCCTGATGGGAACCAACGAGATGAGCTCTGTAAATTTTATCTACTAACAACTCCCGTAGATAAACCAAAGGACGGGGCTCATGATAAGGAACAAGGATCATCGATAACTTGGAGACCATAAAACTCCCTTCCTAGACTGTGGGACCGAAATGAAATTGAGGCGACCAAGAGAAGTAACGATCTGGGCAGATACCAACTGCCCACAAGAAATTGTTGCGCAGATCGTTTATACTCTAGTCCATTACACTTTGTGTTGTAATATCGGGCTACTCGATGTCCCACATGAAATTTCAAATGTGCTCGACTCATTGGCG
Organism: Allium cepa; assembly: GCA_030765085.1. Classification (NCBI taxonomy): domain Eukaryota; kingdom Viridiplantae; phylum Streptophyta; class Magnoliopsida; order Asparagales; family Amaryllidaceae; genus Allium; species Allium cepa. Next base: position 1,046,620,724 of record CM060929.1, read on the forward strand.
GACAGGAGTACTTTGTGTTTATACTCCTGTCGAGTATAAACGATTCGGGAGGATGAAGTATAAACGACTCATTGGCAATGAAGTATAAACGATTCGGGCGGATACCGACTGCCCATGAGAAAACTCTAAGTCCTCAGAGTGCAGGGAGTATAAATGATCCAAGCAGATAGTGACTGCCCACGAGAAAACTCTATGTCCCTAAAGTGCAGATTGGAGTATAAATAATTCATGCGGACACCGATTGCCCATCATAAAAATCTAAGTCCCCAAAGTGCGGACTAGAAAATAAACGATTCGGGCGGATATCGGCTGTCCATGGGAAAACTCTAAGTCCTTAGAGTGCAGACTCGAGTATTAATAATTCGAGCCGATACCGACTGCCCAGGAGAAAATTTTAGGCCCCCGAAGTGCAGACTAGTGTATAAATAAATCAAGCGTGAACTAACCGCACGCATAATAACTCTAAGTCCAAAGAGCGCAGACTAACATTTAAACGCTAACCGATAGATGAACGGATTCCAACTATTCGCTATCGCACCAACTTTGACTTGAAATCGATGGGAGAAGTGCAAACTACTAAAGACTAAATATGACAGCCCACTACAGCTGCGACATAGCATTTTTTACGACTTGAGGCAATGGCCGCTGAGGGGTCTTGAGATGGAGATGGTGAATAGTTAACGGAATTTCAATCAATGGATTTCAAGTACGTTAATATGGAAAGTAATTATCCAACTACCAAAGTAATGGTTCGCACAACGATTAATCAAAAACAAAAACTTTTATTCACCATTCCCATAATCTCGGTACAAGTTATTTCAAAAAAAAAAAAAAGAATGGAATTTGTATCTGAACACCCATGACTGGGGAAAGAAATAACTACCAAAACTATGTACAACGATATGAAGTAGTGACTACTTCTTCGACCTTCTCTCCCTCTTTGATTTTTCAGAAGCAGAGTCGATCAAGCTTCTCTTTCGAGGCCCTTTGCTGCCCTTAGACGGAATTCTTAAAGAAGAAGGAGGGTTTTCGCCTAGAATCGTCCCTTCTGGTGGAATAACTTGCGGTGCTACAAGATCAAGATCTATAGTTTCCACCTCGATGGGCTCACCTTTTACTTTATGCTTTAATTTCTGCTCCTCCTCGATCTGTTCCTTTATGCTAGTTTCAGTAGTGTGACCTGAAGCACTAGTGATCACTACATCTTATGACTCATTAGTGCGGGGCAAATCTTCGGGCTTATCTTCATCGAGCACGCCAATGACTTGAGTATCGGGCCTCGGGATATCAACGGTGGCCAGGGCATCGACAGTCTTTTCCTACTGTTTTGTGGCGGCATCGCCCTTGGAAGTCTGATCAAGCCCTAGAAGACTTGCAAAGATTTGTCAAAGCATAGGCATTAGTTAAAAGATGTTGCACATTGAGAACAGAAACTTCTCTTGATTCGAAGAATTTTAGTACAAAACCAGCGTCCGGTTGGCTTTTTGTATTCAATGGATTGCTTCCGTCAAGAATGGGAGATACCATATGTGGTCCAAAGCCAGGCCAGTCCGGATCACAGCTAAGGGTTTGCTCCGTATCGTGTGAAGAGGATGGTCTGGCTACTTGGATAGGAAGGGAACCTTTAGGATCGGTTCTAGCAGACTCAATGATATCCCCTCCTTCTTCAGTCGATGAAGGAGCCTTATAGAATTGAAGTTTGGCGGTGGCTAGATTAGATGGCTCGTTACCTCAAAGCACTTGTCTGGAAAGTTCTTCTTCATTGAATTAATCTTCTCTTAACTCTTCGTTCTTTTTCTTGAAAACAAGCTCCCAGGCTTCGGCAAGTGATTCAAGTTATTGCTCACCAAGAAAGTTTAAGTTGCGGTGGAGAAGGGCCTTCGCGTTATATTTGACAATTAACAGATCGAATAGGTCCTTGATTTCATTCCTCTCGGACTTGATTGCAGCCTCCATCTGGGAGTTAGATTATTCAAGAACTTCCTTTCTGCTTTCTTCCCATGATTCTTCCTTCAAAGCTTCAATTTTGGTGAATTGTTCATCGAGCTTTGCTCTTAAGCTCCTTGCCTCGACGATTTCCTCGTAGCATGTTTATGACTCCTCTTGCGCCTCGGTTTTGTCCTCCCTCTCCATCCTTAACAATTCTTCAAGCTCTTCGACGCAATGAGCCAAGGCGGGTTTCTCCTTTTGCAAGAAGTCCTTTTCCAAGGCAAGCATGCCGCTGCGTTAAAGCACTGCATCAAGTTCATTCTTATAAGAAGTCTCTAAGCGACTTACCGCCTCTGTTGTGTCCTTTACACCTTTTTTGGCCTTTGCAAGTTGGATCCTGTATTCAAGCAACTAAGCGTCTTGATGCTTGATAATACCTTTGTCATGGATAACCTCTAATTTGAGACGGTCGATTTCATGCCAATGCTTAAAGGAGACTTTAGAAACCTTCTTGGCCAAATGGATGAAAGATTCATGTTGGATGAATACATCATTCATACACGCTAGTGAGCTCTCTTTGGCATATATGGGAATAACATGTTTGGGGGAGGAATTTGAGACCGTCAAAGCAGATCTTTGGAAAAATAGCATTAAGTTCAGCTAACTTTTCTGCTATAGTAGGGTTGGGAGCGGCAACCGACAGAAGTGGATCAGAAGTGGATCAGAAGTGGCAAGGGGATGCATGCTAGAGCGACACTCACATGATTTCCTTGAACTATACGAGCCAGAATGTTGCTCGTGGGTGCGGCGGCATAAGGGCCGCGATACGAAGATTTTTCTCCACTACGGGTAGGGAGATTGGAGTGTTCATCATGGTAAGAAGCACGGGTTTGAGACTTCCGTTTAGATGAGGAAGTGGATATTCTTGAATAATAATCTTTACCTCGTCCATTATCTCTCTCTCTCTCCCCCTTTCTACATCGCTTGAACTCGGAGTCTCGGCTTGAGTGATAAAAAGTTGAAGATCCCCGGAAATGATCAATGGCTCGAGACTGAGACATTGCACTTGTAAAGAACCAAATAAGAGAATATTAAAAGATGTCACACGAAGGATTAATAGCAGGTGTAGTGGAGTGCTAATGTTAGTGTGTGCTCTAGTGTTCCCCCCAATGGATCGGTAATGCTGGCTTTACTTATCGGAGTGCTCCCCTCCGTTGGAAGGTTGGATGCCTTCGGCACTTCTAGTAGGGGAGCTGAGTCCTTCGATGTTGATATTGGGAAAGTTGCAAGTCATTATAATGTCTTGAATTTGAAGATCGGAGAATCCTTTTAATTAGTTTTCCATTTGCTGAGAAGATGACTCCTTTTCAACTGGACTAATGACGAACTCTGGTTTTGACCCAGCCTAAAGCCTTACTCTTGCATAGTCGGTACACCAATTTTTTTCCACTTTAGGGGTGTTTACAATCGACCAACCTGCAGCGGTTCAACCACTAGCGCTTTTCCAAAGACGGTAATATCATCTCCCATTCTATCATCTTGAGAATCTTTGATCTCTCCTTCTTCGATATCTTCTCGAGCACCCTCAGTAGGGGAATGACGAGGCTGATTGTTTCTACTCTTCGATCAGCAACAATTTTCGGGATTGCTTTGCTCCTGGGGAGTCCAATTCCGTGGCCATCTTCCAATAGCCCAAAAAATCATAGCAGCTCGTCTGTTACGAATATTTTAATATCTCGATCCTCTATGGGAGTAGCATGAATGGCGACGAAGGCTGTAGAAAACTTAACGCCTTAGGTTATGGATGAACAACTGAAAGAAATTCGAAAGTTAGTATATTCAACGGAGAAGTTATGACTTGAGTCATTGAATTTGAGAGGAAAGCAAAAGTAACACTTATGCCCTTCTAACCATCTCCTTGCGAAGCCAGAGGGACATCGCACGTCAAAAACAACTCGTGCTTGAATAAGGAAAGTTTGTTCCATGTGCCCATTATGACTAGGAAGTTCGACGAAGGTTTAAGGAAAACATAAGAAGGAATCCTTGATTGTCATTTGAAATTATAGATAAATATGATATCCTCGAGAGTTGGCAGCGGAACAGGACGTTCATAAATAAAAGGAAAGTCCCATGAATAAAGGCATAGCTGTTGGGATGCAACTGAGTAGGGGAGATCGCAAGGTACCTCAACATTCCTGGATGAAGGAGTTAAAAGGTGACACACATCCATCCCAGCACATGAACTTGTTGCAAGCAGTACACCCGGCTGGGGGCATGTGACACCTAACTTGTCTCGTTGGAACCAAAGCATCTTCGAACGGGATCTCGTGAATGGAGCACAGTCGACGAAGAGCGGCTTCATCGATTTTGGAATCTTGTGAGTCGACGTGATTATCTAGAATGAAGGCACCCTCAAAAGCATCATGAGCTAGACTGATGGTTTTTGTTGGTAGAATTGGGACATCAGAGAAAAGATTAACTTAAGGATTAGATGCTTTTGGTTGACCTACATGGTGACTCAAAGAAGGCTTATTAGATATGGTGGCAGAAGTTGATCTCACTTTGGAACTAATATGTCTCACCATTGATTTAGAAAACATGTCGATTGGGCGCTTCGTGCATCTAAGATTTATGTTAGCTATACTTGGTAGACAATCAACATTAGAAATAATAACATGTTCCCCTCATGTTCTGTGTGAACCAGTGCAGTGTCAAACGAGAAAAAATAGTATGAAATCATAAAAGGAAGAATAAAATGACGAGACTTGAACTTCCATCCAGAGAGACCGTCATCGCTCACCATCTCAATCGACGAGAAAGTTGATCAGCAATGAAATCTTTAGGATCGGTTGTTGACATTTTGAATTATGAAGTCCATTATTCAAGTTTGTTAGCTAGTTTTTACTTAGTCCATATTGAGCTATCTGGAAGTTGTTCATTCAAGCTTAAGTTCGATAGTCCAAGTATGCAAGTCGCGTTGTTCTTAGTCTTCGTATATTCGGGCAAAGCAGTATGAAGTTGAGCATTTGAGTGACTTAGGTTGGATTAGTTTTTATATGCAATACCGATCTTCCATATGCCGATCCCTTACCCCTGCCTCGTTACCGACCCCTACACCTTAGTTGTCAATACCGATTCTTTAACTCAAGACTATCTACTGTTTCATCTTCGAAAATATTACCTATCGATCACTCGCCCAGTAGTCTCATTACAGATCCATAGGTTGGACAAGCCACATCAATTCCTAAACCTACCCATGTCGACCCTCATCCAGAGTAACCTCCTTACCGATCCTTTGCCTAACTAATCTCACCTCTAATCAATCTAATACCAATTCCTGTCACACTATCCTCTTTCCAATCCTAAAGCCTTGACTTTCCTCCATCCATTCGAGGACACCAACTGAATCCTCCTTCTTCCCCCTCCTTCTTCTTTCTCCTTCAATTTCTCCTTCATCTCCTCCTCCTCCTCTCCCGCATACCTCAACAAAACCCACTAAGTAATACACCTAAAAGACACTCATGCTCGTCCAAGATCGAGGTTCATAACCTAAGAACATAAGTAAAGAAGAGTTCGTACCTATATATATATATATATATCAAGCTAAATAAGGGAGGCAAGCATTTGGGCTTTGGAATCAGAGATTGAGGAGGAGTGACTATGAAAAAATAGCTTGAGTTCATGTTTGAATTTAGAATAAAAACTTGGAGGAATTATATTTGTGAAGAAGGGTTTCATGATGTTATGGGTTCAATGGAGAGGAAGCTCGGAAATGTAAAGTCTTTGTACCAAAATTGGGCACAACATTCTTCGGATGTATTTGAAGAGATAAAATGAAGAAAGTAAATGTAAAATGAGGCAGATCTAACAAACACACCAATCAACATAAAAAATAATGTAGAAACACAAAAATTTAGCGTGGTTCGGTGTGGTGACCCCTTTAATTTTCACACATAGATTTTTTTATTTTTTACAAAAGGAATATATATTTAAATCCCATGAAGTTAAGTTTGAATATTTAGAAAATTATAGATTCTTTCCCAAGATCCTGAATTACCAATATAATTATATCAGTTCATAATTCACCTTAAAATAGCTTTACATATTTGAAGATATGTTTGCTTCTTTTGTTTTGTATGGGATGATATTTACAACAGGCTCTATGCATATGGGTTTGGTAGTGCAAGTACAGTGCACCTTTGCATTTTCTTTCCTTAATTTTCTACTCTTTCTGCCTATATATGTCTACTATCACATAATGCAGTATTTAAGTGTTAAGAGGTATAACTAAGAGAAGTACAATTGCTAATATGAACATGCAAATCTGTTTTCACAATCACATTTTCCTTTCAGGTTGAACAATTTATATTTGCACTGCATTTTCTTAGATAGGTTGGAAATGCATACTGGTATGCTTCGAGTTTATATTTCAAAAACTTGGAGTTTTTATGTCACTTTCTTCGAGCTGGAAACACTTGTACAACATGAATTGTGGTGAAGTGATTTCAGGCTATAAGGGTCAGACCCTTAACCATCTAGGCTGGTCATGATCCCATTCTTGCAACTTTCAGAACCATATTTCTTATGTAAATCATTTCCACAAACACTCTTTCTTATCACCAGTTTGTTTTTGTCACATGAAAGTTTTTCTGAGAATTTGTTTTCCCCAGGTTTTCAACACAAAACAAAAATGTTTCCACATCCATTTCTATTAAAACTCTTTTTATTTTGAAATCAAATACATAAATATGAGTCATGCATTTTCTCAGAGATTTTGCACCAACCAATATTTGTTACAGGCCATGGATAATCCATTTTGTTCAAAATTGACAAGCTTGTTTTGTTTTTCTGAAAATCTGTTATACCTGACTGTTTACAAGTTCCATCATCAAGTCACAACATAATTTCATACTAAAGGAAACAGAGACTAACATGCACACATATCGTACTGATATTTTATATCAGGTTCCTCGGTTCCCAAAAAGATGACCAAAACATTTATAAGAACATCAACTACTCATATGTCATCAGAAATCATTCAACAGAAGTTTAGTTGTGTACATACTCAGAAAATCTCCTTACAATTTACTTTAACTACTAATGATAACCAGACCATTTACTATAAGCATCTGCAAATACAAAGCAAAGTTCCTCTTATTTATACTTAGCAGCTAATGCTCCCTTCATTCATCAAGTCAACCTTAATTACCTACATGCAATTCACTGAGCTGCCCCATTTAATTGAGACACCCAGATGATTGCAAAGGCAACCAAAAGGGTCAGTTTACACTGGTATGAACATTAATGAATTTTATATACATGTTTGCAAATCTTATAAACCTATATCACTTGCATAATCTAGCAGTTTGTAAACTATGCACACTAGTAAATTGCCAGATAACTTCAAGAATACAACCATTCATTCAACATATATGCAACCAGCCATGCATTATTTATAACATCATAAATAAACCCAGGTTATGTTCTCCCAGTTTCTCCCAGCATTTCATTAAGGTCATCACATTAAACCTTATTTAATTTATATCTTTATTCAGATATTATAACCCAGAGATTTTAAATCTCATACCCCATTTTTTATTTATGGTCTAAATCCCCCTGTCAAATGAACACATGTATGCATTGTGAAGGAATCTCCCAGTTAGTCTTATTTATTCCAACACACAAAGGCCTCAGGGTGCACTTGCACCATGCATATACTTCCTCCCACCTGAAGCAAGCAGATCATTGACTAACCCCAAATGACCTATTTAATTTTATTTTATTTAATCATAGAGTTTATTAATTTAATAAACTCCCCCTCCAGTTTTTTGCTTAACTTATTAAGCCCCTTCTTATAGTTTATTCATAAAAACCTTCAACCCATTCATGTTTCAGAAAAAACATAAATCCTTTCTAGTACAATCCTTGTTATCCATTTAACTTTTCTTACTGCAGAGATTTACAGCATGTGTGTGATCTTTCCAAGAATAACTTAAGCATCATGATCCTACTATTTTATTGAAGAAATATGGACAGAGGTGTTTGTTAATAAAATCCATCAAAAACTCAGAAAAGCCTCCTACCTTATTATTTAGAATATAAACATGAGCTAGATCTTCATCTTGCTGCCTATGTTCTAAATAATTTAGATCCATACTTAACAATAATAAAAACAGAATTAAAAATGCTCAAACCATCTTGGCTTGGAAAAACTATCATACAAAACTCCAAACAGAAATGCACAACAAACATCCATTTCATCCATATCAAATCATTTCAAAGATTTAAATAATTCTTATAATACTTTTAGGCTGCCTACCAAAGGACTTAATGCCACTGCATAAAATAGATTAATGCTCACCTATTATTTTTCTTTTACTATCTTGCTCCTCTACTCAGCAAATCCCTTCAGAGCTGCTTACCCATATTTTCCCCTATTTTATTTTATATGTATATGTATTTTTTTCTGAGATGACGATGATCATTATGGTGTGCAGGTTTTATAAAGCTGTTTTAGGGTTTAAGGAAATGGGTAATTCCTTTGATACCCCTTTATTTTTCATGCACAGTTTATACTCATGCATGGTCCTCAATTGGAATTATACTCACTTGATTTCCTTTAGTAGTTATTTCGGGATTTCCAATACTTTAATTACTGCATGTTATTTCCATGATCTCATTCTATTCATGCCATATGCATGTGACCTTTGTATATTTTATTTTCTGCTCGGTCTTTAATCTTTTTTTTATTCTTCCTTTAAAACAGCAACTACTTTTTACATATTATGTGATAAAAATTATATACACACAAGATTATTTATTTATTTTTTTCTTTTATGGCAGTAAGATTATATAAGTCATTTGAAACTTCATAAATTTCCATTGTATTTTGCTTCTTAAATTAAACAGAAAGTTCCCTTTATTTTAAATACATATACTCATATAATTCTTTAGACATGGAACTATATTTATTTTAAGTCCCCATTTTCTTTATAACTTCAGAAATTCTTAAAGTAAATATAACTTTCATTTTATTTTAGTTTAGGGTCATTACATACCCTCCACCTTAAAGGAATTATGTCCCCATAATTTCTCCTAATTTCTCCAAATAAAAATTCCAATCCATAGTCTGTTTTAATTCCATAACCCCATACTCACATTTTATGAAAGCAAGCAATGCATAAGAATATTCAGAGAGCCATCATAAACTACTTAAACATACCTCTCCATCAGTAAACAAGTTGGGGTATTTAGCCCTCATTTTGTCCTCCACCTCCCATGTACAATCACTGGTGTCCAAGCTCCATTGAATTTTTACCAGTTTGATCACCTTGTTCCTAAACTTTTTCTCCTCTTTGGCAACTATCCCTACTGGTTCATTTATATAGACCAAATTCTTTTGGACTTGAATTTGAGTAGGTGACTCCAGAATTGCTCCTTCATCATGCACCCATTTTCTCAATTGAGAAACATGAAACACTGGATGCACACCACTCAACTCCTCAGGTAACTTAAGTTTATAGGCCATAGCACCAATTCTTTGCATAATTTCATATGGCCCTACAAATCTTGGTGATAACTTACCAGATTTCCCAAACCTGAACACCTTTCTCATTGGTGATACCTTTAGAAAAACATATTCTCCTACCTTAAACTCCATTGGCTTTCCCCTTTTATCTGCATAAGACTTTTGTCTTGATTGTGCTGTCTTCATTCTATGTCTAATTAACTCAATCATGTTGGAAGTTTCTTTAACATGATCTGGTCCTAGTAGTATACCCTCTCCCATATCCAACCAACAGGCAGGGGATATGTAGGGTCTCCCATACAAGGCTTCAAAGGGAGCCATTCCTATTGTTGACTGGTAGCTATTGTTATATGTGAATTCTGCCAAATGAATGTGATCATCCCAATTACCCCCAAAGTCAAGCACACATGCTCTCAACAGATCCTCCAATATTTTGTTTACTATCTCTGTCTGCCCATCACTTTGAGGATGGTAGGCAGTACTTAAGCATAGTTGAGTTCCCATTGCTTCTTGGAAGCTTTCCCAAAATCTTGAGATGAACAAAGTGTCTCTATCACTTACAATGGTCTTGGGTATGCCATGTAGCCTTACCACTTCCTTAACAAATAATTGTGCAAGCTTAGATGCATTTCTATCTGACCTGACAGGGACAAAGTGAGCTGATTTGGTTAGTCTATCAACAATTACCCATATACTATCATTGCCTTTCTTAGTTTTAGGCAAACCATCCACAAAGTCCATGGAAATACTTTCCCATTTCCACTGAGGTACCTCCAAAGGTTGCAACATGCCAGAGGGATTTTGGTAGTCTGCTTTAATTTGCTGACAAGTGAAACACTTTGCCACATATCTTGCCACTGCTTGTTTCATTCCTGGCCACCAGTAGCTTCTTTTTAAATCATGATACATTTTAGTACCACCAGGGTGTATGGTGTACTTGGTTTAGTGATGCTCATTCATGATTCCTTCCTTCAACTCTGCAATGTCTGGTACACACAGCTACTCATTCTTCCTCAAATACCCCTTGTGATCTATTTTAAAATTTTCCAACTTAATGTTGCTAAGTAACATTTCCTTCTTCTCCATCAAATCTTTATCTTGGTCTTGCATGCTACCAATTTTCTCCACTAGATTGGATTTTACTGTAATCAATCCTAGTGTACCATATTCTACCATATCATCATGCTCACTAAAATCCTTTTCATTCTTGCTATATATATCTTCCTCCCCAAGCATTACTAGGTTTTTAAATTCATCAATCATTAGACTTGCTAACCTAGCTTGATGCCTACTCAAGGCATCTGCCACCCTATTGGCTTTTCCAGGGGTGTACAAAATATCTAAATCATATGCAGCTAGAAATTCCATCCACCTTGCTTGTCTCATATTCAAATCTTTTTGAGAAAATAAGTACTTCAATGCTTGATGGTCTGTGAATAATTCAAATTTTGCTCCAAGCAAATAATGCCTCCAAAGTTTTAATGCAAACACTATTGCAGCTAATTCTAGATCATGAGTTGCATATTTGGTTTCATTGGGTTTAAGCTGTCTTGATGCATATGCCACTACCTTGCCATGTTGCATAAGCACTGCACCTAACCCAGACCCACTAGCATCAGTATATACAACCATTCCTTCATTTACTTCTGGGATTTGCAAAATAGGAGCTTCCACCAGTGCTTGCTTCAATTTCTCAAAAGCTTGTTCACACTGCTCAGTCCACACATATGATTGGTTCTTTTTTGTTAACTTGGTAATTGGTGTGGCTATTCTTGAAAAATCCTTGATGAACCTTCTATAGTACCCTGCCAATCCTAAGAATGATCTCACCTCAGTCACTGTTCTGGGTCTACTCCATGATTGAACTGCAATCACTTTGCTTGGATCCACACTTACCCCTTGCTGTGACACTATGTGTCCTAATAATTTTACTTCATGTTGCCAAAATGTACATTTTGAATACTTGGCTTTTAATTCATGTTCTCTAAGTCTGGATAATACTAGGTGTAGAGGCATAGAATGATCATCTTCTGTCTTTGAGTAAATTAATATATCATCTATAAATACTAGAACAAATTTATCCAAAAAGTCTCTGAAAATTCTATTCATTAAATCTACAAAATAGGAGGGAGCATTGGTCAAGCCAAATGGCATTACTAAAATTCATATAGGCCATACCTTGTGTTAAAGGCTGTGTACTCAATGCTTTCCTCTGCAACTTTCATTTGGTGAAATCCAGAGGCTAAATCTAACCTTGAAAATATTTTAGCTCCATGCAACTGATCAAATAGATCATCTATTCTAGGTAGTGGGTACTTATTTTTAATAGTTACCTTGTTTAAATCCCTATAGTCTACACACAACCTCATTGTTCCATCATGTTTCTTGACAAAGAGCACTGGGGAACCCCAACTGGAACTACTTGATCTTATGAATCCTTTCTCTTCTAATTCTTCTAGTTGATGTTTTAATTCTACCAGTTCTTTTGGACCCATCCTATAAGGCTTTTTAATGATTGGATTTGTTCCTGGCATTAACTTTATTTTGAATTCAACTGGTCTATTCTGAGGAATTCCTCTCACTTCTCCAAACACATCTATGTGTTCATTAACTACTGGAATTTCCTCTATTTTTAATTCCTTTTGAATTTCATTTATACTCCAAATTTTATTAAAACATGTGTTCTTTGCTATTTCACTTAGAACTGTAATTCTTTTTCCTTCATTTGTCTCCAAAGAAATAGTAAGATTTTCTAAATTTAAAATTGCTTTATTTTTCATTAACTAATCTACCCCCAATATAATCCCAATACCAGGATAATTTAAAGTATATAGATCTGAATCAAAACCATAACCCCCTATAATTAATTTCAGACCCATACACTTCATTCTTAATATACAATGACTCCCTATGGGACTGTGTATAGTTAAGGGTTGTTCAATAGAAACACAAGCAAGTTCTAACTTCTTTACAATTTCCAAAGATATCAGTGAATGTGAGGCACCAGTGTCATTTACTACTGATATTGGTTGGGTATTGATTAGGATTATACCTTCAAGTTGTCCAACATTTTCAGTGGTGTTTGCTGCCAAAGCTCCTACCCTTGCTGTTTTCTTATGAGTCTCTGGACAGTCCTTCTTTAAATGTCCCATTTTCCCACAGTTATAGCAGCTTCCTTTAGGTATTTTAGGGTCAGGGCATTGGTTACTGTAATGTCCAGCTTTTCCACAGTTAAAACAATGAGTGAATTTCTTTCTTTCAGGTGCTACTGCTCCTTCCCCTTTCTTAACTCCTTTACTTGAATTTCTCTTGTCATAAGGTTGCACTTTGTTCTGGCCTCCCTTCTTCTTATTGAGCTTCATGTTCCTGAATTTCTCTCTTGTGGTATCATGTTGCTCAAAAGAGAGAGTTAGATCAATCACTTTATCAAAGGTTTTGTCTTTGTATGGCAACATTGCCCTAGATAGATTGGGATTCAAGCCTTGAATGTATCTTGCATTCTTTGCTTCTGCATTCCCTATCAACACCATTCCACACTTAGATAATGCTTCAAACTTCTGAGTGTACTCATTTACACTCATGCCTCCTTGCCTTAATCTAATAAAGTCTTCAAGCAGTGTGGCTTTGGCAGATGCTGGAATAAATCTGGCCTCAAGCATGTTCTTGAAATCATTCCAAGTGATATCATTTTTTGGCCTTCCTACTATCACAACCTCCCACCAATCCAGTGCAACCCCCTTCAATTTCCTTGAAGCTATTTGTCTTTTCCTTTGGTCATCGATTTGCATATCTGTAAAGACCCTCTCCATAGTCCTTATCCACATTTGAACACCCATAGCTCCTTCAGTGCCTTCAAAATCCTTTCCTCCCAAATTGGTACAAGTCTTGAGCAGTTTGGAGAGCTCCTCATGAGGATTATCTTGCCTTGGTGCCATTCCATCCCTCAAAGCCCTCACAAAATCCTCCATGCTTATCACAGGTGGCTCACGTGATGGTCCTGCACCTGTATGATGTCTTGGTCCTACCATAATGCTATAGATATAATTTTTAAGTTAGTTTATTTACTCCCATTATTTTTAATATCTTTACTTTGTTTATTTATTTGATTTAGGTGTACCCTATACATGTATCTCAAACATACATTTCATTCAGTCATACAAAAACATCCAACCTTAAGAATTCAATCAATGCATTCAATCATCCATATACATACAATAATGTTTACTATGTTATTTAAAACATCGCTCTGATACCAACTGTGGTGACCCCTTTAATTTTCACACATAGATTTTTTTATTTTTTACAAAAGGAATATATATTTAAATCCCATGAAGTTAAGTTTGAATATTTAGAAAATTCATAGATTCTTTCCAAAGATCCTGAATTACCAATATAATTATATCGGTTCATAATTCACCTTAAAATAGCTTTACATATTTGAAGATATGTTTGCTTCTTTTGTTTTGTATGGGATGATATTTACAACAGGATCTACGCATATGGGTTTGGTAGTGCAAGTACAGTGCACCTTTGCATTTTCTTTCCTTAATTTTCTACTCTTTCTGCCTATATATGTCTACTATCACATAATGCAGTATTTAAGTGTTAAGAGGTATAACTGAGAGAAGTACAATTGCTAATATGAACATGCAAATCTGTTTTCACAATCACATTTTCCTTTCAGGTTGAACAATTTATATTTGCACTGCATTTTCTTAGATAGGTTGGAAATGCATACTGGTATGCTTCGAGTTTATATTTCAAAAACTTGGAGTTTTTATGTCACTTTCTTCGAGCTGGAAACACTTGTACAACATGAATTGTGGTGAAGTGATTTCAGGCTATAAGGGTCAGACCCTTAACCATCTAGGCTGGTCATGATCCCATTCTTGCAACTTTCAGAACCATATTTCTTATGTAAATCATTTCCATAAACACTCTTTCATATCACCAGTTTGTTTTTGTCACATGAAAGTTTTTCTGAGAATTGTTTTCCCCAGGTTTTCAACACAAAACAAAAATGTTTCCACATCCATTTCTTTTAAAACTCCTTTTATTTTGAAATCAAATACATAAATATGAGTCATGCATTTTCTCAGAGATTTTGCACCAACCAATATTTGTTACAGGCCATGCATAATCCATTTTGTTCAAAATTTACAAGCTTGTTTTGTTTTTCTGAAAAATCTGTTATACCTGACTGTTTACAATTTCCATCATCAAGTCACAACATAATTTCATACTAAAGGAAATAGAGACTAACATGCACACATATCATACTGATATTTTATATCAGGTTCCTCAGTTCCCAAAAAGATGACCAAAACATTTATAAGAACATCAACTACTCATATGTCATCAAAAATCATTCAACAGAAGTTTAGTTGCATACATACTCAGAAAATCTCCTTACAATTTACTTTAACTACTAATGATAACCAGACCATTTACTATAAGCATCTGCAAATACAAAGCAAAGTTCCTCTTGTTTATACTTAGCAGCTAATGCTCCCTTCATTCATCAAGTCAACCTTAATTACCTACATGCAATTCACTGAGCTGCCCCATTTAATTGAGACACCCAGATGATTGCAAAGGCAACCAAAAGGGTCAGTTTACACTGGTATGAACATTAATGAATTTTATATACATGTTTGCAAATCTTATAAACCTATATCACTTGCATAATCTAGCAGTTTGTAAACTATACACACCAGTAAATTGCCAGATAACTTCAAGAATACAACCATTCATTCAACATATATGCAACCAGCCATGCATTATTTATAACATCATAAATAAACCCAGGTTATGTTCTCCCAGTTTCTCCCAACATTTCTTTAAGGTCATCACATTAAACCTTATTTAATTTATATCTTTATTCAGATATTATAACCCAGAGATTTTAAATCTCATACCCCATTTTTTATTTATGGTCTAAATCCCTCTGTCAAATGAACACATGTATGCATTGTGAAGGAATCTCCTAGTTAGTCTTATTTATTCCAACACACAAAGGCCTCAGGGTGCACTTGCACCATGCATATACTTCCTCCCACCTGAAGCAAGCAGATCATTGACTAACCCCAAATGACCTATTTAATTTTATTTTATTTAATCATAGAATTTATTAATTTAATAAACTCCCCTTCCAGTTTTCTGCTTAACTTATTAAGCCCCTGCTTATAGTTTATTCATAAAAACCTTCAACCCATTCATGTTTCAGAAAAAACATAAATACTTTCTAGTACAATCCTTGTTATCCATTTAACTTTTCTTACTGCAGAGATTTACAGCATGTGTGTGATCTTTCCAGAAATAACTTAAGCTTCATGATCCTACTATTTTATTGAAGAAATATGGACAGAGGTGTTTGTTAATAAAATCCATCAAAAACTCAGAAAAGCCTCCTACCTTATTATTTAGAATATAAACATGAGCTAGATCTTCATCTTGCTGCCTATGTTCTAAATAATTTAGATCCATACTTAACAATAATAAAAACAGAATTAAAAATGCTCAAACCATCTTGGCTTGGAAAAACTATCATACAAAAGTCCAAACAGAAATGCACAACAAACATCCATTTCATCCATATCAAACCATTTCAAAGATTTAAATAATTCTTATAATACTTTTAGGCTGCCTACCAGAGGACTTAATGCCACTGCATAAAATAGATTAATGCTCACCTATTATTTTTCTTTTACTATCTTGCTCCTCTACTCAGCAAATCCCTTCAGAGCTGCTTATCCAAATTTTCCCCTATTTTATTTTATATGTATATTTTTTTTCTGAGATGATGATGATCATTATGGTGTGCAGGTTTTATAAAGCTGTTTTAGGGTTTAAGGAAATGGGTAATTCCTTTGATACCCCTTTATTTTTCATGCACAATTTATACTCATGCATGGTCCTCAATTGGAATTATACTCACTTGATTTCCTTTAGTAGTTATTTCGGGATTTCAAATACTTTAATTACTGCATGCTATTTCCATGATCTCATTCTATTCATGCCATATGCATGTGACCTTTGTATATTTTATTTTCTGCTCAGTCTTTAATCTTTTTTTTTATTCCTCCTTTAAAACAGCAACTACTTTTTACATATTATGTGATAAAAATTATATACACATAAGATTATTTATTTATTTTTTTCTTTTCTGGCAGTAAGATTATATAAGTCATTTGAAACTTCATAAATTTACATTGTATTTTGCTTCTTAAATTAAAAGAAAATTCCCTTTATTTTAAATACATGTACTCATATAATTCTTTAGACATGGAACTATATTTATTTTAAGTCCCCATTTTCTTTATTACTTCATAAATTCTTAAAGTAAATATAACTTTCATTTTATTTTAGTTTAGGGTCATTACATACCCTCCACCTTAAAGGAATTATGTCCCTATAATTTCTCCTAATTTCTCCAAATAAAAATTCCAATCCATAGTCTGTTTTAATTCCATAACCCCATACTCACATTTTATGAAAGCAAGCAATGCATAAGAATATTCAGAGAGTCATCATAAACTACTTAAACATACCTCTCCATCAGTAAACAAGTTGGGGTATTTAGCCCTCATTTTGTCCTCCACCTCCCATGTACAATCATTGGTGTCCAAGCTCCATTGAATTTTTACCAGTTTGATCACCTTGTTCCTAAACTTTTTCTCCTCTTTGGCAACTATCCCTACTGGTTCATTTGCATAGACCAAATTCTTTTGGACTTGAATTTGAGTAGGTGACTCCAGAATTGCTCCTTCATCATACACCCATTTTCTCAATTGAGAAACATGAAACACTGGATGCACACCACTCAACTCATCAGGTAACTTAAGTTTATAGGCCATAGCACCAATTCTTTGCATAATTTCATATGGCCCTACAAATCTTGGTGATAACTTACAAGATTTCCCAAACCTGAACACCTTTCTCATTGGTGATACCTTTAGAAAAACATATTCTCCTACCTTAAACTCCATTGGCTTTCTCCTTTTATCTGCATAAGACTTTTGTCTTGATTGTGCTGTCTTCATTCTATGTCTAATTAACTCAATCATGTTAGAAGTTTCTTTAACATGATCTGGTCCTAGTAGTATACCCTCTCCCATATCAACCAACAGGCAGGAGATATGCAGGGTCTCCCATACAAGGCTTCAAAGGGAGCCATTCCTATTGTTGACTGGTAGCTATTGTTATATGTGAATTCTGCCAAATGAATGTGATCCTCCCAATTACCCCCAAAGTCAAGCACACATGCTCTCAACAGATCCTCCAATATTTTGTTTACTATCTCTGTCTGCCCATCACTTTGAGGATGGTAGGCAATACTTAAGCAAAGTTGAGTTCCCATTGCTTCTTGGAAGCTTTCCCAAAATCTTGAGGTGAACAAAGTGTCTCTATCACTTACAATGGTCATGGGTATGCCATGTAGCCTTACCACTTCCTTAACAAATAATTGTGCAAGCTTAGATGCATTTCTATCTGACCTGACAGGGACAAAGTGAGCTGATTTGGTTAGTCTATCAACAATTACCCATATACTATCATTGTCTTTCTTAGTTTTAGGCAAACCATCCACAAAGTCCATGGAAATACTTTCCCATTTCCACTGAGGTACCTCCAAAGGTTGCAACATGCCAGAGGGCTTTTGGTAGTCTGCTTTAATTTGTTGACAAGTGAAACACTTTGCCACATATCTTGCCACTGCTTGTTTCATTCCTGGCCACCAGTAGCTTCTTTTTAAATCATGATACATTTTAGTACCACTAGGGTGTATGGTGTACTTGGTTTTGTGATGCTCATTCATGATTTCTTCCTTCAACTCTGCAATGTCTGGTACACACGGCTTCTCATTCTTCCTCAAATACCCCTTGTGATCTATTTTAAAATTTTCCAACTCAATGTTGCTAAGTAACATTTCCTTCTTCTCCTTCAAATTCTTATCTTGGTCTTGCATGCTACCAATTTTCTCCACTAGATTGGATTTTACTGTAATCAATCCTAGTGTACCATATTCTACCATATCATCATGCTCACTAAAATCCTTTTCATTCTTGCTATATATATCTGCCTCCCCAAGCATTAATAGGTTTTTAAATTCATCAATCATTAGACTTGCTAACCTAGCTTGATGCCTACTCAAGGCATCCGCCACCCGATTGGCTTTTCCAGGGGTGTACAAAATATCTAAATCATATGCAGCTAGAAATTCCATCCACCTTGCTTGTCTCATATTCAAATCTTTTTGAGAAAATAAGTACTTCAATGCTTGATGGTCTATGAATAATTCAAATTTTGCTCCAAGCAAATAATGCCTCCAAAGTTTTAATGCAAACACTATTGCAGCTAATTCTAGATCATGAGTTGCATATTTGGTTTCAATGGGTTTAAGCTGTCTTGATGCATATGCCACTACCTTGCCATGTTGCATAAGCACTGCACCTAACCCAGACCCACTAGCATCAGTATATAAAACCATTCCTTCATTTACTTCTGGGATTTGCAAAATAGGAGCTTCCACCAGTGCTTGCTTCAATTTCTCAAAAGCTTGTTCACACTGCTCAGTCCACACATATGGTTGGTTCTTTATTGTCAACTTGGTCATTGGTGTGGCTTTCTTGAAAAATCCTTGATGAACCTTCTATAGTACCCTGCCAATCCTAAGAATGATCTCACCTCAGTCACTATTCTGGGTCTACTCCATGATTGAACTGCAATCACTTTGCTTGGATCCACACTTACCCCTTGCTGTGACACTATGTGTCCTAAGAATTTTACTTCATGTTACCAAAATGTACATTTTGAATACTTGGCTTTTAATTCATGTTCTCTAAGTCTGGATAATACTAGGTGTAGATGCATAGAATGATCATCTTCTGTCTTTGAGTAAATTAATATATCATCTATAAATACTAGAACAAATTTATCCAAAAAGTCTCTGAAAATTCTATTCATTAAATCTACAAAATAGGAGGGAGCATTGGTCAAGCCAAATGGCATTACTAAAAATTCATATAGGCCATACCTTGTGTTAAAGGCTGTGTACTCAATGCTTTCCTCTGCAACTTTCATTTGGTGAAATCCAGAGGCTAAATCTAACCTTGAAAATATTTTAGCTCCATGCAACTGATCAAATAGATCATCTATTCTAGGTAGTGGGTACTTATTTTTAATAGTTACCTTGTTTAAATCCCTATAGTCTACACACAACCTCATTGTTCCATCATGTTTCTTGACAAAGAGCACTGGGGAACCCCAACTGGAACTACTTGATCTTATGAATCCTTTCTCTTCTAATTCTTCTAGTTGATGTTTTAATTCTACCAGTTCTTTTGGACCCATCCTATAAGGCTTTTTAATGATTGGATTTGTTCCTGGCATTAACTTTATTTTGAATTCAACTGGTCTATTCTGAGGAATTCCTCTCACTTCTCCAAACACATCTATGTGTTCATTAACTACTGGAATTTCCTCTATTTTTAATTCCTTTTAAATTTCATTTATACTCCAAATTTTATTAAAACATGTGTTCTTTGCTATTTCACTTAGAACTGTAATTCTTTTGCCTTCATTTGTCTCCAAAGAAATAGTAAGATTTTCTAAATTTAAAATTGCCTTATTTTTCATTAACCAATCTACCTCCAATATAATCCCAATACCAGGATAATTTAAAGTATATAGATCTGAATCAATACCATAACTCCCTATAATTAATTTCAGACCCATACACTTCATTCTTAATATACAATGACTCCCTATAGGACTGTGTATAGTTAAGGGTTGTTCAATAGAAACACAAGCAAGTTCTAACTTCTTTACAATTTCCAAAGATATCAGTGAATGTGAGGCACCAGTGTCATATACTACTGATATTGGTTGGGTATTGATTAGGATTATACCTTCAAGTTGTCCAACATTTTCAGTGGTATTTGTTGCCAAAGCTCCTATCCTTGCTGTTTTCTTATGAGTCTCTGGACAGTCCTTCTTTAAATGTCCCATTTTCCCACAGTTATAGCAGCTTCCTTTAGGTATTTTAGGGTCAGGGCATTGGTTACTGTAATGTCCAGCTTTTCCACAGTTAAAACAATGAGTGAATTTCTTGCTTTCAGGTGCTATTGCTCCTTCCCCTTTCTTAACTCCTTTACTTGCATTTCTCTTGTCATAAGGTTGCACTTTGTTCTGGCCTCCCTTCTTCTTATTGAGCTTCATGTTCCTGAATTTCTCTCTTGTGGTATCATGTTGCTCAAAAGAGAGAGTTAGATCAATCACTTGATCAAAGGTTTTGTCTTTGTATGGCAACATTGCCCTAGATAGATTGGGATTCAAGCCTTGAATGTATCTTGCATTCTTTGCTTCTGCATTCCCTATCAACACCATTCCATACTTGCATAATGCTTCAAACTTCTGAGTGTACTCATTTACACTCATGCCTCCTTGCCTTAATCTAATAAAGTCTTCAAGCAGTGTGGCTTTGGCAGATGCTGGAATAAATCTGGCCTCAAGCATGTTCTTGAAATCATTCCAAGTGATATCATTTTTTGGCGTTCCTACTATCACAACCTCCCACCAATCCAGTGCAACCCCCTTCAATTTCCTTGAAGCTATTTGTCTTTTCCTTTGGTCATTGATTTGCATATCTGTAAAGACCCTCTCCATAGTCCTTATCCACATTTGAACACCCATAGCTCCTTCAGTGCCTTCAAAATCCTTTCCTCCCAAATTGGTACAAGTCTTGAGCAGTATGGAGAGCTCCTCATGAGGATTATCTTGCCTTGGTGCCATTCCATCCCTCAAAGCCCTCACAAAATCCTCCATGCTTATCACAGGTGGCTCACGTGATGGTCCTGCACCTGTGTGATGTCTTGGTCCTACCATAATGCTATAGATATAATTTTTAAGTTAGTTTATTTACCCCCATTATTTTTAATATCTTTACTTTGTTTATTTATTTGATTTAGGTGTACCCTATACATGTATCTCAAACATACATTTCATTCAGCCATACAAAAACATCTAACCTTAAGAATTCAATCAATGCATTCAATCATCCATATACATACAATAATGTTTACTATGTTATTTAAAACATAGCTCTGATACCAACTGTGGTGACCACTTTAATTTTCACACATAGATTTTTTTATTTTTTACAAAAGGAATATATATTTAAATCCCATGAAGTTAAGTTTGAATATTTAGAAAATCCATAGATTCTTTCCCAAGATCCTGAATTACCAATATAATTATATCAGTTCATAATTCACCTTAAAATAGCTTTACATATTTGAAGATATGTTTGCTTCTTTTGTTTTGTATGGGATGATATTTACAACAGGCTCTATGCATATGGGTTTGGTAGTGCAAGTACAATGCACCTTTGCATTTTCTTTCCTTAATTTTCTACTCTTTCTGCCTATATATGTCTACTATCACATAATGCAGTATTTAAGTGTTAAGAGGTATAACTGAGAGAAGTACAATTGCTAATATGAACATGCAAATCTGTTTTCACAATCACATTTTCCTTTCAGGTTGAACAATTTATATTTGCACTGCATTTTCTTAGATAGGTTGGAAATGCATACTGGTATGCTTCGAGATTATATTTCAAAAACTTGGAGTTTTTATGTCACTTTCTTCGAGCTGGAAACACTTGTACAACATGAATAGTGGTGAAGTGATTTCAGGCTATAAGGGTCAGACCCTTAACCATCTAGGCTGGTCATGATCCCATTCTTGCAACTTTCAGAACCATATTTCTTATGTAAATCATTTCCACAAACACTCTTTCTTATCACCAGTTTGTTTTTGTCACATGAAAGTTTTTCTGAGAATTGTTTTCCCCAGGTTTTCAACACAAAACAAAAATGTTTCCACATCCATTTCTTTTAAAACTCCTTTTATTTTGAAATCAAATACATAAATATGAGTCATGCATTTTCTCAGAGATTTTGCACCAACCAATATTTGTTACAGGCCATGCATAATCCATTTTGTTCAAAATTTACAAGCTTGTTTTGTTTTTCTGAAAAATCTGTTATACCTGACTGTTTACAATTTCCATCATCAAGTCACAACATAATTTCATACTAAAGGAAACAGAGACTAACATGCACACATATCATACTGATATTTTATATCAGGTTCCTCAGTTCCCAAAAAGATGACCAAAACATTTATAAGAACATCAACTACTCATATGTCATCAAAAATCATTCAACAGAAGTTTAGTTGCATACATACTCAGAAAATCTCCTTACAATTTACTTTAACTACTAATGATAACCAGACCATTTACTATAAGCATCTGCAAATACAAAGCAAAGTTCCTCTTGTTTATACTTAGCAGCTAATGCTCCCTTCATTCATCAAGTCAACCTTAATTACCTGCATGCAATTCACTGAGCTGCCCCATTTAATTGAGACACCCAGATGATTGCAAAGGCATTCAAAAGGGTCAGTTTACACTGGTATGAACATTAATGAATTTTATATACATGTTTGCAAATCTTATAAACCTATATCACTTGCATAATCTAGCAGTTTGTAAACTATGCACACCAGTAAATTGCCAGATAACTTCAAGAATACAACCATTCATTCAACATATATGCAACCAGCCATGCATTATTTATAACATCATAAATAAACCCAGGTTATGTTCTCCCAGTTTCTCCCAGCATTTCATTAAGGTCATCACATTAAACCTTATTTAATTTATATCTTTATTCAGATATTATAACCCAGAGATTTTAAATCTCATACCCCATTTTTTATTTATGGTCTAAATCCCTCTGTCAAATGAACACATGTATGCATTGTGAAGGAATCTCCCAGTTAGTCTTATTTATTCCAACACACAAAGGCCTCAGGGTGCACTTGCACCATGCATATACTTCCTCCCACCTGAAGCAAGCAGATCATTGACTAACCCCAAATGACCTTTTTAATTTTATTTTATTTAATCATAGAGTATATTTTTAATAATCTCCCCTTCCAGTTTTCTGTTTAACTTATTAAGCCCCTGCTTATAGTTTATTCATAAAAACCTTCAACCCATTCATGTTTCAGAAAAAACATAAATACTTTCTAGTACAATCCTTGTTATCCATTTAACTTTTCTTACTGCAGAGATTTACAGCATGTGTGTGATCTTTCCAAAAATAACTTAAGCATCATGATCCTACTATTTTATTGAAGAAATATGGACAGAGGTGTTTGTTAATAAAATCCATCAAAAACTCAGAAAAGCCTCCTACCTTATTATTTAGAATATAAACATGAGCTAGATCTTCATCTTGCTGCCTATGTTCTAAATAATTTAGATCCATACTTAACAATAATAAAAACAGAATTAAAAATGCTCAAACCATCTTGGCTTGGAAAAACTATCATATAAAACTCCAAACAGAAATGCACAACAAACATCCATTTCATCCATATCAAACCATTTCAAAGATTTAAATAATTCTTATAATACTTTTAGGCTGCCTACCAGAGGACTTAATGCCACTGCATAAAATAGATTAATGCTCACCTATTATTTTTCCTTTACTATCTTCCTCCTCTACTCAGCAAATCCCTTCAGAGCTGCTTACCCATATTTTCCCCTATTTTATTTTATATGTATATTTTTTTTTTCTGAGATGATGATGATCATTATGGTGTGCAGGTTTTATAAAGCTGTTTTAGGGTTTAAGGAAATGGGTAATTCTTTTGATACCCCTTTATTTTTCATGCACAGTTTATACTCATGCATGGTCCTCAATTGGAATTATACTCACTTGATTTCCTTTAGTAGTTATTTCGGGATTTCCAATACTTTAATTACCGCATGCTATTTCCATGATCTCATTCTATTCATGCCATATGCATGTGACCTTTGTATATTTTATTTTCTGCTCAGTCTTTAATCTTTTTTTATTCCTCCTTTAAAACAGCAACTACTTTTTACATATTATGTGATAAAAATTATATACACACAAGATTATTTATTTATTTTTTTCTTTTCTGGCAGTAAGATTATATAAGTCATTTGAAACTTCATAAATTTCCGTTGTATTTTGCTTCTTAAATTAAACAGAAAATTCCCTTTACTTTAAATACATATACTCATATAATTCTTTAGACATGGAACTATATTTATTTTAAGTCCCCATTTTCTTTATAACTTCAGAAATTCTTAAAGTAAATATAACTTTCATTTTATTTTAGTTTAGGTTCATTACATTCGGCATATTGTCTACGCCCACTATGAAATGATTAATTTTGATTGAATTTGACTTGATGCTTATAAGAGTTTACAGCAGTACAACTTAAGTATAGAAGTGATTTCGGCAGAGTCTTAGCACAGAGAAGCCAAAAAAGTCTCTTTTCTAAAGGCCTAGGACTGCTATTTATAGGTGTAGGCTGAAAATATCTGGCTCGGATCTTAGAAGACTCCTTCTCACACGTGGATGGGCTTACCAGATTGATCCCCAGACATTTAGGATCGATCCATGATCGATACATACGTAATTCATCGATCAAAAACGACTCCATTTGGATTGAGATCAATCAGAGACCAAGTAGAGGTGGTACGCAAGCTCCTACCAAAATTTGGTACCATTTGAGCTTGTAGATTTTGAGTTTGATCGATCTAAGTTTGGATTTGTAAAAGACTGGCATGCTCGTATCGATCCATTCATAACGCATTCTGTTCATATCGATGCTATTTATCGATAAAGGTGACGTGGTGCTACATTCCAGGATCGATCCACTTTTCATGCCAAGTGATCGAATCATCTACTTTTACATGCTTTGTTCATATCGATCTAGATTATTCCTTTTGTATTGATGGTTTGCACTTCTTCATACCGATTCCTCGTAACCGCTTCGTATTGATACGAACCAATGCATTTCGTATCGATGACCTGGATGTCGTTTCATATCGATCATTCCACACATCCTTCATATCAATGACTTTTGTAGCATTTCATATCGATTGTTGGCTGATCGATACGAATTGAGATGATGAGGAGACCGATATGAAGTACATATGGATGATATCGATACGAAGTGTTGCTTATTGATGGATATGAAGTGAAGTGATCATGATGGATATGAACCGATGCTTACCTAATGGTTACGAACTGTTGCTTACCTGATGGATATGAACCAATGCTTACCTCATGGTATGAATAGGATGGTTGCAAGACGATGGATACGAAATGGATCGATGCGAAATAGACGGATATGAACAGAACGTGCTTCTCATGGAACTTGATCGATCCATAACTTGAGCATACGAACTCTGATCGACTTGAAATTCGAAACGTTGGATTTTATAGCTTTGCTTATCTTGTCTTGTCAATTGTAGCTCGATCCGAACTCGGACCAAATTTGACAGTATCCATAGTGAACCTGTGTATAACCGATCTTCAGGCCGAATTGTCCTTGGTTTCTAGTCAAGTCATTGATTTCATGGACTTGCCAAAAGGTGGGATAACACAAAGGCAATGAAAATGATGAAGTAAATGTTAAAGGGTAGAAAAGTGAAAAGAAGGAAGAGAAAGATGCATACTTATATGTATGAGCGAATAAGGGAGCAGGATCGGTTAGCTTAGGTAGCTTGGTCAATGATTTGAAGATGGATCGACATTAGAGTTCGTCGATCCCTATCCACATGAACCCACCAAGGGATCAATGTGTCGAGTGCTGATCCCTCCACAAGAATTTTTTAAAAAAAGAAGGAAAGGAAGGAAAGGAAGAAAAGGAATGGAATAAAAAATGGAAGGAGAGAAATGATGGACGACTGAAAAATGTCAGACGGTCGTGATGGTTCGACTACAAATGCAAGTATAGAGAATACTATAAAAATTGACAGCAACCCGTGAATGTTCAACACGTCCAGGAGCCAACAATATAAACATATGTGTGGATATGCTAACAATGGAAATCCTTTAAAAAGATAAACTTCTTGAAATCAATTAAAATTACAATCAAGCATGAAACGCTCAAGTTTGAGATTGAACCAGACAAAAGAAAACCTATAAGTCCTACATGACTAAATTTGTATGTGCTAACAGGATGCAACAACAGACTTGTATTACTGAAAGTCATGAAAAAATAGACATCAATCGAGAAGTTAGATAGAATCTGTTCCGATAACTCAGAATTTTTCCAATGCAAAGCATGTCAAGTTACTCACAAGACGTATGTTGGGGGGAAAGTGTCACACGGCACCCTTAATCGGCTATATTGGGCTAGTCACACAAGACAGACCTGAGTGTTGTCAAAAAGGAAAACCGTGAAGCAACAGCTACAGGACCCAGATATAGAGTCCCGCTAGTTATACGAAGCCCGGATTGAATGCAGTTGGTAAACAGATAGCGCAGGATGTCAAAAAGTTGGAAATTAACAATGATGAAATAGGGGTTAGCATAGTCATTTGTTAATAAAGATGAAACACTTGAGGGATCGGCATAGCTAGATGAAACACGAGGGATCGACATAGCTACTTGGCTGGATAGTCAACTTAGATGAAGATGTAAAGGGGTTGGTATAGGTTGGAGTACTCGGTTCAACATGGTTTGATGATGCTAGGTGGATCGACATAGCATTCAGGATATGAAGGGTTCGACTTATATGTAACGATCCTGGATTTTCATAAATTTTAAACCGATAATTAAATTAAAATTTGTTTTAAAATGGTGAAATTTATTAATGAATTGATTTGAAAATTCAAAATGAAGTCTTTAAAATAAAATAAACTTTATAAATACAAAGCATAAGTAAATAAAATAAATACATATAGTTAAAATTCAAAACAACACATTAACTAGGATCTACAAAGTAAAATAAAACAAATTACAAATATCCAAGAACAAAAAAATTATAAAATATTGAGTACCACATTAGACAAAATCTAGATATCTATGAAACAAACAAACAAAACTTTAGATTCAAGTGCAAACAAATAAAAAGATAAGCGTCAACACTTATAAAAAGAAACAAAGACATATGTGAATGGGCTTGCAAAAGAAGAAAACAAAAAGAAGATAAAGAAAATAGGCAGCCTATAGAGTAAGCAAATAAATAAAAGCATAGCAAATACTTGTACCTGATATTGTACAAACATAAAAATAATGAAGTATAATAAATACACAACACATTTACATCATTTCAGCCGAGATTTATCTCAGCATAGTTAAAGCAAGAAAATAAACAAAATATTAGTATAATAGAATAAAAGAGAAGAAAAGACTTAGGCATTTAATGCCACTACCTCCAGCCACCATAACATTATCATCAGCCGAGTTAAAAAGATGTAGGCAAGCATGGGAACAAGTACTCATGCATTTAATGCTAGCACAAGCAAACTGATAATCACCTTATACAAAAATACTATCACCTGTAAAAATTGCATTACCCTATACAAAAAAAAACATGCAACCCTGTGACTTGTCCCACATATATATCAACTTCTTTTATCAACTTTCCATTTCAGTTCATCCATCAAAACTGGAAAAGAAAATGAATGAAGTAAGCATCACTTACAAATTAAAACATCAAAAAAAAAATCAATACAAACCAGAGTCAAGAAACTTCAGTTAGCAAGTTCAAAACCTGTTTCAACATATGGCAAGCTCTGTTCATTTTCTGGAAAAGCAAGGTGAGTAACATCACTAATTTAAAAATATCAAGTATATGGTTACATGCTCATCTCTGAAATGAAAATATATTTGTGAGCATATTTTAAAATCTTTGTGTTTATATATGTATACTAGTGTGTGCAATGGTTGATCTGAATTCTTTCCCTCTGATTTTACTTCCCAGGTTCAATTACTAATCAAACTTTACTTACTCTTAATCCAATCTTTATTAGTACTTAAGTTTCGAAAAAAATATGTTTGTGTATCTTAGTTTTAAGTTTAAAAGTTGGTTTAAGTTAAACTAATTTGTTTTGGCTTTTGGAAATAATAAAACAATAGGGTAAAACTTAAATAAGTAAAAATTTAATTTTTATGATTCATAGATTCAGTTATATGAATCAAAAGCTAAAGCTTAAACTTGATTTTTAAAACAAAAATGAAAATTTTTAGTTGAGAAATACAGAAGCAGTTTACAAATGAACAAAAATCACTTTTTTACAAAATTCTGTAGATTTAATAAATTGTTGATGCCGAAATTTGTTATGGAGCTAGATTATTGATTCGTGGATATAGGAAAAATGTTGGAAAATTTTTCTAATGCGAAATTTTGTAACATGAATCGAATTTAGGGTTTAAGTTATGGTTGTCATGAGGTCTGGAAACGAGGTGAGTTCATCACCGATGATCGACCGAGTCACGTGTGATTTGGGGGAATGGTGGCTGGAAGTGTGACGCGTTAGCAGCCGGAGTCGCAAACCTTCAGGTGGTCGTAGGGGTGAGCACGAGGCAATGACAGGTTCGAAGGGGATGTTCGCTGTGTTGTTTCCAGGTTTCGAGAGTATACTCGAATTCATTTTCGAGATGATGGGGGGACTTCAGTTGGTCGGAGATTGGTCTGGAGTTAATCGACGGTTTGCTCAACGCTATGGCGATGATTGGAGGGAAGCGTCGGCCACGTACACGTGCACCAGGTGAAGTTCCGTGCATCTGGGGTTTTCGCATTGATGAAGAAGATGGGTTCTCAAGTTGATCTCGAGTAATCTCCGGGTTTTTCTCCAAGCAAATTAAGATTTGACTCGAAGCACTTTTTTCTGGCCTCGGGTCAGTTTTTGATTTGTTACAGGTTTTTGTGAAACCTGTCTGTTTAATTTTAAACAGAATTTTAATTTTAAAAAAAAAACAGACTTTCATATATGTTTAAAATCAGAATTTGAAAGATGGAATTCAAATTAACTTTGTAATTTTAGTTTGAAATAAACGAAGTTTGATATAGTTTAAAGTTTTAAACAACTTTAAAATGTTCAAGTATATTTATAAAACGATTTGAATTCAAACGATTTGGTTTAAACTCTTATATATGATTTCTTTATAAAGGTAAATGTTTTACGACAATTGATTTTAAAAGAGTTAACTTGGTTTAAATTTATTAAAGGTTAAATTTGTAATTATTTCAAATCTTTGATTTGAAATGAAATTAAAAAATTGAATTTGAAAATAAATGTTTTCAAATGTGTTTGAAAATGATAATTAAATCATTTATAAAATTTTTGTTTTTATCTCAAAGATAGGTAAGATTTAATGATTTATAGTTCATTAAAATTTTAAGTTAAATAAATTAATGATTTGGATAATTGATTAAGTAATTAAGCGTTTAACTTAATAAATTAAAGGTTTAAGTGAATATATCAAGACTTAATTAATTGTAATCAAGAAATCATTAATTAGATAGGATTAGATTAATAAGTAATGATTAAGAGTTAATTAATAAAACAATTAAAGATTCATTAAGTTATAATTAACACTTAATTAATTAACTAATTTGGATTTAATTAATGGATTATTTATGGTTAATCAATTTTTTATAAATAATGATTAAAGTTAATTAATCAAGTGATTAAGATATCATTATATTTAATGTAATTAAATGTTGATTTATTTGTAAAGATAATTAATTACTTAAAGATGATTATTTAATGAAATTAATTACGTTAAATGATTATGTAATTAACTTAAAGTTAATCTAATAAATTTATTAATTAAGAATCAATTAATAAATTAAGGTAATTGGTAAATTAGTTTATATCAAAGGACTTGGAATTAATAAATCAGAATTGGGCAATAAATTCATAAGTAATTAATTTACTTGGAAATTAATTGAAATAGATAAGGATTAAATAATTAAATTAATCATGCTTATAAATGATTTTTGAATGCTCGAATTGCTTATGAATAATTGTATTGTATGTGGTGCCTTGAATTGATTATCCCATCTGATATGTGATATTCTGATTTGTGATTTGGCTGTGATGAATGTAATTAATTATTCGTACTGTAATTTATTATCTGTGATATATATATATATATATATATATATATATATATATATATATCTGTGGTCTGTGAATGAAAAATAAGCGTTATAGTTTATACCGCTTATCAACTATGTTTCTGTGTTTTAATCTGTGACAATTGAATGATGTTGCACTATTGTGTTAAACTCCTAGACCACACCATGCACACACGAATATGGATTTCACGAGGAAATCGGTTAAGTCACAGATTTTTTTTGAAATAGTTTTAATTTGAATTTGTTTAAATTCAAATGGGTTGGAAATGGATTGGGTTTAAAGTGAAAAGCATTTGAAAAGCTGTTTTAAAATGTAAGTTATTTTGAACGACTTAATAAAGATTTGAAATTTGAATAATTTGATTTAAATTGGAATTCAATATCTGAAATTGAATTCTATATTCAGTATTTATGATATTAAACGGTATACAAGTTTATATGGGTTTTAAACCATTTTAAAATGTTGTTTTCGGGAATTTGAATTAACCCAAAGATTTAACTTGTATAAATGAGATCGAATTTCTCCGAACGAAAACTACTTATTTTCAAATAATAATAGCTTTCATTTTAAAGAACGGATTTCCAAATTGTGTTGAAAAGGTTTCAAGTTTGAAATGGAATTGAAATGTTTTGAAAGCTATGAAATAAGTCTTTGATTCAAAGACCGAATAATTAATCCAACTTGAATTGGAATTGTTTTTGAAAGGCTATGAATGAATCTTTGGAAACATGTTTTGAAAGCTATAAGTTAAATCTTTAATTTATAGATTCAATGAGTTAATCCATTTGAAATGGAAATTGATTTGGGAAATCTATGAATGGATCTTGGTGAACTGAGTGAATTTTATGAAATAAATCTTTTTGTTTAAAGAATTGAAATGGTAAACTGTTTAAACCATTTAAAGAAAAGATTTTGGATAATAAGTTATGGCTTAATTGAAATCCCAATATCCATATGTTTTTAAAATATTGCGTCCATTATTCGGATTAGCCGGGAGAGGACCTTTGTGTCATATAACCCATTGCAAATAATAATACGACGTTATGGATAACATTTGAACACCGGTGTTGAAGACCGGGTATTTGTAAGAATGATAGGATAACCTATCGATTGTCTCTGCACTGGCTGATCCCCAGTATAGAGATTCCATAAGTGATGGGAAGTTCGATCGGGATACCCGGATTGCAAGGGATTCTTTTGAAGTGCCTTTGGTTCTGTTCGAACCCGTAACAGACTTGTATGGTTACGTGTCT
Source organism: Allium cepa (assembly GCA_030765085.1). Taxonomy (NCBI): domain Eukaryota; kingdom Viridiplantae; phylum Streptophyta; class Magnoliopsida; order Asparagales; family Amaryllidaceae; genus Allium; species Allium cepa. Next base: position 1,046,652,423 of record CM060929.1, read on the forward strand.
GACATTACATTTTGAGATATAAAGCAGATTTCTTTCAAATACATTTCTGTTGGTGTAGAGAATTTATTCTCTTAGCTTAACACCCTTCTCTGAGACGTACGAGCTCAGACGTTATGTAGTTGAAGGTTATCAGTGATATATTCCCAATTTGGTAATGTGGCATGCTGAGTGCTGCTGTGTGCTGATCATTTGTTGATCAAAGCATGGCTTTGTGCCTAGCTTTGTGGATGAGACTTCGTCAGACCTCACTCCCTGAAAATGGTCAAAACAGGAAAGATGCAGCAAGGTTATAAGGGTCGCTCCCTTTAGGGTGTGTCATTCTCTTCTGGAAAAGGGTGGTATCATGGTATGGAGCCCAGATACTTACTCATGTGGACACCATACATTTATTACTGTGTGATGTTGTTGGATTAGAGGTACCTCGGATAAAGGTCCCAAAGGACTGGAGGATGGCTTGCTCAAGTAGTAGTTACATAGTTACAGAGGTAACCCGGCCTTGTGTTGGCCGAGACCCGGTTAGGTTCTCGGGACGTCCCAACAAAGGCGATTCCATATGGCAGTAGGAAGTTCCTTAGCCTGACCATTTGTTGGAAATCCAATCTTCCAATACGTACCTTGTATGGTTTTAGTTGTATTACCTGCCATCTACTTATGGTGTTGCCCCACTGTTTGGATGGTAGCTATAGTAGGCATAGTTCGAAATGTCTATGTTGGATAAGATTTATATTATACTTTCGAAATGTTTTCTGCACTTTTCACTTATAGTAATAATATCAAGAAATTCTCTACGTATCAAGCATGTTTGACTATCATAAGGAGAAATCTCCTCCAATTCTACGTTTGCATTGTGTGTGTGGCGGGAGGTCTTATGGTAGTTTAATTTTCGAAATGCATTGCGAATTGACTTTAAAAATCTTTTGCTGTTTGTTTTTAAAGATAAACTGTTTTTGTTACTCACACCAGTCTCATGACTGACCTGGAGTTTATTTTTCCTTTCCTAAACTCTGGGTGCTCACTATTTTCCACACGAGCAGTCTAGAGTTAGGTTTTTCAGATAGTTAGGTTTGATAAATTATCTGGAGCTAGTTCAGTCTTTGGATGTGGACGAGACTTGCTTGTCTTAGTCCATCGCGATGGTGGTTCGAGCTGCTGCTGGAGTTCTTCCTTGAAGACTATCATTGAGTTATCTGTTTCGCTGCTAGTGTTCTCTATTTTCTTTCCGCTGCTATTTTATCGTATCATATCTCTGATGTATTTTGATATCGATTGTATCATCTGTTGTATCAGATATTGTATAAATGCTTTATATCAATGTATTATTCTTTTTCTTCCGCTATATTGTTATACTTAATTGTGTTATAAGCTCCGACGACTCGGATTTGAATTCTTGAATTTGCCGCATTCGAGTACGATGTAAAGTATGGATGTCGATTTTCAAACGCGAAAAATCCTTATCGTCACATTTGGTATCAGAGCTAAGGTTAAACTTTAGCTCAGGAGTATAACACATTATGTAACTCATTAGAGATAGGGTGAAGTATACCCTAGAATGAGTAATCCCTAAGAAATCTGTTTGAATGCCTCAATAAATTCTCTTACTATCCGCTGATAGTGAGTATGAGTGCAAGAAGAGAACGAGATAGGGGATAGGGGAGTACGACTATAAATGGTCAATACCCTGCAACAGTGGAAATAAGTTTCTCTATCAATCTTCTTTGACTCGTTTCCAAATTCTTTTGATTGCTTCGTACCGGCTACAAGAAGAAGTTTCGATGTGATGATGGCTCTACGAATCGTTGTAGGAAATTTTTACTTCGTATTTCATTGGTTTCTTATCAGTTTTGGATTTAAACCTTAATGAATATGAATTTGAAATTGAAATTGGAAATTTTAAATAAATTGGGAATTTTTAATTGAGTTAAATCAATTAATAGAATATGAAGGCTAGATTGAATTGTATCGATAAAACGATTTCGTTTAAAACCAAAATTTTGAAATTCTGTTGTAATTTCTTGTGAATATCAAGGTCCGAAGAGGGACAAATTATATATACTTTGGGTATTCCAACTTAGATTTGGAATCCATATCTTGTGTTTCAGAAGTTGTAGAAATTGAATCTATCTATCTAGGGCCAGATATATTCTACGAACGGTTAGTTATCCCTTCGAACTAACCAATGCCCCTAAATATTTCGTAGATCTGGATAACCCGAGTATCTTGTGAAGTGTTAAATAGATTCGTTCTTGTATCTATTGATGATATTCTGATTTGGTAAGCCAAATGCAGAATAGATATTCAGTCTGATTTGATGAAATACTTTTCATCTATCTTTGTGTTGTTTTCGTGCCTGCAAATTTCGAGGACAAAATTTCTTTAAGGAGGGGAATCAGTAATGATCCCGGATTTTCATAAATTTTAAATTGATAATTAAATTAAATTTTGATTTAAAATGGTGAAATTTATTGATAAATTGATTTGGAAATTCAAAATAAAGTCTTTAGAATAAAATAAACTTTATAAATACTAAGCATAAGCAAATAAAATAACGTATAGTTAAATTCAAAACAACACATTAACTAAAATATACAAAGTAAAATAAAACAAATTACAAATATTTAGGAACAAATAAATTATAAAATATTGAGTACCACATTAGATAAAATCTAGATATCTATGAAACAAACAAACAAAACTTTAGATTCAAGTGCAAACAAATAAAAAGATAAGTGTGAACACTTATAAAAAGAAACAAAGATATATGTGAATGAGCTTGCAAAAGAAGAAAACAAAAAGAAGATAAAGAAAATAGGCAGCCCGTAGAGTAAGTAAATAAACAAAAGCATAGCAAACACTTGTACCTGATATTGTACAAACATAAAAAAATAGTGAAGTATAATAAATACACAACACATTTACATGATTTCAGCCGAGATTTATCTCAGTATAGTTAAAGCAAGAAAATAAACCAAATATTAGTGTAATAGAATAAAAGAGAAGAAAGGACTTAGGCATTTAATGCCATTACCTCCAGCCACCATAACATTATCATCAGCCGAGTTAAAAAGATGTAGGCAAGCATGGAAACAAGTACTCATGCATTTAATGCTAGCACAAGAAAACTGATAATCACCTTATACAAAAATACTATCACCTGTAAAAATTGCATTACCCTGTACAAAAAAAAACATGCAACCCTATGACTTGTCCCTCCTATATATCAACTTCTTTTATCAACTTTCCATTTCAGTTCATCCATCAAAACTTGAAAAAAAAAAAATGAATGAAGTAAGCATCACTTACGAAACATAAAAAAAAAATCAAATACAAACCAGAGTCAAGAAACTTCAGTTAGCAAGTTCAAAACTTGTTTCAACATATGGCAAGCTCTGTTCATTTTCCCGAAAAGCAAGGTGAGTAACATCACTAATTTAAAATATCAAGTATATGGTTACATGCTCATCTTTGAAATGAAAATATGTTTGTGAGCATATTTTAAAATCTTTGTGTTTATATATGTATACTGGTGTGTGCAATGGTTGATCTGAATTCTTTCCCATTGATTTTACTTCCGAGGTTCAATTACTAATCAAACTTTACTTACTCTTAATCCAACCTTTATTAGTACTTAAGTTTCGAACAAAATATGTTTTTGTATCTTAGTTTTAAGTTTAAAAGTTGGTTTAAGTTAAACTAATTTGTTTTGGCTTCTGGAAATAAAAAAACAATAGGGTAAAACTTAAATAAGTAAAAATTTAATTTTTATGATTCATAGATTCAGGTGTATGAATCAAAAGCTAAAGCTTAAACTTGATTTTTAAAACAAAAATGAAAATTTTTAGTTGAGAAATAAAGAAGTAGTTTACAAATGAACAAAAATCACTTTTTTACAAAATTTTGTTGATTTAATAAATTGTTGATGCCGAAATTTGTTATGGAGCTAGATTATTGATTCATGGATATAGGAAAAATGTTGGAAAAATTTTCTAATGCGAAATTTTGTAACTTGAATCGAATTTAGGGTTTAAGTTATGGTTTTAGCGAGGTCTGGAAACGAGGTGACCTCATCACCGATGATCGACCGAGTCACATGTGATTTGGGGGAATGGTGGATGGAAGTGTGACGCATTCGTAGCCGGAGTCATAGACCTTCAGGTGGTCGTAGGGGTGAGCACGAGGCAATGACAGGTTCGAAGGGGGTTTTCGCTGTGTTGTTTCCACCTTTCGAGAGTATACTCGAATTCGTTTTCGAGATGATGGGGGGACTTCAGTTAGTCGGAGATTGGTCTGGAGTTAATCGACGGTTTGCTCAACGCTATGGCGATGATCGGAGGGAAGCATCGGCCACGTACACGTGCACGAGGTGATGTTCCGTGCATCTGGGGTTTTCGCATTGATGAAGAAGATGGGTTCTCAGGTTGATCTCGAGTAATCTCCGGGTTTTGCTCGAAGAAATTTAAGATTTGACTCGAAGCACTTTTTTCTGGCCTCGGGTCAGTTTTTGATTTGTTACAGGTTTTTGTGAAACCTATCTGTTTAATTTTAAACAGAATTTGAATTTAAAAAAAAACAGACTTTCATATAAGTTTAAAATCAGAATTTGAAAGATGAAATTCAAATTAACTTTTGAATTTTAGTTTGAAATAAATGAAGTTTGATAAAGTTTAAAGTTTTAAACAACTTTAAATGTTCAAGTATATTTTATAAAATGATTTGAATTCAAACGATTTGGTTTAAACTCTTATATATGATTTCTTTATAAAGGTAAATATTTTACGACAATTGATTTTAAAAGAGTTTAACTTGGTTTAAATTTATTAAAGGTTAAATTTGTAATTATTTCAAATCTTTGATTTAAAATGAAATTAAAAAATTGAATTTGAAAATAAATGTTTTCAAATGTGTTTGAAAATGATAATTAAATTATTTATAAAAATTTTGTTTTTATCTCAAAGATAAGTAAGATTTAATGATTTATAGTTCATTAAAATTTTAAGTTAAATAAATTAATGATTTGGATTAATTAATTAAGTAATTAAGGGTTTAACTTAATAAAGTAAAGGTTTAAGTGAATAAATCAAGAATTAATTAATTGTAATCAAGAAATCATTAATTAGATAGGATTAGATTAATAAGTAATGATTAAGAGTTAATTAGTAAAACAATTAAAGATTCATTAAGTTACAATTAACACTTAATTAACTAATTTGGATTTAATTAATGGATTATTTATGGTTAATCAATTTTTTATAAATAATGATTAAAGTTAATTAATCAAGTGATTAAGATATAATTATATTTAATGTAATTAAATGTTGATTTATTTGTAAAGGTAATTAATTACTTAAAGATGATTATTTAATGAAATTAATTACGGTTAAATGATTATGTAATTAACTTAAGGTTAATCTAATAAATTTATTAATTAAGAATCGATTAATAAATTAAGGTAATTGGTAAATTAGTTTATGTCAAAGGACTTGGAATTAATAAATCAGAATTGGGCAATAAATTCATAAGTAATTAATTTACTTGGAAAATAATTGAAATAGATAAGGATTAAATAATTAAATTAATCATGCTTATAAATGATTTTTGAATGCGCGAATTGCTTATGAATAATTGTATTGTATGTGGTGCCTTGAATTGATTATCCCATCTGATATGTGATATTCTGATTTGTGATTTGGCTGTGATGAATGTAATTAATTATTCGTAATGTAATTTATTATCTGTGATATATATATCTGTGGTCTACGAATGAAAGATAAGCGTTATAGTTTATACCGCTTATCAACTATGTTTCCGTGTTTTAATCTGTGACGATTGAATGATGTTGCACTATTGTGTTAAACCCCTGGACCACACCATACACACACGATTATAGATTTCACGAGGAAATCGGTTAAGTCACAGATTTTTTTTGAAATAATTTTAATTTGAATATTATTTTAAATTCAAATAGGTTGGAAATTGATTGGGTTTAGAGTGAAAACCTTTGAAAAGCTATTTTAAAATGTAAGTTATTTTGAACGACTTAATAAAGATTTGAAATTTGAATAATTTGATTTAAATTGGAATTCAATATCTGAAATTGAATTCTATATTCAGTATTTATGATATTAAACGGTATACAAGTTTATATGGGTTTTAAACCATTTTAAAATGTTGTTTTTGGGAATTTGAATTAACCCAAAGATTTAACTTGTATAAATGAGATCGAATTTCTCCGAAACGAAAACTACTTGTTTTCAAATAATAATAGCTTTCATTTTAAAGAAAGGATTTCCAAATTGTGTTGAAAAGGTTTCAAGTTTGAAATGGAACTGAAATGTTTTGAAAGCTATGAAATGAGTCTTTGATTCAAAGACCGAATGAGTTAATCCAATTTGAATTGGAATTGTTTTTGAAAGGCTATGAGTTAATCTTTGGAAACATGTTTCGAAAGCTATAAGTTAAATCTTTAATTTAAAAATTTAATGAGTTAATCCAATTGAAATGGAAATTGATTTTGGAAATCTATGAATGGATCTTGGTGAACTGAGTGAATTTTATGAAATAAATCTTTTTGTTTAAAGATTTGAAATGGTAAACTTTTTAAACCATTTAAAGAAAAGATTTTGGGTAATAAGTTGTGACTTAATTGAAATCCCAATATCCATATGTTTTTAAAAGATTGCGTCCATTATTCGAATTTGCGGGGAGAGGACCTTTGTGTCATATAACCCATTCCGAATAATAATACGACGTTATGGATAGCATTTGAACACCGGTGTTGAAGACCGGGTATTTGTAAAAATGATAGGATAACCTATCGATTGTCTCTGCACTGGCTGATCCGCAGTATAGAGATTCCATAAGTGATGGGAAGTCCGATCGGAATTGTGAATACCCGGATTGCAAGGGCTTCTTTTGAAGTGCCTTAGGTTCTGTTCGAACCCGGAACAGACTTGTATGGTTACGTGTCTGACATTACATTTTGAGATATAAAGCAGATTTCTTTCAAATACATTTCTGTTGGTGCAGAGAATTTATTCTCTTAGCTTAACACACTTCTCTGAGACGTACGAGTTCAGAGGTTATGTAGTTGAAGGTTATCAGAGAATTTATTCTCTTAGCTTTGAGCCTAGCTTTGTGTATGAGACTTCGTCACACCTCACTCTCCGGAAATGGTCAAAATAGGAAAGATGCGGCAAGGTTATGAGGGTCGCTCCCTTTAGGGTGTGTCATTCCCTTCTGGAAAAGGGTGATATCATGGTATGGAGCCTAGATACTTACTCATGTTGAGACCATACATTTATTACTGTGTGATGTTGTTGGATTAGAGGTACCTCGGATAAAGGTCGCAAAGGACCGGGGGATGGCTTGCTCGAGTAGTAGTTACCTAGTTACAGAGGTAACCCGGCCTTGTGTTGGAAGAGATCCGGTTAGGTTCTCGGGATGTCCCACCAGAGGCGATCCCATATGGAAGTAGGAAGTTCCTTAGCCTGACCATTTGTTGGAAATCCAATCTTCCACTACGTACCTTGTACGGTTTTAGTTGTATTACCTGCCATCTACTTATGGTGGCGCCCCACTGTTTGGATGGTAGCTATAGTAGGCATAGTTTGAAATGTCTATGTTGGCTAAGATTTATATTATACTTTCGAAATGTTTTCTTCACTTTGCACTTATAGTAATAGTATCAAGAAATTCTCTTCGTATCAAGCATGTTTGACTATCATAAGGAGAAATCTCCTCCAATTCTGCGTTTGCACTGTGTGTGTGGCGGGAGGTCTTATGGTAGTTTAATTTTCAAAAAGCATTGCGAATTGACTTTAAAAATCTTTTGTTGTTTGTTTTTAAAGATAAACTGTTTTTTTTACTCACACCAGTCCCATGACTGACCTGGAGTTTATTGTTCCTTTCCTAAACTCTGGGTGCTCACTATTTTCCACACGAGCAGTCTATAGTTAGGTTTTTCAGATAGTTAGGTTTGGTAGATTATCTGGAGCTAGTTCAGTCTTTGGATGTGGATGAGATTTGCTTGTCTTAGTCCATCGTGTTGGTGGTTCGAGCTGCTGTTGGAGTTCTTCCTTGAAGACTATCTTTGAGTTATCTATTCCGGTGCTAGTGTTATCTATTTTCTTTCCGCTGCTATTTTATTGTACAATATCTCTGATGTATATTGATATCGATTGTATCATCTGTTGTATCAGATATTGTATAAATGATGTATATTAATGTATTATTCTTTTTCTCCGCTATGTTGTTATACTTAATTGTGTTATAAGCTCCGGCGACTCGGATTTGAACGCTTGAATCTGCGGCATTCGAGTATGATGTAAAGTATGGATGTCGATTTTCGAACGCGAAAAATCCTTATCGTCACATTATATCTCTGGTGCTAAACGGATCAAAATGTTATGTTGTAAGCTAAGGATTATGTACGAACAGGTATGGTTCGGCATGGTATCCAAAAGCACTATGGGTCGGCAAGGTAGCTAGTCTAGGGGTCGGCGTATATCCTAGGAACACTATGGATCGACATAACACTCTAAGCAAGATGGTTCGGTATACACTTTTAAACTAAAGGGTTTGGTATATCACTCTTTAATGGGTCCGGCATTCTACGGACTAATATGGAACTAAACCAAGGATTAAGAAAAAGCAAGAACTCAACACATCCAAAAACCCTGACATTTGAGACACCGCCATATTAGAGCATAAGGAAGCAAACATAGGGGTCGTTGCCCCAAACTCAAGGTATAGAGGGATCGGTAGCGATCCTCCTCCATTGAGAGGTCGACCTAACGCTCCCTATGGTGGGCCCATATAGATGAGAATGTCCTATTGTCGAATTTTCGGTCAGACTAATGGTTGCCTTCACTTATAAATATAGGCCTAGGTTGTCATTTTGATGATCTTTACGTTGCTGGTTAGACAACACTACTATCATAATCAACTCCCTCCATTATTCTCTTGTCTCTTGCTATTTATTATTGTTTCTGATTATAATCAAGTAAATTGAGAAGCAATAAAGAGAATATTCAAAGTGGACATAGGCAATCAATGTCGAACCACTGTAAATCTTGTTGTTCCGACTTTCTATTGTGTTCTTGGGTGTTTGTGGCTAATTTAGTTTCAAACATTATATTATAACTTTTATAATATTTGTATATCTTATTTTAAATTTGACTTTAAATTTAAAATCTTATATTTTACATTTTCGAACAATTTTGAAAATTAGCTGAAGGCCCTATTCAAATTAGACCTTTTCTATTACGGATAACATTTTGGGCTTATCTAGTTATTTCGGGCCTGACTAATAGCCAGGTAGGGCAGAGTGCTTGATTGTCCAAACCTAACCTTAGACACTACTTTTTTAGATACCATACTATATGGGTAGACTTTAATTGTTAACCCTACCATGGCTAATTAGACCACATAGGTTATTAGCCTATAATACCATTGTTGAAAATGGGACCAGCCTACAGTGGAAGATATGTATGAATTTCGAATGTTTTTACCGTATTGGATCTTTATCGGTCCTATGAAGCTTACTTTAGTTAGAACACCTCTAACTTTAATTTAAACAAAATCATATAATCTATTTAAATTTACGAACTGTTGTTTGAAATTTATTTGATTATTATCACTTTATATATAAGCATATATATGTATCGTATACTTATGAATATATGTGTGTATATGTACATTACAACAAAAAAGTTTTATTACAACATCAAAAAAACATTGTAATAGGGGTTTCATAACGTTTTTGCAAACGTCGTCTTAGGTCAAGTTGTAATAGGATCGACATCTTTTACAACATTTTATCGAGTTGTAAGAAAACGTTGTAATAAAGTTTACTACAATGTTTCTATGATGTTGTAATATACTCTTTTGCAACAGTTATCTGCTGTTGTAAATCATTAATATAAAAGCCCTTTTACAACATTTTTATATTGTTGTGTTAAAGTTTATTACAATATTTTGGAAACGTTGTAAAATAATTTTTTACAACTTTTTAATGATGTTGCAGCATACATGTTTATAACTGTTTTTTAATGTTGCGAAAACATTACTATGACATTATAAAAAGTCGTACATGTAATGTAGCTTCTTGGATAGCTCAATATCATGTTATAACAAATACAATAATATAACCACGGTAACTAAAATATATGAAACAAAAACAAAATAGAACACTTTTCCAGACTACTTAATTCAAAATAAATTAACACATTTTCCAACACAAACCAAATATCAAAGATTCCAATATAATATAGAAAAAATAACATAGGCTCCAACAGTATACACATATGTTGGAGTATATAGATACAAACAAAATGATCAAAACATAATATAGCACAATGGTCTAATCAACAATATCAATGAAATCATTGTGCCAAGCAACTGTTATTACAACTTGCTGAATAGTACACGCTTCTAAAGTCTCTCACCACAACTGAGAAGTCTCTCTCCACACGCTGTTGAAATAACATACTCCTTCAAATTTACAAAGAAGGACAGATCGAGGAATGATAGCTTCTCCCTCAAGATACTCTGTAGTGATCAACTCGAGGTCCAGTTGGGAATATATCTTGACATCATTAAGAGTCCACAATCCAACCGCTGCAAACAAACTCTGCTAGGATCATTTCCTATTGGATTTATATCGAGACATGAAATCTCATGATCAATCCTTCTGCTTTTCTTGTGGATTGATTTTTTCTCTTCAATTTCAAGGTAAGCAAGTAATTTTTTTCCACTGCCAATAGCAAGTAGAACCTATATTTGACTTTCAGTATTAAGATGATTCAGATTACATATTGCATATGCATAATCATAATGTAAGGATCATGCATGTATTAAGGTAACCTTTCATCAAACATATACATTATAAGAGTCATACCATACTTGGACAAATAAACACAAACATAACCACATGCACAATCATATTCAATAAGGAGCATAATATAAGTTGAAATGCTATGCTTATCACTTGGAAAGTAGGAACTACTTAGACAAAGGATATCCAATTTACCATATGTTACTTCATTCATCAGCACACCATAAGACATAACAATCTGTGAGGAGTTGGACTTCTTTTATTTAACCAATGAAAGCATGTTACATTAATACATAAAGATGAGATTTTAAACAAAAAATAATAGGTAGAAAGGAGGTAATAGAACAATTAATGGATCACCGACAAATAAATCAGGCACTTGTTGGTAAAGTAATAATCAAATATTCTGTAACGACCCACTATTTTGGACCACTCAAATCGATAATAAACCACACATGTCGGACTAGAATAATTCAAAATAGTAGATTGTAATATAACTTGGAGCAAATAAAATCAATTACAGAATCATAGACACAAAAATATTAGAAGAACTCACAGCGAAAATAAAATAACCATAGTAGTTCATGAAGCTACTACAACACAGTCTCAAAACAAGTACAAAATACCATAATCTGAAAGTAAATACAATAGAAATCCCAATACAAAAATGTCCAATAATACATAAGCTAAATAGAAATACTGAATAGAAATAAATAACAACTAGATAAATAGATAAACTCCGGCAAATCCTCTAGCTCTAGAAGATGAAATCCAAAGCTGATACTCAGGCTGACCTAAGTGTAAAGAAAACACAAAACACTCAAGTCAAGACATATATACTTGTACAATGTAAACCAACTCAAGTGAACTGTAATAAAAATGCACAAGTAACTTAAAGGATGCTCGGGACCGCTGATGTGCACATAAGTGTGCATATATTTACATCCATATTTTATCTCTTTTTTATTTAAATAAACATCATGTTTAGGCATTTGTACATGTTAAAACCAAAATTCAATTATTTTCAAAACCATCATATTTTCATCTTCTTTCAAGGGCAAAATGGCCATTCTGTGCATGTGCAAATTTGAGAATTTTTACTTGGACATTTTTGATGATTTTCATAGGAATTTGGATGCATATGGATGAGGCTTATATGAAGATACATGCATGCACAAATGAAATACAAAGGAATGAAGAGAAAATAATTCAAGTTCAAGATCATGGAGGACCCCACCCACTTACTTAAATGTACAATTATGAGGTAATGGACAACTAAGTGGAGGTTAAAGCTTCATGCACAACAAATAATAGATTAATTAGTGGCTAATGGTTACTTGGTGGCCACACTTCCTAAAGGGCATTTTAGGAAGCCCTCTAAAAATATAATTAGGGTTTTATGCATGTACATATTGCACTCTTATGCACATGAAACCATCTTCTACTCTTTCATTTTTACTTAGGAAATTAAGAAATCAAAGTGTAGGCTCAATGTTCTATGAAATAAAAATGGCTACCAAGCCTCTTTCTTCTCGCTTTTCTACATGTTTTTCTTTATTTTATTGTTAATGTTTATTTCTTTGCTCTCTTTCTCTTTATGCTCATAGCTTAGATTTACATTTATGCAAGTAATTAGTAGCTAATCTCTTTCGCTTTCTTTGCTTATTTTCTATTCTCTATTCTTTTTAATGTTGAAATTTACTTGTGTTGCTTCAATGCCACAAATGAGTAGCTAAACCCCTTAAATTTAGGGGTGATGAAGCTCTCTAACTTTATGTAATTTCAACATACGATTTATGATCTCTTTGTTTATGCTTCATGAATGTGAATTTTGATGTAAGTTTATACAAGTGGGTTTGATAGCTTATATTGCTTATGCAAATGAGCTATTCTTATTCAACATAAACACAATTTACATCATCATTTGATAATTAATTTTTGATCATGAAATGAAAGTACAAATGAAATTTGATGATCTATATTACTAGTTACAATAGTAAATAGATCATACTTAAAATAGCTTTTGTTTTGGCTTCATTTTCATGAGAATTATAAGTGGTATAATTGTTGTATTATAGTTTGATGGTTTGAGGTATGTTAACTAATAACATAAATAAACCATACTTATGATAAACGCAATGATTATTTCACTTAATATCGAAGTTAGAGATCATAAATTATGTGTTTGTTGATTTGCAAAAATTTGAGAGTGGATTTGCCTCTAAATTGTTCTCTAGTTCATTAGTTTTCTAATCACATTTTAATTCTAGTTTTAGCTTCATTGTAGTTCTAATCAACAATTTCTCCTCCATTTGGTCTAATTTGATTGAATAGATTTTTAAAACTCTAACAACTCCCTGCAGATCGACCTGTATTCGCCACGTACTTCAAGTGTACGCCGTACGCTTGCGATTATTTTTAATTTGAAATTTTTCGACGGTTTTCTAATTCGATAGAAAATCCGTCGATAAACAAGTTTTTGGCGCCGTTGCCGGGGATTTGCTTTGATTTTTAATTTTCTATTTTTCGAATTATTTTTGTTTGATTTTTGTATTTTTTTCTTCGTGTGTTAGTTTGCATAAAAAAATATCTTTTGTGTTGTGTGTTTGTAGTTTTCGTTTTTGTTGATCGTGTGATTGTTGCTTTTTAGTTCCATTTGCATTGCATTTGCCTTTTTTTATATAAAAAAAGAAGAAAAACACAACCACAATTGAAAACAAAAAAATTATGGCATTTCTGTTTTCATATACAATTTCTGTTACAATTTTCAAAACACTGTTACAATTTCTATTTTATTTCCTCTCTGTTTTCACTTCTATTCACAGCACACTAACATTTACTGTTCTCCCTGCATACAACATTGTCTGTTTTGCATACAATTGCCTGTTCTCCTCTGTCTTGCCTTCAGTTGCTTCATTCACCCAAACCACCCATCTTCCTTCTACCAGTCATCAAACTACTTGTTCCTACTCACTGACCATCACTGCGCATATCAGTGCACAGTGCATCCCCCGGTCATTGGTCTCTGTTCATTGCCTCTCGGTGCAAACACCTCTGTTACATACAATTCATCACACTTCAAACTCCACAACCAACTCCATACAATTCTTACCTTAACATTCACCATCCATCAATATTTTTCAAACATACCTCCAGTTCTTCCATTTCTTTCATCACAGTCACAACCACACAGACCCCAAGCTACCACACCTGTCAACCATTACATCTCACCATCAAAACTTCCTCTACAGCCAAAACACTTCCATACCAAATCCTCCTGCAACTACTCTCCCCATCCATTTTACAACCGCCAACACAATACAATCATCATACTCCAACAGCAGACATCACTCCACATCCAAACATCCACCATCACAGTCGCAAGATCATCACAAACTGCCTCTGTACAACTGCCTGTTGCCACAACTGCTCGTCCATCAACTATTTACTTCCATCCCAGTTCAGACACAGTCATCCAATACCACTACTTTCAGAGCTACAACTGCCCACCTTCTTCCACTGTGACCTACAAGTTCACCCGTAGGCATAACTATCTTGACTACAGCATTTCACATTCACTACAACCTCTCCCCGCCCTCCACTGACAGGAATAATTCACCATCGACAGTAACAACTCACAATCAACATCTTTCATGCAATAGCCCTGCCACCCTCCAACACCTCATTATCTCCCACTGTGCTTGCAAATTACAAACTGCAACAAGCTCCTTGACAATCACCAGAGCACCGCACCCAATTGAACAACAACGAATCACACTCCGACCTCCATCCGAAAACAAGCAATCGGCAGCTCCATCCCACAAACAATCGAACTCCTCCGCAATCGCCATCCATCGTGAACACTCGGCTACCTCGACCAATCAATTCGCAACTTCACTTTCCAAACTGCAATCGCCAGCCCGACCCAACCACGACATCGAAATCATTACCGCAAATCCCAAAACTGCCATCACCTCGCCTAAACCTAATCACCGACCAGACACCAATCACCCTCGTTCGAATCAAGTTATTGGATTGCGAATTTGTTTCTAATATTTGGGCTGCTGATTTTTGATTGCTAAGTTGAGAAATCGATTTGAGAAATTGAGTGTTCTATTGTTTTATTTTGTTATCTTGGATTAAGGAAAACCAGTTCATTTGGTTTTTGATTATTGGGCCCGGTTTTAAAGTAGGGTGACTTTACCTTTTACTTTGTTTTCATTTTAGTTTCTAGAGTTTTTTAGGTTGTTTTAGCTTATAAAAAATTTCTTGATAAAAAAAAAGAGTTTGAATTTATTTTCATTTTTTTTATTTGTTTTACATTTTCTTGTTTTCGTTTTTTCCATTTGATTTGTTTTATTTTCATTTGTTTTAAATTTCATCCTTATATTTAAAAAAATTGTAAATATATCTTGTTTTTCATTTCAGGTTGCCAAAGCAGAAATTCAAAAGGAAGAAGTGCTTGCCAAAAATAAACTGCTTTGCTTTGCTATAAAAAAAATCGCCGCTAAAAAAAATTTGCTAAATAATATGCACGCTCTGGTATCGTACACCTTTTCCCTTGTTTTTATTTGAATTGCACTGTTGGTTGCTTGCATTTGCATTTGCATTTGTGTACATATAAAAAAAAATCAAAATCCAAAAAAAAAAAAAACTTCATTTTAGTTGCGCTGTAATTTCATGTTTAATTTCTACTTTGCATTCATCTCATCCTGTTTTTCTTTTCTAAGTGCAATACCCCAATTCACATAAGGTGAGGGATTTCATCACCCTTTTCTTAGCCCACAAACGCATTACATCATAGAATTTGACTAATAATAAAGGTTAGACGTTGGACCAAAGGGTGTCACGAGCTCACTTAGTGCTTAGTTGTATCTTCACAATTGTTTTATTTGAACGATTCTATTTCTTGGCGTCTAGGAAACGATAGAGTAATAACCAGTCATAAAAATTACGGTGATATGTAAATATTATATTGGTTGTTCCTCTAAAGATACTTAAACCTTCGGCTGCATTGCTACGGTGATTCGTGGTGCACCGATAACTCTTGTCCGTAACTTGGCTGAGAAATATTTTTGTTGATTTAAGACAAAGTGTGATTATACAATTTTGGGTTAGGAGATACTAAGGACAGAAAACTGGTTCATTTAGTTGCATTAGTTCATGTATATTTAAAAAAAATCCAAAATCCAAAAAAAAATTATAAATTTTACTTAACTTAGTTTTTAATCCAAAAAAATCCTTCCCTTTGAAAATTTTCAATCGAAAACAAAAAAAAAATCTTTTGAAAAAGAAAAAAAATTTGAAAATTCAAAAACAGAAACAAAAATCAATTTCCATTTCCTAAAAACAAAAAAAATCCTTTTGGTAAATATTTGAAAATTCGAAAAAAACAAAAACATATGAAAATTTGAAAAACCAAAAAAAAAAAAAAATCAAACTTTTCTTTTGAAAATAAACCTCACTTGGTAAATAGTTTTCTTCCTTGTAAAAAAAACAAAAAACAAAAACAATTTTTCAAATCTTCTTTCACTCTCTAAACTCGATTCTAACTCCTTTCTCTTCTCGACTTTCACTTGTGCATAAGTACTGGACTCGAGACACAACAACGAATCGTTGGACTCGCGACCCCGCTACAAACCGTTTAACTCGTACAGACGATCCTGCTGAAATGGCGAACAAAATTGGCCCTCGAACTCTTATGGATAGAATCTTTTCCGATAGAATTTCTATTCCATCTTGCATCACGTTACCAGCTCCTATGGGTAACCATTTTGAAATTCACTTGAACCATATTGCCACACTTTCGAAATTTGGCAATTTCGAGCACGATGACCCATACATCTTCTTGACTAAATTCGAACAGTATGCACAACCATTAAACTCTAATAACTTTCCGATGATGGAATCAAACTTCGATTAATCCCATTTGCTCTTACGGATTACGCTGAAAAATGATTGTACAGCTTATCATCAAACTCGATTAAAACCTGGAAAGAATTCATAAAAGCCTTCTTGAAAAAAATCTACCATTTGGAAAAAACAAGTAAAATTCGAAATGAAACTGTAAATTTTAATCAATTCAAGGGAGGACCATTTGGAAAATATTTTGAAAGATTCGAAGAGCTTTTGATAAAATGTCCACAACATAACTTTGAAAAATGGACAATTTGCCAAATCTTATACGATGGACACGAAAACAGCTCGCGAACAGTGCTCGAATCAATGTACCAAGGCAACTTTCTTTTCCAACATCACGATGATGCTTGGCAATTTCTTGAAAACCTCGCTGAAAAGTCATCCCAATGGGAACGTTTGAACGAGAAATCAATCTACTCACGGTCGAGTGCACACTCGTTAGGATCTTCTTTTGCTTTGGAAGCTAAAATCGACGCAATGATTAAAAAATTCGATAACGTTTTCTCATCGAATCAAATGAACCAAGCTTCCCAACCAATGTGTTACAAATGCAACGATCCTAATCATATAGCGGATCAATGTTCCAATTTTGTCGAACAAATCAATGCTTTCATAAAGCCAAAAACGATCTGTTTTCTCCAACTTACAATCCTGGTTGGAGAAATCATCTGAATTTTTCGTGGAACCAAAACAATCCCAACACGAATACGATTCGTCCCAATTTTCAAGCATTCTCGAATAATGCTTCGTATCCTCCCTTTCAGCCTAATAATTTTCAACCAAACTCTGAAGGTCAGTCCCATAATCAACCACAACAATCAAATTTTCAAACAAATTCTGCTCATCCTCTCCAAGATGATACACATTTAACTTCACTTGAGAAAACTCTTGAAACGTTGGCTAAGGCAACTACTCAAAGCCTTCAATCAACAACAATTTGCAAAATTCATTGATTTCATATATGCAAAACATGAACCAATCAATTGCAAAACTCGAAATGCAAATAAGTCAATTAGCCACATCTTTAAGTGAACGCGAACGAGGCACTTTTCCAAGCTAGCCCCTTCTAAATCCCAGAAATCAAAACACAAATTCAAATCAAGCCTATGTTGTTCAAGATAGCAATGTCACCTAATTGAATGCTATCACAACTTTACGTTCCGATAAATAAATCGACAATCAAGTCGTTAACCCAAACGATTTACGGAAAATCTCTCCCGACATTTCTAAAACAACAAATGAATCTGAACAGAACGGGGAGCCAAACGTCGAATTGAATTCCAATCAAAACTCTTCCTCTTCTACTCGAGTATGCCCACCTACCGAGTTTCATGTTCCATTTCCACATCGCCTTCGACCAAAGAAACACTCGGACCAAATGGAAAAGATGTTGGAAATTTTTAAACAAGTTAAAGTTAACAATCCGCTTCTTGACATCGTTCAGCAAGTCCCCATGTACGCGAAATTTCTTAATGACTTGTGCACCCAAAAGCGACACACTCAGGTGCCCAAAAAAGTCTTCTTAGCCGCCAGCTTGAGTGAAGTCTTATCCCATTCCATGCCCGTTAAATACAAAGATCCCGGCTGCCCTACAATTTCTTGTACAATTGGAGATAAGACAATTAACAAATGTTTGGTAGACTTAGGTACGAGTGTCAACTTGATTCCATACTCCGTGTACGAACAATTAGGTTTAAGTAAGCTCAAACCCACAAAAGTTACACTTCAATTCGTCGATCATTCGATTAAGAAGCCCGTGGGAGAAATCGAGGACGTGCTCATTCGACTAGGGCAATTCATATTCCCTGTTGACTTTGTAGTTCTCGAAACACAACCCATGATAAATCCCTCGAGTCAAATTCCATTGATTTTAGGCCGACCATTCTTAGCCACCTCAAATTCCATAATCAATTGTCGTAACGGATCAATGAAAATCTCTCTTGGAAACATGACTTTGGATCTTAACATTTTCAATCTTGAAAGCCAGTCGAATGAACCTCGTGACGAAACGTTCGAACTTGGTGCCATTCACGAAAACAAGACACTTGACCTTAACGACGAACGCAAAGACAAGTACGAAAAGTTGTTTCCCGAAATTCCCAACGAGATTGAATACACTCTTCCCTTTGAATCGCTTCAAGTTGAGTCCGAATTTCAATCCAACTCTTTGATTGAAAAACTCCCGAAGTTGGACCTCAAACCACTTCCCAATCACCTTAAGTATGCATATTTAGGTGAAGACGAAATGTTACCCGTCATAGTTTCTGCAACTCTCTCTCTTGATTAAGAAACCTCGTTACTCTCTATTCTTTCGAAAATCAGAGAAGCAACTGGATGGTCGATTTCCGATATAAAGGGAATTAGCCCCACTCTTGTTCAACATCGCATCAATTTAATCGACGATGCCGAGCCTACATGTGACGCGCAGCGAAGGCTTAATCCAAAAATGAAAGATGCGGTGCATGATGAAATTCTTAAACTTCTCGATAATGGAATCATTTATCCAGTCTCTGATAGTTCATTGGTTAGCCCAATTCACGTTATACCGAAAAAGTATGGGCTAACTGTTGTCAAGAACGGTTCAATTGAGCTTATTCCAACTTGTACTCCAACGGGTTGGCGTGTTTGCATTGATTATCAAAAACTAAATGCCGCAACATGTAAGGATCACTTTCCCCTTCATTTCATCGATCAAATGCTCGAACGTTTAGCCGGCCATGAATTTTACTGCTTCCTTGATGGTTATTCCGGCGATAACAAAATTCCAATCGCTCCTGAAGATCAAGAGAAAATGAATTTTAGGTGTCCATTCGGTACCTTCGCGTATCGACGTATGCCATTCGGACTTTGCAATGCTCCTGCGACTTTCCAATGAAGCATGGTTGGAATGTTTTTCAACATGATAGAACACTTTCTAGAAGTTTTTATGGACGATTTCTCAATCTTCGGCGATTCTTTTTCCCAATGTTTACATCATCTCGAGTTGGTTCTAAGGCGATGTAATGAAAAACATTTGACTTTGAATTGGGAAAAATGCCACTTTATGGTCAAACAAGGCATAGTCTTTGGACATATCATCTCAAATAAAGGCATTAAGGTAGATAAAGCGAAAATCAACGTAATTGCAAATCTACCCATTCCCAAATCTGTTAAGGACATTCGATCATTTTTAGGACACGCTGGCTTTTACCGATGCTTTGTGAAAGACTTTAGCAAAATCGCTCGTCTTTTGATGACTCTTCTTGGAAAAACGTTCCTTTCGATTTTAACTCTGATTGCGTCTCTTCTTTTGAACATCTTAAGAACGAACTCATTTCTGCTCCAATCATTTACACACCTAATTGGGATCTTCCTTTCGAAATAATGTATGATGCTTCGAACTTTGCTGTTGGTGCTATCTTAGGACAACACATCAACAAGATCCTTCACGTCATTTACTACGCGAGTATGACTTTGAACGACGCTCAACTCAACTACAAACAACCGAAAAAGAGCTTCTGGCTGTAGTTTTTGCTCTCGAAAATTTTCGACCTTACTTGATTGGTTCACACATTACGATCTACACTGACCATTCTGCGCTTCGATATCTCTTCGCTAAAAAGGATGCTAAATCCGTTTGATTCGTTGGATCCTTTAACTTTAAGAATTTGACCTTACAATCAAAGACAAAAAAGGATCTGATAATGTTATAGCCGATCACTTGTCTCGTCTTCCGAACGCACCATCTTCTTTGTCGATCAATGAAAACTTCCCCGATGAACAACTTATTTCAATTTGTACCGACCCATGGTACGCTGATATAGTGAACTACTTAGTCACTAAAGAAACTCCCTCATCATGGTCCAAACAAGACAAATACAAATTTACGTCCCAAGTGAAATATTTTATTGGGACGATCCATACTTGTTCAAATATTGTCCTGACCAAATCATCCAACGTTGCATTCCGGATAATGAGATAAGGAGTGTTCTTTCGTTTTGCCACGATCAAGCGTGTGGCGGACATTTCGGTCCTCGAAAAACAGTGGAAAAAGTGCTTAAGGGTGGTTTCTATTGGCCTTCTCTTTTTAAAGACTCATTTGAATTTTGTAAAACTTGTGATCGATGTCAAATGCTGGGACGAATTTCTTGACGAGATATGATGCCTCTAAACCACATTCTTACGATCGAAATCTTTGATGTATGGGGTATCGATTTTATGGGACCTTTTCCCAATTATTTTGGAAACTTGTATATCCTTCTCGCTGTCGATTACGTTTCAAAATGGATCGAAGCTGTGTCATGCAAGACTAATGACCATAGAATTATTGTGAAATTTCTAAAAGAAAACATTTTTTCGAGGTTCGGCACACCTCGCACAATAATAAGTGATAATGGAACCCATTTTTGAAACCGTTCGTTCGAAACTTTAATGAAGAAATACTCAATAACCCACAAGTTATCTACTCTGCATCATCCTCAGACTTGTAGGCAAGTTGAAGTTTCGAATCATCAAATAAAACAAATCTTGGTGAAAACTGTCAACAAAAATCGAAAAGATTGGTCTAAAAATTGACCGATGCGCTTTGGGCTTACCGTACTTCTTTTAAAACTAACCTTGGGATGTCCCCATTTCGTTTAGTTTACGGTAAAGCTTTCTGTTTACCCATTGAAATTGAGCACAAAGCATTGTGGGCAATAAAGAACTTAAACTTTGATCTTGAAAAATATGGCGACAACCGAAAACTACAACTCAACGAACTAGAAGATCTTAGGAATGATGTGTATGAAAATGACAAAATTTACAAAGAAAGAACCAAAGTTTTTCATGATAAGTCAATCCTAAGGAAAACGTTTTCGTCTAACCAGAAAGTTCTTTTATATGACTCGAGACTTCATGTATTTTCGAGGAAACTGAAATCAAGATGGACCGGATCATTTGTGGTACGAACTGTTTTTTCACATGGTGCCGTAGAAATAGAAAACCCCAGGGATGGATCAATTTTCAAAGTCAACGGTCATCGTTTGAAACCTTTCTTCGAATTGCCAAATAACCAAGAGGAGGAGCTCATGATCCTTCATGAGCCAAGCTATGTCTAGTAAGAATGTTAACCCTATTTTTTAAACATGTACATGTTTTCCTCGTTACACTCATTATATCATGCATCGACTGTGGGGACACAGTCAAAATTAAGCGTAGGGGGAGTCTCATTTTTATTTTTATTTTTTAGTTTCATGACATTTTTGAATTTTTATTTTCTAATTTAAAAAAAAATCTCAAAATTTCTAAATCTCAAAAACATTTTTTTAGCATATTGATTTATTTTTTAAGAAACATTATGGGTGAGTATAAGTTTTGGTTAATAAAATTGAAATTTTTGAAAATTTATTTGTCCTAACAAAAACAAAAATGAAGTTTGATTATAAATAATAATGGTTTAACTAGTATATAGGAAGGTTCGTATGTGTTAATTATGAAGTATGTTCTAATTGAAAATCTTTGTTTAAAAAAAAGTGATAAATTTAAAGTAAACGATATAACATTTTTATATTCTAAGTTAAATGGTGCTAAGATGATTTTGCAAAATTCTGTCTCTTAAAAAATATATAAAATAATAATAACATCCAAAGTATTCACTCTCATTTGAAAGTCCTCACGGTTATGCATGGGTGAATTACTTGGAATCTTTGATTATGTGCTTTCATACTCATTTAAAAGTCCTCACGGTTATGCATGTATGGAACACATGTAAAAAAAGACTTAATAAAAACCACCTACGGTCGATAGGTATATGCACGAAAGTGTGTGCACTCGCCATGCTCTATATTCCCCTCATATATGACCGAAAGGCAGTGCATTGGTGGTATATCTAGCCTCAGTTTACCTACGATAGGTGTGTAATTTTTCTTGCAAATAATGAGAGAGCAAGCAATTGAAATCCTAACACTATTTTAACTTGTTTGATTAAACTTGTTATTGAAAAGAAATGAAAATACCACTTTAATAAACTTTGATAATTGACCAAGGATCCATTTCATAATTACATTGTGTTATCAACCGAAACAACTAGCCAAACTATGGTCTATTTGTTATGACAACTAGATTTTCATTGAAATTTTTTACGAGTAAATGACTTAAATTTTCAAGACAATGACCAAAACTTGTATTTAACTTATTCGTGTCTATTAAAAAATAAACCTTTCATTTGTATATATTTTCAAAAACTCGCATTCATCTCTTTGTAAATAAATCTTGCATTTTGTAAATATTTTCACTTTGCATTGGATTTTGTGGGTAGTATCCGCTGAATACCCTCACAAGACAACACTCGTCCTACTGGGGATAACCAGCGGTTTAACGGCTTATTGCATACGCTCAATGCAATCGTGCTCCCTACGAAAATGGATTTATCTTAGTGCTCCTTTATTCGAGGATGAATAAAAAGATAAGTGTGGGGGTATTTGATGTGCACATAAATGTGCATATATTTACATCCATATTTTATCTCTTTTTTATTTAAATAAACATCATATTTGGGCATTTGTACATGTTAAAACTAAAATTCAATTATTTTCAAAACCATCATATTTTCATCTTCATTCGAGGGCAAAATGGTCATTTTGTGCATGTGCAAATTTGAGAAATTTTACTTGGACATTTTTTATGATTTTGATACGAATTTGGATGCATATGGAAGAGGCTTATATGAAGATACATGCATGCACAAATGAAATACAAAGAAATGAAGAGAAAATAATTCAAGTTCAAGATCATGGAGGACCCCACCCACTTACCTAAATGTACAATTATGAGCTAATGGACAACTAAGTGGAGGTTAAAGCTTCATGCACAACAAATGATAAATTAATTGGTGGCTAATGGTTACTTGGTGGCCACACTTCCTAAATGGCATTTTAGGAAGCCCCTTGAAAATAGAATTAGGGTTTTATGCATGTATATATTGCCCTCTTATGTACATGAAACCATCTTCTACTCTTTCATTTTTACTTAGGAAATTAAGAAATCAAAGTGTAAGCTCAATGTTCTATGAAATAAAAATGGCTTCGAAGCCTCTTTCTTCTCCCATTCTACATGTTTTTCTTTGTTTTATTGTTAATTTTTATTTCTATGCTCTCTTTCTCTTTATGCTCATAGATTAGATTTACATTTATGCAAGTGATTAGTAGCTAATCTCTTTTTCTTTCTTTGCTTATTTTCTATTTTCTTTTCTTTTTAATGTTGAAATTTACTTGTGTTGCTTCAATGCCACAAATGAGTAGCTAAACCCCTTCAATTTAGGGGTGATGAAGCTCTCTAACTTTATGTAATTTCAACATTTTTATGATTTATGATCTCTTTGTTTATGCTTCATGAATGTGAATTTTTATGTAAGTTTATACAAGTGGGTTTGATAGCTTATATTGCTTATGCAAATGAGTTATTCTTATTTAACATAAACACAATTTACATCATCATTTTCTAATTAATTTTTGATTATGAAATGAATGTAAAAATGAATTTTGATGTTCTATATTACTAATTACAATAGTAAATAGATCATACTTAAAATAGCTTTTTCTTTGGCTTCATTTTCATGAGAACTGTAAGTGGTATAATTGTTGTATTATAGTTTGATGGTTTGAGGTAGTTAACTAATAACATAAACAAACCATACTTATGATAAATGCAATGATTATTTCACTTAATATCAAAGTTAGAGATCATAAATTGTGTGTTTGTTGATTTACAAAAATTTGAGAGTGGATTTGCCTCTAAATTGTTCTCTAGTTTAATAGTTTTCTAATCACATTATAATTCTAGTTTTAGCTTCATTTTACTTCTAGTCAACAATTTCTCCTCCATTTGGTCTAATTTGATTGAATAGATTTTTAAAACTCTAACAACTCCCTGCGGATCGACCTGTATTTGCCACATACTTCAAGTGAACGTCGTGCGCTTGCGGTTATTTTTAATTTGAAATTTTTCGACAGTTTTCTAATTCGATAGAAAATCCGCCGATAAACTACCGCCCATCCTTTAAGGATCCATTAAACTATTTACTATTTAGTAATATACGTTATTATAGTAATGTCTAAAGTAAAGCATAATATATTTTAAAAATAACATTAAGGCTTTACATTTTCCACCTTAACAGATTTTATACATTCCCATAGTCTATACAGCACCGTAATCCCCTCGTACAAGGGGTCGTTAGAGGGCACTCCATAGGTATGGTACAAAACAAAATCGTATAAGGCACGCTAGGGTAGGTGACACGACAAAACTAGGCAATCCCAGGGTAGATATACCAATTGCACTTCCAGACCAATGGTAACGCGTAGCAGCCAATACCGCCCACCTGGAGCCACATTCCCAAAATCAAAGGAGTGCATCAATCAATCATAAAGTAATAGAATGGCATACGAAGAAGTGTGTCCGATAAAAGGAGCTACCTCATTAGCCCGTTAATTTCTCCTGTTTTAGCCACCTTATGCCAACTCACGGGAGTCGGGTCCACATATATACCTTAATAGAATGTCGCCACCATCCTACTTCATTCTGGAATCTCCACCGCGTACAAGGTTGTTAAAGTGGTTTTCGGAGTTGGCAGAGAGTATGACAACTTCCGATCCAGGTCTCTTTAACAACCAAACGTTATTATTACCCATGGATATTTATTTCAAAACATATCTATTCCAAAACCATTTAAAATCAATTGTTATTACTTTTTCTGAAATAATATCCATTTCAAAATTGGTAATATTTCCAAATCTATATTCTTTGTTATAGCACTTTAAAATATTATCTTTTAGAAATCATACCACTTCCAAAACCATGCACTTACCATAACACTTTTAAAATGTTACCCTTATATAATAGCACTTTAGAAAATGTTATAATTTGGAAATAGTAGCACCTTTAGAACATAACCTTAAAGTAACATAGCATTTTAAAAAATGTTATCTTTTTTATAACTACAACATTTTAAAAACATAACTAAAATACCGTAGCATTTTAAAAATGCTATGGATACTATTATAACATGTTTAAAACATATTATCTTAATTTTTATCATAGTTTTATTTATAAAAAAGATATCTATTTCATAATTAAAATCTATTATTCTTATTAGGTTAAAATTAAAATTCCATATTAAATTAAATTTAAATTATTAAATTATTTATCATAGGTAAAATCTTTAATGTAATTTTTAAATCAACTATTTACTTATAAAATTCCAATATATCATTATATTCAAAAATCATTAAATCAAATTTTAAATTAAAATTTCATATATTTAAAGATTCAAAATACTTAATAAATTTTTAGAAAACTATTGTTTAAAAATTAACCATGGGTCTGTATAATATTTTCTAAGCTAGGTCAAGTGAAACGGATATGTATCATTTCCATCTGTAATTTAAAATAAAATTCCAGCTTCTATCTTTTGAAACCCGCAATCCCAAGTCAAATAAAATAAAAATCGCTTGAGCCTATCATTTTAGCTCATAACGATTTTTCCCTATTCTAAAGTCCGTTCGGGTATGTATCATTTCAACCCATAGTGATTCTATACTAACAGGGAACTTGCCGTGTGAGAAACAGTAAATAATAAACCGTATAGCATAGCGTATCATATCAGGTGATGTAATAGGCATAATATCTGGTTATAACATCCTGAAATATCATATCATAGGCAGGTATAAATTACTATCAACATACCATATCATCAAATGTAATTCACATGTCATTGTTTCACAATTATATAAGTACGAATATCGAGAGTGATAAACTCACCTTCTAAAGCTGGAGATAACAATTCAAGACACACGAACAAACTTCAAAAAGCACAGAAAAGCACGAATCAGATTCGAGTGGATGAAGAGCCAAGATTCAAGTCTTGTAACCAAATAAATATGAACATACATAAGCAATATATTATACAAAAGATTACACATCAAAACCATGTACAAATATGAATCAAAATTGAAGCAAAATGGCTTAACCTCTTCTAGTAGGCTCGGCCACCATCAAAATGGGCTAAACCATCATCAACATGACTCAGCTATGATTTGTTTTGAAGCTCTATGCTCGGCCATGGTCATAAATGCATGGTTATGGGCTAGAAATTCAAGTGGGAAGGCAAAATGGCAAGGATATATGATCTTTGGGTTCGGCCTATAGCTCCTATGGCTCGGCCATTGGGTTTTCTTGCTTGGTTAGGTAAGGTCACATCAGAAAGGGTACGGCCATGGTATGTTCAGGGCAAGGCAAAGGAGGAGGTGGAGTGATAAGTGGTGACCGAGGCAAGAAAATAGAAAGGGATGGGTAAGGCTCGGCAAGGGTTTTCAAAGAAACTTTATGATGGGGTTTTTAGATCTAGGTCACGGCATGGGCATGGAGATGAGATGGTGATGGAGATAGTTGGTCATAGGTGGTGGTGATGAGGAGTTGTGGTCAGCTAAAGGAAGAAGCATGTGATGGTCGAGCATGAAGAGGAGAAGCAAAACCAAAAGAAAAGAGTAAAATAAAAGAGAAAGAGGAAGCCATGTGAAAACTTACTGTACAATTATTTTGTCAGGAAATTAAAATGAGAAGAGAGATGAGATGGGAAATAGTTTTGAACATGAATGAGAATGGAAAGTGAACCGCTACGGTAATCAAAAGATTTGAACAGCTAGGGTAAAGAAGAGCATCACTTCACATTAAATAAAAAGAAACTTATGTCTTTTAGAATTACCTAAGCAAATTTATCAAAAAAATGGAAAATAAAAAGTAAAGAATGAAAAATAAAAATAAAAATAAAAAAATAGAAAATATGAATGAAATAGAAAATATAAAATAGAAAATAAACAAAAATACTGAAAATAATCGCATGTAAAACGTTGAAATTTATCAGATTTTAGAAGTATAAAACAAAATTTGATGAAATGAAAAGCAGAACCAATATCAGAATCAAATTCAGCTTCAAAGAAAAAGATTGAAAATTAAAAATTCAAATTTAAAAATTTCAACTAAAAGTCAAAGTTTGACCACAGGTGGCCAAAATATAAAATTTTCAAAAAATCTTTATTTTATTATATTTGGAAAAATAATTATAAACAAAATCAAAAATTACATTGGAAAATTCAAAAATTTCAAACTTAAATGATTTAAAAATCAAAGTTTTCAAATAAATTGAATTAAAAATATTTACAAAATTTATGGGTTGTTACACTCTCCCCACTCAAAATTTTTCGTCCTCGAAAAGGAACGAGACAAGAAAACAAGGAAAGATAAGATAGAAAAATAAATAGTACCTGAAACAAACAATTCTAGATTCGAAGCATGAATGCTCTCCTACGTCTTCCAAGTACAATCCCGATCATCCGTACACCACTGCACTTTGACCAGGTTGACAGATTTCCTTCTCAGCTGCTTCGTACCTCTATCGATAATACGAAGTGGCTTCCTCTCGGTAGTAAGATTAGGCTCAATATCCAAACTCTCGATAGCAGAATGCTGGACAATCAAAGATGGATCATGCAGATATCGACGAAGATGTGAAACATGGAATACATTATGCACTACAAAAAACTTCTCAGGCAAATCTAGACGATAAGCTAAAGAACCAATCCTCTCTGAGATACGGATAGGACCAACAAACCTAGGAGCAAGCTTCCCTCTCCGACCAAACCAAATTACATTCCTTAAGGGAGGGACCTTAAGGAAAACCAGATCGCCTACAGAAAAATCCAAACTCCTCCTACGCCAATCAACATACTTCTTCTGCCAATGCTGAGCACTCTTTATCTTCCTCTTAATCCCCTCAACCTTCTTATAAGCCTCCAGAATCATATCAGGAGCAAGAACCAAAAGATTACTGGATTCAATCCAGCAAGGTGGAGATCTGCAAGGTCTTCCGTTGAGAGCAGCAAACAGAGACATTTCAATACTAGACTGAATTCAAAGACGAAATCAGATAGATAAAAGATTAAGATAAGATTAAAATATAAGATTGAAAGTATACTTGATAACTGTTGTTATAGGTGAATTCAACAAGATGGAGATGATCTTCCCAAGATCCTCTATAATCAAGAATACAAGCATGAAGAAGATCCTCGAGAATCTGATCAACTCTTTCCGTTTGACCGTCGGTCTGCGGATGGTAAGCAGTGCTCAGATTCAGGTGAGTACCCAAAGATTCCTGAAAAGCTTTCCAAAACTAACTAGTAAAGGTAGGATCTCGATCGCAAACAATACTGATAGAAACACCATGGAGACGAACGATCTCCCTCATATATATCTCAGATAAACTAGAAGCAGAATGGGTAGACTTGACCGGAATGAAATGAGATGACTTGGTCAATCTATCCACAATAACCCAAATATTCTCATTACTCCTCTGAGTCCTCGGCAATCCATCAATAAAATTCATGGAAACCTGTTCCCATTTCCAATTGGGAACCTCAAGGGTCTGTAACAAATCAGGGGTCTTCTGATGATCTGCCTTGACTTGCTGAAAAGTCGCACACCTACTAACAAAGATAGAGATATCTCACCTCATACCTCTCCACCAACAAAGCTTCTTCATATCTTGATACATCTTCGTCACACCAGGATGAATGGAAAGTCTGGATCGATGATTTTTCCGAAGTAACTCTTGCCTTAATCCATCAATATTCGGGACACAAATCCAATTATTAATCCTCAAAATCCCTCTATCATCGATCTAAGATCCACTACCATCAGGACTACTGTAACAACCCTGTATTTTGTAATTATTTTATTGTATATTTTAATTATTTTTAATGTAAGATTTTGATTTAAAAACTTATTTCACTTATCTGAAATGATTAAATTTTTTATTTAAATATAATCTTGATTTTTATATGAGTTATAATTCCAAACTTGTGTAAGTTGAATATTTGCCTGAAATGCTGATTTTGGTCAAAATAGTCAAACTGTGACTTTCAACTTAAAATTTTAAAAGTTTAAAAATTTAATTTTTTTTTCTTTTATTATGAAAGTACATAAAATTCTAAGAACACCACTTTTCGTTTCGTTGAATTTGGATGTAAATTGTGAAAGTTATACCCTTTACAATATTGTGCGTATATAGGGTTATTTACAATGACTATTTTAAATTGTATAAATTACTTCTTCTTTGTTATATTTTACTTTAATATGTGATAATATGTTATATTATGTATATTTTGACTTTTAGGTATTTTTAAAATGATAATATAATTTTTCTAAAGTTCATTTGAATTTATTTCTAATTTTAAAGCCTAGTCTACAATTTTAAGCCATTTTCTTAATTTAATTATATATAATTAAAATTTATTTATTTATTTTATGCACTCACTTTTATTTGTTGTGTTTTACTTTATTTTATTCATTTTACATGTATTTAAATTAAAGTAAATTTTTCCAAAGTATATTGAAGTTATTTCTAATTCTTAAGTCAAGTTTTCATTTTCTGTGCTATTTTTCTTGTTCTAATCATATCTAATTAATATTTAATTATTAATATTTTGTTTATCTGTTATACTTTCAAATTTTAACTAAGATTTTAATTATTTTCAGTTATTTAGATGTATATAAATATATATGAGAAATTTGAAAGGGTTAAAGGCTAAGAAACGTAAAAACATTTCACTGTTTCTTTTGCAGTTTCTTTTGTCATCTATACATCTGTTTTTTTGTCATTTCCCTATACCATCTCCAGCCGACTTCCCTTGCTCATTTGTCACGAAATTTTTCTCTTTATCAACCCTAAAAATCATGGCCTCCATCTTGAGAAATAAATCTGGTAATGGCTACATCTTTTTCTACCTTTTTCTTCTCATTTTCTATGTATTTTGCCTAGTTTTATATGCTTTCTGGATTGGCCTCTACCACCCACCATCACCACCATACTCTCCACCATCCCCTACTACTCTTCCTTGGCATCATCTCCATCCATCATTTCAGATCCATCCATGGCCACACCTCCCTTGGTGACCAAACTCCACAAAATTGCAAATAATGTCCAAAACAATGCCCTAGCCACCACTATTACTTCACCACCTTCATACTTCACCATGGCCACCACCTCTAGCCACGACCACCACCTTTATACCACCACTACACTTCATCTTAGCCTCTGTCCAGATCTGAAATTGACATGGCCAAGACTCCATGAACCAAAACTCCATAAAAAAAACACTGCATAAAGCCTTGAAACATTCATGATAGCCACCCTATCACTTCATATCTTCATCCACCACCTTGGCCACCACCATAGGCCGCCACCACCACCTTTTCCAGACCTCCCCGCACTCCTCCATCTACTGTCCAAACTTGTACAAGTATGTCCAAGCCCCACTTGACCCAAGGCCGAGCCTTGTTGTGCTCAAAAACTTCATATATGTTGCCTTGATCAATTGTATGCTTCATGTTATAACCCTACCACTCCATACTCCTTCTAGCCGTGAGTTATGGTGCCAAACTGAGCTATATCATCATCATGGTTGAACCCAAGAACCTCCTAGGCCAAGCATTTGAATGGTTAAAGCAAGGTCAAGTAATCTATTCCTTTGTTGCTTCGTATTTTCATTGTTTCAACATTGTTTTGCGTTGAATATTTATGTGTATATTGTCTTGTTTTGGTTATTGTTTACAAGACAAATATCAAGGCTCTCCATTCATTCAAATCAAAAGTCATGCTATATCGTGCTTGTCGTGCTTTTGGAATCGCACTTGTGTTTGTTGTTTTGGTCTTCAGTTTGAAGCAGTGAGTCTTTCTCACTCTGACATTTATACTTATGAAAAGTGAATTGATGACAAGTGTTTAGTACTAAAATATGTTTATGCAAGTTAATGATGATCATATGATATGCTATGCCATGTTATTACCATATTACTACCATGTTAAAACTGTTAATTTTCACCTGACATCTGATATATGACTGTATATTGTGATATTGACATTGTTTATATTATTTCTACATATGATCACACTGCAAGTTCCCTGTTAGAAAAAAAATGTTATGGGCTGAAATGATAGGCCTGAATGGTTTTAAATTTTTCATTTTGACTTGGAATTGCGGGTTTGAAATGATAAAACCCGGATTTTCTTTGTAAATTACGGGTTGAAATGATATATTACCTGTATCACTTTACCTAGCGTAGAAAATTATATACAGGCCCGTAGTTAAAATATGTTTTTCTAAAATTTTAAAATATTTTAGAAATTTAATTATTATAATATTTTGATTTGAAATTTAATAAAAAAAGGATTTTTGTAAAATATTATTGATTTTTTTTTGAATAATTGTAAGTGAAATGAATTAATAAAAAAGTTAGAAATTTTAAACGTAAATTATTTTGGAAATTTTGATTTAATTATAATTGGAAATTTAAGTGAATATGAAATTATGATAAATTTATGATAATTTGAATTTAAATAAATTTAAAGTGATTTTTATATCATATTAATGATTTTAATAAAGTTGAAATGTGAAATGAATGAATATTGTAAGTTGAAATTTTGAAATATAACTAAAACTAGAAATTTATGAAATTGACGTAAAAGTGAACTTTTAGTTAAGTAAATAAAAATAAAATTAAGTTATATTTGAGAATTTGAACTTAACTGTTAAGTTGAAATTTAATGTAATGGATTTTAAAATTGAACATTGCATTTTAATAAGTGGATTATTATTAAATCTTGATTTTCGAATGGAAATTTAACCCTGTAAAATCATGAACTTGAGGAAAATTAAATGATGTTATAAATGTGAAAATGTATGACTTTATAAGTTAAAAATGTTTTAATAAAAATATAACTGGTTGAGAAATTTTATTGAATATTTGAAGTTAATTGACTGTATTTTTAAAATACTATTAATTACAATGTAAATGATATTACAGCATTTGAAAATGCTGTAGTTGATGATAATGAACTAAAAAGCTAAATTGAATTAAAAGCTATTTTAGCAATTTTTGTAAGTGCTATAAATTGTTGAATTCAACTAAGTTTATTCGAAATTTAAGTAAACCCTATTACAACATCTTAAAATGTTGTCTTTTGTTAAATTGAATTGTTTTGAATGTATTTTTCCATAGCGTTTTCTAAATGCCACGAAAAGTGAATTTTCACTGCTTTGATAAACTTAAGTGAATAAATGAACTTTGGAAGTCGAAAATTTTGGAAATTTAATAATTTAATTATTAAACATAATAACTTTATTTTAATGATTAAAAATGATTTTTGGAATATATACTGTTTTGAAATATGGATTGAAATGATATTTTAAATTGAATAAAATGAATAATGATTTGAAATGAATGTGGTTTCAAAAAGATATGATATTTTGATATATTAAATGATTGAAATGTGGTTTTGAAAACATATGATATTTTGATATATTAAAATGGTTTGAAAATGGAGTTTTGAAAGATATGATATTTTGATATTAAAATGATTTGAAAAGAAGATCCGAAAGATATGATATTTTGGAATGATTTAATCTTTATTTTGATAAAGATTTGGGTTGAAATAATATTTTATTTTGAAGTATAAATATTGTTTTAAAAGGTTATAACTACGGGTTATAATAACGATTGGTTGTTAAAGAGACCGGGATCGGATATTGTCTTATAGCCGGCCAATACCGAAAACCACTTTAACAACTGTGTACGCGGTGGAGATTCCAGAATGAAGTAGGATGGTGGCGACGTTCTCGAGGTATATTACGTGGACCCAACTCCCGTGAGTTGGCATATATGACTAAAACAGGAGCTATACCGGGCTACACAAAGGGTCGCACCCTTTCATCGAGCATGCTCCATCGAAAACTATTTTATTACTGTTATGATTCGATTCGGTGGTGCCACTTTGATTCGGGGGTATTGTTCGAGGTGGGCGGAAGCTGCTGGCTTGCCGTCACCACCGGTCCGGGAGTGCAAACGGTGTATCCACCTTGGCATTGCCTCACGTGCCGTGTCATATCCTTATATCGAGCCCACTACGATTTTGGTTTTAAAGATCTGACCGTGTTAAGGTTCACCATGCCCTTAACGCTATTTTCTATATGATTATACTTTACTGATTAGACACTACCGTATATAGCGTATATTACTACATAGTAAATAGTTTAACGGATCCTTAGAGGATGGACGGTCCCAAGCATCCTTTAAGTTACTGATGCATGTTGTTACTGTTCACTTGAGTTGATTTACAGTTTATAAGTATTTATGTCCTGACTCGAGGGTTTTGTATTTTGCTTTACGCTCGGGTCAGATTGATTGAGTTAGCATTCAAGATTCACCTTCGGCGTTGGAGCTTTCCTTGAAGATCCAGCCATCTAGTTTGTTTCAGTATCCAGTGGTTCAGTGATGTATCTGATTTGTACCTGATGTATCCTGTTACTCTTCTGTTGTATCTTATTTAACTCTAATGTATCTCATATTTATATAGTAGCTTCATGAACTACTATCTCTTTTTCTTCCGCTGCATTTTTATATACTCTGTGTCTGTGATCTATGATTTTTATTTACTGTATATTCTGAGGTTTGGCAAAATTTTATTTACAACACGGTATTTTGAGCAATTCAATTCCGGCATGAGTGTCTGCCTATGCACTTATAATGGATGCGAATGGTTGAAAATACTGGTTGTTACAACTACTACTACCAACCTTACTATGAACACTCTCCTTAATCAATCTAATAATCCTATCCTCATCCTGCTTAGCTATGATATGATCCAAAAGAGGAGAAGAAGAAACAACAAGCTGACACAACAAAGCCTTCTTCCGACTCAAAGCATTGGCCACAACATTAGCCTTACCTGGGGTACAACTAATATCGAGATCATAAGAAGCAAGGAACTCAAGCCACCTAACCTGACGCTGATTCAAATCCTTCTTGGGGAAGATATACCTCAAAGACCAGTGACCAGTAAAGAGCTCAAACTTAGCACCCAAAAGATGATGCCTCCAAAGCTTCAAAGCAAAAAACCACAGCAAGCAATTCCAAATCATGAGCTGCATAATTCGCTTCATGGGTCTTCAACTGGCGACCTGCATAAGTAATGACCTTCCCATCAAGCATCAGAACAGCTCCAAAACCCTCACGACTAGCATCAGTGTATCCACTAATCCCTCATTTCCATTTGGAACGGTAAGCACTGGCGCGGAAGTAAGCTTACGCTTTAACTCATTGAGTTCAGCTTTACATTTATCATTCCATATAAACTTAGCATTCTTACGAGTCAAAGCGGTGAGAGATGCAGAAATCCGAGCAAAATTATCAATGAATCTCCGATAATAACCGGCAAGGCCTAGAAAACTGTGAATATCAGATAGAGTCATAGGAATTTCCCAATTCTGCAAAAAAATAGGGAAAAATAAGGACCACAGAAAAGATAGAATGATCAAATTATAGAAAGAGAAGAAAGGAAAGACTTACATTGATTGCAGTGATTTTTACTGGATCAACAGAAACTTCATTATTAGAAACAATATGCCCGAGAAATCGGACTTCATCCTTCCAGAAATGGCATTTTAAGAATTTATCTTTTAACTAATGACTCCTAAGAGTTCCCAGAACAAATATCAAATGGGATTTATGCTCTTCCTCAGACTTAGAGAAAACAAGAATATCATCGACAAAGACTAGAATAAATTTGTTAAGCACGTCACAAAAAACACGATTCATCAAATCAACAAAGAAAGCAGGAGCGTCAGTCAAACCAAAAGGCATAACTAACCATTCACAGAAACCATTGTCAGTACGAAAAGCAGTCTTGGGAATACTTTCCTCAGAAACCCTGAGCTGGTGAAAATCTGTGACAATATCAAGCTGAGAGAAAACAGTAGCTCCATGGAGCTGATCAAACATATCATTGATGCGAGGCATAGGATATTTTTTCCTCATAGTGAGCTTGTTTAGATCCTTATAATCAACACACATCCTCAAAGAACCATCAGACTTAGTGATGAAAACCACTACCGCTCCCTATTCTGAATGGCTAGGTCTGATCAGATCCTTGGAGAACAAGTCCTCAATTTGCTTCTCAACTCAACCTTCCCACATGGTGCCATTCTTCTAGGAGGAAGAACTACAGGTCGAGCTCCTGGAATAAGATCAATACGGAAATCAATTTCCCGCTTAGAAGGTAAAGAAGTGACTTCATCAAAGACATTGGGATATAGTTTAACTACAGGAGTAGAATCAATATCCTCAGGAGAAGAATCAAGAGAATAAATAAAGCTGCCAGCAAAATCCTAAGGAAAATGACACTGAATCACCAAAGAATTACCAAAATCATCAATAAGAGAAATAGTCCAGGTTTTACAAGAATTAACGACTTCATGCCTCTTCAGCCAATTATCTCCAAGCAACATATCAAAAGCATCAATACCTAGAACATAGAAATCACTAGAAAACTGATAGCTGGAATTGAAGAGTTTCACCCCTCTATAAATCCTACTAAGGTTCGCAGGACCACCAATAGGATTTGAAACACACAAAGGCTCAGAAGCAAACTTGGGCGAAAGGAGATGCTTAAATTTATCACAAAGATCCACAGAAATAAAGCTATGGGAAGCTCCAGCATCAAATAAAACAAGAATAGAAGAATAAAACAGAGAAAAAGTACCCTAAAAAATACCTTAGGTATCACTAGGAGCAGGAGCAGGTGCAGGTGCAAGTACAAGTGAAGAAGCAGAAGTAACAGAAAAGATACCAGTGGACTTGCCCTTCTACTGAGTAGGACAAAAATTCTTGAATTGGCCAGCTGCAGACAAATATGACAGCGATCACACCTAGTCAACTGAGCTGGAGGAACAGCAGCACCAACTAAAGTAGGACAACTATTAGCATAGTGTCCCTTCTGATTATACCTGAAGCAAGTATTGGAAGATAGGTCGATAGATTGCCTCTGAGAAGGAGAAGATCCCAAACCTGGAGTCTTGTTCTAATTCTTCTTTTGCTAATGAAAATTAGGCTTTCTCTTCTTAGGATTACCAGAGAAAGACTGGGATGAAGTAGCACGAACAACTGGAGGATCCTTAGAAGTAGTATTCTCATATCTAATGGCCATATCCATTAGACTAGTGAAAGGGCTAAGCACATTGAGCGATGAGACGATCATGATACTCCGGACGAGCACCAGCTATGAACTTCTCATTCTTCTTGAGAGGAGTGTCAATCAGATTAGGGCCAAACTTAGAAAGTTCATTGAAGTTTCTCTCACACTCAGCAAAAGACATATCACCCTGCTTGAGATCCATGAATTCCCGATACAGCTGAGACTTTCCAACTTCGGGCATCCACTTCACAACAAAAGCATCCCTAAAGCATGATAAAGTACATAAGACAGATTTCAAAAAGAGAAAACTGAACCAAATTCAAAACAAATGGGAGATGATACCTAAACCGCTCCCAAGAAATGTCAGCATCGACAATGTGAGCTGTAACAGTCTCCCACCAATCCAAGGCTTCTCCCTTCAACTGCCTAGCCGCCAATTGACACTTTTGAGCATTAGTGATCTCAAGACCAGAGAAGATCCTGTCCAATCCCTTCAACCACTACTGAGCCTCGATAATGCTCTTTGATTCGGTAAACTTGGTACCACCAAGCTTAGTGTACTCCTTATAGAGAGTAGCGAACCTAACGGGTGTAGCAGGTTTAGGAACTTGAGCAACACCATAACCCTGAACTCTAGCATTCCTACGACTCATCTTGAAAAAAATCAAGAATGAATTTTAGAACAGAGGCAATTAAGAAACAAAGATGATATTATAAGATAACATAAGATTAGGTTCAACTTGAATGAATATTCTAACCAAAGAAATTACTAACAAGGTGGATAAGGAAAAGAAAGAAGTTGAGAAAAAATTTGGTTTCAAAACATGAAATGTTTATATCAGAATAATCTTTAAAAATCCTTTTAAAAACCATTTGAAAATAATTTTATACTTTAAAATACGTTCTTTCACAAAGAAATGATTCTAAGATTGATTTCACTCATACTAGGGTATTTCTATCTTATCTCTAATGAGTTTTTGCTCCGCATGCTAAGGTTTTCCTAAAACCAATGCTTTGATACCAAATGTAACGACCCACTATTTTGGGCCATTCAAATCGACAATATGACCACACATGTTAGACTTGAATAATTCAAAACAGTAGATTGTAATAAATTTTGGAGCAAATAAAACCAATCATAGACACAGAAATATCAGAATAACTCACAACGGAAATAAAATAACTATAGTAGTTCATGAAGCTACTACAATATAGTCTCAAAATAAGTACAAAATACCATAGTTTGAAAGTAAATACATCAGAAATACCAATACATAGATGTCCACTAATACATAAGCTGAATAGAAATGCTGAATAGAAATAGATAACAACTAGATAGATAGATAAACTCCAGCAAATCCTCTAGCTCCAGAAGATGAAATCCAAAGCTGATACTCAGGCTGACCCTATCGTAAAGAAAACACAAAACACTCGAGTCGGGACATACATACTTATACAATGTAAACCAACTGAACTGTAATAAAAATGCACAAGTAACTTAAAGGATGCTTGGGATCGCCCATCCTTTAATGATCTGTTAAACTATTTACTATGTAGTAATATACGCTATTATAGTAATGTCTAAAGTAAAGTATAATATATTTTAAAAATAGCGTTAAGGCTTTACATTTTCCACCTTAACACATTTTATATATTCTCATAGTCTATACAGTACCGTAATCTCCCCCGTACTGGACGCCGTCAGAGGGTACTCATAGGTATGGTACAAAACAAAATCGTATAAGGCACGCTAGGGTAGGTGACACAACACAACTAGGAAATGCCAGGCTAGATATACCAATTGCACTTCTGGACTGGTGGTAACGTATGGCAGCCACTACAGCCCACCTCGAGCCACACTCCCAACATCAAAGGTGCACACCAATTAATCACAAAGTAATAGAATGACATACGAAGAAGTGTGTTCGATAAAAGGAGCTGCCTAATTAGCCCGTCAATTGCTTTTGTTTTAGCCACCTTATGCCAACTCACGGGAGTCGAATCCACATATATACCCTAATAGAACGTCACCACCATCCTACTTCATTCTGGAATCTCCACCATATACATGGTTATTAAAGTAGTTTTCGGAGTTGGCAGAGAGTATGACAACTTCCGATCCCGGTCTCTTTAACAACCAAACGTTATTACAACTCATGGATATTTATTTCAAAACATATCTATTCCAAAACC
Organism: Allium cepa; assembly: GCA_030765085.1. Lineage (NCBI taxonomy): Eukaryota > Viridiplantae > Streptophyta > Magnoliopsida > Asparagales > Amaryllidaceae > Allium > Allium cepa. The sequence continues at coordinate 1,046,691,407 of CM060929.1, forward strand.
ATTTAAAATCAATTGCTATTACTTTTTCCAAAATAATATCCATTTCAAATTGGTAATATTTCCAAATCTGCATGCTTAGTTATAGCACTTTAAAATGTTATCTTAGAAATCATACCACTTCCAAAACCATGCACTTATCATAGCATTTAAAAATGTAATAAGTTAGAAACTATAACACTTTTAAAATGTTACCCTTATAAAATAGCACTTTAGAAAATGTTACAATTTAGAAATAGTAGCACCTTTAAAACATAACCTTAAAGTAACATAGCATTTTAAAAAATGTTATCTTTTTATAACTACAGCATTTTAAAAACATAACTAAAATACCATAGCATTTTAAAAATGCTACGGATACTACTATAACATGTTTGAAACATACTATCTCAATTTTTATCATAGTTTTATTTATACAAAACATATCTATTTCATAATTAAAATATATTATTCTTATTAGGTTAGAACTGAAATTCCGTATTAAATTAAATTTAAATTGTTAAGTTCTTTATCACAGGTAAAATCTTTAATGTAATTTTTAAATCAATTATTTACTTATAAAATTCCAATATATCATTATATTTAAAAATCATTAAATCAAATTTTAAATTAAAATTTCATATATTTAAAGATTTAAAATACTTAATAAATTTTTAGAAAACTAGTATTTAAAAATTAACCATGGGTCTGAATAATATTTTCTAACCTAGGTCAAGTGATATCGATATGTATCATTTCAATCCGTGATTTAAAAATAAAATTTCGGGTTCTATCATTTCAAACCCGCAATCCCAAGTCAAATAAAAAAAATCACTTGAGCCTATCGTTTCAGCTCAGAACGATTTTTTCCTATTCTAAAGTCCGTTTGGGAATGTATCATTTCAACCCATAGCGATTCTATACTTACAGGGAACTTGCCATGTGAGAAACAGTAAATAATAAATAGTATAACATAGCATATCATATCAGGTGATGTAACAGGCATAATAATCGGGTTATAACATCATGAAATATCATATCTCAGGCATGTATAAATTACTGTCAACATAGCATATCATCAACTACAATTCACATGTCATTGTTTCCTAATTATATAAGTATGAATGTCAAGAGTGATAAACTCACCTTCTAAAGCTGGAGATAACAATTCAAGACACACGAACAAACTTCAAAAAGAACGACAAAGCATGAATCAGATTTGAGTGGATGAAGAGCCAAGATTCAAGTCTTGTAACCAAACGAATATGAACATACATAAGCAACTATATTATACAAAAGATTACACATCAAAACCATGTACAAATATGAATCAAAATTGAAGCAAAATGGCTTAATCCCTTCAAGTAGGCTCGGCCACCATCAAAATGGGCTACACCATCATCAACATGGCTCGACCATGATTTGTTTTGAAGCATCTATACTCGGCCATGGTCATAAATGCATGGCTATAGGCTAGAATATGAAGGGATGGCAACCAAAAGTCAAGTGGGAAGGCAAAAAGGAAAGGATATGTGATCTTTGGGTTCAGCCTATGGTTCGGCCATTGGGTTTTCTTGCTTGGCCAGGTCAGGTCACATCAAAAAAGGTACGGCCATGGTGTGTTCACGGCAAGGAAAAGGAGGAGGTGGAGTGATAAGTGGTGGCCAAGGCAAGCAAATAGAAAGGGATGGGGTAAGGCTCGGTTAGGGTTTTCAAAGCGAATTTGTGATGGGGTTTTTGGATCTAGGTCACGGTATGGGTGTGGAGATAAGATGGTGATGGAGATGGTCGGTCATAGATGGTGGTGATGAGGAGTTGTGGTTGGCTAAAGGAAGAAGCATGTGATGGCCGAGAATGAAGAGGAGAAGCAAAACCAAAAGAAAAGAGAAAAAGAAAAGAGAAAGAGGAAGCCATCAGAAAACTTACTGTAAATTTCATTTGTCAGGAAATGAAAATGAGAAGAGAGATGAGATGAGAAATATTTTTATACGTGAATGAGAATGGAAAGTGAACGGCTAGGGTGATCAAAAGATTTGAATGGCTAGGGTAAAGAAGAGGCATCACTTCACATTAGATAAAAAGAAACTTATGTCTTTTAGAATTTCCTAAGCCCATTTATCAAAAAAATGGAAAAAAGAAAGTAGATAATGAAAAATAAAAATAAAAATAAACAAAATAGAAAATTGGAATGAAATAGAAAATATAAAATAAACAAAAATACTGAAAATAATCGCGTAAAACGCTAAAATTTATCAGATTTTAAAAGTATAAAATAAAATTTGACAAAACGAAAGCAGAACCAATATTAGAATCAAATTCAGCTTCAAAGAAAAATATTGGAAATTAAAAATTCAAATTTGAAAATTTCAACTAAATGTTAAAGTTTAACCACAGTTGACCAAAATATAAAATTTTCAAAAAATCTTTATTTTATTATATTTGAAAAAATAATTGTAAACAAAACCAAAAATTATATTGGAAAATTCCAAAATTTCAAACTTAAATGATTTAAAAATCAAAGTTTTCAAATAAATTGAATTAAAAATATTTACAAAATTTATGGGTTGTTACATATTATGTAACATATTCCACTAATATTAGGGAATATAGGTGAGAGTAGCGGCAGCGGCAACCATATTTATAACGATGATAATACAAAATTTGTAATACATCATGGAATAGAATGAGGTAGAAAGGTAGAAGAAACCTGACTAGCTTTTGCCATTGCAACATTGACAGAACAGCCTAATGGATCTTTCCAAACATCCAACAGCTTTCCAGATGCAGAGCAGACCCACTTGATGGAGTTTGAAATAACCTATCAAAAGAAAATGCCAATTAAATACTATAAAACAAGCGACAAAGCTTTTTGTTAAAAGATATCATATATTAATACATGTTTCACTGTTAAGATGTAAAACTAGTCATATAGACAATACACTTAATCAATTTGCACATGGTACGTTAATTCTGTCTAGAAAAAGACATAATATATTTAGATGATCTAGCTCCTCTATATAACTAGTGTGTGTCTGTGTGTGTGTGTGTGTGTGCATTATAAGTTGGATAAGAATAGCATGCTTGATGTGATCAAAGGCTTACCAAATTAAAATGTGAACAAAACTCGCTGGCCAGCAACCCACCTAACTTCCAGCTCTCAAATTGCAGCCGGTCTCTCTTCAATGCATTACTAAATGACTAGACAAAGAGTGAGAAGATAATATTAAAAAAATAAGGAAATGTGTTATTTTGCATTTAAAAGCCAAACCTTGCAGCTTTGATAATCCAAAATGGTAAGAATATTAAACTTTGCAACAACCATGCTAATGCAAAAAACCAAAGCAGAAGCCATTTCTTTTTTTTGGGTACTTAAAGACTTTAGCTTATTATCTAATCTGATTTTTAAAAATCCACTAAAAAATATCACTAAAAATCATCATCTTCATTTACAAAAACAGCAAAAAAGTATAACCACAATTAAAACTTCACTATATATAGCTTGCATTCAAATATAACAATAGTTGCTAACCAATTTACCTTTTTCCTTTTTATTTTTTGATAAAAATCAAGTTTAAGACAGAATGTAAATGATGTAAGTAAATTCAAAGCATGCTACAACCTAAGAGTACAAGCATAATATTGTCACTCCATCTGGTGTCATATTCAAGTAACTCCATGAATCTTGGATCAACAATTTTCCACAGATAAAAACAGCAGCATTGACTCCAGTTATCCCTAAAACCACAACATCTGGTTTCATATTCAAGTAACTCCATGATCGTAGTCCAGACCCAAAAATGCAGCACCTGCCAAAATTTGCTTTTCTTCTTAATGAAATCTTAAGCAATAACGATCGTAGTCCCGATCCATGATCGCATTCGATAATCTGGAACTACATTTTTACATTGTTTCTCGCTTAAAATAAAAAATATTTACAAAAAAATAAAGGGTATGCAAAATGTCGGATGGTGATCATATACTGATATGTTCAAAATGAATACTAATATTGCAAATATTTGCAGTAAAAATGCAAGGACTTCAGTAATAAAAGAAAAAGGACAGTGACTTGGAAAGTAATTATCTTTTAATATGGATTTGGACAATATATTATTTATTGCATGCTCGCGTTGTATTTGTTAAGTCTTCCTAAATTTTCTAAGTTCAACATTTTATTATTACCAACATATCTTTCTTTATGCTTTCTTAGAATTCCATCCATAACATGTTTATATCATAGGAATCAAGACTTAGGTTGTGACTAATTTCCTAGATATATCCACTAACCAAAATGTGTTGGTTCTCTTTTTATAATTTAGGAATATTCAAATATCAAATTACACTTATGGGTACATTCAAGAAACTCTCATAATTATATTTGCAGTGCAAAAAGAACGGAATGCAGATGCTAGCCAATTTTCATTATCAATTGAGAGATGAACAAAATTACAATAAATGCACCATACTTCAAAACAAAACAAGTACAATTTCATTATTGTACAATATTATTTTTCATTACGAAAGGGCCTTAACACTTTCAATGACTTGCACAAACAAGAAATACAAATAAAAAGTAATAAACTAGCGGTTGATATAAATAAGCAGTCAAAATTCGCTTCTAGAAATCAGCGAGAGTTAGATTGGATCGCAACCCGTGTAAGTTACACGATCTTAGTTCAGACCCAAAAAACGGTTGTAACGACCCGTGTGAATTCGATATTTAAAATGAATTAAATTAATAGGATTTTTAATTTAAATTTAGAAAGGAATGAAAATCTTATTTATTTATATAAAAGAGAATGTTAAAATTTGATGTATCAAGGGTAATTAAAATGTACAAATTATATTATTTATTGCAATTAATTGTAATAGTGGAAATTTTTGCAACGGGATATAAGGTTAGAAATAAGTAAATAAAGGCAAGGATTAAATTCATTAATGAAAATAAAATTTTATTTAGTACAATCCTTTTTATTTATTATTGGAAGGTGAAAATTTGAAAATAGATTCAAATTGTATGTAGATAATAAATTGCAATAATTAAAGTTAGTAATAAATGGAATATCAAACTATTCATAAAGTGAAAATAAGTAGATGTAACAAATGAATAGGAAATGCTAGTTATTCATAAAGTGAAGAAATGGAACCTAGATGGAATAAGAAATTGGATTTAGAATCTTAATTTGTAGATGTGCATATATTTATAAATGGATTATAAAAGGGTAAAATAACCATATACTGGTATATTAAAGGTTGTAACAGTAGGTTACTAGTAAATTCACTTATTTACCTATAAAGATAATTAGGCGTGCCTTAATTGTAATTAATAAAATAACGAAAGGAGTAAATGTATTTATTTAGAGAATTAATTTCAACTGGATAAGGATTTTAAGTAATAAGGTTAATCCGAGGTAAGTAATGCTGAATTTAGGTTAATAATAATGAATAGTAATAAATTAAAAATTTGTAGCATATATCATAATTTACCTGCTTCCTTGTTAATGGAATTAGAATGTGTAATAAGTAATAATCAGATAAAGGAATGTTACCCTAATGGAAAAGGAAATAATTAAGTGTTGAGTAAATTATAGGATTGTATTTATTATAAGCGTTATTCTAATAATAATGGTTAATTGTGGAATTAATATGGGGAGTATATAAACAAATAACCAGGGAAGTATACGTTATAAGTTAATTATAACCTAAATTTATGTGCAAGGTTGAAATTGGATCTAATTGGAAACTTATTTAATAAATTGGGTTCAAGCGCAATAGAAAGATTATTTTAAGAAAATATTAAGTACTATAATTAGTATAATGATTTACATTTAAGATTTGAGATAGAGATTTGTCTAAGGAATTATAAAGTTAAGTAAATCAAGGTGATAGAAAAATTTTGAATTATAGAATGTGAATTTGAATAGTGAGTCAATTGGTTATTTTATAATAGTAGGACTTATTGAGATAAATGAAATCAAATTTTTATTTATTACGTTAAATTAAGAATTACGTTGAAATAGGGTATTTATGTGATAATTTTTAATCCAAAGGGTAAACCCTTATATTTAAGATTAATGAAAGGAATAAATATAGATTGATTCAAAAAAAAGGAAGTTTTGAAAATTTATCGACAATTTCGGATTTTTATGGAATTGAATATTTATATTGATTTAATCTTTAATAAATTGACATATAAAATTTGTTAAATCATTTTAAATATTGAGAAAATAGTACAAAATCGATTGCAATAGATATAAATAAATTTTTACATTAACGTTAATATAAAGTACTTTTTGAAGATAACGTCAAATTCATTTATGGAGATTTAGTTAAATGGGAACTTCGATTTTGAGAAATAAAAGTGTATTGATGTGACTAAAGGTTAGAGTACGATTATTGTATGTTGCCTATTTTGGTAGCTTGTTAATTTACAATTTTGAAATCAGTTACAATAATTTTTAATTGAGTATTGTGTTAATGTTAATTAAAGTAGTATTTGTAACAATGTTAAGACTTTCGTTTTGGATAGTTTGTTGTAATATAAGACTTGGAAATAAAGTTATTAATGTATTGGAAAACAATTACATTTGATGAAATTAAATGTTGAAATATTACATAGATAAGAATTTAGATGAAATGGATTAATTTATGAAATAAAATGGTAAGTAATTATAATATTGTTATTAATAATAGACGTTACTTTAAGGATAATTAATGTAGTAACGTAAGGTGAAAATGTAAATTAAAAGGGAAACATAAAATTTAGTTAAGGTAGTAATTTATGAATTGGGAATAAAATTCAAATGTTATATTAGGCTGTAAATCAATTTGGGAATAAAATTTTATTTCATTGGGGTAAATTGATATATACTAATGTTAAATATATACATAAGATGATGATTGATTTAATAAAGAGAATTGAATACGAATGGTATAAAATTTCATTTGAAATAAGATTTTATAATTTATTGAATTTACTTTAATTAAAGGTAAACGCTAAATTTTTTGCAATAAATCTTTATTTGATATGGAGGTTTGGTTAATAAATTTGAAGCTAATTGCAATCAGAAATGATAGGAATGGTAAGTTGACCATTTATTCATAATAAGATCTAAAAATCAAATAAATGGATTATTGGAATTTAAATTTGACAAATTGTGAATTCATTTAAATTCGGATCCATCTGTCTATTCCAACTTTATCTATAAATACCCCGCTAAACGCTAGCCTCCGCCTATTCTCATTTGTCTACGCGTAAAATTTCATCAGCTCCTTCTCCTCCTCAATGGCAGATAAACAAATCTTAGATCCAAATAAAAATTCCAAACGAAATCAAAAGCTAAAATTCAAACTTCTCAGAAAAATCTGGAAGCAAAACGCATGAGTGAGAGAGGGAAAGAAAGAGGGATGACGTGGCGCTTGAAGGTGTTCTTTTATTTCTATTCTTTTTTCTTTTTTTTTGAAATTTCAATCACCATTAATGCGTATAACTTTCTCCTACGAACTCCGTTTCACGCGAGATTTTTTTTTGTTAGGATCGTAATAAAATTCCAGATCTTTTAACACTAGTTTGGACAGATTTGAAGACCGTCAAATTTTTGGGTTTAATTCGGATTTAAATTCGATTTAAATTCAAAAGGTGAGTGTTTTAACCCACTCACAACTAATAAAATTTCTTATGTTTGTTAATTTGACTTTAGATATAAGTAGAGATTTATTTATGATTGTTTGACATGTTTTATTCATTATCTCTGTTAAATCGCATTTATTTAATATAACTGTTAATTAATTTATTGCATATAAATTTGACAGTTAGAATTTATTTATTTGCATATTAACTACCAGTCATAGTTATGTTAAATTTTTATTTCATATTAACTGCCAGTTAAATTTACGTTTATTTTTGCATATAAACTGCCAATTAACAGTTATTAAATTTATTTTGAGTATAAACTGGTAATTGATACCATTATTTATCACCTGTTATATATTGATGATTGTTTGAAATTGGATGATGACTGTGATAAATGGATGAATGGATGATTAATTTTATCAATTGCAAGTTGCTATGCATTTCATTTCATTCGGGATTGCGGTTTGAAATGATATACAACCGCATTTTTATTTTAAATTGCGGATTGAAATGATAAACATCCGTATCACTTTGCCATATGGTAGAAAATTTTATACAGGCACCGCGTTATATATATAAAATATATTTTGAAATGTTTTTGGTTTTGTAAATCTATATATATATATACATGGTTTATGGATATTGATTTGGTTATTTATATATATATATATAGTAATTTTCAGGTTTTAAGCTTTGTATAAATTTGATTTGAAGTATAAAATAAAGTTTGATTTTCGAGATCAAATACGATTAAGAATTTATTTAAAATTTAATTTCTGGAGTTTTAATGACTTAAAAGAGAACAAGGTTGGAAGATGAATATTAAGTTAAATTGAAATTTAATGAAAAGTTAGAATTTTAAAAGAATATGATTTTTATAACTTAATTTTTGTGTAGAGTGATTTAAATGAATATCAGGTTGATTTAAATGAATATATAATAAATTAAAAGATTTTCCAGTCATGTGAAGTTAAAGGTTTCTTAAATTATATTGAATTCATTAAGTAAAGATTTCAAGTTTAAAAAAATAAGTAATTGAATTTAATATATATGGATTTGTCAAATGAGTTGTTTTTGAAATGGTGAAAATATTTAAAGCTTTGAAACATAAAAATTGAAATGGTATTTGGTAGTTTAAATCGATATTTGTAATTGATTTGTGAAATCTAAAGAAGCTATTTTGTTTTAAAAAAGTAATTTAATATTTAACCATTTAAGAAATGGAAACTTGTTTCAAAGTTATGATTTTCAAGGTAGTATAATTTGAAAATATTATATTCAAGAGTTTTGATTTCTAAATATTTTTCTTTGAAAACCCTATGATTTTGGAAAAGAATATATTGGAAAATAAAGATGATATCATATTGTTTTGGGTTTTAAAAGGAAATGATATCATATTTATATGGTTTTGAAATGGATATTTTATTCGGGTTTTAAAAGCATAAATTATTTTAAATGACCGCGGTGTTATAATAACGTTTGGTTGTTGAAGAGACCGGGATCGGAAGTTGTCATACTCTCTGCCAACTCCGAAAACCACTTTAACAACCGTGTACGCGGTGGAGATTTCAGAATAAAGTAGGTTGGTGGCGGCGTTTCCTTTGAGGTAAATACGTGGACCCAACTCCCGTGAGTTGGCATAAAGTGGCTAAAACATGAGCGATTCTCGGGCCAATGAGGTCATTTCTCTGATCAGACACTCCTCTTCGATACTATACTTTGACTTTGGATTGATTCGGTGGCCACCTTTATTTTTGATTTTGGGGGAGTTTGTTCGAGGTGGGCGGCAGCTGCGCGCTGCGCGTTTCCACCATCCCGGATAGCAATTGGTATATTTACCCTGGCATTGCCTAGTTGTGCCGTGTCACCTACCCTATCGAGCCTTGTACGAGTTTGGATTTCTCCCGTAGCCCGTGTGGTATCCTTTGGTGGCTTCCCGATCAGGAGGGACTATGATAGTGGATGGACTACTGGGACTATTACGTGTTAAGGTGGAAAATGTAAAGCCTTAATGCTATTTAAAAGTAAGTTTATTTTACAATTAGACACTATTATAATAGCGCAATATACTACATAGTAAATAGTTTAACGGATCCTTAGGAGATGTAAATCCCGAGCATCTCTTGAGTTACTGCACTCATATTTATTTCTGCTAATTTAACTTACATAAATCTTTAGTTCTGACTCGAGTGTTTCTGTCTTTTCAAATTCGCTCGGGTCAGTCCGAGCGTTTCAGGATTTAAAGACTTTATTTTTGGAGGACGAAGACAAAGATTTCATCATCATTATTATTATATTATATGGTTCCACTACACACTGTGTTCCGCTGCATTGATATTTATTGGTATGTGAACTCTGATATTTATTGTGTAAAGAAGAATCAAATGTCTTGTAAACAGTTTTTGTGAACTGTATATTTATTATTATATTTTATCCTTCCGCTGTGAGATTCTGTTTAGTTTTTTTCCTTCTCTGTTTTTCTTATTTACCCATAACAATTCGCCATTCCGTATGGTTTGAATTGGCACGTGTGTCGATTTAAATCGTGTGAAAAGGAGGGATGTTACAGTTGGTATCAGAGCTTTGGTTTAGCGATAAACCTTAGCTTTGTGGGGTTTAACTCTTTACTAATAGGGTAGTAATACCCTATGGGAGTCGCCGAGTGTATATATATGAGAGAGCATATTTGTTAGTGTTATAAAAGGTTTTAATATTGTGTTAATTTGTTCCGTTTGGTATTTATAAATTCTGGTTGGTGCATGGGACGCTGTGACATCAATAGAAATTTCTAAACACTTAATAGGACAGACCGACATAATATTTGTTTTTAATATAGGTGAATGAAATAATTTTGCCTATTATATTTTCTATATATAAAATAAAATTTTCAAATGATATCTATATTTGGTTGCAATATATTGGTTGTTAGGAATAAAATTTATAAATAATAGGTAAATAAGATTAAAAATAAATAAATGTAATTTGGGAATTTAGAACTTAAGTTCCGGGGTTTTTGAAAACTTCTTTCAGATGATTTGGAATATAATAATATTGTTATAAGTATTTTCTGACATAAATATTTAAAATAATTTAAAAGAAATTGTTTTAAAGAAGATTTTTGGAGAAAATAAGTTTTGTACTTTCCTCTCTGTCGCTGGAAAATAATTTCGGTGATGAGTGCACGCATCATCGACATTCATTTTCGAGTTTCGAAGTGGAAAGGCCACTGTAGTAATTTACTGCAGAATCGTGAAGAAATTTTATCATTTCAATTATAATTGGATATATATGTTAAGTGTAGATATCTATCTCTTATTTTAAATGATTTAAAATTAAACCCGGTATTTGGTTCTAAGGTTCTAGTTAATTAATAGGACAATTAAGTGTAGCAAATTTGAACCTTTAAGTAAAGTAAAAATGGTATTAAATGAAATTGGAAATTTGTAACCTATGAAATAAAGATTACTATTATTGAACTTTAATTTAATTTAAGGAAATAGAACAAACTTGTATAACTTTCAATTATACTCTTAAATAACATATATAACTTACCAAATATTAAAAGTTGAAATGTTTAATAGGAAATGTAATGAAAATTGTACAAGTAAAGGTAGGTAATGAAGTATTCAATGAAATTGCTGTTAAATGAGAATTTAATGTTATAAACTTAAGTTATAATTGAAATTTTACCAAGTAAATATAATTAAAGGTAAGTATGGTAAATAAACGATTATAAACTTAAGTAATTAAAGTGAAAATAAATGAATGTAATAGAATAAAGAGAAATTGTAAATTTCAGAAATAGGGCAGACTTATTTCTGAATATAATTGAAAGAAATAAAATGGAAAAAAAATTGAATGAAATAAATGAAAAGAATCAAACAACTAATGTATGAAATAAAATTTATAATAAGTTAATTTGATTTGTTGATTGAAATTGTTGTTTGTCGTGGTTTGGAGTTGTTGGGTAAGGGAACTTTAATCTTGTTGGGATGGATGAATAATCCATTGTGTTTAATCTAAGACTGTTGAGTAAATGATGCACTTGATGGTTTATTCTTCATTCCGTATAACTTAAAAGTTTTGAACTCGAACAACTATTTGTTTGTTTGATTGAATGGTTGTTTGTATTGTTGTATATGCTGTTTGTTGAAATTGTTGGTTGTTGTATTGATTTGTTGATAGTGATTGAAACCACTTAAATATTTCACTTTATATAAATTGTTAATCCTTTGGATTTTACAAGTGAAATACAGGTTATCGAAGCAATTGCTACTGCTTTTGGTTCCATAAAATAAGCGTAAATTGCGCGACAAATAGGTACGTTTCGAATTATGGTTTATAGCGCTATCTTATATATTTTCCCGTGTAGGGATATATATTATTTTGGAAAGTATTTGTGTATATTGTTATATTTATATTATATTTTCTCCCGAGCCCTCCGTACAAAGGAGACTCTGCCAAAATTTCCCGTAAAATTTTAGACTTAGAATATTTTGAAAATGTTTTCCGAACTTTAGTAATTTAAGTATAAAAAGATATAATGATTATAAAACGGGTATATTTTTTATTTAAGGAAATAAATTTAGTATATTATTGGTTATAAGTTAAATATTTTGAATAAGATGTAGTGTTATTTAATTCTTCTTTTCCTTTTTTTTTCCTTTTCGGGGACGAAAAGTTTTGAGTGGGGGAGAGTGTAACGACCCGTGTGAATTCGATATTTAAAATGAATTAAATTAATAGGATTTTTAATTTAAATTTAGAAAGGAATGAAAATCTTATTTATTTATATCAAAGAGAATGTTAAAATTTGATGTATCAAGGGTAATTAAAATGTACAAATTAAATTATTTATTGCAATTAATTGTAATAGTGGAAATTTTTGCAATGGGATATAAGATTAGAAATAAGTAAATAAAGGCAAGGATTGAATTCATTAATGAAAATAAAATTTTATTTAGTACAATCCTTTTTATTTATTATTGGAAGGTGAAAATTTGAAAGTAGATTCAAATTGTATGTAGATAATAAATTGCAATAATTAAAGTTAGTAATAAATGGAATATTAAACTATTCATAAAGTGAATATAATTAGATGTAACAAATGAATAGGAAATGCTAGTTATTCATAAAGTGAAGAAATGGAACATAGATGGAATAAGAAATTGGATTTAGAATCTTAATTTGTAGATGTGCATATATTTATAAATGGATTATAAAAGGGTAAAATAACCATAGACAAGTATATTAAAGGTTGTAATAGTAGGTTACTAGTAAATTCACTTATTTACCTATAAAGATAATTAGGTGTGCCTTAATTGTAATTAATAAAATAACGAAAGGAGTAAATGTATTTATTTAGAGAATTAATTTCAATTGGATAAGGATTTTAAGTAATAAGGTTAATGCGAGATAAGTAATGCTGAATTTAGGTTAATAATAATGAATAGTAATAAATTAAAAATTTGTAGCATATATCATAATTTACCTGCTTCCTTGTTAATGGAATTAGAATGTGTAATAAGTAATAATCAGATAAAGGAATGTTACCCTAATGGAAAAGGAAATAATTAAGTGTTCAGTAAATTATAGGATTGTATTTATTATAAGCGTTATTCTAATAATAATGGTTAATTGTGGAATTAATATGGGGAGTATATAAAGAAATAACTAGGGAAGTATACGTTATAAGTTAATTATAACCTAAATTTATGTGCAAGGTTGAAATTGGATCTAATTGGAAACTTATTTAATAAATTGGATTCAAGCGTAATAGAAAGATTATTTTAAGAAAATATTAAGTACTATAATTAGTATAATGATTTACATTTAAGATTTGAGATAGAGATTTGTCTAAGGAATTATAAAGTTAAGTAAATCAAGGTGATAGAAAATTTTTGAATTATAGAATGTGAATTTGAATAGTGAGTCAATTGGTTATTTTATAATAGTAGGACTTATTGAGATAAATGAAATCAAATTTTTATTTATTACGTTAAATTAAGAATTACGTTGAAATAGGATATTTATGTGATAATTTTTAATCCAAAGTGTAAACCCTTATATTTAAGATTAATGAAAGGAATAAATATAGATTGATTCAATAAAAAAAGAAAGTTTTGGAAATTTATCGACAATTTTGGATTTTATGGAATTGAATATTTATATTGATTTAATCTTTAATAAATTGACATATAAAATTTGTTAAATCATTTTAAATATTGAGAAAATAGTACTAAATCGATTGCAATAGATATAAATAAATTTTTACGTTAACGTTAATATAAAGTACTTTTTGAAGATAACGTCAAATTCATTTATGGAGATTTAGTTAAATGGGAACTTCGATTTTGAGAAATAAAAGCGTATTAATGTGACTAAAGGTTAGAGTACGATTATTGTATGTTGCCTATTTTGGTAGCTTGTTAATTTACAATTTTGAAATCAGTTACAATAATTTTTAATTGAGTATTGCGTTAATGTTAATTAAAGTAGTATTTGTAACAATGTTAAGACTTTCGTTTTGGATAGTTTGTTGTAATATAAGACTTGGAAATAAAGTTATTAACGTATTGGAAAACAATTACATTTGATGAAATTAAATGTTGAAATATTACATAGATAAGAATTTAGATGAAATGGATTAATTTATGAAATAAAATGGTAAGTAATTATAATATTGTTATTAATAATAGACGTTACTTTAAGGATAATTAATGTAGTAACGTAAGGTGAAAATGTAAATTAAAAGGGAAACGTAAAATTTAGTTAAGATAGTAATTTATGAATTGGGAATAAAATTCAAATGTTATATTAGGCTGTAAATCAATTTGGGAATAAAATTTTATTTCATTGGGGTAAATTGATATATACTAATGTTAAATATATACATAAGATGATGATTGATTTAATAAAGAGAATTGAATACGAATGGTATAAAATTTCATTTGAAATAAGATTTTATAATTTATTGAATTTACTTTAATTAAAGGTAAACACTAAATTTTTGCAATAAATCTTTATTTGATATGGAGGTTTGGTTAATAAATTTGAAGCTAATTGCAATCAGAAATGATAGGAATGGTAAGTTGACCATTTATTCATAATATGATCTAAAAATCAAATAAATGGATTATTGGAATTTAAATTTGACAAATTGTGAATTCATTTAAATTCAGATCCATCTGTCTATTCCAACTTCATCTATAAATACCCCGCTAAACCCTAACCTCCGCATATTCTCATTTGTCTGCGCGTAAAATTTCATCAGCTCCTTCTCCTCCTCAATGGCAGACAAACAAATCTTAGATCCAAATAAAAATTTCAAACCAAATCAAAATCTAAAATTCAAAATTCTCAGAAAAATCTGGAAGCAAAACGCATGAGGGAGAGAGGGAAAGAAAGGGGGATGACGTGGCGCTTGAAGGTGTTCTTTTATTTCTATTCTTTTTTCTTTTTTTTTGAAATTTCAATCACCATTAATGCGTATAACTTTCTCCTACGAACTCCGTTTCACGCGAGATTTTTTTTTGTTAGGATCGTAATAAAATTCCAGATCTTTTGACACTGGTTTGGACAGATTTTGAGACCGTCGAATTTTTGGGTTTAAATCGGATTTAAATTCGATTTGAATTCAAAAGGTGAGTGTTTTAACACACTCACAACTTATAAAATTTCTTATGTTTGTTAATTTGACTTTAGATATGAGTAGAGATTTATTTATGACTGTTTGGCATGTTTTATTCAGTATCTCTGTTAAATCGCATTTATTTAATATAACTGTTAATTAATTTATTGCATATAAATTTGACAGTTAGAATTTATTTATTTGCATATTAACTGCCAGTCATAGTTATGTTAAATTTTTATTTCATATTAACTGCCAGTTAAATTTACGTTTATTTTTGCATATAAACTGCCAATTAACAGTTATTAAATTTATTTTGAGTATAAACTGGTAATTGATACCATTATTTATCACCTGTTATATATTGATGATTGTTTGAAATTGGATGATGACTGTGATAAATGGATGAATGGATGATTAATTTTATTAATTGCAAGTTGCTATGTTTTTCATTTCATTCGGGATTGTGGTTTGAAATAATATACAACCGCATTTTTATTTTAAATTGCGGATTGAAATGATATACATCCGTATCGCTTTGCCATAGGGTAGAAAATTTTATACAGGCACCGCGTTATATATATAAAATATATTTTGAAATGTTTTTGGTTTTGTAAATCTGTATATATATATATATATGGTTTATGGATATTGATTTGGTTATTTATATATATATATAGTAATTTTCAGGTTTTAAGCTTTGTATAAATTTGATTTGAAGTATAAAATAAAGTTTGATTTTCGAGATCAAATACGATTAAGAATTTATTTAAAATTTAATTTCTGGAGTTTTAATGACTTAAAAGAGAACAAGATTGGAAGATGAATATTAAGTTAAATTGAAATTTAATGAAAAGTTAGAATTTTAAAAGAATATAATTTTTATAACTTGATTTTTGTGTAGAGTGATTTAAATGAATATCAGGTTGATTTAAATGAATATATAATAAATTAAAAGATTTTCCAATCATGTGAAGTTAAAGGTTTCTTAAATTATATTGAATTCATTAAGTAAAGATTTCAAGTTAAAAAAAAAATAAGTAATTGAATTTAATATATATGGATTTGTCAAATGAGTTGTTTTTGAAATGGTGAAAATATTTAAAGCTTTGAAACATAAATATTGAAATGGTATTTGGTAGTATAAATCGATATTTGAAATTGATTTGTGAAATCTAAAGAAGCTATTTTTTTTTATAAAAGTAATTTAATATTTAACCATTTAAGAAATGGAAACTTGTTTCAAAGTTATGATTTTCAAGGTAGTATAATTTGAAAATATTATATTCAAGAGTTTTGATTTCTAAATATTTTTCTTTGAAAACCCTATGATTTTGGAAAAGAATATATTGGAAAATAAAGATGATATCATATTGTTTTGGGTTTTAAAAGGAAATGATATCATATTTATATGGTTTTGAAATGGATATTTTATTCGGATTTTAAAAGCATAAATTATTTTAAATGACCGCGGTGTTATAATAACGTTTGGTTGTTGAAGAGACCGGGATCGGAAGCTGTCATACTCTCTGCCAACTCCGAAAACCACTTTAACAACCGTGTACGCGGTGGAGATTTCAGAATAAAGTAGGTTGGTGGCGGCGTTTCCTTTGAGGTAAATACGTGGACCCAACTCCCGTGAGTTGGCATAAGGTGGCTAAAACATGAGCGATTCTTGGGCCAATGAGGTCATTCCTCTGATCAGACACTCCTCTTCGATACTATACTTTGACTTTGGATTGATTCGGTGGCCACCTTTATTTTTGATTTTGGAGGAGTTTGTTCGAGGTGGGCGGCAGCTGCGCGCTGCGCGTTTCCACCATCTCGGATAGCAATTGGTATATTTACCCTGGCATTGCCTAGTTGTGCCGTGTCACCTACCCTATCGAGCCTTGTACGAGTTTGGATTTCTCCCGTAGCCCGTGTGGTATCCTTTGGTGGCTTCCCGATCAGGAGGGACTATGATATTGTATGGACTACTGGGACTATTACGTGTTAAGGTGGAAAATGTAAAGCCTTAATGCTATTTAAAAGTAAGTTTATTTTACAATTAGACACTATTATAATAGCACAATATACTACATAATAAATAGTTTAACGGATCCTTAGGAGATGTAAATCCCGAGCATCTCTTGAGTTACTGCACTCATATTTATTTCTGCTAATTTAACTTACATAAATCTTTAGTTCTGACTCGAGTGTTTTTGTCTTTTCAAATTCGCTCGGGTCAGTCCGAGCGTTTCAGGATTTGAAAACTTTATTTTTGGAGGACATTATTATTATTATTATTATATTATATGGTTCCACTACACACCGTGTTCCGCTGCATTGATATTTATTGGTATGTGAACTCTGATATTTATTGTGTAAAGAAGAATCAAATGTCTTGTAAACAGTTTTTGTGAACTGTATATTTATTATTATATTTTATCCTTCCGCTGTGAGATTCTGTTTAGTTTTTTTCCTTCTCTGTTTTTCTTATTTACCCCATAACAATCCGCCATTGCATATGGTTTGAATTGGCACGTGTGTCGATTTAAATCGTGTGAAAAGGCGGGATGTTACAACGGCTTACCATAACTAATTGCAATTTCAATTTGAACTTTGATTTGGAAAAAAACCAAAAGAGATACAGTTCAGCATAGCTATCTCAATTCAGCAATCAACATGAAAAAAAAGGAGTGAAAAGAAGCAGTAGCATACCTATTTTGATTTTGTTCCCTCTTTCTATCTTTGGGTTTTATTCCCAACTCATGTTGTGGCAAAGGACTCGACAGGTGTAACAATTGGTTATTTGTAATAAGTTGACTAAAATTTTGATGACATCGAATAGGATTTATGCTATCAGGCAATTGCGTTGAACAATCATGGAAGAATTCAGGTTAGGGTGTAGAAATCGAAGGGCGAGTGGAGCGAAGGAATATTGTAATCGAGTATTGGGAATTAGGGCTAGCCTAGGGCTAGGTACTTAAAATTAGAGACGGTGTGGGAACTAATGATTGGATAAAGATTGTAAGGATAGATGCGCAGGGAGTTTCATTTTGAAATGGTTACAAGAACCAATAGATAAGGTGCGAAGGGAAAAAAGTTTGTGTTGGACCCAAAAGTTTGAAGCATATGAGAATTTTTGTTTTAGAACCAAAACATTTATTATATAAAACACAAAATAAACTATTATATATCAAACAGAAGAAGTTAAATACACTTCCGTGTTATATCCATTTTGCTTAGATGTTTTGGCCGGTAGATTGACGGTGCACTAACGATCATCTATAATTTTTTTATATTTTCATTCGGCAATGTACAACCATTTGAAATTTGAGTAATATGGAGGATGCACTCTGGTGTATATAGTTCAACTCATCAAATAATTACAAAAAACCATTTATATGCATATTGAAGTAAAATTTGCAATTTAATATTCATATTTTTGTTTTCAAATTTAGATTTTTTAAACATTTTGGAAATTTCTGAAATTTCGAATGTTTTATAAAGTTTAGAATTTATTTAAAGTTTTAATTTTATTTTACTTTTGAATTTTATGAACATTTTAAAATTTATTTTAGAAAAATTAAATTTTTTGAACTTTGTTAATTATTAAATGTAATTATCAATTATAATTATTAATTATTGAACACTGAATAATAAATTATTAAATGTTAGTTCCTAAAACGTTATTTTTTTTAATTGTAAACAAATTGAATATTAGAATTAATTATTAATTATTTAATAGTCATTATTTAGTACTAACTATTAATTATTTAGTACTAATTGTTAATTGTTAATTGTATTTATTAGTTATTAAATGTAATTGATATATATTAACTATAATTTACTCATTATTAATAATGAACTATAATAAATTATTAATTATAAAAAATAATTATTTGTAACATATAATAATTAGTAATTATAAATTAATTATTAATAATGATTAATTGTATAAATTATAAATAATAACCTATAAAAGGTTTCATTTATAATTATGAATAACAAACTATCATTTGCAAATTGTTAAATAAGTATTAATTATTTGTTGTTAATTATAACTTATGGAAAAAGTTGTGAAAACAATATTTTTACAACATTTTTGTAGCCAATGTTGTTAAATCGGTATTACTACAACCTTTCCAAAAATAAGTTGTAAAGACAAGGTTTTCACAACGTTTATCTAAATGGTTGTAAAAAAACATTGGTTTTTACAACATTTGCTGTAAAAACATCGTAAAAACAAGGATTTTACAACTTTTTTGTAAAAACGTTGTAAAACGAAAGGTTTTTATAACCTTTTCTTCGAAAATGTTGTAAAAGGATATTTTTACAATGTTTTTTTCCTAAAACATTGTAATAGGTGTTTTTGTTGTAGTGGTAACATGACATACCGTGCAAGGTATTGCATTCCCATATATCAATGTTGAGATTAACATCGCAACAAGCATTAGCTCATCCTGTATGTTTCGTATGTTGTCCAAATATATACATATACTAATGGTTAATATATATATATATATATATATATATCCAAGTAATTACATATATGTATGTGTGTGTAATATGACATATTATAAATATCAAATATATATATATATATGTACATAAAAAATTATAAGTTTAAAGAAATAATTTTATATGTATATATACGTACGAATTAAAGTAAAATAATTATGTCTATATGAGTGTATATAAAGTTAAATATAATAACTAAATGTAAATTTTTATTGTAATAAATTATATATACATAATTTTATTTTATTTACTTTGAGATTCCAGATCGAAATACACAATGTATCCAAATTTATTATAATTTTATTATATTATTGTATATTTATTATGAAGTAATTAATCAAACTGTCATAAATAGATAATATAAGATAATAATGTAATAAAAATATTAAATTTTAAATGTTTTATAAGTCAATGGTAGTACTTTAAGGGTTGAGATTTTTTTTCAAATTCTTCTAAGCGAAAATTATATTTTTATTAATTAAATATTATTTGGCTAATTTTAAAATAATTCGAAAAAATATAAAAACTTGTTAAAAAACACTAAATATTTGACCGGGAGATTTTGTGATGATAAACTAATTTTAAAAAAATTATAATTAAATTTCTGAAAAAAGATTATTTTGTATGAATTTATTAAATCTTAAAGTGATTAAATCATAATAAAAATATCTAGTAATTTCAAAAAAAATTGATTACTAAAATTCATTTAATATAAACATACAACGAAAAAATTTCAAATCAAAATTTATATAATATAGATGTATATATATACTTTGATATAAATAATATAAATTGGTTGATTTGCATATTAATATATATGTAAGTATGTATGTATGTATATATATGTATGTATATGTATATATATTAATATAATACATAAAATACAATAATTTAGCATAGAACTTTAGATCAATTATATATGTGTATGTGTGTGTTTTGCGTGTGTGTACTAAACTTATGCACATAACCAATCATTATTGTGATAACATCATTACCTATAGGAATCTCACCTAACTAACAATGTAGTAATAATATATATAGATGCACATTAGCAATAAGCAATTATACAATGATCATACGTCTTATAGGAAACTAAACATTTATCTATAGCTGATGCCCTCAAGTCCACCTTGAAATGACAAGTCCTCTTCCTTTGGAAACCTTCTCGATTCTTTAGATTGCTAGTCCTTGAACTGCAGACTCGTTACTATCATATAGCTATTGGTTTGAATTGATTTGAGATTTAATAGGTATATGCATGTATACATCAGCCATGAGAAGGAAGGAGGAGGCAGCTAAATAAAATAACTCATTTAGGTTAGTGTTATTGGTGCTTTTATAATGATTGAGAGAGAAAAGAGGATCATCTCTTGCCTTTTCTTACCCAATCTCCACCATCCATCTTAAAGCCTAATTTCCCCTATATTTGGCCGCCCTATCACATAATTATAGCCAAAAATTCCCTTTCAAATCTATGGGTTAATTCCATATTTAATCCTAAGAAAATATAGTAATTAAATCCAATTTAATTTCATTATCGGTATCTCATATCGATCGATATATTTATAACTATTATAAATATATACAATAATATTTATTTCTCAAATCATATTCAAATTTCATAATTAATATTTTATAAATATTAATTAATTTATAACAATTATAAATCATGGTTTGGTCTAAAGAGAATTCATCGTTTCGGTTCTGTAACTCTTGGGTGCAAATTCAATCAGCGATTAATGGCAAACTATATGAATGTTAACATTCACATGTCACTTATCAAGTGGGTTGACACTACGACCGGTTGTATCACTTATTTAGTTTCAGTAAAATTAAACTTCACTTTATTAAAGTTACCCGATCATGACATTTATTTATATCAATTCTCTTTGTCAAAACTATATCACTTCGGACTTATGGAATTTGGTAATGATCAAAACTTCAATATCGTTCATATTCAACTCTACAGTCCAAACACAAAGTCCTTGGTTCAATAATAATAATAATTAATATTAATCAAAATAGTCTGGCCAGAGACTTTGACCTTGAGTTGACTTTGATATGAACCCTATATCATCGAGTAGAAGATTCCTCTCTTGAATGGTGCTTCACTTTCAATACTTCCACTCAATCCAACTATAGTCACTCGATGGAACGCCATGCCATGATTTGACTATAACCAAAATGGAGCTTTCATATGGAAGATCCATTGTATTCTCAAGCCGGGATAACTAATATTATCCAACAGGAAACTATTGAGTGAGTTGTTCCCACTACAACAGACAAACCTTTTTATAGCGTTAAAAAAACCGATATTAAAGCCTTCTATAGAATTTCTATAAACGCCATTGATCAATAGGTCGTAAAAAGTCTGATAGATACAATAGTGTTTCTAAATTGCAATGGAAAACAGACTTTTAATAGTGTTTTTGTTGCCATCTTAGATTAGTCGTATCGGTACAACTACTTTTCTATAGCGTTTTGGGGCTTGCTATAGAACTTCTACACAGAGTTGTGTTTTATGATACTAACAATTATGACATCATTTAATTGCTATAATGTGTTGACATGCCATGTTATTATAGCATCTAAAAACTCTGTGGAAATATTATGTCAATCATTTATTATGCATCGAAACGATATAGAAAATTCATTACTATCTATTATGGCATTGTTTTTTGCTATGAAAACTATTTAATCCTTGCCGAGTATTTTGCATAGCACTAGCATAATGTTATAGTATATGAAATTTGTAACAAATTTTCTTTTCATACCATAGTTAAAAGGCTATAAAAAAATTTCCATTCCATTTTTATTTCCATATACATTCAAGCTTACAATTTTCGGTTCTACTAAACTTATTTCAACTAATATGTTATAACAATTCAAAAAATACACTTATCACATTATAATGTACGTAATCAAATTGGAGTCATAAACTAAACCACAATATATATATATATATATATATATATATATATATATATATATATATATATATATCCATAATATTTCACACACGGAGTATTAAGCATATAAATATTTGTGACCAAAAGTAACAATACATACAACTGCTAACCAAAATGATACATACTAAAAACAAAGACATATGAATATCGATAGATGATACATTAATGCATACTAAAAAGCTTGCACCAGCAAGCTTGCCTGGTGCAAGCTTGCCTTGTGCAGGCTTGCTGGAGCAAACTTGCTTGGAAGGTACTTCTCCGCAGACTTGACTAGAAGGTACTTCTTCGATATTTAAAGATATCATATATCTATTTTTAGTGATAAAATACAGTCATATAAACATTACATTAGTGAGCAACAAACAGCTTAACATTGTAAACAAAATAGACTCGGTAACGTGCATGTGTGTGATGATTGCTACGTGATGTAAAAAGGAACAAGGACCAAATGTGACGCCTATATAACATGTTTATGGTGATGAATCTATACATACATTTACACACACTATACATACATATAGCCATATAGCATGATTTGCAATTATAACTATACATACATATGTGTGCATCCGTGAAACTTAATTATGTAAATTAAATTAATTTATATGGAACTTAATTAATTTATATGAAACTTGATTAATTTAGTTAATTTTTATAAATTAAATTTATTTATATAAACTTTATCTAATTTATAAAATTTAATTAGTTTACATAATCATATAGAAACAGTATAAATAACATATAGAATTTCGAAAATTGATGTAAATTTTGTTTAAAATACTTTATTCAACAATTGCATGTATATTGTTATAAACTTATTAATTGTTTTAAAACTTAGTTAAAATTTATGAACTTATTTAATTTAAAAAACAGTTGGCTTATTCTATTATTATAAAACTTAATTAACTTGGTTACTTATTTTAAACTTAGTTAATTTGTCATTTTTTTGGGCATAACCGACGGTGTTGAATGGACCCTACCATTTTATTGAAGTACCGTAGAAATTTACAAAAAAACTTGTCAAAACAGGACATGCATACAGAAAACATGGAGAAAGACGGTGCACCAAACACAGAAGTACAAAATAAAAACAATAGAGAGAGGGAGAGTGCAGCAACCAACTGGGCTAACGCAAGGAAATTATTCCCGAATCGAATTTGAATTTTTCCATCTTCAAACCATCACGTATTTCATTGATCAGGCATGTGGTAAGCTGGACACACGTTCTGCTTTTATTGGTCTGAAAGATGCGATAGTTTCTCTCCTTCCAAACGTTTAAAATGAATTTTTTCAGAACAAAATTAACCACTCTCGCTCTTCCCTTTTAATACCTGTCATTTTATCAATTTGCTCCCACACACGAGCAGAATCATGCAGAACAACAAATATACCTAGTTTGTTCATGATATTGTGCCATATATCAAAAATTTTATGGCACTCGAAAAAAGATGGTGCAACGTTTTTGGCATCGAACTGCAGTATACATAGTGTATATTAACATCCATCCCTCTAGATCAAAGTTTGACCCAAGTAAGCATTGCATTGTTGAATACTTTCCACAATGTGAAATTCTCTTTTGCACAGTTAGCATCTTTCCAGATTCTTCTGTACCATTTATTCTTAGGAGTTTCAAACATTCCAATTAGCTTTTCGTACATGTTCCTTATACTTTGTTAATACTCCACCTGACTTTAACTTCTAGAGTGTCATGAATCTTAACTCTGTGAATTTTATTCCATAGCTCGTTAATCTTTGGGTTAAAAGAGTTTGGCAGTAGGATAGCACGACCATGAATAAGGTTAATTAATGTTCATCTGCTCTATTTCACAGTGGGACAGTTCTCTACGTAGAATACAACCAAAGTCAATCCAGGGATCATCCCAAAAATTCACCGCCTCAGGGCTAGCAACTCCATATTTGATTAACGGGAGGATTGTCTCACGTAAATTCAGCAAGCTTCTCCATGTCCAACATGCATTCTGGGGAATGGACATATACCATAAGTTCCTCCCCTTTAGAATATGCATATAAGACCATTTAACCCATAAACAGTTGCTTTCATTCAAAGTGTTGTCAATGTGCTTGATAAATGTAGCTCTATTCCATTGCATAATATTATATATGCCCAGTCCTCCTTTGTGCATGGGAATTTCAGTTCGTTTGAAAGAGATAGGAGAAGTGTATCTGCCACGCGTAGTGCCTGTCCATAAAAATTTAATGAAAGCAGATCTAATCATTTTCATTTGGCTAAGGGGTAGGATAAAAGTCCTATCCCAATAAATTTGCATGGAGAATATTACAGACTTAATGAGAATGGCCCTTCCAGCTTGACTAAGCATTCTAGATGACCAACATCCTAACCTGTTCGTGATTTTTTCGTATAAGGGAAGGCACTGAGGTTTGGTGTAAGTGATTGTGTTAGTACTAGGCTTTAGCCCCGTAGCAGAAAAGATAGCATCAGCTTGCTACCTTGTAACTCCAGCCATCATTATTTCAGATTTGTCGAGATTGATTTTCAATCTAGGCATATTATGAAAATGTCGAAGCGTGGACATGATGGTCTGAATGGTGTCATGTTCCGATTTGCAAAAAAACAACTAAATCATCTGTAAATAAAAGAGAAATGATTTGGGGATTTTCACATCTGAATGCAGTTGGAATTTCTTGAGAGATACTGTTTTATTTAGCATTTGGGTAAATAACTCCACGACGACAATGAAAATGTAGGCTGACATAGGATCGCCCTGTCTAATCCCTTGTTTACTTCCAAAGTAGCCTATGCTGGAGCCATTGGTATTGATAGAGAATTTAGCAGTGCTAATACACTCATAATTCCATGAAATGAAATAGGGAGAAAATTCATGTAGCCTAAGATTCTTACTATTGAATCCCATTGAATCGGATCGAATGCCAACATAGCTCTCTTGGAGGTGTTTTTGTTCTTTTATGCCTTTAGCAATTCATGCAATAACATTACATTATCTAAAATATTTCTACCCTCTAGGAAAGTTGCCTGGTTTGGAGAAATAACAGAGGGTAGAACCGACTTCATTTTGGAAGCGATGATCTTCGTAATACATTTGTATATAGTGTTGTGACAAGCTATTGGTCTGAAATCACGAACATTGATAGCATTCTTCACTTTGGGAACTAGAGCAATGTTGTTATTATTGAAGGAATTCATCATACTGAAACGGTTGAAAAAACATTTCACGGCTCCGCATACATTATCACCAATGACAGTCCAACATGAAGTGTAAAAAGAAGCATTAAATCCATCAGGCCCTCCGTTGGAGTTTCTGTTCAGACTAAACATACCATGATGTATTTCACTATCTTTCACATCCAAGCATAGCGAGATGTAATCAGTGTTACTTAGTTTAAGCAGGATGGTTTGATCGATCTCAACAATACAAGGTTTAAAGTTAGATTCATTACCAAACAATCCAGAAAAGAAACATATGAAAGCTTGTTCAACACCGGGCTAGTCTTCATGCAGCATTCCCTGATCATCAGAAATAGAAGAGATGTTCTCTCTCAAGTGCTTAGCTTTCAGAGAAGCGTGAAAGTATTTAGAATTTCTGTCACCTTCCCTTTTTCACTTCAGTCTTGCTTTTTGTTTGGCCATTTTACTTTCTTGAACAAGAGCATCAGAGTAAAGAATAGAGATTTCATTTTCTTTAGAAGCCAGAACCGGGTTTTGCGTTTCTCTTTGCATCTTTTTTTGAATGCTCTCTAGTTGTATCTTCAAGTTGGTAGAAAGCTTGTTCCCATCACCATATTTCATCCTGGCCCAGTCTCTAAGAGAGTCTTTAGTAGCTTTAAGTTTTTTATGCAATACGAAAAGAGGATTACCAAAATTAGGTCTTGTCCATACTTTAGCAAGAATTTGTTTAAAATCTGGGTTGTTGACCCACGAGTTAAAAAATTTAAAACTTGATTTTCTTCTCATGACATATTCTCCGAGATGAAGAATTTGAGGAGAGAGGTCAGAAAGCAGAGGCGGGGGAATATGGTTACGAATTGAAGGCCATTGGGCTAGGGAAGCTTGGTTACAGAAGACAAAATTGATTTTGGAAAAAGTTCTACAGCCTTGTCTTCTTTTGTTGTTCCAAGTGTATTCAAGACCAGATGATTTGATTTCTATAAGATTGGAGTTTTGAATGGCATGATTTAAGGGTTTGATTTCATTTAGAGAGAGCTGGTTACCACCTATACGATCAGATAACTTCAAGGAGGTATTGAAGTCTCCATAAATAATCCATGGGTGGGAATGTTGCCTGAGAAAAGCAAGGTATAGAAGAGAGATTCTCTGGCAGAGCTCGAGTTTTCGGCATGTATGAAGGTGATGTAGTAAGAGGTAGAAGATGGAGTGTGTATAAATTGGAATTTGTAATGAAAAGATTCAATATGAAAGTATTTCTGATACAATCTTTGATTTTGATACACACTTGAAATATGAAAAGTGTATATTACAATTTGTTTCGGTCTGTAATATATATAGCATATTTATGCTAATGGGCTGTACATGGTCCATAGCCCAATACACATACATGATGAAGACCTTGTTGTAATATCCTTTGATCTATAATTGAATGGCTGAGATTGAAGATGACTTCTTCATATTGTAATCCAGATCGATGTTTCCTGGATCATTTCGTTACTCTCTCTCAAACCCCACCTCATCTAGGGTTTGCGGTGATTTACTTGCTCATCCTTAATTGTTCAAATTATATGATATTCTATACGAATTTCTTCTGAAAAATGAGAGAAAAGATGAGATCTGAAAGGATTCTGCTTTGCAGACCAAACTTGATGCAAAAGATTACGATTTATCAACTCTTTGCTCGATTATCATGGTTGAAACTTGAGTGTCCTCAGAAAGTTGTGCCTCAGTTGCTTTTCTGATGGAGAATGAGTGAACAAATGTCAAAGTCTTCAACTTGAAGCTTCTTCATGTATTGAGTTGGCTTCTTCATGAACAGAGTGAAAGTCCTTCAACTTTATCATTTTTCTGACTGATGGCTTGAGTGCTGTTGTCAAAGTTTTCAACTTTGAGCCTCTGTCTAAACCAGGTGAAGTTTTTCTTTGACAAAGCCTTTGTCAAAATGTCTGCGGTTTGGTAAGTACAAGGTATATGGTTAACACTTAATTTTCCTTTACTCACATGTTCTCGAACAAAGTATAAATCAATTCGATATGCTTTGTTCTTGCACGTAAGATAGGATTGGCAGTAAGATGTGTTGTGCTTAAATTGTCGCACCATATGATTGTTTTGTTCTCTGTCTTAATTTGCAACTCACTTAATAGTGATTGTATCCACATAATTTCGGCAGAAGCATTTGCTACACTTTTGAACTCCACCTCTGTGCTCGATCTCGACACAGTTGGTTGTTTCTTTGAGCACCAGGAAACTGGATTCCGACCTAAGTAAATACAGTAATCTGTAGTTGATCTTCTGTCATCTGGGTCGGAGGCCCAGTAAGCATCAACATCCCTGTGATATTTATGTCTTTGCTTGATTCTAATGTTAGACCAAAGTTTAGTGTGCCTTTAAAATATCTTAAGATCCTTTTTACTGCCTTCCAGTGGATATCTGTTGGACTTTGCATGTATTGACTTGCCTTATTGACACTGTAACAAATATCTGGCCTGGTAGTTGTTGCATACTGAAGAGCACCAACTATGCTTCTGTACTGACTGTCATTTTGAATGGTTTCACCTTTATATTTGGACAAATTAGCATTGCTTATCGGTGTAGAGATTGAGTTGGCTTGGTTCATTTTTGCTTTGTCCAGTATTTCTGTGATATACTTTTTCTGATTTAGTCGAATGGTTGTGTCAGATACCTTTTTGACTTCTATGCCCAAGAAATAATTCAGATCACCTAGATCTTTGATTGTGAACATTTGATTTAGATGCCTTGTAAGGTTGTTGATCTCTTTCTTGTTGTTACCAGTAATAATAAAATCATCAACATATATTAGCACATACACTATTATGTTACTACTGAATTTAGTAAACAATGAATTATCAGATTTTGTTGGATGATATCCCAATTTGATCATTGTATCCTTTCGCTTTTCGAACCACACTCTTGGTGCTTACTTTAGACCATATATTGCTTTGTGCAGTTTGCAGACATAGTCTTCTTTTCCTTTCTGTCGGAAGCCATGTGGTTGTTTCATATATACTTCTTCCTGTAAAACACCATTCAAAAAAGCATTGTTAACATCCAATTGCTTGATGCTCCAATTTCCGCTCAAGGCAATTGTAATAACAGTTCTGATAGTAGTAGGTTTCACAACAGAAGAAAATGTCTCATGAAAATCAAAACCATTCTGTTGTCAATAACCTTTAGCTACTAGTCTTGCCTTGTGCTTAGAAATTGAACCATTAGCATTTCGTTTTAACTTATAAGTCCACTTGTAGCCTATAATGTTCTTATTTTTTGGCTTGGGAACAAGATTCCAAGTCTTGTTCCTCATTAGTGCCTCATATTCATTGAGCATTGCTGCTTTCCAGTTTTTATTTTGCATGGCTTGTTCATGTGTGCTTGGTCCCACTGTATCTAGAACTGCATTGAAAACTTTTGGTTTGAATATACCACTTTTTGATCTTGTAATCACATGATGCCTGATATCATCTGGTCTTTGCTGATGACTGGGCCCCTCTATTTCTTCTTGAGTATCCGTATCAATGATTTGTGAATTGACTTGAGTTTGATGTGATATGAGTTGTGCATTTGTTCCTTGTTGAGATGATTCATCAGGTACAGGCACTGACTCAGTTTGAGTATCATCTGATTCATGTCTGAATTCATGACTCTGGAAGTCAGGATAGCTTGCTTCCTGTCTCTTATTCTGATAAGCAGCTTCTTTCTGAGGCTGTATTACTACAAGTGATGGACATGATATTGGTGGTAATGACTCTTTTGTATTATACACTTTACATGTGGTTTTGATATTATCTTCTCTAAAAGGAAAAGTCTTTTCATTGAATACCACATATCTAGAAATAAAAATCTTACCATTACTATCTATGCACTTGTATCCCTTTTTATTTGATGCATATCCTAGAAATATACATGGTGGTGATCTAAAGTTCAACTTATGTGCATTATAGGGTCTAATGTAAGGAAAACATAGACACCCAAACACCTTAAGACTTGGATAATCTGGGTTAATATTAAACAACACTTCAACAGGACATTTAAAGTGTAGAACTTTTGATGGCAGTCTACTAATTAAGTAAACTGCAGTAGCAAAAGCATCTGGCCAAAATTTTAAAGGCATAGATGCTTGTGCTAATAAAGTAAGCCATGTTTCAACAATTTGTCAGTGTCTCCTTTCAATGAGACCATTCTGTTCAGATGTATAGGGACATGTTGTCCTGTGATTAATCCCCCTGTTTTGAAAGAACTCCTTTAAAGGGAGATACTCTGTTCCACCTTCAGACTGAAATTTTTTAACTTTGCAGTTAGATTGATTTTCTGCAAGAGCTATAAATTGTAAAACTACATTATGAGTTTCAGATTTTGACTTTAAGAAATATATCCACTCATATCTAGAATAAGCATCAACAAAAGATATATAATACATATATCCATAATCTATGTGTATAGGAGCGGGGTCCCATAGGTCAGTAGCTAACAATTCAAGTGGTTTGTTGTATTGAGTTGTTGAGTCTATGAATGGTAGCTTATGACTTTTGCCCATTTGACAATATGTGCATATGTATGGTAGAGATATATTATCAACAGAAATATTACTCTTATTCAGTACATGCTTAACAATTGTGACATTTGGATGTCCAAGTTTACAGTGCCATCTTTCAAATGTTTCGCTATTTTCAAACTTTTTGACTCCTGAGTTATTACACCAATTTCTTTTAAAACCTGATTTTCTTGAATTATCCACACTGAACTTGTACAGTCCCCTACACTGTTTACCCTGTAAAAGTATTTCCTTAGTCAGGATATCCCTAACTAAATAGTGATAAGGGTAAAATTCAAAATAGACATTGGTATCTCTTGCAAATTGGGACACACTTTGTAAGTTCTTTTTGATAAGTGGTACCCTCAACAAATTATTAAGATATAATTGTCTTTTACCCATGATATAAGACCTACCAATGTGTGTAATTGCAATAGATTTGCCATTACCCATGTGTATTGTATTCATACCTTTGTACTCCTTGTTTCGAAGATTAAGGTTGGTCAGATTGTTGGTGATATGATTGGTTGCTCCTGAATCATGATACCAATCTTCATCCTGAACATGTTCTGCTCTTGCTATTTCAGTTTGTGATGCTTTCATATCTGATAAGTTGCCTGTGTCTTGTTGCATGTGATCTATATTAACACCGTGATTTGAATTTCTTTGATTATTTGATCCTTGACCTGGAACATAATTGAGATTCAGTCTAAAGTAACATTTTGCTGCTGTATGGCCAAACTTTTTACAAATCTGACATTTGGGTCTGTTATTATTGTTCCATCTCCCTCTTCCTCTTGATCTGTTTGAGTATGCTCCTCTTTGTGTAGGCTGATCATTTTTATTGTTATTCTGGCCTTTACTCTTGTAACTTGCAGCAAAATTGGCAGATAGATCAGAATCTTGTGGTTTCTTTATATCTATTCTTGCCTCATGTGACAACAAGATAGCATGCACATCATCTATTGATGGTAAACTTCTTTGGGATGTTTTAATAGCCACCACGGCTTCATATTTATCACTTAGACCATTTAGTATGGTCATGATCTGCTCTAAATCAGATACTTTCTGGTTGGCTGCTTCTAATGTGTCACATATAGACTGGATCTTGAATAGATATTCCCTCATACTATGATTATCTTTCTTGATATTGTGAAGTTGTCTTTTATGAAACAACACCTTTGCTGCTGATTGAGAGTTAAATACCTTTTCAATAGTTGACCATATGTCACTTGCTGTTTTGCAACCTATAATATGTGGCAACAAATTTGCATTGATTGAGGATAATAGCCATGAACATATCAATCTGTCTTGTCTATGATGTTGAACATAATCTTCATTACTAACAGTCTTGTTTTCTTGATCAGTAACACACTTTGGAGGAATTGGAAGGGTTCCAAGAATGAATCCTTCAACACCATATCTTTGGATGGCTGTCTTCGCTTGCAGTTTCCACAAAAGATAGTTATCATCATTAAGATGCATAGTAATTAGTTGACTTTGGGGACTGATCACTGTTTTGACCAGTTGCTCCACATTGTTGGTGATACGCTGTGATGCACTTCCATTGATCGGGGTTTCTGAGTGTTCTTCTAACATGACGATTACAGATAGTCACAAAAGACAGAAGTAGAGGGACAGAAACAGAATTTTCTTGACAGAAGACAGGATCAAGACTGAGAAACGAATCACAAACAGGTTTGTTGCACTCAAAAAACTCAAGTGATGAGGCTTTTCTGATGAGTTTTTTTATGGAATGGCACTTTCTTTGATTTGTGTTGATGATTTCTGAATTCTTGACTCTGATTTCTTGATTTTTGATTCTATTTCAAAACTTTGGTTCACTGATGAATACTATTGCAGCCAGATAATAAAACTGACGAGGCAGTGGTATTTGTTAAATGAATCTTCTTCTCAAATGATGAGAATTAATCCGACGAGAAGAAATCAAAATTTTACTCTGCTGATGATTTTCTTTTTTCTCTTCTGGGATCTTCTTGATGCTGTTAAGCTTTCAAATGCTCTGATACCAAATTGGAATTTGTAATGAAAAGATTCAATATGAAAAGAAGAAATGAAGCAGATTTTTATTACTCAAGTATTTCTGATACAATCTTTGATTTTGATACAAACTTGAAATATGAAAAGTATATATTACACAATTTGTTTCGGTCTGTAATATATATAGCATATTTACGCTAATGGGCTGTACATGATCCATGGCCCAATACACATATGTGATGAAGACCTTGTTGTAATATCCTTTGATCTATAATTGAATGGCTGAGATTGAAGATGACTTCTTCATATTGTAATCCAGATCGATGTTTCTTGAATCATTTCATTAGTATATTATGGCATGAATAAGTTGTCACGTAGAATTGATAGTAGTGAGTTTATGCATGTCAGGGTCGAAAAGAATTAAAATTCTACCTTAGATTGAAGGTTCATAGTTGTGTATAATTTTCCATGAAGGGTTGATATATATACTCCTCTTAAGGACAATTCAAGACTGAGCTTAGTTTTGAGTAAGGCAATAATACTGAGATTATTACTTTTGATTAAAAGTTTGCACCGATCTAGTTTAATATCAAGGTGTGCTTCACTGATATTCCAGGCTCCTATATTTTGTATCATTGATTATA
The DNA here is from genome assembly GCA_030765085.1 of Allium cepa. NCBI lineage: Eukaryota > Viridiplantae > Streptophyta > Magnoliopsida > Asparagales > Amaryllidaceae > Allium > Allium cepa. The sequence continues at coordinate 1,046,724,478 of CM060929.1, forward strand.
CTCGATAGAGTTGAGCATTACTATTTTCATGTTCCTAGTAGCAGGTCGGTTTGAGTTGATGTATTTAGGAATGGAGGAAGATTTAGGAGAATCGGGAGTAGTCCTTAAAAATGTTGCAATAAAGGGTATGTTTGTGTCTTGGTTGGATATAGTAGGGGGGATGAAAGCAGGTGGAGGGATGATATAAGCATAGGAGTGACTGGGAATGGGGAATGGAATGTGAGGAGGAGTGTTAGACGAAGTTGGCATTGCAGAGGAGTGAACTGTAGTTGTAATTTTGCATGGCACTGTAGCATCTTCCTTATGCAGGTGCACACACTCAGTGGAATGCAATTTAGCACTTGAGTTTTCAAGGATCACTTCGAGTTTATTAATTTTATCATGGTCAAGCACCTATGAACCTCCTAACTGAGACTAAGGGACATAGATGTCTTTTTGGTTTCAAGTTTCACTAACTTCAGTAGAGATAAGATATGGGATTTAAACAACTTCACTGTATTGGGTTTCATAGAGACAATCTATGGTATTGACAATGGTTCAATACAGAGAGGAGGGTCTTGATTGGCATAGGAGCTTGTATTAACTGAGGAAGGTTGAGTTGGATGTGAGGGTTCTAGGAGGTCTGCAGCTTGATTGGTTGAGGAGGTAGGATAAGGAATTGATGTGTTTGAGTTACGCATGTATACATAGTTTCTTTTGAGAGATTTAGCTACGGTTTGGTTTGTTGTTTTTATTTTTAAATTTTCGTCCATACAAAAATACACATAATGCGTGTATATTGTCGAAAATGACCAATTTAAAAAACGAAGTCAACTTACATAATAGAAAACAACTTTATTTTATTTTTCATATTTTGGAAGATAAACACAAGCACGTGAAACAATCTATTCTTCCATCGTCCTTCCATCTGTCCTTTTTTCATCCTCTCCGTTGTTTCTCCATTCTTCTCATACTTGACATATATATTGAAAACCGAAAACACAAAATTCGTTTTTAAACCAAACACTACCTTAGCTTTTTTATTTTCATTGATGCCTCGAGGAAAATTAGAGGTTACCTCGAGTTATAGAGAAAAGAATCCTGAGTCATTTTGGTTATTATCATATATGCTTCCAGTTTTGAAGAGATCGAAATTATGTTCATCATTACTAGTAGAGTCAATAACTTCTTTACTTCCATTTTTTCCAAAACAGATGCGGTAACATTTACTTCATTGAACGTAGCTTGAGTAATGCGTCCTTCAAGATATAGTATGCTTTTATTGTTTTCCAATTCACTATTTAACATTAGGATTTCAAATTTATTGCTCGTTGAAGCATTAAGAACCAGATTCTCCTTTGCATTATTATAGGAGCTAGTAAAATCACTAGCTCTGTGTTTCTGCCATGAGTTATTTGTTGCATTTATTTTCCTTATTGCACTTTCATTGATTTTCCTTCTATTTTGACTATCATCATCAACGAGAAGAGGTTGCAGAATACTTTCAACTCTTGACATCTTGGCATGTTCCTCTCTTTCCAACACATCTGATTGTATTAACTTCCTTTTCTCTATCCTTAGCTTAAATAAGTTTCTAAATTTATTTCTCCTTCCTCAAGATTGCAATTTTTTTCTGCTATGTTTGTTTCCTCCATCTTATTCAATTCTTCAACACTTACGTACCTAGAACTTGCTTTATTTTTCTTCTTCATGTTTCTTCTTTTTGTTAGGTGTGGCTCACATTGTATTAGAGTGGGTGCGTAGATTGGATAATCATTAGTCCCACATAGTAAGACATTCTAAAAGAAATCAGCATATATATGGGATTAGTAGCATGTAACAATAATGGATTCTTTTTGTTACAAATAAATGTCGCCATGAAAATATATGTGCTCTAGACGGATATAGGTATATCCAATTATGACGCTGGCACCCAAAAAGCTTCGTTCAGTGGTCTTGCTTCTTCTACACTAATGAAGTGCGTACAAAGCGGAAGATGCGAGGGGGTGTTGAAAATTACAACACTGTATCGGAGCCGATGGTTCGATGAGACCAATATGATGCAGGGTTGACCTAACTATGCTCCAATACGTGGTATGAGCTTGGGATTCTCATTAAGGTGAAGTTATAAGCTATAACGCGGCCCACTCTAATCATATGAAAGAGAACTCTTTGTCAAACAGCTTCGCCCAACTGCTAGAGGCAATAATGACCAAATCTAAACTGCTAGAGGTGTTAGCGACCTTATCCAAGTGTTTAAGGACTATATAACTTCAAGTTGATTTGAGAAAATGCTCGCCAAGGTGGAGATTTGTTAGGTGTAGCTCGCATTGTATCAGAGTGGATGCATAGATTGGATTATCCTTAGTCCCACATCGTAAGATATTCTATAAGAAATCAGCATATATATGGGATTGGTAGCATGTAACAACAAGGGACTCCTTTTATTACAAATAAATGTTGTCATGAAAATATATGTGCTCTTGGAAAATGTAGGGATATCCAATCATAACGCTGGCGCCAAAAGAGCCTCGTTCAATGGTCTTACTTCTTCTACACTAAATGAAGTGCGTGCATAGCGGAAGATGCGAGGGGTGCCGAAAATTACAACACTTTTCATCTGGTAATTTTTCTTGAATTTGTTAACTCTTTGCCATTTTTGTTTGCTTCTAACCCTGTTTTCCTTCAAATGAGCTTTGTTAATATCTTGCTTCATTTTAACTGTCATGACCACCTCTCAACTTCAGTATCAGTAGTAATGTTATCTACTGTAGCTTCACAATTATTAGAAGTGTGTCCCAACGACTTACATTTGCACCATATATCGGGTTTCCACAAGTATTTCACGTATATCTTTTGTATCCGACCTTCTACCAGTTTTATACAGAATCCGTGTATAAGTTCAAAGTCTGGTCTCAACTCTACGAGACATTTGGCATACTTTAGCCTTTCCAGCCTCTACGTCATCTCATCCATACACAAGAGTTTCCCTAACCTGCTGGAAAGCCACTTAGCTCCTAGGTGAGACCACGCAAAAAGTGGGATGTTATGCAGTTGCACCCGAACAGAAACGGAATGAATGCTTCCACATACATTGCTAACTTAAGAGTCATATGGTTTTATAATGAACAGTTTGCTCTTCATTATGATGGGGTCGCTTTACATTATCTTGTTTTTGTCTTCATGGAAAGAGAAGAGCAATAGAAATATCTCACCTTCAGACTTCACCTTTATTGAGCCTTTCAATTTCCAAATTGCTTTAAGTCTTTGCACAACATTTGAAAAGGAAAGCGGTTTATCAAGGAAAAATCCGACAAAATACTCACTCCAAACTAGTGTGCCAGCCTGGACAACATCAGTAGTGAATTCCATAGCTTCTCTAGAGAAGGAAGATTTCATATCAACCGGAGTGTACTTCTTAGCATTTTAAGGTTTGTGCTTGAATAAGGAAGTCCATTACAGTTGATTAGAAGAGACGAGTCGGACCGAAGAAGACAAAGTGGAAGCGGGAGAAGACAGGAGAGGAGCTGAAGGCGGGTCTGGCAGAGTTGGGGGAGGGATAGGACATGGATGGGACTAGTCAGTGGGGAAGGGAACAGAGCACAATTAGGGGGCGATTGTATAGTTGATGGTGAGGGTCTAGTTGAGGGAAGATAGAGGTACGAGAGGGATGTTGCCATGAAAAGACGAGGGATTAAAAAACTGATACAGGCGATTGGATGCTGGTTGTTATTGTTGTATATTATTAACATCGTTATATTATTAATATCATTATTTTATTTTACTACTATTACTATTATCATATTATATCATTATTATTATCCTTCTAAGTATAGATAGTTTTTATAAACTAAATTAGTTTTTATAAAACTTGGTTAACTTAGTTAATTTTTATAAAAAGTAGATAATTTTTATAAAACTGAGTCAATTTTTATAACAATTTAACAAAGATTTCAAAGTAGAGAACATTATTTTTATAAAATTAATTTTTAAAAAATTTAATTAAATTTATAAACTTATTTAATTTAAAAAAAAACAATTAGCTTATTTAATTATTATAAAACTTAATTAACTTAATTACTTATTTTAAACTTAGTTAATTTATTATTATTATTATATTATTTTGTTACTACTACTATTATTATATTTTTCTTCTTCTTTTGAATTTAGTTCTTTTTTACAAACTTAATTATTTTTATAAAACTTCCCTAACTTTGTCAATTTTTATAAAAATTAGATAATTTTTTATAAAACTTAGTCAATATTTATAACAATTTAACAAAGATTTCAAAATGAATAACATGATCTTTATAAAACAAATTATTTTTCATATACTTTAGTTAATTTGTTTGAAAACAAATAAATTTTATTGATTTTTATAAAACTCAATTTACTTAGTTGATTTTATATAACTTAGTTAATTTTTATAAAACTCACTTAGTTAACTTAGTTGAATTTTATAAGACTTAGTTTATAAATTAGTTAAATAATTTTAGTTAATTTTTATAACTTAGTTAAATTTTATAAGAATTAGTTAATTTTTATAAACTTTTAGTTAATCTAGTTAAATTTGTATAAAACTTGATAACGTAGTTAACTATTCTAAAAATTAGTTAATTTTTACTAATTAAGTAAAAAAAATTAATTTTAATTACTTTTCGTACAACTTAGTTGTCTTAGTTAAATTTTTATACTTAGTTAATTTTCATAAATTTATTTAAATTTTGTAAATTTTTATTAATATTTAGATATTAATTTAATTTTATAAAACTTAGCTAATTTTTAGAAAATTATTTAGTTTGATAAAACTTGGTTAACTTAGTTAATTCTTATCAACTTTGTTAATTTTTATAAACATATCGGATTTCATGAATTTTCGACAGCACCTCTTTTGCGCGGTTGGTGCTTTCCCGCACACCATAATTCAATATACATTTACACGATCAATACAAGACCGAATTTATATCATATGTAACAAGATATACTTCATAATAGCGTACACGTTCAAATGCATAAAAACATACATTTTATTAGCAACTTTAGCTAACAATATTACATATATCATAGGAATGTTTTGTTTACCTATATAGCAAAGTAAATGGAATAATTAGGGTGCAAATCTACAAAAGAGTTATGTAATTATGCAAAGCATTATTTTATGTACCTATATAACAAACAAAACATATTACCATACACTCACAGACTCGCACACGAACAATACCATCAGCAGAAGAATCCAGATGGAGTGAACAAATGCAACATCATCACACAGACGATAACTTAACTACAACAATCACAAGCTTCATCTTCAGTTCAGAATTTTCACACTCTAAGTAACAGAAGAGGCATAGCCGGATCTCGAAAGGAAACATTTGGTAAATTGAGAAGGGACAACATACCATCTTAGTTTCAGGCAACATAATATATTTGGCATCACAAATCGGCTAAAGCTTTTGTTTCTTCTTCTCATAACCTAAAGAATTGAGTATCAAAATGTGAATAAAAAAAAATTCAAATTGAAGAAAGTAAATTTACTATATAAATTCAGTGCACTTAAAATGGAATTTTTTTGTCCTTATCTTAATATTATTAAGGTTAACCAGGATTGTTGTTTTTTTTTGCAGGTTAGGTTTTAGTAAAAAATGCTGTCACTTTTCCAAATTGTCTGCAAATATATTATTACAGTAAACTATTAGAATTTCATTAATTATTGTGTAGGTTACTTGTTTTCTTAATTATTGGACAATCCAAATATAGCTCATGATATTAAGATGATAAGCTCATGTGAAGGTCTTAACATCACTCTTTCTAAAATGATGAATTTGTTGATCCAAATTTTGCCTCTTAATTAATTATTCCCACATTGAGCATTCGGGGCTTCCAAGCGCACTTGCAGTGCCCTTTAGGAGTAGTTGAATGTTGATCACAACATATTGGATGGTTCCTAAAGCAAAATTTAAGCCCATTTAGCTTCAGTCAAGATCTACATCAATTTTAATGGGACATGTATGTGAGGTGAAAAAGCTTATGGTTATGTTTAACTTAACCATGATACATCTTTAAAAGCATATTAAAGTTAAATATTTTATTGCATAAATAAATAAATAAATAAACCAAAGATCTTACTATTTTGACAAAGCATACAATCACACATATATACTGTAAATAAACAAGCAACACCATTACCTCTATATATTTAAGTCTTTCAAGATCCAATTCTTTCATGCCAAGTTCCATACTTTTCAGCTTGTTCTTTTAACATGGATAATCTTTGTGTAGATACCCTCAACTTTATTATTTGATAAACATTAAAGTATATCAAGATTCAAAATATCTCTAGTGGCTATTTCTGGCAAAAAATTATTATGGAAACAAAAGAGTAAGCAGATGGTCTCGGTGTTACAGATCGGGAAAAATGACTTTAACTGAAATAGTATTTGAAGTTGTTAAATCATATACTAAGTATATAATATTTTTATGAAAATAATGTAACAAAAATGATTAACGGAAATTACAATACGTTGCCATCAAAATGTTATTTTTTGTGTAAAATATTAACGGAAATTACAACATACCATCTTAGACGAGGATTATTCTATGATCACAAGTGATGGAGACTTGTAAAAAAATCACCATCTTTTACATGGTCGGTTTTATGTTCATTTTGCATGCTCAACAACATGCTCGGTTGCAAACTAAGCTTGTCTGAATTCTTAGTTGTAAACTGAGCTTAGACACAGAGCTTGCACAGTTGTAAACCGACAACTTTAATGTATTTATATGTTCATAAATAAAGGCAGTTGGAGCTAATGGAAAAGTACCTTATATTAATCTAGTGCAATCTAACAGACTATAGCATGGGTCATGTAACATAGTTCCATTTGAACTTTGAAATATGAGCAACTAAAATACTTTGTAAAAGTTCAAACATAGTATTGCCAAAGCATCAATATGAAGTTGCTTCATCATCAATAGGACTTCAATGATTGAATGTGGATGTTCATGTGACCCAAATCACCTTTGTTGCAAAGGCAATGGCAATAAAGCTAGAACTCAAAGGACAAGCAGGCCCGACCTTTTACCAAAGTGATAGAAGCAACCGCTTAGGGCTACGAAGTACATAGGGCACCAAATTCACATGATCTCGACCAAAAAAAACCTAAATCATGAATCGTGATTCATGAATGTGACGAACCAGGCCGATGATCCACACGACTAAGATTGGACTCCATCTAGGTGGCGAGAGTGTCTCTCCATCTCCTCCAAGCGATAGGCTCCATCTCGGTAAGCATAGCCGTACAGTCAGTAGGCTCCATCTGCTTGACAGCTAGGGCACAACACAAACAGACAAACAACACATAAATTCTAAAATTCAGTTGAAGGTACTAATACTACTTAATTTCGATTTTCATTTTTGTATGTTTTGAAATTTTAATTGTTGGGTTAGTTTAGTTATTGTACTGTAATTTACTAATTCAGTAAGATAGTAGTTTGTTGAGTTAGTTTGGACTTATTACTGGCTTGTTGAAAAGGACCAAAAGGTACTTAATTTTAGTTTGGCAATTGGTAATTGGCATGTTTTAAAAGGATGCATCAATCAAATTAGACAGTCATGTTTAGGTTGAAGATCCTGACGTGGCTTAGATTGATAGAGAAGCAATGGAAATCAGTGGTGATCAAACTAAACTCAAATGTTCAAATGGAATGATTGTACTGGAAGTTGGTTGATGAGTGAAATATATGCGAGTCTTAATTTGCATAAACTTCCCTGTCTCATATTTTAATATATTTTACTTAGATTGTAATTGATTAGCCTTTTGTGTGACTGACTAGACATATACTAGGAATATATTAATTGCACTCAACCTATTCAAAGATTGTTGCACCTATATGACATCCATTTAATGCAACAACATAAAAGAGCAGCTATTGAGGGGCTCAATTCGTCATCTATTTTCTATTTTGTCGATGCTGCCTGCAGGTGCATGTTTTCAGCTACTGTTATTACAGCAGCATGATATAGCCAATTTACTAGTTATTTTGCAAGTCAAAGGCTAGAAAAATGTTCATAAGCGATTGATTAATTTTGCTGCATAACTTAAATTATTGTTACCAATAAAATTATTTCTTTTTGATCCCCTTCTCATTATTTATAAACAATATAAATTATTTTGATGATTTAATTAACGATGACAGTGTTAGTTTTTGTATAAGGGCCTTGGTTTTATAATTGGCTTTAGATACCAAAACCCCTAGGACCGGCCTTGAGGACAAGTACCAATGAATTAAGCCTTGAAACCTCAGCATCTGACAAATTACCGACCCTCCTCTTAGGAAAAAAATGAACCTACATCATACAACAAAATTTTTAACCGATTAGTAAACTGATATATCGTTTAAGAAAAAGTAGTTGACAAGCTGGATAAAATTTTCCATCCAAGAGATTGTAGTCCCAACTTCTTCATTTCAAAGAATATAGGTACACTAAAAAAATAAATGTTAATAGAGAATTTTTTAATTGGTCTCTAATCAAAATATTTTCTTTAATTTGACATTAAGACCCACTTGAAACAAATAATTTTGTCTTAAAAACCAGGTCTCAAAAAAATTAGAGACCACAAAAATGGGTCATAAAACAATTAAAGACCTGATTGGTGGTTCCAAATAAGTCTTTGAGTTGGTGTTTTATTAGAGACAATTTAGGATCTCTACTGTAATAATAAAGACAATAGCTAACATCTTAAATCAGTCTAAAAAACAACAATTATTAAAAAGCAATTGGACAATGAATACACAGTATATTGTTTCACTTCATCATAAAACTATGATATAATAGAATACAATATCAGTTCATCATATAAAATATAACTTGTTCATACGAAAGCACTGTAATATCCAGTACACCATACTGTAATATCAATGTAATAGTTGTTATGTTTCTTACAAAACTATGCATGATCGGAATAGAATGGTAAGCGTGATGAAGAATGACCAAAACCTAACCTGAAGCCTTAGTATTCAACGTTGACCTTGTTGACCCGTGTATCTATTCGAATTATAATAGTCCAATTTTCATATAGCCCTGTAATTTGCATCTGAATCTCTCATGTTAAACTATGTGATATCGTAAACTTCTTGCTTTTTAAACGTTTCATCAAACGGATGAAAAATATGTTTTCGAACTACCACTAATTTTTAATTTCCTTACATAAATCGGTGAAATCAACACTAAAAATAAATAACTTTTAAATAATTAAAATATGTGTAACAAAAACTTAAAAGAAGTGCAAATAGACATAGTTAGAAGAAGCAAGATTTCAGAACATACTTTGCAATCCAGAAGTTGTGTTCATTGCGCAAGCTTCATTTCTAATCCGACTAACTAAGATGCACAATCGTCCACTCATCCTCTAACGGTAGTCCAGTTTGATACAAAATCAAATCATCTATCTTCTTGAACAATTTTATTAATACAATAAAGATGCTTGTGATGACCGAAAAAATGGCATATATAATAATTACTCATAAATACTTTTTTTGAGGCAAAAAATTATTGCAAATGCTAAAATAATTAAAGTCTAAAATAAATTTTATATGAGTGTTAAAAGATTGCATAAACACAAAGAATGTAAAAGATTTAGTACTTTTCAGGTATAAGGAAATGAAAACTGTTAATGCGATGCATATCACATATTTAAAAGTCCAATATTTATCCAAACAAATATGGTAAGGTTGCACTTGTAGGACATAGCAAGACTGAACTCAAGTGTGACTTAAGATAACTAATATATTTTATGATTTTGCAATTATGTTTTAAAACTATATTAGAATAAATGTGATAATAAAATAACCAATATATTTAATTATATGAAGAAAAATTATTAACCGCCATATACAATTAATATAGAGCGATTGCAGTGAACATTTTTAAAACTAATACATAGGAATAATAGAGACAACTAGCCATGTTTAATCGTTTCATAGTCTGATACCCAAACTAGTATAAAAATGTGTATTTGACATCTTGGAAGGGAAGTTTGATACCCAAATTCCTGTTTTATCTACATAATAAAACTGACTACTTTTTATTTTTAAATAAAGAAAAGATTATGTAACGATCCAATTTTTCAACGCCCGAAAGTCGACATCAATACATCCACTGTATCAAATGTCAAACAATCGAATGCTGGAAAACCTAACCGTTAGGGTTAAAGAAGAAGAAGGCGGAAGAAGAAAATAGAAACAATATCAGAATCTCACATTCTCAACGGAACAATATATAATAGTTAAATGAAGAATCTTAAAATAAAAGAACTATATCAGTTTATACATTACATCATCAGAGTATTACAACAACAACACACGACACCAGGCATTTATGACAACTTGTCCATATGAAAACTGAACTCTCAGCAACCCATATGCAACAGATACTACATAATATAAGTGATATGTCTCGCCATCCAGCTTGTCTTCTAGTCTCCATAGCATACTTTCCAGACTTCTCTCCAGAACAACTGATAGCCTGACTCTAGACTACCCGTGTGAACGATTATGAGCACCCAGAGCTTAGAAAGGGGACAATAAACTCTAGGTTAGTCATGAGACTAGTGTGAGATCTTAAAACAGTTATTTGCACAAAAAGAAACAAAAAGAAATCTCTTATGCTTTTTGGAAAATGAAACAACCATAAGGCCTCCCGGCACATACACAATGCAATCGCACACTTGGGGGGGATTTCTCCTTATGATAGTCAATCATGCTTGATACGTAAAATTCTTTTTTGATATTATTATTAGTGCATAGTGTGGAAAATATTTCGAAAGTATACTATTAATCTTAGCCAGCATATGTACCATTATATTATGCCTGCTATAGCTACCATTTAAGAATGGCAGGTTATACAACTGCAATCGTAAAGGGCTCGTATTGGGTGATTGGTTTTCCAATAAATGGTCAAGGCTAAGGAACTTCCTTTCCGAAAGGGTACGCCTCTGGAGGGATGCCTCGAGAACCTAACCGGCTCTCTGCCAACACAAGGCCAAGTTACCTTTGTAACTAGGTAACTAACTATCACGAGTATGCCACCCCCCAGTCTAGACCGACCTTTTTCGAGGCGCCTCAACAACTAACAACCACATAAGTAAATAATCTTGGCTACATACCAGAATACCACTTTTTTATCCACACAGGTTAAATATCTGGGATCCCCACCAGATACCACTTTTTATCCAGAAGGAAATGCACATACCCTGAGGGGCGCATCCCCCATTACCTTGCCACATCCTTCATGTTTCAACCTTTTTCGGGGTGTGAGGTTCGACGAAGTCTCGTCCACAAAGCTACGCTTTTCACAAAAGCCATGCTTCGATCAACCAATAATCAACACTTAGCAGGCTACATTACCAAATTGGGAATATATCACTAGTAACCATCAACTACATAACCTCTAAGCTCGTACGTCTCAGAGAAGGGTGTTAAACTAAGAGAATAAATTCTTTGCCGCCAACAGAAATGTATTTCATAGAAACCAGCTTTACACCTTAAAGTGTAACGTCAGACATACATCCATACAAGTCCATCCTGGGTCTAAATGGAACCGAAGGCACTTCCTCCAATTAAGGAAAGACGCCCTTGCAAATCCGGATATTCCCTAATCATGTCCGGACTCTCCATCACATAGGGTGATATAAATCTCTATACCGGAGTAACTCGGTGCAGAGAGTAATTCTTTCATTTTCGAAAATATCCGGTCTTCAACACCATCTTCAAATGCAACCCCATTTCGTCGTATCATTATTCGAAATGGGTTTTATGACTCAATGTCCTTTCCCTGCTAATCCGAATAATGAGTGCTTATTTAAAAAAAAAGTGGTTACACTCAGATTTCAAGCAAGTCACAACAAATTTCCACTTTGATCTTTTAAACAAAAGATCCATCACTAAGATTCGATGTGGTTTCGGATAACCATTTGGAACCCGACCTCGGTCGCATCGAAATTCAATGCCGTTTAGGCCAATATTGATAGTTGATTATTTAATTATCAAACTACATTCACCACAACCATTAGATTTAAATAATTTTCCCCAAATTATTTTTTTCAAAATATCTTCGCAAGATATATTTTCACACTTCAACCCTTTGAAAACAATTTTCAAATCACTTTCCTTTTGCAGACTAAATTTCCAAATATTATTTATTTCCACTGAAAATTTACGGAGTCTGAATACTTTAAAATAATTTAAATCATTTATCCAAAAATATACATGGAAACACTTAAAATGAAAACTATTTTAAACACGTTATTTAAAATATCGGTTATGGGATTTTATATTAATATCTCATATATAACTTAAGCCTAAAACAAATTTTAAATAAAATTATTAACTAGAGTGTAATTATTTAAATAACCATTTTCTAAATAAAATTCCAGTTAAATCTTTAAAATAATCAATTCTATAGTTAAATTAATAAATATTTAATTTAAAGACTTAAAAACAATTTAAGAAATAATTGCTCCAGAAATTTTCTTTTTAAAACCAACTTTAGAACTTTAATTTTTACTTAAAAACAACTTTGAAAACATACTTGGCTTTCTCGGGAAAATACACTTTTCGTTCCAAAATAGTTCATTTAAATCAATTAATAAATCATTCTTGATTTATCTCAAATTTACATCCCAAATTCATAAATTTTCTTTCCACACTTTAAAAAAAATATACCAATATTTATTTTTAAAACAAATCACCCTTCCTTTATAAATTCCCCTCGTGAATTTATTTTTCCCAAATATCCTTGATATACAATTTTCAAATCGATTTCCCAAAATTTACTTTCAAAACACCCAATCAAATTCTGAACTGATTTCCAAAATTTACTTTCAAAATACCAAATCAAATTCCAAATTAATTTCCAAAATTTACTTTCAAAACACCAAATCAAATTTCAAATTAATTTCCAAGATTTACTTAAAAAAATTTCCCCATACTTGCAATTTATTCAATAGTTTTTCAAAAATTATTTTTTATCTTTTTCCAAATTCTTTCTTTTAATTTACCCAACTCTCTAAAATTAATTTACTTAAAATTTTCTACTTTAATTTCCAAAAGTCCAATTATATATTTCTGGTTCTTTAAAATACCAGAATATATTCGGCCAAACCATAGCCTTCAATATATTTCAATCAACAATATAATCAACCACAGATTATTAATAAACCATATCACAACATACGAAATAAACTCGAACAATTTGAGGAATCCAGTTGGATCCCTCCAACCTGTTTCCCTGCATCCACAGATGTTAGCACAATATAAAATACCAATTCTACTTCGAGGTGGAATATCGTGGTATATGGGGTTATATCATCTCATCCGCTATTATGCGGCGCATAGGGTCTCATTCGCTATATATATAATGTGGAAAATCAATCACTCCAATATATATATATAAACTATCACATCCAAATAAATAATCAATATTTTAAATTCAAACTATTACAATTGAGTGAGAAGATCTCACATTTGCTTTTGTTTTGCAATCCAATCCATTCCAGCTTGTGTTCACGATTTTTAAACCTTGTAACAAACAATTTATATGATTTATTACTATTTGAATTTACCAAACAATTCATCAATAAATTTTAATTTCAAACTAATGATTTAATTATTTATTTATATAATTTAAAACCAAATATCCTTTAATAAATTATTTTCAGTGGTTAAAATAATTAAATAGGTTAATAAAACAGATTTATCACCAAACCATTATTTTTTTAAATAAATTAGCAAATAAAATATGTAAATGTATATTTATTTTATTTTTTTTGAAATTATATATATACTTATAAGAAATAATCCATGGAGATAAAAATCAAATTTTTTATGCAATTTCCCATAGTCCAATATACATATATAATTTTTTCTGTTTTGCTGTATAAATCAAAAAATCGAATATATATATATATATATATATATATATATATATATTCTGTTTATATATCCACTTATTTCATTCAAATTAAATTAGAAATTTTACAGCTTATTGCAAAACAAAATAATATACCTTACTGCTTGGAAAGAAAAAACGAGATGCTCAAACGCACATCAAACTCCAACATCCAACATCGATCGTCCATACGCTTGCCTCGATACCATCTGTCCATACGACCATTGCAACACCAAACCCCGACTTCCCTTGCTTCAATGACACCCACACACTCGAGCCTCGCAATTCGACATCGCACCAGAGCTGCATACTATGACGACAGCCCGCTTCGAACGCACTCGACTCCTCTGGCCACGTGCATGCAAACCCATATCTCGCGATACTCAGACGGCAACGCCTTCACTGTTTGCTCGAGATCGAGCTACTCCGCCTTCTGAATGCGTGTGCGAAGCTTCAAACAAATCAATTTGACCTAGTTCGGCCATGATTTTCTGATTTGGGGAAAAGACAAGAGAGCGGCCATTGTTTTCTTTTTTTTCGATCTCGAATCTAAGAAGAGAACGCGGTCATTATTTTGATTGAAGCCGAGAAATTTTTGAACGAAGACGGAAAATTTTTTCGTTTTATAAAAAGTATTCGATGATGATTTTTTTATATTAAACGCGTGTCATAAATGGTGACACGTGCTGTTTTAAAGAGGAAACGTGTTAAATTTGACTATTGCATGCATATATATATATATATATATATATATATATATATATATATATATATATATATATATATATATATATAATTTAAATTCAAATCATCTCGATAGCGCAGCTTAAATTTTCGAGCTTCTATCGGGGCATGCCGCCAGGCATTATAATGTTAAACCCCTCGTCTGAACGCAATAAAAAAGGTTTCGAGTCCAAATTTGATCGTATGGAGAAGATAGCTTTTTGAACTCGGCTATTAAATTAAATTTCGATACAAATTTTCAGCGCGTTTATTAACTGTACGATCACAAGACAACTTCAAATGCTACGGAAATTGAAATTCAATAATAATATAATATTACAGATCCAATAGAACTGGTTTCGTCAAATTCCAAGAACGTACCTCGGGAGGCTATTTTTAAATATCGATTTAATCGATATATTTTTAAAACTGAACAAACTACTTTTAAATTTGATTCTAAAAGTTCTACTATCTCTAGTATTATTAAAATAAATTTTACAAGCCTTCAAATTATTTTTAACCAGCTTAAAATTGTAGATTCAATATTTTTACCCAATTTCATATTATTAAATTCAAAAGTTTAATTGCCAAATAAACAGTGATATTTGAAATTCAAGTTAAACTAACTTTCAGATATTTAAAATCAATTAAATTTTAAATTTTAAAATATTTAGAAATTCCGGATCGTCGCATTCTCCCCCCTTAAAAGAATTTCGTCTCGAAATTACTAGTTAAGAAGAATGATTCACGGCCCATTTATGATTTTCCCAAAACCAAATAGTTTCAACTTCTCCAAAATAATTTTTTATTAAAGACACTATCATTCTTACTAACTATCCAACCTCAACCATAAGTTTCAAACAATATTATTTTTCCAATAATTCAAATTTTAAATTATCAAAATTTTCTTAAAATTTTTCTTACTTTCTAAATTTTTGAAAAATTCGCCAGCGTCAACATTGTGCGGCTAGCTCGGTACGACTACAAAATGCCGCCACCGGCCCCCAGACTTCAAAAAGAAAACAAAATGCCAAGTGGCTAGACCAGAATATCATCAAATTTCATATAAAAATTTAAATACACACCTTTTTGTCGAGCAATTTAAATTATCTTCTGAAATCAATAATTCAATTCTCTTTCCCTTTATAACACCTGTATATCCTACTTAACAATATTAAAATCATTTTACATATTTCTTTACAAAAGTTTCAATATCTATTTTATTGAATTCCGTACGACGTACACATATCATCCGTACGCAATACCAAATCCGATCACTCACCCGATCACCCAATTTCACTTCCGAACTAGTATCGTCCACCCGATTTTTTCGTGCGGACTGAGATCTGGTTTCTTGATCAGAAACCGTCATTTTCCTTGCATAACCGTAAACTATGATAGAGAATTTTCAGAATCAACCAAAAATCCATATTCAGCGCCGTCGAAAATCGAGAGAAAAATCCCAACTCGGATCGATATAATTATCTCGAAATTCTGTGCTCGAATTCTGGATCGAATCGCTATGTGAATAAAGTAATATACGTACATCCAATGTATTTATTCCAATTGATTATTAGCTATATCAATTCCCTTTTCTTTTATACACATTTGAGTTCCAATTCCATATAAATTCAATTTTCCTTTAAACTTCGAATATTGAAAATTTTATCAACCGTCTTTCATTCATAACCGATTTATATCATTACTTAAATTAGTTCCATCCACCGGTTTGTTTTTAATCAACTTCAATACCAATTTATTTGCTTACTCATTTAAATTAATTAGTTTACTACTAATTATGATTTCAATACATTGTTTTATTTAGTCCACTTGACTAATTTCTATTTACTTACAAATTCAAAATGAATTTCAACATTCAGTTTCAATTTCATTTACTTGCAATTGTAAATTCATTTATTCGTTCAAATATTTATTTTCCACCTTAATAAATTTTATTCCAATCCATTTAGTCTACTAGATTTACTTCTCAAATTTACTTTTATTCAAATTAATCCAAGTTAAATTCAGTTTCAACTCGATTTTTTCTAAGTTTCCAAACTTTTTTATTATTCCCCAAACGTTTTTAAATAAGATTCCAGAGTTTAGATAATCACTTAAGTATTTCAAAAAAAATTAAAATCAATTATACCCAAAATCAAACTATTTCAAAATCAAACTCAATTTCGCAAATATTCCCAATTCAAAACATTTGAGTAGCAATTCCTCCCTTGGAAACTCAAAGATGAACACCGATGACGTCGCGATCATCATCAGAATTATTTTCCAACGACCAAAAAGAGTTTAGTGCTTTCATCCCTTCAAAAACATTTTTCCAAAACCTTTGAAAATCATTTCCAAACTCAAAATAAATTAAATTTTCAAATTCCAAATCCTTTCAATCCATTTTTGAAAATTACTCTGGAGTTCTATTTCTTAATCTTTGGTTATGATTTTCAATTTCTTATTCAATTTCTACACAATAATGATAATGATTTAATATTATCACTTTCTAACAATCAAGCAACCATATATAACTGTAATAATTTACGGAAAATTATTTCTTTTATATATAAAAATAATCTGGGTAAAATTATTTCGTCTACCCTATTTTAAAACAATACTTTGTCTGTTTATCTTGTTTAAGAGTTTAGAAACCCCTACCGATAGAATGGCATCCTATATATTGACCAAAATCTATAAACACTCAACCGACAAGTCAACACAATATAAAAAATAATTTATATTCACTAACAAATACGCGCTCATATATATTATTACACTCAAACTCATTCTAGAGTATTATCGACTCTATCTCTAATGGGTAATTTCCCCACAGAGCCAAGTTCTCGCTTAACCAATTGCTTTGATACCACATTGTAACAACCTAATTTTTCTATGCCCGAAAGTCGACATCAATACGTCCACTGTATCAAATGCCGAACAATCAAATGCTGGAAAACCGAACCGTTAGGGTTAAAGAAGAAGAAGGTAGAAGAAGAAAACAAAAACAATATCCGAATCTCACATTCGCAGTGGAACAATATATAATAGATAAACGAATAATCTTTAAATAAAAGAACTATATCAGTTTATACATTACATCATTAAAGTATTACAACAATAAAACACGACACTAGGCATTTATGACAACTTGTCCATATGAAAACTGAACTCTCAGCAACCTATATGCAGCAGATACTACGTAATATATGTCTCGTCATCCAGCTTGTCTTCTGATCTCCACAGCATACTTTCCTGACTTCGCTCCAAAACAACTGATAGCCAGACTCTAGGCTGCTTGTGTGTAGTCACCCACCTGTTTCTGCTGGGCTGATATGTGCACCCAGAGTTTAGAAAGGGAACAATAAACTCCATGTCAGTCATGGGACTAGTGTGAGATCTTAAAACAGTTATTTGCACAAAAAGAAACAAAAAGAAATCCATTATGCTTTTTGGAAAATGAAACTTCCATAAGGCCTTTGGGCATATACACAATGTAATCGCACACTTGAGGGAGATTTTTTCTTATGATAGTCAAACATGCTTGGTACGCAAAATTCCTTTTTTGATATTATTATTAGTGCACAATATGAAAAACATTTCGAAAGTATAATATTAATCTTAGCCAACATATGTACCATTATATTATGCCTGCTATAGCTACCATTTAAGAATGGCAGGTTATACAACTGCAATTGTAAATGGCTCGTATTGGGTGATTAGATTTCCAACAAATGGTCAAGGCTAAGGAACTTCCTTTCCGAAAGAGTACGCCTCTGGAGGGATCCCCCGATAACCTCTGTAACTAGGTAACTAACTATCAAGAGTATGCCAGCCCCCGATCTAGACCGACCTTTTCCGAGGTGCCTCAACAACCAACAACCACATAAGTAAATAATCAGGGCTCCATACTAGAATACCACTTTTCTATCCACACAAGTTAAGTATTTGGGCTCCATACTAGATACCACTTTTATCCAGAAGGAAATGCACATACCTTGAGGGGCGCGACCCCCATAACCTTGCCGCATCCTTCATGTTTCAACCATTTCTAGGGTGTGAGGTTCGATGAAGTCTCGTCCACAAAGCTACGGTTTTCACAAAAGCCATGCTTCGATCAACCAATGATCAACACTTTGCATGCTACATTATCAAATTGAGAATATATCACTAGTAACCATCAATTACATAACCTCTGCACTCGTACGTCTCAGAGAAGGGTGTTAAGCTAAGAGAATAAATTCTCCGTCACCAACAGAAATTTATTTGATAGAAACCAGCTTTACATCTCAAAGTGTAACGTTAGACATACATCCATACAAGTCCATCCAGGATCTGAATCGAACCAAAGGCACATCCTCCAATTAAGGAAAGAAGCCCCTGCGAATTCGGATATTCCCTAATCACGTCCGGACTCCTCGTCACATAAGGTGATATAAATCTCTATACCGGAGCAACTCAGTGCGAAGACATTCGACAGGTAATCCTTTCGTTTTTGAAAATACTCGGACTTCAACACCATTTTCAAATGCAATCCTATTTCGTCGTATCATTATTCTGAATGGGTTTTATGACTCAATGTCCTCTCTCAACTAATCCGATAATGAGCGCTTATTTTGAAAAATAAGTAGTTACATTCATATTTCAAGTAAGTCACAACAAATTTCCACTTTGATCTTTTAAACAAAATATTCATCACTAAGATTTGATGTGGATTTTGGATAACCATTTGGAATCCGACCTCGGTCGCATCGAAATTCAAATGCCGTTTCAAGGCCAATATTGATAGTTGATTATTTAATTATCAAACAACATTCACCATAACCATTAGATTTTAAAAAAATTCCCCAAATTATTTTTTTCAAAATATCTCGCAAGATATATTATCGCATTTCAACCCTTTGAAAACAATTTTCAAATTACTTTACTTTTGCGGAATAAATTTCCAAATATTATTTATTTCCGCTGAAAATTTGCCGAGTCTGAATACTTTAAAATAATTTAAATCACTTGTCCAAAAATATACTTGGAAGCACTTAAAATGAAAACTATTTTAAACACTTTATTTAAAATATTTGTTATGGGATTTTTATATTAATATCGCATATATAACTTAAGCCCATAACAAATTTTAAAAATAAAATTATTAAATAGAGTGTAATTATTTAAATAACCATTTTCTAAATCAAATTCCAGTTAAATCTTTAAAATATTCGCTTTTATAATTAAATTAATAAATATTTACTTTAAAGACTTAAAACCAATTTAAGAAAATAATTTCTCCAAAAAGTTTCTTTTTAAAACCAACTTTAGAACTTTAATGTTTACTTAAAGACTACTTTGAAAACATACTCGGCTTTCTAGGGAAAATACACTTTTCATTCCAAAACAGTTCATTTAAATAAATCAATAAATCTTTCTTGATTTATCTTAAATTTACATTCCAAATTCGTAAATTTTCTTTCCATACTTTTAAAAAACAAACCAATATTTATTTTTAGAACAAATTACCTTCCTTTATAAATTCCCCTCATGAATTTATATTTTCAAAATATCCTTGATATACAATTTTCAAATCGATTTTCCAAAATTTACTTTCAAAACACCGAATCAAATTCCAAATTGATTTCCAAAATTTACTTTGAAAACACTAAATCAAATTGCAAATTGATTTCCAAAATTAACTTAAAATCTTTTCCCCATACTTGGAATTTATTAAACAGGATTTCAAAAATCAATTTTTATCCTTTTCCAAATTCCTTCTTTTAATTTGCCCAACTCTCTAAAATTAATTTACTTAAAAATTTCTACTTTAATTTCCAAAATCCAATTATATATTTTTGGTATTTTAAAATACCAAAATATATTCGGCTAGCCATAGCCTTCAATATATTTCAATCACCAATATAATCAACCACAGATTATTAATAAATCATATCATAGCACATGAAATACATTCAAACAATTCGAGGAATCCAGATGGATTCCTCCAACCTGTTTCTCTGCGTCCACCGATGTTAGCACAATATAAAATACCAATTCCACTTCGTGGTGGAATATCGCGGTATATGAGGTTATATCACCTCATCCACTATTATGCGGCGCATAGGGTCTCATCCGCTATATAATGCGGGAAATCAATCACTCCAATATATATACACACTATCATATATACTATCACATCCAAATAAATAATCAATATTTTAAATTCAAACTATTACGATTGAGTGAGAAGATCTCACATTTGCTTTTGTTTTACAATCCAATCCATTCCAGCTTGTTTTCACGATTTTTAAACCTTGTAACAAAAAATCTATACGATTTATTACTATTTGAATTTACCAAACAATCCGTTAATAAATTTTAATTTCAAACTAATGATTTAATTGATTAATTATATAATTTAAAACCAAAATTTCCTTTAATAAATTATTTTCAGTGGTTAAAATAATTAAATGGGTTAATAAAACAGATTTATCACCAAACCATTATTTTTTTAAAATAAATTAGCAAATAAAAATATGTAAATGTGTATTTATTTTATTATTGTTGAAATTATATATATATGCTTATGAGAAATAATTTATAGAGATAAAAATCAATTTTTTTATATAATTTCCCAAAGTCCAATATACATATATAATTTTTTGTTGTATTTCTGTATAAATCAAAAAATCCAATATATATATATATATACATATTTCTGTTTGTATATCCACTTATTTCGTTCAAATTAAAACATAAATTTTAAAACTTATTGTAAAATAAAATAATTTACCTTACTGCTTGGAAAGAAAAAACGATATGCTCAAAGGCATATCAAACTCCAGCATCCACCATTGATCGCACATACGCTTGCCTCGATACCACCTATCCATGTGACCATTGCGACACCAAACCTCGACTTCCCTTGCCTCAACAACACCCATGCGCTCAAGCTTCGCCCTTCAACATCGCACCAGGACCGCATACTACGACGACAGCCCGCTTCGAACGCACTCGACTCCTCTGGCCACACGCGCGTATACCCACATCTCGTGATACTCAGACGATGACGCCTTCACTGTTCGCTCGAGATCCAGCTACTCCGCCTTCTGAGTGCATGCGTGAAGCTTCAAACGAATCGATTTGACCTAGCTCTACCATGATTTTCTGATTTGGGAAAAAGACGAGAGAACGGCCTTGTTTTCTTATTTTTCGATTTCGAATCTATGAAGAAAACACGGCCATTATTTTGATTGAAGCCAAGAAATTTCTGAACGAAGACGAAAAGTTTTCGTTTTATAAAAAGGATTCGATGATGATTTTTTATTATTCTAAATGCATATCATAAATGGTAGCACGTGCTGTTTTAAAGAGGAAACGTGTTAAATTTGACTATTGCATGCAAATATATGTATATTTAATTTAAATTTAAATTCAAATCATCTCAATAACGCAAATTAAATTTTCAAACTCCTATCGAGGCGCCCCGCCAGGCGTTTATAATGTTAATCCTCTATTCTGAATGCAATGGAAAAGGTTTCGAGTCCAAATTCGATCGTATGGAGAAGATAGCCTTTTGGACTCGGCTATTAAATTAAATTTTGATATAAATTTTTAGCGCGTTTATTAAACGTACGATCACATGACAACTCCAAATGCTACGGTTATTAAAATCCGATAATATAATATTATGGATCCAATGGAACTGGTTTCATCAAATTCTAAGACTGTGCCTCGGAAGGCTATTTTTAAATATTGATTTAAACAATATTTTTAAAACTGAACAAACTACTTTTAAATTTGATTTTAAAATTTCTATTATCTCCAGTATTATCAAAATAAATTTTACAAGCCTTCAAATTATTTTTAACTGGCTTAAAACTGAAGATTCAATATTTTTTATCTAATTTCATATTATTAAATTCAAATATTTAATTGCCAAATAAACAGTGATATTTAAAATTCAAGTTAAACTAACTTTCAAATATTTAAAATCAATTAAATATTCTATTTTCAAATATTCAAAAATTCCGGGCCGCCACAGATTATATCTTGGAACACTATGTTCCCGGCATAACTAGATCCACCCTACATGCATATGTGTGTGTGTGTGTGTGTGTGTGTGTGTGTTGATCTAATTAGAATACTAACATGTCTAACACTATATCATTGAAATGCATAGTCCTCACTTAATTAACCACCACATAGTTGCATACCTTCCACATCTTGATCCTTGCACCAGTTAAACTTCTAGAAACTATATATTATTGGAAATTTGGGTGTTCTCCACCCTTGATTTTTTTTTAAAAATTTCTAATGTTATGAATATGAATTTAGCACATTCGATGAAATTCTATATTTTATTAGACCTTTGCATATTTTATTTCTATTTCCAATGAAAACATAGTAACCTGGAGCTGTTAATTAATCCTCAAAAACTTATCAAAAATCAATATATACATGTAGGAAAACATAAAAATTATGTGTAGCCATACCATTTTATTATGAACATAACTCAACCAACCATGGATGTACAATCTCTCAACATGTCTTCAAAATATAACATATATTAGATATTCACAAGGTATATATGTTAACATTACCTACGACCGTGGTAAGGTCCATAGGTGATCCTACTAGCATTCAAATGAGAATAACCATTTGGAGACGTTATGAAATCATCACCTATATGTGTAATACATAAAGAACCTCTGTTATTTGTAAACAAAATAGTATAAAATGTTTTATTTCTAATTTGATAACTAATACGAATTTGGCAACTACTCCAATAATGGATGGCGTAATATTAACATTGCTGGACTTCACAATCCCTTCGACGTTTGAGTCATTATTTGGAGCGGTTATAGTAAGGCCAAATAATTTAACCTTGCTACATTATATCTTACAAGGTGCTTTCCTAGACAATTTTTTAGACGTAGATTACTCAACTGAGGATCACTGCATACCATGATTATTTTAATGTATATAGATCCAAGTATAATATTTAAAGAGAATAAACTCTACGTTTTTAGATGATATAAAGAGAAAAAAGATTATATTTATCCCATAAGGAGCTCCCCTACATTTTTGTAAACATAACGAAAATACAAAAATCACTTGGTGTTGTATAAGTTTAGAAACCAAGAGTTAAGTATAAATTATTGTAATATATCTTACTCTTTGGGAGTAGAAAGCCGCCAAATAGCAGTCACAAAAATCATAAATGACATGAAACTATTGCATTATTTCAAAATATACCTTTACTAGACATGAGGAACCAATTGGTATGTGACAAAAAAAATAGTTAATTTATTTTTGGATGATAATTCTTCTCATGCTTTATTTTTAGATGAAAAAATAGCAAATCTTTACTAGACATCAAGAGCATAATAGAATTTGTATTGAATCTATCCGAAACTCTTTCATATATATATATATATATATATATATATAATTTTATATGATTATAGCAAATTGCACAAGGTTAATAAATAAGCAAAGATAATCAAATTATATAGCAAATGCAATCCAGTATATAATATTTGATAATAATTAATAAGTAAGAGGGAAACAGAAGGTACAAACAATATAGTTTGCAAGTAATAGAAATAAGTAATGTATATGACCTCCGAAGCAAACATACGCATTTCCCTTTTAAATGGTTGTTTGCATCAATGACTGTAACTTCTGAAATTTCTAGGCAAACAAAAGTAATCTAATAGTACTTTTTTGTTTTAATTTCATAAAAAGATGTCACTATGATGCAATAACCATCAAACTATAACTGCTTATTGAATCCTTAAGATTTTTCTACATATAAAAAATCAAAAAACCATTAAATAGACAGAGAGTAAACTATGAAGATCGTATAGCAGAATAAGTGTTCAGTTTAGGAACTTGCTGTAATTTTTCATTGTTTGCAAAATTCAATTATCATTGTCTAAATATGTGCAGCATAGAAATTTGTATAACATATACCTATAGTCCTCCTACAGTAATAATTTTTATTAACAATGCTTCTTTAATACTACATTAACACATGCATATCATCCTCGATTTTACAAATTTTGTTATAAGGACCTTAATACTACATTAACATGTGCAAATCATCCCCGATTTTATAAATTTTGTTATAAGGACCAATTAATTAGAAAATTACACCCACATTTTCCAATGAGTGTTTTGAAAATTTCCATTGTTACTCTGATTTTCATGTTCCTGCCTATCATAATTTCGTTTCATGCCTTCACTCAAAAAAATGAAAACCAAATGCTTTATTCTTTGATTTTGTAATTAGTTCTCTAACCTCTTCACTGTATTTTGGTTAGAATTGAACCACTTGATTGTTTATTGATGTATCTTCTTTGTCCTTCAAACTGGTTTTCTCTATCTTATATTCGACTGATGCATCTGTTGCTCCATGACTGTAGTGTTCGATTCATGTTCATTTTCCTTTTTTATCTAGACATATGTATCTGTTATTTGATTATACAAGGAAATGCCACATTACTGATACCTCCACCATTTCAAATTTAAGGAATCAATCAGTCCCACACTCAATGTTCCATTAGAAAGAAGAAATTGAAAATTATACCTTAAAGTGTCAAGTTCGGTATCCAAGAAGGAGCTTCGGTGAAGTAGAGGATTGCGCTTTAGCAAAGTTGAAGAATCCAGCTTCTGCAAAGTTTAGAAATCATGCTTTAGCGATGTTGAGGAATCAAGAATTAGCAGGTTGGGCAATGAATGTAAGGTTGTGAAAAATGGATTTCCAAGTAAAGAGGGTATGTTAGCAGGTCTTGTAATTTTGGATTTTGGATTTTGAAAGTGAAGTCAAAAGAGGGATTCTTGGCAGAATAGAAATATAAAGGAGGGAAGATTTGAATTCATTTGCTAAATTTTTCATTTTTTTAATAATAGCGCGAACACGAGCTGTGTTTTAACCTACTTGGCTGCCAATTAACTAGCATAGCATGTCAAGTTTTCATACTATCCCTCCTTGCTATTAATTGAACATTTTCTCGTAGTATACATAGTTTTCCAATAATTATCAGTGTGTAACCCCTTGGTGCCTCCAACAATCATGAGTAGTACAGTATCTAATATTTGGAGAGCGCTACGTACTTTAATCTCAATGGCTACATCGATATCCAGTCTCGATGCATCTTGACAAGAACATTTAAAATGGTATATTTATTTTCATTGTGATAAATTGCTCACAGTTACAACATTTGTAGCTACTATCACTACCATTTATGGATTTACTATTAAATAAACTTTCAATTAAATTAATTAATTAATATAACACATTATATCATGTGTATAATAGAAAGAAAAAACACCTTTTATTTCGAACAACGTTGATTACCAAGTTAGATATATGTAACAAATTACATAACTGCCCCTATGGCATACCCCTAACTCTATCAGGGTTGACCTATTTATTGATTCTATGTCATAACTCAATGTTGGTCATTTGTGGTGTGGAGTTCCTCTATGATACATATGTACCAAACTTTTTACGGTCAGGATTGGTTTTGGGAATGGATAGGAAGTCTCATTATGGGGCAGTATTGGATTATGGCTGGAGGACGATTCGATTGAGGAAGTGCGAAGGGCTTGATTTGATTCTTTGTTGTAAGCCTAATATTTTTGTTATGGAGACATATTTGTATTCATTGAACCTACCATAAGAAGAGATATCATGCACATCTATAGCGAAGGATTATCCAGATGTATTTAAAGAGTTTTCAGTCTATCTCCTTAAAGAGAAATTGAATTTCATATTGATCTCAATAAAGATTCAAGGTTGGTAGTTTTGCCTCTTAGGCTTGTGGCTTCGAAGGAAAGAAAAGAGTTGGATAAATAGTTTTGGAATTGCCGTAGAAAGGCTTTATTTAGAGAAGTATCTCGGAATAAGCAGTGCATGCCATTTTTGCTTCTAAGAAAGATGGTTTCCTAAGGTTATACATTGATTATCGAAAATTGAATAAGATGAAAAAGAAAAACTACTAACCATTTCCTTACTAACCATTTCCTTGCATTGATGACCTCATTGATTAGTTAGTCGGGGAAACGATTTTTTATCAGCTTGATTTGGCAATTGGGTTTTACTAGTCGAGAGTGGCTGAAGATAGTATCCAAAAGACCAATTATCATACACACGATGGTTTGTTTGAGTGGTTGGTTATGCCATTTGGATCGACTAACATTCTGCCTTATTTTATGGATTTGATGATTAGGGTATTTCGAGAGCAGTTGAGCAGGTTTGTTAGGTCTTGTGGATGACAATCTTATCATTAGCAGAAGTAAAGAGGAATATTAGATTCATTTGAGGTGAATGATGGATGTCTTGAGGAGGAATCGAATGTAAGCTAAGTTCTCTAAATATCACTTCTAGAAGAACGGCATTCATTTCCTGAGGCCTGTAGTATCAGTGGATGGATTGACAGTAGATCCAAGGAAGGTAGCTGTAGTTAGAGATTAGGAGACCCCAAAGAATGACTCAAAGGTCCATAATTTTTTGGGTTTGGTTGGATTCTATTAGAAGTTTATTATGGATTTTACGATGATATTGGCACCTCTGACCTGTTTGATTAAGAAGAATTATATTCATACTTGGAATTCAAAATGTGAACCGGCGTTTATTCGCTTTAACGATTTATTAACGGGTGCTCTAGTTTTGGTTAATCCCTGATGGTACTGAACCTTTTACTATATACACTGATGCATGCGATAATGACCTTTATGTTGTTCATATAAAAGAAGGGAAAGCAGTGGCATATACGATTCAGTAGTTAATGAATCATGATAGGTATTATCTGACGCACGACTTGTAATTAGCTGTAATTGCATTCGCATTGAAGTTATGGAGGCATTATTTATTAGGTGAAAGATTTGAGTTATTTACGGACCATAAACCTCTTAAATATCTATTTTCTTAGAAGGATTTGAATTTAAGATAGCAGTAGTGAATGGAATTTTTATCACCGTATGCTTTTAGGATTTCTTATACTCTAAGAAAGAGAAATGTAGTTGTTGACGCTTTAAGTAAGAAGCACACTGAGGTGAATGCCGTGTTATAGAATGAAGAAATTTGGAGTTTATATCGGAATTTGATTTTCAACCCCGATCGGTGCATGTATCTAGATTATTAGCAGTGCTGGAGGTCAGACTAGCACTAACGGATCGTATTGGATCAAGCCAAATGCAAGGCGCTTCATTGGTTAGTATTATGGAACAGTTAAGATGACATGAGCAATGGAATCAATTGGATCATTACTCCAAAGACTATAGAGTTTACTTGGGAAGAAGCAGAAGGCGATGTGTACCATTGGTCAAAGAGCTAAAAGAAGTCTTAAGTGTATGTCACCTTTCTAGGAGACAATCTATCCAAGTGGAGATAATATGTTCCAAGATGTGAAGAGAATATTATATTGATCAAGGATGAAGAGACAGGTAGCTGAATATGTAGCGAAGTGTATGATGTGCCAAAGAATGAAAACAGAACAAAAGAAGCCGAGTAAGCTACTACTTCCACTAGTGGAAGTGGGAACGTATATCTATCGATTTTGCAAATGGGTTATCCCGGAGTAGAAGAGTAAATGAGAGCATATGGGTTGTAGTAGATTATCTCACAAAAAGGGTATACTTTATTATGGAAAAGAGTACAAGAAAGGTGGCGACATTAGTGACACGATATATTAAAGAAATGGTTCGACTACATGGAGTTTCGATTAGTATAGTGAGTGACTGGGATCCACTTTTCACAAGTGAATTTTGGAGGGATCTACAGAAGGCATTATGGACTAAGTTGAGATTGAGTATGACATATTGTCCATGCACCAATGGATATACTGAAAGAGTAAACAGAGTGTTAGAGGACTTGTTAAAGGCATGTATATTGGATTTTGAAGGATCTTAGAAGGATCGTCTACTTTTTGTGATCGTGCATAATAAGAGCTTCTAAGCTAGTATAGGCATGGGACTGTTTGAAGAATTATATGGAAGGCCATATAAACCACCTTTGTGTTGGTAGGTGTCTATAGATACGATTATTTTTAGTCCAGATATGTTTAGTGATACTGTAGAGATGATGGGACTTATAAAGAACATGATGAAAGCTGCACAAGACCGAAGAAAGTCAAATACAAATGGGAGAAGGAAATATTTGAAATTTGAAGTGGGATATTTGGTCTTTGTTAATGTTTCTCCATTGAAGAGGCTGATAAGATTTGGAAATTTAGAGAAATTAGCACCCAGATTTGTAGGCCTGTTTCCATTGCTGGAAAGGATAGGGAGTTTGCATATAGATGGAGTTTCCCAAGAATGTGGCGAGACTCCATAACATGTTCCATGTGTCACATTTATGGAAATGTGTACAAGTTCCAACGACTGTGATTGCACCTATTCAAGTGGAGGAGGTAGAGTTGGATTCTGAGTTATGTTCATCTTGTAATCCAACCTGTATTGTGAAATATGGGGTGAAACTACTTAGAAACAAAGTAGTGATAATGGTTAGAGTGCAATGGGGAATGATCGGACGAAGAGTACATGACAGCCTGAAGAGAAGACGAGGGCTACTCGTCCTCAATCCTTTTCTACTATGTTTCCTAATTTGGTTTGGTTTCCTTATTTTAGATTATTATAGGTTTAGGATTTGGATGTATTTAGATGATTTGGTGGTTAGATAGTATGTTGTTGGATTTGCATTCATATATATATATATATATATATATATATATATATATATATATATATATATATATAATGCAAATCCAACAACTTATATATATGTATGTATGTATGTATGTATATGTATATGTATATGTATGTATATGCTTATATTAGGGTGTTATACATAATGCCTAGTATGCCATCTTTTTACATTCATACAGGTTGCATTAGCTGCATTTCAACATTGTAAGTATTGAAACTGCATGTACATGACACTACACATACCTATATGTTATTTATATCATTTACATCCATATGTTATTTGCATAAAATGGATGATATGTTTGTTGTAACATCATGAAATTTTAATGAGAAATTTAATAATAAAATTAAACTTAGAAAACAAGGACTAAAAATAATATTTTCGTAGACATTCGAATTAGCTATGAAACTTTTACCATTTTTTTCGAAGCGATTTTTAGACGATTTTCATATATAACACTTAAAAATTGGAGTTAATATGGAGAAGTTACAAGTGTTAGGAGAATTGAAAGTAGAGTAATAAATTAAAAATAGAAAATACTTAAATTAACATAGGGACCGATTGACCCATGGGGTCGAAGGCCGACCCAAGAGTTGGGAGGGTCGATGTAGGTTGTGTAAGTTTGAGAGAAATTGGTTGCTTTGTGACTTGTTCGAAAGGCTCTGATGTGTTGCTTTATGGAAGAGTAATAGATGAACGTGTGCGATAATCTAAATATTTAGCAACCTGAATCCAACAGCCCAAATTATCTTCCAGCCTCTATAAATTCAAGCCTAACCTAACCCTAAAATTCATATAATATTTCACTCTAACCAAACTTTGCCAAAATTTTCTTTCTTCCTTCACTCTGAAAATTCATTAGAAATCAAATAAAAACAAACTAAAAGAAAAACAAGCATTGGAATCAAGATGGAGCAAGCGGAGCTAGCAAATAGAAGGGCGATTCTTGGGTAAGAGTAATAGAAGAGCTTGGGATTGAGGTGAGTGGAAACAATTTTGATAAGATGATTATTATAGTTAGATTTAGACTATTTTAATAGATTTAGGATGTTAGAAACTCAAATTGAATATGTAAAACCCTAGCTCAAAATTTATCATCTTAGAATATGAATTATAGTAGACTGTTAATTGGATATTGATGTAAACATCTTTCTTTACACTTGAATCTACAAACCCTAAATCGATAAACCCTAAGTCGAAAAACCCTAAATTGAATTGCAAATTGATTAGTAGAGTGGTCATCTAGTGATTAGGGTTCACCAATAACTGCCAACGACATCGATTAACCAATAATTAACATTAATTAAAAGTTTACAACCAACGAATGCAAAAAACCCATAATTTTGTTCACGAACAGCCGACCCTGGACCCCCAGCGGTCAATCGGTAGGTCTAGCAGTCGATCATTTAGAATGGAAATTATAGGTTTAAAGCCAAAGGCTCAAGTTGATAATAATAAAATTATATAAATTAGACAAAAATTGTATAAACAATGGTTGCTTGTTTGAGCCTACTTAGGGGCAAATTGTGTATGTTAGCAATAGTAGGGAAGCTTGTTCCCTATCAGTGGATATTAGGTCGTTGAGGTGTTGGGTAAATGTTGTTTACCCAACTTGGGGATCAATTATTCAATAAGGGCAATTCTTATCGCAAATGACATTCATATGAGGTTCCACGGTTGACGCGCAAAACCGACAAGGGTGCCTGATGGAGTATGGTCTGGCATATCGAGAATCTTAGTATGCACGATTTATGATGCAACATGATACAATTTTGATTGGAAGATCCCTACAAGTGTAATAAGAGGCCAACACTGATCGAGAGGAGGATACAAATGCAGACGGTGGGACACTTTAACAAGCCGGTATTGGGTGTGTTCCCCCTCGATGCATAGTTTGGATTACATGTAGTAGTCAGGGGAAAATATTTTCCCTAGTAGCCTAGGGGCAGTGTAGGAGCGGTGGCCGATCGTTAGTTGTAAGCTACAATACGTAGCTCGATCCTTGTAGTAACTTATACAAGTTGTAGTGGATGTATGTATTAAAGAAGAACCCTTAGGTAATGGACCTTAGGAATTCACTCACACTTGTAGCACACCTTATGTCATCTAGAGCTGTATTAAAGTTAACTGCACATGATCATCACACATTAAACTTGTACTTATTCACCAGACTTTTGCATGGACCTTTCTCTTTCCTTCTTAATCTCCACTACAAGTGGACATGGCAGTAGGTGCTTGGTCCATTCTTGATACTTGGAGAGTCAAGCTTATCATTGGAGACTGCTTTTTATTACATTTTCTCTCCATATATTTATCTATCTTATCGGTACATTTTATCTCATTTATCAGACTTGGAATGATATTTTCTTTGCACTTCGTATTGGATCGCGTACTGATTTTTTGAGACTGTGACTTGGAGATTTTCTGGGATGGACATTTTTTATGTTATATGTTTTATACCTTCTGCTACGAGTTCTAAAAGTCTAGTATATCTAAGATTATATCTGCTTATATTAGTCTTTATAATGTTATTAAAACCCGACGATCTGTATTTCTCTACAAGACATGAGCTCAAAAGTAACCCTAGGCTTTGGGTCGAAGCGACGGGAGGTGCGGATTGTCACAATTAGTAACAGAGCATAGGTTCAAGTTCCTTAAGGATTTGGACTCACTGAGAGTATGTATTTGAAATATATTGAAAAATATATTTTCCTAAAAGACCTTTCAAATCTCCGAAAGTTTATGAAAATGGAATTTTAAGAAAAACATATATCTAAACATAAATAAAAGATTATTTTTGAAAAGCTTTTCAAAAATTTCATATATCAGACTCTCGCTTATTTGTGCCTATGTCTGTGCAGTTAATGTGCCGCTATTACCTCACTATAACCCTGTTATATCTCATAGCAGATTTCTACTGCTACGATTTTTCCATATAGCCCCAAATATAGCCTTTCTGCTTTAAGCTCCACTATTTTCGCTATATCCCGTTATTCCCGCTACATTCGTCTATTTTCGCTATATCTTCTTAAAAGAAACGATTGAAAAATGACATTTGTACATTATAAAAATTATGAAATTAATTTATCTAATTGAATTTTTAATATATTTTCAAAAAAGAAAATACTCTAATATTCTACTAAATTTGATTATATTATATAATAGTTTACGTTTATTTACAGTATATTAACACATGTTTTTATTTAAATTATTTATGTATTAATTATAATTCAATTGAATGTTAATTTTTCATGTAATTACCATTTTATATATTTGTAAAAACAACAAGTATGAGTTTTATGCTATTTTAGAGTCATCCGTTATATCCCGCTATATCCTCGTTGTATCTACGATATAACTTTTTGCATCTCCGATGCATTGAATCAGCCAAACGTTTTAACTACACAGGAATATGTTATCTCTTATGTCTTAATTGTATTTATGCTATCAATGGAATCTATAATGAAATTCTTAACGTTCATAGATAGAAAATGACTAATCTCGCAGGTTCAGGTTCAAGCTCCAGCAATGCAGCCGAGGTCCTGGGTGTAGGATCGACTTCACCTTAGAGGGGGGGTGAATAGGATGATGCTATCAATTATAAAAATTTATTACGGAAGTTTATATAAAATAATTGCAACACAGATGTAGCAGAGTAATAGCATCATAGATAATAGTAGAATAATAAAAGCAGAAAATATAACATACAGATTTACCCAGCTTTGGCAAAACCCTACGTACGTACTACCCCCAAGGCATCTACGAGAAATTAAGTAGTCATACGCTTACACATGTAAACTTGAGACACCCGCTATCGACTAATCTAACTCTAAGTTCAAAACCCTACTACAACTCATCACTGAGTTGTGAATTCTCGAACTACACCACCGATGTTCGTAACCTAGTCACACGACTAGAAAATTACAAACGAGTAAAAGAAAACTACAAATTTAAAAACAATTCAAAAAAACAAAAACCCTGATGTAAAAATTAAATCCCAATTAGAAGTTTAAAGAAGCCGACCCAAATGTTGGCTTAAGAAATTAGCTCATTTCCTTTCTCTTTTATTTTCTCTGTATATTCCTTCGGCCGATGTCTTTGCGATCATGGTTGCTTCATTTTTGTTACTCGTTCATTCCTCTCTGATAAAATTAAGGTTTTTGTGGAATTGAGGCGTCGCATGATTGTAAGTCAATTATAATGGGTTTTACTCTGATTTGCGTCGGCAATCGACCGTCTCTTCACTTTGCTTACGGCTCCTTCAATTTGGGTCGAGTTTATCTATTGCGAAAATTGGTACGTTCGTTCCTTCTTCGATTTATACTATATTCAACTTGATTTGAGTTCCTAATTGATGTTTTGATCTATGATATGCTTGAATTCATATAGTTTTTACATGCCAATGATGATTGAATTTTATAGGATTTGAATTCATATATTTCCTTCGTATATATTTGTTTCAATTCATCACTTACTATGCTTTAGCCATTCGATTTTGTTTGATTGCTTGAGATGATTTTGACTTCTTCAATTTTGTATCTTCCTATTACTTGATTCGCATGGCTTCAATTTAGGCTAGCTTAATTCCATGGTCATCACAGCTTTGAATTTTGTAATGTTCGAACTTCCTTGATCACCATGGTTTTGATTCTGTTTTGAAACTACAACTTTGAATTCTCTGGCATTAGATTTGATTCCATTTTGACTTCGGCCTTGACTTTGTTTATGCGATGATATTTAAGGCTTCTTTGTCTTTGTTTGAAACTGCTATTTGCAAAGATGTTCGTGTACATGCTTATTGTATCCCTGTACTTCATGTTGTCCAGTCTTGTCACTTCACACTTTTTTTATTTTGACCTCTGTGACTTTGGTACTGTCACTGCTAGTTTGAGTTCATTTGCATTAGGAACTTATTCATGATTTTAGCATTGTATTTAGTCTAGACATCTGATTTGGTTGTATCTCATTTGAGCTCATGTGCACATGGTCCGTACATATGGTTTGTGTTTCACTTTGGTATATGCAGTCTTTGTTTCTGTGGTCTTGTAATCTGGTTCAATTTGCATTCCATCCTATACTTGATTGCTTGCATGTATATATGTATATATGTGTGTTCACTCATGTATATATGTATGTTTGTGGGTAGAATGAATGCTGCACTTTTTCATTTGTCTGGTGGCATTTGGTCTTGCATATTTGTACGTTGATGTCACCTCTGTCCTTTGTAGCATGTGTTCTGTACTGTGCATTCATGTAGTCTGGTTTGATCATTCTTCATTGCTATTGAACTTCATGTTAAAGCCTGGTGTTTTGATACAAGTCTGTACTATATTTTATTTGAATTGATTTGGTCGAGTTCATTCAAAAACATTTGACTTTGATTGCTTGTTTCTCTGACCAGTCTTGGTATTCATAATTTACTGTCATATAAGCTTGATGCCTGGATTTACTTGTGTACTTCATTTTCTCTTCTAGCCACTTGCTATTCACCAGTCTATCTGGTTCATGCTAGCCGAGTTGTCCTGTTGCACTGCCTATATATGTGTGCGTATATATATATATATATATATATATATATATATATATGTATGTATGTATGTATGTATGTATATGTATACATATGTGTGTATATATATGGTAGTTACATTGTTGTTTCACTGTTTTACATTTTATTACTAGTGCCATTGATATCTGCTGCACCTTTTTGTTTACTGAGACTAGAAGTGCTCTTGGTCGAGTCTGGTACTATTTTGGTCGAGACTGTGTTCTTGTTTGGTTATATTTGAATTCTTGTGCTCGACTATTTTGTGATGTTTTGTAGTGCACCTGAGTTGAATCCAGCTTAAAGCTTGGGTTTGACCTTGTGCTGATAGCGTGACTTTCACTTGAGTTGAACCTGGTTTTTGATTTGGGTTTGACCTTATGCTCACCTGTCCCTGCAACTTGTCAAGTGTATAATGGTGTGCACGGCCTTATTTGTGGCATGCATAGTAATACACTGTGCATGTCACACGCTGTTCGTGTATGTTGAATTCAAAATAGACATGATGATGAACAACTCAAATAACTGAGGCAAATAATAATTTCAAAATCATATTTATTTTACACTGCTAAATATTTTCTTTTTCAATTTTACTGCATCGGTCTGTATTTTGCAGATAACTCAGATGTTGGATTCAACCTGGAATAGAGTTCACGATAAATACGAGTGAATGAGTGATATGTAGTGAGGTGCTAATGTTAATGAAAATTGTGATGTAGTCAAATTTGTACTGTAATCGAAATTGTGTATATATAGTGAGAGCTCAATTTTGTACTATTCAAAATTGTAATAAAATATTTTTTAAATAAAATATCTGTTTGAATTTAAATTCCGTGTTATTTATTTTATTCAATAAGTATTTATTAATTATGTGAAAAATAATATTGTACATTAAAAAATACATTTATATATATATATATATATATATATATAATCATCAAACAAAAATCATATACTTGCATATTCAACAATCTTCCCTTTTGATGATAATAAACATATTATTAAGATTTTGAATATATTAAATGTATTTGATCATTCAATATGCTCTCCCTATTTGAATGTTCCATATTTACACAAGCTCCCCCTTCATATATGCATGAAAATATGTAAATGAATAAATGAACCTATATGCATACAGAAAATAAGATGTTTGACTTTTATTTGCCAAAATCTTAACCTTTCTCTCCCCCTATTGTTATCAGCAAAAGAGTAACATTGTTAGAAAAATAGAGATAAAGTGATAGACATTCATACAATATTAATTACTCAATCGGGTATAAATATTAAATTTCAACAAAAAATCAAACAAAAATCATAAATATTCTGTTAGGTGCATTTCCACTTTTAGAATGATAGGGATGATGCAAAAACCATATAATTGTATCTATTTATGGTATATTTATCTCGGGAATTTGAATATCTATTAACCATGCATAACCGTTAGGACTTTTAAATAAGAATAGTAGTATTCCAAATTTTTATTAAAAATGAATTCAAGTATCTTGTAACCACGCATAACCATGAGGACTTTTAAATGGGATTAGAATCAACTTGTCTATTAAATTAATCAATTTTGATATGCATTCCATACATGCATAACCATGAGGACTTTTAAATGAGTATGGAAGCACATAATCAAAAATTCCAAGTAATTCACCCATGCATAACCGTGAGGACTTTTAAAGGAGAGTGAATACTTTGGATGTTTTTATCTCTTAAAAATATAATAAAATGAAAAACGAATGACTTTCCTTTTGAAATTCCAATATATTTTCATACTATATTGGATTATGATGAGTGATGGTCGATAGAAATATGATAGAAATAGAAATGATCATGAAATTTTTACCAAAAAAAAGTTTATATAACTCTTGTTTAAATTTGTATATTATTTTACTAAGTATACTATCTCAAGTTATAATATATGAGCAATATCAACAATCATCACTTTTCAATCACTGTTTATCTTTTTGATAATCATTAGGGAGTTAGATTAGTTAATGTAGTCATTTAAAATCAAATCCAAAAATAATGATCAAATTAAATTTTTCAAAAATGACTAATCTGAAACAAGGTCAACAAAAATGATTTTCTAGAAGGGGTTTTAGAAAAATGTCTGCTATTTGAAAATTATTTCAAGTGAAAAATATGCATATATTTTCTTTCAAAAACGATGCAATTACTGAATGTCTCAACATAAATCATATTCCACCAGAAATTTTTCTATCAACTAGATTACCAGTGTAATTTGCATCTGAATTTCCCTTTGACTCAAGATTATCATTAATTGATGTTATAGACCAAATTGTGAAGTTGAAACTAATTATCTTAAAATCATTTTTTCAGCTTTCAAATGAAATTCTCCTGAATTTGAACTGAAACCATGCAAACAAACAAACATAAAATATAATGTGAAGTCAAATATATCCATAAGTATCATGAGTAATCAACAATGCCATCATTAGTCCAAACAAATCTATATGAACTAATTCAAAGTCTCTATAATTTTTTATTGTATTCTCGACATATAAAATATAATTGGCCAATAATTTTGGAAAAGTTAGAATCATTATCAACGTTCATTATAACTGGCCAAATTAAATTAGATTATGGTGCAGATATCACCTTTAAAAAACCGTTCAAGATAAATATACCGTTACCTATTATACCTCTATCGATAAGATTTCATTGTTGCCCATTGTGATTCTGCCACCTTTATACTAGGCTAAGGAATCTTTGCTTTGTCACCCGTTGTGTGCTTGGAACGGCCAGAATCCAAGTAACACTATTGTAGTTCCTTAGCCTGCCACTACACCTACACGAGAGAAATTTTTTATGACCTATTTGTTTTTATATGTCCATGATTGTTAGTGGCAATGGATTTTGAAAAAATCAAAGTATTTTCCTCATCTATTCTATAACACTTATTTTCAATAATATTCCAACATTTAACATTAACAGATTTTAAATAAAATTCCATTTTAATTTCCAATTCAAAAAATCTATTCCATCAAAAACAGGAGGAATAATATTGGACCGACCCTCGGTAAAAGCATTATTAAAAGAAGCCATTTTAAAAAATCAAATTTTTAAAACAAAAATTGGTCTTTGAAAAATCAAAATTTTAAAATAAAAATGGCTTTTGTTCCTAACTCTGATACCACTTGTAGGATCGACTTCACCCTAGAGGGGGGTGAATAGGGTGATACTATCAATTATAAAAATTTATTGTGGAAGTTTATATAAAATAAATGCAACACAGATGTAGCAGAGTAATAACAGCACAGATAATAGCAGAATAATAAAAGCAGAAAATATAACATATAGATTTACCCAGCTTTAGCAAAACCCTGCCTACGTGCTTCCCCTAAGGTTTCTACTAGAAATTAAGTAGTCAGACGCTTACACACGTAAACTCACGACACCCACTATCGTCTAACCTAACTCTATGCTCAAAACCCTGCCACAACTCAGCCATTGATTTGCGAATTCTCGAAGTACACCACCTCAGTTCATACCCTAGTCACACAACTAAAAAACTACAAACGATGAAAAGAAAATTACAAATTTAAAAACAATTTAAAAAGAGAAAACCTTGATGTAAAAATTAAAGCCCAATTAGAAGTTTAAAGAAGCCGACCCAAATGTTGGCTTAAGAAATTAGCTCGTTTCCATTTTCTTTTATTTCCTCTACACTATTCCTTCGGTCTGATGTCTTTGCAATCATGGTTGCTTCCTTTTTGTTACTCGTTCGTTCTCCTCTCTGATAAAATTAAGGTTTTTATGGAATTGAGGCGCTACTTGATTATAAGTCGATTACAATGGGTTTACTCTGATCTGTGGTTGCAATCGACCGTCCCTTCACTTTGCTCACGGCTCCTTCAATTTGAGTCAAGTTTATTTGTTGCAAAAATGGTACATTCGTTCCTTCTTCGGTTTTACTATAGTCGACTTGATTCGGGTTCCTAATTGATGTTGTGATCTGTGATATGCTTGATCTCGAATAGTTTTTACATGCCAATGATGATTTAATTTTATAGGATTCGAATTCCTATTTTTTCATTCATACATATTTGTTTGAATTCATCACTTGCTCTGCTTTGGCCATTCGATTTTTTTTAATTGCTTGAGATGATTTCTGACTTCTTCAATTTTGTATCTTTCATGTTACTTGATTCACCGGCTTCAATTTAGGCTAGATTGATTCCATGGTCATCATGGCTTTGAATTTTGAACTGTTCGAACTTCCTTGATCACCATGGTTTTGATTCTGGTTTGAAACTGCTGCTTTGAATTCTATGGCATTGGATTTTATTCCATTTTGATTTCGGCCTTGACTTTGTTTATGCGATGATATTTAAGACACTTTTGTCTTTGTTCGAAACTGCTATTTGCAAAGATGTTCGTGTACATGCTTATTGTATCCATGTACTTCATGTTGTCCGGTCCTGTCACTTTACACGATTTGATTTTGGCCTCTGTGACTTTGGCACTGTCACTGCTAGTTTGAGTTCATATGCATTAGAAACTAGTTCACGATTGTAGCATTGTATTTAATTTGGACATCTGATTTGGTTGCATCTCATTTGAGCTCATGTTCACTTGGTTTGTACTTATGATTTGTGTTTCACTTTGGTATATGCAGTCTTTGTTTCTGAGGTCTTGTAATCTAGTTCAAGTTGCATTCGATCAAGTACTAGATTGCTTGCATGTATATATGTATACATGTGTGTTCACTCATGTATATATGTATGTTTTTGAGTAGAATGAATGCTGCACTTTTTCGTTTGTCTGGTGGCATTTGGTCTTAAATATTTGTACATTGATGTCACCTCTATCCTTTGTAGCATGTATTCTATACTATGCATTCATGTAGTCTGGTTTGATTATGCTTCATTGCCTCAACATGAAGTTCAACATTGGGCATGAACATCCATATACGGTTCCGTCGGTATCTTCAGGTTAAGGCACATACCAAGCTCAATCCTACCAGAGAGCCAGTGGAGAGAGAGCAACATGTGAAATCCCTGCTCGCCCACCTATCACTCTATATTTTTCCAAGCTATGCAAAGATTTTTATAGCCTTAGGGTAAGCCGTACATGGGGACGACGTATTACGTGGATTCATAGTCATGGAACCACACTTGTGAAAGGATATTTGATATGATGGGTTTGATTGATGATGTGAGGAGGTAGTTAGCTACTTGGTAGTTGTAGGGAGTGGCATTAAGCTGATGGGAGGTTATTGATTCTGAGACCGATGGAGGTGATATTTCTTGGGATGAGATCGGTAGGAGATTTGAGATGAAGTTCCTTTCTAGGGCATAGGAAGGCATTTAACTAGAAAATTTTATCCACCTTAAGAAGGGTGACATGACAACCAAGGAATATGTAAATCAGCTAATGGGCTAGCAAGGTTTAGGATGGAGTTGATTAACACGGCACACAAGAAGGCTCTTAAATTTGCTAAAGGACCGAACCAACCTCTCTAAGGTTTAGCTATAAGTCACATTCTAATGGGTGCTACCTATGAGAGTTAGTGGAGATGGCTTAACTCACTTCTGTCCCTAAGAAGGAAGTGAAAGAGGAAGCTCAAAATGTTGGAGAGAAAGGGCATCAGAAGAATCGGAAAAAGAGAGGATTTAGACCCAAAGGAAAGATACAGAAGATGGATGTGCACCTTAAGAAGTGGGGCAAAAGAGGGCATTTCTTTAAGGATGAAAAACAGATCTTTCTAAAGTCAAGTGCTATGACTGCAATTAGTTTGGGCATGTGAAGCGAGCTTGCAAAGCACCACCGAGAGATTTTACTCAAACTCCTAATCAGGTGGTTCCAGCTTACGCGCAAGAGGTAATCCCTAGCTTGAGTGTGCTGCTAGTGTTGGACAAGGGAAGAAAGTAGTAATCGAAGATGCATTGACTCTTTTTGGTTTATCAATTTGCACTTTTTTTGATACTAGGGTTTCACATTCTTTCATTTCCAATAAACTTGTTAATGACTTGCACTTACACACAAGTATAGCCTGTAGTTGTGTCAAACCCCTAAGAGTATTGACTTATTTGTCTATGACATGTAAGGGTTTGAAGTTGCTTAATTTTAGGGGTTAAGTTTGGTTGTGATGCCTTCACATTTGTATTCTATGGGTTTGGGTTGACATTAAGCATGGATTAGATGATTGTGTATGAGGCTATTTTAGACCGTGATAGGAAGGTCGTTAGATTGAGCATGTCTAATGGATGTCGCTTGGAGGTTTATTGCGACCCTAAGGATAAGTTATGCTGAGCTACTTATATTCTGCAGACTATCTCATGAGGAGCTAGATACAGTGCCTATAGTTAAAGATTTCCCAGATGTTTCTACCGAGGTTACCGATCTCCCACCCCAAAGAGAGATCGAGTTTAGAATCTATCTTGTTGAGAAGTCCAAACCCGTCACCTTACCATTAAGGCATATGGCTCCAAACTAGAGATGCGAGTTAAACAAGCATGTTAATGAGTTGTTGGAGAAGGGTTTTTATCAGAAGGAACATTTCCAAGTGGGGAGCAACAGTCATCCCTGCTGCCATGGCAGATGGTTCTTTTAGACTCCACGTTGATTATAAGGAGCTAAATAAACTGACAAAGAAGAATCGTTATCCATTGCCCCACATAGACAGTCTCTTTGATCAATTGGTTAAAGCTAGTGTATTCTTGCTGTTAGGCTTAGCTACTGGGTTCCATCGGTTGCGTATCATCGAGCATAGTATTCAAAAGACGAGATTTCGAACTCCTAAAGGATTACATGAGTGGTTACTCATGCCCTTCAAACTGACCAATGCACCCACCTACTTTTTTATGTTGATGAGCCAAGTTTTAGAGGGTTTCTTAACAAGTTCCTCGTGGTATTCGTGGATGATATCCTAGTTCGTTTGAGGATAAAGGAGGAGCACATATTGCATTTGAAAGATGTATTCAGTACACTGATTTTCTACGACTGTGATATGGATATTTTTTGAGATGGACATTTTTCTATGTTATATGTTTTATTCCTTCTGTTATGTGTTCTAAAAATCTAGTATATCTTTGATTATGTTTGCTTATATTAGAACCTCTAATGTTACCAGAAAACCCGATGATCTGTATTTCTTAGCACGACAT
This sequence comes from Allium cepa, assembly GCA_030765085.1. Taxonomy (NCBI): domain Eukaryota; kingdom Viridiplantae; phylum Streptophyta; class Magnoliopsida; order Asparagales; family Amaryllidaceae; genus Allium; species Allium cepa. The sequence goes on from CM060929.1 coordinate 1,046,766,507, forward strand.
CGGCTCAAAAGTCTCCCTAGGCTTTGGATCGGTGTGTCGAGAGGTCCAAGTTGTCACATTTGCTAACTTAGTTGATAAATGTTTAATGAGCTAGTTTTATATTATAGTTTCAGTTCCTTAGGAATTCCAGGGATGAAATTCTTTTAAGGAGGGAGCATGTAATCCTTAGAAAACTAATAAATATTTTAATTAAAAATTAATAAATAATAATGTGAAAATAATTAAATATAACATGTTAATAAAATAAATTAAAAAAATAAGGAGGGACAAAATGGTCATTTTTTCGACTTCATAATTTGATGATGAAGCCAACGTGATCACCACCGTCTTCTTTTTATGATTTACGTGGTATTTTAGTTTGCCCCTTTTGAAGTTCGCACGACGATTGAAATAGTGTTGAGTCGACCGAACGCCAAGGAGTTTAAATTTTAAATTAGGAACGAAGAGTTGTTTCCCTTTATTTCTTTAAAAGCCAAAATCTCACGTACATTCTAGTTTTTAGAAACCAGCCACACTCCTTCTTCCTCGTTTACCCACTTTACATACAAACTTCAAACTCAATATCTCCCTCAAAACTCAACAAAATCATGCAAGACCGATGACATTGCAAAGCTATTGGAGAAGGCTATGTGCCAGTAATTACTTGGGGAAGGAATTCTAAAAAGAAGAGGCATAGCAAGCTGCGTAGCGGTGGTTTAGGCAGAAAAAGGTGAAATAGTGAGTGTTGCATCCTTTTCTCATTATATAATGCGATCATTATGTTATAATTATGATATATTGGCTATAATAGTGTAGATATACATACACACAAACACACATACATACAGACATATATATATATATATATATATATATATATATATATATATATATATATATATATAACCGAATTAAATGGGATTTGATTATAAATATAAATGAGATTTAAATTTACACTAATTTATAGAATTTTGATGAATATATGCACACTCTGATGTAATAACATGTTAAACCGGATGTAGAAGCATAAGGCTAGATGTTTTCAGGTGACTAGAGGTGGAGCGAAAGTAGTTGGAGGCAAAAACAACGAGATAAGTGACCAAAATCCACGGCATGGTAACTACGAGGAAAAACATATACATCGGTGCACTGGTCATGGCAACTGATCCATCGATGCACTAAAATTCGGGCAGACTGAACCTGGACTCACGAAGGCTTTTATAAAATAATAATTACCAATTTAGATAGAGTTTCTATTGATCTCTAAAGGCGATTGGGGTTAATTGATGAAGCAAACGATGACGTTATAAATTGAGTGAATGTGTATTATAGTTGGTTTCTATTTAAAGTGGATATGTTTGTTATTTCATATGACAATATGATATAATGATGGACGTGAATGTGAATGAGCCTGCGGCGCAAGTAAGTACCCTAGGATAAGGACATAGATATAGATATATACCCATGACATAAGTAGGTAGTCCACATATTGCATTGCTCCTCTATAGTGCCTTAATGGGATTGTGGGAGGAGGTGGATGTTAAGTGACCCTATAGGGTGTAACGCTAGTCTAGGGCATGAATCCACTTAGTTAGTGTAGGGATAATATGTGACCTTATAGGGCATAGGGCTAGTCTAGAGCGTGAGTCCTATATATGATTACTGTAATAGTGGATAATAGGCGATCCTGTAGCATGGGAAAATCTAGAGAAGTGAGTCCATAACAATATGATGCTGATACGACTAGATGCATATGACAATTAGGTATGATGTGACCGACATGATGTGAGGTGGCTAAGCAATGGACTCATATCACGTTATAGTATTATTATTGTAGTATATAAAGAGTAAAGTATGACTCGCTCAATGTAGTTATATCTGACCCACGCCTACTTTTCCCTCATATATATCCAGGTTGATGAATTTTGCAGATGAGATGGTATCTGTGACAAAGACCCATTTGTATATATTGTACATTATGTAAATAATAGTTGTGACATGGATTTGACTATATGCATGGATTGGTTTGTCTTTGTATTGTTCATACATATGTATTTGACATTGTAGACATGTCATGGTGATTTGACTGTGATTGTTATTGATGTATTATAATTTATTTCCTTTCGCTATGTGATTCTAAAAGTAGATAATTAGAATTGTATATGTCTACATTAGTTGTATATCTTATCTCACCCTAATGACCCGTTTGGTTCTTGGAATGATGAAGTTGGTTCGAGCATCGGACTTCGGATTCGAAAGGATTGGTTACTACATATGCTATGTACAAGGTTGGATGTCGCTTTTGCATAAAGTGTAGTAAGTCGATATCAAACAAAGCGGGGAGAAAACCACTGGACAACAATTAAGGTCATCCATAAGTATTTGAGAAATACGAAGGATTTGTTTCTTATATATGGAAATAACGAACTCCTTATGAAGGGGTACTCAGACTCTAGTTTTCAAAGTGATATCGACAATGGTAATTTAGTCCTAGGTTTTGTGTTTTCCCCCAACAGAGGGGTCGTTAGTTAGTAAAGTTCCAACCAAGAAGTTCTGGATGATTCTACCATGGAAGATGATTACATTACCTTGAATGATGTCGTAAAAGAAGCGGTGTGGATGAATAGATTCATTACGGAGCTTGGAGTGATCCCAAGCATTGAAGGTCTAACGCTATTATATTATGGAAATAATACAGCAACACAAATTGTCATGGAACTCCAAACTAACAAAAAATCGATACATATCTTCACAAAATTTCACATGATAGGGCAGTATACTAGTGATGGAGAGATTATGATCAAGAGAATAGGCACCAAAGCTAACATAGCACATCATTCACTAAGGCACTTTCTCAATCTATTTTAGGAGCAATTATATAATTTTTATATAAACCTGACTTCGTAAAATATCTTGTATGCTTTCGTTTTTATTTTATGTGATATGTATTATTATATAGTGATAAATAGTGCATTAATTGCATTAAACATATCTAAGCAAAAATCATGAAGTCTTTTATCAATTATAGTAATGAATGTGTTTGTAACCCTATATATATTAAATATTTTTCCTTACAAATTCATAATATTTTATACATGTTCTGGATTTAATATTATATAGAAACTATATTATGTAACTGATATGACAAAACTAATTATATTTACAAACATACATAAGCATATATGCCGACGCCCAAAATGGGCATCAACACCCAATAAATCTAGTAGAGATTAAATGAAGACTGAAACTAAAACAAAGAAAAAATCATAAATGAACACATAGATTTTTATAGTGATTCGGCAATCTTGGCCTAAGTCCACTTCATATTTTTATTAATTTTCCACTTGATTATGATTACAATAATGTTTAGATCAGTTGGGACCCAATAGTATAAAAGTGAAAAATAAAAATGGAAGAGCTTCGGCAGAGAAAAGAGGATCCCTTTTCTGACATCATGCCTACTGTATTTATAGGAGAAGACGTACACGGATCAGACTAAAATATTGGCAGAAGGTTTGTGAGACTAAGACGAGGCTACCCAAAAATTTGCAGGCCCATCGGGGCCTACAATAGGGATCAGTATCATTCCCTAACGCATCCAAATGGGCTGTGATCCCACTGAGGGATGCCATATGATGTTAGCTGCTTGGTCCCCAAATTTCTTGCAATTCCAACGCACGGTTTGCGAGATATCGTATTTTCCGTGAAGTAGTGTTGGTTGAATTCTGATTTCTACCGATCCCTCTTGATGGATAGGTACCGACCTCCAATATCTTCCAAATGCCATGTGACCCTAAGGGAGCTTCTCCATATTGTATTATGCTTAGCCTCCAAGTTTGTGCCAAATGGATTCGTAGAACTCAAGTTATTGATCAATCTTTGTTACAATATGTTGTGAAGGTTGTTTATAGCCGATCCCTATGAAGGGATAGGTATTGTTCCCTCCAACTTGCTCTAAATGCCATGTGATCCCTATGGGGTGTTCCACATGCTCTAATAAGCTTGTACTCCAAGTTTCACGTTGATAGAATCTGTAGATTTTGAGTTATTGACCGATCATTGTTTGTAATATATAATGAAAGCTGAATATGGATGATCCCTTTTATACCGATCTCTTTTAATAGATGAAGTAATTTGCCCATAACTTAAGCTAATGAAATCCAAATGACTTGAAACTTGAAATGTAGACTCATGAAGCCTTCCTTGTCACATAACGATCTTACCAAGTTTGGGACAATAATTGATAATATGTACAGATCCCCTAGGGAAAGGGATATGCACTAATCCCCTGCCTAGGGAAGGTATTATTCCATACTTTGAATATTCTGGAGAGTCTATCTCTTAGCCTCGGTTGATCGCTGCTTCATATCATTACTTGCGCTTGATCTTTTAGTCTAATAATCATCTCTCTGAACTATCTTCCTGATGATCATCTAGTCTAACTTGTCTAGTCGGTTTGAATATATCCGAGCCAAAATACCGGATAATAATATGTAATATATGTACATGCACATATTAAAAAATTCATATGAATTTTTTTAAATAAATCTATTTTTTTACTATTTTTGGCTACTTAAAAACATTTATTATTGTATTTTAAAAGGTTAAAAGAAATTTAAATTTAAATATTTGAATTTTTCGAATATAGAAATCCAATTGGATTTTAATTTTCTTTAGAAAAAATGTTTTGGTTGTTGTATAATATTATATATATATATATATATACATACATGCATGCATGTATACATACATACATACATACATATGTATATATATTAATATGGTCAAACTTACTTCAATTTGAATTTCAAATAATTGAATGTATTTAATAGAAAATGAATATTATACTTAAAATATGTATACTACTTGTTTTTAAATTAATAATTTATTTGTAACAATAATATATATTTTAAATAAAATTATTATATATATATATATTAATATAAAATATTGATATAATATATAATGGTCGAATATATATATATATATATATATATATATATATATATATTGGGCAAGGATCAGCTACTCATCATTATGGATATAACTCTAATCCTTCCCGATTTGATCCACATGTTCTTATTTAAATAATGGTTCGAAGAGACAAGAGAGAGAAGCTATTATTGAAATAAGAACATGTGGTTAAAGTTGGGGGATTAGAGGTGTAGCCAAAATGAGGTGCAGCCAATCCTTGCCATATATGTGTATGTATGTATGTATGTGTGTGTGTATGTGTATGTGTGTGTTGTGTGTTTATCTTTGTGTACACACACATATTAGTGTAGATGTAAACTTGATTATATGTTATATATGTTTATACCCTTTCACATTAATATTAACATATACAATCACACATACAATAATTAACCATGGTCATAATGGTTAATTCCACACATATTTCCATTATACTCCTAAGTTAGTTCATTCATTTAAAATAGTTTGATTTTTCTGTTTCGCATATGAACATCTCAAAATATTAAACTACAAAACTAAAGTAAAATTAAATTAATAAAATAATTCTAAATTAAATTAGAAATACAATATTATTAGATAAGCACACGTTAATAAATATTCAGTAATAAAATTAAATAAATTAAAATATTTCTAAAACTTTTTTTTTACTAATAAACACTAAATTTGATTTATAAGGTAGTGCTTAAATTGATAAAATGATTTTTTTAAATTTACCATTTTTACCGCGCTGCCAATGCAATTGATCAAAAATACACACAAAAGATATATGTGCATAATATATATGTTTGGTTTTAAACAAAAAAACAAAATATTTATTTCAATAACAATATATATAATGTCTAAAAAAATGAAGAAGATGATGAAGAGATTAAACAACGGATATGAATGATTAAATAAATTGTATACCATCTGATCCCGGTGGTTGCTGACTCCTTGGTTGTTAGCAATCTCCTTGAATTTTAAATTCCTTCTCCTCGAATAGAGGTTGCAAATCACTCTCCTAGCCCTCACCGATATTTTCTTCTTTTTATTTAAGCAATGAAGTCTAGGTTTTCTTTTTCTTATTGTGTACGGAGAAGAGAGAAATAAGAGCTTTAAATAGCCAGCCGCGTATCAAAACTTTAAACGTTCCATAAAATAAAACCCTATCCACATCTCTTTCCCTAGCATGGACAACCCCTTCATGGGGATAATGGGTTCCCAGCCTAATTGACTTAAGAAATAAATTAACTATCTAATTAATTCGTTTAAGCCTAACTTTTAATTAAATCAACATATAAGAATTATATATCGTTTTAATTAATTTTGAGGTTTCAAATAATTAATTAAAATACAATGAAAAATAAATGTAACATTTTTATTAATTTTATTATTAATTTATACTAAATTAATTTATAATATCTATAAATTAATTTAAAATTGGTTGAACTCCGTGGTTAACCAACAACGTAGTTCTGGCGTTGACCCCCTTATGTGAACGTAACACAAGTTCAATTGCCAAAAGCTCTAATAATATCCATAGTTAAGTGCATGGACAAATTTAAAGTCATTGACTCAATCAAATAAATTCTATGGATTAACAAGTTAAGTCGTGCCAGAAAATTTAAATTTAAGTAGACTATCAATTATGGTGACACTAACCTTCTACAACGAAGAAGATGGTCCTCTCTTACGAAAGTGTTTCAATTTAAGTAGTTCAATGCAGGCCCAACCAAGGTTTTAAATATCGGATTTCGGTCACGTTTCGTCTTGGAATTTTTACACAAGTTATCTCGTATCGGGAGAGATCTCGGATGAGATGAGTACGCATCGGGTGTACATCTCTAATTGACATCTCGGGTCTTATAATGCATCTCGGGAATATCTCGGATGTACTTATGTGTTTAAAATTGATGTGTTAAAAATTTATTTAACGATTATAACTTTCTTAGTAAAAATTAAAATGGTAACATACTTGATTTACATGGAAAAAGAAATATTTTTAGAAGAGTAGTAGCTTGATTAGGTTAATTGATTTGGTAATGATTGAAAAATATCCTTTTATTTGAACGTAATAAAGAAGTGAAACCTTTCTCTATGACTCATTAAGATAAAAAGTAAAGAATATGTTCAAGAAGTTGGTAAATTATAATTGGATTGAGTAGTTTCTTTTGAATCAATATGAAAATAAAAATTATTATGGAAAATAAGAAAAATGTATAATTTCGGGTGAGATCTCGGATTGAGATTTTGATCCATATATCGGGTGAGATTTGAATATCTCGGACGAGATGAGTGTCGAGGGAGATAGGGGGAGATTTGGTGTCTCGTCTCGTTTAAATGTGAAAACGAGATCTCGGGCGAGATATAGGAGATTTAAAACCATGGGCCCAACTATAACCGTAACACGATCTCCATGTCGTGATTAATCATAATCATGGTGCACTCTAATTACTTAAGATCCATAATACCATCAAATCTAAAAATTACGGTACGTCATTACCTGAGATATTTTATTTAGACTTAGTTGTATTAACCAATAGAAAAATACCATCGAGTTATTCTGTGACCGTTTCAAACAACCATAATTACGTAACCAATAGTCTCCCAAATAGTCATGAGTAATTTATCGTCCATCGTATAAAACCATTACATTCACTAGTCTCAATAGACATATTGATATCCTTCTCTTGATACGTATTACTAGGAACCTTTATGGAGTAAGTACTTAAATATTGATTCAACACTCATGATTACAAAATGTTGCTCAATTTTCTCACAAGTAATTAGTATGCTAATTTAACATAGTCCAGCCCAATCAAAGCTAGCCCAACTAGTTTACAACCGACGCACATAACCAATCCATGCCCATGATGATCTTGAACCAGTCATAGTTTAGGCAAGTTTTGAGCCCAGCCCAATCCAGTCAGGCTTGGCTCAATGATGTCCGACCTTCCTATATCAATCTACTTCCAGCACAATTCTAAGTCAGCACGATCACCTGATATCAATCCAATTGACGGTCGATACCTCTCCAAGCCTGCCTTAACAAGCGACACATCAAGAAATATAGGTTCAAGCATCACCCATCCTTGGTCTGTAGCCACCCCTGACCGGTCCTAGGTAGCCTTCCCGTTCGCCTTGCATTCGGCCAATCATTATCTTCCCAATATGGTCCTTAGCAAGATTCCTAGCTTTTTTTCATATCATCGACAATCGATCTATCGGATCAGAAAAATTTGTCAAGTGAGCAGTCAAGTAAACGAAACTATCCATCCACCTAGCCTAAGCAGTATGATTGAGCGGCTGAATTGTTGTGGCTTACCATCAGCATTATATATGCATTTAATGTGAAGTCTGCGAATTAAATGAGAGCATTAAATTAGAAGCCCACACTAGGCACAGAGGAGCAATGAGTATATTTTCATCTGTTACACATCTTCTTACACCATGACAGCCGTCGTCCATCTTCCCTTACAGCTCTATCAATGGTCGAGCATTTTCCTGCTAGTTCTACAACTCAATCTTAACCGTATATCATTCACTTCAACTATTATCAATATTTTCAGTATTGCAACTTCAAAGGGGTTAGAACATAGAAGAATTCTAAATACTGCACACAATTGAGGGCTCTTGATACAGCAAGTCCTTAAGATTGCACACCTTTGTTAGTCTTAAGTGCCTCTTAGTTCTTATAATTCTTTATAGTTGTAAGAGAAATATATAGTAAGAGAACTTCACAGCTTTATCTTGTATTATTTACCTTTTTCACATACTTAAACCCTTATTTTCACTTTAATCCTAGTGTTAGCAAGTAACCTTTGCGCATTAGTCTAATTCCAAGGTTGGCTAAATCTCTAGTCTAGATTTTGACACAAGAAGAAGGGCCTTCCCTTAAAGCTCTCTCCTTTTAGAACATTTTTTACTTCAAAAAGACCCGGTCAGACTTGTTACCATGGACAATCTCCCACCATTGGAAGGTAATAACACCAATGAGCACCAAACCAATGACAACACTCTCACTAGTGTAACCCAGCCCAAACCGGGCGTCAATGAAGAAATATGGCATAATTTGATGCTACATCTATTGATCGTGGGCCAGTTAAATCGCGAAGTGTATGGCCTAAGGACATAGGTGGATGCTCAATCCACCGTAAACTTTGCCCCACCAGCTCCACTGATAGTCGACTTGGTCAACCAGCCTGCTCGTATGACCATGCCTTCCAATGGTTATGAACTCCTGAACACCACCGAAGCCAGGAGAGCATGGTACTCAAAACTTCACTTATGAACTCTTACGTCCATCTAAAAGGTACATTGTATGCATATCAAGTCAGATTGATCTTGCCCCAGATATGGCTTCGCTTGTGGGGCCAAGCAATCTCGTTCCCCTTCAACGAAACGACCACTAGCCTTTGCTCGATGAAAATTTTCTGCTTTTAATTTTCTCAATGGTGGTCCCCTGCCATTGGCGGGGCATGCATGGCCCTCTGGTGCACTCCAAGCCCCATAGGGGTGTAGCCGAAAATAGACAAAGAGAGGAGTGGGCTGCGAAATTCAAGATCGCCCTCTATGCATGGTGGGACATCTCCTGATCGTCATCATCGTTCTCTATCTCATTGCTGATCTCCTACTTCGCACGGCGTAGGCTTAGCCCTCAGCCTATTGTTGGATAGAACATCCTGCAATATGCCGATGGAAGCCTTAGGGAAGAAATGCATATCCTCTATAAACGATTCAATAGAATGCAATATGCTGATGGCATTCTCAGATGATGAAAATAAAGAGCCATTCTCCAATGAGGTCCAGGATGCTTACGTCCATTAGTGGTATGTTTTACTGCTGATTGATAAGTATGATGGGCTGTAGACCTATTTGATCACATCACGACGTTTAATTCCATCACCAGTGCCAGCCAGCTTTTCGGCTCCGCAAAGTGTTTGTTTTTCTCCTCTACCCTCTCGAGGCCAGCCTCACATTGTTCTTGCATCTGCAATCAGGCAGCATCAACTCGTAGGCCCAATTGTGTGTAGATTTTAAGACTCATTTCTTCATATCCCATACCCATGTTATGTTGGCCAGTGAGCTCGGTAATATCAGACAATGTCCCTTTGAAAGCTTGTGATCATATGTTGATCGCTTCAATAAAGAAACCACTTGGGCCAGGGGTGCAGACGTGAATAGCTTGGTTAGGGCCCTATATTCAAGGCTTAGATACTAGTCCAGGATATGGAGAGAGCTACAATAGTGCATTTCGTCCCTAACCGACTTCTACAAGTAAGTGTATGAGGCGGATGGAAGATGTAGATCTTTCAAACAGCAATAGTTAGGCAAGGAATCCTGCCTAAGTCGGTCCTTGCAACAAAACAATCGCCAAATTAGTTGTCATCAGGCCGATGTCGGAAAATGTTCATAAGTGGGTCCTCAATATAAACCCAAGTACAATAATAACTCTTAGTTGAATAGGGACATCGCAACAATCTACCTCACCACCTGGAGCCGAGTGCATTTTAAAAGGCCCGTCACCACCAGGGAGGAGAAGCGGGATGAACCTCGCCGCAACTGCAAGTAATACAAGTTCCATAAAATTAACAGCCATTCTACAATAGACTACCATGCTAAAGAATTACATTGTGAGACTCATCTGGGAAGGAATGCCCTTGGAATTTGTTTAACATCAAGTCAAACAAAGAGAAACCCATGAAAAGTGGCAAAATTAGCCCCCTCGGCCTAATAGTGCCAATGTCCAAGCCATCGCTGAGGTTTTGATCATATGTAGTGGCATGCATATGGCCATAGTAGCAAGGCTTGGTCTTGGTATCAAGAAGACGTTGGTATTACCGGGCAAATTTATTCATTGGAATCTTAGGCATCCAAGGTGCCTTAATTTGGATCAAAACGACTAATCAACTTCATTGTCGAAGATAGGGAAGCAATATCCTACCCAATTAGGACTCCATGGTCGTCACTCTTGTCTTGGCCAACTCCAATATGCATTAGGCCTTTATTGGTGGGGGCATATCATGTTCAAAACGTCTTTAATGCTCTTAGGCTGTCTCCCTCCCGCCTTACCCCATGCGCACAACTTATTTCTGGCTTTAGGGTTTAGGCATTGTTCTAATTGGCATGCCCTCGCCTTTAACTACTTTCGGCAAAGAGCCCTTTGCTACAAAGATCCTTGTAAACATTGTGGTGTTCAATTGCCCATTTTCTTATAGCATGTTAACAGGACACTACCACCTGCTGAGAAGGATTCCATTGTCTCGTATAACCACCACGTCATGAAGTTCCCCGTCTAAGATGGGGTTGGAGAAATCAAGGACAATCAGAAAAGGCAAAGGAATGTTATAGGAATTCCCTTAGGTGGCGAAGAAGGGTGTTCTCATGCTGTAAAAAGAGAGTTCAACAATCATCAGTGGGTTTCTCGACGGATCCAACGGATCGGCCAGTGCCCTGCTTCTTGCCAAGAACCTCCAACCTTGAAGCATTATCGACAGCTTCTACTCTATCATAGGTGGCTGCCTGATCTAAAAGCCAAGGGCATCACAACTTCTATTTGGACACACCATTAAACATAAGTTCTGAAAAACATTCCATCCATAAATCTTTGTGAGCAGGCGGCATATAGCCCACCCCAACATCATGCAACTCATTCACACTAGAGTGTCTGGGCTAAGCAATGCACTACGGTTCGATTTGGGATCAAAGGTACCTTCACGATTGGCGACATTTCACCTAAAAGAACCTCATAGCCCCATGTTGTAACGATCCCGGATTTTGATTTATTTTAAATTGATAATTAATTTAATTTTTGAATAAAATTGCAAAATTTATCGGTAAATAGATTCGAGTTTCTCTGAATTCAAATAAGTGTTTATGTTGAACAAATATTTCAAACAAATTTATAAATATATATAAAATAGAAATTTATTTATATTATAAAAATAATACTGAAATTTATTTATTTATATTATAAAATAATATGTACAAGACATACAAGGCAATTAAATATTTAGGCTAGAAATAAAAATAAATGTATATATAATAAACTATGAAATATAAATTAAACACATTAGCAAATTCTAACAACATAATAACAATATAACTTCATTTATATCACTAAGTAATGAGGCTAAAAGCATAGCAAATAAAATACATTCACATATAAATAAGAAAGCAGACCACAATTATAAACATCTATGTACAAGTAATTATTATTAAACAAGCCACCACAAAATCTTCTCTGTATATACAATACATTTTTTTTATCAGCCGAGCAAAAAAAGTACCAAGGCAATTAATGCCACATCTCTAGCATCAAACCAGCAAAGCAATTAATGCAACATACCTCATGTATTTAATGCAAGCATCTTCAGCATGCTTATTGTACAAACAATATACTGCATACTTCTCTTTATATGCATCATCTCCTATATATCAACCTCCTTCCTTTCAGATAACATAAAGAAATATTATCTTAAAACTTAAACAAAACTTCAATTTAAACATAAAAATAAATAAAGTCAAACCAGAGAATCAAATGAAAGATTTCAACTAGGAATTCAAAGCCTATTTCAACAAAAAATAATAAAGAAGCTCCGTTCATTTGAAAACCAAGTGAGTAACAACACTTTTCAATTTAAAGTACCTATTATCTGTTGCATAAAAATTTCTGGAAAATGAATATGTTTTGGTGTGAGATTATATGAATGAATTATCTATTGATGTGGTGTACAGAATATGTACATGTTTGTCTTTCTGAAGAATCCATGTCTCTTTGATTTTCAAGCTTCTGTTGATTTAAAATTTTTATCTCTTCATTTAGTTTAGGTTTGGATTTGAGACTTTAATAAAAATCAGATTTGTTCCATCGTAAATTATAGATTAAAATTTTGCTTAAGTCAAAACAAACTTGAATTGGCCCTGGGAATTCAAAACAGCCGAACAAGTTCAAACGAACATGAAATTTCTATCATCTTGTTTTCTGAATTCAGGAATATAATTTGAATCTAAAAACCAAAACATGATTTTTAAAGTCAGGATCGCAATTTTTAGAGATGTATAGGACTAGCAGTTCGAGTTGAATTGAAATTGATGTTTTGGGTTCACCCTGGCGATCAAGTTGATCGAAAGGCATGGGGTTGCTCGTGGTGTTGGAAGAGCGAACGAAGGTTCTAGGAAAAATATCTGAATGGTGGATAGTTCAACATGGTGGCATGGTGGCATCGGCGAGCTTCTGAAATTTATAAACCTAGTTTTGTCGAAGGTTGGAATTTCTCTTCGTTCGTCCCCTTCGTTCGATCGAGTGTTGCATGATCTTGAGAGGTGGTAGGAGAGATGTTGACGAAGTGATGGCCAGAAATTTAGGATTTCTGGTGGACGAGGTCGCGAGGTAGGCGAACTTCCAGATTTGGCGAGGAGGTTCTGATGAGTGTTCCAAGTTTCGTTTTCAAGCTAAATTTTGTTTCGAGAGGATGATGGGGATTCTAGCGATCTGGAATTGGTGCGTAGGGGGTTGTGGACTTGCTCGACGACGTGGCGACGACCAGAGGCGATCAACGCTGTGCCAGTGCACCGAGCATTCTAAAAATATGGTAAGGTTTCCAGGTTTTGGTTTTGTGAAATTTTGGGTCTTGGGCATTTCCCGAAGTAGTGAGATGATTGTCTCGAAGATATCTGGGTTTGGACTCGAAGTAAATAGGGTAATGGCTCGGGTAGAATGGGTTACAGGTTTTTAAAAGAAACCTGTACTATTCTATTATTAAACTGAAGTTTAAATTAAAGTTTAACTGAGTTAAAATCAAAGTTTAAACATAACTTAAGTTCAATTTTGAAACTTAGTTTGGAAATGAGTTTTTAAAATTCAAATTGTTAAATAACAAAAAAAGTGTTTAAACAATTAAGTATATTTAAAAAGGAACTGAATTTAAGATTTGAATTTGATTTGTAAAGGAAAGTTTTAAGCAAAGTTGAAAACAAATCTGAAACCTGGACTTGAACATATCTTTGAGTTTCAGATTTTGAAATGAAAGAAAGTGATAAATGTAAATATTTTAAACATTTTAAATAAGTTTAAATATTTTAGGATTTGATTTCAACTCTTTAAAATTTCTTCTAAAATCAAAGTATTTGAAATGACTGTTTTCAAACATATTATGAATAATAATTAAATCATAAATATGAATGAGTTTTACTTTAAATAATAAAGAGTTAATGATTTATAATTTCATTAAGAATGAGTAATTATTGTTTATATGGATTTAATTAATAGTTGTAAGCATACAAATTTATTAATTAAAGTTAAGTTAATTTAATTAAGGAATAATTTCATTATAATTGAGAATTCATTAAGTTACAAGTAACACTTAATTAGTTCAGTAATGGATTATTAATGGTAAATCAATTTTAATGATTAATGTGTTTGCACAAAAAATGGGAAAACACCTCCAAGTCGTATGATTTAGTCTATTTTAAGTTGTTCTTAGTGATTTGGGTGGTTCATGCAAATATGTAAAAAAACAGGGACTAAACTGTAAAAGACACACAGATTTATAGTGGTTCGGCCAGAATGTGCCTACGTCCACTTTATATGTTATTCTCCTTCACTCTTCAGATTACAAGTACAAAGCTTTGATTACAAGTACATGAAAGTTGTTTGAAAGTTCTGTCCGTGCTTGAGCTCTCAAACTTGTCTGCCATTGTTGTACCCCTGCCCCTCTATTTATAAAGTGAGGCTGGGGGCAGGGGTCTTGGATATATATAGCTTCTGGTGGGCCTGGGCTGATGTAATCTGGCCTGGCAGCGTCGTTCCGGTATGCCTTGGTCCGGTGGTGAGTAGGTGGAGTTTGGTTCGGTGGGACTTGGTCCAGTGGTGAGTGGTCCGGTAGTGGTTGGAGCGGTAGTTGGTTCGGCTATGTAGGGGAAGTGAGTTGGCTCGGCTATGCAGGGAAGTGGAGTTGGACCGGTAGTAGGTGGAAACGGGATTGGTTCGGCTATGCATGTGGAGTGGCTTTGGATCGGCAGGCATGGGAAGGAGTTGGTTCGGCAGGCATGGGAAGGAGTTGGTTCGGTGGTAGGAGCATGGATGTGGGATCTGGTCCGGTAGTGCAATGGTGAGCATGGATTGATTCGGTGGGTTGGCCCGGTCGAAACACACCCAACACTTGCACCCAAAGTAGGGCATGTGCATGCACATGGCGTGCTTTGTTTTAGGTCATTCATCCTGGACACTCTCATCCGGTCTCGAATGTCGAACCCATTGGTCCGGTCGTTGATATTTGCCTATAAGTATAGGCCTTATGCTTTCGCTATTCCCTACCAAGTAAGATAGCCGAATCAGATTTTCCTGCCGAATCAATCATATTGCCGAATTACGTTTGACTACCTAATCAGGTGATTACCGAATGACTTTCATGTCTCGAACTACTGAATGGGTTTGAGTGCCGAATGAACCTCATGCCGGGACTGCCGAATGATATTTTTGCTTTGCACTACCGAATGAACTCGGGGATTCGGAGTACCGAATGATCTTTCGGCCTTGAATTCCCGAATAATCGTGGGGAGTATGATTGCCGAATGGGTTTGGGAGTTTGAATGCCGAATGAACCTTATGCCTTTTATGTTTTAACTTATAAATGAAATTCTAGATTTCATGCACTTGCTTGTTACTTCCCTCATTCTAACGACGTACTTTTTTTGGTGTTTGCAGATAAATGTCTCATAAAGTGGAAACTCGATCAGATAAGAAGAAATCCAAGGACAGAGAAGAGTCCTCCATAGTGCCCCCAGCTCAGTCAGGATCGGGACGTCATGGACCTCCACCGAGATCACTAGTAGATGGGTACGACCCTCAGGAGCTTCTGAACTCGCCACCTGACTGCTTTCCTAGCTCCCTTAAAGAGGAGCAGCTTGATGTTATATCTCGTTCTTTCGGGATTGACAGAGCACACATGGTGCTGCCAGGGAATGGAGTTATGCCGTATGACCCTCCTGAACGATATTTTGCTTATAGCAGGTACTATTGTATGTGTGGGGCCATTCTCCCGATCAATGCTTGGATAGTCAGCTTCATCACCTATTTGAAGGTGGCCCCTTTCCAGCTTCAGCCCAACTCTTATGCTATCTTTGTGAGTCTATTTATCATCTTCCAGAGAAAGTACGGGCATCCCACCTCCAACCGGGAGATTCGGTACCTGTACAATTTGAGAGGCTACAAGAAGGGGTCTTCCTACATTAGCTTAGAATCGGCCGTGTCCTTCAAGCCGATCCTGGACTTATATTCGAAGTTCAGCATGTTCAAGAAGGAATGGTTTTTCGTCAAGGATGAATCTGTTTCTATCCGTCGCTTCACCTCTGGCTGTAAGTTGAAGCCTATTTATAATTTTCGTTCTGACTGCATTGCTTCTTCTTATGTGTTTTTATTTCTTGCTTCTTCTTATGTGTTTTTATTTCTTGCTAGTGACAGGTGGCTTTGTGGTTGTGGAGAACGATCGCCTGGTTCAGATGGCTGCGGAAATAGAAGCCATTTCGGGAAGGGAGAGGTCAGCTTCTTACTTGATCAGCAATGCTACTCTTTTGGGGCACAATTTGATTCTACCACGTCAGTCTGTATTCAAGCAGAGAGACACAGCTGAGGAGAGGGCTGCTAAGGCTAAAGGAGGGGATGCGGCGAAGAGCGGCAAAAGGAAACCCTTCTCAAAACCTCCAATTACCGGGGGGGGAAGAAGCTTAAGAAGTCTGATGGACCCACCCCCAGCACATGTCCAGACATCTTGGAGGAGGAAGAGGGGGAGGAGGAAAGAGGCGAGGAGGAGAGCGGAGGTGATGGAGAAGGTGATGGTGATGATGGTGGTGAAGGACAGAGCGGTGATGGCGCTGGGGCTTTGTCCTCTGGGCAAGCAGGGGAGATTCAAGAGTGGACATATGATGCTTTCCGCCAGGCTTTTGAGGGGTTGGAGGAAGGATCGGCCTTGGTGGAGAAGCCAAAGAAGGCTGACAAGGCCGGGACTAGTGCCGATTCATCTTCCAAGAGCATTTCAGTTAAGGAAACCCCTGCGATTCAAGGTGAATTTTTGACTCTTGACGACTCCATTTAACTTCACATGTTTCTTGGATTATAGTCCCATGCATGCTTGTCACGCTTGGTTTTTATTCCAGGAACGGGTAAGGTGGCCAAGACATCAGACATTCGGCACCGTCTCGAACAATTCAAACTCCTCAAAGCTTCCGCTAAACCAAAGCCTCCGACCAACCGTTCTGGGGACTTAGTCGGCTACCGTCCTCTTCTCGGAGTTATTGAAGAGGATATTCAAAAGAAAAAGAGGAGTCGCTCCTTATTCGAACCTTCACCTAGTCCTCAGCCCCCAACCCAGCCTCTTCATGATATCACGGAGGAGGATACTGAGTTCATACCCTCTCCGCATCCGTCTGAAAATCCTACCGTTACTCAAATTGATCGTCCCGGCTTGACTCGTAATCCATTTGCGGGTCATCCAGATCTGAATTCGGGTTCTCATGATATTTCCTTTGACGAGGTTAATGGTGAGCACCTTCTACCTCACAATCCTATGATAAGGGTGCTTGATGAGGCCAAGTCCCTAGACCTTGATTTGCTTACTACTCGGATTGTAACTATGGGGGATGAAGCTAAGGCAAACATCGACCGGGTTGCTGAGGAGACCAGGAAATTGATGGGCTATCATGCCCGACTGGTCAAGGCCGCGGAGGAAATTGGGAGTGCTAACATAAGATTGCGGTTAGTGGTTTCCGACCAGGCCAAGCAACTCGCCGATCAGGCCATCCAGATCTCTCGGCACGAGGCTGCCTCAGACGACTAAAGAAAACCATGGAAGAGGCTAGCAGAGCCGAGCTGCGGAAAATGGAGGCCACCCGCAAGGAACGAATCGATATGGCTATTGCAACGGTGGATGAGGTTCGAAAAGCGGATCTCGAGCGGGTTGAGGAGTTATCTGGGAAGCTTGAAGCCGCAGAGCTTACTCAAGCTAAGCTGAAGGAGAAGATGGAGGTGATGAGGAAATCCCTTCAGGCTGACCACTCGCGATACCGATCGGAGAGGGATGCTGCCATTGCAAAGCTTTTGGCTTCTGAGGTCCGAATGAGGGTGTAACGACCCAGAATTTTGAACAATTTAATTTGAGAATATTTAATTAATTTTAAATATTTGAATGATGGTTTGGATTTAATTTTCAATATAACTTTGAATTTGGCGATTAAATTATAGAATTTAATCTATTGAGAGTTGAATAAAAATTTGAATCTTCGATTTTAAGCCGATTAAAATTATTTCAAAGGCTTGTGAATTTCATATTGATAATATTAAAGATTATAGAAGCTTCAGAATCGAATTTGAAAGTGATTTGTTCAGTTTTGAAATTTAATCGTTTGCATCGAATTGAAAAATAGCCTTCCGAGGCACAGTCTCGGAATTCGACGAAACTGGTTCCATTGGGTCCGGAATATTGAATTATTGCCGGATTTCAAATTTCATAATTTTTGGAGTTAATATGTGAGCACACGACACATAAACGCGTTGAAGATTTTAAACGAATTTAAATTTAAATTTAAATATTTAAGTCAACACACACCACGTTATCTCCTTTGTTTCAGCCTAAAATCATGGAAGAAGATCGTGCAAAGCATATTGAGCACGTTCATTCAATTTTAAATACCGAAGCCCCCTTCTCTTCGTTCAAAAATCACGGTAGCTTCAAAATATTAATGGCCGCTCTATATTTCAAAAAAATTAATTCAAGGCCGAAGCCCTTATCTCGTTCTTTCCCCTTTCTCTTTCAAATTCACGAACGAACCCTCAGTAAAAAAAAAAAAGGAAAATGGGGGACGCGATTTAAAGGGGATCGGCATGCGAGCGGCGGCGACTTCAATTAAGCTATCGCGAGGCGCGCGCGAACTACTGGAGACGGCAATTGCAAGGCGGCGTGGGGTCGCGACCGATGGGGCATGTGCTCGCGTGGGGGCGTTCAGGTGGTGTTCGCGATTTGGGGGAATGGGTGATCGAAGATGGCACACGGCGACGATAAAGGCGGCAAGGCAGGCACTCACGAGCATCTCGAAGTGGAGTGGGTTGCGACTGCGGCAGCGCGCATAAAGGGGGAGGTGCGTGTGGCGGCGATTCACTGACGCGATGGGGCTATCATGTTGATTTCGAGCTTGGGGATTTCCAGTAAGATATTGATTTAATATTATTTTTTTTTCTCTTTTTGATTTCATATTAAATTATATGCTGTGAAGAAAAAAAATAAAAAAAATAAAAAAAAGTAAAATGCAGTCAGTAAGTATAAATACAGTATTATAATAATAATAATAACTATATGTAAAGTTTAAAAAGTTAAAAACAGAAAAATAATAATAATACTTTATGCAGTTTTGTTTGTATAGTGATGTTGGAATTAAATTAAAAAAAAAAATACAATCTGTTTACAATAAAAGAAATTTATGATTTAGTTATTATGTTAAGTTAAAACTAAATTATTAGTTGAATATAGATTTAGTTTCAAATGAAAAATATTTTTGAAAAAGAAAATTTGTTAAAATTTAAGTTAAGTGGTTAAAAATAATTTATATTAAAAGGAAAATTTGATTGTAGTTAAATATATTAGTTGAACAAATTGATTTAAAGATATTAATATAAAATAAGATAATTAGTAAAAATAAATGAATGGATACATTATAAATTTACTAGTTTATTTTGAAAATAATTTCCTAAAGTAAATTTTGTTTCAAATTTAAATTTTAGTTAAATCAATTATTAAAGACAAAATTGGGTTAAACGAAACTATTAGTGAATTAAACTATTTTAGTTGCAAACTGAAAAAAAATAAAATATAAATATGGAAGCACAAAGAAGAGAATTTAGTTTTAAAATTTAATTGTAGTTAAATAAATTTATTTAAGTAAATTTAGTTGAAATTTAAATTTTATTAGATAAATTTGTTAAGAGTAATCTGTTTAAAATTAAAAAGGGAATTTGGTTCAATTGGAAATTTCTAGTTAGAATCATTTTAAAAGGAAAATTTGTTAAAATAAATTTATTTAAGAAGAGATTGGTTTAAATAAAACTATTGATTAATTAAACAATCAAGAACGAAATTTAATTTATTCGATTGATTCGAGTATTAATAAATTGTGTAAATATTTATACTAGGTATAAATCAAGAGAAATCAAGCTGGAATAAAAAAAAAATGGATTGCTAATAAAAGCAAAGGTGAGAACTTCTCACTCGGAATTTTGTTGTATCTTTAAATTTTAAATAGTTAGATCTAAAATTGTTTGACTGTGTTGATTGAATGATTGAATGATGATTGTTATATATATATATATATTGGATGTGAATAGACCCTGTACGCCGTTAGTAAGCGGAGGTTATTTATTACACACATATACCGCGATATTCCACTTTGAAGTGGAATTGGTATTATATTATATATATAGCAATATATACATATATTGGCATATGTATATATTGCAGTTGATTGATTTCCCGCATTTTCTTTTAGCGGATGAGACCCTATTGCGCCATTAGTAAGCGGATATGTATTTATAAAATCCCATATACCGCGATATTCCGTCTTGAAACGGAATTGGTATTGTGCTAATATCTGTGGATGCAGGGAAACAGGTTGGAGGGATCCAACTGGATTCCTCGCAAATGTTTATTTGATTTCGTATATTGTGATATTCGATTGTTTATAATGGATGATGTATGATGTTTGAAAATCGTGATTGACTATTGATGTGTTGCATCATCGGATCAAATTTTTGAAGTTTAAAAATAACGATTTTTATTTTTAAGAGATTTCTAAAGTAATTTTGAAAATATACGCTTTATAAATATTTTTGGAATTGATTCATTCTAAATAAATAAACGTTATAATTTTAATGTTATAAAAATTATATTTTTGAGAAATATAGTTAAAAGTTGATTTTTGAAAATATGAGATTAACGATTTTATAAAATTGGAATTTTATAAACAGTAGGTTTATAAATTTGTGAAGTTATTTAAAAGAATAAGATTTTGGATAAATAAATGAATCTTATAAGTTATAAGATTTATAAAATTTGTGATGTTTAAAGGAACGATTTTATAAACAAATAAATTATAAGTATTTGACTTATAATATGAATTTTTAGTATATCATTGTGATATGAATTGAGATAAGTTAATAAAGGAAATTTATAAAAGGAAGTTGTTATAAAAGAAATAGAAATAGAATTTATAAACATTGTTTATAAATCGGCAGCGACTTATTTTGATAAGTGGATTGTTGTAATTTATTAATGGAGTTATATTCATGTTTTAAACAGTGAATAATCCTTTAAAATAAAATGAATAGAAGTGATGAAATTTATTAACAAAGAATATTCACGTTTTGAATAGTGAAGAATAAGTTAAAGAAATTATTTTGGAAGTGATGTTTGAAATAGAATTAAAACAATCTAAAGATGTTTTAAAAAGGTGTTGAGATTTGAAACCATAGATTTCAACATTTATTGTTGAAATAGATGTTTTGAGAAATAAAAGGAAATAGTAGATTATAACACTGTTGTTATAATAGATGATTTCCGAAAGGAAATGTTTTGTATAGTATTGGGATTTATATATCTATTTTTATTTCGAATCCCTATACTAGTGATTTTGGGTTGTCGTAACGATGTTTTACGCAACATTCGTTTTGGGCCCAAATAAATATGGTTAAGTGAATGATTTCCTTAACGAATGAAATATATACTTAATTTCGATCAGAGTATATTAAATATTTTCTAAGCGTAGAAAATAAAAGAACTTGTGAATTACTTATTTTTTAAAGTACGGAAATGTTTTCCAATATAAAGCGAATATGTTGAGAATTTATCTTTTGAAGATAAATTGAAATGAATAATTGAAATCGTTTATTCATGGATATTTTGGGAATATGAATTCAATATGGAATTTATAAAGGAAATTTGGGAAATTGGGTTTAAAAATAAATATTGATTTATTTTTTTTAAGTGTGAAAACTATATATCTAGTAAATATATTTTTGAAAAATAAATAATTTGGAAAATTATTTGGAATCTGGTGATGTGTGCATATCTATTGATAGTTCCATAACCGACTATCAATATTTACCTTTGAATGGTATTTGTTGTGATTTGCTTGAAATTGAATGCCACACTTATTTTTTTTAAAAATAAGCGCTCACTATTCGGGTTAACCGGGAAAGGACCATGGGGTCGTATAGCCCATTCCGAATATGTGATACGTCGTTATGAATTGCATTCGAAGACCGGTGTTGAAGACCGGATATTTTCGAAAACGAAAGGGTTTCTTGTCGAATGTCTTTGCATCGACTGGACCCCGGTATAGAGACTCCATATGTGATGGGAAGTCCAAACGTGATTAGTGAATATCCGGATTGCAAGGACTTCTTTGTAAGTGCCTTCGGTTCTGTTCGAGCCCGGAACAGACTTGTATGGATTGTATGTCTGACATTACAAGTTGAGATATAAAGCCGATTTCTTTCAAATATATTTCTGTGGTGGCGGAGAATTTATTCTTTTAGCTTAACACCCTTCTCTGAGACGTACGAGCTCAGAGGTTATATAGTTGAAGTTATCAGCGATATATTCCCAAATTGGTAATGTGACATGCTGAGTGTTGCTGAAATGATCATTGTGTTGATTATTTATGACAGGATCATTTGTTTGATCATCTATCTTGGTGATCATTGTGTTGATCATTTGTTGACCCAAAGCATGGCTTTTGTATAAAGTATGTTTTTGTGGACATGACTTCGTCGAGCCTCACATCCCGGAATGGTCAAAACAGGAAAGAAGCGGCAAGGTTATGAGGGGTAGCGCCCTTTAGGATATGTGCATTTCCTTCTGGAAAAGGGTGGTATCATGGTATGGAGCCCAGATGCTTACTCATGTTGAAAACACTTTATGATTGTGTGAATTGATTACGAGCGCTCGGTGATAAAGGTCCCAAAGGACCGGGGGATGGCATATTCGGTCAGTTGTTACTCAGTTAGGGGTAACCCGGCCTTGTGTTGGTAGAGATCCGGTTTGGTTCTCGGGGATGTCCATCCAGAGGCATTCTCATGTGGCAATGGGAAGTTCCTTGGCCTGACCATTTGTTGGAAATCCAATTCCCAATACGAAACTTGTACGGTATTAGTTGTAGAACCTGCCATTCACTTATGGTGGTCACCACTGTTTGGATGGTAGCTATAGTAGGCATAGTTCGAAATGTCTATGTTGGCTAAGATTTATATCTTTATTTTTCGAAATAATTTTCTACACTATGCACTAGTAATAATATCAAATGTTTTATTTAAATGCGTATCAAGCATCTTTGACTAACATAAGAAGAAATCTCCTCCAAGTCTGCGTTTGCATTGTGTGTGTGGTGGGAGGTCTTATGGTAGTTACATTTTCAAAAGCATTGCGAATTAATTTCAAAAATATTCCTCTATTTTGATTTTAAAATAAATAAACTGTTTTAAGTTCTCGCACCAGTCACATGACTGACTCGGAGTTTATTGTTTTCCTTCCTAAACTCTGGGTGCCCACCAATTTTCCACACGGGCAGTCAAGAGTTAGGTTTGTCAGGATATTCTGGATATTCTGGAGT
The DNA here is from genome assembly GCA_030765085.1 of Allium cepa. Lineage (NCBI taxonomy): Eukaryota > Viridiplantae > Streptophyta > Magnoliopsida > Asparagales > Amaryllidaceae > Allium > Allium cepa. Next base: position 1,046,790,093 of record CM060929.1, read on the forward strand.
TGCTGGAGGCAAGCTGGATGGCATGGCGTATTACTAGTATATAGTACTTCTTTTTCCGCTGTTTATTGTTGTTGTTGTACACTCTGATGATTTGATGTAATATAATATAATGTGATGTAATAACTGATATAGTTCTTTGTTTAAAGATTATTCATTTATCTATTATATGTTGTTCCGCCACGAATTGTGAGATTCTGTTGTAGTTCTGTTGTTTCTGTTCTGTTTTTCTATCCTTTCTCTCTTCTTCTATTTTTTTTTCTTTTTCTTAAAACCCATAATGGTTCGGTTTTTCGGCAACGAAAAATCGCTTCCGTTACATTTGGTATCAGAGCTGTTGGTTATGCGACAACCATGGTTCTGTTGGGTATTACTCGTTAGAGATAGAGTCAGTAGTACTCTAGAATGAGTTTGAGTGTAATAATAGATATGAGTGCGTATTTGTTAGTGAATATAAAATTTGTTTTTGAACCGGGTAAATGAGATAATTTTGCCCAAAACTATTTTGTATAGAAAAGAAATGATTTTCTATGAATTATTATAGTATATGGTTGCATGATTGTTAGGAAGTGATAATATTGAATTATTATCATTAGTATATGGAATTGAATAAATAAAATGAATTGAATTCAAATAAATTAACTTGATAATTTATTCATTTGTGAAATAATTTCAAAAGGAATGAATCTAAAAATGGAATGTAAATAAAATAGAATTGAATTTCTAAGTGAGAATGAGATGAATTGAATATTGAAATGAATTAGTGAATAAAACTAATTTAAAATAGTAATGTGAATTACTAAATGAAAGTTAATCGATAGAATTCAATATTTAGAATTGAGAATTTAATTCAAATAAATTTAAATTGTGAATTGAATTGAAATGTAAAAATTTGATGAAAATGGATATGTAACTTCAATAGTGAAGTAAAAACGTATAAGAAGCATATGTTGGAAATTTTGTAATGAATTAGCAAAATGGTTTGAATGTTGGAATTGGATGCTACTACTAGCAGGTTATACAGGTGTATAAAGGAATTGAGATTTTGATTTCAAAGATAAAATTGAATTGCTCGACAAAAAGGTACGTATTTCAATTTCAGTATGAGATTTGATGGCTTTCTTCTCTAGCCACTTGGCTTTGCTCTTTTCTTTTTGATTCTGAGGGGCCGTGGTGCCATTTTGTAGTCGTACCGATCGAGCCGCGCAAAGGAAACGCTGGCGAAATTTTTCGAAAATTTAGGGTGTTAGAAAAAAAATTTGAGAAAAATTTGAAAGTTTGAAATTTGAATTTGAATTTAAATTTGAATTGTTAGGAAAACAATATTGTTTGAAACCTATAATTGAAATTGGAAAGCTAGTTGAAATGATAATGAATCTCTAGTAAAAAGATTTGTTTTAGAAAGTTGATAAAACTATTTGAATTGTGAAAAATAATAGATGGGATAAAGGCATTCTTCTTAACTTGTAATTTCGGGACGAAATTCTTTTAAGGGGGAAAGATTGTAACGACCCAGAATTTTGAACAATTCAATTTGAGAATATTTAATTAATTTTAAATATTTGAATGATGGTTTGGATTTAATTTTCAATAAAATTTTGAATTTGGCGATTAAATTATAGAATTTAATCTATTGAGAGTTGAATAAAAATTTGAATCTTCGATTTTAAGCCGATTAAAATTATTTCAAAGGCTTGTGAATTTCATATTGATAATATTAAAGATTATAGAAGCTTCAGAATCGAATTTGAAAGTGATTTGTTCAGTTTTGAAATTTAATCGTTTGCATCGAATTGAAAAATAGCCTTCCGAGGCACAGTCTCGGAATTCGACGAAACCAGTTCCATTGGGTCCGGAATATTGAATTATTGTCGGATTTCAAATTTCGTAATTTTTGGAGTTAATATGTGAGCACACGACACATAAACGCGTTGAAGATTTTAAACGAATTTAAATTTAAATTTAAATATTTAGGTCAACACACACCACGTTATCTCCTTTGTTTCAGCCTAAAATCATGGAAGAAGATCGTGCAAAGCATATTGAGCACGTTCATTCAATGTTAAATACCGAAGCCCCCTTCTCTTCGTTCAAAAATCACGGTAGCTTCAAAATATTAATGGCCGCTCTATATTTCAAAAAAATTAATTCAAGGCCGAAGCCCTTATCTTGTTCTTTCCCCTTTCTCTTTCAAATTTCACGAACGAAACCTCAGTAAAAAAAAAAAAGGGAAAATGGGGGACGCGATTTAAAGGGGATCGGCATGCGAGCGGCGGCGACTTCAATTAAGCTATCGCGAGGCGCGCGCGAACTACTGGAGACGGCAATTGCAAGGCGGCGTGGGGTCGCGACCGATGGGGCATGTGCTCGCGTGGGGGCGTTCAGGTGGTGTTCGCGATTTGGGGGAATGGGTGATCGAAGATGGCACACGGCGACGATAAAGGCGGCAAGGCAAGCACTCACGAGCATCTCGAAGTGGAGTGGGTTGCGACTGCGGCAGCGCGCATAAAGGGGGAGGTGCGTGTGGCGGCGATTCACTGACGCGATGGGGCTATCATGTTGATTTCGAGCTTGGGGATTTCCAGTAAGATATTGATTTAATATTATTTTTTTTTTCTCTTTCTGATTTCATATTAAATTATATGCTGTGAAGAAAAAAAAATAAAAATAAAAATAATAAAAAGTAAAATGCAGTCAGTAAGTATAAATACAGTATTATAATAATAATAATAACTATATGTAAAGTTTAAAAAGTTAAAAACAGAAAAATAATAATAATACTTTATGCAGTTTTGTTTTTATAGTGATGTTGGAATTAAATAAAAAAAAATACAATCCGTTTACAATAAAAGAAATTTATGATTTAGTTATTATGTTAAGTTAAAACTAAATTATTAGTTAAATATAGATTTAGTTTCAAATGAAAAATATTTTTGAAAAAGAAAATTTGTTAAAATTTAAGTTAAGTGGTTAAAAATAATTTATATTAAAAGGAAAATTTGATTGTAGTTAAATATATTAGTTGAACAAATTGATTTAAAGATATTAATATAAAATAAGATAATTAGTAAAAATAAATGAATGGATACATTATAAATTTACTAGTTTATTTTGAAAATAATTTCCTAAAGTAAATTTTGTTTCAAATTTAAATTTTAGTTAAATCAATTATTAAAGACAAAATTGGGTTAAACGAAACTATTAGTGAATTAAACTATTTTAGTTGCAAACTGAAAAAAAATAAAATATAAATATGGAAGCACAAAGAAGAGAATTTAGTTTTAAAATTTAATTGTAGTTAAATAAATTTATTTAAGTAAATTTAGTTGAAATTTAAATTTTATTAGATAAATTTGTTAAGAGTAATCTGTTTAAAATTAAAAAGGGAATTTGGTTCAATTGGAAATTTCTAGTTATAATCATTTTAAAAGGAAAATTTGTTAAAATAAATTTATTTAAGAAGAGATTGGTTTAAATAAAACTATTGATTAATTAAACAATCAAGAACGAAATTTAATTTATTCGATTGATTCGAGTATTAATAAATTGTGTAAATATTTATACTAGGTATAAATCAAGAGAAATCAAGCTGGAATAAAAAAAAATGGATTGCTAATAAAAGCAAAGGTGAGAACTTCTCACTCGGAATTTTGTTGTATCTTTAAATTTTAAATAGTTTGATTTAAAATTGTTTGACTGTGTTGATTGAATGATTGAATGATGATTGTTATATATATATATTGGATGTGAATAGACCCTATACGCCGTTAGTAAGCGGAGGTTATTTATTACACACATATACCGCGATATTCCACTTTGAAGTGGAATTGGTATTATATTATATATATAGCAATATATATATATTGGCATATGTATATATTGCAGTTGATTGATTTCCCGCATTTTCTTTTAGCGGATGAGACCCTATTGCGCCGTTAGTAAGCGGATATGTATTTATAAAATCCCATATACCGCGATATTCCGTCTTGAAACGGAATTGGTATTGTGCTAATGTCTGTGGATGCAGGGAAACAGGTTGGAGGAATCCAACTGGGTTCCTCGCAAATGTTTATTTGATTTCGTATATTGTGATATTCGATTGTTTATCATGGATGATATATGATGTTTGAAAATCGTGATTGACTATTGATGTGTTGCATCATCGGATCAAATTTTTGAAGTTTAAAAATAACGATTTTTATTTTTAAGAGATTTCTAAAGTAATTTTGAAAATATACGCTTTATAAATATTTTTGGAATTGATTCATTCTAAATAAATAAACGTTATAATTTTAATGTTATAAAAATTATATTTTTGAGAAATATAGTTAAAAGTTGATTTTTGAAAATATGAGATTAACGATTTTATAAAATTAGAATTTTATAAACAGTAGGTTTATAAAATTTGTGAAGTTATTTAAAAGAATAAGATTTTGGATAAATAAATGAATCTTATAAGTTATAAGATTTATAAAATTTGTGATGTTTAAAGGAACGATTTTATAAACAAATAAATTATAAGTATTTGACTTATAATATGAATTTTTAGTATATCATTGTGATATGAATTGAGATAAGTTAATAAAGGAAATTTATAAAAGGAAGTTGTTATAAAAGAAATAGAAATAGAATTTATAAACATTGTTTATAAATCGGCAGCGACTTATTTTGATAAGTGGATTGTTGTAATTTATTAATGGAGTTATATTCATGTTTTAAACAGTGAATAATCCTTTAAAATAAAATGAATAGAAGTGATGAAATTTATTAACAAAGAATATTCACGTTTTGAATAGTGAAGAATAAGTTAAAGAAATTATTTTGGAAGTGATGTTTGAAATAGAATTAAAACAATCTAAAGATGTTTTAAAAAGGTGTTGAGATTTGAAACCACAGATTTCAACATTTATTGTTGAAATAGATGTTTCGAGAAATAAAAGGAAATAGTAGATTATAACACTGTTGTTATAATAGATGATTTCCGAAAGGAAATGTTTTGTATAGTATTGGGATTTATATATCTATTTTTATTTCGAATCCCTATACTAGTGATTTTGGGTTGTCGTAACGATGTTTTACGCAACATTTGTTTTGGGCCCAAATAAATATGGTTAAGTGAATGATTTCCTTAACGAATGAAATATATACTTAATTTCGATCAGAGTATATTAAATATTTTCTAAGCGTAGAAAATAAAAGAACTTGTGAATTACTTATTTTTTAAAGTACGGAAATGTTTTCCAATATAAAGCGAATATGTTGAGAATTTATCTTTTGAAGATAAATTGAAATGAATAATTGAAATCGTTTATTCATGGATATTTTGGGAATATGAATTCAATATGGAATTTATAAAGGAAATTTGGGAAATTGGGTTTAAAAATAAATATTGATTTATTTTTTTTAAGTGTGAAAACTATATATCTAGTAAAGATATTTTTGGAAAATAAATAATTTGGAAAATTATTTGGAATCTGGTGATGTGTGCATATCTATTGATAGTTTCATAACCGACTATCAATATTTACCTTTGAATGGTATTTGTTGTGATTTGCTTGAAATTGAATGCCACACTTATTTTTTTTAAAAATAAGCGCTCACTATTCGGGTTAACCGGGAAAGGACCATGGGGTCGTATAACCCATTCCGAATATGTGATACGTCGTTATGAATTGCATTCGAAGACCGGTGTTGAAGACCGGATATTTTCGAAAACGAAAGGGTTTCTTGTCGAATGTCTTTGCATCGACTGGTCCCCGGTATAGAGACTCCATATGTGATGGGAAGTCCAAACGTGATTAGTGAATATCCGGATTGCAAGGACTTCTTTGTAAGTGCCTTCGGTTCTGTTCGAGCCCGGAATAGACTTGTATGGATTGTATGTCTGACATTACAAGTTGATAAAGCCGATTTCTTTCAAATATATTTCTGTGGTGGCGGAGAATTTATTCTTTTAGCTTAACACCCTTCTCTGAGACGTACGAGCTCAGAGGTTATATAGTTGAAGTTATCAGCGATATATTCCCAAATTGGTAATGTGACATGCTGAGTGTTGCTGAAATGATCATTGTGTTGATTATTTGTGACAGGATCATTTGTTTGATCATCTATCTTGGTGATCATTGTGTTGATCATTTGTTGACCCAAAGCATGGCTTTTGTATAAAGTATGTTTTTGTGGACGTGACTTCGTCGAGCCTCACATCCCGGAATGGTCAAAACAGGAAAGAAGCAGCAAGGTTATGAGGGGTAGCGCCCTTTAGGATATGTGCATTTCCTTCTGGAAAAGGGTGGTATCATGGTATGGAGCCCAGATGCTTACTCATGTTGAAAACACTTTATGATTGTGTGAATTGATTACGAGCGCTCGGTGATAAAGGTCCCAAAGGACCGGGGGATGGCATATTCGGTCAGTTGTTACTCAGTTAGGGGTAACCCGGCCTTGTGTTGGTAGAGATCCGGTTTGGTTCTCGGGGATGTCCATCCAGAGGCATTCTCATGTGGCAATGGGAAGTTCCTTGGCCTGACCATTTGTTGGAAATCCAATTCCCAATACGAAACTTGTACGGTATTAGTTGTAGAACCTGCCATTCACTTATGGTGGTCACCACTGTTTGGATGGTAGCTATAGTAGGCATAGTTCGAAATGTCTATGTTGGCTAAGATTTATATCTTTATTTTTCGAAATAATTTTCTACACTATGCACTAGTAATAATATCAAATGTTTTATTTAAATGCGTATCAAGCATCTTTGACTAACATAAGAAGAAATCTCCTCCAAGTCTGCGTTTGCATTGTGTGTGTGGTGGGAGGTCTTATGGTAGTTACATTTTCAAAAGCATTGCGAATTAATTTCAAAAATATTCCTCTATTTTGATTTTAAAATAAATAAACTGTTTTAAGTTCTCGCACCAGTCACATGACTGACTCGGAGTTTATTGTTTTCCTTCCTAAACTCTGGGTGCCCACCAATTTTCCACACGGGCAGTCAAGAGTTAGGTTTGTCAGGATATTCTGGATATTCTGGAGTTGCTGGAGGCAAGCTGGATGGCATGGCGTATTACTAGTATATAGTACTTCTTTTTCCGCTGTTTATTGTTGTTGTTGTACACTCTGATGATTTGATGTAATATAATATAATGTGATGTAATAACTGATATAGTTCTTTGTTTAAAGATTATTCATTTATCTATTATATGTTGTTCCGCTACGAATTGTGAGATTCTGTTGTAGTTCTGTTGTTTCTGTTCTGTTTTTCTATCCTTTCTCTCTTCTTCTATTTTTTTTTTCTTTTTCTTAAAACCCATAATGGTTCGGTTTTTCGGCAACGAAAAATTGCTTCCGTTACAGAGGGAGTTTGAGGAGAACGAGGGGATGATGGATGAGATGCTCCAGGACATGTATTTTCGTACTTGGAAGCAGAGCAACTTATCCTGGATGGATGATTATCCCCAGATCATGGCCAGGATTTATCTCCGAGCTCTGGAGGAGGCCAAGGCTGATGCGGATAAGGAGGGTGGTGTGGCCTTCAGGATGGATGTAGTCACGGCCCAGTTTACCGAGGAGGAGAAAGTGGCGGTGAAGGAGGGTATGCAGCTGCTCGCTGCTGAGGAGGTAGGTGTGCAGTTGGAGGAGGATGATCAAGGAGCAGATGCTGGTAAGTCTTCCCTTTTAGTCTTTTCATAACTTGGTTGCTTATTGTTTATTTAATGAATTCTTCACCTGAATTGGACATGCGGGACCTCTGAAGTGCCAACTACCTCTGGTCAACATGCTGGGAGTCCTGATCCTACGGTTAAGTAGATCTCGGAGGGCCAGCAGGATAGAGGCGAAGCCCTGATGCAGCCGACTCCTTGACTTGATCTGGACATTTTTTTGGTCTACTTGACATTCCTGTATATACTAGTCCCAAAATATTAATGTACTTTCAGGCTGTAATTATGTCATTTGTGACGAACGACTTTATTCCTAGCATGTAATTTTATGACATAAGCCGATTTTGTCATATTTGAATGCTGTCGTTATTTTGATGTGTTGCATAAAATATAGCTGTGCATGTGTTAGTGATTCAATTGTGTTTGATGGTAAGTTCTTGCTTGAAATATAATTTCATGTCTTGCAATGCTAGTGTGATGTGCGAATAAATTATAGTTACATATTTATGTACAAGAGAAGAAAGTAACGCCCTTCAAGTTTTAGCTGTAGACGGTAGCTTTGAATGCCTTGTGTAATCGAACATGGAATACAGCTGTGTGACTTGCCATCCAGCCGTGAGTTCTTATTCCCATTAGTGAGTGTCTCCTATTTTGTGTCATGTACTTTAGTGATCGTTATAGAGGATAGGAGGAAAGTTTTTATAAACAAAATGGGAATATAAGAAATAGTAAAACTTACAATCATGGAAGGCCTTCGACGCGCTTAAGTTCGTGGAAAATGGGCTTTGTAGTCACTTCCCTAGCTGTGGGTCTTGGAGACATTTGTCACCCATCTTACGCCTATGCGGGGAGTTTTCTTTTTTACCACAGCCGTACTTAAGACACATCGGAGCCGAGATCGCGCATGGTAACTACCCGGGCCATTATGGCCCGTAATCGTGGCTATTATTCGATTTACCGTGGCCGGCTAGCGCGGGTGCCGATCGTCAACTGTGAACTGCCCCTGGCTGGCCACACGTTATGTTGGGGCTTATAATCGGTTCATAGTTGCTGGCGAGCCGAACGCCGTAATGAGCTGCCTAGGCTATGGTTGGCCTTCTCGGCGGCTTATAATCGGCTCATTACAGTTGGCTTTAAGGGCCGTCACGAGCAATGAGTTAACCCGCCGCAGAGGGATGCTGGAGCAAAAGTGTCTCATTGGCGAGGGCATAGATTCGTATAATATCTGTTAGGTTTTGTCCAGGTGAAGTTGTGCTGTGATTCCCTGAATGGAGATGCCGTCTACACAGGATTTTGTGCAACATAAAAGGATAAAGCTCAGCAAGTAGCCAAGATATAAAGGAACAAGTTAAAAAAGAGACAAGTTTTTAAAGTTGTTCGGCACGAAAATGCCTATGTCCACTGATTCTCTTTGTTAATTCACTTTATATGGGCAGTACAAGTTAAGAAAAGTGTCGACGAAGGTGTTGGATGTTCCATTCCCTCTGGAACACCTCTCCGTCCACTATTGACAAAATATCTTTATGAATTACATATGGTCCGTCCCAGGTTGGATCTAGCGCTCCGAGGCGCTGGAAGATTCTCTTGAGGACAAGATCTCCTTCTTGTAAGCTGTGATGCTTAACTTTGGAGTTGTATTGAGCTGCCACTTTTTGCTTGTGAGCTGCTTCTTTGAGTGCTGCATCATTTCTTCTTTCTTCGATTAGATCCAAAGACATGTGGAGGAGTTCTTCGTTCTCTTCTGGGTTGTAGTGGATCCTATGGTAGGATGGCAATACAGTTTCAACTGGGAGCATGGCCTTCGATCTGTATGCCAAAGAGAAAGGAGTATGCCCTGTTGATGTTCTGAAAGACGTGCGGTAGGTCCAAAGTGCCGTAGGAAGTTCATCCACCCAACGCCTTTTGACTTTTCAAGCTTCTTCTTGATTAGAGTTTTAAGAATTTTGTTGACAGCTTCGACTTGTCCATTTTCCTGGGGATAAGCCACAGATGAGAAGCTTTTGTGAATTCCGTGCTCTTGGCACCAGTCGGCGAACTCCTTGCTGTCAAACTGAAGTCCATTGTACGATATGATTTTGAGTGGAACCCCGTACTTGCATAGAACATTTTTGATCAAGAAGTTAATAAATTTTGCCGAAGATATTTTATTTATAGGTTCCGCTTCCACCCATTTGGTGAAATAGTCGACTGCCACTATAGTGTATTTGGCTCCGCCTCGGCCCATCGGCAGTTTGCCAATCAAGTCAATTCCCCATACTGCAAAGGGCCAAGGGCTGGTCATTTGAGTAATCTCATTTGTTGGTAGTCGAGGAATCTTAGAAAATTTCTGACATCTGTCACATCTTTTTACGAAGTCTAAGGCGTCTTTGTTTAAAGTGGGCCAGTAATATCCATATCGGAGTGTCTTCTTTGCCAGAGTCTGCCCACCGGTGTGATCTCCGCAGCTCCCTTGATGGATGTTGGATAAGATTTTCTTGGCTTCCCTTCCAGCAACACACCTTAATAAGGGGTTAGAGAAGCCGCATCGATAGAGGATGCCTTTTTGTATTGTGTAGCGGGAAGCTCTCCTCAAGATTTTCCTGACTTCGTTACGCTCGTTGGGTAGTGTGCCATCTTGTAAGTATTTCCGGTTAGGAGTCATCCAAGTTTCTTCTTCCATTGCAGCTATCAGATCCTCTTGTTCGAAACTTAGGGCTAGTTGTTTTTAGATGGCTACTGTTCCGGAAATGGTGCTGTTCTTCATGCTAGCTTGCTTTGCCAGTTCGTCAGCCTCTCGGTTCTTCTCTCGAGGAATGTCTTTAGATATGCTGTGAGTCGTTCTCCTTGAGTCTGAAACTCTCCTAGTACTTGGTTTACGATAAGTTGAGAATCACTATGAAGACATAAAGAACTGACTCCAATTTCTAAGGCAAGTTCTAATCCTGCTATTACCGCTTCATATTCTGCATTGTTGTTGATGGCAGCGAATTCCAACCTTAGGGCATAGTGCAGCTTCCTTCCCCTGGGGGTGATTATCACAATACCTGCCCCGAGCCTTGTTCGTTTGATTCTCCATCTACAAAGGGATTCCACATGATATCTTCTGCTATTTCAGATTGCTCCTTACCTTCGTTGGTAGTGAATTCGGCAATGAAATCGGCCATGGCTTGTCCCTTGATGGAAGTGCGAGGATGGTAGGTGATATCATATTGGCTCAGTTCAATGCACCATTTAAGTAGTTGCCCAGAAGTGTCGGGGCGATGGAGTACCTGCCTTAGCGGTTGATCGGTTAAAACTCTGATGGAATGAGATTGGAAATAGTGTCGCAGTTTCCGTGACGTGATTAGAAAACAGTATGTTAGCTTCTCAAGTTTAGGGTATCTGGCTTCTGCCCCCGTAAATCTCTTGCTTACAAAGTATACGGGCCGCTGCGCGCGGTTGTCTTCTCTCACCAAAGCGGCGCTTAGAGCATGGGACGATACAGCAAGGTATAGGTATAGTTCTTTGCCTTCATTTGGAGTTGAGAGTACTGGTGGTCTCTGGAGGTGTTCGATTAGGTTAAGGAAGGCTGTTGAGCATTCGTCAGTCCATTCGAACTTTCCTTTGTCTTTCTTTAGGGCTTCGAAGAAAGGGATGCACTTGTCGGTTGCTTTAGAGATGAATCTGCTTAGGGCGGCCACCTTCCCATTTAGGCTGTAACGACCCAACTTCCACACTCCAGGAAGTCTCATCGCTAATAAGAAAGAAGAGAATAGAAAAGAGAAAGAAAGAGAAGAAGAAGAAACAACACATCAGAATCTAAACAGCGGAACGAATAAATTATATTAATAACATAAAATATTACATAGTTTACAATCATTATCAGAGTACACAGATAATACAACACATACTAGACAGTTATAAACACCTGTCTAGTATTTACAACATAATACAATCCAGAGACAACACAGAACACACAGCAGAATACTAATATCTAACGCAGAAGCCTCCTGCTCCATTGCTCCTCCACTATTCGTCAAAGCTAACCTGATTCCCTTGGCTACTCGTAAAAATTTGAGTACCCAAGAGTTTATGAAAAACAAAAATAAACTCCGGGTCAGACATGGGTCTGGTGTGAGTAACAGGTTAAAGTTGCTTAACTTTAAAAATCCTTTGAAAAGAAAAGGTATCACGTAAGACTTCCCACATATAAACATGGAAAAGTTTTTACCTTACGCTAACCAAAACATTTGATAGGAAATCCAATGATATTATAATAGTGTCTAGGGTTTTCAAGTAAATAAGAAATAGCCGAAATTGTTACATCTATTAAATTCCAGCTACTAGCCACAAAAGTGGGTAATACAATCAAAACCGTTGGCACTTATTGGATTTTGGATTCCATACAATAGCAGGGCTACCGGGGTACCGCCCGTCACAGTACGTGGCCTAGATCAACGTACCGAGGAGTACTCCCACTCCCCTGCAACACAAGGTCGGACCCATTCCTTACTGAATAGTTCCGAACAAGACAACCCCGCAGTTGGTGCGCATATCCAACTGCCCACTAAGCCGAATAGAAAGGGACCTCTAGACAGGGATCAATCTTGCTCTCCAGTGGGTGCTACCCACGAAGCCTTGCTACACCTCCCCTGTTTTAGCCATTCCTGGTTGATGAGGCTTGAGGCTACGATTACCTTTAGAGGACACATCTCTTAGAATGCTCATCGTCCACCTGACGATGTTCTGAAAGCATTCAATCCATACAAGTTCGTTCCGGGTTCGAACGAAACCGAAGACATTATCTCGTTACACTCGTTTTGGAATCACCCTCAGAGTTAACGACGATAACCCTTGCACTCTGAATCACCTTCTCGAATCTATAAGTACTATTCCGTCAAACTCATTACGGAATCACCCACAGAGTTATACCGACGTATAGCCCTTACACCTCGAGTCTTCACTTGCTCCACTTGGATTAACGACCTAACGTTTAATTGGAATCGATGTGGTTTTCGGATTCCAAATATGGAAACCCGATCCCGGTCTCATCGAAAACCAAAGCGTGTCTTTTAGGTCCAAGTTGTTTTAGAGTTTAAAACAATTCAATTATATTATCTATATACACAAGATAGATAATTCATAGATTCACAACAGATAATTATCATTATCATAACCACAGATAATCTACATTATCATTATTAAAAGACAACCCATATGAATATCACAATGTAACCAATGCATCCATATCAATCATTACTAATCTCATTTCTGAGATTCAAAACTATTCAAAGCAACCAATAACAACCATTCATAAGCAATGATCTATAATCATACTATCTATAATTAATTTAAAATGAATTAAATTAATTACATCATCTTTAATTAATTTAAAATGAATTAAATTAATTATTCACACAATATAAATCTTGCTTATATCATCATAAATTAATTACAAATTCATTAATTGATTAACCTCTGATTTATCATCTTAATTAATCAATCCTGATTAACTATACTTTAATTAATTCCACAAAATTAATTACCCTAAACCAAATACAGTAATTAATCTTTTAATTACTCATTAACTAATTAACTATGATTAATTACATTTATCCTTAATTAATTACAATTAATTAATTACCCTTAATTACTTACCATTGATTAATTAATTTTAATTAATCAATCTGAATTACATCATTAATTATATTAATTAATGCCTCTTAATTAATTACCCCATTAAATTAATTACTTTCAGTAATTAATCTTACTTAATCCATAATTATAATCACCTTTGATTAATCTCATACTGTAATTAATTACCCTTAATTACTTATCAAATTAATTATTCCTTAATTAATTTCTTTAAATTAATCACTTGATTAATTATACAAAATAATTTAATCTAAATTATTTTCACAACTCCATCATTATTTACTAATTACATCCAGTAATTACTTTACTGAGTAACCCCATTAATTACATCAAGTAGTTATTATCAAATCTCATGTTTAAAATTAATTAAACTTAATTAATTAATTTAAAACAACCTTAATAAACTTAATTAATTACATTAAGTAATTAATGTCTTAATTACTTTCATTTAAGTAATTAAACTTAAATAAATTTTATAATTTATTAACATTAATTAATCAATCTAATTAATTATTGAAAATTAATCATATTAATTAATTATCAAATAAATCTTAGTTAATGAACATCATTAATTATTATTTATTCCTTAATTATTTCTTAATTATCTCCAGTTTAAATTAATCCAAATTATTAATTAAATAAATCAAATAAATAAGTTACTTCTTCATTATCTTATTTATTTAATTATTTTAATATCTTAATAATTTTTAAGATAAACCATTCCTTATTAATAGTTATATAAATATCAAAGTGTACTTAGAAGATTGCAATTTTAAAATTTAAATTCAGATTCCATTTTTGAATCTAAAATTCAAAAATGATATTCATTAAAGCATTATCAAATTTTAAATTCCATTTATTCTTTCCAAAGTAAATGTAAATATCATTTATTACTGAAAATAGAACTTATATAAGATAAGTCTTAATTTAATTAATATTAAGTTTAAATACATTACTATTTAAATTTCAAATTCAAGTTAATAATCATTTAACTTTCTATTATAAATGTTTATAAATGACTTTATCCAAAGAGGAAATCAAGTTTAAATTTTTTGTTTGGAAACAAATTTACTTTTAATAACAATTTAAATTTAAACTTGTTTCAAAAACATTCAAATTTTAAACTTATTCAGATATCAGATTTTGAATTCAATACATTTGAACCCATTCCTTGTCTAAATTATTTGAATTCAAGTTTGAATTGAATTCTTGCTTTACACCTTGATTTTAAAACTTCTTATTTAAAAATACAAATTCATTTTTAAAAAACTGAAGATTTAAAATCCTTAGAAAACCTGAACTTAAATTTGAATTCAAAATGTTGTTCTTAAATTAATTTTAGATTTTCAAACTGAATTCAATTTCCAGAAGAAACTGTCAGTTTCTTCTTTCTTATTATTATTTTTTTTAAACTGAAACTACTTTCAAATTTGAAAAAAAACTTATAAGATTCAAACACTTTGAACTATAATTCATCACTTCAGATTTGAATTTGTTTCAAATCTTATCAATACAGCCTATTCATTTAGAATATGATTTTCACTTAAACCTGCAGACAGTTTTCAAGAAAATTATAATATTAAAAATTACCCGAGTTAACCCTATATGTGCTTCGAGTCATCTAACCAAAAATCTTCGGGCAAATCATGGAAATACTCGAGTTATGTCTCGAGCACAAAAACTCCACTATACCCAGAAACATCAGATCCAAAAGTTTTGCACGGTGCACGTGCACCGTGCCTCCGGTCATCAACCTCCCTCTCTGGTGACTTCAGCACATCAATCTTCAACTCCCTAGTCCAATACAACCATCTCCTTACCCTTATCCACCTCGAATTTGAATTCGAGTTGAATTCTTAAAACCTAGAACCATACAGTCCAAACTCCCCAAACCTGTCATCATCTCATCCACCACCTTCTGACCACTGGCATATCATCAACTCTGGCCACGAGTCCATCCACCAACCCGCTATCATTTCCCAGGAGCTCAAACAACACGATCACTCCTTCTTGAAAAAAAAACGGCCTAAGCAAACTACCTATCTTAACTAGGGTTACAGGCAACAAATTCACACCACAGTCTTCATAATGTTTTGCATCATCATCTAATAATTTTCCATTCATCACTGACAGCTCCTCCACCTACCTGAAGGATTCCAACCCTTACATTTTCTCAGATTCCCCAAAATTTCAAATTTTTCCCTTTACAGTTCAACACAGAACTGCACTCCTAACCCTTAACTAAAAATCCTACTTTTAGTCTTAAAAATCATAGTTTGGTCTATGTATTAAATTCATAGTACTAAATTTATAATTTATTAAACATGAATTTTCACATTTTCAAACTTAATCTGTAAATTTTTGGTTTACAGAGATGTTTTATATGCTATTTTAACTTAATTAAAATCTTAACTAAAACCTATCATAACAAATAAGTTTGATAAAAATCTGAGTTGAATCAGAGATTTAAATCTATATGTTTGAATTATAAAACAAGAACCTGAACCCATGATCTACATAAAATCAGAGAGAACCCCATTAGGAATCACAAACATGGTCACAGCATAATGTATTCAAGTACACATTTAACACATTTTATCACAGGGATTTAATCATGCAACTTATTTAAAAATTTAATCTTTTAAAAAAAAAACAGAATGTTACTCACTTGTATCTTGAAGGCAGAGCAATTTCTTTTAACAGTTTGAATAAGAAATGCAGGTTTGCTTGATTCCCAGTTTTAAGAAATGCAGTTCTTCTATTTTTGATTAAAACTTGAATTGTTTCTTCAAATTTGAAGCTTTAAATTCTATTCTGGATTTACTCCTGATTCTCACTTGCATGTAGACTATCCAGATAGAAGATGATGCAGATGAAAGTATGCAGGCCTTCAGATTTACAGGGTTTTGAAACGAAAACAGGTTTTGCTTTGATGCAGTTTTCAACAGGTTTTACTTCCAGATTGCAATTGAAAAATGTACATGCATGTTCTTGTTTACAAATGCTTTTACCGGGTATATGATGATATTTGAGGATGGTGCAGGTTATTGTTTTAGATTTGATAAATAAGAAGTTTTGTCTCAGATTTTAGTTTTTGAGAATGTGATTCCTTTTTATTTAGATCTAGAAAAGAAATAGAAATGAAAGAGAATTTGTTTTATATATAAAAACTGAAATTAAACTTTATTACACAAATAAATAAAAGAAAATCAAATTTAAGTGACACTTGTCTTACATTCTAACATTTGTCAAAACTCTTGGTTATTTATTTACACTTGTATAAAATCACATAATATGCATACATTTGTCTTTTTTAATAATTATCATTCATTCAATGTTAATTTGTATTTTGTTAGATGTTAATATAGGATAAATGTAAGCTTGTATTAATTAATTAGTCAATCATGTATTTATTTACATGTACATAACTTTTAAAATGAATAAATATTAAACTTATACAAATGATTCAAAATCAAAATAAAATATAAACAATTATACTTTAGATTTAAAACTTTGAATTCATGTTCAAAAATAAATTTTTAAATCTAGTTTATTTACAAATACAATTACAAAATTTGAATTTTGGAAAACAATTATTTTTGTTAAAGATTTATTTGTTAAAACAATGTATTATTATATATATAAAAATATCAACATTTAATAACTATAAATAACTTATAAAAGATATTATTTCTTTATTCATAAATTATTTATTTTATTCAATTATATTTAAAAGGAAGTCAAAATAACCTCATTGTAATTTACTTAGAATTTAAACTTGAGTTACCCATATTATAAATCATTTAATATTTATCTTAGGTATTTAAAACCATATTTTATTTATTAAATAGCTTTTAAAAAGTTTAACTTTTAAATGAAAATCATAATTTCCAATTTTACTAAAGATATAAATTTTATAGAAAACATGATTCATTTAAAACAATACCTATTTACAATATATACAATATTCTATATATATTATAAATATAAAACAAATATTAGATTTAAAAAGATAAAATCTATCAATTAACTATTTATTTTATTGAATTATTAAATTAATTCAAATCTTATTACAAATATTATCAAATCAATTTAATCTTTATTACAGATTATTAAATTGATATTGCTTTAAAATTCCGGGTCATCACATAGGCTTTGCATCTCTCTTCGAGTGGATGGTATCTTGATATCTTGCAAAGCCCGAACTTGTTCGGGGTTTGCTTCAATCTTCCTGGCATGGACGATGAATCCCAAGAACTTTCACGACGATACTCCGAAGGAGCACTTTAGAGGATTCAGCTTCATTCCATATTGGCGAAGTACTTGAAACATCTCGTCTAGGTGGCTTACATGATCGTTGGCTTTCCTCGATTTTACTAGCATGTCATCCACATAAGCTTCCATAGTTCGTCCTATTAGTTCCGCAAACATCTTGTTGACGAGGCGTTGATAAGTAGCTCCGGCGTTTTTAAGTCCAAAAGGCATTACTCTGTAGCAGTACGATCCCCGGTCAGTGATGAAACTAGTGTGGTCTTGATCGGGGGCGTGCATAGGAATCTGGTTATATCCTGAGTATGCGTTTATAAAAGATAAGAGTTCATGCCCGGCTGTGCTGTCCACGAGTTGATCGATTCGGGGGAGTGGGAAGCAATCCTTCGGGCAAGCGTCGTTTAAGTTGGAGAAGTCAATGCATGTTCGCCACTTCCCATTAGCCTTCTTTACAAGTACCGGGTTGGCGATCCATTCTGGGTAGATGGCTTCTCGTATGAAGTTATTGGCAAGTAGGTTCTTTACTTCTTCCTCGAGGGCGGCTGATCGTTCTGCCCCCATACTTCTCTTTTTCTGCTTTACTGACACCTTGGTGGGATCGATGTTCAGTACGTGGCAAGCTACTTCTGGGGAGATTCCAGTCATGTCAGCGTGCGTCCATGCAAATACATCCAAGTTGTGGCGAAGAAAATCGACGAGTTGATCCTTCAACTCTGCTCTTAACTAAGACCCGATTCTCAGCAGTCTACTTGGGTCGTGTTTGTCTACAGATACAAATTCCATAGCCTCTGCAGGCTCGACGATGGCCTCCTCCTCTTTATCCCTGGGGTCTAATTCATTGAAAGGATCACTAGTATATCGAAGAGGAGGGGCTTTCTTTAGTTGCTATGCTTCCAAGTATTTTTGCAAAGAGTAGTCTCTGCATCCTTCCCTTTATCCTTCTTGCGGTTATTGCAAAGTTCAGTTACATAGCAATCTCGAGCGGCGTCTTGATTTCCTTCTACTTCCCCTATCCCATTATCTGTTGGAAATTTCATCTTCAGGCACCAAGGGGCCAGGACAATCTGGAAGTCAGACAAGGCTGGTCTTCCTAAAAATGCGTTGTAGGCCGAGTGGTTATCTATTAGCACAAATGTTTGTTTCCGCACAACGGAGCGGGGATGACTTCCTATTTCAACAAAGAGGTCCAATTGCCCGATGGGCATCTTCGCATCTCCAGTGAAACCGTGTAGTGGTTTGTTGCAGGGAGACACATCATTCATTGACAGCTTCATTTTGTCGAAAGTATGCTTGAATAGAATGTTTACGGAGCTTTCAGTATCTACCAGAATTCAAAAAACTTCGGCTGGGCCGAACCAGGTAGAGATGACCATAGGATCCATGTGAGGGTACTACCTTCCTTCTAGGTCTCGCCCACTGAATGTGATGTCATTATCCTCTTTCCGCTTCGGGCGGCGTTCTTCCATGATGAAATTGATGCAGTCTTCATTGTTTCTAAGTGACTTTCCATAACTTTCAATTTCTGCCCAGTTTCTGTCGGCGATGTGTGGTCCTCCCGATATTGTATGGACCACTATCTTCTCTTGACTGGAACCGTTAGTGTTGTGATTTCTTCCGCCTGTCTCTGGGTGGAGTTGCCCTAGGTTTTCCTTGGCAGGAGCTGGAGTCCTGTCCTGACCCTTTACATAGTGTTCCAATCTCTTCCTTCTGATGTGTTCTTCAATCAGGTCCCAGAGATGACGGCATTCATTGGTATCATTCCCATGGGATTCGTGGAAACGGCAGAACTTTCCAGACTTGATTGCGTGATCTGATTCCTTCTTGTACGGGGGGCGTTTGTATTTAAGCTCGTCTTGGGTGGCCCGGAAGATGTTTTCGACTATTTCAGTCAAAGGAGTGTAAGCGTCAAATTTTGGTGCTGGCCGATATAGGCATTTTTCTCCCTTCCTGCCCCCAGCATTGTCTCGAGAGTCATTTCTTCCAACGTCCTTTGCTGCAGCGGGTGCGTTGCCATGAGCTGCCTTGGCTTGTTGCCCTGTCTGCCTTTCGATGGAGGCGTCTTCAAGTCTCATATACTTTCCGGCTTCATGGAAGAAATCGGGTAAGGTAGCTGGTTTTTCTTTCGTTAATCTTCTAGCAAACTTGGTATCCGGATGTACGCCACTACAAAGAGCCATTAGGATAAGTTTCTCATCGGCATCTTGGACTGTGGCCGCTGCGGCATTAAATCAGGTTAGATATTGTTGCACTGTCTCTCCGGGCTTCTGTTTGATATTAGATAGGGAATAAGCGTCCTTAGGTTGTTCCACATGAATGCGGAACTGGCTGATGAACTTTTCTTTCAACATTTCCCATGAGCTGATGGATCCTTGGGGTAGATGGCAGTACTAGGAGGTAGCTAGATCTGCCAAGAATAGTGGAAAGCATTTACACAACACTCCCTCTGTTGCTCCGCTCATGAGCATATGCTGTGTGTATCTCTGCAAGTGTACAACGGGATCAAAGGTTCCCTTGTAAGGTTCCATTGTTGGCATTTTCCATTCCCGGGGGGTGATGGAAGTTTCAATATTGCAGGTGAAGGGGCTGGTTACCCTAGCGCCTATCCCCCGATCCCTTTGGTCCCGTTGGACGCACTCTCTGAACAATCGCGCCATCCTTTCATCAGAGCTTAGAGCAGATAGAAATGAGTTTGGTTCTTCTTTACGGGATTGATTCCGTCCAAATGACATGTAGGGATGGTATCGTCTATTACTCCTAACATTTTCCGATGGTTGCCTACGGTCTTCTGGGAGCATGCTGGGGTCATCCACAGTTGGCCCTTGCCTTGATCTTCCCCTGCTGGGCTCTATTCTAAGCATTCCCCCGGGTCCAACTTCGGGCTGGACTCCAGCTCGGCCCCGTCCATTGGTGTTCCCATGGTTAGGTAGCATGACAGGCTCAGCCATATCCGACCCCTGCCTGGTACCTCCCCCGTTGGGTTCGGTTCCAAGTGTTTCCTTGGGTCGGAATTCTGGCTGAGTCTGGGCTCGGCTCCTACCATTGTTGTTTCTGTTGTTAGCCTCTTCGAAGAAGAAAGATCTTTGTCGCCTCCCAGATCCTCTAGACTGGGACTCACACCATGATTCAGTGTTGCGGTTGGAGTCTTCAGCATCCCTTAAGCGTGACATGAGTTGGTTCACCAAGGCTTCTTGTTGAGATGTGAAGCAGTTAGTTACTTCAGCCACAACCCTGTCCAGATCTGCCATAGTAACTGGTTGTTCCGTAGCAGGGGCTGTCGGATTTGCCTGATTTCCATTTGCTGATGGAACATGACGATTCTCTTAATCTCTGATCACTTAATCTGGGATACTGCTAGTTGCGATGTTCTTTCCTTTGCTAGCATCTTTCCTCTGCCTAGGAGGCATGTTTTCCAAGTAATGAGCGATGCTGTTGGGAAGAAGGTTGAGTGGGAGAAGCTGAAGCTTCTAGCTCGATCTCTCAATGAAAGCACCTAAAATGTTTGCACAAAAAATGGGCAAACACCTCCAAGTCGTATGATTTAGTCGATTTTAAGTTGTTCTTAGTGATTTGGGTGATTCATGCAAATATGTAAAAAAAAAGGTACTAAACTGTAAAAGACCCACAGATTTATAGTGGTTCGTCCAGAATGTGCCTACGTCCACTTTATATGTTATTCTCCTTCACTCTTCAGATTACAAGTACAAAGCTTTGATTACAAATATATGAAAGTTGTTTGAAAGTTCTATCCGTGCTTGAGTTCTCAAACTTGTCTACCATTGTTGTACCCCTGCCCCTCTATTTATAGAGTGAGGCTGGGGGCAGGGGTCTTGGATGTATATAGCTGTTGGTGGGCCTGGCCTGATGTAATCTGGCCTGGCAGCGTTGGTCCGGAATGCGTTGGTCCGGTGGTGAGTAGGTGGAGTTTGGTTCGGTGGGACTTGGTTCGGTGGTGAGTGGTCCGGTAGTGGTTGGAGCGGTAGTTGGTTCGGCTATGTAGGGGAAGTGAGTTGGCTCGGCTACGCAGGGAAGTGGAGTTGGACCGGTAGTAGGTGGAAACGGGATTGGTTCGGCTATGCATGTGGAGTGGCTTTGGTTCGGCAGGCATGGGAAGGAGTTGGTTCGGCATGCATGGGAAGGAGTTGGTTCGGTGAGGCTTCGGTTCGGTGGTAGGAGCATAGATCTAGGATCTGGTCCGGTTGTGCAATGGTGAGCGTGGATTGATTCGGTGGGTTGGCCCGGTTGAAAGACACCCAACATAATGTAAGTAATTTCTTTAACAAAGTAATTAAAGATTTAATTTCTAAAAAAAATTTAAAGGGATGGTTAATTATGTAATTGGTCAATTAATATGATTAATAAAGAATAATTTATTAATTAAGAATAATTAATTAAAGTGATTTATTAATTAATTTATATCAAATTATTTGTAATTAGTAAATTAGGATTGGATAATTAATTCAAAAGTAATTAATTTAATTGGAAATTAATTGAATTAATTAGGATTAACCAATTAATTTAATCATGCTTATAAATAACTATTGAATAGATTTTATTATATAAGATGCCTTAGATTGATTGTCCTATCTGATCTGTGACATTTTGTTCTGTGGATTGAGTTGTGTGTAATTTATTAATTTACTTATGTTACATCTGTATATTATCTGTGAATCTGTAAATGAGCGATAAGCGTTATAGTTTATATCACTTATCAATTATATTTCTGTGTTTTAATCTGTGATGATTGAATGATGTTGCACTATTGTACCACACTTATACACACACAAATATGGATTTCACGAGGAAATCGATTAAGTCACAGATTTTGAAACAATTTAACAAATTGAATATTTAAATCCAAATGGTTTTGGAAATGTACTGGGTTTAAAGTGACAAGCTTTTGAAATGGAATTTCAAAGATGAAATTTATTTTGAATAACTTGATTGAGTTTTGAAATTTAAATATTTTGATTTAAATTTGAATTCAATATTTGAAATTGAATTCTATGATTTGGAAATTAGGGACTAAAGATGTTATACCCGTTTATATGGGTTAAACTAATTTCAAAGTATTGATTTGGGAATTTGAATTTAAATTCAAGGGCTTTAAATCGTGTAAATAAAATTGGATCTTTCTGAAATGAAACTATTCGCTTTCAAATAATAAAAGCTTTCATATAATAAGTGAACTTCCAAATTGTGTTAAAAAGCGAATTCAAGTTAAAAATGAAAATGATTTTCCAAGTTATGGAAACGGTTTGAAAGCTATAAGTTAAATCTTTAATTTAAAGATTCTAAATGAATTAATCCAATTGAAATGTAATTGTTTTAAAATCCGAAAATGAATCTTTGTGAAACTGGGTGAACTTTGTGAAATGAATCTTTTTGTTTATAGATTTGAAAATGGTAATTTGTTTAAACCATTTGAAAGAAAAGTTTTGGGTAATAAGTTGTGACTTGACTGAGATCCCATTATCCATATGTTTCTTGTAAATATTGCGCTCACTATTCGGTTTAGCCGGGAGAGGATCTTTGTGTCGTATAACCCATTCCGAATATGTGATTCGACGTCATGGATAGCGTTTGAAGACCGGTGGTGAAGACCGGGTATTTGCGAGAACGATAGGATGACCTATCGATTGTCTCTGCACTGAGTTACTCCGGTATAGAGATTCCCTAAGTGATGGGAAGTCCGATCGGGATTGTGAATACCCGGATTCGCAAGGACTTCTTCGAAAGTGCCTTCGGTTCTGTTCGAACCCAGAACAGACTTGTATGGATTGTATGTGACATTACAATTTGAGATATAAAGAAGATTTCTTTCAAATACATTTCTGTTGGTTGCGGAGAATTTATTCTCTTAGCTTAACACCCTTCTCTGAGACGTACGAGCTCGAAGATTATGTAGTTGAAGGTTATCAGTAATATATTCCCAACTTGGTAATGTGGCATGCTGAGTGCTGCTGAGCATTTGTTGATCAAAGCATGGCTTTTGTGAAAATCGTAGCTTTGTGGATGAGACTTCGTCGAACCTTACAACCCGGTAATGGTCAAAACAGGAAGAATGCGGCAAGGTTATTTGGGGATCGCGCCCCCTGAGGATATGTTCATTTCCTTATTGATAGAGGTGGTATCATGGTATGGAGCCCGGATATTTAACCTATGTGGTTACTGCGAATTTATTACTTTATGGTCATTGGTTATCGGGATCCCGGGAAAGGTCGGTTGCGACCGGGGGATGGCATACTCGTGTTAGTAGTTACCCAGTTAGGGGTAACCCGACCTTGTGTTGGCAGAGATCCGGTTAGGTTCTCGGGGCGTTTTTCCAGAGGCGTATCCATGTGGCAATGGGAAGTTCCTTGGCCTGGCCATTTGTTGGAAAACCAAACTCCAATACGCACCTTGTACGGTTTTAGTTGTAAAACATACCATTTATTTATAGTAGTCACCACTGTTTAGATGGTAGTTATAGTAGGCATAGTGTGAAATGCCTATGCTGGCTAAGATTTATATTATACTTTTGAAATTCTTTCTGCACTTTGCACTTATAGTAATAATATCAAATAAAATTTGCGTATCAAGTATGTTTGACTATCATAAGGAGAAATCTCCTTCGATTATGCGTTTGCAATGCATGTGTGCGGGAGGCCTTATGGTAGTTACATTTCCTAAAAGCATTGCGAATCTATTTTCAAAATATTTGTTGTTTGTTTTTAAAGATAAACTGTTTTTGTTACTCATACCAGTCTCATGACTGACCTGGAGTTCATTGTTTCTTTCCTAAACTTTGGGTGCTCAAATTTTTTCCACACGGGCAGTCTAGAGTTGGGTTTTTCAGATAGCTAGGTTTAGTATATTGTCTGGAGCTAGTTCAGTCTTTGGACGTGGACGAGACTTGCTTGTCTTAGTGCAACTTGATGGGAGTTCGAGCTATTTCTAGATTGGTGCCATGGAGTTCTCTTTTGAAGACTATTTGGAGATTATCCGCTGCTGATGTTATCTATTTTCTTTCCGCTGCTATTTTCTTGTATCATATCTTTGATGTATATTGATATTCATTATATATTGATCATTGTATCAGATATTGTATCAATGTATTATTCTTTTTCTTCCGCTGTGTTATTATATTTAATTGTGTTATAAGATCTGGCGACTCGGATTTGACGTTTGAATCTACGGCATTTGTATATGAGTGTCGTATTCGGTGCCCATTTCCGAAGGACGAGTCAGGATCACTACAAGTGGTATCAGAGCTAAGGTTGAACTTTAGCTCGGGAGTATAACACATTAAGTAACTCATTAGAGATAGGGTGAAGTATACCCTAGAATGAGTAATCCCTAAGATATCTGTTTGTATGCCTCAGTAAATTCTCTTACTATTCACCGACAGTGAGTATGAGTGCGAGAAGAGGATGAGATGTGGGACAAAGGAGTACGACTATTAATGGTCAATACCCTGCAACAGTGGAAATAATTTTCTCTATCAATCTCCTTTGATTCGTCTTTTCAAATTTTTTCGATTGCTTCGTGACAGCTCCAGAAAGAAGTTTTGGTATGGTGATGCTCTACGAATCGCTGAAGAAAATTCTTAATTCATATCTTCATCGGTTTCTTATTAGTATTTCCATTTAAACTTTAATGAATTTGGAATTAAAAATTTAAATAAATTGGAAATTGTAGATTGAGTTAAATTGATTATAGAATATGAAGCTAAATTTGAATTGTATCAATAAAACGATTTTGTTTAAAACCAAATTTGAAATTCTATTATAATTTCTCGGGTTGATCAAAGTCCGAAGAGGGACAAATTGGTATATATTTTGGGGTATTCCGAAATGAGTTTGGAATCCATATCTGGTGTTTGAGAAATTATAGAGGATTGAATCTATCTATCTATTGTTTGTGGTCCGATATATTCTACTAGTGGTTAGTTATCCCTTTGGACTAATCAGTGCCTTGCATATTTCATAGATTTGATGACCCGAGTACCCTGTGTAGTATTGTATGAGTTGTTCTCATATTAGTGATATTCTTATTTGTTAAGCCAAATGCAGAATTGATATCCAGTTTGAAATTGAAAATTGTTTCTTTATCTTTGTGTATCTATTTTTTTGTTTTCATGCTTGCAAATTTCGAGGACGAAATTTCTTAAGGAGGGGAATCTGTAACGATCCCGGATTTTGATTTATTTTAAATTGATAATTTAATTTTTGAATAAAATTGCAAAATATATCGGTAAATAGATTCGATTTTCTCCGAATTCAAATAAGTGTTTATGTCGAACAAATATTTCAAACAAATTTATAGATATATGTATAAAGTAGAAATTTATTTATATTATAAAAATAATATTGAAAAGAAATTTATTTATATTATAAAATAATATGTACAAGACATACAAGGCAATTAAATATTTAGGCTAGAAATAAAAATAAATATATATATATATAATAAACTATGAAATATAAATTAAACACATTAGCAAATTCTAACAACATAATAACAATAGAACTTCATTTATATCCCTAAGTAATGAGGCTAAAAGCATAGAAAATAAAATACATTCACATATAAATAAGAAACTAGACCACAATTATAAACATCTATGTACAAGCAAATATTATTAAACAAGCCACCATAAAATCTTCTCTATACATATAATACATTTTTTTATCGGCCGAGTAAAAAAAGTACCAAGGCAATTAATGCCACATCTCTAGCATCAAACCAACAAAGCAATTAATGCAACATACCTCATGCATTTAATGCAAGAATCTTCAGCATGCTTATTGTACAAACAATATACTACATACTTCTCTTTATATGCATTATCTCTTGTATGTCAACCTCCTTCCTTTCAGATAACATAAAGAAATACTATCTTAAAACTTAAACAAAACTTCAATTTAAACATCAAAACAAATAAAGTCAAACCATAGAATCAAGTGAAAGATTTCAACTAGGAATTCAAAGCCTATTTCAAAAAAAAAATTAAAGCAGCTCTGTTCATTTGAAAACAAAGTGATTAACATCACTTTTAAATTTAAAGTATCTGTTATCTATTGCATAAAAATTTATGGAAAATGAATATGTTTTGGTGTGAGATTATATGAATGAATTATCTGTTGATGTGGGTGTACAGAATATGTGGATGTTTATCTTTCTGAAGAATCCATGTCTCTTTGATTTTCAAGCTTCTGTTGATCTAAAATTTTTATCTCTTGATTTAGTTTAGGTTTGGATTTGAGACTTTAACAAAAATCAGATTTGTTCCATCATAAATTATAGATTAAAATTTTGCTTAAGTCAAAACAAACTTGAATTGGCCCTGGGAAATCAAAACAACTGAGCAAGTTCAAATGTACATGAAATTTCTATCATCTTTTTTTCTGAATTCAGGAATATAAATTGAATCTAAAAACCAAAACATGACTTTTAAAGTTGGGATCACAATTTTTAGAGATGTATAGGACTAGCAGTTCGAGTTGAACTAAAATTGACGTTTTGGCTTCACCCTGGCGATCAATTTGATCGGAAGACATGGGGTTGCTCGTGGTGATGGAGAAGCGAACGAAGGTTCTAGGAAAAATATTGGAATGGTGGATAGTTCAACGTGGTGGCATCGACGAGCTTTTGAAATTTCTAAACCTAGTTTTGTCGAAGGTTGGAATTTCGCTTCGTTCGCCCCCTACGTTCGATCGAGTGTTGCATGATCTTGAGAGGTGGTAGGAGAGATGTTGACGAAGCGATGGCCAGAAATCTAGGATTTCTGGTGGAGGAGGTTGCGAGGTTGGCGAACTTCTAGGTTTGGCGAGGAGGTTCTGATGAGTGTTCCAGGTTTCGTTTTCAAGCTAAATTTTGTTTCGAGAGGATGATGGGGATTCTAGCGATCTGGAATTGGTGCGTGGGGGCTGTAGACTTGCTCGAGGATGTAGCGACGACCAGAGGCGATCATCAATGTTGTGCACGTGCACCGAGCATTCTAAAAATATGGTGAGGTTTCCAGGTTTTGGTTTTGTGAAATTTTGGGTCTCGAGCATTTCTCGAAGTAGTGAGATGATTGTCTCGAAGATATCTGGGTTTGGACTCGAAGTAAATAGGGTAATGGCTTGGGCAGAATGGGTTACAGGTTTTTAAAAGAAACCTGTACTATTCTGTTTTTAAACTGAAGTTTAAATTAAAGTTTAACCGAGTTAAAATCAAACTTTAAACATAACTTAAGTTCAATTTTGAAACTTAGTTTGGAAATGAGTTTTTAAAATTCAAATTGTTAAATAACAAAAAAAAGTGTTTAAACAATTAAGTATATTAAAAAGGAATTGAATTTAAGATTTGAATTTGATTTGTAAAGGAAAGTTTTAAGCAAAGTTGAAAACAAATCTGAAACCCGGACTTGAAAATATCTTTGAATTTCAGATTTTGAAATGAAAGAAAGTGATAAATGTAAATATTTTAAATAAGTTTAAATATTTTAGGATTTGATTTCAACTCTTTAAAATTTCTTCTAAAACCAAAGTATTTGAAATGACTGTTTTCAACCATATTGTGAATAATAATTAAATCATAAATATGAATGAGTTTTACTTTAAATAATGAAGAGTTAATTATTTATAATTTCATTAAGAATGAGTAATTATTGTTTATATAAATTTAATCAATAGTTGTAAGCCTATAAATTTATTAATTAAAATTAAGTTAATTTAATTAAGGAATAATTTCATTGT
Organism: Allium cepa; assembly: GCA_030765085.1. Lineage (NCBI taxonomy): Eukaryota > Viridiplantae > Streptophyta > Magnoliopsida > Asparagales > Amaryllidaceae > Allium > Allium cepa. The sequence goes on from CM060929.1 coordinate 1,046,818,348, forward strand.
AATTAAGAACTCATTAAGTTACAAATAACACTTAATTAGTTCAATAATGGATTATTAATGGTAAATCAATTTTAATGATTAATGTAAGTATTTTCTTTAACAAAGTAATTAAAGATTTAATTTCTAAAAAAATTAAAGGGCTAATTAATTGTGTAATTGTTTAATTAATATGATTAATAAAGAATTATTTATTAATTAAGAATAATTAATTAAAGTGGTTTATTAATTAATTTATATCAAATGATTTGTAATTAATAAATCATGATTGGATAATTAATTCATAATTAATTAATTTAATTGGAAATTAATTGAATTAATTAGGATTAAGAAATTAATTTAATCCTGCTTATAAATAACTATTGAATACTTAACTTATGAATGATTTTATTGTATAAGATGCCTTGGATTGATTGTCCTGTCTGATCTGTGATATTATGTTCTGTGGATTGAGTTGTGTGTAATTTATTCATTTACTTATGTTACATCTGTATATTATCTGTGAATCTGTGAATGAGCGATAAGCATTATAGTTTATATCGCTTATCAATTATATTTCTGTGTTTTAATCTGTGATGATTGAATGATGTTGCACTATTGTGTTAAACCCTTGGACCACACTTATACACACACAAATATGGATTTCACGAGGAAATCGATTCAGTCACAGATTTTGAAACAGTTTAAAAAATTGAATATTTAAAACCAAATGGTTTTGGAAATGAACTGGGTTTAAAGTCAAAAGCTTTTGAAATGGAATTTCAAAGATGAAATTTATTTTGAATAACTTGATTGAGTTTTGAAATTTAAATAATTTGATTTAAATTTGAATTCAATATTTGAAATCGAATTCTATGATTTGGAAAATAGGGACTAAAGATGTTATACCCGTTTATATGGGTTAAACTAATTTAAAAGTATTGATTTGGGAATTTGAATTTAAATTCAAAGGCTTTAACTCGTGTAAATAAAATTGGATCTTTCTGAAATGAAACTATTCGCTTTCAAATAATAAAAGCTTTCATATAAGAAGTAACTTCCAAATTGTGTTAAAAAGGGAATTCAAGTTAAAAATGAAAATGATTTTCCAAGTTATGGAAACAGTTTGAAAGCTATAAGTTAAATCTTTAATTTAAAGATTCTAAATGAATTATTCCAATTGAAATGGAATTGTTTTGAAATCCGAAAATGAATCTTTGTGAAACTGGGTGAACTTAGTGAAATGAATCTTTTTGTTTAAAGATTTGAAAATGGTAATTTGTTTAAACCATTTGAAAGAAAAGTTTTGGGTAATAAGTTGTGACTTGACTGAGATCCCAATATCCATATGTTTCTTGTAAATATTACGCTCACTATTCGCTTTTGCCGGGAGAGGATCTTTGTGTCGTATAACCCATTCTGAATATGTGATTCAACGTTATGGATAGCATTTGAAGACCGGTGGTAAAGACCGGGTATTTGCGAGAATGATAGGATAACCTATCGACTGTCTCTGCACTGAGTTGCTCTGGTATAGAGATTCCCTAAGTGATGGGAAGTCCGATTGGGATTTTGAATAACCAAATTCGCAAGGACTTCTTCGAAAGTGCCTTCGGTTCTATTCGAACATAGAACAGACTTGTATGGATTGTATGTCTGACATTATAATTTGAGATATAAAGCAGATTTCTTTCAAATACATTTCTGTTGGTGGCGGAGAATTTATTCTCTTAGCTTAACACCCTTCTCTGAGACGTACGAGCTAAGAGGTTATGTAGTTGAAGGTTATTAGTAATATATTCCCAACTTGGTTATGTGGCATGCTGAGTGCTGCTGAGCATTTGTTGATCAAAGCGTGGCTTTTGTGAAAAGCGTAGTTTTGTGGACGAGACTTCGTCGAACCTCACAAACCGGTAATGGTCAAAACTGGAACAATGCGGCAAGGTTATTTGGGGATCGTGCCCCCTGAGTGTATGTTCATTTCCTTCTGGATAGAGTTGGTATCATGGTATGGAGCCCAGATATTTAACCTATGTAGTTACTGCGAATTTATTACTTTGTGGTTGTTGGTTATCGGGATCCTGGGAAAGGTCGATTGCGACCAGGGGATGGCATACTCGTGTCAGTAGTTACCCAGTTAGGGGTAACCCGGCCTTGTGTTGGCAGAGATCCGGTTATGTTCTTGGGGCGTCTTTCCAGAGGCGTACCCATGGGGCAATGGGAAGTTCCTTGGCCTGACCATTTGTTGGAAAACCAAACTCTAATACGCACCTTGTACGGTTTAGTTGTAGAACCTACCATTTACTTATGGTGGTCACCAATGTTTAGATGGTAGCTATAGTAGGCATAGTGTGAAATGCCTATGCTGGCTAAGATTAATATTATACTTTCGAAATGCTTTCTGTATTTTGCACTTATAGTAATAATATCAAAGAAAATTTGCGTATCAAGCATGTTTGACTATCATAAGGAGAAATCTCCTTCGATTCTGTGTTTGCATTATGTGTGTGTGCGGGAGGCCTTATGGTAGTTACATTTCTAAAAGCATTGCGAATCTATTTTAAAAATATTTTTTGTTTGTTTTTAAAGATAAACTGTTTTTGTTACTCATACCAATTTCATGACTGACCTGGAGTTTATTGTTTCTTTCCCAAACTCTGGGTGCTCAAAATTTTTCCACACGAGCAGTCTAGAGTTGGGTTTTTCAGATAGCTAGGTTTAGTAGATTATCTGGAGCTAGTTCAGTCTTTGGATGTGGACGAGACTTGCTTGTCTTAGTGCAACTTGATGGGAGTTCGAGCTATTTCTAGATTGGTGCCTTGGAGTTCTCTTTTGAAGACTATTTTGGAGATTATCCACTGTTTATGTTATATATTTTCTTTCCGCTGCTATTTTCTAGTATCATATCTATGATGTATATTGATATTCATTGTATATTGATCATTGTATCAGATATTGTATCAATGTATTATTCTTTTTCTTCTGCTGTGTTATTATATTTAATTTTGTTATAAGCTCCGGCGACTCGGATTTGACGTTCGAATCTGCGGCATTTGAATATGAGTGTCGTATTCGGTGCCCATTTCCGAAGGTCGAGTCAGGATCGCTACAAGCACTCAGGTTTGAGCCCAAGCTCGTCCGCCACTCTTCGTTCGATTGCTTTCAGCCCAAGAGAACCCATGAGAAAACTTATGCTTTAGCTCATATTGGTGCAAATCGCCACGCTACATCTAGCATGTACTTGATTTATATTAATGACTATACCTAAACCATCTTATTACTATACTTACCCTTAACATATCCTAAAAAGGAGAGGCATTTCTACAAAATAAATACAAGAACTATTAGCCATTCAAAAGAGCTCTACACACCAAGTCATGCGTAGATAAACAAGCAAAAATAGCAGCAAGATTTTCAATCAAAGCTTGCAACAAAGATCTGTTTCATTCAGTTCAAAGAATGCAGAGGGACAATGCCTGCCCTATCGGGCTTACAATGATATTCTTATCGCCGATTAGTTGAAAAGAAAAAAGAGAAAAGAAGAAGCAAAGAGAAAAGAAGAAGCACATTGGTGGAATACTTTAGAAAATCCAGCTTCAAATGCGAAGATAAGTTCCGCAGGCACTCCAAATGATCAAGAACTTGTTGAAGAAAAAGGAATGTGCTACCATCTTTGAAGCCTTCAACATCGAATCTTGTAAGGGATCCTGAAAAGTTGCTAGTCGACATTGCCAAGAGGATGACTGGGACTTTAGTCGTGACATCAAAATTGGAGGCAACAACTACTTCACTTTCCAACAAGGTGTTGAAGCATCCTAGAAAATCTAGGTTAAGATTGCAAGAGCGAGATGGAGAAGAAATCCACCAGCCCAAGCTAGCCCAATAGCATAACGGCGATGGTTGATCACCACCGAAGGCCGGACAAGAAGGCACGGGCCCAAGTCAAGCGGTAAGCTAAGATCCATCGCAAGAAGAAGGCTCTAGGCGACAGTCTAAACTGCAATCAACAAGTGGCAGTTCAGCACCGGGAGAGCTTTACCTTTCTTATCATACCAAATAAGTTTGAAAAAAAAGATGTACGTGCACAGACGCCTGGAAAGGAAATAAATGAAAAAGTTAGCCTACTTTTGTTAGCAAAGAATTGCAAAGATTCATAGAGTATAAAGAATTTTCATGGCAAAAGAGTTTGTGGGTTCAGAGAAGAAGAGAAGGAGGTATTTATACACTCACATTTTCAGTTTTGTTCATTGATTTCAAAATGAAAAAGAATCCTAACCGATAGAAGAGATCAGGACAAAGTCAACCCAAGCATGTGGGAGACATGAAATGTCTCTCCTCATTTAGTAAAACAAACCGTCACAACCAATAGCATGAAGCCACATGGAAAGAACATTAATTACTTTGTAGGTTCATCGATCGGTAGGATTTTCATGATTTAACAACCCCAATCAAAGCCAGTCCATATACTTTATAACTGACATACACAAGCCAATCTAAGCCCATGATGGTCTCGAACCATCCCTTCCTTTCAGCAAGGCAACAAGATGAGGCCTAGTTGCCTCATCCCTAGGCATTTGCTACATTTAGCTAAGATCAAAGCCCATCCTGATCCAGTCAAGCTAGGCTTGATGAAAACCAGCCTTCTTATGTTTCCAGCACAACTCTAAGTTAATCTGGTCACCCAACGTCATGCTAGTAGATGGCCGGTACCTCTCCAAGCCCACCTTTACAGGAAGCACATCAAGTAACATGGGCTAAAGCATTCCCCGTGCTTGGCCTGGCTTTCGTACAACCACCCTTGAACAGTCCTAGGAAACCTTCCTAATCGCCTCGCACTTGGCCGAGTACTATCTTCCCCACATGATTCATAGCAAGATTCCTAACTTCTTTCATATTGTTGGTAGATGGTCGATTGGATCAACAAGACTTATCACGTGAGCATTCAAGTAAACGACAAACAGTCCATCCACCTATCCGAAGCATAACAATTGAGCGGCTGAACTGATGTAGCTTACCATCAGCAATAAATGTGAATTCCGCATATTAAATATGAGGCCCACGGTAGGTGCAAAGAAGAAATTAGTATATTTTCATCCGCAACACATCTTCTTACACCTTGATAGTTTTCGTCCATCTGCCTTTGCAACCCTGTCAATGGTCAGGGGTTTTTCCGCCAATTCTATAGCTCAATCTCAACCATCTATCATTTAGTTTAGCTATTATAAATATCCGCTACATTGCAACTTCAAAGGGGTTGTACCATACAAGAATTATGAATACTAATACAAATTAAGGTTCTTGATATCGCAATTCCTTAAGATTACATAGTTTTATTAGTTTTAACTGCGTGCTTCTTTCTTATTATTTTCTTGTAATTCCTTGTGGTTGGAAGAAAAATATATAGTAGACAACTTCAAAGTGGACGTAGGAAGCTTTGCCAAACCACTCTATATATTGTGTTATTTATCTTTCAGCTGTGTACTTAACCCCTCATTTTTCACTTTAATCCTAGTGCTAGCAAGAAACATTTACACATTACTTTAATTTCAAGATTGTGGATGTATATGTGTGTATACCACTTTGAGAAGATTTTAACATATGTAAACTCTAGACATGACACTCTATGACTAATAATACTGTTTTTGTCACCTTTATCTTGTCTCTATCGTGTATATCTCTTCTTGTATCTCCATATACATACTTTTATCCTCTTTTGCATTTTGTGTCTTTATGTTGAACTTTTTTGTTTGTCTCTTTTTGATACTTATGTACCTCCAAGTTAGCTTAGAGGTTCTTTGGCATAATTGTATAGTTGTTGTCATTAAAATCCAACAATATAGGTTCTAACATTCTTCCTCTTTTTGATGATGACAACTATACAATTTTAAAAATATTCATGTAATATACAAAATAATACTAATATGTTTAAAGCTCCCCCTAAGTATACATCTCCCCTAAGCATAATATCTCCCTCTATCAATATGCATATGAATTTCTCCCCCTTTGTCATCATATAAAAGAATGAGGAAATATAATAAATTTTATAAAATATCTTGTAAATAGCAGGATAAACACAATATTAATTACGGAGAAATAAATTACATTTTACTATATTTGTTGAAGTCTGTATTTCATTGTAAGCACGCAATTCTATTAAATGTATGGAACATTCTTTAAAATTTCAAAATTTATCCTTTTCCTTTTGTTTCTCCAAGTACCTGCAATAAATAATAATCATTTTTGGTACTCACTTACTATGTTAGAGTCCGAGGAGTTAGGTCTTAGGAAGCCATACCCATTTGGGTATGGTTGAACCTTTATAAATATAATTTTCATTATTAACCATCATATCAGAATAATTATCAAAGTATTTTTCTCTATTTTTATAATTAATAGGAACCCAAACACTAGATAATTTTTGTTCATATTTCCTATCAATGATTTTGTACTTCTAGAGATATTATAAACATTATTGGTCATAGCAGTATTTGAATTTCTATAAAAATTGAATTTAGACATTACTCGAAATCTAGTACTGGTACTAACATTTTTACTATACATGAAAGTGTATCTAATGCTATTTCTACGATTAAATTTATTATATCCTAAACCACTTTCATCATGTAAAGGTCTAAAACTAGATAAAATCATGTTTAAATCATTTTGACCTCTATTACATTTTACAAATTCATTTTGACGTTTTTCAAATTTAGTTTTAAAGTCGCAATTGTTATTTTTAACAGAAATATTATTTTTCTAATATCAATCTTCTCATTTAATTCAGAATTCTCATTTTTTAACGTACAGTTCTCATTTTCGAGAAGAATATTTTGATATTCCGAATTATTTAAAGAGGATTGTAATAAATCATTTTGTCTTTTCAAATCAAAATTTTCTTTTGAAAATTTTTCTTCCTCTTTTTCAAATAAGGTGTTTCGTAAATTTAGAAAATCTTTAACAGTTATAAAATTATTTTTTAAAACATTAAGTTGATTTTCTAAATTTATTTTCTCACTTTCAATTTCTCTTTTTCAAGTTCGACAGATTTCATCTTTTCTAAAACAATAGAATTAAGCTTTGAGATCTTATCGCTTATACTAACGAATTCATTATTATCTTTTACTGGAATATGTAAATCAGAAAGTACCTTTTTGTAGTCCTCATTGGTGGCTTTGACAGGGATTTTACTTGTTGTATTTTGATTGGATCTTTTCTGACCATCATTCTATGATGTCGTGGCGATCGGTAGAATTCCTAGCTCTGATACCAAATGTAAGTGCTACTAAGGATCGTAATATGGAATAATAACAAAAGTTATCTACTAATGTGAAATAAAAATATTAAAGGTATATAGTAAAGTAAATAATAACGGGGATTTTTATACTGGTTTGAACTATCGTTCCACGTCCAGTCCCAGACTCCTTCTGGAATTTAACTATCAACCCTCTCTTAACTCGAAGAAATATGTATCATACCGCCTGAGTAACCGAATAGGACTTCTACCGCTTAGACAACTGAATAGAACTTCTACCGCCTAAGCAACCGAACAGGACTTCCAATACAAATAGTAAAGTTATTTTTGACTGAATATGCTCTTGAATAGCACTGATAAGTCAATAACATACACCATTCCTATAATCTTCTCCTTTGTGGTATACTATGTAATTCGTGAAGATAATTAGTTTATTAAATCACTTAATGAGGTTTGCTTGAATGAACAAGTGATTTGAATGAAATATTGATTGCAAATGGCAAGATAGTTTAGACAATAAGAACAAGAATTTAAATAAAAAAACTGGTGATTAAAACAATTGATTTCATGGCTATATATAGTGTTTAAGAGTTGCAATTGTTCATGAAAGGTCATCATGAAAGAATATGGAAGCAACTCATGAATCAAGATTAGTATCTCTTTGCTGAAATGAAGTGTCTCTTCAAAATATAGCCATTATGAAGATTCAACCGACTGAATGAAAATATTCAATCGACTGAATCGATTAAAAATCGATGCAGCAGGAAAACAGTGAAAAAACATATAACTTCAGTCGACTGAAATGAATGATTCAGTCGACTGAATATTAAAATAAAGTTGGGCATATGCATAGAATTCAGTCGACTGAATGACCTATTTCAATCGGCTGAATTCTGTTGATGAATAAAATTTGCCTTAGCTCATTTGGTTAGACAACTTACTTTCTAAACTAGTGACCCGAGTTCGAGTCTTGCTCTATGCAATTTTCAAAACTTGAATTTTCATTTAAAATATGATCTCAACAATGACCTGAAATCGAACCTTGCTTCATATATTATTATTATTATTTTAAAAAATTTATTGTTTTTATAAAATGCTTTTAATGTGTATGTATATATGTGTGTATCGCTTTGACAAGATTTTAACATCTGTAAACTCTAGACATGAGACTTTATGACTCCTAATAATACTTTGTTTGTCTCATTCGTCTTGCCTCTATCGTGTATATCTCTTATTGTATCTCCGGATACATACTTTTATCCTCTTTTGTATTGTGTATCTTTATGTTGAACTTATTTGTTTGTCTCTTTTTGATACTCATGTACCTGCAAATTAGCTTAGAGTTTCTTTGACATTATTGTGTAATTGTTGTCATTAAAATTCAACAATAGATGTTCTAACAAGTTCCACCTTCCAATCTTCTGATTCTTTCAACTAGCAATGGATTATCTCTTTGCTTAGAAGCAATTATGTTTATCCATACTGGCCAAACTTACAAACAAGATAACATTGGGGTACTCTGACTAGAACTGGCAGTCGATCTTTACCGCACACTACAAGTATTTAACGCTTCCAAATCTTTCCAATTCGATATCATTACTAACAATACATTCTGATATTTCCTACTAGGCGCATCTACAACTTTGTTTCCTTTTTCGGTGTATACTCAATTCCAAAATTATAAGCAGCTAAAAGCTCCAACCATCTTTGTTGTCTCATATTCAACTCCTTTCGAGAGAATAAGTCTCTTAGAGACTTGTGATCTATATACAACTTTCTCTTCTGATTTAGTCCACCCAGATTCTCTGCTGGCTTATTATCACTAAACAATGCAAGCATCTCTTCATTTCTCAAAGCCTCTTCACGACTACATCACATTGTTCACTAAGATATGGTAAAGTTGCCCTATCAAGCTTGGGTCTTAGTCCACGGATGAACTTTTCATTCCTTATGATCACTGTATCCACGGTAGCATATCAGGTCAGCTCCTCAAATCTGGTTACGTGCTCCATAACCATCATATCACCTTGCACCAACTTAGAAAACTTCCTTAGTAAAGTTGAATTAACGATCTTAGACATAAACCTCTCTTCAAACCTCCTTCTAAACTTTGCCCAAGTCAAAGTTTTATCTGCTACCCCCAGTCACAGTAATCCACCAGTATAATGCAGCTCCTTGTAGTTTCTTGGACGCTAATCGCCTTTTGTGTCCATAATTTAGTCCTAAATAAGAAAAGGTCCTTTCGTAATGAAGTACCGAATTCTCCACCTCAATGGCATCCTCCGCTCAAAAAAGGGTATTTTCCTCTAAGTCTTTCATAGTCTCTATTCAAAATAGCGTAGTTGTTGACAACGGAGGATTCCTGATTCACTTCTTCGGCATTTCCTCTAACTAATCCAACAACAACTCCTGCTTGTATCATGCTGACAAAAAACTGGTACATTTCTCCCATATCAACCGGTGGTGTTCCTGCACCTAAATTTTCAGTTGTTTGTTGATCTGGATTCCTCGAAGTGTTATGGCTAATATTTCCATTGGTAGTGATGCTTCCTCCATCAAGATTCACTCTTCTGTTCCCACCTCCATATCTTACTTTCCCTTAAATCTGGATTTGAACCTTAGTAATATATGGAAGAATGGTCTAAGAGAGATAAAGAATAGAGATAAAGTGTATACTTATATATAGCAAATACCAACACATCACTATAGCCTTATCCCATACACCAATCTTATTATCTGATCATTTGGATTATGTTTTCAAAACATTTTTAAGTTCAAAAATTCTTTTAGTTTTACATAAACCTATGCTCTGATACCAAGTTGTAACATCCCATATTTGAAGGCCCGAAACTAAGCACTGCAAATGCCGCAGTCATCTGTAGTATAATCCCCGACGACAAAATGCAGATATGTTAATTGTTTGCACCGAAAAGGGTAACAAACAGCCAAGAATAGTTTTCTAAAGAAGTAAATGAAGAAAAGAAAAATTAAACTGAGTAAAAGAACAAGCAAGCAATAAAGAATAAGCAGTAACCAAAGATACAGAAGTTTATAGTGATTTGGCGTTACAAGTCTATGTCCACTTTGACGGTAATCCTTTTTTGCTCTCCTATGAATCTGATTACAACAGTAGAACAAAGCTAGCACTTGATTAAAATAGAGTCTACAGTAATAAGCAGGATCAAACCCATGAAAATGAACGAATGGCGATGTATTTATAAGGTGAGAAGACGAGATATTTCGCTAGGATTTTTGCAGAAGGCTCTTCAGGTCCATAAGCCACCATAACGATTGATGAACATAGCTTATTGTTTAAGAACAATCGGTATAAATTATACCGATCGTTAATTTTGCCTCTGATTGCCCTGCAATCGTTTGTGGGGGGTTCCATATTCCTCTACGGCTTGCTTCTAAAATATGAAGTCATTTTAAGTTGTGGATTGTAGGATATGGATCAGTCTTTGTTACATCTGGATCACTTACTGAGTTACACTGATCGTTAGGAAGGATGGCATATAATGATCGGCACTTCCTAAACCTTACAATTTTGGCCTGAGATCATTTTTATGGGCTCCATTCTTCAATATATAGATGTCCTAAAAGTTTCAAGTAAATTGACCTTGAGATATCAATCGATCTTTGCTGATTTGAGCTGTTTTATAGATGGTTCCTGATCGAGCCATATAAATCCCTGCTTTGTCTGTTACTCGAGCATATGAACCCTGATTGACTTGAAATTTGAAATATAACTTCAGGGGGTTATGCCTGCCACTCCATACTAAATGCACCTCGATTGGGTCCTGGACCAGATCTACTCGACCATCACCTATTGTATCATGTACAACTGATTCTCAAGGCTGGCAACCATCTGTTTCTAGCCAAGTTGATGATATCACGAACTTGCCAAAAGGTGGGATAACATTCGCCCCCCAAAGTACGTCTTGTTCGAACATGACATGCTTTGAAAAGTCGCAAACTTTAACCATCGAAAAAGGATTCCATTTTGTTCATTGAATGATCATTATCCTTTTGTTGAGTTGCTTTCTTGTTGAGGATCGTGTCTCCTTTCATTCATTATGACTATTGGTCGATTTCAAATAGTTTAAATACTAGGTCATGACTTATCGATGATCGCCTTGTTGTTTTTTGGTGATCATCAGGCCATAATAATTTGATTTTTGATATTCCTTTGGTTGATTTTAGTTGCAAATTCAATTTCTGTCGATTTCAAAAATTGAACTTTAAAACATATATTGGTTCTTATACATGTCCAAACTTGATCTCTGATCACGATTGCACGTCCACAAGTTGCAATTAAGTTTCAAAGTTATTTCTTGTCTTGTGTGAACATCCATGACCGATCATTATTCAGTAAATGGAAAGTTGGATTACCTTTGCACAATCGCTTTTTTAACTAATGACCAAGGCCGATCGTTATCTCCGAATAGATTTTTGTACCCATCTATTTACGATCGTCCTTGTATGATCATTGCCATCTTATATACATATGTGTGTGTGTGTGTGTGTGTGTGTGTGTGTGTGTATATATATATTAATGATCATTACCAATTGTTAGTTCATATAAAGGAGCTTCGGATCGTTCATGGTAAAGGAACGATCGGTAGGAATTCTAGCTTGAATGATCAATATTTCTCATGGGTTGAATGATCGTCATATGCTCCTTCCAATAAAAGCTTTCATACTCAATCTTTTTTGAGTCTAGGCTGAACATTTCTGGGCTTGTAGAATTTTGGATTGTCTTAGAACGATCAGTGTAGAAAACGGTCTCCATAATTGTGCTTAACAAACAATTGGCTCTACGTTTGGGCCATAAAGGGTTGGCCTACTTCTTCATATAAAAACATTTTACTTGGAAACATCCATCTCCACTTCTCACTTTCATACCGTCCAAACTTTCATTCAGAAAAGAAAAAGAACAAATCATTCTCCCTTGTTTGTTCCATTGATTGAAACAACGATCGGAATTCTCCAACTAAGCAATATCTTATCTTCATTCAAGCTCTATTCGATCGTCCTTTTCTTTTATCCATTGTTATTGCTTCAGATCTCGCTTCGAATTAAATTCAAGTAAACCTTCTTCTCTCATATCTAACCCTTAGGTGGGATTACTTGAAACTCACTTTATGATTTAAGGACGAGACTTCGAGTGCCTTAAATCTCATGTTAGTTAGTTTAGTTGGTGGAGTCATTCAATCTAAATCAAGTTAGAGAGGATAGGAATTGGGGAAGCAGTTTAATGCATGATGATCGTCCTTGGATGATCGGTAGAGTAAGGAATCAATTGGAATAACGACCGTATGGATGGAGTGGATACAATGATCAGTTTAAAAGGCTAAGGAGAACGATCTGTGGGAATGAATCGATCTGGAATGATCGGTAGGACTAGGGGTTAATCATAGGGAATGATCGGTGATGCTAAAATGAATGATTGATTGTCTACGCATGAACCTTAAAAGTGAAATCTAAGTAAATAGACTTGAATCCAATAATGAGCTTCAGCCTTGCACGTTCAAGTGAACTCATAAAACATGTATAGGACTTGAACTACATGTTCGATAATATATGACATTTGAACTCTGATATGAACTAATGCCTTCGACTTTTCTCTTAGAACTCATTAATGACTTGAATATATAACTTGTACATTTACTTGCTGATAATCGATCGTGAAACTCAAACCTCACCTTTCCCTAATGACATAGAAATGGTTGAGATAGTCAAGAATGCGGCCTCTCCTGTCGAACCTTGAAGTCTTGTTGTCTTTTCCGTTTTTGATTCCATATAGCTTGCTACTGCATTATATAGCACTTCACTACACCGCACTAGCACTCACTATGCATTGGGGGTACAGGTTACTTTATCTAATCATGATTTTTATTGAGTTTGATGGAAATGAGTTCTTGACGTTCTGGAAGTTTTGCAGCTATGCCGGCTAGACCATCTTCTTAGCGGATAATCCTATATAGGATCAAGTTCGGCAATCGAGTTTGATAGTCCATCCCCTAGTAATCATTCAGAACAACCGGAAAGCCTCTAAAATTAAGGAAGATGCTCTTCGTAGAATCTGCATAAGGCATGGAATTTCCTTTGATGATGTATTGGTTCCTTCATGGGATGATAGGTCTCATTGACCCCCAAAAGGATATACGGCATGAAAATAATTCATGTGCTAGGCCGAATGCATCCTGCCGTTAAGTCATACATCCGAGAAATTCTCCATTATTTAAGGATGGCTCCAGCGCAGCTTCACCCGAATGGCTACGCTTTTCTCAATTGTATTTATATGGTATTTATGGAGTTCCTGCATCATCCTCCAACCATCGATGAAATTCGGTTCATATTATCTTTCAAGCGATGGAAGGGAGTCTTTCGTTTAGATTTCTTCAGTTAGCGACGAAGTGTAAGATTCTCACTAACGCATGGAATAAATTAAGCGCTTTTAAAAGCGAGTGGTACTTTGTATGATGTCCTCCCGTTTTAGCTCGACAATGGCTTGAAAGACATAAATGCTACCCACCATTTTTATAGTAGAGTGGAAAATAGATATTTAGGCCGCACTACTGACTAAGTAATTTATTTACAGGCACCATCACTCAGCCTAACGGTAATCTTTATGAGGTGGTGGTCATGACTCTCAAAAATGCACCGCTTAAAGATAGGAACATCTAATATCTTCTCACGGATGAACACTTTGTTATTTTTTGTTTTACAGAAGAAGGCCTCAGTGTAAACCCACAAAAGTTGCTCAAACTGCAGGGGTAAGACCGTAGGCTGCAGCCGATCAAAGGGTCAATCAATTGATACCATCATACCCCTAGCCATGGGTGCACAGGAATTCATCGGTATTGATATCAAAGGAGATAAAAGCATGTGCCAGGTTGCAATGATGGCAAATCAAGTCTTGGAGTCGAGGTCAGATCCATGCATACCTCATAGCCTTCCACTTCTGATAGAAGAAACATGAAAACATTTGTTTATAAAGTTCCCAAATATCGCCTTTCTGATCAACTCAATTCATCGATGGCTCCTAAGGTTGTTCAAGATAAATCCTTTTCCCAACTGCCATAGCATTCAAATCTGCAGCTTGATTCTTTATCTACTCTGCCAATGCTGCATGACCTTGACGCTTTCCACTTCACCGGTATTTGTATTGATGGTTCAGAATCTCCCACCAGAATTAGCACTGAAATTCCAAACTCAAAAGGGGGAATTCCTCCAATGAGAAAAGTTCTAGCGTTTGGTTTATCGGAGGGAAACACAAGGCCACTTGCACAAACTTGCACCCCTTAACATTGCATTATGCTCAATTTATGCCTTTTAATGCTTAAAGTTGATTAACTTTTGCTTTTCTTTGTAGAAATGATGGTGAAGAAAAGGAACATGTTGGATTCCCTTCGAGATATACACTACCAATCCTCTAGTTCGTGCTCTAGCTCAAACCGTCAAGGTGGAAGTTGAGAGTATCATGATCCTAGTTATCGCTCCGATCGGGACCATGGTCATCAAGATAGGGGTGATAGGGATAAACCTTCTCAAGATAAACATCAATCAAGATCTAGGTACCCACCTCCAAAGCGTTCCAATAATCAAATTAACCATCGGGACCAATTTGTCGATCTATCTTATGGTCCCCCTCTCGTTTTAGTTCCTCCATGGCCATTAGTTCCTTCTTACTTTCAGTAGTCCAGCGATCATCATCGCCATGGCAAACACATGGCTGCTCATAGGCCCCGTAGGGAAAATACTGAAGTCAAAATCGCTGTCGAAGACCCTAAGATCGATCTAGTTGCTCTCATAGCACAACTTTGAGAAGTGTTTCCAATCCTGTTCTTTGAAGGGTTCTTTTTTCCTCCTAATCTAAAGAGGGTCCCAGACCATGTCCAGAAAATTACTATTGAATGTGTTACTGATATCCACAAGTAGTGCCATGAATGGATGAAAGTAGTGGAGAAAATGTCAAAAGTATCTTTCGAGTGCGTGGTGGAAATTAAAAAGTTAAAATGCCATGAAGCTCAAAATAAAAAAATTATTGATACTTAGACAAACGAATTAGAGGCTTCTTAGACTTCCCTAGTAGAGGCCGAGGGAAAAGCTAATGCTACTGTCAAATCCATGGAGGAGATGAAGTCCAGTCATCTTGAGATGGTCCAGGTGTTACATCATCGAAACCAAAAAATAACAATAGAGAGAGATATAGCTCGAAGTAATGAATCTGTAGCCGTGAGGGAAATAGCGGAACTCATGGCTAAGCTCGAGTACACAAACAAGGAGAAAGATGATGCTTAGAAAAATTGCTCAACATGCTTGTAACGATCTGGTGAATGTTAGACTTGAGAGGGATACGGCTTTGAAAGGGCCAAAGATGTTGATACACTCATTCAGCATGAAGTAGATGCTACCAAGGATAAGGTTAGGGAAGAGATAATAAATGAGCTTAACCCGTTTCTTATTCTTTATAGAGCCAATGTTCTCGAGCATAGAAATCAAACATGGCTTGGCAATTATTGCCCTAACTAGCTCTGGCATGCATGGGAATTTCTTGTTGTAGAGGAAAAGAAACTCATTAATACTGAGGAAATTGACCTGTGCAGGCTTGAAGGTGAAATGCTATTGGGCGATGAATCCAAAACATTGCATGATATCCAGCTTATGCTTAAGAAAGAATCTACTGCTGCCTCTTTACATGAAGTGGGTGAAGGATCTTGGTCAGCACAACCTAACATTACAACTGAATTGCCCTCAGGATCCCGGGCTATCCCTAGTTCCATGTCTGATTCTTCAAACATTCCCGGGTATGATATGAACAAGCCTCTGCTTTTTCCAATTCCTAAACGCAATTCTGAGGCTATTTTGGCTCAACTTGGGAGCCACACTAAGGAAGGTATTTTGCGATATCTTCCATCTTTCAAAAAGTTAGGGTGTTATCAGTTGATATTTCTAATCTTTTATCCTATTTTTTCTTAGCAATAAATCTATCAGGAGTCATTCCACCTTCCTTGTAAGTGCCTCAACTGGGTTCACAAGCGGTCGTGACAAAATCCATTAAACTTACAACTTCAGTTATTGCTCAAGGTGCTCAAGAAGAAACCTTTGTTATTGATAATCGATTCAGGGAGGTATTGTTTATGGATAGAGGCAACCCACATCGCGAAATTCCCTTTGATTAGGATGTCGTAATCATGGGCTCTTCCAACCCTACTGAAGAGCGTAGCATTAAAGAGCATATTGAGAAGGAAGAGTTGTTGAAAAGGAAGGCAAAAGCTAAGCTTGTTGATATGGATTTCAATCCATTGATTCCTATCCCGCTCTAGATAATCCCTCCTAGCGAGAAAGTTCTCCGAGATGAGGTCCCCAACTTCCGGTGTTGAGAGTGCCTCGATCCCTCCTATTTCCAAAGACGATGTCGCCTCGATCCACATAACCAAAAATGTACCTTCGAAGAAAAGTCAAAGCGGGAAAGGATCGAAGAGAGGATCGAGTGGCAGTTCGGATGGAGCCACTCCCAAGAAACAAAAGAAGGATAGGAAATCCAGGAAATAATCATTGGGTTGACGTGATATGTAAATAGTTTGGATGGCTACTTTTTCTTTTTTTGGCCGTGCTTGTTCGGGTACGACCCCCTCTTTTACTTCTCATTTGTGATAAACTTGTATTGTGAATAGCAAGTTTAGTGTGAATAAGAATTCTTTTATTCTTGTATAGAATTCCCATACATGCTTGTTTAAATGATCGAGCAATTACATTTTCCATTTAATTTATTTGTGCTTCGTTGCTCATTGGGTCGAATATCGATCTAATTTATCCATCCTAAGGCCTCCCTTAGTTTGTGGCCTCGAGTCATATCAAACACTGGGTTCGAGCTTTAGAGTTATGCTGTTGAATTCAACGATTTGAGTAATTATACTTCTGCCCCCAGTCTCAGGTTAGCAGAGTTAGATAGTGGATGGTCGAACTCTATCCTTAGCGTGTTTATACTCCTTCTGTCAGTGTTAGATCAGAGTTTATGGAATAGTGAGTGGTCAAACTGCACCCATCTATTTGTTTATACTTATGTCCACACTCTGGGATAAGAGTTAGTTAATGGGTGGTCGTATCACACCCTTTTAGCATCTATACTCAAATCCACACTCTAGGGACATAAGTTATTTCACAGGTGAACAGTCACACTCACTTAACATTTATACTCATATCCTCTTTACGGGGACGTGAGTTATTTGAAAAACTATCGAGTTCAGCTCTCCTTATGGGGTTGGACTCATAAACTGACCTGTCGAATCTCAGTCACTCTCGAATTATGTCAGTCTAATCGAACAATGGGATTTAGTCGATCATATATTGCAAATAATATGTACTATAATGGTAGGACATAGATATGATGGAAAATTCAAGGCACTTTTGCTGAATGGAGAGAAATGACATAATTTGTCTTATTACATATTCAAAAAACAAAATGCTAAAGAAAATTATGAAATCAAATACAACCGAATGAAAAAGGAAAACTAAGTGAAATAGCGTCCTAAATGCTTGCTATTCCATTCCCTTGGGAGTGTGATGCCATCAATAGTTGCTAGCTTGAAAGTTCCCACTCCAAGCCTCTGCTTAATGACATATGGTCCATCCCAAGTTGGGTTCATATGCAATTGGATAGTAAAAGACCATTTTAAAACAAGATTGTCGACTTCAGAGGTTCTAGGTCCAATTTCAGTGTTGTAGTATCGGGCGATTCACTTCCGGTGTGCAGCTACCCTCAAATCTGCTTCCTCACACTTCCCATCTATAAATTGTAGAGATTCCAAAAGCAGAGTTTGTTCATTTTGGGATCGCAATAAGTTACTAACGAGAAGGAACTTCGAGCTCAACAGGATTAACGGCCTTGGAACTGTAAGCGAGGATGAATGGAGTATGGCCAGTCGCGGACTTATGGGTGGTCCTGTAAGCCCATAGTGCAGTCGGGAGTTCATCAACCCACTTACCTCTAGCACTTTCCAAACACTTTTGTAGAAAGAATTTTATGATTTTGTCCACAGCTTCAACTTGTCCATTCGTTCATGGCTGAGCAACTGTCGCAAACCTTTTTCCAATATGATACCCGATGGTAGAAATCTTAAAATTCAATACTGTCGAATTGAGTTCCACTGTCTGTTACAATTGTTCAGGGAAGATCAAAATGAAAGATGATGTTACGGACAATGAAGTTGATTACTTTCTTGGTTATGATCGTTGCTAAAGATTTCGCATCGGCCTATTTGGTAAAGTAATCAACTGCGACAATAGCGTACTTTGCACCACCTTTAGAGATCGTAAGGAACCGATAATATCTATAACCCACATGGCAAATGGCCATAGGCTGATCATTTGTGTAATTTCTATTAGTGTAGCTCTTGGAAATTGCGCATATTTCTGGCACTTGTCGCATCGGTTTACATAATCGACAGCATCTCGATTAATGGTCGACCAATAATACCCATAACAGAGTATCTTCTTTGCTAAGGTTTTCCCCCATTGTGATCACCACATTCCCCTTTATGAATTTCCTTTAGGACTTGTTTTATTTCATTATAAGTGATACACCGGAGAAGGGGAATAGAGAAACCCTTTCTATACATAACTCCTTCCTCTATAATATACCATGAAGCTTTGCAAAGGATTTTTCGCTTTTCATTCCTTTATACGGGAAGAACTCCCTGTAGCAAATAATCTTTGATCAGGGTCATCCACGATCCTTCACAGGTTCCGTCTCTAATGGCCGATCAATTTATATAAGGCTTATAATCGGAGCACTTAATACCTCGACCAGAACCAAGCCCATCTGTTGTGCATCCCCGGTGCTGGCAAACTTTGCTAATGAATCGAACTCTCTATTTTGATTTCAAGAAATGTGCGTAGTGTCATAATACTCACAGCCAGTCAATAACTTTTGGACATGGCTAAGGTATGGAGCTAGTCGTTGTCCTTTAGCTAGATAATCTCCCCTGACTTGGTATGCTACCAATTGTGACTCGGAAAAGATTTCAAGAGATTGGCCAGTTTAAGTCCAACAATCAGAGCCTTATACTTGGCTTCGTTGTTTGTTGCTGGAAAATTAAGCTTTAAATCATAAAAAATTGACAGATTTTCAGGAGTTATACGCACAATCCCAGCTCCAAGAACAACGACCATTGGATGCTCCATCTGCACACAACTTCTAATGTATGGTAGGGATTTCACTGCTCTTTGGAAAATCATCACATGCAGTAAATTCTGCTATAAATTTTCTAGTGCCCAACCCTGGATAGTCCTTCGAGGAAGATAAGTGATATAGAATTGGGTAAGTTCGATAGTCCTTCGAGGAACATTTCTACCAAGTCCCTAATTTGGTTGCTAGGCTGTCGTGAATTCCCAATCATATCATCCACATATACCTCCTTCGGCTTTTCAATTTGATCTTTAAACATTCTGTTAACTAGGCGTTGATAGGCGGCTCCTGCATTCTTTAGTAGAAATGACATCACCACATTGCAATATAATCCAACATCGGTAATGAAGCTAGTGTGCTACTAATCAAGAATATGCATCAGAATTTGGTTATAACCCGTGTACGCATCCATGAAAGATAGCAATTCGTGTCCCCACGGTCGAATCAACCATCTGGTCAATTCTTGGAAGTGGAAAACTGTCTTTTGGGTATGCCTTATTCAAGTCTGAATAATCAAAGCATGTTCTCCATTTCCTTTTTGCCTTTCTCACAAGAACAAGATTAGATACCCATTTATGGTAGAGGACATCGCGAATAAACCCATTGTCTCTGAGTCTATCCACCTCCTCTTTTAGAGCGGTAGATCTTTCTGTATCTATACTATGTCTTTTTTGTTTCACCGGGACATACCCCGAATCGATATTCAGCGCATAGCTCGCAATCGTAGGAGAGATCCCACACATGTCAGAGTGAGTCAAAGCGAACACATCAAGGTTCACATGGAGAAATCTAGTAAGTTCTTTCATCATCGAGGGGCTGAGCTGTGATCTGATCTTTAGGACCCTGTAGCATCCCCTATTTGGAGGGCCGCAGATGTTGCAGTCATCCATAGTATTGACTTCCGATGACCAAATACAGTAATGTTAATGGTATCCATAATATCAAAAGCACTTGAATAATAAATAAAATCACAGATTTCAAAGCAACATTTTTCATTACATTTCAAAAAAAAAATCATATCCAAGTTATATAATACCATTCCTTTCCCAGGTTTAGATAAAATATAATTATTACATAAATATGCCAAGAGAGACATATGATGATGCCCCCTTGGTTGATCAGAGTACCATATAGCCAATACTTACTTTATACAATACAACGGAATAAACAAAATAAAATAACAACTCCTAAATAGCTATCTGTCAGACACCTGCTCGTCTCCGGAAGCTTTATTCGCCAACCTACTAAGACCTGTAAACCTCAACCCTCAGCCTACTCAAAATCAGTTTTGAGTGCCTGAGAGTTTAAAGGGAAAAACATAAACTTCGAGTCAGACATAAATCCTAGTGTGAATAATACTATACATCTTGGTTATTTGATATTGAGTGAGACCATGTCGCTTAGTGGAACGGCTTTCCCTTCACTAATATCCTTTTAAAACATATCTTTTGAAAACCTTTATCCTACAACCAAAGTTGGTTAAAACTATAAAGCATTATCATGTAAACGTACATATCAGGTAACAATGAAGTATCTATCTAAAAACTGTAGTTTTGTTCGGCTATCTACTAACCTTTTGCTGACTCGGGCCTACAAGACAATACAAACAAAATAATCTAACACTTGTTAGATACTTCTCTTTTGGAGGGTCTATCTTTAACTATCAGTTAAATACTCCTCTTCTGGATGGTCTGTCTCTAACTTAACATCTCCTAGGGTCACCTGATCCCAATGGTTTAGCGGGCTCATCAATAACCTGTCTGTATAGAAACATATATACTATGTGTAATCAAAATTTTAGTCTTACCAATGACAAAGCCCTACACACTGGAATTTTGGACTAAATTAGCTGGGGCTAATAGCTAACATATAGGGCGTGACCTTATACTAGTCCCATTTGGTGTTCTAATATCTAAGTCATTTTACTTAGGGTAATCTTCCCAAAATTTTCCTTGAAAACCTTTAAACCAAACTTAAACAAGGAAAATAAATATACTCTACGCTTTACTCAAAATCACCTTGCCATGTTATATATATATATATATACTTTACCCAAATCTTTGTTGATGAAAACATTTAAACTATTGAAAGTACCCCTTTGGAATCCATTGAAAGTACCCCTTTCAAAACCAAGTAAAACCTTCTTTATATGCTAGGCCAAAAGGCCAAAACATTTCTATTGAAACCATTCAATCTTCCTTTCAAAAACATTGAAAAACATTCCCTACGAAAGCTTTAAAAACCTTAGACATTCTATCTTTAAAACACTTAACATTGCCTTTTGAAAATATTGGAGAACCATTCCTTTCAAAACTTTCAAAACTACTTTGGAACCATCGCTTCGAAACCTCATTTAAAACCTTTCGAAAGAATCAAAACCTTTATAAGCAACAAACCTTTTGAAAGCATTTGGGTTCAATTTAAAATATGTGGAAATATTCTTTCGAAACCATTAAAAATCTTCTCTTTCGAAACCATTTGGGTTCTACCTTCAACAGAGCAAAATGGTCATAAAACATTTAATTTGAAAGCATTCCTTTTGAAAGCATTCCCAAGTTAAGAAGTGATGGTGTCGAAACCAACCTTGTGAAAGCATTGGAGAAGTGGCCAAGTTTTAAAAACAAAGTATACCTTCCAAAACCACGGACTTCGAAGCTAGAAAAGCGGTATCAAAGGGCTTCGACCTAGTCGAAAGCATAAACTTAAAACAAAGACGCAATCTCTTAAAACCGCTCTTTTAAAACCATTGACCTAGACGAAAGTAAACCAAGTCGAAAGCTATATCGTTGAAGGCAAAGCAGGTGCATTTTCATTTAAAACAAAGCAGTGCTTCGATCCCTTAAAAACCCTTGGTTTCAACCTCATACCTTCCACCTTCTTTCCAATTCACTATGCACCAAATCTTTGATGTCATGCGCATTGTTTTCGATGGTGATAGAAGCGGAGAGACTAAGTTGAAAGCCACCTGAGATGAAAGCATGGTGCTGAAAGTGGCGAAACATGGAATTTGCATGTATAAATGATTTTTAACCTTTTAAGTAATATTTTTAACTAACCTACCTTGTTTGTCAAAATTTTATTGGCCACTAATTTTATTTTGTGAAAGCACTACCAATATTTTACAAATAAACAATTTATATCATTTACAAAATACCTCTTCGCCTTTTATAAATATATAAGACATTTAAGTTCCATAACTTAAATAATTTTATTTATCCATCAAAACACTTAGGAAAATTCTACAAAATTCCAGAAAATCATTTTTTATATGTTTTCTAACATATATTATTTCAGACCCAAAATATTAATTATTTAGCTGTAAATAATTTAAAACCCAAATAATCATTTTCTATACTAGAAATTTAATATAAATTCCATATTTATTCAGAAAATTATGAAAATTGATACAAATTTCTAAAATATCATTTCTGATCTATATCCAAAATCGCATGGCATTTAGATGTCATTAAATAGGGTTTTCACATTAAAACATATCATAAAATCTATATAAATAAGCGCAAATCATCAACAAGCATATATAAACATTTTATCCTTCAAAATCATGGCATAACATTGCAAAGCAAATTCGAATTATCCTAAAAACCGAAAACAATTAGAAAAGTGAGATGTAGTCATTATTCACCTTAGCTTTGTGATTAAGGATATGAGATTTGATCTTGATTAAGTTGCTTTGATTCTTCCTCTTGAAATCCTAGCTTTTATTTTCTCTTGAGCTTACTAATGGTGGTCGACCTTAGCTCATATTTTGGGTTTTGTGAAATGAAATGAACTTATGAAGTAAATTCCTAAGGGTTTATGGTATTAGAATGCTCTTTTACCTATTTTACCCCGTATCTACTTCATTTTATTTCATATTAGCTCATTCGTTAACATGGCATGACTACCCCTTATTTAATCACAAATTTCAATCCCTTAATCAACTTATGTTATTTTATTTAATTTAACTAGTTAAATATCCTAAATAATGTTATTAAAAATATGGAGTGTTACAGAGTCATGACGAGTCATCGTGGCTAAATGTAATGTCAATCGTCATCTCAGTCGGTGTAGCCTTGGTCACTTTGGGAAACTTCTCGTCATCACTCAAATCTATATCTCTATAGAGCCAATTGTGGGGTACGAGCTAAGGCTTAGGCACTAGTTGTCTATCCTCGGTGGCTTGGATGTGGAATGAATTTTCCAATCACCTGATCATCATGAACAATTCTAACACCATTATCTATTGGGAACTTTGGAGTCAAACACAATGGGGCAAGAGCTTCTCGGAACTCAAGTACGGCCGGTCGGCCCAAAAAAGCGTTGCATAGAAAGTCAACATCCAAAAAAACGAAAGGCAAAATCTACACTCTCCTACGGTCACATATTCCCAACTCTACAGGTAATTCAACATAATAAACGGCTTCAGTTGCAGCATCGTTAAAGCCACGAAATGCGGGCTTTATAAGGTTTCAAATCCTTTGCTTCCATCCTCATCCGATCATAAGCTTTCTTGAAAGTTATGTTTACAAACTTCCACAGTCAACCAATATCATTCTCATAAAAGCGGGGACGATCATGGCCGAAATGACTATTGGGTCGATCGTTGGAGCCTCCACCTTGTTTGCATCTCTATTTCTATACACAATATTATCTGCCATTGTATGTTACCATTTTTCCAGAGTTCCATCTTTCATATTTTAATAGCATTGAAAATTGACATGCTTAATCGTGCTAGCATAGCACTCCATTTCGTACCAAATTTTATCAACTAGATGTGGTCCTCCGACTATTGTATTGATCTCCAATCTTCCACCATTTTGCGTAGGCTCCTCAGCCTTTTGTGGTGCTTGTCCTCGATTGGGGTTAGATCTCACCTGCCATCCTACGGAGTTTTTACAAAATGTTGTAACTTCCTTTCTCGAATCAACTTTTCGATAATATCCTGAAGATGCCTGCATTCATTGGTGTTATGCCTATAAGTTACATTAAACCGACAGTATTTCCTGGTTTATTTCTGCTTCTTTGTTGATTCTTTCGGAGGCGGCTTCATGTACTGCATAGTATTATGGGTGGACAAATAAACATTCTCCAGGGACGTATTCAATGGCGTGTAAGTGTTGTACATCAGAATCCAATGTTTCCTCTACTAGAATCCCTCTTTTATTCCAGGTTCCTATCTCCACCTTCTTTTGCTGATTTGCTTTGCTCTGGACATTCACTCGAACGTTTCTAGTGCTTTAATCAGACTGTTTTACAGCAATATTACTCTTTACTCCCTCTCCACTTGGTCTGGCAATATTCTTCTTCCTGTAGGATCTAGCTTCCTCGTTTCTTAAATATTGAGCCGCCTTTGCATAAAAGCGTTCCAACATTGCGGGTGGTTTGCTGGCCAACCAATCGCCAAAATCAAATTCTAGATCAATCCCTCTTGTCATGGCCATCAATATTACATGGTCATTCGGATTACTAATTTCTGTAATAGCTATGTGTAATCTCTCTAAATAATCTTCAACGATTCGCTTGGACCCTGGATCATGCTAGACAGGGACATTATATCCTTAGGACGAGTTTTGTGCATTCGAAACTGCTCCATAAACCTTGTCGCCAAATCATCGAATTTAGAGATCGATCGTGGGGGTAGCCTTGTAAAACACATTGTTGCTATTCTGGAGAGAGTTATAGGAGAACATCTATACTTGATTTCATCATCTGCTCGTGTGGAATCCATCAGCCATTCATATCTCATGATGTACTGCCTAGGGTCGATTTTTCCCTCATAGGCAGACATCGACGACATGTTGAACCTCCTTGGATATTCTACATGCAGGACATTATCAGTGAAGGGGGTATGGCTTCTCGAGATTCCTCGGTCATCATTCTTAAGCCTTGGCTTTCTCTCACTAGCTGTCTGACCATAGCCGTCTGGCATTTAGATAGTTGGTGCCAAGCGGTGATTGTGTTCTACCTCACGTGAATGGTCCAGTCGATGTCTACGAGTCGTTCCCGCCTTCTTGGTTCAACATCTTCTCAATGTGCATCTCGTAAATTCACTTCATCATTATTCCAAGGAAGAGTTTATCAATATTTACCTAAACTCCATCATCCAAATCGGTCGTATTAGCTCCAGTTTGAATCTCTGCGTGCATAGGTAAGTTCCCTTTGGAGGGATCAGCACTAATTATTCCTAGCAGACCACGATTGTCTGCCTGTTGACGCCCCGAACTTTCTAGGTGATATCCATCTGTTCTGTGATGCCTATGCCTATGATACTCATCTGTCGAACTATAACTTTCTAATGTTGAGTAAGGGATAGGGTCCGTTCTAGTGTTTCCTCGTTGTTGCTGACTGAGTTGGTTCATTAGATTGATATTGGCTTGAATCTGCTGACTTAATTCTCGATGTTATTCATTAGCACTCTCATCAGATTTTGGAATTCAGCTCACGCAATAGAATAAGTTGGATTCTAGAATTCAACTAGTTCAACATTCACATCCATTGGTTGACTGCTCTGGCCTCCTTGCTGGATACTAGCATTTTCATTTCCTACCACGTTCTCAGAAGTAGATCTAGTGTTCCTCACCCATTGTTGATAGCTTTGCTTAGATTTTTGCAAATATATGTAGAATGAGAAAATTTTCAAAAGATAACTAGGATCTCCTTCAGTGGATTTATGCAATTCAGTATCAACAGAGGGATCCTAATAAGTTGAGAATCAAGGTTCTTGATGAAAGTACCAAAATGTTTGCACCAAAAATCGTTATAAACACCCAAGAATAATATTTATAGAGAAGTAAATGAAGAAAAGAAAAATTAAACTGAGTAAAAGAATAAGAAAGCAATAGAGAATAAACAGTTCATAGTGGTTCATGTTGTTTGCCTATGTCCACTTTTGAAGATTATCCTTTATTCCTCTCTTTTGAATCTGATTACAATAGTAGAACAAAGTTAGCACTTGATTACAATGGAATCTAGAGTAACAAATAGCATCAAGGCCCTGAAGACGAACCGATAGGTCTAAATTTATAGGGTGAGATGATGAGATAATTCGCTAATATTTCGGCAGAAGGCTCTCCAGGTCCATAAGGGCCTACCATAATGATCGATGAACATAACATATTGTTGTGGAACAATCATTATAAATTATACCGATCGTTATTTCCACCACTTATTGCCATGAGATCGTTTATGGAGGGTCCACATGCCTCTATGCATTGATCCTAAAATATGAAGTCATTTTGAGTTGTAGATTGCGAGATATGGATCAATCTATGTTGCAAATGGATCGCTCGCTAAGTTACACCGATCGTTTGGAAGGATTAACATAAAACGATCGGCACTTCTTGAATCTTAGGGTTTTGGCATACAATCTTTTTTGTGGGCTCCATCCTATGGCATATAGATGCCTTGAAAGTTTTAGGTGAATTGGCCTTGTGGATTTTGAGATATCGATCAATCTTCGGTGATTTAAGCTATTTTATGGATCGTTCGCGGTCGATCCTTATAAATCCTTAATTTGTCTGTAACTTGAGCATATGAACTCCGATCAAGTTGAATTTGGAGTATAGATTCATGGGGATATGCCTACTACTCCATATCGATTGCATCTCAATTGGGTCCGGGTCCGGATCTGCTCGACCATCGTCCATAATATTATATACTAGTGGTTCCCAAGGCTGGTAACCATCAATTTCTAGCCAAGTTGATGATATCATGACCTTTTCAAAAGGCGGGATAACATTAATCATTACAATAATCAAAGCATAAGAATATGAAATATTTTCAAAAAAATTTAAAAAAAAATTTCTCATTACAATTCAAAGATGATATTTCACATTCATTATACTATCCCAAAACGTTGCCTAGGATCAGATAAAATATAATTATTACAAAATACTCCAAAAGCGGCATATGAAGATGCCCCCTTGGTTGATCAGAGTTACTAATCGTTAGTTATATCGTCTGTCTTTACATGCAATTCAACAAAATGACTTCAACACAGTGGATTAGTAATATATAAATATAGACTCCTAAATAGATAGTTTTACCTCATGCACGTCTTTGGATGCTTTATTCATCAAAACCTACTTAACCTGTAAACCCTTACTCCAAACCTACTTAAATCAAATTTTGAGCTCTGTAGAGTTTAAGAGGAAAAATTATACTTGAGTTGGACAAAAAGCCTGTTGTGAATAACAATATCCCATCTCGGTTTATAGATAGCTAGTGAGACCACACCGTTGAGCAGAATAAGTTTTCCCTCGTTAATATCTTTTTTTGAAATATATGTTTTGCAAAACAAAATTCTGCAACCACAATGATAAAATAGACGATATAAATGATCATGTGCATGCATGGTACATCTGTAATTATGATTATACATCAAATCAGTGGATTGTCTGTCCAAAACTACCAACCTACATAGCTGACTCAGGCCTACCAGATATACCAAATTTCTTAACCGACTATTAGAAGAAAACTAGGCGGTCTGTCCAAATACACTTATTCTAATGTTTACTCAACTATCTCTCAATCTCGTAATTTTGCTAAGCTTACTACAAACTAAAAGATTTTGCAGGCTAACCCATAACTATCTTATCTTTATGCATTCCTTTCGTCGCATGTACCTACTTTTAGTCTTACCTATGAAAAAGCCATACGCAATGGAATTTTGCACTTACATCAACTAGGGGCTAACAGCTGAAGTATAGGGTGCTACCTTACACCATTCCATATAGTTTTCTAATCAGTGAGTCAAATTTGTCATAACATAATCTATCCAACAGTGACAAGAGAAATAATTCTTTAGCAAAATTCTGGGCTAAATACCCATAACTATTTCCTTGAAGACAATTCCTTTATAAATGGTTTAACCCTTGAAACCATACTTTTAAACAAGGAAATTTAGCCTTTTACTTTATCTAAAACATTTATGCCATGACATATGCTTTTATACAAAAATATTGATGAACTTCCAAACCATTTGAGGTCGTCTCCCTTCAAAGCTATATGCCATAAAGCCAAACTTGATAAAATTATAAAGTTGATAAAACTCAACGTCCAGTTCATCCCTAAAGGTCATCTCCCTTCTTCATTATCGAAAATCATGTTAAAAACTTTAGCTTATAAAATACAAGGCCATTAGGCCAATACCATACTTGTCGCACTTCATAGAGTGTTGACGTCCGTATAATATAAAAGTTGGTTTACATCAACATAGATTTAAGTATTTATCAAAGCCAACATTGATTACATTCGGCGTCATCAAGGCCAAAGTGAAAACAAGCGCCATTATATCCTTCTTCAACAATAGGTTACAAAGATTAAAAGCAACAACCATTAAAGTCGAAGTAATAAAAAACGGCACCATACAGTTGAATTTATAAGACATGGCTTCCTTGCCTTTTGGAGTCATTATGAGGCATCATTAGTGCCAGTATGAGAAACAATATGGTCAGCGATGTTGAAGGCATGAGGTGCCATGGCCCTTTTGTATAAAATGTGGCACTTAAGCAATGTGGCAATGCCAATGTCAAAGTCATAATGTCGACTTCGATGTTGTGCTTCCCGCCTCAACTACGCCAATTCATCCAACACTAACTAAAGTTAATATCATACGTATTGCCTTTGGTTGGCGGCAAAGATCACGAACATGAAGAGGTGGAAGGTGACGACGATGACTTCGGTAGGGCACTATCACAATTAACATGAAAACTGATATTTTGCCTTTAAAAGTAAAATTTTCCACCGACTCTTTGTATTTGTCAAAATACCATTGGATAACAACTTTCTTTATCAATATCTTTTTTAGAAAACTACCACTATTCAAAATTATCATTTCCAAAATAATTTGCAAACTAAACTTTTATATCAATACAATATGATGATTAAGCCTTTCAAGATCAAATAATTCATAATAAATCTTAAATACTTGGGAAAATCTCCAAAAATCAAATTAAGTCAAATTCATTATTTTCTTTAACATATAAAATTTTCGAGGCCAAAAACTTTGATTAATTATTTTTTTACTAGCTAAAACCAAAAATAACCAATTTTCTTCCCTTGAGAAAATCATAAAATATTCATACGTTATTAGAAAATTTTGAAATTTAAAACCTATTTCTAAAATAATGTTTCTAACATCATATCCAAATTCAATCCATTTGGGTGCAATATGATATGTTTTCAAACTCAAACATATCAATCAATTCCATAATTAATCATATGTTCATCAAATAGCATATAATCATCCTACCATCTTAAACATTACATAACAACATCAAACGATTTGGGCTTACTTTAAAACCATAAATTATAATTAAAACATGAGATGCTTATCTATTATTCACCTTCATTAGTCAAAGAAGGTTAAGAGTTGTATTTTGATTTAATTCTCCTATGCTTTGATCTTGTTTCCCTAGTTTTACTTCCCTTGAAATTCTTGTTGATAGTCGGCCTTGTTTCTTTGATTTTGTTTGTAAGAGTGAAGTGAATAAGGGAGGAGGAGTTTAAGGATATGTATAAGGAATTATAACTTATTCCTACTTTTCCCTTATCATATCCTCCTTTTTAATGCTCTAATTAATTCCATTAGTTCGTTAATTAAGGTTTAACCAATTATATTTTCCAAATCTCAATCTTCTTATCATTGTACATTATTTTATTTTATTTATCCAATTAAATATCCTGAAATAATGTTAATCAAAATTAGGGTTGTTACACAAACACCAAAATTTAGCTAAGTATATGACTCATTAGCAAGTAGTTTGGATCGGTACTGAGCACTTTTTTGGAGAGCAATCGGGGTCTCATCACTTAGGACTTGGAGCTTGGAACATGAGAGGCTTTAAGGAAGCATAAGGACCAAAAATATGGTAAATACACACTTAGCACCGAGTAGTTTGGGTTGGTACCTAGTGGTACTTTTGATCGGTTCGGTGATGAAACTTCCTAAGGTTGAAGTGTGTGTTCAGTAGGTCATGCTGAAGGAGTTTTATATCTACTTGGGGTTTGATGGTAATGTAGTAGCACGATGATAGCTTTGGGACTTTGTGATGGTAATTCGATGGTGAATGGAGTTTTGGTTCCAATGACGATGGCTTAAGGTTGAAAGGATTCGTGAGAATGGTTATCCACAAGAGGTAGGTTCTAGGAAGGGTGACCCGTGGATAGAATATAATTCAATCTGGAAAGAATGAATAGGGAATGGTTCCTTGAGGATAACTGGAAACTGGATGGAGTAAGGAAAGGGCTAGGATACACGTGCAAAGAGATCGTTGAAACTCAAAGTGTTTTTTGATGTACTCTAAAGCAAGGGTATTATGAGTGTACTCATAGGTACTTTGAAAGGCTGCCCCTAATCATTTGAATGGGTTTGTATACCCTAGACCAGGGAAAATGTTCTAGTCTCAGCTTCAAGCTAAAGTCGTGTATATTGAAAACCTAGATTTCCATTAATCCTGGTAAGAAAAAGGCCATACTAGTTATTATATATCCAAGGCATATTGAATGATGGTGTGACGAACCACTTTTTTGACCCTTAGGAATGACACTTAACAATCCTCGGCGTTGTATGACATTGCCCAAGCAACGAAAATATGAATCATCGTGGGGTAAAATAAAGAACACAGTAGAAAACCTCACAATGAAACTACTAAATAAAAAGATAACAATCAATAGTATATCAGGTTACACCTTAACAGCGAGTTATCAGAGTTAAACAGAAGTACTACAAATAGCTTAGGTAGTTATAACATACTGCCTTTGCATATGCTAAAACAAAATACATATGCAAGCTAGATAATACAGCAAAATAGATTACTAAGAAGATGAAAGCCTCCTGCTCGGACACCATTTTCAAAAGAGCCCATAAAAGAACTACTACTCTAGGACTACTCAAATAAAATGAGTAGCCAAGAATTTAAGAAAAACAAACAACTTGGGTCAGATGATATGTCTGGTATGAGTGAATTTTTTAAAAAATAGGTGTGAAATTAAATACAAACATATGAGACCACGCCGCTGAACACAAAATGGGATTACTCCCACATAAATCAACATCCAAATGTAAAGAATGGATAGATAACTAAACACCACGAAGAGTGGTTGACTCATCCCGATGTGAATAAGGAAATAAGTTTGAGGGTTTGAATCAAATAAGAAAAGGAAAACCACTAACAAATAATTAGGAAGGTGCACCTCCCTTGAAGTATACCTCTAGGAATATACTTCTAAGAAGCTCATATACTCTATGACCTTCTCAGACAATAACAAGCCAGACCCCGCCAAATGTTACCGAGTATCCTAACATTTCACTTCTAATAGCGCTACCGAATCTAAATCTAGACGAGATGTGAAAGTGCCCTAACGGGAGTAACTCCACATAGCTTGGCTTCCTCTTGCACTTTGGATCTAGTCATTTCCGACAAGAATATCAATACTCAATAGAGCAACAAATCGTCTTAGAATGACGATAGTAAATAAGCTAAAGTAACTGATAGCTAAGAAACCAACTATCGAGGATATAAAATGACTATATATGGAAATTACGTCTTGTATACTTAACAGCACTCATCGAATTCAAACTTGCACTACTTCTTGGTTAACAATAATACAAGACAAGTCAAGGAAGTGTTACCTCAAAGTCATGTCTCGCGGTCATTCTTAACTTTCGAAATAGCGACAAGTCTATTTCATTGATGTTTAGTGCTAATTAGACAAATAAATCGTTTTCACATAAGTGAATCGCTTTACGGAAATTAATTCATTTCCATAAATGAATCAAACTTTTTCTTTTAAAAATTCGAATCCGTACTTGGCTTCACATTACAAGTATTAGCTTAAAAAACTTTGTTAAAAGAATTTACTAACTTTGAAACATCATTAAACGAATATAAAAACTTAAAAGATTCTTATTACTTTAATTAATCAACTTTAAAATTTCGTTGACTGAGATGATTAATTTACTTCAATAACCTTTAATTAAAAGGGTAAATCTCCTTTAAAACATCATTAATTCAATTAATTAATAATATAATTAATTAATTAAATTATAACAATTAAATTTCATTATTGAAAAGTGATTAGTTAATTTAAAACTTTATTTAAGGAAAGATTAATTAAGATTAAATACATTTTTTAGCTTTTAAAAGTTGTTAATTAAAAGGATTAATTAATTTAAAAACATCATTAATTAATATATTAGTTCATCTTAATCCATCATTATCAAAGAATAATTAGCCTTAAACTTCATTAAATAAAATGATTAATTAATTTAAAACAACATTAACTAAGAAATTAGTTAAATTTAGAACACATCATTAATAATTTAATTAGTTAACCTTAATCCTTATTAATTAATTAATCGTTATTAAAATAATTTAATATTATTTAAAAAATCATTAATAAAAAATTTGCTTAACTTAGAAAATAATTCCAAGCACGATAATGAAGCCAAATAGTATCGATGAAAGGTGATATTTCGAAAGTGCCGATATAATGATTATCGCTATACGGACAGTTCGGGATTTGAGTTTATGACATTTGCAATACAATCACACATTACGTAACAAAGGTATGATCATATATACATGGTGATTTACAATAATATAGCATATATCAAACATTTATTAACAATGGAATTAGTTTAACTACTAGATTTTGATATAACTAATGATTCGTTTACTAACCTTCCAAAGCGACTAACTTTCAAGCAACAACCCAATCCAACAGCCAAATCATTATTTCACCAATGCAATAAGCATTCAATAGCTATGGAACGAACACAAATATATTTTGACAACATTTGGTTTGAAGGTGGAAGCTTTACTCACCAAACTTGTTCCAAACTATGCCAACTTTTATCAAACTTGCATAAACACTTAGCAACTTGTCTTAACTCCAAAATATGACCTAGTGTAGGCTTGTAGGGTGCAAATGGATTGGCCAAGGGCATATATGGGCTCATTCTAGGCATAAACGGGCTCGTCCTAGGAGTTTTAAGGTGGAAGTGGATTTTGTTTTGGTAGAGGAGTGTTTGTAGATGAATATATGGAGTTTTAGCCTGATTTTTAGTAGTGAATTCACTAGTTTTTTACTTTGGAAATAATTTATAGTCCATGGATATTCTTGGACATGAAGATAAGAGAAGTAAATTTGAAAATGAAGATGCAAAGTGAGAATGTGTGGAGATAGTGGGTATTTACAGGCAAAGAAGTGGAGTATTAATTTAAATTAACTTAAACATTTAAAATATATTAAATGTTGCCATGTGCATGCTTCCATACTTTCACCCTCGCCTTAGAAGCACACGCAACCCCTAGGTCCACCCTCCACCATGCCTTGGGTACTTGTTTAAGTTATGGTTAGGGTACTCAATTAATTTCTTAATGATATTTAATATATATTTTTGCATTTTATGTCAAATCAACTTTTATACTTAAACTAAGCTTGATTATTAACTTTAATACATTAATTATCTTATCACACGACATATGTGCATTTGTGTGCATGTGTATATAAGTGATACAAAAATGTGCATAACGTTTTCGACAACTTTCCATAGCCAAAAGGTTAAAATTTCGAAAAACGTATTTCGATTAAAGTTTCTAATTTTATTTGAACTAATTATTTTGGTAAATAAAATTTGAAAATGATTTTAATATCATTAATTAATGTTTAAAATATGTTTATTTGATTAATAAAATCCATTATTTAAATATTTAAAAATGATTTAAATATTCAAATGCAAAGCGACTAATTTACGGGTCGTTACACTCTCCCCTCGTAAGAGAATTTCATCGCAGAAATTAATATACAAAATGACAATCCAAAAGTTATATATTATACCAAGAAATTTATATAATAATGCAAAGCAACTATGCCATAAAAGAACATACATAATGCATTCAAGCAACAGACAACTAACCTGATATTACATCAAGATATGTTCCTCTAATATGATCCTCTATCTCCCAAGTACAATTGCGGGGGTCATCACTCCACTGAAATACACAAGCTTCACAACCTTGTTCCTCAATCTCCTTTCATCCAGATCTACAATATGAACTCGGTGTCGAACTACCTCAAATTTGGTTCTATCTCTAAGTCTTCCTGAACAGACGTCTCAACAACAAAAGATAGATCATGAACATACTTTCTCAAATGAGATACATGAAAGACATTGTGAACTTCTGCCAATCTTTTAGGCAATTCTACTCTATAGTCCAACGATCCAATTCTCTCAAGGATTCTAAATGGTCCAATGAATCTGGGTGCTAGCTTTCCTGCTCTTCTGAATCTTCCAACTCCTTTAATTGGAGAAACTTTCACAAATACCAAATCCCCAATCGCAACTCAAAGTCCCTTCTCCATTGATCGTCATAACTTTTCTATCGATCCTAGGCTTCTTTCATCCTTCCCTTGATCATAACCACTTTCTTTTATGCTTCTTGAATTATCTTTGGTCCAAGAACTAATCGGTCTTCAGTCTCGGCCAAACATGATGATGATTTACATGGCCCTCTATACAAAGCGTCGTAGAGTGCCATGCAATGCTAGCTTGGTAACTATTCTTGTAAGACAAATGTAGATGGTCTTCCCAAGAACCTCCAAAATCGAAAATGAATGCTCTTAGTAAATCCTCTAAAATTTGGTTCACCCTTTTAGTTTTTCCATCTGTCTACGGGTGATAGGCTATGCTCAAATTCAACTTTGTCCCCAAAGCAGCTTGCAATGCCCCCCAAAATCGACTATTGAAGATAGGATCCGATCAGTGACTATACTTA
The DNA here is from genome assembly GCA_030765085.1 of Allium cepa. NCBI lineage: Eukaryota > Viridiplantae > Streptophyta > Magnoliopsida > Asparagales > Amaryllidaceae > Allium > Allium cepa. The sequence continues at coordinate 1,046,853,554 of CM060929.1, forward strand.
CTAGAATTCCATGCAGTCGAACGATTCCTTTCAAATAAATTCCTACCAAAGAAGCTACAATTCTTGTTGACTTCACCGAAATAAAGTGGGCAGTCTTCGTTAATCGATCAACAATTACCTAAATGCCTTCATTACCTCTTCTTCGTCTAGGTAATCCATCGATAAAGTCCATGGATACTTGCTCCCACTTCCAATTCGGTATCTCTAATGGTTGGGGCAACCCAACAGTCTTGTGCTGGTCACTCTTGACCCGTTGACAATTTACACATCGGCCACGAAGATCGATATGTCTCATTCACCCCTTTCCACCAAAAGCTCTTCTTCATATTCTAAAACAATTTAGTTACTCCTGGATAGATAGATAACTTTGACCGATGGCATTCTCTCAGCACATCCGGTCTGATTCCATTAACATCTCGCACATAAGCTCGACCATTCATTCTTAAAATACCTCAGGAGTCAATCTTAAAATTATAAACAATTCCCTCTTTAACACTCCTCTTAAGCCATGCTAGAATAAGGTCTTCTTCTTGGAAATATGTAATTCTGTCCATTAATGCTAGCTTAACTTCCAAATTTGCAAGTCGCAACATACCTACTCAACGCATCTGCAATGGAATTTGCTTTCTCTAGGGTATAAAGAATCGCTACGTCATAAGACGCGAGAAATTCCAACAATCTTTGCTGCCTTAAGTTTAAGTCCTTATTCAGTAAAAATATATTTTAGTGACTTGTGATCTGTATATAACTCAAACTTTGCACCCAAAAAATAGTGCATCCACACCTTTAACACGGAGACAACCGCCAATAGGTCAAAATCGTGCGTAGCATAATTCTTCTTATGAGGTTTCGATTGTCAACTCGCATATGCTATTACTTTACCATTCTGCATCAAAATTACTCCCAATATTGTCCTGCAAGAATCCGTGTAGACTATTAATCCCTTATTCCTATTTGGAATAGCAAAAATGGGAGCACTAGTAAATTTCTCCTTTAAATCGTTGAATGCTTGATCGCACTTGGGTGTCCAAATAAACTTAGCATTTTTCATCGTCAACATTGTTAGATGAGAACCAATCTTCAAGAAATCTTTAATAAACCTTCTGTAGAAACCAGCCATCCCAAGAGACTCCTCACCTCTGCTGCATTTTTAGGTTTCTTCCAATCTTAAACTGCAACCAATTTTGTTGGGTCCACTGATATGCCTTCTCCTGAAACTACATGCCCTCGAAATCTAACTTCAGATTTCCAAAAATGGCACTTAGAAAACTTTTCCTTTAAAAAATGACTTCGTAGAGTAAGTAGAACAACTTCAAGATGGTACTTATGCTCTTCTCCATTTTAGAATAAAAGTTAATGTCATCAATGAAGACATGAACAAACTTATTAAGAAAATATCGAAGCACACTATTTATAAAATCCAAGAAAAAAGTGGGTGCGTTAGTCAATTCGAATGGCATGACCCACCACTCATAAAAATATCAGGGATTTGAAAAGCTGTTAAGGATACACTCTCCTCTGCTACCCTTAATTGGTGAAAACTGATGGCAAGATCCAACTGAGAAAATATCCAAGCTCTATGGAGCTGGTCAAACACGTCGTCAATCCTTGGTAAAAGATACTTATTCTTGATCGTCCTCTTATTTAATTCATAGTAATCCATACATAATCTCAGAGAACTTTCTTCCTTGGTAACGAAAATGACCGATGATCCCCAGCTCGATGTGATGTGTCTGATCAAACCTTTCTACAATAAATCAAACGTCCGCTTTTCCAGTTCTCTCCCTTACTTTGGAGCCAACCTTCGAGGAGCTGGTACAATCATTCTGGTTCCTGGAACCAAATGAATATGGAATTCCACTTCTCGTTAAGGAGGTAAACATTGCATTTCTTTAAAAATATCCTTGAAATCCTGAATAATTGGTATATTCTTTACCTCCTCTTTGGGTACTTTGAGGGAATACAGAAAATTACTCATCAACCCCTTGTGCCCTCCACAACATATATCAATGCTTCTACTTATTGCATACTTTACTACAATCACTGTTCAAACATAATTCAAGGTAGCTTTAACCTTAGATAAGCAGTCCATTTCCAATAAGACTCCAAAAACATGAACTCGAGGACAAATAAGTCGGAAAAGAAAGGCTGATCTCGATAAGAAATAGGTACGATTAAACTATGGTGTTAGGATTTGTCGGACCCCCAATTGGGTTCGACACAAAAAGGGAATCATGGAGAATAACATATTTAAGATTCAACTGGTACATTAGGTCATATAAGATAAAATTATGGGATGCACCGGTATCAAATAACACCGTAACAGGAATATCAAAAATGGATAATGTACCTTACAACACGTGCTTTCCTTTTGGGTCCGTAGAAGTAAATGGTATTTCCTTTATAGTAAAAGCTTTCCCCTAATCCCCCTTCTATGGAAATGGACACTTGTTCTTCATATGTCCATGTTTGTTCCAACTGTGCCAGAGCAGTCCATTAGATGGGATCGGCCACTTCAAAATGGTCCATTTGGTTGCACTAATAACAAAGGTTCTTGGTCAAGTCTAATTGCTTGTTCTATGCTGGAGCTCCTCCTCTAGGCTTCTTCCCCAACCACTTCTTCTTCCCTTTGCACTAGAAAAATGGCTTACTAGCAGCTGGTATCACTGAAAAAGGTTGCGCATTGACTGTTGTCACTACCCCTTTTTGATCTCCTTGCTCGATATCAAGAGCTTTAAACTTCAAAGCCATACTGATCAGATTGGTAAAGGTACCGTTGAGGTGATTGGTCGTTTCTCGATGGAACTCTGGTTGCATTCCTTTCACGAACACTTCATTATTTTTAAGTGGCATTAATCAGTCATGGTCCAAAGCGAGACAATGCATCATACCATGCCACTATCTTCTCATCTTGCTTCAAATCCATGAAACTTCTAAACAATTGAGTCCTTCCCACCTCTGGGATAAACTGAGCTTCAAAAACCTCTTTAAACTATGCCCAAGAGAAATCTTCTAGTGTATTCGTTGTGACCGAATCCCATCAATCTATTGCTTCTTTTTGAAGCTGATGCGAGCCAACAATCTCTTTCGAGCATCTCCTAACCAAAGGTCCCTGAATATCCTTTCACAAGAGCAGGGCAATGTTTGAACCCCCAAAATGTCTCCAGTTCCATAGAAGGGCATACCACCCAAAGCAGTGTAATTTTTGCACAAGATCGCAAAGCTCTATGGCGGCTAAAACTTACATCACTACTTCGACTACTATCTCTACAACTGGCTGATTTCTAGGGGCTTTGCCATTTGTAGCCATGCTAGTTCCAGATCCCAACCTTTTCTTCCTTTTGCACTAATTTTCAATAACTTGGATAAATGATAGGTATTATTAGAACACAAAGACAGGGTCAAAGATGAAAAAAGGGAAACTGCAACAAAGGATCTAAAACTAGCCTTTTAGGGGAGAAAAGGAAAGGCTCTCTTAAGATTAACTCATTATAGGGCTCTATTCACCTTTCTCTAATGAGTTTTAACTAAATCAGGCTAAGGTGTTTGCTCAATCGATTCCCTGATACCAACTACGACGAACCATCTTTCCGACCCCTAGAACGGCACTTAACACATCTTCAGTGTTTGTGTATCGTTGCCCAAGCATTGGAAAGATGAATAGTTGTGGGGATAAAATAAAGAATAGAAAACCTCACACCAAAACTGCTAAATAAAAACATAATAGTCAATAATACATTAGGTTAGTCCTTAACAGGGAGTTATCAGAGTTACACAAAAATACTACAAACAGCTTAGGCAGTTATAGCATCCTACTTTTACATATGCTAAAACAAAATACATACACAAACTAAATAATATAGCAGAATAGATAACTAAGAAGATGAAAGCCTCCTACTCGGACGTCGTCTTCAAAAGAGCCCACAAAAGACCTGCTACTCTTGGACTACTCAAATAAAATGAGTACCCGAGAGTTCAGAAAAAACAAAGAACTTGAGTTAGATGATATGTCTGGTATGAGTAAAACTTTTTTAAAAATAGGTGTGAAATTAAACACAAACATGTGAGACCATGCCGCTGAACACGGAACAGGTTTACTCCCACGTAAATCAACATCCAAACATAAATAATGGATAGATAATTAAACACTACGAAGAGTGGTTGACTCTTCCTGATGCAAATAAGGAAATAAATTTAAAGGTTTGAATCAAATAAGAAAAGGAAAATCTCAAACAAATGACTGGGAAGGTGCACCACCCTTGATGTATGCCTCTAGTAATATACTTCTGAGAAGCTCATACACTCTATGACACTTCTCAGACAATACCAAGTCGGACTCCACCAAACCTTATCGAGTATCCTAATATATTACATCTAATAGCGTTATTGAATCCAAATCTAAATAAGATGTGAAAGTACCCTAATAGGAGAAACCCCACATAGCTCGGATTCCTCTCGCGCTTTAGAATTAGTCATTTCTAACAAAGGAAATCAATTATCAATGGAGCAACTTAATGTCTTAGAATGATGATAATTAAGAAGTTGAAGTAACCGATATCCGAGAAACCAACTATCGAGGATTCAATTTTTGACATTTGTAATACAACAACACATCACATATGTGACGACACAGCTTTCTAATTCCTAGGAAAGACACTTAATATATCCATGGTATTCATGTGCGATTGCCAAAGCATCCAAAAGAAAAGTTGTCTTTAAGTGAAATAAAGAACAGAACAAGACAGAATGGATAAACCTCACAACGAAATGGTTACGTATAATATAAAATGACATACTACAAAAGGTTACTCCGTATATGGAGATATTAGAGTTATATAAAAGTACTACATCTAACAGATTTGCAATTATACATTCTGATTTTTCATTTTCAGATACAAAAAACATCGACATAATCATACCGCGAAAATAAATAACCAGATAACAAAGGAGCCGCCTGCTCAATCATCATCTTCAAAGAACTCTAAAGAGAAACCTGCTACACTTGGAATGCTCAATATAATTTAGTAGCCAAGAGTTAAGAAAAAAATAAACAACTCGGGTCGGACAAAATGTCAGGTATGCGTAAAACTCTAAAACAAATGGGGATGTATTTAATCAATAACATCTGAGACCATGCCGCTAAAGTAGAACGAGTTTTCTCCCACATAAACACTAACCAAACATAACAAAATGAAAATGAACAATAGAGTACAAATCCAAACATAGATGATGGATATAATTAATATACATCCAAATTTGAAAGAATGGAAGCAGTCTGAATAGAAATCTAAACCGGACAAAATGGATAAAACAAGATAATAGTCTAAACTCAATAAAATGGACTAAATAGGATAACAGTCCAAACTCGATAGAATGGACTAAATCAATAATTAACACCACGAAGAGTGGTCGACAATTCCCATTGTAAATAAAGAAAATAGATCTAAAGGTTCGAATCAAATAAGGAAACGAAAATCTCCAACAATGACTAGGAAGTTGCACCCCCTTACCGAAAAGTATACGTCTAGAAATATACTTGAGAACTTCGATGGTTATTAGACACGTCCAAGCCGAACCTTGCTAACGATTAGCGAGTATCCGACTAATTCAAATCTGGGTGCACAAATATCCGAACCAAATCTAGAGTAGATGTGAAATTACCCTAATGGGAGCAACCCCACATAGCTTGGCTTCCTCCCGCGCTTTGGGTTTAGTCAATTCTGACAAACGATATCAATGCTCTATAGAGCAACAATTCGTCTTAGAATGATGAAAAAATAAAGAAGCGGAAGCAATCGATAGCCAATAAACGAACTATCGAGGATAAAAAATGATAATATGTGAAAATTAATTATTGTACAACCATCACCACTCATCGATTTCAAATTTGTTCCATTCTTTGGTTAACAATAACGCGGGACAAGTTAAAGTAGTGTTACCTAAAAGTCATGTACCACGACCATTCTTAACTTTTGAAATAGGGACAAGTCTACCTCTTCGATGTTTAGTGTTAAACATACAAATAAATCATTTCCATATAAGTGATATCATTTTATGGAACTTAATTCTATTCCATAATTGAATCAAACGTTTATTTTTTAAAGCCGAATTCATTCTTGGGTTTCACATAGTATTAACTTTAAACATATTTGTAAAAATATTTCATTCACTTTTATAACACCATTATAAAGAAAAAATTAATAACTGTAGACATCCATGTTTAACTAGTTAATTAGCTTTAGCAAGAATCATTAATCATCTTTAAACTTCATTTAATTAATTTAATCAATTAACTTCAAATACCATAAATCAAAAAGGTTAATCACTCATGAAACATCGTTAATTAAATTGACTAGATTTAAATATCATTAATTAAAATGATTAATTAATTAAAGTATCATTAAAGCAAAAGATTAGTTAAATTTAAACTAATTAACTAATTTTAAAAGTCATTAATTAAAGAGGATTAATTAATTTTAGACACCATTGATTATTGAATGATTAGTTAACCGTAATCATCATTAGGCAACATGATTAACTAATTTTAATTATTATTAACAAAGTAATTAATTAAATTTAAAACATCATTATTAAGTTAATTAATTAAACTTAATCATCCTTAATTAAAATGATTAAATTTAAAATTAAATAAATAGTTAATTAAGTTTAAACTCATCATTATTCAAAAACTTAATTTAAGTTTGTAAACCAACCCCAAGCCCGAGAATTAACCAAAAGGTTTATAAGGATATGTTATTTTTTTCAAAAGCGTCGATATAGCAATAGCCGTTATACAGACACTTCAAAAAATACTTTACGTCATAATGATTCTCCTTTTCCTAAGCGTCACATCACATTAATAAGGATGGCGCATATATATATATATATATATATATATATATATATCAAAGTAAACAACATTCATAAACATAAAGGAGTGATTACTTACACAAAGTCTACTTTGAACTATAAAATAATTTTAAGTGCCTATTAACCACAAAGGTGTCATCTTTTAAGCCATAAACCAAGTCAAAAATAATACATCCAAACATTAAAAATTAAGCAACTAAAATAGTAACAAACTATTGAGGCAGTAAAGTTAAAAACATACTTTAAAAATGTGAACTTTACTCATTAACTAGTTTGCTAACTAACCCTTCCGAACAAGTACACTAACTTTGTAACAACCCATAATTTTTAAAAAATATTTTAATAGAATTTTATTTGAAACTTTGATTTTAAATTATTTGAAAATTTGAAATTTTGGAGTTTTCCAATGTAATTTTGGATTTAATTTCCAAATTCAATATAATAAATATTTTCTAAATTTTTGTATTTTGGTCAACTGAAAGTCAAAGTTTGACCATAGTTGAAAATTTTAAATTTGAATTTTTAATTTCTAATCTTTTTCTTTGAAACTGTATTTGATTCTGATATTCGTTCTGGTTTTCATTTCGTTAATTCCGTTTTGTACTTTTTAAATTTGATAACTTACAACGTGCTACACGTAATTATTTTCAGTAAATTTATCTATTTATATTTTATTTTTCTACTTAATTTCTATTTTTTATTTATTTATTTTATTTTATATTTTCTATTTTTTTGGACTTTTTAATGTGATTTTATTTAATTTTTATTTGAATTTTTGGCTTGGAAGTTCAAAAGGACTTATGTTCCTTTTCTTGGAAATCAAGTAAGAGCTCTTCACTTTCTAGCCTTTACACTTTCTTAGCCGTTCACTCTCTAACCCTAGCCGCCACTACATTTGTAATTCACATACAAAAGTTTCACACCTCATCTCATTTCTCATTTGTTTCCTGAAGAAAAAAAATATAGTAAGTCATGGCCTCCTCTTTCTCTTCTCTTTTCTCTTTTCTTTTCCTTTTGTTTTTCTATTTGCTTTGCTCGGCCATCACCATAAACATGCTCTAGCCGACCATCTCCTTCTCATCACCATCACCTGACCACGGCCTCCACCACCATGTCCCCTCCCATATGCCTTGTCGTGGGCATTCGATCCAAATCCATCACCAAAGGCCTTGAAAACCCTAGCCAATCTCCACTACATCATCACCTTCCTATTGCTAGCCTCGGCCACCATCACTACTGCCACCACCTCCAGCCTTGCCTTGGCCATCCTTGACCATTAGCTGCACCATCAGATGATGACCAAACCACCTGACCCCTAGCCGTGAACCAGACCGAGCCATACTTTCCTAGGTCGAACCCCTTGTGCACACAACCTTTCACATGCCTTGTCTTTTGCCTTCATGTAACCCCTACCTTTCCATATTCCATTGCCTAGTCGTGCATTGCTGAACATTGGCCGAGCATTTAGGCAAAATCAGGTCTGGGCCGAACCATGTGTGATGATGGTTGAGCCCTATTACGATGTGGCCGAACCACTTGCTTGAGTCAAGTCTTGTTTTCCACTTGTTCTTTCTTTTTGCTTTGATAATTCTTATATTTCTTTTGCGATAAGTCTATACTTATATATGTTGTATATTTTGGTTATTAAAAGATCTGAATATTGGCTCATCATCCACTCATATCTAGTCGTGCCTTTTTGTGCTTTGCGAAGTTTGGATTTGTGTTTTGAATTTGATCACTAGCTTTAGAAGGTGAGTTTATCACTCTCGAAAATCGTACTTACATAAGTGTGAAACAATGTCACTTGAATTGCAGTAGGTGATATGCTATGTTATATGCTCATATCTGCCTGTTATATGACATTATATGATAATATTAGCTGATTATATACCTGTTGCATCACCTGAAATCATATGGTATGTTATACTCTTTATTTTATTTACTGTTTCTCATACTGCAAGTTCCTTATAGATTAGAATCACTATGGGTTGAAATGATACATACCCGAATGGACTTCAGAATAGGGAAAAATCATTTTGACCTGAAATGATAGGCTCAAGCGATTTTTATTTATTTTATTTGCTTGGGATTGCGGGTTTGAAATGATAGAACCCGGAATATTATTTTTAAATTACAGATTGAAATGATACATATCCGTATCACTTGACCTAGGTTGGAAAATTATATACAGACCCGTGGTTAATTTTAAATATTCATTGAAAATTATTAAGTATTTTGAAATTTAAAAATATAAAATTTTAACATAAATTGGATTTAAATGATTTAAATAAATGTTATAGTGATTTTCTATAAGTTGAAATGTATAAGCAAATTAATGATTAGAATGTAAATTTTGATATGACTTAATAATTCAAAATTTAGGGTTCAAATGGAATTTTATGCTTAACTTAGTGATAAGAAAATTTTATTGATGAAATGGGGATTTTACGTAAAGTATTAGGTTATTTGTTAAAATAAAAGTTAAGCAATTTATAATGTATTTGACTTAACAAATGAATTTTAATTTAAATCGGATATTTATTCATAAATGTTATTTTATTAAAATTATAAGTTAAGTAATGTCCAAATAAATAATTTTGAAAAGTGAAATAAGTTTGATAAGTTAAAAATGAGAAAAGTTGAAGATATATTGTTTTGTAAAAGGGTGTAGCAAAACTTATAACATAAATTGTAGCGTTTCGGAAATGCTGTGGTTAAATGAACTGTTTTGAATATACTAAATATACCTATAGTAGCATTTTTAAAGTGCTGCAGTTTCTTAATTTGAACAGTTTTGAATATACTAATTATACCTACAGTAGCATTTTTAAAGTGTTGCAGTTTCTGATTTTGAACTGTTTTGAATATAATAAATATACCTATAGTAGCATTTTTAAAGTGCTGTAGTTTTTGAATTTGAACTGTTTTGAATATACTAAATATACCTACAGTAGCATTTTTAAAGTGCTACAGTTTCTGAAATTGAATTGTTTTTTAAATACTAATGTATCTACCGTAGCATTTTATAAGTGCTGCTGTTTCAGAAAATATAATGTTTTAAAATTATTGTAATTGAACGAATGAACTTAGAAAATGCTACAATTTTGGAAATTGAATATTTGATTTGAGAGGATAACGATTTCATATTTCAGTGGTTTAAATGAATTATTTTGATTTGGAATACAAACCATTTTTGAAATTTATAGCCATGGGTAAAAATAACGTTAGGTTGTTAAAGAGACCGGGATCTAAAGTTTTCATACTCTCCGCCAACTTCGAAAACCACTTTAACAACCGTGTACACGGTGGAGATTCCAGAATGAAGTAGGATGGTTACGATGTTCTATTGAGGTATGTACGTGGACTCGACTCCTGTAAGTTGGCATAAGGTGGCTAAAACAGGAGCAATCGACGGGTTAATGAGGTCGCTCCTCTTATCGGACACACTTCTTCGTATGCCATTCTATTACTTATGATTGATTGGTGCGCACCTTTGATTTTGGGAGTGTGGTTCGAGGTGGGCGGTAGTAGCTGCTACGCGTTACCACCGGTCTGAAAGTGCAATTAGTATATCTACCCTGGCATTGCCTAGTTGTGCCATGTCACCTACCCTAGCGCGCCCTATACGATTTTGGTTTTGTGTCGTACCTATGGAGTATCCTCTGGTGGCTTCCCGATCAGGAGGGACTACGATACTGTATAGACTACTGGCACTATAAAATGTGTTAATGGGGATATGGGTAATGCCTTAATGCTATTTTTAAATATACTATACTTTATTAATAGACATTATTATAATAGCTTATATTACTGCATAGTAAATAGTTTAACGGATCCTTAAAGGATGGATGGTCCCAAGCATCCTTTAAGTTACTTATGCATTTCATTACAGTTCACTTGAGTTGGTTTACATTCTATAAGTATGTATGTCCTGACTCGAGTTTTGTGTTTATTTTCTTACGCTTGGGTTAGCCTAAGTATTTCAGCTTTGAAATTCACCTTCTGGAGCTAGGATTTGCTGGAGATCATCATTTATCTAGTTGCTATTTTTTATTCAGTATTTCTATTCAGCTTATGTACTAGTGGACATTTGTGTACTGGGATTTCGATTGTGTTTACTTTTCATACTGTGGTATTTTTTATTGTTTTGGTACTGTGTTTGAGACTGTGGTGTAGTAGCTTTATGAACTACTACTGTTGTTTTATTTCCCGCTGCGAGTTACTCTGATTTATCTGTGTCTGTGTTCAATGATTGGTTTTATTTGCTCTAAATTATATTACAATCTGCTGTTTTGAATTATTCAAGTCAGACATATGTGGTTTTATTGTCGATTTAAATGATCCAAAATAGTAGGCCGTTACATTTGGTATTAGAGCTTTGGTTTTAGGAAAACCATAGCCTGCGGAGCAAAAACTCATTAGAGATAGGGTTGAAATACCCTACAATGAGTGAAATCAATCTTAGAATCCTTTCTTTGTGAGAGAACGTATTTTTAAGTATAAAATGATTTTTCAAATGACTTTCAAAGGATTTTAAAAGATTATTTTGATATAAATCTTTTCTTGCTTCAAAATCAATTTTTTTAATTTCTTCCTTTCCTTATCCACCTTGCTAGTAATTTCTTTGTTAGGGATATTCAATTCTCGTTGCATCTTATCTTATCTAGTCTTGTCTTTGTTACTCAATTACCTTTCTCCTGAAATTCATTCTTGGTTTTTCAGGATAAGTCATAGGAACGCTAAAGGTAGGGGCCATGGTGTTGCCCCAGCTCCTAAGCCTGCTGCACTAGTTAGGTTCACTAAACTCTATAAGGAATACACTGAACTTGGTGGAACCAAGCTTACAGATCTGAGAGCATTATTAAGGCTCAACAGTGGTTAAAGGATTTGGAGAGGATTTTCTCCGATCTTGAGATCACTAATGCCCAGCAGCATCAATTGGCAGCTTGGTAATTGAAAGGAGCAGTGTTGGATTGGTGGGAGTCTGTCACAGCTCACACTACTGAGGCTGACATTTCCTGGGAACAGTTTAGGTATCATCTCCCGTTTGTTTCAAATTTGGTTCAGTTTTCTCTTTTGAAATATCTCTTATATTTCTTTACCCTGCTTAAGGGATGCTTTTATTGTGAAGTGGATGCCTGAGGCAGGGAAATCTCAGCTGTATCGGGAATTCATGGATCCGAAATAGGGTGATATGTCTTTTGCTGAGGACGAGAGGAAGTTTAATGAACTTTCTAAGTTTGGCCCTAATTTGATTGACACTCCTCTTAAGAAGAATGAGAAGTTCATTGCTCATGCTCGTCCGGAGTACTATGATCGTCTCATCGCTCCTATGCATATCCCTTTCACCACTCTGATGGATATGGCCATTAGATATGAGAATCCTACTTCTAAGAGTCCTCTAGCTGCTCCTTCTGCTTCATCTCAGTATTTTGTTGGTAATCCTAAGAAGAGAAAGCCCAACTTTCACCATCAAAAGAAGAATCGGAACAAGACTCCAGGGTTGGGATCATCTTCTTCGTAGAGGCAGTATGTCGACCTATCTGCCATTACTTGTTTCATATGTAATCAGAAGGGACACTATGCTAATAGTTGTCCTACTTTGGTTGGTGCTACTATTCCTCCAGCTCAGTTGACCAGGTGAGATCTTTGTCACATTTGTCTGCATCCTGGCCATTTCAAGAACAATTGTCCCACTCAGCAGAAGGGGAAATCATCTGGTATTTTGGCTGTTACTTCTGCTTCTTCACCAGCTCCACCTCCTGCACCTGCTCCTAGTGATAATCAAGGTACACTTCAGGGCACTTTTTCTCAATTTTATTTTCCTGTTCGTGTTCTGTTTGATACTGGAGCATCCCGTAGCATTATCTATATGGATCTTTGTAATAAATTTGAGCATCGTCTTTCTCCCGAGTTTGCTCCTGTGCCTTTGTGTGTTTCAAATCCTATTGGGGGTCCCGCGAACCTTAGTAGGATTTGTAGAAGTGCGAAACTCTTCCATTCCAGCTATCGGTTTTTCGATGATTTCTTTGTTCTGGGTTTTGATGTTTTTGATCTATTGCTTGGAGGTGATTGGCTGCAGAGGCATGATGCCGTTATCTCTTGTAATTCCCGAACTGTCTCCCTTGTTGGGATAAAGGTGAATCTTTGGTGATTCGGTGTTGTTTGTCCCAGGATTTTGCTGGCATCTTTATTTATTCTCTTGATGCTTCTCCTAGTGATATTCATTCGACTCTTATGGTCAAGCTCTATCTCGATGTATTTGGTGAAGTCACTTATTTACCACCTAAGTAGGAAATTGATTTCTATATTGATCTTATTCCTAGAGCTCGGCCTATAGTTCTTCCACCCAAAAGAATGGCACCCCATGAGAAGGTTGAGTTAAGGAAGCAAATTGAGGACTTGTTCTCCAAGGGTCTGGTCAGACCTAGCCATTCAGAATGGGGAGTAGAGGTGGTATTTGTCACTAAGTCTGATGGTTCTTTGAGAATGTGTATTGATTATAGGGAGTTGAACAAGCTCACATGAGGAACAGGTATCCTATACCTCGCATCAATGATATGTTTGATCAGCTCCATGGAGCTACCGTTTTCTCTCAACTTGATCTTGCCATAGGTTTTCACCAGCTCGGAGTTGCTGAGGTAAGTATTCCCAACACTGCCTACCATACCGAGAATGGTTTCTATGAATGGTTAGTTATGCCTTTCGGTTTAACTAATGCTCCTACTTTCTTTGTTGATTTGATGAATTGTGTTTTTTGTGATGTGCTTAACAAGTTTTTTCTAGTCTTTGTTGATGATATCCTTGTCTTCTCCAAGACAAGGGAAGAGCATGAGTCTGGAGACTCTTAGAAATCATCAGTTGAAGGATAAATTTTCGAAATGTCATTTCTGAAGAGATGAAGTCCGATTCCTTGGACATATTATTTCCATTAATGAAGTTTCTGTTGATCCAGTCAAGATCGCTGCGATCAATGTAAGTCTTTCCTTTCTTCACCTTCTTTAATTGATCATTCTATCTTTTATATGGTTCTTATTTCTCCCTATTCTGTTACAGGATTGGGAAACTCCTAGGACTCCAACTGATATTCGCAGTTTTCTGGGGATTGCAGGTTATTGTCGGAGATTCATTGAGAATTTTGCTAGGATTTCTGCACCTCTCACTGCATTAACTCGAAAGAATGCAAAGTTTATATGGAATGATAAGTGCGACGCTACATTCAGTGAGTTGAAGCGTAAGCTTACTTCCGCACCAGTGCTGTTCCGAATAGGAATGAGGGATTAACGGTAAATACTGATGCTTGTCGTGAGGGTTTGGGAGCTGTTCTGATGCAAGATGGGAAGGTGATTGCTTATGCTAGTCACTAGTTAAAGACCCATGAGGCCAATTATGCAGCTCATGAATTAGAATTGCTTGTTGTTGTCTTTTCTTTGAAGCTTTGGAGGCATCATCTTTTAGGTGCTACGTTTGAGCTCTTTACTGACCATCAGTCTTTGAAGTATATCTTCAACCAAAAGGATTTGAATCATCGTCAGGTTCAGTGGCTTGAGTTTCTCGCTTCTTATGATCTCGACATTAGCTATACCCTTGGAAAGGCTAATGTTATGGACGACGCTTTGAGTCAGAAGAAGGCTATGTTGTGTCCGCTTGTTATTTCTTCTTCTCCTCTTTTGGATCGTATCATTGCTAAGCAGGATGAGGATGAGATGCTTACATGTATGAAGTGTTCGTACTAGGGTTAGTGGTAGTAGTCTTGATGGTAGTGGAGCTCAGATCGATGATGGACGTATTTTGAGGATTAATAATCGGATTTGTGTCCCGAATGTTGATGGATTGAGGCAAGAGTTACTTCGAGAAAATCATCGATCCATACTTTCTATTCACCCTAGTGTGACGAAGATGTATCCGGACATAGAGAAGCTTTAATGGTGGAAAGGTATGAGGCTAGATATCTCTGTCTTTGTTAGTAGGTGTGCGACTTGTCCTCAAATCAAGGCAGATCATCAGAAGAACCCTGGTTTATTGCAGCCCCTTGAGGTTCCCAATTGGAAATGGGAACAGGTTTTCATGGATTTTATTGATGGTTTACCGAGGACTTGGAGGGGTAATAAGTGAATTGGGTTATTGTGGATAGATTGACCAAATCAGCTCATTTCATTCCGGTTAAATCTACCCATTCTGCTTCCAGTTTGGCTGAGATCTATATGAGAGAGATTGTTCGTCTCCATGGGGTTCCTATTAGCATTGGTTGTGATCGAGACCCTATCTTTACCAGTCAGTTTTGGAAAGCTTTTTAGGACTCTTTGGATACTCGTCTGAATCTGAGCACTGCTTACCATCCACAGACTGACGGTCAAACGGAAAGACTGAATCAGATTCTTGAGGATCTTCTTCATGCTTGTGTTCTTGATTATGGAGGATCTTCGAAAAATCATCTCCATCTTGTTGAATTCACCTATAACAACAGTTATCAGGTATATTTTCCATCCTATATTTTGATCTTATCTTAATCTTTTATCTATCTCATTTCATATTTGAATTCAGGCTAGTATTGAAATGTCTCCGTTTGCTGCTCTTTACGGAAGACCTTGTAGATTTCCATCTTGCTGGATTGAATCTGGTAATCGTTTGGTTCTTGGTCCTGATATGATTTTGGAGGGTTTTGAAAAAGTTGAGGAGATTAAGAGGAAGATGAGGATTGGTCAGGATAGGCAGAAGAAGTATGATGATCGGCGTAGGAGGAGTTTAGAGTTTTCTGTTGGTGATCTTGTTTTCCTTAAGGTCTCTCCCTTGAGGAATGTGGTTCGGTTTAGTCGTAGAAGG
Organism: Allium cepa; assembly: GCA_030765085.1. Lineage (NCBI taxonomy): Eukaryota > Viridiplantae > Streptophyta > Magnoliopsida > Asparagales > Amaryllidaceae > Allium > Allium cepa. The sequence continues at coordinate 1,046,869,247 of CM060929.1, forward strand.
AAGCTTTCTCCTAGGTTTGTTAGTCCTTTTTGTATCTTGGAGAGGATTGGTCCTTTGGCTTATCGTCTGGGTTTGCCTAAGAAGTTTTCTAGGGTACATAATGTATTCCATGTTTCGCATCTTTGTCGACATCTGCATGATCCATCTTTGATTGTCCATCCTTCTGCTCTCGAGAGTTTGGATATTGAGCCCAATCTAACTGTCGAGAGGAAGCAACTCCATATTATCGAAAGAGGTACAAAGCAGTCTGTCAACCTGGTCAAAGTGCAGTGGCGTACAGATAATCGGGATTGTACCTGGGAGACGGATGAGAGCATGTGTACTTCGAATCTGGAATTGTTTGTTTCAGGTACTGTTTGCTTTTCTATCTTATCTTTCCTTGTTTTCGTGTCTCGTTCCTTTTCGAGGACGAAAATTTTTGAGTGGTGAAGCGTGTAACAACCCATAATTTTTAATAAATATTTTAATAGAATTTTATTTAAAACTTTGATTTTAAATTATTTAAAAATTTGAAATTATGGAATTTTCCAATGTAATTTTGGATTTTGTTTACAATTTAATTTCCAAATACAATATAATAAATATTTTCTAAATTTTTTATATTTTGGTCAACTGAAAGTCAAAGTTTGACCACAATTGAAAATTTTAAATTTGAACTTTTAATTTCTAATATTTTTCTTTGAAACTGTATTTGATTCTGATATTCCTCCTGCTTTTCATTTCGTCAAATTCTGTTTTATACTTTTTAAATTTGATAATTTTCAGCATTATACACGTGATTATTTTCACTAAATTTGTTTATTTATATTTTATTTTTCTACTTCATTTCTATTTTTTATTTATTTATTTATTTTATTTTCAGTTTTCTATTTTTGTTTGGACTTTTTAATGTGATTTTATTTTATTTTTATTTGAATTTTTGGCTTGGAAATTCAAAAGGACTTAAGTTCCTTTTCTTGGAAATCAAGTAAGAGCTCTTCACTTCTAGCCTTTACACTTTCTTAGCTGTTAACTCTCTAACCCTAGCCACCACTACTTTTGTAATTCACATACAAAAGTTTCTCACTTCATCTCATTTTTCATTCGTTTCCTAAAGAAAAAAAATTACAGTAAGTTATGGCCTCCTCTTTCTCTTCTCTTTTCGCTTTTCTCTTTTCTTTTCCTTTTGTTTTTCTATTTGCTTTGGTCGGCCATCACCATAAACATGCTCTAACCGACCACCTCCTCCTTGCCGCCACCAGCAGACAATGGCCTCCACCACCTTATCCCTTCCCATATACATTGCCGTGGGAATTAGATCCAAATCCATTACCAAAGGCCTTGAAAACCCTAGCCAATCTCCTCTACGCCATCACCTTCCTATTGCTAGCCTCTGCCACCACCACCACTGCAACCATCTCCAGCCTTGCCATGACCATCCCTGACAATTAGCTGCACCTTCAGATGATGACCAGACCACCTGACCCCTTGCCTTGAACCAGACCGAGCTATACTGGGCTAGGCCGAACCCCTTGTGCACACAACCTTTCACATGCCTTGTCTTTTTCCTTCATGTAACCCCTACCTATCCATATTCCATTGCCTAGCCGTGCATTGCTGACCATTGGCCGAGCATTGCAGGCAAAATCAGGTCAGGGCCGAACCATGTGTCATGATGGTTGAGCCCTATTATGATGTGGCCGAACCACTTGCTTGAGTCAAGTCTTGTTTTCCACTTTTTCTTTCTTTTTGCTTTGTTAATTCTTATATTTCTTTTGTGATTAGTCTATACTTATATATGTTGTATATTTTGGTAGTTACAAGATCTGAATATTGGCTCATCATCCACTCCTATCTAGTCGTGCCTTTTCGTGCTTTGCAAAGTTTGGATTTGTGTTCTGAATTTAATCTATAACTTTAGAAGGTGAGTTCATCACTCTCGACAAATCGTACTTATATAAGTGTGAAACAATGTCACTTGAATTGTAGTAGTTGATATGCTATGTTATATGCTCACATCTGCCTGCTATATGACATTATATGATAATATTACCTGATCATAAACCTTTTACATCACCTGACATCATATGATATGTTATAATGTTTATTTTATTTACTGTTTCTAACAATGTAAGTTCCCTGTAGAATAGAATCGTAATGGGTTGAATTGATACATACCCGAACGGACTTTAGAATGGGGAAAAATCGTTATGAGCTGAAATGATAGGCTCAAGCAATTTTTATTTATTTTATTTGACTTGGAATTGCGGTTTGAAATGATAGAACCTGGATTTTTATTTTGAATTACGAATTGAAATGATACATATCCGTATCACTTGACCTATGTTAGAAAATTATATACAGACCCGTGGTTAATTTTAAATATTTTCTGAAAATTATTAGGTATTTTGAAATTTAAAAATATGAAATTTTAACTTAAATTGGATTTTAATGGCTTAAATAAATGTTATGGTGATTTTCTATAAGTTAAAATGTATAAGCAAATTAATGATTAAAATGTAAGTTTTGATTTGACTTACTAATTGAAATTTAGGGTTCAAATGGAATTTTAAGCTTAACTTAGAGATAAGAATATTTTATTGACGAAATGGGGATTTTAGATAAAGTATTAGATTATTTTTTAAAATAAAAGTTAAGCAATTAATAATGTATAACAAATGAATTTTAATTTAAATTGCATATTTATTAATAAAATGTTATTTTATTAAAATTATAAGTTAAGTAATATCCAAATAAATAATTTTGAAAAGTGAAATAAGTTTAATAAGTTAAAATGAGAAAAGTTGAAGATATATTGTTTTGTAAAAGAGTATAGTAAAACTTATAACAGAAATTGTAGCGTTTCAGAAATGTTGTGGTTAAATGAACTGTTTTGAATATACTAAATATACCTACAGTAGAATTTTTAAAGTGCTGTAGTTTCTGAATTTGAACTATTTTGAATATATATATATACCTATAGTAGCATTTTTAAAGTGCTGCAGTTTCTGAATTTGAACTGTATTGAACATACTAAATATACCTACGGTAGCATTTTTAAAGTGCTATAGTTTCTGAATTTGAACTGTTTTGAATATATTAAGTATACGTACAGTAGCATTTTTAAAGTGATGCAGTTTCTGAAATTGAACCGTTTTGAATATACTAAATATATCTACTATAGCATTTTTAAAGTGCTGCAGTTTCTGAAATTGAATTGTTTTTGAAATACTAATATATCTACCGTAGCATTTTATAAGTGCTGCTGTTTCAGAAAATACAATGTTTTGAAATTGTTGTAATTGAAGAATGAACTTAGTAAATGCTACAATTTTGGAAATTGAATATTTGATTTGAAAGGAGAACGATTTCATATTTAAATGGTTTAAATGAATTATTTTGATTTGTAACATAAGCCATTTTTGAAATTTATAGCCACGGGTAAAAATAACGTTGGATTGTTAAAGAGACCGGGATCGGATGTTGTCATACTCTCTGCCAACTCCGAAAACCACATTAACAATCGTGTACGCAGTGGAGATTCCAGAATGAAGTAGGATGGTGGCGACGTTCTATTGAGGTATGTGCGTGGATCTGACTCCTGTAAGTTGGCATAAGGTAGCTAAAACAGGTGCAATCGACGGGCTAATGAGGTCGCTTTTCTTATCGGACTCACTTCTTCGTATGCCATTGTATCACTTTGTGATTGATTGGTGCGCACTTTGATTTTGGAAGTGTGGTTCGAGGTGGGCAGTAGTAGCTGCTATGTGTTACCACCAGTCCGGAAGTGCAATTGGTATATCTACCCTGGCATTGCCTAGTTGTGCTGTGTCACCTACCCTAGCGTGCCCTGTACGATTTTGGTTTTGTGTCGTACCTATGGAGTATCCTCTGGTGGCTTCCTGATCAGGAGCGACTGCGGTATGTATAGACTACTGGCACTATAAAATGTGTTAAAGGGGATACGGGTAACGCCTTAACGCTATTTTTAAATATATTATACTTTACTAATAGGCATTATTATAATAGCGTATATTACTACATAGTGAATAGTTTAACGGATCCTTAAAGGATGGGTGGTCCCAAGCATCCTTTAAGTTACTTGTGCATTTCATTACAGTTCACTTGAGTTGGTTTACATTGTATAAGTATGTATGTCCTGACTCGAGTGTTTGTGTTTATTTTCTTACGCTGGGGCCAGCCTGAGTATTTCAGCTTTGGAATTCACCTTCTAGAGCTAGGATTTGCAGGAGATCATCATTTATCCAGGTGCTATCTTTTTATTTAGTATTTCTATTCAGCTTATGTACTAGTGGACATTTGTGTGCTGGTATTTATGTTGTATTTACTTTTTAGACTATGGTATTTTGTACTGTTTTGGGACTATGTTTGAGACTGTGATGTAGTAGCTTCATGAACTACTACTGTTATTTTATTTTCACTGCGACGTATTCTGATTTATCTATGTCTGTGATTCTATGTTTGGTTTTATTTGCTTCAAATTATATTACAATCTACTATTTTGAATTATTTAAGTCAGACATGCGTGGTTTTAATGTCGATTTGAATGGTCCAAAATAGTGGGTCGTTACAAACATTCAACTAGTTTATCTCACTAACTTAACATGTTTGCAACCATCACAACATATACATGTCCAAACCAAACATAAAAAAATCACATCATATCCAAACCAAGAAAGCAATATATAACACAATACAACTAAAGATAACCTTTTCCAAAAAATAGGAATTTTACTCATCAAAAAGCTATCCATACTCTTACTAAATTAGGGTATAACCTAGCACTTCCATTCCCAAGAAAAAAGATGGAGTTTTTTTTGATGGCCTTCACATGAAAATATGGTTCAGCCTTGGGCTCTTTAAGCTCGGCCTTTGATGTTTTAGGTGGATGATTGCTTGTTTTTAGAAGATAAGGCGACGAAGAAGATGTAGAGAGGCTTTAGTAAGTTTTGGAAGAGATTTGAGTGGAATAACATGGATTTTAAAACTTGGGTGACATGTTTAAGAAGCCATGGAAATAAGCTCAAGCTTTAGGAAATTTTTGGAACATGAAAAGAAAATGATAAGTAAGAAAGGAGTTAGGAAAATTTGTTTTATAAGAATGCAAGGAATCTTAAAGAAGCTTTTTTATTTAATTGTGTTGGCTCAGCTTGCATGGGAAGCTTCTTTTTTGAATTATATTTGCATGTAAGCTTCTTTATTTAATTCAGTTTGGTGGCTTATATTGGAAGCTTCCTTATTATATATATTTCCCTAAGCATATATACATTTATTCACATGCATTCAAACATACCTAAGTAATTTATAAATTTGCATTGGTACATACAAAAGAGTTATGACATTTCTGATAACCTTTAGCCGACCAAAGGTCGAAAATTCGAAAAACAAATACCTATCACATTTTCAATCTCACTATCGAACTAAATATTTTTGTAAACTAAATTAGAAAACTCTTTCACCATATTTATTTATTTATTTGAAAGGGTTTTAGTTTAATTATAAACCTATTAATTGAGTGTTTTAAATTAACTAAACATTCAAAAATTCAAGTAGTGAAATTCCGAATCATTACATTCTCCCCCTAAATGAATTTCTTCCCTAAAATTATTACGGAGTGGAAGAAGTAATAGCCATCCATAGAAAATCAATTTACTCACTTCGTTTTTAGTAAATCTGATTAGTTATAATTTCCTGTCATAAACATATGTAATACAACCATATGCAATCAGTTAACATGATGCAACCATAAGTAATGTAACAAACATATGCATCAAAATAATGAGAATATTTTATAATAAATTATATGCATCCAATATTTTTTCAAAATACTTCCAAATATTAGAACTAAATTCTCAGGTTTTATATTCAAAATATATTTTTCAAATCATTCTTAGAGGAACAAATCCAAACCAAAATGACTATAAGGGGATCCTCCTAAAAAACATGTAAAACTTTAGAATTAAAACAACATGGAGCATCCAGTGGTATTCCGGTTCCTTCAAATACAACAACTAGAGTAAACAATTATTATTTCTTTCCAAAATTTTCAAAATCACTTTTTTTCCGAAAGCACCAGGATTTAAGTTATAATAAACAACGATTCCAAAATTATTTGTTTATAAATTTGAATTTTATAAACTATGGGATACATATAATCACATAATCAATCAAAACATATTAAAACAAATCCATAAAGGAATAAACTACACTCATCATTATTTTAAATGCCAGATGACAAAAATCCAAATCTAACTTAGTTTCAAAACTTTCTTGATTATCCAAAAATATAGATAATTATCTAGGCGTACAATTCTTTGCTCATTATCCTTTGATTATTGCTTAGAAGATTATCCAAAATAACTTGGACAAAATTGAAAGTTATACTCCACTATTATTGGTTTCTTCATTGCACCAATATTTCTAGATCACCAAAATGTGTATTTTATTCAATACCAAAATCATTTATGAATTATTTCATAAATTTTTACCTAACTTTTAAATATATTGTATAAATTCATTTCTTTGTAAAACATTAAATAAAGACTTATTTCACCTTATTTACTTGTACAATACTCTTTTATATCCTAAGAGTACATGCAAATACAAATTTTATTTTTCTTTTCACAATTTAGGTAAAGATCTAATCAAATTTTGGGTCTTTTAAAATTGAGTCAATCTCTCAAACTCTTTAACTTAGAGTGTTAAAATGGGCGATGTTCATGGGTTAACCCTAAACAACAAATAGTTTACATCACTTACAAGTTTTAAACAAAAGCTATGGTTTTAATAAAACAATGTCTATTAAATCCTCCTATCTTTATACAATAAGGTGTTATAATGAATGATGTTTATGGATTGACTCAATTAACACCAATTAGTTTATCCTACTTAGATGTTACATAAAATCTATGGTTTTGATAAAACACTGTCGTCAAAACCTTCCTATCTAATCTATTCCATTTAAATTTGTGTTGAATTATCCATTATCTTATCTAAGGTTAAAAATTCATTTATCAACACAATCTCTTATCGAAATTACTTTTTATTTTGAAATCAATTCCCTACTAAGGGAACTTAAAGATTAAATACTATTTGTACCAAAATTGGGCACATCACTCTTCGGATGTGTTTGAAGAGATAAAATTAAGAGAACAAATGTAAAATGAAGCAGTTCTAATAAACAAACCAATAAACATATAAGAAAATGCACAGAAGCACACGGATTTAGAGTGGTTCGGTGAATTGCCTACGTCCACTATTAAATGACTGATGTTTATTGAGATTTACTCGCTGATTAAAAAATATTACAACAGTACAACTGAAGTTTGATAATGATTTCGGTAGGGTGTCAGCGTAGAGAGGACAAAAGTCCCTTTTCTAGATGCATATGGCTATAATTTATAGGCGTAGGCTGAAAATATCTAGCCTAGATCTCAAGGGACTTCTTCTCTCATGTGGGTGGGTACACGGGATCGAGTTCTGGTGGTTTCAACTCGATCTGGAAGCGATATGAATGGAATTCATATCGATCAAGAATTGATCCTTTTTGTTTGAAATTTATCTGGTACATTCTTGACATTGTAGGCAAGATCCTATGAAAGTTTGGTGGCATTTGGACTTGTAGATCTTGATTTATGATTGATGCAAGTTGGATTTGCATGACATTGTCGTCTTCGTATCGATACTATTTCGCATCGGTCCTACGTGGCTCTGTTTGTATCAATGCATGCTACTTCGTATAGATGGTTGGAGGTCGCCTTCGTATTGATGCTTCATGTTGCCTTCTTCATATCGATCGGTGATTGTCGCTGTTTGTATTGATGGTGGGAGATAGATACGAGAAGGATGGAGGTTAACCGATATGAAATGGACATTGGTTGATGGATACGAAGTGTTGTTAACATGATGGATATGAAGTAGCTTCATTTTGATGGACGTGAAGGAAGTTAGTGGGCGATGGATACGAATGATTCTCTCTTGGGGAATGGATATGAAATTAGATGGATACGAATAGAGTTGGATTTGTCAACCGTGATCGATCAATATCTTGAGCGTACGAACTCTGATTGACTTGAAATTTGGAACGTTGGCTTTCATAGCTTTGCTGGTCCTGTCATATTAATTGTAGCTCGATCCGAACTCAGACAAAATTAACTGATATCCATAGTAGACCTATGTATTAACGATCTCTCGGATGAACTGTCCTTAGTTTCTAGTCAAGTACTTGATGTCATGACCTTGCCAAAAGGTGGGATAACATTTCCCCCCAAAGTACGACTTGTGCGAATATGACGTGTTTTGAAAAGCTGCCATCTTCATTTTGAAAATTTCTATTCGATTCGCTAAGTAGTAGCTATCTTTTCCTCAAAAGATTTAGCCTTTGGTTGATCTTTTGTGATGTAGATGTCAAACTGTAGATTGTCAATGATCATGCAGTGTTTTGTTGTAACTGAGTTTTAGCAATTTGTTGTTCATCGTTCTGATTGTCACCAGGTAAGCATTCAATTCCTATTAACTTGAAAAATCAAATGTTATTTTGGCATACATGCGCATATGTTAACCTGAATCCTGTTCATGTTTGCACATTTGTGGGTCGTTATCAAGTTCTTTAGTTTTTGTTTGGATTGAGTTTCTTACCGATCCTCTCCTAGATCGAAGTGAAATTCGAGTTGTAACAACGTTCGAATGTTGTTTTAAGTCCTTCCTTTGTATCAATCCTCTCCTGGATTGATCTGAGATGTTAGAATGTATGCTTCATATCGATGGATAGGTAACACTGGGTCTTGGATTGATGGATACATGAATAATGCTTTGTGTTGATGGAGTCGAACGATTCAGACGTAATCATGCAGTGATGCTTTACGAAGGATATGCCATCTCTTATTCCTCTTTTCAAGAAGAATTCCCCATAGTAGATAGTCTTTAATAGGAGTCATCCATGATCCCTTTTCTAGATCCATCTCTAAGATCAAGTTGATTTTCATATGTCAATGATTGGAATAATAAGTATTTTAACCGGTGCAGAGTCTTTTTGCCGTGCATTCCCAAAACTGACTAGCTTGGCCGATGACTTGGCTTTTTCATTTTTTTTCCTCTGAGGATGTCTACAATGGTGTAATTCTCAAAGTCGGCTAGTAGCTTTTGGATCCACCTAAGGTAAGGAACAAGATGTTTCCCCTAATCTAATTCTCCCTACCTTAACATACCACTAATCAAAATTACATAAGATATGTAATGTTTCCACTCCTAGTTTTCTTTTAAGTTTGAGCATGGTGACCAAGGCTTCATACTTAGCTTCGTTATTTGTTGTAGGGAAGTTGAGTTTTAGGGCGTAGCAGATTGATCATTCCTCAGGAGTCATTAATGCAACTTCGACATTAGAAAGCTGATTATCGGAAGTTCCATCTATGTATGTTCTCCATTGGTTGGACGGTTTTCTACTATTCGTCGGATAATCGTCTGATATAGTGAATTCAGATATGAAGTATGCTATTGTTTTACCATGTATATATCTCTGAGGGAGATAAGTGATGTCAAATTTGCTTAGCTTGATATTCCATTTGAGTAACCTTTCAGATATCTAAGGTTGCCATTGGACCTATCGTAACGGTTGGTCGATACAGACATTAAAAGGGTAAGCTTGTCAATAGCTTGCTTTCATCATGTACTGATCTTTGGATTAGTTTCTCTTCACATAGCATTGCGATGCTTATGGTGTGTGTTGACATGACCCAATTGAGTTATAGATCTTCACGATCCAACGGCTTGGGTAAAATGGGGGTCTCTCTGAGATATCTATCAGAGCTGTTTGGTTTCCTCGGTACACGGATGACTCTAACCTTTAGCATTTTCAAACATTAGCCTCAGTCCTACAAGAATTGATGATGAAACCCGAGAATGCTTCTTATACAACGCTGAAAGAGCATTTCAAAGGATCAAGTTTCATTCTACAGTTTTTGGATAGCACTGAATATCTTTGCCAAGTCATCAATGTGGTCGTTTGGTGTTTGTGATCTCATAAGCATATTAAACACATATACTTACATCGATCGGCCGATCTGATTTTTGAATGATCTGTTAATCGCCCTTTAGTAAGTAGCATAAGCGTTCTTAAGTTTGAATCCAGGGAATGCAACATAGCACTATAGGCCTGGGTCAGTAATGAAACAGTTGTATTCCTGGTCTGGGACATCTTTTAGCATCTAATTGTATCTGGCGTTTGCGTCCATGGATGAGAGTAATTCACGTTTGATGGTCGAGTCTATTAGTTGGTTGATCACTGGAAGTGGAAAGCTATGCTTTGGCATGCCTCGTGCAAATCCGAGTAGTCGGCATACGTCCGCCACTCTCCATTTTTTCTCTCATAAGTAAAGGATTGGATAATCATTTTGGGTAGAGAACAGCGCAGATAAACCTATTGGTTTTGATTAGAGTCGCCTCCTCCTTAAGTGTAGCAGATCTTTCTAGATCCAAGTCACTTCATTTTAATTCACAGAGACATGCCTCGAGTTGACATTTAATGCAGGGTTCTCAATGGTTGGTGAGAGTCCATATATATATATATATATATATATATATATATATATATGAGATTGAGCCCAAGTGAACACATCAAGATTCGTCTGAAGTAAAATAGTTAAATCATTTACCATCATTGTGCTAAGTTGTGATCTGATCCTTTGCTCCTGATGGATTGCAGGCACTTCATGTGCTTATTTGCAATGGTTAATTATTAGCCCTATAGGGACCATGAATCAAAGGCTTAGTAGAGTTTTTAGGATCGATTTCACCCTAGAGGCGGGTGAACAGGGTCATACTATTAATTATAAAAATTTAATGCGGAAGTTTATAAAATATTTTCAACACAGATATATTAGAATAATAGCAGCATAGATAATAGCAGAATAAATGCAGAAATAGAACGACACAAAATTTACCCCGCTTTGGCAAAAACCTGCCTACGTGATGCCCCAAGGTTTCTACTAGAAATTAAGCAGTCAGACGCTTACACATGTAAACTCGCAACACCCGCTATCGACTGACCTTAACTCTATGCTCAAAACCCTACCACAACTCAGCCACTTAGTTGCGAATTTTCGAACTACACCACCGTAGTTCATCCCCCAGTCGCACGACTAGAAATTACACAAGTTTAAAAGAAATTACAAAATTAAAAGCAATTTAAAAAAAAGAGTTTAAAACCCTAATTAACTAAAGCCTTTATTAAAAACATGGCCGTATTTATTTTATTTCATTCCTCTACTTTGCTCTGTAAAAAATGTCGGCCTTGTTCCTTTGCTCATTCCTCTTTTTCTTTGCTCGAAATTAAGGCTTTGGGAAATCTTTGAAGCCGCCGACTTTTATTGATTGATCAAATAGGTGATTACACTCCTTGCGCTGTCGATCGACCGTCTCCTTGTAGCTTTCTTCAGCTGCTTCTATCTGAGTCGAGTTTATCTGTACCGAAAACTGGTACATTCGTTCCATCTATAGTTTATACTATACTCGACTTGATTCGAGTTCCTAATTGATGTTGTGATCTGTGATATGCTTGAACTAGAATACCTCTCATGCCGATGACGTTTACAGTTTATATAGGATTCGATGTCCTATATATTTGTTCGTATGTAATCATTTGAATTCGTCAATTTATTTATCTCGGCCATTGATTTTCGTATGGGTGCTAGTGATGATTTCTGACTTGTTCCAATTCGTATATATTTTGATTTCTTATTTAACGTGGCTTCGATTGATTTTGAACTGTTCGATTTTTTCCTTGTTCATTTTGGCATATTGTTTTTGACTTGATTAAAACTTGACTTGTTCATTCATGAGTACCATGGCTTTACATTTGCTGATACGTTGTTGACTTTGGTTATTGTTCTGATTTGCTCATCGTGGCTTTGAGTTTGACATTTAACTAGGCTTCGGCAACTTGATTTGAATTGGTTGAACTTGCTACTGTTCGTGGTTGACTTCGGCTATGTCTGTCCCTATAGCCACCTCTGTTTCATTTTTTCTCTTGTGCATTGTCAATTGCTTGGACCTTATTGTATATATTGTATGCTGGCTTGAGTTGCTTCACCATTGACTGTTGTATATTCACTTGATTTTGGTTGCTTGAATTTTTTCTTGACCTTAGTTATATGTATTCTGCATTTCCACTGCCGTGTGCTTCAATCTATAGCTTGGTTCTTAGACTTGTTTCATACATCACTGTATATCACTACATGTTATATTTGCAGGCCAGGCTAGTTTATGTTGTTTCACTGGCTTGTGTTTTGCATTGAGCTATACCCATTTCTGGTTTGCATTGTGTTGTTACTTTGAGCCAGTACATATGAACTCTTTTCATCCATACCATATATGTCAGTGACCTTTGCGCAGCCTTCTCTGGCTTGATGTACCATCTGGAGCATTTGTTGGTTCATCATTGTTTTCAGGTCTTGTTTCATTTCATGGGTCACCATTGTTTTATGTACTTTGGATTCTGGTTGCATTGCATATTGAACTGGTGCATGCTTTGTACTTGTAGTCTTAACTGCAACCACATTGTCACTGTATGTTGTGTTGTCTGGTCTTCGACATTTCACTGGTGCATATGCTTTGATCAAGACTGTGTTCTTGTTTGGTTATATTTGAATTCTTGTGCTCGATAGACCTGAGTTGAATCTAGCTTAAAGCTCGGGTTTGACCTTGTGCTGATATCGTGACTTTATTTTTATTGCACTTGAGTTGAACCCGGCTTTTTATTTGGGTTTGACCTTGCACTCATCTGTCCTTGTAGATTTTATCAAGTGTATATATCGGTGTGTACGGCCTTGTGGCATGTATAGTGATACACTGTGCCTGTCACAAGCTATTCATGTATGATGAATTCAAAATTAAATGATGACGAACAACCCAAATGACTGAGGAAAATAATATTTTCAAAATTACATTTTATTTTACACTGCAAAAATATTTTATTTTCAATTTTACTGCGTTAGTGTATATTTTTGCAGATAACTCAGATGCTGGATTCAATCTGGAATGGAGTTGAAGAATAATTATGAGTGAACGAGCGATATATAGTGAGGACGTTTGTAAATGAAAAATTGTTATGTAATCAAAATTATTATATATAGTGAGAGCTCAAATTTGTACTATCCAAAATTGTAATAAATATTTGTTTGAATAATATCTGTTTGAATTTAAGTTCTATGTTATTTATTTTATTCAGCAAATATTTATTTTATCTGTGAAAGTAAAATAGTACATTAACAAATACATTTAAATGAATATATATATATATATATATATATATGTATATATGTTTATTATCATCAAACAAAAATCATATACTCGCATATTCAACAATCTCCCCCGTTTGATGATAATAAACATATATTTAAGATTTTGAATACATCAAATGTATTTGATCGTTGATGGACTCTATTTGCTCCCCCTATTTGAATGCTCCCTCTCTACACAAAGCCCCCCTTCATATATGCAAGAAAATTAATAAAAATATGCAAATGTGCCTAGATGCATATAGAAAATACAAAATAAATTATTTGACCTTTATTTTCCAAAATCTTGACCTTTCTCTCCTCCTTTTGTTATTAGCAAAAGCATACTAGTGTTAGAAAAATAGAGACAAAGTGATAGACATTAGTACAACATTAAAACTCAATCGAATATGAATATTAAATTTCAATAAAAAATCAAACATAAATCATAAATACTCTGTTTGATGCATATTCTACTTTAGAGTGGTATGAATGATATCATCATATAAAACCATATAGTTGTGTCTATTTGTGATATATTAATTTCAGGAATTCGAATATCTACTAACCATGCATAATCGTTAGGACTTTTAAATGAGATTAGTAGTATTCCATTTTTTATATTTTAAAAAAAATCTAACCACGATAACCTTGAGGACTTTTAAATGGGATTAAAATAAACTTGCCTATTTAATCAATCAATTTTAATATGCATTCCATACATGCATAACCGTGAGGACTTTTAAATGAGCATGGAAGCACAAAATCAAAAATTCCAAGTAGTTCACCCATGCATAACTGTGAGGACTTTTAAATGAGGGTGAATACTTTGGATTTTTTAAAAATAAAATATAAAATGAAAAACGAATGATTTCTGTTTAAAGCACCAAATATTGACATACTATGTTGGATTTTGATAAGTGATAGTTGATAGAAATACGATAGAAATAGAAATGATCATGGAATTTTTGTCAACAAAATGTTTTTATAACTCTTGTTTAAATTTCTAAAGAAATTTACTAATTATACTGTTTCAAGTTATAATATATGATCAATATCAACACTCATTACTTTTTCAATCACTATTTATCTTTTTGATAATCGGTAGGGAGTCAGATTAGTTAATGTATCTTTTAAGCTGAAATTCAAAAATAATTATCAAATTTTCTAAAAATGACTAATCTGAAACAAGGTCAAAAATGATTTTCTAGAAAGGGTTTTTATAAGAAAAATTGTCTGCTCTTTGAATTTTTTTTGAAATGAAAAATATGCAAAAAATTCATTGAAAAACGATGCAGCTAATGAATGTTTCAACATAAATCTCGTTCCACTAGTAATTTTTTTATCAACTAGATTACCAGTGTAATATGCATCTGAATTTTTCTTTCACTTGAGATTATCATTAGTTTGATTGTTATAGACCAGACTGTGAAGTTTTAACAAATTTCTTAAAATCATTTTCAACAGCTTTTAAATGAAATTCTCTTGAATTTGAATTTGAAGCCAAGTATACAAGCAAACAAAATATAATGTCAAGCCAATTATATCCACATATATCATGAGTAATCATCAACTAATAAAACATCACTAGTCCAAGCAAATCTATATGAAACAGTTGATGATTGGTTAACATTTTTGCACGAATCAGTCAAAATAAGAACAAGTCAAGTTAGAATATATCAAATAAGAATAAGTCAAAATCAAGATCAACATTTATTTCTTTATCACATAATTGGCTGATTAGATTACGGTGCAGATTTTCACATTAAATATATCGTTCAAAATAAATATACCGTTGCCTCTTTTACCTTTACGATAATTTTTTGTTGTAGCTCATTGTGGTTCTGCCACCTTTATACTAGGCCAAGGAACTATGATTTGTCGCCCATTGTGTTCTTGGAACAGCCAGAATCCAGATAACACTGTTGTTCTTCCTTAGATTGCCACCACACCTACACGATAAAAGATTTTTGTGACCTATTTGTTTTTATTGGTCCATGGTTGTTAGTGGCAAAAGATTTTAAATAATTTTATAGAGACCCAGAGCTATTTATGTATGTTCCTTTCGGCATCCGGATTTGTTTAACTTTAAGGGAATTTATATTTGTGCCTTTTGGAACCCAAATTGGTATGGTTTTCACATTTTTGGGTCTATACCAGCAAATATTTTAATCGTGTCCAATTTTTCTACGAATAGTGCACTCGGATTTAACTTGATTAATTTTGCTTCTAATATATTCAAAGTGAGCATACCCAAGTCCTTGTCTATTAGTATTAACAGTTTATTTCCCTAATAGCATATTCAACAATCTTCCTCCATTGGAAAATTTTCCTAAATTCATTGATAGTTGTTGAGATTGTGTTTTGAGAGATTCGTCTTCGGTTAATAATTGAGTGCACTTTTTGATTGAATTTTCTCTCTTTGTGTTTTCACTTTCTTTCAAAATTAGAATTTCATTTTCAAGTGATTTAATTTTGATTTTTTAATTTCTTCTTTGAATGTTGGACACTTATCACACTTATGGCTCTTAGTTTGATAGTTTTTAGCAATTGATTAAGCTATTTATGTGATTCTATCAAACTATCAATTTGTGATTCTATTTTGGCATGTTTTTTCCTAAGTCTTTCAAAACAACCATTTACTTCATGGAAATATATAAGTAATTCTGAGAGAGCAAGTTTTGATACCTCGCTTGGCACGTCATCATCGCTATCAGTTATGTCACCTCGAGGGCACAAATCTGCTTTCTCACTCTCACTGCTAGTGCTTTTATAATTATCATTGCTTTTATTCCACGTGGCTAAAAAACTTCTCCTTTTTTATTTCTTTTCTTGGCCCTGACAATTTTGAGGACATTAGGCATGATGTGACCGAGTTTGTTGCACTTGTAACAGATGATTTACCGTTCTTCTGGGTTGTCTAGTGCTTTGAATATTCTTCTTATCAATTTTTGATTTAGAGCTGGATTTCTGTATTTGCGGTTCCACTTTTTAAATCTCTTTACTAGTAGCACCAGCTCAGCTGCTCCATCACCATCATCCTCATCACTGTTGCTTTTTACCAATCCTATTAAGCTCGTTTCTTTAACTGAGTTGGTTGAGGAGGATTTATCATTGCTGTTGACTTTTGCACCATATATTGCATCAAAAGTATTCCAGATTTCCTATGCATTTTCACAGTGAGAGATAAATTAAAATTATCCTGATTAATATGAGAATATAATATATGCATAGTAAGAGCATTAATCGAGATAATTTTCTCGTTTGTTATATCACACCCATGTTCAATAATATCCCAACATTTAACATTAACAAATTTTAAATAAAATTCCATTTTCAATCTCCAATTCAAAAAATCTGTTCGATTAAAATAGGAGAAATAATATTGGACCGACCTATAGTAAAAGCATTATTATCAGAAGCTATTTTAAAAGTTCAAATTTGTGAGAAAAATTGGTATTTGAAAAATCAAACTTTTTAAAACAAAAATGGCTTTTGAACCTAGCTCTGATACCACTTGTAGGATCGATTTCACCCTAGAGAGGGGATGAATAAGGTGATACTATTAATTATAAAAATTTAATGTGGAAGTTTATAAAATATTTTCAATACAAATATATCAGAATAATAACA
The DNA here is from genome assembly GCA_030765085.1 of Allium cepa. Classification (NCBI taxonomy): domain Eukaryota; kingdom Viridiplantae; phylum Streptophyta; class Magnoliopsida; order Asparagales; family Amaryllidaceae; genus Allium; species Allium cepa. The sequence goes on from CM060929.1 coordinate 1,046,886,151, forward strand.
GCACAGATAATAGCAGAACAAATGCAGAAATAGAACAACACAGAATTTACCCAACTTCGGAAAAAAATTGCCTACATGTTGCCCCCAAGGTTTCTACTAGAAATTAAGAAGTCGGACATTTACACACGTAAACTTGGGACACCCGCTATCGACTAACCTTAACTCTACGCTCAAAACCATGCCACAACTTAGCCACTAAGTTGCGAATTCTCGATCTACACCACCGTAGTTCGTCCCCGAGTCACACGACTAGAAATTACACAAGTTTAAAAGAAATTACAAAATTAAAATAAATTTAAAAACAAATAAGAGTTTAAAACCCTAATTAACTAAATCCTTTATTAAAAACAAGGCCGACCCTTTTATTTCTTTTATTTTGTACCTCTACTTTGCTCTGTAAAAATGTCGGCCTTGTTCCTTTGCTCGTTCCTCTTTTTCTTTGCTCGAAATTAGGGCTTTGGGAAATCTTTGAACCCGCCGACTTTTATTAATTGATCGAATAGGTGATTACACTCCTTGCGTTGTCGATCAACCGTATCCTCGTAGCTTGCTTTGGCTGCTTCGATTTGAGTCGAGTTTATCTATAGCAAAAAATGGTACAGTCATTCCTTCTTCAATTTATACTATACTTGACTTGATTCGAGTTCCTAGTTGATGTTGTGATCTGTGATATGCTTGAACTCGAATACCTCTCATGCCGATGATATTTACAGTTTATATAGGATTCGATGTCCTATAAATTCATTGGTATATAATCATTTGAGTTCGCCAATTTGTTTATCTCGGCCATTGATTTTCGTATGGGTGCTAGTGATGATTTCTGAATTGTTCTAATTCGTATATATTTTGATTTCTTATTTAACGCGGCTTCGATTGATTTTGAACTGCTCGATTTTTCCTTGGTCATTTCGGCATATTGTTTTTCACTTGATTAAAACTTGACTTGTTTATTCATTAGTACCACGGCTTTACATTTGCTGATACGTTGTTGATTTTGGTCATTGCTCTGACTTGTTCATCGTGGCTTTGAGTTTGACATTTAACTAGGCTTCGGCAACTTGATTTGAATTGGTTGAACTTGCTACTGTTCGTGGTTGACTTTAGCTATGTCTATCCCTGTAGCCATCTCAGTCCCATTTTTGTTCTTGTGCATTGTCAACTACATGGACCTTGTTGTATATATTATATGTTGCATTAATTTGCTTCACCATTGACTGTTGCATATTCACTTGAGTTTGGTTTCTTGAATTTTTTCTTGACCTTAGTTATATGTACTCTTCATTTTCGTTGCCATGTGCTTCAATTTGTAGCTTGGTTCTTAGACTTGTTTTATACATCAGTGTATATCGCTACATGTTGTATTTGTAGGCGAGGCTTGTTTATGTTGTTTCACTGGCTTGTGTTTTGCATTGAGCTATACTCATTTCTGGTTTGCATTGTGTTGTTACTTCGAGCCAGTGCATGTGAACTCTTTTCATCCATACCATATATGTCGTTGACCTTTGCGCAGCCTTCTCTGGCTTGATGTACCATCTGGAGCATTTGTTGGTTCATCATTGTTGCTAGGTCTTGTTTCATTTCATAGGTCACCATTGTTTTATGTACTTTGGGTTCTTGTTGCATTGCATATTGAACTGGTGCATGCTTTGTACTTGTAGTCTTCGCTGCAACCACATTGTCGCTGTATGTTGTGTTGTCTGGTCTTTGAAATTTCACTGGTGCATATTTTTTGGTCAAGACTGTGTTCTTGTTTGGTTGTATTTGAATTCTTGTGCTCGACGGTTCTGCGATGTTTTATACTGCACATGTGTTGAATCCAGCTTAAAGTTCGGATTTGACCTTGCGCTGATATCATGACTTTATTTTTATTGCACTTGAGTTGAACCCGACTTTTGATTTGGGTTTGACCTCGTGCTCACCTATCCCTGTAGATTTTATCAAGTGTATATATCGGTGTGCACAGCCTCGTGGCATGTACATTGATACACTGTGCATGTCACAAGCTGTTCATGTATGATGAATTCAAAATTAAATGATGACGAACAACCCAAATGACTGAGACAAATAATATTTTCAAAATTACATTTTATTTTACACTGCAAAAATATTTTATTTTCAATTTTATTGCGCCAGTGTATATTTTTGCAAATAACTCAGATGCTGGATTCAATCTGGAATGGAGTTGAAGATTAATTATGAGCGAGCGAGCGATATGTAGTGAGGACATTTGTAAGTGAAAAATTATGATGTAATCAAAATTTATATATAGCGAGAGCTCAAATTTGTACTATCCAAAATTGTAATAAATATTTGTTTGAATAAAATATCTGTTTGAATTTAAATTCTATGTTATTTATTTTATTCAGCAAATATTTGTTTAATATGTAAAAATAAAATAGTACATTAAAAAATACATTTAAATGAATATATATATATATATATAAGTTATATATCATCAAACAAAAATCATATACTCGCATATTCAACAAGTTTAGCGTTGTATTGCGTGCAACATCACAGCTGGCTCCAGTTATGAGTTTGAATCTACTTTTTTTTTCGGGCAATACGCTTTCCATTCAATGTACTTACGATCCATTACTCATCGAAAGGGTCAGAATGATGACCAGTTGTGCATAAGTCCAGGCGTCGATTTGATGATTTTATCTCTAAGCATCCTTTCAGTCGTAACTTTAAGTTGTTATAAATACTAGGCATGAGCTATAGGATTAAGTAGTCGTATCCAGCTCTTCGATTATCACACTCATGCCTCCAGTCTTGGGTTGATGGATGTGTTGTGCGAATAATCGAGCCTAGCTTCTGCCGTGCTTATACTGTAGTCCAAGCTGTAAAGCCAGAGTTGTTTAATGAACGATCAAATTATATTCATCTTCTCATGCGTGCCCCCAAGTCTAGAAAATATATCGATAAATGGTAAGGCAGATAATGTTCGCTTCAATTTTGCATTCTATCCCATTGAACCATGGAATTGGGTTAACTGATAGAAGGCTGAGTTGTGCCTTATCCTGAAGACTCTAGGCATACTCTAGGCAAAAACTGAAGAGTGAATCGTCCAGTCAGATCCAATGCAGCGTTGATGCTTCCCTTATCGAATCGATGGTAAGAATCGATGCACGGACATTTAGGTTGCACTTGTTTTGAATTACTTGTTTAGTCGGATCGTGGTAAGAGTCAAAGAATAAATGGTCACATTGCATTCTTTTAGAGCTGGGTGATTAACCACATCCATTTTGATTTATGTTCTCCTGTCAGATCTAGAGATAAAGTCAGCTCAAATGCAGTCAAGTCATGCTCATCCAGTCTCATGCTCTTCCTAGCGGATCGAAGGAAGGCGACAGAGGACAAATAGTTAAGTCACACTCATTCGTGGTTCTATCCATGCTCTCGTGATCAAAATTATTCGATGGACGCTCTGTCACATCGATTTGTAGTCGAAGAGGACGGATATTGGTCGTCATTTTAGTGACACAATGTAGAATGCACGGACCAAATTACCTATCAATCCATTGGTATGATATGAAAGGTGTAGATCGATATTACCCATCGATCCGATAGTACGATATAATTGGTTTTCCATAACTTTGGGCATCATTCTAATTGGTTAGCATTAAGGCATCCTTGCAGTCATTGCCTTAAGTTGTAAAGGACGCTAAGCTAGCAATGTAGCGAGTCACCTTTCTCTTCTTCAGTGATATTTCTTCTGCCCCAGTCTTGGGTTAGCAGAGTTAGTTTGTGGATGGTCTAGCTGAATCTGTAGCGAGTTTATACTCCTTCCGTCGACTTTAGGTCGGAGTTGGTGAATGAATACTCGAATCACATTCTTCATTTGTCTATGCTTGTAGTCGCACTCTAGGAACCAGAATCAGTTGAAGGGTCATTAGTCACACCTATTTGATGTTTATACCCCTTCCCACACTGAGGGGACTAAGATTTTTTTTGTAGAAAATGGTCGAACCGCATTTTCCTCGATCAATTTCTCTGCCTCCGGTCAAGGGCACAAGTCGAAGTGTGGTCGGTCAAATTACAACAACTTTAATTTGATGCTTCTCCAACCGAACTGTAGAAAGCAATTGATTGGCGGATGGTTGGGTCACAGCCGTCCATGTTGCATGCATAGCCCGTCGAATCATGGGCAAAAGTTAGCGGATGAACGGTCATGCCTTGTTCATTTGTAGTAGAATGGGTAGTCACGTCCATTAAGAATAGGACATTTAGCTAGTTCCGTTTTGCAAATTTACTTCTCCATGTCGAATCAAAGAAGAAATTTTGCCTTATGGGGCTGGAGTGCATCCCTATAAAATTATATTATAGGTCCCGTGTCGAGGACAAGACTTGATACATAGGCGGTCATGTCGTTCCAGCTTTGTGCTAGATGGTCAGATCACATCTAATTTTTTATGATAAATATGCACCATGTCAGGGGAAGAGTTGGAAAGTAGACAGTCGAACCACATCCGCTTTTTGTATTACAGAACTTTCTGAGGAAGCAGAGTTGATAGAAGGGGAGTCGAATCACATCCCTTTTGGTACTTATATTCCAAACCATGCTTTATGTACTAGAGTTGGTTGATGGGTCGCTAGTCACACCAATTTGGTGTTTATACTCCATTCCGCGCTCTCGGGACCAAAATTAGTTGATGGGTGGTCATTCGCACCCAATTGGTGTTTATATTCCAGTCCACATTCTAGGGACTTAGAGTTAGTTGATGTTTATACTCCAGTTCGCACTTTGTGAATCTGGAGTTAGTTGATGTTTATGCTCCAGTTTGCACTCTGGGAATCTAGAGTTATTTGATGTTTATACTCCAGTTCACACTCTGGGAATCTGGAGTTAGTTGATGTTTATACTCTAGTCCGCGCTCTCAGGACCAGAGTTAATTAATGGGTATACTCCAGTTCGCACTCTAGCAATCTAGAGTTAGTTGATTTTTATACTACAGTTTGCACTCTAGGAATCTGGAGTCGGCTGATGTTTATACTCCAGTCCGTGCTCTCTGGACCAGAGTTAGTTGATGAGTATACTCCAGTTTGCACTCTGGGATCCTAGAGTTAGTTGATGTTTATACTCGAGTTCGCACTCTCGGAATCTGGAGTTAGTTGATGTTTATACTCCAGTTCGCACTTTGGAAATCTGGAGTTAGTTGATGTTTATACTCCAGTCCGCGCTCTCGGGACCAGAGTTAGTTGATGTTTATACCCCAGTTCGCACTTTGGGAATCTGGAGTTAGTTAATGTTTATATTCCAGTCCGCACTCTGGGAATGTGGAGTTAGTTAATGTTTATACTCCAGCCGCATTCTCAGGACCAAAGTTAGTTGACGGGTATACTCCAGATCACAGTCTGGGAATCTAGAGTTAGTTGATGAGTAGTAAATCACACCTATTTGATATTTCAGGATCATGTCCAGACTCCGAGGACTTAAGTTGTTTTACGGGTTGTCAGTTACACCCGTTTTGATGTTTATACTCTAGTTTGCACTCCGGGTATCTGGAGTTGGCCGACAGATGGTCAGTCACATCTGTTTAGGTTTTAGGATTTCGTTCACACTCTGGGAACAAGAAGTTAATCAGGTACGTGGATGGTTGTATCATATCCACCATAAGTAGGTAAGCAAAGTCGTTAAATTGACGGATCCACCCTCATCGAGCTTGTAAATATGGAAGGCAAGGTCGTTAGATGGACTGATCCATCCTGCTCGGGTTTTACGGGAAAAATCGTTAGATGGACGGATTCATCCTCCTCAAGTCCATGTCCGTAAGTTTAAAATCCAGCTCGCACTCTGGGAGCCGGAGTTAGTTAGATGATTGTTGTGTTTCAGTCCCTTTAGATTTAAGTGTGTCGGCCCCCGAGCTCGGGTTTTACTTAACCAGTGATAGGTCAGATCTTGATCACTTTCCATTTATCCGCCTTCAATGAAGGATAAGGTGTAGTTGATGGATGGTCGAATCACGTACATATTCGTTTTGATTCTGCTTTTGCCAAAACTAAAGAGTATGATTAGCATTCTGGCAAGCTTTGAGCTTGAGCAGAGAAGAGGATGGTCAAACTACATCCACTTTGAGATGTGTATTTTCCCTTAAGTCAGGGGCAAGAATTAGAGAGGGGAGGAACAACTCACGTCCACTTTATACTTTTCTTTCTTCCAATTGAGCTGAGAAAGAGAGTTGAAATGATGGCTCGTGATGGTTAGTGAGTAGGCAGTCAATTGTTGATGATTTTAAATTAAGGGTTGTCCCTTGGTGAAGTAGGTTTAAGGCATGATTGTTTTGCGAAATCACAGATGCAAGTTGGGGAGCAAATGGCCAAATATATATCCACTTTAAACATGTGTTCTTAAATAACCCCAAATGTCTAATGCAGGATGATGTGCACGTAATTGTGCATATATTTACATCCATATTTTATCTCTTTTTATTTAAATAATCATCATATTTGGGCATTTTAACATGTTTAAAACCAAAATTCAATTATTTCCAAACCATCATATTTTCATCATCATTCAGGGGCAAAACGGTCATTTTTGTGCATATGTCAATGTAAGAATTTTTACTTGGACATTTTTTGATTATTTTTATAGGAATTTGGATGCATATGGAAGAGGCTTATATGAAGATACATGCATGCACAAGGAAATACAAAGGAGTGAAGATGAAATAATTCAAGTTCAAGATCATGGAGGACCCACCCACTTACCTAACTTCCAATTAGAAGCTAAGCACATGCTAAAAGGACTTAAAGCTTCATGTACATATTAAGTGGGGGATTAGTGAATGTTAATGATTACTTGGAGGCTACACCACCTCAAGGGTATTTTGGGAAGCTCCCTAAAAAGAGAATTAGGGTTTTATGCATGTATAAATAGCCCTCTTATGTACATGAAGATCATCATCTACTCTTTCATTTTACTTAGGAAATTAAGAAATCAAAGTGTAAGCTCAATGTTCTATGAAATAAAAATGGCTTCCAAGCCTCTTTCTTCTCTCTTTTCTACATGTTTTTCTTTGTTTTATTGTTAATGTTTATTTCTATGCTCTCTTCTTCTTTATGTTCATAGCTTAGATTTACATTTATGCAAGTAGTTAGTAGCTAATCTCTTTTTCTTTCTTTGCTTATTTTTATTCTCTTTTCTTTTCAATGTTGAAATTTATTTGTGTTGCTTCAATGCCACAAATGAGTAGCTAAACCCCTTCAATTTAGGGGTGATGAAGCTCTCTAACTTTATGTAATTTCAACATTTTTTATGATTTATGGTCTCTTTGTTTATGCTTCATGAATGTGAATTTTGATGTAAGTTTATACAAGTGGGTTTGATAGCTTATATTGCTTACGCAAATGAGCTATTCTTACTTAACATAAACACAATTTACATCAACATTTGCTAATTAATTTTTGATTATGAAATGAAAGTAAAAATGAAATTTGATGATCTATGTTACTAGTTACAATAGTAAATAAATCATACTTAAAATAGTTTTTGCTTTGGCTTCTTTTTCATGAGAATTGTAAGTGGTATAATTGTTGTATTATAGTTTGATGGTTTGAGTTATGTTAACTAATAACATAAACAAACCATACTTATGATAAATGCAATGATTATTTCACTTAATATCAAAGTTAGAGATCATAAATTATGTGTTTGTTGATTTACAAAAATTTGAGAGTGGATTTGCCTCTAAATTGTTCTTTAGTCTAATAATTTTTGAATCGCATTTTCTAGTGTTAGCCTCATTTTATTTCTAGTTAACAAATCCTCTTTGACTTTGGTATAATTTGATTGAATAGATTTTTTTTAAAATCATCAATTCCCTGCGGATCGACCCGTATTCGCCACGTACTTCAAGTGTACGCCGTGCGCTTGCGGTTATATTTTAATTTGAAATTTTTCGGCAAATTTCTAAATCAATAGAAATTTTGTCGACGAAATAGTTTTTGGCGCCGTTGCCGGGGAGTTTGATAATGGTCAGGTATGAAACTGTAAGTGTGTTGAAGAATTTGGCTTTGTGAAAGACTTTAGCAAAATCGCCCGTCCTTTGACGACCCTTCTTGGAAAAGACGTTTCTTTCGATTTTAACTCTGATTGTATCTCTTCTTTTGAACGTCTTAAGAGCGAACTCATTTCTGCCCCAGTCATTTGCGCACCCAATTGGGATCTTCCTTTCGAAATAATGTGCGACACTTCAAACTTTGCCGTTGGTGCTGTCTTGGGACAACGCATCAACAAGATCCTTCATGTCATTTACTACGCGAGTATGACCTTGAACGACGCTCAACTCAACTACACAACAACTGAAAAAGAGCTTCTAGCTGTCGTTTTTGCGCTTGAAAAGTTTCGACCTTACTTGATAGGTTCACACATTACGGTCTACACTGACCATTCTGCGCTTTGACATCTCTTCGCTAAAAAGGATGCTAAATCCCGTTTGATTCGTTGGATCCTTTTGCTTCAAGAATTCGACCTTACAATCAAAGACAAAAAAGGATCCGATAATGTCATAGCCGATCATTTATCTCGTCTTTCGAACGCACCATCTTCCTTGCTGATCAATGAAAACTTCCCTGATGAACAACTTCTTTCTATTTCTATCAATCCATGGTACGCTGATATAGTGAACTACTTAGTCACTAGAGAAACTCCCTCATTTTGGTCCAAACAGGACAAATGTAAATTCATGTCCCAAGTGAAATATTTCTATTGGGACGATCCATATTTGTTCAAATATTGTCCCGACCAAATCATCCGACGTTGCATTCCGGATAATGAGATACGGAGTGTTCTTTCATTTTGCCACGATCAAGCGTGCGGTGGACATTTCGGTCCTCGAAAAACTGCGGAAAAAGTGCTTCAGTGTGGTTTCTATTGGCCTTCTCTTTTCAAAGACTCGTTTGAATTTTGTAAAACTTGTGATCGATGTCAAATGCTTGGACGAATTTCTCGACGAGATATGATGCCTTTAAACCCCATTCTTACGATCGAAATCTTTGATGTATGGGGTATCGACTTTATGGGACCTTTTCCCAATTCCTTTGGAAACTTGTATATCCTTCTCGCTGTCGATTACGTTTCAAAATGGGTCGAAGCCGTTCCTTGCAAAACCAATGACCACAGAATTGTTGTGAAATTTCTTAAAGAAAACATCTTTTCGAGGTTCGGCACACCTCGCACAATAATCAGTGATAACGGAACCCATTTTTGCAACCGTGCTTTTGAAACTTTAATAAAAGAATACTCAATAACCCACAAGTTATCCACTCCATATCATCCTCAGACTTGTGGCCAAGTTGAAGTTTCAAATCGACAAATAAAACAAATCTTGGAGAAAACTGTCAATAAAAATCGAAAAGATTGGTCTTAGAAATTGACCGACGCGCTTTGGGCTTACCGTACTGCTTTTAAAACTAACCTTGGGATGTCCCCTTTTCGTTTAGTTTACGGTAAAGCTTGCCATTTACCCGTTGAAATTGAACACAAAGCGTTGTGGGCAATAAAAAACTTAAACTTTGATCATGAAGAAGCTGGCGAAAATCGAAAATTACAACTCAACGAACTAGAAGAACTTAGGAACGACGCGTATGAAAACGAGAAAATTTACAAAGAAAGAACCAAAGTTTTTCATGACAAGTCAATCCTAAGGAAAAAGTTTTCGCCTAACCAGAAAGTTCTTTTATATGACTCGAGACTTCATTAATTCCCTGGGAAACTTAAATCAAGGTGGACCGGACCATTTGTGGTACGAACTGTTTTTCCACATGGTGCCATAGAAATAGAAAACCCAAAGGATGGATCGATTTTCAAAGTCAACGGTCATCGTTTAAAACCCTTCTTGGAATTTCCCGGTAACCAAGAGGAGGAGCTCATGATCCTTCTTGAGCCAAGCTACGTCTAGTAAGAATGTTAACCCTCTTTTGTAAATATGTACATATTTTTCCCCGTTACACTCATTATATCATGCATCGACTGCGGGGACACAGTCAAAATTAAGTGTGGGGGGAGTCTCATTTTCATTTTTTTTTTAGTTTTTCATGGCATTTTTGAATTTTCATTTTCTTCAAAAAAAAAAATCTCAAAACTCCTAAATCTCAGAAACATTTTCTTTTTACCATTTTGATTTATTTTTGAAGAAACACTATGGGATAAGTATAAGTTTTGGTTAATAAATTGAAATTTTTGAAAATTTATTTGTCTTAACAAAAATAAAAATGAAGTTTAATTACAAATAACAATGGTTTTACTAGTATATAGGAAGGTTCATTTATGTTAATTATGAAGTATGTTCTAATTGAAAATAGTTGTTTAAAAAGTGGTAAATTTAAAGTAAAGGATATAACATTTTTGTCTTCTAAGTTAAATGGTGCTAAGATGATTTTGCAAAACTCTCTCTCTCTTAAAATATATATATATATATATAAAACAAAAAACAAAATAATAACATCTAAAGTATTCACTCTCATTTAAAAGTCCTCACGGTTATGCATGGGTGAATTACTTGGAATCTTTGATTATGTGCTTTCATACTCATTTAAAAGTCCTCACGGTTATGCATGTATGGAACACATATATAAAAAATAACAGACTTAATAAAAACCACCTACGGTCGATAGGTGTATGCACGAAAGTGTGTACACTCGCCATGCTCTGTACTCCCCTCACATAAGCCCGAAAGGCAGTGCATGGGTGGTATATCTGGCCTCAGTTTACCTGAGCTAGGTGTGTAATTTTTCTTGCAAATAATGAGAGAGCAAGCAATTGAAATCCTAGCACTATTTTAACTTGTTTGACCTAACTTGTTATTGAAAAGAAATGAAAATACCACTTTAATAAACTTTGATAATCAACTAAGGATCCATTTCATAATTACATTGTGTTATCAACCGAAACAACTAGCCAAACTATGGTCTATCTGTCATGACAACTTATATTTTTATTGGAAATTTTGACGAGTAAATGACTTAAATTTTCAAGACAATGACCAAAACTTGTATTTAACTTATTCGTGTCAATTTAAAAATAAATCCTTCATTTGTAAATATTTCCAAAAAATTCGCATTCATCTCTTTGTAAATAAATCTTGCAATTTGTAAATATTTTCATCCTGCATTTGGATTTTGTGGGTAGTATCCGCTGAAAACCCTCACGAGACAACACTCGTCCTACTGGGGACACCCAGAGGTTTAATGGCTTGTTGCATACGCTCAATGCAATCGTGCTCCCTACGAAAACGGATTTATCTTAGTTTTCCTTTATTCGAGGACGAATAAAAAGATAAGTGTGGGGGTATTTGATGTGCACGTAATTGTGCATATATTTACATCCATATTTTATCTCTTTTTATTTAAATAATCATCATATTTGGGCATTTTAACATGTTTAAAACCAAAATTCAATTATTTCCAAACCATCATATTTTCATCATCATTCAGGGGCAAAACGGTCATTTTTGTGCATATGTCAATGTAAGAATTTTTACTTGGACATTTTTTGATTATTTTTATAGGAATTTGGATGCATATGGAAGAGGCTTATATGAAGATACATGCATGCACAAGGAAATACAAAGGAGTGAAGAGGAAATAATTCAAGTTCAAGATCATGGAGGACCCCACCCACTTACCTAACTTCCAATTAGAAGCTAAGCACATGCTAAAAGGACTTAAAGCTTCATGTACATATTAAGTGGGAGATTAGTGAATGTTAATGATTACTTGGAGGCTACACCACCTCAAGGGTATTTTGGGAAGCTCCCTAAAAAGAGAATAGGGTTTTATGCATGTATAAATAGCCCTCTTATGTACATGAAGATCATCATCTACCCTTTCATTTTACTTAGGAAATTAAGAAATCAAAGTGTAAGCTCAATGTTCTATGAAATAAAAATGGCTTCCAAGCCTCTTTCTTCTCTCTTTTCTACATGTTTTTCTTTGTTTTATTGTTAATGTTTATTTCTATGCTCTCTTCTTCTTTATGTTCATAGCTTAGATTTACATTTATGCAAGTAGTTAGTAGCTAATCTCTTTTGCTTTCTTTGCTTATTTTTATTCTCTTTTCTTTTCAATGTTGAAATTTATTTGTGTTGCTTCAATGCCACAAATGAGTAGCTAAACCCCTTCAATTTAGGGGTGATGAAGCTCTCTAACTTTATGTAATTTCAACATTTTTTATGATTTATGGTCTCTTTGTTTATGCTTCATGAATGTGAATTTTGATGTAAGTTTATACAAGTGGGTTTGATAGCTTATATTGCTTATGCAAATGAGCTATTCTTACTTAACATAAACACAATTTACATCAACATTTGCTAATTAATTTTTGATTATGAAATGAAAGTAAAAATGAAATTTGATGATCTATGTTACTAGTTACAATAGTAAATAAATCATACTTAAAATAGTTTTTGCTTTGGCTTCTTTTTCATGAGAATTGTAAGTGGTATAATTGTTGTATTATAGTTTGATGGTTTGAGTTATGTTAACTAATAACATAAACAAACCATACTTATGATAAATGCAATGATTATTTCACTTAATATCAAAGTTAGAGATCATAAATTATGTGTTTGTTGATTTACAAAAATTTGAGAGTGGATTTGCCTCTAAATTGTTCTTTAGTCTAATAATTTTTGAATCGCATTTTCTAGTGTTAGCCTCATTTTATTTCTAGTTAACAAATCCTCTTTGACTTTGGTATAATTTGATTGAATAGATTTTTTTTAAAATCATCAATTCCCTACGGATCGACCCATATTCGCCACGTACTTCAAGTGTACGCCGTGCGCTTGCGGTTATATTTTAATTTGAAATTTTTCGGCAAATTTCTAAATCAATAGAAATTTTGTCAACGAACACAGGATTGGGTACATGGACGGTCACGTTGCGTCCACCCTGAGTGTGATTTCGATTTTACTGGACATCAAAAGAAGCATAAGTATTTTGGCGAGCTTCAAGTACGAGATGGAGAGTGCATTGTTGGGACATATAACTCCAAGTCTTTCTCAAATCTCCTAATTAAATTGCATAGGTGGATGAGTGGATGGTCAGTTGCATCCACTTTGTACTGGAGTCCTAACCTTGTCAGTCTCTTCCACTTTGATGCCTTGCCTCCAAGTTAGGTGCATATAGCAGTTGATGAGTGGTTGAATCATGCTCATCATGATGGCACCTCAATGATTTGATCATAGTCCGCGAAGGTTGTTTCGCACCTACCCTTAAGTACTCGATTACCTACATTATTTGCAAGTAGTTTGATTTAGGTCGGTCATATTTCGCAACATAAACGAAATTGAAATAGAAATAATTCAAAATAGATCAGATTAAATCTCATTGATAAGTGAAGCAGCGTCGTATGCTCGCTATTGCATTTCGATCCAGCCCTTCATGGTTGGAAGTCTAACGCAAATGGTTCAGTTTGATTAAAGTTCTTGATTGATAGGGGTTGGAGGTTCCCGGCCCTTCGTTTTATAGGGCTTGAACATATTCTCAGAGCTATCCTTTCCAGAGCAGCCTTATGGCGTTGGCATCAATAGTAGCCATCTAAAGAAGGGTTTTCTGATCTAGAGTGTGGAGTAGGTTCCCTCCTTATCTCGCCAAGTTGATCCTTCATCTGATTCATCAACTCAATATTGTCCTGGATATGTTGGTGTAGTCATCGGCGGCTATCCACCAGTTCTCTTATCAAAGTCTGGAAATAAGCGCTGATGATGAATTCATTTATGGGTATTGGCTGCAACTGGCTGTAGGCTATGGATAAATTCATTGGCTGCCAGCCTTTTTATTCCCTTGAGCAATATGAGAAGTAGAACCGGTATGTCTAACCATGACCGACGGTGTTCTTTGAGGAATGAGGGAAGACATCTGCATTGATGGCAGTCATCACTCTTGGTGGAGTCCATGCGCCATTCTCACTTCATGAGGTAGTGTCGGGAGTTGTATTTCCATAGTATACTAACATAGTCAACGTATTGATTTTCATTGGAAATTTTGCAGCTAGGATGGTTTCAATGAATAGATCTCCACTGGGGAAGATTCTTCAATAGTTATTATGACCAGGTCCATTTTATGGCTACGAGGTCTTGTAATACTGGTGAATGATGCATGCATGATTGTCCAATGTTTGGGTGGTTGGTAACACCGATTGGATGGTGAGTTAGTTAAAATGGGCTAGCAGATTGGTGATTGTTCCAAACTTTCATCCAGATAGGAGACCTATATAGGGTATTAAGGTAGTCCTCTTGAGGTTGTATGCCATGATTTTAGTTATATGGACGTGGAATGATTAAGATGCGGGCATTTGAAGACGGTTCAGTGGTAACTAGCTATCTTTTGAGTTGGCAGGGTAGAGAGTGTAGGGCAGTCGTCATATTAGTCATCGTACCATAGTTGTCAATTCAGAAGTTTAAAAGCTGGTCAATTGGGGGAAGTTGCAGTCTACCTTAGAAGCATGATATATTAATCAACTGTAATTCTTGGCATATTAGCTAGGTTCTCCAGCCGCTAGGAGCACGGTTGAGTAGTATTTCTTTACTCATTCCTTGATTGCAACTCAACAATTGCTACTGTAATTCCCTATGTCCGGTCCGGTGTGGAACACTCAGGATGTTCCTTTATTAAGTTGAGTTTTGAATTCACTATGCGAGTGCTCTACGCTGCGGCTAGTGTTTCCCTCCAAAAAAAAATTTTAGCCTCTTTTTGGGAAATTTGGGTCGAACCGATTTTTTTTTGAATTTGGTATCATTCTCAGTAATGTTTGAACGATACAAATGTGGTGAAATTGAATGATTCGAAAAGTGGGTACTTGGACCGATACGAAAGGCGCATAGTTGGATCGACATGAAAGGCGCGTAGCTGGATTGATACGAAATATTATCTGAGGATCGATATGAAATGCACACAGCTAGATCGATACGAAAGTTGATTGATACGAAAGTCGATCGATATAAATGTTGATCGATATGAAAAGTGATTGATACGAATGTTGATCGCTATGAAAGTTGATCGATATGAAAACTGATCGATATGAAAAGTGATCATATGAAAGTCGATCGATATGAACGTTGATCGATACGAATGTTGATTTGATCGATACGAAAAGTGATCGATATGAAAGTCGATCGATACGAATATTGATCGTACGAAAGTTGATTGATACGAAAAGTGATCGATACGACAAGTGATCAATACGAAGGCGGCCTCCAACCATCGATACGAAGTAGCATGCAAACATCGATATGAACAGAGCCACGCAGGACCGATGCAAAATAGTGTCGATACGAAGATGGCAATGTCATGCAAATCCAAACTTGCATCAATCATAACTCGAGATCTGCAAGTCCAAATACCATCAAATTTTCACAGGAGCTTGCCTAACGTCAAGAATGTACCAGATAAGTTTAAGCCAAAAAGTATCAATTCTTGATTGATATGAATTCCATTCGTATCTCTCCCAGATCGAGTCGAAACTACCTGAACTCGGTCCCGTGGGCCTACCCACGTGAGAGAAGAAGTCCCCTGAGATCTGGGCAAGATACTTTCAGCGTATGCCTATAAATAGCAACCGTATGCATCCATAAAATGGACTTTTGTCCTCTCTACGCTGATACTCTGCCGAAATCATTATCAAACTATAGTTGTACTATTGTAATCTTTTGTAATTAGCGAGTAAAGTTCAATAAACATCAGTCATTTCATAGTGGACGTAGGCAATTCGCCAAACCACTCTAAATTTGTGTGTTTCTATGCATTTTCTTATATGTTTATTGGCATGTTTGTTAGATCTGCTTCATTTTACATTTTTTTCTCTTCGCTTTTTCTCTTCACACACATCCGAAGAGTGTTGTGTCCAATTTTGGTACAAATACTTTGGTGCTTTCACTGAGAGAACCCTTTCTTTCTCCTACTCTATGGATCTACTACCGTCGTTGGATTGCAAAAATCTAAGGAGAAGATTCAGATCTATCATTTCATGGTTCCTTCTATTCTATTCAGATTGCTCCAGATTTAAGAGGAACTACATTCAACATGATTTTTGTATCCATATTTTCGTATCCAGAAAATATGATGTTTTCGTATCCATGTTTTCATATCCAAAAAATATGGTGATTTTCGTACCCATGTTTTCCTATCCATGAAAATATGGTGATTTTCATATCCAAGTTTTCGTATCGATGAAAATATGGTGATTTTCGTATCTACGTTTTTGTATCCAACGGTGCATTTCGTATCCATATTTTCGTATCCAGAAAATATGATGCTTTCGTATCCATACCCTAGTCCTTTCCTCTAGGCAGAATACTTCGTTGCCTCGTCGACATTCACTTTGTTGCTTATGTCGTCATACTTTGGGTAAAAACTGAAGAGTTAATCGTCCAGTCAGATCCAATGCAAGATTGATGCTTCCCTTGCCGAATCAAGGGTAAGAATCGGTGCGCGAACGTTTAGGTTGCACTTATTTGATGTTTATACTCCAGTCCACGCTCTCGGGACCAGAGGTAGTTTATAGCATCACCTATATGACATAGTAAATTTTGAATCTATGTTAAGCACATATTTAAATAAATCTAATTTATAACAACTAAATTTTCTTATATATTTATCCTTTAAATATATTATCCTATCATTTAAATCATATTAAACAAATTATTTTATTAAAAGTTTAGCTTATAACTATTAAAAGATAAATTTTAACTTAACCCATTCACCGAACACCTTTTAGTCATACTATAAAACTTAATTCACAAGGGGCTCATTTCAAGGTTCCTTAATTCCTTCACACAACCAAGGAAAATCTCTTACGAACTATTCAATAATAGATAATGCTCAAACTGAATGAGCATACAAATCCTAAATGATAACAATAAATATTATCATTTCCTAATAATCAACTCATCAATACAATATATTAATTTTGAAAATCATTCTTGTATATATAAAATATATTCCTAGGCAATATTATTTCATTTACCATTTTAAAACAAAACTATATCGGTAGGTTTGTCCAAGTGTTTAGGAATGCCTATTGATAACGCTGATCAGTCGCATCGATAGAATTCATATACCACTCAACGGATCAAACAACATGATATAAAACATTTTTATAACACAAACAAATACGCACTCAATATGTGTTTATACTCTCAGACTTATCCCAGGACATTACTAATACTATCCTTAGAGGGCTTACCCCACCAGGGATTAGGGGTTCGCTAAACCTATGCTCTAATATCAACTGTGATGACCCAACTTTCTGACTCTTAAGAACGACACTTAATACATCTGTGGTATTCATGTGTCATTACCCAATCATCCAAAAGGAAAGTTGTCTTAGGTAAAATGAAGAACAGAACAAGATAGAATGGATTAACCTCACAACGTAATGGTTACATATACTATAACATGACATAGTACAAAAGGTTACTCCTTATATAGAGTTATCAGAGTTATACAAAAGTACAACATCTAACAGATTAGCAGTTATACATTCTGACTTGTAATTTTTAGATACAAGTACACCTACATAATCATATCGTGGAAATAAATAACTAGATAACTAAGGAGCCGCCTATTCAATCATCGTCTTCAAAGAGATCTAAAGAGAAATCTTCTACTCTTGGAATGCTCAAATATAATTGGGTGCCTGAGAGTTTAGAAAAAAATAAACAAATTGGGTCAAACAAAATGTTTGGTATGAGTAAAACTCTAAAACAAATAGGGGTGTATTTAGTCAATAACATGTGAGACCACGCCGCTAAAGAAAAATAGGTTTTCTCCTACATAAACAACAACCAAACATAACAAAAATGTAAATGAACAATAGAGAACAAATCCAAACATAGATAATGGTCATAATTAATATACATGCAGACCTGAAAGACTGGAAGCGGTCCAAATAGGAATCCAAACTGGACAGAATGAATTTAACAAGGTAACAGTCCAAACTCAATAGGATGGACTAAATAGGATAATAGTCCAAACTCGATAGAATGGACTGGTTCTATAATTAATACCACGAAGAGTGGTTGACTCTTCCTTTTGAAATTTAGGAAAACAAATTTAAAGGTTCGAATCAAATAAGGAAAGGAAAATCTCCAACAATGATTAGGAGGGTTCACCCCCTTTAACAAAAAGCATACCTCTTGGAATATAGTTGAGAACTTTGATGTTTCTCAAACACGTCCAAGCTGGACCATGCCAACGGTTACCGGATGTCCAAATAGTTCATCTCTGAGAGCATAAATATCTGAACTAATTCTAGAGGAGATGTGAAATTACCTTTATTAGAGAAACCCACATAGCTTAGCTTCCTCTCGTGCTTTGGGTTTAGTCAATTCTAACAAAGGATATCAAAGCTTTATATAGCAATAATTCATCTTCGAATGACGAAAAATAAAGAAGTGAAGCAATCGATGGCCGGGAAACAAACTATCGAGGATACGAAACGATCG
Organism: Allium cepa; assembly: GCA_030765085.1. Classification (NCBI taxonomy): domain Eukaryota; kingdom Viridiplantae; phylum Streptophyta; class Magnoliopsida; order Asparagales; family Amaryllidaceae; genus Allium; species Allium cepa. The sequence continues at coordinate 1,046,904,600 of CM060929.1, forward strand.
TATATGGAAATTAAGTCTTGTATACCCATCACCACTCGTCGATTTCAAACTTTCACTAGTCCTTGGTTAATAATAATATTGGACAAGTTAAGGCACTGTTACCACAAAGTCATGTACCATGACCATTCTAAACTTTTGAAATAGGGACAGGTCTACCTCTTCGATGTTTAGTGTTAAATGTACAAATAAATCATTTCCATATAAGTGATATCATTTTATGGAACTTAATTCTATTCCATAAACGAATCACTTTTATTTTTGAAAGCCGAATTCATGCTTAGGTTTCACAAATTATTTATTTTAAATATCTTTGCAAAAAAATTCATCCACTTTGACAACACCATTATAAAGAAAAATTTAATAACTTTAGACATCCCTATTTAAATAGTTAATTAGCTTTAGTAAGAATGATTAATCATCTTTAAACTTCATTTCATTAATTTAATCAATTAATTTCAAATACCTTAAATTAAAAAGGTTAATCACATATAAAACATCATTAATTAAATTAATTAGATTTAAATATCATTAGTTAAAAATGATTGATTAATTAAAGTATCAAGAAAAAGATAAGTTAAATTTGAACTAATTAATTAATTTTAAAAGTCATTAATTAAAGAGGATTAATTAATTTTAAACACCATTGACGAAAATAATTAATTAACTTTAGTCCATCGTTATTAAATGATTACTTAACCTTAATCATCATTAGTCAACATGATTAACTAATTTTAATTATCATTAATGAAGTAATTAGTTAAATTTAAAAACATCATTATTAAGTTCGTTAATTAACCTTAATAATCCTTAATTAAAATGATCAAATTCAAAATTAAATAAATAGTTAATTAAGTTTAAACCCAACGTTATTCAAAAATCTTAATTTAACTTTGTAAACCAAACCCAAGCCCGAGAATTAACCAAAAGGTTTACAAGGAGATGTTATTTTTTCAAAAGTGGCAATATAGCGATAGTCGCTATACGGATACTTCGAGAACTACTTTATGTTATAATGGTTCTCTTTTTCCCAAACGTCACATCACACTAGCGCACACGCACGCGAGCGCGCACGCATACACACACACATCAAAGTAAACGACATTCATAAACATAGATGAGGAATTACTTATACAAATTTTACTTTGAACTATATACTAATTTTAAGTGCCTACTAGCTACAAAGGTGTCATCTTTTAAGGCATAAACTAAGTCAACAACAGTACATCCAAACATTACAAATTAAGCAACTAAAATACTGAAAAAATATGGAGGAAATAAAGCTAAAAACTTTAGTTTCAAAAAGCGGACTTTACTCACCGACTAGTTTGCTAACTAACCTTTTCTAACAAGTTTACTAATTTTTAACTAGTTTATCTTACTAACTTAACATGTTTGCAACCATCAGAACATATACATGTCCAAACCAAACATAGAAAAAAATCACATCATATCCAAACCAAGCAAGCTATAAATAACACAATACAACTAAAGATGACCTTTTCCAAAAAGTTAGGAGTTTTACTCACCGAAAAGCTATCCAAACTCTTACTAAATTAGGGTATAACCTAGCATTTCCATTCCTAAGGAAAAAGATGGAGTTTTTTTGATGGCCTTGACATGAAATATGGTTCGACCTTGGGCTTTTTAAGCTCGACCTTTAATGTTTTAGGTGGATGATTGCTTGTTTTTAGAGGATAAGGTGATGAAGAAGGTGTAGAGAGGCATTAGAAAATTTTGGAAGAGATTTGAGTGGAATGACATGGATTTTAAAACTTCGATGACATGTTTCGAATGCCATGGAAATAAACTCAAGCTTTAGAAAATTTTGGAACATGAAAAGGAAACGAGAAATAAGAAAGGAGTTAGGAAAATTTGTTTTACAAGAATGCAAAGCTTCTCAAAGAGGCTTCTTTATTTAATTACATTTTCTTAGCTTACACAGGAAGCTTCTTTATTTAATTATATTTGCTTAGCTTAAATGGTAAGCTTCTTTATTTAATTCATTTTGGTGGCTTACGTTTGAAGCTTCCTTGCTACACATATTTCCTTAAGCATATACACATTTATTCACATGCATTCAAACATGCCTAAGTAACTTATAAATATATGTTGGTACATACAAAAGATGCAACGATCCAAAATTTCATTCATTTGAAATTCGTGTATTTGATTTATTGTAAATATTTAAAAGTAAATTTTATAAGCCGAATAAATTATATTTGAATATTTAGATTTAATTGGATAATTAAATTATTAATTTATTATTTGAAATTGCTAAAATAATTAGAAATTGCATTTAATGTGAGTGAAAATGATTTATAAAGTTAAATTAAATCCTAGTTGAATTAGAATGATGTTAGAGAACTTATAAAACCGAATTAAAAGTCAAATTGTAGGAATTGAATATTTTAATATTTAATTGACGAGTAAAAATAGCCATTTTTCAAATAGTCTCGGATTTCGATAAAACTAGTTTCATTAGATCCATGATGATATACTATTGTAAGATTTCAAATTTCGTGTCAATCGGATTTACGGTTTTCCGGGGCAAGCCTAAACACGTAGAAATCTATTTAAGTGAAATTTTAAATTTAAAAGTCAATTTGAAAAGGTATCTTTCAAATATGTTCGGATTGGCTTTCGATATATATTCCATTGCATTCGAAATAGGGGTAAAACATTACAAACGCTAGGTGGTATGCTACGTTTCGAGTTCGAAAAATTTTCAAGTGAATAGTGCGCGTCAATTTTATATAAAAGCGCGTCACTTTCTCCATTTTTCACAAGATCTAGGTTAAAGAACCCAAGCCGCCATTATCTATTCAATGGCCAGAAATTTTCATTTTCCCCTCGATTTCTTCCAATCCGTCAACCTATATGAAAATCTTCCAACTAACAAACTCTAGAGCGCGACGAGATCTACCGATCCAATGGCAATGATCGAATATATGCGAGTAAATCGATGGCAAGCCTCATCCAAACGCCACGCGTTCGATTGCATTTCTCAAGGCAATAGGTTGACCAAGTTCATAAAGATTATAGCCGTGAGTAGCGCACGTGTATGCGGAGGCGGGGGAGTTCTCTGATCGTCATCAACATGGTCGAGGAGGGAATATAATTTGATGGATGAAAGGCGGCTTCATGGGTTTGTTCGATCGTGTTTTTCATGATGGGAAGAAGAAAAAAAATCTACGGCCGTGATTCTCTAAGAGGAAACGTGCGACCAGATGATAGAAAGGTTTTAAAAAAATAAAATAAAAATGAAATTGCTTTGTATATTAATTCGTATAATGTTTAAAATATCATAACATTTTCATACGAGGTCTGTTTCACACAAAACGAGTTGCGCTGGGTCCGTATTGACGGGCACTACATTACGGAGCTAGATTGGGATTTATTTGAGCTAGAAAATTTTTTGGCTAAAATTAAACACTTGTTTAATTTTAATTGAAATAAATCGCTATCGCGACGACTACAATCAAAGTGAGTACAACTCACTCTTTCTGACTCACTGGTATTTTTATATAAGGAGAAATAAGTTTATTTATGATGATTGATGACTGTTTGGATTATATATGATATGTTATATGTATATTGATTGATATTTGGATATATACCTGCCTATCGGAGCAGATGACCCTTTACGTTCCTGTGTATGAGCGGATTACCCTTTGTACGCACGTCCGTCTCGAAGCGGACATTGTACACATATTCTAACATGTATATTTGTTGTAGATGATAGGTTAGAGGGATCCAACTAGATTCCATACGCGTGTTGATTTTATTTACAGATATTGTGATGTATTCTATTATTATATGATATACGATGTTTTAGTTGCCATGATTGATGTATTTAGCGTTGTTGCATCATTTGCCAATTTTTGATAATTTAAAAATGTTTATGTGATGATTTCTAAATTTCAAAGGAATTTCAAGTGATTTTGGAAATATACGTTTAATTGATTTTTTAATTATGGAGTAAATGGACTTATTTTTAATAAACAAATACTACAATTTTTACGTTATAAAAATTTTGATTTTTGGGGAAATATAATTGAAATGTGATTTTTGAAATATGAAGTTGGTTTATTTTAAATGTTTTAAAATTGAGATTTTGATTTATTATAAAAGGTTTATATAAAATATTTATAAAATTGATATTTTATAAATTAAAATATTAAAATTAGAAAACGAGTTTTATAAGTGTTAAAATGAAGTATAAATGAATTTTATAAGTCAATATGATTTATAAATTGGTGAAGTTATTAAAGGAATAAATTTTGTGAATAAATGATTTATAAGCAATTAACTTATAAATTGGATTTGGCATATAAATGAGATAAATGGAATTGGTTAATAAAGGATATTTATAAATTGAAGTTTTTGTAAAATATAAATGTGATTTATAACATTGTTTTATAAATCCGAAATCAATTGAATTGGATAAATTAAATATAGAAGTTTATTAAAGGAGATATATCCACGATTTTGGACGGTGGATAATCCTTTAGTGAATATATAGAAGCAATGAATTTGATAAATGAATTATATCCATGATTTTGGACAGTGGGTTATCTTTAATAAATGTATAGAAGTAATGAATGTTGTAAATGAAGCATATTTATGATTTTGGACAGTGAATAATATTTGAAATAAATAAAAAATTTAGGGAAGTGACATTTTAAATAGGGTAAAATGATTTAAAGATGTTTTAAATGTATTAAGTATCGAATAAATAGATTTCAATATTCATTGTTGAAATAGACGTTTTTGAGAAATAAGGAAATGATGGACTATAACATTGTTGTTATAGTAATGATTTTCGAAAGGAAATGTTATTATATAGTATATGAGATTTATATATCTATCTAATTTTTGAATTCCTGTACAAGTGATTTTGGGTTGTCGTAATGATGTTTTACGCAACATTCATTTTGACCCAAATAAATGTGTTTAATAAAAATGCTTTCCTTAAAGAATAAAGTATATACTTAATCGTGATTTAACTATATATAATATTTTCCAAGTGATGAAAACAAAGAGATTTGTGAATATGCTTATATTGTTAAATAAGTATATGGAAATGTTTTCCAAAATTGAAATGGTTTTGAGAATATATCTTTTTAAAGATAAATTGAATTGAATATTTGGCAAGTGATTTAATCAATAAAAAATTAATTTAAAGGTCCTAGTGATTGTTTATGGTGCTAAATATTTGTTTGTTGCTTCGATAGTTAAATAACCGACTATCAAATTTGGCTCAATTTTGGTTCCTTGGCTTGATGTGGGAACTATTTAGTTGTACACTTATTATGTAACCTTCTGTATAGGCTTAATTATCATTTGTGTTGAGGATGTTGATTCGTATAGTGCGGAGTATTACTCCAATCTTTCGAGCTTCCTTCTTGGCCCGAAGGATAGCAAGTTGAAAGTTGGAGACGTGATAAGTCTATGAGATTTAGTTTCTGTGTGAGGTTGAGAAACGCTTTTGCGTTGTTGGTGCGAAAAGGCCATCTAAAAACCACTTCGGACCAACATATATGCGACGATTGTGCAGGTTTCTTATGATTACATTGATATTCTGGATTTTCATAGTGGGGACTGCTTGTTGATTGCTTGAGGTTAAAATCCCAATATACATCTAGCAGCAGTGGTCTCTTTATTATGAAATATCCAATGCGAGGACTATTTGCTACTAATCCTAAGGATTTCCCGATAGAATGTGGTAGGAAAGTACTTTCAGTTTGTCCTGATCCTGGACAACTTGTATGGATGTTTGACATTGCATTTCTACAGATTACGTACATTGGTTTTTACAAACGTACGTCAGTGGTGGCGTAGAAGGCAACTCCTCTTAGCTTAACAGCCTCCTTGAGACGTATGAGCTGAAGGGTTGTACTGTTGTGGAAGGCAATTAGTAGTCAACGGTAATGGCCATATGGCATTCAAAGTGATGTGATTGTAATCTATAAGAGATAATCGTTACCTCAAGCCTCATCAACCAGAAATGACCAAAACAGAGTTAGATGCAGCAAGGCTAAGTGGGTCATTCCCAAGTAGGATATGATCATCCTCTTCTAGATATATCTTTACAAGCTATGACGTCGTGTATCTGATTATTGTGGTTTGTATGCATTGAGCGCCCTCGGTAAAGGTCGGTATCGACCAGAGGATGACATAGTCGGTACCATCTAGTTATAGAGGTGGGTCAGTCTTATGTTGGTAGAGGATCCTTTGTGATGGTCCTCGGTACATTCTTCTAGAGATGTACTACCGGAAGGTAGTCCCTTCAACTGGTCATTTGTATGGAAATCCAAACTCCACTACATATTTGCTAATTTAATTGTAGAGCCTAATATGCTGGAATTTAATAATGGTAATAATTTCGTCCATTTTGAATATTATTTGTATACTAGACACTAGTATAATATCACATGAGTTTGATATCAAATGTTTTAGTTATCGTAAGGTAAAAACATGTCCGTGTTTATGATGGACTTGTCTTACGAGATACTTTTGTTTTGATAAAGGAAAAGTTTGGTAATCTAAAAATTCAGTTAAGTGTGTTTCTCTCGCTAGTTTACCAGACTTATCCGGGCGTTCTTCCTTTTCAATGCTTGGGTCAGACCGAGTATATTTACAGGTTCAGTTTTGGTGCGTTTGGAGCTTTAGTAGGAGAGCTGGAGATCTCCATTCCATATACACGCACATGTTTTGTTTGATTATCCGCTGCATTGTTGCTTGGTTGTTCATATCATCAGCAATTGTGAGGACAAGTTATTATAATTGTCCAGCCTGATAATTATTGTTTGATTGTTGAACTCTGATTAATGTATGTATGTATACAGTTTCTATTTTGTAAAGATCATTGATATGATATTATATGTTATCCGCTGCGATGTGAGATTCTATATTGTTCTGTTTGGTTCTATCTTCTCTCTTTCTTCTCTTCTCTTCTTCTCTCTTCTTTTCTCTCTCTTGACTTTCCGTCATTCTGTGCTTTTTGGGTCAGACATGTGTGGTTTATTGTCGATTCAAAGGGTACGGATTTGCAGGTCGTCACAGCTGGTATCAGAGCTTAGATTTTGTGTACTCCTAAGCTTTGATGTGTACTCAGTATAGATAGGGACAGTAGCACCCTAGATTGAGTTTAAGTGTATTATATATATGAGCGCATATTTTTTAGTGAATATATAATGTTTTATATTGTGTTTGCTTATCCGTTGAGCTATTTCTAAATTCTTCTCGGTATGTGGAACGCCATATTATCGATAGGGATTTCCAAGCACTTAAACGAGACAAGTCGATATAGTATCATTTTAAACTGGGTAAATGAAATAGTTTTACCTCGATTAAATTTTATATATAAAGGCAATAATTTTTCAGAATTTTTAAAGTGTAAATAAATGAATTGTTTGGGTTGTTTGAAAATGTAAATATATATAAGTTAATAAAAGATGTTTGAATAATCTAAATAAGAACAATAATTGTAAAAGAATAAATTATATTAGCAAATGAATTATATAAGTATAGAATTATAATTAATATGATTTACAATTGTGAAATAATCTTATATATAAGAAATGAAACTATATGAGTTGTAAATAAAAATGGATTTAAACTAAGAACTTGTGAAATTTGAATTCTGTTGATTTTTAAAGTTATTTTTCAAAGATAAAGAGATTATATTGTTATAAATCTAAATAAGATAAATGAATTTGGAATGATCTTATATAGGTAAAATGAAATAGTAAAATTATATAAGTAAAAGATTTATAAATGTGATTTATAAATGTAAAAGGAATTTTCAAAAAAGAATATAAAAGCACTGAATTCACTACTATTGCTGGGAAATAATAAGGGTGATGACTACAACATCATCAGCATCATTTTCGAGTTTTTATGCGATGGATTTGCTACCAACAATAAATTGATGTTTTGTTGTGATAAATAAATTTGATTTAAAATCCAAGTTGTAATTGATAAATATAAGTAAAATAAGTTTTGGACATATAATATGAGATAATAAAATTTTAGCTTTGGTAAAGTTGAAATAAAATTGAATTAGTATAATAGCATATATGATTTGAAGTTTAACTAAAGGAAAGTTAAATAAAGTGAATTGGATTTGAATTATATAGATATATTATTGAAATGGAAATTAAACTTAAGTGGTAAGTGATTATATAATATGAATTTGGAAGTCTAAATAAATAAGTTGTATAACTTATTAAGTGAGAAAAGTAAGTAAAACCAATTGTTAAAATGGTTAAACGATTTTGTTAAGCAAAAAAAAAATCTGAATTTGAATAAGTGATAGGAAATTTGACTTAAGTAAAGTTAAATAAAATAGAATTTGAAATAAATTAGAGATGAACTTAAGTTGTGTAGTGAAAGTGAATGTAAATGAAGTTGAAATGAAACATAACTTAAGTGATGTTTACTGAAGTGGATTTTGGTATCAAAGTAAATTAATAAAGTGAATTAATAATATGGAAAGTGTTGTATTAAATAAAATAAAATTTGGTAATGTTGGTTATACATTAGTTGATAGAAGGTTGTTAGTTGGTTGTATAGGAATTCATTAAGTGTTATTGAAATTGAATTAATGAAATTGGAAGATGAGTAATTGAAATCAAATTGGAAGTGAATAAAATGTAAATAGAATTGAATTTAATTTGAATTGAAAATGAACTAACTTGAATGTAAATTAGTGAATGTGAATGTTAGTAAAGTCCAATGTTAATGAATCAAATGTGATTAAATTGAGAATCAATTCAATGAATATTAATAAGAAGTGAATGTATATTGATTTGATTATGGATTGATTGGATAGAGATTGGTTTGTTGGATGATAGTTGTTCGATGGTAGAATTTATTGCTTTTGTTGCATTTGCTATATTGGCATATATAGTTGTATTAGTATATGTTGTATCTTGATATTATTTTCTATATACATGTTTCTCATTGTTTGTTGAATGTTTAGTAGGTGTGGATGGCGTATGCTTCGCATTTGGAGCTTGCTTTGGCGCTATATTAACCGTATATGCTCGCTAATAATATATAAGGTAAGTATCTCGGATTACATATCGTACTTTTACACCTTTTTTTCCTACGAGATGCCTCATTCTCGAAGATGAGATGTATATTTCTGATATATATCTGTCTCTGTGTGTGTGTTGTGATCCTTCTATGATTGAACCGTGCAAAGGAGACGCTGGCGAATTTTTTTGAAAATTTAAGGTGTTAGATTTTATTTTTTTTGAGATTTTGGAAAAATTTTGGAAACTAAATTTTGATTTTGAGTTATAAAAGTTAAAAAATATTAGTTGGCTTTGAAAAGATAACTAAGTATGGATTTGAAAACTTGGAAAAGTTTATATAAGAAGTTTAACTAATGGATTTTGTAAAAGTAAAAAATGTTTAAATGGATTTGAAATCTAATTTGAATGAATTGCTTTCGAAAAGTTAATGGATTTTATGACTTTTTCTTACTTGGCAATTTCGAGGACAAAATTCTTCGAAGTAGGGGAGAATGTAACGACCCAGAATTTTAGTCATTTGAAATTCTTGTATTAATTGATTTTAAATATTTAAAAGTAAATTTTATAAGCTGGATAAATTATTATTGAATATCTAGATTTAATTGGGTAATAAAATTGTTACATTTGAAATTGCTGAAATAATTGGAAATTGGATTTAATATGATTGAAAATGATTTATAAAGTTAAAATTGAATCTTAGTTGAATTAGAACGATGTTAGATAACTTATAAAATCGAATTAAAGGTTAAATTATAGGAATTGAATATTTTACTATTTAATTGACAAGTAAAACTATCCATTTTTCAAATACTCTCGTATTTCGACTAAACCAATTTCATTAGATCCGTAATGTTATATTATTGTAAGATTTCAAATTTTGTGTCAATCGGATTTACGATTTGTCCGGGGCAAGCTAAAACGTGTAAAAATCTGTTTAAGTGAAATTTTAAATTTAAATGGTCGATTTGAAAAACAATCTTTCAAATATGATCGAATTGACTTCTGATATATATTCCATTTCATTTGAAATAGAGGTAAAACATTATAAACGCCAGGCGGCATGCTTCGTTTCTAGTTCGAAAATTTTTCGAGTGAATAATGCGCGTAAATTTTATATAAAAGCACCTCACTTTCTCCATTTTTCACAAGACCAAGGTTAAAGAGCCCTAGCTACCATTATCTATTCAATAGCCAAAAAATCGTCATCTTCCGCCCTCGATTTCTTCCAATCCGTCAACCTATATGAAAATCTTCCAACTAACAAACTCTAGAGCGCGACGAGATCTATCGATCCAACGGTCGTGATCAAATATAGGCGAATAAATCGATGGCAAACCTCATCCAAATGTCACGCGTTCGATCGCGCTTCTCGAGGCGATGGGTTGATCGAGTTCATCGAGATTATGGATGTGGGTAGCGCATGTGTAGGCGGAGGCAGGGGAGTTCTCTTATCGTCATCAACGTGGTCGAGGAGGGAGTATAATTTGATGGATGAAAGGCGGCTTCATGGGTTTGTTTGATCATGTTTTTCACGATGGGAGGAAGAAGAAAAAAAATCAACGGCCATGATTCTCTAAGCAAAAACGTGTGGCCAGGGATAGAAAGGTTTAAAAAAATAAAATAAAAATGAAATTGCTTTGTATAATAATTCGTATAATGTTTAAAATATCATAACATTTTCATACGAGATCTCTTTCGCATGAAATGAGTTGCGCTAGGTCCGTATTGACGAGCACTACATTATGGAGCTGGAACAAGATTTATTTGAGCTATTGAAAATTTTGGTTGAAATTAAACTCTTGTTTAATTGTAATCGGAATAAATCGCTATCGTGACAACTACAATTAAAGTGAGTACAACTCACTCTTTCTAACTCAGTGATATTTTTATATAAGGAGAAACAAATTTATTTATGATGCTTGATGACTGTTCTGATGATATATGATATATTATATGTATATTGATTGGTATTTGGATATATACCTGCTTATTGGAGCAGATGATCCTATATGTTCCCGTGTATGACCGGATGACCTATTGTACGCGTGTCTACCGCGAAGCGGATATTGTACATATATTCTAAAATGTATATTTGTTGCAGATGACAGGTAGGAGGGATCCAACTGGATTCCTTACCCGTGTTGATTTTATTTACAGATATCGTGATGTATTCTGTTATCATTTGATATATGATGTTTTGGTTGGGGTGATTGATGTATTTAGTGTTGTTGCATCACTAGGCCTATTTTTGATAATTTAAAAATTTTTAAGTGATGATTTCCAAATTTAAAAGGATTTTCAAGTGATTTTGGAAATATACGTTTAATTTATTTTTTAATTGTGGAGTAAATTGACTTATTTTGAATAAATAAATACTATAATTTTTATGTTAAAGAAATTATGATTTTTAGGGAAATATAGTTAAAATGTGACTATTGAAATATGAAGGTGATTAATTTGTAAATGGTTTAAAATTGAGATTTTGATTGATTATAAATGGTTTATATAAAGATTTATAAAATTGATATTTTATGAATTAAAATAATGAAATTTTAAAACGAGTTTTATAAGTGTTAAAATGAAGTATAAATGGATTTTATAAGTCAATAAGATTTATAAATTGGTGAAGCTATTAAAGGAACGAATTTTGTAAATAAATGATTTATAAGAAATTAACTTATAAATTGGATTTGGCATATAAATGAGATAAATGGAATTGGTTAATGAAGGAGATTTATAAATTGAATTTTTTGTAAAATATAAATGTGATTTATAAACATTGTTTTATAAATCCAAAATCAATTGAATTGGATAAGTTAAATATAGAAGTTTATTAAAGAAGATATATCCATGATTTTGGAAAGTGGATAATCCTTTAGTGAATATTAGAAGCAATGAATTTGGTAAATGAATTATATCCACGATTTTGCACAGTGGGTTATCTTTAATAAATGTATAGAAGTAATGAATGTGGTAAATGAAGTATATTCACGATTTTGGACAGTGAATAATATTTGAAATAAATAAATATTTTTGGGAAGTGATATTTTAAATGGAGTAAAATGATTTAAAGATGTTTTAAATGTGTTAATTATAAAATACATAGATTTCACCATTCATTGTTGAAATAGACGTTTTCGAGAAATAAGGAAATGATGGGCTATAACAATGTTGCTATAGTAAATGATTTTCAAAAGGAAATGTTATTGTATAGTATATGGGATTTATGTATCTATCTTATTTTCGAATCCCTATACTAGTGTTTGGATTGTCGTAACGATGTTTTACGCAACATTCGTTTTGACCCAAATAAATGTGTTTAATAAGAACGTTTTCCTTCAAGAATAAAATGTATACTTAATTGTGATTTACGTATATATAATATTTTCTAAGTGATGAAAATAAAGAGATTTGTGAATATGCATATATTGTTAAATAAGTATGTGTTCCAATATTGAAATGGTTTTGAGAATATATCTTTTTAAAGATAAATTGAAGTAAATATTTGGCAGGTGATTTAATCAATAAAAGATTAATTTAAAGGGCCCAGTGATTGTTTATGATGCTAGATATTTGTTTGTTGCTTTGGTAGTTAAATAACCGACTATCAAATTTGTCCTCGATTTGATGTGGGAACTATTTATTCGTACACTTAATACGTAGCCTTCTGTGTAGGCTTGATTATCATTTGTGTTGAGGATGTTGATTCATATAGTGCGGAGTATTACTCCAATCTATCGAGCTTCCTTCTTGGCCCGAAGGAGAGAAAGTTGAACGTTGGAGACATGATAAGTCTATGAGACTTAGTTTCTATGTGAAGTTGAGAAACGCTTTTTTGTTGTTGGTGCGAAGAGACCGGGATCAGGTTTATCTGAAAACCACTTTGGATGAATGTATATGCGATAGTTGTGCAGGTTGCTTATGATGATATTGATAATCCGAATTTTCATAGTGGGGGACTACTTGTTGATCGGTTGGGGTTAAAATCTCAAGATACATCCAGCAGCAGTGGTCTCTTCATTATGAAATATCCAATGCGAGGACTATTCGCTACTAATCCTAGGGATTTTCGGACAGGATATGGTAGAAAAGTACTTTCAGTTTGTCATGTTCCTGGACAACTTGTATGGATGTTTATCTGACATTGTATTTCTACAGATTATGTACATTATTTTTTACAAATGTACATTTGTGATGGCGGAGAAGGCAACTTCTCTTAGCTTAACACCCTCCTTGAGACGTATGAGCTTAAGGGTTGTACTTTTGTGGAAGGCAATTAGTAGTCAACAGAAATGGCCGTGTGACATTCAAAGTGATGTGATTGTGATTTGTGGAAGGTAATCATTACCTCTGGCCTCATCAACCTGAAATGAACAAAATAGGGTTAGATGCGGCAAGGATAAGTGGGTCATTCCCAAGTAGGATATGATCATCCTCTTTTAGATATGTCTTTACACGCTATGACGTCATGTATCGATTATTGTGGTTTGTATGCTTCGAGGGCCCTGGGTAAAGGTCGGTAACAACCGAAGGATAATATATTTGGTACCATCTAGTTATAGAGGTGGACCGGTCTTGTGCTGGTAGAGGATCCTTTGTGATGGTCGTCGGTACATTCTTCTAGAGATGTACTACCAGAAGTAGTCCCTTCACCTGGTCATTTGTATGGAAATACAAGCTCTAATGTATACCTGCCAATTTAATTGTAGAGCCTAATATGCTGGAATTTAATAATGGCAATAATTTCAGCTATTTTGAATATTATTTGTATACTAGACACTAGTATAATATCACTTGTGATTGATATGAAATGTTTTAGTTATCATAAGGTAAAAACATGCCCATGTTTATGTGTGGACTTGTCTTACGAGATACTTTTATTTTGATAAAGGAAAAGTTTGGTAATCTAATAAATTCTATTGAGTGTGTTTCTCTCGCTGGTTTACCAGACTGATCTGGGTGTTCTTCTTTTTCAATGCTCGGGTCAGACCAAATATATTTACAAGTTCAGTTTTGGTACTTTTAGAGATTCTGTAGGAGAGCTGGAGATCTCCATTCCGTATACACGTACATATTTTGTTTAATTATTCGCTGCATTGTTGCTTAATTGTTATATTATCAGCAATTGTGAGAACAGGTTATTATAACTGTCCAGCCTGATATTATTGTTTGATTGTTGAACTCTGATTGATGTATGTATATATACATTTTCTATTTTGTAAAGATCATTGATATTATATTATATGTTTTCCGTTGCGATGTGAGATTCTGTATTGTTCTGTTTGGTTCTATCTTCTCTCTTTCTTCTCTTCTCTTCTTCTCTCTTCTTTTCTCTCTCTTCACTTTCCGTCGGTCTGTGCTTTTTGGGTCGGACATGTATGGTTTATTGCTGATTCAAAGGGTACGGTTTGCGGGCTTTCACCAAAGGGTTATGACATTTCTGATAACCTTTAGTCGACGAAAGGTCAAAAATTCGAAAAAAAGAATCCAGGTCATATTTTCAATCTTATTATCGAACTAAATATTTTTGTAAACTAAATTAGAAAACTCTTTCACCGTCATTATTTATTTGTTTTAAAGGGTTTTATTTTAGTTATAAACCTATTATTTGAATATTTAAAGTTAACTAAATATTCATAAATTCAAGTACTGAAATTCTCGGTTGTTACATTCACTCGCCTAAATGAATTTCTTCCCCAAAACAATTGGAGAGTGGAAGAATAATAACCATCCCTAGAAAATTGATTTACTTACTTGATTTTCGGTAAATCTGCTTAGTTATAATTTCTATTATAAACATTTATAATACAACCATATGCAATCAGGTAACATGATGTAACCTAAGTAATGTAACAAACATATGCAAAAAAAATAAAGAGAATATTCTATAATAAATGCTATCGCTCCAATATTTTTCAAAATACTTTCAAAATTTAGAGCTAAAAGCCCGGGTTTTATATTCAAAATATATTTTTCAAATTTCTTTTAAGAGGAACAAATCAAAATCCAAAATGACTAGGAGGGGATCCTCTTTACAAAACAAGTAAAACTCAAGAATTAAAACAACATGGAGCATCCGGCGGTATTTCGGTTCCACCAAATACAACAACCAGAGTAAACAATTATTATTTCTTTCCAAAATTTTCAAAATCACTTTTTCTTTAAAAAGTCCTAGGATTTAAGTTCTAATAAACAACAATTCCAAAATCCATCGTTTATAAATTTAAACTTTATAAACTATGGTATATGTATAAAATCGCATAATTAACCAAAGCATATCAAAAGTGAAGACAGTTAAATTGTCTGTTCTAGTATAAGGCCCAATGAGAATGAATGGCCAAAACAACAAATTTCATAAAGAAATAAACTACACTCAACATTATTTTAAATGCTAAATGACTAAACATCCAAATCTAACTTAGTTTCAAAACTTTCTTGATTATCCAAAAATATAATTAATTATCTATATATACAATTCTTTGCTCATTAGCCTTTGATTATTTCTTAAAAGATTATCCAAACAAACTTAGACAGCATTGAAAGTTATACTCCACTATTATTGGTTTCTTGATTATACCAATATTTCTAGATCACCAAAATTTGTATTTAGTATTATATTCAATACCAAAATCATTTATGAATTATGTCATAAATTTTCACTTAAGTTAAAAATATATTTTATAAAGTCATTTCTTTATAAAACATTAAATAGTAACTTATTTCACCTTATTTACTTGAATGATACTGTAACGACCCATAATTTTCGATAATTAAAAATATTTAATTTAATGAGATGTTGGTGTTAATATTGGAAGAAATTAAAATATTATTAATGAGAATATAATTAGAATGAAATGTAATAATGTTAATGTAAGGTAATGGATAACTACTTTAGTGCAATTCCAATTAATTGAAATGATTGTAAAGTTATAATTGGGTATAGATTGTAAATAAGGAAATAAATTAAATGTTATATTAAATTGTGAGATAATATGTAATTAATTGAAATTGAATATAAAATCAGTAATGTGTGAGTGGTTATAACAATTGATTGTAAATAATAAAAAATTATTATAATGACTAGAATACTTAAAAGTAACCATTTGTTTATTTACTGTCTCATTTTAATATGTGGAAATAATTTGGTAATGTAGATCAATTATTGTAGTTAACGTGAATTAAAACAATAATTATAGAATATTTATGTAATAAAATGTAGGCAATGTTAATTATATCCGTAAGATGATAATTGATTGAATAATAGGATGTAAATCTAAATAAATGAATTTATTTAAATCTAAATTATAATCAATGAATTTATTTCAATTGAAATTGAACACTGTAATTAGTGAATGTTTAACATTGAATTTGACTTAGAAATTTAATTTGAAAGATTATAAATTACTAGGTAATAAAAAATGATAAAAAATGTTAGTTATTAAATTTGAATTTAAAAAGTGATTTAATCAATTTAATAATTATTTATTTATTAACGTGAAAATAGCCATTTTGGCGACTGTCTCGGATTTCGACGAAACCTGTTTCATTGGATCCGAAATGGCGAATTATCGTAGGATTTCAAGTTAACGATCAGACTTGTTGTTTGATCGTGCGGGCTCGAAACGCGTAGAAATCAATTTATTGAATTCAATTAAAATAAGCTGATTTTAAAAGCTAACCTCTTCATATAATAGAATTAATACTTGAAACATGTTCCATTGAATTTAAAAATATCAAAAACATCTACTTTGATATATGGGATGAACCACTTTCCTTTCGGAAGCGGAACAGGATTTTCGGGTCGTTATTATCGTTTCGAACCAAATCAATATGTTCATTCTTTCTTATCGGGCCTTGTCTATATAAATAGATTCTTCTTAACCCTAGCAGTCTTTCTATTTCTTATTACAGTATGTACAACTCCATTCTGTCTATTCCTCCTTCTCAAATGGCAGAAACCCTAATTCCTAGAATCAATTGCAAATCAAAATCAAATCGAAAAATTTAAAACTTCTCAAACTATGTTATATTATATATCGTTGGAAAGCTCTCGACGAGTGCAACCCAAATCTGCTATTTGTTTTTAAAATCAGGTTTAGGCTTGTCCAGAATTGGCCAAAACATTCTCGACCATTCGTTTGATGGTTAATCAACAATGATGGATTG
The DNA here is from genome assembly GCA_030765085.1 of Allium cepa. Taxonomy (NCBI): domain Eukaryota; kingdom Viridiplantae; phylum Streptophyta; class Magnoliopsida; order Asparagales; family Amaryllidaceae; genus Allium; species Allium cepa. The sequence continues at coordinate 1,046,921,810 of CM060929.1, forward strand.
TCGATTCGAGGGTACAGTGTTGTAGAGAGTGGCATGGGGAGTGCATCGGTGGTTTGTGCTTGGAAGATTGATGGCTGGATTTCCTGGAAGAATTCGACTACGGATTCTATAACGGCGACAGTGGCTGAGTATTTTGCAATGACGATCGTTGATTGGTGGCCGATCGCAAGTGCACTAAGCCTTGGGGAGGTCGGCAATCGATGGGATGTGGTCTGGCAAGCTGTAGCTAACTATGGTGAGGCGCAGTTGAGGGTAAACGCTGGTGGCCTTTTGAGTTCGAACGAGGCTAACGTTTTTCAAGGAGACAAACGATGGTGACGTGGTATGATGTTTATATTATTTTATTTTATTTAATTCAAACTTTAAATCTTTTAACGATTATAATTTTTGCATATAAGCTCGGATTCACATGCGGTTCGCGCTGCTGCGCTATACCGAAATTTCGGACATCATGGAATTGGTTTTGAAAAATTCTGGGACTGTTGGAATTTAGGCCTTCATTTGGATTTTAAATTGATTTGAAATCAACGGTGAGTGATTTAACCTACTCACGACTACTAAATTATCTTATGTTAGTTAATTTGAATTTAGGATGTGATTAGAATTTGATTGGTTGATGTTTGGTATATTTAAATTTTCATTCTAGTTAAATCTGACTTTTATTGAATTTAATCGCCACTAATTTAATATTAAATTTTAAATTGCCAACTAATAACTGTTATTGATAATCAGTCACTTATTTTTATTTATTGGTTGGTTTGAATGATGATTATGACGGAGGTTTTATTGTTGATATTGGATGACTGGATGTTAAATTTATATATTGATATCACACTGCAAGTTCCCTTAGTTATTGCCAAGAAAATCACTATGGATTGAAATGATACATACTCGAACGATCTACAGATTAGGAAAAATCGTTATGGGTTGAAATGATAGACTCGAACGATTTTATGGATTTTGAATTTTAATTCGGGATTGTGGGTTGGAATGATATATACCCGTAGTTTTAAATTATTACGAGTTGAAATGATATATATCTGTATCACTTGACCATGGGGAAAAAAAATTATATACGGACACCGGATTGGTAAAAATAAATGATTTTTAATCCTTAATTTTTGAATCCAGTTAGTTTGAAATAAATTTAATTTATATAAAATGAATTATTTTCAAAAATCCAAGCTTTAAATGTTGAAATTGAAATTGGTTTAAATGAATATTTTAAAGGATTTAAATTGAAATTTCAAAGTTGAATTGTGAAATTTAGATGAAAATTATTGAAATTGAATTACTGAAATGTTTGAATATTTAAAATTTAATATCTATGAATTTGAAGTGCTTTAAAATTTTAGTTCGAACATTAATTTGAAATCGATATAAATTGAAATGATTTTAGGAATTCATATTGAATGAAAATTTAGTTTTGTTGAAATCTGGATAAGGTCCAGGTTTGTTGAAATGGAAGAAATTGTTTAAATTTGATATTAATTTACAATTAATTATTTTAATGTAAACTGTTTAAAAATATAATATTTTAAATTCAGATTTATTTAGATTTTCAAACTATTTACTATATAAACCATTTCCAATAATCAAACTATTTTATATTAAACTATTAAAACTGTTTTAATCTATCTTTAAAGTATTTTGACCTATTTTAAACTATTTGACTATTTTAATCTATATTTAAACTAATTTAATCTATCTTAAAATATTTGAACTATTTTAACTATTTATAACTATTTTAATCTATTTAAACCATTTAAACTATTTTTAAAACTATTTAAACTATTTATGATTATCTAAACTATTTTCTAAATTTCAGACTGAGTAAAGTTTAAGTGTTTATATTTAAATCCTTGTTTTAAAAGCGAATATGGTTAAATGATGTTATAACCTAAGTTGGGATTTGAAATGAAATTTTCTAGTGGAAGGACATATTTGAGTAAATATAATGATTTTGAAATGAGAATTTAACCTATTTTGTCGATATGATTTCAAAAGTGAATATGATTTCGAAAGTGAATATAATTTCGAAAGTGATATGATTTGAATTGAATATGATATTTTGATATCAAATATGAATCGGTTTTGGAAATGTAAAGAACCAATAGGTGTGAAATAAGCGTTTGGCTGTTAAAGACTGGGATCAGATATTGTCATACTCTCTGCCAATACCAAAAACCACTTTAATAACTGTGCACGTGGTGGAGATTCCAGAATGAAGTAGGATGGTTTGGTGAACGATTCTGTGTGACGTATTAATGTAGCTCTGTCTCCCTCGAGTCAACTTGATGTGACTAAAACAAGAGCCATGCCAGGCCAAGTGAGGTCGTACCTCCGATCGGACACATTTCTTCGATACCATGTTACTTTGTGATTGATTTAGTGGCCACTCCTTGGTTTGATTTTGGGAGTGTGTTCCGAGGTGGGCAATACTAGCTGCTATGCGCTACCACCAGTCTAGATCCGCTAAACAATTGTATCCTACCCTAGGCATTGCCTCGCGTGTCTTGTCACATGCGTTATCGAACCCATTATGAGTTTGGTTTGTACCGTACCTATGGAGTGCTCCCTAAGTAGCACATCAGTTTGGTGAGGCTTACAGTGTCTATATAGACTACGGGAAATATAATAATGTGTTAAGGGGGATATGGTAATGCCTTAACACTATTTTAATACTTTATTTTACTCTAGACATATTATAATAGCTATTATACTATGCATGTAGATAGTTTAATGGATCCTTAGAAGACGGAATCCCAAACATCTCTTAAATTATTACATGCATGTACATTGGATAGGAAATGTCAAATGCCGTAAACATCTCCGACACTGTTACACTCATATTTACTTATTTTGATTTAACTTACGTAAGATCTTTTCGTTCTGCCTCGAGTCTTTTGTTTTCCATTACGGTTAGGTAGGTTTAAACTTTTCAGTGTATTGACGACTGTTTTCTAGAGGGCGAAGACAAAGATTCAGTATAGTATTACTGTTTATTATATTTATTCCATTGCATCATGTTGTTCCGCCACATTATTTATTTATTCATGCTCTATGTATTACTCTGATCTGTATTGCAAAAGTGTAATCAAATGTTACTTGTAAAACAGCTTCATGAACTGTTTATTTGATTATTATATTTTGTCATTCCACTATGAGATTCTGTGTTTTATTTAATTTTCTCTCTCTTCATTTTCTTATTTACACCATAATTGATCCTCCCTTTCAAATGGTTTGAGTTGGCATATGTGTCGATTTAAATTGTCCAAAAAATCCTAAGGGCAAATACAAATACAAAATTTATTTTGCTTCTCACAATTTAGTTTAAGATCTAATCAAAATTTGGTCTTTTAAAGCTGAGTCAACCTCTCAAACTCTTTAACTTATGAGTGTTAAAATGGGGGAAAATAACAAATAGTTTACACTACTTACATGTTTTAAACAAAACAATGATTATAAAACAATGTTTATTAAAACCCACCTACCTTTTTACATTAAGGTGTTATAATGAATGATGTTATGGACTGGCCTAATTAACACCAATTAGTTTATCCTACTTAGATGTTGAATAAAATCTATGTTTTTGATAAAACAATGTTATCAAAACCATCCTATCCAATTTAATCCATTTAAATTTGTGTTAAATTATCACTTATCTTATCTAAGGGTAAAAATTCATTTATCAACACAATCTTTTATCAGAATTACTTTTTATTTTGAAATCAATTCCCTACCTGTGTAGTTAATGCCCCACTATTACCCCGCTACAACCCTGCTATATCTCATAGCGGATTTCTACCACTACGATTTTTCCATATAGCCCCAGAATATAGCCTTTCCGCTTTAATCCCCGCTATTTCCGCTATATCCTGTTATTTCTGCTATATTCCGCTATTCCCGCTATATTTTTTTAATAAAATGAATTGAAAAATTGCATTTATACATTATAAAATTATGAAACTAATTTATTTGATTTAATTTTAATATATTTTCAGAAATGAAAGTACTCTAATATTCTACAAAATTCAATTATGTTATATAGTAGTTTTTCGTTTATTTAAAGTATATTCGCACATGTTTTTATTTAAAATTATTTATGTATTATTTATAATTCAATTGAATGATAATTTTTCATTTATTACCATTTATATATTTGTAAAAACATTAAGTACGAGTTTTATATGCTATTTTAGAGTCATCGACTATTTCCTGCTATATCCTCGCTTTATCCCCGCTATGACTTTTTGCACCTCCGCCGCTTTGAATCTACCGAGCGCATTAACTGCACAGTTCCCTACTAAAGGAACTTAAAGATTAAGTACCTAGTTATAAACTTCCAAACTCATCTTTGAAAGAATACTACATATTTTTCTTTTATGAAATAACTTCAAACAATTTTATTTATTAAAACTCACTTTGGGTTCGTACGGATTTGGATTGATCTTGACCGTACAATGATAAAGAGAATAATTTACCAAGTACTCTATAATGTTCGCCTAAACAACATGTGATAGTCACTTAGTAGATTATTCAGATTATCAAAAAACTGACCGAAATGTTTTCCTCTGAATTATTCAAAGAAAAAGCATTCTACTTAAAATTTATTTTTCAAAATATTAATACTTTAGAAATATCTCCAAATAATACCACTATTACTTTTCTCAAAATCTTTTGAAATCATTTCAAATAATTTTCGGGACTTAAATTTTCCAAAAATTCTTTAAAATGTAATTTTGAAAGACAAATTTATAATACAAAGTGTACTAAAACAAGGGTCGAAAACAAATGTCATTTTAAACATCATTTACTAAAATATCAAAACAATTTACACTTAGCTTTATTTATAAACAATTTTATTTAAAAGTGCTCATTTAAAAACCATCATTTATTAATTTAAAACAATATTTATTATCTCAAAGGACAAAAAATAATTTAAATACCTTTTATAAATTCCTAGCAATGTTAATTGTTTGGGGGATGGCTTATAATACTCTTTTATAAATCTAAGATAAGATTAATAATTCCAAAAGATAATTAATCAAAATTTTAATTTCCTTTAATAAACAAATCAATTATCTTTAATAAAATAGTTAAATACTTCCAAAACACTTCCATCAAATAATTTAATTTATTTTAAACTCATTTATTAAATCAATTAACTAACTTAAAATATCAATTATCAAATGATTTATTCAATTAAAATAATCATTAATTAAAATAATTAATTAGTCTCAACTATCATCAACTAAAATGATTTACAAAACTCATATACTAATAATTAAAATAATTAATTAGATTTAGATTGATCATTAGCTAAAATGATTAATTAATTTTTAAAATCATTAATTAAAATGATTAATGAATTTAAACATCTGATTTTGTGAAAACACAAGCTCATGCTCAAACACACACACAAGGGTTTAGGGGATGATATTCAATAAATGACGGTATGATGAAAATTGCTATAAAGGCACTAAAAAAGTTTAGATTAATTTTTATTAAACATCCATTTTCCAAATGGAAATTCAACCAAACGATAAATCAAATAATTTAACTAACTTCTAATCAATCCACACTAGTTTAAAACATCACTTGTACAACATAGTAATTTTTTAATGTGAGTTAAACTCACATTTAAATAATTCTCCTTTATTACAACTAAATTTTCGCATATATTTATCATCTAAATGTATTATCCTACCATTTGGATTACATTAAACAACTTCTTTTATTAAACGTTTAGCTTATAACTACTGCAAGATAACGTTTAACTTAACCCTTTCGTCGAACACCTTTTAGTCAAACTATGAAACTTAATTCACAAGTCGTTTATTTCAAGGTTCCATATTTCCTTTACACCTTACTAAGGAAAATCTCTTATTAACTATTCAACAATAATTAATGCTCAAACTGAACGAACATAACTAAATAAATCCTAAATGATAATAATAAAATATTATCATTTCCTAATAATCGACTCATCAATACAATATATTAGTTTTGAAAATCATTCTTGTATATATAAAATATATTCCTAGGCAAAATTATTTCATTTACCATTTTAAAACAATATTGTGTCAGTAGGTCTGTTCAAGTGTTTAGGAATCCCTATCGATAACGCTGATCAAACGCATCGACCAGAATTCATATACCACTCAATGGATCAAACAACACAATATAAAACATTTTTATTACACTAATAAATAAGCACTCAATATATATTTATACTCTCAAACTTATCCTAGGGTGTTACTAATACTATTCTTAGAGAGCTTACCCCACTAAGGCTTAAGCATTCGCTAAACCTAAGCTTTATTACCAATTGTGACGAACCAGCTTTCTGACCCTAAGGAATGACACTTAATACATTCATGGTATTCATGTGCCATTACCCAATCGTCCGAAAGGCAAGTTGTCTAATAAAGAGCAGAACAAGATAGAATGGATAAATCTCACAACGGAACGGTTACATATAATATAAAATGACATAGTACAAAAGGTATACATATATAAAGTAAAAACTAGTTCTATTCAATCCTAAAGAAAATAATGGCGTTTTCTTAAGATTTTCGTTTACAATTTCCACCATCTTCTGGGAATTCTTTTCATCTTTATCGATATTCTAATCTCTTTAATCGTAATTCTTCTCCCATTTCATATGCTCAAGTTGTAAAGAATCAGTCTTCATCTCTATCTCAAAGATTGATTGTTTGTAAATCTAAAACAAAATGGATTGATTCTAGGAAGGGAATTTTTTTTGTTTTAGATGTGGAGATCTGAATCACTTCGCTAATCAATGTCGCGTTTTGGTCAGATGTTTTTCTTATGGAGTTTTTAGGCATAAAAGCAAAGACTGTGTGATGAAAATGGCTTCTTCCGATTCTAATTGTTAATCGATTAACCATGGGTTCTAATTTGTTTTGAAATTCTTGTTGCTAAAAGGAGTTTTGATCGACTGTCTCTGGTATAAGAAAAATAAAGGAATTAAATATCTTGATGAGTTATTGTATCACTTTGATATTATCAATGAACCGAACATAGGTAAAGGATATATTGAAAGATTTGGTAAACCTAAAGATTACTTCGGCGAAATCATAAGTTGGAGTAATTAAGGAGCAGGACAGGGAAACCCAAATCCATAATTGGTTGATCATGGATTTCAATTTGCCTTGAAATATTTAATGTTGAGGGGTATTTTGATCGATCATCTCTGGCACAAGGAAGATGTAGCAATAAACTATCTTTATCTGTTTTATCATTTCCATTTCATTAATGAACCGAATATTGGCAAAGGGTTCATCGAAAAAATAGGTAGTCCAATAGAGCTCGTTGATAAACCAGATGTCTTGATTAAAAAGCCAGATTCATCTGAGATAGTGGAGTTGAATTCCTAACTTTCTTGCTGCTAAAGAAGCTAATCACGGTTTTGATCCCATTCTTTTTGATTCAGCCGTTTCTCTATGTAATGAACTGTCTTTTTTAAAATCATCTTTGATTGGATTTGAAAAAATGGAAGATCAAAGCATAATTTTCACTTCTATTCGCTGCAAAAGTCGCAAAGCCAAATGTCGTGTTCAGGATAATTTCGAGATTAATATTTCTAATAATTTTGATTGTCTTGCTGACTTAATTGATAGTCTAGATGGTGATAGTGGTCTGTTGATTTACACTGCACAACTTGTAGCTAAACATTCGAACGTTTTGTGCGATAGTTTAACAATGTCTGATAATAGAGAAAGGGTAATCTCAATCGATAGCAGTTATTCGAGCGTTGTTAGGATGGATTGGTCCGATGCTCTTCAAGTTGCAGATTTTGAATTAGTAGAGCAGGAGTCAGTGGTGTTAGACAGTGAAAATTCTAAGGTTCTAGTGTTTAATGGCTTAAAGAGTTTTGTTACGAATTCGAAGTACGATGAAAAAAATTATTTTGATAATATGTTGGATCTTTCAAGCTCTTATGTGTTACATTCAACAGATCTAGTAAATAAATCAGAGTTGTTCCTTAAAGAAATATTATTTGATAATATAGCAGATTTGGACAATTCTGATAACAGCAGCTGTTTGAGTGTTTCTAAACCATACTCAGCAATCATTTCGATCAATAATGATATTCTGTATTGGATTATTGGATCTGAAGTGGTTGAAGTTTTTGATGAGGCATTAGTTGATTTTGACAACTTGCTGGAGGTAAAGGATGAATATAGGACGGCAACACCAAAGATTCTAACTGGCATGCACACATGCAAAATGGACACACATAGTAGCTATAGTGAGTTTATGGTGGATATTGGAGAAGACAATCAACGACTTCTCTCTGATTGTTTGGGTGTGAATAATGCTGGTAATAGGGTGTTAAGCATCATTCCAGTAGTTGCTACAGGATTCACACCAAGAGATTGTGGTTTTTCTTTGAACTCTTATGTGGTGACAGGGACTAATACAGACAAGGTTTTGGAGTCTAAATGGATGAAGAGTGGCGGTAGTTCAGTTCCTAGCTCTTCATCTTCGAAGAAAGAAAGGTGCAGGAAAACAGTACCTTCTAGTGGACCTGTTAGTCGAAGTATTAGGATTCGTAACTGTCAGCCACAGACTATGGGTGAGGTATCTGGATTGAGTGCCACGTGTGGGGCTACAAATCTAGGCTCAAATATGAGTTCTTTTATGGGTAGTACATACTCCACTTACGCATTAGGCAGCCTATCATTTGCCGAGTTTAGTTAGCTTGCATGTGATACTTCTTTTATTTTTTCTGATGTTGAGATTAATAGGGAGTATATTAGATGTAAGGAATTAGAGAGGGATAGTATAGTTAGTTTATGAGGATCATTAGTTGGAATATTAGAGGTTTGAATGATTTGAATAAGTGTGATAAGGTTAGAATGTTTTTTAAAGAATATTCTATTGACATTGCTTTACTTCAGGGGACTAAAATAAATTGTCCAGCCATTTATTCTTTTAGAAGATTAGGCAGTTTTCATTTTAGAAAATGGTTCTTCCTACCTTCTGAGGGTTCTTCAGGGGGTTTAATGATAGGGTGGCGTGATAATTATTTTCAGATGCCTCATTGTATTATTAAGCAGCATTCACTTCATATTATTCTTATTAATCTTTCTGATAACTCGTTTTTAAATATTTCTAATGTCTATGGGCCTAATTCAAAAATTAATTGGAGAACTTTATGGAAAGAATGCCTAGAATTTAGATCATTTAGCTTCGGGTTCTTGGATATTTGGGTGGTGATTTTAATGCTACGCGTTTCATATGTGAGCGTTCTCCTAGGGAAAGAGATTACTCTGCTATGGAGGAATTCGATCAATTTATAATTAATTCTAATTTGATTGAAATTAACCTTTCAAATAGAAAGTTTATGTAACGATCCCGTTATGAAACCAAATTTAATTTAGTGATTAATATAAATTTTTGGAACTAATTTGTTGATTAATTTGAATATTTTTCCAAAAATTAATAAGATATGTGTTTATAATAGATTTTAAATAGAATTTGAATTTGAAATTCAAAGACAAATATTTTAAAAATAAATTGGATTTAAAAACTCTATATTGTAAAAATATGTTTTCTAATTATAGTGTATATATTTATATATATGTATATATATATACATTGTGATTTGGAAGTTATATTTTGAATTTTATATAATTTTCAAAAGCTATTTAAAGTTAAAAATTCTATATTTTAAAAACTTATACGTAATATATGTGTGTGTGTGTGTGTGTGTGTGTGTGTTTATTTATTTATTAAGGTACAATTAGATTTTAAAATCAATTTTCTTTACAAGTTATATAAGTAAAAATAATAAAAAATGAATTAATTTAAAATATAATATGAAAATTTATATATGAATAAATATTGTTTATAAATATATATATAATATGTCAATATAAAAAGAAATGTATTAAAACAAAATTGAAAACATGATATAAATTTAAGTATAAAACATTAAAACATATGTTAATATAATACATAAAATTAATAAAAACATATAAAAACATTAAATACATGTAAATAAACATGTGTGAGTATTTTAACAAAAGACTAACAAGTGTAAACCATATGGCATGTAATTTAGCAAATGCTAGCTTGATTTTAACATATATTTACAAGTGTCGAATACTAATTTTCTTTTTATTTTCAAAAATAAAAAAAAAAATCGTAAACACATCTACTTCCTCTTCTCTTTCATTTTCTTTCATTCTTTTCGAATAAAACTAAAACTTGAGGAAGAAAAGCAAAACCAGAGATTAAAGATCAAAGCAAGCAATCTCTTCAAATTTTAAAACCTGAAAGCAATATCAAGATTCAAAACTTGGACACTACGAAGCCAGAAAAGAATCTGAAGCAATCAAATTAGGTTCAAATTCACTGATCAAGCTAACAATTCAAAGATCAAGCAAAGCAAAGATTAAAGCTTCAACTCAACAATCATCAAACTAAGACTCATGATCAGTTTCAAGTCAATAAAACAATTTCCAGATCAAAGTATTATTCTCTATTTTCTTCAAAATTGGTGAGTAAACTAACATTTACAAGCTTAAATCAGTTTAAATCTTGATGCATGTAGTAAATACTTCAAGTAAAGTTGTGATAAAGGTTTGCATGTATATACATATGAAAAGGTTTGAGTGTGCATGTATGTGTGTATATATACAGGCCTCTGTTTAGTTTTACAGGCTAAAAACAAAATCAAAAATCAAAATCTCTTCAATTATTCTCTTATAGGTTTTGATGTTCGAACAAGATATGTTTACATTAACATGATCCAAGTTTAAAAAATATTTTTAAGTAAAATTGGTTCGAGTAATTTCAGGAAATTAGAAAATACATGAAAAACCCAAAATATGTCAAAATTCGACTTCAATGATTTATTGTTTCATTCATATAACCTGATTTGTTTTCAAAAACCATAAATTTTAAAAGAAAAATTAAGATTTTTAAGCTAGTATTTGGGGAGAAATTGAAAGATGAACATAAATGGGTTCTTTTTATCAAATTCTGATGGTCGCGAAGTACGGTGGTCTTGGGGTTGAGGCTAGAGCACGCTTGTATGTCAGGGATCTAAGGAAAAATGGTGGGAGGATTTATTGATTGCCATGGTGGTGGGGCGATGGCCATTTAGGGTTTAACACCCTGATTTGAATGAGAAGTTATTAAAGCTCGTGTGTCACCAGGGTTGCATTGGAGTCAACCACAGGTGGTGGAATCGAAGTGTGGAAGCAAGGCGAAGGTTCAGGCATGTGGACATGGTCTTTGGCGACGTTATGCGGTGGCACGAGGCATTATTAGTCGATCGGTTTTGGGATCCAAGCAACGGTAGATTGCTCGATTTTGATTTCCAGTTCATTTTGATACTCTGGGTGGTTATGAAGGTAGAGGGTGGCGATGTCGACTTGATGGCATCCTCGGCAATGATTGGACATATACATGTGTCACTTGTATCTATTGGTTATAGGAATTGGAGAAGAAGGGTGGAATCTCGAGTTTGCTCTCAAGGAAATGACGTTGTGGCTCGAGTGATGAATTAGGTTGGGCCCATGAGTGTTATAGGTTTTAAACAAGTTTAGAAAATTTTAAACAAACCAAAGGAAAAAAATATGGCTCGGGTTGGACTCGGGTAAATCTGCACTTAGCTCGAGTTTAACTCGAAGCTATCTTGAGTATGTGTAGTTACAATTTTAAATTTTCAAATAAATCAAGTTGTTAAATTTTAAATCAACCAAGTTTTGAACTATCTTCTTAAATAATTTTTTTTAAATAATAAATGTTGATTTAAAAGTTTGGATAGATAAGGATTGAATAATTTATTTTAACTTGAATTATTTAAGTTTATTTTAAATAATTTAAATGGAGTAATTAAGAAGTTAATTAAGATAAAGTGTTTTTAATTTATTAATTGACTTAAAGGTCTAAGTTAATTTGTAGGTTAATAATAAATTTATTTTAAAGGTTAAATTTTTAAAGTTGATTGTTTTTAAGATTAATTGATTTGGTTTTAAAATAATTATATATTAGGTTAATTATTTGATTTAAATCACTAAGTGTTTTTAGAGAACTTAATGATGTAATTAAGTAAGTTTTTAAGGTAAATGTTTTATTTATTAACTTAAAGATCTTAGTTAATTCATATGTTAATGATAATTGATTAAGATAAATGATTTATCTTTTAAATTAATTTAGGGTCTTAATTAATTGAAGGATCATTTATTAATTAATTATAGGATAATTGATTAATGTAATTAATCAAAGGATAATCAATTAATTAAAGGTTAATTAATTAATGTAAGTAATTAAAGGTTGATTGCTTAAAGGATAATTACTCAATGTAATTTATTAAGGATAATCACTTATTGTAATTAATTAAGGATAATTAATCTATGTAAGTAATTAAGGATAATTAATTACTTATAAGGATAATTTCTTAATGCAAGTAAATAGAGGATAATTAAATAATTAAAGGTTAATTGTTTAACAATTTAAAGGTTAATTAATTGATTAATTAAAGGTTAATTAATTTATGATTAAAGGATAATTGATTAACGATTAAGGGTTAATTAATCAAGCGATTATAGGATAATTACTTAATTAATGGGTTGATTTGCTAATGTTGTTAATTAAGGGTTAGTTAATTAATGTCATTAACTTAAGGTTAATTAATTTATGTGATTAATGTAAGTAATTGAGGATAATTACTTAAGATGGATAATAATTAATTTCATTAATTAATTTAATAACAAATGGTTTGTAATTAATTAATGTTAATTAAGCAGGGTTTGGTTATTTATTCATAAGTAATTAATTTAATCTACTTGGATATTAAATTGAATTAACTAGGAATTGAACAACAAACTAATCTTGATTATAGATGATTGGATTATATTGAATGCCTTGAATTGTTTGATATCTCTGATATGTGATGTTATATGATATGAACTATTTGAACTGAGTTATGACTATTGTAAGATATTTATCTGTGATGTATTAATGCGTGATTGCGAACTTGTGAATTGAATTAAAATTGTTTACTTAAACAACTTGGCCTTCTAAACGGCATTTGAATTTCGATGCGACCAGGGTCGGATTCCAAATGGTTATCTAAAAATCACATCGAATCTTAAAGGTGAATCTTTTGTTTAAAAGATTATAAAATGGAAATTGTTGTAAATGTATCCACTTTTTTTAAAAAAATAAGCGCTCATTACTCGTCTTAGCCGGAAGAGTACATTGAGTTATAAAACCCATTCCGAATAATGATACGATGAAATTGGATGGCATTTGAAGACGGTGGTTGAAGACCAGGTATTTTCAAAAACAAAATGATTACCTATCGATTGTCTCTGCACTGAGTTGCTCCGGTATAGAGATTACCCTATGTGATGGGAAGTCCGGACGTGATTAGGGAATATCCGGATTAGCAAGGGCTTCTATCCTTAATTGGACGAAGTTCCTTCGGTTCCATTCAGACCCAGGATGGACTTGTATGGATGTATGTCTGACATTACACTTTGAGATGTAAAGCTGGTTTCTATCAAATACATTTCTGTTTGGTGGAGGAGAATTTATTCTCTTAGCTTAACACCCTTCTCTAAGACGTACGAGCTCAGAGGTTATGTAGTTGATGGTTACTAGTGATATATTTCCAATTTGGTAATGTGGCATGCTAAGTGTTGATCATTGGTTGATCAAAGCATGGCTTTTTTGAAAAGCATAGCTTATGGGACAAGACTTCATCAAACCTCACACCCCAGAAATTGTCGAAACAGAAAGGACGCGACAAGGTTATGGGGGTCGCGCACCTTAGGGCATGTGCATTTCCTACTGGATAAAAAGTGGTATCATAGTACGAAGCCCAGATATTTAACTTATGTGGTTGTTGGAATTTGTTGGCGAGGCCTTGGTAAAGGTCGGTGGCGACCGGGGGATGGCATACTCGTGACAGTTAGTTACCTTGTTATAGAGGTAACTCGGTCTTGTGTTGGCAGAGATCCGGTTATGCTTCTCAAGGCGTCCCTCTAGAGGTGTCCCATTCGGAAAGGAAGTTCCTTAGCCTTGACCATTTGTTGGAAATCCAATCACCGAATACGAGCCCTGTACGGTTTTCAGTTGTAGGACCTGCGACCTTAGGTGGTAGCTATAGTAGGCATAATATAATGGTACCTATGCTAGCTAAGATTAATATTATACTTTCGAAATGTTTTCACACTGTGCACTAATAATAATATCAAAAGAATTATCGCGTATAAAGCATGTTTGACTATCGTAAGGAGAAATCTTCCCCATGTGTGCGATTGCATTGAGTGTGTGCTGGGAAGCCTTATGTTAGTTTCATTTTCCAAAAAGAAAAATTGATTTCTTATTATTCTTTTATGATTACTTTTTGTTCAAACAACCGGTTTTGTTTGCTCGCATTAGTTTCATGACTGACCTGGATTTTATTGTTCCCTTTCTAAACTCTGGATGCACATAATTTTCCATACGGACAGCCTAGAGCCAGGTTATCAAATAGTTAGCTAGTAGATGTAGATTTGGCAGCCTTTAGTCTTTGGTTTGGGATCGCATTTGCTTCATTGCTGCATGATGGCCTTTGGGTTTGAGCTTTTGGTTTGGAGCTTTGGCATTGGAGATGCAGTCCGTTGGATTTTCTCTCTCTCTTGTTGATCTCTATTGATGCTATATTCCGCTGCTGCTGTTATTTCTTTTCTGATGTATTCTGTTGTATCATATATAGTGCTCTGATATTGTTGGGCATTGTTATCAGCTTGTTGTATCATATTGTATCCATTTTGTGCATCAATAATATCATTTTCTTCTTTGTTTCCTCCGTGTTGTTTTCACCTAATGTGTTATAAGCTTCGGCAAATCAGACTCCAACGTTTGAATCTCCGGCATTCGAATACGGGTGAGGTATTGGATGTTGATTTTCGAGCATTGGAATCTGGATTGTCACAATTGGTATCAGAACTAAAGGTTGAGTAAGAACTTTAGCTTTGGAGTAGAACTCATTAGTGACACATTAGAGATAGGGTTATAAATACCCTAGAATGAGTATATCCCTAAGATATCTTGTCTATATGCCTCGGTCAATTCTCGTACTATTCATTGATAGTGAGAATGAGTGCAAGAAGAGGATGAGGTAAGGGACATGGGAGTACCACTACAAATGGTCGATACCCTGTAACAACAGGAACAACTTTTCCATCAATCTCCTTTGATCATCATCCAATTTCAGTTCTTTGATTGCTTCCTGGCAACTCCAAGAAGAAGCTTTGGCGTGGTAGGAGACCATTACTTTGGCTAAATCAGAGATAAATTCAAACAAGTAATGGAGCAGCGTTATATGCCTTTCGCTAGTATTTCCAGGATGTATCAAGAAATTACCTTACTTCTTATCTAATTTTCTTATTTATGAAAAAATTGTTAGAGTTCTATTTAATATTGGAGCCATACATGGTTTTATTCCCCAAAAAACCATAAAGAGTTAAATCTTGAACCCAAATTCGTAGATGAACTTATTTGTGTGAAGAATCTGGTAGGTGGCCCTGCGAATCTTTGTTTACGTTGTAGAAAAGTTTCTATTTCGTATTCTCTTCATTAGTTTCCCATCAGCTTTTCGTTTTTAACTTTAATGAATTTGAAATTTTATTTGAAATAAATTGGTTAACAAAATATGAAGCTAAATTAGATTATACCAATCGAGTGATTTCGGTCAAAACCAAATTTTGAAAATTTTGAGGTGATTTATTGTGAGAATCCAAGTCCGAAGAGGGACAAGCTAATGTATGCTTTAGGGTATTCCGACTTGAATTTAGAATTCATACCTATTGTTTGAGAATTTCCTGACGTATTAGAAAGGATTCATGTGACCTAGTCATTCCAGTTGGGGTTTCAACTGTAGTATTTGTAGCCAAGTCTGATGGATCTTTGAGATTGTGCGTAGATTTTCATGATCTTAATAAGTTAACTGTTTGAAAATAAATTTCCTTTGTTCTGAATCGATGACCTGTTCGATCAATTGTATGGTGCTCGATTCTTTTCCATGATGGATGTAGCCTAAGAATTCCCTCAGCTGAGAATTGCAGAAGATTGTATCCATTTATTTGTTCTTGGGTCTTAAAATATTCTACGAATGATTAGCTATGTCCTTCGGACTAACCAACGCCCCTGCATATTTCATAGACCCGATGACCCGAGTATTTCGTGAAAGAATTGAATAAGTTCGTTCTCGTATTTATTGATGATATTTTGATTTGGTAAGCTAAATGTAGAATAGATATTCAGCTTGATCTGGAAACCATTTCTCTATCTTTTTTGTGTGTTCATATGTTCTTTGTTTGTCTCCCTGTCTAGCAAATTTCGAGGACGAAATTTTCTTAAGGGGGAATCTGCAACGATCCCATTTTTAAACCAAATTTAATTTAGTGATTAATATAAATTTTTGGAACTAATTTGTGGATTAATTTGAATATTTTTCCAAAAATAATTAAGACATGTGTTTATAATATATTTTAAATAGAATTTGAGTTTGAAATTCAAAGACAAATATTTTAAAAAATAATGGATTTAAAAACTCTATATTATAAAAATATGTTTTCTAATTATAGTATATATGTATATATATACATTGTGATTTGGAAGTTATATTTTGAATTTGATATAATAAATTTTCAAAAGCTATTTAAAGTTAAAAATTCTATATGTTAAAAACTTATATGTAATATAGTGCAAAATAGTAAATAGACTGTTGAAGATTATTATATATTTTCAAATAAGTAATTGTAAATTCACTTCTCGCTTATCGTTTAATGGCGACTATTTCTTGTTCCCGATCTTAATTTCTCCCTCCTTCATCTCTCAATCATCCACTTTTGCAAGCAAATTCTGTAGCTAGAGAATCAGAAACGATTCGTCATCGTTCTTATGCCCAAGTGGTCAAAGACCGATCACCATCTTTTAACCCTCGATTTCTGCGGCCTCAAGCTTCGAATAAAATATGGATTGATTCATTCACTAACAAGTTCTATTGTTTTAGATGTGGCGATAGCAATCATTTTGCATCCCAATGTCGTGATCCCATTAGGTGTTTTAATTGCGGCAAATTTGGACATAAAAGCTTCAAGTGTTCGACTTTATCTAGTTCTTCGGTTTCTTCTGATTTCTTGGTCGAGAATGGTTTCCAATTTGTGTTAAAGATTATGCTCTTGAAAGCGATTATGATCGATCACTTGTGGCAATATCGAGTTGTTGGCTTTAACTTTCTGGAAGATCTGCTTCTTCATTTTAATGTTGTTAATTCCTCAAATATTGGTAAGGGCTATAAGGCAAGATTTGGCGACCCTGAACTTTATTTTGGGAAAAATCGTATCTTCTTCGATCTCTTCCTATTCTTTTGAACTTTTTGTGGAGCATGGTTTCTTGTTCGTTTTAAAGTTCATCCGTTTGCGAGGAATCGTAATCAATAATCTCAGGCTCAAGAGATTTGAAGGTTTAAAGTTTTTAGATGATCTTTTAAATCATTTTAACAATGTTAATTCGCTAAACTTGGGTAAGGGCTTTCAAGAAAATTCTGGTGTCTTAGTGCGGACTGTTGAAAATTTAAATTCTTCTGTCATTTCTGAGAAAATTTTGATTTTGTTCGAATGTTGATGACTGCGCTTTTCTTGATAATTTTAGAAATGAAGAATCAGTATTTTTGGATCCCATTTTGCTTGATCCAGATGTTGCTCTTTGTATGCCCAAGTTAGTGTCTGAGGATATTGATTCGATAAGTGATTTTATTCTTCCAAAGTTTAAAAAAGGTTTGCACTGTTCTCGTAAAATCGATCCTTTTAAGATTTCTATCTCTAACAAATTTGTCTGCCTCGATTCAGAGATAGCTTCAGAGTGCTCTTTATTTTCAGATGTCAGTGATCTTTCCTCCAACAATTTTTTATGCCTTGAATCAGTGTTGACTCCTGTTCGTTCTTCGAATCAAGTTGAAGGTGATCTTTCAAATGTTGTAACTGTTTGTCCCTCTATTGATATTATGGATTCAAAGATATCGGATTGCTTTGCTACAGCCTGCTCTTTTTCTTGTGAGCTTCAATTCACCATACCTGAGTGTGGCATTGATTCTCTTAAGGTTGTTGATAGTTGCTTTAAATTTGATGATTTTGACTGTAGACAACTTGATTTAGAATTTGATTTTCCTTTGGTTACTGATTCTCTGTTAAACTTGGAAGTCTTCGATCACTGTTTTTGGGCAGAAGAGATTTCGAAAGGGGTTGTAGTACCTTTTTCTTCAAGGGTTTTGGATATTGACAAAGTTTCTCCACTGCGACAATCTGAGGTCTTTCGTGATTGGTGATTAAATGCTGACACACTTCTAGACGTTGAGAAGGTTTCGGTTGTTGAAAATCATATGAATCTTAATGAGCTTTTGGCAGGTAAGGTTGATGTGTCTGTTGTGCACAGTGCACACAGGTTATTGGATCGGGTTGATTATTCTATTGATCTGGATAATAAGGTTATTGATGAATGCTCTGAAATGATCAATCCCTCTGTTGTGGTTTCGCACTCTAGTTCAGTTTTGTTTGGTGCTCAGGACCAGGTTATGCTAGATGATAAATTTTCTTCAGTGGCTTCTCCAAAATTGGTTAACCATTTGGTGGATAGTTGCCTTAGTGATATAGTCGTTCCTATCTCCTGTGACATTGGTGAAGACATAGAAGCTTCATCTGTCGATCATTTGGTTGGGAATTCGAATCTGGTAGTGGCATTTAAGGGTTCCACTAATTCTCTTGTTTATGGTGATTTGGATAGTTTGTCTGGGCGTCTTTTATCAGGTCAGTTAGGTGTGGCTGGTGGTGTTTCAGCTCCTTCTTCTTCTTCTTCTTCGAGAAGAGGTAGACGTAGAAAGTTTTCAGCTACTAGTGGGTTGGTTCATCGTAGTGTCAGGATTCGTAGCAGTTGCTCTCATCCGTCGGGTGAGATTCCTGGTTCGAACACCGTGAGCGGTGTTTCGAAATCAGGCTCAGGTACGCATTTTGATTTGGGTAGCATTTATTCGTCTTATGCTCTGGGTGGCTTATCATCTTCTGATTTCAGTCAGTTAGCTAGTAGCACTACTTTTATTTTCTCTGACATTGAGTTAGATCATGAGTTTATTAGAAATAAGGAACTTGATAGGGTTAGATCTATGGGCTTATGAGAGTCATTAGTTGGAACATTAGAGGTTTGAATGACCTTAATAAATGTGATAAAGTTAAAATCTTTTTTAAAGACTTTTCTACTGACATTGCTCTTTTATAAGAGACTAAAATAGATTGTCATGATCTTCATTTTTTAGAAGATTAGGAGGCTTTCATTTTAGTAAATGGGTTTTTCTTCCTTCGGTAGGCTCTTCGGGGGGTTTAATGATTAGTTGGAGAGATAACCTCTTTAAATTAATGTAGTGTATTCAAAAACAGTACTCTTTGAACATTATTTTAATTAATTTAACTGGCAATTCTTTTTTAAATATTTCTAATGTTTATGGTCCTAACTCTAAAATAGATAGGCGGATTCTCTGGAATGAATGCCTCGAGTTTAGATCTTTTGCCCCCGGATCTTGGATATTGGGGGGTGATTTTAATGTTACTCATTTTATTGGGGAGCGTTCTCCCCGGGAAGGAGAATATTCTGCAATGGAGGAATTCGATCAATTTATTATTCATTCTAATTTGATTGAAATTCCTCTATCCAATAGAGATTTTACTAGGAATAACAATAGGGATTCTCCCTCTTTTGCTCTCTTAGATAGATTTTTCATTAGAGATGAAATTGAGGATAAGTTTCCTATTTGTAGAGTGTCAGGTTTACCTTACACTCTTTCATATCATTGTCCCATTATTCTTTCTTGCGATAGTCTTAGAATTATTAGTAGAGCCTTTAAATTTGAAAAAATGTGGCTTCTAGAACCAGGTTTTTCAAATTTAATCATCAATAAATGGTCTTCTGTGAGTTATTATAGTTTTAAATATCGTGATAATTCTGCTAAAGATTTTGTACTCAAACTTAGAAAACTCAGGATTTTTCTTAAAAACTGGAATAAAAACATTTTTGGTAATATTAAAATTAAAAAAGATAATATTCTTAATGAGTTGCTCAAGCTTAATAAGATTGAAGAATCTAGACATTTAAGTTTAGGTGAGAGAAATGTCCTTAATAACTTAAAAGATGATCTTAATTCTATTCTTGAAAAAGAGGAAGTTATGTGGAAACAAAGATAAAAAATTCAATGGATCAATAAAGGTGATAATAATACCAATTTTTTTCACAATATAGCTAATAGTAGAAAATGTTGTATTACAATTAATTCCATTTTAGTTAATAATGTGGAATTAGTTGATCAACGTGATCTCAACAATGCTTTCACTGAATATTATAAAGATATCTCTGGCCATAAAAATAAGCATAGAATTAGTGTTAGATGGAATGATCTTTATCCTTCCGTCTCTAATATTAATCTTTCTGATTTAGATGTTCCTTTTACTGAAGAGGAAATCCGAAAAGCCATTTTTGATTTACCAGGAGATAAATCTCCTGGCCCGGACGGTTTTCCTATTTTCTTTTATAAAACTTTTTGGGAGGTTTTAAAATTAGACTTAATTAGTTTGTTTAATGAATTTTATAATGGTAATCTCCAATTAGGTTGTTTTAATTTTGCTAATGTTATTTTATTACATAAAAAAGTTGGTGCTAATACTTTAAAAGATTTTGGACCCATCTCATTGATTAATTGCTCTGTTAAAATTATTTCCAAAGTTTTAGCTAATAGACTTAGTTTAAAAATGAATGATCTAATTGATTGTTCTCAATCAGCCTTCATTAAAGGAAGAAATATCACTGATGGTGTAGCAGTTGTTCAAGAATATATTAATTTTTGTTGCAAAAATAATATTACTTCTACTATTTTAAAATTAGATTTTGCTAAAGCTTTTGACTCGGTTGATTGGGATTTTCTAATTGATATTTTCCTTGCCAGAGGCTTTAGTAATAGATGGATTAACTAGATCATTAACTTGCTTAAAACTGGTAACTCCAATATTATGGTTAATGGTATTTTAGGTAATAAAATTCAATCCAAGAAAGGCTTAAGGTAAGGGTATCCTTTATCGCCCCTTCTGTTAATTTAGTAGTTGATGTCTTTTCTAAGATTATTAAGAATGCTGTTAACAATAATCTTTTGGGTTTTATTGGTAATGATTTTTTCAAATTTTGGTTTGTCTGTCCTTCAATTTGCTGATGATACTTTGCTTCTTTCCTCTCACCTTCCTAGACACATCATTGCTCTAAAGTTTATTCTTTATAGTTTTGAACTTTTATCAGGTTTAAAAATAAACTTTGATAAAGGTTCTGTTTTAGTATTAAATGATTTTGATAAAGTAGAAAATTTAGTCGCTAATACTTCAAACTGTAAATCTATGATTTTTCTTTTTGACTATCTTGGTTTTGTTATCAGGCCTTCAAAGCTTAAGCAAGATGATTGGTTAATAATCATTGATAAAATTAAAAATAGGATTACTAATTGGAATGAGAGATTCTTATCTAGAGCTGGTAGACTGGTTTTAATTAATTCTGTATTATCGGCTCTTTCTGTCTACTGGATGTCTATGCACCTTTTTCCTGATTGGGTGATAGATAAAATAGATAAAATTAGAAGGGATTTCCTTTGGAATGGTGATAATCCAAATAGTAGCATTAAATGTTTAGTTAATTGGGATATTGTCTGTAAGTCCAAAAAAGAGGGTCGTTTAGGAGTCATTAATTTGCATAATATGAACCTGTCTCTTCTTGGTAAATGGTTATGGAAATTTAGAGATACTAGTGATAATTCCATTTGGAAGGAGACTATATCTAAATTTTATTACAATGGTAGTTATAATCTCTATCAAATTAGACCTTCTATTTGTGGTAAAGTATCTTATTTTTGGAAATCCATCTTAAAATGTAGTGATATTTTTAACTTAGGTGTAAATATTATTGTTCATTCTGGTAATAATACATCTTTTTGGCATGATAGTTGGATTTCCGCTACGCCTCTAGAGAATGAGTTTAAAGATTTATATGATATTTGTAATTTTAAATTTGTGTTTATTTCTGATGTTTTTAACTCTGAAAGTGACCCTCCTTGGATTTTCAATTTTAATAGTATTTTAGTAGGCTCTACCCTTAGACAGCTTTATTTGCTTTATGCTAAGCTAAATCTTTATAATATTGACAGCGATAATGATGACATTAGTTGGGTGGGATAAGAGTAAGAAATATTCTTCTAATCCCTTTTACAAATTTATTAACTTTTCGAGTGTTTCTATCAATTGTTTTAAATTTATTTGGAAGTCAAATGCTCCTTCTAAATCTAAGATTCATATGTGGCTCATAATTCATGGTAAATTAAACACTATTGAATTTTTAAAAAAGAAAAATATTAACATTGATAATAAATGTTATTTTTGTAACACATACTCTGAAGATATTAATCATATTATGAATGCATGGTTACTCATTTTATTCTTATAAAGACCCTTAATATTTTTGAGTTTAATATTAGTTCTAGAATTTCTGATTGTTTTTTCTATTGGAACTCTTTTAGATTTAAGTTCAATAAGGATTTTAGATACTTGCTTGATACTTTATTCACTATTTCTTGTTGGTTCATTTGGTTTGAAAGAAATCAAAGGATTTTTAATAATAAAATTAATCACTATAATAATTTGATAATTTTAATTTCATCTTTCTGCTTAAATTGGATTTCAAATCCCAATTATAAATTAGCCAAAAATAATTGCTTTAAGGAATATCTTAACAAGGTTAGAAATAATATTAACATATTCAAACTTAACATAAATAATTTTGTCTCTAATAATATTTATATTAATTCCTATTCTAATTTAAATAATATGAATTATAACTTTCTTCCTATATTAGGCCCTTAAAGTAGTTTCTTGTTTTGTTTTTATTTCTGTTTTTATTTCTTTTTTAGTCCTTGTTTTTCTTTTCAATTTGGTTCATTTTTCCTTTACTTTTTAGTATTGTTAGCTTTTGGTTCTAGCTTAGCCTTGCTTTGTTTTTCTCTTTGGTTTGTGTTCTCACATATATGTATATAAATTCTATTTTATATACATATATGTGATTCATTCTAACTTGGTTTCCTAGTTTCGTTACTGGTTTGGTTTAGGTTGTTTGCTGGTTTTTCTCTTGACTGGTTTGCAGGATTGCTTACAGCTTTGTACAGGTTGGCAGGATAGCTCTTCGTAGTGTTTCTTTTTGGTCCTCCAGGTCTTCAGAGTGGATTTCTTCTTTTTGGTGCACATATTGGAGTTCTTCTTTATGGATCATCTCTTCTGAGGCGCTTTCATCGAGTTATTTCTTGTTTGGTGTTGTATTTTTGATTCTTTGATTTGAGATAACTATAACACCTTATTATTGGGCGGTGGCCTTGCCGAAGCTCGGTATTAGGGTGTAATGGGCGGTGGCTTTGCCGGAACTCATTTGAGGGGTACCTATTCCTTTATTTTTTTCTAGTTTATAGACTTGTCACCTGCCAGGCATGTTGGCAGCTCCATTTTTATTTATTATATATATGGCGCTCCATGTGTGCTCTCCTCTTTTATTAGAGGATCATACATTTTTATCAAAAAACTTATATGTAATATATATATATATATATATATATATTAAGGTATAATTAGAATTTAAAATCAATTTTCTTTGAAAGTTATATAAGTATAAATAATAGAAAATGAATTAATTGAAAATATAATATGAAAATTTATATATGAAGAAATATGGTTTGTAAAAATATATATATAACATATGTTAATATAAAAAGAAATGTATTAAAACAAAATTGAAAACATGATAGAAATTTAAATACAAAACATATATAAATATAAAACATTAAAACATATGTTAATATAATACTTAAAATTAATAAAAACATATAAAAACATTAAATACATGTAAATAAACATGTGTAAGTATTTTAACAAGAAGACTAACAAGTGTAAAGCATATAGCATGTAATTTAACAAATGTTAGCTTGATTTTAACATATATTTACAAGTGTCAAATATTAATTTTCTTTTTATTTTCAAAAATAATAAAACAAGATTTATAAACACATCCACTTCCCCTTCTCTTTCACTTTCTTTCATTCTTTTCAAAAAAACAACAACCTGAGAAAGAAAAGAAAAACTAGAGATTAAAAATCAAAGCAAGCAATCTTTTCAAATTTTAAAACCTGAAAGCAATATCAAGATTCAAAATTCGTACCTGGAAACTACAAAGCCAGAAAATCTGAAGCAATCAAAACAGGTTCAAATTTCAACTGAGCAAGCTAACAATTCAAAGATCAAGTAAAGCAAAGATTAAAGCTTCAACTCAACAATCATCAAACAAAGATTCAAGATCAGTTTCAAATCAATAAAACAATTTCCAGATTAAGTACTGTTCTCTGTTTTCTTCAAAACTGGTGAGTAAACTAACATTTGAAAGCTTAAATCAGTTTGAATCTTGATGCATGTAGTAAATACTTGAAGTAAAGTTGTGATAAAAGTTTGCATGTATATAGATATAAAACGGTTTGAGTGTGCATATGTGTGTGTATGTGTGTGTGTGTGTATACAGGCCTCTGTTTAGTTTTATAGGCTAAAAACAAAATCAAAAATCAAAATCTCTTCAATTATCTCTTATAGGTTTTGGTGTTCGAATAAGATATGTTTACATTAACATGATCTAAGTTTAAAAAATATTTTTAAGTAAAATTGGTTTGAGTAATTTCTGGAAATTAGAAAATACAGGAAAAACCCAAAATATGTCAAAATTTGACTTCAATTATTTATTATTTCAATCATATAACCTGATTTGTTTTCAAAAACCATGAATTTTAAAAGAAAAATTAGGATTTTTAAGCTAGTATTTTGGGAGAAATTGAAAGATGAACAAAAATGGGTTTTTTTTATCAATTTCTAGTGGTCGCGGAGTTCGGTGGTCTCGTGGTTGAGGCTAGAACACGCTTGTAGGTCAGGAATCAAAAAAAAAATGGTGGGAGGATTTATTGATTGCCGTGGTGGTGGCGTGATGGCCATTTAGGGTTTAACAACCTGATTTGGATGACGAAGTTGTTGAAGCTTATGTGTCACCAGGGTTGCATCGGAGTCAACCGTAGGTGGTGGAATCGAAGTGTGGAAGTAAAGCGAAGGTTCAGGCATGTGGATGTGGTCTCTGGCGACGTTATGCGGTGGCACGAGGCATTTTTAGTCGATCGGGTTTTTGGGCTCCAAGCAACGCTAGATTTCTCGATTTTGATTTCCAATTCATTTTGATACTCTAGGTGGTCAGGAAGGTAGAGGGTGGCAACGTCGGCTTGATGGCGTCCTCGGCGATGATCGGAGCAGCGTCGATCGTCGATGCACACACACATTTGTCACTTGTAACTGTTGGTTACAGGAATTGGAGAAGAAGGGTGGAATCTCGGGTTTGCTCTCGGGGAAATGACGTTGTGGCTCGAGTGATGAATCAGGTTGGGCTCGTGAGTGTTATAGGTTTTAGAAAAGTATAGAAAATTTTAAACAAACCAAAGGAAAAAATGTGGCACGGGTTGGACTCGGGTAAATCTGCACTTGGCTCGGGTTTAACTCGAAGCTATCTCGAGTACGTGCAGTTACAATTTTAAATTTTCAAATAAATCAAGTTTTTAAATTTGAAATCAACCAAGTTTTAAACTATCTTCTTAAATAAATTTCTTTTAAATATTCAGTGTTGATTTAAAAGTTTGGATAGAAAAGGGTTGAATAATTTATTTTAACTTGAATTAGTGAAATTAATTTTCAAGTTTATTTTAAATAAAGTAAATGGTGTAATTAAGAAGTTAATTAAGATAAAGTATTTTTAATTTATTAATTGACTTAAAGGTCTAAGTTAATTTGTAGGTTAATAATAAATTTATTTCAAAGGTTAAATTTTAAAGTTGATTGTTTTTAAGATTAACTGATTTGGCTTTAAAATAATTATATATTAGGTTAATTATTTGATTTAAATCCCTAAGTGTTTTCAAAGAACTTAATGATGTAATTTAGTAAGTGTTTAAGGTAAATGTTTTAATTATTAACTTAAAGATCTTAGTTGATTCACATGTTAAGGATAATTAATTAAAATAAATGATTTATCCTTTAGATTAATTTAGGGTCTTAATTAATTAAAGGATCATTTATTAATTAATTATAGGATAATTAATTAATGTAATTAATCAAAGGATAATGTTAATTAATTAATGTAAATTTAAAGGTTAATTACTTAAAGGATAATTGCTCAATGTAATTAATTAAGGATAATCACCTATTGTAATTAAATAAGGATAATTAATCTATGTAAGTGATTAAGGATAATTAATTACTTATAAGGGTAATTTCTTATTGCAACTAATTAGAGGACAATTAAATAATTACAGGTTAATTGTTTAATAATTTAAAAGTTAATTAATTGATTAATTAAAGGTTAATTAATTTATGCTTAAAGGATAATTGATTAACGATTAGGGTTAATTAATCAAGTGATTATAGGATAATTACTTAATTAATGGGTTAATTTGCTAATGTAATTAATTATGATTAATTAATTAATGTAATTAACTTAAGGTTAATTAATTTATGTGATTAATGTAAGTAACTGAGGATAATTACTTAAGATGGATAATAATTAATTTCATTAATTAATTTAATAACAAATGGTTTGTAATTAATAAATGTTAATTAAGTAGGGTTTGGTAATTTATTCATAAGTAATTAATTTAATCTACTTGGAGATTAAATTGAATTAATTAGGAATTGAACAACAAACTAGTCTTGCTTATAGATGATTGGATTATATTGAATGCCTTGAATTGTTTGATATCTTTGATATGTGATGTTCTGTGATATGAACCGTTTGAATTGAGCTGTGATTATTGTAAGATATTATATGTGATGTATTGATGTGTGATTGTGAACTTGTGAATTGAATTGAAATTGTTTACTTAAACAACTTGGCCTTTTAAACGGTATTTGAATTTCGATGCGACCGGGGGTCGGATTCTAAATGGTTATCCAAAAACCACATCGAATCTTAAAGGTGAATCTTTTGTTTAAAAGATTATAAAATGGAAATTGTTGTAAATGTATCCACTTGTTTTTTTTAAATAAGCGCTCATTATTCGGTTTAGCCGGGAGAGGACATTGAGTCACAAAACCCATTTTGAAAAATGATACGACGAAATTGGATGGTATTTGAAGATGGTGGTTGAAGCCCGGGTATTTTTGAAAACGAAAGGATTACCTGTCGATTGTCTCTGCACTGAGTTGCTTCGGTATAGAGATTACCCTATGTGATGGGGAGTCCGGACGTGGTTAGGGAATATTCGGATTCGCAAGGGCTTCTATCCTTAATTGGACGAAGTGCCTTCGGTTCCATTCAGACCCAGGATGGACTTGTATGGATGTATGTCTGACGTTACACTTTGAGATGTAAAGCTGGTTTCTATCAAATACATTTCTGTTTGGTGGTGGAGAATGTATTCTCTTAGCTTAACACCCTTCTCTGAGACGTACGAGCTCAGAGGTTATGTAGTTGATGATTACTAGTGATATATTCTCAATTTGGTAAGGTGGCATGCTAAGTGCTGATCATTGGTTGATCGAAGCATGACTTTTGTGAAAAGCGTAACTTTGTGGGATGAGACTTTGCCGAATCTCACATCCCGGAAATGGTCGAAATAGAAAGGATGTGGCAAGGTTACCGGGGTCACTCCCCTTAGGGTATGTGCATTTCCTTCTGGATAAAAAGTGGCATCATGGTATGGAGCTCAGATATTTAACTTATGTGGTTGTTGGAATTTGTTGGTGAGGCCTTGGTAAATGTCGGTGACGACCGAGGGATGTCATACTCGTGACATTTAGTTACCTAGTTATAGAGGTAACCCGGCCTTGTGTTGGCAGAGATCCGGTTATGTTCTCGGGGCATCCCTCCAAAGGCGTACTCATTCGGAAAGGAAGTTCCTTAGCCTTGACCATTTGTTGGAAATCCAATCACCCAATACGAGCCCTGTACGGTTTTCTATTGTAGAACCTGCCACCTCAGGTGGTAGCTATAGTAGGCATAATATAATGGTACTTATGTTGGCTAGGATTAATATTATACTTTAAAAATGTTTTCACGCTATGCACTAATAATAATAATAATATCAAAAGGATTTTTGCATATCAAGCATGTTTGACTATCATAAGGAGAAATCTCCCCTATATGTGTGATTGCATTGAGTGTGTGCCGGGAGGCCTTATGATAGTTTCATTTTCCAAAAAGCATAACGGATTTCTTTTTAATTCTTTTGTGATTTCTTTTTGTTCAAACAACAGTTTATGTTTGATCACACCAGTCTCATGACTGATCTGGAGTTTAGTGTTCCCTTTCTAAACTCTGGGTGCCCATAATTTTCCATACGGGCAGCCTAGAGTCAGGTTATCAAATAGTCAGCTAGTAGATGTAGATTTTGTAGCCTTTAGTCTTTGGTTTGGGATCGCATTTGCTTCATTTTTGCATGATAGCCTTTGGGTTTGAGCTTTTGGTTTGGAGCTTTGGCATTGGAGATGCAGTTCATTGGATTTTCTCTCTCTCTCTTTTTGATCTTTGTTGATGCTATATTCCGTTGTTGCTATTATTTATTTTCCGCTGTATTTTGTTGTATCATATATAGTGCTCTGATATTGTTGGGCAATGTTATTAGCTTGTTGTATCATATCGTATCCATTTTGTTTATCAATAATATCATTTTCTTCTTTGTTTCCGCTGTGTTGTTTTCATCTAATGTATTATAAGCTCCGGCAAATCGGACTCCAACGTTTGAATCTCCGGCATTCGAATACGGGTGAGGTATTGGATGTCGATTTTCGAGCGTCGAAATCTGGGTCATCACAGTTTACTTGGAGTAATGCAAGAGAGTCTCCATCCATGGCTCTTCTTGATAGATTTTTTGTTAGGGATGAAATTGAAGATAAATTTCCAATCTGTGGAGTCACTGGTTTACCATACACGTACTCTGATCATTGTCCTATTATCCTCACCTGCGAGCATTATAGAGTTATTATTAATAATTTTAAATTTGAAAAGATGTGGCTATTGGAATCTAACTTCGTGAGCTTAATTAATGGTAAATGGATTTTTTTTGAGTTACCATAATATTAGATATATAAGGAAAATTCTACAAAATCTTTTGTTTCAAAACTTAGGGGTCTTAGGATTTTTCTTAAAAATTAGAACAAAAATGTTTTTGGCAATTTAAAAATCAAAAAAGTTAATGTTCTTAGTGAAATGCTTAAAATAAATAAGATTGAAGAATCTAGATAATTAAATTTAGGTGAACGTAATGTTCTCGCCGATTTAAAAGATGAACTAAATTCTATTTTATAAAAGGAGGAGGTTATGCGAAAGCAGAGATCCAGAATCCAATGGATTAATGAAGGTGATAATAACACTAAATTTTTTCACAATATTGCTAATGGTAGAAAATGTAGTAACATAATTAACTCCATTATTGTTAATAACGAAGAGTTAGTTGATCAAAGAGATCTTAATAAGGCTTTTACAGATTATTATAAGGATATTTTTTGTACTAGAATCAAACATAGAATTAATATTAGATGGAAAGATCTATACCCATCCGATTCTATTGTTGATTTATCTAAGCTTGATAATCCTTTTACTGTAGAGGAAATTAGAAAAGCTATTAATGACTTGCCAGGTGATAAATCCCCGGGCCTGATGGGATTCCTATTTTATTTTATAAAACTTTTTGGGATGTTTTAAAATTTGACTTAGTTAATACGTTTAATGACTTTTATAATGGTAGATTGCAATTAGGAAGATTTAATTTTGCAAATGTTATTTTATTACATAAAAAGTAGGAGCTAAAAACTTAAAAGATTTTTAACCTATATCTTTGATTAACTGTCAGTTAAAATCATTTCTAAAATTCTAGCTAATAGACTAAGTGCAAGAATGAACGATTTAATTGATTGTTCACAATCGACTTTTATTAAAGGGAGAAATATCACTGATGGAGTGGCAGTTATTCAAGAATATATTAATCACTGTTATAAGAATAACATAACCTATGCGATTTTAAAACTGGATTTTGCTAAAGCTTTTGATTCGGTGGATTGGAATTTTCTTATAGATATTTTTCATGCTAGAGGTTTTGGTCATCGATGGATCGGTTGGATTATGAATTTGCTTAGAACTGGAAACTCTAGTATTATGGTTAATGGTATATTAGGTAATAGAATTCAATCTAAGAGAGGTTTAAGGCAAGGGGATCTTTATCGCCTTTATTATTTAACTTAGCTGCTGATGTCTTTACTAAAATTATTAAAAGAGCAGTGGATAACGGATCTCTAGGATGTGGGGGCAATGACATATCGCGTAATGGTTTACCGGTTCTTCAATTTGCCGATGACACCTTACTTTTTTCTTTCCATCTTCGTAGACACATTATTACCCTCAAGTTTATCCTATACAGTTTTGAACTTTTATCAGGTTTAAAATAAAATTTTGACAAAATTTCCGTTTTAGTTTTAAATGATTTTGAAAAAGCTGAAAACTTAGTTGCTAATACTCTAAATTGCAAAACTATGAACTTTCCTTTTGACTATCTAGGTTTTGTGATTAGACCTTCCAAACTCAAAATTTAAGATTGGATTATAATCATTGATAAAATCAAAATAAGATCTCTAACAGGAATGATAGATTTTTATCTAGAGTAGGTAGATTAGTCTTAATAATTTCGATTTTATCATCCCTTTTAATTTATTGGATGTCCATGCATCTATTTCCAGACTGGGTTATTAATAAAATTGATAAATTTAGAAGAGATTTCTTATGGAGTGGGGAAAATCCTAATAATAATATAAAATGTTTAGTAAATTGGAAAACAGTTTGTAAAGCCAAAAAGTAAGATGGTTTAGGAGTTATTAATTTTCGTAATATGAATTTGTCCTTACTAGGTAAATGGTTATGGAAGTTTAAGGATATAAATGATAACGCAATTTGGAAGGAGATCATTTCTAAATATTACTATAATGGAAGTAGCAATTTATATCAAATGGCTTCTCTAGTCACTCAAAAGATATCTAATTTTTGGAAAAATATTTTAAAATGTCATGAGATTTTTAAGTTAGGAATAAACACAATAGTTAATTCTGGTAATTGTACTTCTTTTTACGACAGTTGGATTTCGATCTTACCTCTTAAATTGGAATTCAAAGAGCTTTACAAAATCTATAATTTTAAGTTTGCTTTAAGTAATGAAGTTTATTCTCCTGAAAATGATTCTTTATGGAATTTTAGCTTTAATAGAATTTTAGTAGGTTCAACCCTTAGGCAACTTTCTTTGCTTTATGGTAGCTTAAATCTTTATAATATTGATAATGATAATGATATTATTAGTTGGGAATGGGATAAGAGTAAGAAATATACTTTCAATTATTTTTACAAATTTATTAATTTTTCGGGTACAATAAACAATTCTTTTAAGTTTATTTGGAAATCTAGTGCTCCTCCTAAATCTAAAATTCACATGTGGTTAATACTGCACGGAAAACTTAATACGATAGAATTTTTAAAGAGAAAAACATACAAAATGATAATAAATGTTATTTTTGTAATTAGCATCTTGAAGATATTAAACATATATACTATGATTGCATGGATTCTTATTACATTATAAATAATACCCTAAATTTTTTTAACTTTAGTATAATAACTAAAATTTCGGATTGTGACTTTTACTGGAATAATTTTAGATTTAGGTTTAAAAAGAATATTAGGTTCTTACTTGACTCTTTATTCGTTATTATTTGTTGGTATATTTGGTTTGAAAGAAATCAAAGAATTTTTAATAATAACAGTAGTCATTTTAATAAATTGATTTTTACAATTTCTTCATTTTGTTTTAATTGGATTTCTAATCTCAAATATAAATTAGCTAAAAATAATATATCTAAAGGGTATCTTAATAAGGTTAGTTGTAATATTAATTTTTCTAAACACAATAATAATATTTAACATTCGCAATAGTAGTATTAATATTTTTTTCAAATTTATATGATGATTTCACTATTAACCATAACTTACTTATGATCAAAGGCTCATAAGAATTTGTTAAAAAAAGATTTGTTTCAATTAGTGTAATTGTCATTGTTGGTATTAGTTTACAAGTATTTTAATTCTTTAGTATTGGTCCAGTTAGTCTTATTTAGGTTTTTATTTCCTACCTCCTTAATACATATATATGTATATAAATCATGTAAATATACGTATATATGTATTATTCTAAGTTTTTTCTTAGTCATCCTTCAGTCACAGGTATGGGTGATGGGTGTCGGGTTCACTTTGTAGGTTCTCATGTCTTCAGATTGCTGGATTTCGGATTGTGGAGAGGTCATCAGAATAGAGTTATCCTATCAGGGTCACTAGCAGTTCCACCACAGAGACTGGATTTCATCTCTACTGTGGCGTACTATTTTCAAAAGGATCTACTTTCTGCTTGGCACTTCTTCCTTGTCTACGGATCTTCCAGTCAGCATCACATTTAGTTCCACTTCAGAGTAGTTGCTTATCCATTCCGTCAGATCCAGATGCATGAAGCTTCCTTCTTAGTTTGTGACATCTTTCAGTATTTTTGGGATTTTTTTAGTTTATTAGGTAGTTCTAACTCCTCAGTATCTGGTGGTGGCTATGCCGAAACTTGATATCAGGGTGCGATGAGTGGTGGCCTTGCCGGAACTCATCTTAGGGGTACCTGAGCTTCTTTGATACTTGTATTTAGTTTTGTTACATGCCATGCATGTTGGCAGCGCCTTACTATTGTGATTTATATATTGGCATGTGTGCTCTCCTCTATTTATAGAGGATCACACATTTTTCTCAAAAAAAGACACGGTACAAAAGGTTACTCCTTATATGGAGTTATCAGAGTTATACAAAAGTACTACTTCTAATAGATTTGCAGTTATACATTCTGACTTGTCATTTTAGATACAAAATACACCTATATAATCATGTCATAGAAATAAATAACTAGATAACTAAGCAGCCACCTGCTCAATCATCATCTTCATAGAGCTCTAAAGAGAAACCTGCTACCCTTGGACTGCTCAAATATAAGTGAGTACCCTAGAGTTTAAAAAAAATAAACAACTCAGGCCAGACAAAATGTCTAGTATGAGTAAAACTCTAAAACAAATAGGGGTACATTTAACCAATAACATGTGGGACTACACCGCTAAATCAGAGCGGGTTTTCTACCACATAAATAACAACCAAATATTAAAAAATGGAAATGAACAATAGAGAACAAATCCAAGCTAGAAAGAATTGATAAAACAAGATAACAGTCCAAACTCGATAGGATGGACTAAACCAGATAACGGTCCAAACTCGATGGAGTGGACTAAATAGGTTAACAATACAAACTCGATAGAATGGACTAAATCAATAATTAATGCCACGAAGAGTGGTTGACTCTTCCCGTTGCAATTAAAGAATACAGATTTAAAGGTTTGAATCAAATAAGGAAAGGAAAACCTCCAACAATGACTAGGTGGGTGCACCCCTCTTATCGAAAAGTATATTTGTAGAAATATACTAGAGAACTTCGATGGTTCTCGAATATGTCCAACTCAGACCCTACCAATGGTTATCGAGTATCTGAGTAATTCATATAGGATGCACAAATATGCGAACCAAATCTAGATTAGATTTGAAATTACCCTAATGGTAGCAATCCCACGTAGATTGCCTTCTTATTGCGCTTTGAGTTTAGTCAATTCCGACAAAGGATATCAAAGCTCTATAAAGCAACAATTTATTTTAGAATGACGAAAAATAAAGAAGATGAAGCAATCGATAGCCGGTAACAAACTGTTGAGGGTGCAAAACGATCATATATGGAAATTAAGTCTTGTATACTCATCACCACTCGTTGATTTCAAACCTGTATTATTCTTTGGTTAACAATAATGTTGGACAAGTTAAGGTAGTGTTACCTCAAAGTAATGTACCATGACCATTCTTAATTTTTGAGATAGGGACAAGTCTACCTCTTTGACGTTCAGTGTTAAACATACAAATAAATCATTTCCATATAAATGATATCGTTTTAAGGATCTTAATTCAGCTCCATAAACGAATCAAACTTTTATTTTTGAAAGCCGAATTCGTGCTAGGGTTTCACAAAGTATTAACTTTAAACACCGTTGTAAAACTATTTCATTCACTTTTAAAACACCATTATAAAGAAAATTTTAATAACTTTAGACATCCCCGTTTAACTGGTTAATTAGCTTTAGTAGGAATGACTAATCATCTTTAAACTTCATTTAGTTTATTTAATCAGTTAACTTCAAATACCTTAAATTAAAAAGGTTAATCACTCATAAAATATCATTAATTAAATTAATTAGATTTAAATATCATTAGTTAAAAATTATTAATTAATAAAGTATCATTAAAGTAAAAGATTAGTTAAATATAAACTAATTAATTAATTTTAAAAGTCATTAATTAAATAGGGTTAATTAATTTTAAACACCATTGATTAAAATAATTAATTAACTTTAACCCATCGTTATTAAATGATTAGTTAACCTTAATCATCATTAGGCAACATGTAACTAATTTTAATTATCATTAACAAAGTAATTAATTTAATTCAAAAACATCATTATTAAGTTAATTAATTAACCTTAATCATCCTTAATTAAAATGATTAAATTTAAAATTAAATAAATAGTTAATTAAGTTTAAACCCATCATTATTCAAAAACTTAATTTAACTTTGTAAACAAAACCCAAGCCCGAGAATTAACCAAAAGTTTACAAAGAGATGTTATTATTTCAAAAGTGCCGATATAGGGATAGTCGCTATACAGACACTTCGAGAACTACTTTATGCCATATTGGTTCTCTTTCTCCCAAGCATCGCATCGCGTTCATAAGGATGGCATATATATATATGTATATATATATATATATATATATATATATATATATATCAAAGTAAACAACATTCGCAAACATAAAGGAGGAATTACTTATACAAATTTTACTTTGAACTACATACTGATTTTAAGTGCCTACTAACTACAAAGATGTCAACTTTTAAGGCATAAACCAAGTCAACAACAACACATTCAAACATTACAAATTAAGCAACTAAAATAATGATAGATATATGGAGGAAATAAAGTTAAAAACTTTATTAAAAGGCGAACTTTACTCACTAAGTAGTTTGTTAGCTAAGCTTTTCTAACAAGTTTACTAACTTTCAACTAGTTTATCTTTCTAACTTAACATGTTTGCAACCATCACGACATATACATGTCCAAACCAAACATAAACAAAATCACATCATATCCAAACAAGTAAGCTATATATAACACAATACAACTAAAGATAACCTTTTCCAAAAGGTTAGGAGTTTACTCGTCGAAACGCTATCCAAACTCTTACTAAATTAGGGTATAACCTAGCACTTCCATTCCCAAGCGAAAAAAATGGAGTTTTTTTGATGGCCTTGACATGAAAATATGGTTCAGCCTTGAGATCTTTAAGCTCGGCCTTTGATGTTTTAGGTGGATAATTGCTTGTTTTTAAAAGATAAGGTGATGAAGAAGACGTTGAAAGGTTTAGCAAGTTTTGAAAGAGATTTGAGTGGAATAACATGGATTTTAAAACTCGGGTGACATGTTTAGGAAGCCGTGGAAATAAGCTCAAGCTTGAGGAAATTTTTTGAACATGAAAAGAAAATGAGAAGTAAGAAAGGAGTTTGAAAATTTTGCTTTATAAGAATGCAAAGCTTCTCAAAGAAGCTTCTTTATGTAATTATATTTTCTTAGCTTACATGAGAAACTTCTTTATTTAATGATATTTGCTCAGCTTACATAGGAAACTTCTTTATTTAATTCATTTTGATGGCTTATGTTGGAAGCTTCCTTATTATATATATTTCCTCAAGCACATATACATTTATTCACATGCATTCAAACATGCCTAAGTAACTTATAAATATGTGTTAGTACATACAAAAGAGTTATGACATTTCTGATAACCTTTAGCCGATGAAAGGTCGAAAATTTGAAAAACGAATTCCGGTCACATTTTCAACCTTATTATCGAATTAAATATTTTTGTAAACTAAATTAAAAAACTCTTTCACCATCATTATTTATTTATTTAAAAGGGTTTTATTTTAGCTATAAACCTATTATTTGAATATTTAAAATTAATTAAATATTCACAAATTCAAGTAGGAAAATTCCTGATCGTTAGAACATAACAAAGGCATGAGCATATATACATGATGATTTAGAATAATACAACATATATCAAGCATTTACTAACAATGGAATCCGTTTAACTACTATATTTTCATATAACTAATGATTCGCTTACTAACTTTCCAAAGCGACTAGCTTTCAAGCAATAACCCAATCCAATAACCAAACTTTTATTTCACCAATACAACAAGCATTCAATAGTTATGGCATGAACAAAAATATAGTTTGAAAATATTTGGTTTGAAGGTGGAAGCTTTACTCAACAAACTTGTTCCAAACCAAGCTATACTTTTACCGAACTTGCCTAAACTCCTAGCAACTTGCCTTAACTCCAAAACAGGACCTAGTGTGGGCTTGTAGGGTGCAACATGGCTCGACCAAGGGCATATATGGGATCGATCAAGATAAAATATGGAGTTTTAGCTTGATTTTTAGCAGTGTATTTGCTGGTTTTTTACTTTGGGAATAATTTTAAAAACCATGGATATTCTTGAACATGAAGGAAGAAAAGTGAATATGAAAATGAAGATGTAAAGTGAGAATGGTGGAGATGGTGAGTATTTATAGGCAAAGAAGTGGAGTATTAATTTAAATTAACTTAAACATTTAAAATATATTAAATGTTGTCATGTGCATGCTTCTATACCTCCACCCTTAACTTAGAAGCACACGCAACCCCCCGGTCAACCCGCCACCGTGTCTTAGGTACTTGTTTAAGTTATGTTAGGGTACTTAATTAATTTCTTAATGTTATTTAATATATTTTTGTGAATTTTATGTCAAATCAAGTTTTATATTTAAACAAGCTTGATTATTAATTTTAACACATTAATTATCTTATCACATGACATATGTGCATGTTTGTGCATGCGTTCAAGAAATGTTTTTCGGTCACATTTTCTATTTTTATTTGAACTGATTATTTTGGTAAACCAGATTTAAAAATGATTTAATATCACTAAATAACGTTTAAAATATGTCTATTTAGTTATTAAAATCCATTATTTAAATATTTTAAAATAATTTAAATATTCAAATATAAAGCGATTAATCTACGGATCGTTACAGATTGTGAGGATTGTTTGATGGATGCTATGTTTGCTTTGATTATTTTCTCTCATATTTTATCAACCTAGAGATGTCCTTGGGATAGGCATTGGGATAGGGATACGTACACCCGTCACTGTACTTGATTTGTAGCACATCTTTATAATGTTCATAGAGTAGCATATTATATTTATTATATGCTAACTCTTCGGTTACAGGGACATGGCATGTATGGTTCGTATGCCCTTGTTCCTTACTACATCAACTTCTATAGCATTTTAAGATTCATTTATCGCTCATACTACACTGTTGTCTCACCCGAGGTTTTATGCTTTATTTCTTATTATCTCGGGCACTCTCAAATGAGTAGACTAGATAGCAGGTCTAAATGAGATGCAATAGTTGTGTAGAGGATGAGCTGGATGGAGCTTTCTCGTGTAATATATGGATATTATGCTTATTCTTTTGTGCAACACTATAGAGCCTTGACAGTGTTTTCTTCTTATCCTGAGATGGTTATTTGAGTTATTTCTGCTTTGTATAATGTAACAAATGGGATTTTCGACTCACGAAAATCGACATTAATACGTCCACTGTATCAACTGCCGAACAATCGAAAGCCGAAAAACCGAACCCTTAGGGTTTAAGAAGAAGAAAAAGATAGAAGAAGAAAGAAAGAAGAAGCAACAGAAACAATAACAGAATCTCACATTTCGCAGCGGAACAACATATAATATATCAATGAATAATCTTTAAAACAAAGATCATATCTGTTATTACATTACATCACATTACATTACATTACATTATCAGAGTTTCCAACAACAAACAACGGAAAAGAAATACTATATACTAGTTGATACGTCATGCCATCCAGCTTGCTCCTAATCTCCACAGCATCTCCTGAATTCCAAAATGACCTAACAACCTGACTCTAGGCTGCCTGTGTAGAAAATGATGGGCACCCAGAGTTTAGGAAGGGAACAATAAACTCCAGGTCAATCATGGGATTGGTGTGAGAACTTAAAATAGTTTATCTTTAAAAAAACAAAGAAATATTTTAAAATAGATCCGCAATGCTTTTAGAAAATGTAACAACCATAAGGCCTCCCGCACACACACACACAATGCAAACGCAGAATCGGAGGAGATTTCTCCATATGATAGTCAAACATGCTTGATACGTAGAAAAATTTCTTTGATATTATTACTATAAGTGCAAAGTGTAGGAAAACATTTCGAAAGTACAACATAAATCTTAGCCAGCATAGGTATCATTATATTATGCCTGCTATAGCTACATCCTAAGGAGGCAGGTTATACGGTTTGCAATCGTAAAGGGTTCGTATTGTTTCTTTGGATTTCCAACTAATGGTCAGGCCAATGAACTTCCCATTTCCACATGGCTACGCCTCTGGAAGGACGCCTCGAGAACCTAACCGGATCTCTGCCAACACAAGGCCGGGTTACCTCTAGCTAGGTAACAACTAACACGAGTATGCCATCCCCCGGTCATAACCGACCTAAATCCCGGGATTCACCAACAACCACAAAGAAATAAATTTGCAGCAACCACATAGGTTAAGTATTTGGGCTCCATACCATAATATCACCTCTATCTAGAAGGAAATGAACATACCCTATGGGGGTGCGATCCCCAAATAACCTTGCTGCATCTTTCCTGTTTTGACCATTTCCGGGGTGTGAGGTCCGAGCAAGTCTCGTCCGCAAAACTATGCTTTTCACAAAAGCTATGCTTTGATCAAAAAATGATCTGCGGCACTTCATATGCCACATTACCAAATTGGGAATATATCACTAGTAACCATCAACTACATAACCTCTGAGCTCGTACGTCTCAGAGAAGGGTGTTAAGCTAAGAGAATAAATTCTCCGCCACCAACAGAAATGTATTTGATAGAAACCAGCTTCACATCTCAAATTGTAATGTCAGACACACATCCATACAAGTCCGTTCCGGGATCGAACGGAACCGAAGGCACTTCCAAAGAAGACCTTCGGATATTCACTAATCACGACCGAAATTCCCATCGTAAAGGGTGATAAAATCTCTATATCGGAGATCAGCCGATGCAGAGACATTCGACAGTAATCCTTCCGTTTTCGAAAATATCTGGTCTTCAACACCGGTCTTCAAATGCTATCCATTACGACATATCACTATTCGGAATGGGATTCATGACCCAAAGGTCTTCTCACGGCTAAACCGAATAACGAGCGCTTATTTTAAAATAAGTGTAGCATTCAAATTCAAGCAAATCACAACAAATACCCATTCAAAGGTAAATATTGATAGTCGGTTATTTAACTATCAATAGATATGCACAACATCACTAGATTCCAAATAATTTCCCAAATTATTTATTTTTCGAAAATATCTTTACAAGATATATTTTTCCACACTTCAAAAATAAATCAATGTTTATTTTTAAACAAATTCCTCTTTCCTTTATAAATTCCATGTGAATTTAAATTTTAGAATATCCATTGATATTTATTTTCAAATCGATTTCAATTATTCACTTTCAATTTATCTTTAAAAGATATGATCTCAAAATATTTCACTTCATATTGGAAAACATTTCCATACTTAATTAATAATAAGTAATTCACAAATCTATTTATTTTCAACATTTGGAAAATATTCAATATACTTAAATTACAATTAAGTATATAATTTATTCTTTAAGGAAAACATTCTCTTAAACATATTCATTTGAGTCAAAACGAATGTTGCGTAAAACATCGTTACGACAACCCAAAATCACTAGTATAGGGATTCGAAATTAAGATAGATATATAAACCCCAATACTATATAAAACATTTCCTTTCGAAAATCATTTACTATAACAACGGTGTTATAGTCCACCATTTCCTTATTTCTCGAAAACGTCTATTTCAACAATGAATGTTGAAACCTATGGTTTCGATACTTAATACATTTTAAAACACCTTTAAATCGTTTTAATTCTTTTTAAAATATCACTTCCCCAAAACATTTCTTTAATATATTATTCACTGTCCAAAATCGTGAATATACTTCGTTAACCAAATTCAACATTTCTACACATTTTATTTTAAAGGATTATCCACTGTCCCAAAATCGTGAATATACTTCTTTAATAAGCTATAGTAATTAACTTATCAAAATAAGTCGATTCCGGATTTATAAAACAATGTTTATAAATTCCATTTATATTTTTCAACAACTTCAACTTATAAAATCACTTTATTAACAAATTCTATCCATATCCATTTACATGCCAAAATCCAATTTATAAGTTAACTACTTATAAATCTTTTATTTTACAAAATCTATTCATTTTATAACTTCATAATTTATAAATCTATAAATTTCATTCACTTATGAAATCCATTTATACTTCATTTTAACACTTATAAAAACTCATTTTATATTTCCAATATTTTAATTTGTAAATATCAATTTTATAAATCTTTTATATAAACCGTTTATACTAATTCAAAAATCCCAATTTAAACCATTTTACAAATTAATCGACTACTTATTCAAAAATCACATTTCGGTTATATTTCACAAAAATCATCATTTTATAACATAAAAATTATAACGTTTATTTATTTAAAATGAATCAATTCCAAAATTCAATAAAATGTATACTTTTAAAAAAACACTTGAAAATCCTTTTAAATTCGAAATCATTACTTTAACATTTTTAAAACTCCAAAAATAGGCCCAATGCTGCAACAGCACCAATACATCAATCACGGCATCCAAATATCATATATCAATATGATAACAGAATATGTCGCAAATATTTGTAAATAAATCAATACTGTTGAGGAATCCAGTTGGATCCCTCCAACCTGTTTCCCTGCATCCACAGATGTTAGCACAATACTAATCCCGTTTCAAGACGGAATATCGCGGTACATGGGTTTACATAAAATATTATCTGCTATAATGCGGCGCAATAGGGTCTCATCCGCTATATAATGCGGGAAATCAACTCCAAGTACATATATAATACCAATTCCACTTCAAGATGGAATATCGCGGTATATGTGTTTAATAAATAACATCCGCTTAATATACGGCGTATAGGGTCTATTTCAATACAACATATAGCAATTTATCATTCAATCACACAATCAAGCAATTTTAAATCTCACTATTTAAAATTTAAATCGAAACAAATTCGATTGAGTGAGAAGTTCTCACCTTGTTTCAAATACAGTTGCAGTGTTTTATTTAGAATAAAATTAAACGTGCGTTTAATTTTACCCAAAATTCTCACTAGCTCCAATCAATCCTAATCCAGCCCCATCACGTAGTATTCATCAATACGATTCCAACGCAATTTGTTTCGTCAATTTTCGACCTCGTATGAAAAAGTTATAGCGTTTTAAACATTATACGAGTTTATATAAAATTTATTTCACAATTTATTTTTATTTTTAAACCTAGCTGCATTCTGGGCCGTTCGATTTTGTTTGCCCTAGATCCTGGCCAATGCTATCATCTTCTCCCTCCATCAGGTTTTCAATGCAACCGAACGACCCAACTTCACGTGCACGACTTCGATCGCCGCTCTAAGCTCCGACCACCAGGCAACGATCAAACGAGCTCATCACGTGCGCCATGCCACGCCTCACCCATGACCACAGCCACTTGGAGCTCGGCCTACATTTCGCCTCAAAAAACGTAAACAAATGTCGGTCGTTCAAGCTTAATTTGCCGTTATGACGGCGACGTTATTTTCGATCACAGCCGTTGGATCGATAGATCTCGTCGTGCTCTACGATATTGCTGAAGGAAGTTTCTTGAATCGATTGATGGATTTGAAGATAATTGAGGAAGAAAAATAGAATTTTTCGACCATTAATTTATAGGGTGGCAGCTGAAGCTAGAACCCTAGGGTTTTTCCAAAACAGAAATAAATGGAGGGCTTTCATAGAAAATTCGCGCGCACTATTCATCCGAAATTTTTTCGAACTCCAAACGAAGTGTACCGCCTGGCATTTATAATGTTTTACCCCTATTCCGAACGCAATGGAATACATATCTGAAGCCAATTCGAAAGTATTTGGAAGCTAGGTTTTCAAATCGACTATTTTAAATTTAAAATTCACTTAAACCGATTTCAGTGCGTTTTAGCTTGCCTCGGACAAACCGTAAATCCGATTGACACAAAATTTAAAATCATACAATAATTTAACATTACGGATCCGATGAAACTAGTTTCTTCAAAATTCGAGACTGTTTGAAAAATGACTGTTTTTACTCATCAATTAAATATTAAAATATTCAATTTCCACAAATTAACTTTTAATTCAATTTTAAAAGTTCTATAACATCATTCTAACTCCAATATGATTT
This sequence comes from Allium cepa, assembly GCA_030765085.1. Taxonomy (NCBI): domain Eukaryota; kingdom Viridiplantae; phylum Streptophyta; class Magnoliopsida; order Asparagales; family Amaryllidaceae; genus Allium; species Allium cepa. Next base: position 1,046,964,642 of record CM060929.1, read on the forward strand.
AATACAACTTTACAAATCAATTTTAATCACATTAAACCCAATCTCCAATTGTTTCTATAATTTCAAATATTAAATTATCGATTTAATTATCCAGTTAAATCCAGATATTCGAAACATAACTTATTCGACTTACAAATTTTACTTGTTAATATTAAAAATCAATTAAATATACGAATTTCAAATGACAGAAATTCTGGGTCGTTACATATAAACTCTACCACTATGTTGTATAACTCTTAAATCTGTGCTTTGATATTTGGTTCACTTAATTATTACTGTCTTTCCTGTTTTATATCTATGATGTATATTATATTTTATTTCATGCATTGTGAGATATAGGACATGCTATGTGATGCTTCGTTTTTTCAACCCTTGGAAACCGTCCTACATTGGCCGAACACAACAACAACGCACTATTTAGTTATATTGGATGCCAATGGTGTGTGGTGGTTGTCACAGTAATATTCTTTTAAACATGATTAACCGACCAAACTGGTTCATTTTAGTCGGTTCAGTTTGATGATAAAATTAAATCGGTTTGATTGCGGTTGGTAAAATAATTTTATGTGATTAATCGATTTGATTGAACCAATCAAACTTTTATTATACTATATATCCAAAACTTGCACTATTATCGTAGTTTTTATTATTTGTTTAGCAATAAAAGTAATTTTACTATATGAAAATTTGATAGTTTGGTTCATAATACTATAAAGTACTCAATAATAGCTCTTTAATCATAAAATTTGTGTTTCTCTTTACTAAAACTAAACGTTCTACTCAAGTTTTTTCCTCTCTTACCCCAGTGAAAAAAATAAAGATTTAATTACCAAATTGCCCGTAAAAAGAAATAAGCAAACTATTATTTATGATCTCAGCATTAATTATTTATTTCTATCACACTAAAACATTCATATTTCAGGTTAAATTAACAGTGTACATTGCTTCAATCTTCTTATATCGACTTGAAGATCAAATTACAATAATTGCAAGATTTTCATCTATAATTATATCCAATTCAAATTAGATATTAATAAAATCAATGAAGGTTAAAATCAAAATTACTAAACCCTAAAAGTGTTATTGAAAAAATTAATTATTCAACAAACATATGCTTGATACAAAATCCATGTGAATTGGTGCAATATTTCATCAAAATTCTTTTTTTTCCACGAGAATGGTAGTTTGGGTGAAAAATGTGGTAGGAAAGAGAATATGTGAGGTGTTAATCTTTTTTGTAAACTACAGAAGCAAGACAGAAATAAATCTGAATGCTAATAGAACTACCCTAATTTTTAAGGAGTCTTAACAGACGTACGCTGGTCTTTTATATAGAGAGCATTAAGTACACTGGTCTTAATAGACATATCAGTATCCTTCTCTCGATACATCTTGACTAGGAATACTTAAGGAGTAAGTACTTAAATATCGTTTCAACACTCATGGTTACGAACACTTTCGCAACTGCAAATCGATAATATACATCTCCTAAGGATTTCTTATATATATATATATATATATATATATATAGTGTATAAAACATTACTTGTATCGAATATAAAAACATATATAATACAAGCCCCCAAAAGGGTAGCCCAGTAGATAATGCATCTATAGAGAAACCGCTTGATACGAGTTCAAATCCAAGTGGTGTATCTCCTTTGCTGTATCTAAAGTATGTGTTGTGGGATCAATGCATTCATTCTCAGGATGTTACAGATGGAGAACCCATAAATTAACATTTAGTTTGCCCGAGTGTTCATTACATGCACACACAAAAACCCATACAAACATATACACATATGTGTGTGTATAATCAAAAAATAAATCCGAAAACACACTTTGTTTCGAAAAAGATTGTTTTACAAGAGTTAAGTTACATAACAAATCACATAATTGCCCTAAGACACATCTTTAACTATATTAATTATGACGAAAAATGTGAGTTTAATGAGTTAGCTTCTATAGCATTAAACTATTTTTGTTTGATTTACTTTTTCTATAACGATCAAGCATGCAAGTTTTAATTGGATCGTGGTTTAGTTGCTATGAGAAAAAAAGAAATGAAAATTTGATAGTATTCGTTTTACATTGAAAGTGCGTAAATATAATTTTACTTCAATTTCACAAGAGGGTGAATCTTTTTTATGTTTTCACTTAAGAGTGATCCTCTAAGGAGGAGAGCAGTCATCTACATAAAATAATTTTAAATTTTCATTGATTTATCGCCTTCCTTAATGGCATATCCTACATCCTCCCCAACCCCTCCCCCATGAACAGATCCTAAGAGCGAAGTGCTAGATTTGATGCAAGATTGTTCTACCAAGTGGAACTAATTAAGAGTGAGTAATATTCTCTTAAACATGACTAAATGACTAAACCGGCTCATTTTAGCTGGTTATAAAATTAAATCAGTTCGAGCACGGTATGTAAAATAATTTTACTGGATTAATTGGTTTGATCGAACTAGCCGACTTTTATCATACTATCGAAATTTACGGCGTTAATTTATTTTTTATTATTTGTTTAGCTACAAAAGTTAATTTTTTACATGGAAATTAGATAGTTTGGTTTGCGGAACAATCAAGCACTCAATGATAGCTCTTTAATCATAAAATTTGCTTCTTCGTTTGCCAAAACTAAACATTCTAAGCATAACTTATGATAATTTTTATATTTACATTCTATTCTGGTAAAATTGATTACCAGTCGAATTAACTGAAGTTATTTGGATTCGACTCGTTTTTCAAATTTTTAGATTCCAAATTGATTTTTCATTTTTCACGACAGACTCAACCAACCGAATGCTATAAGATTTTAGAATCTACATAAATTATATACAACCGCGATAATGTCTTTGCGTGCGTTTAAACCCTTTGGATAATCCCTCCATGAGCAGTATATCCGGATGTATATTCCTTTGTCCTATATGCGTTTATCAAATCATACCATATAATTTAAAAAAGAAAGAAAGAAGGAATAAACCTAATATATTTAATTCCCTAGACAAGCAAGCTATTAAACGACCCTTGCAGCCACTGAAGGGTTAACCTAATCCAATGTTATCTTCAACCTTATTTAATTCGTTTTAATTATTGCACCTATTTCGTTCCTTGTTTGAAAAATATTACATTCGATGTCTCTCGAATCTCCACCAAGACATTTGGCGCAAGATTCTCGATATTCCTTTGCATTTACCGGATAGTCCCTGCACTTTCAAGTATTTGCTGCACGTGAAACTTAAATGCCTTTTTTATTTCTTTTGAAATAACTGCATTATTTGTTTTTTTGAAATAGAAGAATAATACGAAATAACTTAGATAATCTTGAAATTTGGGAATGAAAATGAAACCCGGTTAAATGATTTATTACATAAAAGCCCATCCTAATTTTTTCTTGCATTTGAGTCATTGATCTTATCCCCAATTAAAACGCTGACGTCATAAACAGCTAGCAGAATCATCCAAAGATTCTTTTTGTATGCCGCGCCTCGGCATCGATTCTTTCTTTTCTTTACATAAAAGTCTATCTTAACGCTTAATAAGCTTACCCTATTTTTCCCCCTCTCTACTTTTATTCCTAAAAAATAATTTACGGGCAATCTATTCTAATTTCTTAGTTTAATCTGAAGACGCTAATTAAGCCATGGAATACATCAAAGCCCTGGAGGAGGAAAAGAAGAAAATTCTTGTGTTCGAAAGAGAACTGCCCCTTAGCTTACAACTTATTACTCAAGGTAATTTTTTGCTGATTATCTTTTTTTCCCATGAAATCTGAGAAATTTTCAATCTGGGTTTTATTGTCTTGTTCATATTATGATCTGGGTCTTAAAAAGTTTTGATCTTGTATTTTATTTTCGCTGGGTTTTGTGTCACTTGCCCTACGGCTTAATACAAGGTATAATTTTGAAAATAAAAACATCGAATAAATTTTTTGAAACAACGACATATGCGTTTTCTTTGTTAATTCATTTCGTGATCTGGTTATGGGAAAAGTTTTAATCTTTCGTATGATTTCGATGTGATTTCAGCAATTGAGGCTTATAAGAAGCAGCTGAATATAGAGGGTAGTGAAAATGTTACGGCCGAAGTGCCAGTTTTAGAGGAGTTTATTCCATTGAAGCCCAGCTATTCTTCTTCGGATGAGGAGATTATAAGCAAAAATAAAGTTAAGATTAATGATGGAGGTGATAAAATACCAGATTGGTTGAGATCTTCTCAGCTTTGGAATGAGCAGCCTGTGGTTGTAGCGGTGATAATTTCTTCTATTCTACTGTTATTTTTGTGGAGATGCATTGTTTTGATTACATAAAACATGCTTATTTATTCAACTAAATATATATTACGCCTAGAGTGGCGACACTTTAGACAGTTAAAATTGTCACCAAAGAAGTAGCACCCAATAACTATATGGTTTGATTTGTTCTTAACCGTTGATCATGATCTCATATAGCACGTAAATCATGCTACCTATTATTCTAGATTAATTGACTAGTTGATGATTGTCGCTACAGTCGTCTAGGTCATTTTCACGACTCCCTCAGTAGTACTATAATCATGATTATTGGTGAATAAGAAGTTAAAAACAGGTTTTGGCGAAATCAACCAGTTATATTCCAAGCAAAATGTCCCTTGCAGCTTTGATCTAATATTGAGATGAAACATCGATTCTATTGGACCATGTGCTTGTAGTCTCTTAACTCATTAGTTTGATCATTATTTTAGCCTAGGCCATTTGTAGGTTAAACACGGTAATCATGTAGGTTCTGGTTTTTCATTAGGCTTGAGAACATATAAACCCGGACCTAAGGTAAGGCTGGAAAGCCAGTTGGTTGGATGCAACCTTGAATCTTAATCCAGTGTCTAGAAAATGATTACAGTCATGTAATGGATCAAGTTATGGTTTAGTGGTTACGGTTTTGCATTTTGATTTGAAGTTTAGAAGTTCAAACCAAGTTAGTTTTATTTTATTTGTCAGTAATTATATTAGGTCCAATAAAATTGCTTTTTCGCTTACAATTAGAAGCAACTTACATATTGTTGGTTTGGGTCAGCAGAATGGTTGACCGTTGTCCTGCAGACATATCCTTCTAGAATTAATTGATCCATCCATATACACTCAAAAATCTTATTTAGATTCAGATTTTCATCCTTTTCTTTAATTAAAGTCAAAATGATTTACTAATTTGTTGATTTTTTTTATCAGGATTCTGTGAAGAAGCCTATAGCAGTTAATGCAAATAAAACAGGAGGTGCTTTTCATCCCTTCAAAAAGGAAAAGGCAGCAAGTGCAATTCAGACAAGCTCAACTAGTAATGACAATTCGAATGGACAAGGTCAAAGTAGTGGGTCTCATATAGAAGAAAAGGTAAAGGAAAAGAAGGATGGAAGTTCTCATAGGAAGGAGAGAAGGTGTTGGTCACCAGAGCTTCATAAGAGGTTCTTGAATGCTCTTCAAGATCTCGGAGGTTCTCAAGGTATGTTTACGATACTCTTTTTTTTTTTATAGAGAAATTTGAATTTTTGGAATTTTTTTTTGAAGAAGTGTCCTAGAAGGTTGATATTAAAGCTGACGTCTAAGTCATTCCTTTTTCTTCTTCTGAAAATGGTTGTATGCGTTTTTTTCCTTGTTAACAAATAGTGCATGAAAAAGTTGTAGAATTTTTGAAGTCTCTCCGATTAGTAAAACCAACATGTTGATTTAAAACTTCATGTGAAGCATTCATGCTGTAGTATTGAATTGACCTAGTTGAGCTGTTTTTAAAATCTTAAAATTAGTACCGTATTGTAGAAAAGATTTAGTTTTTTGCAATACATACCCTTACTTATTAGCAAGTCATCTATGTTACTTTCTATTAGAAGTTGTTCACAACTAAGTGGCGTGTTATTTTTCTCTTTTTTTTATTGGGTTCCCCAGGGGCTTGATTTCAAAATAGATTAAACGAGCAATAGTGTTATAGTTGTAATTGTTTTTTCTTACCATTGACATAGGTTGTGATTTGATATTTGATTTGCAGTTGCAACACCAAAGCAGATAAGGGAGCTAATGAAGGTGGATGGACTTACGAATGATGAGGTCAAGAGTCACTTGCAGGTGATTATCTTCTTCTGCCTTTGTTAACGATTAGCTGCCGATCATACATCATATCTACCTGGTACTGTATCTTAGGTGTTTTTGATTGTCTAGGTATTACATATTATTTTGTTTTTATGTCATAGTATGCCTTTCTATTCCAAATAGTGGAGCACCTCATTTGTTAGGCCAATGACAATAATGATTAGTACCTAATATAATGAAATTTTAAATTGGGTATTGGAACAGGAGATCGTGGCAAACTTTTTTGTTATATTTTTGTTCAAACCTTCCTTATTCCTCATTGCACCTGGTGACTTATTCGGAAATATTGTAAAACTCGTGTTTGAATTTTGAATAATGGAATGAGTCCCCCACACTCAAAGACTGCGCCTACAAGCAATTTGCCTACAAGCAATTTTTTTTTTGCACGGTATTTCTCTGATATTAGTAATTCAAAATCATTGGATTCTTTTAAATGTCCAACTCTTTGTATCATTTATTTTCCACATGATTTTATATATCTTATCCAATGATTGTGGTTTTATTTGTACTCATGTGTTGTCAAATTTAGCTATTTAGTACCTTAGTGGTCCGGGAACTTGCATTATTCCAATTAATTGGTGTTCTTTTTTCTTTTTCTTTTTTTCTTTCCCCCTTTGATTCGAGTAGGTAGTGTTTAAGATTATACTAGAGTAGTGTTCTACTTGTTAAAAATTTCTATGTTGCATAACCCATAAAGACTTGTGCATGAACTTTTTCAGGTTCCTGCTTTGTCTAATCAAAACATTTCAATGTATAATTTATAGGCGCTTCCTTTTTTCTTTTTGAATTACGTAAAGAACCAAGCTTTGCTTGTAAACTCTGGGGAAGTATGTGCCTTGCAAACACATACTCCGAGTGCTTATTACAAGGCTGTCAGTTTCGGTGTTCGATGTCATGAGCTTTAGTCTTGCCGTTTGGGCCATCAACCAACTACGCTAACTATGGTGGCAGAATTTATAGTTCTCAGTTGGGACTTGTACAAAAGTTTAGAGGTTTTAGTATCATGTAGTAATGCAAGTTTTTCTTTGTTCTTAAAGACCTTTGTTACAACTAACCAATCTGTCCAATATTACAAGATTCATGTAAAATTGAGGCACATGTACAACAGTAAAGTATTTCATCAAACTTAGTATATCAAACAAGTGTCTTTTTATCTTATAGGTAATTCATTGGAATTTTAGTTAAAAGGATGCTTCTATATAAGACTTCTAGTTGCATTTACTTTATTATGTATTTTTATTGCAGAAATACCGCCTGCACAATAGGAAGCCAACAAATTCTACAGTTGAAGCCAACCTCAGTGAAGGCCCTCATCAACCTCACATATTATTACTAGGTGGTATATTTGTTCCACCTTCGAACTACACTGGTTCCACTACTGCAACCAATGCTGATACAAAGATTTATGCACCAGTTGCATCCTTACCATCCCAAGTAAAGCAACAGCAGCAAAACATCAACAAATACAATACTTCTCCTACCAGTCCTTTAGTCTCTACAGTATTATTCCAAAATAGAGATTCTAATAGTGACCATGGTTGCAAGGCGACTAATTCTGCTTCATCTGGCACTTCGTCATCTACATCTACTGCCTGAGCTGTAGACCATTTCAACATTCATCCTGATTTTGTTCCATCTTTGGTGATGAGTGTTGTTATGAACTACCACCTTTTTGGTTAAGGAATAATGATAGAGTTTTTATATACATTTATACGTGCTGCTAGCATGAGAATGAGAACTTAAGATGTTGTGTACTTTTATGTTGTTTACTGTAGATATATTTACATTCATAAATATTGTTGTGTTATGGTATTAGTACTTGTTCTATATTGATCACCAGTTCTTCTGTTTTAGTTGAATGTGATGTATTCATGAAGTGTTGCTGTGATTGATTTTGCTTATAAGCTTCTATCTTTGGTTTGGTATTAAAATTTGAAGTATATGTTAATGCAGCGTAAGTGATGGTTATCTATTCTTTGTAGCTGTTAACCAATTCTATGTTTGTCGGTATGCATGACAAATTAGCTGTCTTTGTTGAAGTAAAATATGAGATCAACTACCTGGTCTTTCAGGAATCTTCTAACCCGGTGCATTATAGTACTGCATTATCTTAGTAAAATAGTTTATCTCTTCTTAATTAAATCATTTATATTACTTGCTTTTGATTTTTTGTCTTGATTTTTTTAGCTTATTTCATAAACTGCTCGTCTTGGTCAGTCTCTATTTGATAAAATCATCGTAGTATTATAGTTCTTGAACAAACATAGACTTTAGGTGCAACATATCACCTGTAAGTATATGTTAAAATAGATTCGAGGAATATGCAATATTTGCCGATTAATTACATGGCCGAATGTATATTTTATTGGACCACGGAATATTCAGTATAATTCCTAGTAAGCATACTTGCCAGAGGGCTTAACCTAAGGTTAGAGGAATGAATTTGGAATATTCTTAATTAGCTAAAATACTTGGGAATATTCTAAAACTTTCGGTTCGCCTAACAATAGATGTATACACATGCTGCTAATGAAAATACCAACAAAAAAAAATCTTGAACCAATTCGCATTGGTATCCACATAATAGTTAAATAACCCGATATCTAAGAAAATTGGTGTACATGCGGACATTAAGACATTCACATCCGAAAGTTATCTGTCCGTTTATATAAAAATTATAATTTTTATTATTCGTATTTTAAAGTATGAACGATATTATTTACTGTTTTACTAAGTCAATAATTTATATTATATACATTTAAATGCATATTAATCACTTAAAACTATTGATTAGTATCATATTTATTTGTTTTTCAAGGGTTGAAAACCTTTTACGCTAAATCAAAAAAGTTTATTTATGTTTTTAGATTTAATAATCGTCGACGGACAGATAAATACTTGATATTAGTCTGTATTTACGAATGCAGACATCCGATACTTGAAAATGACTTTGAATGTAAATGAGGATATAACATTATTCGCATCCGAAAATATCAATTGAAAGTATATACATGGGTGATATTATTTACACTGGAACTTATACTGCTTTTCATTTTTAATAATACTTATAATGCATTTGGTGTCATACTTTTTCCGTGTCAGCGTAAATTATCAAAAATGTCCTTTTGTAGATATTATCAAACCCCTTGAAAATATGTCTAACATATAATCTTACTTTACAAATTCAAAATGTCTCTCTACAAATATTAACAAACCTTAATATTATGAAATCTAATAAATAATTCTTCTAATAAATATTTTTTTTACAATTTACGCTCGTAATCACTTACATATCTAATAAATAATTTTTTTTACAATTCAAGACGCCATCTACAAATATTATGAAATCTTAACCACTTTAAAGTATAACCTAACAAATAAATTTCATTTACCAATTCTTTATTTATTAATTAATAATAGAAATAAAAATTCAAACTAACAAAAAAAAATGGAATTTAGAAAAAAAATTCAAACAAAGTACACATGATTTCAATGCAAAATATGATTAAATATTTATGTCTTTTTTGAATGCGTTGAAACATATACAATATGTAGAAAAATAATAAACATGCGCAGCGTAAGTCATAACACTCATGTTTAATAATAATTGTAATACCTTTTGGTATCAGCGCAAACTACCAAAAATACCTCTCCGCGTATATTATCAAATCCTAATATCACTTGAAAATATGATATAACAAGTAAATTTCTTTACAAATTCAAAATAACCCTTCACAAATATTATCAAATTTTAATATCACTTAAAATAGTATCTAATAAACAAAATTCCTTAGAAATTTGTTCTTAATTATTAATTAATAATAGAAATAAAAATTCAAATTAACAAACAAAATGGATGTTGCAACTTAGAAAGAAATTCAAATTAACTATACATTATTTCAATGTAGATAAATAACGAAATATTTGTGCAAATCATTTTTTTGAATCGTGTTAATCATATACAGTTTGTAAAAATAATAATTTACGCACGAAACGCGTGCTAATGCACTCATCCCCATAAATTTGATTTCTCGTATTTAAAATACACACCAACGAATATCAGATTTAAATGTCATTAAATACCAATTTGTTTCCTCTGTAGCTTGGTGCTTTTTTGCTATCTTTTGCCATTTAATCATTACACCGTACTTTTTCCATTTGCTTCTTATTTCCATCAACATTGGTTGAGCATTATGTGATATGCAAAGCTAATCAAATTTTAGTGGGTAATTTGAAAACATGACTAAACGAAGTAGGGAACGTGATGTAAATTGCATGACTTTAATAGATGATAGGTAGGGCTGTCAGTGGATATTTTCGAATGCAGATAGTGTCACATCAGTATTCGTGTCCGAATTTATTTTTGAATATCAAATCTCCGCATCTACGGATACGGGCGGTACCGGATAATTATCTTATCCACTAACGATCGATAAACCAAAAAACATAAATGAATTTTTTTTAGTTTAACATAAACATTTTTCAACTCCATTAATTATTAAAGTTTTAAAAATAAGCAATGTGATGATAATAAATAGTTTTAAGCAGTTATATGTATTTAGTGCGTATAATACAAACTTATAACTTAATAAAACATAAATAAACATCTTTCATTGTACTAAAATACATATAATTTAAACTATAATATTAAAAAAAACTGAACGAATAATTTTCAAATTCATATGCCTTCATATCTGTATCTGTTTTTTCGAATATCGGATATTTATCCATTTTTCAGATACGTATGCAAACGGATTTGATATTTTTCGGGTATCCATTGACAGTCCTAATGATAGGAAAGTACAAAATGTTTAGCCTGTTTACAATTTACAATCCAATAGTAAAAGCAAACCATATTAATATAGACGATTGAGATCTGGACAAAGGAAAGTTTCATGACCATTGATTGAGAGGATGTAAGACATTCCCATATAATCAAAATAATCTATGGCTCTATACTTCAAATTTTAGAAATATCAATTCTATCTAATGATCAGATTATAGGAAATAAATTACAACTAGGGCAAATGATAAAAAAGTTCTGCCAAATCGAAAATTGTTTTACTTGTACTGTTTAATTTAAAAAGTAAAATATAGACACTTAAATAATCATACATCGAGAAGGTACTCGCTCGATTTGGTATGAACAAAGCTAAACCGGTTGACATTCCATTAGGCTCTCATTTTAAGTTATCGAAAGATTTATCTCCATCATCGGATGAAGACAAGAGGTATATGGCTAATACTGATATTACTTCAGCTATTGGATGATCTTTCTATGATGCAAGGACTGTAAAGCTATTTTTAGACAGTCAGAGCGCGATTCATCTTGTAGAGAATCAAACTTATTCTCGAACGAAGCGCATTGATGTCAGCGGATTCTTCCTTATGCTTGAAGAAGAACGAAACAAGATCAAGTTGGTGAATGTGGGTACTATAGACAATCCTTCAAATATGATGAAAAATTCATTTTCTAAGGACAAGTTTCAGTTTGATTTCATATACTTAAGGGCCATGGGGCGCTGACCCAAAAACCAGTTTTCTTGTTGATTGATGAATATATTTAAATCGAGGTAGAGTGTTAAATTTGGATGATTTAAATCTATTCCAAATTTAAAAGGGAGAAGATATTAATTGATTCCCGCAATCAATCAAATATGAGAAACAAATAGGAAAGATATTCAGTTAATATCAAAAGATATGTTAATTAATTTGAGAAACCAATCAAATAAGGATATACGTGGAAAAAACATCAATATGCTAAATTTGTGTTGAAATCAAGTATATCTGAAAAAATTTCATCCTTATTTCCATGCAATCTTCATCTTTGCACCTATATAAATGAATACATTTGTTCATCTGTTCATCACAAAATAAATAAAAGTGTTCTCCATCAAATGATCCTCAGTAAGGTCCATATTTCCGTATTTAGTAGGGTGAGTGAAATTTATTAAGTGATCCCTATTTTTCTTATGTTGTACTGTCTCTCAAAGTGAAAAAATAATAGAGGGTTGTATGGTCTCCATAGGCATAGAATACAAATCCAAATCACGTTAAATCTTCTTTGTTTCTCTTCTATCTATTGTTTATTTTGTGTGGTATCGTATTTGATTTGAGTTGCATTGTTATTGAAATAGGCAAAAACTAAATCCTGATTAAATCGCTTCCGCTCATCAATTTTTCACTACAATAGCTACCTCTAGAATCTCAATAGCTTGAATTTGCAATAGCATGGATCTAGAAGCATGATAATAGAACATTTGATAGTTAAGCATTATGGAAGCCAGATTCCATGATGTAAAGTTGAATTTTATTTTATGAAGCTGGAAGTGTAAAACAATAATTTTTTTTATAAAATGTTAAAACATAATATTAAAAGTGGAAGATGGTGTTAGGCCAATGCGTCAATCAAGAATGTTAAAAATATAACAATAATAGGGAAATGAGTAAGGTCTATGACAATTTATAACGTTAAAACTCAACATTATTTCATAATGATGGTGCAAGGCCTATGTAAACAACCTAAATTATTAAAATTTAACAATCATTAGAAATGATGATGTAAGGCCTAAATGACATCCAACATGTTAAAACATGCATTATTCAAGAACGATGCTGTAAGGCCTAAGTGAGAACAAAATGTTAAAACATAGCATTATTTGGGAACGAGTGTGTAAGGCCTAAGTGACAACCTAGTGTTAAAACATAACAATACCTGATAGCAATGATGTAAGGCTTAAGTGGCAAGCTTGGGCTTCGCTTGAGAGTTTTTTTTCTACCAATTTTGACTGATTTTGGACAACTCCGTATTTGAGGTGTTGCAATAACAATTTCTTGTAAGTTTTTTTCACATCGGTTATTGCTAGTTATAAAACCAATGAAAATCGATGCAGTGTAATTTTAATGGCAATTCTTAACACATCAAATTAGAGTGTTTTGAGGTGTTACAACTTTTTTTTTCCAATTATACCCTTATTTATCATATTGAAAAATTAATCTTTACAAAAATAGAGAATAAATATAAGAATATATATGTAATATAATTTTACTAGAAAACCTTGCAACTGATGTATATTAAACTCTCAAGTATGTATTGACCGGCTATAACAACACTTCATGTAAATCAATCAAAACCGCTACGATCATTGACGATCAAAACTGATACTCTCAGAACCTCTCATAACCGCTACTACAAAACTTACAAGCGGAGCCTTATCGTTGAAACAAGTGTTGGGATTGTTTCACATATGGCAATGAAGAACAACAGTTTAGAATTGAAATTATCCCACGTCGCTAAACAACTCAAAGAATTAATGTATAAACACGAATTGGTAGACATATAACGTTGACATTCCTTTTGTTATAATAAAGTGGGAATTGGTGATAAAATACCAGATTGGTTGAGATCTTCTCAGTTGCGGAAACGAGCAGCCCGTGGCTGTAGCGTTGATAATTTCTTCTATTTTACTGTATTTTTTGCAGATAAACAATGTTTTGGTTATAGAAAACATGCTTATTTGTTCAACTAAATGTATATTACGCTAGAATGACGACCCTTTAGACAGTTGAAATTCTCACCAAAGTCAGAATATATTATTAACTGTTCCATCCATATACACTCAAAAATCTTATTTAGATTCAGATTTTCCTCCTTTTCTTTAACTAGAAGTCAGAATGATTTATTAATTTGTTGAATTTTTTATTAGGATTCTATGAAGAAGCCTATAGTAGTTAATGAAAATAAAATAGGAAGTGCTTTTCATCCCTTCAAAAAGGAAAAGGCAGCAAGTGCAATTCTGACAAGCTCAACTAGTAATGACAATTTGAATGGACGATGTCAAAATAGTGGGTCTCATATAGAAAGGAAGGTAAAAGAAAAGAAGGATGGATGAAATTCTCATAGGAAAGAGAGAAGGTGTTGGTCACCAGAGCTTCATAAGACCATTTTCAACAACGTGACTTGTTCACTTCATTCTATCTCATGCTTTTGGACTGACCGAACGAACTCCGCAACCATGTAAGGTACAACCTAGCCATGGACCAGTAAAAAAAATTCACCTTGTTTATAACGGCGAAGTCTTCGCCTTTACAAATTTATAACGGTGAAGATTTCACCGTTATAAATTTATAACGGCGAATATAACATCTACATTTTATATAGGAGAAGTCTTCGCCCTAATAAACTTATAACGACGAAGACTTTGCCTTTTTTTAATTTATAACGGTAAAGTCTTTACCATTATACTCATCAGCCTATGTTCACTCAACTAGCCATGAGATCAGCTCAAACTAGCCACGGGAAAGTGAACAGGACACACCTTGTTGCACCATGGCTTTTTTAGCAACTGAACAAAGAGCAGGCCCGGCCCCTCCCTAAAGCAGGGGAAGCGACCGCTTAGGGCACCATTTCACCTAGGGCACAAAATTTTTCCCGATTAGCATACAGACATAAAAAAAAATTGAAATCGCGGATGTCAATCGCGATTTGTGACCCAACTCCAAGTGTTCCCGTTCAACTCATCGTCTAGGCGCAGCAATCTCCGCTCCATCCTCCAGACTCTAGTGGATCGGCTCCTCCAGGCTCCAGCAGCCGGCGGTTCAAAGTCAAAGAATTAGGGCTTCTCGATTTGGCATCTCGAGTTGGGGAAGGGCCGGCTCCAGTCTCCAGCGGCAGCGGACCAATCTGGAGTTGCTCCTTCATCTCACATCCGAGTCTCTGACATCTCTTGAAGCTTGAATTGAAGCCTTCTCTATGTGAATTTACAATTTTGAAGCTTGAATTGAAGGTTAGAAAGAAAACGTACCACTAAAATTTTGAAATTCACAGTATACAAATTCAATTTAGTAATATTAATTTGATAATTGTTTTTGTTTGTCATGCAGTAATCAATATGATAGTATTATAGTAGGTTCGATAATTTGATAATTTTTGATAATTTGATAATTCAATTTAATAATTTACGTACAAATTCAATTCAATTTACAGTACCATAATTCAGTTTGATAATTGTTTGATAATTTGATAATTTAATTTAGTAATTTGCTATACAAATCCAATTTAATATACAATACCATAATTCAATTCGATAATTTGATAATTCGATTTAATTTGATAATTGTTTGATAATTCGATAATTCAATTTAATAATTTACAGTACAAATTCAACTCAACTCAATTTAATTTATTAATTGAATTTACAGTATGGTCTTGAAGGCTGAAATGATGAGAAATAAAATAGGTGTTGGATATCATAATATTTCCATGATTCTAAGGTTTAACTCACTCATTTTTATTGTCATATTCAATTGAATTGTATTGTCATGTTCAATACAATGAAATGTAAAATCAAAATCAATTACTGAAATCAATTGTATAACAACTATTTATTTGGACTTTTATAGTGTTTAAAAATGCGTAAACAAGAATCTGGACACGCTAAAAGGGTTAGAAAAAGAAGGCCAGAGGAACTCATTAATTCGTAGAAAGACGCTCTTAATAAATTTTTCATCAAAAGTACTCTAGTAGAAAGTTTGAGTTTAAATGTTGATAATGCCCCCCTTATTGATGAGAATGATGATAATATTGATGATGATATTTTAATGAACGAACATGACAATGAAAATATGAGCAAAGAGGAAGCAAATATTGATTCATCATCACATGTGGAGAATGTTAATTAATATCAAATGACCCTGGTACATGGAAAAAAATTGATCAAAAATTAAGAGACTTGCTGGTTGAAAGAGTTCCTTTTAGAGTACTAAAAGAAAACGACTCTGATTTTCCAAAAGATGCTGTTAATAGACATTTTTCTTTCACATTATATGTCAGACATTTGCCTAACGGGGATAAACAAGATAGAAAATGTTTGGTATATTCAAATTTACTTGTTAAAGTATTTTGTTTCTGTTGTAAATTATTCACAAATCAAACAACGGCTAGTTATCTTGCTATCGAAGGAATTAATGATTGGCGCCACCTTAGTACTAAGTTGAAACAACATGAAAGTAGTAAAGATCGTCTACTGAATACGAGCAGTTGGATTGAGTCGGAAACAAGATTGGAAGTCAAAGCAACTATAGATCAAAGTGTAATAGTTCAAATACAGAAGGAAAAAAAACGTTGAAAGAAAGTGTTGGTAAGAATAATTGCAGTTGTGAAAACACTTGCTTCCAATAATTTAGCATTTCGTGGAACGAACGAAAGGCTTTAGAACAAAATAATGGTCTTTTTGGTAAATTAATTGATATGATAGCAGAATTTGATCCAGTAATGCATGAACATGTTCGACGGGTTGAACTAAAAGAAATTCATATACTACCTTGGACATAAAATTCAAAATGAGTTGATACTCACATTGACGAATGAAATTAAAAATAAAATTCTTATGAAAATAAAAAAGGCCAAATATTTTTCAGTTATATTAGACTGCACTCCAGATATTATCGTGTTGAACAGATGTCTCTTGTAATAAGATTTGTTAATGTTTCAACTAATCTCGTAAAGGTGGAAGAGTTTTTTTTTATTGAATTTCTAAAAGTGGATGATACTACTGGACTTGGACTTTTTAACAAGCATAAAAAGGTATTAGAGGATATTAAGCTTGATATTTATGTTATTAGAGGACAATGTTATGATAATGGATCAAATATGAAAGGAAAATACAAAGGGGTGCAACAAAGACTACTAGAAATTAATCCAAGAGCTTTCTACACACACCTTGTGGCCGTCATAGCCTTAATCTTGTGCTGTGTGATATGGCTAAATCGTGTCTTAAAGCATCAAATTTTTTTGGCGTGATCCAACAGATATTTAATGTATTTTCTTCATCCATAGGGAGATGTCAAGTTATTAAAAATCATGTATCAGGTTGTACTGTTAAACCATTATGAAATGCATGTTGAAAAAGTCATATTGAAGCAGTAAAATCTATAAGATATCAAAGCGTGACGATAAGAGATGCTCTAATTTCTTTGTCAAATAACACCAAGGATTCTATAGCGAAGAGTGAAGCTAGAAGTCTTGTAACAAATGAGATTGAAAATTTTGAATTCTTGTTTGGATTGTGCATTTGGTATGAAATGTTGAAAAATGTAAACACTGTTAGCAAGATTTCTCAAACCGAAGACATGCAAATTGATGTTGCTATTGCTAAATTGCAAGAGCTTATTGATTTTTTTGAAGATTTCAGAAACACATGATTTAATTCTACGATGGCTGATGTTAAAGAGATAGCCCATATGTCGGACATTGAACCCGTTTCCTTAAAAAAGAATTATTCATAGAAAGAAACAGTTTCATGAAGATGCGAATATTGAAGAACCAATGCAAACATCAAAAAAATCATTTCGAATCAATTACTTTCCGCAAATTATGGTTAAAGCACGTGTTTCGTTAGTGACTCGATTTGAGCAATTCAAAGAATATGATGATAAGTTTGGCTTCTTATTTGACTTGAAAAAATTCACTTCTATAGATGATGAGAAACTAAAAAGTCATTGCTTAAAACTTGAGGAATATTTGACATATGATTTGCACTCTGATATTGATGAAAGAGTGTTATTTTTAGAGTTAAAAGTATTGAAAGTTATCTTGCCAAAGGAAAAAACAAAAGCAATTAAGTTGTTGAATTTCATAAATTCTTGTTCGAGGGAGTTGAATTTTCCTAATGCTTGAATTACATATCAAATAATTTTGACTATATATGGTCAATAAATTTGAATATGATAATATTTTAAGTAATTTTGCAAGTCAAAAGACTAAAAAAATGTTATCGGTAGTTAATATTAATTGTGTTGTATAACTCGAATTATTATCACGGATAAAGTTATTTTTTTTTCTATACTCATCATCATTATTATTTTTGAAATGACACTTTATATACAACAAATCACTGTGACAACATATCACATGTCAATAAACGTTCGAATCACGTTACGCAAGTTTCGAACTTATGACATCTCGCACCAAATCCAAATCACTTAACCAATATGACAATGGTGCTTGTCTTCTCTGCTCATTATTTGTGAACAATATAAATTACGTACTTTAATGATTTAATTAATGGTCATAACATCAGTTTCTATATAGGGGTCTTGTTTTCACTTTTGACCGCAGGTATCAAAACTCATAGGACTGGTCCTGCCTAAAAGGTTCTTGAATGCTCTTCAAGATCTTTGAGGTTCTCACGGTACGTTTACGATACTCTTTTTTTCAGAGAAATCTGAATTTTTGGAAGAATATTTGGAGAAATGTCCTAGAAGGTTGACATTAAAGCTGAAATTTAAGTCATTCTTTTTTCTTCTTCCGAAAATGATTATATACAATTTTTTTTCTGTTAACAAATAGTGCATGGAAAAGTTGTAGAATTTCTGAAGTCTCTCCGATTAGTAAAACCAACATGTTGATTTAAAACATCATGTGAAATATTCATGCTGTGGTATTGAATCGACCTAGTTGGCCTGTCTTTAAAATCTTAAAATTAGTATCATATTCTGGAAAAGGTTTAGTTTTTTACAATACATACCCTTGCTTATTAGCAAGTCATCTATTATATTTCTATTATAAGTTGATCACAACTAAGTGGCGTGTTTTTTTCTCTCTCTTCTTTTGTTGGGTTCCCCAAGGGCTTGATTTCAAAATAGATTAAAAGAGCTATATATACGATATAGTTGTAATTGTTTTTGCTTACTACTGACATAGGTTGTGATTTGATATTTGATTTGCCTAATGAAGGTGGATGACTTACAAATGATGAGGTCAAGAGTCACTTGCAGGTGATTATCTTCTTCTGCCTTTTTTAACGATTAGCTGCCAATCATACATCATATCTATCTGGTAGCACTGATGTAATTAGAGTAAGGGTAGGGTGGGCAACTGCCCAATGCAAAAATAAAAAATAAAAAAACAAAACAAAGATAAAAATATGAAACAAATTTTAGTACAAAACCCTAACTTTAATGTCTGTCCTTGGTGATTAATAAGTTTTGCAATTCAAATCCCAACACCAAGCATCAAACAAATATGAATTTTATCAGATTTCAATTGAAACAAGAACTTTCTTCTAAAACCATATACATTTTGCACTTATATTTTGAATTTTTTTTAAGCTTTTTTTTTTCTGCTTATAGTGTCTAGAAACATATAATTAATTCTTTGATTATTATTGCAAAATTGATGTCTAATTGGGGGCTTGAATGCTTAATTAGATGGCATGGGTTTAATCGTTGAAACCTATAATGCACAAAATAAAAAATATATTGTTCAATGTTTATTTCTATACAAATTCGTAAATATGTCAAATGCAATTTAGATAATTTTGTTACTTTCATATCAAAATATAGTTGATCATCTATATAATTCTGCCCACTGCAGGTAAAGATCACTGCCTGGTACTGTATCTTAGGTGTTTTTGATTGTCTAGGTATTACATAGTATTTGCTCTTATGTCATAGTATGCTTTTCTATTAGCATCTCATTTTGTTATACCAATGACAATAATGATTAGTACTAATGTAATAAAAATTTAAGTGGGTATTGGAACAGGAGATTGTGGTGCCCTTGGCAAAAAAATTTTGTTATATTTTGCTCAAACCTTCCTTATTCCTCATTGCACCAGTTGACTTATTTATAAAATTCTTGTTTGAATTTCGAGAAACAGAACGAGTCCCACACTTAAAACTTGCGCCTACAAGCAACTTTTTTGTGCACCGTATTTTTCTGATATTAGTAATTCAAAATCATCGGATTCTTTCAAATGTCCAACTCTTTGTATCATCCATTTTGCACATGATTTTGTAAATCTTATCCAATGATTGTGGTTTTATTTGTACACCTGTGTCGCCAAATTTAGCTGACTAGTACCTTAGTGGTCCGGGAACTTGCATTATTCTAATTAATTGGTGTTCCTGTTTTTTCCCTTGATTCTAGTAGGTAGTGCTAACTAAGATTATACTAGAATAGTGTTCTACTTGTTGACAACCTTCTATGTTGCATAACGCATAAAGACTTATGGCTGATCTTTGCTCAGGTCCCCCTTTGTTTAGTCAAAACATTTCAATGTAGAATTTATAGGCTTTTTTTTTTTCTTGAATCAGTTTCCAAGTTCAAACTCATGTTGGCAGAATTTACAGTTCTCGTTGGGTGCCTGTACAAGTTTAGAGTTTTTAGCTCATGGAATAACACAAGTTTTTATTTTTTTATTTATTTGTTGTTATTGCTGCTGCTGCCGGTCGTCGTCGTTGTCGTTGTTAGGCTCTTAAGACCTTTGTTGCAACAAGCCAATCTGTCAAATATTTTCAGGATTCAAGTAAAATCGAGGCACATGTACAACAGTAAAGTATATCAAATGAGGGTCCTTTTATCTTATGGGCAGTTCATTATAATTTTCGTTAAGAGGATGCTTCCATATAAGACTACTAATTGCATTTACCTTATTATGTATTTTTATTGCAGAAATATCGTCTGCACAATAGGAAGCCAACAAATTCTACAGTCGATGCCAACCTCAGTGACGGCCCTCATCAACCTCACATTTTATTACTAGGTGGTATATTTGTTCCACTTTCAAATTACACTGGTTCCACTACTGCAACCAATGCTGATGCAAAGATTTATGCACCAGTTGCATCCTTACCATCTCAAGTGAAGCAACAGCAGCAAAATATCGCCAAATACAATGCTACTCCTACCAGTCCTTTAGATTCTACAGTTTTATTCCAAAATAGAGATGCTTATAGCGGCCATGGTTGCAAGGTGACTATTTCTGTTCATCCGGCACATCCTCATCTACATCTACTGCCTGAGTTGTAGACCATTTCGACATTCATCCTGATTTTGTTCCATCTTTGGTGATGAGTGTTGTTATGAACTACTCCCTTTTTTGTTAAGGAATATCGATAGAGTTTTTACATACATATACATCTGCTGCTACTAGCATGAGAATGAAAACTTAAGATGTTGTGTACTTTTATGTTGTTTACTGTAGATATATACATTCATAAATATTGTTGTGTTAATGGTACTAGTACTTGTTCTATATTGATCACCCGTTCTTTTGTTTTAGTTGAATGTGAAGTATTCATCAAGTGTTGCTGTGATTGATTATGCTTATATGCTTCTATTTTTCGTTTGGTGTTAAAATTTGAATTATGTGTTAATGCAGCCAGAGCCGGTCTAGGGGGAAGCCCACCAAGCCCATGGGCTAGGGCAACCCCCCACGCCTAGGGCAAAACTTTTTATCGTTGTCTCAAATTCCTTATCTATTTCCACCGCGACAATCCACCGCGACAAATTTATGGTTTTGCCGCTTCGACGGTCCATCTTTCAAGGCTCCTTCTCAAACTCCTGCTACTCTACTCTAATCTTCGATTCTTCATTTGCGATTGCAGTTTGCTGCTCGCTTGCTCGGCTGCTCCCTTTATCTTCCTAGAAATAAGGTAATTTTTTTAATTTTTTTTAATTGATGAATGAATTTAATTAGGTTTATGTACTTATTTTTAATTTGGGTGAATTAATCATGGAATGTATAGTCTATACAAAGTGTTTTTGCTGCAAATTTGTTAGATAGGGCCGACACTACTTTTGTTAGATGGGGCTATTACTTCGCCTGGATCTAATAGCTCTTTTACCATACAAAGTGTTTTTGTTGCAATTGTTTGATAGGGCTATTAATAGTTTGAATTGGGTGATTTAATCTAGGCGAGGTAAGGTAAAATAGCTGCAAGGAAAATGAGGCAGTTTGAGAAATCATTGCAATTAAGTCGTGTAGCCTGTTGCCTGGATATAATGTTTGATACAAATTATATTACATTCCAGGCACATGTTCTAGGCACACAATTGTATTATTATTACAATGTTTGATACAAATTGTATTGCCTGGATCTGTGCAGTTAATGCGTTCGATAGATTTAAAACGGTGGAGGTGCAAAAAGTCATAACGAGGATACAGCGAGGATATAGCGGGATATAGCGGATGACTCTAAAATAACATATAAAACTCGTATTTAATGTATTTTACAAATATATAAATGGTAACTAAATGAAAAAATTATCATTCAATTATAAATAATACATAAATAATTTTAAATAAAAACATGTGCGATTATACTTTAAATAAACAAAAACCTGTTATATAACATAATTAAATTTGGTAGAATATTAGAGTATTTTCATTTCTGAAAATATATTAAAAATTAAATCAAATAATTTAGTTTCATAATTTTATAATGTATAAATGCAAATTTTCAATTCATTTTATTAAAAAAGATATAGCGGGAATAGTGGAATATAGCGGAAATAATGGGATATAGCGGAAATAGCGGGGATTAAAGCGGAAGTGCTATATTTTGGGGCTATATGGAAAAATCATAGCGGTAGAAATCCGCTATGAGATATAGCGGGGTTGTAGCAGGGTAATAGCGGGACATTAACTACAGAGGCTTGGATACAATGTTGGATACAAATTGTATTACAATGTCTGTTGCCTGGATACAATGTTTGATACAAATTGTACAATTAAGTCATGACACTCGAACACTCATAATATATGTTCCAGGCACACAAACACTTTGATGGGTGCCAGATTAAATTCCTGGTACACAAAGACTCATAATACATGTATGATACAATGACATTCTCACAGCAAAAGAGTGTTTGTGTGCCTTACTTCATTAGCAAAAGAATAGTTTATTAATGTATATGTTAATTAGTTTAGTTGTTAATATTGTTAGATAGTGGATAATATAACAAAAGAGGAAGATGATAAGAAACGAGTGAGAAATAGAAAGCAAAACTCCAGAGCTTACAATAGAAGGGTAAACAACGTCAAGATGCAATATCTACATCGTTAATGGTACAAGTTATTAAATAAAGTGAATCAAGTAAGCAAAGCGAAGATGCAATTATAAGATTAAAAGAACTAATGGAATTCTTTCAAAACTTTAGAGAACATGAGTTTGAAGAAATGATGAAAGAGGCTAATGAACTTGCTATGGATGTTGGTAGTGAAGCAAAATTTGAGGTGAAAAGAGTTGTTCGTAGAAAAAAACATTTTGATGAGGATATTGCAACTAATAATGAAGAAAGTCAATCACCAAAAGAGATTTTTAGAGTCACATACTTCATTCATATCATCGACCAAGCCTTAACATCATTCAAAGATCGATTCAAGCAAATTGAACTTTATGACAACATCTTTGTATTTTTGTTAAATACAAAGTTTGTATATCTTGGAAAAGAGAGTTAATGGAGCATTGCATTTTTTTGAAAAGCTACTTGAAATACAACGAACAATATGATATATATGAAAAAGATTTTTTCATGATCAGAGCTTTGCAAACTATGTTACCATAGGGAATAACTAAATCAATTAACATTCTTGATTTTATAATATCTTATGTAGAAGATGGTGGTTTCCAATGTTCATGGGTTGCTTATCGAATTTTGTCAACTATTCCGGCTACGGTTGCTCCCGTGAAGAGAAGTTTTTCAAAGTTGAAACGGATTAAAAATTATCTTCGATCTACTATGCCATAAGAATGATTGAACGGACTTGCAATGATATCAATTGAAAGTGTGTTTTTGGATAAACTTAATTATGACAGTATGATTGAAGAATTTGCTAAAAAAAAATGCAAGAAGAAGCATTTTTCTT
The DNA here is from genome assembly GCA_030765085.1 of Allium cepa. Classification (NCBI taxonomy): domain Eukaryota; kingdom Viridiplantae; phylum Streptophyta; class Magnoliopsida; order Asparagales; family Amaryllidaceae; genus Allium; species Allium cepa. Next base: position 1,046,988,413 of record CM060929.1, read on the forward strand.
TAAACTACTTGAAGAAAATTGGTCGTTTTGTATGTTATGGTCTTTGGGCAATGGATATGTATGAATTATTATTGCATTTTGTTTGATGTGTTTATTTAATGCAGGTTTGTTGTTTGATTTATTTAATTATATGTATCGTTTATATGTATGAATATATATGGATATGTATATAGGAATGGGCAACCGAATTCAAGGGTAGCTTGGGCAACAGATTCTTTGGGCCGGCACTGAATGCAACATAGGTGACAGTTTTATATTCTCTGTAGATGTTAACCAATTCTATATTTGTCGGTATGCATGACAAAGTAGCTGTCTTTGTTGAAGTAAAATACGGTATACGGTATGCATGACAAAGTAGCTGTTTTTGTTGAAGTAAAATATGGGATCAACTACCTTGTCTTTCAGGAATCTTCTAACCCGGTGCATTATATTGCTGCATTATCTCTACTGCTAATAATTTTTTTTTATTAAACTAATTTACTCGGCGTCTTTTTAAAATTTCAAAAATGTCATTGCTTTACATTACTCTCGTGCAAACAGGGTGAAGAAATAAAGTCTTCCAGCAGATCGTGATATAATTGTATACAAACTGCCCAATTCAAAGTTCAGTTTATGCAACTAGGTAAAATGTAGTTGGATCTATCTACACGCTTTTGTCTCTATTTAATTGAAAAATTAAAATAACATTTCAACCATGTCCTGCGCAGTTACGTGTATGTGGCAATAATGTTCTATAACATCTGGCAATTAGAATTAAAATAAATATTGAAAATTTTATTAGGTCTACATCTAAGTGATTCTTGGGATGAATTGGTTAAAAAGTTGACAAGATGACTAAATTTTATCTTTTGCTTCTAAAATTTCATGGTAAATTTTGACTTCAGTATATATACACATTGATATATACATGTATGTACGCTTCAAACAAATGATGTAGAAAAGAAAGCATGGAAATTCCTAACAATACAACAAAGTGTTGGAGGAAAAAAATGATAATTTGTGCCAATTTCAAAAGGTGAAACCTCTTCTCCTGAAGTATATGTTAGAACGCAAAAAACAAAACCTAGACCATTTTAATAACAATAGTAATACTTTATTGAAGCAGTTTTGCCGAGGGTGCAACCCCCTTTTTCCAACTTGAATTGGTTAAAACACCCGGATTTTTTGAGTTTTCGTGAAGGATTAGATCCAATACAAGTCTGTGGTTGAGCGATATTGCTCATTTATCTATTGCAATTCTTTTTTGGTTGCAGAGCAATCATTATGGTGTCTCAGGGTACGAACTAACGATCTTTATAACTTTTGTCTAAAACGTCATAACTTTAACCATTTAAGCTAGAGGTTTCTAACAAATAAGCTGGACCATTATTTCTATGGTTTAATCTCTATCTCTATCTTTATTATTAATAAAAAGAATTTAATGAATATGATTTCCACGATGTCTTTTTTAAATTTCGAAAATATTCTCATCTACCAACGAAATCTAACCACCGGTCTGCAACTTTCACCACCATTCTCTTTCCATGTACCCATCGGAGGAATTTTAATTCCAATTTACTACCAATACCGCCAACAAAACAACTTGAAATAAAAATATTGTTACTACTAAAACTGTTGCACTTACGATACACCTTCGTCTATTATTATTTTTTATTAAACAAAAAGTAAATATCTCTTCATATTACATGCATGTATGTGCGTTTCATATCGGTCTTAATAAAATAGTCTCTCTCTTCTTAGTTAGATCATTTATATTACTTGCTTTTGATTTATTGTCTTGATTTTTTTAGCTTATTTCACAAATTGCTTGTCTTGATCGGTCTCTACTGATAAAATTATCGAAGTATTATAGTTCTTTCTTAGTCGAAAGTGGGATGATTTTAGCTAGGTGCAGCCGATTAGTAGTATTGAACAAACATAGACTTCAGGTGCAACATATCACCTGTAAGTATATGTTAAAATATATTCGGGGAATATGCAGTATCAGTGGTTTATTACATGACCAAATGTATATTTTATTGGAATATGGAATATTCAGTATAATTCCTAGTAAGCTAAGGTTAGATGAACGTTTGGAATATTCTTATTCAGCTAAAATGCTTGGAATATTCTTCTTGCCTAAGAAATCTTTGGTTCACATAACAATAGAAGTATATATAAGTCTGTCAATTAACATTCGAAAAAAAATCTAAAAACCATCCACATGGATATCCGAATAAAAGATAAATATCTGATATTTAAGAAAAATGATAAGCATGCGAATATTATGGCGTCCACATTATTTGCCTGCTTTTATTAAGGTATAATATATATTATGTGTATTTTAATATAATGAATAAAATGTGTTTATTGTTTTAATAAGTCGATATTTTGTAATATATACATTTAAATGTGTATTAAGTGCTTAAAGTTATTTACGAGTATCAAATTTGTTTATTTTTTATACTTTAGTCAACGAAATTAAAAATATTTTATGCTAAACCAAATTTTTTATTTATATTTTTAGATTCAGTAATCGTAGACGGTAAATTTAAAGATCTAAGGAGAGATTCTAAATCAAATATCACTTATTCGCTAGATATGGAAGGAATATTCTAAAATTTAGGTTTTTTTCTTAGATGTAATATATTTATCATAATTTTATATGTCTGTGTGTGTATGCCTCATCTTGATTTCAAATTGGTGATATTATTCAAAAAACTTGTTAAATGATTTGATCTGTTTCAACTTGATAAATTAAAACTAAGATCTATATACGTGCAGAACGTTTTATGGGTTATGAACCTGTGTTTGGAATTACCTACAATAATATGTTTTAAACTGTTTTTGTTTGAATATTTTAATCAACTGTACAATATAGATATTGTTGATATTTTATTTTATTTTATGTATCCAGGTTTTATAATATTTTGATTGTTTTAAATTTTTTATTTTATTATTGGGTTGAAATTATATATATGTGTGTGTTTGTGTGTATTTGCAAATAAACGAAAAAGGTTTAATGTAATATGAATGATTGCTTTTGAATCAACTGGAAATTATGTTGTCTTAATTATTGTATATATAGATATATTTGTGTGTGTTTAAACATTTATATTTACATTTTATATTGTTAAAGCATGTGTTTTAGAGAAAAGATTTGTTTAATTTTACTGAACATCTGAAATTGAGGTAATAATATTTGTATAGATAAATAGCAATTATATACATGGTAGATATAAATCCCAATATCTACACATGTATACGTTGACCATGTTATTCTTTATTGCTTTGTCATTTTAAACATATTGCTGTAATACATCATCCCTTGTATTTTATTAGACGTGGTATCAATTAAATGTGTGTAAAAGAGAAAAGGTGGAATCAGTCAATGGCACCCCCTTTATCTTTGTCCTTTATGTAGGTCTTGATGTAATTATATCCAAATCTAATTTCATGTTTGTTCTCATCCTTAAACATCAAACAATCACCACACTATATGTTTTACATTTTGTCCCATCTTTTAAAATATGAATACATTTGGTAAATTCATACCCTTTAGAATTTCACACTTGATTACCAACGATTTAATTAATAAGAATGGGATAGTATTAATAAAATATGATTTTATTAACAAATAACTACATTGGATCTACTAAAACTTATTAGATTTCATATACCCATTATGATGCAAATATGATTATTTTATTTTAAAATCTACTCGTTTGACTCGGTGAAGAATGAGCTAGTTTCTTCAATAGTATTAGAGCCTTAATGGTCTATTGGTTTTAGTCAAATTTAAGGCCAATTAATAAAGCATACTTATCCACCAGGTGCTTGGGATAGTAGCGACTAGGCTTTGGGTTAAATAATCAAGTATTCTTCCCTCTCTGACTACAGGCTTAACCTAATAGGCGGAGTAAATCCAAAAGGTTGGCCCAGAGTTATTTAGACCTTAAGCTAATTTTTAAAATTATGTTGAAAATTTAAAATATATTTTAGATTGAAAAGTTAGGTTTAAAATATAAAATAATTTTTCTTAAAGGTATAATAAATTTTCAAGATGGTTTTGAAAATAAATTCAATATTTTCAAAAATTATTTAATATTTAAATAATTAAATTAAGTAAATAATTAATTAAAGGTTAATTAATTAAAATAAATATATATAATGATATTTGTGTATATATATACGTATTTATCTTAAATTATTTAATGTAAATTATAAATAAAATTTTCTAATTTATTAAAAATATCTAGTTAAAAATGTATTAGTTAAATGCATAATTTATATGATAAATTAATTAATTAAATGTTAATTAATGTCAACATATATGTATGTATGCATGTAACGATAATTGTTATAGCTATATATTTATCTTAAATTTGTTTAAGAAGAATAATATTAAAATTTGTTTTAATTCAAATTTTTATTAAGTTATTTAACTAAATAAAACAATTTATCATATAAATTAATTATTAAAAGCTAATCAATTAATATATACGTATTGTATGTATGTATGTATCTGCATACATTGATATGTATATATAAAGATACTATAAATGTTATTGTGTGTTACTACCATAAATAATTTAAGATGGATATAAACTTTCTGAAATTTTAATAAAATTGAATTAAATTGGTTAATTAAATAAATTAAAATTAATTAAATATGATTTAATTAACACAAATACATGCATATATTACTTAAAGTATAATAGTTATAAATAAATAAAATTTATATAATTATAGATGTATAAATATAATGAAAGTGGACCCGAAATAAACCCAAAATAGATTTTTAGAGTAAATACATATGTATGGTGCATATATCATAATTTCAGATGTGACTGATACCCAAATCACGAGAATAGTTCATAAGAAGTACATTATTTCTTTAGTCGATATCACTCAAAATGTATTAAAGATTACGAATATCTAATGTTGAGTTATTCCTTTACCATTTATATGCTAATATCTTACTTGCATACTCTTTAGTTGTTGAGCAAACTCGAGCTAGGGATGTTTTGTGTAGTACTATCAATTATGGATAGACGAGGTAAGATACATGCATGTATTTGTTGAGAAAACCCAGGAGATGTGCATTATATATAGGCTGTCATGAAATGCTAGGTGCGAGTGAATAATCTCTTTCGATTTGTTGAGCAAACTTAAGATCAAGACTGAGATTGGAACTAAGATCATAGCTAGGAGTTATATATGATACAATAATTAAGGTGTTATCCATTGTATTTGAGCCTATGATTTGTTGAGCAAACCTTGTTTTAGAATCCTAAGGCAAGCGAGTCCTAACATCCACTAGAGAAATCAAGAGATTTATATATTATTCTTAGAGTTTTGAGGAATATAAAAATTTAATGAGATTATCTAAAAATCAAATGTCAAAGTTTAATCTTTCAAATATTTGAAGAATGCATGTTTTTTGATATGGTACTTTATATACAACATGCCACTGGAACAACATATCATATGTCAATAAACGTTCGAATCATGCTATGAAAGTTTCAAACTTGTGACCTCTTGCATCAAAGCCAAATCACTTAACCACTTGGACAATGGTGCTTGTCAAGAATGCATGTTTTATAAATTAAAATTATACACATTGATAAATTTGTGCAACTAAATTGATTAATTTGTTTATCAATAAGAAACACTAATGAATTGAATTAATATTGACAAAGGAATACTTATTAATAAATTTTATCATGTTGTCTTTTGAAGACCCATGCAAGTGCCAAAAATTATACGACTACCAAATGCATGCTTAACTTGGTTATTTAACTTTTTGTTTGCGTAAAACCATATATTATCTTCTATGAGTTTTGAACTCTAAAGCGATACAATAATATTGGATATTCAATCCTTATTAGATTATACACAAAAGTTATATGGTGAACGGTCGTGTTCATAATGTAAGTAATCTCGATAATATTAGTTCACTCGGGATGAGCAAATAAACAATAATGCAAAGTTATGTGTTCAGTATGTTTGAATACAACGACAATTTTATTGCATAAAAAACAATAAAAGACCGAGGAATAAAGACCAACCTGTGAATTTGATCACTAAACTGTCTTTTCGATTAGGTTATGGAACATGTTCGATATTCTTAAAATGTTAAGAAAATTCAGATGAGCTTTTATAAAGAATTCAGTGCAGTCTTGTATTATAGCTACCATTTGAATGGTTCAACCACTTGAAAAGAAATCGAATGTTCTAAAGTGGAGTAAAATAGGCACAGTTGCGATGAAGAGAGTGAACGAACCCTTCTCCTTCGTAAAAGACATTGGAAATAAAGGCTGTATAAAATTTAGTAAGACACTTGATATGCTACGAGAAATATGATTTCTACTCCAAATGTATTACGCATAGAAAATTATTTTGTATAAAGGTTTGGATTTTAGGTATTCGATCGGTAATTCTTGATTGTAAACTAGTTACGATAAAAGAAATAGAAATCCAATAATAAATAGTTGAATGTTGCTTCGTATTTCATAGGCTATTATAGTAAGACATAAATAGTAAGAGCATACCATATGACACTTATAAATGAATGCATTAAGATATAAAAGATTGTTTTCATTTACACACCAAATATTATTTACAAAATAATTGACATCCTTAGTATTGACTTAATACATATGGTTTCATTTTGTTAAGAATATTATGATTGTCCATTGTTATAATTCTAGAATAATGGTATTTGTTACGTTGGCTACCTAATACAGAAGTATTTGAAATTTTAACAATTATTTTTGGTAATTATAAACTAAGTCGTACCTTGGATGAATAATGTTTTAAATCATATTTAACACCCCTAATTTTTCTTTAACATTATTCAGGAAAATTAATTAGATTAATTAAATAAAATAACGTGTGGCATGAAAAAAAGGTGAGATTGATAATTAATTGGGTTGACATTAACTAATCAACACATAAGATCGTTTTAACTTAAACAAAAGTAGAAGGATTCATGAGAGGGGCAAAATAGGAATAAGCTTCATTTCCTAAACATAAACCCTTCCACCCTTATATCCTCATTCATTTTTATATCCATACAAAACAAAAACAAAGTAGAGGCCATTGCTAAAGCTTTTAAAGGAAGAAAAGCTAGAGAATCAAGTTAAAGCTAAGAGAAATCAAATCAACAACTCAAATCTCAATCCTTTTTCTCAAAAAAGGTTAATAATAGTATTTATCTCGTTCTTATGTGTTAAATTTTGGATTTTTGATGTATTTCAAATTTTTTGATGATATGGTTGATTTTACCATTGTTTGTATGAATGGTGATTTATTGGAACTTTTATGATAGGTTTTAAGAAAAAATGTTAGCGAATGACCTCCAAATGACTTGTCTTTTGGATATGTTGTGTAAAACTAAATTTTAGAGATAGATTTCTAAGGTGAAAAGGGCATTTGTTTCCGGTTTTAATTACTAAAAATAATACAACAATGAATTTTGAGCCGAAATTTTTACATAGTGAATAAAATGTTATTTTGGATTTATTTTTGAGTTTTTGGGTTTTTTCCAACTGTTTTTAGTTTATTATGAATTTTCTAAGTTAGAAAGGCTTAATAATTATATTAAAATACTAATATAATTTAATGGTTTGAAAATAATTTTGGAAATCATGAAATCTGATTATAGCAGTTTTTCTGCAAAGAAATTGACAAAGAATATCTCTTGCTAACAGGAATTTGACAACAACAAGAGTTGGTGAAAAGAATATACTATTTAGCAAAATAGCAATATTACGTTAGTTACGAGTCTGCCACTGAACCCCTTTCGCCACTGTTGTATGAAAACCCCTTTCTCCACTGTTGTGTGGAACCCCCTTCTGCCATTGTTGGATGGAAACCCATTCTCCATTATTGGGCGGAACCCCCATTCTCCACTGTTGGGCGAAACCCCCTTCCGCCACTGTTACCTTAGTACCCTTTCACCAGCTATGTTTTCAAAACTTAAAACATGCATAAATTTTTAACCGAAGTCTATTTCTCAATTATGACCACTCCATAGAATGTGAAACCATCATTCGCAAGCAATGGAATAGGTTAGGGACCTTAACTCTACACCTATAAAAACTATAGTGCATGAAAAAAATGCCGTGAGAAATGTTATTGGCAGAGGCCAATATGTTCTTAGTGATCCCATGAAAACTATGTCTGAATAGGTTATTGATAGAGATCAATAGGTTCATAGTCAGCCCATGAAAACTATAACCTGAGAGATGTTATTGAAGAATCTAGTAGGTTCATAGTCAGCCCATTAAAACTATGATTGGGTGATGTTATTGGTAGACACCAATAGGTTCTTATTAATCCCATGAAAACTATGAAACCGAAAAAATTATCCATAAGCTTGGAACAGGTTATTAGTTAGCCCATGAAAACTAATAGATTAGTAGTGACCCTAGAAAATATAACTTGAGACAGAAAGTCAGTCGAATGGGGATGAAAAATCCAAAATATATTGTATAATTTCACACCATCATATTGTGTTATGTTTTAACCATTGTGGATGCAAGTGCATAGTATATGGTTAATTAGTTTTTGGTTAATGTACTAGCGAGGGGAAAACTCGTTTCGCTCAATGGCGTGGTCTTACTAGATATCTATTTAGTTCAAGATGGTATATTATTATTCGCACTGGAATTTTTGTCTAATTCGAAGTTTATATTTTTTCCCTTAAACTCTCGGGTGCTCAAAATTAATTTGAGTAAGCTAAGGGTAAGCGTTTTTCAGGTTATTAGTTGACAAATAAGCTTCCAGAGACATGTAGGAGGAAAGCCAGCTATTTAGAAGATTTTATCTATTATCCGCTGTATTATTTGGACGTAAGGAAAAATTTGTTTAATTGCTTGTGTTTAGACTCCGATCAACCATGGAGGCATCTTCATATATCGCCCTTTGCGTAATTTTTAGTAAATTGTAATTTCTCTAAACGTGGCTTACATATGAGATTATGTAATGAATCTGAAATGTTATTTGTAATGAAATGAGAAAATTGTTTTAAACTGAGTTTAATTTTTTTTTATATTCATGTGTTTATGATATATCAATGTATCTAACATTAACACATTTAGTCACCGAGAACTAATAACTGTGAGAAATGCGGATTAAGTATCTTAAGGCTAAGGACAGAACTAGAGGGGGGTAAATAGTGTTTTAGAGAATTGTTAAATCTTTTTTAATTTTTGTTAATTTAAACACAAATGTATGCAATATTCAGACACAGATATGATCACATAATCAAACACAAATGCAAATATAAAGTAAAAGCAGTAAAGGAAAGAACACACTGGATTTTATACTGATTCGGAGTTACCCTACATCCAGTCCCACACACAAGTAATTCCTTTTAAAAACAATCCTTACAATTACACCCTCGATTTCAAGGCTACGAGGTACACCCTCCAGAATTACAATCCTCTGGGTAGAGATACTTGATTTCCTAGCCAACAAGTTCACCCAATTGATTTCCAAGGCTACAATCACACCTTTTACACTTGATTGATTTTCAAGGCTACAATCAAACCTTTTCTCGCTAAGTTGATTACAAAAAGCCTATAACTCTGAATAACACTGAGGATCTTGTTGAGATAGTGATAGAGAATCAAACCAGAGATAATCTAGTTAGATTCAATGTTGATTTTGGCAGAGTAATGATAAGAATTTGTATATAGAAATGTGGAAGAAGAATAGGAGTGAAAAACCAGAAAAACTGTCTTAAAATTCGTTGAAACTAACCTCTATTTATAGAGAAACAACAGTCATGTCCATTCATGAAGAGTTATGACGAATAGACACTTCTTTTGAAATTTAAATTTTGAACTCAATTGACACCATGTCGACATGGGGTACATGAGTATGTCGACATCCCAAAAGGATTTTTGGTGTTTTTATTTTCTTTGAAAATAACCTTTATTTTATTTTAAAACTATTTTAAACTTTATAAATATACTTGACTATATTTAAAATACATAAGTAAGTATAAAGAATAATATATACAAAATTTTCTATAATATTATATTTAAAATCTAAGCATAAATATTTAAACGTTAAATATATTATATTTAAAAATAGTTTAAAAACAAGGATAATTTGATTTTGAAATTAAAGATTATTTTGAGGCTAAAAGTATTTGAAATCAGGATAGATGTTTTTGATGCTTTCAAAAGGTAGGTTTTGAAATCATTTTGAAAACAAGATATAATTTTGAAAAATCATTTTGAATAAAGGGTTAGTGGATACAAAACAATGTTCCACTAGATTTTTCGTATGTTCCATCCTACATAGGGTTCCATCCTTTTAACACGTTCGAAGTGGATTCCATTCCACGAATAAATTGGATTTTAAGATGCCAGTGCTTTTCTAGGAGTTTTAACAAAATTTCTAATTAAAGAATAAATTACTTGAATTCTTTAACTCTTTATAATCTTAATACTCATGAGTCTTCAATCTTGATATCTTGAATCTCTATACCGTACAGTCTTCATTCTTGGTACCTGCATGGTTAAATCCTGCATATACATATATATCTAAAATTATACTGTTAGTATTTATATTTTATAATCTATTCTAAGGTTGTTGTCATCAAAACCATCATCTCACGGACTAACAATCTCCCCCTTTCTGATAATGACAACCTTTGTTTATAAAATATTTCTTCCCCCTAAAACTAATAACTCCCCCTTAATCTATGCCTATCTACCCTATTTTATACTTCTACCTCTTTGTCATCAATAAAAACTAACTCTAAACTATATAACACCAAATTATAGAACTCCCCCTAAATCCTAATACTCCATGATGTGTGATTATAATGATAGTGTTATCATAAATAATCAATACTTAGATCTAATAATAAACTTAATCCTAAACTACTAACTATTCTAAGTATATGATAACCATATAGTTATATTTATTAATAGGGAAGAACATATATAAGAACATAATTTATTTATTAATCATATAGTTATATTAACATTTTCGTTGTAAACATAAGAAGGAATAAACAACAATGGTAAAGAAAGAGAAGAAACTAATGTGTGTTTTTGAACATAGGAGATCTATGAATCGAATAGTTTGGATCGTGGAAACAGAAATTTCCACGTTGTTCGACAAGATTCCCATCTTTGTCAAAACACACTTCTCCAACGCACATGACTTTGTCATCATATTCCGCATGCGCTTCTTCCATGGGTTCTTCTTCTACTTCTTCGCTGGCCTCTTGTTCTTGATCTCTTGAAGAATCTTCGTCAATCAAGATTAGGTTAGCATGATTGTCCATTAGGAATTTTTGCAAATTCCTAAGGATTTTGCCTTGCCTTTCTTATTCCTTAGCCATTCGAAGTTGCATTACTTGAATTTCAGTCATTAACTGAAGTGCGTCCTTTAGAGAATCCTCCATTTTAGTCACACGAGCGAGAGTAGTACATTCAAATGGACCAGACGTAGGAGAGGGGAACAAAAAGGTTGATTTTATGTTTGATTTGGAAGAGGAGGCCATTGATTATTTGATTCAGAGAAAAGAACAGAGATATAACAGAAAGGATGAATAAAATTTCGAAAATGTGAAGAATATATAACCAATTATTTGAATTTTGGTGGGAAAAATTTCAAAAAATTAAAAACATTGTATGTCGCATAGGGTAGAGGGGTATGTCGACATGGTTCTTGAATTTTTGCCTATTTAATTTATTTTGAATTAATTTTTAATTATAATTTGTTCATTTATATTTTATATTTCAATTATTAAACAAATACCTAATTCTCTTCTTAATTTAGTAAATATAGATTCATTTAATGGTTTTGTTAAGATATCAGCAATTTGATTCTCAGAATTGATATAATCTAGTGTAATTACGTCCTTACTTATATTATCTCTGAGAAAATAATGTCTGATGTCAATATGTTTAGTTCGAGCATGTTGAGTAGTATTTTTGGATAAATTTATCGCACTCGTATTATCACAATAAATTGGTGATTTTGAAAATTTTAAACCATATTCTTTTAAAGTTTGTTGCATATATAATACTTGAGAACAAGCCAAGCAGTATAAATATATTCTGCTTCAGTTGTTGACAAAGAAACCGTGTTTTGCTTTTTACTAAACCAGTAAATCATAGAATGACCCAAAAGGTGACAAGTTCCACTTGTACTTTTTCGGTCTGATTTACAACCAGCATAATCAGCATCACAGTAAGATATTAAGTCAAAAGAATCATTTTTAGGGTAAAATAAGCTATAATCAGAGGTATGTTTAACATATCTTATGATACGTTTTACGGCTTTTAAGTGGATCTCTTTAGGTTGGGATTGATATCTTGCACAGAGACAAACACTATGTATGATATCAGGTCTACTAGCAGTGATATAGAGTAGTGATCCAATCATTCCTCTATATAACTTTTGATCTACATCTTTCGAGAGATCTTCTTTACTAAGGTACTTATTGATTGCCATGGGAGTGTGTTTTCCACTTGCAGTAGTCAAACCAAATTTATTAATTAGGTCTTTAGCATATTTTTCTTTACTAATAAAGATAACATTATCTAATTGTTTTATTTGTAATCCTAAAAAGAAATTAATTCACCCATATGACTCATCTCAAACTCTTTTGTCATTATTTCTGAAAATTCTTTATTCATTTCAAAATTAATTGATCTAAAAACGATATCATCTACGTAGACTTGAACTAGTTGAATATCATTTTTATTTCTTTTAATAAAAAGAGTATTATCTACTTTACCAATTTCAAAATTTGATTGTAATAGATAAGATCTTAGTCTATCATACCAGGCTCTAGGAGCTTGTTTTAGACCATATAAAGCTTTTTTAAGTTTGTAAACATGATTTGGTAATTTATCATTTTCAAAAAGTGGTGGTTGTTCAACATACACTTCTTCTTTTACAAATCCATTTAAAAAGGAACTTTTAACATCCATTTGAAATAATTTGAAATTATTATGATTTGCGAAAGCAAGTAGCATCCTAACGCTTCTAATCTTGCTACGGGAGCAAAGATTTTATCAAAATCTATTCCTTCTTCTTGACAAAAACCTTGAGCGACTAAACGTGCTATATTTCTAACTACCTCTCCTTGTTCATTCATTTTATTTTTGTAAACCCATTTAGTTCCAATTATTGTTTCATTTTCAGGTCTAGGAACAAATTCCCAAACTTCATTTCTAGTAAGTTGATTTAGTTCTTCTTGCATAGCCAAAATCCATGAATCATCAGTTGATGCTTATTTTGGATTTTTTGGTTCAATAGTTGATATAAAAGATACATTACTCATTTGACTTAGTTGATTTCTAGTTTTAACTACAGATTGCATATCTCCTAGTATATTTTCAATAGGATGATCTTTTGAAAGTTTAGTCCTTTTATTAGGATGTTTAATTTCATTACTAGTTTCAGTTGACACTTGATTTTGAGTAATTAAATCATCTTCATCATTTGTATCTTCAAAATTTTTGAAATTTTCGTCGAATGACACATGCATTATTTCTTCAATGGTGTTAGTTCTTAAATTAAATACTCTGTATGCTTTACTTCTATTAGAATATCCGATAAAGATACCTTCGTCGGATTTAGGATCAAATTTATCTAAATTATCTTTAGTATTTAAAATAGAACATTTACTTCCAAAAATTCTAAAATAAGATACTTTAGGTTTCTTTGAGTGAAGAAGTTCATAAGAAGTCTTATTAGTTAATGGTCTAATTAAAATTCTATTTAAAATATAACAGGCGGTAGCAACTGCTTCTGCCCAAAAATTCTTTGGTAATTTACTGTCTGAAAGCATAGTTCTCACACACTTTTGAATCGTCCTATTTTTACGTTCTACTACTCCATTTTGTTGTGGAGTTCTTGAAAATGAAAAACTGTGAGTTATTCCCTTTTTATTGCAGAATTCCTCAAACTTTTCATTTTCAAATTCACCACCGTGATCACTACGAATGGTTATAATTTTTAGAGAAAGTTGATTTTGAATTCTTTTTGAAAAGTTCTTAAAACATTCAAAAGTATCACTTTTATATTTCAAAAATATTGTCCATGTAAATCTAGAATAATCATCTACAATTACAAAAACAAATTTACTATGATTTATTGACAGAATTTGAGATGGACCAAATAAATCAAGGTGAAGTAATTCAAGAGGTTTTGAAGTTGAAATCATATCTTTTAATTTAAAGGAACTTTTCCTAAGTTTTCCTAATTGACATGCGTCACATAAACAATCTACTTTAAAATTCATTTTAGGGAGACCTCTTACTAGATCATGTTTTGACAGTCTAGATAAGAGTTTGAAATTCAAATGTCCAAATCTCTTATGCCAAATCCAAGGGTCACTTTTATTTGCCAAAAGACATAAGTTATCATTTGAAACTTTCATACTAAGAATATAAATATTTTTTTTTCCTAACTCCCTCAAATATTATGTTTGAATTGTTATCTTCAATGTGACATTTATCTCTTTTAAATTTAATTTTATATCGCTTATCGCAAAGTTGACTTATACTTAGTAGATTATGTTTCATATTTTTAACTAGCAAGACATTAGTAATAATAGGAGTTTCAGAGTTACCGACTTTGCCGATGCCAATCACATATCCTTTTGAATTGTCTCCAAAGTTAACCAATCCTTCGTCTTTGTATATTATATCATTTAACATATTTGGATTGTCAGTCATGTGTCTAGAACACCCACTATTGAGCATCCATTTGTTCTTTCTGATCTGCACAATTTTTCCGTTGTGTATTGATTCCTCAATAGCCATAAAGGATGATTCCTGCACATCAAACAATTTTGGTAGACAACTTGAATTTGAACATTGATTATATGCAGACTCAAAAGACAATGATGATCTGAATATTTCTAAACTAGTATTAACAAACATAGCCATTTTAAAACTTTTTCAAAATTAGATTATGAAAGTTTGAAAACCTTGCTTTGATACCAAATGTGAGAAATGCAGATTAAGGATCTTAAGGCTAAGAACAAACACTAGAGGGGAGGTGAATAGTGTTTTAGAAAATGGTTAAATCTTTTTGAGTTTTTATTAATTTAAACACAAATGTATACAATATTCAGACATAGATATGATGATAGAATCAGACACAAATGCAAATATAAAGTAAAAGCAGTAATGGAAAGAACACACCGGATTTTATACTGGTTAGGAGTTACCCTACATCCAGTCCCGCACACAAGTACAGATTTCCTTTCAAAAACAATCTTTACAATTACACCCTCGATTTCAAAGCTACGTGGTACACCCTCCAGAATCACAATCCTCTGGGTAGAGATACTTGATTTCCCGGGCAACAAGTCCACCCAATTGATTTCCAAGGCTACAATCACACCTTTTACACTTGATTGATTTTCAAGGCTACAATCATACCTTTTCTCGCTAAGTTGATTACAAAAAGCCTATAACTTTGAATAGCACTGAGGATCTTGTTGAGATAGTGATAGAGAATCAAATCAGAGATAATCTAGTTAGATTCAATGTTGATTTCGATAGAGTAATGATAAGAATTTGTATATAGAAATGTGGAAGAAGAAGAGGAGTGAAAAACCATAAAAACTGTCTTAAAAATCGTTGAAACTAACCCCTATTTATTGAGGAACAACAGTCATGTCCATTCGTGAAGAGTTATGACGAGTAGACACTTCTTTTGAAATTTAAATTTTGAACTCAACTGACACCATGTCGACATGGGGTACATGAGTATGTCGACATCCCAAAAGGATTTTTGGTGTTTTGATTTTCTTTGAAAATAACCTTTATTTTATATTAAAACTATTTTAAACTTTATAAATATATTTGACTATATTTAAAATACATAAGTAAGTATAAAGAATAATATATACAAAATTTTGCTGTAATATTATATTTAAAATCTAAGTATAAATATTTAAAAGTTAAATATATTATATTTAAAAGATAGTTTAAAAACAAGGATAATTTGATTTTGAAATTAAAGATTATTTTGAGGCTAAAAGTATTTGAAATCAGGATAGATGTTTTTGATGCTTTTAAAAGGAAGGTTTTGAAATCATTTTGAAAATAAGATATAATTTTAAAAAATCATTTTGAATAAAAGGTTAGTGGATACAAAACAATGTTCCACTAGATTTTTTGTAGGTTCCATCCTACTTAGGGTTCCATCCCTTTAACAGGCTCAAAGTGGATTCCATTCCATGAATAGATTGGATTTTAAGATGCCACTAGGAGTTTTAACAAAATTTCTAATTAAAGAATAAATTATTTGAATTCTTGAACTCTTGATAATCTTGATACTCATGAGTCTTCAGTCTTGATATCTTGAATCTTTATACTATACAGTCTTCATTAACTTATACTGTTAGTATTTATATTTTATAATCTATTCTAAGGTTTTCATCAAAACCATCATCTCACGGACTAACAATAACTATGGATGACTGTAGTATTCGTAGCAGTTGGTTTTGGACCTCTAAATGGGGGATGTTACAAGTTGGTATTAGAGCATATGTTTATGTAAATGTAATAGAAATTTGAACCTAAAAGATTTCAAAAATATAACCCAATGAATCAAAAAATGAGACCGAGGCTTGGGTTAACGCTATAGTAGCGTACTTGCATTTGCTATATATCTATATACATCAATAAGTACATATTCCCCTTTTCTCTTAGACTGTTCTTCTATATCATACTAAGGCTCATATGCAGATATATGAGAAAGTAAGATATGGAGGTAGGAAACAGAAGTGGAAATCTTGGTGGAGGAAGCACCAAAACTAATGAAAATGCTTGACCCAATTCCAGGAGAAATATGAATCGGCAGTAAAATACTAATCCAAATGCAAATGCCAACGTAGGTGCTGAAACGCCACCCGTAAATATGAGGATGATGTATCAGTTCTTCGTCAGTCTGATGCAAACTAGAACAGCTACATGAGTAGCTGGGGGAAATGATGTGAATGCTGGAGGAGAAAATCCTATGGCCTCAGTTGGTAATAACTATGCCAAGTTGAGCAGGGATTACACCAGTCTTACTGGAAAGCTGTTTATGGGAATAGAGGATGTGGTCGAAGTAGAAAACTGGTTATTGCACTATGAAAGAATTTTCGCTAACTTGGATTTGACGATGAATAGAAGAGAGGACTTGCTTCGAAATAGCTGAGGGAGCAGCGCTTTACTAGTAAAGGAATTACCACTGGAGGGCCCTAGGGGAAGTTGACTTGGGCAAAATTTCGAAGAAGATTCAAAGATAAGTTCTTATCTGAAATTGCCAAGTTGTCATTACTGAGAAATTTTACGGACTTAGAGCAGGAAGAGATGTCTGTGATAGAGTATGCTACAAAGCTTGATGAGCTATCTAGATATGGATAGGCTACTATTGACACCGTCATCAAATGGAGTGAGAAGTTTATTAGAGGGTTAAAGCATGAGATTGCTTGGGTAACCATGCCACACCTCCATGACCCAAGTAATGTCGTAGTGGAGATGGCCATCAAGAATGAAGAGATGCATTCTACATTTAGTAAGGGGAAGTAAGTTGTGGTTCAAGATCTTCAAGGAAAGAAAATAAAGTGCTTTAAATGGAAAGGAGCTCGGAAAGGAGGAGCAGCCAAGAAAGGGAAGGCCAATGTAGTTTGCTACAAGTGCGACAAGAAAAGACATTTTGCTCATGAATGTCGAACTGAAAAAGAGAAGAAGGATGCATATAAGAAAGGAGTGAAATGCTTCTACTATGACCAGATCAAGCATTACAAGAATCAGTGTCTACATCCGGTTAGAGCAAACAGGGAATTTTTTTTACTTGGAACCATCTTCTTCCAGACCAACAACAGCTGAGAAGGGAAAATCCGTGATGGAAAGTACACTTTTGATTCATAATATACCAGTTTGGATACTATTTATAATGATGCATCACATTCATTTATATCTCAGTGTTGGGTAGATAAATTATGTTTAGAATCGTCATATCTACTTATTTCCTTAAGGGCTGCGAATCCAATAGAAGGGTCTGCAACTCTAGGAATGAGACATGGTCAGTTAGAACTTGACCTGTTAGGCCATAAGTTTGCATGCAGTCTGTATGTTTTTGATTTCCGAGGTTCCGGGATCATATTGGGTATGGATTGGTTAAGTATATATGACGGAAGAATATTTTGCTAGGATAGGAAAATATCGTTGAGACACCCCAACAACTGTTGCCGAATTATATACTTGGTGGAGAAGTAAGACTCAAGTGCTTGTGCTTTGCTGAATGCAATGGAAGCAGAAGAAGAATTAGATCGGGTGTTGGTAGCAAAAGAGTTTGCAAATGTTTTTGAGCCAGTGTCAGGGCTATCGCAAAAGTGAGCTATTGAGTTTCAGATAGATCTTGTGCCAAAGGCAGAACATGTAAATAGACCACCTAGCCAAATGACGCCTACTGAGATGAAAGAGGTGAAGGTCCAACTAGTGGACTTGGAAGGGAAGAGCTTTATTAGACCAAGCAGTTCTCCTTTGGGAGTAGTTGCAATATTCGTGAAGAAGTCAGATGGATCTCAAAGGTTGTGTATTAACTACCGCAACTTGAACGAAAGGACGATCAAGAATAAGTATCCTTTGCCGAGAATCGATCATTTGTTCGATTAGGAGCCAAAATGTTCTCCTAGTTGGATTTGGCAATAGCGTTCCATCAGCTAAGAGTGGCAGAGAATATCATCCATTTAACGATGTTAAGGACGAGATACAAGTCATATAAGTGGTTGGTGATGCCATTTGAGTAACGAATGTGCCAACTTTTTTCGTGGATTTGATGAACTAGGTTTTCCAAGTGCACCTTAATAGGTTCGTATTGGTATTCATAGATGACATCTTAATGTACTCTAAGGATGAAAGAAAGCATGAATTTCATCTTAAATTGGTGCTTAAGATGCTGAGACAACATCAACTTAAAACGAAGTTTTCAAAGTATAATTTCTGGAAGAAAGAAGTTAAGTTTCTTGGTCATGCGGTTTCAATGAAAAGTTTATCAGTTAATCCAGATAAGATCGAAGCTTTTAACAACTGGAAGAGACTAGAGATGGTGACTGAGATCAGAAGTTTCCTTGGGCTTGCTAGTTAGTATCGGAGGTTTATTAAGGGTTTCTCTTGGATATGAACGCCTTTGACTCGGCTGACCAGGAAGGATATGAAGTTTACTTGGTCTAGCAAATTTTAGGAAGCATTCCTCAAGTTAAACCATTTATTGAAAAATATACCTGTGTTTTTAGTTCCAGATGGGAATTAAAGATTAGTAGTGTATACTGATGCATGTGGAACCAAATTAAGAGCTGTGTTGATGCAAAAGGGTAAGGTTTTGCCTATGCTTCTTGATAGCTTAGACCCCATGAAGTGAGATACCCTACTCATGATTTAGAGTTTGCAACGGTAATCTTCGCATTGAAAATAGGAGACACTATCTCTTGGGAGAGAGATTTGAGTTATATAACGATCATAACTCCTTAAGATACCGATTTTCTCAAAAGGAGCTAAATATGAGACAATGGAGGTGGCTTGAGTTTTTAGCAGCTTATGACTTCAGTATAGCGTACACACCGGGAAAGGTAATAAGGTTGCAGATGCACTTACTAGGAAACATCTGAATGTGGTGTTAGCCATGCTGGCCGAATGGAAGGATCTTGAGGCGTTGATTACGTGCAGTGTGTAATTAAGATCTTCTAGTTCTACTCAGAGTACCGCCATATTGTCTTGCTTGGAAGTTTGACCGATATTGATCGAAAGGATTACATTTATGTAGAAAGATGATACAGTGTTAGTTTAGAAGATTAGAAGACCAGAGGCCGAAATTTAGTTGATGATCTAAGGATTTTAGTCTTGACCAGAGAGGGTGGTTGAGAAAGAGGGACGATTGTGTATCCGAATGTAGAAAACATAAGGAAGGAGTTCCTTAGAGAGTGTCATTGATCAAACTTTACAATCCATCCTGGGACGACCAAGATGTATCAGGATACTAAGAGGAGTTTCTAGTGGAAAGTTATGAAGTGAGATGCTGGCTTGTTGGTAAAGCAATGTGTGACAGTCAACAAGTGAAGGCCGAACATCAGAGCCGAGTTGTTGCTTCAACCTTTGGAGATACCAGTTTGGAAATGGGATTCAATATCCATGGATTTTATAGATGTGTTGCCAAGGTAGAACATGGGAAATGAAAGTCTATGGGTCATAGTGGATAAGTTGACCAAGATTGCCCATTTCATTCCAGTCAAATCAACCAAGACGGCACCTATTCTAGCTAGATTGTTTATGAAGAACATAGTTAGACTACATGGGATTCCGAGTAGCTTAGTCAGTGATAGAGATACCTTGTTCACCAGTGAATTTTGGAAGAGTCTACAAGGAATGTTGAGAACTGAGCTTAAGACAAGTACGGCTTATCACCCACGGATGGATGGGCAGACAGAGAGTCAACAAGATACTCGAGGATCTATTAAGAGCTTGTGTATTAGATTTTGGTGGATCAAGGGAAGACCATTTGCACTTGGTCGAGTTTTCCTATAATAATAGCTACCAGGCTAGTATAGGGATGACACCTTTTGAAGCTTTATATGGAAGGCCGTGCAAATCACCAGCGTGTTGGTTAAAGACCAGAGACAAATTGGTCGTTGGTCCAGATATGGCAAGAGAAGCAACAAAGAAGATGGAGTTGATCTGATGTAGGATGAAGGGAGCTCAGTCTAGACAAAAGAATCATGCAGATAAGAAGCGCAAGGATCTAGAATTCTCAGTTGGAGATATGATTTTCATTAAAGTACCACCGATAAAGGGTGTGGTACAGTTTGAAAAGTTAGGGAAACTAACATCGAGATATGTTGGACCGTTCCTAGTCTTAGAGAGGATCGAAAAGCTCGCATACTAAGTCGAGTTACCGAGCAGTTTGGCAGGTGTCCGTAATGTATTTCATGTGTCTCATCTTCGTAAGTATGTACATGATCCAGAGCATTGGAAAACTTAATAGTAGAACCAGATTTGACTTTTGTTCGGCAACCAATTCGGGTTATAGCGGGAGATGAGAAGAGGTTAAGAAACAGGGTAGTCAAGTTGGTAAAAGTTGAGTGAATCGAAAACGAGAAAAACTATACTTGGGAAACAGAAGATATCCTAGGCTATTATGAAGGTATGTTCTATATTTTTTTTATATAGACTTTTCACTGGTGGGATATACTCGGTTTGTTGTCATGATTGATATGCTTGTTTGTAGTCTTTACTGAATTTCGAGGACAAAATTCTTTAAGGGGGAGCCTGTAATACCGTTTCTTTAAGATTATTCAGGATATTTAATTAGATTAATTAAACAAAATAATATGTGGTGTGAAAAGGAGATGAGATTTGATAATTAATTAGGTTATGCATTATTTAATCAACATATATGATCGTTTTAACTTGAACATAAGTAGGAGGATTTATGAGGGGGGAAAAATAGGAATAAGCTTCATTTCCTAAACATAAACCCGTCCATCCTCATACCCTTGTTCATTTTTACATCCATACAAAACACAAACAAAGTAGATGCATTGCGAAAGCTTTTAAAGTAAGAAAAGTTAGAGATTCAAGTTAAAGCTAAGGAGAATCAAATGACAATTCAAATCTTAACTCTTTTTCTTAAAACAAGGTGTATAATAGTATCCGTCTCATTTCTATATGTTAAATTTTTGATTTTTGTTGTATTCCAAATTATTTGATGATGATATCGTTGATTTAACCATTGTTTGCATGAATGGTGATTTATTGGGATTTTTATCAAATTATCATGATAGGTTTCAGGGGAAAAACCTTAGTGAATGACCTCCAAATGACTTGATTTTTTGGATATATTGTGTCGTATATAATTTTGGAGATGAATTTTTAATTTCATAATTTCAAACTAATAGGAATAATTTATGAATTTCCTATGGTGAAAAGGCGTTTATTTTGGGTTTTCATTATTAAAAATAATAAATAACTCACACTACTAGCTTTAATCTAATAATTGTTAGTTGCTATCCGAATTAATTGGATAGGTTATTGATTGAATTGCTTTCAAGTTGGTTGTGGTTTGCTGAAAATTATTTGTGAAAAATCGCTGCAGTAAAACAGCAATATCTTGGTGCATATTTACCCTAATTAGCTCAGTATTTTTGCAATTGAAAAAAATTATGTTAGCTACAACTTTTCGTTTAATTACTTTCTGAAATTCTGTTGTTTACAGGGTCGAAATTTAGTTTGAAACTAATCTACACAGCTCTGCTCTGTGCAATTATTTTGTTGAAACCTGATCTTAAAATCACCATAACTTTTGAATGGTAGATCGAAATTGAGTGTGAATTTTTTCAGTTTGAAGGTATATTTATAAGAACAGCTTTTATGTTTATCATTTTCTGTAAATCAACATTTTTCTAATCGTAATATGTGTTTGAACAGCTAATAACCCCTCTGTCCTGTGTTTTTAATTTCAACTTTGAAACACAGAATTGTTTTTGCCATATCTTTTTATTCTTTTATCGGAATTTAATAATTTTTAATGTTCTGGAAAAAAAAACAACGTGCCACAATCTTATGTTTTAAGTTTTCTGTAATTTTGATGTTAGCAATGTCAAAATTTGATTTTTCAACTGCTAACCCGAGAGCAAAGTCTATATTTGCTCTATGCTTGAAGATGAAACTAAATTAGATATAACTTTCTCGTTTTTGATCGGATTTTGCTAATTTTGGATGTTTCGGAAAGCTTAAATCCTTTACTATAACTTTTAAGCTTTATTTTTTCTATCATTTTGTGGTTAGATATGTCAAAATTTGATTTTTCAACTGCTAACTTGAGAGCAAAGTTTATATTTGCTCTGTGCTTGATGCTGAAACAAAATTAGACATAACTTTCTCGCTTTTGATCGGATTTTGGTAATTTTGGATGTTATGGAAAGAAATAATCATATACTACAACATTCATTTGTTGAGTTTTATGTAATTTTGAGTGCTTCTATGTCAAAATTGAACTTCTCTACTGCTAACCTGACAGCAAAAGCAATATTTGCTCTATAGTTGAAATTGAAACAAGATTTGCCATAAATTCTTTGTCTCTTAACAGAATTTGATAATCTTAGATGTTTCAGAAAGCTTAAACTTTGTACTAAAAGTTTCATACTTTATGTTTTCTAAAATTTTGATATTTGTTTGGTCAAAACTGTGGTTGTTTGTTGCTGGTACGAGAGCAAAAGGAGAACAATAACAATTATTGACTTGAGGAGTGTTTAGCTTATTTTTGCTCTCACTTTTATTTGATTTTGATGATTGTTTTTAAGATGTTTTGAAAGCTATAATTCCTATTAATAGGCTAGTTATATTTGAAGAATTTGACAATTCAAATTTAAATAGAATTTGAATTGATTTTGGTTTAAATTTGAATTAAATTCGTATTGAACTCAAGTTATTGGCCTTGAGTTATCTTTCTTGTTTTTCATTGTTTTCGAGCACAGTTTTCACTAAACCATTTTGAAGTGATTTTTGAAATAAATGAAAATTTCAAATTATTATTATATAGTATTTTAAAATTATTCTTCTAATATAAAATCTATTTATTTCCTATAATAAGGGAATTTCAAATATTGGTTTTATTAACCATTTCGAGAAAAAGTTTTAAAAGCTTGTTTTCTCTAGTAAAATATTTTAAATGTAAATACACACTTTTTTACTATTCGAACATATAAGAAAGAGAATTAAACGATTTAGTAAATGCACATGTCCCATACGCACTTATCGGTTAATTTTGGACTTGTACGATCGAAACAACTTTTGGGAATTGTTTGAATTCCTCTTTGATGACAACCACTTCGTGGTATGTTTTTGATGTATTTAAATCCTAATTGGGGAATTATTCCATATCAATTTATTTGGTTGATATATATATATATATATATATATATATATAGTTTGAGAACTCCTAAATAGGAGTATATTCGATGATGGGCTATAATGATGGAGATGCTCTTGCTAATGTTATGAGGCAAATATTTCGATGGAATTTGATGATGATTGATGAATTTATGGTATTTCTTACTTGTTGATGAGATAAGACAAGTTTGGCATTTCATACCATTTGCCGATGACATAAGGCGATTCTTATGATGATTTAGATGATTTTCATAGTGTGGCATCGACTAGCGGCTAGAAAACCGCTAAGTGAGAACGTGCGGTATGGGACGTACGTTACCACTTTTCGGTTACTATCCGAGGGTTTCGTTCGTCATTCTTCCCGAAGCAAAAACTACAGAACAATCAACCGATACATGCGTCAATGCGTGCACGTGCACCACTGTACATCGCGACGGTTATCGATACTGCGATCACCATCAGGTCGACAACGACCTCACCATCGATCTCTACCACCCAGGAGCATGAAACCGCCTTCAACTTGAATTCGAACTAGTTGTTCGACCGAAACCAAAACTTTCTCAATGAAAACCCTCCATGCGCCACCACCTCAGGTCGCCTGAGACCCCGCTACACAGTCCTTCCCTTCGCCGAAGACTTAAGCACCAAACCCCCTTACTCTGACCAAGTCCGATCCCACTTAGCTATCGCACGATTCATGTCAACATCGTCGATCACAACTGGGTTCTTAAATCCTATTCCGATGATCCCTGGTAACCACGGCCAATGATTCACCACCAGCCCATTTTTCCCATGGCACCCTCTTCCCAGCCATTTTGTCAGCCCTAACAAGGTCGCTAACACCTCTCAAAGCAGTTCGTCCTCATGACAAGGTCGCTAACACCTCTCAAAGTAGTTCTTTAGGTAAACATCGTGAATGTATCACAAACTCACGGATAGTAACCCAAAAAGTGTTAACGTATGTCCCATACCACACATTCGCACTTAGAGGTTTACTAGCCATTAGTCGATGCCACACTAGAAACATCATAAAACTCATAAAATTATATCTCGCCTAGTCTCATTGGCGAGTGATAGAGAGACACAATACTTGTCTCATCTCATCGACAAGTATTAAATGGCATCGTAACTTGTCTCATCTCATCGACAAGTGAAATCATCATGATGGTTCCTCATAAACCATAAATCTCAAAATATGAAATCATAAACCCAAGACTTGCCTTATATCATTGGCAAGTAAACTAAACATCGTGATGGTTCTCATCGACCATACTCCTACATAGGAGATCTCAAACCATAATACTTGCCAAATATTGGCCATCTTAAATAATTCCAATAAATAGAAATTATAAAACTCAAAATATGCCATAAAATGGAAAAACATCTCAGAATCAATATTCTCAAATAGCTTCGATCGTACAAGTCAAGGCTCTGATACCAAAATATCACGGTCTAGGCTTTTCAACCATCAACAGCAGCCTCTCTCGACTGGTAGGCTTTTCAACCATCCTAGCCCCGTCGTGGTAGACATTGGTACCCGAAACTTGCTTTTACGGCCAGCCTCTCGACTGTCACGGCTTATGCCTAACCAACCCTGTAAAGAGGATGTGTGGGGGTAAGAGTATCCTGCTCGCCACCAAACAAAAAGCGAGAATCCCCCATCACGTTTCACCTAGATAAGCAAGTCTCATCCGTTAATGCGGAGAATAGGGCTGGTTAAGAGCGACCATCTATAATCTTGTCTTAAACATCTACTGCATACGTCGATAAATGCTCTATTTTTTTCCTATTTCAAGTGGATCGACATATCCAATAAATGCTTAATACAAAATTACAGATGGCTAATGGATCTATCAGAACAAAGTACAATAACAGAATGCATATCACATCATATAACAGTAATCATCATATATATAAATACATATACACTGATACATCCCAGTACAATACAAAACGATATACAAAAGTGGTTCAGAGACAATACTATATACAACGAATCAAAATACACATCAGAGTCAAATGGAAAGAAATATAAACTACACAAATATGCTAGGCTAATATCCAAGCAGATGCATCAAAGCTAAGTCGTGAAACTGATAGCTAACCTGAAACAACTCGGACTGACCCGTTTTGCCTTGAAATTTTTATATAGTAAAGTAAATTTTATTTCAGATTTTTGATGAATTTGAAGATTTTCCCCAAGTGCTTTTGATTTATTATGAATTTTCTAAGCTAGAAAGACTTGATAATTATATTAAAATATTAATATAATTGACTGGTTTTAAAATAATTTTGGAAATCATGAAATCTGATTATAGCAATTTTTTCTACAAAGAAATTGTTGAAGTATATCTCTAATCAATAAAATTTGACAAACAATTAGAGTTAGTGAAAAGAATATACTTTACTCGGCAAAATAGCAGTTTGTATGTTAATTACGAGTATGCCACTGAACCCCTTTCCTCACTGTTGGGTGGAACCCCCATTTTCCACTGTTGGGAGAAGCCCCTTTTCTCCCCTATTCGGTGGAACCGACTTTTGCCACTATTGGGTGGAACCCCCTTTCGCCACTGTTGGGTGGAACCCCCTTTTACCACTGTTAGGTGGAACCTCCTTTTTCCACTATTCGGTGGAATCGACTTTTTCCACTATTTGATGGAACTCCTAGTGTTGGGTGGAACCCTCATTCGCCACTTTTGGGTGCAATCCCCTTTCGCCACTGTTAAGTTTCCACCCTCCCTCCCCCCCTTCGCCACTGTTGGGTGGAACCCCCTTCCCCCGCTGTTGCTTTAGTACCCTTTCACAAGCTATATTTTCAAAACTTAAAATATGCATAACTTTGTAACCGTAAGTCTGTTTCTCAATTATGATACTCTATGGAAAGGGAATTGGAAGCAATGGAACAGGTGAGAGACTCTGATTCTACACCTATGAAAAGTTATAGTCCACGAAAACTATGCCTTGAGAAATGTTATTGGCAGGGGCCAATAGTTTCTTAGTGATTCCATGAAAACTATGTCAGGAATAGGTTATTGATAGAGATCAACATGTTCATAGTCAGCCCATGAAAACTATGACCTGAGAGATGTTATTAGAGAACCTAGTAGGTTCATAGTCAGCCCATGAAAACTATGAGTGGATGATTTTACTGGTAGACACCAATAAGTTCTTAGTTATCCCATGAAAACTATGAAATTGGACAGATAGTTCGTAAGCTTGAAACATGTTATTAGTTAGCCCATGAAAACTAATAGGTTAATAATGACCCTAAAAACTATAACGTGAGACAGATAGTCAGACGAATGGGAATGGAAAATCCATGATATATTGTATAATTGCATATCATCATATTATGTTATGTTTTAACCATTGTGGATGCATGTGCATAGTATATGGTTATTAGTTTTTGGTTAAGGTGCTAGCGAGGGTGAAACCCATTCCGCTCAGTGACATGGTCTCACTAGACATCTATTTGGTTTGAGACGATATGTTATTATTTACACCAAACTTTTTGTCTGACTCAAAGTTTATGTTTTTCCCTAAGATTCTTAGGTGATCAAAATTAATTTGAGTAGGCCGAGGGTAAGGGTTTTTCAGGTTATTAGTTGACAAATAAGCATCAGGAGACGTGCAGAAGGCAAGCTGGCTATATAGGAGATTCTATTTTATGCCATGTTACTTGGATATAGGGGGATTTTTTTAATTGCCTATATTTAGACTCTAATCATCCAAGGAGGCATCTTCATATATCGCTTTTGGCGTATTTTTTAATAAATTGTAATTTCTCTGAACATGGTTTACGTAGGTGTTTATGTGATGAATATGAAATACTATTTGTAATAAAATGAGAAATTTGTTTTACATCGAGTTTAAATTTTTTCATATTCATGTGTTTTTGGTATATCAATGTATATAAATTACCGCATATTATCACCGAGAATTAATAACTATAGATGACTGCATCATCCATACCAGTTAGTTTTGGGCCTCTAAATAGGGATGTTACATCATATGGCTATAAATCATATGACACAAGTGAATTTTATCTTGAGGATTGAGTGCTTAGCACCCATTTGATGGGAGCTACAAAAGAGTTAATGAAATATTTTGATTAATACATATAACCGTATGGAATTAAAGGTCAAATAATGTAAAAATGAATCCAATTACTTTGTTAAATTCACAGATGAACAGTTATAAATATGAGCATATGTATTTGATATACAAGTAGTATACCTTTGATAAGTTCATAGAATTATAAAAAAAGCAGAAAACATAACATGCAAAAGAAATAAAACTATTTGATTTGGTCTATAGGTGAGTATATCGGAAGGAGTTCCAAAAGTATCATAAAACGAATAAAATTTAATCTCAAAGTCACTCCTCTTTGTAAAGCATAACAATATTATGACAAGGAATAATTTGACTTTGTTGGATAAGCTACGATTGATGATGAGTGATTTTGAATTAACTTCTTTTTATAAGGATGTTAAATTTAATTTCATTTAAATCCATTGTTTACGAAATCATATGAGATATGAATTAGCACGAACACCCTACATGTTCTAGGTTAAAGAGTTGACAGGTTATGTGAGTCGAGAAGCTTCGCATAAAAATTCAACCGTAAGGGATCTTGTGTGAACCACTCCAATGGTGTTTGGGACCAAACAACAATAGTTTACTAATTAATGTTATAAACATAAATTTCATAAACTCAAAACTGAATCAATTTTATATAAGTGTTGAAAGTCTCTATGGACCGAGTAATATGAATTATTCTACTAAGTTAAAATTCATATAGTAATAGCTAATAAAAATGCTCTAAAGAAAATCGCACCAGAGATTTTTATAATGGTTTAGGCCGTTCCACATCCAGTCCCTAACCCCTTTTGGAATTAACAAAACAACCCACACTTAACTCGGAGGAACATGTATCTTACAAAATGAATGAGCAGCCGAACAAGACTTCACTTGCCTGAAGATCTCTAATAGTACTTCACCTAAAAAAGTAGTAAGTTGTTGACTTTCTGTGTTCAAGATAAAACACCGATGATTCAGTAAAGTACATCCTTCCTATAATCTCTTTTTATGATGATTTTAATGTGCAGATTAAGGAAGTAGAAATTTGATTTATTTTTGACAATTCATGTGATGAGTAGAGAGTAGAAAGTAAGTTAGAATTTGTGTATCTAAAAAGTCAAAGTGTTTGAAAGGTTCTATTTGAAAGTTTATCACCATTAGAAAAGTTGCAACCTTTGGAAAAGAAGACTACTCTCTAGGTTTGAATTTTTTATGAAAAGACACTTCTTTTGTACAGGTCAATGGCTGAAAATAGATCTAGATGGTTGAAAAATAATAGTGTAAAATAGAAATAAAATAGTTTAAAAATAGGCTAATTTAGACGTCTAAAATTATAACTCAAACGACTGAATTTTTAATCAGACGTCTGAATTTAGACGGCTGAATTTTTAATCACTCATCTGAATTTATAACTCAAACGGCTGAATTTGCCTAAAAAAATGAAAAATAATGTTTTATTTAAAATTCAGCTATTTTGATATTTTTAAGACCTTTGTGTTTGTGTGTTATCATCGTAAAGGAGATTTAACGTGAGAACTATGTCAACTATATATGACAAGACTCTTCTTCATTTTGTCTTTAGTATTTGAGCTTGATTCCATGGTTGATCATCGTATCTCCTTGAATATATTGCTGCAAATACAGTAAAAGTTTATATATATGGAAATTTATAGTTGTCTCATTGAAATTCAAAAGGAAGGACCTAATAAGTATTGGATACAATCCAAACACTCTAACATGGAAAATGATTATATAAGATGAAAAGAAATTAATTGAGCCTAAATAGACATAACTCATTTGAAAGTCTAATAAAAATCATTGCAAATTAAGGAGAAACTATGAATTTCATATCAATGTCAAGAAAAAAAGAATTGTTAGTAATAAGAATTTCCCTAGTTCTTAATAAGTCGTAAAGAGTATAGAATCTAACAAATGGCATGATGCTTAAATCCAGAATAGGTTCCAAGTACATTATCAAAAAATGATTTTGATGGTTGTACCCAAAGGATATGATCCATCGGCCATAGTTGTATCTTCCAAAGAAAGACCAATACAGTTGGAATATAGTAAGCAATATTAATGAGATTATCCTCATAAACTTTAATTATTAGAATTAGCATAGCAGATTCTTCAATCAACTTGCCTGAGGTAATTTAGATTCTACACACAAAATTATTAGCAATATGACTCACAATATTAGCATAGTATCCACTATACGATGAATTAAAATACTACTTAAATCTCAATCCAAATTATAATGACTTCTAATTCATGTTTATTAACATATATTACCCAACCAACAAGCCTGGAATTACTATACAATATTATAAATTTAGGGACTACTTTTACCTTTACTTTCCAGATTCAAGTATATGAAACATCTAATCAAAATTAACAACTCATATAATACGTAGGCACGGTTTTCAAATTCATTACATGTGTGTGTTTATAAGCCTACAACTCCAAAATTATATCTAGGCATAGAAGGAACAGATTTACAAGGACATAAATCCAATATTATATAAAAATATATAATTTCCCACTCACCTCTTAGCCTCCAAATCGTAGGACTTAAACCCGGTAATTCCTGTTTGACTCACTTTTCTCCCTACCAAAATATGTACCATATGTATACATATATTTATTGGAAATTTAGATCAAAGAAGAGATTTGAATTTAATTTAGATTTGGTTTTAGATTTACAATTTACCGTGGTTGGCGATTTGGTCCGATACTATTCTTCTCCTCCTATTGCACTTCACTATTCTCCATTTGTACATATAGATTATAGTTTACATAGATCTTAGAATTTGAGTAGAAGAGAAAATTACGGAGCTTCGCCGTTGCTTCAAAAAATATAAGGAGAATAGTAAGGAATTATGCCTGTATTTATAGAGGTTCAAATCGGAGACAACCATTAGATTTAATTATATTAAATCTGAGCCATTTAGCTTATGTTCATTTCACAGCCGCTAACATATAAATGGTCAACCGCTTTGATGCCACCGATCGACCGCTAGCGGGCAACCGATCCTAATAAGGGGTCGACTGGTTGCCTATTAATGTTAGACGTTAATTTGCTTCCTATTACACGTTATTTTATTTATTTTATATTGTTTTTAACTAACCTAATGTAATGTTAATCATGTTTAGTCATTAACTAAACATTAACGTTAATTAACATAAATTATTTACTTTATTTCCTTAATCACATAAATAATTATTTCCAATTAGAAATATTCAAACATTAATAACCTTTCATTTGAACTCCGATCAGAAAACTTCATACATAAATATTGATTAGAAAATGGCCACAAACACAATGGTGCAAGTTTCATAGCCAAATTCTTATATTTTTGAAAATTACATTTTTGGCTTTACTGATTATTTATTAATTTCATTTAAATTAATTATCATTAAATCTATGGAGTGTTACACCCTTTGTATTAAGGGGATATATTATAAAACTTGGCAGAACCAATTTCTTTTGTATCATTATGTTGTTATCCTATCTGTTTGCAAATTTTCTATGGATTTTAAAGTAAATATTTGGAAAATTGGTTTATAAATTAAGTTCATGATACTTAATACTATTATATGAAGTATTTGATACTTCTTTGAAAATGATTTCAATTCAATCCCAAAGAATACATAAAGTTTTTGTATATATTATTATTCAAAGGATTTGAGATGAAACCCCAGATTTATATTGAAAGTTTTCTTTAAAGAAATTTGATATAAAATACAATGTAGTTTGATATAGGGTAGTTTAGGTAATACAGATTTTGATATAGCTTCCTGTATAGAAGATTTGTATTTATGATATATAGGAAGCTCAAGTGGTTGTGGCATAGCCAAAATAATTATAAAACATTTTCCTATTTTCCATTTATAGTAAAATGCATCTAGTAAATAAGTGAAACTTTGATGAGTTAGTTTACTGGCACATGTTTCCTATACATTTAGGATAGTGTGGTATGTTCACTGTGGTATAACATATCTGTTTAGCAATTTTCATTTGTTAGAACAAAATGTTTTTTCGATGATTTTTGACGGTCTGAAACTTTTGGATTGTCATAGAACTTAAAGCTAAGTATTTTAAAAATATAAAGATGAGTTTTTATAACTTTTGAATTGAGGAGGAAGTAAATGAGCACAAGTTTTAAATTTGTTGAACCTCCTTGTTATGTTAACCATTCAATGTTATTAGGCTGAAAACATCTTTACCTTAGGGGTGTCTAAGGAAAGCAGACTCTAGGCCTGAGTTTGGATATCAATGTCCTACTCTTCCTAGCTACTTGCCTTACTTGACTTTTAAAGAAGTCGAAAAGGTTGACGCAGTTATAAGACCCAGATTTGTTTTAGGCCTTCATTTGAATTTTAAAAATATAGAATGAATATAATATTTTATGTATACTCTTAGGATGTAGTAGAGTATTATATGCGTAAAAACTTGAGGTACGTTTTTATGAAATGTTTTACAATTGAAGGTATGTTTTATGAAATGCTTCAAAATAATTTCTGTATTGAATGAGGTAACTATTTGTGTAAATGAATGTGATATAAAAATTAATTAGCCAAGTTGAAGAAACCTATATGATAAAATTCATAAGTTGTATGTAGATCATTTTATTTGCATGATGGTTCTTAATCCAAGATTTGGGTACACCATTTCTGGTGAATTACACTGGCCTAAACTAGGATTTTTCAATTGATTCTCGATTGCGAACACTTGAAACAGATTCTTGATATGATCCGAGGTTTTTTATCAGAGTACATGTATATGTAAGAAAAAAAGCCATTTAATTAATGAATTTGATCGGAATCCATACTAAAGAAGTTGGTATCTATGCTAGTTTGGATGTGAAGTTTACGTGTCCAATAAACGATCAGATCAAATATCGTGTATGATGATCCACGCATATCTTACAAACTTAAGTATATATGTAGTTTTGTTAGCTTAGGGGAGTTCAGGGAATGCCTTTTCGATTTGTCGGTATTTGGAATAATCTTCTAATTAATAATTTAAGGCTAATGAGTGTAACGTATGCTTAGTAATTTTTTTATTGTCCTTGTGCAACCGAGAGGGATTTTGAACTTGAGTAAACCTTAAACTTTGCTTGCTAGTAATTTTGAATATTGTTACATATTGACATGTACTTGTTTCTTTTTTTAGTGGATCGGATTGGGATTTCGGTGATGAAATGTTGTAAGTGAGGGAGAATGTAGTGACTCGTAATTTTAAACTCTTCGTATTTAAACGTCTGAATTATTTAGATACTTAATTTGAGTTAAATATGATAAGATTGATTTAATAACCCTAATGAATATATTTTTAATTACGGATAATGACAGTTAACTCGTTGGTGAAATGCTCTTACAAAAAATAAATATTTTGAGGAAAAATCGATAATGTGACCGAAAATCGTTTTATCGATTTATGACTTTTTACTCGATAAAAGTTGTTCGAAATTTTTGGATGTGTCTAATAAACTAGTATAGTCATTAATAGTTAATAAAAATATTTTTCTATTTATAGTTAGCTAAATGTGTTTAATGGTGTGATTAGTTAGTAGGTTAGAGAAAATATTTTAAGGGAGATATTTTGGAGAAGATATTTTGTATGCATATAAGGGGGAGGTTGCATTGTAATGTTACTATAGTAGGTTTGAGGGCTGGGGGTGGCCTCTTGAACTCTTTTACATAAGCACACACTTTGGTTACAAAATCCTTTTCACAAATTTAAGCACAAAAACTATGTATTCATGCTTCTTATTCTCTTCTCTTTAGATTCTAAAACCAAAGTAAAACAGCTGCAAACCTTCTCACTCAAGCAATGGGCCTAACTTAATGTGGGAGCAAGGAATATCAACCATGAGCTTTGGAAGGGAAAGGGAGATGGGAATGAGCATTTCAAGAGGAAGAAAGGAGTTCGTTGAATTTTGGTAATGGTAGGAAGGTGTTTATATGTTCTTAAGGGCTTATGCTTAAAGTTGGAAAGGAGTTTGGTGAGTTAACTCACCATCGAAAAGTATATAATGTGGTATACTTTGTTTGCAAGTCCATAGTAATAACATTAACTAATTAAAATTATAACTTTAGACCCCTCATTCTTTGGAAAGAAAATGATAACTTTATATGTAGTATATTCACTTCTATTATCCTCTATAACATGTGATATGGCTAAACTTAATATTTACATGCTAGCTTTGGTTGTGTGTTAAGTAAAGTGTGTAATTATTTGAATAAAGAAAGATTGCTATAAGTGCACTTTGAAATCCCTTGTGTTTGAATCTCTTTAAAGTGATGATATGTAAAGGTATTTTGATAAAATATATTTTGGTTGTGCTCTACACTTATATTAAAATATGCAATAGTGAAGAAAAGGTTTGTAGAAGTGAAGAACATGTTGAACAAAAGTAAAAAAATAACAAAAGTTAGAACGCGAAAAGGTTGCTATTTGTGCCCTTGGAAATACATTTTTTGGTGATTTTTAACGTGATTTAAAAACATATCCTTAGGTGTTTCTTTTCATGATTATTTTGTACTATAACTATACTACTTACAGTAAAATAATTAGATCTTAAATTATTTATTAGCATAGAGAAAATAGGCGAAACTTTCAAGCATTTTCAACTATTCACGGCCATGTCTTTTTGACAACATTTAAAAAAACACCTTTTGACCCTATGACAGCATTTCTTACTTTTTATTGCACTGTCTATTGTTATGCTGTGCTTATCAAATTTAGTGATTACAAGAAGTTTATAAATAATAGTTAAATTGATTATTTTTGTGAGATATTTTAGGGATGACTGATAATTAGTTTCAGAGTATTTTATAAGTAATTTCAAGTTTAAAAACATTTTTAATAAATATATATGAATTTATAAAGCAAAGGTTTTTATTTATTTATATGTAATATGGATTTTTAGTAAATCCTAAATCAGTTATTTTTACATCATATTTTATAGGAATAGTTAAAACATATTTATGAGTATTTTAAATGTAGTTACATATATAAGTTTGGAAAAGTGAGTTAAATAATTTGTAAAAGAGAGAAGGGGTTTATAATAACAATGTTGGAGTAAATTGTCTTTAACCCTTTGATTAAACTTTTGAATATACATCCATATTTAAAAAGTGCATTTTAAAGAGAATGATAAATATAAATTGTTTGAGAAAAAGGTTAGAGAAAGTAATGGTTTAATTTATAAAAGAGAGAAGGGGTTTATGGTAACAATGTTTTAGTAACATTTGTTTTATCCTCTTTGATTATATTTTTGAATGGAAAATCTTGATAAATGATTTGTGAATATTCTTATAACATTGGGATAAGTATTTGAATATATTTTGAAGATAAAAGAGTAGAATAAATAATGAAGTTGCAGCATAGATGTATATTTCATTTATGTAGGTATGTTAAATATATATACAAGTATTGACAAAGAAATATTACTTGATAAATGGGGAAGTCGCTTGTGTGATTTGATCGTGTTTGTATGTTTCTTCGTTTATGGAAAGTATTTAGTCCTATACTTAACACTGAAAGTCGAGAAATCGAAAAGGGTGATAGATGTACGAGATTTGATTTTCATATGTGATCATTTTTATTGTGATTGAACTTGATCAATATTTACATTGGAAGTATGTGCATATTCATTGTGAAATTTCATTATGCGCCCTTAACGACCCTGACTCGACCTTCGAAAATCGGCACCAAATACATCACCCGTATTCGAATGCCGCATATTCAAACATCGAATCTGGTTCATCGGAGCATATAACACATTAAGTATAATAACACAGTGGAAAAGAAATGAATAATATCATTGATATACAATATTTGATACAACATATTGGTACAAATGAATATCAATATCAGAGACAAGATACAACAGCAGAAAGATTAACATTAAGTTGAACATCAACTATGCCTTCCAAAAGAGAGAGAGAGAGAGAGCGAGAATCAAACAGATTCCATCCACAATGCCAAAGCTCCAAAACTCCAACCATGCTGCGATAAAGCAAATGCGATTCCGAACCAAAGACCTCTAGATTCACAACTGAACTAGCTTTTGATTCTATTAGCTGATTATCTGAAAATATCACTCTAGGCTGCCCGTGTGAAAAATTGTGGACAACCAGAGTTTAGAAAAGGAACAATAAACTCCAGGTAAGTCATGGGATTGGTGTGATCAAACAAAAACAGTTTATCTTTGAACAAAACAAACAAAAGAATTTAAAAAGAAATCCGCAATGCTTTTTGGAAAATGAAACTACCATAAGACCTCCTGCCCCACACACAATGCAAACACACAATTAGAGGAAATTTCTCCTTATGATAGTCAAACATGCTTGATACACGAAAATCCTTTTGATATTATTATTAGTGCATAGTACAGAAAACATTTCGAAAGTATAATATTAATCTTAGCCAGCATACCACCATTATGGTATGCCTACTATAGCTACCATGTTCAATAGCAGGTTACCGCCACATTCCATGGCAGGTTATACAACTAAACCGTACAAGGCGCATATTGTTTTTTTGGATTTCCATCAAACGGTCAGGCTATGGAAGTTCCTATGCCACATGGGTACGCCTCTGGAGGGACGCCGCGAGAATGTAACAAGATCTCTACCAACGCAAGGTCAGGTTACCATGTAACTAGGTAACTACTATACGGGTATGCCATCCCTCGGTCGTTACCGACCTTTATTCGAGGGCCCTTAACACCAACAACCACAAAGCAATAGATTTGCAGCCATCACATAGGTTAAATATCTGGGCTCCATACCATGATACCACCTTTTTCCAAAAGGAATTGGACATACCCTAAGGGGCGCTACACCCAATAACTTTGCTGCATCCTTCCTGTTTCGACCATTTTCGGGTTGTGAGGCTCGACGAGGTTTTACCCACAAAGCTACGCTTTTCACAAAGTTACGTTATTCATAAAAGCCACGCTTCGATCAACAAATGATCAGTAGCACTTCGTATGCCACATTACCAAATTGGCAATGTATCACTAGTAACCTTCAACTACATAACCTCTGAGCTCATACGTCTCAGAGAAGGGTGTTAAGCTAAGAGAATAAATTCTCCTCCACCGAACAGAAATGTATTTGATAGAAACTAGTTTTACATCTCAAAGTGTAATGTCATACACACATCTGTACAAGTCAGTTCGGAGTTTGAAGGAATCGAAGGCACTTTAAAGAAGCCCTTGCAATCCGAGTATTCACAATCCCGATCGGACTCCCCATCACATATGGAAATCTCTACACCGATGCGACATAGTGCAGAGACATTCAACGGGTAATCCTTTCGTTCACGAAAATACCCGATCTTCACCACCGGTCTTCAAATGCTATCCATTTTGTCGTATCATTATTCGGAATGGGTTTTCTGACATAATGTCCTCTCCCGACTAAACCAAATAATGAGCGCTTAATTTTAAAACCATATGGATATATTGGGATCTTAGTTAAGTCACAACATAAAGCCCAAAACCTTTCTTTTGAATGGTTTAAACAAATTTCCACTTTTAATCTTTTAAACAAAAAGATTTACTTCACTTTGAAAACAAAGTTCACCAATCTTTCATAGAGATTCATTCATAGCACTCAAAAATATTTACAATTCAAATCACGCAGCTTGAAATATTTTCAAAAAAACTAGAAATCTTTCCGTTATATGAAAGCCATTATCATTTGAAAACAAATGCTTTTCGTTTCGAAAAAATCCGATCTAATATGCACAAGTTATAGCCTTTAAAGTATAAAATGGATTATATTTAAATTCCCAAAATAATATTTTTAAAATACTTTAAAGATGGTTTAAAATCCATATATATTATATAACTTGTATTATTACTTTTCAAACCATAGTTTTCAAAATAATTTCAAATTTTAAACAAGATATATTATATTCAAATCAATTTTCAATTTCAAACTTTCTTTCTAGAAGCTTTACAAATTCAACCCAATTCCATTTCCAAAACCATTTGGATTCAAAATTCAATTTTAAAACCACTTCATTATTTTGAATAGTATTAAATTCAAATATCTGTGACTTAATCGAATCCTCGTGAAATCCATATTTGTGTGTGTAGTGTAGTTCTGGGGTTTTACATAATAATGCAATATCACCAATCATCACAATCCATGCACAACAATATCGATAAGCGGTATAAACCTATAACGCTTCTCTTTATTCACAGATTCGCAGATAAATAATATAATTTCATCACAGATAAATAAATTACATTCATCACAGCTCAAATAAAAAAAATTCATATCACAAAGTATCACACATCAGGGATATCAAACAATTCAAAGCATTCCATGCAATCCAAATATCCATAAGCAAGATCAATTAATTATATGATTAATTTAAATCAGATTAATTACTTATGAATAAATTACTAATCCTGGTTAGTTAACACTAATTAATTTTTTCGAGTTAAATGTTTGATCCTCTATAGAATAGAGGAGAGCATACATGCAAAAATATATATAACGCAATAGCAAGGTGCTTCCAACATGCCTGGAAGGTAACAAAAACTAAATACTAGTAACAAAGGAAAAAAAAACAGGTACCCCTAAGATGAGTCCCGGCAAGGCCACCACCCATCACACCCTTATATTGAGTTCCAGCATAGCCACCACCAGATACTAAGGTGTTAGGAGTACCTAGAAACAAGAGAGAAAGATGCTCTATACATCTCAAAAGCTCCATGCATAAAACAAAGAAGAAAAACTCTATGCATCTAGATCGGAATGACGCTCCATACATCTCGGAAGCTCTAAGCAACACTGTAACGACCCGCAAATCCGTACTCTTGAGTCAACGCTATTCTACACCATTTAACTCAAGACGAACAGAAATGCGAACCATTTTGATTAAAGAAGAAGAGGTAGAAGAATAGAAAACAGTAAACAACATCAGAATCTAACCATCGCAGTGGAATAAAATATAATATATATTAATAGATCTTTACACAAAAGAAAACTATAATTCTTTATACATACTTCATCAGAGTACATCATCAGAGTTCCACATCAATAATATACAACAGGATACACAGCGCAATAATAATTAACAAGTATGGGAGTACGTATCGTCATCTAGCTCCACGGCATCATTTCCTGTAATCTATAATACTCGGTCTGATCCGAACATTACAGTTAAATAACACCCGAGTCAGTCTGGAATACCAACGTGAGAAAATTACACTCAATTGATTATTAAAGTTTCAAAAATCCTTTGAAACAAAAGAATCTCGTAAGAACACGCCACAAATAAACATGTCGGGTTTTTACCTTACGATAGCTAAAATAATTTTTATAGAAATCCTCTGATATTATAATAGGGTCTATTTACAAATACTTATAAAATAGCCGAAATTGTTACATTATTAAATTCCATCTACTAGCCACAGAGTGGGTAATACAAACAACACTCGAACAAGGCTCGTAGGGAGAATGGATTTCCAACTAATGACTAGGCACTGGGGTACCACCTGTCACAGTACGTGGCCTAGATCACAGTACCGAGGAGTACGCCCGCTCCCCTGAAACACAAGATCGGGACTACCCCTTACTGGATAATCCCGAGTGAGATCACCCCGCGGTTGGGATCAGCAACCGCCCACTAAGCCGAAATAAAAAGGGACATCTAGACAGAGATGACCTCACCTTGCTTGGGTGTTTCCCACCTAGCCTTGCCGCATAACCCCTGATTTTCAGTCATTCCCATTTGATGAGTCTTGAGGCTAAGGTTACCTTTATAGAACATATCCCTTAGAATGCCCATCGTCCACCTGACGATGTTTCGCAAGCATTCATCCATACAAGTCCGTCCCGGGTTCGAACGGAACCGAAGGCACTATTCCTACTACATCCATTTTGGAAATATCCTCAGGATTAGTAGCGACTAGCCCTTGCATTTCACTGCTCCATCTTCGAATCCAAACTCGTTTTCACGAAACGTACAAACCAAATCGAAATGGTTTTCGAGAAATAAATCTCGATCCCGGTCTCTTCGAAACGATCAACGCATTTGTCCAATATTGATAGTCGGTTATTTAACTATTAATTAACATTCATAAACAACCATCAACCAATAAATAATTTTTCCCAAATTATTTATTTATCCCAAAAATATCTTCACAAGATAAATTTCCACTTTTCAAACCCTTTTGAAATCAGTTTTCAAACTATCTTCCTTTCTCAGAATAAATTCCAAGTATTTCTATTTCCACTGGAATCACCAAGCACAAAACTTTAGATTTTTAAAAATAATTTAAAAACTCTTTATTATAAAATATACTTTAAAACATTTAAATTAAAAACTACTTTAATATTTTATTAAAAATGTATATACTTTAAAAATAATTAAAATAAAGTTACTTTATAGAAGACAGAACTAAATTTCTCTTTTTAAACAAAATACCAAGTTAACTTAAATAATTACTACGATAATAGATTTGAAAAATATTTACCTTAGAATTTACACATTTAGAAATAATAAATTTCCTAAACATGCCTTTTAAAAAAAAACAACATTAAACTTTTTTCTTATATTTAAAATTTTACTTTGAAAACGTACTTGGCTATCCAGAGAAATATACTTCTCTTCGTATTCTTCTTTAAATTACCAATTTCAAACACTTGAATCAATTTTCAAATTGATTTCCAATTTACTCCCCTTTATTTCAAAATCTATTAATTTCAGATTTTATTTCTTAATTATGTTTTAAAATATTTTTAAATGAGAATACAAATTTTTGGTTTTTCAAATTACTTCTTTAATCTTTTAAATAAATTTAAAACTTTAAATTTTAAAATAATCTTTATTCCTTTAAATTAATATCACAAAATTTTACAATTCATTAACTACTATTTATTCAAATCTTTCTTTTCATATTCGAAGTTATTTATTAGTATATAGCATCATCTCCATTCCTTTGTCAATTCATTCTTAATTTATTCACTTTTCTATAGTTATCTCGCTTACAATTTACTTCCTTTATTTTCTTTCAAAAATCCAATTTATCTATTTTTTTGTAATTCATTATACTCAAATATATCCAATCAAACCATAACATTCATTATTCCAATATAACTCATCATAGAATATCAAATAATCACAACAGAGAATATTAAATAATTTAAATAAATGTTGAGGGGTCCAGTTGGATCCCTCTAACCTGTTTTCCCTGCATCCACAGACGTTAGCACAACATAAAATACCAATTCCACAATATACCATACTATAACACATCAATCAATTTAACCATTCAAACAATTATTTAAATTTAATCATCTAAATTTAAATTTAACTAAGTGAGATTAACTCACCTTTGCTCTTAAATTTGCAATCCGACCCAATCGAGCTTGATTTTCATTATTTTTGACCTTGTATAAACATTATAGGATTTTATTAATATTTGAACTATCGAACAATAAATTTTCCATTTAGTAAATTTAATTATCAAAATGGTTTGGTTTAAAGCTAATTTTCTTTAATAATTACCATTAGTAACCAAATAATTGATTAACCAGTTAAATAAATTATTTCCTTAATATTGGTAAATTAAAATGTACATTTATTTTCCTTTGAGACTACGTATGTAAATACTTACAAGATAATCTATACAGATTTTTCAAACTTTATCTATACAAAAAAACATCCTTTTAATAAATTATTCCTAAATGACTAAAATAATTTAATGAGCTAATTAAATAAATTGACCACCTTAATAGTTATTATATTTTCTTTTCAAATCAACGAAACTGCAGTTTGCTCACTGTAAAACTGTTTCTATTTAATATATATGTATATTTGTACAAATAAAATAAATAAAACATGATTTTAGAACTTCTTTGTGTATATATATAAACATCTACTTATTCAATTAAATCAAACAAAAACAAGATACCTCACTGCCATTTGACCAAGAACGAACCCATCACAACTCCACAACCCCGCCGACATCGTGCTCGAACGCACCTCGCCTCCCTACTGCTGCCGTACCAAGTCGGTCGCTCACAACCCTAGATAGATCGAATCCCCCTCTACTAGCCGAACTCGAGAGCCACGAGCCCATGCCCTAAACTCCTATCGTGACTATGTCGCCGACTCATCTCAAGATCGCCTACGAGGCCCCCACTGACATCTCCATCAGATAGATCTAGCTCCGATCGAATCATCGCTTAAATGTACGCCCTCCCCGATGTTCATGCTTGACCACCAGCTTTGAATTCGACCGGAACGAATTTGACTCCACGATTTGAACAGCAGAGGAAGAAAACTAGCGACTTAGTTCGAGCAGTAGATCGATTCGACTGGAAAAGTTTAGGGAAGGAAGTCGCCATTCGCTCTTGGCATTGATTTTTTTTGATTTGCTGGATTCGTGAATTCAATTTAAGAAAAAGAAAGGGAAAAAGAAGCGGCCATAAATATGTTTGTGCTGGGAAGAAAAGAGAATGAGGGGGTTTATTGATTTCGAGATTCCCTAACTGAGTTCGGCCACTTAAAAGAAATGAAGAGGAAGATTGCGTGAGAAGCTTTGCCTAGCCACAGTGATTTCGAAAAAGTTACGATGTGATGGAAATTCGGCTGACGCTGACTAATATAAATTAATATCTATATATACTTAGTTAAATTTTAATTTTCGATATAAACTACAACGCGTTAATCTATCGTACGATCACATGACAACTCCGATCAATACGAAATTTGAAATCCGATAAGAATTCAATGTTACGGACCCAATTGAACTGGTTTCGTCGAATTCCAAGACTACGCCTCGGAAGGCTATTTTTAAATTCAATTTAAATAGTATAAATTTTAAAACTGAACAAACCACTGTTAATTTCAATTTTACAACTTCTATTATCTTCAGTGTTATCAATATAAATTTTACAAGCCTTCAAATTATTTTTAATAGGCTTAGAATTCCAGATTCAATATTTTATCCAACTTCAAATTATTTAATTCAATAATTTAACTATCAAATAAATGGTGATATTTGAATTCAAGTTAAAAATTAACTTTTAAACATTAAAATCAATTAAATATTCTGATTTCAAATGCTTAAAAATTCCGGGTCGTCACATTCCTTCCCCCTTAAAAGAATTTCGTCCTCGAAATTACTAGTTAGGAAGAATGGTCCAATACCCGTTTATTTATCCCCAAAACCAAACAATTCAACATCCTACGAATTATCTTTTATAAAGA
Source organism: Allium cepa (assembly GCA_030765085.1). NCBI lineage: Eukaryota > Viridiplantae > Streptophyta > Magnoliopsida > Asparagales > Amaryllidaceae > Allium > Allium cepa. The sequence goes on from CM060929.1 coordinate 1,047,031,655, forward strand.
CCCATTACCATTCTTACTAACTTTCCCAACTTTTCCATAGTTTCAAACAATATTACTTACTCAATCATTCAATTTAAATTTTAAATCAAATTTAAAATTATCAGAATTTTCTCAAATTTTTTTTCTAACTCTCTAAATTTTCGAAAAATTTCCCCAGCGTCTCCTTTGCGTGGCTAGCTCGGTACAACTACAAAATGGCTCTACTGCCCCCAAATCTCAAAAAGAAAACAAAAAGCCAAGTGGCTAGATCCAAAAACCCAATCAAATTTCATACAGAAATTTGAACACATACCTTTTTAGTCGGGCAATTCTAATTTATTATCTGAAATCAAAACCAATTTTCCTTTTCCTTTTTCATACCTGCATATCCTGTTTAGCAATAATATCCAATCACAACATTCAAAAACATTTTATTGACTTCTTTTACACATTTTCAATATTTGTTTCACTTAAGCCCGTACGATGCACATATATCATCCGTATTCAATACCAAATCCGATCGCTCACCCGATCACACAATTTCACTCCCGAACTAGTATCGTCCACCCGACTTCCTAGTGCGGACTCAGATCTGGTTTCTTGATCAGAAACCGTCTTTCCCCTTGCATAGCTGTAAACCATGATTGAGAATTTACAGAATCAATCAAAATTCCATATTCAGGTTCGCCGTCGCAAATCGAGTGAAAAATCCTAACTCGGATCAATATAACTATCTAGAAATTCTGTGCTCGAATTTGGAACAATTTGTTATGCGAATAAAATAATATATGTACATCCTACGTATTTGCCCCAATTGATTATCAACTATATCAATTTTCTTTTTATTCTCATTTACTTTAATTGTTATTCACTTATTCACACTTTCCCTTGCCGCAACTTCCAGTTTTAATCTTTTTGTATTCCAATTCCAAATAAATTCAATTTGCTTCAATTTGCGAATTAATTTCAAACTTCAATACTTTTATCCAAATTTCATTTTCAATTTTACTTTAGTTTAATCCACCTTCCAATTCAAAATATCGAGTTCAATTCATCTCATTTCAAACAATATTCGATGAATCATTCCTTAAATTAATTTCACTTACTAATTTGTTTCATATCTCAATTAAAAGTTGTTTGTAAACTTTTTCTATCTTCAATTTCTTTGAACAATATCTTTAATTCATCTTACTTATACAATTTAAATTAGATTTCAATATTCAGTTATAATTCTATTTGCTTAACAAATTTGAATCATTTGTCGTTAGTGAAAATTTTCAAAAGATTCAAAAAAATTCTATCTTCCAAAATTTTCGAATTTTTTTGGCAGAGTCTCCTTTGTACGGAGGAGCTTTTGCAATTTGACAAGAGATATAAATATATACACATCGACCCACACGGTTTGAAAACAGAAAAATAGTTCATATTTCCTATTTGTATTCGTAGGCGTACCTTATTTAGCATTTTAAGCAAACGGCTTATTTATTTTAGCATTTTGCGTGATCAAATCCAGCCATACGGCTCTCCTGTACCTGTACTTACTCAATTAAACAGGTAAGTGACAAATATACAAAAGTTTATAGCATTTCACTTATATATGAATAACTAAAACATGGATTCTATAAACAGTGCATATTATATACTTCCATAAGCACATATGAAATATTTCTACACTTATTTTGAATGCTTCCAAACAATATTCAAACCATCCTATTCAATTTAAATGATTTCACAACTCTCTTACTTAAGTTAAATTCATTTTAAGTCCAAGCAAACTCATTTAAACTAAATTAATTTCAAAAGCAATCTAACTCCCATTTTTCCGAAGTCAAATTCTCATTAATATAACTTACGTTAATTAACTCAATTACTAATTCCATTTCATTTACCAAACAAGTCTTATTCAAAATCATTTCATAAAACTCGACACAATCATTTCACAATTTTACTTAAATCAAGCTTTTATTCAAATATTACTTAAGTTATTTTATTTTTCGTCAAGTTAGTTCAACTTTAAATCTCAAGTTATATATATATATTTTATAAGCACTTTTCAATTTAAATCCTTAATTTGATTTCAATTACCAACCAATTTCATTTACTAACTAATTTAAATTAGTTTATTCAGTCAACCATTTGAATTTCATACTTCCAATTACATTCAATTCACCGACAATCCAAGCCAAATTCATTTACACTTCATTGCTTACATTCAATTTATTTTTCATCCAAACAAGCCATATTTATTACAACTGATTCAAAAACCAATTTTATTGGCTTCTGTTAATCCATAGAATTTATATAATCTCGTTTACGTCAAACGACAATTATTTTTATGCAAATTCAGTGATATTTACTTAAAAGAATATCCATTCCTATTTATAACTATTTTAAATTAATACCAATTCAATCTATACTTAATTTGATTTCATTTTAATTTATTCCGTTCAATTTATTTCGCATTCCATATCCTCATTCAATTTAGTTAAATCCATTTATTAATCTTGGAACATTTCATATTGGTTACATCAAATACTCATTTCGTAATTTATTTGCAAACTAAACATTTGCCACATTAAATTGGTATTCGACTTTCATTTAACCAATTCAAGTTCCATCTCCATATTTCATTACCAATTAATTATTAATTTGTTTATTTAAGGTTTATTCCCAATATTTTATTTTCATCCCAAAACCACTTTAACTATTTTACTGGAGGTCAATTTATTTTATAATTTTAGTTTTGAATTTTTCATTCACTTCCCAATATTCAAATCAATTTTATTTTGGCTTATTTATTTCACTTCTAAATTTTATAAGTCACAAACTTATTTATTTTCATACTTTCATCAATGGACAACCAATCCCATTCACGTTTTACTTTTAACTCGGAATTATACATTTTATTTAGCCAATATATTTTTATTATTCAATAAACATTTAAAATAAAATTCCAGAGTTAAAACAATTTCCCAAAATTTCAAAATCACTTTTGAAATCAACTACATCCAAAATCCTTTGGCAAACTCAATTATCCTTTTGAATTTCAAAACCAAACCCAGTTCCAAACAATTCCAATTTAAAATATTCAGGTAGCAATTCCTCTCTTGGAAACTCGAAAATGAACGACGATGATGTCGCGACCATCATCGGAATTATTTTCCAGCGACCGAAAGAGTTTAGTGCTTTTATCTCTTTAACAACATTTCAAATATTTTTAATTTCCAAATCTCACAAGATTTCAAATACAACACAAAATATTTCCAAAATATTACTATTATTCCTCCAATCCTTTTGAAAACCGTTTTTAAACCCAAAGGAATTTAAATTTTTCCCAAATATTCCAAATTGCAACTCCTTTAAATCTATATTCAAACATTCTCTGGAATTTTATCTCATTTCAATTTCAAATGGTTCTCTGAAATTCTATTTCAAAATTATAATCATCTTTACAGTTTACATTAACAAATCTCATTTGTATATGAAGTTTATTCCAATTTATAAATTACATTTATAATCCATATTTCAAATTCCATTTTGTTATATAAATTTATTCTTCAACCTTGGTTATAAGTTTTCAATTTCTTATTCAATTTCTACTCAATATTGTTAATAATTTAATATTATCATTCCTTAACAATCAAGCATCCAATTACTATAATACTTTACAAAAATTACATCTTCTTATATACAAAAATAATTTGGGTAAAATTATTTCATTTACCCTACTTTAAAACAATACTGTGTCGAATTATTCTATTCAAGTGTTTAGAGATCTCTATCAATAACGTTAATTACTCGTATTGACCAGAATCCATAAACTACTCAATAAACCAATCAACACAATATAAAATCATTTTATATTCACTAACAAATACGCGCTCATATCTATTAATACGCTCAAACTCAGTCTAGAGTACTATTGACTCTATTTCAATGAGTAATTCCCACCAGAGCCAAGGTTATCATCAACCTAAGCTCTGATACCAACTGTAACGACACACAAATCCGTACTCTTGAGTCAATGCTATTCTACACCATCTAACTCAAGACGAACAGAAATGCGAGCCATTTTGATTAAAGAAGAAGAGGTAGAAGAAGAGAAAACAGAAAACAACATCAGAATCTAATCACCGCAGCGGAATAAAATATAATATATATTAACAGATCTTTACATGAAAGAAAACTATAACTGTTTATACATACTTTATCAGAGTACATCATCAGAGTTTCACATCAATAATATACAACAGGATACACAGCGGAATAATAATAAACAAGTATGGGAGTTCGTATCATCATCCAGCTCCATGACATCATTTCGTGTAATCTATAATACTCGGTCTGACCCGAGCATTACAGTTGAATAACACCCGAGTCAGTCTGGAATACCAGCGTGAGAAAATCACACTCAATTGATTATTAAAGTTTCAAAAATCCTTTGAAACAAAAGCATCTCGTAAGATCACGCCACAAATAAACATGTCAGGTTTTTACCTTACGATAGCTAAAACAATTTTTATAGAAATCCTCTGATATTATAATAGGGTCTATTTACAAATACTTATAAAATAGCCGAAATTGTTACATTATTAAATTCCATCTACTAGCCACAGAGTGGGTAATACAAACAAAACTCATACAAGGCTCGTAGGGAGAATGTATTTCCAACTAATGACTAGGCACTGGGGTACCACCTATCACAGTACATGGCCTAGATCACAGTATCGAGGAGTACGCCCGCTCCCTTGCAACACAAGACCGGGACTACCATTTACTGGATAATCTCGAGTGAGATCACCCCGCGGTTGGGATCAACAACCACCCACTAAGCCGAAATAAAAAGGGGCATCTAGACAGGGATGCCCTCACCCTGCTTGGGTGCTACCCACCTAGCCTTGCTGCATAACCCCTGATTTTCAGTCATTCCCATTTGATGAGGCTTGAGGCTAAGGTTAACTTTATAGAACATATCCCTTAGAATGCCCATCGTCCACCTGACGATGTTTTACAAGCATTCAACCATACAAGTCCGTCCCGGGTTCGAACGGAACCAAAGGCACTATTCCTACTACATCCATTTCGGAAATATCCTCAGGATTAGTAGCGACTAGCCCTTGCATTTCACTGCTCCATTTTTGAATCCCAACTCGTATTCATGAAACGTACAAACCAGATCAAAATGGTTTTTGAGAAATAAATCTCGATCCCGGTCTCTTCGAAACGATCAACGCATTTGTCCAATATTGATAGTCGGTTATTTAACTATCAATTAACATTCACAAACAACCATCAACCAATAAATAATTTTTCCTAAATTATTTATTTATCCAAAAAATGTCTTCACAAGATAAATTTCCACTTTTCAAACCCTTTTGAAATCAGTTCAAACTATCTTCCTTTCTCAGAATAAATTCCAAGTATTTCTATTTCCACTGGAATCACCAAGCACAAAACTTTAGATTTTTAAAAATAATTTAAAAACTCTTTATTATAAAATATACTTTAAAACATTTAAATTAAAAACTACTTTAATATTTTATTAAAAATGTATATACTTTAAAAATAATTAAAATAAAGTTACTTTATAGAAGATAGAACTAAATTTCTCTTTTTAAACAAAATACCAAGTTACCTTAAATAATTACTACGATAATAGATTTGAAAATTATTTACCTTAGAATTTATACATTTTGAAATAATAAATTTCCTAAACATGCCTTTTTAAAAAAAACAACATTAAACTTTTATCTTATATTTAAAAATTTACTTGAAAACGTACTTGGCTATCCAGAGAAATATACTTCTCTTCACATTCTTCTTTAAATTACCAATTTCAAACACTTGAATCAATTTTCAAATTGATTTCCAATTTACTCCCCTTTATTTCAAAATCTATTAATTTAAGATTTTATTTCTTAATTATGATTTAAAATATTTTTAAATGAGAATACAAATTTTTGGTTTCTCAAATTACTTCTTTAATCTTTTAAATAAATTTAAAACTTTAATTTTTAAAATAATTCTTTATTCCTTTAAATTAATATCACAAAATTTTACAATTCATTAATTACTGTTTATTTAAATCTTTTTCTCTTTCTTTTCATATTCGAAGTTATTTATTAGAATTTAGCATCACCTCCATTCCTTTTTCAGTTCATTCTTAATTTATTCACTTTTCTATAATTATCTCGCTTACAATTTACTTCCTTTATTTTCTTCCAAAAATCCAATTTATCTATATATTTTTTGTAATTCATTATACTCAAATATATCCAATCAAACCATAACATTCAATATTCCAATATAACTCATCATAGAATATCAAATAATCACAACAGAGAATATTAAATAATTTAAATAAATGTTGAGGGGTCTAGTTGGATCCCTCCAACCTGTTTTCCCTGCATCCACAGACGTTAGCACAACATAAAATACCAATTCCACAATATACCATACTATAACACATCAATCAATTTAACCATTCAAACAATTATTTAAATTTAATTATCTAAACTTAAATTTTACCCAGTGAGACTAACTCACCTTTGCTCTTAAATTTGCAATCCGACCCAATCCAGCTTGATTTTCATTATTTTTGACATTGTATAAACATTATAGGATTTTATTAATATTTGAACTATCGAACAATAAATTTCCCATTTAGTCAATTTAATTATCAAAATGGTTTGGTTTAAAACTAATTTTCTTTAATAAATTACCGTTAGTAACCAAATAATTGATTAACTAGTTAAATAAATTATTTCCTTAATATTGATAAATTAAAACGTACATTTATTTTCCTTTGAGACTACGTATGTAAATACTTACAAGATAATCTATATAGATTTTTCAAACTTTATCTATACAAAAAAATATCCCTTTAATAAATTATTCCTAAATGACTAAAATAATTTAAATGAGCTAATTAAATAAATTGACCACCTTAATAGTTATTATATTTTCTTTTCAAATCAACAAAACTGCAGTTTGCTCACTGTAAAACTGTTTCTATTTAATATATATGTATATTTGTACAAATAAAAAAAAAATGATTTTAGAACTTCTTTGTGTATATATATAAACATCTACTCATTCAATTAAATCAAACAAAAACAAGATACCTCACTGCCATTTGACCAAGAACGAACCCATCACAACTCCACAACCCCGCCGACATCGTGCTCGAACGCACCTCGCCTCCCTACTGCTGCCGTACCACGTCGCTCGCTCACAACCCTAGATAGATCGAATCCCCCTCTACTAGCCGAACCCGAGAGCCACGAGCCCATGCCCTAAACTCCTATCGCGACTACGTCGCCGACTCATCTCCAAGATCGCCTACGAGGCCCCCATTGAGATCTCCATCAGATAGATCTAGCTCCGATCGAATCCTCGGCTTAAATGTATGCCCTCCTCGATGTTCGTGCTTGACCACCGATTTTGAATTCGATCGGAACGAATTTGACTCCACGATTTGAACAGTAGAGGAAGAAAACTAGCGACTTAGTTCGAGCAGTAGATCGATTCGACTGGAAAAGTTTAGGGAAGGAAGTCGCCATTCGCACTTGGCATTGATTTTTTTTGATTTGCTGGATTCGTGAATTCAATTTAAGAAAAAGAAAGGGAAAAAGAAGCGGCCATAAATTTGTTTGTGCTGGGAAGAAAAGAGAATGAGGGGATCTATTGATTTCGAGATTCCTAACAGAGCTCGGCCACTTAAAACAAATGAAGAGGAAGATTGCGTAAGAGGCTTTGCCTAGCCACAGTGATTTCGAAAAAGTTACGATGTGATGGAAATTCGGCTGACGCTGACTAATATAAATAAATATCTATATATACTTAGTTAAATTTGAATTTACAATATAAAATACAACACGTTAATCTACCGTACGATCACACGACAACTCCGATCAATACGAAATTTGAAATCCGATAACAATTCAATATTATGGACTCAATGGAACTGGTTTCGTCGAATTCCGAGACTGCGCCTCGGAAGGCTATTTTTAAATTCAATTTAAATAGTATAAATTTTAAAACTGAACAAACCAGTGTTAGTTTCAATTTTATAACTTCTATTATCTTCAGTGTTATCAATATAAATTTTACAAGCCTTCAAATTATTTTTAATAGGCTTAGAATTCCAGATTCAATATTTTATCCAACTTCAAATTATTTAATTCAATTAATTATCAAATAAATGGTGATATTTGAATTCAAGTTAAAAATTAACTTTTAAATATTTAAAATCAATTAAATATTCCGATTTCAAATGCTTAAAAATTCCGGGTCGTCACAAACACATAAAAACAAGCAAAGAAACTCCATGCATCTGGATCAGAAGGAATGAAGAAGCCTCAACTCTGAAGTGAAAATAAAAGCGATGCTGGATAGGATAATCTGCACTGGAAACTATGAATAAGGGAAGAAATACCAAGTTGTAGCATGGATCCTCTCTGAAGGCCTCTCAACAAACGAATCATGCGCTCTGAAGATATGAGAACGTACAAAAAGAACCTGGTATCCTTTCACCATACCTGTATCTGAGGGGCGACTAAGGAAAAAAATAAGAATTATACTTATATATGTATATTTATATAAATAATATACATATATATGCATATTAAAAGAAAGATGTAAAACATAAAGGAGACAAAACTAGTAACAATAGAATTAAGATATTTCTAAACTAATACACCCAAATTAAAAGAAAACTATGAATCTTTAATCATAAGTAAGTTATGATTAACGGATAGATCATGATATGAATTTGAAAAAATATTCATATTAATACTAATGTCATTAAAAAGACAAAAAAACTTAATATTATAGCTAACCTTATCAAGATACCCTATAAAAAAAAATTATTCTTAGCTAATTTATATTTGGGATTACAAATCCAATTAAAACAGAATGAAAAGAAATTGAATAAATCAATTTATTAATATGACTATTGTTATTATTAAAAATTCTTTGATTTCTTTCAAACCATATAACTAACTAATAAAATGAATAAAGTGTCAATAGAAATCTAATATTCTTTTTAAACCTAAATCTAAAATTATTCAAATAAAAGTCAGAATCCGAAATTTTAGTTATAATATTAAAATTGAAAATTTTGAGAATATTATTAAGAATGTAATAAGAATCCTTGCAATCATAGTATAAATGCTTAATGTCTTCAAGATGCAGATTACAAAAATAACATTTATTATCATTATGAATGTTCTTTCTTTTTAAGTATTCAACTGTATTAAGTTTTCCATGCAATATTAACCACATATGTATTTTAGATTTAGGAGGAGCAATTGATTTCCAAATAAATTTGAACGAATTGTTTATAGTACCCGAAAAATTAATAAATCTATGAAAAGAGTTTGAAGTATATTTCTTACTTCTATCCCATTCCCAACAAAAAATATCATTATCATTATCAATATTGTAAAAATTTAATCTTGCACAAAGCAAATGAAGAAGCCTAAGAGTTGATCCTACTAAAATTCTGTTAAAGCTGAAATTCCGAGGAGGATCATTGTCAGGAGAAAAAACTTCATTAATTAGAGCAAAATTAAAATTACAGATATCGTAAAGCTATTTGAATTCCAGTTTAAGAGGTAAGACCGAAATCCAACGGTCATGCCAAAAGGAAGTACGGTTAGCAGGATGAACTATAGTATTTATTCCTAAGTTAAAAATCTCAAGACATTTTAAAATGTTTTTCCAAAAAATTAGAAATATTATGAATGGATGGAGAAACTATTTGATATAAATTACTATTTCCATTATAGTAATATTTAGAAATAATCTCTTTCCAAATAGCATTATCATTAATATCTTTAAACTTCCATAACCATTTACCTAGCAATGATAATTCATATTACGCATAACCCCTAAACCACCTTCCTTCTTAGCTTTACAGACGGTCTCCCAATTAACTAGACATTTTATATTATTATTAGAATTTTCCCCACTTCAAAGGAAGTCTCTTCTAATTTTGTCAATTTTATCAATAACCCAATCTAGAAACAAATGCATGGACATCCAATAAATCAGAAGGGCTGACAAAACCGAATTAATTAAAACTAGTCTTCCTGCTCTAGATAAATATCTACCATTCCAGTTAGAAATCTTATTCTTAATTTTATCAAAAATAATAAACCAATCTTCATGCTTGAGTCTAGTGGGTCTAATCACAAAACCAAGATAGTCAAAAGGAAAGCTCATAGTTTTGCAATTTAGAGTATTAGCAACTGAGTTTTCAACATTTTAAAAATCATTTAAGACTAACACCGAACTTTTGTCAAAATTTATTTTTAAACCAGATAAAAGTTCAAAACTGTAAAGAATAAACTTGAGAGTTATAATGTGTCTAGCAAGATGGGAAGAAAAAAGTAAGGTATCATCGGCAAATTGGAGAACCGATATACCATTACGTGAAATATCATTTCCAACACTACCTAGAGATCCATTATCCACTGCTCTTTTAATAACTATCAAAAACATCAGCAACTAAATTAAATAATAAAGGCGATAAAGGATCTCCTTGCCTTAATCCTCTCTTAGATTGAATTTTATTACCTAATATACCGTTAACCATAATACTAGAGTTTCCAGTTCTAAGCAAAGTCATAATCCAATTGATCCATCTAGGACCAAAACCTCTAGCACGAAATATATCAACAATAAAATTCCAATCTACCTAATCGAAAGCTTTAGCAAAATCAAGTTTCAAAATCGCACATGTTATGTTATTCTTACAACAGAAATTAATATATTCCTGAATAACTGCCACTCCATCCGTGATTTCTACCTTTAATAAAAGATGATTGAGAACAATCAATTAATTTGTTCATTCTTTTACCAAGTCTATTAGCCAAAACTTTAGAAAAGATTTTAACTGAGCAGTTAATCAAAGAAACAGGTCTAAAATCTTTTAAATTATTAGCTCCTACTTTTTTATGAAGTAAAATAACATTCGCAAAATTAAATCTCCCTAATTGCAAATTACCATTATAAAAAGCGTTGAACATATTAACTAAATCAAATTTCAAAACATCTCAAAAAGTATTATAAAATAAAATAGGAAACCCGTCTAGTCCCGGCGATTTATCACTGGGCATGTCATTAATAGCTTTTCTAATTTCATCTTCAATGAAAGGATAATCTAACTCTGATAGATCAACAATGGAATCAGGTGGATACAGATCCAACCATCTTACATTGATTCTATTGTTAATTTTAGAACCAAATATATCCTTATAGTAATCTATAAAAGCCTTGTTAAGATCTCTTTGATCAACAAGTTCTATATTATTAACAAAAATAGAGTTAATTGTATTACTACATTTCCTACCATTGGCTATATTATGAAAAAACTTAGTATTGTTATCACCTTCATTGATCCATTGAATTCTGGATCGCTGTTTCCACATAACCTCCTCCTTTTCTAAAATAGAATTTAATTCCTCTTTTAAATTAGAAAGAACATTACGTTCACCTAGATTTAGAGGTCTAGATTCTTCTATCTTATTAATTTTAATCATTTCATTAAGAATATTATCTTTTTTATTTTTAAATTACCAAAAACATTTTTGTTCCAATTTTTAAGGAAAATCCTAAGGTCTCTAAGCTTAGAAACAAAAGGTTTTGCGGAGTTATCTATATTTCTGATATTATGGAAACTCAAAGAAACCCATTTACCTTTAAGTAGATTCACAAAGTTATTTTCCAAAAGCCACATCTTTTCAAACTTAAAATTCTTTAAAATAGCTCTATGGTACTCAAATGAAAGTATAATAGGACAATGATCCGATAAGGTAAAAGGAAAACTAGTTACTTTATAAATTGGATATTTGTCTTCAATTTCATCACTAACAAAAATCTATCAAGAAGAGCCATGGAAGGGAACTCTCTAACATTACTCCAAGTAAACTCTCTATTTGAAAGAGGAATTTCAATCAAATTAGAATTAATAATATGTTGATCGAATTCCTCCATAGCAGAGTAGTCCCCTTCCCTAGGATATCTCTCCCCAATGACATGCGTAACATTAAAATCAACCCCCAAAATCCAAGACCATGGGGCAAATGATCTAAATTCTAGGCATTCATTTCATAAAATTCTCCTATTCATTTTAGAATTAGGCCCGTAAATATTAGAAATATTAAAAATGAATTATCAGAAAGATTGATAAGAATAACATGAAGAGAATGCTGCTTAACAATACATTGAAGTAACTTAAAGAAATTATCACGCCAACCTATCATTAAGCCCCTTGAAGAACCCATAGAAGGTAAAAAAAACCCATTTCCTAAAGAGATAACCACCTAATCTTCTAAAAAACGAAAGTTAGGGCAATTAATTTTGGTTTCTTGAATAAGAGCAATGTCAATAGAATAGTTAAAGAACAATCTAACCTTATCACATTTATTCAAATCGTTTAAATCCCTAATGTTCCAACTAATGATCCTCATAAACTAACTGTGCTAGCCCTCTCTAGTTCCTTACGTTTAATATATTCCCTATCTGTCTCCATATCAGAAAAAATAATAGAAGTGTCTCTGGCTAACTGACTAAACTCAGCAGAAGAAAGACTGCCTAACGCATAAGTAGAGAAAGGACTACCTAAAAAAGTACTCATACCGGAGCCTGAATTCGTAGTGCCAATCACGACACTCGAACCAGGAAACTCACCCAAAGCTTGCAACTGACAGCTATGAATCCTGACACTCCTACGAACGGATCCACTAGAAGTTACTGATTTCCTGCCCTTAGCTTTCTTCGACAAAGAGGCCGAATCCTTAATAATATTACTCTTTACTATTGCACTAGAGCTCGAAGAAAAATCACAAACACCTGAACCCAATACTGGATCCACACTAGAACAACTGCCAGCTAAAATCTCTTTCAATTGAACAGTTTGACAATATTGAATATCAACACCTAGATCTTTTTTAGAACCAGTAACGTGCACACCCTCTGATGTGCGCATATTAGATAAACCGGAATCTCTAACCTCCCAAAAATTGTCAAAATAAACCGCTGCCTCTAACTCGGATTCAATTTCAGAAGTATCAGAGTCATTTAACCATTCCAGCAAGTTAAAGTCAGAAGAAGAAATTGAATTGCACAGACAATTATTGTCCAACTCTGAACGACTCACTGATAAAAGATTTTCCTGAAAGATCTAAGAATTACTCTTCATCTCAGGAAATTGAAACTCTAACATATTGCTGATACAGGATAATTCATCATAGCTCGAATATGCATCAGAGTTCATTACACCAGAATTCAATTTTTCACCAGAATTGTTGCAACCGGTTATCAAAGCATTCAGATCCAATGTTTCAAAAACCACAGAATTATGACCAACATACCAATCCGTCTTCAATATAATCAAGTGGCTACTGTCAATTGAGTTGCTTCATTACTTCTATCATCACCTGAAATACAAGCAATCGACATTTTCTGATGTTCAAGAACATATTGATCAGCTATAACCACCGAACCACCATCTACGACTTCTAAAATAAGGTCGTCGTTAGAATTCAAAGGCAGGCAGTTGAAACTGTTGAATGTAGATAACTCAAAATTATCTTTCACTTTTATATTGGATTTACGATGTTCTCTATGATAGGAAATGAATTCATGATTCTGAACTTCAACATTTTCACATCTATCCAACTCAGATATTAAATAAGACGATTCCAAGCATGAATTAACATCAGGATCTAAGAGAATGGGATCAAAACCCAAAAATATATCATCAACAACAGAACAGGGAAAATTATCTAGAGTTACTATATTGGATTCCGAAGATTCAGGTGTATTGTTCGAGACTTCAGATTTGCCTGAGACTTCAATAGAAATTTTTCCAATATTCGGTTCATTTATGATATCAAAGTGATAAAACAAATCGTCTAGATAATTGATACCTATTTCTTTATCAAACCAAAGATAGTCAATCAATAAACCCCTCAAAATCAGATATTTCGGTGTGAATTGAAATCCATGATTTACCAGAGATGGCGAAAAATATCCCTGTTTTCGATGATCTGAATTGCTAGCATCAATCTGTTTCTTGAATACACTAGTACATGCCTTGCCAAAAAATTCTTTAGGATCTCCAAATCTATCCCTATACCCTTTTCCAATATTTGTTTCATTGATGAAGTTAAAGTGATAAAGTAACTCATCCAGATATCTGATACCATCATCTTCCTAAAGCAGTGTTTATCAAGTAAAACATTCTTCAACTTCAAGAATTTCAAGACAAATTGGAAACCATGATTGATTGTGATCAAATTAGAATCAGGAAGCGAAACCGAATTATTAACCAAAATCTTCCCACACCCTTTACTCTTATGCCCAAAAGATCCACAAGCGAAGCATCTTACTGGGTGCGACATGAATTAGCGAGATGATTAAGATCGCCACATCTGAAACAAAACTTCTTACCCTTCCTTGAATTAATCCAGAACGAATTTGACTTACGTTCATGAATTCGAATGGGAAGATGTCTCTTAACAGCTTGAGCATAAGTATAGGGAATGGGATTTTCATTTGATATACTAGAGAAGCCAGAATGTAAAGAAGAATTTAGGCGAAGATCTTGATATATCGATGATGTTTTCGGACGATGAGATAACGAGGACGCCATTAATGTGCTTATCAGTAAGAAGGTTTGAATTTTAATCTTGTATGAATAACAATTAACATTAATTAATTACAAACCTTTTTAATTAATTATCCTTTAATCATTTATTAATTAACCTTTAATTAATAAATTAATTAATCATTAATTAATCAACCTTAAATAATAAAATATCAATCAATTATTAATCATTAAATAATTAATCCGTAATTATTTAATTATCCTTAATGACATTACTTAATTAAACCTTAATTAATTATCCTTAATTAATTATCCTTAATTAATTACAAATTAATTAACTTTAATTAATTAATTATTCTCAAATAAATTACCTTAATTAATTAACTACATAAAGTAATTATCCTTTAATCACTTGATTAATCAACTATTAATCATTAATTAATTACTTTGAATTAAGTAATTATCTTTAAGTAATTAATTACCTTTAATTACTTATCGTTAATTAAACTTTACTTAATTAATCATCCTTTAATGTGATTACATAAAGTAAGTATTTCTAATTAAGTAATAGTCTTTTATTAATTAAATCAAGTAATTTACTTAATTAATCTTATTAGGTAATCATCTTTTAATTAATAAATTAACTCTCAACCAATTAATTAATCTTTCATTAATACTTAATTAAGCTTTGATTTAGTAATTATCATTAAAATTCAAATTAATAATCCTTAAATTAAATACTTGAAATTGATTTGTTATTAACATACAAAAAATCATTTGAAATCTTTTAGGTTAACTAAACTTTAATCACTTCCTAACCCATCATGAAATCATATTTGAAACATTTAGGAATCAATTATATAGTTAAAATATATAATTACTTTAGAACAAAACAATTTAAACATTTAATTTTAACATTAACATCTTTGAAACTTGCTCAAAAACTTATTTAAGAAATTTGACAAATGCTTATATTACTTCATCATATTTTTCAAAAATACTTGTTAATTAAATTAATTAACTAATATATATATATATAATCATTTAATTTTTAAACACTTTACTTTATCCTTTAAAAATTAATCTTTAAAACTTTAACATTTTAAATCATTAAAGTTAAAGAAACACGAGCCAAAGAAAACCCCGAGTCTATTTCGTGTTTTATCCGAGCATTCCCCGAGAAACTCGCCTCTCCACATTTCTTCGAGGCAAACCCATAGCTACTTCGAGTCTTTCTCGAGAATAACCCATCTTCCTAATATACTATAGCAAACCAGACACTTCTGTATAGGCGTGCACGTGTACGATCGGATGACGATGTATAGCAAACCATCGATACTATCCCCACCCAGATGATCACCCAACTCCAACTCATCGTGCCGGAAATCGAAACCAGCCACTCGACTCAAATTTGGAACGACATAGTTCATCCAAAACCGCCTCGCCTCACCAATCTCGGCCACCAGAAAACTTGTCCATCCACCTAAAGCTGCTTCATGACATAACTCATCGATTCAGCCACCTCCGGTGGGTTCCGATTCACCCACGACATTACACGAGCTCGAGGAACGACATTGATCGAACTGGGTTCTTAAACCCTAAATCAACGTCGATCGGCCACCATGTCCACTAAAAAATTCATCCCTTCTTTTTGCTACGATCTCCAACACATAAGCTACCTTCAACGTAAATCTCGACGCTCATCATTTCCTTGATCAACAGAAATCGACGAACTAATAGTTCCTGTTCATCACGCGATATCTCGACAACCACGAATCTAAAAACCTTGAAAGTAGAATTAAAAATCATCATTTTCGAATACTCATCAGATTACATAATCAAAACGAAGAATTTAGACATTCGAATTTCTGTCTATAATTAATTTCCACTGTTCTTTATTGTTTGTGAAATAATTACAAAGAATATTCATTTGAAATTATTTTTAAAAATAAGATCTGATTGAACACATTTTGTTCGAAGATCAAATCCTAAAAGAGACCGGGGAGTGAGATTTTTGAATTTTAAAACTTAACAAATGCATGTAAAACTGTAAACAGAGGCATGTACAGACATGCACACACCGAGACTAGACATATATATATATATATATACATATATTGACACACACGCAACATATTCACATCCATGCAAATAATTCTTTTTACCATTTCACTTCATGGAATCATAGTAAAACACAGATTCAAACTAAAATAGTTAGTTTGCTCACCTGGAATAAAGCAGAGAATAGAGAAATAGGTTTTTGATTTTCTAGAATTTGTTTTAATCTTTGATCTGCTTTATTTTCCTAGTTGATTTGAACTTTTCTTGATTTTTGAAATTGCTTGCTTGAATCTGAACTTGTTGAATTTGAACTACTTCTTGCTATTTGATTTTTCACTTGCTTCAGGTTGAAGATTGAAGTTTAATTTTTTGATTTTCTTTCTAAAACTTGATCTTTGCATTGTAATTTGATTTTATTTTTCTTTTTTTCCTGGTTTGGCTTTGATCAGAGAACACGGGTTCCAATTTTTTAAGTCTGGAAATACTTTTTAATCTGTTACTTGTTTGAGATGATCATTGTTCTGAATTTGAAATTTGCCTTTAATTCTTTTTTGATTTTTTTGATTTTTCTTTCGGGCCTTAGGTTTTGAAACATATGAGAGAAAAAAATGAAGAGCAAAGGTATAGATGTATATAACTTTTTTTTTCTTTATTTATCAATTTGAGAAAAGTAAATTTATGAATATGACACTTGTTAATTTCATAATAAAAATCATTACACTTGTTAATACATGTATTCAAAAGGTTACAAATGTTTTATGCATGTTAAAATTAATTTACAAGTCTTACAAGTAAAAAATTTATGTTTTGACCTTTACTTTAATTAATTTATAATTTATATTTTAAACCCTTTCTTTTTATAAATTAATTAATTTTATATTTACATATGTTTATGTAATACATTTTCTATTTAGTTTAAATATATACATAATTAAATTTATTTCAAATATAAAAGAAGAGTGTTTTAAACTTTTTTTGACAACCAGGGAAACCTGTTCTATCACCGCCGATATTGCGACTCCTAAACAGTAAACCTGGGAAAACACACAACTGGCCCGCCACAACCGTTTCCCCAGGTTGACCAGACCTCTCAGTAGGCTTGAGACAGTTGACAGGAATCGAACTCCTCACCTCATATGAGGGAGGCTGTTGCTCTTGCCAACTGCGCGGACACAGTTTTAAACTTTTTACCAGTTTAAGCAAATCATACTTAGTTATGTTCTATATTTAAATTTTATATATTTTCTATTACTTTAAATCAATGCATTTCTTTATATATATATATATATATTTATAACTTTTAAGGAAATTGATTTTAAAATCTAATTATACTTTAAATAAATAAATACACATACTTATATTATAAAATATAGAATTTAGTTTTAAACAACTTTTGAAAATATATTATATTAATTTCAAAATATAACTTTCAAAATATATATTACATATATATTATAATTAGAGAATAAATTTCTATTAGTTTGAAATATAGAGTACTTACCCATTTATTTTCTAAAATATTTATTTTTAAGTTTTTATTCCAAAATTTAATTTAAAATCAATTCATGTGCAAATATCTTATTTAGCTTGGAAAAATTAAAATTAATTCACAATTTAATTCAAAAATAAATTAATTAGTTACCATTTTAAATTTGATTTAAAAACAGGAATGTTACAGATCCCCCCTTAAGAAAATTTCGTCCCCGAAATTTGCTAGACAGGGAGACAACCAAAGAATAGATGAACACAAAAAGATAGAAAAACAGTTTTCCAGATCAAATTGAAATATTTATTCTACATTTTGCTTACCAAATCAAATTATCAATAAATATGAGAACAAACTCATTTAACACTTTACGAAATACTCGGGTCATCCGGTCTATGAAATATGCATAGGCACTGGTTAGTTCGAAGGGATAACTAACCATTCATAGAATATATCTGGCCCCAAAGAATAGGTAAACAGATATAATTTAATTCCGTTTCATATTTCGTTAACCAATTTATTCAAATAAAATTTCAAACTTACTAAAGTTAAAAACGAAAAGCTGATAAGGAACTGATGATAAGAATACGAAGTAGGAACTTTATTTTCAACGATACGCAGGGCTACCACCATACCAAAACTTCTACTCGTAGCTGCCAGGAAAATCATCAAAAGAATTGAAAATGAACGATGATCAAAGAGATTAATAGGAATGTTCTTTCCTTGTTATTGCAGGGTATAATCATCTATAGTGGTACTCCCCTGTCCCCTATCTCGTCTTCTTCTTACACTCATACTCACTATCAGTGGATAGTAAGAGAATTTACTGAGGCATTCGGACGGATATCTTAAGGATATACTCATTCTAGGGCATTTGTAATCCTATCTCTAATAAGTCACCTAATGTGTTATACTCCTAAGCTAAAGTTCTTGCTCAACCTTCAGCTTTGATACCAAAATCTAATGACCCTGACTCGACCTTCGAAAATTAGCATCAAATACATCACCCGTATTTGAATGCCGCAGATTCAAACGTCAAATCTGGTTCGCCGGAGCTTATAACACATTAAGTACAACAACACAGTGGAAAAGAAATGAATAATATCATTGATATACAATATTTGATACAATACATTGATACAAATGAATATCAATATCAAAGACAAGATACAACAGCGGAAAGATTAACATTATGCTGAACATCAACTTTGCCTTCCAAAAGAGAGAGAGAGAGCGAGAATCCAACAGATTTCATCCATAATTCCAAAGCTCTAAAACTCCAACCATGCTGCGATGAAGCAAATGCGTTCCGAACCAAAGACTTCTAGATTCACAACTGAACTAGCTTTTGATCCTATCGACTGATTATCTGAAAATATCACTCTAGGCTGCCCGTGTGGAAAATTATGGGGACCTAGAGTTTAGAAAGGGAACAATAAACTCCAGGTCAGTCATGGGACTGGTGTGAGCAAACAAAAACAGTTTATCTTTGAACAAAACAAACAAAAGAATTTAAAAGAAATCCGCAATGCTTTTTGGAAAATGAACTACCATAAGGCCTCCCGCCACACACACAATGCAAATGCATAATTGGAGGGGATTTCTCCTTATGATAGTCAAACATGCTTGATAAGTGAAAATCCTTTTGATATTATTATTAGTGCATAGTGCTGAAAACATTTCGAAAGTATAATATTAATCTTAGCCAGCATACCACTATTATGGTATACCTACTATAGCTACCATGTTCAATAGCAGGTTACTGCCACATTCCATGGCAGGTTATACAACTAAAACCGTATAGGGAACATATTTTTTCTTTGGTTTTCCAAAAAATAGTCAAGCTAAGGAACTTCCTATGCAACATGGGTACGCCATTGTAGGGACGCCCCGAGTACCTAGCCGGATCTCTGTGAACACAAGGCCGGGTTACCTCTGTAACTAGGTAACTACTATAAGAGTATTCCATCCCCTGGTCGTTACCGACCTTTATCCGAGGGCCCTCAACACCAATAGCCACAAAGCAATAGATTTGCAGCTACCACATAGGTTAAATATCTGGGCTCCATACCATGGTACCACCTTTTTCCAGAAGGAAATGGACATACCCTAAGGGGAGCTACCCCCAATAATCTTGCTGCATCCTTCCTGTTTCGACCATTTTCGGGTTGTGAGGCTCGACGAGGTTTCGTCTACAAAGCTATGCTTTTCACAAAAGCCATGCTTCGATCAACAAATGATCAACAGCACTTCGTATTCCACATTACTAAATTGGGAATGTATCACTAGTAACCTTCAACTACATAACCTCGAAGCTCATATGTCTCAGAGAAGGGTGTTAAGCTAAGAGAATAAATTCTCCTCCTCTAAACATAAAGGTATTTGATAGAAACTAGTTTTACATCTCAAAATGTAATGTCATACATACATCCATAAAAGTCCGTTCCGGGTTCGAACGGAACCGAAGGCACTTCAAAGTAGCCCTTGCATTCTGGGTATTCACAATCCCGATCGGACTCCCCATCACATATAGAGATCTCTATATCGACGCGACTCAGTGCAGAGGCATTCGACGGTTTCGTTCTCGAAAATACCCGATCTTCCCTACCGGTCTTCAAATGTTATCCATTTCGTCGTATCATTATTCGGAATATGTTTTTCTAACATAAAGTCCTCTCCCAGGTAAACTAAATAATGAGCGCTTAATTTTAAAACCATATGGATATATTGGGATCTTATGTAAGTCACAACTTAAAGCCCAAAACCTTTCTTTTGAATGGTTTAAACAAATTTCCCCTTTTAGCCTTTTAAACAAAAAGATTTACTTCACTTTGAAAACATAGTTCACCAATCTTTCACAAAGATTCATTCATAGCTTTTACAACTATTTACAATTCAAATCACACAACTTGAAATCTTTTCAACAAAAATTGGAAATCTTTCCGTTATATGAAAGCCATTATCATTTGAAAACAAATTCTTTTTGTTTTGAAAAAATCCGATCTAATATGCACAAGTTATAGCCTTTAAAGTATAAACTTGGATTAAATTTAAATTCCCAAATTAATACTTTTAAAATACTTTAAAGATAGTTTAAAATCCATATATATTATATAACTTGTATCACTAATTTTCAAACCACAGTTTCCAAAATAATTTCAAATTTAAACAAGATATATTATATTCAAAACAATTTTCAATTTTAAACTTTCTTTCCAAAAGCTTTTCAAATTCAACCTAATTCATTTCCAAAACCATTTGGATTTCAATTTTAAAACCACTTCATTATTTTGAATAATACTAAATTCAAATATCTGTGACTTAATCGAATCCTCATGAAATCCATATTTGTGTTTGTGTAGTGTAGTCTAGGGGTTTTACATAATAGTGCAATATCATCAATCATCACGATCCATGCACAGCAATATCGATAAGCGGTATAAACCTATAATGCTTATCTTCATTCACAGAATCATAGATAATAATATAAATTCATTACGGATAAATAAATTACATTCGTCACAGCTCAAATCAAAATAATTCATATCACAAAGTATCACACATTAGGGACATCAAACAATTCAAAGCATTCCATGCAATCCAAACATTCATAAGTAAGATCAGTTAATTATCTGATTAGTTTAAACCAGATTAATTACTTATGAATAAATTACTAATCCTGGTTAATTAACATTAATTAATTACAAACCATTTTAATTAATTATCCTTTAATCATTTATTAATTAACCTTTAATTAATAAATTAATTAATAATTAATTAGTTAACCTTAAATAATAAAATATCAATCAATCATTAATCATTAAATAATTAATCCTTAATTATTTAATTATCCTTAATGCATTAATTAATTAACCCTTAATTAGTTATCCTTAATTATTTATAAATTAATTAACCTTAATTAATTAATTAATCAATCAATCATCCTCAAATAAATTACCTTAATTAATTACATAAAGTAATTATCCTTTGATCACTTGAACAATCAACTATTAATCATTAATTAATTATTTTTAATCAAGTAATTATCTTTATGTAATTAATTACCTTTAATTACTTATCATTAATTAATCTTTACTCAATTAATCATCCTTTAATGTGATTACATAAAGCAATTATTTTAATTAAGTAATAATCTTTTATTAATTAAATCAACTAATTATACTTAATTAATCTCATTAAATAATCATCTTTTAATTAATTAATTAACTCACAACCAATTAATTAATCTTTCATTAATACTTAATTAAGCTTTGATTTAGTAATTATCATTAAAATTCAAATTAATGATCCTTAAATTAAATACTTGAAATTGATTTGTCATTAACATACAAAAATCATTTGAAATCTTTTAGGTTGACTAAAGTTTAATCACTTTCTGACCCATCATGAAATCATATTTGAAACATTTAGGAATCAATTATATAATTATAATATATAATTTACTTTAAAACAAAATAATTTAAGCATTTAATTTTACCATTACCATCTTTGAAACTTGCTCAAAAACTTGTTTAAGAAATTTAATAAATGCTTAAATTACTTCATCACATTTCTAAAAAATACTTGCTAATTAAATTAATTAACTAATATATATATAATCATTTAATTTTTAAACACTTTACTTCATCCTTTGAAAATTAATCTTTAAAATTTTAACATTTTAATCATTAAAGTTAAAGAAACCCGAGCCAAAGAAAACCCCGAGTCGATTTCGTGTTTTACCCGAGCATTCCCTCAGAAACTCGCCTCCCCACATTTCGTTGAGACTAACCATAGCTACTTCAAGTCCTTCTCGAGAATAACACATCTTCCCCAAATACTATAGCAAACCAGACACCTATGTATACGTGTGCACGTGTATGATTGGACAAGGATGTTCTGACCAATCGATACCACCGCCATCACATCGACGATAACTATCCCGACCCAGACGATCACCTAGCTTCGACTCATCGCGTCGGAAATCGAAACGAGCCACTCGACTCAAAACTGGAATGACATAGTTCATCCAAAACTGCCTTGCCTCGCCAATCCCGGCCACCAAAAAACTTATTCATCCACCCAAGCTGCTCCACGACACGACTCATCGATTCAGCCACCTCCGATGGGTTTTGATTCACCCATGACATTGCACGAGCTCAAGGAACGACATTGATCAAACTGGGTTCTTAAAACCTAAATCAACGTCAATCATCCACCATGTCCACTAAAAAATTCGTCCCTTATTTTTGCGACGATCTCCAATACACAAGCTACCTTCAACGTAAATCTCGATGCTCATATTTCCCCGATCAACAGAAATCGACGAACTAATGGTTTCTGTTCATCCCGCGATATCTCGACAACCACGAATCTAAAAACCTTGAAACTAGAATTAAAAATCATCATTTTTGAATACTCACCAGGTTACATAATCAAAACGAAGAATTTAGACATTTGAATTTCTATCTATAATTAAATCCCACCGTTCTTTATTGTTTTTGAAATAATTACACAAAATATTGATTTGAAATTATTTTTGAAACAAGATCTGATTGATACTAACACATTTTTTTCGAAGATCAAATCCTAAAAGAGATTGGGGAGTGAGATTTTTGAATTTAAAACTTAACATATGCCTGTAAAACTGTGAATAGAGGCATGTACAGACATGCACACATTCAAACTATATATATATATATACATATACAACATATTCACAATCATGCAAACAATTCTTTTTGCCATTTCACTTCACAGAATCATAGTAAAACACAGATTCAAACTAAAATAGGTTAGCTTGCTCACCTGGAACAAAGCAGAGAACAGAGAGGAAGGTTTTTGATTTTCTGGAATTTGTTTTAATTTTTTAATCTGCTTTGTTTTCCTAGTTGAATTTGAACTTTGCTTGATTTTTGAAATTGCTTGCTTGAATCTTAACTAGTTGAATTTGAACTACTGCTTGCTATTTGATTTTTCACTTGCTTCAGGTTGAAGATTGAATTTTAATTTTTTGATTTTCTTTTTAAAACTTGATCTTTGCATTGTTATTTGATTTTACTTTTCTTTTCCTTTTTTCCTGGTTTTGGCTTTGTTTAGAGAACACAGGTTCCAGATTTTTAAATCTGGAAATACTTTTTGATCTGTTACTTGTTTGAGATGACCATTGTTTTGAATTTGAAATTTTCCTTTAATTCGTTTCTAATTTTTTTTCTTTTTCTTTCATGCCTTAGGTTTTGAAACATAAGAGAAAAAAAATTAAGAGCAAAGGTATAGATGTATATAACTTTGTCTTTTTTCTCTTTATTTATCAATTTAAGAAAAGAAAATTTAAGAACATGACACTTGTTAATTTCATAATAAAAATCTATACACTTGTTAATACATGTTTTCAAAAGGTTACAAATGTTTTATGCATGTTAAATTTAATTTACAAGTGTTACAAGTATAAAATTTATGCTCAGACCTTTACTTTAATTAATTTATAATTTATATTTTAAACCCTTTTTTATAAATTACTTGATTTTATATTTACATATGTTTATGTAACATTTTCTATTTAGTTTAAATATATACATAACTAAATTTATTTCAAATATAAAAGAAGGGTGTTTTTAAACTTTTTATTAATTTAAGCAAATTATACTTAGTTATGTTTTATATCAAAATTTTGTATATTTTCTATTTCTTTAAATCAATGCATTTCTTTATATATATATTTATAACTTTTAAGGAAATTGATTTTAAAATCTCATAATACTTTAAATAAATAAACACACATATGTATATTATAAAATATAGAATTTAGTTTTAAACAACTTTTGAAAATTTACTATATTAATTTCAAAATATAACTTTCAAAATATATATTACATATATTTTATAATTATAAAACAAATTTCTATTAGTTTTGAAATATAGATTATTTAAATCCCATTTATTTTCTAAAATATTTAATATTTATTTTTTATTCCAAAATTCAATTTAAAATCAATTTATATGCAAATGTCTTATTTAGTTGGAAAAATTCAAATTAATTCACAATTTAATTCAAAAAAAAATTAATCGTCGTTTTAATTTTGATTTGAAAACAGGAATGTTACGGTGCCTATATTTATTTATAAACTAAACATTTACTTCTATACTTGAATATTTAAAATTTTAAAGTAGGGAATAAATAAAGAGGAAAAAATTGGTATTTGACCTGAAAAATAAATAAATAGGAAAAAATGGTACTGGAAGGTTTTGAAATTCATTAGTTTACTTTAAATGCTTCAAGAAATCATAGAGAAATCCACACATTATTTATTATCTATTTCGTATAGGCCTGGCTGGAGTAGAATCACTCTAAACCTGGTCCAGGTTTCGCCCGCCAGCAAAAAGACGCACCCGTGCATCTGTTTACCTTGCACCAATGGACGGGTGGCCATCGCGATTTCAGTATAAACTTATCCAGATTTCGACTATTCCTTTCACAATTTGTTTTAACTTCATCGTTTACTGTTTGTGCTTTCTTACTTCTCTTGGACATCATATTTCATTATCCTAGACCTTCATATATCACATACCATCATTATATTCCTAATCACTTCTTAATTACCATAATCAATTCATTATATTCAAACCTAAACCAAGTTCAATTATTATTAACATCATTAATTTCTATCATCATTTTAGTATAAATTTCCTAAATCTTCCAAATTACTATTTAATAACCCAGTTTGCAATCATACAACATGTACTACTCTCATGCAAATAATGTACCTTTAATAATAATTCTTGCTCACCGAATTGTGTTGCCAAGCCCTAGAATCCATCAGTTTGTCTATAATTTCTATGATGTCCGACATTGCAGTCCTTTAAAGCTTCCTATATCTGCAAATGACTGGCATCATCACATAGCCTCCATTGCGCTCTCTGATTTTACATATAAATCTATAAGTTTTTATTTAGATTTGAGAGAGAGAGGAAAATAGATGGCAAAGAGAGAGAGAGAGTGAGAGTTGAAATTTAAAGGAAAGAGAAGTTAGAAAACTGAAATGTATGTGAATTTCATATCCTCCTTAGCCCTTTATATAAATTTGTGAACTGTCGCTTTAGCCTAACAGGCTAGATCCATTTAACCAATTAAAAACCCGCAACTTGAAATTGGTGTATCTCCTTCATACGATCTCTAACCAAAAAAAGAAATATATCATTCTAATTAAAAAATGAGCTTTAGGCAATGGTACTGTCCCGTTGCCTCACTATAAATAAAATCCTATGGCGACACCGAAAAAACGCTATATATCGATAGGTTATAAAAATATAATGGTTTACTTATAACACAAAATAAACCGCTATAAGAAAAATCCTCCTTCATATTATACTTTGTATGCCTTGTATATTTTAGCGGTTTAATAAACATTGTTTATCGACATGATATAACAGACTAAACTATTTATAACACAAAGAGACTATATATTATTTACTTTGGATAACACTTTTTTGCAAGCTTTCTGTAACGTTTTCTAATTGCTATGGGTTTTTTTTTTTGCATTTTTGAAATCAGCTGCATCCTGTAAATCACGATAGTTAACATATATTGAAAAGCTGCATCAAGAATATTTTAAAAACATAAAACCATTTAAATATTGAAAAATCATAGAAAATATTAAACAAAGAGATATAACATATTGTATTAAACATAACCAAATATTCATACATATAGTATCCCATTGTTTTAACCATATAACATTTTATGGTATACGTAAGCACAAACCACAAGTAGTGCTATCGTTGCACTAAAAAAAGTAGCAAGTAATTTGCATTAAAAAGAAGAAATACATAAAATCTTCCATTCTCCCACTTGTAAATGAAATGATATGTTCATTAGAAATGAATATAAATACATATAAAATTTCTAAAATAAAGCATTTACATTACAAAAAACTTTTTGCTAAAGATCACTTATCAAAAATATTCTAAGTATCCAAATTTTTGAAAAATCTGTCATAGTCTCCTTTATGCAGCTAACACTAGAGAAAATCCCAAACACAAGATATAGAAATGCACGACGGAAACATGATGGGAATCCTAATATATCATTCAAAAACACTCAAAGAGGTAAAATACCCAAATATACTTATACATACCTTATAAAGTATGTTCGTCACATGGCATACACACATGTTAAGCATTAACATGTACCTTTTAGTAGTAGCGAGTTGGCTAAAATTTTCAAGGTAACATGAGTAAGAAAAGAACGAGAAACGAGTGAAGAGCCATCAAATACCTACATTTAACTCAAACAAGCATTTGAGTGCATATATTTATGAATTTATATAACTAAAACCATAGAATAAAGACTGTGACTTTTAAACAATATTAATTTTCTAGGTAAAGAACAAAAATTCTAAACAAGAGCTAATTTGCAAATAAAAGCAGCGAACTAGAACGGTCATATGCATTTTCATCTACCAGAACAAGAATTAATGCATTATTATTGCTAGTATTAACTACAATTCTCTCCCTTAAGACGTCGATATGAGATTTTACCTTTTAAGGAACTCTCTGAACTGTTATTTTTAGCTAATTTATAGTTAGAGTTCAAAATCCAATTGAAACAAAATAAAGCAGCCATATAGGTCAAAATATATGTTGTTGTGGTAGCATAATTATTGAAGAATCTTTGGTTTCAACTGAACTTAGTTAATATTTATAAAACTTACAAAATGTAGTTAATTTACATAAACTTAGTTAATTTACTATTTTTGTTATAGACAATCAAGGAAAATGACGCACTTTGTAAAATATTTAGGCTAAAGGAAATCAAGTTTTTTTTTTAAGCTGAAGGACAAATGTTAATTATAATTTCGGCTGAAGGACAAACTTTGGAAAAAAAAATAGGCCGAAGGACAAATGCTAGTTTTATTTTTAGGCATTGTATTCAGTTTTACACAATAAATGACCATCCTTTAGCCTAAAAAAACACTTGCTGTCCTTCAGCCTAACTTTTTTTTTCAAAATTTGTCCTTGTGCCTATTTTCCTATTTTGTATTGCATAAACTTAGTAATTTTTATAAAATTACTTAATTTGGTTAATATTTTATAATTTATTATATGTATTGATATTATTATTATTATTTTAAACTTAGTTAATTTTTATAAAACTTAGTTTATTTATTGTAATTTTTGTTATTATGATTGTCGTCGTCGTTGTTAGTATTATCATTATAAATTTAGTTAATTTTTATAAACATTAGTTAAATTATTATTATTATTATCAACCTAGTTAATTTTCAAAAGCTTATTGAATTTTTATATAACCTAATAAATGAAGTTAATTTTTGTAATTTTAGGTAATTTATTATTGTAATAATAATAATAATACATATTTAGTTAATTTTTATAAAACTTCGTTAACTTGATTAATATTTTATAATTACTACTATTATTGTTGTTGTTGTTCTAAATTTAGTTAATTGTTATGAAACTTAGTTAAATTTTTATAAAGTTAGTTAAATTTTAAAACTTATTTAACTTGGTTTATATTTATTAATTTTATAAATTAAATTTTATAAACTTAGTTAATTTATTATGCTATTGTTGTTGTTATATATATATATATTTAATTTTATAAAATTTAGTTAACTTGGTTCATATTTTATGATTTATTATTATAAACTTATTTAATTTACATAGAACTTACATATGATTTATTTTTATTATAAATTTAGTTAATTTCTATTAAACTTAGTAAACTTGGTTAATACTTTATAATTTATTATTAAACTCAGTTAAATATTATGGAAACTTAGTTAATTTTTATAAACATAGTTCATTTCTTATTATATAAACTTAGTTAATTTTATAAAAAAGTAATTACCTTAGTTAATTGTCCCACGTATGACAAAACCCATCTAATTTTCTATGAAGACCAAATTGCAAAAGCAACCTGTCCTACATCATAGAGATTGTGTTCCAATACACCATATAATCCTTCAACGATGAAGCAAAAATTCATAGCGGCTTTTCAAAATCCAGATTTTAGAAATTACCAACTTGAAGCATAGAGTCATATTTCAAAACACATCTAAATTCTCATAGGATAAAATCAAGCTTCACAACATTCAAGGATCAAATAGCACTGAACTAACATAAACATCGTCGAAATAAAAACATTGCTTCAGTAAGTTTCCACCTGACTATATTTCAAGGATACGGGTTTCACTTATACTAGCATACACAAACAACCAAATAGGAATCAAATTTTTACAAATAACCAACATTAAAACACCTAGCAATCAACCAAATTCAACAAAAGTACATATTTTCCCAACACTCGAAGAAGATGACAGAATCAGATGGAAGAGAAACAAAACAACAATGTATAGCCATCAGATAATAACAAAACAGGAAAACATGTGAAAGAGGTTAACCAAAACTAATAACAATAGAATCATCGAGGAAGATAAACGGAAATAAGTGAAGGAGAAAGGGACTGGCGGTGACGAGACATCAAACAACTTAAGCATTAACCAACAAATAAACAACCTCTTTCTATCACTTGGATACTGAGATGACGAATGAAATGGCCAACTCTCAACAAAAAAATAGAAATGTAAAGGATGGACCTCTAAACTCTATGCTAAGATGTGGCAAGGCAACCACAAATCACGTGTAACGACCAAATTTTTTATCGTTTTAATTTGTGAATATTTAATTAATTTCAAATATTCAATTATTGGTTTTTAATGATCAAATAACCCTCTTTTAATTAATAACTAATGACAAAAAATTTAATTTTGAATTTTGTTTATATAAATAAAAAATTTGGGGAAAAATTGAAAATGTGATGAAATTCATTTTTTAGATTTTCGATTTTTCACTAAATGAAAGTTGTTGCATATACACTTAAAATTTTAGTGCAGTTTCTAAATTTTCGACTTTTCACTGAACGAAAGTTGTTGCAACATTGTTGCATATACACTTAAAATTTTAGTGCACATTTAACAAATAAGAAGTCAAAAAGTACAAAAAGAGACTAGTCAAACTAAAGAATCCTTAAGATTTTTTAGAATATAATTAAGAATGAAGACTTTTCTTTTGATGTGATAAGTAGCACATATCATTATGGTTTCATGTACTAATAAGTACGTGATACGTGGCGATATGATGGAAATGAGTACCACGGTTGGAATTTCTAAGGGTAGTGGAGGGGTAATTGGGTCTATTGTCAAAGGGGTAGTGAAGGTAAATTTTTATTTTTCATTAAGTGCACACATACCTCTTCATTTCCACTTTTTTTCTTTTTTTCTTTCTTTTGTTTTCTTACTTCTTCACTCCCTTCTTTCTTCAAATTCCTAAGACCAAATCAAAGTAAACCAAGGCCTTTCTCCTTTAAAATTTTTCTATAACGCTTAGAAGTCATGAGAACAACATCTAGCAAGGTGAAGCTTGAAGAAATAAAGCACAACTCCTAAAAATGGCCAAGTTCGTGCATAACTAGGAGGAGGGGAGACATGGCCGTAAGCACTTGTAGCATGGTGAAAGCATGGTTTTGTAGTATTGAGGGCAAAGGTGGTAGCGTTGGTTTAGGTTGAGGGTAAGAGGAAGTAGTGGTTGTTGGTCAAGATTAAAAGTGAGTTAAACTCAGTAAAAAGCAACTTTAAAAATAAATTATTTGGTTGTAATAATTTAAATCATCTTGCTTGTATGTAATATTTATATTTTTTGGTTCGGATTTGATTCCTGCTTGGAAGTGGATGACACATAAGGAATAGATAAGGAATAAGCAGGGAACTAGTAAAAGAGAATGGGAGTCAGAATGTTCGTAGAAAATAGGCCGCGACAAAACATTTCGAAGTGCATATGACATGATCTACATGAGACTCTTATTGTAGACGGACTCTAAGAAGTTCCTTGCCTTGTTGATTTTTATTTACATACATTCTTGTTTATGTAAATGCTTGGGTATGTGGACAGTGAATGCTGCTTAGTTATTTGATCTTCTTGTTGTTGGTTTTGTGACATTGAAATCCTATGCTCTCTTTCTTTTAAGTGCTTTACCACTTTGTTTTCTAAAAGTATTTTAAAATGGATTTCCAAATTTGACTTTTGTTTTCTAACCTTTTTGCAAAGGATTAAACTAATTTAAATTTAGAAAGAAATGTGGTTTAAAAGCTATTTCATTTACAAAACAAAGTTTTAAAAGTTACGGTCCATATAGCGATAGTCGTTATGAATGTACTTTGAAAATTTATGATTTTAGTAAAGTAAAGGAGGTTATCTATTTTAGATATTTTGTAATTCTATTCGAAAGTGTTTTATAAAAGTTGCAATAGTATTTTAAAAGGAGTTTGAAGATTTAAATATACTTTTAAGAATTTATTTGAGTTAGTTAAGCAAAAGGTGTAAATTTTATATAGAAAACTCCTTTGTTTCAAAGGTCAAGTTTTGTTTAAAAGCGACCATCAATTAAAGGGACGTTTTAAATTCAAGTTCCGAACTATGTTTTAATGAATTTTAAAAAATAATTTTAAAAGAGAAATGAAGCATGGGTTACGACACTATTGTTGTAACAAATGTTTTCGAGAAAAGAAAAGAGATCGTGGACTATAACATTTTTGTTATAGTAAATGGTTTTGGGAAATTAGAAAAGAAGTTTGACATATAACACTTGGTTATTGTTAAATAAGTTGTTTACTTTATAGAAAGAATATTCTGTTTGAAATTAAACCTTGTTTAAATATATGATTTTAGAAAGTGATTTTAAAGCAATATGGAGCTTTTGGATCTTATATTCTAGACTTCGAGGTAAGGAAACTTGTTTCTATTTTTGAAGTTGGAAGTGAATGTCGAGTCAAGGTTTGAGAGGTGATAATACCCTAACTTAAACGGTTTCATTTCTATCTAATGAATAATATAAATTTGGAATTGAAGACTGGTAAAAAATTAATGGAGTTGGTTTTTCGTTTGTTTTAAAATAACAAGTAACGTAAGATAAATATGATAAATAGTGCTAAAATATTAACACATTTATGGAAAGTAAGTCATCTTATAATTAGCACTAAAAGCCGATGAGTAGACTTTCTCCTACTTATGAGATCTAGAACCGGAGCATTTTAACTAAGGCAAGGCTAGGTGCAACCAATACCCTGACTTACCTTGCTTCAATTCTGAGCAAGGAATAGAGAAGTCGATATGTCGGAAATGTGATAAGTATAAGAGGGTTAATTTCTATAAATAGGTCATGATTAATTAAGCATATGAAAGGTACTTCTTATACCCGATATTAAATTTAGAGGTATGAAAGCCCGTTTCTATTTATGATAATTAAGAATGTCATCGAGGCAAGGGCAATGCTCTAACTTGTCCAATTTCATTGTTAATCAAGGTTAGTACGGGGTTAAAATTGAAAATGGTCATAAGTATATGATGTTCGATTGCCCATGTGCAAACTGTAGACTTACACCTGATAGTGGTTTGTCCATTATTGATAACTTGACCTATTTTGACTTAGGAAGTATATAAAAGCTTTGCGATTTCATAACGTTTAGGATCTCTGGGGGTACATATTCCGGTGGAATGTCTCTTGCTTTAAGGGTGTATATATAAAGTTATATCCTCCGCTTACTTCTAAGAGAACTAGACTTGAGTCAATCCGGTACTATTGATTATTGGTTCAGAGAAACTGGGATTGGATAAGCATGAGTTATCCGAAAACTACTTCGAACCGGCATAAGCGTTTGAATCGAAGACATCTTAAATATGACGAAAATTAAAAATGGAGTTATTTGAAGTGCGAAGGCTACTTGCTGCTAATCCTAAAGTTGATTCCAAAAAGGAATGTAGTAGAAGTAGTGCCTTTGGCTTGTTTATATCCTGAACAACTTATATAGATGAATGCTGGCATTGCATTGTTGCTTGAATGGTAGTGTTATCATTCCAAGTGGTTTTTGCTAAAAAGGTATAACGTAGCCTCAAGTCTCACACTAGGTAATAACTAAACATGGGATATGCACGTGGTTCGCTACCATTAGGGTACGATCGCCACTTATATCTAGATCGATATTTTTATAGTATGTATGCTTGTGGCCATGAAAACAGCTTGTCAAGTCGGTAGGTGGGCTAATGACATATTCAGTACTATCCAGGAAGGGGTAGACTGGTCCTGATTTGTAATGAGTTGGCTAAGCCTTTGGGTGTTTTTTCCAAGAGGTGTACTACAACAGGCGGTACCCTAATGCCTTGTCACCGATGAAATCCATTTTCTAATATGTGCCTTACGACTTAGTTATGCCCAAATATTGGAATGTGAGATTCAAGCACTTTAGCTATGTTATATATTTATTTTAAACCCTAGACATTATTATAATATCACAAGATTTCTAATAGAGATGTTTCAATTATCATAAGGTAAATACTCATCCTATTTATTTGCAGCGTGGTCTTTTGAGATACCTTAATTTTTGAAGGGTTTTATAATATCAAATAATCCAAATGATTTGAGTTTCTCATGCTGGTTTACCAAACTGATCCAAGTGTTATTTTCTTATAATGCTTAGGTGAAACGCGAATACTTTTCCAGATTTAGCGATAGATGCTTAGAGCTTCATGAGATGAGCTGGATGCCTCCAAGACTAGATGTATTTTATTTTCTACTATATTTCTTGTTTTATACTTATCAAGAATTGTAAGAACGGGTTGTTAAAACTATTCAAGCTGATGATAGGTTAGTACTCCGATGTATTTTATGTATATCAAAGTTTTCTTCCATAAAGATCATTTGGATATTATATATTACTAGTCACGATGTGAGATTATGTTCTGTCTTTTCTTTTCTTTCACCCCAACAATATGTCTTTCAAACACTTGGATGCTCGGCAAGCGAATACCGTGAATGTGTTATTGTCAACTTTTAAGGGCCGAAAAGGCAAGTCTCCAAAGTGGTATTAGAGCTTAGGTTGGGCGAACACTTAGCTCTTGGTGGGGTAAACTCATTAGAGATAGGGTAAGTTTTACCCTGTAATGAGTTGAGCGTATTATACATGAGAGCGCGTATTTATCAGTACTTTAAAAATGTTTTACGTTATGTTAAAATTGATAAATGAAGTAATTTTACTTAAGATTATATTTCATATATAAAAGAACAAATTTAAAATATTAATATAGTTATTTATGATGTGTTTATTTGTTAGAAAATGATTATATTTAATTATTATCATTTACTATTGATAGTCATGCTCATCTAGTTCAGAAGCTTTTACTATTGTTTGATTTTTTATGCTCGACCAATTTATAAGCATTCATTGTTTTGATTTAATTAAATATAAAGAAAATTAAGTTTCACAATTTGACTATAAGGTGTTTGGTAGTAATGTTATCAAGTTTATTTTAATACAAGAAGGATTAATTTTATCTAAAATTGATTTTATAAATTTGATTTAGAAAATGTGTTTGTAAATATGGAGGTTTTTTTAAATCCCAGTGCCTTCGAAAAAGATTTCATATGATTTATGGAAAACGAAATGATAGCATTACTTGAAAGTATTTACAAGCATACGTATTTTCAAAGAGAATTTTTAAGTAAGATACATTTTCCTTGGATAGTTTGAAAAATGAGTCTCGATTAGTTTTGTGATAATTTGAATAATCTTCTAAGTGACAATCGAATGTTTGCTTAGGCGAACGTTGTTGTGTACTTAGTGCATTTTCCCATTGTCATTGTATGGTCGAAATGAGTTCGAATCCAAATGAAAAGCAAGTAGTAATAGATATTTGTTAAAACTATTTATATGGAAATATATATAGTATGGTTTCAAAATGGGTTTCGAAAGAGAAGAAGTAATTTTATATTAACTAGTTCGAGTGGCTCGATAATGACTAAAAATGGGCAAGTGATGTGTTCGGATGTTAAGTACTTCGTTTAAGTATTACCCTTCTTGGTAAGGGAATGTATGATACTATTTGGTTGGACTCGGTTCCTCGGTATCTTTTTTTAGGTTACTTGGTCTTTATGTATATTTTCTATAAATTAAAATATATAGAGTCATTTCAAAGAGGTTTTGAAATAAAAACTGGGTAAATAGTTCTTAAGTTTCCTTAAAGAAAATGGATTCAAAATAAAAGGGTATTTTGATAAAAGAGTTATTGATAAATGAAATTTTTAATATGAGTCTATATTACTCTTTCTTGGAGAAGAAATAATTTCTCACAAGTTTTAATGGGTTAAATTCAATAGGAACGATTTAATAACCTTTGTTTCATTAAACCATGTCTCTTGTTATGACAACTAAGTTCTATAAACTATTTTATATTATTGGTACAACTAATATATGTGTTTATCTTAGAGATGTCTAAGGATAAGTAGATTCTAGGACTGAGTTTGGTACCACCATCGTACTCTTCTTAGCTACTTAGCAGATTGGATAGGTAAAGAGGTCGAATCAGTTTAAGGATCCATATTTTTTTGGGCCTACAACTGAATTTAAGGAAAAAGAAAATATAAAAGATTATATCGGATAGTTGTATATACTCTAAAGATGCAGTAGGGTTTACATAAGTTTAAAACTTAAGTAATTTTTCATGAAATGTTTTCATAAATAATTTTTGAAAGTAAAAAGAATTTGAGTAGTATAATTATTAAATTATCCTAAAGGGGTTTTGGACTTGGATCATGAAACGACCCGCCTTTCTCTCCACAGAAAGACGCATCATTTTTAAGAAAGAAAGGCATAGAAAAGAGAAAAGACAAAGAAGAAAGAAATAACAACATCAAAATCTAAACATCGGAACGAATAAATTGTATTAATCACATAATATACTACATAGTATCATATACATCAGAGTTTCACAGCATAAACAACACATACTAGGCAGATATAAACTCCTGTCTAGTTATAAAACTCAATATACAATACAGACAAATGACTCAGAGAAGTCATAGTGGAACACTATACATCTATACGCTGAAGTCTCCTGCTCCATTTCTCCTCCAGAATTCGTCAAACCTAACCTGAATCCCTTGGCTACTCGTAAAAATTTGAGTACCCAAGAGTTTAAGAGAAACAGAATAAACTCCGGGTCAGACATTGGTCTGGTCTGGTAAACGGGTTAATGTTGCTTAACTTTAAAAACCTTTTGAAAGAAAGGTATCACATAAGACTCCCCACACATAAAAATGGGTAAATTTTTACCTTACGCTAACCAAAACATTTGATAGCAAATCCAGTGATATTATAATAGGGTCTAGGGTTTTCAAATAAAATACAGAAATAGCTGGAATGCTTACATCTCACGTTCCAACATAGTTGGGAACATCTAAAACATACGACACTTATTGGAATTTGTATTCCATATAATGGCAGGGATACCGGGGTACCTCCCGTAACAGTACGTGGCCTAGATCACCGTATCGAGGATCACTCCCAATCCCCTGCAACACAAAGCCGGAACCATTCCTTACTTAACAGTTCTGAATAAGACAACCCTGTCGGTTGTAGCTATTCAACCGCCCACACAGCCGAAATAAAAGGGACTTTAGACAGGGTTTCATCTCATCCAACGTGGGCATGACCCACTTAGCCTTGCTGCACCTTCCCTGTTTCAGCCATTCCAGGTTGATGAGGCTTGAGGCTACGATTACCTTTAGTGAACACATCACTTAGAATGCTCATCGTCCACCTGACGATGTTCTGCAAGCATTCAATCCATACAAGTTCGTTTCGGGTTCGAACGAAACCAAAGGCATTATCTCGTTACACTCATTTTGGAATCACCCTCAGAGTTAACGACGATAACCCTTGCACTATGAATCTTCATCTTCACTTGAGATTCACGACCTATCGTTAATTTGGATCGATGTGGTTTTCGGATATCCAATTCTAGAACCCGATCCCGGTCTCATCGAAATCCAAAACGTCATCTTTTAGGTCCAAGTTTTTTAAGGTTAAACAATTCAATTCTATTATCTATATACACACAGATAGATAATTCACAATATCACAATAGATAATCTACATTATCATTACATCAGATAATTCGTATTATCTTCATACTTCAACCAAAGCATCTCATAACATATATCACACATATCTCATCAGAGATATCAAACAACCAAGCCATCCAATAACAATCAGCCATTCATAAGCAATGATCTATTAATCACACCATCTATAATTAGTTTAAAATGAATTAAATTAATTACTTCTTCCTTAATTAATTTAAATAAATTAAATTAATTACTTTTATCATAATAAATCTTGCTTACATAAACATTAGTTAAACCAATTAATTAATCATCATCTTAATTAATCGTCTTGATTAATTATCCCTTAATTATATTAAGTAATTAACCCTTAATTAATTATACAAATTTATTACCTTTAAACCATTAAGTAATTTACCTTAATTACTTTATTAATTAAAATTAATGACATTAATCCTTAATTAATTATAATTTATTAATTACCTTATAAACTTATTATTGATTAATTAATCTTAATCAATCCTTAATTTCTCTCATTAATTAATTAATGTTCCTTAATTAATTACTTCCATCAATTAATTATCAATAATTAATTACATTGTTCCTTAATTAATTACATTAACTAATTAAACTTTAATTAATTACTTTTATTAATCAATCTTAATCAACCATAATCTGTAATTACCAACCTGTAATTATCAATCCTTTGATTAATTACACTAAGTAATTAATCCTTAATCATATCCTCGAAGTAATTACCCTTTAATTACTTTCCATTAATTAATTACATTCTGTAGTTATACATAAATTACTTACCCTAAGCAATTACACTTTTCAATCTCATTAAGTATTTATACTTAATCAATCACCAAATGACTATCTTAATAAATCAACCCATTTGATTAACTCAAATTAATCCCACTTATTTGATTAATTACAATTAGGTAATCCATCCCTTAATTACCCCTTTTAAATAAATCAATTGACCTTTAATTACAGATTAATTAAATTTTAATTATCAATTAAATTTTAATTATCAATTAATAAAACTTAATGATTAATTAATCCTTAATAAATCAATTAATCAATTCTTATTAACAATTAATCAACCCTTAATAACAGTTAATTAATCCCTAATTAACTTTAATTATAGATTAATTATTTCTTAATTACCAATTAATAAAACTTAATTATTAACTAATAAAACTTAATTAAGTATTTCTTAGTTACCATAAATCAACCACTAATTACTTGATTAATTTATCTTTAATTTATAATATCTAATTATCTAGTTAATAATACTTAAATGAATTAATTAACCTTTAATTAATTAACTTATAACCCTTAATTATTAATTTTAAATAAATTAATTAGATCAATTAATTATTCTCAATCAATTCCTTGATTAATTCTTAATCATTATTAATTAAATTAGTTAATCATATCTAATTTCCTTAGTTAATTTAATTAATATCAAGATATTAAAACCTTAGTTAATCTTAAGATAAAACATTATCTTATTAATGTCTTTATTTACATTTACACTTTTAAACCATTACACCCTTACAATTAACTATACTTAATTAAATCAATAATTAAGTTTCTTAAATACTCATTTAACTTGGTAAGATAAGGTTGACAAAACATAACATCCATTAAATGCTTTAACCATTAATAAGTAATAGTTTTTAAAACTATTTCAATTTAAATTCAAAAACATGTCTTTGAAGTTCATTTCCACTTAAGTTTTAAAATAATTTTAAATTAAACAAGTTTCAATTTCTTAGTGAAAGGTTAAAGAAACGTTTATGTTTATAAAGAATAGTATTCAGAAACAAATAGATTCCTTACAAAAGTTTAAAACTTCTTTATTTAAATTGAAACTTGTTTTATAATTTTTTTTAAAACTTACGAAAATTTCTTTAAACTCATAAAAATCTCTTTAAAATCAATCTACTTAAATCTGACTTAATATAACTCGAGCCACTCAAGTTCCTTTACATTTTCTTAAATTTTCAAAATCTTAATTTAAATTTAAATTTAAATTTTTTAAACCTGTATCAATTAAAATCTGCTAACATGATAACAAATCCCTCACTTCGAGTTCCCACTCGAGAAACATAACCCAAAACGCGATGCCTCCTTCGAGTCACTCACGCGAAAACTTGACCATGATCCAAACTCCATCTTCTCTTCTCCAAACAAATACTCCCAAACGTGAGCGTGCACGTGTACAGTAGTTCCGGCCATCATTGGCCAACGTCGCGACCATTCCCCAGTCGACGACCACCCTCTCTGACGAATCCACCACCCAGATCGCCAATACCTCCATCAAAAGACAATCGAGCCTCTTGATCGAAAAACTGGAACCAAACAAAAATGAAGAAATCAACTCGCCGCTGATGATCGAGATGACTGGAACTCACGGCACTCAACCCAGAGCACCACCACATCGCTACGCCGCTATTCCTTGCCTCGCGATCCACTCTGATCTACTGTAACCAACATCATCACCTCGCAAACACCCTCGACCAAAACACATAGCAAAACCCTACACCGCCGTCCCTCGATCACCATAGTCACCAGAAAATTCCCTACCCATTTTTCCCATGATCCATACTCTATTGGGCACCTCTAAACCCAACCTCATCGTAAACGTTGACGCCAATCATCGACAATCGACAAAAATGTCGATTCTGATCATCATAGATTATCACAACAATTACCTAACTAAAAATTGTGATATTTACATTAAAATTCATCATTTGTAAATACAAATCATATTCTATAATCACAAATTTAAATTAGCATAATTGGTTCTCCCCATGTTTTTGATTAGCCCTGTAAATTATAAAATTTGAGACGAATGCTTAATATAAATTTCTGAAACTAATTTTAAAATTTACGATACACTGCTAAAATAATTCTTTATTCAAAGATCAAAACCTAAGTTTGGTTGTATTAGGTGATATGTATTTTATTGTGTGAGCTTGAGACTACATATTCCAGAGCAGACTTTGTTTATTCATAGATATATGTTTACAGGCATATCACAAATATCTCATATATATATACATGCATTCATATCCATATACTAAGCAACACAATCTACTAAATCATTCATCACATGAATACATAACAACAGATTTTTAAAATTGTTTTTAAGTTAAAATGTTTACTCACCTTTTTTCTCAAAAAAGCAGAGGCTTTGATTTTCTGGAAATTTTGGAAACAGGGAAACCTGAATGCTGAATTTGCTTGCTTCTTTAAAACCGAAATACTTTGAAACTTTGGCCTCTAGAACTGGAATGCTATGAACACTTGAAAGTGTTACATACTTGACTTGTTAACAGAGCTTGCAAAATGGCTACAGGCTTGATCTTAAAACAGAAAAAAAAATGGTTGCAGACTTGATTTGTTTACAGGGCTTGAGTTGCATCTGAATTACAGGGTTTTGAAAATGTTTCGAGAAGATTGTTTTCAAATTTTGGTAATTTGATTTCAAGCTTGTTTTTGAGGAATAGATGACAGGTTTTGTGTTTAAATTTGAAGAAGATTTATAGGAAATGGTTCTTGCATTCTGGTTTTGAAATTTGTTTTTGAGGAGAAAATTTCAGATTTTGATAGAAGAGGAAATGATTTACTTTCTGATTTGTTTTTGAGAACGGATTTAGTTTTTCTCAATCTTGAATTGAAGAATAGGAAAAGAATGAAGAGAAGTATAATGTGTTTATATAAAGGCTGAATGATTTTATTAAAAATAAAAGAAAACAAAATTTAAAAAAAATGACACTTGTACTAAATTACACTTCATATTTTTATTTGCTAACACTTGTTAAAAGAAGCCCTAATATATTAACACTTGTTACTTAACCTCTTAATTTAATTACATTTGTCTTTTTCATTAATATTTATCTTTTAAAAGAATTTTAAAAGCCTTTTTCTTATTAAATTCCTAATAAACAAATACATTTATAAATTAAGAAATGCTTTTCTAATTTTAAATAAATAAAACTTTTTAAAGAAAATAAAATAAAAACTAATTATTTTTTTAATAAAACCATATATAATATTTTTAACTCATTTTTAAATGCAATTCAAAAAGCTTATGTACTTATTCCTATTAAATAAATACTTTTCCAAACTTCTATAAATAAATTTCTTTAAAGAGAATAATATAAAACAATCTTATTTTTAAATAA
This sequence comes from Allium cepa, assembly GCA_030765085.1. Taxonomy (NCBI): domain Eukaryota; kingdom Viridiplantae; phylum Streptophyta; class Magnoliopsida; order Asparagales; family Amaryllidaceae; genus Allium; species Allium cepa. Next base: position 1,047,072,970 of record CM060929.1, read on the forward strand.
AAACTCTATCCATATAATTTAGATCCAAACTATATTATTATTTTAATTTATATATATTCCTTTAAATTCCATTTTTAAATTCAAATTCAAAGTCAGTTTAAAATTCAAATTTAAAATCAATTCAGATAAATATAGATATCAATTTCAAACAAACTCATTATTATTTATAAATAACTTATTCTATTTAAAATCAATTTAAATACACAGATATATATATATATATATATATATATATATATATATTTAAAAATAAATTTTGAAAACAATAAGTCAATTTAGAATTTATTTATACAAACTAAATAATTATTCTTTTTTAAAATCAATTCATAATCATAATCACATTATTAATTGTTTGGCTATTTATATTTGAAAATAATAATTTTTTCAATTTTAAACAATTTAATTAAGAGATTATCACATTTTAAATTCCTTGAAATTCCGGGATATTGCATCCGTTCCCCCTTAAAAGAATTTCATCCTTGAAATTTAAAACAAAGATAATCCAAAGTTTTATTTTATTTCAACCAATTCAAACATACATATCAGCCATACATAACCAAACAAACTATTTAATCCAAACAAACAATTCAATCGAACAACTCTAGCTATCTGGACACAGATCCGGATAAGCTTCCTAAAATTATCTCGAGTTTCCCAGATATAGACACAGGGATACTCACTCTACTAAATCCAAACTAGCTATACTGCTAAGCAACTGAGATCCTACTCAGCTAGATCTAAAATCTGCACAAGATATCAGACTATAGACAAAACGGATCAACAACTAAATCCTTCAGGATTACTGGTTCCAAAACCAGTGATGGACCAGACACGTACTCCCTCAAAGACACGTGAAATAACTTGAATCCCAGTCTTCCAAACTGGCGATTCAACTCTTTTGACCAAAGCACTTATCCTTATAAAAACTCAGAAGAATCCAATATACCTCGGAGCTAACCTTATAATCTTATCAAATCTTATTGCTCCCTTTACCGAAGAAAACCTCAACAACAATGAAGTCTCCAACTTCGAATTTCAAATTCCTCCGTCTCTTAACCTCAAAACTCTACTGACAATCCTGGGCTGTTCACATATCCTTTCCGATCAGCTCAACCTTCGCTGATGCTTCTACAAACAAACTGGATCAAAACAACTCAACAAACTGATCCTCATAAGATCTTCCCAAAATCAAAACCACAAACTCCATTTCAGAATCATCAGAAGATTACAACCTACTTTTCCTATCTGGAAAAGACAGAGCAGAATCACTCGCCAACTTGCCTCAAATCCTAAAAAATTCCCGTAGAAACTCTCTAATCCAAAACACTGCAACTTCCAGTTGCTTCCACTCTAGAACAGCTGCCACCTTGCTTCCACTGCATAACTCTGATCTGGATCAGATGAGAATGCCGTCAATGAACACACGCACAGACTAGACAGCACATCCCAAAAATAAGGTTCAGCGGAAGTTCCAAGAAATACAGAGCTGCGTCATCAAAACCCCATCCTAGAAGACATCCTTCTACCAAGCTGAATTACCGGTATCACTCCCGACATCAAGTCGATACAGAACTCAATCTCTAAAGCGGACAAATCTCAAACTTCCCTGAAGATATCCAGAAAATCTTCGACAACCCCATAACTCCTACATCCTCTAGAGATGCCTCAAACCCAAGCGAAAGATTATCTAAGATAATTACCCAACTATCGCAAGTCACTTTTGTGATCAACTCAGCCTAAATTCAAAGATACTGTTCTCTCTTTACCAATTAGAACATCTTATCCTCGACCAACTAATCCATCGAAGAAACGGGTCCACTACACTGCTTCTGATTTCCACTTCCAGGAAACTGCTAAGCCAAAAAATCTTCCCGCCGGAACACAAAATTCTACCGAGCTGCATCGTTGACACAGATGCTAAAGACTTCTTATCCAAAGCTCTTTGATCATCCAAATCATATCAACCAATCCCAAACAGGACCTTAAGATGTGCAGACATCTCCTTAAGAAACTTAGGCCCCAAACCAAACACAAACATCCTGCTGAACTCTACCACAACACCGAAGCGGACACGCTTCCTCATACTTGCTCTAAAAGAAACATCTTCGAAGACATCCATAGTGACTGCGTCTCATCACGTAGCTACTACTTCTTGAGTTTGTCAAGATACCATCACTTGCTTCTGCCTAACCGACAGATCCAAACTCTCAAATATCCGCTCACACGAGCGCGATCAAACTTGCACTTCAATGATAGACTCCGAACCTTAACAGGTTTCCTTCAGAGATCAATGAAATCCTTACACCAAGCCGCAAAGCTTACTCGAGACGGTATTAGGTCTAAAGTCTTGACAAATACACCTCTAACCTCAAATATTCTAACTCCAACCATTGGTAGTCGTGCTACACACCACTACCCTATCTACCTTTTATAACTTATGTTGAAAAACCCGAACAGGTAACCCAACGGATAGGTAGAAATAGATATATATATATATATATATTATAGTTATATATAAAAATTACAAGTATGCTCTCTCAAGAAAGACACCACTACAGAGCCTAGGTATTCGCTCAACCTATGCTCTGATACCAAGTGAAACGACCCGCCATTCTCTCCATAGAAAGACACATCATTTTTAAGAAAGAAAGGGATAGAAAAGAGAAAAGACAGAGAAGAAAGAAAGAACAACATCAGACTCTAAACAGCGGAATGAATAAATTATATTAATCACATAATATATTACATAGTATCATATACATCAGAGTTTCACAGCATAAACAACACATACTAGACAGTTATAAACTCCTGTCTAGTTATACAACTCAATATACAATACAGACAAACGACTCAGAAAACACACAGCGGAACACTATAAATCTATACACTGAAGTCTCCTACTCCATTGCTCCTCCAAAATTCGTCAAACCTAACCTGAATCCCTTGGCTACTCGTAAAAATTTGAGTACCCAAGAGTTTAAGAGAAACAGAATAAACTGCGGGTCGGACATGGGTCTGGTGTGAGTAAACGGGTTAAAGTTTCTTAACTTTAAAATCCTTTTGGCAGAAAAAGGTATCACGTAAGACTCCCCACACATAAACATGGGTAAGTTTTTACCTTACGCTAACCAAAACATTTGATAGGAAATTCAGTGGTATTATAATAGGGTCTAGGGTTTTCAAATAAAATACAGAAATAGTTGGATTCCTTACATCTCACGTTCCAACATAGTTGGGCACATCTAAAACGTACGACACTTATTGGAATTTGGATTCCATACAATGGCAGGGCTACCGGGGTACCGCCGGTCACAGTACGTGGCCTAGATCACCGTACCGTGGATCACTCCTAATCCTCTGTAACACAAAGTCGGAACCATTCCTAACTACACAGTTCCGAATAAGACAACCTGGGCGGTTGTAGCTATTCAATCGCCGACACAACCAAAATAAAAGGGACTCCAGACAGGGGTTCATCTCATCCTACTTGGGCATGACCCACTTAGCCTTGCTGCACCTCCCCTGTTTTAGCCATTCCCGGTTGATGAAGCTTGAGGCTACGATTACTTTTAGTGAACACATCACTTAGAATGCTCATCGTCCACCTGACGATGTTCTGGAAGCATTCAATCCATACAAGTTCATTTCGGGTTTGAACGAAACCGAAGGCATTATCTCGTTACACTCATTTTGGAATCGCCCTCAGAGTTAACGATGATAACCCTTGCACTCTGAATCTTCGTCTTCACTCGAGATTCATGACCTATCGTTAATTTGGATCGATGTGGTTTTCGGATATCCAAATTTGGAACCCGATCCGGGTCTCATCGAAATCCAAATCGTCATCTTTTAGGTCCAAGTTGTTTAAGGTTAAACAATTCAATTCTATTATCTATATACACACAGATAGATAATTCACAATATCACAACAGATAATCTACATTATCAGTACATCAGATAATTCATGTTATCTTCATACTTCAACCTAAGCATCTCATAACATATATCACACATATCTCATCAGAGATATCAAACAATTAAGCCATCCAATAACAATCAGCCATTCATAAGCAATGATCTATTAATCACACCATCTATAATTAATTTAAAATGAATTAAATTAATTACTTCATCTTTAATTAATTTAAATAAATTAAATTAATTACTTTTATCATAATAAATCTTGCTTACATAAACATTGATTAAACCAATTAATTAATCATCATCTTAATTAATCATCTTGATTAATTATCCCTTAATTATATTAAGTAATTAACCCTTAATTAATTATACAAATTTATTATCTTCAAACCATTAAGTAATTTACCTTAATTACTTTATTAACAAAAATTAATGACATTAATCCTTAATTAATTATAATTTATTAATTACCTTATAATCACTTATTATTGATTAATTAATCTTAATCAATCCTTAATTTCTCTCATTAATTATATTAACTAATGTTCCTTAATTAATTACTTCCATCAATTAATTATCAATAATTAATTACATTGTTCCTTAATTAATTACATTAATTAATCAAACTTTAATTAATTACTTTTATTAATCAATCTTAATCAATCATAAACTGTAATTACTAATCTGTAATTACTTACATTAATTAATTAACTCCTTAATTAATTATATCAATCCTTTGATTACTTACACTAAGTAATTAATCCTTAATCATCTCCTCTAAGTAATTACCCTTTAATTACTTCCCATGAATTAATTACATTCTTTAATTATACATAAATTACTTACCCTAAGCAATTACACTTTTCAATCTCACCAAGTATTTATACTTAATTAATCACCAAATGATTATCTTAATAAATCAACCCATTTGATTAACTCATATTAATCCCACTTAATTGATTAATTATAATTGGGTAATGAAAGAGTGGGCTATGCGGTAGGATCGTGTAATATGGAATAATGAAATAGTCTAGATAGATAAGGTAGGTAAATACAAGGTGACACCAGGATTTTATACTGGTTCGGACCTCTCGTCCTACGTCCAGTCCCTAAGCTTCACTTAGAAATTTCACTAACTAACTAACACCCTCACTTCACTCGGAGGAATAGGTTTACAACTTACCCGAACAACCGAATGGGATTTCTTGCCTCAACAACCGAAGAGGACTTCAACTCTATTACTAAAATACAATATTCGACTTGTTGTGTTCTTGTCAACACTAATGAGTCTAATGTAGTACAATATTCCTATAATCTTATCCTCGAGAGTATGCAATATGTTTGTGAAGATTTAGTATGTTAATTGCTATGAATCAAAAGAATGTTATAAACAAAAACAATGATTCAAGCAATAGATTAGTGATTGCTTTGAGAATATCTAGAAAATATGAACAAGAGAATAGTAAGATTAAAGCAAGAGAATTCGGTGAATTAAATGATGTTAGAATCATGAATTTATACTTGTAGAAGAGATGTATATGTTGTGTAACAACCCGCATATTTGTCGATTTTATATTTAAATATTTTATTTAAATATTTTATCGGTAGTCGGATTTTAGTCCGAAAAGCTACTTTTTGCATACGGTCGAATTAGGGCTCGGGACCACTCCCATTGAGTTTAAAATGCCGTTTGCGACCTTTTTGAGTATAAGCTTCGATATGTTTGGAGAAAGTTGATTTCTGCTACTTTTTACTTTGGGTTTGGTTTTTGGGCTCAACCCTATGTTAACTTATGCTCAAATCTGAGCCACTCTTCCCCACTCACCCTCATTCTCTTTTCATTTCAGTTTTTAGAGTGTTAATGGTGGGAGAGATTGGAAATTAAAATTCCAAAACCCTAGTTTCTCTTGCAAATCAAATTCCTTGCTCCAAACTCAAGAAGAACCCATTGGTAAGCTTCTCTTCTTCTTCTCCAACTTATTCTCTTCCCAATTTCAGAAATTCCTAAACCTAATCTAGGGAATGTTCTTGTTTTTGAGCTTAGATTCAAGGTCATTTGGGTTGGGTTGAAGAGAGGTTGATTCTCCAATTGCTTTCAAGCTTCTTCTTGTTCGATTTTGTGAAAAGGTGAGATTTTTATCTCACATCTATGACTATAATTATCTTTGGTTGTTGGGTATGAATTCCTAACACTTCTTCATGTGCATTTGCTCTTGATTTGGATTGGTTTTGTGAATATTCCAATTTTTGGGTTTTTAAGACAAATTTGTGTAAAATCCCTTTATGGATGTTTGATCATGCTTTTGGTGATGCATCGAGGAGCATATAGGGCCGGGTTGCCGTTTGGCATAAACCCTTAGAGCCAATGTTCGTCCGATTGCATTTTGGAAGAGTTTGCTCTTCATTTGTATAAGGCTGAAAAACAGTCCAGGCATGATTCAGTCGACTGAAATCTCTGTTCAGTCGACTGAACCTGAAACCCGAGAGTTTCCAGGCATGATTCAGTCGACTGAAAACTTCTGCACAGTCGACTGAAACTGGAAACAGAAAGTTTCCTGAACCTGGAAAATTTCCATGTACAGGGTCAGTCGACTGAAATTCTTTGTTCAGTCGACTGAACCTGCTGTTTGAGTCCAATTTGCCTTTTTGGATTGGAATTCCAATTTAAATCGATTCGTGATAATCCTATTTGTTGTTATCATCTATTATGATTTTGATGACTCTTTTTAGGGATTTTTGAATATCCATTTCGATGGATTCTTTATCGATTTCTTTGGATTTTATTCACGTCTTCGTATGTGAATTTTTGTGATTGGTTGTTCTTACAATCTTCTTCGTGATTTGTCACTTTAAAAATATAAAGGTTTCCTATACTAGTAGTAAATATCAAAACTTTTTACTCAAACGATTTCAATACTCTTTTAATACCAAATTCGTTTATAAAACCGTTTTCCAATCTATTAGTATATACAAACCTTTACCTCACTCGTATGAGAAATCTAATTAAACGGCTTAGTAAAACAAGTGGTATGAAACGCTTGCGTTTACTTTGTCGGTTAATTCTTGGACTTGTTCGATTGAACCTCTTGTGACAATTTTCTAGTGGAGATTTACAGTTTGTTCGTAAATATTTAAGTTAAGCAAGTGGTTATGGGACATGAAGCTAAACTCATATATTTACTAGCTTAGTGTAATTGACACTTCTCGCTGATCCTGACGATCATCTTTGTGATTTAGACTAGCAATGTCCGATGTCTCTTTGTCTGCGAGGGAGACTAAACCCCGTTTTGTGGAGTTTCGACTCAATTTGTGATGGGGTAGCAACCCATGGTCTTCGGGCCGTTTGTGGAGCTTCGGCTCAATTTGTGATGGTTAGCGACCATGGAATTAGCATTCCGTTTGTGATACACGTGTTGGTGAGCTTTATGCTCCCGTTTGTGATAGGCCTCCCCCCCTTTGTGATTTCTGGATTTCTTGTGTAGATTCCTAGAATTTGTGTTTCACCAATTTTCGTGATTTCCATTGATAAGTTTTATCAATATTTGTGCATTGGTGAATTTGTGTGTCATTGACTTTAGTGGTTTCTGGATTTCTTGTGTAGTCTTCTGGAATTTGTGTGTCATTGACTTTTGTGATTGACGTTGATATTATCGTCAATATTTATGGTATGATGAACGAAATTAGGAGTATGACGTTTCTTTGATTCTTGTGTAGATTTGGTGACATTGATTAATCTCTTGATGATTATCAACTAACTATATATTTATATATATATATATATCACAGCTTGGCATTGTGATTATTATGTGTTTAGTCATATCTCTTTCTCTATATCGTTTCATCTGATATTTATAGTTAGACTGATCCGTTTATTATTTTCTTATTAAATAATACTCGGGTCAGACCGAGATGTTACAGGTGCTTCTGCTTGACTTCTCATCCGGGATTAACTCCTTGACTTTTGGGTTAACTACTTAGATTAGTAGTTATTTTGTTGTATACATTTGAGATATAGACTCCTTAATGTATACTTATTCTTTTGTGTAGTTCGTGTAACTATTCTTCTGTGATATTGTGGATCTTTTTGGACCACTACTCTGATGTACACTTCCTAGTGTAATATTCATATCTTATTCCGCCTTTGTGATATGAATTGTCTGTGACTGATTTGTGTTATGTTTATTTCTATATTTGTTTCTGAAGGAATTTATAGCCACTGTGTAGTAGCTTTGAGTTTGTGTTGGTATGTCGGATTTCCTCTTGAAATAGAATGCATGTTATATTATCTGACATATCGGTGCTCGCGCAAAGAAATTACACGGATGGTCGCCCCTCAACAGCCTTATTCTCCATGCTAGTCGACAGCATTCACCGTAATGTTCTTGGCTAGTGTGGGTATAGAGGTGGGGCGTCACAGCTTGGTATCAGAGCCAAACTTCGGAACAATATGGAATATTATAACAAGGATCATCGTCCTAAGTCTTTCTTAGGAGTTGTGCTTTAGGATTTTGTTCGGATCTTCGTACCGTTCTATCCTATTTTCTTTATGATTCCTTGTTTTATCTATCAAGATTGCTTGATATTCAATTTGGTGAATAACCTTTTCTTCTTCTTCTTTCTTTCTAAAGGAAGAGAAATGTCTAGACCAGGCCGCTCCAGAGCCGTGCCATCTAGCACTCTGCCCCAGGATGGAGTTTTTATGACTGCTCAACAGCTTCTTGATTTGGTAACAAATGCTCAAGCGACTGGAGCTAACCCGGAACCTGCTCACCCAAAGTCGGGATTTGCACGCTTGTGTAGCGATTACACTAATTTGGGTGGGGAGTCATTCAAAGGTTCCGAAACTGTTATTGAAGTACAGGCTTGGCTAAGAACATGCGATCGCATCTTTTCGCGCATGAATCTTATTGACCTTCACCGAGTTCAGGTGGCCTCTAGTATGCTCCGAGAAAGAGCATTGGATTGGTACGAGCTTCTTATTTCTGAGATTAATGAAGCGGATCTCACTTGTGAGAGATTCCGAGAACGCTTCGAGTTGAAATTTGTACCGGAAGCAGAGAAAGTGACATTGGCTCGACGATTTATAGACCTTGTTCAAGGTGAGTCCTCCGTGACTGATTACGTCGCCTCCTTCGAGTCGCTTTCCAAATATGGGGTTGAATACATCAACACCTCTCTTAAGAAGAACCAGAGATTCGTTTATGGCTTAAACAAAAGCCTCAAGAAGCCATTACTTTTAAAGTTAGAAGTTTCTTTCGACCAACTCGTTGATATCGCTCTTCGTCTTGAAGAGGCGGATAGAGAGAATGATGTTGAAGTGGTGGGTTCCAAACCAAACTTCAACAACAGAAAGAGGTCAAACAAATTTAAAGGCCCTTATCCCAATAAGAAAGGGAAGCAAGCAACCTCCGTGGCAAAGACTTCTTCCTTTGGTCGTGGGGAATGCTATAATTGTGGTTCGAAGGACCATTATGCGAACAAGTGCCCAAAGTCTCTTTCTTGTCGCTACTGCAAAGTTCCCGGTCATGTTATATCTTCATGCCCCAAGCTTCAGGGCAAGAAGGAGGGAAAGTTAAATGTTGCTCAAGCCCCTGGCAACACATCTCGTGGCCAAGGTATTTCTCATTCTATTCTAGATGGAATTATTTTGTTTCGTGATCATCCTATTCGAGTTCTTTTTGATACGGGTGCGTCCCATTCTTTTATATCAAAAGAACTTGTTGATGCTTTTTCTTTGGATGTTTTGTGTTTAATGACTTCTTTGAGAATTGCGAATCCGGTTGGTGGATCCGCAACAATCAGTTTATTGTGTAAAGATGTCGAGATTATTTTGTGTGATTTATCTTTCCGAGCCGATTTGCATGTCATGTGTTATTTAGGCTTTGGAATGATTTTGGGAATGGATTGGCTTAACCATTATGAAGCTCATATCCTATGTCCTGAGCGGACTATTCATCTTCGACATCCTCAATCTGTTAATCAGGTTTCTGTTATTCTTAAAGATTCAGATTCTGCTTTGGTTGCATCTTTATATTCTTTAAATCCTCGTGATGATGATGATGATGATGAGGGTGATATTATTTCTCTTATTCACGTCGTTTGTGAATTTTCCGACATATTCGAGCCCGTTTTAGGATTACCACCTAAACGAGCAATTGAGTTCAGAATTAATCTTACTCCGGGAGCTCAACCTATCACTCGTCCTCCTTATCGTATGTCCAATAAAGAAAACGAGGAGATGCGTAAACAATTATCTGAATTGGAAACGAAGCAATTTATTCGCTCTAGTTCCTCGCCTTGGGGAACTTCAGCTATTTTTGTGAAGAAATCCGATGGTACACTTAGGCTTTGCGTTGACTATCGCAAGCTTAATGATCTTACTATCAAAAATAAATATCCTTTACCTCGGATTGATGATCTATTCGATCAACTTAGTGGTGCTAGAGTCTTTTCACGATTGGACTTGCTACCGGTTTTCATCAGCTTCGTATTGCAGAGGATAGCATTCCTTTAACATCGTTCCGTACTCGGTATGGATCTCATGAATGGCTTGTTATGCCATTTGGGTTAACTAATGCCCCGGCTTATTTCGTTGACTTAATGAATCGAGTTTTTAAAGACTTTCTCGACCGGTTTGTTCTCATCTTTATCGATGATATTCTTGTTTATTCTAAAACCGAGGAGGAGCATGAAAAACATCTTCGGATTGTGTTGGAAACTCTTAGGAGTAATCAATTAAAGGCAAAATTTTCTAAATGCCATTTTTGGCAATCACGTGTGAAGTTTCTCGGTCACATCATTTCCGAATCCGGAATTTCCGTGGATCCTTCAAAGATTGAAGCGATTCAAGATTGGAAGAGACCGGAGAATGTGACAGAGATTCGTAGTTTTCTTGGATTGGCGGGCTATTACCGTCGTTTTATTAAAGACTTTTCTAAAATTGTCGTGCCTCTCACTAGCTTGACGAAGAAAGGTGTTAAATACATTTGGTCGGACAAATGTGAAGCTTCTTTTCAGAAATTAAAAGAACTTCTTTCTGATGCTCCTATTCTTGTTATTCCCGAAGGGAATCAAGATTTCGTTGTTTATACCGATGCTAGTCGCATTGGTTTGGGTGCCGTTCTTATGCAAAAGGAACGCGTTATTGCTTATGCTTCTAGGCAATTAAAGCCTGCTGAGACTAGATATGCCACTCATGATTTAGAGCTCGCGGCTATTGTTTTTGCTCTTCGGATTTGGCGTCATTATCTCTTAGGAGAGAAATTTGTTCTTTACACAGATCATAAGTCTTTGAAATATTTATTCTCTCAAAAGGAACTTAATTTGCGTCAACAGCGTTGGCTCGAATTTCTTGCACCATATGATCTTGATATTCTTTATACTCCCGGTAAGGGTAATCTTGTCGCCGATGCTCTTAGCCGTAAACAACAAGCTGTTGTTTCTATGATGATATCCGAATGGAACGATCTCGAGATTTTATCCACTTGCGAAATTCGAGACCGTGTTTCCGATTTATGCTCATCGTTTGTTTTATGTAGCCTTGTGGCTCATCCATCTCTTTTAGACTGCATTCTTGAAGCTCAAGGGCTAGATCCCGACTTGGCTCTTCTTGGCCAAAATATTAGGGATAAAATGGATATTGAAGGTTTGAAAGACTTTGATATCGATTCTCATGGCGGCATTCGGAAATTTGGTATACTTGTCGTGCCAAATATTGGTGATCTTCGTAAAGATATTTTAGAAGATTCACATCGTTCTAAGTTTACCATTCATCCCGGTAGTAGTAAAATGTACGCGGATATGAAGCGACTTTATTATTGGGAGGGAATGAAACTTGACATCGCTAACTTCGTTAAACGTTGCATGACTTGCCAACTCGTTAAGGCCGAACATCAAAGGCCCGGTGGGTTATTGCAACCTTTAGAAATTCCAGTTTGGAAGTGGGATCAAATTTCCATGAATTTTATAGATGGCCTTCCCCGTTCTCGATCGGGTTATGATAGCTTATGGGTAATTGTTGATAGACTTACTAAATCCGCCCATTTTATTCCCGTTCGGTCTAACCGAACTGTTCCTCTTTTGGCCAAGATATTTATCAAAGAAATTGTTAAATTGCATGGGGTTCCTACTTCAATTGTTAGTGATCGTGATCCATTGTTTACTAGTGGATTTTGGAAGAGTCTTCAAAAAGCTTTGGGAACGAAGCTTAATTTTAGCACCGCTTATCATCCCCAGTCTGATGGACAAACCGAGCGTGTGAATCAAACTCTTGAAGATCTTCTTCGTGCTTGTGTTCTTGATTTTGGTGGAGGTTGGGAAGATCATATCTCACTTGTTGAATTTTCCTATAATAATAGCTTCCAATCTAGTATTGGTATGGCACCTTTCAAGGCACTCTATGGTAGGCCATGCCGATCTCCTTCTTGTTGGCTTGAGGCCGGTGAGAAGCTGGCTTTAGGTCCAGATTTTATTCGTGATTCCACAGAAAAGATTGATCTTATTCGTCATAGGATGAAAGAAGCCCAAAGTAGACAAAAATCCTATGCCGATAACCGGAGAAGGAAGTTAGAATTTTCTGTGGGAGATCTTGTGTTCATTCGTGTTTCACCTATGAAAGGTGTTGTACGTTTCAGTCGATCGGGAAAGTTAGCGCCTCGATATATTGGGCCATTTCCTATCACCGAACGTATTGGTTCCATGGCTTATCGCCTTTTATTACCGGCTCAATTTTCTGCTATGCATGACGTGTTTCACGTTTCTCAACTTCGGAAATGTCTTCGAGATTCCGATTCTATTCTTGAGCCCGGTGTTGTGGAAGAGATTGAAGTTTCGCCTAATTTAACTTATGAGCAACATCCTATTCGTATCATTGCTTCGGAAGTCAAACGACTTCGAAATAAAGATGTTCCGCTTGTTAAAGTTCAATGGTCTTCAAATCCTAAGGATTGTTCTTGGGAATCTAGAGAGTACATCGAGCGTACACATCCGGACTTACTTTCTCGTGCTCTTTGAGGTGAACTTCTTATTTCAAACTTCTTTTGTGTTGAATATGCTTCTATGGTTGTTACTATATATCTTCTTCTTGTAATATTGCGAGGACGCAATTTTTTTAAGGAGGGGAGTCTGTAACAACCCGCATATTTGTCGATTTTATATTTAAATATTTTATTTAAATATTTTATCGGTAGTCGGATTTTAGTCCGAAAAGCTACTTTTTGCATACGGTCGAATTAGGGCTCGGGACCACTCCCATTGAGTTTAAAATGCCGTTTGCGACCTTTTTGAGTATAAGCTTCGATATGTTTGGAGAAAGTTGATTTCTGCTACTTTTTACTTTGGGTTTGGTTTTTGGGCTCAACCCTATGTTAACTTATGCTCAAATCTGAGCCACTCTTCCCCACTCACCCTCATTCTCTTCTCATTTCAGTTTTTAGAGTGTTAATGGTGGGAGAGATTGGAAATTAAAATTCCAAAACCCTAGTTTCTCTTGCAAATCAAATTCCTTGCTCCAAACTCAAGAAGAACCCATTGGTAAGCTTCTCTTCTTCTTCTCCAACTTATTCTCTTCCCAATTTCAGAAATTCCTAAACCTAATCTTGGGAATGTTCTTGTTTTTGAGCTTAGATTCAAGCTCATTTGGGTTGGGTTGAAGAGAGGTTGATTCTCCAATTGCTTTCAAGCTTCTTCTTGTTCGATTTTGTGAAAAGGTGAGATTTTTATCTCACATCTATGACTATAATTATCTTTGGTTGTTGGGTATGAATTCCTAACACTTCTTCATGTGCATTTGCTCTTGATTTGGATTGGTTTTGTGAATATTCCAATTTTTGGGTTTTTAAGACAAATTTGTATAAAATCCTTTTATGGATGTTTGATCATGCTTTTGGTGATGCATCGAGGAGCATATAGGGCCGGGTTGCCGTTTGGCATAAACCCTTAGAGCCAATGTTCGTCCGATTGCATTTTGGAAGAGTTTGCTCTTCATTTGTATAAGGCTGAAAAACAGCCCAGGCATGATTCAGTCGACTGAAATCTCTGTTCAGTCGACTGAACCTGAAACCCGAGAGTTTCCAGGCATGATTCAGTCGACTGAAAACTTCTGCACAGTCGACTGAAACTGGAAACAGAAAGTTTCCTGAACCTGGAAAATTTCCATGTACAGGGTCAGTCGACTGAAATTCTCTGTTCAGTCGACTGAACCTGCTGTTTGAGTCTAATTTGCCTTTTTGGATTGGAATTCCAATTTAAATCGATTCGTGATAATCCTATTTGTTGTTATCATCTATTATGATTTTGATGACTCTTTTTAGGGATTTTTGAATATCCATTTCGATGGATTCTTTATCGATTTCTTTGGATTTTATTCACGTCTTCGTATGTGAATTTTTGTGATTGGTTGTTCTTACAATCTTCTTCGTGATTTGTCACTTTAAAAATATAAAGGTTTCCTATACTAGTAGTAAATATCAAAACTCTTTACTCAAACGATTTCAATACTCTTTTAATACCAAATTCGTTTATAAAACCGTTTTCCAATCTATTAGTATATACAAACCTTTACCTCACTCGTATGAGAAATCTAATTAAACGGCTTAGTAAAACAAGTGGTATGAAACGCTTGCGTTTACTCTGTCGGTTAATTCTTGGACTTGTTCGATTGAACCTCTTGTGACAATTTTCTAGTGGAGATTTACATTTTGTTCGTAAATATTTAAGTTAAGCAAGTGGTTATGGGACATGAAGCTAAACTCATATATTTACTAGCTTAGTGTAATTGACACTTCTCGCTGATCATGACGATCGTCTTTGTGATTTAGACTAGCAATGTGCGATGTCTCTTTGTCTGCGAGGGAGACTAAACCCCGTTTTGTGGAGTTTCGACTCAATTTGTGATGGGGTAGCAACCCATGGTCTTCGGGCCGTTTGTGGAGCTTCGGCTCAATTTGTGATGGTTAGCGACCATGGAATTAGCGTTCCATTTGTGATACACGTGTTGGTGAGCTTTATGCTCCCGTTTGTGATAGGCCTCCCCCCCTTTGTGATTTCTGGATTTCTTGTGTAGATTCCTAGAATTTGTGTTTCACCAATTTTCGTGATTTCCATTGATAAGTTTTATCAATATTTGTGCATTGGTGAATTTGTGTGTCATTGACTTTAGTGGTTTCTGGATTTCTTGTGTAGTCTTCTGGAATTTGTGTGTCATTGACTTTTGTGATTGACGTTGATATTATCGTCAATATTTATGGTATGGTGAACGAAATTAGGAGTATGACGTTTCTTTGATTCTTGTGTAGATTTGGTGACATTGATTAATCTCTTGATGATTATCAACTAAGTATATATTTATATATATATCACAGCTTGGCATTGTGATTATTATGTGTTTAGTCATATCTCTTACTCTATATCGTTTCATCTGATATTTATAGTTAGACTGATCCGTTTATTATTTTCTTATTAAATAATACTCGGGTCAGACCGAGATGTTACAGGTGCTTCTGCTTGACTTCTCATCCGGGATTAACTCCTTGACTTTTGGGTTAACTACTTAGATTAGTAGTTATTTTGTTGTATACATTTGAGATATAGACTCCTTAATGTATACTTATTCTTTTGTGTAGTTCGTGTAACTATTCTTCTGTGATATTGTGGATCTTTTTGGACCACTACTCTGATGTACACTTCCTAGTGTAATATTCATATCTTATTCCGCCTTTGTGATATGAATTGTCTGTGACTGATTTGTGTTATGTTTATTTCTATATTTGTTTCCGAAGGATTTTATAGCCACTGTGTAGTAGATTTGAGTTTGTGTTGGTATGTCGGATTTCCTCTTGAAATAGAATGCATGTTATATTATCTGACATATCGGTGCTCGCGCAAAGAAATTACACGGATGGTCGCTCCTCAACAGCCTTATTCTCCATGCTAGTCGACAGCATTCACCGTAATGTTCTTGGCTAGCGTGGGTATAGAGGTAGGGCGTCACATGTTGTCAAAGGTTGCAAACAAGAGATGCTTCCATTTCCATTGATGAATGGTTGCAACTCTTGGGAAGAAGAAGGTGTCTTTTCAGAGAAAATTCGCAGGTTTAAATTCAGTTGATTGAGCAGGAGATTCAGTCGACTGAAAATATGAAGAAAAATTTTCAGGAAAAAATTCAGTCGACTGTGCAGGAAATTCAGTCGACTGAAACTGTGCATGTGTATAAATTTGTTCCAGTTTCAGTCGACTGACTGTTCCTGTTCAGTCGACTGAACTTTGTTGTTAAACAAAAACAGCAGTAGCTCATTTGGATAGAGTACTTGCCTTCCAAACTAGTGACCCGGGTTCGAGCCTCGCTCCCTGCATTTTTTGAAAACTTGATTTTGATTAAAATATGCATGCAAGTTTATTTGAATGTGAATGATGATTCTTGAGGAAAGATTTTAACAAAGCACTTACTAGACTCTATATACATATTTGATGACTCCTGTTAAAATATATAACGATATGAACCATACTTTGAGTCGTTGAGTCAGGATGATGTCGTAGTCGTAGATTCGTGAATTTTTGTCAGCAATCAAAACCTATGATCCAACATTCTCCCCTTTTTTGATGATGACAATTCAATTTTCTATGAACGAATCTTTGACAAGCTTTGTTGATCATATCTCTCTCACTGAATATCTTCCCGTAATTGTGCTATCGATTTCTCCCCCTGAATCTATGCTATATATTCCTATTTAATCTTTTTCCCCCTTAATCTGTGCTTGCATGGTTTATTCCTGCAAATTGTGTTAGAGAGCAATATCTTTCTCCCCCTTTGTCATCGACAAAAAGGAGAGTTTATATGATGATATAAAATATATTTTACATAAGTGTTAACATAGAGCAATATAAAACAAAATAACTACTACTTATAATGTAAGGTATCAGAAAAAAAAAAAATTAACATTTAAAGCATGTGATACCCAAGGTTCTTATAATTTCTTAATTTTTAGGAAACCATACCCATTTGGGTGTGGTTGAACCTTTATAAATATAATTTTCATTATTAACTACCATATCAAAATAATCATTAATGTATTTTTCTCTATTTTTCCAATTAACAGGAACCCATATACTTAGATAATTTTTATTCATATTTCCTGTTAATGATTTTGTACTTCTAAAGAAATTATCAACATTATAGGTCATAGTAGTATTTGAATTTCTATAAAAATTGGATTTAGGCTTTACTCGAAATTTAGTACTAGCACTATCATTTTTACTATACATGAAAGCATATCTAGTGCTATTTCTACGATCAGTTTTATTATATCCTAAACCACTTTTATCATTGAGAGCTTTTGAATTCTTAACATAACCTAATCCCTTCTTATTTGAAGCAGGTTGAGAATTTTCAATAATCCTGGATAAATTTTCTCTCCCTTTATTAAAATTGGAAATATTTTTAGTAATGTCATCAAGCTTAGTTTTGAGACTAGTGTTATCTAACTCAACAATTATAATTTTTGTTTTTAACTCATGATTCTCAGAAGCTAGAGCATTATTCTTTTCTTTTTGAGCTTCTATTTCTTTACTTAATAGAGCGAGTTGAGAATTGTCAAAGAGTGAATCTTGAATTTTCTCAAGTTCTTCTTCTAATATTTTCTTCTCGTCTTTAAGCATATCTCTTTCGAATTCTGCTTTCTTCTGATTTTCTAGAGCTTCCTTATATTTTCTTTTGAGACTTTTTAAAGTGTCTAGAAGTTCTGAATTTATTTCTATCATATCATCAAAAGTTAGATCACTAACCTCATTATCTTTTGCCATGAAGCATTTGTTCGTTTGCTCCTTTGATTTTTCTTTATTGCTCTTCCTCTTCTTATTGCCTTGACTAGATCTCTTTGTAGCCATTTATTCTAGGATGTTGTTACGATCTCTAGAATACCAGGCTCTGATACCAATTGAAAGAGTGGGCTATGCGGTAGGATCGTGTAATATGGAATAATGAAATAGTCTAGATAGATAAGGTAGGTAAATACAAGGTGACACCAGGATTTTATACTGGTTCGGACCTCTCGTCCTACGTCCAGTCCCTAAGCTTCACTTAGAAATTTCACTAACTAACACCCTCACTTCACCCGGAGGAATAGGTTTACAACTTACCCGAACAACCGAACGGGATTTCTTGCCTCAACAACCGAAGAGGACTTCAACTCTATTACTAAAATACAATATTCGACTTGTTGTGTTCTTGTCAACACTAATGAGTCTAATGTAGTACAATATTCCTATAATCTTATCCTCGAGAGTATGCAATATGTTTGTGAAGATTTAGGAATGTTAATTGCTATGAATCAAAAGAATGTTATAAACAAAAACAATGATTCAAGCAATAGATTAGTGATTGCTTTGAGAATATCTAGAAAATATGAACAAGAGAATAGTAAGATTAAAGCAAGAGAATTCGGTGAATTAAATGATGTTAGAATCATGAATTTATACTTGTAGAAGAGATGCAAATGTTGTCAAATGTTGCAAACAAGAGATGCTTCCATTTCCATTGATGAATGGTTGCAACTCTTGGGAAGAAGAAGGTGTCTTTTCAGAGAAAATTCGCAGGTTTAAATTCAGTTGACTGAGCAGGAGATTCAGTCGACTGAAAATATGAAGAAAAATTTTCAGGAAAAAATTCAGTCGACTGTGCAGGAAATTCAGTCGACTGAAACTGTGCATGTGTATAAATTTGTTCCAGTTTCAGTCGACTGACTATTCCTGTTCAGTCGACTGAACTCTGTTGTTAAACAAAAACAGCAGTAGCTCATTTGGATAGAGTACATGCCTTCCAAACTAGTGACCCGGGTTCGAGCCTCGCTCCATGCATTTTTTGAAAACTTGATTTTGATTAAAATATGCATGCAAGTTTATTTGAATGTGAATGATGATTCTTGAGGAAAGATTTTAACAAAGCACTTACTAGACTCTATATACATATTTGATGACTCTTGTTAAAATATATAACTATATGAACCATACTTTGAGTCGTTGAGTCAGGATGATGTCGTAGTCGTAGATTCGTGAATTTTTGTCAGCAATCAAAACCTATGATCCAACAGGTAATTCATCCCTTGCTTACCCCTTTTAAATAAATTAATTAACCCTTAATTACAGATTAATTAATTTTTAATTATCAATTAATAAAACTTAATGATTAATTAATCCTTAATAAATCAATTAATCAGTTCTTATTAACAGTTAATTAACCCTTAATAACAGTTAATCAATCCCTAATTAACTTTAATTATAGATTAATTATTTCTTAATTATCAATTAATATAACTTAATTATTAATTAATAAAACTTAATTAAGTATTTCTAAGGTACTATAAATCAACCACTAATTACTTGATTAATTTATCTTTAATTAATAATCTCTAATTATCTAGTTAATAATACTTATTATGAATCAATTAACCTTTAATTAATTAACTTATAACTTTTAATTATTAATTTTAAATAAATTAATCAGATCAATTAATTATTCTCAATCAATTCCATAATTAATTCTTAATCATTATTAATTAAATTAGTTAATCATATCTAGTTTCCTTAGTTAATTTAATTAATATCAAGATATTAAAACCTTAATTAATCTTAAGATAAAACATTATCTTATTAATGCCTTTATTTACATTTACACTTTTAAACCATTACATCCTTAAAATTAACTATACTTAATTAAATCAGTAATTAAGTTTCTTAAATACTCATTTAACTTGGTAAGATAAGGTTAACAAAACATAACATCCTTTAAATGCTTTAATCATTAATAAGTAATATTTTTTAAAACTATTTCAATTTAAATTCAAAAACATGTCTTTGAAGTTCATTTCCACTTAAGTTTTAAAATAATTTTAAATTAAACAAATTTCAATTTCTTAATGAAATGTTAAAGAAACATTTATTTTTATAAAGAATAGTATTCAGAAACAAATAGATTCCTTACAAAAGTTTAAAACTTCTTTATTTAAATTGAAACTTGTTTATAAATATTTTTTTTAAAACTTATGAAAATTTCTTTAAACTCATAAAAATCTCTTTAAAATCAATCTGCTTAAATCTGACTTGAGTATAACTCAAGCCACTCAAGTTCCATTACATTTTCTTAAATTTTCAAAATCTTAATTTAAATTTAAATTTAAATTTTTTAAACCTATATCAATTAAAATCTGCTAACATGATAACAAATCCCTCACTTCGAGTTCCCACTCGAGAAACATAAACCAAAACGCGATGCCTCCTTCGAGTCACTCACGCGAAAACTCGACCACGATCCAAACTCCCTCTTCTCTTCTCCAAATGAATATGCCCAAACGTGAGCGTGCACGTGTACAGTAGTTCCGACCATCATTGGCCAACGTCGCGACCCTTCTCCAGTCGACGACCACCCTCTCTAACGAATCCACCACCCAGATCGCCAATACCACCATCAAACCACAATCGAGCCTCTTGATCGAAAAACTGAAACCAAACAAAAATGAAGAAATCAACTTGCCACCGATGATCGAGACCACTGGAACTCACGGCACTCAACCCAGAGCACCACCACATCGCCATGCCGCTATTCCTTGCCTCGCGATCCACTCCGATCCACTGTAACCAATGTCCTCACCTCGCAAACATTCTCGACCAAAACACACAGCAAAACCCTACACCGTCGTCCCTCGATCACCACAGTCACTAGAAAATTCCCCACCCATTTTTCCCGTGATCCATACTCCACTGGGCACCTCTAAACCCAACCTCATCGCAAACGTTGACGCCAATCATCGACAATCGACAAAAAGTCAATTCTGATCCACATAGATTGTCACAACAATTACCTAACTAAAAATTGTGATATTTACATTAAAATTCATCATTTTTAAATACAAATCATATTCTATAATCACAAATTTAAATTAGCATAATTGATTCTACCCATGTTTTTGATTAACCCTGTAAATTATAAAATTTGAGATGAATACTTAATATAAATTTTTGAAACTAATTTTAAAATTTACAATACACTCCTAAAATAATTCTTTATTCAAAGATCAAAACCTAAGTTTGGTTGTATTAGGTGATATGAATTTTGTTGTATGAGCTTGAGACTACATATTCCAGAGCAGATTTTGTTTATTCATAGATATATGTTTACAGGCATATCACAAATATCTCACATGTATATACATGCATTCATATCCATATACTAAGCAACACAATTTACTAAATCATTCATCACATGAATACATAACAACAAAATTTTAAAACTGTTTTTAAGTTAAAATGTTTACTCACCTTTTTTTTCAAAAAAGCAGAGGCTTTGATTTTCTGGAAATTTTGGAAATAGGGAAACTTAAATGCTGAATTTGCTTGCTTCTTTAAAACTGAAATACTTTGAAACTTTGGCCTTTGGAACTCGAATGCTATGAACACTTGAAAGTGTTACAGACTTGACTTGTTAACAGAGCTTGCAAAATGGCTACAGGCATGATCTTAAAACAGAAAAAAAAATGGTTGCAGACTTGATTTGTTTACAGTGCTTGAGTTGCATCTGAATTACTGGGTTTTGAAAATGTTTCGAGAAGATTGTTTTCAGGTTTTGGTAATTTGATTTCAAGCTTGTTTTTGAGGAATAGATGACAGGTTTTGTGTTTAAATTTGAAGAAGATTTACAGGAAATGGTTCTTGCATTCTGGTTTTGAAATTTTTTTTTGAGGAGAAAATTTCAGATTTTGATAGAAGAGGAAATGGTTTACTTTTTGATTTGTTTTGGAGAACGGATTTAGTTTTTCTCAATCTTGAATTGTAACAACTCGATATTTTCAGCCATTCGCATCCACACATGCCGGACTTGAATTGCTCAAAATATCGCATTGTAAATAATTTTGGAGCAAATATAACTTAATTTCATTTTTATTTACTTAACTTCAGCATATTTTCATATTTAATTTAAATATGTTTATTTACTTAACTTCAACATATATCAAACATATTTACTTAATTTCAGCATATATCAAACAAGTTATAATCGGGAGAGCCAAAGATTAATTTCCTTAAATATATCAAACAAAACAAATACAAACATGAATTACAAACCAAGATATTACAAAACAATGATAGGAATAACTACACAATTCAAAGCTAGAACTTTTGCACTTGCATTCAACTTTGTATGCTTCAGCTATGGACTGGAAAGGCACTGTTATGGGATGGTTTTGAATCAGGTTTGGATCATGTTTGGGTTCAATAGGGTCGGCCATAACATGGATATGAAGGAGATGAAGTGTATAGGCATGTATAACTCAAATCAAGGTAACCAAAGTAGAATTTCTGTGCATAAATGGTTCGGCCCTAAGCATACATAGGCACGGCCAGGCCTGGTAGGGTCATGTACTGATGTGGCAGGGGTCTCAGGTCAGCAAGTGACTGGTGGTGATGATGCAAAGGTCGGCCAAGGTGATGTGGTGGAGTGGTGAAGGTAAAGGAGCTTGACAATGCATGTTTAGGTGGAGTTTGCTTAAATATTTGGTGGATCTACATCATGGATGGCCACGGCTATGGATGGACAGTGGGCTGGAGGGGATGGCAGCTGGTTGTGGTGGTGGTGGAGGTGGCTATGGTGGTGGAGGAGCAAGGGCTGAGCTACAAAGGTGAAGACAAGTGCAAAGAGATAAGGAAAACAAGAAGAATAAGCGAAAAAGAAGAAGAACTTTACCAAACTTTTGCTTCAGGAGTTCATGGCCGAAAATTTTGGATGAGAAACTTTTATTTTCGTGAAAAATGAAGAGAGAAGTGGCTGAAGCAATCAGAAAAGAATCGGCCAAAATAATGATGTATTGATTGAAAATAAAACGGCGGAATACAAAAGGACTTAGGCAAATAAATGGTCTCAAACTCTTCATATTTCCATAATTCCTTTTGCAATTTTTAAATAACTGAAAAATGCATATAAATTCAGATAAAAACATGAAAATTTATTAAATAAACAAAAATATATAAATAAATATTAATTATATATAATTAAATTAAGAAAATAGCAAAGAAAATGTAAACTAGGCTAGAAAATTTGAAAATAAATGAAATGAACTTTGGAAAAATTTTGTGTACTTGAATTTTTTTTATAAATAAAGATAAAGACACAAAAATAAAATGCATGTATAAAAATAAATAAATAAATTTTAATTAAATATAATTTAAATGAAGAAAATAGCAAAGAAAATGGAAACTAGCCTTTAAAAATAGAAAATATATGCAATAAATTTTGGAAAAATTATATTATCACTTTAAAAATATCAAAAAACAAAAATATACATAAAATAACATATTAACACATATTAAAATAAAATATAACAAAGAAAATATGATTTATATAATCTAAAATAGACAAAATTGCAAATTAAAACAAATTATACTAAAAATTGAAATGTGCATAACTTTCACAGTTTAAGTCCGTTTTCAACGAAACGAAAAGCAGTATCCAAGTTATTAAATCTATTTTCATAATAAAAGATAAAATTTAAGAATTTAAATATTTAAATTTTGAAATTTAAAAGTCAATGTTTGAACAGTTTGAACAGAAATACACTTTCAGTAAAATATCCAAGTTATACTAGTTTGAAATTATAATTCCCATAATAAATAACATTTATATTTAAAAATGAAATGTTTGAAATAAAAAAAGTTTAAAATAATTTCAAAATGAAGTAAATTCGAAATTAAAATATACATAAAAATCTAGGGTTGTTACATGAATTGAAGAATAGGAAAAGAATGAAGAGAAGTAAAAATGTGTTTATATAAAGGCTGAATGATTTTAGTAAAAATAAAAGAAAACAAAATTTTAAAAAAAATGACACTTGTACTAAACTACACTTCATATTTTTATTTGCTAACACTTGTTAAAAGAAGCCCTAATATATTAACACTTGTTACTTAACCTCTTAATTTAATTACATTTGTCTTTTTCATTAATATTTATCTTTTAAAAGAATTTTAAAAGCCTTTTTCTTATTAAATTCCTAATAAACAAATACATTTATAAATTAAGAAATTCTCTTCTAATTTTAAATAAATAAAACTTTTTAAAGAAAATAACCAATTATCTTTTTAATAAAATCATATATAATATTTTTTAACTCATTTTTAAATGCTAATTCAAAAAGCTTATATATTTATTCCTATTAAATAAATACTTTTCCAAACTTCTATAAATAAATTTCTTTAAAGAGAATAATATAAAAAAATCTTATTTTTACATAAAAACTTTATCCATATAATTTAGATCCAAACTATATTATTATTTTAATATATATGTATTCCTTTAAATTCCATTTTTAAATTCAAATTCAAAGTAAGTTTAAAATCCAAATTTAAAATCAATTCAAATAAATATAGATATCAATTTCAAACAAACTCATTATTATTTATAAATAACTTATTCTATTTAAAATAAATTTAAATACACAGATATATATATATATATATATATTTAAAAATAAATTTTGAAAACAATAAGTCAATTTAGAATTTATTTATACAAACTAAATAATTATTCTTATTTAAAATCCATTTATAATCATAATCACATTATTAATTGTTTGGCTATTTATATTTGAAAATAACAATTTTATCAATTTTAAAAAATTTAATTAAGAGATTATCACATTCTAAATTCCTCGGAATTCCGGGATATTACAGATCATTTTATTCGCCTGACTTTTTTTTATCCAGAGTTCGGGCACATGATTTCTAGGTGATATACACTAGTTTGAACTAAGCTTTTTCATTCGATTTCCTCACGGCGAGTACTTGAGATTGATTCTAAGGATGATGTAAGTGTCTTCTATCATAGTTTTGGACTATATAAGGAAAACATAAGTATCAGATCAAGGAATTGGATCAATTTTCTGCAATGGAGAAGTTAAATGATCCATACCCGTTTGGATAAGAGATTTATATATATAAAAAAGTGATATGTGATGAACAAGATTTTTGACCCTTGAAAATCGACGCTAATAGATCCTTGGTATTCACGTGCCGCAAATCCAAGTGCCGAAAACCCGATCTTTTTACGGGTAAGAAAGAAAATAAAGATAGAAATGAATCTTATATAGATAGAATAAAATATTATTTCAACATTTAATCTTTAAAGAAGAAAATTTAAATACATTTATCAGAGTTAAACTTGGACGGTTATAAATATGTGTCCTAATAAGTGGGGAATATAATGATACACAAGTGTCGTGGTAATAGATAACAATCTTTAGAAAAATCTTCTAACTCCATGCTTTGAGCTTCATCCAGATTTCTTTTAACTAAACCTGACTACTAGGTTGCTTAGGAAAATTAGGGTACATGGAGTTTAAGGGAAAAGGAAAATAAACTCTGGGTCAGTCATGGGACTGGTGTGAGAAACTCAAAATATGTATTTTGAAAAACAAGGTATCTGATAAGACCACGCTGCACATAAACATAGAACAGGTGCGTTATGATAACCAAAATATTTGCTATGCAAAATACGGTAATATTATTTTCAATAACATTCTTTGAAAATACTTTTCAAATAAACATACGAACCTTAGCCGAAATTGTTACATTGGTTAAATCTGATGACATAATAGGCGTACAACTCTAGAAATGTTTTAAATTGGTTCTTCTGATTTATTATTTCCTTTTTATCAAAAATATCTTAAAGAGATATATCTTTAAAACATTTATTTTCGATATATATAGAATCATTCAACCTCTTTTTGGAAAATTATTTAGTTAAATCTTAACAAAGACTTCTTAATTCAAAAATAAAAAAAAAACTTTGTTGAGTTGAAACCATGTTATCTAGGATGTTTAATCCCAAAACCAATAAATATTAAGTAAACAGAATCCATAGAAATCATCTAATTATACTCAATATCAATTTTCGTATTCAACAAGTACTATTTATGGAATAACGAACGTAATCATCTTTTAAACTCCACGAATAGTGCGAGTTCCCTCTTTAGAATTTATAACCAAGTATAAGAAGATTATTTCCGTAAAATCCAAGTTATTTATATTTGGAAAATTATATCCTTTATACTTTAGAAAATTTTGATCTGAGTAAATCAAATTTACTATCCCCTCCGTTGGGCCAGTCTAGATAGCCATGGAGAGCATGAAACGGGTTTTTCAAACTCAAGTCTATACATTATCTTTCAGTCACCCATAAGGTGGTATGTTATTTGATCGACTCTAAATCTTTAACATACTTAATTAAATTTTAAATATTTATTTAACCACTTCATAAATCCTTTAAATCACCTTTAAAACACTTTATTAATCATTTAAAAACATTTACAAAAGATTTGGAAAAGAATGGTTGCCCTTAAAACTATATTTCAAAAGTTACATAAAAGTGCCCTAAATAGCGCTTTTTAAGTTGTATTAATCAAAACGACTTTTCTATCATTTAGAAATTCATTTTTATAACTAAAATCACTTTTAAAATATTTCAGAATTTATTTCATATTTTTAGACAATTTTAAAATATTAAAAAAAATCCTTGTATGGATTCCAATCTACAAAATTGTGATTTTTTTCCAAAACTTTTTTATTCATATTTCAAAATCTACTTATCAAAATCTCAATTTTCTATCTTCGTTTGAAAACCAGGGATATAATTATTGAAAATTCTTATCTCGAAGAATTCCGAGCTATATTCCATTCTATATATTCGTTTGACCTTTACGATGCGAAATTGCGAACTACCGTTACGCGAATGCCTATTTTTGACTCAATTTTCAATATTCATGTAAACTTCTCCAAAACAATTTTAAATATTTATAAAAAAGTTAAATGGTATTAAACCATTTTAATAGGTTTAAACATTCCATATGCACCATTTTATTTAATTAGGGAAAGTGATTTTCTGTATGCTTATCGACGTGTATTAACGTGACTTGTATATATATTAAACAAGTCTTTCCTTAAGGTATTACTTGTTAGACCATTCCAGTACAACGTCTATCTTCGCCCAATTCCTTGTTCGTAAACCCGCTCCATTTAGTCGAGATGGTGTGGAAATCCTAACAATCCAAAGACACGGATGTGGTAGAACCAAGCTCCTAGGATTGAAAACCTTTTAGGAAATAAAATAGTTGGGACCTCTTAAAAAATATCTTCCCATTGGTCACCTCCCGAATTAATATACTGGCACCTACAACCATTAGTCACTCAACCCCAGACTTTCCCATTGCTGGACAAAGGAAAGGTGAAGCGCGATCTAGAGAGCTTCAACGTTCCTTCTAAGCCAGGATCAAACTCAGAGCAAAATAGAAAAGTAGCTTGAGAGCCTTGGATAGCTTGGCCTAGCTTGGGAAGTCACGGCCTATAGTGGAGGGCTCACCTAACGGTGGAGAAAGATAGTGGCCATGGGTGTTTATGGTGGAAAAGAGGAGTTTTGAAGTTGTTTTGAGATGTTTTATTACTATATATATAATATACTTACTTAATTTTTTTGAGATATTTTTCTCCATCACTTTGTTAACATGAGAAGCCATTGATAAGCTTGATAATGTGGAGAAGGAAGTGAAGAAAATTGTGTGAAAAATGTGAAGAAGTGGTGGGGTATTTATAGCATTTTAGAAAACCAAAATATCGTAACATGGATGGGAAAAACGACCCCTTGCCATCCACTCCTAGCTACCCTAAAACAAATGGAAGCCCACCCCATCCATGTGATGGATAATGTGGAGGTGATGGTGGTGATGATGGTGGTGTAAGGTGGATTAAATGTGAGAAGATGTTTGCTTTTTAAACTTATAAATATCTTAGATATTTTTTTTCATATTTACCATATGTAAATATATTTATACTTTTCTACCATTATTATACGTATATTTATATGTATATGTTAATATATGTGTGCTGCCACAAAGGTGTATAAGTTACATAAATAACGTTGTATAGCTTATATATGTCAAACCGTTACGAACTTTAATTCCGATTTCCAGTCATATTTTCACATACTTACATATATTTGTAAAAAAAATTTGAAAACTATTTTATTATCATTTTAATTGAATAAAAATGATTATATTTGAATTATAATACCATACAAATAAATATAAAACAAATATTTACAAAAATCGCTATTATATCGAAAAAGCGATACGAATTTTTTTATATTTTTAAATCAATTATGTATCTTCATAAAATTGTTAAAAATAATTTATTATCACTTTTTAGCTATTTAAAATGAATTTTCATCATTTTAAAATAATTATTTGAATAATTATCATAATTATAATAATTAAATCTCAATTCAAAATTCATAAATATATATTTAAATATAAGGGTAATATTGATGTTGTTATAAATACATTTATATTTCCAAAAATACTGTAAGAAATTTTTATTTCATATATTTAAGTACAAGAGAATAAGTATATGTATCCAACTTCATGCGCGACGTTTGATGATTATAGAGCTGTTTATCGATAAAACGGTTTTTAGTCATTTTATTGATATATTTCCAAAGAAAATATTTTTTGAACTTTTTTCCAAAATAAGTTGATTATTACTATTTATTACTTAAAAATTCATTATTTTTTGAAAAAAATCTATATCTACTAGATATTTAAAATAATTTAAATTCTTTGATTAAAGTGATCAGAATGGGTCGTTACATGAGATATTGCATGTAGATGATTCATACACATCGGGGGCTTAAGTATATTTGTCTTTAATTTTTTTTGGTTTATGAGGAGTAGGGTAGATGACTCTCTAATTTTTCATGAGCTAGTGTGAATAATTGATCTGACTAATAACCTATGTATGTTGAGAACGACATATGCTCAGTAGATTGTTTATCATCCTTGTGTGATGAAAATGTTGTAAACCTTGAAAAACTCTAAGTTTATTTGTTAGTAATCTAAGATTTTGGGAATGTTAAGAATTAATATGGCTTGTTTCTAGGTTGTCGGTTTATGATGAAATTTTCGAGTCGAAATACTTTTAAGAAGGAAGAATGCAACGACCCAGAATTTTATCGCTTTGATTTGTGAATATTTAATTAATTTTAGATATTTAATTATTAATTTTAACGATCAATAACCCTCTTTTAATTAATACCTAATAATAAGAAATTTTATTTTGAAATTTTTTTACATAAATAAATAGTTCGAAGAAAAATTGAAAATGGGGCAGAAATTCGATTTTTGGATTTTTGTTTTTTCATCAAACGAAAGTTGTTACAACATTGTTGCACACACACTTAAAATTTTAGTGCACATTTAGCAAATAAGAAGTCAAAAGGTACAAAAGAGATTAATTAAACTAAAGAATCGTTAAGTGCTTTTGGAATATAATTAAGAAAGAAGACCATTTTTTGATGTGTTAAGTAGCACAAATCATTATGGTTTCATATAATAGTGAGTAGATGGCATATGGTGGTATGATAGAATGGTGTACCATGGTTGAAATTTCTATGGGTAGTGGAGGGGTAATTGGGTCTTTTGGCTAAGGAGTAGTGAAGGTTAATTTCTGTTTTTATACTTCTATATAATGGACACGTACGTCTTCATTTCTAGGTTGCTTTTTTCTCTTTTAATTTTATTCTTACTTCTTCACTCTCTTCTTTCTTTAAATTCCTAAGACCAAATCAAAGAAAATCAACTCCATCATCCTCCAAACTTTTTCTATAACCCTTAGAAGTCATGACCACAACATCCAGTAAGGCGAAGCTCAAAGAAATGGAGCGACTCCCAAAAATGGCAAGGCCGTGCGCAACTAGAAGGAGGGTAAGCATGGCCATGAGCACTTATATCATAGAGGAGGCATGGTTTTGTGGTTTCAAAGGCAAAGGTGGTAGATTTGGCTTTAGGTTTAGGGTAGGAGGAAGTAGTGGCTTGTTGATTAAGACTAAAAATGAGTTAAACTCGCTTAAAAGCAACATTAAAATAAATTATTTGGTTGTAATAATTTGGATTGCCTTGCTTGTATGTTTGTATGTAATATTTATAGTTGGTTGTTTGAATTTGATTCCTCCTTGGAAATGGATGACACATAAGGAATAGATAGGCGACTAGTAAAAGATAATGAAAGTCGGAGTCTTCATATCAAATAGGTCACGATGAAACACTTCGAAGTGCATATGACATAATTTACAGGGGACTCTTGTTATAAATGGACTCTAAGGAATTCCTCGCCTTATTGACTTTTATTTAAATACATTCTTGTTTATATTAACGCTTTGGTATATGGAAAGTAAATTATGCTTAGTTATAGTCGACCTTCTCATTGTTGGTTTTGCAATATTGAAATCTTGTGCTCTCTTTTAAGTGGTTTACCATTTTGTGTTTTAAAAGTACTTTCAAATGGTTATCCAAACTTAAATTTTATTTTCTAACCTTTTTGTAAAAGTATTAAAGTGGCTTGAATTTAGAGAGAAATGTGTTTAACAGCTATTTGATTAACAAAACAAAGTTTTAAAAATCATGGCCCATAAAGTGATAGGCGTAATGGATGTACTCAGGAAATTTACAGTTTTAATAAAGTAAAAGGAGATTATCTATTTTAGATATTTTGTAAGTCTTTTTGAAGGTGTTTTATAAAAGTTGTCATAAGGAGTTTGAAGATTTAAATATATTTTTAAGAATTTATATTATTTAGTTAAGCAAGAGGTGTAAATTTCATAAAGGTACTCGTTTGTTTCTAAGGTCATGTTTTGTTTAAAAGCGGCCATCTTTAAAGGGATTTTTTAAATACAAGTTCCAAACTATGTTTTAAAGAGTTTTAAAAGTAATTTTAAAAGAGGAAGGAAGCATGGATTATGAAACTATTGTTGTAATAAATGCTTTCGAGAATAGAAAAGAGACCATGGACTATAACATTTTTGTTATAGTAAAAGATTTCAGGAAATTGGAAAGGAAGTTGATGTATAACACTTAGTTATTATTACCTAAGTTGTTTACCATTTCTAAAGAAAGGATCTTGCCTTTGTAAATCAAACCTTGTTTATATAAATGATTTTGGAAAGTTATTTTATATCAAGTATTTGGAACTAATTAGATCCTATTTTCTAGACTTCGAGGTGTACAAACTTGTTTCTATTTTTTAAGTTAGAAGTAAATGTTGAGTCATGGTTTAAGAGGTAATAATACTCCAACTTAAATGGTTTCATTTCTAACTGGTGAATAATACTTGTTTGAAATCAAAAACTAGTAATAATCTTATGAAGTTGATTTTCCAATTGTTTTAAAATGTACTTTGTTTTTAAACAAGGGATTTCTTTATCGATGCCATTAATTAATATAAAACTAATGTATTAAATAGTGCGAAAAGGTTGACATGTCTATGAAAATAATTTATCTTATATTTAGTACTAAAAGCCAATGAGTAGACTTTCCTCTATCTATGAGATCTAGAATCAGAGTGTTTTAACGAATGAAAGGTAAGATGCAACTAGTGTCCTCACTTACCTGGCTTCGATATTAGGTGAGACATGGATATCTTGAAATGTAAAAAACGTGATAAGTATAAGAGGGTTAATTTCTATAAAGAGGTCATGATTAATTAAGTATATGGAAGGTACTTCATCTTATACTCGACATTGGAATTTCAAGGTATGGAAACCTATTTCTATCTATGAGAATTAAGATTGTCATCGAAGTAAGGGTTGTACTCTAACTTATCCGACATCATTGTTAATTCAGGGATAGTATGGGGTTGAAGTCAAAATGTAGTGATAAGTGTATGATGTTTGATTTCCCGTATACAAACTATAGACTTACACTAGATAGTGGTTTGTCTATTATCGGTAACTTGACCTATTTTGACTTAGGAAGTATATAAAAGCTTTGCAATTTCATATGGTTTGAGATCCCTCAGGAGAACTCATTTCGACGGAACATCTCTTGCTTTAAGGGATTATATTAAAGATTCCCTTGAGACTCTTATATCATTTGCTTACTTCTGAAAGAACCAAGATAGATTCAAATGGGAATTATCAATTGTTGGTTTGGAGAAACCGGGATCAGATAAGCAAGAGTTATCGGAAAACCACTTCGAATCGGCATAAGCGTTCGAATTAAAGATATCCTGAAGATGATTGAAATCGAAGATGGATTTACTTGAAGTGCAAAGGCTACTAGCTACTAATCCTGTGGGTGGTTCCAAAAAAGAATGTAGTAGAAGTAGTGCCTTTGGTTTGTTCATATCCTAAACAAATTTTATGGATGAATGATGGTACGCATTGTTGCCTAAAGCGCAGTGTTATAATTCTAAGTGGGATTTGCTAAATAGTTAAAACATGGCCTCAAGCCTCTCACCCGGTAATGAGTAAAACAAGGGATATGCTTCAAGTCTATGTGGTTCGCTACCAATAAGGTATGGTCATCACTATATCTAGATTGATAATTTTTAATTATGTATGCTTGCAGCCACAAAAACGGTTTGTCAGATTAGCAGTTGGAGTGATGACATATTTGGCACTATCCAAGAAGGGTGAGAGAGGTTTTAATTTGCAGGGAGTCAACCAAGTCTCTCGATATATTTTTCTAGAGGTGTACTGTTGTAACGACCCGTAAATTTTAATAGCTTAATAACGTATTTAATTGAATTTTGTGAAATTTTAAATAATAAAATTTTGAAATAAAAATTTGATATTTGGAATATGTCTGGTTAAACATAGTAACTGTAAATTTTCGTCAGATAATATTGAAGTTTATTTCATTGTGTAATTCTATTTTAATTTATATCAGTTAATATTTGGTGATAATGAAATGTTTTCCAAACCTGAATATTTTTGATAGAAAAATTGTAAATCCTCTTCTGAGCAAGATGTCATATTTCGTTTCTTTAAATTTTGACTATTCCGTCGATCTTATTTTCAGCAAAATAGCAGCATTTTCGGTACCAATTATCGAATTTTGATAGGATGATCATGCCACTGATATCTATATACCGTTTTGATCGTCTCGTCGTGCTGATCTTTGTGATATATTCAATTTCGTGTTTTGAAGTTCGGTACGAAATGGAATCGGTGTAAATGGTAGTTGTATCGGTAACCAGTTTCCATCGTTTGATCTCTTACACCATTTCATATTCCACTGTTTAAATTAATTGCGATTTACTTTTCGTATTCCTAATAGTATCAAACTTTTGCACTTCCATTTCTTCACATTCAGTTTGAAAGTTTGTTTTCATTTTACGGAAAATATATATTAAAATGATAACTTTATACTTGTACCCTGTAAACCCATTCGCCTTCTCAGATGGTTCTTCCTTTAGCACTATATATTTCCTTCATTATCTCCTCCATTCACCATTGTTTATGGATCAACCTTGACAGCCTCTTTACACTTGCGCCCCACCGCCCAAACCTCTAACCACTCATAACTCAATTTCGCACTTCTCTTCTCCCTCCTCGGCCATGACAAATCATCGCCATTAGCTTCTCTCTCCTCCACCCAAGATCATGCAAACCCAAAGCCTCCGCCTTTCTCCCCTGTTCCGGTCTCATCTTCACGTGTACCCTGTCGCTCACCACAGCAGCCCGCCACCCTCGTTTTCTTTCCTTCGCCTCAGTTTTCTGAGCTCGAGTGTGAGCATTTGGTTTGAGAATGTTTCGATAGTGTAAGTATATTTATTTTCTAGATCACTGTTATACATATTTGTTTTAAATTATTGATTTTTAAACTGTGTATCTATATAAATTATATATATATGATCTATTTGCATAGGCTGTATAGATTATATTTTTAATTTATATAAATAAGTTTATACCAATATAAGTTTTGGTATTGTCTGTGTTAAGTTTATACCAATATAAGTTTGGGTATTGTCTGTGTATACATTATTTCATATAAATTATACCGCGTCGGTTATATGAATGTCAGGATACAAATTTATTCAAGTGTACATAATCTGTCACCATTTTGTTACGAATATAACTTTATGTAAGCTATATAAACCGCTGGCATATATGTTGTTATAGTCAATTTTGACGTATAATTATAGTATAATTTTATTTTGGTTTAAAACGGTTACATATAAACTGTATATGTTTTGCAAGCTTATATATATTTTTTATAAATTCGCACGTTCAATTTTGTTATTGATCTTATAAATGTATATAGGATCAGTTGTATAATTTTCAATCTTTGGTTGCTGTTTTGTTTATATACACTATTAATATCGGTTTTAAAGATATACTAGATAATATGATTTATAGTTTATATATAATATAAGTCTTGCATACTAGTAACTTATTTCACAGATATATATTTTAATTTTTAAATTTATATATATAGATTTTTGAAACATAATACCAGCGTATATTTTTTTAGATTGTACAAGTTAAATATAATACCAGCACATATATTGATGATGTGAAATATATTACTAATGTTGTCTTCTTGGTCAAAATATATGTTTAAACTTTGGGTTGTGTGTATTTCCTGTAACTAGTACACTAAAGCTTTTATATGAAGATATATTAAAGATTGGTGATGTGGATACAGTAGATATGTAGGGACAATGTTTTAAATGTTTTTATTTAGCTACTGTGAAAATATATAAGTTATATATTTTCTTCTTCTCTGTTTTGTGTACTTGAGCTTTGTTTTTTGATTCAGGTTTCTGTGTTGTGTGTGTGTGTATTTCGGTCCGTTATATATAAGTTTTATATGTATTTTACTGTATAGTTATAACGCTGATTTCATACAAAGGTTTATTTTATATATATTTCCTATAAGTATATTTCGCATAGAATCTGCTTATTATACGTTTTTTATAGTTGCATCATGGGTTTTAATTTAAAACGATGATTTTATTTTGTATAATCTTTTTTCTTTTGTTTAACATATTGATTTCAAGAAAAGAAAATAATATATATATATATATATATATATATGTATGTATGTATGTATACATTTAATTAAATTTATACCGATTGATTCTAATTGCCTCATCAACTCTCGTATCAGCTTATCCGTTAATTTCATGCCAACCTTATTTGTTTGGACTCGTGTTTGGATTCGTAACTCAATTTTCAGTGCCCGTATCAGTGTGTGTATCTATGTCATCTCCTGTTCTCTCTAGCCTCGAAAGATGAGCAATCACTCACGATTAACGTTCTTTTATTTATTAAATTTGATTTCAATTGAAACAACATTTGAAATACACTGCTGTTAGTTATTTACACTGTTATATATATGTTATTACCAGTATCTGCTCACCTGTGACATCTAATAGCATTATCAGTTATTTATATTGATGATATATGCCTGTTATATTATTATCATATATGTTATCACTCTACGAGTTCCCTGTTAGTGTAGAAATCACTATGGGTTGAAATGGTACATATCCAAATGGACTTTAGAATAGGAGAAAATCGTTATGGGTTGAAATGATAAACCTAAGAGATTTTCATTTGAATTGAAATTGGGATTGTGGGTTGAAATGATATATACCCGTATTTATATTTTAAATTGTGGATTGAAATGATAAATATCTGTATCACTTGACCTAGGATAGAAAATTATATACAAACACCGCTGGTATATATAAAAATATTTTGAAATGATTTCTATGGTTTTGGAAAAGTATATGGTTTCATATAAATATTGATTTTTGATATTATATAAATGCTATTTATATGTAGAGTTAAATTCTCGATTTAAGCTATGTATAAATTTGTTTGATATAAAATAAGTTTAATAATAAAGTTGATTTTATTATAATATAACATGGATATATATTTATTTAAATTATATTTTAATATAGAGTTTATAATGATTTAATAAATTAAGGTTCAGAAGATAGATTTGAAATTTGATTTAATTAAGAATTTATTTAATAAATCGATCGCGGAATTTAAATTTTAAAGGGATATAATTTTATAACTTTGATTTTTGGTTTAAGGTGATATATATGGAATTATTAAGATTTGGTTTTGAAATTATGGAATATTTAACTTTGAAATATATGGAATTTGAAATGGTTTATTTGAAGTTCAAATCTATATTGGAATTGATATAAATTGAAATGGATTATTAAAACTGAATTGAATTGAAATTGATGATTTGAGAATTGATTAAAATTTGAATTCTAGAATTCTAGTTGTTTTGGAATTGATTTGAAAAATTGAAGAAGCTATTTTATTATATAAAGTATTTTTAATATCTAACTGATTAAGTAGTGGAAGTTATGATTTCAAGTCGTGAATTTCAAAGTGTTATGATTTAAAATATTATGATTTCGAAGTGCAATGATTTCAGAACGTTATGATTTCCAAAGTATATGATTTCAAATTATTATGGTTTCCAAGATCTTATGGCTTCAAAGTATTTTGGTTTGAAACGTTATAACTTTGAAAGTAATATTGATTTAGATGTAAAATATTTGAAATGGAAAGATAGCATATAAATTTGGTTTTCAAAATGGTAATGATATCGTATTGGTTTGGGTTTTGAAATAAAAATGGTTTTGGCTTCGAAGTATAAACTATTTTGAAAGGAATACAGTTTCGAAATGAAATGATTTGATTTTTATAGTATAAACTATTTTGAAATGACCACGCCGTTATAATAACGATTGGTTGTTAAAGAGACCAGGATCGGAAGTTGTCATACTCTCTGCCAACTCCAAAAACAACTTTAGCAACCGTGTACACGGTGGAGATTCCAGAATGAAGTAGGATGGTGGCGACGATCCTATTGAGGTATGAACGTGGACCCAACTCCCGTGAGTTGGCTTAAGGTGGCTAAAACAGAAGCGATCTTGAGCCAAAAGGGGTAGCTCCTCTGGTCAGACACACTTCGATACTATACTCTTACTTGTGTTTGATTTGATGGCCATCCTCCAATTTTGATTGAGAGTGTGTTCCAAGATGGGCGTAGTGGCTGCTACGTTACCGCCAGCCTATGTGCGTAATTGGTATATCTACCTTGGCATTGCCTTGTGTGCCGTGTCACCTACCATAGATAGCCTTGCTATGAGTTTCTATTTGTATCATACCTATGGAGTATCTTCTCATAGTCTCCCGATCAGGAGACATACAGGTACTGTATAGACTACTGGCATTATTACGTGTTAAAGGGCTATATGGTTTAACCCTTAATGCTATTTTAAAATAAGTTTATTTTACTACAGACATTATTATAATAGCGCAATATTACTACAAAGTAGATAGTTTAATGGATCCTTTGAGGATGGTTATCCCAAACATCCTTTGAGTTATTTGTATTTCAGCTGTTACTTCACTTGAGTTGGATTTATTGATATAAGAATGTTAATCCTTACTCGAGTGTTTTGCTTTACGCTCGGGTCAGACTGAGTGATTTAGCATTCAAGACTCACCTTCGGAGTTGGAGCTTTGCTTGAAGATCCAGCCATCTATTCTACTTTCAGTATTCAGTGATTCCAATGATGTAGTCTGATTTATACCTGATGTATCGTGCTATTGTTCTGTTGTATCTAGTTTAACTCTGATGTATCTTATATACTTATATAGTAGCTTCATGAACTACTATCTCTTTTACTTCCGCTGCATTATTATTTACTCTATGTCTACGATCTGTGATGATTATTTATTGTATATTCTGAGATTTGCCAAATTTTATTTACAACACGGTATTTTGAGCAATTCAAGTCCGACATGTGCGGATGCGAATGGTTGAAAATATCGGGTCGTCACAACTGTGATAGGCGGCACTGTAACGACCTGCAAATTCACCATTTCGGAATTTTTTTGAATTATTCAAATATTAGATTTTTTTAAACATAAATAACAATATTTTGAATAATACATAATATTGGTAATCTATTTTGAGTTAATATTTTCAAAATATATACTTTGGAAGATATATCGAAAAATGATCGAAAACTATTTTATCAATAAACAGCCCATAGACCATTCGACATTGTGCACAGAGCTGGATTCATACAATCATATATATATATGAGTATAAATTTATAATTAATTATTATTTTTATTTTTAAAAATAAAATCTCTTTATGACATCATCAATGATATCACTATTTTTGAATAAATGTATTTTGAATTTAAATTGAGTTTGAATGATTTAATAATTATTATAGTTATTAAATAAGCCCTTTTAATTATTATATAATGATAGAAATATTATTATTAAACTTTATATAAAAAATATATTTATATATATATATATATATTAAATTAGTAGTAAAAATATGACCGGAAATTGAAATTGAAATCCATAACGATTCAACGTAGAAAAGTTGTACATTGTGAATCATTTGAGATATACATTTGCACACATATACGTAATATACATAAACATATTCACATGCACATGAACATATATATACATACAAATATATTTATATATATAGACATATATATATATATATATGTGTATATGTATATGTATATGTATATGTATATGTATATGTATATGTGTATGTGTATGTGTATGTATATGTATATGTGTATGTATATGTATATGTATATGTATATGTATATGTATATGTATATGTATATGTATATGTATATGTATATGTATGCGTATGTAAATGTATTATAAACTATACAAGATATTTACCATAAAATTCATCCTTATGCAAACCAAAGTCAACCTCTTTCACCCAAAGAACAAGCACATGCGTATTAACATGGGGAAGATGAGTCCGAGAATGATTAGGTAGGAGGGGGGTTTGGGGATGATGAAATGGTGATGTGTGTGTGTGGAAATATCATGATATTTGCATCATTACATTTGCCTGTAAATAGCATCCACATCTCTTCACTTCATTCACACTTCTTTTTCATAAAATTACTAAGCACTTCATCCTCTTCTTCTCTACATTAATGGTACCTTTCCTAAAGAAAGTTATGTCAAAAATTGTGGCAAAAGAAATTAAATTTATATAGTAAGTATATATTATCAAAACTCTTCAAAGCCGAAGCAAATCCACTCCTATCTCCCTCTAAAACCCACGACCACAGCATCCACCACCCAAGGTCGAGCCCACCTCCATCAGCAAGCATAGGCTAGGCCTTCCCAAAGGACCAAGGCTCAATTCCATAGACTCTAGTGCGATCATAGTGGAGCTATAGACATTTTAAAGTCAGTCCAATCGAAAATCTAGTGAGAAACTATATACATACATACATATATATTATTGATGTGATATGATTGCTATGAATTTTTACTGTGCTTTGATCATCAAGTATTAATTATTTTAATATAGTGTTTACTTGTGTAAACAAGTCACGTTAAATACACGTCGATATTACACAAGGAAATCACTTTCTGAATTAATTTATAAAAGCGAATGTAATCATTAAACCCCTTTGAAATGATTTATAATGGTTTATGTATTCTAAAACCAAATTTGGTGAAGCTTGGACAAGTTATGAAAGTTGAGCAAAAAATAGGCGCATCGCGTAACGGCATTTCGCGATTTCGCGCCGTAGAAAGTTAAATCCATATATACGATGGATTCAGAGTTAGAATTCTTTGGAGCAAGAATTTTTTGAACTCTTATAATCACAGTTTTTTTTTAAAAGAAAACAATCATGGTTTTGCTCAGTAGATTTTTAAATATGAGCAAATCATGCATTCAAAATAGTCGCGATTTGGTATTTCGGAAATCGAAGCGATAAATTCTTTAAAATTGATTTTTTTAATTATTTAAAGATATGAAATAAATTCTATAAATGTATTAAAATGTTTTAAAAGTGATTTGAGTTGTAAAAATGAATTTCTGAATGGCAGAAACGTAGTTTTGATCAAATAAGCCTTAAAGCACTATTAGCAGCACTATTCGTAGCACTTTTTGTAGCACTTTTAATAACTTTTAAAATATGGTCTTAAACTTAAGTATTCTTTCCCAAATATTTATTAAAAAATTTCAAATAAATAATTAAGTATTTTAGAGATAATATGGAGGTTTAATAATTTATATTAAAGAGTTTAAATAAATGATATAAAGGAAAGTTGTTATAATTAAATGATTTAATCTTGGCTCGAAAAGCAGATGAGTAGACTAGAATTTTTTATTCATGAGATCCAGATGTGAGGTGCTTAAACTATTGAGATATTCAGAAGAAACCATCGCCTTGGCTTACCTGGCCTCTTTCCTGGGCGAGTTAATAGATAAGGTCGAAATGTCGAAAACGAGGCAAATACAAAAGATTTAAATTCACAAATTTAATTTCATACAACCTGAAATGTATAGAAATAATATTCTTATATTAAATTTTGAGGAGGGAACCTATACTATCCATGTGAATTTAAAAGGTGATTTCACCATCATTTGACAAATAGTAAAGGTTGAATACAGAAACTGATATTGAGTAGAGTTAATATAATTTATATTGACCATTTTTACCCAATAAGGTTTTGCAATGTGATTTATGAAAAATGATTTTGATTTGGTATTTCCAAAGTTAAAGAGAGGTTTAATGATTTTGTATATACGGGAAATAAATGCTTTAAAGATATATATCTTTAGAAGATAATTTTGATAAAAAGAAAGTAATTAATCAAATGATAAGCACCTATTTACTTAATATCTTTTTATCGATGGTTGGTCCAAAGGAATCGAGATCGAATTTGATTGATTCCTATCCAAAAACAACTTCGAGCCAATTTACTTAGTCAGAGTGTAGACATGGAATGATTATAAATGGAATAAAGGGCTGCTTGTCTCTGTCCTTCGGAGGAAATTTCCCATATCATATATATGTGGCAATAGTATCTTTATTTGACCTTGGATGCAAGGTTGCTCGCTACTAATCTGGGGATGATTCTCGATAGGATGTAGTAGAGGAGTTCCTTCAGTTTGTCTTCTTCCTGGATACCTTGTATGGATCAATGTCTGACATTGCATTTCCAACATACCCGTACGTTGATGTTTACGAAACTCTTCTATACTTAACATCCTTCTCTAAGACGTACGAGCTCAGAGGTTGTACATTTGTGGAAATCAATGGTATGCGATGGAATTGGCAATGTGGCATTCAAAGTGGATTGTGCTTTGATAAATGCAATCGTTACCTCAGACCTTATCACTAAGAAATGGCTTAAACAAGGCATGCCATAAGGTTATGTAGTTCACAACCATTAGGGTATGGTCATCACCTTTCTAGATTACTCTATATATGTCGAGTATGTTGTGTATGATATGGGATCCCGAATAGGTCGGTTACGACTGGGTGATGTCATATTCAGTTCTATCCACCACCAGATGGGTCTACGGGTAGGCCAGTCTTACCAAATGCACAAGTTTCAAAGGTGTTGATCCTCGGTACATCTCTCTACAGATGTACTGTATGGAAGGTAATTCTTACCTGCGATTATATAGAAATCCATTTTCCAATAAGTGCCTTCGGACCTGATTGTAGAAACTATTATGCTGGAATTTAATCAATGTATCAATTTCGACTAAGATTATATAAGTTTACTTGAAAAATGTTTTCAAAAAAATGTCATTATAAATAATATTACTCAATTTTGCATAGTAAAGATTTTGGTTTTCATAAGCAAAAACCCATTCCGTGTTTATGTGCAGCGTGGCCTCATGAAATACCCTCTGTTTTTCAAATATCCGTAATTTGAGTTTCTTATACCAGTCCTATGACAGATCCGGAGTTTATTTTCTTTTCCTCTTAACATTTGGGCGCCCTAATTTTTTGAGCAGCTAAATAGTTTGGTAGCATGGAGAAATCCGAGAAGGATGTTGGAGCATTTTGGGTCCTTCATAGAAAGTTATCTACTAATTCCACTATATTTTGTATGATGTATCTACCAGCAGTTGTGAGGATTGACAATTATACCATCCTGGCTGGATTAGTACTTACCAGAACTCTGATGGAGCAATTTGGAGTAATTGTATGTACTACTCATATATATACTTAAATATTGAATGCGATGTGAGATTCTATTTTGTTTTTCTTCTATCTTTATTTTCTTTACCCCATGATAATCTGCCTCTCCGGCACCTGGATTTGCGGCACATAAATACTGAGGATGTATTAGTGTCAATTTTCGAGGGTCAAGGAGGTGGGTCATCACTGGTACCCCATTAGCCTTATCCTTGATAGAATCCATTTTCCAATACGTGCCTTTCAAACTTAGTTCTGCCCAAAAACTAAATTATGAAATGCAGACATTTGAGCTGTGTTATATATTTATTTTGAACCTTAGACATTATGTTAATATCACAATGTTCTACTAAAAATGATTTATTCAACTTAGGGTAAAATCCAATCCGTATTTGTTTCTATGTGGCCTTATGATATACATTCATTTTTAAACAGTTTTATAACATCAACTAATCAAAATGGTTTAAGTTTCTCATGCTAGTTTACCAGACTGATCCAGTTGTTATTTTCTTATAATGCTTGGGTTAGACCCAGTACTTTTCTAGATATAGCGATGGACACCTAGAGCTTCAAGAGGAAACCTGGATGCCTCCAAGACCCAACGATTTTATTTCCATTGTATTCTTGTTTTGTATTTATTAGCAATTATAAGGACGAGCTATTAGAATTGTCCAGACTGATGATATGTTAGTACTCTTATTTATTGTATGTATATTAAAGTTGTTTTGTGAAGATCATTTGGATATTATATATTACTCGTTATGATGTGTGATTATGTTCTGTCTTTTTTTTCTTTCACCTCAACAATCCGTCTTTGTGGCACTTGGATGCTCAACACATGAATACTATGGATGTATTAGTGTCGACTTTTGAGGGTCAAAAAAGCAGGTCATCACACTGTGCAATAGGATTCTATAGGCTGGTAATTCTGATCCAAGCTATAGGCGAGTAGCACACGACAGAAGAAAGGAAAGACACCCGTTCATTTTTACAATTTATTATTATTGTTATTATTATTATAAAATTTTATTTAATTTTAAAAATCTTAGTTAATCTGGTTAATATTTTACAATTTATAATTATTACAAGCATTCTTATCATACACATACATGTTTTTTTCAAAGTAAAAAAACAATGAACAAAGTTAAACTTACTTGGTTAATATTTTATAAAACTGATTTAATTTTCCAATATTTTATAATCTATAATAATTATTATTAGCATTATTATTATACACACACTTATTCGTTCTTTGTTAAAGTATAAAAGACTAATAGTCTTGTTTTTTCTTGAAGCTATAAACATGCTTATATGTTATTGCAAATTTCTTGCAACATTTTATCGCATTCTCTTTGAAAGCATATATTATTATTAATATGTATTAACTTATCTTATTTTTTTCGAATGTAGTGTCCATATTTGGTATTGTATCCTACCTTCCAAGAATAAGAAATGATTTCAACAACATACCTCTCCTAATAGTTTTCCTTTTCTTCTTGTTCCCCCACAGTTAACAGACTCTTTGTATCCACTGTTTGACATGCTAGGATGAATTCTTCCATAGATACCTATAAAGTAACCCTATTGTTTGATCTACATCTATTAACTCCAGTCTTCAGAGCATGGTCAGAAGTATAAACACAAAAAGTGGATGAAGTCTGACCATCCATCCATCAACTCCAGTCTTTAGAGCATAGTCAGAAGTATAAACACAAAAATGGATGTGTTTCGACTATTTGCTCTCCAACTCTTCAGCTAAGGGGCAAAGACATAACTAAAAGTGGGTGTGGTCTGACCATCTTCTCCCCTAATAAGGCATGGAGTTCGCTAAAACACTCATCTCCTAAGGCTCGGCAGAAGCAAGATCTAAATGAAAGTAAATGCGGTCCAACCGTCCATGCATCGACTCCTATACCGGATGCGCAGGGCATTTTGAGAGCCCAAGTTCAAATTGATATGACCTGACGATTCACTAATCAGTTCCTTTCCATGATTTAATGTGAAGAACTCCAAGTAAGAGTGAATATTATACGACCGACCACTCGTTGACTTCCTCCCCTCACTTGGTGGAAGAAGAATTGATTAAGAAAAATTTGGTTCGACCATTTTCTCGAATAACTCTAAGTCCCCAGAGTGTGGACATGAATATAAACACAAGTTGGGTGCGATTCGACCACTTGCCAACAAACTCTTATCCCTAAAGTGCAGATATGGTTATAAATAAATAGATGAGTGCGGTTCAACCACTCACCATTCCATAAACTCCAATTTGAACTCGACAAAAGGGGTATAAACTCACGACGGATGGAATTTGACCAT
This sequence comes from Allium cepa, assembly GCA_030765085.1. NCBI lineage: Eukaryota > Viridiplantae > Streptophyta > Magnoliopsida > Asparagales > Amaryllidaceae > Allium > Allium cepa. The sequence continues at coordinate 1,047,117,071 of CM060929.1, forward strand.
CCATAAACTAACTCCTCTAACCTAAGACTGGAGGTAGAAGTACAAACTACTAAAAGTTGAATACAATATCTCACTATAGCTTTGGCTTAGTGAGCTTTACAACTTAAGGCAACGTCGCAAGGAGGCCTTAATAAAAGATTAATCGAAATGTTGTGCGAAGTTATAGGAGACCGACTACATCGAACCACCAGATCGACAGATAATGTTGATCCGAGCTTTCAATATCGTGCTGCCGAGTCGATGGTCAATACCAATCCATACTAACCACAAATGGATATGGCCCGAACATCGAATAACTCTAGTCATTAGAGCGTGGAATGGAGAATAAACTAGGAATGAGTGTGATTTGATCATTAATTCTCCAACACCCTCCTTCGATCCGTCAGGAGGAGTATGAAAGCACATGAGCATGACCCGACTGCAACTGAGCTAATTCTATCCCTAGATCTGATGGGAGAATATGAATCAAAATGGGCGTAATTAACCGTCCAACACCAAATAAATGCAATGCAATGGTTCATTCATTGACTCTTATCATGATCCAACTAGAAGAGCAATACAAAACGGACATGGCTGGACCTTTCGCATACTAATCCTTGCCTTTAGTCAGATAGGTAAAGCATCAATCACTAATTGGATATGACTTGACATTTTATTCTTCAGGTCCTCGCCCAAAGTATGGCGACATTTATTTCCAAAAGTGGATATGACTAACCATCCAGTACCACTCCTTCCTGAATTCCAATGAAGCATCAAAGTCTTCCTCCGAAAAGGAAAAAAACAGATTATGCGTGACTCATCTTTCCTTTAAGTATTTTGATCCCACGATTCAACAGGAAATAGTATAACGCTAAAGTGGACATAACTTGCCTTCCTACTTGTCGACGTATGCCCAGACTTAGGGGCATGAGAGAGAAACAAGATGAATATGAACCGACCATTCATCAATCAACTTTAAGTCTTCATAGCTTAGGAGGGAATATAAACACGACTTAGATGAGACTCAACCGTCTATGCAGTACATTTACTAATCCGTGACTAGGGGTAAAAGTGTGATCATCCAAAGACCGACTGCGATAGCTTAATACTGTGAATCATACCTAGTGTTTATAATGACTTAAGACTATGACCGAAAGGATGCCCAGAGATAGAATCACTGAATCGATGCCCAAGCTCATAGGCAACTAACCATCACTCTAACTCGAATGACGAGTAATGGACCATGAGTACATTGAATAGAAAGCACTTTACTCCAATATACAAGCAGATTCAAACTCAAGCATGAGCCATCTATGTAGTTGCACGCAACACGAGGCTGAACCATACTCGACACTTGATTCATGTACTTATAAGCCTGATCTTCGGCCATTTATAGATAATCTCTCAAAGCATTTAGAGCCCTTCACTATCAGACTCAATACCTCAGGACAAGATTCTGAGATTCGACCGGAGTGACCATCATCATTGACCGTCCCAACCGAATTTTGTGTCCATTGTGATGCGAAACAGTTACGTTTGAACTCAAGGAACCTGTTGAATATGCTAGTATATGTTTTTTGTTTGATGATAATAAACATATATATATATATTCATTTAAATATATTTGTTATTGTACTATTTTATTTTCCATAATTAAATAAATATTTGGTGAATAAAATAAATAACACAAAATTTAAATTCAAACAGATATTTTATTCAAACAAATATTTTATTACAATTTTTGAATAGTACAGAATTTATGCTCTCACTATATATATAAAATTTCAATTATAGTACAATTTCAAATCACTACACAAGTTTTCTCTATACAACTGTCATTTACATTTGCACCACACTACATATCACTTGTTCACTCATATTTGTTCTTCGACTATATTCCGACCTGTATCCAGCATCTGAATTATCTGCAAAATAAACACTAACGCAGTAAAATTGTAAAAGAAATATTTTTGCTGTGTAAAATAAAATGTGTGTTTTTGAAAATATTATTTGCCTCGGTTATTTGGGTTGTTCATCATCATTTTCGTTTTGAATTCATCAAACACGAACAACTTATGACAAGCACAATGTATCACTGTACATGCCACATGGCAGTGCACACCGATATACATGTGATAAAATTGCAGGGATAGGTAAGAACAATGTGAAACCCGAGCTATAAGTTGGATTCAACTTAGGTGCAATACGAAAAACAAATCCTAATGAAAGTGTACACAAAACTTCAGACTGTAAAAAAACACATGTATAAAGTGATGTACATATGAAGCCAGCTATTACAGGTTCAACTAACATTTCAACCTAGAAATGAAGACTCCAAATAAGAATGCAAGTCAAAAACAACGACAAGACTGCAACTCAAAAGTAGCAACAAAGACCAGTCTAGAGTGAATGCAACTGAATACAAGTCAGACCATCAAATGAACAAGAGCATGGCAGTGAATAATACAAAATGAATGGAGCATGCATATACATCAACATCACCATAAATACACACACACACACGTATGTATACATATATATGCACACATGTATACATATATATGTAGTGCATAGAATTTCAGTTCATCATATCTGTGCAGTTAAAACGCTTGGTTGTGGAGGTGTAAAAAGTCATAACGGGGATACAACGAGGATATTGCGGGATATACCGGATGACTCTATATAGCATATAAAACTTGTACTTAATGTTTTTACAAATATATAAATGGTAATTAAATGAAAAGTAACATTCAATTGAATGATAATTAATATATAAATAATTTTAAATAAAAACATGTGCGAATATGCTGTAAATAAACGTAAAACAATTAAATAATTGAATTTAGTTGAATGTTAAAGTATTTCATTTCTAAAAATATATGAAAAATCCAACTAAATAAATTTCATAATTTTAATAATGTATAAATTTCATTTTTCAATTCATTTCTTTAAAAGAAGATATAGCGAAAATAGCGGGGCTTAAAGCGGGAAGGCTATATTTGAGGATATATGGAAATATTGTAGCGGTTGAAATCCGCTATGTGTTATGACAGGGTTATAGTGTGGCATTAACTGCATAACATCATATACATAAAGACCAGAACACAAATGAACATAACCAGACCTGGCAACATGAATGCAATGAACAAAGGCACAATAATTATATACATGATTGGTCCTATGTACAACAAGCTCCAGACTCAAGGAAATCTGCAATAGAAAAATGCAATAAGACATCGAAATTGAACATACAACAGAAGTGAACCACTAGTGAAACAAAAGCTCTAAATAAATGAACACAACATTAATGTAACTCAAGCAAACAGGCTCAGGTATACAACAACCAAGTGAAGACTAAAAGAGGAACAAGTGAAGGCATCACAACACACATATATGCATGCGTGAACACACATATATATGCAGTGGAAACCAAACTTCAATAAAAGAACTTATTAACAAAGGCATGGTCAGGTGCAGTCGCAAGTCAAGGCAGTAACACAACAGTTTAGATGCAAGCAACTGAATTTCGACTCAAAGCAATATGAAAATTCAAGTGAAACCAGAAGTATACAAAATGCACATGAAACCAACAGAGTGTATCAAACTCAAGTAATCATAGAACTAAGTATACACAACATGTACATAAGTGTAAAGTAGGTAAACCTGACTTCAAGTGTGAACTTGGATTGGGGCCACATGAATTCATATATATGAAGGTAAATGACAATAGAACCACTACAAAGCAGTGACTGAAATAACTCAGGCAAGCAAACCAGAGATGTATGCATATGAATGAAGATTGGAATATGTTCATGTAACTAGAATACAAGATGCAATGCTCGTGAAGTCTCAATGTAACATGTTGTAGCAAAAAAGTTAAGGTTCGAAAGAAAATGTAACAGCAGTCAACAAAAAATTCAGAATGTCAAAGAATCAAAGCTGTGGTGACCAAGGTAGAATTGAACAAGTCCAGATTATTACAATTTCAAATGGCCGAAGTCAAAGAAGAAAAAACTAAAACCAGTTCAAACAAAATTAAATGATAGAAAAAAATCAAAAAACCAAACAAGCCGTGGTAATCAAGCAAAGCAAATCAGAAAAATATTTGAATTGGACTAGTCCAAACGAATCATATGTATTCAAGTAAAATCGAGCGGCCGAGCAAAATTAACAGACAAATTCAAATGATATGTTCGAACGATAATTTAGGGTTTTATTCCCTATAAATACCCATAAGATCATAAACAATTAAAGCATCGAGTTCAAGCATATCAACGAGAGTAAATAAAGGAAATTGTATACCGGTATTATTCGATTCGAACTCGATCGAGAACCAGCCACGAAGGAATGAAAGCAACATAAGATTCGAGCCTCATTTCTTACAAGTGTGCATCATTCAATTCGATCAACTTCAAGACGACTAATTCAAATTCCAAAACCCTAATTTTTAGAATGAAGAGGAACGAGAAAGCGGCCGACAAGATAAAAAGAAAAAGGGAACATATTTTTATCATCGTGTTTTTTCTTTAGGCCGGCTCTTATAAATTCTACTAGGCTTTAATTTTAAAATTAGGGTTTTTTGTTCTGTGTTTTTTTATTTTGTATTTTACTTTTAAATTTATAAAATTCTAGTCATGGTATTAGGGGACGAACTACGGTGGTGTAGTTCGAGAATCTACAACTCAATGGCTGAGTTTTGGCAGGGTTTTGAGCATAGAGTTAGGTTAGTCGACAATGGGTGTTGCAATTTTACATGTGTAAGCGTCTGACTACTTAATTTCTAGTAGAAACCTTGGGGGTAGCCTGTAGACAGGGTTTTGCCAAAGCTGGGTAAATCTGTATTTGTTCTATTTTTGCATTTATTATTCTGCTATTATCTGTGCTGCAATTATTTTATATAATTTCGTATTAATTTTTATTATTATTAGTATCACCTATTCATCCCCTTCTAGGGTGAAATCGATTCTACAAGTGGTATCAGAGAAAGAAACAAAAGAAAATTTTTGTTTTAAAATTTTGATTTTTCAGAAAAAATTATTATTTTAGTTTTTTTTCAAAAAATGGCTTCTTTTAATAATGATTTTGCTGAGGGTTAGTCCATAGTTAGACCACCAATGTTCAATAGTGAATATGCTTACTGGAAAAATAGGATGAAGTTTTTATAAATACCTTGATGCTTGGAATATTGTTGAGACAGATTATAGGACACCAACTATAGTTGTAGATAATTAGGAAATTGAAAAACCAACAGATCAATGGACAGATTATGAAAATAAACTACATAATGCTAATGCTAAAGCTATGAATTCTATTATCTATTCATTAGATCAAATTAAATTTAATCATGTTTCACATTGTCTAACTGAGCATAAAATCTGGCACACACTTGAAGTGACTCACGAAGGAACATCTCAAGTCAAAGAATCTCGCCTTGCCATACTTAGTAGCGAATATGGGAACTTCACAATGGATAAGGATGAAAATGTCAAAGAGTTGTGTAGACGACTTTCCAATCTCGTATACAAATCAAAAGCTCTTAGAAAATCATTCAAAGAATTGGAAATAGTCCAAAAATATCCTTAGAGTCCTTCCATGAAATTTTGAAACAGAAGTTACTAGCATTCAAGAATCAAAGGATTGAAAACAAATCAAAATTGAAGAACTCATCGGAAATGTCACCACTTATGAGCTAGAAATGAAAATTCAAGTAAGAACGAGAAGGAGGTGATACTCGAAAGATATCAATAGCTCTTAAAGGAACAAAAACGAAGATGATAATGATGATGGTGCAGCAGAACTGGCATTGATAATAAAGAAATTCAAAAGGTGGAGCCACAAGTATGGAAATCAAGCTTTAAATCAACAAATAAAAAGAAGAATAGTCAAATTACTAGACAATTCAGAAGAGCAGGAGATTATATGTCACAAGTGCAATAAACTCAGTCATATTAAGCCCAATTGTCCTCAAAATCGACTCTGCAAAGGAAATAAACCGAAAAGGAGAAGTTTTGCAGCTACATGGGATGAAACTGATTAAGTTAATAAAAGCACTGGCTGTGAAAGTGAAAAGGAAAAGTTGTGTCTTCAAGGAGAAACAACTGACAGTGATGATGATGAACCAAGCGAGGTATCAAAACTTACCCATTCGGAATGACTTATATACATTCATGAAGTAAATGGTTATTTTGAACGACTCAAGGAGAAGTACGCTAAAATTGAATCATAAAGAGATGGTTTAATAGAATTAAATAAAAAGCTTGACAAATTAGTTAAAAACTATCGAAATAAGTGCCCTAAGTATGATAAGTGTCCATCATTTGAAGAAGAGATTAAAAAATCAGAAATTAAAATTAAAACACTTGAAAATGAAATTCTGATTTTGAAAGAAAGTGAAAATACCAGGAGAGAAAATTTTATTAAAAAGTGCACTCATTTGTTGAATAAAAACGAATCTCTCAAAACACAAGTCCAATAATTGTCTACAACATTAGAAAAAATTTCCAAAGGAGAAAGATCATTAAATATGCTATTAGGAAAACAAATTATTAATACTGTTAGGCAAGGACTTGGGTATAACAAATCTGAACATGTTAGAAGCAAAAATAATCAAGTCAATTCAAAGTGCACGATTTGTTGAAAACTGGACACAATCACAATATTTGCTGGTATAGACCCACACATGAAAACATTCCAATTTAGGTTCCAAAAGGCACGAATATAAAATCCCTTAAAGTGAAACAAATCTGGGTGCCAAAAGGGACAAATATAAATATCCTTGGATCTACACAAACATATTTTTCAAAATCTTTTGCCACTAACAACCATGGACCTATAAAAACAAATAGGTCACAAAAATCTTTTCTCATGTAGGTCGAAGGCTAAGAAACAACAACAGTGTTACCTAGATTTTGGCTATTCCAGGTACACGACGGGTGATAAATCAAAGTTCCTTAGCCTAGTACAAAGGTGATAGAATCACAATGGGTAACAACGAAAAATTATTGGTAAAGGTAAAATAGGTAAAGGTACATTTATCTTAAACGATATATTAAACGTGAAAATCCGTACTCTAATCTGAATTAATTCAGCCAGTTATGTGATAAGGAAATAAATGTTGATTTTGATTCTGATTTATGCAAAAATGTTGACCAATCATCTTTTCATCTTTAAACTTTGTTTGAACTAATGATGGTGTCTTATTGGTTGATGATTACTCTAGATACACGTGGATATATTTGTTTGCTTTACTGACTCCATACCTGACATTATGTTCACTGTTTGTTTGTTTTCACGGTTTCAATTCAGATCCTAAAGGATTTCATTTAAAACATGGGAAATGGATTTAAAGGTATTTTTTGCACACTTCACGATATAGTCTATAACATCCAACTAATGATAATCTTGAGTCAAAGGGGAATTTAGACGTCGATTACACCGGTAATCTAGTTTATAGAAAAATTACTAGTGGAATATGTTTTATGTAGAGACATTCATTAGTTGCATTACATTAAAATCTGCATATTTTTCATTTCAAATGATTTTCAATTAGCAGACATTTTCTTTTATAAAACCCCTTCCATAAAAATTCTTCATTGACCTTGTTATAGATTAGTCATTTTAGAAAATTTGATTTTATAATTATTTTCTGAAAACATTAACTAATATGACTCCATACTGATTATCGAAAAGATAAATAATGATTAAAAAATGACGAGTGTTAATGTTAATCATATATTATGACTTGAGATAGCATATTTAGTAAATTTCTTTAAAAATTTAAACAAGATTTATAATAACTTTTGATGGGTAAAATTTCCATGACCATCCTTATTTCTGTCATATTTCTAACGACCATCACTCATCAAAATCCAATATAGTATGTCAAAATTGGTATTTTTAATAGGAACTTATTCGTTTTTATATTATTTATTTAAAAAAATCCAAACTATTCACTCTCATTTAAAAGTCCTCGCGGTTATGCATGGGTGAATTACTTGGAATATTTGTATATGTGCTTTCATGCTCATTTAAAAGTCCTCATGGTTATGCATATATGAAACACATATCAAAATTTATTATTAAATAGATAAGTTAATTCTAATCCCAATTAAAAGTCTTCACGGTTATGCATGGTTGGAAGATGCTTGAAATTCATTTTTTTATAAAAATTAGGAACACTACTAATCTCATTTAAAAGTCCTAACGGTTATGCATGGTGAGTAGATATTCAAATTACTGTTATAAATATACCACAAATAGACACAACTGTATGGTTTTATATGCCGACATCACACCTATCACTCTAAAGTGGAATATGCACCTAATAGAGCATTTATGATTTTTGCTTGATTTTTGTTGAAATTTAATATTTATATTCAATTGTATTAATGTCTATCACTTTATCTTAATTTTTATAACACTATTACTCTTTTGCTGATAACAAAAGGGGGAGGGAAAAGTTAATATTTTGGCAAATAAAGATCAAATATTTTCTTTCTTATTTGCATCTAGGTTCATTTGCATATTTTTATGCATATATGAAAGGGGTTTTGATGTAGGGGGAGCATTCAAATAGAGGGAGCAAATAGAGTTCATCAATGATCAAATACATTTAATAAATTCAAAATATTAAATATATGTCTTTTATCATCAAAAGGGGGAGTTTGTTGAATATGCTAGTAAATGATTTTTGTTTGATGATAATAAACATATATATATATATATGTTCATTTAAATATATTTGTTATTGTACTATTTTATTTTCACATAATTAAATAAATATCTGCTGAATAAAATAAATAACACAAAATTTAAATTCAAATGGACATTTTATTCAAACAAATATTTTATTATAACTTTTGAATGGTTAAAAATTTGTGCTATCTCTATATATACAAAATTTCAATTACAATACAATTTCAAATCACTACACAATTTTTCACTACATAATTGTCATTTACATTTGCACCTCACTGCATATCACTCGTTCACTCATATTTGTTTTTCGACTATATTCCAACCTATATTTGGCATCTGAATTATCTGCAAAATAAACACTGACGTAGTAAAATTGTGAAAGAAATATTTTTGCAGTGTAAAATAAAATATGTGTTTTTGAAAATATCAGTTTCCTCGGTTATTTGGGTTGTTCATCATCATTTTCGTTTTGAATTCATCAAACACGAATAACTTATGACAAGCACAGTATATCACTGTACATGCCACAAGGCAGTGCACACCGATATACATGTGATAAAATTGCAGGGATAGGTAAGAACAATGTTAAATCCGAGCTATAAGCTAGATTCAACTCAGGTGCAATACGAAAAACAAATCCATATGAAAGTGTACACAAAATTTCAGACTGTAAACAACACATTTATAAAGTAATGTACACACGAAGCTAGCAACAACAGGTTCAACTTACATTTTGACTTAGAAATGAAGACTCCATATAAAATTCATGTCAAAAACAACAACAAGACTGCAACTCAAAAGGAGCAACAAAGACCAGTCCAGAATGAATGCAACCGAATACATGTCAGACCATCAAATGAACAAGACCAAGGCAGTGAATAATACAAAATGAATGGTGAATGCATACAAATCAACATCACCATAAATATATATATACACACACACATATGTATACACAGATGTATACATATATATGCAGTGCATAGCATTTTAGTTCATCATATACATGAAGACCATCACACAAATGAACATAACCAGACTTGGCAACATGAATGCAATGAACAAAGGCACAATAATTATACACATGGTTGGTCCCATGTACAACAAGCTCCAGACTCAAGGAAATGTGCAACAGAAAAATGCAGTCGGACATCAAAACCGAACATACAACAGAATTGAACCACCAGTGAAATAAAAGCTCCAAACAAATGAACACAACATTAATGTAACTCAAGCAAATAGGTGCAGGTATACAACAACCAAGTGAAGACACCAAGAGGAGCAAGTGAAGGCGTTAACATACATATATACATGCGTGAACACACACATATATATGCAGTTGAAACCAAACTTCAATACAAGAAATTGTTAACAAAGGCATGGTCAGGTGCAGTCACAGTCAAGATAGTAACACAATAATTTAGAGGCAAGCAACTGGATTTCGACTCAAAGAAATATGAAAATTTAAGTGAAACCAAAAATATACAAAATGCACATGAAACTAGTGGAGTGTATTAAATTCAAGTAATCACAGAACTAAGTATAAACAACATGTACATAAGTGGAAAGCAGCGAAACCAGACTTCAAGTGTGAACTTGGATTGGGGACACATGAATACATATGAAGGTAAATGACAACAGAACCACTACAAAGTAGTGACTGAAATAACTCAGTCAAGCAAAACAGAGATGTATGCATATGAATGAAGATTGCAATATGTTCATGCAATCAGAATACAAGATGCAATGCTCATGAAGTCTCAATGTAACATGTTGCAGTAACAAAAATCAAGGTTTGAAAGAAAATGTAACAGTAGTCAACAAAAAATTCAAAATGTTAAAGAATCAAAGCCGTGACGACCGAGGTAAAATCGAAGAAGTCCAGATTATCACAATTTCAAATGGCCGAAGTCAAAGGAGAAAAGACTAAAACCAATTTAGAGAAAATCAAATAATAGAATGAAAAATCAAAAAACCAAACAAGCTATGGTAATCAAGCAAATCACATTAAAAAAATATTCGCATTGAACCAGTCTAAACAAATCACATGTGCTCAAGTAAAATCGAATGGCCGAGCAAAATTAATAGACGAAAAATGATATATTCGAATGATAATTTAGGGTTTTATTCACTAAATACCCATTAACATCATCAAAAATTAAAGCATCGAGTTCAAGCATATAAACAAGAGTAAATAAAGGAAATCACATATTAGTGTTATTCAATTCGAACTCGATCGAGAAGCAACCGTGAAGGAACGAAAGGAACAGAAGATTTGAGCCTTATTTCTTACAAGCATGCATCATTCAATTCGATCAAATTCAAGGTGGCTACTTCAAATTCCAAAACCCTAATTTTTAGAACGAAGAGGAATGAGAAAGCGGCTGATAAGATAAAAAGAGAAAGGGAACATATTTTTATCACTGTGTTTTTCCTTTGGGCCGGCTTTTATATATTTTTTTGGGATTTAATTTTAGAATTAGGGTTTTTTTGTTTTGTGTTTGTTTTTATTTTGTATTTTACTTTTAAACTTTTATAAAATTCCAGTCGTGTGACTAAGGGACGAACTACGGTGGTATAGTTCGAGAATTTGCAACTTAATGGATGAGTTGTGGTTGGGTTTTGAGCGTAGTGTTAGGTTATTCGATAGCGTGCGTCGCAAGTTTACGTTTGTAAGCGTCTGACTACTCAATTTCTAGTAGAAACCATGGTGGCAACACGTAGGCAGGGTTTTGCCGAAGCTGGGCAAATCTGTGTTTGTTCTATTTCTGCTTTTATTATTCTGCTATTATCTTTGCTGCAATTATTTTGTATATTTCTGCATTAGTTGTTATTATTATTAGTATCACTCTATTTACCCCTCATCTAGGGTGAAATCGATCCTACATAATCCAAGGTTGCACCCGTTGAGCTAACGATTAAAATTACGGTCAGGCATGGTGACCCATCACTAAGCTAAAGATCGAACCACAACTTAGTGCAACAATGATGAAGGAATTACTTGGCTTTCTCCGATTGAACCTTGATGTGTTCGCTTGGACCCATTCTGACATGTGTGTGATCTCGTCGATTATCGCGAGCCATGCATTGAATATCGACCCGCGGCATGTTCTGGTGAAACAAAAGCAAGCAGCATGGATCCAAAATGATTTGTTGCACTTAAAGAGGAGGTGGATAAAGTAAAATAATGGATTTATCCACGATGCCATCTACCCAAAATGGGCATCCAATCCAGTTCATGTAAAAAAAAGGCTGATGGAAACTGGCAGACATACATCGACTACTCTGACCTAAACATGGCATGTCTGAAAGACAGCTTTCCACTTTCGAGGACCGAGTAGCTGGTAGACTCAACCGTTGGATATTAATTGCATTCATTTAGGAATGTGTACTTTGAATGCAACCAGATCTGATGCATCTCTTCGACTCGGAGCACACAACCTTCATTCCCGATCTAGGATTATATTGTTCTATTATGATGCCATTCGAAATAAATAGTGCTGAAGCTACTTACCAAAGACTAGTCAACCGGATGTTCAAAGATCAGATAGAGAGATTGACGAAAGTGTATGTGGATGATATGCTCGTGAAGTCATGACGATCAAATGACAAAATCGATGAATTAACAGAAATGTTCAGTTTCTTTAAAAATATGGATAAATCCTTTGAAAATCTCTTTCAGTGTTGCATCAAGGAAGTTTTGGGGTTTCACGTCAACTCTCATGGAATCGAAGCTGATTCAGAGAAATTTCAAGTAATTCAAAACATCTAGGTAGCGAAGATGATTAAGCAGGTACAAAACCTAAATAAGAAGGTTGCCGCCCTAAGCCGCTTCGTCTCCAGGGCCACTGACAAATGTATTCCTTTCTTCGACTTGATTGGAAGAAGGAAAATGAACTTTGAATAGATGCAAGATTGCACGGATTCATTTCAAGCTCTAGTAGATCACTTAGAGAGACCTCCCATCCTATCCAAGCCACTAGATCACAAAGACTTATACATCTATTTAGCGGTGTCGGTACACGCCATAAGTGCCACACTGTTACATGAAGAGAATCAGATCCAGAGGACTGTATACTATGTTAGCAAGCGATTGACATGTGCCGACAGAAAGTACCCGAAGGTGGAAAGGCTCGCATACTGCTTGTTGATTGTGTCACAAAAGATTCGCCATCACTTCTAGGCTCATCCCATCAATGTCTGCATCGACCAGCCGTTACGATAGGTCCTACGACAACCTTAGATGCCTGGAAGGTTGTCTAAATGGAATATCAAGCTAAGCCAATTTGATATCACTTATCTCCCTCGGAGTGCTATCCAAGGACAAACATTGATGGACTTCATAGTTGAATTCACTGCATCCGACGACTCTCCCGAGAGCAGTGGAGAATAAACCAATTGATGGAAAACGTACACAGATATAGCATCCAACAATCAGTGTTATGGTGTTAGAGTCACGTTAGTAACTCCTAAGAGAACAATCAATCTGCTACACCTTGAAATTCGACTTCCCTGTAATAAATAACGAAGCTGAGCATGAAGCTTTGATCGCCGGGCTCGGATATGCCAGTGAAATGAAAGGGAAAACTTTAAAAATCTTCTATGATTCCCAGTTAGTAGTATGCCAAGTCAAGGAAGATTATTAGACTATGGGGCAGTAACTTGCCCCTTATCTCGGCCGGGTCTAAGAGCTACTGGCCGACTTTAAGTATTACGCCATTACACACATCCTCGAGATGCAAAATGAGAAAGGCGACTCATTGGAAAAGCTGGCCATTTTAGAGAATGCGCAGTAAATAGATTTTGTCCTGATTGAAGTACTAGATGCTTCGAGCATCGACTAGATGGAGATTAATTTGATTCTAGAGAGCGAACTGGGAAGGATGTCATGGGTGACTTCTATCAAAGGTTATCTATAATGAGGGATCCTTCTCGGATGGAGGAATGAAAAACGATAGATCTTCCATATAGCTTTATTCTACATCATCCATGAAGCAGTCATGTATAGAAAAGATTTCCCTATTCCTCTACTTTGATGTATGGCCCATAATGAAATAAAACGAGTCTCGAGAGAATTCAATGAAGGAGAATGCGACGATCACACTAGAGGGAAAACCTTAGTAAAGAAAATACTCTGCTAGGGTATTACTACCCAACTATTAAACGAGATGCAGCTGATCGTGCAATGTGACGAGTGTTCTATGTTTCCAAAAATTTCCGAGAGCTCCACCGATGGAAGTTACACAAATGGGTATTGATATTATCAGTTCATTGCCGATCTTTAAAGATGGATCGAAGTACGCCATCATTGCAGTGGATTACTTACCAAAATGGGCTGAAGTTGAAATTTAGCCATGATAATAGGGAGGAAAATGTTATCCCGGTTTTGGAAACGCTGTGATACCATAGATTTGACTAAAACCAGGTGGTTACCAACTTTTAGAATCAATGATGTACAAGATTATGGACGATGGTCGATCATATTTAGACCGAGTCCAGATCAAAGTGCAATCAATATAAAGTGACAATGAAGGCCCTGTGAGGCTACCTTTCGAGCTTCAAGTCAATCGGTATTCGTATGCTCAGTTTATGGACAAATGAAGAATTTATATGGATCGATCTAAAACGATCCATAAAACGGTGCAAATCAACAATGATCGATCGATATCTCAAAATCTACAAAGCAAATTCACTTGAAACTTTCAGAGCTTTAGAATATTGAAGAGTGGGTCCCATCAAAATGATCATACATAAATAATTTGAGAAATTAAGTTAGTCGATTGTTATTTGTCGATCCTTCATAATGATTGGTGAACATCCCAATTGTAGTAAAGGTTGATCCATATCTCGTAATGTACAGCTCAGACTGACTTCATATTTTAGGGACAAGTTCAAAAGACATGTGGGACCCTCCAAAAACGACCACATTAAATTGGAGGCGAATAAAATTATCGGCTAAAATTTGGCCGATCATTCCAAAATATTGAGTTAAGGCCACCAATCATTATAATGGGTCCCTACGGATCTAAAGACTCTTCTTGCAAAATTTCAGCCCAATCTATGCACGTCTTCTCCTATAAATATAGCGGCCATTCTCCATAAATAGGATCCTTCTTTCTGCTGCCTAGGCTCTACATTTTTATCCTTCATTTTTCTATTAATGGATCCTAGCTGATCTAAACATCATTGTAATCATAATCAAGTGCAAGATCAATAAAAATATGAAGTGAACTCAGGAAAAGTTTGCCAAACCACTATAAAAATCTATATGTTCACTTACTTTTTCCGCTATGTTTTAATTACATTCATCATTTAGTCTCTACAATATACTATGGGGTGTTGATGCCTATTTTTGACGTCAATAGAAACCATATGGCAAAATGAAGTTGAGGTAGAAAATCATAAAAGAAATGTATATTTTTTCCAACGGATGAAAGCCCTTGTCTCTTGTTAAATTTAGGACTACAAAAACCATCTACTTTGGCATGTGGATGCTTTTTATTAGGAAATGGTCGTATACAAATCTCACTATTTAGGAACATTTGTGCCAGAACATAAATTTCTATGCCTGCACAATCCATGGAAGAAGAGTTATAATCAATTTATATATGAAAAATCCATCATCGAAACTTTATAAATTATAACTTGTTTCTGAACTTTGATGTCAATAGTAAAGTTTAAAATCAAAAAAAAATATGGACTTTTATGACTTAAGTTAATGCTACACATTGTTACACATTTGCGAAATTAATTAAGAATCCTAAAAAACATACGAGATAGATTATGAGGGTAAGGTATTTTCAATGATGGATGATTTATTATAAATATAATAATAGGCCAAACCATACGAGAAATATTACGAGATGGTGATTTGATCTTACCTTAATTGAAAATACTAAAAGAAATGACCCATCAAGTGTGGACTCTGTGGGTACAACATAAATATACCAAAGTGAAATAATAACAATTTTAGAAACAAATGCATGAAAGTTGCTTAGAATTGGTCTTTAGAGATTGAGTACATCATAAATTATATGAATTTGACCAAATAAAAGTAGCAACAAATATATAAGTTCATTGAAAATAAACATAAAATTGGCTTTAGGTTCTTTTTCTTGTTTTAGCAAAGCTAACCGGTTTTATCGTGGGTCATGCCACTATAAACATAAATAAGGAATAGGTGATCTGTACATGCACAAAACAACTAAATCTGATTTTATAGCAGCCATGTAACTTAGTGCAAGAAGTAAAAAAACAGAGTAGACAGGGAGTCTAGATTACTCAGGAGGACACAAATCCGCTCTGCCATTACTATTATCAACATTATTACCATGACCTATAACATGCTGAACATCAAAAAAGTACATAGCCAGATTCGGATCAAAAGACCTCAATAGAGATGAGTAGAGATAAATCTGGTCCCAAGTAGGGTCTAAGAATTGCCACCAATTATTTGCACTATCTACACTAGTGGTCGCTAGGATAAGACCGTCACCCTCAACATGATACACCAGCCTCTTGGTCTCATCAAGACCAGCTAAGAACATGTGATAACTATGCATTTACAGGTCATACCTCATTTCCGTGTCCTTGTGTACCCAAGATCTCTCGTCAGGTTCCCAGCTAATAATCTCATCATCAGAATCGCTAACTGCAAGAGAATCGGTTTCTGACTCCATGGCAAGAAAAGCAGAAACAACTAGATCAGAGATATGCGGAGTAGTAACCTTGGAAAGCCATTTCATTTCCGTCCTATGGAGGGGGACTTTTTCGGCAGCAGGAAGAGAAGCATTTCCAAAACACTTATCCACAAAATGTCCAAATGACTGACAGTTTTTACATATATCGGGTTTCCAGCTGTAATTAACATTTATCTCCACTTCGTGACCTTCCATGATTGTAACTTTCAATATCGACGGCAGTGGAAAAGTTAGGGTTATTTCAACCAATGCTCTAGCATGTACTAAATTCTTGCGAGCGACGGTATTTGCATCAAAGCATTTGAAGTCACCAAGAAGGCTCGCAAGCCAGTTCAGACCAATCAGTTGTTGTAGGAT
Source organism: Allium cepa (assembly GCA_030765085.1). Classification (NCBI taxonomy): domain Eukaryota; kingdom Viridiplantae; phylum Streptophyta; class Magnoliopsida; order Asparagales; family Amaryllidaceae; genus Allium; species Allium cepa. The sequence goes on from CM060929.1 coordinate 1,047,133,804, forward strand.
GGATGGAATGTTAGAGAAAGTGGACCACATCGGAATCGAGAGTATCTGCTCCCTAACACTATCCATTCCAATGCTCCAAGGAGTCACAATAAATGGTTTTCCCTCAATAATAAGAGGGCTAGTCTCAAGAGCCATAAGTCTATCTTCGTTATTTCCAAATTTAAAGTAGAAAAATGAGTTTATATATTGGACATGAAGAGTACCTTTTAGTTTCCATGCATGCTTACATTGCACATGGACTACCGAATATGAAGATAAAACATCTAGGAAAAATCCAACTATGTGGGCTGACCAATGGCTCACTGCCTCCTTAATCACTTCAGGTGGGATCACATTAATCCCATCTATGACCTACGTGCTAAATTTCTGCAGGGAGAATACAACAGCAATTCTAGGAAAGGATTTAAACAACGAAGACCAAGCTGGCTTAACTACGACAAGGATGTTAACAGCATTGACACAATCATCACAAGATTTATAACCAGATTTGTCAATGACCGTTGTAGTAGTAACATCATTTCCTGATTCTGTTGGTGAAGAAGTTGCAACTGCAACAAAATGCTGCTTGGAAACATCATCACCGAGAGCATCAACTTGCGATTTATAATTCCTCTCTAAAATTCTATCACCAGATTTAGCAGAACCATAGCCAACCAAAACCGAGACATAATCTCCATTCAACTCATCAGGATGAGAACTCCCATTTATGGTAAAGTCATCAGTGCAAACCTTGCCAACATGTTGAACTAATTTCAAAATCGAGGATGAAGTGGAAGCCAAAGATATACCTTAAATTGGGGCAGCTGAAGGCGAAGCACTAGATAACTCTGCTACAAGATTCGACATCTGGATAGGCACGCTAACAACATCTGTAGTGATAAGCATAGGTGAACGCAGGTTAAAATCATCTGCTGCGATAGTCGCACGCGAGTCAGGCAAGAAAAAATCAACAACAGCGATATGCATAGGAGAACTGGTGTTCTTTGGCGACGCAACAAAGATGGCATTATCGAAAAGCGACGTCGATACAGAAAACTTACGACCAGATCTTGTTTGCAATGACGGATTGAAAGATGCAACGAATTGTGCCTTGAGTTTCCAGTTCTTGGCCATTCAGAACTGAGGTGAGGCAGAGGCGAATGAGGTGGGAGGGGAGGAGAGAGACGAGCGAGATTAAGGGAGATTTGAGAATGTTCGCCGTATTTGAAAGAGGAAGGTCGCCAGTTTTTGGAATTAAAGGAGAGGGTTATTGAATATTTCTTTGATTTAGGTTTAACACATCATATATAAGGTACCCAAAATGTATGTGACAGAGACAAGTAACATGTACAAATTTAGTTATGAACGAAAATTTTCAGTTGGTAATTAGCAAAGATAAAATAGTCAGTAACTCATGCTTCTTAGGTAATTGGATTACACATGTTTTACAACCATGTTAACATGTTAACACACATCCTTATGCAGTATAATGACACTCATTTAAAAATGGTAAACCTAAATTTATATGTGTGTGTGTGTGTTTGTATCGATAAAGAAAACTAGTCTTCCTAAAAAATTAGAATATAACATTCCATATTCATGTAATCATACTCCACTTTGGGTTCTAATTTATTTATTGATCCAACAAACTTGCCTCACCAAGAAATTAAACATTGGCATACTACTTAATTATCTAATTTAAAACCATCATTTAATTGACTAAATGAATGCTGTCTATATTAGTTATACTATAAGCAACACAAAATAAACAATGATATTAATTAATTACCATTTTGAAAATAGATATACTTTTCATCTACTGATGGCTCATTTAAATGGAATTAATTCATCAGTTATACCCATTTTCTTTATTTTGATATTGAAATAATTCGCACTATTTAGAGACGGAATCTAATGCATGGTTCTTGGGCTCCGTATATAAGAGACAAAAGTATCACTCAGTTAAAACACAATGCCCTTTCGAATTTACCATGAAACCTACACCATATTTCTCAATATGGACCTAAAGAAAAACATAGGACTTCTAATCACTTCATAAAACGCCTAAAATCTAGTTTGACCCTTCAGTTATCTTATACCGATGAATACATATAATAACAAACTCAACATAAATACCAAAACAATACTACCTGCTGTTAACCCACCTTTTGCCAAGGCAGTAAACCAGCGGATTTCACCCAACAGACTTGATTATCAAGGCCATTAGTCAGAAGTGATGATTGTGAGGTCTAGAAATCAAGTGCAGGCAATGATATGAAGCGACGATCAACCGATACTACAAGATAGAATCTTTAGAATATTTTAAGTACGGATTAGTGCCTCACCCAGGTAGAGGATTAGTATATGTCCTAAATTTTTATCCCAAACTAGATAAGACCTGTATAAAGTGACAAGGAGAGTCCATGAGACTATATTTCAAATCTCAAGTCATTTGGAGTTTTTATGCGTAAGTTATGGACAAATTACTTCACCTAAGAAAGGGATTGGTATAAAATGGAATCGGCATATTTCAGCCAAGCAAGTACAACTCAATGGAAAAAAAATCAATATCTCAAGATCCATAAGTCCAATGTATATGAAATTTTATAAGCAAGATGTGAGGACCCTAGGAATACTACCTTAGGGATCGCATATCATTTGGATGATGAAATAGGGTTCGGTACATATCCCTCTTAGGGGTCGGCTAAACCTAACTTCATAGCAAAGGTCGACCAATATCTCAGCATATGCACATCCAATTGACATGAAACTTAGAGGACGTGCTAATTAGAACATGTGGAACACCCCACAAATCACATGGCATTTGGAGCAAGTTGGAGGGATCGATAAATATCCCTCCATAGGGATCGGCTATAATCAGCCTTCACAACATATTGCAACAAAGATTGATCAATAACTCGAGTTCAACTAATCCAATTGGCATGAAACTTGGAGGCTAAGCATAATACAATATGTAGAAGCTCCCCTAGGGATCGTATGGCATTTGGAAGAAGTTGGAGGGATATCTAATGCAATATCTCACAAACATTACGTCGGAATTGCACGAAATTTGGGGTGCAAGCAGCTAACATCATATGGCACCCCACATAAGGAGCACAATCCATTTGGACACATTAATAGGGATCGGTAACGATCCCTATTCTGGGCCACAATGGATCTGGAAATTTTGGATAGCCTCGCCTTAATCTTCCGAACCTTCTGTCAAAATTTCAGCCCGATCCGTGCACATCTTTCCTTATAAATACAACAAGCATTGCGTCAGAAAAAGAGTCTTCTTTTTTCTTCTCTTTATCTTTAACCTAAGCTATACTCTGCCAATTTTACTTTTGGATGTCGGATTGTACCTAGAAACAAACTTCAATATAATAAAAGGGATTATTCTGGAGTGAACGTAGGTCGGAGTTAACCGAACAACTATAAATCTTGTCTCTTTTTACTTGCTTTCTGATTGTTTTAATTTAATTCTTCAGTTATTTCTCTTCATATTTCTATGATTGAATTGGATATTGGTGCTTTTACTTACTAGGTGTTGGTGGCCAGTTTTGATGCCAACACCTGCCAACAACAACTTTAGCCAAGGTTTGAATATAACAATCAATCAATTGCTGTTTAGTAGCATCTTTACTAATACAGTTATCCATTACAATTAACCAATGAGTATAGTCACATCTTGAAAAGGGAAGCCCCATCTCCGTTGGAGGTCTATCGTTGTTCGATCCACCACCTCCAGATCTCTTTAGAGAATTCACATAATCGGTTCATCCTGCACCGAATCAAAGTCATACGTGTTAGGCTAAAACGTAACGTCATCTCTGTGGGGATTGCAAATCGTGATAGAGAAGTAGAAGAGAGTATAAGCTTCGTGATTTGCGAGAGGTTGGAATCAGGTAGATAGAATGAGCAGTTGACATAAGAGCCATGCTGAATTGGTGGATGGAACTAATAAGTAGATAGAAGTTATTTTGTCTTTAAGGACTAAGGCAGAGGTGGGCTACAGGCGATGGTACGAGGAGTTATGGGTAGAGGTGGTGGTAAGGGAGGAAATTTTATGCTTCAGGATTGGAGGAAATAATTTGAGGAAGAGGAAAATAACTGAAAAAGAGGCGGCCACGAAAAATATTGAGGGAAGCTCGCTTCAAAAAGCTGTATAATGTCAACTCCAAGTCTAAATAAACAATAACACTTATGGAATAAAGTGTTATCCATTAGCATTATAAAAAGTAACTTTCTTGTAGTGCCTAATTCCAATGTTTGTAAAATTTCTATTTTGCCCTTAGTAATAAAATATACATATAATTTTAATGGTGTCATACATTTTGCCCCCTTAAATGAATTTCGTCCTTTAAATTTTGAATGCAATTGTTCATCACATATCATTGTATCTTCTACTACTACACACACAAACAAATATATATATATAGGATAATGCCATAGACGGAATTAGGCTTAAGGAAAAACCTTAGAACAATTTTAGTTTGAAGGACACAGGTTTTAAAATTTAGTCTGTATGACAATAAAATGAAATATTCGTAGAGCATTACATATATAATGCTATATTCATATAGCATTACATATATTTGAAGGAAAATCACTACTTCATGAAACAAATCGCTGCATTTTCTTCTCAAAATCACAAATTGCGCCATCTGAAAGATTGCTCCACCTAAAGAAAAAAATCGTGCCATCTAAAAATTGCACCACCTGAAAACACACTGCCTTGATGAAATTTGAAGCCTCAACACCATCGATCTAAGCTATATTTCACCTGAAACTATTGCTCTTGTGGTTTGGATATGGAAATGCATTGAAGTTGCTAGCATAGATGAAGTTTAAGCATTGGTATAGATGTGGTTTCAAACTTCCTGGAATTGATGAACGAAATTGCAATGATGAGGTTGTGGTTGTCTAAAACTTGATGTTAGATGGGATTTGTATTCTTTGAGTTCACTTGTTGTTCGTTAATTTGGAGTGTTGGCAAGTATTAGATGGTTGCTCCTTGCCTTTGTCTCACATTCTGGAGTTGAAGATTAAGTGGTGGTTGGTATAAAATGAATCTAAAAAGGGTGTATAATGGATCTTCTCAGAAGATGCAATATGCATCTTCTCTAAAGCTGCATATTTACGTACAAAAATTAATTACTGAAATTCTGTGAAACGACCCGCAAATCCGTACCCCTTGAGTTAACAATATTCTACAACAACCAACTCAAGTTGTACAGAAATACGAACCATTTGGGTTTAAGAAGAAGAGGTAGATGAAGAGAAAACAAAATCAACATCAGAATCTAACCATCGCAGCGGACTAAAATATAATAGATAATATATAAGCTTTACTCAACATCAAATATTTCTGTTTACATATATTACATCATCAGAGTACATCAATCACAGCTCAACATCATAGTCATACAATGAATACACAACAACTCAGAATACACAACTCAAACAGCGGAATATATATATATATATATATATATATATATATATATATATATATATATATATATATATATATATATAAGTACGGGAATACGTATCGTCATCCAGCTCGTCTCCTGAGCTCCACAGCATCATATCCTGTATCCTATAATACTCAGTCTGACCCGAGCATTACAGTTAAATAATACCCGAGTCAGTCTGGAATAGCAGCGTGAGAAAATCACACCCAATTGATTATTAAGTTTCACAAATCCTTTGAAAACAAAAGCATCTCGTAAGACCACGCCACAAATAAACATGTCGGGTTTTTACCTTACGATAGCTAAAACAATTTTTATAGAAATCATCTGATATTATAATAGGGTCTATATACAAATACTTATAAAATAGCCGAAATTGTTACATCTATTAAATTCCAGCTACTAGCCACAGAAGTGGGTAATACAAACAAAACTCGTACAAGGCTCGTATGGAGAATGGATTTCCAATAATGACTAGGCACTGGGGTACCACCTGTCACAGTACGGGGCCTAGATCACCGTACCGAGGACTACTCCCTTCATCCCCTGCAACACAAGGCCGGAACCATTCCTTACTGAACAGTCCCGAACAAGATAAACCCCGTGGTTGGCGCGACCAACCACCCACTAAGCCGAAATATATGAGGGACATCTAGACAGGGGAATTATCTTGTCCTGCTTGGGTATGACCCACCTAACCTTGCTGCATATCCCCTGATTTTCAGTCATTCCCATTTGATGAGGCTTGAGGCTAAGCGTTACCTTTAGAACGTTTTCACTTAGAATGCCCATCGTCCACCTGACGATGTTTCGCAAGCATTCATCCATACAAGTCCGTCCTGGGTTCGAACGGAACCGAAGGCACTATTCCTACTACATCCATTTTGGAAATATCCTCAGGATTAGTAGCGACTAGCCCTTGCACTTCACAGCTCCATCTTCAAATCCAAAATCGTTTTCACGAAACGTACAAACCGGATCGAAGTGGTTTTCGAGAAATTAATCTCGATCCCGGACTCTTCGAAACGATCAATGCATTTGGCCAATATTGATAGTCGGTTATTTAACTATCAATTTATATTCACAAACAACCATCCAACCAATAAATAATTTTTCAAATTATTTATTAATCTCAAAATTATCTTCACAATATATATTTCTATTTTCAATCCTTTGAAAACGGTTTTCAAAACCATCTTTCTTCAGAATCAACTTCCCCAAATCTTTTCTATCTCCTCTGAAATCACCAAGCACAAAATAGATTTTTAAAATAATTTTTAAACACTTTACTTTGAAATATATACTTTAAAACATTTAAGTTAAATTACTTCAATAAATTTGTTAAAAATACATACTATTTGACTTTGAGAAAATAAGGTTTCTTAATAAAATATAAAACCAGGTTTTCACTTTTAAAACAAATACTAAATCACTTTTAAATAATTAATACTATAATATATTAAAGGAAAACTTGCTTTAGAAATTAAATATTAGAAACAATAAATTTACAAAAAACTTGCTTCCTTTAAAAACAACTTTTAAAACATCTAATTTATACGTACAAATTTACTTTTAAAAACGTGTACTTGGCCATCCAGAGAAAATTCCAACTTCAAGCACTTAAATCAATTTCCCAAATTGATTTTCCAATTTATTCTATTTGAAACTAAATTTCTCTACTTATCAGTTTATCTCCCAATTTCATTAATTATGGACTTTATATTTATATTTATTACTTTCCGTTTGATTTTATACTATTTAACTGAAATATACTAATTTCAGCTCCTTCCAAATTTTTCTTTATTCCTTTCAATAAATTAAATCTTAAATTTTAAATAAATGTTTTATTTCTTTAACCTAATAACACTAAAATTAAAAATTCATAAATCTTCTGATTTATTCAAATTTCCCTTACTAAACTTAAGATTTATTATTAGAATTTTAAAAGGGCACTTTATTTTTTTTTTTCCAATAGATTCTTAAATTCATTCAAATTTCTATAGTTATTCTACTTACAAGTTCACTACTTTTATTATCTTTCCAAATCCAATTATATATTTTGATAATTTATTTACTCAAATACATCAAATCAACCATAACATTCAATATTCCAATACATCTCATCATAGAATATCAATATTCACAGCAGAGAATATTAAATAAATTTTAAATAGATGTTGAGGGATCCAGTTGGATCCCTCCAACCTGTTTTTCCTGCATCCACAGATGTTAGCATAATAATATATTGATTTCAGAATATTTCATACCATCTCACATCAATCAACTTCAACCATTCAAACAATTATTTAAATTTAATCATTTAAATTTAAATGTAACTGAGTGAGATTAACTCACCTTTGTTCTTTACTTTGCAACTCAATCCATCTCGCTTGTTTTCTTGATTTATAGACCTTGTATAAATAATTTATACAATTTATTAATATTCGACCAGATTGAACAATTAAATTCCGTTGATATAAATTTTATTTTATCCAATCAACTTTAACTTCAAACAAATCTTCTTTTAATAAAATACTTGAACTAATATTCCTACCCACATCCTTCTAACAACTTATTTAACTAAAAATTTTATATTAAACAAATTTATTTTCCACAATATAGTTTCATTCCAAATCGAAACTATATATTAGTTTCTGCATATAAATCTGTCTCCGTTACACTACTGTAACAGACATTATTATTATTATTATTATTATTTTATAATATGTAAACACTAATCACTTAATTAAATTAAATCAACTCGATACCTTAAACGCGAACAGGAGTTCACCAACGCCGAGTTTCTGCTCGTATCCCACACGTGCTTGACCAAGCTCAGTGCACTGCAAAACCCTAACCTCGAGACAACATCACCACGTCGCCGTGACTCACCAACGTCCCCTCTCTCGATCACTGCAAGTCGCCGCCATTAACATCCCACACAAACCCAAAATCGAGCGCAAACCCACGGCTACCCAAAAATCACGATGCCACAAAACCCCAAACTGCATTGTCAACTCCACGCGAGCTCCTTCCCACGAAGCTTGATCCTTGGATTCATTCACAAACGAAGCATCGCGACCTCTTTTGACTCAAGACGAACACGATGCTAGGGTTTAGGTTAATTTGGGTTTCGATTGGAGGAATACGGCTTCGGCCATTTAAGATTTGTTTTTTTTCTTTTTTTTTCGGTGAGGATTAGGGGAAAGAAGAGACAGTAGTTCGGGCTCCTCATGTTGTCTGTGTTATTATATTTTGTTCCATCACACGGCTTCCCTAAGAAGCTTCTTTCTTGATTTTTATTATTATTGTTAATAGTATTATTATTAATATCATTTGTTTTATCTTATTATTATTATTTATTTTAGTTCGAGCATTTTGATAATTGATTGTACGGTTTAGAATTGGGAAAGTATGTGATTAAATGACAGGAAGAAGGCGTATAGAAGAAACTTGATTAATTAAATTAAATTAAATTAAATTATTATCAACTAAATTTTCAACGCGTTTATATATCGTCCACTCACATACTAACTCCGATAAATACGAAATTTGAAACCCGATAATAATACAATATTACGGATCCAATGAAACTGGTTTCGTCGAAATCCGAGACTGTGCCTCGGAAGGCTATTTTTAAATTCAATTTAAACGATATATTTCTTTAAAACTGAACAAACCACTGCAAAATTTCAATTTCGCAACTTCTATTATCTTTACTATTATCAATATAAATTTTCAAGCCTTCAAATATATTTTTAATAGGCTTAAAACTCTAGATTCAATAATTTATCCAATTTTAAATTATTTAATTCAATAATTTAATTATCAAACAATTAGTGATATTTGAATTCAAATTAAAACTAACTTTTAATTATTCAAAATCAATTGAATATTTCAATTTTAAATACTCAAAAATTCCGGGTCGTCACATTCCTCCCCCCTTAAAAGAATTTCGTCCCCGAGATGTATAATTAAATTACCCGTTTATTATTATTTCCCTAAAATCAAATAGTTTTTACAATTCAACATCTCACCAACTATCTTCTTATAGAAGACCCATTATTAATCTTATTAATTTTCCAAACCTTTCCCTAGTTTGCAAACAATCCCTTTTGCTCAATTATCCCAGTTTCAATCTAAAACCAAATTTTGGATTACCAAAATTTCCTCAAAATTTTTCTAACTCCCTAAATTTCCGAAAAATTTCGCCAGCGTTTCCTTTGCGCGGCTGACTCGGTACAACTACAAAATGGCTCTACGGCCTCCCAAATCCAAAAAGAAAACAAAAAGGCCAAGTGGCTCAATCCAAATCCAAATCCCAATCAAATTTCATATCAAATTAAATGCATACCTTTTTTCGGGCAATTCAAATTTATCTCTTGAAATCAAATCCAATTCTCTTTTCACTTTATACTACCTGCATATCCTGCTTAGTACTAATATCCAATCACAATATTCCCAAAACATTTTATCGACTCACTTACGGATGTCAATATTCATTAATTCAAATACTAACTTAGATTACATTTGAAATATCGGTTTCCAATTGAGAATGCCTCATTCCTTACTTAAGCTAGTATAAGCATTTATGTGTTTCTCATATTTACTTTCATCTTCCATTTTAGTTTCTAACAATTTCTATTCAACTTGATTCTTTCAATTTCATATGAATTCAATTTATTTTCAATTCCAAATGTTAAATTTTATTTTTTATTTACAACTAATTCATGTCAGTATTTTAATTAGTTTCATTCACTAACTTATTTCAATTCCTAGTTTGAAATCGTTGTCGTTAACAGAATTTTCCAAAATTTTCAAAATTTTCTAACTCCCAAAATTTCTGAAATTTTTTGGCAGAGTCTCCTTTGTACGGAGGAGCTTTTGCAATTTGACAAAAGAGATAAATATATATACATCGACCCACACGGTCGGAAAAACCAAAAACAGTTCATATTTCCAAATTTTATTGCGTAGGCGTACCTTATTTAGCATTTTAAGCAAGCGGCTTATTATTTTTAGCAAATAGCACAACCAAATCCAGCCACACGGCTCCCAGGTACCTGTACTTACTCAGTTTAAACTTGTAAGTGCCAAATATAAGAAGTTTAACACATTTCACTTACTTGCAATAGTTAAAACATATGAATTCTAAAAGAAATTCACACCAAACATTTTCCATAAGTAACTTCTACAATTTCAATGTTAATCCAACTATTCCAATTTATTTATAAACCATTTTTATGCAATTTTGAATGGTTTTCAATCCATTCGTATACAACCTCATCAATTTGAATGGTTTAAAACACAATAGCTTATATTTAATTTATTTTAAGCAAACTGAACTCATATTTAATTCAATTGCTTTTAAAATCAATTTATTTTTTACTACTCTCACTCATAGAATGTTTAATTACTCCATTTACAACAAACAACAATTTATTCCATGCAATTTGACGAGATTTATGTGAATATATAAGCACTTGCATTTTATAATCAATTTAAATTTACTCCACTCAACTTACACTTAATTCTATTCCATTTCGGATTTATTCACAATCCATAAATTTTCAGTTTCATTGCATTTCAAATTTTAATCCATTCACTTGCATTTCATTCTATTAATCAAACTAGTTCATACAAAACTATTAACATCTTAGGTCTGTCTTCATTACCAATTTAATTACTCTTTTATTTTAATTTATTCACAAGCATTTATTTACATTTCATTCCATATTTGTTTTTTCCAATCTATTTTATTTAGCTCGAAATCAATCCGGGCTATTTTATTCAATAACCATTTCTCAACTTTATTTAAACTATATTTCATTTGATACTTATTTATTCCATCATTTATTCATTCAATATAATTAGTTTATCCACATTCACTTAAACCATTCTAATAAACCCGAAACATTCTATTTTCCTTATTGTCTCAAGTTATTTCAATTCCTTAACAACTTAAATGGTTTACAATCATTTATTCTAAAACTTCATTCCATTGACATTATTTATAACTCACCGAATTTTATTTCGGTTAAAAATTTATTTTCACTTGATTTAAAACCAATCCAATATTATTAAACTTAATTTTAAGTTGAATTCAATTCAACTCCTTTCCATCTTTTGGCATAAGTTTATTCACTCTAATTTATTTATACTTAAGCTCATTCTCATTTTGCAAACCAAGTTCTCTTTTCAATTTAACTTGATTTTATTTCAATCCAATCTCATTTTAAATCTGCAAATTTCATTTGATTGGTTATTATAAAATTTAACTTTCCAGATTCAACTCATTCAATTTATTACCTGGCTATTTTTCCAGTTATCTTCACTTATGGATTTTATTTGCACATTCAAACATTGCTATTTTAATCCATTACATTTTTACATTTTTATCCGATATACTCCAATTATATTAAATTTATTGCCACTTCAAGTTAAATTTAAATTAATAACTCAAGTTCTGAATCCACTATCCATTCTCAATTTACCACCGAATTTTATGAACTCACGGTTCAATTTCATTTCACCAACAATTTAAGTCGAATTTAATTTATCACTTGAGTTTATTTCCAAACTTCATCATAAACTCATAATTCAACTTTACTTAACTACATTGGGTTCTCAATACATATTTCATTATATAATCCATTATCTAAATAGTCTTTTCCCAACTTATATTTCAGAACTTGATTTTAAGTCTCAAAATTTCTTCATTTAAATTTGCTTAAGTTCAATTTACTTTACAATTTTCAAGTTTTGATCTTCAATTTATTTTTCCATTCATCAAACAATTTTTCTTTTGGATTTTGTATTCCATTTTCAAATTTTATAAGCCACAATTTATTATTTTATACAATCCCATTCATCATAAACTTATTATTTACATCTATTTATAACTCAAGTATATTTTTATTCCATGCATTTTTAATTCTTTTATATGCTATTCTGATTTATTTAACTCAATCAAATTCTTACCCAATTTATTTCTTACCCAACTTATTTTCCAGTTATCCAGGTAAGAATCAATTCCAATTCAATTTTATTCAATTGAATTTCTTATGCCAATTCAATTTTATCTTAACTCGGATTTATTTAACCCAATTCGGTTTCAACTAAATTCAAATTCAACTGGATATTATTTCTAGCCTATTCAATTTATTCCAGTCCAGTTAAGTTTATTTTTTTTTTATTTTTTTTTCTCCATCCAAGTTAACTTCATTTCATTTTAAATTTACATTCCATTATTCAAAGCTTATATTTCCTTTCTGTTTTAAAAAAAATCATCTCAATCTATAAGCTTACAATTCATCTCATCAGGATTTTCAAACACCCGGCTTTAGTTTCAAATTATTTTGAAATCTCCAACATTTCAAATTCACACTTCTCAAATATTTAAACCAATCTTGGTTTTATTCCCAACAAATTTCCTTTGAAATTTCAAAAACAACTCGTTTTTCCTGAACAAATTAATTTGGCAGCAAATCCGTCACTTAGAAACTCGAAAATGAACATCGATGATGCTGCAGTCATCACCGAAGTTATTTTCCAGTGACTGAAGTGAATTCAATGCTATACCACTTTCAAAACCCATTTAAAACAAATTTCCATCCAGAAATACTTCCAAAACAATAATGTTATCATTTATCTTCAAAACACTTTGATAACATTCCCAAAATCTCTGAAATTTTGAAATTTCAAATTCTGCTTAAATAAATTTTAACTATAATTCATTTGCACAGCTTATGTTCATACAAATTCTCATTTGATTATATTTCAATTCACAATTTACATCTATAATTCATATTTATAAATTTCTTTTTATAATAAATTTATTCCTTCAAACTTTGGTTATAATTCCAATTTCTAATTAAATTTTCACTTAACAATGATAATACTCTAATATTATCAACATCCAAGCAACCATATATTAGTCAAACAGTTTACAAAAACTATGCTTTATATCAAAATATGTTTTTGGGTAAAATTATTTCATTCACCCATATTTAAAACAATATCGTGTCGATTGCTCTATTCAAGTGTTTAGAAACCCTTTCGATACAGTTGTACGGACTGTGCCGACGAAGGTTCATATGCCACTCAATAAACCAATCAACGCAATATTAAAACAATTTATATTCACTAACAAATACGCGCTCATATTTATTTATACGCTCAAACTCATTATAGAGTACTACGGACTCTATTTTAAATGAGTAATTTCCCACCAGAGCCAAGGTTATCACTAACCTAAGCTCTGATACCAAGTGAAACGACCCGCAAATCCGTACCCCTTGAGTTAACACTATTCTACAACAACCAACTCAAGTTGTACAGAAATACGAACCATTTGGGTTTAAGAAGAAGAGGTAGAAGAAGAGAAAACAAAATCAACATCAGAATCTAACCATCGCAGCGGAATAAAATATAATAGATAATATATAAGCTTTACTCAACATCAAATATTTCTGTTTACATATATTACATCATCAGAGTACATCAATCACAGCTCAACATCATAGTCATACAATGAATACACAACAACTCAGAATACACAACTCAAACAGCGGAATATATATATATATATATATATATATATATATATATAAGTACGGGAATACGTATCGTCATCCAGCTCGTCTCCTGAGCTCCACAGCATCATATCCTGTATCCTATAATACTCGGTCTGACCCGAGCATTACAGTTAAATAATACCCGAGTCAGTCTGGAATACCAGCGTGAGAAAATCACACCCAATTGATTATTAAGTTTCACAAATCCTTTGAAAACAAAAGCATCTCGTAAGACCACGCCACAAATAAACATGTCGGGTTTTTACCTTACGATAGCTAAAACAATTTTTATAGAAATCATCTGATATTATAATAGGGTCTATATACAAATATTTATAAAATAGCCAAAATTGTTACATCTATTAAATTCCAGCTACTAGCCACAGAAGTGGGTAATACAAACAAAACTCGTACAAGGCTCGTAGGGAGAATGGATTTCCAATAATGACTAGGCACTGGGGTACCACCTGTCACAGTACGGGGCCTAGATCACCGTACCGAGGACTACTCCCTTCATCCCCTGCAACACAAGGCCGGAACCATTCCTTACTGAACAGTCCCGAACAAGATAAACCCCGTGGTTGGCGCGACCAACCACCCACTAAGCCGAAATATATGAGGGACATCTAGACAGGGGAATTATCTTGTCCTGCTTGGGTATGACCCCCCTAACCTTGCTGCATATCCCCTGATTTTCAATCATTCCCATTTGATGAGGCTTGAGGCTAAGCGTTACCTTTAGAACATTTTCACTTAGAATACCCATCGTCCACCTGACGATGTTTCGCAAGCATTCATCCATACAAGTCCGTCCCGGGTTCGAACGGAACCGAAGGCACTATTTCTGCTACATCCATTTTGGAAATATCCTCAGGATTAGTAGCGACTAGCCCTTGCACTTCACAGCTCCATCTTCGAATCCAAAATCGTTTTCACCAAACGTACAAACCGGATCGAAGTGGTTTTCGAGAAATTAATCTCGATCCCGGACTCTTCGAAACGATCAACGCATTTGGCCAATATTGATAGTCGGTTATTTAACTATCAATTTATATTCACAAACAACTATCCAACCAATAAATAATTTTTCAAATTATTTATTAATCTCAAAATTATCTTCACAATATATATTTCTATTTTCAATCCTTTGAAAACGGTTTTCAAAACCATCTTTCTTCAGAATCAACTTCCCCAAATCTTTTCTATCTCCTCTGAAATCACCAAGCTCAAAATAGATTTTTAAAATAATTTTTAAACACTTTACTTTGAAATATATACTTTAAAACATTTAAGTTAAATTACTTCAATAAATTTGTTAAAAATACATACTATTTGACTTTGAGAAAATAAGGTTTCTTAATAAAATATAAAACCAGTTTTCACTTTTAAAACAAATACTAAATCACTTTTAAATAATTAATACTATAATATATTAAAGGAAAACTTGCTTTAGAAATTAAATATTAGAAACAATAAATTTACAAAAAACTTGCTTCCTTTAAAAACAACTTTTAAAACATCTAATTTATACGTACAAATTTACTTTTAAAAACGTGTACTTGGCCATCCAGAGAAAATTCCAACTTCAAGCACTTAAATCAATTTCCCAAATTGATTTTCCAATTTATTCTATTTGAAATTAAATTTTGTAGGATCGATTTCACCCTAGAGGGGGGGTGAATAGGGTGATAGTGTTAATTATAAAAATTAATTGCGGAAGCTTATAAACTAATATTAACACAGATCACAGAATACTACCAGCACAAAAATAAATAGCAGAATAATAAAATGCAGAACAGAACAACACAGAATTTACCCAGCTTCGGCAAAACCCTGCCTACGTGCTGCCCCCAAGGTTTCTACTAGAAATTAGATAGTCCCTCGCTTACACACGTAAACTCGCTATACCCGCTATTGACTAATCTAACTCTACGCTCAAAACCCTGCCACAACTCAACCACCGAGTTGCGAATTCTCAAACTACACACCGTAGTTTGCACCCTAGTCACACGACTAGAAAATTAAACGGTTTAAAAGTAAATATGAAGTTAAAAACAAATTAAAATAAATAACCCTAATATAATTAAAAGCCCTTAAAATATATAGGCCGGCCCCTTTTATTATTTTGACCCGTCTCCTTTTGCTTTACTCCGTTCGTTTGCGTGTATAATGGTGGCCGTTCCTCTTGCAAATTTAGGGCTTCATTCCTTTTCCAGATTTAGGGCTTTTGAAGTGCCGATAGTATGTAGATTGATTCTATGATCTCTTGCGTGTATCCTCGATTGATTGATGCTCACTTCGGCTACTTCTTTGATCAAATTCCTTCTTCGATTCGGTATGTAATTATTTACTTGTGCTTTTCTGATTTTATGCTTTCTGGAATTCGATACAAAAATTTGCCGATGATGAATTGTTTAAATAGGAATCGAATTCCTATATTCTCGTTCGTATAAAATATGTTTGAATTTGTCAAATATTCATCTCGGCCACTTGATTTTGTTTTGATGCTGAGATTGATCTCTGACTTCTTCAGTTCGTATTTACTTCGATTGCTTGACATTCACGGCATTGATCGACTCCTTGGTCATCACGTTGTTGACTACGGCTTCCACTCCGTTCCTTATTCTGTTGACTTTGCTACCTCGATTATGTATGCATTTGCATACTGCTGTTGTTTGAATATTGTTGGATGCCATCTTCATGTACTCGATATTGTGGCATGTGGTCTTTGCATTTGCTGGCTTGAATCTCTGCATCCATGTTCTTCACTATTTACATCATCGGACTTGTCTGGTCTGGTCTTGAGTGTGCTATTGATCTGGTTCGGTCTGATCTGCACTTGATCATCTTGGTCTGGTGCATCCTGTTGTTGTTGAGTTGATATAGTCTGACCTGTGTTCCCTGTTGCACACTGTTGTTGGTCTGATCATTCCTGTAGCTTGCCACTGACTTTGGTTCTTCGAATCTGTTGCACTTGGTCTGTCCACTGTCGAGTTCCTGTGATACTCATGTTGATTCCATTGCTGTTGACATGCCTTGTACTGTTTCTGGGCCTTGAGTGTGCTTCATATATGCACAGTTGGTTCATGTTGTTGCTTATGTTGGTGTTGTACACTGTCATGTTGAATTCACTGATGTATCACTGGTATACTTCACTGTGTTGATTGTTGTGCACTTGCTTGACTGAACTACTCTGGTCTTTCATGATGTATTTGCTGTGGCATTTTGTGGTCTGCACTGAGCACTTGAACTTGTATCTGTGCACATTGTTCTATGCACTGTTCTTGTATTACTTGGGTTACTTGTATGCACTGCATATTTGGATTGCACCTTTTCTGGTTGGTCTGGCCATTGTAGCTGTATTTATGTACTTGTTCAGTTACATTGCTGTCGTAGATGTTGCACTGTATCACCACTGTTCTTTGCATTTGTACATATGAATGTGCTCGAGCTCTTTGCATACTTCATGACTGCCTTGTGTTGAACCCAGTTTTAAAAACTCGGGTTTGACCTTGTGCTGAAGTTGTGATATTTATATTATTGCACGTGAGTTGAACCCGGCTTTTTATTTGGGTTTGACCTGTGCCCACCTGTCCCTGTAAATCAATCAAGTGTATATATCGGTGTGCACGGCCTTGTGGCATATACAGTAATATACTGTGTATGTCACAAGTTGTTCGTGTATGATGAATTCAAATTTAAATTATGACGAACAACCCAAATAACTGAGGCAAATCTTATTTTCAAAATCATCTTTTATTTTTGAATTGCAAAAATATTTCTTTTTCAATTTTACCGCGTTAATGTATATTTTTGCAGATTTGCTCAGATGCTGGATTCAAAAACTGGATTTGAAGTTGAAGACAAAATATGAGTGTGAGTGATATGTAGTGAGGAAATTTGTAACTAAAAGATTGTGATGTATTGTAATCAAAGTTGTATAGCTATAGTGAGAGATTGAAATTGTACTATCAAAGTTGTAATAAATATTTGTTTGAATAAAATATTCATTTGAATTCAAAAACTGTGTTATTTATTTTTATTCAGCAAATATTTATTTATTCTGTGAAAATTAAAATAGAATAGTATATTAACAAATACATTTAAATGAATGTATATATGTTTATTATCATCAAACAAAAATCATATAAGCGCATATTTAACAATCTCCCCCTTTTGATGATAACAAACATATATTTAAGATTTTGAATATATTAAATGTATTTGATAATTTCAATTGCTCCCCCTATTTGAATACTTCCTCTCTATAAGATACTCCCCCTACATATATGACTCCCCCTACATATATGCATACAAATAAAATGTGCAAATGAGCCTAGATGTATATTGAAAAATTGTTTGACCTTTTCTCTCCTTTTCTTTACAAAATCTTAACTTTTCTCTCCCCCTTTTGTTATCAGCAAAAGAATAATAGTGTTAGAGAATATAGAGATAAAGTTATCAATATTAATCCAATATTAAAATTCAATTGAGTATAAAATATTAAACTTCAATAAAAATCAAACAAAAATCATAACTACTTCTTGTTAGGCGCATATTCCACTTTTAGAATGAATGGTAATGATGTCATCATATAAAACCATACAGTTGTGTCTATTTTTGATTATTTAAATCAGGAATTTGAATATCTACTAACCATGCATAACCGTTAGGACTTTTAAATGAGATTAGTAGTATTTCAATTTTATTTTTTAAAAAAATGAATTTAAGTATCTTCTAACCACGCATAACCGTAAGGACTTTTAAATGGGATTAGAATCAACTTGTTTATTTTAAAAATCAATTTTTGATATGCGTTCCATACATGCATAACCGTGAGGACTTTTAAATGAGCATGGAAGCACATAAAAAATTCCAAGTAATTCACCCATGCATAACCGTGAGGACTTTTAAATGAGAGTGAATACTTTGGTATTTTATTTTTATAAGATTTTCTATTTTTTTTTAAAAAAAAAATGTAAAATGAAAAATGAATGATTCCTGTTTAAAGTATCCACATATTGACAAAGTATATAGAATTTTGATGAGTGATGATCGTTAGAAATATGATAGAAATAGAGATGGTCATGGAATTTTTACCAACAAAAAGTTTTATAACCCTCGTTTAAATTTCTAAAGAAATTTACTAATTATACCGTCTCGAGTTATAATATTTGATCAATATCAACACTCATCTTATTTTCAATCACTATATATCTTTTCGATAATTATTAGGGGGTCAGATTAGTTAATATAGTTATTTGAAATCAATTTCAAAAGTAGTTATAAAATCAAGTTTTCTTAAATAACTAATCTGATACAAGGTCAAAACTAATTTTCTAGAAAGGGTTTCATAAGAAAATTTTCTGCTATAAAAAATAATTTCAAATGAAAAATATGCAGACATTTTCTTTGAAAAACGATGCAGCAAATGAATGTGTCAAAAATTAATCACGTTCCACTAGTAATTTTTCTATCAACCATATTACCAGTGTAATCTGTATCTGAATTTAAATTTCACTCAAAATTCACTCGTTGAATGTCAAAGACCAGATTAAGAAATTTCAACAAATTTTCTCATGATTATTATCAACAAATTTTAAATGAAATTCTCTTGGATTTGAAATGAAAACCGTGTCAACAATCAAACATATATTAAAGTGTCAATTTTAGAAGCCATCAAACATTATTTTTATTTCAAAGCAATTTCTTAAAAGTTTCAACAATTTCAAAAAAAATTTAAAATCCTTTTTACAATTTTTAAAATAGAATTCATTAGGATTTTAAATCGAGTCCGTGTCAAAACATGAATATAGATTTAGCCAACAATATTATTATCCAATCAAAACACTATTTTTCTCTCAAACTTATATATCAAGTAATTCTAGAGAATTTTATAGTGTTTTTGGCATAAGAATATAAATGGCTAACAATTTTGAATAAAGTCAGAATCAAAATCATCATCTTTTCATCAATCTCAATATTGGCTGATTTAATTCAAAATACGGTGCAGATTATCACATTTAATTTATCGTTTAAAACATACCGTACCTGTTTTACCTTTACGATATTTGTCGTTGTTGTCCGTTGTGATTCTGTCACCTTTATACTAGGCTAAGGAACTTAGCTTTGTCGCCCGTTGTGTTTCTGGAACAGCCAAAATCCAGAGAACACTATTGTTGTTCCTTAGCCTGCCACCACACCTACACGGAAAAGGATTTATGTGACCTATTTGTTTTTATAGGTCCATGGTTGTTAGTGGCAGAAAATTTTGAAAAATAATTTTGTGTAGACCCAAAACTATTTATAATTGTTCCCTTTGGCACCCAAATTTGTTTAACTTTGAGAGATTTTATATTTGTGCCTTTTGGAACCCAAATCGGTATAGTTTTCACATGTTTGGGTCTATACCAACAATTATTGTGACTGTGTCCAAATTTTCTACAAATTGTGCACATAGAATTAACTTGATTAATCTTGTTTTCAACAATTTTCGAATTATTATATCCAAGTCCTTGTCTAACCGTATTAACAGTTTGCTTTCCTAATAGCATATTCAACGATTTTTCACTTTTTGAAAATTTATCTAAAGTCGTAGACAATTGTTGGACTTGTGAGTTGAGAGATTCATTTCCGTTTAACAACTGTGTGCACTTTTTAATAGAATTCTCTCTCCTAGTATTTTCATTCTCCTTTAAAATCAGAATTTCATTTTCAAGCGATTTTATTTTAATTTTTGATTTTTTAATTTCCTCATCAAATGTTGGACACTTATCACACTTAGGGATCCTACTTTGATAGGTTTTAACTAATTGATCAAGTTGTTTATTACATTCTATCAAAGTATCTTTTTGAGATTCAAGTTTGGCGTATTTTTCCCTAAGTCGTTCAAAACAACCGTTTACTTCATGAAAATATATAAGCAACTCAGAATGGGTAAGTTTTGATACCTCACTTGGCTCGTCATCGTCACTGTCAGTTGTATCACCTCGAAGACACAATTCTGCCTTTTCGCTTTCACTGCCAGTGCTTTGATCATTCTCGTCTATTTCATCCCAAGTGGCTGCAAAACTTTTCTTTTTCTGTTTCTTTCCGTGGCTGGATTTAATTTGTGGACAATCGGGCTTGATATGGCCGGGTTTGTTGCAATTATAACAAATAAACTTTTGTTCTTCCGAGTAGTCTAGTGCTTTGGCTATTCTGCTTTTTGCTTTTTGAATTCGAGCTGAGTTACCATGTTTTTGATTCCATTTTTTGAATTTCCTTATTAACAGCTCCAATTCTGCTGCTCCATCATCTTCATCGTTATCATCATCACTTTCGGTTGTTCCATTGAGAGCTATTGATTTCTTTTGAGTGTCACCTCCTTCACGCTCTTCTTTGAATTTCATTTCAAGCTCATAAGTAGTGAGATTTCCGATGAGTTCCTCAACTTTAAGTTGTTTTAAATCTTTCGATTCTTGTATGGCAGTTACTTTTGCTTCAAAGCTTCGTGGAAGGACTCTGAGGATTTTTCGGACTATTTCGAATTCGGTGTATGTTTTTCCGAGAGCTTTTGATTTGTATACGATATTGGAAAGTCGTCCGTACATCTCTTTGACATTTTCTTCCTTCGCCATTTTGAAGTTCTCGTATTTGCTGCTTAGCATTGCAAGGCGAGATTCTTTGACTTGAGATGTTCCTTCGTGAGTCACTTCTAGTGTGTGCCATATTTCCTGCGCAGTTAGACAATGTGAGACACGATTAAATTCAAATTGATCTAATGAACAGATAATAGAATTCATAGCTCTAGCATTGGTATTTTGTAATCTATTTTCTAGTTCTTTCCATTGATCCTTTGGTTTCTCTATTTCCTGATTATCTACAGTTATAGTTGGTATTCTATAACCCGTCTCAACAATATTCCATGCGTCAATGGTTTTCAGAAAAATTTCCATCCTATTTTTCCAGTAAGCATATTCACCATTGAACATTGGTGGTCTAACTATCGACTGACCCTCTTCAAAAGCGTTATTAAAAGAAGCCATTTTAAAAATTCAAATTTTTAAACAAAAACCGGTTTTTTTTAAAAAAAAAATCAAATTTTTAAAACAAAAAACTGATTTTTGAAAAATTGAATTTTTAAAACAAAAACTGATTTTTGAAAAATCAAAATTTTAAAACAAAAACTGATTTCTGAAAAAAAATCGAATTTTTTCAAAATTGACTTCTAATCCTAGCTCCGATACCACTTGTAGGATCGATTTCACCCTAGAGGGGGGGTGAATAGGGTGATAGTGTTAATTATAAAAATTAATTGCGGAAGCTTATAAACTAATATTAACACAGATCACAGAATACTATCAGCACAGAAATAAATAGCAGAATAATAAAATGCAGGACAGAACAACACAGAATTTACCCAGCTTCGGCAAAACCCTGCCTACGTGCTGCCCCCAAGGTTTCTACTAGAAATTAGATAGTCCCTCGCTTACACACGTAAACTCGCTATACCCGCTATTGACTAATCTAACTCTACGCTCAAAACCCTGCCACAACTCAACCACCGAGTTGCGAATTCTCAAACTACACACCGTAGTTTGCACCCTAGTCACACGACTAGAAAATTAAACGGTTTAAAAGTAAATACGAAGTTAAAAACAAATTAAAATAAATAACCCTAATATAATTAAAAGCCCTTAAAATATATAGGCCGGCCCCTTTTATTATTTTGACCCGTCTCCTTTTGCTTTACTCCGTTCGTTTGCGTGTATAATGGTGGCCGTTCCTCTTGCAAATTTAGGGCTTCATTCCTTTTCCAGATTTAGGGCTTTTGAAGTGCCGATAGTATGTAGATTGATTCTATGATCTCTTGCGTGTATCCTCGATTGATTGATGCTCACTTCGGCTACTTCTTTGATCGAATTCCTTCTTCGATTCGGTATGTAATTATTTGCTTGTGCTTTTCTGATTTTATGCTTTCTGGAATTCGATACAAAAATTTGCCGATGATGAATTGTTTAAATAGGAATCGAATTCCTATATTCTCGTTCGTATAAAATATGTTTGAATTTGTCAAATATTCATCTCGGCCACTTGATTTTGTTTTGATGCTGAGATTGATCTCTGACTTCTTCAGTTCGTATTTACTTCGATTGCTTGACATTCACGGCATTGATCGACTCCTTGGTCATCACGTTGTTGACTACGGCTTCCACTCCGTTCCTTATTCTGTTGACTTTGCTACCTCGATTATGTATGCATTTGCATACTGCTGTTGTTTGAATATTGTTGGATGCCATCTTCATGTACTCGATATTGTGGCATGTGGTCTTTGCATTTGCTGGCTTGAATCTCTGCATCCATGTTCTTCACTATTTACATCATCGGACTTGTCTGGTCTGGTCTTGAGTGTGCTATTGATCTGGTTCGGTCTGATCTGCACTTGATCATCTTGGTCTGGTGCATCCTGTTGTTGTTGAGTTGATATAGTCTGGCCTGTGTTCCCTGTTGCACACTGTTGTTGGTCTGATCATTCCTGTAGCTTGCCACTGACTTTGGTTCTTCGAATCTGTTGCACTTGGTCTGTCCACTGTCGAGTTCCTGTGATACTCATGTTGATTCCATTGCTGTTGACATGCCTTGTACTGTTTCTGGGCCTTGAGTGTGCTTCATATATGCACAGTTGGTTCATGTTGTTGCTTATGTTGGTGTTGTACACTGTCATGTTGAATTCACTGATGTATCACTGGTATACTTCACTGTGTTGATTGTTGTGCACTTGCTTGACTGAACTACTCTGGTCTTTCATGATGTATTTGCTGTGGCATTTTGTGGTCTGCACTGAGCACTTGAACTTGTATCTGTGCACATTGTTCTATGCACTGTTCTTGTATTACTTGGGTTACTTGTATGCACTGCATATTTGGATTGCACCTTTTCTGGTTGGTCTGGCCATTGTAGCTGTATTTATGTACTTGTTCAGTTACATTGCTGTCGTAGATGTTGCACTGTATCACCACTGTTCTTTGCATTTGTACATATGAATGTGCTCGAGCTCTTTGCATACTTCATGACTGCCTTGTGTTGAACCCAGTTTTAAAAACTCGGGTTTGACCTTGTGCTGAAGTTGTGATATTTATATTATTGCACGTGAGTTGAACCCGGCTTTTTATTTGGGTTTGACCTGTGCCCACCTGTCCCTGTAAATCAATCAAGTGTATATATCGGTGTGCACGGCCTTGTGGCATATACAGTAATATACTGTGTATGTCACAAGTTGTTCGTGTATGATGAATTCAAATTTAAATTATGACGAACAACCCAAATAACTGAGGCAAATCTTATTTTCAAAATCATCTTTTATTTTTGAATTGCAAAAATATTTCTTTTTCAATTTTACCGCGTTAATGTATATTTTTGCAGATTTGCTCAGATGCTGGATTCAAAAACTGGATTTGAAGTTGAAGACAAAATATGAGTGTGAGTGATATGTAGTGAGGAAATTTGTAACTAAAAGATTGTGATGTATTGTAATCAAAGTTGTATAGCTATAGTGAGAGATTGAAATTGTACTATCAAAGTTGTAATAAATATTTGTTTGAATAAAATATTCATTTGAATTCAAAAACTGTGTTATTTATTTTTATTCAGCAAATATTTATTTATTCTGTGAAAATTAAAATAGAATAGTATATTAACAAATACATTTAAATGAATGTATATATGTTTATTATCATCAAACAAAAATCATATAAGCGCAAATTTAACAAATTTCTCTACTTATCAGTTTATCTCCCAATTTCATTAATTATGGACTTTATATTTATATTTATTACTTTCCGTTTGATTTTATACTATTTAACTGAAATATACTAATTTCAGCTCCTTCCAAATTTTTCTTTATTCCTTTCAATAAATTAAATCTTAAATTTTAAATAAATGTTTTATTTCTTTAACCTAATAACACTAAAATTAAAAATTCATAAATCTTCTGATTTATTCAAATTTCCCTTACTAAACTTAAGATTTATTATTAGAATTTTAAAAGGGCACTTTATTTTTTTTTTCCAATAGATTCTTAAATTCATTCAAATTTCTATAGTTATTCTACTTACAAGTTCACTACTTTTATTATCTTTCCAAATCCAATTATATATTTTGATAATTTATTTACTCAAATACATCAAATCAACCATAACATTCAATATTCCAATACATCTCATCATAGAATATCAATATTCACAGCAGAGAATATTAAATAAATTTTAAATAGATGTTGAGGGATCCAGTTGGATCCCTCCAACCTGTTTTTCCTGCATCCACAGATGTTAGCACAATAATATATTGATTTTAGAATATTTCATACCATCTCACATCAATCAACTTCAGCCATTCAAACAATTATTTAAATTTAATCATTTAAATTTAAATGTAACTGAGTGAGATTAACTCACCTTTGTTCTTTACTTTGCAACTCAATCCATCTCGCTTGTTTTCTTGATTTATAGACCTTGTATAAATAATTTATACAACTTATTAATATTCGACCAGATTGAACAATTAAATTCCGTTGATATAAATTTTATTTTATCCAATCAACTTTAACTTCAAACAAATCTTCTTTTACTAAAATACTTGAACTAATATTCCTACCCACATCCTTCTAATAACTTATTTAACTAAAAATTTTATATTAAACAAATTTATTTTCCACAATATAGTTTCATTCCAAATCGAAACTATATATTAGTTTCTGCATATAAATCTGTCTCCGTTACACTACTATAACAGACATTATTATTATTATTATTTTATAATATGTAAACACTAATCACTTAATTAAATTAAATCAACTCGATACCTTAAACGCGAACAGGAGTTCACCAACGCCGAGTTTCTGCTCGTATCCCACACGTGCTTGACCAAGCTCACTGCACTGCAAAACCCTAACCTCGAGACAACATCACCACGTCGCCGTGACTCACCAACGTCCCCTCTCTCGATCACTGCAAGTCGCCGCCATTAACATCCCACACAAACCCAAAATCGAGCGCAAACCCACGGCTACCCAAAAATCACGATGCCACAAAACCCCAAACTGCATTGTCAACTCCGCGCGAGCTCCTTCCCATGAAGCTTGATCCTCGGATTCATTCACAAACGAAGCATCGCGACCTCTTTTGACTCAAGACGAACACGATGCTAGGGTTTAGGTTAATTTGGGTTTCGATTGGAGGAATACGGCTTCGGCCATTTAAGATTTGTTTTTTTTTTCGGTGAGGATTAGGGGAAAGAAGAGACAGTAGTTCGGCCTCCTCATGTTGTCTGTGTTATTATATTTTGTTCCATCACACGGCTTCCCTAAGAAGCTTCTTTCTTGATTTTTATTATTATTGTTAATAGTATTATTATTAATATCATTTTTTTTATCTTATTATTATTATTTATTTTAGTTCGAGCATTTTGATAATTGATTGTACGGTTTAGAATTGGGAAAGTATGTGATTAAATGACAGGAAGAAGGCGTATAGAAGAAACTTGATTAATTAAATTAAATTAAATTAAATTAAATTATTATCAACTAAATTTTCAACGCGTTTATATATCGTCCACTCACATACTAACTCCGATAAATACGAAATTTGAAACCCGATAATAATACAATATTACGGATCCAATGAAACTGGTTTCGTCGAAATCCGAGACTGTGCCTCGGAAGGCTATTTTTAAATTCAATTTAAACGATATATTTCTTTAAAACTGAACAAACCACTGCAAAATTTCAATTTCGCAACTTCTATTATCTTTACTATTATCAATATAAATTTTCAAGCCTTCAAATATATTTTTAATAGGCTTAAAACTCTAGATTCAATAATTTATCCAATTTTAAATTATTTAATTCAATAATTTAATTATCAAACAATTAGTGATATTTGAATTCAAATTAAAACTAACTTTTAATTATTCAAAATCAATTGAATATTTCAATTTTAAATACTCAAAAATTCCGGGTCGTCACATTATGATGTTACCTCCTTTTGGATAAAATTCAATTATATAATTCAAATATGTGTAATGCTATATGAATATAGTATTCTATTTATGTAATGCTCTGTGAATATAACATTCTATTGTCCTTCAAATTTAATTTTCAAACTTACGTCCTTTAGACTAAAATTGTTCCTTGGTTTTTCGTCCAACATAATTCTGTCACTACCATATATAATACACCTGATATCATCTTTCCCAAAGCAGGGTATTCCCTCTTCATATGACCCATCTGATTATAGTCATAACATTTTATCTTCAAACTATAACCCTACAATCCTTTAACTTGTGTCCTCTTATGTTGCACATTTCACATTTCTTGTATCTTGCTTACCACCTTGTCCACTAGGAACTCCCAGATCTTTATGATTGCCTTAATTGACATTCTTCGTTGGTCGCCCTTTATAAATTTTCAATATAGTGGTATTCAACAATGCCGCCTCAACTAAACTTTCAAACGCCACTCCTATAGGAATCTAAATAAGCGCTAATTCCCTAAGTGGCAAACTCAACCCTTTTGCAAACTTCATCGCCTTCCTAGGTGTCGTTTCTACCACTTTAAGTCCAAACTTTGCCAATTAAATAAATCATTTATATAGTCCTTCAAGGTGGAATTTCCTTATTTGAGATTTATAAATTACTCCAACATCACTTCCTTTTCTGCTTCAGATAATTTTTTTGCCTCAAATCTTTTCTTAAAGTCAATCTAAGATACTTCAATTTTATTAAATTCTTCTATAATAACTTCCCACTAATTCAATGCTTCTTTTGTAGATTCTGAGAAGCTAGCCGCCTTTTCATCTCATCACTCAAATTTAGCATACTAAAATCCTATCACAGGTACGCAACCAAGCTTGCATCTCCACAGAAGCCACTATAATGTTATATAGTTTACCAACCATATTCAGAAAATCCTTAAGCGATTTTGAAAATTTATACGTGACAACATTTCCATCTTGTATCCAGTTAAAGGTGCCCCTTCGTTAACGGTGGTATGTTTCTAGCTTGTACATAGTGGTGGAACTAAAGTGGAATGTTCATGCCCAGTGCCTCCATGGCTTCACTTCCAATGCTAGTTTCAATCGAGTTACTCATCTCTGCTTTCGGTAAAATGGGATTCAATATTAGAAGATCCCTGAGAGTAGTAAATAGAGATGGTAAACATAAACCCAAAATTAAACATCACACGCCCATGTACTTTAACCATATAGGTACATACATTTATGCTATATAAAATATACAAGTATACACTCTCTATATGTCCTAACCTAAGCTTTGATACCAATTGTAACATCCCGACTTTCCATTGCCATAAAATTGCTGTAGAAAGAAAAGTCAAATTGTTTGAACGAAAATAATAATAGTTAACAAAGAGCTAAACTGACTAAACTTACTAATTATAACTTTTAGAACTCATATTGGAATGGTCAAATTATAATATAGACAAAATAAACAAATTCCATCTACATATCATAAGTTACGCAACCTTTATACACACAATGTCACACTATATATGCAACGTATACAAAACAACAGGTAACATAAGTAAACATCTCCATAGTTCCCATCTTCGAACACCAAACCATCACGATTACCTCGTTCACATATAGTGTATGAGGAGGGGGTTGGACATATGTCTAGAGAGTAAAAATACTACCAATTACATACTGCTAATATGACTTCATAAACATCATATGAAAACTAATACATACTTTACCTCAACATGTCTCATCTGCATCTATAGAATTAGTACATCATAATAAACATAATATGATGACCTTTATTATATACTTATCAACATTTATTATATAATGGAGTTTGATAAACTAACTAATCTACACATAAGAGAGAAATGAAAGAGAGAGTAAGTTTAACAGATACCAACTCATTGATACACACATAAGTGGGAAAAAGAGAAGTAGTTAAACATATACTAATCTCCTAACAAATCAAGAGTTAATGAGACAGAGACTAACCCCAGGATATAGTTAAACATAGACTATTTCTATAAACATAAAAACAGGCTTAAGTTAGGTAAACAAAGAATAACTTATGTGTACACAAAGGTATATGTAAACATAGCCTAACCTAATAACGCATGATTTGATTACAATGTCATTCCTAATCAAATCAACCACATACATTTCTGGATGTTAAACTCTTTTAGATGTTGCAAAGAAACCCATAGGTTGTTTATTATCTATTTCGCATTGGCTTGGCTGGAATAAAATCCCTTCAGCCATGGTCCATGTTCAGTCTGGCTAGTAAATAGACACATTAGTGCACCGATTTACCTCGCACCAGTGGACGTTGCGATTTTATGATAAATGTTTCCAGATTTTAATAATTTTTTTCCTACTTCATTTTTACTTCATCGTTTATTTCTTAATGCTTTGATACTTCTCTTAAACATCATTTTCCACTATCCTAAACCTTCTATATCACATATCATCATTATATTCATAATCACTCCTTAATTCCCATAATTATTTTGTTATATAGAATTTCCATTTAATCATAATGTAAATGAAACCTAACCAAATCACATTAGTATCAACGTCATTAATTTTTGTAATCATTTCAGTATAAATTTCCTTATCAAAATTTCCTAATTCATTATTTAATTAGCCCAGTTAGCAATCATATAACATATAATACTCTCATGCAAACAATATACCTTTGGAACAATTCCCACTCATTGAATGGCATTGCCAAGCCTTAGAATCCATCAACTAGTCTCAAATTCCTAAACTATCTAGAATTTCAGTCCTATAAAGTTTCTCACATCCACAAATGATTGATATCTTCACATAGCCCTCATCGTGCTCATCGATTTGATATATAATTCTATGGGTTTACTTGAGAGAGGAAAAGATATGGCACAGAGAGTGTGATGAGAGACGAAGGAAGGAGAAATTAGACAATTGAAATGCACGTGAATTTCAAATCCTCCTCAGCATGTTATATAGATTTCTAAACTGTCGCTTCAACCTAACATGCTTAGGCTTGTTTAAACAATTCAAAACCCACAGCTTAAATCCTGCACATCACGTTCATACTTACTCCGATCTGAACAAATGATTATATTATTCTAGCCAGAAAAATGATCTCTACACAATGGTACAAGTCCCATCGCCTGATTCCAATGTTTGTAAATTTACCATTTTTCCCCTAGTAATAAAATATATGTACAAATTCAATGAGGTACTACAACTATTTTGAGTAAATAGCAATATAATTGTTTCTATGCAGTTTATGGAAAAATATTGTTGTTGTTTTTTGAGTTATAGAAATAAGAGATACTCCAGGGTGTAATAATGATGTGTTTCTTAAAGTATTTTGGATTAAGTTATTACTATTTTGAGATAAATTATAATACAAGGAGTTTTGAGATTTAAATTGAAATACTATTATTTTTAGGTTAAAAGCAAGAAACTTGTTGTGAAAAATAATAAAGAGATTTGAGTATATATTATTATTCTCACATAAAGAAATAATTTTATTTTTATTAAAGTAATTTGGCGTAAATTATTATTTTTGATTAAATAACAATGTTTTGAGATATTTGATGTTTTAAAAATGTAATGAACATTTTTGGAAGTATAATATCATTTTTGAAATTATTTTTATTGTTTTGAGATAAACTAAATAAACACGTCTTCATAATAAACAATAATAAGACGATTTTATATTTATAAAGGAAATTATATAAAAATACATTATTTTGGATTGTTATAACATATGTATTAATGTTGTGTAGTAATTGTAGTTTTTTATGTTAACAACATTGATGTTTGTGTTAGTAATATAGAGGTGCTAGTACACATTCAATGACTTTGATGTCTGTGTTACTGATATAAGGTAGTCAGTACACATTCAAAGACTTTAATGTTTGTGTTGTTGATCTATATTAGTTAGTATAAATTTGATTTGTTTGATGTTGTAGTTCCAATGTGGGGTAGTTAGTACAAATTTAACAGATTTACATTTGCATTTGTTTTATTGATGTTGTGTTACAAGTGATCGCTGATTAATACACAATTAAATATTTGTTATTGATGTTTGATTTAATTTTGGTTAAGTTTAAATAATTGAATTTTATTGATGTTTATTGGCTGTATATTGCTTGTATTATTATTACCATGTATTTATGGTAATTGATTGGGGTGGCATGGTTGAATATGATGTTTTCTACTTATAATGGTTGCTTGGTGTCGTTGTTGTGCACTGTTGTGCGCTAAAAAGCATTTGATGCACGAGAAGTGAAGGAAATAGAAGTATATGGGCTTGATCTTAAAAGGGAACATATGCGGTCTTTTCCTATGCAATAGCCTATGGTTCACTTGAGGTTAGAGTGCATATGGTTAGGCACAGTCCAAACATAGTTGGCCACCTTCCTTAAATGTTATATTTATTTATGTATTTGTAAATTTGCAGGTGGAAACGAAGGATACAGAAGAGCTCTGAATGAAGGCCACAACTATATGTTGTTAACTCGGTATAATTATACAATATCAGGGTCACATTGTTTATAGATTTAATAATGACTAATATTTAGAATGATATAGATGTTTTATTTTTTGTATTGAGCCTTGTATGTTATTTACTGTTGAGAAATATGTGTTCTGTCATTTCATTCCACCGTGTGGTTTTCCCTTTTCTTCATAGTTTAGATTATTATTTTTTGAGAAAAATGAGTGATCCTCCATTTGGAGGAGGGCACTCATGTAAATTTATTCCACACTAAAATAGGAGCTACCGCCTGGTTAGTGGTTCTTCCTCATGAACCTATCCAATTAAAATGCCAAAAAAACCCTCCCCACAAAAAAACCTAAAAAAAACTAAAATATATGAAAACGATATAAAAGAAGATAGAAAACCATAGCCATATGTGTCGAAGGCAGTATTAGAGATAAGGCCTCGATGAGAGAAAGACCTCATCAACTGTCACGGCAGTCAGAAGAAGCTATGGAAGGCTAAGCAACCTATTGATATTGATCTTATCTTATAAAAGAGGAAGCCCGATCCAAACTTCTCACATCAAAAGCTAGAATTGAATAAACTCAACCGTCGATGTGAGACTTAATCATGTGTATATATGTAAATCATCATATACATATATATGCAAGAGGAGAAAAAGAATCTAGTACTAGATATAGTAACCAAGGTGGGGAAATGGAAGCTAGAGGACAATAAATCTACATCTGAGTTTCCAATAAAAGTAGTGAGTCAGAGTGGTCTTGTAAATTCTCATTTTATAGGGTGACGCTAATGACATTATTATTTCTATTTGTAACAACATTTCTCTCATGTAAGACATTAATATAGGATTTTTCCTTTTCAAGAAAATCTTAAAATTCATTGTTGTTAGCAAATTTATAAGTGTTGTTTCAAAGTTCAATTAAAAAAAAGGTAGCGGTTTTATAGGTCAAAATATTTCTTGTACGGGTATTATTATTATCGACTTTTTTTATTTCTACCAAACCAAATATACCATGCTTAGATAGTGAAAATGGCATCTAACAAGAATCACCGATCAGAAGTAAGGTAAGATCTCAACCTAGATCAATAAGCCTCAAAATTAAGAACATTAAAATAAGAGTTAAAAAAATTCTAAGAATGTGTAGAAGCATAAAATTAGTAATTGACAATCATAGTATAAGTGTGCAACTGTATCTAGGTTATATTAAAGAAAATACATTTTTATCGATATGTCGTTCTTCTTTTTTAAAACTTCAATAACATTTAGTTTTCTTTGTAATATTAACTACAAATATAATTTGGCTTTAGTGGATGCATTCGCTTTGCACATAATTATAAAAATGTCAAATTTACTTCCTAGAAAATGTACAAATTTGTAAAATGGGCTTGATGTAAACTTGTTAGTCCTATCCCAGTACCAAAATTTGATATCGTTATTATTGTCCATTTTATAGAGTTCTAATTTGGCATATAAAAGAGCAAACTGGTAGAGAGTAGTTCCTTCTAGTGTACGATTGAAGTAAAACCCCTAAGGAAAGTTTTAATTAGGTCTATAGACTTCCAAAATTAGAACATATTTAAAATGGTAGATATCATAGAGTTCTTTAAGTTCTACTTCAAGAGGAATAGCAGAAATCTAGCAATCATGCAAGAAAGATGTGTTATTCCTCGAATGGACTATGTTACTGATACCCAGTTTAAAAATATCCAAGCCGTTTAAAACCGATTTCCAAAAGTGTGACAAATTGTTATGGTTGCTAGACATTAATTGGTGTATCTTATGAAAGCCTCTATAAAATTGATTCAAAATTAATTCTGTCCAAATTAAGTTATTATTATTACTAATAAACTTCCATAATTATTTCCCTAATTAAAAAACATTAAGGTTATGAAGATTATTTATCCCTATCCCTCTCACATCGTTTTGCTTAAAACCGAATCCCAACCGACAAGACGCTTTAAACTACTATCAGGGTTGTCCCTAGCCCATGAAACATCTCTTCTAATCTTATCTATATTTTCGATTACCCATTTTGACAAAAGATAAAATGACATCAAATAAGTTGATAGTCCTAATAAAATAGAGTTGATTAGAACTACTCTACCTGCCCCTGATAAAAATTTACCATTCTACCTACATAATCTTTTGCTAATTTTATCAATGATAGTTAACTATTCATCGTGCCTGAGTGTGATATCCCAGAATTTTTAGCAATATCAATTTAATAATCTGTATTAAAAATTAAATTGATTTGATAATTTTTGTTAATAAAATTTGAATTGATTTAATAATCTTCCTTTAATAAATATTTAATTGGTGAATTTTATCTTTTTAAAAAGCTAATTAAATTGTTTTCTATTTAAGTGTATATATTTATTTATATATATTGTAAACATATAAGCTTTTTTTAAATTTAACAAATAAAGTATATTTTCTAATTCTAATATTTTTAGAAATTATGATTTGATTTAATATATAACTTTTTAAAGCTATTTAATAAATAACTATATGGTTTAAAATACTTAAGGAAATGTTAATTGTTTATATTTATTTTAACTTAAGTTTAAATTCAATTAATTAACAGAAAGGTTTGTTTTATTTTCTTTTTAAAATATAACTTGATAAAATAAGTAATCTATAATAAAGAGATAATTTCTTTTATAAATTACTTTAATTTGATAAATGAGTTATTTTTAAACAATAATAATGTATTGTTTTTACAAATGGATTTTTAATATAAATCAAATTGTTTTTCAAGTTGAATTTGTGTAGCTATATATGTATGTATATAACTTGATTTTAAATTGGACTTTTGAATTTGAATTTAAAATTTTTAAATTCAAAGTATAAATTGTTTTGTATTTTAAAATATTTGTATAAACTTTTATTTATGAATATAATTATTTTATTTCTTTTAAAATTATCCACACACACACACATATATATATACTTATTAACTAATTAAGTAACCATAATATTATATTAACTTTTAAAAACAAATACTAATTAACTTAAAAGACATGTGTTAAATGATAAGCAAATTAAAATGACAAATGTTAAAATATAGGACAAGTGTCAAATTAAATTTAATTTTTCTTTTATTTTTAATTATAAAAAATTTCAGCTTACATAAACAATTTCCTTCTTCCCTTCTATTCCTTTTCTTTTCTAAATCTAAAGCTAAGAGAACAAATCTGAGAACAACTCCCTCAAAACCAAATCTGAAAACAAAATCAGTAATTAAAAAAACTCAAATCAAACTCCTCAGATCAAAAACACACCTGTAAATCAAATCCCTGTAATTCATTTTAAAGTTCAAATTCTGAATCATTTTCCAAAACCTGTAAACAAATCCTCAAATCAAACATGCAAAGCAAATCTATTCAAGCCTGCATATTTTCTTCAATCTGAAAATTTGTCTTCTGCATGCATCTACATTTTCAAATCAAAGCAACATTTCGGCACACAAGTTTTAAAAGAGTTCAAAGTTTTCAAAGAAGCGTTCCGTTTTAAAGTTTTAAAGCAAGCAGCATTTCAACATTCAAGTGCAAAGTTTAAATCAAAAAGTATTTCAGTTTTCAAAGCTATTTACAAATCTGGAAAGCTCTATCTTCTTCAAAATTAGGTGAGTAACTTCACTTTTAAAACTTAAAGTAAAATTTGGTTGCATGCTAGTGTGTTGAAATGAATATGTATTGTATGTATATATAAGTGAAAATCTGATATGAATATTTGTAGTGTGCATGTTGTTTAATATGTGTGCTTTGTTCATGTTTGTCTTCCAAGGCTCAAAATTTTATTTAAAATCCCTTACCACTTGATCTAGTTCTTGATAGGATTTAATTTACAAACAAAAGTTGTTTGATTTATTATGAATTAATGTTTAAAAATTTAATTAAGTCAAATTCAAGCCTGATTGTCTCCGGAAATTTAAACAACAATAGTGCATGTTAAATAAAGTGAAAACTCAAACTTTGTAATTTATAAATTCAGGGTTATAAATCGAACACCTAAAATATAACATGATTTTTAAAATTAAAATCATAATTTTTAATACTAGTTTGAAGGTACAGTTTTGGTTTGAACTGAAAATGAAATTTTGGGCTTTTTGGGTGATCTCTATAATCTGGAAGGTCGGGTTTCTTCCGGGAGATGGAAGGCTGATCAAAGAATCTAGGAAAATAGGTAGGAATTTGATCGGAGCATGGTGGAGGTGGTGGTAGTAGATTTTTGTCTAGAACACTAGTTTTAACTAGGCTAGGTAATTTGATCATCTCGCTTTCTATAATTGATCGAGTGCAACGAGACTTTGGGTGATGGAAGCTTGGTCGTTGACGAGGACATGACTGGAGTTTCAGAATTTCTGGTGGTCGGAATTTGGAGGATGTGACGTTTCCAGGTTTGGGTGTGGTGGTTCCTGTCTGTTCCAGGTTGGGTTGAGGCACTCGAATTTGAACTCGAGTTTGGGATGGATAATCCGATGTCTGTGATCAGGTTAGAAGGATATAGGCGACATGTCGAAGCCTTCGGTGGTGGCTAGAGATGATCACCGTCAACGTGCATGTGCACGGTGCACTGTATTGTCTGATGAAGTTTGGTCTGGGCGGTGGTTTTGTGGACTCGAGTTTACTCGAAGTAGTTTGATGTTTTGCTCGAAGATAAGATAGGTTGGACTCGAAGCAAAATTTAAGTGGCTCGTGTAAAATAATGTTACAGGTTTTAAAAGAAACCTGTTTTGTTTTAAAATTTAAACCTGAAGTTTAAATTGAAAAGCAAAGTTTTAAACAAGTTTAAATCTAAATTTTAAATCTGGAATTCAAGTTTTGTTTGAATCTCAGTTTTATAAAATAAAATAAATTTTTTAAATTTAAATTATTTTAACTACTTTAAAATGGTTAAATGGTTTGAATTTTAAAAATGAAGTTTTAAATTGTAATTAGGTTTTAAAATCTAATCTTTTTATCTGGATTCAAATTTAGTTTAAATCTTAGTTTTGAAATTAAAGGAAGTTTTTAAATTTGAATTGATTTAAACAACTTTGTATGTTTAAAGTGTATTTTAAATTGATTTGAATCTAAAATGAATTTGGTTTTTAAATTCTTTTAAGCTTCTTTATAAGATAAACATTTCTTTAACTTGTGAAATAAAAAGGTTTTTGAATTGTTTTTAAACTTTGTTTAAGTTAATTTGTATTCATTTTAAATCTTAAATTTAAAATGAAATTTGAAAGTAAATTTGAAAGCAAATTATTTTAAAATGCTTTGTTAATGATAATTTGATCATTAAAAAGAAATATATTTTTATCTTTAAATAAATGAAGTTTTGATGATTTGTAATTCATTAAATTATTAAGTTAATTAAAATGGATAATTGATTTATTTAATTAATTGATAATATGGATTAATTAATTAAGTAATTAAAGGTTTAAATTAATTAATTAAGGTTTAAATTAATTAATTAAGGAATAATTAATTTGTAATTAAAGATTATAAGAATTAATTAATCAAGTAATTAAGGATTAATTAAGTTACAGTTAACACTTAATTAATTAAATAATTAGAGATTAATTAACTGGTTATTAAGATTAATTAATTTGTAATTAATAATGATTAATCTAAGTTTAATTACTTAAGAAAGTAATTAAGGAGTTGTTAATAGAGGTTGTTAACTTAAGATTATCTAACAATTAATTAACATGATTAATTTTAATAATTAATTAGATTAATTAATTAGAGATAATCATTTGTGAAATAGTTTAATTGTAATTACTAAATGGAAGTAAATAAGGAATTAATTACCTAATGTAATTAATTGAGTTTAATGTGATTAGTTTAAGTTAATTAATCATGTTTAATTAATTTAAGTTAATCACTGAATGATTTGTTAAGTATAATTACTTAATATAATTAATGAAGTATAATTACTTAGTAAAGTAATTGATGGATAATTACTGGATGTAATTAATTGAGAGTGATTTAATAATGGAAGTAATTTGGATTAAATTACTTTGTATAATTAATCAAGTGATTAATTAGGATAATTAATTAAGGAGTAATTTATTTATTTTATGAAGTAATTAAGGGTAGTTAATTACTGGATGAGATTAATCAAGAGTGATTAATAAATGTGGTTTAATCAAAGATTAATTACTTGATGTAATTAATTTAAATTGGATAATTAATTAAAATGTAATTAGGGATCATTAATTAATATAATTAATGATGTAATTAAGAATTGATTAATTAAGATTTATTAATCAATAATGTAGTGATTAAAAGAGTAATTAATTAATTGTAATTAATTAAGGATTAATGTAATTGATTATAATTAATTAAGTAATTAAAAGTTAATTACTGAAATTGGTTAAGAATAATTAATTTGTGAAATTAATTAAAGATAATTACTTAAATGTAATTAAAGGATAATTAATCAAGGGTGATTAATTAAGGTGGATAACTAGAGAATAATTAATTAATTGATCTGTAATTAATTAATGTTTAAGTAAGCAAAATTTTTTATGATGAAGTAATTAATTTAATTCACTTTAAATTAATTAGATATGCATGTAATTAATTTAATTCATTTTAAATTAATTATAGATGGTGTGATTATTAGATCCTTGCTTATGTTGAATGGATGATGTTGATTGCCTTGAAGGGTTTGTGATCTCAGAAATGAGATAAGTAATGTTATATGATATGGATACTTTGATTAAAGTATGATGATAATGTGGGTTATTTGTTTGTGATGATAATATTGATTATCTATTGTGATATGTGAATTATCTGCCTGTATGTATATAGATAATAGAATTGAATTGTTTTTAACTTTAAAAACAACTTGGCCTTAGAAGATACGTTTTGGATTTCGATGAGACCGGGATCGGGTTTCCATATTTAGATATCCGAAAACCACATCGATCCAAATTGACGATAGGTTGTGAATCTCACGTGAAGATGAAGATTCAGAGTGCAAGGATTATCGTCGTTAACTCTAAGGGTGATTCCAAAATGAGTGTAACGAGATAATGCCTTCGGTTTCGTTCGAACCTGGAACGAATTTGTATGGATTGAATGCTTTCATAACATCGTCAGGTGGACGATCAACATTCTAAGATAGATGTGTTCTATAAAGGTAATCGTAGCCTCAGGCCTCATCAACCGAGAATGGCTAAAACATGGGAGGCGCACGAAGGCTAAGTGGGTAGCACCCATGTAGGACGAGATTTTTCCCTGTCTAGTGGTCCCTATTATTCGGCTGTATGGGTAGTTGTTGAGCTCCAACTGCCGGGGTTATCTTATTTAAGACTGTCCAGTAAGGGATGGCTCCGGCTTTGTGTTATAAGGGATTTAGGGTGGATCCTCGGTACATTGATCTAGGCCACGTACTGTGATGGGCGGTACCCCAGTAGTCCTGCCATTGTATAGAATCCAAAATCCAATAAGTGCCATCAGATTTGATTGTATTACCCACATTTGTGGCTAGTATGTTGGAATTTAATCATGTAACAATTTCAGCTATTTCTTATTTACTTGAAAACCCTAGACCTATTATAATATCACTGGATTACCTATCAAATGCTTTGGTTAGCGTAAGGTATAAACTTACCCATGTTTATGTGTGGGGAGTCTTATGTGATACCTTTTGATTTCAAAGGTTTTTCAAAGTTAAGCAACCTTAACCTGTTACTCACACCAGACCCATGTCAGATCCGGATTTTATCTTCTATTTTCTTAAACTCTTGGGTACTTAAATTTTTACGAGTAGCCAAGGGATTCAGGTTAGCTGTAACAACTCGATATTTTCAGCCATTCGCATCCACACATGCCGGATTTGAATTGCTCAAAATACCGCATTGTAATAAAATTTGGAGCAAATGAAATACAATCACAGAATCACAAACACAGAAATATCAGAATAACTCGCAACGGAAATTAAAATACCATAGTAGTTCATGAAGCTACTGTAACAAACTCTCAAAACAAATACATAATATCATTTTTAAAAACATCTACAATAGAAATCTCAAATACATAGAAGTTTATAAATACCAGAGATGAAATAGAACAACAGAAACTGAAAGAGAATATATAACTAGACAAGAAGAATCTCCAGCGATTCCTAGCTCCAGAAAAGGAATCCAAAGCTAAGCTGTAAATACTCAGGATGACCCGAGTGTAAAGTAGAACACAAAACACTCGAGTCAGGACATACATACTTATATAATGTAAATCAACTCAAGTGAACTGAAGTAGCACAATAACATGAAGGATGCTTGGTATCGCCCATCCTCTAAGGATCAGTTAAACCATAAATTTAAATACATCCAGTGGTTAAAATATTAAAATAGTAATTTATACTTTGAAATCAAATATCATTTCAAAATTCAATATCATTCAAAAATCCATTTCAAAATATCAAAATATCGTATCTTTTCAAAACCACATTCATTTTTATTTAAAATACCATTTCAACACACATTTCAAAATGGTTTATATTTTAACAAATTACTTCATTTTAAATCATTAAAATGAAGTTATTATATTTAATAATTAAATTATTAAATTTCCAAAATTTTAATCTTTCAAAGTTTATTTATTTACTTAAATTTATTAAAACAATGAAAATTCAACTTTCGCAACATTTAGAAAATGCTACGGAAAGTTACTTTTAAAAAAATTCAATTTAACAAAAGACAGTATTTAAAAATGCTGTAATAGGCTTACTTTAGTTCAAATAAAACCTTAGTTAATTTAAGCAACGACAGCACTTACAAAGTGCTATAATAGTCCTTAATTCAATTTAGCCATTTAGTTCATTTCTATCAACTACAGCATTTACAAATGCTGTGATATCCTTTACATTAGCAATAATAACATTTAAAAATGCTATTAATTAAATTTCAAAATATTCAATATAATTTCACAAACAATTAATTCTTTATTAAATCATTTTAAACTTATAAAATGATATATTTTCACTTTTAAAACAATCATTTAAATACCCTAATATTTATGATTTTATAAAGTGAAATTTTCATTCAAAAATCAAAATTTAATAATAGTTTACTTATATAATTCAAGCATTAAATTTCAATTCTTTATAATTAAATTTTTTACTTAACACTTAAGTTTAAATTTCCAAATATAACTTATTTTTCATTTTACTTACTTAACTTAAATTTATTTTTAAACAAAATTCACAAATTTCCAATCTAAGTTAAATTTCAAAATTCAATTTAAATATTCATTTATGTAACCTTTTAACTTATTCAAAAATCATTAACACTTTATAAAATCATTTTAAATTCATTTGAATTCAAATTTTAAATCTATTTATCATATTCCCTACTTGATTTAAATTCCATTTATAACCAAATCATAATTTCCAAAATAACTTATATTTCAAATTTCTAACTTTACCATTAATTCATTTCACTTATGAATTTTTAGAAAATAAATAATACTTATAAAAGTCATTTTTAATTAATTTTAAATCAAAATATTATAATATTTACATTTCTAAAATACTTTAAACATTTTAGAAAAATTTATACTAACCACAGGTCTGTATATCATTTTCTATCATAGGTAAAGTGATACCGATATTATATCATTTCAATCCGTAATTTACAAAGAAAACCCGGGTTCTATCATTTCAAACCCTCAATCCCAAGTAAATAAAAATAAGTAAAAATCAATTAGGCCTATCATTTCAGCCTACAATGATTTTCTCTTATTCTAAAGTCCGTTCGGGAATGTATCATTTCAACCCAAAGTGATTCTATCTACAGGGAACTTGCAGTGTGATAAACTGGTATAAATAAACAGAATTACATAATATAACAGTAACAGATGATATCACAGGTGTATAAATAGGGTGAATATCATATGATTATAGCATAAGCAGTTATAACATAATAATAATATCCACAGATTCACAGGGTGTCAATTTACTACTTATATAAGTACGGAATGTCTGGTGAGAAATACTCACCTCTACAAGCTGGAGATAACAAATACATACACACATCAGAGATCCAAAAAGGCATGAAAGCACGACTACGATTCAAGTGAGGAAGAGCCAGAGTTATTTTTCTGTACATATGAAACAAAACAATACATATAACATGAATTTCAAATCAAAATATGACATTAAACAAGCTATAATTAAGGAACAACAATTAATCAAACACTTGCACTTGCTTCCACCATCACTATGCTCAGCCTAAAGGGTGATAAGGCATTGCCATGAGGTGTATTTGGTTAGGTATGGGTCATATATGCTCGGCCCAACAAGGGTAGTGAAGGTATGGAAGTGGTTTGAGTAATTAAGGGCATAAATATACAAACACAAGGCAAAGGTGCATTTTTATGTAACAACAAGTCATGGCTACGGCCTTATATGGCACGGCCAGGCCTGGTGGATGCTAGAGGATGGTGTGGCAGTGACTTTAGGTCAGGTAGGTGCTGGTGGAAGTGATGCAAGAGGTGACCAAAGGGTGTGGTGAAGTGGTGATGGCATTAGTGAGCTCGGCTTGGGCTGTTTTCAAGTGGTGCATGCATTTTTGTGGAGTTTCAACTTTGGGATGGCCATGGCCTGTAGGTCAGAGGAGATGGAGGTGTTAGCAGCTGGAAAATGTGGTGATGGAAGTGGTGGTGAAGGAGGAGGCTATAGGTCGAGCATATAAGTGAAGACAAGGCAAAAAAAAAAGAATAAAACAAGAAGAAATTGTGTAAGAAAAAGTGGAAAAAGCATTACCAAATTTTGCTTCAGGTACGGAGGCCGAAATTTTTGATGAGGAAAATTTTTTGTGCATGAAAATGAAAGAAGATACGGCTAAAGAAATGAGATATGGTTAGCCAAAAGTTAATGCAAGTGTTGATAAAAATGAAATGGCAAAAGGAGGTGAAAAGTCTAAGGTAAGTGAAAGGTTTAAAACTCTTCAAATTTTCTTTATTCTTTTATGCATTTTTAAACAAATGAAAATGCAGGTAAATAAAATAAAAACACAAAAATATAATGAATGAATAAAAATAAATAAGTAAAATTTAAATAAATATAATTAAATTAAGAAAATAGCAAAAAAAGGAAACTAGGCTTTAAAATTTGAAAATAAATTCAATAAACTTTGGAAAATTTGTATCATCACTTTAAAAATGTTTTAAAATAAAATATATACCTAACATGTGATATAACACAAATTAGAACATGATTTGACATATAAAAATATTATTTATATAAATTAAAATAGATAATTTTATTAAATAAATCAATTTACACCCAATATTGTAAAAAGCATAACTTTCACAATATAAATCGGATTTCAACAAAACGAAAAGCGGTATTCTTGAAATTATATTTATTTTTATAATGAAAGATAAAATATAAGAATTCAAATATTTAAATTTTAAATTTAAAAGTCAAAGTTTGACCTGATTGACCAAAATCCACATTTTCTGGAAATATTCAATTTATTCAGGTTTGAAATTATAATTCACACAAAAATCAAAATTTATAATTAAAATAACAAAATTTATCCATATAATAAGTTTTTTAAAGCAACCATTCAATTTAAAATAATTAAAATAAATAAATAGAAATAATCATAAAATACTGGGTTGTTACATTAGCTTTGACGAATTGTGGAGGAGCAATGGAGCAGGAGGCTTCAACGTTGTGTATATATATAGTATTTCGCTGTATTGATCTCTCTATTGATATCTGTATTGTGTATTGAGTTGTATAACTAGACAGGTGTTTATAACTGTCCAGTATGTGATGTAAAATCTGTATAACTTTGATAGATGTTGTATATGATACTATGTAATATCTATGTGATTAGTATAATTTATTCATTCTTCTATTTGGATTCTGATGTTGTTTCTTCTTTCTTTCCTATCTTT
The DNA here is from genome assembly GCA_030765085.1 of Allium cepa. Lineage (NCBI taxonomy): Eukaryota > Viridiplantae > Streptophyta > Magnoliopsida > Asparagales > Amaryllidaceae > Allium > Allium cepa. Next base: position 1,047,177,260 of record CM060929.1, read on the forward strand.
TCTCTTTTCTATCCCTTTCTTTCTTAAAGATGATGCGACTTTCTATGGATAAAAAGTCGGGTTGTCACACTGAGTTTGTTTGGCTTATTATAAACTCTAAGTAGTCTATGGGAGAGTTCATAATGTTACAATTAAATGTAGTGACAAATTTAGTCTTTACGGTGCCTATGTCATTCAGAAATAAAAATGAACTTTTACAAAATTAATTTTTGGTCCAGATAGTAATTCGAAGCTGTGCAAAATAAATATAAAGGCTATAATATGTTGAGCCAATAGCGAAGAAAAGAGCATGGTGCCATCCGTGTAATGGAGGACGGAGAGACTACAACTCGTAAACTCATTTCCAACCCCACCTAAAATCCTATTACTAATAACTAGTTTAATAATCCTAGTAAACACATCCGCCACTAAGATAAACAAAAGTGGCAACTAAGCGTCATTGTAACGACTAGAAATTTTCGACCTCGAGTATTCGACACTAATACGTTCAACTGTAGAAGTGTCGAGCAATCGATTACCGAAAATCTCAGATTGATAAGTTAAAAAGAAAGAGGTAGAAGAAGAATAGAAAAAAAACTCAGAATCTCACATTTCGCAGCGGATCAAAATATAATAACAAATAATAGCATTCATAAAGAAAAGCCATAATTTTTACTTTACATACAATTAGTCAGAGTTATAATCATTTATACATAAACTGGACAGTTATACAACTTGTTCCAGACTACAATCTATACATACTACATAGTCTCATATACACAGCAGAAAACTCTAAACGTTCCTGCCATCCAACTCGCCTTCTAAGCTCCAGAACGTCCTAACTTGGAAATCTGTAATACTCGGTCTGACTCGAGCATTACATCAAAGTAACACTCGGGTCAGGCTGCATACCAGCGTGAGTAAACCCATCTAACATGAAATACTAATGCATAAAACTTATATAAAACCCGGGGTAACTCGTACCTCACAACGAGTTCTTAACTTGCCGTAGTCAAATACACATCTTACAATCATATCTAAACATTATTACTCAGATTAAATGACCAAGTTTACATCATTTATTCCATTCCAGCCTATTTATTCCAAAGTAAAATTCATAAATAAATATTGCAGATTCCAAATCAAAGTGGTTAAGGGTATGTACTGATACCCGACCCTAGTCTCTTCGAATCCAATATTATCTTAAAAATAAAGCCGTTTAAGTTTAAACAATTCCATTTATATCCAGAATTACATATTTACATAGCCATCCATCACAGATAGACAAACCATATTATCACAGTTCAACCCAAACATATCATATCACATAGCATCACAAATCACATATCAGAGATATCAACTAATCTAAGGCATGCAATATCATTCAATCATTCATAAGCATGATTAATTTGTCACACCATTTCTAATTAATTTAATTAAATTAAATTAATTACTTCAATCATCTTTTAATTCCTTCTTACTTAATCATTAATTAATTACAAACCATTAATTAATCATCCTTTAGTTACCCATTTATTATCCACAATTACTTCCATTTAGTAATTATCCCATTGGTTAATTATCCTCAATTAATTAACCTTTAATTATTAATTAATTATACTCTAATAATTAATTAAATTAATTTACCCTTAATAAATTAATCCTTAATTACTTACATTAAGTAATTATCATTTAAGTAATTAATCTCTAATTACTTACATTAATTAATCTCTAATTTCTAATTAATTAATCTATAACTAATTAACCTATAACCCTTAATTATTAATTAATTAATCTTAACCATTAATTAATTAATTTCTCGTTAATTACTTAATTAATTAATTAATCAACAATTAACCCTTAATTACTTCATTAATTAATCTTTAATCAATTAATCAATTAATTACTCTTTAATTACTCAAACCTAAATTTATTAAAGATGAACCATTTATCTTAATTACTTTCTTAATTATCATTTAAAATCTTATTTAATAATCTTGGAATGAATTTATCATTAACTGATAATTTAACTTAAGACCTTTAAGTTTAATTAATTATAAAACATTTATTCCATTAATCCCCACTTAATCACATTATTGATTAAGTTTAAATAAACTTATATGTTAATTAATTTTAGTTAAAATAAATTACATAATTTTTAATTAACCAATCATTTTAAATAACATTTATTATTTAAAAGAAATAGTTTAAGAATCGGTTTAAACTTGATTATCATTTAACTTTCAAACTTGTTAGCCTCAACATTTTACCCGAGCCCAAACTAAATTTTCCCTGAGCCACCCACGAACTCACAAGCGTACGGCCTTCCTCGAAATAAACAGGAGAAAACTCAAGTAACTTCCCACAACATCCTTCTTCCCCGAAGATTCAAACTTTACTAGAAATTTACATGCACACGCATACGTGCACGTCGTTCTGGTCGACTCCAACACCTTGCCAAGGCCTTCAGCGAGTCGACGACCAACTCCCCTAATCACCCATCCTTCCAGATCGATGCAATCGACGACACATCAAAATTGAATCCATCATTCAAAAATTGGAAACAACCCAAACGAGAAAACCCCTCGTCGATGACGAACTCCACCACTAGAACTCATGTCGCCTTGCCCAGAGTAGAAACACGAACCCCAGTAAAGATCCCCCTCTTCGCGATCTTCTCCGACCTTCCCACGATGACGCGGCAACCCAATTTCTAACTTCGACCCAAAACCTGACTTAAACCCTACTTCACCGTCATTTCGCCACCACAATGTTCGAGAATTTCAGTCACCATTCTTCCCTCAATCCCCATACTTTCACCTTCCTTCAGCAATGACCACCCCCTGTACGTTGATCGTCAGAATTAGAACGAAACATGTTTTACGTTCAACCCAAAAATTCTCAAAATCCTACAACTTAAAATTTTCCATATTGTTATTAAAATTCACTAGTTTTTAAACGAATACTATTATACAATCAAAGCATGGAAATTTGATAGTCGATATTCTGAGATTTGTTGGTTCATCACTGTAATATTTCATTTCTGTGATATTTGCTAAACATTTTCACTTGAATCAAATTTTAAAAATGATGTTGTACACATACAAACACTTTCCATTTAGAGATCAAAGCCTAAAAATCAGTTAATTGGATGATTTGAATTTTTGGATCAGGTTAAAAACCTGAAATGTTGAACAGAGGCCTGTTATGCCTGTTCCAGACATGTACACAGACAATAACACACACACACACCCCAATATATATATATATATATATATATATATATATATATTCATTTTAAATCAACATGCATAGCATAATTCGTATCATATTTCAAGGATCATCACATGCAAATTCAAGATATACCAGATTTTAAGAGTTTACTCACCTTTATTTGAAAAAACAGAGAGCATCTTCTCATTCATTATTTTGATCTGGAACTTGTTGTATTAGATCTGGAACTTCATGATGATTTTCTTGAGTTTGAGTTGAATTTTAAAGCTTAATCATTGAAACTGGAGTCTGAATCTTGCTCAGATTTTCTTTAGTTTAATTTATTTCTTTTTATATTACTGTAAAACAGCCTCTTCACAAATCAATTATATATATATATATATATTTAAATTTAGAAGAGAAACCAAATGTGCCACATGTTTATTTGCATGTTAACTTAAGTTACGATTGTTTAAATGTATGATTACCAAGCTTACAAATGTTCTTATACATGTATCTATATTTATATACTATTTTTTTATCTTTTATAATTATACCTTTTTTATAAATTAATGTATCTTTTTAGCTGATAATAATCATTTTAATATGAATTCTGCTTCGTTTCTTTTCGAGGACGAAAAGATTCAAAGTGGGGAGGAATGTGATAACCCAGATTTTTGGGTATCTGTTAATTGGTAATTAACAAGATTAAATTTATTAAAATACAAATTTGTAAATTGAACAAATAAAATTCTGCTAAAAATCTGGATATATATATATATATATATATATATTTGAAAATTATAACAGGTGTTGAATTTTAAATCTATGGTGATGATGAATCTTATAGTATATAAATAAATAGTATATTTCACTATTTAATTCAAGGTAAGATATCCATATATGTACATAGATATATACAAGTTTTATAATGTATATGAGTATATATATATATATATGCCTATGGAATAAAATATATGGAAGTTTGTTATAATTTGGTGAATAAGGTATTCTATTATTCCAAAGTTATTTTCAAAATCTCATAGGTAAATTAGGTTAAAACTCTAAATTTTCACTTATATATATAATTACTAAAAAATATACTCCTATATTAATTTAGTAACTATATATATATTAGTGAAAATTTAGAGTTTTAATCTAATTTACTTTTGAGATTTTGAAAATAATTTTGGAATAATAGAATATCTTATTCACCAAATTATAACAAACTTCCCTATATTTTATTCCATAGGCATATATATATATATATATACTCATATACATTATAAAACTTATATATATCTATGTATATATATGGATATCTTATTGAATTACATAGTGAAATATACTATTTATTTATATACTATAAAATTTATCATCACCAGAGATTTAAAATTCAACACCTGTTATAATTTTCAAATTTATATATATATCCAGATTTTTATCAGAATTTTATTTGTTCAATTTACAAATTTGTATTTTAATAAATTTAATCATGTTAATTACCAATTAACAGATATCCATAAATCTGGGTTATCACATTCCTCCCCCCTTTGAATCTTTTCGTCCTCAAAAAGGAACGAAACCAGAATTTATATTAAAATGATTATTATCAGCTTATATTACTCTTTGGCCATTTCAAAAAATAAACCCTTCATTTAAGAATTTAAAAAACACTTTAAAATCTATATAATATTACCAAAACGGTTTCATAAAAATATTTTTTTATAACTCGATGTTTCCAAAAGTCCATCCTTGTTCTCACAGAAATTCGGTCATACGTTGATCAGGCGTGGGACTGAAAATCTATAAGTACTTGGTAAACCCGTTTTCAACACCTAGTGAAAATACTTAGGGAAACATTTTCAAAAACTTTATGAAAATACATAAAACATTTTTGAAATAGAGGAAATATCTTTGGTAAGAATGCTCTGGAAATCATCACCGCCTCCATGGTTACAGTTAACACGGTGGTTACGTTGCCATCCCGATAAAATCCTAAGATAACTGTAGGCACTCCGCGCCCCTTGATTACGCCATGGAACCTGCCATAGATCGCAGTTACATCCGGTTACGTTGCCATTATAGCAAAAGTCCATGTAACTGTAGGCATCAGCGCCCTCGATTTTTGCTGCCAAATGAAACTTGGTCACTCCCACATAGGTCGTAGACTACATTAGTCAAGTCCCAATGTAGCTTTAGGCTCTCACGGTCTACCAACTTTCGCTATGTCACCATAGGTCGCAGTCTACCGATGTTACGTTGCAACGCGGAATCAAACGTACACTGTTGACTTTCATGGCACACACGACTTCCGCTATAGTCCACAATAGATCGTAGTGACATCAAGTTACACTATCATCACAGCATAACCCAAATGTCTCTGTAGGCATCAGCGCCCTTGAATTTCGCTACCCACTATACATAATTCTCAGGAACTTCAGTTTTTCCGAACTTCCTCCCAGGATTCAATTTAGAGCCTCCCCCTTAGGGCTCAAGGCAGACCCAGCCCGTGGATCTCCTAATGAAGTTCATTTCAATGGGAGCGCCTTTTTTCTCTAGAGCGAATCGCAAAACACTTTATACTATATACTTACAGTATCTTTCAAATCATACCTTTTATGATTTATATAAATCTCCTTCACATAAATTCAATATCTCAAATCGATAGTTTCAAACTTGGCTTTCCAAACTCCCAAAAGTTGATTTTCCCAAAAATCAAAAGCCTTTTCCAAATCCATAATTCCAAAACCTTTCCCAAGGTCATTTTCATAAAATCCTTTATATATAGATATATATATACAACCTATCATTTCCGACTTGAAAATAATCTTTGGATCACTTATATAGATTCCCCTTTTATACTTAAAATATTTTCAAAACACTTTCTTCTTGTTCCAGATTCAATCATAGTATAATATATATATCTTTATTTATATCAAAAAATATATTCAAATTGACTTTATTTAATAAAGTTACTTACCATATCACTTACTTTTTACAAAGTGAATTTCAAAAGATTTCCAACTTCCACCTTTATTCATGTATATTTCTCAAAATATATTTCAAAAAACATTTCCATTTCTTTCAAAATTTCAAAGTGATTCCCTTTTCATAAGTTCAAATCTTATTTCTATTTTATTTCAATAATGGATGTATATTACCTCAATCCATTTCTTAATTCATTTAAACAAATCCAATTCACAGTTCCATAGATTACTAATAACGATAGGATGATATCAGGATAAACCAAAGTAAATAAACATCCAAATTATTCACCAATAGCATCTATCAATAACACACATTACCCATTTCCAGATCTCAAATCCGTTTGAGATCACACATAACTTCCATCTCAAATCAACCCATTTAACTTCCCTAAGTTAAATTTTAATTTCATCTTGAAATTTCCAATTCAGGTTGTTCTTGTTTAACTTTGATTTTATTCCTAATTAATTTAATTCAATTTCAAATTTCAATTAATTCATTACAATTCCACCTTTGAATTAATTCCAATCTATTCACGATTAGATAAAGATAATTTTATATTGGATTGCACTGCCACAAAATACCCCATACAATGATAGACTACACACTAGTAGTTCAATATTACATCCATTCATTCGAAATAAGAGTCTTACAGAAGTCATAAATCTAGATGCCTTCTCTATTACCTAGGGTTTTAGAAAAGAACAGAGCTTTAGTATTCTTCCAAGAATTCTTCCTATGGACTTCCTTCTAAAGGGCAAAGCCCGAACATACACCTTTCAACAGGATGTCCCAACTTATAACATTTACCACAAAAAGTTTCTACCCTCCTATCAATCTGAATAACCTTCACGCCTCCTGTAGAACGTTCCACAACTTATTCTTCTTCTATCTCTCAGGACAATTCCTACCGATGTGTCCCATCTTCTTACAATGATAACAAATAGTCGTCTCATTGACTGGCTGAACTGGTTTACGCTTCACCTTTCTCACTTCAAGGCAATGGCTTAGGAAATGTCCTTTCTTATGACACTTAAAGCACAAGATCTCATAGCAAAACCATTGGAATGTACCCTTCAATTCGTTTCTTATTTTACTGCACTTGGCTGCGTAATGACCCTTATTGAAATATCTGTAGAAGGTGACATTATCATAAGGCCCTGGTCCAGACCTTTCCTTAACCTGTTTCTCATATTACTGAATTGCTTCTTTTCGATCCTTATGTGCGGCTTCTCTTCGCACTCTGCATCTAGCCTTCCATTCTTCACTCTTAGCCATCTTCCTCTAAAATTGGATTAGTGGAACCCTCCGACCTATATTAGACTTAATTAGTAGAATTCCAATCCTATATTCTTATCATTCTGTTTAATTTCAATAATTAACCATTAATTTCCTTAATATATTAAAAAACTATTTCTTTATATATCAAAATATAAGCTTGTATAAAGATAATTTCAAAACCGTTTTAAAATCTTTATATAAGAAAATAACAAATACGCCCTCATATTAATACACTCAACTCATTCTAGGGTACATTGACCCTATCTTTAATGAGTAAACCCACCAGAGCCAAGGTTCTCGCTTAACTATCAACTCTGATACCAATTGTAACGACTTGAAATTTTGGATCTCGAGTACTCGACACTTCTACAGGTGAACGTATTATTGTCAAATACTCGAGGTCGAAAATTTCGGGTCGTTACAATCATCTTGCCTAATTCCCTATTTTGATTGAATTTTATTACATAAGATAACATTTACCATGATATTAGAATTTCTTATTTTAAGAAGAGCCATAATCCAGCCTACCCGTTTTGTTAAAACCTCTAGCTAGTAATAAGTCATCAAGGAAAGTTGTGATAACCCGGATTTTTGGCATCTAATAATTGGATAATAAACTGGTTTTCTTCAGTGAAAAGATAAAATTCTAGTAATAAAAGATATCAGGATGTATTTGAAAACTATGATAAATGTTGAAATATAAATATCTGGAAATAATATATCTTATAGTAAATTAACAAATATATTAATAGATATGTGTAAACATTATAATACGGAAATCTTAAGTGTGTACATATACAAGCATACAAGTGTGAATGTATATATAATATCAAAAAAAATTAATTATAACATATATGTACATATTGTGATTAAGAAGCATTGAGTTAATATAATAATTTTCAAAAGCTATTTAAAGTTAAAATTATATATTTTTCAAAATACTAAAATTAAATATTTATTTACTTAAAAGTATGATAGCTTAAAGTAAGATTTGATTTAAAAGGGTTTAATGTGCTTTCTTTTAAAAACATTCATGAATAAACTTAGTTTGTATATATATAAAAATATATAAAATTTAACAAAAATTTATAAAACATGGTTAGTATAAAAATAAGTATAGAAAAATAATAATATAAGAGAATACATAATATTTATTCTTGATATTTGTGGGTTAGGAGTAGCATGCAATTGCAAAGTGGCAATTATTTCTTTCAAAAAAATATTAATAAATAGATAATAATAAAATAAAATAAATAAATAAATGATTAGAGAATAAAGCTGTATACATTCTCAATTCTTTCATTTCATAAACCAGTTTTCTCTTTTCATTCATGTTCTAAGCTGGAAACTAAAATAAAATTAGAAAATTTACACGTTTAAATTCAACTGGAAACTAAAACAAAGATCCAAGTCCCAACATAACTAAATTTAAGCAGATCTGAAGCAAATCAAGCAAAAATCAAGTTTTCAGATATGTTGCAAATAAATCAACAAGTGGATCGAACATGCAGCTTCAAAAATATGTACCAGTGCAGTTTTCAAATTTCAAGCTCTGTTTCCTGTTCAAACTATTTGAAGGTGAGTAAACAAACTACACATGTTTGAATCTATGCATGTGAAATTTCCTAAAATATATGGTATGAGCTTATGTTTTACAATGTATATTTTCATGTGTCCTCTGTATATAAGAAATATATTAGTGCATGTCTGAAACAACAAATTTGCTATGTTCTTGTTTTATTTTCCAGGTTTCAAACTTTTCAAAATTCATGACTTCATCCTCTAATACCTTATAGAATTAGTCGTTCAAACAAATGCTACTTAAAATTTTAAGATCTTAGTTTTAAAAACATATTTAAGTAGAATCAGTTTATGTATTTCTAGAAATTAAGAAAATACAGTGAAATATGTAAAACATGATAAATTCAAGTCTTTGGATTCTCTGATTTATGTTTACAATCTAAATCGTCATTGGAAGCTAAGATTTTTAAAAGTTAAAACATAATTTTTTAGTTTGATTTCAAGTGAGAAAAATTATGGTTGCTCAAATTGGATGATTTGGGCTTTTTTGTTGATCAGTAGGCGGTGAGGCCTCGAGTTCGCGGCTGGAGGTGGCATGGAAGCTGGCGAGTCTGGGAAAAATGGTAGGTGGGGTTTTAAACCACTGGGGCGTCAGCACTTGGTCGATGTAGGGTTTAAACCCTGTTTGGTCGAGGCTGGGATTTTGGGTTGTCGCGTTGTCTCTGAAGTACCGGAGTTCACCGGAACTGGGGAGAGGTTGTATGGATGGCCGGAGAGGGTGTGGTCGAAGTTTCACGATATCTGGTGGTCGGCAGCGTCAGATCGAGTTGGTTTTCAGGCGAACAACTGGTTCCAGTTTTGGTCGAGACAGCTCGTTTTCGATTTAGGCTCTGTGTTGAACTTTGTGTGGTCAAGATTGTTAGTAGTGGTGTTCGTTGTTGTGTGGATGGGGTTGGGATGATTAACGTGGCGTTGATCATCAGTGTATATGCACATCGAGTTTGTGAGTGTCTGTTGTTTGGAAGGAAGGTGTTGTCTCGAAGGAATACCAGGGGAGAAAAGAGGACTGCTCGGGTTTAGCTTCTAGTATGTGCGCGAGTATAAAGTTAGTAGGTTTTTGAATTTAAAACTAGACTAAGTTTTGCAAAAACAAGAAAGAAAGAAGTTCTCGGGAAGGGTCTCGGACAGGAGCGGGGTTGAACCTGAAGTGAGGTTTGAAACAATTTTCAAAAGTTTTATAAAAACAAGTTTTTAAACTTTAAGAAAATCAAGATTAAACTGATTTTAAAAGAAAAATATTATCTCTTCGTATAATAATGTTTTAGATATTGGTTTAAGAAGTTGTGTGATATTTTACTTAAATTAATTAAGTAGAATCTTAAGTTTATTTTAAATTTAATTTAAATATGTAACCAAGTAGTTAATTGAAGGAGATATATGTTTTTATATTATAATGATAAGTGATTTCAAGATTTATTAGAAATTAATAGAGATAAAAGGTTTATCTTAAAGTTGATTAGGACCTTGGATAACAAATGATTAATTAAATTAATGAAATAATTTAAAGACAAATTAATTAGTGAATAATTAAGGATTAATTAATAAATTAAGAATTATAAATTATTTTGATAAAGTAATTGGAGATTAATTACTTAATGGAAGTAATTAAAGGGAAATTACTTAAGGGAAGTAATTAAAGATTAACTACATAATGTAATTAATTAAAGGGTTGATTTATTTAAGAAATCAACTAATGATTAGTTAAATGAGTATGATTAATTAAGGGATAATTGATTAATGTAGTGATTATGAAATAATTAATTTGAGTGATTAATTAGGGATCAATGTAATATGGAAGGGTAAAGAATAATTAATTTGTGTAATTAATTAAGAGTTAATTATTTGTTGTAATTAAAGAATGATTAATGGAGGATGATTAATCAAGATGAATAATTAAGGGATGGTTAATTAATTGAATATAATTAATTATTGCTAAATAAGCAAGATTTTTAAGTAATAAATAATAAATTTAATTCATTGATAGATAATTAAATTAATTAGAAATGGTATGACTAATTTATCTTGCTTATGGATGATTGAATAATATTTAAATGCCCTGGGTTATTTGTTATACATGGTATGTGATTGTGATGCTAGGTGATATGAAATGTTTCTGTAATATAATACGTTGGGTTGAATAGTGATAATGTGGTTATCTATGATGAAATGCTGTGTAAAGTGACATCCAATGTTTAAAAGTAAATTGTATTCACTTGAATAATTTAGGTTAAGATGACATTGGATTTGAAGAGACCGGAGTCGGGTATTAGTTAATACCTGAAACCACTTTGATTCTTTATAGATTGAGATGTGAAATACATAGGCTGGAATGGAATGATTTAAGTGAATTGGAACATTTAATCTAAGTTTTGGTACTTAGAAATTGATGTCTATAACAAAATGTAAATTTGTAAATTTAAACGAGATACCCTTGGTTTATGTATGTTTTATGCCGTTTTATTCCATGTTAGATGGGTTTAATCACGCTTGTTTTCAGCCTGAACCGGGTGTTACTTTGATGTAATGCTCGGGTCAGACCGAGTATTACAGATTTTTAGGTAAGAACGTTCTGGAACTCAGGAGGCGAGTTGGATGGCTGGAAAGTATGGAGTGTAATCCGCTGTGATATATTGTTTGTATTTTCTGGGACAAGTTATTTTAATTGCCCAGTGATTGTTTGGAAATCAAAGTTTAAACCTAAAACAAGCTTCAAACCTGGAAGCTTTAGAGTTGAAACAAAGCAAATCAAGTAAAAGAAAATCATCTCTTCAGTTCAATCAAATACAAGGCAAAGATCAACCAGACAAAAAACAAACCAGAGACTGATCAAAGCATCAAAAGCCTAAAAATCAAAAATGCAAGTTAAAACCTAAGATCGATATGAATTAAAACCAGAGAAAAGAAAAATCAAAGGCATGCAGCAAAAATTCAAGTTGCAATTCAACCAAATCAGGTGGCAGATCTAAATCAAATGATATTTTAAATCTGAGAATCAGTGTGAATCGAGTATAAAACAAAGCTTCAACCTGAAAACAAAGATCACCAGAGTAGAAAAAAAGAAAAAATCAAAACCTGGAAGTTTTTTGCAAACCTGGAAATCAGAGTTCGGATTCAAACTGGAAACCATAAGATCAAAACAAGTTCAGCATGATTTAAGAGCAGATTAGGTAGAAGTAGGATGCAGATTCGAATTAAATTCAGATCAAATAAAAAGAAAAATATACTGCTTTGTCTTCATCCCTCAGGTGAGCAAACCATCTCTTTAAAGCTTAATTATGTCGATACCTTGTGATGTTGTGATGAATGATTGATTGTGTGATGGTGAAATGTTTGAATAAATGCAAAAATGTTTGTATATACTTATAAATATGCAAGTGTTGAATTGCATGTCTGTATATATATATATATATATATGCAGGTCCCTATTTTGGTCTACAGGTCAGAAGAATCAACTTCAAAATTTTAAAAAAACTCATCCCGTAATCCTTTTTAGATTCTGATATCTAAATAAAAGATGGTTGTAAAACTATAACATCCATAAAAAATGGTTTCAAACAATTTATATTAAGTATTTTATTTATAACAAGAAAATACAGTAAGAAATCAATTTGAGTCAAGATTTGATTATCATGATTTCAAGTTTAGGTTGTACGACTAGATTTGTAATGGAAAAATATGAATTTTGATAATAAAATCAAAATTTTAAAGGTTGAGATACAGGTGAATTTTCGAGTTGATTGAAATTCCTATTTTCGTCGATTCTCGACATTTGGCGAAGAATTAGGCGTCGAAACTGTTACTAAAGAAAGATGAAGGAGTGATGATCATTAGAAAAATAATCAATGGATCCACTAACCACCATGGTGGTCGGTGCATCAACATTTTGGGTTATGAATTTAGTTTTGTTCAACGAGGAAAAGGAGATGATTTCATCATCAACGATGGATCGTAGGCGATCACATAGGAGGGAGAGGTTGCATAGGCCATCGTGGTATCTATGGTCGCGGCGGCGCAGTTGCAGGCGATCGGTGATGATCGCGTGAGGAGTTTTCGTAGGTCAATCAAATTCCATATTCGATTGACTGGTTCAATTTCGTCTCTTTGATGATTTCGTTGGAATTGGGTTGTGGAGTTGTCGTCGAAGTCAAGGTTGACTCGTGGGTGACTGCGATGACAATTGAAGGCGGCTCAGTTGATCGTGTACGTGCACGATGCACCTATGCATCTGGTTGCTTCACGGAGTCGTGGGAGGAGAAGAAAATTCGAGTGAGGTTTCGAGGAATCTGATTAATGGCTCAAGAATTTTAAAAGAAAGCTCGGGTTGTTCTAATGTTTAACTGCACAAAAGAAGTTTTGAAAAAAAAGTAGAGTAAAATAAGAAAAAGGAGAAAATGGCTCGGGAAAAGATCATGAAATTGGTGGGTTTGCCCGGCTCAATTGATATTTGGCTCAGGTTTGATTTTAATAAAGTAATCTGGATTTCAAGGAAACCAAGTTCAGATTTTTATAAGCAAAACGCAAGTTTATTTACTCAAGTTTCAAAAGCTAATTGAAATAAACAAGTTTTATATAAGGTATAAAGACAAGTGTTTTGAAATTAAATTTGTTTGACTTGGATAATTTTATATTTAGTTAGTTAATTAAATAAAAATCCTAAGTGTTTTCAATAAATGATGGGATTAGGTGAGCGTTTAATTAGTGTATTAAACATTAATCAATTAAAGGTTTTCAAATGATTTATTTCAAACATTTAATTGAATAAGATCTAAATGATAAAGATAAATAGGTTATCTTAGATAAATTGAGGTTTCAAAATTAATAATTAAGTAATATATGTGATTAAGGAATTTCTTAATGTAAGTAATCAAAAGCTAATTACTTTGTGTAATTTTATTAAATAAGATAATTAATTAAGATTAATTAATATAAGTAATTAAGGGTAATTAATTACTTAAAGATAATTACTTAATTAAAAGTAATTAATTTTTGATTAAAGGTTGATAAATCAATTGATTAAACAATAATAAATTAATGATAATTAATTAAATGGTAATTAATTAAGGATAATTAATTGAGGGGATTAAGCAAAATTAATTAAAAGATAATTAAATAATTAAGGTTAATTATTTAATGATTAAAGGTTGATTAATTAATAATTAATGGTTAATTAATAAATGATTAATCAAATTGATTTTAATTAATTAATTAACCAGGATTAGTAGTTATTTATAAGTAATTAAATCTAATTTAAAATTAATCAGACGATTAATTAATATGACTTAAGGGTGTTTGGATTTTATTGAATGCTGTGAATTGCTTGATATCTCTGATGTGTGATGATTTGTGATGTGAATTATTTTAATTCAAGCTGTGATAAATGTAATTTATTTATCTGTGATAATGTATATTATTTATCTGTAAATCTGTGTATATAGATAAGCTTATAGATTATACCACCTATCGATATTGATATGATTGAAATTGTGATGATTGATGTTGTTGCACTATTGTGTGAAACCTTGGAATACACTATACACACACAAATATGGATTGTACGAGGAAATTGGTTAAGTCACAGATTTTTGAAATACTTTTAAAATTGAATTTTTTGAATCCAAATGGTTTTAGAAATGGATTTGGGTTAAATGTAAAAAGCTTTTGAAAAGAAGTTTGAAGACAGGAGTTATTTTTAATAACTTAATTAAGTTTTGAAATTTAAATAATTTGATTTTGATTTTGAATTCAAAATTGAAATTGAACTCCATGTTAGGAAATTATGTTTACAAGTTATAAATGTGTTTATATGGGTTTTAAACCATCTTAAATGTTTTGTTTTGAATTTGAATTTAACCCAAGGGATTTAACGTGTATAAATGAAATCTACTTTTATGAAACGAAAACTGTTTGTCTCAAATAATAAAAGCTTTCATATAAGGAAAGAATTTCCAATTTGTGTTAAAGGGATTTCAAGTTTTTGAAATGAAAATAACTTGAAAGCTATGAATAAATCTTTGTGAAAAATGGTTGAACTTTGTTTGAAATTGAAGTATCTTTTGTATAAAAGATTTGAAATTGAATTCTATATTGAAAATTATGGTTTAAAGATTTTATACAAGTTATAAAAGGATATGAATGAATCTTTGTAGAAGATGGGTGAACTTTGTAATCTTTTTGTTTAAAAGTTTTGAAAATGGTAATTTGTTTAAACCATTTGAAAAGAAAGGTTTTGGGTTTTAAAGTTGTGACTTAACTGAAATCCCATCATCCATATGTTTTTAAATATTGCGCTCATTATTCGGTTTAGCTAGAAGAGGACCTTGCATCATATAACCCATTTCGAATAATGATATGACGTTACGGATAGCATTTGAAGACCGATGGTGAAGACCAGGTATTTACGAGAACGATAGGATAACCAATCGAATGACTCTGCACTGAATAGGTAAGGTATAGAGATCTCCCTATGTGATGGGGAGTTCGATCGGGATTATGAATACCCGGATTGCAAGGGCTTCTTTGGAAGTGCCTTCGATTTTGTTCGCACCTGGAACAGACTTGTATAGATGTGTGTCTGACATTACACTTTGAGCAGTTTCTATCAAATACATTTCTGTTTGGTGGCAGAGATTTATTCTCTTAGCTTAACACTCTTCTCTGAGACGTATGAGCTCAGAGGTTATGTAGTTGATGGTTACTAGTGATACATTCCCAATTTGGTAATGTGGCATACGAAGTGTTGCTGATCATTTGTTGATCAAAGCATAGCTTTGTGAAAAAACGTAGCTTTGTGGACGAGACTTCGCCGAGCCTCACAACCCTGTAATGGTCGAAACAAGAATTTTGCGGCAAGGTTGTAGGGGTCATGCCCCTAGGGTATGTCCATCTCTTCTAGATAAAAAGTGGTATTCATGGTATGGAGCCCAAATATTTACCTAGTGGTTGCTGCATACTTATTGCTGTGTGGTTGTTGGTGTCGAGCGCTCGGATAAAGGTTGGTTACGACCGGGGGTGGCATATCTTAGGTGTTACTCCAGGGAAGGGAGTACATACATGTAACTCTGATGTACTAAAATGTAATTGACTGATTCAGCTTTCTTTGTGTAAAGAATATTATTTGATATTATATTTTATCCGCTGTGAATTTGAGATGTTATTGTTTCTATTTCTTCTTTTCCTAACTATCTAGAATTTTTGAGAGCGAAAATTTCGGGTCGTTACATTTGGTATCAGAGCTGAAGGTTAAGCGAGAACCTTGGCCTATTGGGATTACTCATTAAAGATAGGGTCAATGGTACCCTAGAATGAGTTAAGTGTGTGTGTATATATATATGTGAGCGTACTTGTTATTTTCATATATAAAGATTTTAAATGATGTTATATAAGAATATATTTTGATATATAAACAATATTTCTTTCTAATAAATATTAAGGTAACTGGTTGTTAAATTATTGGAATCAAATTAAGTGGTAATAGAAATATAACCAAATTGAAATTAAATAAAGATAAGTTTGAAATGGATTCAAACTGAAATTAAAATCTTGAATTTGGGGAAGAGTTTCAGAATAAGATGAATTGGTTTCCAGATATGATAATCTTAGTTACTATCATAAATGATTATTGTGTTTCATAATAAAACGTGTATTAATGAGTAAGCAAAATGAAATATTTTAAGGAAGTAAAACATTTAGGTAAGTATGACCTATAAATTGGAACTGAAGATGATCTAAATTGCGAAGTTTTAAATCTAGGTCCAGAAATTGAAAATTATTTCAAAGTAATAAAGAAATAATAAATAATATTATTTAATGTATTTTAATGAAGGGTCCTATTTCAAACAAGAGTTGTTTGAAATTTAAAGGAATTTGTTTTGAATTAAAACCAAAGGTGGTTTAAAATTTAAGGATAACTTGGTGTGTAAAGGAAATAATATGTATATATGAGGAATATACATAACATTAAGAATGATTTGAAATAAACTCTAAATGTTGAGTTTTGAATTTGGAATGAGATGTGATACCCAAAGTAATAAGTTTTTGAACTTATAAATGGGAAGATGATTAATGTAATGTTTAAAATTTGTAATGGGAATTCAAATTGGGTAAGGTTGGCTGGATTAAGTAAATTGAATTTAACTGTGGGAAAGTTAAATAATTAAACAAGCAACCTGAATTGGAAATTTCAAGATGAAGCTGGAATTTAACTTTAAAAGTTAAATGGTTGATTTTAATTAGGAGTTTGAGTGATCTCAAAATAGGTTTGAGATCTGAAAATTGGAAATGGATGGATATTTTAAAATAATTTGAATGATACCATCCTGTTGTTATTAGTAACCTTTAAGATAAAATTGGATTTGTTTAAATGAATGAAGTAATGAGGTGTGGTAATATATCCATTATTAAGATATAATGGAACCATTTTGGGACTTAAGATTTAGTTGTTTAAAAAAGATTTGAATAATTATTTGAACTTTGAAATAGGTTAAAAATGGAATTTGGATTCAGAATTCAATGGTTTAAAGATATAAGTTAATTTGATTTAAAGGATTAAATCAACATTTAAAAATTTAACTCGAATTTATATAATTCGGGATGGTTTAAATTTGAAATTTGAATTGAATTAGTTCAAATTGAATTTGATTTGAATTAATTGGAATTGTGATTGAAATGGATAAGTTTAAAAATTCAAATGGAAAATTTGAATTGGATTAATTTGAAATGAAATTGAAGTTGAATGAGTTCAAATTCAAATGGGAATTGGGATTAATTCAAACTGGAATTGATTCGAAATTGAAAAGGATTCAATTTGAAATTAGCCCAAACTGATTTGAATAATTTGAAATTGTGATTAAAGTTGAATAGATTTAAAATTTAACTGGAATTTGATTTGAAATTGGAAAGAAATTGAGAATTAATTCAACTTGAATTGGGGATAAATCAATTTCAATGGAAATTGAAGTTATTTAAATTAGAATTGAGTCAATTTAAATGGAAGTGAAAATTTAAATTGAATTGTTGGGAATGGAGTTTGGGAATTGAACAGTTGTGCTCTGGACTATATTCAATATAATTTTTTTTAATATAAACTTATTTTTCCAAGCTTTTTACTATATACAACCTTTCTTTTTAAAGCCAAATTATCTTATACTTATTTTACAGCTATTTTTGAAACTGTTTAACTATTTTACAACTGTTTTGCCATTATTTAAAATTACTATAACTATTTAACTATTTTCCAACTATTTTACAGTTACTTAACTATTTTACAGCTATTTTACAAACTAATAATTATTTTTCAACTACTTATCTATTTTTAAATTCTTCAAGCTATATTCAAAAATTTAAGCTGGTCAGAGTACAAACTGTTTATAATTAATGTAATAATCCATTTGGGATTGAAGAAATTGTGGATAAGTGAATAGAATTAAAGGAAATGTGAATAGAAAAGGAGGTTGACTTGGCTAATAACCAATAAAGATAAATACGTAGGATGTACGTATATTATTCTATTCGCATAGTGAATTGATCCATATTTGAGCATAGAATTTCGAGATAGTTATATCGATCCGAGTTGGGATTTTTCACTCGATTTTCGACGGAAAACCTAGATATGGATTGTTGGTTGGTTCTGGATATTGTCTATCATAGTTATAGCTATGCAAGGAAAATGACGGTTTCTGATTAAGAAACTAGATCTGAGTCCGCACTAGGAAGTCGGGTGGACGACACTAGTTCGGAAGTGAAATTGTGTGATCGAGTGAGCGATCAAATTGATATAGCATACGGATGATATGTGTACATCGTACGGGTTTGAATGAAACTGATACTGGGAATTTGTGGATAAGAATTGTGAAATGGTTTTGAAATAAAAGGTATATTTTATGAAATATATGATGAAATAAAGTGGAAATTGGATATTTCCATGATAGAAATTTACTTTATGAATGTAAGTAATATGGTAAGTGACTTTATAGAATAATCAAATTTTAATATTTGATTTGCAATAAACAAAGTTATATATCTTCGTTATATAAGATAAATCTTCCATTGTTGAATCTATTGCCAGAAGAAAAGGGTTTTTGAAAGTATTTGAAGTATAAAATGGGAATTTATACAAGTTTGAAATGATCCAAAGTTTTTAAAAATTATATATATATATATATATATATATATATAAAGGATCTTATGAGGACTTTGGGAAAAGGTTTTTTGGAACCTATGGACTTTGGAAAGGCTTTTGATTCTTGGAAAAAATCAATATTGGAATGTAGGAAGTCTAATTTGAGAATGATCGATTTTTGGATAATCGATTTTGAGAAAGAAGATTTATATGGGATTCATACTAGGTGTATGATTTGGAAGATACTATATGTGTATAGTATAAAGTGTTTTGAAAATGGCTCTGGAGAAAAAGGCGCTCCTTTGGAATGAACTTCTCAGGAGTGCCACATGGTGGTACTGCCTTAAACCCTATGGGGGGTTCTAAAGTTGATCCTGTGAGGAGTCCGGACAAACTAGTTCCTAAGGATTATGTGTAGTGTGTAGCGGAAGTCGAGGGCGCTGATGCCTACAGAGGCATTTGGGTTATGCCGTGACGATAGTTTAACTCGATGTCACTACGATCTACAACAGACCATAGCGAAAGTCGTGTGTGCCGTTGAGAGCCAACAGTCTACGTTTGATTTTATATCGATAGACTGCGACCTATGGTGACATAGCGAAAGCCGTGTGTGCCGCTGAGAGTCAATAGTCTACGTTTGATTTTACATCGGTAGACTGCAACCTATGTGGGAGTGGAGAAGTTTCATTTTTTTTGGCAGCGGAATTCGAGGGCGCTGAGGTCTACAGTTATATGGGTTTTTTCTGTGATAGCAACGTATCCCCAGTTGTAGCAGCGATCTATAGCAGGTTTCATGGTGTAATCGAGGGGCACGGAGTGCCTACGGTTATCTGTGGATTTTGCCGGGAAGGCAACGTAACCATCGGGTTACTGCGACCGTGGATGGGAGCGATGATTTCTAGAGCATTCTTACCAAAAGATATTCTCTCTATTTTCAAAAATGATTTCTATATTTTCAATAAACTATTTTCCAAGTATTTTCACTGGTGTTGAAAATAGGTCTGCTAAGTACTTATAGATTTTCGGTCCTACGCCTGATCAACGTATGACCGAATTTCTATGAGAACAAGGATGGACCTGTTGAGACATCGATTTATAAAAGTATTTTTATAAAAACTATTTTATAATGTAATTTTGATTTTTAAAGAGTTTAAAGAAAATGATCAAAGAATAAATTATCTATTTTTAAGTTATTAAACAAATTCTGGCTTTGTTCTTTTTCGAGGACGGAAAGATTCAAAAGGGGAGGAATATGATAACCTGGATTTTTGGCATCTAATAATTGGATAATAAACTAGTTTTATTCAGTGAAGAGATAAAATTATAGTAATAAAAGATATCAAGATGTATTTGAAAACTATGATAAATGTTGAGATATAAATATCTGGAAATAATATATCTTATAGTAAATTAATAAATATATTAATAGATATGTGTAAACTTTATAATATGGAAATCTTAAGTGTGTACATATACAAGCATATAAGTGTGAATGTATATATAATATCAAAAAAAAATATTTTTAATTATTATATATATGTTCATATTGTGATTAGGAAGCATTGATTTAATATAATAATTTTCAAAAGCTATTTAAAGTTAAAATTCTATATTTTTCAAAATACTAAAAACAAAAATTTATTTACTTAAAAGTATGATAGCTTAAAATAAGATTTGATTTAAAAGGGTTTAATGTACTTTCTTTTAAAAAAATTCATGAATAAACTTGTTTGTATATATATAAAAACATATAACATTTAACAAAAATTTATAAAACATGGTTAGTATAAAAATAAGTATAGAAAAATAATAATATAAGAGAATACATAATATTTGTTCTTGGCATTTTCAGGTTAGGAGTAGCATGCAATTGCAAAGTGGAAACTGTTTCTTTTAAAAAAAATATTAATAAATAAATAATAATAAATAAACAAATTGAATAAATGATTAGAGAACAAAGCTGTATACATTCTCAATTCTTTCATTTCATGAACCAGTTTTTTCTTTTCATTCATCTTCTAAGCTGGAAACCAAAATAAAACCAGAAAATTTACAAGTTAAATTCAATTTGAAACTAAAACAAAGAACCAAGTCCCAACAAAACTAAATTTAAGCAGATCTGAAGCAAATCAAGCAAAAATCAAGTTTTCAGATCTGTTGCAAATAAATCAACAAGTGGATCAAACATGTAGCTTCAAAAATATGTACCAGTGCAGTTTTCAAATTTCAAGCTCTGTTTCATGTTCAAACTATTTGAAGGTGAGTAAAAAAACTACACCTGTTTGAATCTGTACATGTGAAATTTCCTAAAATATATGGTATGAGTTTATGTTTTACAATGTATATTTTCATTTGTCCTCTGTATATAAGCAATATATGAGTGCATGTCTGAAACAAGAAATTTGCTCTGTTCTTGTTTTATTTTCCAAGTTTCAAACTTTTCAAAAATCATGACTTCATCCTCTAATACCATATAGAATTACTTTTCCAAACAAATGCCACTTAAAATTTTAAGATCTTAGTTTTAAAAACATATTTAAGTAGAATCAGTTTATGTATTTCTATAAATTAAGAAAATACAGTGAAATATGTAAAACATGATAAATTCAAATCTTTGGATTCTCTGATTTATGTTTATAATCTGAATGTCATTGGAAGCTAACATTTTTAAAAGTTAAAACATAATTTTTTAGTTTTGATTTCGAGTGAGAAAAATTGTGGTTGGTCGAATTGAATGATTTGGGCTTTTTTGGCGATTAGTAGGTGGTGAGGCCTCGATTTCGTGGCTGGAGGTGGCGTGAAAGCTGGCGAATCTAAGAAAAATGGTAGATGGGGTTTTAAACACCGGGGCATCAGCACTTAGTCAATGTAGGGTTTAAACCCAGTTTGGTTGAGGCTGGGATTTTGAGTTGTCACGTTGTCTCTGAAGCACCGGAGTTCACCGGAACTGGGAGAGGTTGTGTGGACAGCCGGAGAGGGTGTGGCCAGAGTTTCATGATATCTGATGGTCGGCAGCGTCTGATCGAGTTGGGTTTTCAAGCGAACAACTGGTTCCAGGTTCGGTCGAGATAGCTCGTTTTTGATCTAGGCTCTGTGTTGTACTTTGGGTAGTCAAGATTTTTAGTAGTGGTGTACGTCATTGTATGGATGGGGTCTGCGATGATCAACGTGGCGTTGATCATCGGTGCATGTGCACAACGAGTTTGTAAGTGTCTGTTGTTTGGGAGGAAGGTGTTGTCTCGAAGGAAGACTCGGGGAGAAAAGAGGACTGCCCGGGTTTAGCTTCGAGTATGTGTGCGAGTATAAAGTTAGCAGGTTTTTGAATTTAGAACTAAACCAAGTTTTGCAAAAAAAAAAGAAAGAAGTTCTTGAGAAGGGTCTCGGGTAGAGCCTGGGTTGAACCCGAAGTGAAGTTTAAAACAACTTTCAAAAGTTTTATAAAAACAAGTTTTTAAACTTTAAGAAAATCAAGATTAAACTGATTTTAAAAGAAAAATATTATCTCTTTGTATAATAATGTTTTAGATATTGGTTTAAGAAGTTGTATGATATTTTACTTAAATTAATTAAGTAGAATCTTAAGTTTATTTTAAATTTAATTTAAATATGTAATCAAGTAGTTAATTAAAGGAGATATATGTTTTTATACTATAATGATAAGTGATTTCAAGATTTATTAGAAATTAATAGAGATAAAAGGTTTATCTTAAAGTTGATTAGGACCTTGGATAAAAAATGATTAATTAAATTAATGAAGTAATTTAAAGTTAAATTAATTAATAATTAAGGATTAATTAATTAATAAATTAAGAATTATAAATTATTTTGATAAAGTAATTGGAGATTAATTACTTAAATAATAATTACTTAATGTAAGTAATTAAAGGGAAATTACTTAAGGGAAGTAATTAAAGATTAATTACTTAATGTAATTAATTAATGGGTTGATTTATTTAAGAAATCAACTAATGATTAGTTAATTAATGAGTATGATTAATTAATGGATAATTGTTTAGTGAAGTGATTATGAAATAATTAATTTGAGTGATCAATTAAGGATTAAAGGAATTAATATGGAAGGGTAATGGATAATTAATTTGTGTAATTAATTAAGAGTTAGTTACTTGTTGTAATTAAAATTATTAATCAAGGACGATTAATCAAGATGAATAATTAAGGGATGATTAATTAATTGAATATAATTAATTAATGTTAAATAAGCAAGATTTTTAAGTAATAAGTAATTAGTTTAATTCATTGATAGATAATTAAATTAATTAGAAATGGTATGACTAATTTACCTTGCTTATGGATGATTGAATAATATTTGAATGCCTTGGATTATTTGTTATACATGGTATGTGATCATGATGCTAGGTGATATGAAATGTTTCTGTAATATAATATGTTCGGTTGAACAGTGATACTGTGGTTATCTATGATGAAATGCTGTGTAAAGTGACATCTAATGTTTAAAAGTAAATTGTATTCAAGTAGGTTAAGATGACATTGGATTCGAAGAGACCGGAGTCGGGTATTAGTTAACACCCGAAACCACTTCGATTCTTTATAGATTGAGATGTGAAATAAATAGGCTGGAATGGAATGATTTAAGTGAATTGGACCATTTAATCTAAGTTTTGACACATAGAAATTGATGTATGAAATAAGTGATGTCTATAAAAAAATGTGAATTTGTAAATTTAAACGAGATACCCCAGGTTTATGTAAGTTTTATGCCGTTGTATTCCATGTTAAATGGATTTACTCACGTTGGTTTCCAACCTGACCCCGGTGTTACTTTGATGTAATGCTCGGGTCAGACCGAGTATTATAGATTTTCAGGTAAGAACGTTCTGGAGCTCAGGAGGCAAGCTGGATGGCAGGAACGTATGGAATGTATTCCGCTGTGATATATTATTTGTATTTTCTAGAACAAGTTATTTTAATTGCCCAGTGGTTGTGAAATATAGTAAATCTGATGTATTAAAATGTAATTAACTAATTCAGCTTTCTTTATGTAAGGAATATTATTTGATATTATATTTTATCTGCTGCGAATATGAGATGTTAGTGTTTCTGTTTCTTCTTTTCTTCTATCACTTTTCTTTTATCACTTTTCTTCTTTTCCTAACTATCTGGAATTTTCGAGAGCGAAAATTCCAGGTCGTTACAAAAGTCCATCCAAAAAATAAAAGCTTTGGAGAAGTATGGTTTTAAGAGCGAAGATATGACATTGTTTTTACAGTAGTAATTAATGTGCTCTTGAAAAATCAGAACCCCATCGTCGATGTTTCTACCCTTAGTGAACGCCGCTTGCGAACTGTCAATTAAATCATGCATTTTAGAATTAATCCCATTTGCTAAAACCTTTAAGATAATTTTAATAGAGCAGTTTTGTAGCAAAATTGGTCTAAAATCTTTTAATTTATTCGCATAAACTTTCTTATGCAATAGGATTACGTTAGCAAAGCCAAACCTACCTAATTGCAATGTACCATCATAGAATTCATTGAACAATATAATAAGATTAGATTTTATAACTGACCAAATTTTTTTGCAAAATAAAACTGGAAATCTATCTAGACTAAATGCATAATTACACTGCATATCATTAATAGCTCTTAGAATTTCATCCTCTGAAAAGAGGGAGTCCAAACCTTCTAAGTCTATCCTAGTTTGAATAGGATATAATTCTTCCTACTTAGCTCTAATTCTATGATTTATCCTAGTTCCAAATATGTCTTTATAATTGTAACACCCCAAAAATTTAGCGAAAAAATTAATAATAAAATTAAATTTTAGAAAAACAAGGGCTAACTTTTTTTTACAAATGTCCGAATTTGGCTACGAAACGTGCACTATTGCATTCATAGCAATTTCCTGGACAGTTTTTATACATAACTATTAGTTACAAAATTGGCCAACAACACCCAATTGTAAGAAAACACCAATATCAAATCCAATCACGGAAATATGAAGAGAAATAAATGAAAAAAAAATTTAAAATAGTCAGAAAGCAAGTAAATAGAAACACAGATTTATAGTGGTTCGGCAAACTTTTGCCTGTGTCCACTTCAAAGAATTTTCTTTTATTAGTTTATACTGCTAATTATAGATACAAATCCTTGAAATTCAAACATAAAAATGGTAGAGTATAGCCTAGGTAGAAGATGAAGAGAAGTAGGAAAAAAAGATCCCTTTTCTATTGCCATGCCTGCTGTATTTGTTGGGGAAGACGTGCACCAGCTTCTTTGAAACATCGTTATAAGACTTTCTTATCCGTATGGGCCCACTACAGGGGCCTCTAGGCCTAAATCCCAATGAAGAGAGATCAGTACCGATCCCTCCATTGGTTGATTTTAAGTCAGCAATTCCTTTGGTGGCTCCTTTATGTTTAGACATGTTCGTATTCAAATATCATATTGATTGAACAAGGGGAGCTCATGTTTCTGTTTGATCTTTGGTTCAGATCCATTTTGAAGTTATTCCTGCTGATCCCTTCTAAGTGGATTATGCAGATCCCTTCTATTTGGATCCATACATCCTATGTCGATCCCTATGACATGCTATTGTGATCCAACTACTTATCCAATCATGTCGATCCACACATACTCATACATGCTTATCCCCTGAATTCCATTATATAATGTTGATCCCTCCATTTCCATAATGATTGCTGATGCCTTCTATTCCAACCGATCCCTTCTACTTCATAAGGCTATGCCGACCCCTTATATTTTGCAAGGCTTTGCCAATCCCTTTTATCTCACAAGGCTATGCCGATCCTTTCTTTCTCATAAGGCTATGTCAATCTCTCTTGTTCCATATGGCTATCCCGATCCATGCATCATCGCCTATGTTGATCCCTCCATTACTTCGTCCATGTTGACCCTTCATCCAACTGACTATGCCAATCCCTTGGGTCTTACCAAGCAATGTCGATTCATTCTTTATGAGATGAAACATTCTAAACCCTCTTTTCCGAACCGTTTTTGTCAATAATGTTTAACCCTCCAATTAGCCATATTACGCCAAACCCTTCCATCCGTTGAACTGTATTCCATATTTTGAACATTCTTCCTTACATAGCTATCAATTCCATTCAATCTCGACAACATGTAACCATTTGTACCTGATTATTGGGCCTACAATCGTCGCTCTGTACCCATCGGCCTTGATAATTGCGAAGTCCCTTAGGTTAAATCCGCCTATATATTGCCTTGCTAAAAGGCGGATTAACAATAATAGTTCGAAATTGGAGTTAGTATGGAGAAGTTACAGACGTTTGCATATTTGAAAATAAAATAAAATAAGAATAAAAACTTACAAAAATTAATAATATAAGCGGTCGACTCTGGTTAACCAGTAACGGTCGACCGTTCCCTATAGATGGTTGACTGTTGGCGTATAATTTTGGCGAACTGGTGCGTACGATTAAATGGTGATGATTGAACTAAATATATTTCTTTATTTCTAAGTTTCTGATGTGCGGTGAGGTGAGAATAAAGATTCTCTAGGGAAAATCAAACGCTCCAAATCAATCCCTAACTCCTATAAGTTAAAACTTAAACTTATCCTAATTTCATTAAAAATCAATAGCATATCAAAACACTGCCAAAACTTCTCCTCTCCACTTACAAACTTTCTTTCTAAAATAAATTAAAATTAATGCAAGAGAACACCAACAAATCAAACATTGGAAGGGACAAGTTAACGGCTGACGATTCTCCAACGGAGCTCAAAGTTAGAGCTTGGATGCAAGGTGAGTGGGAACAAGTTTGATAAGCTAATTATTTACAGTTAATTTTAACCTATTATATCTGAATTTGAATTAGAGATTATACAAATTGACATATATGATTTTAACCCAAGTTGAACCCTTATGTTATTGAATTGAAACCCTAAAAATTGGTTAACCTTGAATTAAACAAATATAATTAATCTGCTAAAATCTGTGAATTAAACCAATAAAAATTAAGGTAAAACTTTAAAGTCTGGTCACCAAAAATTGCATTGGGTCCACTTGAATTAATAAATAATTAAAAATCAATTCGGTAAAAATCAGAAAACTCTAAATTTTACACTATAATCGATCAACCGTTCACCCTAAGTGGTTAACCGCAAGAAGTCGACTGATAGGGCGTAGCGATCGATCGATTGAGGCCCGAAATGTAGAATCCGAATCTTGGCCTTTGACCCCGGTTACTAATAAAATTGTAAAAGTCATCAATTGTGTGTATAAGTGTATTCTACACATATGTGTGGATGTTAGAGCCAGTAGGAAAGCTATTTCCTAATGAGATGACCCTAGGATGTTGCGAAATTGGGTAAATGTACTTTACCCAATGGGTGGTCGATTATTCGACTAGAGGCGGTTTTATCGCAAATGGCACTCACAAGAGGTTTTATGGTGGACAAACAACAATGTTTGATGACGATGAAGTGCGTGGGCCTGGTACAACAAGACTCTTTTGTTAATACCACAGTTATTGAATTTGATGACAACAACCACATAAAATATAGATATTAATGTTTTGCTAAGTAACATAATATATAGTCCATAATATTGCATAGATGTTGAATCAAAGACTAGTTAGTTCAAAGAAAAAGACATGACGATCTCAAGGTTATAATTTAGCATATAAAGTTTTCGTTAAATATTGTTAAATCCTTGAAAGCAATTTCCTCTATCTACAATTTCCGATCTTCGATATTTTAAACAAAAATAATTATTTTAATATCAAAAATATATTTTCAGTACTTTATAAAAGTTTTTTAGTTCAAATATATATAAAATCTACGTTCAAAATATTTTATAAAGAATAGAATTTTCAAAACATTTTAAGAAAAAAAATCTTACTTTCTTCTCACTCCTTACTCTCTTAAAAATTCTATGGATCTACATATGTTTTTAATAACTAATTACTTACTTTTTTCCCACTACTTACTCTCTTGAAAATTCTCTTGAAAAATATACTCTGTTCTCTTCAAAATCATGTAGAATCAATTAATACTTTATTATATTGATTTAACAATATTTTCTTACTGTTTTGAAGGTATCTCTCTTATTTCAAATATCAAAGTGTTATCCAAGAGGCTATGGGATCCATTATATCCAAAATATAAGAATCTGCCTTTGGAAAAACTATCAAATCTACTCGTGTTTGTTTTGGAGTGCTTATAGCCCATTCAAATCAAGTGGGTTTGCTTTTAGCCTATTCAAATCATATGGATGTGCTTAGTAGCCCATTCAAATCTAGTATGTTTGCTTATAGATCGGTCAAATCAAGTGAGTTTAACCCGAACATGGAACATAGGAAAGTATGTCTCATTGCCTCGAAATCGAGATTGTAATTGGGTTTCCCTTTTACCTGGTTAAAAATTGGCATTTATAAATAAATCTGTACAAGCAATTGTATAGGACTGGATGTAGGAAAAATCTGAATCAGTATAAAATCCCTTGTGTCAGCTATCTATCTTTGTACTTTTTTGCTTTATTTTTATCTGTGATTGAATCTTGATTGATTGTTAATATAATTTTGTGTTCTTAATCTATGATTTAATATTAGTTTTAAAAGAAAATTAAAAAGATTTTCAGAAGTTAAGAAACATTATTCACCCGCTCCTAGTGTTAAATTAGCCTTGAGATCCATGATTCCACAACCCACATTTGATATCAAAGCATTAAGTTTGCAAGAACTCGTAATTTGATTTTTGAAAAGTTCAAATGAGTAACAACACTGTTAGTACACTTGGTAAAACTTTTGTAGAAGAATAATCTATTGCTTGACCCTAAATTGCCTAATTTTTAAACGGATGAAGATTTATTTAAAGTCTAGTGGTTTAGATATTTGGAATATTATACAGAATGAGTATACTGAACCCCAAACTGACTTTTCGACTTGGACTGTTGACCAAAAGACACAAGCATTTAATAATTCGAAGGCCATAAATATTTTATTTTTCTCAATAGATAAAAATAAATTTAATACAGTCACTATTTGTAAGCCTGCAAATGATATTTGGAGAACATTGCAAATTTCTCATGAGGCACTAGTAAAGTCAAAAAAACTAAAATTTCCATGCCAACTAATCGGTTCCAATTATCTAAAATGAATTAGATGAGTCTATTTTTGATATGTATTGTAGGTTTCAAGATATAGTACATTCTTAAGTACCATTAGATAAAAACTTCTCTGAAGAGGACCAAGTTAGACAAGTCCTCAATTCACTCACTTTAGGGT
This sequence comes from Allium cepa, assembly GCA_030765085.1. Lineage (NCBI taxonomy): Eukaryota > Viridiplantae > Streptophyta > Magnoliopsida > Asparagales > Amaryllidaceae > Allium > Allium cepa. Next base: position 1,047,206,666 of record CM060929.1, read on the forward strand.
AGAATCAAAAGACACTAGCAATTGAAGAGACTAATGACATTTGTACTTTAAAATTTAAAGAGTTAATAAGTAATTTAATATCCTATGAAGCATAATTGCAGGGTAAAAGTGCGGTAAGGCAACAGAAAGGAAATCCATTGCTTTCAATGTAATAACTGGAAATTGAGACTTAAACGATGACAATGATGAGGATATTGATTTCATAACCATAAATTTCAAAAAGTTCCTGAAATATAGAAAGATAAATAACTTTCGAAGACCTAAAAACAAGAAAATAGGTATTGGAGCTGCAATTTGATGTTTCGACTGCAATGAACTGGGTCATCTTCAAAGAGACTATCCGCATCAGAATAAAACAAGACCTCATTAATTACTAATTCATCTAGAAAAAGAAAGAGAGATTACAAGGCATTAATAGATGATTCGAATACCACTTCAAGCGACAATGATCTGGACACTGTGGATGCAAACATGTGACGGCAATCAAAACAGATGAAGGGAGGAAAAGTGGTACTTTTTTCATCTAACTTTTATTTCATTTTTTAGTTATTGAATTTAGGAATAAAATGTACATTAATGATAATATTGGATGCATATAGTATATAGATATATGTAAATCGGAATATTTTACCTTAGTTTTAATTTTGGATTTTTCGGCCCATATGTCAACGTATCCATTGTCCATATGTCGACATATCTACCAAATATCTAAAATTTCATTTCAAATTTGAATTTGAATTTATCTCTCCTTTGCATTAATTCCAATAAATAAAAAGCATCTTTTCAAAATTGAAATGTCAGTTCTTTCTATTAAATTATCTTATCTCTATTCATTCATTTACCCACTTTATTTTAAAATTCAAAATATCTCTTCACTCTCTTCTCTCTTCAACATCAACAATGGCCTCCTCAAGTGAATCACCAAAAACCATAAGGCTTTCAAATGTAATTAAAGGATTTCTTTTCAATACAAAGAAGCCATAAATACTAATGTTGAATATGCTATTTTTGAAAAAAAAATTCTCGAAAGGTTTGCAAATTTTGGTGAAATCTTCTTATGATCTTCAAGATCTTTGTTTGAAAATGATATTCTTCATTTATTCGACTCTTCTAAAATAATTTTTTGTATTATCCAAATTTATTTGAAATGTTCTATGTAAGTTTGAATGGAAAATTTTTACAAGAAGAAGAGGGATAAATTTGGAGAAGTGTGAAAGGCACTATTATTGATTTAGATTGTGAAATTTTTGGTCAAACACTTAGTTGCAAATTTAGTGGAATTGACCTCTCCACCGTTAAAATTGATGAACAAAATCATGAAGTTTTTCATGATATTTTTGGCAGTGATGATGAATTTGATTTCAACACAAAAATTTAAGACCAAAATCGAGACTTATGAGTCTTATTTTAAAACAAAGCATCACTCCAAGGATAGGAAATCACAATAACCCAATCAAAAAGATTTTAAAGATCCTTTTGAAATCTAGGAAACTACAACATCAATTGGACACAAGTCATTTTGGATGATTTTTTTCAAAAGGTCATTCTAGATATGAGAACACAATTTACCATGGTGTGTATCTTACTTGAGTGTTCGAATATTTTGGTGTTGATTAATGGGGAGAAGCCACTTTGCCTCGAAAATTTTTCAGTAAGGCCAACATCTCTCATGAACATTCCTCCCTACTTTGAATCATATGAGACTCTTTCCCAAAAAGAAGAAAGATTGGCATGGGAAGAAGAGAAAGAAATTCAGAAAGAAGAAGAAGGTGACGAAATGGAAATTAAAAAAGAGGGTAATAAAAAAGAAGAGGAGTTGGAAATGGACTCTTCTTTAGAAAGCTTTGAAAAACATTCTCAACATTCCAACAAAGAGATTCTAAATAACTAAGAGAAGCTTCTCAAAAGTCAAAAGAAGTTTAAACATTCTTTAGTAAAAGGCTCACTTCTCTCTCTAAGAAGTGGACAAATACTTTGAGAAAATCAGTAGGAAGATTTGTGGAAACTCTTCATCTTCATCATCTTCCTTTTGGATCTCCTTATTCTACCTTTGTTGTGTGTTTATCTAGTTTTATTTCATGTCATTTTTATGTATTTTTTCTAGTTTTTCTTTAAAATCATGTATTTCTCTATCATAAGTAATGAAATCTATTTCTTGCTATTCAATATTGTTCTATTAGTCTCTTTAGATCATTAAAGTATTGTTATATTAATTTGAATCAAAAATTGTATCAAAAAATTAAAAAACTTTTTTTAGGCATATATGTCGACATACATATATTGGATTTGTTGGCATATCCTAGCTGTTTTGCAATATTTTGGATTTTAAAAATGTTATAACTACCATCTGTTCAATCATTCCAAATGACTTCTCATATTTATTTAAGCCTACTTCTTTCAACAAAGTTTATGGGGCATTTCATTCTCTGTTCCCATCCATTCTCAATATCTTTCATAATAAAAATATCTTCTCCACACCAAAAACTTTATGAAAACCTCAAAGAGGCACTAGAATCATTCGAAGATATACGCTCTTCTATTCTGAGGAATCAAAGACATTTGGAACTAAGCCAAATGCAAATGACAAAAGAACAAGAGAAGCACTTTGATGTTGTTCGATGATTAGTTTCTTCCTTGATTAATGATAATCAAATTAACAACCCATAATGCTCAAACACCAGGGATAATGATGATTAGGATGCCATCAAAGAAAATCCAATCATTGGATTTGAAGGTTGAATTGAAGTTCCTAGGAATGTCTAGATTTCTGCTTTTTTTAATTAGTAAATTTGTATATTAAACTTATTTATTTTTAATAGTGATATGAAAATAATTTAGTTTGGATTGATTATAATAAGTTCGATTATATTGTATGAATTGTAAAACAAGTAAGTATGGTTTTGATTTGATTGTATTAAAGTGTATATTATGGATAAATGAATAAAGTTTTCATTATCCTATTTATTATCTCTAATGATTAGCATATCATTTAGGGGGAGTTTTCATCTATTTTTGTTTATGACAAAAGAGGGAGAAAATATAAAATATACACATTTATGTTAGGGGGAGTTTTGTAAGTTAGGGGACTTATATCATATTTTACATATAGGATATTTATTGGTTGTCGTAAGCAAAAAGGGAAAAATCGTTAATACCGTAGTTATTGATTTTGATGACAATAACCATATAAAATATTGATATTAATGTTCTGTTAAGTTATACAGTATATAGTGCAGAATATTACACAAATGTTGAATTGAAGATTATCTAGTATAAAGACTCAAGATAATGATACGAAGACTCAAGAGTTCAAACATAAAAAATGAAGATATCAAGGTTATAATTTAGTGTATAGAGTTATTATTAAATATTGTTAAAGTCCTTGATAGCAATTTATGATCTCTAACTCTAATTTTCGATCTTTGATATATAAACAAAAATAAATTATTTTAGTTTCAAAAATATATTTTAAATACTTTATAAATGTTTTTTAAAGTTGAAAAATATTTAAAATCTATGTTCAAAATATTTTATAAAAGAATTTTCAAAACATTTTAAGGAAAACAATCTTTAATTTTAACTAGCATATGTCGATATACATATCTAGGATATGTCGATATACATGTCGCCAAATGTTTTTCAAATTTTAAATGAAGTATCCATTCGACGCAACCCTTCACGAATGGATATATCTGTTCATTCATTATATATAGGGGAGTGAAAAACAAATATTTAGCAACTAATTACTTAATTTCTTCCCACTCCTTACTTTCTTGAAAATTCTCTTGAAAAATATACTATATTCTCTTCGAAATCATATAAAATAAATTCATATTCATTGTATTGATTCGATACAACTTTCTTATTATTGTGGAAACATCTCTTTCTTATTTCAAAGATCAAAGTGCTATCCAAAAGGCAGTAGGATCCATTGTATTTAATGTATAAAAATTTGTCCTTGGAAAAACTATTAACTCTACTCGTATTTATTTAGGTGTGCTTATAGCTCGTCAAATCAAGTGGATGTTCTTATAGCCTATTCAAATCAAGTAGGTGTGCTTAGTAGCTCATTCAAATCTAGTGGGTATGGTGTAGCATAGTCAAATTAAGTGAGTTTACCCTAGACTCGAAATACAGAAGGGTGTGTCTCGTATCCTCAAAATAGAGATTATATTTGGGTTTGCCTTCTACATGGTTAAAAATTGGCATTCAAAAAGAAATATGTACAAGTAATTTTATGGGAAATGATGTTGGAGAAATCCAAACCAGTATAAAATCACTGGTATCATCTCTCTAGCTCTTACTTTACTTATTGCTTTTATTTTTATTAGTGATTGCATTTGTGACAGATTGTTAGTATAATTCTATGTTGTTAATCTATAATTCAATATTAATATTGAAATAAAACTAAAATATTTGCATAAGTTAGTAACACTATTCATCTCCTCTCTGGTGTTAAATTTGCCTTAAGATCCATAATTCCCCAACCCATATCCTGGTATTCCGATTTCGAGACTGCACGATACTTCCCGACATATGCAATAAGTGGCATATACTGCAATTGAGAAGTGGACATAGATGCAGATGACGAGACAATCCGACGAGTCGGCATTGTAGGCTCCTCTCGATTCGTAGTTGGGTTGTGTAGTCATAGTTATGAAAATTTTATTCTTATGTAGCCCTGGTGGCAGTATTTCCATATTTAGTAGCCTAACGGTGGTATTTTCATAATTAGTAGCCTAATGGCATTGTTTTCATATTTAGTGACTTAGCAGCAGTGTTTTCATATTTAGTAGCCTAGTGGCGGTGTTTCCATATCGAGTAGCTCTAGTAAAGGTATTTCCATATTGAGTATTTGTAGAAGCGATGGTCAAGCGTTAGTTATTAAGGTTCGATCCATAGTTTAATCCTTGTAGTAGCCTGCAATTGTCATAGTGTTGGTGTGTCTTGGTAAAAGCCTTAAGTAATGGAACCTAGGAATGCATGGACACTTGTCTGACACTCTAGGTTATATAGGGTAGAACTAAAGTTAACTGTACATGATCACCATATGTTAAATCTGTACTCATTCACAAGAATTTTGTCTAACCCATTATTTTCCTTTCTTTCCCCATTATAGGAGAACATGACAGCAGGTGATTTGGCTCGATTTTGGTACATGGAGAAGCAAGCTCATCAACGGAGCTGCTTACCTTTTATTTACTCTTCATGTAACTGTTTATCTTATCAACACTAGTCTTTCTTTTATCAGATTTTGAGTGGTATTTCTATGTACTCTATTTTTGAATACGTACTATTTTCTGAAGCTGTATTGTAGGACATTTTCTGAGATTGATATTTTCAGTATTTATATTTTGTTCCATTCTGTTGTTAGTTCTCAAAGTGTAGTATATCTTGGATCATATCTATATATTTAGTCACTATAATATTATAAAAACCAATGGCTCGTACTTCTTAGCACCAATATAGTCTAAAAGTCACCTTAGACTATGGACTGGAGTGTTGAGGGGTGCGAATTGTCACATTTGGTATCATAACATAGGTTCAAAGTTCCTTCTTGATTAGGAGCATATTGAGAAAACATACTTGAAAAGTTTTTAAAAATAAAATGTTTTTTGAAAAGATTTTCAAAATATTTTTCAAAATTTTTTCAAAATGGGTTTCTAAAGTGTGTATATGAATATATATGTATGTATGTTTAAAGATAAATTTTTCAAAAAGGTTTTGAAAAATTCGATATATCATAATCTCTCTCTCTTATTCGTGCCTATGCTATCTCTTATTCATGCCTATACTATCAGTGAAATTTGGTAATTAAATTCTTAAAAATCGCAAATAGAAGATGAGCGGTCTTATAGGTTTAGGCTTAAGCGACATAGCCGATGTTTTAAGCATGAATGTTCTGATTTGGTAACATCGATATCTTTAGGCGAGGGAATAAGCCGAGCTTACTCCTACCAGAGGACCAATGAAGCGAGCGATAGGTGCAGTTTCTACTCGCCCATCTACCATAGATTTTTCTATGTTATGTAAGGATTTCACTAGCCTTCGAGAAAATCCATATGTTGAGGCTGAGTCATATGTGGATTCAAGGACATGGATCCATACTTGTGAGGGGATCTTTAGATTGATTGGTGTTGTAGATGAGATAAGGAGACGGTTAGCTACTTGGCAGTTATAGGGTAAGGCTCTTAGTTGGTAGGAGGTGGTTGAGGTAGAGACTAAGGGAAAAGTGATCACTTGGGGGGAGTTTTGTAGATGCTTTGAGATGAAGTTTCTTTCGAGGGCTGAGGAAGGAGTACAATTAGGGAAGTTTATCCACTTGAAGCAAGGATACATGTCAATAAAGGAGTATGCAAACTAATTCAATGAACTAGCTAGATTTAGGATGAGAATGATCAATACCCCATATAAAAAGGCTATGAAGTTTGCTAAAGTACTGAACCAACCTCTACAAGGTTTAGCTCTAAGTCGTATTCCCATGGGTGCTACATATGAGGGTTTAGTGGGGACGATTTTGCTGAATACCATCTCTAAGGAGGAAACACAGAATGATTCCAAGAAGACTGGTAGGAAAGCACGACAGTAGAATCAATGCAAGGGAGGATTTGGACACAAAGGAAAGATCAAGAAACATGATATGGATTGTAGGAAGTGTGGTAAGAAGGGACATTTCATGAAGGAGTGCAGAGTAGAAGATTCGAAGGTCAAGTGTTATAATTGCAATCGTTTGGTCATATGAAGAGGGAGTGCCCAACACCTCCATAGACCTCTACCTATATATTACAACACATGCACTAGATGCGATACCTAGCTCGAGTACACCACAAGTTGCTGACAAAGGAAAGAAAGTCATGATTAAAGGTGTGCTTATTTTATCTGGTTTATCTATTTGCACTTTTTTTGACATGGGCGCATCACACTTTTTTGTGCCCAGTAGACATGAATGAGTTATACCTAGACACTAGCATAGTTATGAACCTTATAGTTGTGTCAAACTCTGTAGAAGGATCAACCTTTTTGTCTATGGTATGTAGGAGTTTGAAATTATTTAGTTTAGGGGTCGAGTTCGATTGCGATCCTTTTGTCTTAGGATTTTCTGGGTTTAGGTTGGTAGTGGGCATGGATTCGATGACAATGTATGGGGTTATATTAGATTGTGATAGGAAGGCTGTTAGATTGAGTATATGTAGTGGATGTAGCTTGTAGGTTTATAGCAATACTCAAGGACTAGTTAGGTTGATCTACTTATATTTTTTAGACCAATCACATGATGAGATAGATTCAGTGACTATTGTCAGAGATTACTAGATGTCTTTTCCAAGGTTATTGATCTCCTAACCCCGAGAGAGTTCGAGTTCTGAATTTATCTTGTGGAGAATGCCAGACATGTTGCCTTACCTTTAAAGCATATGGATCCAAAGGAGAGATGCGAGTTCAATAAGCAAGTAAATGAGTTGCTAGAGAAGGGCTTCATTTGGAGGAGCATTTCCAAGTGAAGAGAAATAATCATTTTTGCCACCAAGGCGGCCGGTTCACTTAAGCTTCACGTTGACTATAGGGAGCTGAATAAATTGAAAAAGAAGAATAGATATCCACTATCTCGTATAGATAATCTCTTTGATCAGTTGGTTGGAGCGAAGTTGTTATCATAGCTTGATTTGGTTACCAGATTCCACTAGTTGCATGTAGCTAAGGATAGTATCCTAAAGTTTACTTTTTGTACACCTGACCGACTTTATGATTGGTTAGTCATGCCCTTCGGACTGGCTAATGCACCTACATACTTTGTTGATCTGATGAGCCGAGTTTTCAAAGGGTTGCTTAATAAGTTTGTCATGGTGGTTATGGATGATATTTTGGTCTATTTCAAAGAGCAAGGAGGAGCACGCATCGTGTTTAGGAGAAGTGCTCGATACACTCCGTGAGCATAAGCTGGAGGCAAGGATTTCGAAGTGGCACTTTTAGTGAGATGGGGTACATTTTTAGGACTTGTTGTCTTAGAAAGTTGGTTGATGGTTGATTCCAATAAAGTTGCAGAGTTCAGGATTGGCATGTGTTAAAGAATGCCATGGAAGTGAGGAGTTTCTTGGTTGGCGGGCTACCATTAGAAGTTCATTAATGACTTTGCAAAGAGCTCTGCCGCTCCAACCCCCCTCACCAAGAAGAATCTATTTTTCTCATAGGACGCAAAGTGTGAGGATGCTTATATTAAGCTAAGGTGGCATAGTGCACCTATTTTGGTATTGCCTGATGGTGCGAAGTCATTTACAATATATACCAATGCATTTGTTACAGGGTTGGGCATAGTCTTGATGCAAGAAGGAAGAGTGGTGAGTTACGCTAGTCAACAATTGAAGGTCAGTGGTTGAAACCACCCTATCCATGATCTTGAGTTAGGGACCGTTGTCTTTGCGCTCAAGTCATAGAGGCATTATTTTTTAGGAGAGCGGCTTGAGTTGTATACAGATCAAAAGTCTCTGAAGTATTTGTTCTTCCAAAATGACTTGAATTTAAGGTAGTAGAGATGGATGAAGTTTTTAGTATCGTACGATTTCGACATCTCTTATACCCTAAGCTAGGGCAATGTAGTAGCCGACGCCTTAAGTAGACAGCATGAAATATTGATTCCTTTGTTCTTGGAGTGGAGGCATTTGGAGTTCATTTCTACATTTGATTTTCGACTATCATATGATATTACCCCATGATTGTTAATAACCTTAGATGTGAAGCGTACACTTATGGATGTTTTAGATCCAATCTAAATCAAGATAAGGTGCTAGTAGATATTTTTGAGAAGCTTAGTATGGAAGAGCAGTTGAGTCATTTGAGGCATTATACCATTGAATTGAAAGGATGGTTACAAAGAGATGGTAGGTTGTGTATACCTTACATTACAGAGTCGATCAATCTAGTATTAGCAGAGTATCATCGTTCGAGGATGACTATTCATCATGGTAAAGACAAGAAGCAAGATGATACGAAGAGGGTCTTTCATTGGCCAGGTATGAAGAAGCATGTAATAGACTATGTAGCTCAATGTATGACCTATTAGAGGGTATGGGTGGAGCAGAAAAACCAAGAGGTTTGTTCGAGCCATTGGATATTCCTAATTGGAAGTGGGAGAGTATCTCTATGGATTTTATTGATGGATTACCAAGGAGTAAAAAAGCGAATTAGAGTATTTGGATCATAATCTATCGGCTGACAAATTCGCTCATTTTATTCCAGTTAGGATTATGAGAACAGCAGCATCGTTGGTGACATTATATGTGAGGGAGGTTATTAGGTTATATGAAGTTCCTACTAGCATAGTTAGTGACTGAGATTCGCTTTTCACCAGTGAGTTTTAGAGGAGTCATAGGAGGATTTAGGCACCAAGTTAAGCTAAAGTACTGATTATCATCCATAGATGGTATACAAACAGAGCGAGTGAATCGAGTTTTGGAGGACTTACTTCGAATGTGTATCTTAGATTTTGGAGGCTCTTAGGTGGGTCATTTACCACTGGTCGAGTTTACTTATAATAAAAGCTATCAGGCGAGCGTTGCAATGGCACTATCTGAAGTGCTATACAGTATACCTCATATAGCACAATCATGTTGGTGGGACAATACGAATAGGATCATTCTTGGATCGAATATGGTGAGAGAGACATCGAATAAAGTAGACATGATCTGTAGAAGAATAAAAACCGTGCAAGATAGGCAGAAATCTTATGTTGATAGGAGACATGAAGTTCGAGGTTGCAGTGGGTGACATAGTGTTTGTGAAGGTTTCACTGCTTAGGCATGTCATGAGGTTCGATACTTTGAGGAAGCTGGCACTGAGGTTTGTATGACCTTTTCCTACTAGGAAAAGGATATGGAAGTTAGCATATAGAGTATGTGTGTCACACTTGTGAAAGTCTTTGCATGATTCTACTCTTATAGTCGAGCCGAGTCAACTTGAGGAGGTCGAGGTAGAGAGGGAGTCACTTCTTTTTCATTCATCTACTTATACACTTGAGCATGGTATAAAGTGACTTTACAGTAAATAAATCAAACTTGTTAAGTCCAATGGGGAGATGATCCAACGGAGAGTACATGAAAGCTTAAGGAGACGATCCATGCTATCCACCCATAACTCTTTTCTAGTATGTTCCTAAATATATTAACAAGTAAAAGTTACCTAGCCATTAGTACTTAGCTTGGTATATGCTTTTAGGTAAAAACCATTGGATGGTAGTGATGGTTGTAAATATGTCATTAGATATGCTATGGATTATGGATATTAATTAATGTATTGTTGAATGATTTATTTTACACATTTAGGACAATATGTCTTTTAGATAGTACGCACCCACATGCACGTCATCTCTTGTTTGTTTATCTTGTTGAGCATTACATATATGGATGTTGCATATCGATTGAATGGTTGCACATACATGTAGAATTACAAGTGTTCTTACTTAGGAGATTACATATATTTTGGATTTATTGCATGAGCACTTGCATGACAGGAGATTGACTAGATCTAGGAGATCGCCTACTCTTTGCATTAATATGGGTTCACATGCTTTTCATGCTTTCAAATATACATATTGCATTAGCAAATTTAGTAAGGACAATGATTGCCTATGGATGATGGACTAATAGATAGTTGTAGCTATTGTTTGTTGCATTTACGAGTTATATTTTTCCATCCTTTGGAGATTTCGGGGACGAAATCCTTTTAAGGGAGAAGAATGTAACACCCAAAAAATTAGCGGAAAATTTAACAAGAGAATTAATTAAAATAAAACAAGGGCAAAAAACGAATTTTTTACAAACATCTGAATTTGGCTCTAATGCTTTGATTCAACTAGTAGCGAAGGTGCCAATTGATATCACTCCAATAGCTGTCCAAGGCTCAAAAAGGGTGCACAGCCAGTAAACCAATCTGTCCTCTCACTCTTTCTTTTCCATTCCCATCGGGATGTACAAAACTTGCACCATTGCGTTCTTAGCATTTTTTGACAATTTTCATGTATAACACTTGAAAACCAGAGTTAGTACGGAGAAGTTATAAATGTTTGAAAATTTGAAAACATAATAAAATAAATATAAAAACATACCAAAATTAACATTATGAGCGGCCGATCCTTAGGGTATAATGGTCGACCGGTAGCGGTTGATCGGTCCCTATTGACGATTGACCATCGATGTATAATTTTGATGAACTAAAGCAAGTGATTGAACGGTGATGATTGAACTAAATATATCTCTTTGTTTCCAAGTTTTCGATGTGTGGGTGAGATGAGAACAAAGATTCTCTAGGTCAAATCCAATGCTCCAAATCTATCTCCAACCTCTATAAACTAACACCTAAATTAATTCTAATTTATTTAGAAATCAATAGCATTCCAAAACTCTGCCAAAATTTCTTCTCTCCACTTACAAACTTTCTTTCAAAAATATACTAAAATCAAAGCAAGAAAACACCAGTAAATCATATTTTGGATGGGGCAAGCTAATGTGTGACAATTCTCCAATGGAATATAATGTTAGAGCTTGGATCCGAGGTGAGTGAGAATGAGCTTGATAAGATGATTACTTATAGTTAATTTTATCTTATTCTATCAGATCTAGGATGTTAATAACTAAATTATAAACCCTTACTATTTAAATTTGAATTTGAATTACACAAATTGGCATATGTAATTTTAACCCAGGTTGAACCCCTCTATTATTGAATTAAAGCCTTAAAAATCGGTTAACCTTAAATTAAACTAATATAACTAATTTGCTAAAATCTATGAATTTGAAACTAATAAAAGTAAGGTCAAGACTTCAATACTGATCAAATTTCTTAAGGCCCCGTGTGTAAATCAAATTAATAAATAATTATAAATCAATCCGCTAGAAATCAGAAAACCTTAAATTTTACACTACAGCTGATCGACCGTTCACCATGAGCGGTTTGTCACAAGCGGTCGACTGATAGGGTGTAGCGGTCGACTTGTTGGGGCTTGAAATGTAGAATCTGAACCTTGGCCTAAGACCTAGGTCACTAATAAAATTATAAAAATTATTAATTATTTGTATAAGCGTATTGTATACATAAGTGTGGATGTTAGAGCCAGTAGGGAAGATAGTTCCCAATGAGATGACACTAGGACGTTGCAGATTTGAATAAATATATTTTACCCAATGGGGTGTCAATTATTCGACTGGGGGTGATTCTATCACAAATGGTACTCACAGGAGGTTCTACAGTGCATGCGTAAGCACTAACGGATGTCTAATGAAGTGTATGGGCCCGACATATAGAGACTTCTTGGTATTCATGATTTTGACGTGGCATGATACTATTTTGTTGACGGATCCCGACGCACGTATAAGTGGCATTTACTATGAACGAGAGGTGGACGTAGACGATGAGGTACACCAGTGAGTCAGTATTGTGGCCTTTCCTTCGATGCATATTTAGGATACATGTAGTCGTATTAATGGGAAATTTATCTCCATGCAGCCCCACTAGCGATGTTTCCATATTTAGTAGCCTAGTAGCAGTATTTTCATATTTAGTAGCTAAGTGGTAGTATTTTCATATTTATTAGCCGAACGGCAGTGTTTTTATATTTAGTAGCCCAATGGAAATATTTCCATATCGAGTAGCTCTAGGAGCGATGTTTTCGTATTGAGTAGCTCTAGAAGCGATGACCAATCATTAGTTGTTGAGGTTCAATCCGTAGTTTGGTCATCGTAGTTGCCTACGCAGGTTGTAGTTAAGTGTGTGTTGGATAAAACACCTTAATTAATGGTCCTTAGAAATGCACGGACACTTTTATGACACCCTAGGTCATATGTATTTAAATTAAAGTTAACTTCACATGATCATCATATATTAAACATGTACTCATTCACCAGACATTTGTCTGAAGCACCGTTTTCCTTCCTTTCCCTACCACAGAAGAGCGGGCAGTAGGTGATTTGGCCTGATTTTAGTACATAGAGAGGCGATCTTATCATAAGAGTTGCTTATCCTTTATTTACTCCCCATGTAACTGTTTATCTTATCAGTAAAATATTTCTTTATTAGAATTTGTGTGGTATTTCTACGTACTCTGTATTTGACTACGTACTATTTTTCCGAGGCTGTGTTTCGGTATGTTTCTTGAGATGGATATTTTTAGTATTTATATTTTTCCGTTCCGTCATGAGTTCTGATATTATAGTGTATCCTGGATCATATTCGTATATTTTAGTCTCTTTATTGTTATAAAAACCCGATGGCTTGTACTTCTTGGCACCGATGTGAGTTTGAAAATCCTCTTAGACTTTGGATTGGTTTGTCGAGGGACGCGGGTATCACAATAACACTTAGTAAAAGCTTCGGATAATTTTATTGTCAATACATCATTAATAATAATAGAGTTATTGGTGTTACTATGCTTTCTCCCGTTAGCCACTTCATTAAAAATTTGGTATTCTTATCACCCTCGTCCATCCACTAAATTCAAGCTCTTTGTTTCTACATAATTTCCTCCTGGGTTAAAATTTATTCAATCTTCCTTTGAGCTCAATTTTATTTAAATTTTTAATTTGATAAATTAAAAAAAATTACTTTAATATTCCCGAAAGTGTCCTAGTTCCATTTTTAAGAAAGATTTTAAAACTCTAAGTTTGCTAAGAAACATATCGCCAATATTACCCAAAAATCTAGAATTACAAAAACTTAAGGAAAGCCATTTATTTGTAATTATATTCGCAAACTTATTCTCTAACAACCACATCTTCTCAAATCTAATTTTTTTTAAGGATCTTGCTAAGATTATCACAAGAAAAAGTAATAGGGATATGATCTGAGTAAATACTTGGGAGACCGATAACTTTACAAATGGGGATCTTATCCATAATTTCATCACTAATGAAAAACCTATCTAATAGCACTATCGAGGGGACTTCTCTCGAATTTGACTAGGTGAATCATCGATTAGTAAATGGTAACTCGATCAAATAACCTATAACATGCTAGAATTTTATCGTTTTAATGATAAATATTTAATTAAATTTAAATATTTAATTAAATTTAAATATTTAAATAGTTAATGCTTTAAAATATAAATAACTTAAATTCAAATATAGTGGTTAATTAGGAATTAATATTAATTAAATTGATTTAATAACCTCATTTAACTCTTTTTAATTAATAAATAAAAATGATGAATTCATTTTGAAAGTTTATTTACAATAATAAACGGGTCAAATAAATAATAAGAAAATCAATTGTTGATAAAATGATTCGAATTCTAATGGCGCATTTTTAATTTGCATTATTGAATTTTTCTGTAATTTTTAATTTGAAAAAATAGTATATTTTCGGTTGATGTATTTACCGCAAATGATGGTATTTTTTAAATTTCATAAAATGAAATAATCTGTGTATTTTATTGTTATTTTATGATCATGTCACGTTGATGTGTGCGATCGTATTTTTATTTCTATCATCCGCACGCAAATGAGATATTGTGTAGCGAAGCATCCCAAAACTAACTTTTTCAAACAAAATAAAACGCATACACAATCATCTTTTCTTGTCCCCTTGAAACACATTGCCTTGTTTTGTGCAATAATATTTTATAAAATATTGTCATTTCATTTTTTTATTTTGGTATAAAATCAAATGAATTCACATCCCACTTTTCAATTTCAATATCACTCGTTTCATTTTTGTTCCCTCCTCCTTTTACTTTACCATTCCCAATAAACAAATCCTAACTCCGAACTTTAAAAATCAAAATCAAACCTACTTCTCAATGAAAAATTATGTCGTTTGTTCCGCTGGGTTCTTATGCTTGAGATCTAAAATAACATATCCCTTTTAAAGTGTTTAGTCATGATTTAGGAAGCTCATCTTAGCTAGGACATGCTAGTGCTTTAGGGTAGACGAAGTTTGGGACCATGGTTGATTAAGCGAAGGGTACAGTTGCTTAATTGGTTTAAAGAGATGAAGGTTGATGTTGGTTGGAGCTCGTTTAGTGGAGGGATGCGAAATGTGTCCACTATACTAATTTCAAGCACGAAAATGAACTCGGGTTATGAAATGAGGTCGGTCAGTGGTGGTCATTGGCGTTGGAGATGGCCGATGGAAAACGCGAAAGTGGCGAGGTGCCTTGGAGGCATCAAGTCAGATCTTCAGGGAGGTGTGCGGTGGTAGTTTTATGGTGTCAAGGAGGTAGAGTCTGTGTAGAGATAAATGATGGTGAAGTCCGTTCGACATTTAGTCGAGCATGGTGGTTCCTCTATGTAATCTGGGTGTGTATCTCTGTGTATTAGAAATAGGGAAGAAAGTATTAGGTGGGTAAGTAAATATTTAATTCAGCCCAACAATTATTAAATCAATATCTATTTTCTACGAGATCCAAATCGAACGTGGTTAGTTACGTTTCCCTTATGGAACCATTAGCTTTGCGATAGAATTGGATTGGTCAAATTTGAAGCTTGTGGGATTTTTGGTTAAAGTTGAACGTACGATCGATTTTAGTTTAAACCGAACCGTTTAAGCGTCCATTGAAATTTCGCTGAGTTTACTCACCTTTAATTAAACCATATAATATTTATGATGCTATAGGTTATTGTTGAATGATTAGATGATAATTTGTATTGTTGTTTGATTGATTGTTTGGATTGGATTTCCATTTTGGAAAATGGATGGTATATTATCTAATTTGCAGGGAACCCATTTGATAATATACTATCCGTAACCATTATTTTGTAGGAAACATTTGTAGAGAGTCCTTAAGGGGTTTCTTGCCCAATAATTATTTATTTATTTCTTATGTTGCCTATATTGATGTTTGAATGAAAATAATTGTGAAATTCTATTTGAATTTCTAAGTGTTGTTATAATATTATTATACAGTCATTTATTAAATATCATTCCCTAAACCTTTTTGTGTGTTGAACTTGAGTTTGTATTTTCACAAAATTTATTAATCGTTTTAAGGAATAATGATTAAAATTTATTAGTCATTTTAATTAAAAAATGTCTAAATCTAATTAGTTGTTTTAATAATGATAGTTTGAATATAATTGATTATTTTATTTAATGATGTTTTAAGTTAATTTATCATTTCAATTACTGATATTTGAATGTAATTTCTCATTTTTATTAATGATGTCTAAAGTTAATTAATCATTTTAACTAATGAAGTTCAAAATTAATTAATCATTTTAATTAATGATATTTGGATTTAATTAATAATTTTAATTAATGATGTTTGAATTTAGTTAAATCATTTTAATTAAAGATATTTGAATTTAATTAATCAATTGAATCAATGATATTTGAATGTAATTAATCATTTTAACTAATGATATTTCAAGTTAATAAATTAATTTAACAAAGGTATTTAAGTTAATTAATTGGTTCAATAAAAATATTTCAAAGTGAATTAAGCAATTTAGTGTTTTAAAGTTAATTAGCTGATTTAATAAATGTTTTAAAGTTAATTTACTAATTAAATAAAAGTGTATTGGAGATAATTTACTATTCTAATAAAGATAATTGATTTGTTTATTAAAAGTTATTACAAATTTGATTAATTATCTTTTAGGATAATTAATATTGCTTTTAGATTTATAAAGATTATAAATGTGATTAATTATCTTTTAAGGATAATTAATGTTGGTTTAAATTTATAAAAAATATTTTTAATTTGATTTATTTTATTCGGGAAAAATTAATGTGGTTTTTAAGTAATAAAAATAGTATTATAACTTCGGGATAAATTAGCGTTTGTTTTAATTTATAAAAGTAACTTAATTGATTTATTATCTTATGGGATAATAAACGTTGAATTTTTTTTATAAATAATAGTTTATAAATGAAAAGATCTTTTTAAAGGAATTGTTTCAAATAAAGCTAAGTCTAAAAAGTTTGAGGTTTATAATAAACAAAGATTTGACATTTGCTTTGATTTTGATTTTAATACACTTAGAAAATATAATTTTCTCTTCTAAAAGAATATTTTAAAGAGTGTTTTTAAAGTGTCTTTTAAAGTATTGTGATGTAAAAATAAAACACAAGTTTGGACAATCATTTTATCATTCCTAGTAGTTGATTTATCAACTATCGTCTTTGATTATGCTTTCTTTTTTGTGTTTCGTCTATCCAAGACGATTTGTTGCTCTTTTGAGCTTTGTTATCCTTTGTGAGAAATGACGAAACCCAAAGAGCAAGTGGAGGTCAAGCTATGTGGGGTTTCTCCCATTAGGATATTTTCACATCCACTCTAGATTGGCTTCGGTTTTGTGCATTCATATGTGAAATACTCAGCTTCTCCGTAACAGTTAGCGGGGTCCGACTCAGAGGTTTCTGAGAGCCATCGGAGTTTTCAAGTACATTTCTAAAGGTATACTTTAGTAAGGGTGCAGATTCCTACTCATTATTGGAAAATTCCGTTTCTTATTGTTAATTCAAATCTTTGAATTATTTTCTTAGTTGCATTGAGAAATGCCTTGTGCGCTTCTCAATGTTTAATTATTTTTATCCATTTTTTCAAGTTTGGACTATTATCTTCTTTGTCCATTTTTTTTCTAATTTGGATTTTGTTCATACTATTTCCTTTCTTTCAAATCAAGATTTTGATATTATTTATGCCCACACCTTAAATATGAGATTTGTTCTTGCTCTTACCATCCTTTATATTTGGATTTATTTCCTGTTGTATATTTCTACTCTTTCATGTATGGATGTTGTTCTTGTGAGATAAAAACTCATTCTGCGTTTGGCGGTATGGTCGCACGGAATTTTTATATGTTCACTATATTACTTGAGTTTTCTCACACTGGTTTTCTAGATTAATCCGAGTGTTATTTTATTACAAAGCTCGTGTCAGACTGAGTATCTTCCCAGTTTGGTCTGATGATATGGGGGTTTTGGAGAAGAGTTGGAAGTTCACCTTTCATAGTATATTATTTTCCGTTGTATTATATATACCCATCAGCAATTATAAGGTCAAGAAGTGATAATTGTCCAGGCTGATGAGACTTGTTTTAACTCTAATGTATCCTGTATTTTGGAGTGGCAGTTTATACTATCTTTGTTATATTATATGTTGTCATTCCACTGTGGGATTCTATTTTCACGTTCTCTATTCTTTTCTTTTTATTTTACCCTAGCAAACTGCCTTTCCAGCGAATGGATGTTCATTATTTGTATACCATGGATATATTCGGTGTCAACTTTTGTTGGTCGAAAAGGCAGGTCGTTACAACTTGGTATTAGAGCTGAAGGTTAAGCAAGAACTTAAGCTTTTGTATGGTATAACTCATTAGAGATAAGGTAAGTGACACCCTAGAATGTGTTCGAGAAAATATGTATACAAGAGCGTATTTGCTATTGCTATAAAAAATATTTTGTGTTAATTAGTCTATTGAGTTGTTTATTAATTCTAGTCGAGATGTGTGATGCCATGATGTCGGATAGGATTTCTAAACACTTGAATAAGGAAAACAAACATGATATTGACTATTGAAAAATGGTAAATGAAATACTTTACAATGGTTTATATTTTTTATATATAAAGGAATAATTTTCAAAATTTATGTATAGTTGTTTAGAGAACGTTTGCTTGTTTGAATTTGATAATATTTATTTATTATCATTATTGTTTGATTATTCATGCTTGATTATATTATGGGGATTAATTTTCATTTGTTGATTGCTGATTATTTATGCTCAGCTTATTTTTAGAATTTATCGTTTTGACTATAAATGAACCCCTTGTGAATTAAGATTCACAATTTAACTATAAGGTGTTCGGTAATATTGTAGAGTGAAAAGTAATTTTTTAACAAAATTTGTTTAGTATAATCTAAATGGTAGGATTTAGAGAATAAATATTTGGAAAATTTTATTTTATTAAGGGAGAATTATCGTACTATGAGATGATTTTATATATATGTAATTTTATATAAATTTGATTTACAAAATGTGTTTTAAAAAGGATTTTTTGAATTTAAATCCTGGGGTCATTTGAAATAATTTCGAAAGGTTTTGGAATATATATATATATATATATATATATGTGTGTGTGTGTGTGTGTGTGGTAGTAGTAGTAGTACTACTTGGAAGTATTTTTAAATATAATTATTTTGGAAGAGAAATTTTAAGTGGAATGCATTTTCTTTAGGGTAATCGGTGGAAATCATCTCAATTAGTTTTGTGGTAATCTGAATAATCTTCTAAGTGACAATTAGATCTTAGGTGAATATTGTAATGCACTTAGTAAATTATTCTCTTTATCATTGTGCGATCAAAATGGATTCAAATCCAGATGAACCTAAAGTAAGTTTAGTAAGTAAACCGTTGAAGTTATTTCATAAAAAAATATGTGGTATGTTTTTAAAAAAAATGGGTTTTGAAACTATAAATTGTATATTTAGCTTTTAAGTTCCCTTATAGGAATTGATTTCAAAATAAAAGATATTTTTGATAAAAGTATTATTTGATAAATGAATTTTTACCCTTGAATAGAAAAAGGGAAAATTTAACAAAAAATTTAAAATGGGTTAAATGAGATAGGGAGGTTTTAGTAGTCATTGTTTATTAAAACCAGCTTTTGCTTAAAACATTTAAGTGGTGTAAACTATTTGGTTTATTGGGCCAACTCATAAACATCTTTCATTATAACATCTAAGTTAAAGATTCGAAAGGTAGGCTCAGTTTTAAAAGACTTATATTTTGGTTAGGTCTCCATCTAAATTTTGAAATGTAAAATAATACTAGTGTTTTATATGCACTCTTAGCATATAGAATAGTGTTATACAATAAGATAGTGGAGTAAGCTTTTATTTGTTATTTTATAAAGAAATGTCTTTATAAAATATATATAAACTTTGATAAAAATTTATAAAGTAATTCATAAAATAATTTCAGTGTGGGATGAAATACTATTAGGAAAATATAGGTGATTTAGAAAAATTGATGTAGTTAAGTGTTAACACCACTCTTTTTTGCGACCTATTGACTTACACGACTCAACGACCTACAGCAGGAAGCGACCTACCGGCCTAAAGCACAAAGCGACTTAACTATCTAACGGCATAAACGACCAAACGACCTAAAGCATAGAGCGGCTCAACGACCTAGCGACCTAAAGTATAGAGCGGCTCAACGACCCAGTGACCTAGCGTCTCAACGACCTAGTGACCTAGCGTATCAACGACCTAGAGACCTAGCGACCTAGCGTCTCAGCGATCTAACAACCCAGCAAGCTTCAGGGTTAAGCCACATGCGCATTGCCTCTTCCATTAGGTCGCTTACAACCTAAACAAGCCGAGTTAACTCCTGTACTGTACATGCTAAGTCGCTCATGGCATATATCTCATCCAAAATGGCTCCATTAAGTCACTAACGACTTATGCTACCTCGGGATTACTCTTAGGTCGCAACTTCTTAGGTCGCCCACGGCCTACGCCACACGACCTAACTCCGAAACTCCCCTATAAATACTCAACCTACTCCACTTTGACGGGGGGATTTTTGGACTTTTTCAAACGCCAAGACTCTGCTGTTTTCACAACTTCAACAACACTTCAAACGCCTAAGACATTTCAAAGAACCTTTAGAGAAGATCAAGATCATTCAACATGAATTCAAAGAGCTTTTCTGCATCAAAGTTCTAACTTCTTGCTTTAATGGTGTTGTAATTGGAGAATTATTGTGAAGCTTGTAATCAAATCAATAAGAGAAAAGATTAAGTGGACGTAGGCTTGACTTTGAGCCAAACCACTATAAAAACTCTTGTCTCTTTGCTATTTTTTTCTATTTTCTGCTTACTTTTAGTTCCCGTACCAACGGGTGGTGCTTTCGCTATAACTCAACTCATACCGGGGTGTTAGCGTCCATTTTTAGCGCTAACATTTTTGGTGCTTTCACTGAGAATTGAACTCGGGATTGCTCTCATCATTACTTCACAAAGATTTGTTGAAAGACTCTCTCTAAGAACCAGAAGCCTATCCCAGATTATGGCTCCTGGAAGGAAAAGTAGATCTGGAAATGCTTATGACAATACCGCCACTTCTCCCGCGTCAAATTAGGTGGCTCCTAGTGTTGGAATTACAAGGGCCGAATTGGATGCTGCAGTGTCTGGGTTGTATTAATAAATGGAAGCCCAGAACACTTTGATGTTGAACAGGTTGAATGCTTTGCTTGGAGTTAACCAACAACCAGAAATAATGAAGAAACCTTTGCTGAAGATGTTCATGATTCCTAAGGGAAAAGTATTCCTCAAAGGGCAGTTGGCACCGCCGAAGGGGCATCTCCCCAAGCTGGAGGTTCAAGTCTGCATCCAACTCTGCGTGAATGTTTGTCCAGGCAAACTTTCGAAAAAGTAGCTGATGTCTATCCCGCGGGGCCTCTAAACGACGAGGATTACCTCTCGGGAATGATTCGAAAAATTATGAAGGAAAGCATTCAAAGGGAGGAAGATGAAAGTGACTGGGGGTTTGCTCCAAGCAAGACTCCTTTTACTGAAAGAATTTTGAAGGCTGAATTTCCAAAGAAGTTTGTTCCCCCTACTATTCCGGCTTATCGAGGGACAAATAATCCTAACCAGTTCTTATACAAGTATGACTGGCATATGACAGGTGCCAGAGCAACAGATGAGATCAAGTGCAGATACTTTCCTGTGTGTTTGGAAGGAGTGGCCTAGCTTTGGTTCACGAAGCTACCAGTTTGATCAGTGGATCAGTTCTTCGACCTAACTCGCAAATTCAAAGATCAGTTCAGGTTATATGCTTCGAAGGCCAAGGACATTATGTCACTATCCAGCCTCGAACAAAGCCCCGGAGAGTCTATCAAATCTTCCTTAAACCGCTTTAATATAGCCTTGGCCGAAGTTGACAATGCAGAGCCTCGGACGATTTTGACTTACTTGATGCGAGCTATTGACAAATCAAGTGAATTCGGAAAAAGGCTGAAGATGAAAGAGCCAAATTCACTTGAGAAGTTCTACAAGAAGGCCGATGAATTATGCGCTTAGAAAGCCTTCATGTGGCGGCAAAAGTAGTCGTGACTGAGGTTGAGAATAACAACGTTGCTTCTAACTAAAAGGAATCTGGTGGCCAGAAGAGGGAGAATGACGGTGGAAAAAAGCAGAAAGATGCAAAGAAAACTCGCCACTTTAGACCTTCAGATTTTACTCCCTTAACTGATACTCTAGAAAATATCTTTTTCACAACCAAGGATACTGTTGAATACCCCAAACCACCTAAGTTGAGGCTTGGGAAAAATGTTGTGCATAATGGGAGATTCTGCCGGTTCCACGATCAACCTGGCCATGACACTAATGAATGTCGCCATTTAAAGAATTTGATTGAAGAGCTGTTGAGACAGAATAAAATACAGTAATATGTGAAGAGAAACAAAAATGACCCAACCTCATCTACTCAGGGCCAAACTTGAAGCACTATAAATCTTGTGTTCTTTATTACTATAAAATGCCTGTCTCATTTCGATCTGCATGTATGTTAAATATATTGCTAAAATGTCGATTTAATATTGCAGGCTATCAAAGCAAAGCTTGCCTATTCAACACATCACAAGGCCAAGCGATTCCTACAAATCACTTAACAAGCAAATGCCAAGTCACAAAAATCCCAAATTCAATTCCTACATAAGGAGTGCTTCTTACAAACAGTTGGTGAATCTAACGAAGGGGCACCTTCCTAACGTGGAGGTTCCAGGCCCTTGCTAACTAATTGCGATCGTTTGTGCAAACAAACATCCAGTTAAGTAGCTTGCGTCTGCTCCGTGGATTCACTTAACAATGAAATACACTTCTCTGGGAAAAAGAAAAGCGAAAAACTTAAAAAACAAAGGATCATGTGCTTGGAAATGATAACAAGGAATCGCTGAGGAGCAGATGGTGAAAAGACATGGGCAAGCAGACCAAAAGCAGCCGAAATGGAATCTTGTCTCTCAACCAAAATGGTTGGTGGAACCACCAAAGGGGCACCTTCCTGAAGTGAAGGTTCCAGGCCCTTGTTAGTTAATTGTGATCGTTTGTTCAAACAAACATCCAGTTAGGTAGCTTGCGTCTACTCCGTGGATCCACTTAACTGTGAGATGCAACCTTCCTGGCGAGCCAAACAAAAAAGCCCTCTTCGGAGGCACAAATAAAAAGCCCTCCAACGAGGCACGCCCAAATATGAAATTCTTTTCGCCAAAAGATTAGTGGAATCACCGAAGGGGCACCTTCCCGAAGTGAAGGCACCAGGCCCTTGCTAACAACAGCTTGCGTCTGCCCCGTGGATCCATTTAACTGTGAGAAGTAACTTTCAGGCAAACAAAAAGCCCTCTTCGGAGGCCCACTTCTCCTCTCAAGGGGGAAGTGCCAAAAAGCCCTCTTTGGTGGCCCACTTCTCCTCTCAAGGGGGGAAGTGCCAAAAAGCCCTCTTCGGAGGCCCACTTCTCCTCTCAAGGGGGAAGTGCCAAAAAGCCCTTTTTGGGGGCCCACTTCTCCTATCAAGGGGGGAAGTGCCAAAAAGCCCTATTGGAGGCCCACTTCTTCTCTAAAAGGGGGAAGCGCCACAAAAGAAGCCCTCTTCGGAGGCACAAACAAAGCCCTCTACGGAGGCCCGCTTCACCACGTAGGGGAATCCACTTCTCAAAAATAAAAGTGACTATCTCCGAAGGTTGAAGCGTAAAATCTTTTTCAAAAAAAAGAAAGAAAGAAAACTTATCCAATACAAAGCATGCTCTACTAGAGTAGAATAATATTTCCTCAAAATGGAAGAATTGTTCTCCAAAGTAAGAGTACAAGTATTCTCAAAAGTGGAAGAATTGTCCTCCAAAGTAAGAGTACAAGTCTTCTCAAAATGGAAAAGATTGCAATAAGCCGTGGTATGGGGGCAATATAATATAGCTGCATTAATAAAAGCAATGCTCAAGCAACATACCATGAGCTCACTGCAATATCATACAAGGAAAATAAAGAAACTTGTGTGGTAAAAAGGAATAAATGCATTTATAAATACAGACAAAAGTTTGTAGTATAATGGATCATTTTATTCCATACTATAAAAGATTTGTATACATGTGCAGGTTTCAAAAAGCGGGGGCCGGTACCCGCACAATCTCCGGTCAATACAAGTCTTTAAATAAAAGCAAAAAAGCAAAACAAGAAGGATAAAACCAGGCCCGTTACTTCTTCTTCCCGCCGCCAATGGAGCCCTCGCCTGGCCTAATGGTTAACTTCTTGAGTCGGCCTGAACGAGTCGGGGAAGAAGGAGAAAGAGGTGAAACTAGGTCCTCTTCCGCTTTCTCATCATCAGCAGAAGTGCCCTTCCTTTTTTTTGAAATTCCACGCTTTCTCCTTTTCTTGGAAGAAGATTCGCTGCCCAAAGTGATAAGATCAATCAGCTTTGTATCATCGGCAGTAAATTCCTCCTGGGTCCTCTCACCCTCCTCAACCTCTTCAGCTTTCTGCTCTTGTGAAGCGGCCGGGTCTTCTAAGCCTTGAAGAGCTTCTATTTGTTCTTCTTGTGACCCCGTTTGAGAAGCAAGAGAAGGATTAACTGGAAGAGATAGAGGAGCAACGGCTGGAGGAGGCGAAGCCTGTGCAACGCTTGTTATTTTCACTACAGAAGAAGAAAAGTTAAACATCAGTGTTTCGTGCAAAGAGAGGAGATAGTGGCACGTCGAGATTTAAGTAATAAGCAAGAAGTTCATCGAACTCATGTGAAGCAAACGAGTAGTCCACTTGAGCTGGATCAGTATTGAAGTTACCTGGAGAGGTTGGCGTTATCACGTCAATTTCAAAATCTTGGACTTTGGTGCCTTCTTGGGCCTCATCTTTCGCATGAACAGTTGTAATTTCAGTTTCTGCCTTGGCAGGAGGCAGAGAGTGAGAACTCGAGCCAGTAATATCGATGTCAACCGAAGCCGAAGGACGGGTTGGGTCGGTCAAAGGTGCTTCCCCAAATGCTCTCCTTCCGCCGCTTCGGCTCGCTCCTTTGCAAGTTGTTCTCTCCCTCTGGCAAGGGCGGCACGACTCTCATCATCCAGATAATAAGCTTCAAGATCCTCCTCGGCGTAGCCAGTGCCCCTAAGCATATCAACTGCTTCCCCCCATACTTCAGCTAGGGTAATTTCATACTTTGGGCCCAAAAATGAAAGACTGTCGCGTCCCAAGATGCTATGAAGATAAAACTCGAATAGAGTGGAGCTGATGTTGTCCTTAGTCACCTCATGTGATTGTTCAGCTGCTGCTTTTCCAGCAATGGCCTCGTCACGCTCCTTTTCAGCCTTGGAAAGCTGGGCCTTTAACATTTCAATCTCCAAATCTTGAGAGTTAGCCTTTTCCCGCAACTGAGCAACATCATTGCGGTAATTTTCCACGATTTTCTGTTGTGTCCCAAGTTTAGCCTCAGCATCCCGTTGAGCAGCGTGGGCGTCTCTTACTTGCATTTGAAGAACCTCTTCCTTTTGAGTAAAAGAAGTGGAAGAGGTGGCAAGATCATCTTTAAGCTTCTTGACTTCAGCCGCAAGTTTCCCGTTGTAGGCAGTGATGTTCTTCATCTCTGTATCATGCTGATCGAGAACTTTTTGCCATTCAGACTTATCATTCTCCATGGTTAGCATGGCCTCGAGATTTAAGCGATTTACCCTCTGAAGCTCATCAACTAATTTTTGCCAGCCAGACATTCTTTCAATATCAAGTTTGACAGCATCAAGATTTCTCAGCATGGCATGTTTGTCAATGGGAACCAAGTCCAGATCAAAGCATACTCCTTTTAAACATCAATGTGGAAATCAGCTTTGGAGTGCAGGCGGAGGTCTCTCAACTTGATAAGGAGACCTATTAATAATTGCTTGAATGTCAGCTCTTTGAAGGGCAGGAGAGCTAGAGGAGATGTCTATAGAGGTAGGAGCAACGGGCACTTTGGAAACTTCAGATGAAGACTTTTCGCTCAACTTGGCTCGCTTGCTTGGATCTTCGGCTAAATGACTCTTCCCCTTATCGTCATGAGATTTTCTTTTATGGTTGTCATGATCATGTCGGTCATCTCTCCTTCCATAACGCCCCTCATGAGCCTGCCTCTCGCGAGCTTTCCTAGCTGCTCTTTCCTCATCGGTCTCCCTAGGGGCAGGAAGATAGCGCCTGGGGTCATAAGAATCACGCCTTGCATAGCGTTGAAAGTCATCATAATATGAGCCGCTGCGTCCTATGGGAGAACCTGAAATTGAAGAAAAGACAGAATTTAGAAATCTTCGAAATAAAGAGGCTAAGTGCACATAATTGCCAAAAATCCTAAGTGTGTGTGGCGTGTGAACTACGCACGTCAAGCTACAAACCACTCATCGGCTTAGGAGTGATGTCGGCTTTTGCAACAGGAGTCAACTCCTGGGTTGATGGAATTGATCTCAAAACAGATGTCGCTTCGATTGTTGGAGAAATAAGCTTAGAGGTGATGGTGTCATCTTTGAAAAGCTCTTGGGAAGTCACCATAAGATCGCTCAGTCCCCTAAAGACATCATCACCATTGTGCCCAACGGAATGAGTCACATCAGTAGTACTCTCTTCAGCATGCTTTGCACTCTTCGTAGCATAACTTTCTTTCTCAACTCTCTCATCAGCTTCTCCAGTAGCCTTCCTAGAATGTTGAGGTAATTCTTCTTCTTCAACAACTGGGGGAAGTTTAGATTTGCCAGATAATCCCTTACCACCAACGGAACTGGAGCATTTCACTAATGAAGCCTCTACAATATGTTCCTTCGGTGCGAATTCCTTTGTGGAGGCTGGGGCATCTGACGCTTCTACTTGAGAACTGGGGCCATCACAGGATTGAGTGGATCGAGAAGAATGCAAAAGTCCGAATTGGTGCAAAAACTCATCCTTCGGCAGGAACTTAATACTTCTCTCATCGAATGCCACGACACTCAATCTATCGAAAGTTGATTTGTGGCTAGAATCTTTAGAGGGAGGAGGAAGTGCTGCAAAAGTAAAGAATGAAGTTAGCATTTGACGACTCAAATTTTGAAAGGCTCAGAAATGAGGTGAAAAGAGATAGGTAATCTTACTTCTTACTCTCCAGATACCGTAGAATCTCGGAGGGCAACGGACAAAGAAGAACAGGTTTAAAAATCCATGAGCGCTCTCGGGCAGATCTGTAATCAACTTACGGTTTCTTGCACCCCTTACAAGAGTAATTGAAGGGTGATCTTTGTTCTTCCCAAATGAGCACAAATAGCATATCTCCTCGAAGCTTGGAAGGCGGTTAAGCATCCTCCTGAATAGTACGCACACCCCCATCAAAATGGCATAGCCATTGGGGTGCAATTGGAATGGAGAAATAGTGAGTCGAAGGAGGAGTGTTCTGAGAAAATCGTTGAAGGAGGGAATGGCTCCATTCAGACACATTTGACGATTCATTGCAACAAAGCCAGGAGGCGGTCTATTGGCAGTGTCGTTTACCCCAGGAAGCAGAGCATCTGTTTCAGCAATGCCGAATTGAATGCATAGTTGGCTGAAAGCCCGTTGACTCAATGAAGTTGAAACTCTTTCCGGAGGATTTTCTAGAGGTCAGCTATTGGGAAGACCTCATCGGCCCGCTCTGCTATCTCTTCTTGCACTTGTTGAGAAGTTATTCTACACAAGAAACTGGATATTCAAATATGAAGGAGCACGTTTCCTAAAAAGTGTGAAGTGTTGTGCAAAACTAATAAAATGACAAGAGAACATAACTGGAATTAAACTAGTTGGCGTTTGTCGATTATAGTGTTTCAGGGCTTGTTATTTTAAGTTCAAGTACAGTGTTGATGCAAACAAATCAGCTTTAGTTGATTAACTTAGCTTTGCTTTAATACTTCACTTGAACTTGTTAATTCATAGCATTTCGTTCACACAAATTCCCTTAAGTTGATTATTCTTTATCGACTAATCTGTCATTCGATGTGGGCAGTCAATAGCAGTATATTCGCCCTAGTTTTCTACAAATGTTTTATTTAACAGGTTGTTAGATTAAAAGTTAATACAATATGTGAAAGAGTGCAACAAGTTGAAGCAGTTCATTCTGGCAGTTCAAGTTGGAAATTCAATCAAGTTCTGTCAATTTCTAGCAAATCATCAGTCACATTCTTACGAGCTAAAGCTATGCTGCGAGTTAAAATTAGGTCGCGTTGATTCTTTAAGTCGTTCTGCTTTAAGTCATGTGATGTTCTGGCAAAGTTAAGTCGCAAGTCATTGGGGTCGCAATCCCTTATGTCGTTCAGATTGAAAGTTAAGTCGCAAGTCATATAAGTCGCTGTCTCTTATGTCGTTTAGAGTTTGGGTGTTAAGCCGTTAGGTCGTTCACTAAGCCAAGTCATGCGATTCATGTCCAAACTGCTAACCCTAGGTCGTTCGAAGCTCCTAAGCTGGACATTTCCTAACTCTCCTTAATCCGCTAGCTCCTCTTCAATCAACAACTTGCCTAACTCACTAACCCGTTAACTTGTAACCCGATAGCCCTTTAGCATCTCCACAATGAAATCCATCATCTCCACAGTAAAATCCATCATCTCTCCATACCGCCAAATCATCCAAAAACCGATCCAAATCACCTCAGACCCATCATAGATCCGTTGCATTGCTATATTCTCATGAATTTCAACAACAACACGTCCAATGACGATTGAAATCAATCTTAACATGATTTGTAGTGAAACGCAGCACATGAAATTGGATTAGGGTCATAAAATGGGGGATTCAAGATACGGTGATGGTCGTGGTTGGATGATGATCGTATTCACTTATGTAATGTGATAGAGAAGATGATCAACGACCGGTTAGCTTGAGTTCGTCTTTGAGAGCTCGGAGAATTCTTCAATGACGGTTCAGAGTGTTAGAGAAGGTGAAGAGAAGAAGGATCAAAATAAGCGACTTATATACAGGGGCAATGGAACACGAACCGACATGAACGACCTAGCGACTCAGGATGGCGTGAGTTAAGAGGTATCGAAGCACATGACCTAACTCTTAGGCGTATACTTCAAGGGGCAAGTGTTAACACAACTCTTTTTTGCGACCTATTGACTTACACGACTCAACAACCTACAGCAGGAAGTGACCTACCGGGCTAAAGCACAAAGCGACTTAACTATCTAACGGCATAAACGAACAAACGACCTAAAGCATAGAGCGACTCAACGGCCTAGCGACCTAAAGTATAGAGCGGCTCAACGACCTAGTGACCTAGCGGCTCAACGACCTAGCGACCTAGCGTCTCAGCGATCTAAAAACCCAGCAAGCTCTAGGGTTAAGCCGCATGCGCATTGCCTCTTCCATTAGGTCGCTTACGACCTAAACAAGCCGAGATAACTCCTGTGCTATACATGCTAAGTAACTCACGGCATATATCTCGTCCAAGATGGCTCCATTAAGTCGCTAACGACTTATGCTACCTCGGGATTACTCTTAGGTCGCAACTCCTTAGGTCGCCCACGGCCTACGCCACACGACCTAACTCCGAAACTCCCCTATAGATACTCCACCTACTCCACTTTGACGGGGGGACTTTTGGACTTTTTCAAACACCAAGACTCTGCTGTTTTCATAACTTCAACAACACTTCAAATGCCTAAGACACTTCAAGGAACCTTAAGAGAAGATCAAGTTCATTCAACATGAATTCAAAGAGCTTTTCTGCATCAAAGTTCTAACTTCTTGCTTTGATGGTGTTGTAATTGGAGAATTATTGTGAAACTTGTAATCAAATTAATAAGAGAAAAGATTAAGTGGACATAGGCTTGACTTTGAGCCGAACCACTATAAAAATTGTTGTCTCTTTGCTATTTTTTGCTATTTTCTGCTTACTTTTAGTTCCGTACCAACGGGTGGTGCTTTCGCTATAATCAACTCACACCGGGGTGTTAGCGTCCATTTTTAGCGTTAACATTAAGAAACCGATAATTTTAGAGAGTGACTTTCAGTTTTATCTAAAGGAGCGTAGATAATCCTCTAAACAATAACCAAAAGCTGGTGAGAAAAATGGTACGCTTAGGAAATTATTTATATTCTTGGCAATCAAGAAAGTTTTGAACCTAAGCCAAGCTTTGTTTGTTAGTTATTTAACATTTCAAATAATGTAAAATTCCTATACAAAATTTGATTTGATTTGATTGTTTGTGTGGTCTTATATACCATTGTTTATAAAGTATGAATTTATAAATAAAGGTTTTTAGATTGTTGTTTATTAAGACTTAAATTTGGTGTTTTGGATAAAAATGATTTCAATAGAATGTGTGAAAATAAATAATAGTAATATCGTTTTAAATCTTTGGTGCAGTATTATTTTCTCCAAACATTTGAAATAAATATAGATAATAAATATTTGCGAACTAATTTATCCAAATGTTTTGTTACGGATAAAGTTGGGAGATTGGGGGTTTTCCAATTTGGGAGACTCGTCAATTGTTTTTACTCTACTCATTGGTTTAGGAGGAATCGAATACCACTGCATGCTCCATATTGTTTTCGTTCTAGAGTTATACCATGCTTCGGCAAGAGGAGCCACTTCCTTGTTATAATTGATTTTGGTTTTGATTTAATTCTTTTCGAAGGTATATTTTGAACAAAAAACATGGGTATTTTATTCTAGATTTGTCTTCTAAATAGATTGGAGAAATAGTAGTTTAGTACAGAATATCCTCTGTACTTTTGTTAAATGTAATTGTTGTATTGCATTTGGTTATATTATTATTATTAGTTGCATTATATTGCCTGAATTGCATATGGTTGTTTATGTTGTGTGTGCTTAGGATAGGTACATGGATGTAAGAGATTGCTATTTGATTTCTTGTGCACCTATACTAGCATCAAGATAATGAGTTGTTTGCAAAATAAGGAATCAAATGCAAAAGTGGTACATGGCATACTTAGAAATTAGCGGCTGATTAATGATTTTTTGCCCCAGATATGGGAGGCCATTTGGCTTTTGTTTTCATTGATTGGTTTAAGACAAGTGCGGTGAGTTGTCGTTTTTTCGGATCAACCACGCAAAGGAGGTGCTGTCTGAATTTTCCATAATATAAAGAAATTTAAAGATTTAATAACTCATTTTAATTAATAGTTTTTGAACTTAAGGGTTTGTAAACATTTTCTTCCTTTGGGAATTTCGAGGAGGAAACTCTTTTAAGGGGGAGAATGTAACATCCCAGAATTTTACCATTTTAATGATGAATATTTAATTAATTTTAAATATTTAAATAATTTGTATTTTAAAATACAAAGAACTTAACTTCAAATATAATGATTATTTAATATTTGAATTGGGAATTAAATATTAATTAAATGGATTTAATAACATTATTTAACTCCTTTGATTAATAAAAAATAATGGTGTATTCATTTTGAAAATTTATTTACAATAATAAATGGTCGAATAAATAATAAGAAAATCAATTGTTAATATGACAATTCGATTTCTAATGATGTATTTTTAATTTACTTTATTGAATTTCTCTATAATTTTTAATTTGGAAAATAATCATATTTTCGTTTGATGTATTTTACGGAAAACGATGGTATTTTGGAAATTTCACAGAATGAAATAAACTATGAATTTTTTTTATGATTGTGTCACATTGATGTGCGCCATCGTATTTTTATTTTTGTCGTTTGCACGCGAATAAGATATTATGTAGCGAAGTGCCCTAAAGCTAACCTTTTCAAAACAAAATAAAACACACAATTCCATAAACATCTTTTCTTTTCCCCTTGAACACGTTGCCTTGTTTTATGCAAACCTGTTTTATGAAACATCATCATTTTGTTTTTTTAATTTTGGTATAAAATCAAATGAATTCAAACCTCGCCGTTCAATTTTAGTATCACCCTTTTCATTTACATTCCTTCCTCTTTTTACTTTACTATTCCCAGTAAACAAAACCAAACTCCAAGCTTTAAAAATCAAAATCAAACCTACTTCTCAATGAAAATTATGTCATTTGTTCCGTTGGGTTCGTATGCCCGAGATCTAAAATTTCATATCCCATTTGTAGTGTTCGATCATGATTTAGGGAACCCATCTTGGCTAATCCATGCTGGGTTTTAGGGTGGATGGAGTTTGGGACCACGATTGGTCGAGCGGAGGGTACGGTTGCTTAATTGGTTTGAAGAGATGAAGATTGGTGTAGGTTGGAGCTCAAAAGGTGTAGGGATGCGAAGTACGTCCACTTTACGGATGCAATTGGGAGCCAGATCAAAAAATTATAGGCAAAGGCAGAGGTGATTTTGAGCATGGAAATGGACTCGGGGTGTGAAATGAGGTCGATTGATGGTGGTTATGGGTGCTGGAGAAGGCCGGCGCAAAACATGACAGTGGCGAGGCACCTTGGAGGCAGAAAGCCGGATCTTCAGAGAGGCGTGCGGAGGTGGTTTTTGGTATCAGAGAGATAGAGCTTGCGTAGAGATGGCAAGTCTGTTAGACGTTTAGTCAAGTATTGCCCCAATAAAGGAGGAGAGAAGGTGGGCGAGCATGGTGGTGCCTTTGTGCATATCTATGTGTGATCTTTGTGTATTAGAATTGGGGAAAAAAGTATTGGGAGGGTAATTAAGTATTTAATCAAGTGGTTACATATTTCATTATTTAATTAACCCCAAAGCTTATTAAATCAATATCTATTTTATACGAGGTCCAAATTGAACTCGGCCAGTTGTGTTGCTCTCATATAACCATTAGCTTTGAGATGGAATTGGATTGGTTGAATTTGATGGTTGTAGAATTTTGGGTTAAAACCGATCGACTTTAATTCAAATCGAAGCATTTAAGCGTCCATTGGAATTTCAATGATTTCTTCCATTTTATTTAAGTATACAATATCTGTAATGCTATAGATTATTCTTACATGCTTGGATGGTAGTTGATGAACGTATTTCTCTGCAATTTAAACCGTTTATTTCATATATTTTTATTTTAATAAAGCGGTATTATACGGGTATTTTGTTGTGGTTTTGCAGATTATTGATTCCAAAGTGCAACGTTGAAATTAATCGGTTATGCCGTCCATTGGTTCAAAAATCACGCAGCATAGAGTGCAACATTTTGAGCATTGAAATAAATCAAAGCAATATGGACCAATTCAAGCAATGATGTGGACGTATATATGTTCTCTTTCACCAATTCAAGCAAAGGACCAGTTCCTCCTAAAAAGTAGCATAATACATAGCCATGATATGAAGCAAAATGGGACACATTCAAAAGTAGCTTACGTATGAATTTGGACCAATTCACATATAAAAGTATTTCAAGCAATGACGTGGCAACTTGACTCTTCACCAATTCAAGGAATGGACCCAGTCAGTACAATTATCTTGGCAAATACTAAGAATAGAACCGGTCCTATTGCTAAAAAGATGGACTGATTTTAGGGGTTGAAAGCCTATATATACAGCATTATACAACACCTTGAAATCATCTCTTACCTCATCACTTTTCTTCAAGTTTAGATTTAAATTCAGCACTGTTTTTATTTTCGAACAGAATACGTAGGATTGTTGATTAGATTTAGCAATTTATTTATTCTTGTTCTTAGTTATTTTCTGCACTCTTTTCAGTTAGTTAATAATTATTTCAGTTTTTTGCTCCGTTATCTTCTTTTCCGCAATTTCAATTTCAATTTCTGTTCTGATTTTTTTACAATTCTATATTTTGGTTGCAATTTCGATTAGTTTCGAAAACGATTCGGAGTATATTATTGTTTTTATTTACTGTTCAAAATTCACCGTCGAATTCGTTTAACACGCCTAAGATTTAACTATGGATTTTAATTGTTTTAAAATACAATTCCCTGTGTTCGACCTGCATACTACACGCCTGTGCGCTTGCAGAATTTATTAAAATTTGTGCTTTTCTAATCAATAGAAAAGTCGCAACAAGTTTTTGGCGCCGTTGCCAGGGAGTTGCTATTTTGAGATTTTTGATTTTTCGTTTTTAAGTCTATTAGTGTTAATTTATTTTATTTTATTTTTTTGCATTAGTTTTCAAAAAAAAAAATTCGTTTTTTTTTTCGTTTTTCGGTTCCTTTCGCCAAAGTAGCGTTTTACTTAAAAAAAAATTCGTTTTTTTTCGTTTTTCGGTTCCTTTCGCATACCTTACATAATCTGCATCTCACGCATACCTCAGATAATCTGCATATTTTCGCATAATCTTTCACGCATACATCACATAATCTTGCTTTTATGTTTCTGCATATTTTAAAAAAAAAAAATCATTTCTTCACAACATCTTGCTTTCACGTTTGCATAATCCCCACGTCTTCACAGTTATTCACGTGTGCCAGTACACATTTTTAGTTGCACTTCCACTTTCACATTTTCACGTTTGTTTGCATAAATTAATTAAAAAAAAAACAACATTTTTTTTCACTGCATTGTTTTCACGTACGTTAGTTTGGTTACTTGCAGTTCCACTTTCACATTCTTGCATGCATTAGTTAGTTTAGTTCTCATATTCACGTAACTATCTCCTACACAGGAGCTTGCATACATTCGTTTACTCATGTAACATAGCAGTGTCATAGCAGTTTCATTTTGCATTCAACACATTCATTCTACTTAACTTTATTTTATTGGGCATGTTTTAAATTTTTTGCATGTGACTGTTTTCATATATTTTCTGCCAGCAGCTTAGTTTTGTGCCTTTCACGAGCATTCACCTGCACGGAGAAAACTTCAACTCAGATAGCAAACATTTATTTCAACACAGACATCTCCAACTCGGTAAATCTCAACCATTCGCTAGCGCTACTCAGCTGCATTGGACGGACTATCATACACCTTTGTAAGTAATTTTCAACTCTACAGGTGCCCAACTGAAAACTGATTTAATTCACTTTTGGCTGTTACACCTTGATTTGGTTATGTGCGTTTGGGCAAGAAATAATTTTAACCGTTTAGAAAGCCAAAATATTTTATTAAACAAATCAACGAAAATTTCAAATCAAACAAATATGAGCAATCACGGTTCACAACACGGTTCACAACACAGTTCACCGAAATTATCACCTAAATCACATGTTGGAAATAATGAATTTCATGAGAACCGACCATTATCCCTTAGAGACCGATGCTATCCAACACGGACTGTTCAACCTTCGGTTATTCCATTTCCACCTGCCGAAGGAAATAATTTTGAGCTAAAACATTCTTTTATCCAAGGGGTTTCAAAATTCACTGGGTCTGAAAATGCATATGAATTTCTTAGTGAATTTGAGTTATATGCTTCTACAACTAAAACGCAACAACTTTCTAATGAATCCATCAAGCTAAGGCTTATTCCATTTGCACTTCTAGAAAGTGCAAAAAGATGGCTCAATTCTCTTCCTAAAAATTCAATTAAAAGTTGGGACAATTTCGTTACTATATTTTTGAAAAAGTTTTTTCCTTTCCACAAAACTCTTAAAATTCGAACTGAAATCAATCAATTTTCTCAGAATGAAGGAGAAACTTTTTCAAAATACTTTGAACGGTTCA
The DNA here is from genome assembly GCA_030765085.1 of Allium cepa. NCBI lineage: Eukaryota > Viridiplantae > Streptophyta > Magnoliopsida > Asparagales > Amaryllidaceae > Allium > Allium cepa. The sequence continues at coordinate 1,047,242,151 of CM060929.1, forward strand.
ATCAACTGTTATATAGTTGCCCACATCATGCAATCCCTAAGCACGTTTTGTGCCAAATCATTTATGAAGGGCTTAACTATCAAACAAGATCCCAACTTGAATCAATGTGCGGAGGAGAATTCATGGCAAAAACAGACGAGGAAGCTTGGGAATTTTTAGAAGAGTATTCGAAAAAGGATATGCAATGGGAAACAATTCGTGTTCCAATTCGTACTCCAAACAGAGGAGTACATGCCATTGACCCATCACATCTTCCTATAGATGCCCAAATTCCTCAAGAAGGAGAAGGACTACCTCATTACTACACACAAGACCAAATCAATGCTATAGCTCAAAATAGTCCTTATTCGTCCACATACAATCCTAATTGGAAGCATCATCCAAATTTTTCATGGTCAAATCCTAACAACGTGGCTAATCCATCACATATGTATCCAATGATACCAAACCCGAATTATCGAGCCCCAACCTCTAATGCTCAAAATTCTCAACCCGCTCCTCAAACAAAACCTTCGAATCAACCATATAGGCATCCTAATTTTAATCCATCAACCCAACCTTCTCAGCCTTCACAAGAAATTGCTCGATTGGAAAAACAACTCACCAAACAAAATGAACAAATCACTAACCAAGATGCGAGAATTGAGCAAATCACTAAACAAAATGAACAAATGTTGATAATGATGAAGGATCTCATGAAAATCAATGAGAAAGGTAAATTGCCTAGTCAAACCGAAGTGAATCCAAAGTATAACTCTCGAGGAGTAAATATTTGTGAGGACGAAAATGTAAATCCGGTTAATGCTGTCACCACATTAAGGTCTGGAAAGAAGGTAGACAACAACGTTGGCAACCCCAACATTCCAGCTCCCTTATCTTCACCCTCTAATATAACACCTTCTTTTTCGAATGAAAAAACTTCCGAACGAGTCTATAAACCCATTGCTCCATTTCCCCATAGACTTAACAAAAAGAAGAATCCTGCTAATTTTGACCAAATTCTTGAAATCTTCAAACAAGTTCGAGTCAATATTCCACTTCTTGATACCATCGAGCAAATTCCTCAATATGCCAAATGTCTGAAAGAGCTATGTACTCAAAAACGTGCCACTAACGTTCCTAAGACTGCATTTCTAACTGCAAACACTAGCTCTGTTCTTTCAAATCCCTCCCCAATCAAGTATAAGGACCCCGGTTGTCCTACGATCGGTTGTAAAATCGGTAACACTCACATTAGTCATGCCTTACTCGATCTTGGAGCGAGTGTGAATCTTTTGCCTTATACTGTGTACTGTCAACTTGGACTAGGGGAATTAAAACCTACAAACATCACAATTCAACTAGCTGATCGATCTGTCAAAAAACCATTGGGCACGGTTGAAGATGTTTTGATACAAATCGAGCAATTCTATTTCCCAGTCGATTTCATAGTCCTAGAGACTGCACCTGTCTCAAATCCCAATAGTCAGATTCCTTTGATATTAGGTCGTCCGTTTTTAGCAACATCAAATGCTATCATAAAATGTAGGAATGCACTAGTACAAAACTGGTCATTTGTGTCGGTTGTGTAACCCCTATTGTGTCGGTTTTACAACCGACTCATATGAAGACGACACAAAAGACTATTTTCTGTTGTGTCGGTTGCACGACCGACACAAATATCAATCATTTGTGTCAGTTGTTTGAAAAGAACCGACACAAAACTATGAACAGTTGTGTCGGTCTTTCTTAAAGGACCGACACAAATCAGCTTGTATAGTGAAGCAAACCGCCGTTTATTGTGTCGGTCCTTTTAGAAAAACCGACACAACTGTTCATAGTTTTGTGTCGGTTCCTTATTAACAACCGACACAAATGATTGATATTTGTGTCGGTTATGTTTGTTTTTAAACCGACACAATTGATATACAGTTGTATCCGTTCCCTTTGTAGTAACAACCGACATAAGTAATATCTGAAGCAAAAAAATAATATTATTACCGTTTAAGATTTATAAAAACAGTCTGAAATTGAATTTTAATTTTTTATAAACCAACGTTACTATGAACTGATCGAACAAAAAATATAATTATATTATCCATCAACATAATTCATGTTTACAGACCAAAATAGAATATAATCTATCACAAACATAACGTACATAACAAAATACCAACGTACAATACAAAAGATCAGCGTACACAACAAAAAACAACTACATCCAATTATACATGATATAACTAGCTAAATTCTCTCGAACCTCGTCTATCTCTTGTTGGTTATAAGAACCGTCTCGTACAAAGTCCTACAATTAAGAGAATTGTTATACAAAAGACAATAATTAAGTCAGGATTTAATACTCTGCATAAAAGAATCTGAGAGGAATTAATGAAATTCAAACACAGGTTGAACCATAAGCTGAATGTTGTGAACAAATTAAATGATAGCTACAAGGAATATTGGAAACAAACACAGGTTGAATTAAGTGATAAACAAACACAGTAACATCTACAATTACCAAATGTTGGTCTGAAAATGTTAATAACTCAAGTTTGTATATGATTCACTGCAGGTTTCAACAAATCCTAGTGCAGTTAGAGGGTGCAGTTGTAAAAGCTCTTTCATGGTCCAGTAATTAACAGTGGCTTGAGATTACCACTATGCCATTGCCAAACCACTTCAACCCAAATACATCCACTTCAACCTGACAGCAATCATTCAACAACTTCATAACACTCACCTTTAACCGCTGTCAACATAATCTCTAACTTTCCCCCTGCCTGCAACCCATACAACAGAACTACTGTCATCTCCATCACGACATCTTCTTACATCTTCCATACATACTATATACTTCATACCACACTTCCATCTTCTTACATCTGCATACATACTAGTACCCACCCTACTTCACTACTCTCCCATCAACATTCACTGCCGCCCACATACATACCATACAGTCATCACCACTGCTTCAACACTTACCAATCAAAACACCAAGCCACTGTCAATTACCTCTACCTCAACATCACCATTACTACTGCCTTACCCCCTTCCACCATCACCAGTTTCACTTCAGCATCCTAGTGACAACATACCTGCACAGTCACCATTGCATCACATCCTTCAAACTACCATACCAAATAACATCACTGTGCTACTTTCAACCTGCCAACTCCTCCTTGTAAATACCATTTTCTACGGCCAACTACATCTAATCTGCATATAACCATCCACTGCCATCAGTCACCCTGTCAGCACCCTCCTCTGCTCATTCAACAGCGCCATTCTTCCCTGCACATAACATTTCAGCTCCACCACCCTGCCTACTGATGTGCATGTGCACATCAAATACACATTCTCTTTACAAATTATCACAACAGTTACAGCTTCCACCTGCTACTTCCCCCCACACGTGCTACTGTTGCTGCACAATTACTGCTATTGTGCATGTGCCCATACACCTCCCTATTACACGACCTTGCCACTGCTACATACCACAGTTGCAATCACCCAACTAACATCAGTCACATTCACTCATCAATACACTCTGTCCCCATCCCCTCAACCTACCAGCCTTCTATCAACTGCACGTCCCTGCATCCTGTCATACAATCAGTCCATCACCTTACATCCATCCCTTGCTGCACATTCACATAAATCACCAAACTGCTCCTCTGCATATCACTCCAAACCAACAGAGAATATCACACACTTTCACAATTCATCCAACTCCTCTACATAAAACTGATACATACACACTACCCATCGACCACAGCTACCATCTTCACCAGTGCACATCTGCTATATCTGCAATTCACCACTGCCTCAACATTCATCTGCTTCTACATCGACCCACCCTCTGGCCATCTCATTCATCCACAAAGTCGACCTCAAATACCACCACCATCCCTCTTACAAAAATGCTTGCATTTCTTTCCCAATTACAGATCATACACCCATTCAAACCCAATCATCAACATCACACCATACCACAAACTGAAATGTAAACCAGACTAATTTTGATTAACTTATTGATTTACCGGTTTATACTTTTAACTGAAATGTCGTCACCATTCCGGTCCATTACTCTCATTACTGTTTTTTTGATAGATTTACTGTTAATTATGGAAAATAATACAATAATCAATTAGGTAACAGTCGAATGAAATCATCTAATTAAAAAGCATATAAACCAATTTCCAATCTGCTTGGTGCATCACTACACATTTTCTCGGTTTATTTTTTTCTTCAAATACATGAACTGAACAGTAAATAAAGACTTGGCATTTGATTTCTTCTAACTAGCATTGCAACAATGATTTGATCGAAATATACCTATAATGTAGCTAATGTATAATATGAAGGAAAAAACTAAAGTAGTACCTTTTGTAAATCGATGCTTTGATTGTAGTTTTTCACTATGTCATGCATATACCTCATCACATAATATACACAGTCAGTTGCTCCTAATTGTTGAGGACACTACAGCAATATTACAAGATAACTTAATAGTTAGTTTAAAATGAATTCATATGCCAAACAATATATAGTATTATTTTATTTTATTTCTGTTTGAAAATCAAATCACCTTAACATGCTTCCATTTCAAGGTACTTCCTCGAGACTTGCCACCGAATGCCTTGTAAATTTTGAAGGCCCTACACATGCAAGAAAATGTTAAATAATAACTACTCTGGCACCCGCATTTACATACACTAATTTCATGTGTAAATTTTTAATTTTACCACAAATACTAACTTCATATAAGAGAGCAAATATATACAACTTACGTGCTCACTTGCGGTTTAATTCCAAGTTTATGTTTGCGTTCGGCCTGAGGATCAAAAACATAAATCTCATTCATTTCTACACGGAAAACAAGCAGTATACAATGTTTCCTGCGTTACAAGATTTATAGTAAGTTAAAATTGGCATCAAATTTGTAAACTAGTTACTAAAAGTTTAATGTTCATACCCTTCATACTGTGGGGCTAAAAGTAAGCTTTTAGATTGCAATGCTTTCCATGTGTTCGACAAATATGTATTTGTCGCATCTGGATGTTTTCGCACTTGGGAAAGCTTTTTGGGACACATAAACCCAATGGTCTCCACTTTGAGATCATTGCACATCTGATTTAACCACCTAAACAAATTTAAACATATATTATTAGTATTTTAAAAATTGACTATTCATCAAAAAACTAAGATGGTTATATATATAAAAATTGCTAAGGAAAAAATACTCACATGATGTATAGTTGCAACCATGATGCATTCAACCATGTCATACTAAGGAATTGGATAATGTCGTCCATCGTGATATGAATTTCAAAGTCCTCATCGTATGTGAATAAATCCTTATTCACTTGAATTGCATTGATGGCACTATCATTGGATAACATTTGAAGTATTAGGTCATGGAAATATCTGCACTCACTCGTTAAAGTTTTGAGAATCTCTTCATCCACGATTGATTTGCGTTTTGCAGACTCATCTGACATTGTATTCACGACCTTGTCATTACTATTTTCAAACAAATCCTTGTTTGGTTGAGATGTAGGCACCTAATTCAAAATTTTAAGTAGATGTTTGAAATGATGTTGCTAAAAGAATAGACGAATGCTAAGAATTCAAATTCATATGTTAACTACTTTCCGATAAGTTTATAAATAGCTAAATTTTCTATAATAAGTTCTAGTATGAAGAAATTTTACTTCTTTAATATGTTCTAATATGAAATAGAGGAGTTTAGCAAGCTAAATTAAGGAAGAAAAATGCATTCATTACCGTATCATTATCTCTTAAAAGCACAAGGCTTTTAGGCCATTGAACAAAACTCCCGGCCGCTTCTCCTATCGTGTTGTGATATTTGGAACAGGAAGTGAGGTTCCTTCATGACTAGACTCCACTGCATCAATTCCAACTTTTACATGATCGACCAAGATTTGTTGATTATGACATTGATCTCCAGACCTTGAAGCGGGATGTACCATGCCATGACCCACTACAACAATTTTGGAGTCCACATTCACGGCCAAACGACATTTAATCGGTTTCTAGAATGGAAAAGTACAAAACCAACATTTTTCACTTAGCACTTGTCAAATACATAAAATCGTATACGTTTATAAATTCAACTATGAATTGTTTACCTGCAAGTCTGCAAAGGGATCCGTCTCTTGAGTTTTGTTTGCATATTGTAATTTGCTCGGGTGCGTTGACTGACAACTACTACGATGATCAGTTAATGGTGTGTTGATCTCCACCTCCTTGGCCAAATTCATCGTGTTCAAAATGTTTGCAATCTGCTCTTGAATCATTGTATTCATCTCTTGTCTCAATTTTTGGCTCACTTTAGCCTCTATTTCCTGAGTGAGAACATGCAGCTCATCAGCTGATATTACACCACTTCGACCTTTCCTTTTCTCTACATCCCCAAATACGTTTTTTATACCAACCGTCCCACCAATCCCTCTAACTCGGCCAGGATGCTCTCTTTTTCCAAGACCACGACTCAAGACATCATCATACCTATCTGGAACCCATGACCCTTCAACGGCTTTTCCTCTCCAATCATTCTGTCAACAAAAAAAAGCTAAAACATAAGGTGGCATGCTTTTCACTATTATATGAAGATTAAAAAATTAAAATAGTGCTATAGTATCATGCTTTTTACTGAAATGTTAGCACCACACGTTTGCTGGTATGATAGTATGATTATTCGAAGCAGGTGCACTGGTATTATGTTTACAGCAGTAAGTATGCACTGGTATTATGTTTACAGCAGTAAGTATTTGAATGCTGCTCATAAGTTATAATCAAAGATAGCTTAGGTTGCGATTGTCCCAAGAATTTTCTATAGATGGAGTAGCTACCATGCCTAGTTCCAAAATTTATAGTGAAGTTTTGTGATTTCAAGTTGTTGTATTATCAGAATTTAAACAATGACCATATCTGACACTAGGAGATTTGTTTATGGTAATTACATGTTTTTAGGAGAGTTGTAATTTTTTTACTTTCGCACTTTGCTAAGTATATTTTCCCACTGCTTTAAGACTTCAAGGTTTTTGTGATTGGATACGAATAATAATTCATGTAAAAGAAGAAGGCAAATAGGCTGCCATTGTGTTGTGTTAAAAATACGATGTTCAACTGATGTTGGAAGTTCGTGTTCAACTGATGCACGAACTACTTTCATTTACTCGTGTTAAAATGTAGATTCATCGGTCTGATAATGGCAACAAGACTTAAATGCAGCTAACATGTCAATAAAGATATGTTTTTTCTACAAGCATTATTAGTTTAAATTTAACGGATATATAAAGGGTAAGTACCAGAAGAGTGGATATCAAAATAGCAAAGTCCGTTTTTCCTAAAATTTATGTTTATATGTAATGTCTAGTTTATAGGACGATAGATACAGCTTCATCATTCAAAATAAAAGTTGATAGCTTGTCAAAATTACCAAATAGCAGTTAGCTTAGCAAATCAAAACAAAGCATGAGAAACTTTTTTTAAAAAAACTTTTCCAATTGGATTATAGTCTAGTCAGTTAGTATCCTTGTGCATAGTTTAAGATTCATAATCATAACAAAACATGAGAAATATAAATTATTGTATAAGAGAATACAAGTATATGAGCTGGGAAGGATACATTTTAAGATTCATAATCATGCTGTCGCCAGTTGGATATAATATGGTGATTACTGTGTGAATGGGAAATAACAATGTAGCTTCAAAACAGTGTGGATAGGCTTCGAATATTCATAAAATTTTATAACACGAGACAAATCTTTTGTTAAGTCTATCCATGCACTTACTTCAAGTGAGCATGATATCGAATTTTGGGATGCCTCGCGATCTCGCATCAAAATGAATTGGAGGTGGTGGGGTGAACAAAATTATTCCCAAATTCTGATATAGAAAACAATGATATCAACTTTTTTTCTCTCTATGTAGGAAACCAAATAAAAAAATAAAAATTAAATTTAGTTTTGACCGTATTTCTCCAAATATGATTCGATTCTCAGATTTTAATATAAAACTCAAGTTAAGATGCAATTGGGAAAAATGAACAATCTATTCATTCTGAAACACTAAATAAATATCAAGATATTCAATTTGAATTTCATTTCTTTCAAAACAATATAAAAGAAGGTTTATATTCATTTCTTTCTTTCTTTCGTTATTTATTTATTTTTTTATTTTTTTTGTCCTGTAGGTTAAGGTAGAGAAGCTCAAATATCAAATTCGTTATTATAAATAGTATCTATTTCAATGTTATGGAGAAACCTATCCTTTACATTGTTACATACTTCTAGTACCACATAAAAGAGTTCAGTGGTCACAGCAGTAAGTATGCACTGGTATTATGTTTACAGCAGTAAGTATGCACTGGTATTATGCACTGGTATCACAGCAGTAAGTATGCACTTTCATTGTGGGGTAGTTAACAGAGAAAAATTATAGTGCTTATATCCTAGAGCTTTCTATTCATAACCCAAGTATTAGCGAAGAGAATGGTGGAGCTACAGAGAGGCTTCCTTGAGGGCACAAACATAGAGGTCCCAGACCATTTGCTACCATCACTTCAGGGATTGCTCCTACATTGCCTTTAGTATATATAGGGGGACCCAATCATCCAAAACCAGAAAACATAAGGTGTCATATTTTATCTAATAAAGAATGATGGGTCGTGTGTATTTTCAGTTTAAAACATGTAAAGCGATAAAACACATGGAAACTAGTCGTACCATTTTATCTACGACCATCTTAGTTTTCTCATTAGGGATGGCATAATTTCCATCGGCTCCTTTTTTTGATCGTGCCAAAATCCAATCAATACTCCGATCCAAAACAGGTCCACCTGGCAATATGGTCGAGGAACTATGGCCTTCAATTATCCATTTAGCCTTCTTCCCTGCATATCCAGCTTGTCCTAAATAGTGAGGATGCTCATTGCATGCCTGACTCTTCCTAGCCTTCTCACTTATTTGCTGTTTTATGACATTGCAAAATTCAGCAAAACAGAATAGCACAAGCCGTAGAACAGTTGCAATTTGCACAAATGTTTGTACTATTTCTCTATGTATGAGCAATATGCATTTAGTATGCAATGATAGAAGAAGAAAGAAAAATATGCAAGTCAAGGCAGCATAAATTTTCGAAAATTTGCGAAGTAGAAAGCATGGTTGTGTCCATATTTCAAAGCAAAGGACAATGAGGTGCCTCATTTCTTAAAGAAATAATGAAACATATTGAGATGTCCTCATGTATTAAATAAAATTATGCATATATATACAAGACATCATACAATTCTCATTTCTTTTTAAATGGTGTATTACTATTACATATATATATACAATGCTATATATATAAACAGTTACTCAAAACAATTGAGTTTATTTGATTTATAAAATACTTCACTAATTATTCATGATTAAACTGATTTTAAAAATAATCAAAATTTAAGAAAGTATACCTCAGATATATGTAGTTATACATAAGCAAGAAGATTCACAAAGTTCATAAAATGTTTTTACTTAGTATCCAAGAATCTGATTTAGAACACCAAGTGATACTATATATGAACAAGACACAAAGGCAAGAAAACATGGATGGATATACAAAATTATATAGCAGTCATCCAATTAATTCAACAAAGAAATAAAGCATCAGGTCAGGTGCACAAGTACAACAGGGGAGGTGCAAATTAAGAACCATTACAAAAAAAATGAATCTGAAAGTTGAAATGAACTAAACTCTAAAGGTGAAATGAACTGAATCTGAAAGGATGGGAATAATTATTTTAGAATGCTTAGTGTGCTGCAAGTATACTCAGCAACTAACTGCAAATTTAAAAATTCTACCACCAAGAGTAAGTATGACATGACTTAGTACAACTATTTGTTTTATGTATTAGTGTAATTCTTTATGGATAAATAGGGGTAACAAAACGAAGAAGCAATGCAATATTGGATATGCAGCTATAACAGTGACAATACTACGTGTGAAGGAAAGAAAAAACCAGGGTGATTGTGACAAATGACTTGGTGAAATATGCAGCTAAAGAGCAGTTTTCATACAGCTAAAGAGCGTGTGACTTGTGGACATGACATAAAAAACATACCTTAAACTCCTCGGTTTCACAATACTTCTTAAATGTTTCCCATTGTGTTTTTGTAACCCCATCATAACATTCGTATGGCTCTTTATGGTTTTCTGGAAGCTCTCTAGTCTTCGTAATCCAACCACTAACCAATTTTGTTTTGAAACCCTTCCATGCTCCACAAACATTTTTTAACACATTATTTTTCATTTTTTCGTCGATGTGATACTCGGTCTAAGGTAATAAAAAATAAAAAATAAACAACGTCAAAGCGGTAAAAATGAATTTGATAAACAATGAAAGCGGTTCATGACTCCAAACACAAAGGATCCAACTGATAATTTAATAAGCGAACAAATGAATTTATAATACCCTAATGTCTTCCCAGATGGTATCCTTAAGCCCTTGACTAACTCTAGCCCAATTCTTGATATTGATATCAATTCTAGATCTAGCTGTATCGCCTACGTAAGCCTTAAAAGACTTCACCTATTTTCCAGTAGGTTTGCCATTATCACACCACTCAATGAATTTTGGCTCGGATGTTCTGTATTTCTTTCCGGTTGTTGGACCTCTTTGCCTCCTCTTAGATGACGGTTTTGAAGCGAAAGCGGAAGTGTTTTGCTCTTCAGTGTGTTCATATAGTTGCATTTCCATTATTCCTGTATCACAAATGTGCACCCGAAAGTTATAAAATATTTCAACAAAAAAATATTAACTTAAATATCACACAGTCTGAACTGATTTGAAGACATATTTGCTTGATTGCAAAATGCACACAGCCAAAAATATGCAGAGAAGATAATGCAAGACACTAGTGGAAAAGAAGATGAGGAGCTTGTTCACACTGAAATAGATGAAGTTGAGATTAAAAGAAATAGTCATAGACCTATAATGAAAAAAAAAACAGTATGGAAAAAAGTATGGAAACAGTATTATTTCATATTTATATACACAAAATATTTGGCTACCAATTGTGTTGACCACCTATTACCACGAGTTACCATTAGAACAAAAAGACCACTTGCAAGTCCAATATCGTAAAATGTATAGCCTGAAAGTCCAATGCGTTTGTCAGAGAACTAATTTACATTTTAAAAACACTACTTTGCAAGTTTGTTGCAAATGAGAGCTGAAGAACTAAATAATAGAAAAATCAACATGTTACAAAATAAGTATTAACAAATTTGTACCTTTAGCAGTGTCCATAAAATGAGTTACTGCACCTTTTAAATCAACATGTCAATTAAGATATCTGATTCGTCTCAACAAACAATATGGTGGATTGATTATTTGAAGATGAGGTTAACAAAACAGAAATTTTATTCAGTGGTAGAATAAAATCTAAAAAAAAGCATAATAATTCATATGGAAATCTAAACTGCATAACTATAAGAAATAAGCTGTGTACTCTGCTTGAACAAAGCACCACTATTACTTTCAAAAAAAATCAAAAAGAAAAAATGGGAAAAAAGAAGAAGAACGAAAGCTATGCATTTTTTTTATACTCAAAGGAATCAGTTGGGAAGTATAAGTTGCGTAATTATAAAAAAGACTAATGTCATGTAAACTACATTGTGCCTGCTATAAATAATACTGTGTGTATATAAACAGCATGGAAACGGTATGGAAAACAGTTGAGATTACTGTTGAAGTACATGGTAAAAAAAGGCATAATGGCAACTCCAGCACTGAACTATCAATAAGTAAGAAAGAAGAAGCAGAAAATAAAATTCTAGTAGAAACAAGGCATGGGAATGAGATTAGAAATGAAAAGGCAATGTTAGCCAGTAACAAATACTCAGTTCTGCACTTACAAGAAGGAGAGATAATTGAATTTGATGAAGAGGAATTCAATGATATTGAAAAGGAAGCATAATTAGATTAAATGAGAATCACATCTAATGCATCTGGAAAAGAGACACAACAATTTAATAGAAAGAAAACAAATGATTTTAATGGAAAAAACACTGAACTAATTTCAGCTATAAAAGAGAATGCAGTGGTAAACTTAAATTACATTGGATTCATTGAAGTCTGAACAGAAAAATGACTCATAGCCATTGACAGTAGAGACATCAAAAGACATGAATGTATAGATGTGCACTGTATAGGCAGAAAATGCTAATTCGATGGTAGAAATGCTCTCAATGATCTTGTATTTTTATGTTTGTTCTTTTCTTCTGTTTCAGATTTACTTCTGTAATTAATCAATATATGGCATTTTGTTCATTGAAATAAAGCGTCTGCTTCTCTTTGAAATCAGTTCAGTATTTCACACATTCCAAATAAATGTACACATATGAACAAATTAAATGGTGACAGTATTAGAAGGTTAAAAAATTACCCCGCTATCCAAACCCCTTCATCGTGTTCAGTACGTGCATAATTTGCATTTAAATCAACTTCCTCTTCTGATAGACTTACACCAATGGAAAAAGGTGGATTCTCGTCAAATTGATTATACTCTTCTTCATCTACCACGTCGTCGATCCCAACAATGCGTCTTTTTCCAGGAAGGACAACATACCACTTATGATCAGCTGGGTCGGTGACATAAAAAACTTGTTTCACTTGAGATGCCAAAATGAGTGGATCGTTATCATGACTCACTCGATCAAAGTCAACAAGTGTGAATCCATGTTCATCCACTTGTATAGCACGATGGTTATCGGCCCATTTACATTGAAATAGAGGAATCGTGAAGTCCCTATATTCAAGTTCCCAAATATTCTCAATCACTCCGTAATATGACATTGTCGCATTTATTGGTTTGTTATCTTTAGCACTAGCAAATTCTCTTGAAGATGCTACGACACTTACTCCACTATTTTGCATTTTGCTCTTTTCATCCTGATGCTTCGTATGAAAGACATACCCATTAATAGCGTATGCTTCATAAGAGCTAACTTGAAATTTAGGCCCATACGCCAACCATTTTATTGTAACGGAAACATTATGATTTGTTTGAGACAATTGAGACATTACCCTATCTTTAAACCATATGACGAATGAGCGGTTATGTTCATTTGTCAACCATCTTTCATTCTTTGAAGGATTTTGAGACTTTAGAATTGTCATGTGCTCTTCCAAGTAAGGATGAACCTCACTAAGGTGTTGCAAAACAAGTAGGTGAGCTTTGTGAAACATATCATCACCAATTGACATCAATTTAAACCCAATTATGCCATGACCGTTAAGTCGCCCTTCATGTCGAGACTTGCAAAGTCCAATAGGTTCAACGTCAGTTAGGTATTGAGTGACAAATTCAATAACTTCCTCGGCTACAGTACCTTCTACGATACTAGCTTCAGGTCTATATCTATTCTTTGTTTTTCTTTTTAAAGTTCCCATGTGCATTTCGAACGGATACATATACCTCATAAAAACTGGACCGCAAATCTTGATTTCTCTTACCAAATGTATAACCAAATGCACCATAACATCAAAAAATGAAGGGGGGAAATACATCTCAAATTGACACAAGGTAACAATAACATCGGCTTGTTGATCATCCAACATATCAGGATCATCACCTTGCTACAAATTGCATTAAAAAAAATACAAAGCTTTGTAATAACATGTCTTACATGTTTAGGCAATATACCTTGAATAGCAACAGGCAGCAAATGTTGCATTAACACATGACAGTCATGGGACTTCATGCCCGTCAATTTCAAGTCCTTCATTGATACACGACTGCTAATGTTCGAAGAATAACCTGATGGAACCTTGACACCACGAAGACACTCGCATAAACTAGTTTTCTCTTTTTTGGACAATGTATAACATGCAGGACGCAAATAGATACGTTTACCTTTCTCCACTGGTGCTAACTCCTTTCGAATACCCATTTTCAACATATCTTGTCTAGCTTTCTCACCATCTTTTGTCTTACCAGGTATATTCAAGAGTGTTCCAATGATACTGTCACAAACATTTTTTTCTATATGCATTACATCTAGACAATGCCTAACTTGTAAATGTTTCCAATATGGAAGTTCCCAAAATATAGATTTTTTCTTCCACATGCCTTCTTGAAGAGGAAAGGCTTTGCCAAATACATTTTCAATATCCTTGATCCGTTCATATACATCATTTCCTGTTAATGGCAAACGAGCAACTCCGCTTTCTATCTCCCCATTGAAAGGTTTCTTCTTTTTACGATAAGGATGATTGAGAGGGAGAAATCTACGATGATGCATATACACATTTTTCTTGCAAAAATGCAAGCGCTCAACAGCCATGTCGTCTTGACAAATTGGGCATGCTCTAGCACCTTTTGTACTATATCCAGACAAGTTACCATATGCGGGAAAATCATTTATGGTACAAAAAAGCATGGCGCGTAATGTAAATTCACTTCTACTATATGCATCAAATATGTGCACAACTTTATCCCACAAAAGTTTTAGATCATCAATAAGAGGAGCTAGATAAACATCGATGTCATTTCCCGGTTGTCGTGGTCCCGAAATCATAAGAGACAACATAATGTGCTTGCGCTTCATACTCAAGTAAGGTGGAAGATTGTAAATCACCAAAAGAACCGGCCAAGTACTATGTTGACTGCTAAGATTGCCAAATGGATTTATGCCATCTGTGCAACGACCAAGTCTGATATTTCTTATTTCTTCGCCGAAACTAGAATACATGGTATCGATATTTCTCCACTGCGGAGAATCGGCTGGATGCCTTAGTAATCCATCATCCTTCCTCACATCTGCATGCCATCTTAAGTTTTTTGCATTTTCTTTATTTGCAAATAAACGTTTAAACCTTGGTATAATGGGCAAATACCATAAAACCTATGCTGGAGGCCATTTCTTATCTGGGTCGTTATGAACATTTTCTCACGACTTGTAACGGGATAATCCACACTTAGGACACTCATGCAACCTCTCATATTCATTTCGATACAATATACAATCATTTGGACATGCATGTATCTTTTTGTATCCTATGCCAATTGGATACATAATTTTCTTTGCCTCGTAATTAGAAGTAGGAAGCTCGTTACCTTCCGGTAGCATGTCTTTCAAAAGTTCCAACAATGATGTAAAACTTATATCACTCCACCCGTGTTTTGCTTTTAAATTGAAAAGCTTGAGCACAGCAGTCAATATTGTAAACTTAGCACAACCGGAATACAAAGGATTCTCGGCATCAAGTAATATTTTTTCGTACAATTTTGGCTCTTCCATCAAATGTTCTTGAACATCATCAAACATCTTATTAACATTGTCGATCTCATCAGTCCCATCATTTACCTCATTATTCACGGTACCTTCCTGGTCATCCTCATTAGTGTAATGATTACTAGAACTAGGTGTACTAAGTGTGCTTTCACCATGCCATATCCACTGTGTATAATTTTGCTTGAACCCATACCGAATTATGTGATCCCTGATCTGATCTATGTTACAAAATCTCCTCCTATTCTGGCAACGTCTACAAGGACAAAAAATTGTTTCTTCTCTTCTTGTTAATTGATCATTCAACGCACACTTGATGAATCCTTCCATTTTGTTCAAGAACTCATCATCACTACGTTTCACGTTATACATCCAATTACGATCCATGTGAAATTGCTAGAGACGCACTACATAAGCAAAAAAAAAATCATAAGTGTTTCTTATGTTTGTTTAGATATTTCAATTATTCCTCAACATCAGATCATATAAACTTAGATAATGAAAATGAAGAAGTTAGAATTTCTGTTCTTGCAAGTGCATTGCTTGATGGATAATTGATTATAAATTCAAGTGTATGAATGAGTAAGCAATGATCAATAGCTAGATTTTTTATAGAAGCCATTTTAGAGACCAAGAGAGAGAGAAAGAGAGTGTTTAAAATAATCAACGATAGATGATTCAGAAATGGATATAGCATGTATAGTAATGTAGGGTTACTGTGAAAAGTGAAAAAAATTGTTTATTCTCAACCTCAACTAATCTAAGCCTCCTAAAAGAATGTTAAGGGATCGAAAACATGGTAAATGACTATCATTATTTGGAATGTCGCGGGAGGAGGGAGGATTAATACTGATCCCAAAATGGATCAGATAATCTCCATACGCGTGATCCAATCTGCTTCAAATTGATGCATTGTATACCAAGTGAAAAAAAGCTAACAAAAAGTTGATGTGATGCAACGAGATTCCAAAGCGCCAAACACTCTTATTTCACAAAATAAGAACAAACATTTTTATATCAACAGTGCTTAGTATCTTTCAAAATGTTCTAGTGACCATTCGCTCATCATTGTCTACATATGAATCATTGATAGATGCATGAGGATTATCAACATGTGTTTGAAAAAGGTTGGACGGATATAGCAAATGGCTACCTGTTGTATTGTTTGGTGAAAAAGAAAAGAAATTTGAACTGATAAAATCCACTTACTGGAGAATCAGATATGTCCATAAGCTGCTTCAATAGTTTACATATGATCAATAGTTTCAAGGTGCTGAGAGCAGTAACCTCAGTATATCGACATGCTCATACCTCTACTGACAAGTTTGACACGAGTTAAGAGAGCGTTATTTAACACCTTCCATAGCATCAGGTTATTGGTGGCCGGACTTAATATTTTCCAAACATAGGAGTGCCATTTGCAACGAGGTAGGAGGTAATTACCAAAGAGCGGATTGTACATTGATTTAGAGGAGTACCTTACATTCTTCTAGACCCAAGAAACTTTTCTAGTCATAGTAGATTTAAACTCAGTAGCTTGTATTGGATTCCATAGACATGTAATATTTTGATTTGAGCTTGATGGTAAGACAATTTTGCAGTTATGGATGAATGTGCTAACCACTGCATTTTCACCCACACCAGACTGAGTTAGATCACTATGACTTACGAGTCTACGAAGTATAATATCTGGTTTGAACCATGGATCATTCCAGAAGCTAACCTGATTTTAAGGTGAGATAATATGCTGCGTGTGAGGAAGAACAACTTCCCACAGCTTGAGCAAATTTCTTTAAATCCAACCGATTTTTTGCGGAGGTGTCATCAGCTAAATGTTCCTCCCCTTTGTTACGTATTTAAGCGACTATTTTACCCATAGGCTATGTTTACAGTTGATGTTTCATATACCAGTGAAATCCTAATTTTCAATTCAAAGATGAATTAATATTTCAACAAAATATTTTGCTAAACAATTTAAAACAAAATATAGATTTCTTTCCAGTAAAGTAATAATAATAAAGAGATTTTTTTTCTAAAAATCTTATATACCAAAATAACAAATAGACTTAGTAAAACCATTATGTAGAAAATAAGTTTACCTTATTTATATAATAATTACCAAAAACGAAGATTAAAACACTATTATTTACTTTAAATATTGAAATATTTAATTTGAATTCAAAGTATTTATAAATCAAACCATAATATAATCTCAAACCATTCCAGGTAAATTAGGAAAGTGATTTTAATTATGAAAACATAACCAAACTTCTTTCAACAAATCAATAAACATCTTTAATTAAATTATATATTGAATTATATATTTAACTTTTTTAATAACAAAAGACAATAATTCACCTCTGAATCCTTTTATACACATTTTCCAAACTTCCAAACTACTTTGCAATTCAAAATAATTATTGATTCATTTCATAAATTTCTATAGCCAAATAATACTTTAAAATATATTTATAAATCACCAAAATAATTCTTTTTAATTTAAACCGTAATTTATGATTCAAATCCTTTATAATATATATATATATATATATATATATATATATATATATATATATATATATATATATATATATATATATTCAATTCTCTAATAGCTTGTATAGATATTATTTCAAATTCAATTTTATTATTTTCTATCATAGAATACTATTTCAATATTTACTTATTTATTTATTTACTTCAGAATAAATTATACTTATTTCAAAATATAGATTTCAATCTAAAACTTCACTATATGCTCAAATCATTGATAACCAATATCAAAATCACCTGATAACATTTAAAATCAATTCATAATCTTCCATAATTATGAAATATTTGTAGAAAAATTAATAACTTGCAAAATAAGTTTTACAGGTGATGAAGCCAATTCTTTTTAAATGAGCTAGATCATATCATATGCGTACAGGCGAAAATTGAATAGACCCATTTATAATCTAAGACCCATTTATCAAGGGCAAACTATCCAACCCTACCGAACCCTATCATATTTGTTGAATTTCATTGCTGCGTTGTTACAGCTTTAGTGCGTCCCTACTGAACCTAGGCAATATGATTGAAACATTTGTAATTGTTTATTTTATTTATAATTCATAACTATGACAATCGACCTAACACTACCACTGAGCACGATCATTTTCCTTCAAGTTTATTTTTTATTTTCTTGAAATATTCAATCTATACAGGTTTGTAGTTCTTTATTAAAAAAAATGTTGTTCTCTAAAATTTTTGAATTAAGAAAATGCAGGCCAATCATGTATAGTTGCATGCATCATGTTGGGCTAACAAAAATAATACTAAGACAACAATTAATTATAGAAAGAGGGATAATGTTTCAGTTCAATTAAAGATTACAAATTGAATTTTCATTTTATTTTCCTGTATAAAATCAGACCGTGAATCAGAAAGAACATCTGTATTTGACTCTGCTTCATTTAGTAAAATATAAGCAAAAAATTATTTCAAAACTTGAAACAAAACAGAAAAAACTTTCAGATTGGATATAGCTAATTGGGACAGTAAAAATTTTAGATAAATAAAGGGAGTGGACGAACTAAACATGTTACTAATCAACACTGAAGGCCCAGAGAGCCTACAGACATCAACCAAGCCATTTTCTTGTATACATCAACCAAAACTTTCAGACTAGATATAGCTAATTGGGACAGTAAAAAAATTAAATAAATAAAGGGGGTGGATGTACTAAACATGTTACTAATCAACACTGAAGGGCCAGAGAGCCTACAGACATCAACCAAGCCATTTTCTTGTACACACCAACCAAACAAAAATAATAAGTGACCACTTCAACATCAACCAAACAAAAATAATAAGTGACCACTTCAACATATCAACCAAACAAAAATAATAAGTGACCACTTCAACATCAACCAAACAAAAATAATTATATATAAACTGAGTTTGTGCACGCCTAAGTTCACATGTACGTAAATTTCATAGACAAGCATATAACTAGCAAACTAAATAATACAAGTTCACATCCTCATAAATAGTTTTTCATGGTAGAACAACTTAAGTATGCCTTCACGATCTTCCTAACATAGCTAACACTCAACACATCACTACTATTATTAATAGTTTTTTGTGAATCAAACCCATTGGGTCATGTAAACTACTGGTGAAGTATAATGGTGTACTATATGATGTTTATTGGAATTTCACTTGATGAAATGAATAGTTAAGGTACAAAATAACAATGGCCCTGCAATGATTTCATGGTGCCAATATTTGCCTGGATGTAAGTATATCCGACACGTAAAAGGCTTGTTAGGATTTTATATCCATTGGTAAAAGCACATTACACATCTAAGCACCTTAATTAAATATTAGATGTGGAAAGTAATCTTTATGTTTGTTGTACTAATAAATGTAGCATATACAGCAATTATGTATATAAAAATCATTGATGATGACAGCCTATTTAAGCTAGCACGCAACACATGATCCTCATCTTTACGCTTTGGTTCTCAGTACTTCCAACCTTTTTGTAAGCTGATATTCACGATTTTCAACCTTTTTTCTAAAGTCCTGCTTATTCAAATCCTAGCAAGTTTGCACTTGTTCGTTTTACCCTAGTCAGAAGTCTTCAATAATTCATAAATTCAACCGAAAAAACCCAAAATCGCAAATCGAAAAAACCAAAGTCTTCAATAATTCAATAAGGCATACCTAAAAGATCGAAAATCTTGATCTAGAAGCAGACGAAATCGCAGCGCAAACTCTTCAATCACTCGACCCTAGTTCAAAAGAGAGAGAAGCATAAGGAGACAGGAAAAAAGTGATTGTTGTTTTCTCTGGTTTCTTTTTTTTGCTAGAGAGAACGGTAGAGAGAAGAAGGAATAAAGTTTAATTTTAGCGCGTTCGCGGGTGGAGACGAAGAAGAATAGAAAAAGGCGGGTCGGGTACGTGAACGCTAAATTTTCCCTCTAAAATTTAGCGTTCGCAGGAAAAGATTGGGCGGCTGAAATGGATTGAGAGGGAAAAGTTGTGCGCCTATTGTGTCGGTTTTTGGACAACCGATGCTATTGTAATTAATTGTTACGGTTGTTCAAACAACCGACATGAATAGATCTATTGCTTCTCTTCAATTGTGTCGGTTGCTTAACAACAACAGATGCAAATTACATTTTTAACATTTTCTTCTTACCCATAAGTCAATAGTTTCGGTTATTAATGAACAACCGACACAAATTAGACTATTTGTGTCGGTTTTATGGACAACCGACACAAAAGAGGCGAAGCAGCTGATCTTTTTTGTACTAGTGATGGTCAACTCCGACTTTCCTTTGGGCACCTAACCATTGAACTAAATATCTTCAATCTTAACAAACAACCAAGGGATTTTGAAACAGAAGAAGTTGACATGATCCAAACAATTGTAGAAAATGATTTTAGTGATATTACATAGTCTCTTAACATGTGCCTAGATCATTTTAATTCCAATTTAAATGAAGATGAATACATTCATGAATCAAAAGATATGTTCGGCTCTTCTCACAATTCACTAGAATTCAATCAGTTAATGTCTACTGAAGCCTCAAAAGAAGTATGCCCTAAATTAGACCTCAAACCTCTTCCAAACGATCTTAAGTATGCATACTTAGATTCTTTGAAAAATTTCCCTGTAATCTTGGCATCCGATCTCATTAAGGACCAAGAAGAACAACTTTTGAAAATTTTAAGGGAAAATAAAGAGGAATTAGGATGGGTAATCGCTGACATTAAGGGAATTAGTCCATCAATTATTGAACATCGAATACATTTAGTCGACGAGGCTAAACCCACTCGCGAAGCTCAAAGGCGATTAAACCCTAATATGAGAGAAGTGGTAAAGGAAGAAATTATCAAATGTTTAGACGATAACATTATCTACCCTATCTCTGACAGTACTTGGGTAAGTCCGGTACAAGTTGTATCAAAGAAGTCTGGAATCACTGTGACAACAAATGAGAATAACGAACTTGTTCCGACAAAGGTCAAAACAAAATGGCGCGTTTGCATTGACTATCGAAAACTCAATGCAGCAACAAGAAAAGATCATTTTCCCCTCCCTTTCATTGATCAAATGCTTGAACGCTTAGCCAGTCATGAATATTATTGTTTCCTTGATGGTTACTCTGGCTATAATCAAATTCCCATTGCGTTAGAGGACCAACATAAAACAACATTCACATATCCCTTCAGAACTTTTGCTTATCGTCGCATGCCCTTCGGTCTTTGTAATGCTCCTGCTACCTTTCAAAGATGTATGATGAGTATATTTTATGATATGGTGGAGGATTTCTTAGAAATATTCATGGACGATTTTTCAATCTATGGGTCATCTTTTGATCAATGCCTCCTTCGTTTAGAACGTGTCTTAAAGCGATGTAAGGAGAAATCTCTTGTTCTTAATTGGGAAAAATGTCATTTTATGGTTAATCGGGGAATAGTCTTAGGTCATGTTGTCTCTAAAAATGGCCTAGAAGTTGACAAATCTAAAGTTGATCTTATTGTTGACCTTCCTCCTCCAAGGTCCGTAAAGGACATTCTCTCGTTTCTCGGCCACGCAGGATTTTATAAGAGGTTCATTAAAGATTTTTCAAAAATTTCAAAACCTCTTTCAAATCTTCTGGCTAAAGACGTCAAATTTGAATTTTCCAATGAATGTAAAAAGTCTTTTGAAACCCTCAAATCGATCTTGACCACTGCACCTACCATCCAACCTCCAAATTGGACTTTGCCTTTCGAATTAATGTGTGACGCTTCTGATTATGCCATCGGAGCCATCTTAGGTCAATGAATCGATAAACTTCCTCGAGTCATCTATTATGCTAGCAAAACTCTTAATGAAGCTCAATTGAATTACTCAACCACAGAAAAAGAGTTTTTAGCAGTTATCTTTGCCCTCGATAAGTTTAGATCATATCTCGTAGGTTCTAAGGTCATAGTTTACACCGATCATGCCGCCTTGCGGTACTTACTCACGAAAAAGGATACCAAACCCCGCTTAATCCGTTGGATTCTCCTTCTTCAAGAGTTTGATCTATAAATATGAGATAAAAAGGGTTCTGAAAATGTCGTAGCTGACCATCTTTCTCGTATAGTTCATGAAAACTATGATAACTCTCAAATCAACGATCATTTTCCCGATGCACAAATTCTTTCACTCTCTAGTGCACCATGGTATGCGGACATTGTAAATTATCTTGTCACAAATGAAACACCTTCCCATTGGTCAAAACAAGATAAACAAAAATTACTCTCCAACGTTCGAAACTTTTACTGGGACGATCCTTATCTTTTCAAATATTGCACTGATCAAATCATTCGCAGATGTGTCCCAGAACATGAATTCCATAGCATCCTCTCTTTTTCACATAATCAAGCATGTGGAGGACATTTTGGAGCAAAGAAAACTGCTGCCAAGGTGTTACATTGCGGTTTTTATTGGCCTTCTCTTTTTCGTGATGCCCACGAATTTTGCTCCAAATGCGCTAGATGTCAACAAACAGGTCGTATTTCCAAACGTGACATGATGCCCCTAAATCCGATCCTTGTCATCGAAATTTTTGATGTTTGGGGCATTGATTTCATGGGTCCTTTTCCTAATTCTTTTGGAAATCTCTACATCCTACTTGCAGTAGATTACGTGTCTAAATGGGTTGAGGTCATTCCTACCAAAACGAATGACAATAAAGTTGTTGTCAAATTTTTGAAAGAAAACATATTTTCCCGTTTTGGCACACCTCGAGCCATTATAAGTGATAACGGTTCTCATTTTTGTAATCGTGCTTTTGAATCTCTTCTTAAGAAATATTCTATCACTCATAAACTATCTACTCCATATCATCCACAGACCAACGGTCAAGTCGAGATTGCCAATAGACAAATTAAACAAATTCTTGAAAAGACGGTTTACTCCAACAGAAAAGATTGGTCATCTAAATTGATAGACGCCCTTTGGGCATTTCGCACATCTTATAAAACCAATCTAGGAATGTCACCATACCGATTAGTCTTTGTAAAAGCATGCCAGTTACCCGTTGAGCTCGAGCACCGCGCACTTTGGGCAATCAAATACCTTAATTTTGACATAGAAAAAGCCGGATCGCATCGTCAATTACAATTGTCAGAATTAGAAGAACTAAGAAATGAAGCGTACGAAAATGCAAAGATTTATAAAGAGAAAACCAAATTCTATCATGATAAATCCATACTTCGTAAGACATTCGAAGTAGGTCAGAAAGTTCTCTTATATAATTCCAGACTTCATTTATTTCCGGGAAAATTGAGATCCCGTTGGACAGGTCCATATATTGTGAAAACAGTATACACTTATGGCGCAGTTGAAATTGAAAATCCTAGGGACGGTTCCATTTCAAAGGTCAATGGACAACGCTTGAAGCCATTTCTAGAGTTTGAACAGCACGAGGACGATGAGTTCGTGGATCTTCACGAACCTAGCTATTCGGCATGAGCCGCTCACTATCTTGCACATATCAGGTTGTATTTTTTTTAGTTTTTTCTTCTATTTTGCATTTGCATTCTATTTGACAGTTGGGACACTGTCTCATTCCAGTGTGGGGGGGACGCATATATCATTCTGTTTGTTCATATTTCATAGTGTAGCATCATTTTTTTAAAAAATCATCTCATTATTTGTTTTCAAATTTCTTTTCAATTTTTTTTTTCATTTCCCAATATTTTTAGGACTTCAATTTATTTTTAATTAGTCAAGACAAAGTAAGTAAGTAGTTGAAGTCAATTGATGAAGGTTTTTGTGAATCACTAATTTCAAATGTAAAATATAATGAAAAGTTGAATTACAAGCGATAATAGTGAGGTTAGTATATAGGGGGATTCATAGGTGATGGTTATGAAATCTTTTCTAAACTGTAGTCTTTGTTTAAAAAAAATGGCAGATTTAAAGTACATGCGTTGACATCTCAAATCATTAAAGTTAAGTGGTGCTAAGTTGATTTGCATAACACTCTTTAGCTCTTCTCAAAAAAAAAAAAAACTAATAAGAAACACCTAGAGTCGATAGGTGTGCACACTTGTGAAAGTGTGTACACTCGCCACGCTCTACACTCTTCTCACGTAAGCCCGCAAGGCAGTGCATGGATGGTATATCTGGCCTCAGCATTCTGAGTTAGGTGTATAAATAATTAAATAAATAATCACCTAAGGATTACCGACCTTTTCTGACATAGTCAGCGTCGGTTTGCACAATCCGCCAAGCTCTATCCCAACTCTCACGTAAGCCCGCGAGGCAGTGCATGGGTGGTATACCTTGGTCCAAAGGATAGGTGTAAAAAAAAAAGAGAAGAAAAAAAAAACTAGTAAAGAGAGACTAAGCTTTGAAACCCAAACACTTCTTGACTTTGTTGATTTGGCTTGTTATACAAATGGAAATGAAAAATACCATTTTGAAAAAAACTGTGATCAACAGTGAAGAATTTATTTCATGGCTGCACTATGTTATCGACCGAAACAACTGGCCAAACTAGAATCTAATGTATGAAAACTTGAGTTACATTGAAATTTGTGATTAGCGAGGAACCAGAAATTTGAAGAAGTTGACTAAAACTAATATACATTATTTTGTTGCAACTATTTTGAAGTAAATCGAGTCTCCATTTGTGTAGAATTTTGCATTCATGTAGTACATTAGAATCATCACATACTACATTTGGATTTTGTGGGTAGTATCCGCTGAAAACCCTCACGAGACACCACTCATCCTACTAGGGACACCTAGAGGTTTAACGGCTTGTTGCATACGCTCAATGCAATCGTGTTTCCTACGAAAAAGGATTTAGTTAGTTTTATTTTCTTGCTTATTCGATGACGAATAAAGTTCTAGTGTGGAGGTATTTGACGAACGTATTTCTCTGCAATTTAAACCGTTTATTTCATATATTTTTATTTTAATAAAGCGGTATTATACGGGTATTTTGTTGTGGTTTTGCAGATTATTGATTCCAAAGTGCAACGTTGAAATTAATCGGTTATGTCGTCCATTGGTTCAAAAATCACGCAGCAAAGAGTGCAACATTTTGAGCATTGAAATAAATCAAAGCAATATGGACCAATTCAAGCAATGATGTGGACGTATAAATGTTCTCTTTCACCAATTCAAGCAAAGGAACAGTTCCTCCTAAAAAGTAGCATAATACATAGCCATGATATGAAGCAAAATGGGACACACTCAAAAGTAGCTTACGTATGAATTTGGACCAATTCACATATAAAAGTATTTCAAGCAATGATGTGGCAACTTGACTCTTCACCAATTCAAGGAATGGACCCAGTCAGTACAATTATCTTGGCAAATACTAAGAATAGAACCGGTCCTATTGCTAAAAAGATGGACTGATTTTAGGGATTGAAAGCCTATATATACAACATTATACAACACCTTGAAATCATCTCTTACCTCATCACTTTTCTTCAAGTTTAGATTTAAATTCAGCACTGTTTTTATTTTCGAACAGAATACGTAGGATTGTTGATTAGATTTAGCAATTTATTTATTCTTGTTCTTAGTTATTTTCTGCACTCTTTTCAGTTAGTTAATAATTATTTCAGTTGTTTGCTCCGTTATCTTCTTTTCCGCAATTTCAATTTCTGTTCTGATTTTTTTACAATTCTATATTTTGGTTGCAATTTCGATTAGTTTCGAAAACGATTCGGAGTATATTATTGTTTTTATTTTTTGTTCAAAATTCACCGTCGAATTCGTTTAACACGCCTAAGATTTAACTATGGATTTTAATTGTTTTAAAATACAATTCCCTGTGTTCGACCTGCATACTACACGCCTGTGCGCTTGCAGAATTTATTAAAATTTGTGCTTTTCTAATCAATAGAAAAGTCGCAATAGTAGTTTATATTGTTGTTTGACTAATTGTTTGTATTGGATTCCAGTTTTGGAAAATGAATGATATATTATCTAATTTGCAGGGATCCCATATGACTATATACTGTTGGTAACCATTGTTTTCCAAGGAACATTAGCAAAGAGATCCTAAGAGGTTTCTCGCCAATAATTATTTATTTATTTCCTTATGTTGCCTATATTGATGTTTGGTTGAAAATAATTGTGATACTTTATTTGAATTGTTTAAGTGTCGTTATAGCGTTTTTCACTATGCCGTCATTATTGAATATCATCCCCTAAACCTTTGTATGTGTTGAACTTGAGCTTGTATTTTCATAAAATTTATTAACATTTTAATCGATAATGATTAAAATTTATTAACATTTTAATTAACAATTATTTTAATTTAGTTAATTGTTTTAATAATGATTATTTAAATTTAATTAATTGTTTTAATCATTTTAATTAATGATATTTGAATGTAATTACTCATTTTAACTGATGGTTTTGAAAGTTAATTAATATCTAATAATGTTTAAAATTAAGTAATCATTTTATTTAATTCTATTTGGATTTAATTTATAATTTTAATTAATGATGTTTGAATTTAATTAAATTTTTTTAATTAAAGATGTTTGAATTTAATTAATCATTTTAATGAATCATATTTTAATGCAATCAATCATTTTAACTAATGATATTTAAAGTTAATTACTTAATTTAACAAAGTTATTTAAGTTAATTAATTGATTTAATAAAAATGTTTTAAATTGAATTAACTAATTTAGTGTTTTAAGGATAATTAACTGATTTAATAAAGGTTTAAAAGTTAATTAAATAAAAGTGTTTAGAGATAATTAACTTTTTAATAAAGATAATTGATTGGTTTATTAAAAGATTATAAATTTGATTAATTACTTTTCGGGATAATCAATATTGTTATTAAATTTATAACGATTATAAATGTGATTAATTATCTTTCAGGATAATTGATATTGGTTTAAATTTGTAAAAATGATTTTAAATTTGATTTATTTTCTTTAGGAAAAATTAACGTGGTTTTGAAATAATAAGAATAGTATTATAAATTATCCTTTGGGATTAATTAACAAATTTTATAATATATAAAAGTAATTTAATAGATTTATTTTCTTATGGGGTAATATATATTAAAGAAATTTATATATAATAATTTATAAATGAAAAGATTAAAAGGAATTGTTTCAATATAAATCTAAGTGGAAAGAGTTTTGGGTTTATATTAAACTGTTTTGACATTTGTTTTGATCTTAGTTTTAATACGCTTAGAAAATATATTTTGCTCTTATAAAAGAATATTTTAAAGAGTGTTTTCAAATTGTCTTTAAAAGTATTGTGATGTGAAAATTAAGCGCAATTGTGAACAATCATGTTATCATTCCCGATAGTTGATTTATCGACCATCGATTTTGATTCTGCTTTCTTCTTTGTGTTTTGTCTATTCAAGATGATTTGTTGCTCTTTTGAGTGTTGTTATCCTTTATCGAAAATGACTAAACCAAAAGAGAAAATATGGGCCAAGCTATGTGGGATTGCACCTATTAGGGTATTTTCACATCCACTCGAGATTGGATTTGGTTTTGCGCATTGAGATGTGAAATACAAGGATTCTTGGTAACAATTAGCGGGATCCGGCTTGGAGGTTTCTAAAAGCCATTGGATTTTCTCAAGTATATTTCTAGAGGTATACTTTCAGTAAGGGCGTTGCACACTCCTAGTCATTATTGGAAAATTCCTTTCCTTGTTATTAAATTCAAATCATCGATTATTTTTTTAATTCACTGAGAACCGATATATGCTCTTTTGAATGTTTAATTATTTGTGTCCATTCTTTCCAGTTGGGATTTTTTTACATATTATTTCCATTCTTTAAAGCCTGAATTTTGATATTATTTATGCTCGTTTCTTAAGTATGAGATTTTTTCTTACCCATAACCATCCTTTATATTTGGATTTGTACCATTTTGTTTATTTCCACTCTTTCATGTATGGATATTGTTCCTGTGAAATAAAAACCTTTTCCACGTTTATCGGAGTGAGCTTACAGAAGTTTTATATGTTCATCATATTACTTGAGTTTTCTCACGCTGGATTTCCAGACTGTTGCAGGTGTTATTTTAATATATTGCTCGGTTCAGACCGAGTATTTTTCCAAGTTGGCTTTGGTGATGTAGAGCTGTTAGAGAAGAGTTAGATGTTCACTTTTCATAGTATTTTATTTTCCACTGTATTATATATATACCTATCAGCAATTATAAGGTCAGGAAGTTATAACTTTCTAGGCCGATGACGTTTGTTTTGACTTTGATATAGCCTGTATTTAGGAGTAACAGTTTATATTGTCTTTTTTATATTATATGCTGTCCTTTCTACTATGAGATTTTTTCTTCATGTTTTCTTTTCTTTTCTTTTCTTTTATTTACCCTAATAATTTTCCTTTCGACGATTAGATATTTGACATTTGAATACCGCAGATGTATTCGGTGTCGAATTTCGATGATCGAAAAGGTGGGTCATTAGAGTACCATCAATAATAAACTAGTTTTTTTCTTCCATAGAAGCAAAGTCCCCTTCTCTGGGGGATCGCTCTCCTAAAAACCTGGTAATATTAAAGTCGCCACCCATAACCCAAGGGCCTGTGGCAAATGCTCTAAAAGCAAGGTATTCACGCCAAAGGGTTTCGACCTTAGAGTGAATTCCATAGATATTAGAAACTTTAAGGATCGAGTAATTAGTAAGGTCTATAATTATAATTTGCAATGAATGAACATTAATAATATGCTACAAAAGTTGAACACTACTATCTTACTAACCCATCAATAAAACCCCGCCACTGGCTAAAGGCAGACCCAATGACTAAAGTGAAAACCACTCGGACTTCTATGAAAATGATAATTAGGAATGTAAATTTTAGTTTCTTGTATGTGATGTCAATGTTGTTATCTTTAAGAAAGACCTATTTTTATTACATTTGTCTAACACGTGAAGACCCCTAACATTCCAACCGATGTAACACATGGTCTAAAGGATCGAGCCCTCTCAAGTTCTTTAATCCTAGTGAGCTCGGTGTCATATTGAAAGTCATCAAACAAAAAACTTTCACTAGAAGCTAAATAATGCAAACCCTAAGTAGATAAGGTACTCAGGGCACATAGACTACATGTACAACCAAATAGGGAATCCATACCTTTGCCTGACTCATTGGCGCTGCCTTCAACACCTAAGCCAAGGTGAGCATCCAAAAAGATAGACGTAGGACGATCTCTAGTACCCCCACCCAAGCGCTTCTCTTAACCGTGCCACTGGGAGCCACTTTATTCTTGCCTCTACGATTGCTCCTAGAGGAGCCAGTAAGTCTGGATATAATGCTCGAGTGACTTGGAGGCGAGTTAAAGGAAGAAGCCCTTCGGCCACATCACCCTGAAATAAGTGGCTTGGTAATCGAATCATCACGGGCCTTTTGAATATTCGATCCATCTGAATATGACACTAATGCCAGACAAACAGATTCTTTGTTGATACCAAAAGGCCTCTTAGACTGCCCAACATTCACAATCTCTCATGTAGCATCTCGACCTTCAATAATGCCTCTTACACTTCACACCTCCGCATCAACTGTCTGCTCATTCATATCTACACTAAACATTGCCAGCGCATCAACATATAGAATTCTAATAACCCCTCATTAAGCACATATGAATTTGTAACAACATGCCCAAATTCATCTTCATAAACATAGGAAGGGACTACATCTTTCGCACGTTATTTTTTAGGAAGATAGTGGAAATTATTGACCTTTATTGCTCCCCGAGAGATGTAAATTTATGCAAGATCACACTCTTCATCGTTACTAACATCGCCATCATGTACATCTACCGCATCACCATTCGTGTTCAACTTTGCCGCAACAAATGCTCTATATTCCCCACCATCTAACACGAAAGAAACTGAACCATCCACTGCTAGCTCATCATATGCATGTATGTCCTCTTGAGCTTGAGGAAAAACTACAACATGTATTCCCGTAGCTTGCGTACACATGTGCATTTCCATATCTCCTTTCTATCCTCTCTACCTGCTGCAATATTATGTAGGTACATCCACACTTGTGCTACAAACATTACCATCACCCGCTAAATTCTCAACGCTCAACACACCATTTTATACACTATCCGTTTGGCCCCCTATCATCTGCCTAATATTGATGACAACTTCCTTTCTCATGCGTAAATAATTCCACAACTCTATCATGCCATCTGCAGATTCATACACCGCTACTCCCATAGTTTAGATTATTAATTTACATAACCAGTGACCCACTATTTATTATGTCTAATATTAGTGTACAATCATATTTGATGGCATTTTCCATTAATATAGAATTTATGAATAGGGGGGCATCACACATGTGGCTTCTTAGATGATGCCTTCAAAAAGTTGCAAATCCTTTGTTACTTCCGTTGACATAGAAAATGTTGATCAATGAGATATTGACATATGGCACACTCTGCACTTCCGTTAATGTTGATTCTTTGTATCTTTTCTAATGCCTATACATCATTACTTTTTTAATGCTTATTCTTCTTTTCTTGGCTAATGCTTTTTTCATATCTTCATTAATGTTTATACCTCTTACCTTCGTTAATGCTTTCGCTTCATATCTTCGTTACAGCTTTCTATCCATACCTTCGTTCATGCTTATACTTTATACCTTCATTAACGCTTTTACTTTACATTTTTGTTAATGCTTTCTTCTTATATTCTTCAAAGCTTTCACCTCTTATCTTTATTAATGCTTTTTTTATTTCTTCATCAATGCTTACACCTCATATCTTCGTTAAAGCTTCGACTTATATCTTTGTTAGTGCTTTCCTTATATCGTTGTTAATGCTTTCACTTCATATCTTCGTTAATGTTTTCTTCATCTCTTTGCTAATATTTAGACCTCTTATATTCATTTATGTTTATGCTTTCTATCTTCGTTAATGCTTTCAATTCTTATCATTGTAAATTCTCGATCTTCATAGCTTTATTAATTCTTTCTTTATAACTATATTAATGCTTATGCTTCATATCTTCATAATGTTTATATCTTATATCTTTATTAATGCTTTAACTTCATATATTCGTTAATTATTATTCCTTATGTCTTCGCTAATGCTTTCTTCCTATCTTTGTTAATACATATGCATCATATCTCTGTAAATGTTTATACTTTATATTTTTGTTAATGCCTTCACTTCATATCTTTATTGATGCTTATTCTTTATATCTCTGTTAGTGATATCTTCGTTAACGCTTATTCTTCAGATCTTCATTGATACTTATAGTTCATGTCTTCAACAATGCGTATACCTCATGTCTTTGTTTTTGCTTATTCTTTATCTCTTGGCTCTCTTGGCTGATGTTAATACCTCATATCTTCACTAACGCTTTAACTTCATATCTTAGTTAATTCTTACTCTTAATATCTTTGTTAATGCGTAATCTTCATACGTTCATTAATAATTTCTTCACATCTTCATTATTGTTTCACTTTATATCTTCATCAATGATTTTCTCTATATCTTCGTTAAGGGGTTCCATAGTTTCTATAAGGATCTTCCTTCAAATCTTCATTAAGGAGTTTAATAATTTTTTTGTCCTAACATGTATTTGTTTGTCCTAACTGTTACTTAAGAACCCTACCTTGTAATATAATAAAACAATTGGGTATAACAAGGTTATTGTAAGAGGTTCAATAAGGAGTTCTCTAAGATACTCGAACCATTGACCCATTTATTGAAAAATAATTGTACTATTGCTTGGGATGTGAGAGTATACACACGTTTGTTACTATGAATAAAAATTGAGTGCACCATTATCAGTCATTATAGATGAGATGAGGAGTTGATAGTAAACTTGGATGTACGTTGTACTGGTCTTGAGGGCATTGTTGATGCAAAGAGGTAAGGTTGTCACTTATGCAAGTGGGTAACCGAAACAACATGAGAAGAGATATCTGACCCATGGACATTCTTGCTAGAAGAAAGGTTAAGCTTTTTACAACCATAAGTCATTGAAATATTGTATCTTACGAAAGGACCATAACTTACATCGGTAGAGATAGTTAATGTTCATGGCCTTACATGACTTTAACATTTCCTATACACCAGATAAGGAAATCCAGTCGTAGATGTGTTAAGTGTTGAATCAGGTGCATTGATAGTGGGGGCAAAAATAGAGAATTTTGAAAAAAAAATCCTTTTACTAATTTTTCACTAAATCTTATTTTGTATTTACATGAATAATTTATTTACATTAAATCATATTTTGCGGACACTAGTAAAATGAGTTTTTCATTTTTGATTTAATTGTGTTTTATTTAATGTCCAAAAGTCAATGCATGTATATGTATATTAAAATTAAAATCTATTTATGTTATATTATATATATTATTGTTTTAGTTCAATTCAATTTTAGCATATCATGTTTATTATTTAGGAATCCACATTAAAAATGTGAATATTATACATGGTATGAACTAACCAAGGGGATTATCGTGGACACACATACATTTGTATATATGTATATGTGTGTGTGTAGATGCAAATGTATGTGTTGTGTGAGTAACCATTTTGATTTATGCTTATAAAGGGAAAATAATGTCAATCATTTTTCTTTAACATATTTGAATAATCTCATGACGATATGTGATACTATATATATACTATGCTTAACCATTAAAAAGTGTGTATATATATATATATATATAATTTTTTTCTCGACCATAGTAAAATTGTTTTTTCTCATTTTAAAATTTTATATCCATACATATTTATACTTCTATATATTAAAATTAAACTAAGTGTATGTAATTTATATAATTATTAATGTATATATATGTATACGTATTTATTTGAAATTTAAAATATATCTTGAGAAGCATACTTATTTAAAATAAAAAGGTTTAATTAAGTTGACTAATTAAAACATATATCAAAACAAAAAAATTTCATCTAGAAATCTAAAATAATATTATATTGGCATGTACGAACGAACACGAGATGTAAGACTGTCTGTTTTAGGTCTACATCCATGTGCTTTGCTCTGGTTATATAGTAATGTTTGTATCAAAATTGGGCACAACACTCTTTGAATGTGATTAAAGAGATTAAAGTGAAGAAAGTAAATGGAAAAGGAGGCTAATTTAACAATCACATCAATAAAAACATGTAGAAATAGAAAGAGACAAGAATTTGTAGTGGTTCGGAGTTGTAGCCTTTGTCCACTTTGAATAGTTTAGTTTTTTTATTGATGATTGACAACTGATTACAACAGTACAAATCACTAGCTCTCGAGTTATGATATGCACGTAAATGTGCATATTTTTACCACCATGTTTAATCTATTTAAATTAAATAAATGATCATATTGGGTATTTTAACTTGTTTAAATCAAAATTCATATTATTTGAAATTGTCACATATTCATCTTCATCCAGGGGCAAAATGGTCATTTTTGTGCATATATTAATTTGAGAAAAATTATTTGGAAATTTTTATATTATTTTGCAGGAAATTAAACTCAATTACAAGTGGGTTCATGAACGAATATGCAAGCACAAAATGAACACAAAGGAATGAAGATGGAAATAATTCAAAGTGAAGAACATGGAGGACCCCACCTACCCACCACCTTAATGTACAGATTAGAAGCTAGTGCACATGCTTATATAATTAATGGCTTCATGTACACTTAAATGATGATTAGTAGAAGCTAATGATTACTGGGCCTCCACACTACCTCAAGAGCATTTTGGGCATTCCCCAAAATATGGATTAGGGTCTCATGCTTGTATAAATAACCCATTATGTTCATGTAAGCTCCTCTCTCACTTAGTCTCTCTTTAGTTAGTTTTAGGCTCAAAATAAAACCAAGCTCTCTTCTTTCTTTTCATGGCTACTTAGCCATTTCTCTTTATGTAATTTTTTTATGCAACTTCAATACATGTTCTTTTCCTTTTCTTGTTTATTTCCTTTCCTGTTGTAGTGTAGATTTGGTTTTTCATGCAAGTAGAATAGTTTTTCTTTATCTTGCTTTTTTTCCTTTTCTTTTTCTCTCTTGTTGCAAGCTATATTTGTTGTTTTAATGAAAAATATGAGAGGCTAAACCCCTTCAATTTAGGGGTAATGAAGCTCTCTAATTATGCAGCTTCAACTATTTGTTAAATCATGCTCTCTTTTTGTGCTTAATGATGATTAATGAAGTGTTTTATTTGTTGTTCTTGCTTTGAATTTGATAGCCTATATTGTTGACACCAAATAGGCCATGCTTAAAGAATCACTAACACAAATGCCTCTTCATCAAAAATATGATCGTGACAAAAGAAAGTGATTTGAAATTAAAATTTGATGGTCTATATTTCTAATCAATAGTTAATAGGGCATACTTAAAATAGATTTCATTTTCTTTGTCAAGTTTCATGAGAGTTAGTAAGTGCTTTAAGGGATGTGTTATAATTTGATGGCTTATGTTGGCTAATCAATAGCACAAATATGCCATACTTATGATAAGCACATCAATTAAAGCACTAATGACCATAAAAGAGAGAACATGATTTCATGTGTTGAACTACATGATTAGAGAGTGGATTTATTCCCTAAATTATCACTTAACTCTTATATGTGCTTCTATTTTCTTTTAGTTAGTTAGTTAATTCTCTAGCATAACTTTCCATCGACTTTGGTTTAATTTGATTGAATAGAATTTTAAGACCATCAATTCCCAGTGGATCGACTCTTACTCGCCACGTACTTCAATAGTACACCGTGCGCTTGTGGGTTATTTTTAATTAAATTCATTCGACGGTTTTCTAAATCGACAGAATTTCTGTCGACGAACAAGTTTTGGGCACCGTCGCCGGAGAATTTGTTTTGATTTGATTTTCTATTCTTCGAATTATTTTTGTTTGATTTTTGCATGATTTTATTTTGTGTTTTCTAGCATTTAAAATAATTGTGTATGTTTGTTGTTTTATTTTTGTTTTCAAATTGCTGTGTGCATGTTCTAGTTTTTCATTTGCGTTGCATTTCCTAAAAACAAGCATCCACAATTTCACTCCAAAAATGAATTTTCTTTTTATTCATTTTCTTTTGCTCATTTACAACTTTCTTTTTCCTTCTACAATTTTTCATTGATAAAAAAATTTTTGCTGTCCACCATCTTGCTCCTATATTTTTGCCAGTGGAAAACGGTTGCACTGCCTCTGCTTTAACCTCTGTTTCTCCAGTTCACCACCATCACAGTAGTGCTCTGCCATCTCCCCTTCTTTGTCCTTTCTAAATACCAGCTTCTGCATATAGTCATCATTCATAATTCACTGCTCAATCTACAACCCATTTCATTCATCCACCTACACAACAGTGTGCACTTTGCATTCATTCCAACATTTCTTCTTCCATCATTCACCCTATTGCAGTGCATAAAACTGACTTACTGCCTAACAAGCCATTCAAACATCTGCTAACATCCACCCTACTTCACACTCAACTACCAGCATTCCAACCTTCAACCACTCCTCCATCAGAAACCATTTTACTGACCATAACATCATCACTAACACATCCCCTTTTTACTGCCATAGCAACTGTTTCTGTTCAATACCTCAATACATTTCAATATCACTTCTCGACCATTCCATATCACAGTATCACATACATTTCAATACATTTCACTTCTCCGTACAAACCACTTACTTCCTACTCACTTACATAAGCACCACCACAAATCATCACCTTCACAACCCTTCAACACAAACTCTCTGTTCTGCCTGCACATATCAATGCACGAACAACCCTTCAGCAAAACCTAACCTCGATAAACATCCATAACAGCTATAACCACAATCGCATCAACTGCCACAAACCATAAGAACCACTCATCCCACTGATCCTTTACCAACAACAATTCTTCAACCACCCCCGCCTCACATTTTTCACAACATCTTACTGCAATTCAAACACCTCCGACTTCTCGATCACCTCTGCCCCTTCCTCAAACCGTCGCCTCTCCTAATCTAGAACTCACGGATCAACCGGCGACTTCCAACTGAATATACATCGCTCACTACCTCGATCCTTAGATTATCCCCAAATCCCCCTTCAATCGTGAACCTCCTACAATCACGTCACCTCACCACCAATCGCCAACCACAAACAACCCTTCGAAAACCGTAACTCGCCAAAATCAAACTTCGAAGGCAATTCGTGACATTAACCATCGAATGACCTCCCTCAATCGCAAATACCACCAGCAGCCAATTCGCGATTTCCTCTGTGTGATTTTAATCAACTTACCTATTAACTACCTGAACACATAATCTTTGTGATTGTAGGTGCGTTTGTTTGTTTGAATTTGTGTTTTTTTTGTTTAATTTATTACTACAGAGAAGATAAGAATCGTGGGTCTAGGTATCTTATTGGGCCGGTGTGCTTTTGTTTAGTTTTAGCTGTTTTTAGTTTGTTCTTTAAAAAAAACAAAAAAACAAATACAAAAAAGAGTAAAGAAAATCTTTCAAAAAGAAAAAAACACGTGTTTTCTTTTGTTCACTTTGTTTTGCCTGTTTTGTTTTAGTTTCCTATTTTATATATATTAAAAAAAACTACATTTATCTTGATCAATTTTCAGGTTATAGGAAATAAAAAGAAGAAGTGCTTGCCAAAAAAAATTGCTTGCTCCACTGCTTACTAAAAAAAGAAACTCCTTGCTTGATATATCTATTGTTTTTATTTGCCTTGCATTGTTGTTTGGTTGCATTTTATAAAAAAATTCAAAAACAAAAACAAAAATCAATTCGTAGTTACATTGTTAATATATTTTTAATTTCTGTTTTGCATTTCATCCTAGATTTTGATTAATTATAATGGTTAGAAATCAATAACACTTAATTGTATATTGACAATTTGTCTTCTTTGAACAATTTAATTTCTTGGTGTCCAGGCAACGGCAGAATAATAACCATTTATAAATATTATGGTGATTCGTAAATATTATAGTGGTTGTTCCTTTGAAGGCACTTAAACCTTGGGCTGCATTGCTACGGTGATTCATGGTGCACCGGTAAATCCTGTCTGTTACCTAGCTGAGAACTGTCTTGTTTATCTAAGACAAAGTGTGTTTATACAATTTTGGGTTAACTTAGGATAAATCATTTGTAATTAACCTTGCATTCATTTAGTTGCATTAGTTCATTCATATTTAAAAAACAAAAGCAAAAATTCAAATTCCAAATCTAAAAAATTTGTAAATATTCCTTTTCTTTTGAAATTTCTACATCGTTCCTCTCTGAAATTTCAAAAATCAAAAAAAAATTAAAAAAACCAAAATTAAAAAAAAATTATAAAACCTTTTCAAAAACAAAGAATTTTTTGGAAAAACCAAAAAACAAAAAAAAATTCTGTTTGTAAATATATTTCCTTTATAAAAGAACCAAAAAAAAACTTTTGGAAATGTCCAAGTTTCCTTTTCCTTACTCGCTTGAATTTTACAATAGTTGTGAAAACCAATATAATCCATATGATTTCACTCCAAATTTGTATGGATATTTTAACAACAACTATTGTGTAAATAATTCGAATTTCAAACAACAAAGTTTTCAAAACAATGAACAGACCTCGAATCTCCAAAAAAACATTTCATCTTTACTTGAACTCTCTACACAACAAAATCAAAGTATAAATGAATTGCGTAATTCATATTTGTTTAATAACTCGAGTCAAGGATTTCAAAATTTGAATTCAATTCAAAATTCAAACGAGTACGATTATAACCCATGCCAATTCAATTTCGAACTCAAAAATGAATTTCAAACTCAACATGAAAATGGAAACAACTTTTCAAACGAATTTGGCAATGGGAATAATCTTGACTACGATACGAGCGAAATTTTTTGTTCTCAACAAATCCAAATTGAAAATTCTCAAGTTAATAACTATAAATTGGATTTTGTTGAGAAAATGAATGAAATTTATGATGATCACACAAATTCGTTGTTTGAAACATGTATGAAACAACGTGATAGACAAAATCAAATTCGAACGTGTGATGAGTCAAGTGATAATCCATCTTTTACCACAATTGATGATTTTCAAACAACAACTTTTGAAACTGAAAATAACAATCTTAATGAAGTTGTTGAAAACACGGTAATTGAGTTGGATTTCAATTCATTTGAGGGTGAGATACTCGATTTAAATTTCGTTTTATGAAAATTTAAATACAACAACTTTGGATCTTGAAATGGATATATGTGATGAAGTTGTTGATAATCCAACAAAGGAAGATGAATTTAACGAACACGAATTTTATGAAAATTTACGAAAATGAGTCATTAGATTTTGATGGGGAAGATTTCAGTCACCGTTATGACTTTGAAATTGATAATTTGGAAGAAGTTTTCAATGATAAATTTGTATTTCAATTTGGTGAAAATAAATGTGAATTTCAATCAGTTTTTTTATGAAAACAAAACAACTCGTTCAATTTTTAATAAAACGAAATTCATTTTTCCAAATCGACAATCAACTTCGAAATATTTTACAATTTGGTTTTTTGAGCTTAAGCTGTGTCTCGCATACTTGACAATACAAATGAATCGGTTTTTGGAAGACTGGTTCAATTACTCTTTAACGGCATACTTTCTGATGTCTTGTAAATAATCATCTTTTCATTTTCATTTAAATAAAGGTTATGTTTTTATTTATCTCCTTCCACTTGGGCTAACTGTGGGGACCCAGTCAAAATCAAGTGTGGGGGAGGAGACTCATCTTCATTTTTTTTCATTGTTTATTTGTGCTTTAAAATCTCAAAAAAAAATCCCAAAAACAAATTTTCTTTTGATTTATTTTTAAAAGAAACACCATAAGATAAATATATGGTTTTGGTTTATTAAATTGAAATTTATGAAAATTTATTTATCTTAAGAAAAATAAAAATGAAGATTAATTACAAATAATAATGGTTTAACTAGTATATAGGAAGATTCATATGTGTTAATTATGAAGTACATCCTAATTGAAAATCTTTGTTTTAAAAAGTGGTTGATTTAAAGTAAAGGACATAATATTTTTTTTGTCTTCTAAGTTAAATGGTGCTAAGATGATTTTGCAAAACTCTCTCTCTTAAAAAACAATAATAATAACATCCAAAGTATTCACTCTCATTTAAAAGTCCTCACGGTTATGCATGGGTGAATTACTTGGCATCTTTGATTATGTGCTTTCATACTCATTTAAAAGTCTTCACAGTTATGCATGTATGAAACACATGTAAATTTTTTTAATAAAAACCACCTACGGTCGATAGGTGTATGCACAAAAGAGTGTGCATTCGCTATGCTCTGTACTCCCCTCAAATAAGCCCGAAAGGCAGTGCATGGGTGGTATATCTGGCCTTAGTTTACCTGAGCTAGGTGTGTAATTTTTCTTGCAAAAAATAAGAGAGAGTAAGCAATTGAAATCCTAGCACTATTTTTAACTTATTTGATTTGACTTGTTATTGAAAGGAAATGAATATACCACTTTGATAAACTTTGATAATAAACTAAGGTCCATTTTATAATTACACTTTTTTATCAACCGAA
Source organism: Allium cepa (assembly GCA_030765085.1). Taxonomy (NCBI): domain Eukaryota; kingdom Viridiplantae; phylum Streptophyta; class Magnoliopsida; order Asparagales; family Amaryllidaceae; genus Allium; species Allium cepa. The sequence goes on from CM060929.1 coordinate 1,047,282,002, forward strand.
ACAACGAGTTAAACAATTGTCTATTTGTTATGATAACTTAATTTTTGTTGGAAATTTTGACAAGTAAGTGACCTAAATTTTCAAGATAATGACCAAAACCTATATTTAACTTATTTATGTCGATTTAAAAATAAATCCATCATTTGTAAATATTCCAAAATTCGCATTCATCTCTTTGTAAATAAATCTTACATTTTGTAAATATTTTCATCCTGCATTTGGATTTTGTGGGTAGTATTCGCTGAAAACCCTCACAAGACAACACTCATCCTACTGGGGACACCCAAAGGTTTAACGGCTTGTTGCATGCACTTAATGCAATTGTGCTCCCTACGAAAACGGATTTATCTTTGTCTTTCTTTATTCAAGGACGAATAAAAAGATAAGTGTAGGGGTATTTGATGTGCACGTAAATATGCATATTTTTACCACCATATTTAATCTATTTAAATTAAATAAATGATCATATTAGGTATTTTAACTTGTTTAAACCAAAATTCATATTATTTGAAATTGTCACATATTCATCTTCATGCAGGGGCAAAATAGCCATTTTTGTGCATATATTAATTTGAGAATTTCAATTGGAAATTTTTATATTATTTTGTAGGAAATTAAACTCAATTACAAGTGGGTTCATGAAGGAATATGCATGCACAAAATGAATACAAAGGAATGAAGATGGAAATAATTCAAAGTGAAGAACATGAAGGACCCCAACTACCCATCACCTTAATGTACAAATTAGAGGCTAATGCAAATGCTTATAGAATTAATGGCTTCTTGTACACTTAAATGATGATTACTAGAAGCTAATGATTACTTGGCCTCCACACTACCTCAAGGGCATTTTGGGCATTCCCCAAAATATGAATTAGGGTTTCATGCTTGTATAAATAATCCATTATGTTCATGTAACCTCCTCTCTCACTTATTCTCTCTTTAGTTAGTTTTAGGCTCAAAATAAAACCAAGCTCTCTTCTTTCTTTTCATGGCTACTTAGCCATTTCTCTTTATGTAATTTTTTTATGCAACTTCAATACAGGTTCTTTTCCTTTTCTTGTTTATTTCCTTTCCTGTTGTAGTGTAGATTTGTTTTTTCATGCAAGTAGAATAGTTTTTCTTTATCTTGCTTTTTTTTCCTTTTCTTTTTCTCTCCTGTTGCAAGCTACATTTGTTGTTTTAATGACAAATATGGGAAGCTGAACCCCTTCAATTTAGGGGTAATGAAGCTCTCTAATTATATAGCTTCAACTATTTGTTAAATCATGCTCTCTTTTTGTGCTTAATGATGATTAATGAAGTGTTTTATTTGTTGTTCTTGCTTTGAATTTGATAGGCTATATTATTGACACCAAATAGGCTATACTTAAACAATCACTAACATAAATGTCTCTTCATCAAAAATATGATTATGGAAAAAGAAAGTGATTTGAAATTAAAATTTGATGGTCTATATTTCTAATCAATAGTTAACAGAGCGTACTTAAAATAGATTTCATTTCTTTGTCAAGTTTCATGAGAGTTAGTAAGTGCTTTAAGGGATGTGTTATAGTTTGATGGCTTATGTTGGCTAATCAATAGCACAAATATGCCATACTTATAATAAGCACATCAATTAAAGCACTAATAACTATAAAAGAGAGAACATGATTTCATGTGTTGAACTACATGATTAGAGAGTGGATTTATTCCTTAAATTGTCAATTAACTCTTATATTTGCTTCTCCTTTATTTTAGTTAGTTAGTAAATTCTCTAGCGTAACTTTCCATCGACTTCGATTTAATTTGATTGAATAGAATTTTAAAATAATCAATTCCCTATGGATCGACCCGTGCTCGCCACGTACTTCAATAGTACGCCGTGCACTTGCGGTTTATTTTAATTTGAAATTTTTCGACGGTTTTCTAATCTGATAGTAATTCCGCTGATTAACAAGTTACAATGGAGTTAAAGTAGAGTAACGGCGTAAAAGAACCAAAAAGTCCTTTTCTATAGGTGTAGGGGTGCTATTTATAGGAGTGGATCTGGAAATATCTCCCGCAAACCTCGGAATATCTCTTCTCACACGTGAGTGCGCCTATCAGATCGATCATGGGTCATTTGCGATCAGGATCGATCCAAGTGCATTTCATATCGATCAAGAATGGCTCTATTTGAGCTGCGATCGATCTTGTGTGTCTTCAGGTGATATGCAAGCTTCTGTAAAAATTTGGAGGCATTTGGACTTGTATTTTTTGAGTTACGATCGATCTAAGGTTGAATTTGCAGTTTGATGGTGGTTATGTATCGATCAATGAATATCGATCATTTTCGCATCGATGATTTGGACTGAGCATTTTGTGGAGATTCATATTTCATGCTTGAAGATTGTTTCCTTTGGTTTGACTACCTCCTTTATATCGATCATGTGCATTATTCATCATATCGATACTATATCTTTGTCTTCGTATCAATGATTGGTCCTAATCTTTGTATCGATGCCTGGATGTTGGTTTTGTATCGATGCTTGGTTGATCGATACGAAATGGGTATTAGTAGGATTAATATGTAATGGGTAGTGGTTGAGCAGATAAACTTTGATCGATGCTATTGCTTGATGGATACGAAGGGAATGGATTGTAGACTTGATGGATATGTAAGTAACAGATATGAAAATGATGGATACGAAGAAAACATGTTTCTCATGAAACTTGATCGATCCATAATTTGAGCATACGAACTCCGTTTGACCCGAAATATGGAATGTTGCCTCTCATAGCTTTGATTTTCATACCGCGTTAATTGTAGCCCGATCCAGACTCGGACCAAATTTGCTTGTATCCACAGTGGACCTGTAGATAACCGATCTTGGGGAAGGATTGTCTTCAGTCTCTAGTCGAGTCCTTGGTGTCACGGTTTTGCCAAAACACAAGATGACATTTGCCCCCTAAAGTACATCTTGTGTGAACATAACGTCCTTTGAAAAGTTGCAATCTTTATTTTGAAAAGTTCTATCTGATTCGTTGAATAGTTGTTGTCTTTACACCAAGAGATGTAACCCTTGATTAATTTCCAGTAATATAAATGCTGAATTGCAGACTGCCAATGATCATGCAATATTTTGTTGCAACTGAAGGTTGAGTGCTAGCAATTTATTGTTCACTGTTTTGGTTGTCACCAGGTAAGCATTCGATTCCTGTTAAATTTAAAAATCGAATGTTAGTTTTGGCATACATGCACGTATGTTAATTTGACTCCTATTCACGTTTGCACGTTCGTGGGTCATTGTCAAGGTTTTTTTGAATCGATTTTCCTATTGATCCTCTCCTGAATCGATGTGAAATTCGAGTTACAACAACAATGATGATTGCTTTGATCCATCCCTTCGTATCGATCCTCTCCTAGATTGATCCAAGATGAATGAATGTCGATTTCATATCGTTGGTTATTGATACGAAATAGATAGTCTTTAGGATTGCCTCATATCGATGGATACGAGGTTTTGGGTCTCGAATGGATGGATAAGAAATTGACATTTCATATCGATAGAGTTGAATGGTCTAGACGTAATTTTGCAGTGATATTCATATTGATGGCATGAAACAGTGGGCTTCAGATCGATCAGCATTGATAGATACAAAGTGATGATGGACACCGATGGATACGAACTAGTAAGTCCTGGACTGCTTGAGTTCATGGATACGAAATTAAGTTTTTGTATCGATGCGTGCTGACTGGTTCTCTTGGTATAACAACTGGGATATGAAATGTCTTCCCTTGGATATGAAGCAATATAAAATCTTTTGTACTTAGACAAATTTTCGTTTGCCTTTGTTTTTACTTATTCTTTCCCTTCGTATCGATCAGAAACATGACAAAAAGAATTGTAGAGTCTTCGTCTTCACACAGCCAGTCTTTAATCCTAAAACCAATTATTCTAAACTTAGTAAATGACCGATTAAAGCCACTTTAAAATGACGATACTCAAGTCTTGATGCCATTTTGTCCAGGGTAATGCCCAGTCCGGCATTGTTGATGTCGGAATAGGGCTGGAGTAAGGTCGAGGAAGTATTTTAATGGCATCTTGGCAAATTATGGAAGAAGGAGAGCAACCGATGGAGACAAGGAAGTCATTGGCTTCCAATCTCTTGCTTCAAACTCGTTTTGTTACAAGGTGGTGGAAGCGTCTTAGTGTCGAAATGGAGTTATAGGAGTTTGTATCGATTCATGATATGGATATGAAACCGCAAGCTTTTGGATCGATACTTAGAGCATCGGTCTGGAGTGATCAATACGAAGCCAAGACTTTTGTATCGACACGAAGTGTGATGACCTATGGATTGATCGATATGAAATCTAACCTTGGGAACGATATGAAGAAAGGCTTTAGAGGAACGATCTAAATTGAACCTTGATGGATACGAACTAGTGGCCGTTTGCATACTCGAACATTTGACTCTGATGAGCTTTAGACTTGCATAACTGGACTTGAACATTAAACTGCATATTTGACTGTCCTTTAAAGCTTGTTGATGGAACTATAATGCGACAAACATAGTAAACTTTAACATGGATCGTTCTTCGAAGTCAGGATGGCATGGTTGAGATAGTCAGCAACGACGGTCACTCCAATCGAATCTCAAAATCTCATTGTTTTACTATCTTTCAAACTTGTAGAAATTTAAAGTATTATGTAGCATTGCACTACACAACACGATCATTCACTTTACACCGGGAGGTACATGGGTTTCTTGCCATCTAACAATGGTTTTTTCTGAGTTTAATAGTTATGGATCCTCAAAGCTTAGGGCAGTAGGAAGTTCAGAGTTCTCCACTTTCCATTATAGAAATACCAAAAATCATGGCTGATGTAGTAAGTCCTGCTCCAGATGAACTGCCGAGTGTGGTGTTAGTTTTGAATCCGGGGACTCAGTTTGTTCCAAATCTCTGAAGATATGCTAGGTAGAATCTGCCTCAGGCATGGATTATCTCTAGAAGATGTTCTACTACGGGGCCAGAAGACAGAGCACGCAATCCACCGGAAGGGTTTACTACTTGCAACAGATTTATTTGGGTAGCCGGAACATTGCCTCCGTTTAACCAATTTATCTGTGATGTGATGTTCTTTATTAGGATTGTGCCTTCTCAATTACACCTGAACGGGTATGCAATTCTCCACATCTTATATATCATCTTTATGGAGCATCTTTTCTGACCCTCGACCACCGAGGAAATCAGGTACTTGTTCAACGTCAAGAGTCATGGGGATAACCCTCCATTTACTTTCCTAGAAGCAGTCAGAAACTACCAAGTAGTGACCGGTGAATTGAGCTACTTCAAGACTAAATGGTTCTTGGTTAGATGTCCAATGAGATTTGCAAGACAGTGGCTAGTTAGACGTAAGCGGTTTAACTTCTTCGTCAATTAATTAGATAATATAAGTTGATGCTGAGTCTAACACTGTGTTTCTTTTATAGCTTCCATTTCATGCGAAGGAGTACAATTTAAGGAGATAGTGAGAACTCTCCAATTGCTGCCTGCTGAACTTAGAGAGATTGATGAAATCCTTAGCGATGATAACTTGATCACCATGGGGCTCATAGAGAGAGGCCAAAGCATTGTTTAATAGGATTTCGCAGGGTGGCCTTGGTAAGGCAAGGAGGAAGAAGAGCTCCTGGAGTCATAATCACTGAAGGGGCGATGACGAGAGTATGCCAGCTAGAGATGAGCCTGTAGTTGCACCTTCATAGAGTCTCTAATTATTAGAATCAAAAAGAAAAGGCAAGACTCTCACCCATAAATCCAAGAGGCGTAAGACCATCGTAGTATCTCTACCCGCTACGGCTGCTATAAATTTGGAGACTTCCTTTCCGCAAATGGAAAGTTCTTTGAGAGGATTATTTGATGTCTCTATTCCAGATAACATAGCTTCATTCCAAAATCTTGGATTTGAAGGACTCCCTTCCCCACCATGAACTGGTTCACTTCTTTAGACATAGGGGAGCCGACTCCTACGAGCAAGACTACCAAAATCGATCATTTGGGGGTTTGCACATGCATACACACACTTCACAGCACCACACAATTTCTAATCACATGTTTTCTAATCTTTGGAGATGAATAATTCTACTTCTCTTTTCATTTTACAGAGATGATGATGAGGCAGGGGTCTATGCTCAGCAATCTTCACTCCAAACGCCATTCTTCCAGCTCTTATCTTGAATCTCATAGGCATGAAAGTGAAAGATACTATGATCGCGGCCACTGCTCTAGCCAAGAGCATGAGCATTATGAAAGGGAGAAGGAAAGGTCACACCAAAGTAAGTGCCGGTCCCGATCGCGATCGCTACCACCAAAATGTTCCTCTAAGCCATCCGGCTCTAGCAAGCAATCTTTTGAAACTACACATCAAGTAGCGCCTCCTCATACTTTGAAATCCGGTAACCAACGCCGTAGAACTGAAAAATGAAAACTCCCATCGTTGTAGAGAAAGCCGTTGTCGAGCCCACATGGGAGGGAGCCATCTGAATTGATAAGTTAAAGAATGATTTTCCGATTATCTATTTTGATGGCTTCCACTTTCCACCAAACGTGAAAAGAATTCCCAACGACATAGAAAGACTGGTGTAGGACTAAATGCATGATGCATACAGCTAGTACAGGGAATGGTTTAAGACGGATGAGAGAGTTTCTACGGTATCTTTTGAGTGGGCTAAGATAATTGAGAAACTGGAGGCCAACCTTGCTTAGAAAGACAGAATAATAGTACTTCTTAACAATGAAGCTGAATCTTCAAGGAATCGGAGATGGAGGCCGATAAGAGAGCCGATGAGGCTTGACAGTCCATGCAAAACATGCACAAAACTCACATGGACCCGGTGCAGGAGATAGGCCACCACAACACTGTTATCACTCAGGAAAGGGATGAGGCATGGAAAGAGGTCGAAGAGTTAAAGGCAAAATTAGCCGAGACCATCAAGGGAAAAGGTGAGGCCAATAAAGTCGCCCAGGAGGAATGTAAATCGACAATGATACTTAACGAGGAGAGGGATGCAATGAACTTGAAGGCCCAGGAAGTCGATGCTTGGATGGATAGGGAAATTAAAGCGGTGGAGGCCATGATGGAGAATTAATTTGAAAATCTTCTGGTCACGTATAACGCCAATGTCTTAAGAAACCGCAACTTAAATTGGCTCGGCGAAGATTATCCTTTTCAACTATACAAGGCCTGGAATCGCTTGGTAGATGACGAAAAGGTAATCCACGATGCTGCGAATATCGATGAGTTTGGACTGGAAGCTCAAATACTTGTTGGAGATCAACCGAAGGTCCTCCATGATATAATCGTCTCCCTTGAAAAAGAAAAGTTGGCTGTTAAGTATCTGGATGCTGGAGAAGGATCTGGAGTTGGGCATCATGAAGTAGGTTTTGAAGCGCTCCCAGTCTCTCAATTTGAACCTACTTCTTCTATTGATCCTCCAGCTGTCCCAAGATACAACCCTAATTAGCCATACTTTTCTCTGATACTTGAACGCGGCTCGGAAGGCATATCATCTCAACACAGGAGTAAATCCGAGAAAGGTATTTTGGACATTTCTTCCATTCATCCAAATGTAGGAGCATTATCAGAAGACATTACTAATATTTTCTCATATCTTTATTCAGCTCTAAATTCTACATCAATCGATCCTCCTCTAACTCAAGAAATGCATCACGAGAAGGGGGCAATAATGACGGAGGCTACAACTACAAAAGTCACCACATCGGTTGGACAGATGCATGATAGCAACTGTTTACTTGATGAACAATTGATGGAAGCACTCTTCAGCCATCAAAGTGATCCAAGTATCAAAGTGCCTTTCAACATAGATGAAGATGTGATCATTACGGGCATCTTTGGCCCGACCAGCAGCATTTCAATGAGAATTCAGGCAGGCCGGGCTGAGAAATAATGGAGGAGATCAAGGATGAGATGGAGCAAGCCGTGCAAGCTTGTAGCACTAGCAGTGGCATGGCGGGCCCCTGTCCGGTCCCTATACTTGTTGTTTTTTCAGGTGGCACCATCATCAATACCGGCGTGCCTCATTCTTATAACATTGAGGGTGCCACCATTCCTCTAGTTCCACCCACAGAGGATATTCTAGTCCATGTGAGTTTCGAAGAGGAGACTGCTTTAGTTCCCTCGGCCGGAGACAAGCCAAGTGGAGTAGGCCGAGGAGGGAAAGGCTCAAAGAGACATCCGAGCAGCAGCTCGAGCTGGTCTACGCCAAAGAAAAGTAGAAAGGATAGAAAATTGAAGGCGTAGACTAATATTTTTGCTTCTTCTCTTTTTAGTAGACAGCTAGAATAGGCTTTTCTTTTTCTTTTTCTTTTTGTAGGCCATTCATAGATGCGGGTTTGGCCCCTTTTTGTAGTAATTCATCGAATAGATTGATGTACTCATCTTTTTCAAAAAAAATAGTGGAAACAAAATTTCTTTTCATTTTTAGCATAACTCTGTGTTCATTTGTTTAAGTATTTCAGCACTGGCATTTCCATTTAATGTACTTATGAGGCTTTCGTTTCTGAGTCGAACTTGAGTCCAGTTGCTATATCCTAAAGTCATTGCTTCGGGTCATAATTAAACGTCGAGTCGAATCCTAACATTGCGCCGTCTTGGTCAGCGGCTGATACTTGAGTTAAGCGCCCAGTCCTGGGAAGAATCGAAGTAATCAGTCGGCAGTCGTTTTATGCCTTTTCCAATTTTAATTTAACTAAGTAGGAACAAAGTTAAAGTGAAATGAGTTTGAGTGGTCAAAACACACTTGTTCATTTGCTAGTATTTGCATATGCACTCTGGTGATTGAACTTTTATGCCGGCGATCGATCACGCCTGCTTAGCGCTTAGAATCATATCCATGCTTCGGGGACATGAGCTAATATACGGCCAGTCAGTCACACCCGTTTGGTATTCGGAATTATATCCACACTCCCGGGACATGAGTTGTTTCACAGGTGGTCGGTCACACCCGTTTAGTGTTTATACTTCGGTCCATGCTATCGGGACTAGAGTTAGTTGATGGATGGTTAGTCACACCCATTCGGTGTTTATACTCCAGCCCGCACTCTCGGGATAATAGGTGATCGATGGGTGGTTAGTCACACCTATTTGATGTTTATACTCCATTTTGCACTCTGAAAATCTAGAGTTAGTTGACAGAACGTCAGTCACATTTTTTTAAGTATTAGGATCTCATTTGCACTCTGGGAACAAGGAGTTGGTCAAGGTTGTGGATGGTCGGATCACATCCACCTTGAGTTGGCTAGCAAAGTCATAGATGGATGGATCCATTCTCTTCGAACTTGGAAGAATGAAGGCGAGGTCATGGATGGATGGATCCATCCTCCTCGTGCCCAGATTTTGGAGTTTTGTACTTCAGCTTGCATTCTGGGAGCTGGAGTTCGTTGGAGGATTTTCTTGTTTCAATCCTTCTTGAATTTATCGTTGCTTACCCTGAGCTTGGGGTTTCACTTAGCGCATGACCGGTAGGATCATGATCACTCCCTATTTGAATGAGTCCCACCGTACGATGGGACTTAGCTCTTCGTACATCATGACGGTTGCACGATGCATTTTAAGACATTGCCACTCTGGCTTGTTGTGTCTGCATTTTATTGCGAAATAAGAAAGTATGAAAAAGTTAGTTTTCTTATTACAAATTCAAAGTCAAAAAAATGAATAAACAAATTTCAAAGGAAAAGCAGAATAAATGAATAAAATCTAGTTATGTGTAATAGCAATTGAGACTTTTGCTATTCCATGCTCTCGGTAAAGTGAGACCGTCAATAGTTGATAATTTGAATGTGTTATCTCCAAGTCTCCGCTTAATGACATATGGCCCTTCCCATGTAAATTTCATGTGTAAAGGGACCATATAAATTCGCTTAAATACGAGATTGCTAACTTTGAGGATTTTGGGTTGGACCTTAGCGTTGTATAATAGGGTGACTCGACTGCGGTGTGTGGTTGCTCTCAAATCAGCCTCTTCATGCTTCTCATCCGGTAAATCCATTGATTCTACAAGTACGATGGAGTTCGTTTTTGGATCGTAGTAAGTCACACGGTGAGAAGGTACTTCTAATTCAGCTGGAATAAAGGCTTCAGAGTTATAGGCAAGTGCAAATAGAGTATGGCCGGTTGTGGACTCATGGGTAGTTCAATATGCCCATAGGGCCATGGGAAGCTCATCGACCCACTTACCTCTAGCCTTTTCTAGTTGTTTCTTTAGAATGGACTTGATAATTTTGTTGACGGCTTCAACTTTCCCATTCGCTTGAGGTTGAGCTATTGCTGAGAACTTCTTCTAGATGTCATAGCGTTGACAGAAATCTTTGAACTCTACACTATCGAATTGGGTCCCATTATCAATTAAAATGGTGTGCGGGAGGCTAAAGCAACAGATGATGTTGCGCGTAACAAAGTTGATTACTTTCTTCATCATGATAGTGGCAAGGGGTTCAGCTTTCGCCAATTTAGTATGCAATGACGGCGTACTTTGCACCACCCTTGGCTAAAGGTAGAGACCCTATTATGTCAATACCCCATGAGGCGAACGACTATGGACTGACCATCTGAGTAATTTTGTCAAGAGGGCTCTTGGCATCCTAGCATGCTTCTGGTACCTATCACACTTCTTAGCATAATCTGATGCATCTCATTTCATGGTTGGCCTGTAATATCCTTATCTTAGTATTTTCTTCGCAATGGCTTAGACCCCTGTGTGATCACCACACTCTCCTTCATGCAAAATGTGTGACACTCGTTTGATCCCATCATGGGCGATACACCGGAGTAAAGGAATATAATATCCCCTCATGTACAGGACTCAATTCTGGATAATAAATCTTGAAGCTTTTCGAAGAATCTGTCTTTAGGCAGGCTTTATTCAAATCCGAGTAGTCCATACATGTTTATCATTTCCCGTTTGACTTTTTGACAAACACTAGATTAGATACCCACTTTGTGTATAAAGAATCATCAATAAACCCATTCGACTTGAGTTTGTTTACTTCTTTCTTCAGGGTGGAAGATCTCTTGGATCCATACAACGCCTTTTTTGTCTTACCGGGACGTGTTGCCTGTCAATATTTAATACATGGCTTGCGATGTCCGACGAAATCTCACACATGTCTAAATGATTCCAGACAAACATATCAAAGTTCGCCCAGAGAAAATCAACTAATTCTTGTCTCATCTAGTGGCTTAGTTGAGATCCGACCTTTACCATTCTGGAATCATCGTCATCTTAGATCGAAACATCGATCGTCGGCTTCACTGAGGAAGCCTGACTATCTTTGACTTCCTCCTCATCATTATTATTTATGGGATCAAGGTCCTTAAGGAAATGATTGTGGCGCTTAAGCCTAGACTTTGACATTCATTGTCAATTTTTTGAAAAAATGGACGTAGACAGATTCCTCTCTGCCCTTGCATTTCTTGCGTCGTGTATCTCGCAGCTCAACAACATAACAGGCGCGTCCAGCCACCTGTCACCATGTACTACTCTAATCCCATTATCGACAGGGAACTTCAGAGTCAAACACCACAGGGCAATCACTGCCCTGAATTCTACAAGGGCTGGTCGGCCCAAGAAAGCATTGTAGTGGGAATGAATATCTAACACAATGAACTGCAACATTCAGACTCTCCGGCAATCTCTAGTACCCAATTCAATGGGAAACTCTACCATGCCAGCTGGTACGATTGCTCTTCCATTAAAACCATGAATACGTGATTGACACGGTTTCAAGTATTTCGCTTCCATCCTCATTTGGTCATAAGCGTGCTTAAAAAGTATATTGGCAGAACTTCTATTGTCGACTAAGATCCTTTTCGTCCAAGCAGGATATAATTGACTAAAATTACCAACAGATCAATAGTGGGGGCATCGATTCTGTCAGCATCTCGGTTCCTGAAAATGATGTCGTCTATCATCGTTCTCTATTGTTTTGTTGGGGCCCCGTCATCAACATTACTACAGCATTCAAAGTCCACATGCCTATTCGAACTGACATATGACTCCGTTTCCTTCCAACTTCGATTAGCCGTACCACCACTCACAGTGTTTATTACCAACCTCTTGCCAGTACGCGTAGGTTCTTCGGACCTAGCTTGGCCTTGACATTGATTTGGATTAGATGGGCCTGCACCTCCATCCTGCAAAAGCCCAAACAAACTGCTCTAACTTTCTTTCTCTAATCAACTTCTCGATGATGTCTTGTAAGCGACGGCACTCATTAGTATTCTAGTCGTAACAATCGTAGAATCTACAGAATTTCCCTGTTTGAATTTGTTTCTCAGATGATGGTTTTGGATCTGGCTTCTTATACAATCCGGTATTACAAGTTTGAAGGTAAACATTTTCCAACGATGTATTTAGGGGAGTATATCGGTCGAACATCGGAGCTCTGTGTCTCGGTCCGTGATTTGGGTCTCTTTTCTTTCCTCGACCTTCGTTATCCTTCTATGGACCTTGCTTGTTCTGAATATTCAATTGCACTTTTTCGGAGTTCTCACCGATCTGCCTCATAGCAACATTACTTTGAATGCCTTCACAACTGGGCCCTACTATGTCATGCTTCCTAGATCATCTAGCGCTTTCTCTCCTCAAGAACTGGGCCGTCATAGCATAGAAACGATCCAACAAAGCGAGGGGTTTCCCAGCCAACCAATCACTAAGCTCAGAATCAGGATCGATCCCTTTAGTCAATGCCATTAGAATATAATTATCATTGGCGTTACTAATCTCTGCATAAGCAGCATGGAACCTTTTTAGATAACGTTTAAGAGTCTCCTGGAGCTTGAGTAACGCTAGACAAGATGTTGACATCCTTTGGTCTAGTAGCATGCATACTGAACTGCTCAACAAACTTAGTAGCCAATTGATCAAACCATGAGATGGATCTGGGTGGTATCGAGCGAACCAAAAAGTTGCCTCCCATAGAGATAACAAAACTTCTACACTTAACCGTATTGTCAGGTCGTGCGGCGTTCATGAACCATTCATACTTTAAGATATGTTGGTTAGCATCTGAATTTCCTTCATACACCGGCAAATTCGGCATCCTTAATAGACGGGTGGATCTGCATAAAGAATGTCATCGATGAGTGGAGTATGACTTTCGAAGATTCCCGGGCATCGTTTATAAGGCCTTGACTTTCTTTGATCATTTGGCATATCAAAGTTGGAATGTCAAGCATTTGAAAGTTCGGGGCCAAGGCTTTGTCGGGCTCCATGTTGCAAGGATGGTCCAGTCGCTGTCTATGGTCCATTCTTCGCCTCCTTAGCTCTCGATCTTTAGGGAAGTTAGGATCCTGAGCATGAACATGTTGGTGATGAACAAGATCTGGTTGGTTTTGGATCTCGGCTTCCAAATCTATAACAGCAGTAGTTGCATGGTCGTGAGTGGTGTGATGAGGAAGTGCCCCTCTTTGGGCGGAGGGTCCAGCTTGGTGCCTTGTTGAAGGACCAATCCCGGCTTGTCCGAGATTCACAGCATGTTGATGCCCAAAGGCTTCTGCATAGTTTCCATCCAATCGACGGAGTTTTGATCTGTAGTTGAAGTCAGATGAAGCTGAACTTTCGGTCGTGGTATAAGAGACATGATCCCTTCTAGATATCCTTCTCCTTTCTTTGTATAGCTGGTTTGCGATCTCCATGTTGGCATGGATCTGATGAGTGAGCTCCTGGCAGCTCTGTGTTAGCTCTTGCAAAAGGGTCTGGAACTCTTCTCTAGTTACAGGACCAAGTGGATCTGGAGCTCCAGCTGATGTCTGGCCTACTGTAGTCAGCTGCATGGGATTTTGCCTATCCCTTTCCTCTGGATCTACAGCAATTGAAGCATTTCTGGTAGTTCGCACCATGATGAATGTAGCTCCTTCCTAGATTTGGAGTAATCTGAATAAAATGGAAGGAAATACTGTAAGACAGATTTGGATGTCCTCCTTAGATTTTAGCAATCCAACAACGGTAGTGGATCCACTGAATTAGACAAAAACGAAGTCCTCTCAATGAAAGCACCAAAGTGTTTATACCAAAATTGGACACAATACTCTTCGGATGTAATTGAATAGAATAAAGTGGAGAAAGTAAAAGAAAAAAAAGGCTAATTTAACTATCATGCCAAAAAAATATGCAGAAATAGAAAGTGATAAGAATTTGTAGTGGTTCGGCATTTGTGATAACCCGGATTTTTGGGCATCAGATAATTGGATAGTTATCTAATTTAACTCTTGAAAATACTGATTTATACATCTAACAAATAAATGTGATAATCTCCTTTATAAATTATTTAGATATAGATATAAATAGATTTTTAAAATAAATTTTTGAATAAAGTTATCATTTTCAAATTTAATTTGTGTTTGTTTAAAATTAATATATATTTGAGTTGATTTTAAATTAAAAATTTAAATTGAATTTGAATTTAGATTTAAATTTGAATTTAAATGGATATATATTTTAAAATTATTTTGGATATAAAATATACGGATAAGTTTTTATTTAAAATAAGATTTGTTTTCCTTAAAGAATATTATTTATATAAATTTAGAAAAGCAATTATTAGTTTACAAATGTGTTTATTAATTAGGAAAATTAATTTAAAAAGCTTTTAAAATATTTTAAAAATAAATAAAAATGAAATAATACAAGTGTAATTTTTTCAAACCATATTAAATACACATGTAAGTTAATGAATAATAGGTAATGACAAGTGTTGCATTTGAAACAAGTGTCAAAATTTATTTTTGTTTTCTTTAATTCTAAGATAAATCCTAAATACATTAAATATAAACTTGCATCTTCTTTTCTCATCTCTTTTCTAATTTTCATTTCTAAGTGACAAAGAAAGTTCACCTAAAATATTTTCCAAAACCTGAAATTCTTGAATCAAACCTGAAATCCTCTTGAATCAAAACTTTCCCAAACTTAATTCAAAACATTCCTCGGGTCAAAAATTTAAACCCTGAAATCATTTTCAAATCAAAAGCCTGGAATATTATGCCTGAAACCATTTTCAAATCTGTGAGCAAACAAAACCTGTAGCGAAGATTTAAGGCAAGCTTCAACCCAAATTATTTAAGCCAAGCCTGTAACAGATTTTTTTTTCAAATGCAAACCTGAAGCACATTTGTTAGGCAATCTACACTACAACAATTAGCTTCAACTTGCAGTAATCAAAAGTCTTAAGTTCCAAGTATTCTCTTCGAAAATTTAAAATCTCAAGTCTTCCAGTTTTCAATCCAGTTTTGAAGCCTCTGCCTCTTTAAATCGGTGAGTAAACACATTATTTAAAAGCTTAAGTAAACTAAGATGTGTGCATGAGATTATTGGATAAATTTTGCTTTGCATGTGTATTTTTAAGTATGTATCTCCGTGTATATATATGTGTGTAACGACCCGAAATTTTCGAACCCTAAATTTCCAGATAGTTATGGAAAAGAAGAAAGAGATAGAAGAAGAAGAACAGCAACACCAAACATCTCACATTCGCAGCAGACAAAATATAACAATAAATAATAATAGCTTACAAAAGAATACTATATCTGTCGATTACATTTCAATACATCAGAGTTTCACATATATTCAAATGCTAGTCATATACAATCAATTTATCACAGAATTTCAATAATATAATTACAGCGGAAATATTCTACGCGTTCTTGCCATCCAGCTCGCCTCCGGAGCTCCAGAACGTCCTACCTGAAAATCTGTAATACTCGGTCTGATCCGATCATTACACCAAAGTAACACCCGGGTCAGGCTGGAAACCAGCGTGAGTAAACCCAACTAACAAGGAATACCAAAGCAATCAACTTATTTAAGCCCGGGGTAACATATATCAATTTAACACATTCACAATTTACTATAGACAACTCTTACTCCACCCGTCAATTTCTAAGTACCAAACTTAGATAATATAATCCAATTCACTTAAATCATTTCTTCGTATTGATTTCCCAAGTCAATTTATAAAAATTCGAAGTGGTTTCGGGTATTTCCTAATACCCTACACTGGTCTCTTTGAAACTCATGTTATCCTAACCCCAATTATTCAAATGAAATACACAACATTTCATATCAGAGATATCAACTCATTCCAAACATCCAATACCATTCAACCATTCATAAGCAAAGCTTAATCACATACAAATCAATTCAATTGAACCTAATTGAATTTCAAACCTCAATCACTTAGATTACTTCATTTAACATTAATTAATTCCAAATCAATTAATTAGTCAACCCATCATTATTCATCTCAATTAATCACCCTGGATTAATTATTTTCCAATTAAATTCAAGTAATTATCTTTAATTAATTTCACGTTATTAATTATCCTTAATTCCAATCAATAAGTAATCCTAATTACTTCATAAATTTATTAACAATATTAATTACATTAATCCTTAATTACTTATATTAATTAACTTCTCATAAGTCACTTTCATTAATTTATTTTCTTAACTAATCTATCTCTATTTACATCATTAATTAAATAAGTTAATGATTTCTCATTTACATTTCAATTTATTCTAATCTGATTTAATTATTCTTTTTGTAATGGAAGCTTGAAGAAATTTAAAACCAAATTAATTTTTATATCCAATTCGGTTTACAAATGCACTTTGACATTCAAGTTATTAAAACACTTACTATTTTAAAACTTTATTTGTTAGATTTATCTTGGTTTTAGAACTTGTCTTAAATCTCTACTTTACAATTTAACTCCAGTTTTTAAATATCACTTTTATTTCTTTCCAATTCATTTTTATTTTATTCTATAATTATTTCGCTTGCAAAAATTTTCACCCTTACATTTCTTTCAAAATCCAATTTTATATATATATATATATCGATAACTCAGGATACTGAAATATCCAAGCAAACCATAATATTCAGCCTTCCAATTACCAATAATATTCATCACAGAATATCAATCATGCCAACATGTACTATATATAGCATTTCAATTCAATTTCAACCATTCAGCCAATCATTTAAATTCAACCACTTAAATTTAAATAAAAATCCAGAAACGTGAGGTTTACTCACCTTTGTTTTATTTGCAATTCCATCCTGTCCTGACTTGTTTCTTCACAATTATTGGCCTTGTAAAAACATTGGATGATTTTCATTAATATTCGAACCAAGTCGAGAAATTAAATTTTCCAGTTGACAAATTTAATTTACTAGTGATTTTAATTTAATAGTTCTCATTTTAACAAATCATTTGATTTTAAACAAATAATTAAATTTAAACTAATAAGATAAAAATATGTATTTATATCTATATCACTATTTATCTTTACTGTATATAAATATTCATATACACAGAATCAAAATTAAAATAGAGTTATACCTTACTGTAAAATTTTAAAACAATTCGCAAAATTTAAAATATTTTCCCTAAATCCTATATGCATACATATTATTATCTAAGTAAATTAAATAAAGAATCCAATACCTCCCAGTAAACTCGAGACTCGCTCGAACAACACGCGACTATTGCCGCGACTTCCCTGAACACTCGCCAATCGGATGTCGTATACTCTCCAGGTAGCCACAACCCTAGCAGTCGAAGGTTGCCTAAACCCTAACCTCGTGGCCTCAATGCCCCAGTCGCCACAACCTTATCGCGTTCCTCCAGCGCATCTCCACGCCTCGCCTTCGAGACCTCAACCACGCCACACTACCAACTCGCATAGCTTCCTCGATTCGCTCGACTTTACACGAATCGCGAGTCGTCCCTCACTTCACGCACGCGACGCCAAAGAAAACCCTAACTTCAATCAATTCCACCACTGCGACATCCTCCTCGAACGCGGCTTCAAACAATTCACGCACGTGCGACTTCCCCCGGCCATGATTTCATAATTTCCCTTTTTTTTCCGATGAACTAATTGATTCGTTTCGACACTGGGAAGGGATGAACGAATATAAGGAGGGAGAGAAGGAACATTCGGTCATTTTATCTTTATTTTATTTTTCATTCGGTCGCCATATTTTTTTTATGAATTCGATTTCGATTCTGGGGATAAAAGAAAGGGCACGATTTTAAGCAGAAAAAGAGGCGTGTTTGGGAAGGAAGGAACGGCTTCTAGAGTACGCTTGATTATTTATAAAAATATATTTGACTAATTGACTTCCAATTTTATACAACTTCCACAACGTCTCGCTAATTTCCATTTAAAAAGTTTGAGCTCCTTTTAAGGAATGCCACTAGGAGATTAAAAGGTTTTACCCGCATTCGAACACAATGGAACGTGTTTCGGAAGCTAATTCAATCATATGCGTGAGTTACAGAAGAAAACGATCAATTTTAAATTAAATCGATTAAAATAATTCTAAGCGTTTTGAGCTGCCAGGGTCAAACGACAACTCTAATTGCTACGAAAATTGAAATCCGGTAATAACTAACTATTACGGATCCAATGGAACTGGTTTCATCGAATTCCGAGACTGTGCCTCGGAAGGCTATTTTTAAATTCAATTCAAACGATATATTATTAAAACTGAACAAATTACCTTTAAAGTAAATTTCAACCATTCTATTATCGTTAGTATCATCATTATAAATTTTATAAGCCTTCAAGTTATTTAAACAGGCTTAGAAATTTCGGATTCAACAATTTACCCAATTTTCAATTATTAAATTCAACATTTAAACTATATAATTCAATAATTTAATTACCAAGTAAATATTGATATATTGAATTCAAGTTAAAATTAACTTTTGAATATTTTAAAATCAATCAACTATTCAAATTTAAATTGTTAGAAATTCCGGGTCGTCACAATGTGTTTGTTCTGTGTATACTGAATATACCCGTTCTTCTCTGTTTCTTGGTTAAAGAGTTAAAATTAAACCAAAAATTCAACATTTTTCTATCTAGTCATTGATAGACATAGAGTTTCAAACAATATAAGTGTAATCATAATTCAAGTTTAAAAAACATGTTTAAGTATATTTTTTTAGTTATCAAATCTTTTGAAACTATGTAAATACAGTAATATTTTAAAGAAAATGTTCAAATCAAATAATTTGTTTTGTGGATTCAAGCATGCAGCTTAAATCAACAGTGGCAAACGCGATTTTTAAAACTAAAACCACGAATTTTAGTTTGGTATTGGGTTTGCATTTTGGGGATGATTAGTTTTTAGTTTTCGAGTAAGTTCCGACGACTGGAGTAGTTTTGGAGGTCGGGGCTTTGGCTGGAGATATATTGGTGATCGTTTAAGTTGGAAAAAATGGTGGAAGGGCTGCACGATCGCCGTGGCATCGGCGATAGGCCAATTGGATTTTAAACCCTAGTTCTGCCAAGGCTTGAAAAATTAGTCGTTGTGGTTTCTATGGTGCATCGAGCTGCACGTGGTTTGGGGGAGAGACACTGGAGTCATGAACGAAGATGCTGGTGTAGTCTTGGTGGTTCCGGTGGCTGGAATCACCTCATCGAGGCAGTTTTCAGATGGGGTTGGGTTTTCAGTTTTCGACTGGAAATTCGATTTTGGTTTTTTTGTTTGATCGTGGCTGTTGAGTAGTGTGATGGTTAGGGAACGTCATAGGCGACTTGGCGAAGGATGTCGATGGTGCCGGAGTGACGTCGACGACATGTGCACGTGCACAACAACGGTTTGTGTCAGGTCAATGGGTTCGTGAGCGACTCGGGGTTGTGCTCGAGTGGAAAGAAGGTTATCTCGGGTTGAACTCAAGTTCGTATATGGCCTCCCTATTTGTTTTTTAACTTAAAACTTAACCAAACTAAAGAAAAAAAGAAAAGGGAAGATGAAGAAGAAAAATCTAGTCAATACTCGAGTCAGAAACATGTTAAACCCGAAGCAAGGTTAGAAAACATTTTAAAAAGGCTTAACGAAAGCTAGTTTTAAAATTTAAATTTAAATTTGGCTTGAACTATTATAAAAGTAATTATGGATTAATTAATTTGTATTGGGAGATATTGATTAATAATTAAGGTTATTAATCAATAGTTAATGGATAACTAATCAGTTAATTAAAGGTTAATTAATTGATTATAAAAGTAATTAAGGATTGATTACTTTTTATTGAAGGAGATTAATTGATAATTAACGTTTATTAATTAATAATTAAAGAATAATTAATCTATAATTAATTAAAAATTAATGAATTGGTTTATAGGGTAATTAAAGGATGAATTACCCAGTTGTAATTAATGAGATGAATGTGATTAACTAATTTGTTAATTAATTAAAGATAGTCGGTTGGTAATTGATTAAGTATAATTACCTAATGAGATTGATAAGTGTAATTACTTAGTGAAGTAATTGATGTATAAATTACTGGATGTAACTAATATAAGGGAAATTACTTAATGGGAAGTAATTAAAGGTTAATTACTTAGGAGAAGTAATTAAGGATTAATTACTTGGTGTAATCCATTAAAGGATTAATATAATTATTAAGGAGTTAATTAATTAAGATAAGTAATTACAGGATGGTTAATTACCGTTTATGATTAATTAAGGCTGATTAATGGAAGTAATTAATTAAGGATCATTAATTAATGTAATTATTAAGTAATTAATGAAAGTAATTAAAGATTAATTACTGTAAATGGTTAAGGATAATTAATTTAAGTAATTAATTAAAGGATAATTACTTTATGTAATTAAAGATAATTAATCAAGGATGATTAATTAAGATGGATAATTAAAAGATGATTAATTAATTGATTTGTAATTAATTAACGATTAAGTAAAGGTAATCTAAGTGATTAAAATATTAGTAATTAATTTAATTAGAGACAAATTAAATTAATTTTGGGAATGATCCATCTTGCTTATGAATGATTAAATGATGATTAAGTGCCTTGAATTGATTGATATCTTTGATATGAAATGTTTTGTGATATGATATGTTGGGTGGACAAAGATAATGTGGTTATCTATCGATGATGAATTGGTGTATAAAAAGTGACATCTTATATTTAAAGATTGAATTGCATTTCACTTGGATAACTTGGGTTAAGATGGTATTGAATTCGAAGAGACCGGAGTCGGATATTAGTAAATACCCGAAACCACTTCAATTCTTTATAAATTGATATGTGAAATTAGTAGGCTGGAATGGAATGATTTAAGTGAATTAGATCATTTAATCTAAATTTTGGTACGTAGAAATTTATTGTGTGAAATAAGCGATATCTATAACAAATTGTGAATTTGTAAATTTATACGAGTTACTCCGGGTTTTATGTAAGTTTTATGATGTGGTATTCCATGTTAGATGGGTATACTCATGCCGGTTTCCAACCTAGTCCGGGTGTTACTTTGATGTAATGCTCGGGTCAGACCGAGTATTACAGATTTTCAGGTAAGGACGTTCTGGAGCTCAAGAGGCAAGCTGGATGGCAGGAACGTATGGAGTGTATTCCGCTATGTTATATTGTTGTTTATCTGGGACATGTTGATTGTATCTGTCCGGTGATTTTGAAATGTTGCAACTCTGATGTATAAAATGTAATTGAGTGATACAGCTTTCTTTGTGTAAACGATATTATTTGATATTATATTCCGTCCGCTGCGAATGTGAGATGTTGGTATTTCTGTTCTTCTTTTTCTTCTATCTCTTTTTTTCTTTTCCTAACTATCTAGAGTTTTCGAGATCGAAAATTCCGGGCCGTTACATTTGGTATCAGAGCGAGGTTAAGCGAGAACCTTGGCTCTGGTGGGATTACTCATTAAGGATAGGGTCAATAGTACCCTAGGATGAGTTGAGTGTATATATAATGAGAGCGTACTTGTTATTTTCTTATGTAAAGATTTTAAATGATTTTATATGAGAATATATTTTGATATAAAAAGAAATATTTCTTTCTAATAAATATTAAGGTAATTGGTTATTAAATTATTGGAATTTAATTAAGTGATAATAGAAATACAACCAAACTAAAATTAAATGAAGAAAGTTTGAGATGGATCCAAGTTGAAAATTTAAAATTTTGAATTTTATAGAAGTGTTTCCAGAATAAGATAATTTAAATTATGAAGTTTTAACTCTAAGTCCAGAAATTTGGAATTTGTTCCATGTGTTTGGAAGAATAATAAGCAGTACTATTTGAATTCAAATAAGAGTTGTTTAAAATTTTATAGGAATTTGTTTTAAATTAAAACCAAAGGTGACTTAAATTTTAAGATTTTGCTTGGTGGGCCAAGAAGTAAATATGTATATGTGTGGATATACATAACAACAAAGATGATCTGAAAATCAACTCTAAAGTGATGAGTTTTGATTTTTCCAGAAATGTGAAGTTAAATAAGTTTTTGAACTTTTAAGTGACAAAAATTTGGAATTTGAAATGGAGAATTCAATTTTGGAGTGGAATTAGTGGGATTAAACTGAATTTAACTTAGAAGAAGTTAAATAAGTTTGAATGAATAACCTGATTTGGAAATTTAACTTGCGAAGTTAAATGGTTGATTTGAATGGGGAGTTTGTTTGATCTTAAAATGGGTTTGAGATCTGGAAATTGGAAATGGATGGATGTTTAAAATAATTTGGATGACATTATCCTATTGTTATTAATAATCTTTAAAATGTGAACTGGATTTGTTTAAATAAAGAAAGAAATGGATTATGGTAATATATCCATTATTGAGATAAAAGAGAAATTAAAATTTAATTTGGAATTAAGGATATGGAATTACTTTGAACTTAAGATTTGAATGTTTAAGATAAAATTTCAAAGGATTGGTTTCAAAATTAAAATTTGGTGATAAATTGAATTTCAAGGTTTTAGTTGTTTAAAAAGGATTTGAATTATTATTTGAACTTTGAAATAGGTTAAAAATGGAATTTGGATTTAGAATTAAATGGTTTAAAGATATAAGTTGATTTGATTTAAAGGATTAAATCAACATTTAAAAATTTAACTCGAATTTATATAATTAGGGATGGTTTATATTTGAAATTTGAATTGAATTAGTTCAAATTGAATTTGATTTGAATTAATTGAAATTGTGATTAAAGTTGAATAAGTGAATTCAAATGGAATTTGATTTGAATTTGGAAAGAAATTGAGGTTAATTCAACTTGAATTGGAGTTAAATCAATTTCAATGGAAATTGAAGTTATTTAAATTGGAAATGAGTCAATTTAAATAAAAGTGAAAATTTGAATTGAACTGATTGGAAATGGAGGTTGGGAATTGAATAGTTTGACTCTGAACTATTTTCAAAATAATTTTTTTTAATACAAATCTATTTTTCCAAGCTAGTTATTATATATACAACCTTTCTTATTAAACCCAAAACTATCTTATACTTATTTTATAACTACTTTTGGAATTATTTGACTATTTTGCAACTGTTTTATAAACTAATTACTATTTTTTTACTACTTTATAACTTACAACTATTTTGCAATTATTTAAAATTTCTATAACTATTTGACTATTTTCCAACTATCTTATAATTACTTAACTATTTTACAGCTATTTTACAAACCAATAAGTATTTTTCTACTATTTATCTATTTTAAACTATTTAAGCTATTTTCTAAATATAAGCCGGTTAGAGTACAAACTGTTTATGATTAAATACCCAAATGTAAATAAGAATTGAGTTAATAATCCAAATGGGATTGAAGCAATTGTGAATAAGTGAATGAAAATTAAGGTGAATGTGAATAGAAAGGAGATTGATTTGGCTAATAATCAACAGAGATAAATACGTAGGGTGACGTATATTATTCTATTCGCATAGTGATTTGATTCAGATTCGAGCACAGAATTTCGAGATAGTATATCGATCCGAGTTGCGATTTTCCACTCGATTTTCAACGCCGAACCTGGATATGGATTGTTGATTGGTTCTGGATATTCTCTATCATAGCTATGGCTTTGCAAGGAGAATGACAGTTTCTGATCAAGAAACCAGATCTGAGTCCGCACTAGGAAGTTGGGTGGACGATACTAGTTCCGAAGTGAAATTGTGTGATCGAGTGAGCGATCGGATTGATGTTGCGTACGGATGATATGTGTACATCGTACGGGTTTGAATGAAATTGATATTGAAGTTTTGTGGATAAGAATTGAAAAATGGTTTTGAAATGAAAAGTATATTTTATGAAATTTAGTGGAAATTAGATATTTCTACGGTAGAAATTTAATTTATAAAAAGTAATGTGGTTAATAACTTTATAAAAGAGTAATCAAATTTGAATATTTGATTTGGAATAAACAAAGTTATGTATCTTTGTTATATATATGATAAAACTCCCCTTGTTGAATCTTTTGCCAGAAGAAAAGGGTTTTTGAAAGTATTTAAAGTATAAAAATGGAATTTATACAAGTTTGATGAGATCCAAAGTTTTTAAAAGTTATATATATATATATATATAAAGGATCTTATGAGAATGATTTTGAGAAAAGGTTTTTGGAACCTATGGATTTGGAAAGGCTTTTGATTTTTGGAGAGAAATCAATTTTGGAATTTGGAAAGCCTAGTTTGAGAAATATCGATTTTTGGGATAATCGATTTTGTGAAAAGGAGATTTATATGAGATTCATACTAGGCGTATGATTTGGAAGATACTATACGCGTATAGTATAAAGTGTTTTGAAAATGGCCCTGGAGAAAAAGGCGCTCCCTTGAAATGAACTTCTCAGGAGTGCCACAAGGGTGGTACTGCCTTGAACCCTAAGGGGGGTTTCTAAAGTTGATCCTGTGAGGAGTCCGGAAAAAGTTAGTTCCTGAGGATTTTGTGTGGTATGTAGCGAAAATCGAGGGCGCTGATGCCTATAGAGGCATTCGGGTTATGCTATGACGACAGTGTAACTCGATGTCACCGTGATCTACTGCAGACCATAGCGGAAGTCGTGTGTGCCGCTGAGAGCTATGCTCTCTAGTTTGATTTTATATCGGTAGACTGCGACCTATGGTGACATAGCGAAAGTCGTGTGTGTTGTTGAGAGCCAACACTCTACGTTTGATTTTACATTGGTAGACTGCGACCTATGTGGGAGTGGAGAAGTTTCATTTTTGGCAGCGAAAATCGAGGGCTCTGATGCCTACAGTTACATGGACTTTTGCCGTGATGGCAACGTAACCCAGGATGTAACTGCGATCTGTGGCGGGTTCCATAGCGTTATCGAGGGGCGCGGAGTGCCTACAGTTACATGGACTTTTTGCCGTAATGGCAACGTAACCCAAGATGTAACTGCGACCATGGATGGGGGTGATGATTTCCAGAGCATTCTCACCAAAGATATTTGCACTATTTTTAAAAATATTTTCTATATTTTGAATAAAATTATTTTCCAAGTATTTTCCCTGGGTGTTAAAAACGGGTTTACCAAGTACTAATAGACTTTCAGTCCTACGCCTGATCAACGTATGACCGAATTTCTATGAGAACGAGGACGGTCTTGTTGAGACATCAAGTTATAAAAGTTTTTTTATAAAAACTATTTGATAATATTATATAGATTTTAAAGTGTTTTGAAATGTTCAAAGAGAAATTTATCTGATAATAAGTATTGAATTAATTCTGGCTTCGTTCCTTTTCGAGGACGAAAAGGTTCAAAGGGGGGAGGAATTGTGAGAAATGCGGAATACAGATCTTAAGGCTAGTATTAACACAAGAGGGGGGTGAATAGTGTTTAAAGAAATTACTAAATCTTTTTGAGTTTTGGTTAATTTGAACACAAATGTATGCAATATTCAGATACAGATATGATCATAGAATCAAACACAGATGTAGAAATAAAGTAAAAGCAATAAAGGAAAGAACACACCGGATTTTATACTGTTTCGGAGTTACCCTACATCCAGTCCCGCACACAGGTACGGATTTCTTTTCAAAAGCAATTGTACAATTACACCCTTGATTTCAAAGCCACAAGGTACACCACTCCAGATTCACAATCCTCTGGGTAGAGGTATTTGATTTCAGGGGCAACAAGTTCACCCAATTGATTTCCTAGGCTACAATCACACCTTTTCTTACTTGATTGATTTCCAAGGCCACAATCACACCTTTTCTAACTTGATTGATTTCCAAGGCTACAATCACACCTTTTCTCGCTAATTTGATTACAGAGAAGTCTATAACTCTGAATAGCACCAAGATCTTGTTGAGTTATTGATAGAGAATCAAACCAGAAATGATCTAGCTAGATTCAATGTTGATTTCGACAGAGTAATGGTAATTGGGCATGTTTCCACCTGCTACCGAACCAACCCCAATTCACTGCATAGCCGAACCAATCACGTTCCCACCAACTACCAGTTCAAACACACTTCCCCTGCTCCACCGGACCAACCTCACCGGACCAAGCTCCACCGGACCAACCTCACCGGACCAGCCTCCACCGAATCAACCTCCACCGATCCATGGCCTCACCGCTCCAACCACTACCGGACCACTCACCACCGGACCAAGTCCCACCGAACCAAACTCCATCCACTCTCAACCGGACCAGGGCGTACCAGACCAACACTACCAGGCCAGACTACATCAGCCCATGCCCACCAGCAGCTATATACATCCAAGACCCCTACCCCCAGCCTCACTCTATAAATAGAAGGGCATGGGTACAACATTGGCAAACAAGTTTGAGAGCTCAAGCACGGATAGAACTTTCAAACAACTTTTAGATACTTGTAATCAAAGCTTTGTACTTGTAATCTGAATAGAAAAAGAGAATAACATATAAAGTGGACGTAGGCACATTCTGGTCGAACCACTATAAATCTGTGTGTCTTTTATAGTTTAGTCCATCTATTTTATATATTTGCATGAATCACCCAAATCACTAAGAACAACGTATAATCAACTAAATCATACTACTTGGAGGTGTTTGCCCATTTTTTGTGTAAACATTTTTGGTGCTTTCACTGAGAACTCGAGCTAGAAGCTTCAGCTTCTCCCCCTCAGCCTTCTTCCTAACAGCTTCGCTCATTGCTTGGAAAACATGCCTCCCAGGCAGAGGAAAGATGTTAACAAAGGAAAAAACATCGCGACTAGCCCCTGCCACGGATCAAGGGAATCGTTCTGTTCCAACAGCAAATGGAAATCAGGCAAATCCGACAGCCCCTGCCACGGAGCAACTAATTACTAGGGCAGATCTGGACAGGGTTGTGGCTGAAGTAACTAACCGCTTCACATCTTAACAAGAAACCTTGGTGGACCAACTCATGTCACGCTTAAGGGATGCTCAAGAATCCAACCGCAACACCGAATCATGGGGCGAGTCCCAGTCTGGAGGATCTGGGAGGCGACAAAGATCTTTCTTCTTCGAAGAGGCTAACAACAGAAACAACAATGGTAGGAACCGAGCCCAGACTCAGCCCGAATTCCGACCCGAGGAAGCACTTGGAACCGAACCCAACGGGGGAGGTACCAGACAGGGGTCGGATATGGCTGAGCCTGTCATGCTACATAACCATGGAAACACCAATGGACGGGGCCGAGCTGGAGTCCAGCCCGAAGTTGGGCCCGAGAGAATGCTTAGAACAAAGTCTAGCAGGGGAAGGTCGAGACAAGGGCCAACTGTGGCTAACCCCAGCATGCTCCAAGAAGACCGGAGACAGCCATCGGAAAATGTTAGGAGTGATAGACGATACCATCCCTACAAGTCATCCGAACGGAATCAATCCCGCAGAGAAGAACCAAACTCATTCCTATCCACCCCAAATTCTGATGAAAGGATGACGCGATTGTTCAGAAAGTGCGTCCAACGGGATCAAAGGGATCGGGGGATAGGCGTTAGGGTAACCAGCCCCTTCACCCGCAATATCGAAACTGTCATCACCCCCCGAGAATGGAAAATGCCAACAATGGAACCTTATAAGGGAACCTCTGACCCTGTTGTACACTTGCAGAGATACACACAGCATATACTCATGAGCGGAGCAACAGAAGGAGTGTTGTTCAAATGCTTCCCGCTATTCTTGGCAGATCTAGCTACCTCCTGGTTCTGTCATCTACCCCAAGGATCCATCAGCTCATGGGAGATGTTGAAAGAAAAGTTTATCAGCCAGTTCCGCATTCATGTGGAACAACCCAAGGACTCTTATTCCCTATCTAATATTAAACAGAAGCCCGGAGAGACAGTGCAACAATATCTAACCCGATTCAACGCCGCAGCGGCCGCAGTCCAAGATGCCGATGAGAAACTTATCCTAATGTCTCTTTGTAGTGGCGTACATCCGGATACCAAGTTTTCTAGAAGATTAACGAAAGAAAAACCAGCTACCTTACCCGACTTCTTTCATGAAACCGGAAAATATATGAGACTTGAAGACGCTGCCATTGATAGGCAGTCAGGGCAACAAGCTAAGGCAGCTCATGGCAACACACCCGCAATAGCAAAGGACGTTCGAAGAAATGACGCCAGAGATAGTGCTGGGGGAAAGAAGGGAGAAAAACGCCTATATCGGCCAGGACCAAGATTTGATGCTTACACTCCTTTGAATGAAATAGTCGAAAACATCTTCCTGGCCACCCAAGACGAGCTTAAGTACAAACGCCCCTCGTACAAGAAGGA
Source organism: Allium cepa (assembly GCA_030765085.1). Taxonomy (NCBI): domain Eukaryota; kingdom Viridiplantae; phylum Streptophyta; class Magnoliopsida; order Asparagales; family Amaryllidaceae; genus Allium; species Allium cepa. Next base: position 1,047,310,556 of record CM060929.1, read on the forward strand.
ATCAGATCACGCAATCAAGTCTGGAAAGTTCTGCCTTTTCCACGAATCCCATGGGCATGATACCAATGAATGCCGTCATCTCCGGGACCTGGTTGAAGAACACATCAGAAGGAAGAGATTGGAACGCTATGTAAAGGGTCAGGACAGTACTCCAGCTCCTGCCAAGGAGAGCTCAGGGCAACTCCACCCAGAGATAGGCGGAAGAAATCACAACACCAGCGGTTCCAGTCAAGAGAATATAGTGGTCCATACAATATCGGGAGGACCACACATCGCCGATAGAAACTGGGCAGAAATGGAGAGATATGGAAAGTCACTTAGAAACAATGTGGACTGCATCAATTCCGTCATGGAAGAACGCCGCCCGAAGCGGAAAGAGGATAATGACATCACATTCATTAAGCGAGACCTAGAAGGAAGGCAGTACCCTCACATGGATCCCATGGTTATCTCTGCCTGGTTCGGCCCAGCCGAAGTTTTTCGAATTCTGGTAGATACTGGAAGCTCCGTAAACATTCTATTCAAGCATGCTTTCGACAAAATGAAGCTGTCAATGAAGGATGTGTCTCCTTGGAACAAACCACTACACGGTGTCACTGGAGATGCGAAGATGCCCCTCGGGCAATTGGACCTCTTTGTCGAAATAGGAAGTCATCCCCGCTCCGTTGTGCGGAAACAAACATTTGGGCTAATAGAGAACCACTCGGCCTACAACGCCTTTTTGGGAAAACCAACCTTGTCTGACTTTCAAATTTTCCTAGCCCCGTGGTGCCTGAAGATGAAATTTCCAACAGACAACGGAATAGGAGAAGTAGAGAGAGATCAAGACGCTGCTCGAGATTGCTATGTAACTGAACTTCGCAATAACCGCAGGAAGGATAGAGGGAAGGATGCAGAGACTACTCTCTCCAAGAAAAACTTGGAGGCATAGCAGCTAAAGAAAGCCCCTCCTCTTCGATATACCGGTGATCCTTTCAATGAATTAAACCCCAGGGACAAAGAGGAGGAGGCCACCGTCGAGCCTGCAGAGGCCATGAAATTTGTATCTGTAGACAAACACGACCCAAGTAGACTGCTGAGAATCGGGTCTCAGTTAAGAGCAGAGTTGAAGGATCAACTCGTCGATTTTCTTCGCCACAACTTGGATGTATTTGCATGGACGCACGCTGACATGACTGGAATCTCCCCAGACGTAGCGTGCCACGTACTGAACATCGATCCCACCAAGGTAGCAGTAAAGCAGAAAAAGAGAAGTATGGGGGCAGAACGATCAGCAGCCCTCGAGGAAGAAGTAAAGAACCTACTTGCCAATAACTTCATACGAGAAACCATCTACCCAGAAGGATCGCCAACCCTGTACTGGTAAAGAAGGCTAACGGGAAGTGGCGAACGTGTATTGACTTCTCCAACTTAAATGACGCTTGCCCGAAGGATTGCTTCCCACTTCCTCGAATCGATCAGCTTGTAGACAACACAGCCGGGCACGAACTCTTATCTTTTATGGACGCATACTCAGGATATAACCAAATTCCTATGCACGCCCCCGATCAAGACCACACTAGTTTCATCACTGACTGGGGATTGTACTGCTACAGAGTAATGCCTTTTGGACTTAAAAACGCCGGGGCTACTTATCAGTGCCTCGTCAACAAGATGTTTGTGGAACTAATAGGACGAACTATGGAAGTTTATGTGGACGACATGCTGGTAAAATCGAGGAAAGCCAACGATCATGTAAGCCACCTGGACGAGATGTTTCAAGTATTTCGCTAATATGGAATGAAGCTGAATCCTTTAAAGTTCTCCTTTGGAGTATCGTCGGAAAGTTCTTGGGATTCATCGTTCATGCCAGGGGGATTGAAGCAAACCCCGAACAAGTCCGGGCTTTACGAGATATAAAGATACCATCCACTCGAAGAGAGATGCAAAGCCTAAACAGGAAGGTGGACGCCTTGAGCAGATTCATCTCTAAAGCAACCGACAAATGCATCCCTTTCTTCGAAACTCTAAAGAAAGGCAAAGGGAAGTTCGAATGGACTGACGAATGCTCAACAGCCTTCCTTAACCTCATTGAACACCTCCAGAGACCACCAGTACTCTCAACTCCAAATGAAGGCAAAGAAATATACCTATACCTTGCTGTATCGTCCCATGCCCTAAGCGCCGCTTTGGTGAGAGAAGACAACCGCGCGCAACGGCCCGTATACTTTGTAAGCAAGAGATTTACGGGGGCAGAAGCCAGATACCCTAAACTTGAGAAGCTAGCATACTGTTTGCTAATCACGTCACGAAAACTGCGACACTATTTCCAATCTCATTCCATCAGAGTTTTAACCGATCAACCGCTAAGACAGGTAATCCATCGCCCCGACACTTCTGGACGACTACTTAAATGGTGCATTGAACTGAGTCAATATGATATCACTTACCATCCTCGCACCGCCATCAAGGGACAAGCCATGGCCGATTTCATTGCCGAATTCACTACCAACGAAGGTAAGGAGCAATCTGAAATAACAAGATATATCAAGTGGAATCTCTTTGTAGATAGAGCATCGAACGAACATGGCTCGAGGGCAGGTATTGTGATAATCACCCCCAGGGGAAGGAAGCTGCACTATGCCCTAAGGTTGGAATTCGCCGCCACCAACAACGATGGAGAATATGAAGCAGTAATAGCAGGATTAGAACTTGCCTTAGAAATCGGAGTCAGTTCTTTAGGTCTTCATAGTGATTCTCAACTTATCGTAAACCAAGTACTAGGAGAGTTTCAGACTCGAGGAGAACAACTCACAGCATACCTAAAGAAGACCAAGCTGCTGCTCGATCAATTGGATCACTATTTAATCAAACACATTCTTCGAGAAGAGAACCGAGAGGCCGACGAACTGGCAAAGCAAGCTAGCATGAAGAACAGCACCATTTCCGGAACAGTAGCCATCTCAAAACAACTATCCCCAAGTTTCGAACAAGAAGATCCGATAGCTGCAATCGAAGAGGAAACTTGGATGACTCCTATCCGGAAATACTTACAAAATGGCACACTGCCCCACGGGCGTAAAGAAGTTAAGAAAATCTTAAGGAAAGCTTCCCGCTACACAATACAAGAAGGCATTCTCTATCGGCGCGGCTTCTCTAACCCCTTATTGAGGTGTGTCACTGGAAGGGAAGCCAAGGAAATCTTATCCAACATCCATCAAGGGAGCTGCGGAGATCACAATGGTGGGCAGACTCTGGCAAAGAAGACGCTTCGATATGGATACTACTGGCCCACTTTAAACAAAGACGCCTTAGACTTCATCAAAAGATGCGACAGATGTCAGAAATTTGCTATGATTCCTCGACTACCAAAAAATGAGATTACTCAGATGACCAGCCCTTGGCCCTTTACAGTATGGGGAATTGACTTGATTGGCGAACTGTCAATAGGCCAAGGCGGAGCCAAATATGTTATAGTGGCAGTCGACTATTTCACCAAATGGGTGGAAGCGGAACCTCTAAATAAAATATCTTCAGCAAAAGTTATTAACTTCTTGACCAAAAATGTTCTATGCAGGTATGGGGTTCCACTCAAAATCATATCGGACAATGGACTTCAGTTTGACAGCGAGAAGTTCGCCGATTGGTGCCAAGAGCACGGAATTCACAAAATGGTGCCAAGAGCACGGAATTCACAAAAGCTTCTCATCTGTGGCTTATCCCCAGGAAAATGGACAAGTCGAAGCTGTCAACAAAATTTTTAAACTCTAATCGAGAAGAAGCTTGAAAAGTCAAAAGGCGCTTGGGTGGATGAACTTCCTACGGCACTTTGGGCCTACCGCACGTCTTTCAGAACATCAACAGGGCATACTCCTTTCTCTTTGGCATACGGATCGGAGGCCATGCTCCCAGTTGAAACTGTAGTGCCATCCCACCGTAGGATCCACTACAACACATAAGAGAACGAAGAACTGCTCCACATGTCTTTGGATCTAATCGAAGAAAGAAGAAATGATGCAGCACTCAAAGCAGCAGCTCACAAGCAAAAAGTGGCAGGACAATACAACTCCAAAGTCAAATATTGCAGCTTACAAGAAGGAGATCTTGTCCTCAAGCGAATCTTCCCACGCCCCAGAGCGCTAGATCCCATCTGGGACGGACCATATGTAATTCATAAAAATCTCCACAACGGAGCTTATATTTTGTCAACAGTGAACGGAGAGATGTTCCAGAGGGCATGGAACATCCAACACCTTCGTCGATACTTTTCTTAACTTGTACTGCCCATATAAAGTGGATTAACAAAGAGAATCAATGGACGTAGGCATTTTCATGCCGAACCACTTTAAAAATCTTGTCTCTTTTTAACTTGTTCCTTTATATCTTGGCTGCTTGTTAAGCTTTATCCTTTTCTTTTGAACAAAATCCTGTGTAATGGCATTTCCATCCTAGACACTTCACGGCGCAACCTCACCTGGACAAGACCTAACAGATACTATACGAATCTATGCCCTCGCCAATGAGACACTTTTGCTACAGCATCCCTCTGCTGCGGGTTAACTCATTGCTCGCGACGCCCCTCAAAGCCAACTGTAATGAGCCGGTTATAAGCCACCGAGGAGGCCAAAAATAGCCTAGGCAGCTCATTATGGCGTTCGGCTCGCTGGCAACTGTGAACCGATTATAAGCCCCAACATAAGGTGTGGCCAGCCAGGGGCAGTTCACAATTGACGATCGGCACCCGTGCTAGCCGACCACGGTAAATCGAATAATACCCACGATTACGGGCCATAATGGCCCGGGTAGTTACCGTGCGCGATCTCGACTCCGATGTGTCTTAAGTACGGCTGTGGTTAAAAAGAAAACTCCCCGCGGAGGCGTAAGATGGGTGACAAATGTCTCCAAGACCCACAGCTAGGGAAAGTGACTACAAAGCCCGTTTTCCATGAACTTAAGCGCATCGAAGGCCTTCCGTGGTTGGAAGTTTTACTATTTCTTATATTTCCATTTTATTTATAAAAACTCTCCTCCTATCCTCTATAACGATCGCTAAAGTGCAGGACACAAAATGGGAGACACTCGCTAATGGGAATAAGAACTCACAGCTGGATGGCAGGTCACTCAGCTGCATTCCACATTCGATTACACAAGGAATTTAAAGCTACCGTCTACAGCTAAAACTTGAAGGGCAGTACTTTCTTCTCTTGTACATAAATATGTAACTATAATTTATTCACACATCACACTAACATTGCAAGACATGGAATTATATTTTAAGCAAGAACTTAGCGTCAAACACAATTGAATTACTAACACATGCACAGCTATATTTTATGCAACACATCAAAATGACGACATCATTCAAACATGACAAAATCAGCTTATGTTATAAAGTTACATGCCAAAAATCAAGTTGTTCGTTACATAATCACAGCCCGAAAATTACATTAATGTTTTAAGACTAACATAGACAGCGATGTCAAGTAAACTGAAAAATGTTCAGATCAAGCCAAGGAGCCGACTGCACGGGGCTTCGCCTCTATCCTGCTGGCCCTCCGAGGTCTACTTAACCGCCGGATCAGAACTCGCAGCATGCTGAGCAGAGGTAGTTGGCGCTTCAGAGGCCCCACCTGTCCAATTCAAGGGAAGAATTCATTGAATGAACGATAAGCAACCAAGCTATGAAAAGGCTAAAAGGGAAGACTTACCAGCATCTGTTCCTTGATTATCATCCCCCAACTGCACGCCTACCTCCTCAGCAGCAAGCAACCGCATACCCTCCTTCACCGCCACATTCTCCTCCTGAGTGAATTGGGCCGTAACCACATCCATTATGAAGGCCATGCCACCCTCCTTATCCGCATCAGCCTTGGCCTCCTCCAGAGCCCGGAGATAAATCCTGGCCATGATCCGGGGATAATCCTCCATCCAGGATAAGTTTCCCTGCTTCCAAGTACGGAAATACATATCCTGGAGCATCTCATCCATCATCCCCTCGTTCTCCTCAAACTCCCTCATTCGAACCTCAGAAGCCGACAGCTTTGCAACGGCAGCGTCCCTCTCCGATTGGTATCACGAATGGTCAGCCTGAAGGGATTTCCTCATCGCCTCCATCTCCTCCTTCAGCTTGGCTTGAGCAAGCTCTGCGGCTTCAAGCTTCCCAGATAACTCCTCTACCAGCTCGAGATCCGCATTCCGAACCTCATCCACAATTGCAATGGCCATATCAATCTGTTCCTTGCAGTTGGCCTCCATTTTCCGCAGCTCGGCTCTGCTAGCCTCTTCCATAGTTTTCTTTAGCTGTCTGGAGGCAGCCTCGTGCTGAGAGATCTGGATGGCCTGATCAGGGGCTTGGCCTGGTCGGCAACCACTAGCCGCAATCTTATGTTGGCACTCCCAATTTCCTCCCCGGCCTTGACAAGTCGGGAGTAATGCCCCATCAACTTCCTAGTCTCCTCAGCAACCCGGTCGATATTTGCCTTGGCTTCATCCCCCATAGTTACAATCCGAATAGTAAGCAAATCAAGGTCCAGGGACTTGGCCTGTAACAGCCCGCAAATCCATACCATTTGAATTAACACTATTATACCTCTATTAACTCAAGTGGCACAGAAATACGAACCATTAGGGTTAAAGAAGAAGAGATAGAAGAAGAAGAAACTAAAACAATATCAGAATCTCACAGTCGCAGCGGAATAAAATATAATACTAAATATAGAACTTTACACTAAATGAAAATTATCACTGATTTATACATCATATCATCAGAGTATCTCATACATCAACAATCAAAAATCAGACCTATCATTCAACCACAGCAGCGGATATATATATACATATAATACGTCTCGAACTCCAGCTCTCCTCCTGCTCCATAACATCCTGACCTGAACATATAATACTCGGTCTGACCCGAGCATTATAATGAAATAACACCCGAGTCAGTCTGGAATACCAGCTGATACTAAATATGCATCCAACTTGATTATTAAAGTTTCAAAAATCCTTTGAAAAACAAAAGCATCTCGTAAGACCACGCCACAAATAAACATGTCGGGTTTTTACCTTACGATAGCTAAAACACTTTTTATAGAAATCCTCTGATATTATAATAGGGTCTATTTACAAATACTTATAAAATAGCCGAAATTGTTACATGATTAAATTCCAGCTACTAGTCACCGAAGTGGGTAATACAAACAAAACTCGTAAAAAGGCTCGTAGGGAAAATGGATTTCCAACAATGACTAGGCACTGGGGTACCACCTGTCACAGTACGGGGCCTAGATCACCGTACCGAGGACTACTCCCTTCATCCCCTGCAACACAAGGTCGGAACCATTCCTTACTGAACAGTCCCGAACAAGATAAACCCCGTGGTTGGCGCGACCAACCACCGACTAAGCCGAAATATATATAAGGGACATCTAGACAGGGGAAATATCTTGTCCTGCTTGGGCATGACCCACCTAACCTTGCTGCATATCCCCTGATTTTCAGTCATTCCCGGTTGCTGAGGCTTGAGGCTAAGCGTTACATTTAGAACGTTTTCACTTAGAATGCCCATCGCCCACCTGACGATGTTTCGCAAGCATTCATCCATACAAGTCCGTCCCGGGCTCGAACGGAACCGAAGGCACTATTCCTACTACATCCATTTAGGAAATATCCTCAGGATTAGTAGCGACTAGCCCTTGCACTTCACTGCTCCATCTTCGACTCCGAACATGTTTTTCGCACGAAACGTACAAACCGGATCGAAGTGGTTTTCGAGAAATAAATCTCGATCCCGGTCTCTTCGAAACGATCAACGCATTTGTCCAATATTGATAGTCGGTGATTTAACTATCAATTTATATTCACAAACATCCATAAGCATCCATCACACAATAAATAATATTCCATATTTTTTAATTTGCCTCCATATCTTTAAAAGATATATTTTCAAATTTCCAAAAATCCATTTGAAAACAATTCCCAAAATTCTTCCTTTACAAGGTAAATCCTTTACCCTATATTCCCATTAGAAATAACCAAGTTAAAACATTTTAGATTTAAAATAATTAAAACATTTTATTCTAAGATATATTTTAAAATAGGTAAATTTACTACTAATTATTTACTCAAAATATAATTTCAAAATATTTAAAGTAAAACTACTTTATAAGATATAACTTGATTTAAAATAAGGTTTTAGTTAAACTATATTTTAAAAATAGAGTTGTACAAAGATTAATACTTATTTCTATATACTTAGGTCAAAACTAGCTTTTTAAAACAAATCCATTTGTAAAAGAATAATTTCTTTACTATTACTAATTTTTAAATAGTTACTTTAAAAATAATAATTTCCAACATTCTTTAAACCCGTTTAAAATTTCAAAACTTTCTCTTTATAAAATCAGTTTAAACTCGAACTTGGTTTTTTCCAAGGAATCTCATTCCCACTTAAACATCACAGAAATCCTTCTCATGATTTCTGTCGATTTATTTCAATTTAGATTTACGGTTAAATAACATAAATTTACTTTCACATTTATCAACAGATAACATTTCTCTTTGTTTATCATTCCAGATTTTACAAATTTTCAATTTCCATTCTAAATAGATTTCAAATTTTAATTCTTTAAAATTCATTAATTTACAATATCTTTTATTTCTAAAAAATTCAATTTATCCATTTATAATTAAATTATGGATTTATAATTTATTCAGCAATATTCCAATACAATTTTATTTCAGTTTTCCATCCAACAGATTCTAATTTTTATATTCTTCTAAATTCCTTATTTATTAATTTCTTAATTTCTTTTGAAACCCAATTTAATTTCTTTATAATTAAACTCCAAATTCCTTTATAATTAACATTGTGGTTTTGAAGTTTATACCACAATATCACAATACCAGTTGATTCCAAAATTATCAATCACAACATATGAACAGGCATCAATGTCAATTATCAAAATCATTACTACATTGCGAGGAATCCAGTTGGATCCCTCCAACCTGTTTTCCCTGCATCCAAAAATATTAGCACAACACTATAGAATGATTCAATTTGAAAATAATTAACATATTCAGCTAAACATCCAAACAAACAGTCAATATTAGCTGTCTAACTTTACTAGTATGCAGATGTGAGTGAGAATAACTCACCTTGAGTTTCGACGAGCGTTCGAAATTTAAATTAAACCGAACGATGTCCGATTTAACTCAAATTTCTACTTGCCTGGAATGGATCCGGAACTGTTTCACTGCGAAGTATTCTCTTCTACGATTCCAATGTCGCCAGTTCCGTTAAATTCTGATAACGTATGAATTTGTTACGATTTTATAAAGTTCAAACAACAGTTTAAAACAAATTTTCTTTTTAATTTAATTTGATTTATACCCAAAGCAAGATCAGGCCGTCCATCTAACGAGAGGTTGCGATTTCTCCTTCCTCACGAACACGTACGCTGCTCTAAACAAACGAACCCATCTTCGTCCTTGATCTAGGGCTCGAAATCGCCCATTCTACTTCGAGATTTAGCTCGATCGGGAACCACCCTCTCGAACGTTGACTCATGCTCTACCCACGGCCAGAAAGCCTCCAAGCTCGGTCGTCCCTTCCACCCATAAGGACGAGTACGAACGGCTATGAACGGAGCCTCATAACTCCTCCAAACGAAGACTACACGCGGAAACAACCGTTGGATCTCACGATCTCCTCACTCTCTACAACTTTCATGTTAGGAGATTCGCGAATTAATAAATGGATTAGGAGATCTTGGAGGAAGAAGGAAAATCATTACCGGCCATTGAAAATACTAGAAGCAGCGGCCTGGGAATATCACTAGGGTTTGCAAATGTTTTAGGTTATATAATAGTATTTAATAATATTTTATTCAACAAAATTCTGAATTTAACCTCATATGCAAACGATCCCCAATTCTCACATTCCGACAGGCGATTCTAAGGTTTTTCCCACGTTCCGAACACAATGAAACAGGTTTCGTAAACTAATTCGGTCGTATGCGCGAGTTACGAAATTAAATGATCAAATTAAAATTAAACGGATTAAAACGATCTCGATGCGTTTTGAGCTGCCGGGGTCAAACGACAACTCCGATTGCTACGAAAATTGAAATCTGGTAATAACTAACCATTACGGTCCAATGGAACTGGTTTCGTTGAATTCCGAGACTGTGCCCCGGAAGGCTATTTTAACTCGTCTATTAAATCAAACGATTATCAAAATTGTCGAAACCGCTTAAATTTCCACTTTTAAAATTTTATTAACTTAAAAATAATTCATATTGAATTTATAATCACATTAGAAAACATTCTGACTCAATCCGAACTAAAATCGGATTAATTGCATATTTAATAATATTAAATTCAATTTTAAATTAATATAAAATTCCAAATATTAATTTATTAACTTTTTCATTCAAAAATCCAATAATATCATTTATGACCAATTTAACTCAAAATACATTTAGACATCATTTTATACCCATTCACATCCAATTTCCCAAATTCTCTCAGTCCAATACTTAATTATTATTATTCAATTTCTAATTGAATTTCCTCATTAGAAATTATAACTTGTTATTTTAAATTTAACCCAATTCTTTTTATTTTAGAATTAATTCAAAATCTTACACCCATAGTAAACACTTAAAATGCATTAAATGTTCACAAATCCCGTGTTAAAAATTCCGGGATGTTACATTCCTCCCCCCTTATAAAAATTTCGTCCTCGAAATTTGCTAGGTAGAAAGAATGTCCCTACACTCATTAACTTAACCTAAACTTCTCTAATTACAACTTATATACACTTTTCAAAACTCTTTAGCTCAAATCCAAACTCACTTGCTTTATTCATATTCTAAAGCTTTTGTTTCAACGTTATTTCAAAAAAACTTCCCAAGTTACTTAACTTTTCCCAAAACCAAAAAATTTTCTAACTCCCAAAATTTTCAGAAAATTTTGGCAGAGTCTCCCCTGTACGGAGGAGCTTTCGCGATATCGCGATACAAACTAATATATATACATCGACCCACACGGTCGGAAATCAAAATATATCACAATATATATCATTTCCCAATTTTATTAGCGTAGGCGTACCTTTTTAGCAAATTTTAATAGCAAATAGCTAATATATAATGCATATACATGCCCCAAACCTCTCGAACGCCTCGCATTCCTGCACTTACTCAACAAACTCATCAGATTTCAATGATATGAACATTTTACAACATTTCCAATATAAGTATAGGCCAAACATATCCATTGCATAGCCAAACCAAGCAAACTTCATCATTTAACCATATTAGCCATATTTACTAACAATTTAAAGATTTAAATCACCTTTCAAATTACCTATTCAAGTCCAACTTCATTTTTATTTCACTTGAATAATTTATACCCAAGTCCACTATATACAATCCATATTTATTTCAACCAATTCATTGTTATTTAACATATGGTTAATATGTGCTTCATTAACATCTTTCTATATCATTTCAATATCAAGTTGATTCACAAACCAAACTCTTATTTCAAATTTGAAGCATTTGCATTTCTTTCAAAATTCATTTCCATTCATATGCAAACATCACTTATCAAAATGTCAATTCATTCCAATTGATTCAAAAATCAATTCCATTTGCAACTTGAAACCAATTCACTTGCATCCATATACAAATTCTTTGAATTAGATTCCAATCCATATCAATTTATTCAAAAATCAATTTCAATTGCTTGTTAAACAACTCAATTCCGAATATATGTAAATTTGTTTTATGCCATTCAAGCAAAATAATCACCACTTAAGCTTATAACCATTTCAAATTAATTTCAACTTAGATTTATATTAATTTTATTCAATCCTGCATGGTTCATAATCCAAGCATGCTTATTCCATTTCAATTATTAAATTAATCCTTATTCTCACCTTTCAAATTTATTATTCATGTTAAGTTAATTTTTTATTATTTTATTTCCAACTCTTATATCCATATCACAATATTTAATTCAAAACCATTTCACTTGCAAGTCCCTTTCAGCATTTAAACAAATTTATTCAAGACTACCTTATAAAGATTAATTACAATTATTTATTTTACTTAAGCTTTCTTCACAATATATTCATTATCTTCTAATATCAATTTTATTTTATTTTTATTTGATTCTCATCTAATCCATGTTAGATTTATTTTATTAACAAAGAGACCACTTTAAATTATTTCACTCGTTGGAATTTATTTACAATTCAAACTATCACCATTTTAATCTAATTCCATCGTTTTATTCACATTTCCAATTTTTATTTCCAAAAATTAAATCCCATGCCACAACTGGATTTCTATTTATTTTCTAATTTTGACCAACTATCAAAATTCTATTCATTACCATACACATTCCATTTAATTGTAATACATTTTAGCCTCTAACCTAATCCATATTAGGTTTTAGTTCACTCCCCAATTCACTCTGGATTCATTTATAATATGACCATTTTCAAATGCTCTAAACTAGAACTATCTATTTCACCCTTCAATTATTAACAAGCTTCCAAAATTGTATCCATTCCAGTATTATTTTCATTTAATTAACTTATATTAAATTCATCTTCAAGCTTCTCTTTATTTAATTCAGCTTATGCTAAATTCATTCTCAAATAATCCCTTTGAATTTAGTTGAGTCAAACTTTTATTCACACAATATCCTTTTAACAAAAATTAGATTTATTCTAATTCAAATTTTGTTTTTAAAGTTAGATTCAAGTTTTAACTAAGTTCATTTAGCTATCTTGAATTCATTTCATTTTCCCCATTCATAAATTCAAGACTTATTTGCCAACTTAAGAACATTCACCTTTATATTCTCACCTGCTTCATTACACTTTACCTTTCATTTATGGTCAGGTTTGAATTTTCCACACCATTCAACTCTTTCCATTAATGATTTTCAATTTCACTTCCATTCAAGAGTTTAGATTTCTTATTTAAGATCATTTCCATTTTATAATCATAAGCTTAAATTATAACCCTTAATAACTTAAGAATATGAATTTCTTTATGCAATTATAAGCAATTTACATTTCACCTTTATATCCAATTCAATTTAATTCTAATTCATTTAGATTTAATTTAATTTCAAATTCTCAATTTAAATTCTCCATATACAAGTTCAAAACTGATTTACTATCTGAAGTTCATTCACTTCATTTATACCTCACTTTGCCTGATCTCAATTTACATTTCATTGAGATTAAGTTTATATTCACCATACCATTTAATTATTTCCCATTTGTGATTATAATTCCATTTCTATTTTATAAGTTCACCAACTTATTTACTTAAAAGCTTATATTGCTCATTTTAATCCATCTACATCATATAATCACAATTCCCACTTATATATATGTGTGTGTGTGTATCCTTGAATTCTTAAGATTACAAATTTTCTTCAATCTTATTCTTTGCACCATTTAAATTCGCAAATTTTAGATTCACAATTTCAACTATAAGCATAACACTTAATAGCTTGTGGGTATAATCCATTACAAAATGACCCACATTTCAAAATCATCTTACATTTTAATTTATTAAATCAACTTTATTTTAAGTCCAATCTATTGAACTTATCCAAGTTCTATTCAAATTTCCATTCACTTTAACATATCTTATTCACTTCCATTTACTTAAGTTAAATTTAATTTCAAGATTAAAATTTTCATCCTTTCTTTCTTATTATTATCAGCTTCAATTCTTTTTAAATCGACTTTATTTACAAGTTATATAGTTGATTCATTTTAGCTTTCACATTTTTATTCTAAACAGAATCTCCAGAATTCAATTTACCCGGATTTATTTCAAAACCATTTGAAATAGTAATCAACACTTATCCATTAGGTATATCAAATCAAATCCTAGATTTCCCAAAACAATTTGTTTATACCAAAAACAAATTCCCCATTTTGAAAATTTCCAAAACAACTATTATACCCAACTAGTCCAAATAATACCATAACCAAATAAGGGAAGCAATCCATCACTTTAGAAACTCGAAAATGAATTCTAATGATGTGGCCAGCATCATCAGGATTATTTTCCAGCGACTAAAGTGAGTTCAGTGCTTCTTACTTTCCCAAATTCATTTCAAAACAGTTTCCATTCAAAAATATTACCCAAATCGACATTTCATTATTGCCTTCAACCACTGGGGAAAAATATTACCAAACACTTCCAATGTTTTAAATTCCCAAACCTCTGGTTTCATTGCATTTAAAATCCTTTCCCAAAATTCCCGGGATTCAAATTCTGGTTTAATTCAAATTTAATTAGTCTTATTTTATATAATTTATACTCATGGAATTTATTTGATTAAAACAAATTCAAGTTTTCGATTATATTTTAGATTCTCATTTGATTAAGGTATCCACATCCAAACAATCAAACATATACAATAATTTCAGAAAATTATTTCCTTTATATCAAAATATAATTTTGGGTAAAATTATTTCATTTATCCCCTTAAAATCAATACTATGTCAGTTTATCTTGTTTAAGAGTTTAGAAACCCCTATCGATACGGTTGTACTTCCCGCACCGACCAGAATTCATAAACACTCAACCGATAAGTCAACACAGTATAAAAACAATTTTATATTCACTAACAAGTACGCTCTCATAGCTATAAATATGCTCAGCTCATTATAGAGTACTATTGACTCTATTTAATGAGTAATTTCCCCACCAAAGCCTAGGTTGTCGCCAACCTAAGCTCTGATACCAAGTGTAACAGCCCGCAAATCCATACCCCTTGAATTAACACTATTCTACCTCTATTAACTCCAGTGGCACAGAAATACGAACCATTAGGGTTAAAGAAGAAGAGATAGAAGAAGAAGAAACTAAAACAATATCAGAATCACACAGTCGCAGCGGAATAAAATATAATAGTAAATATAGAACTTTACACTAAATGAAAATTATCACTGATTTATACATCATATCATCAGAGTATCTCATACATCAACAATCACAAATCAGACCAATCATAAAATCACAGCAGCGGATATATATATACATATAATACGTCTCGGACTCCAGCTCTCCTCCTGCTCCATAGCATCCTGACCTGAACATATAATACTCGGTCTGACCCGAGCATTATAATGAAATAACACCCGAGTCAGTCTGGAATACCAGCTGATACTAAATATGCATCCAACTTGATTATTAAAGTTTCAAAAATCCTTTGAAAAACAAAAGCATCTCGTAAGACCACGCCACAAATAAACATGTCGGGTTTTTACCTTATGATAGCTAAAACACTTTTTATAGAAATCCTCTGATATTATAATAGGGTCTATTTACAAATACTTATAAAATAGTCGAAATTATTACATGATTAAATTCCAGCTACTAGCCAACGAAGTGGGTAATACAAACAAAACTCGTAAAAAGGCTCGTAGGGAAAATGGATTTCCAACAATGACTAGGCACTGGGGTACCACCTGTCACAGTACGGGGCCTAGATCACCGTATCGAGGACTACTCCCTTCATCCCCTGCAACACAAGGCCGGAACCATTCCTTACTGAACAGTCCCGAACAAGATAAACCCCGTGGTTGGCGCGACCAACCACCGACTAAGCCGAAATATATATAAGGGACATCTAGACAGGGGAAATATCTTGTCCTGCTTGGGCATGACCCACCTAACCTTGCTGCATATCCCCTGATTTTCAGTCATTCCCGGTTGATGAGGCTTGAGGCTAAGCGTTACCTTTAGAATGTTTTCACTTAGAATGCCCATCGCCCACCTGACGATGTTTCGCAAGCATTCATCCATACAAGTCCATCCCGGGTTCGAACGGAACCGAAGGCACTATTCCTACTACATCCATTTAGGAAATATCCTCAGGATTAGTAGCGACTAGCCCTTGCACTTCACTGCTCCATCTTCGACTCCGAACACGTTTTTCGCACGAAACGTACAAACCGGATCGAAGTGGTTTTCGAGAAATAAATCTCGATCCCGGTCTCTTCGAAACGATCAATGCATTTGTCCAATATTGATGGTCGGTGATTTAACTATCAATTTATATTCACAAACATCCATAAGCATCCATCACACAATAAATAATATTCCATATTTTTTTATTTGCCTCAAATATCTTTAAAAGATATATTTTCAAATTTCCAAAAATCCATTTGAAAACAATTCCCAAAATTCTTCCTTTACAAGGTAAATCCTTTACCCTGTATTCCCATTAGAAACAACCAAGTTAAAACATTTTAGATTTAAAATAATTAAAACATTTTATTCTAAGATATACATTAAAATAGGTAAATTTACTACTAATTATTTACTCAAAATATAATTTCAAAATATTTAAAGTAAAACTACTTTATAAGATATAACTTGATTTAAAATAAGGTTTTAGTTAAACTATATTTTAAAAATGGAGTTGTAAAAAGATTAATACTTATTTCAATATACTTAGGTCAAAACTAGCTTTTTAAAACAAATCCATTTGTAAAAGAATAATTTCTTTACTATTACTAATTTTTAAATAGTTACTTTAAAAATAATAATTTCCAACATTCTTTAAACCAGTTTAAAATTTCAAAACTTTCAATTTATAAAATCAGTTTAAACTCGAACTTGGTTTTTTCCAAGGAATCTCATTCCCACTTAAACATCATAGAAATCCTTCTCACGATTTCTGTCGATTTATTTCAATTTAGATTTATGGTTAAATAACATAAATTTACTTTCACATTTATCAACAGATAACATTTCTCTTTGTTTATCATTCCGGATTTTACAAATTTTTAATTTCCATTCTAAATAGATTTCAAATTTTAATTCTTTAAAATTCATTAATTTACAATATCTTTTATTTCTCAAAAATTCAATTTATCCATTTATAATTAAATTATGGATTTATAATTCATTCAGCAATATTCCAATACAATTTTATTTCAGTTTTCCATCCAACAGATTCTAATTTTTATATTCTTCTAAATTCCTTATTTATTAATTTATTAATTTCTTTTGAAACCCAATTTAATTTCTTTATAATTAAACTCCAAATTCCTTTATAATTAACATTGTGGTTTTGAAGTTTATACCACAATATCACAATACCAGTTGATTCCAAAATTATCAATCACAACATATGAACAGGCATCAATGTCAATTATCAAAATCATTACTACATTGCGAGGAATCCAGTTGGATCCCTCCAAACTGTTTTCCCTGCATCCAAAAATATTAGCACAACACTATAGAATGATTCAATTTGAAAATAATTAACATATTCAGCTAAACATCCAAACAAACAGTCAATATTAGCTGTCTAACTTTACTAGTATGCAGATGTGAGTGAGAATAACTCACCTTGAGTTTCGACGAGCGTTCGAAATTTAAATTAAACCGAACGATGTCCGATTTAACTCAAATTTCTACTTGCCTGGAATGGATCCGGAACTGTTTCACTGCGAAGTATTCTCTTCTACGATTCCAATGTCGCCAGTTCCGTTAAATTCTGATAACGTATGAATTTGTTACGATTTTATAAAGTTCAAACAACAGTTTAAAACAAATTTTCTTTTTAATTTAATTTGATTTATACCCAAAGCAAGATCAGGCCGTCCATCTAACGAGAGGTTGCGATTTCTCCTTCCTCACGAACACGTACGCTGCTCCAAACAAACGAACCCATCTTCATACTTGATCTAGGGCTCGAAATCGCCCATTCTACTTCGAGATTTAGCTCGATCGGGAACCACCCTCTCGAACGTGGACTCATGCTCTACCCACGGCCAGAAAGCCTCCAAGCTCGGTCGTCTCTTCCACCCATAAGGACGAGTACGAACGGCTACGAACGGAGCCTCATAACTCCTCCAAACGAAGACTACACGCGGAAACAACCGTTGGATCTCACGATCTCCTCACTCTCTACAACTTTCATGTTAGGAGATTCGCGAATTAATGAATGGATTAGGAGATCTTGGAGGAAGAAGGAAAATCGTTACCGGCCATTGAAAATACTAGAAGCGGCGGCCTGGGAATATCACTAGGGTTTGCAAATGTTTTAGGTTATATAATAGTATTTAATAATATTTTATTCAACAAAATTCTCAATTTAACCTCATATGCAAACGATCCCCAATTCTCACGTTCCGACAGGAGATTCTAAGGTTTTTCCCGCGTTCCGAACACAATGAAATAGGTTTCGTAAACTAATTCGGTCGTATGCGCGAGTTACGGAATTAAATGATCAAATTAAAATTAAACTGATTAAAACGATCTCGATGCGTTTTGAGCTGCCGGGGTCAAACGACAACTCCGATTGCTACGAAAATTGAAATCCGGTAATAACTAACTATTACGGATCCAATGGAACTAGTTTCGTTGAATTCCGAGACTGTGCCCCGGAAGGCTATTTTAACTCGTCTATTAAATCAAACGATTATCAAAATTGTTGAAACCGCTTAAATTTCCACTTTTAAAATTTTATTAACTTAACAATAATTCATACTGAATTTATAATCACATTAGAAAACATTCTGACTCAATCCGAACTAAAATCGGATTAATTGCATATTTAATAATATTAAATTCATTTTTAAATTAATATAAAATTCCAAATATTAATTTATTAACTTTAAATTCATTCAAAAATCCAATAATATCATTTATGACCAATTTAACTCAAAATACATTTAGACATCATTTTATACCCATTCACATCCAATTTCCCAAATTCTCTCAGTCCAATACTTAATTATTATTATTCAATTTCTAATTGAATTTCCTCATTAGAAATTATAACTTGTTATTTTAAATTTAACCCAATTCTTTTTATTTTAGAATTAATTTAAAATCTTACACCCATAGTAAACACTTAAAATGCATTAAATGTTCACAAATCCCGTGTTAAAAATTCCGGGATGTTACATGGCCTCATCAAGCACCCTTACCATAGGATTGCGAGGGAGAAGGTGCTCACCAGTAACCTCGTCAAAGGAAATATCATGAGAACTCAGATCCAGATCTGGATGACCCGCAAATGGATTACGAGCCAAGCCGGGACAATCAATATGAGTAACGGTAGGATTCTCTGATGGATGCAGAGAGGGTATGAACTCAGTATCCTTCCCCGTGATATCATGAATAGGGTGGGTTGGGGGCTGAGGTCCAGGTGAAGGTTCGAATAAGGAGCACCTCCTCCTTTTCTTTTGAATATCCTCTTCAATAACTCCGAGAAGAGGACGGTAGCCGACTACTTCCTCGGAACGATTGGTCGGAGGCTTTTGTTTAGCGGAAGCTTTGAGGAGTTTGAATTGTTCGAGGCGGTGCCGAATGTCTGATGTCTTGGCCGCCTTACCCGTTCCTGGAATAAAAACCAAGTGTTACAAGCATGCATGGGACTATAATCCAAGAAACATGTGAAGTTAAAAGAGGAGTCAAAAATTCACCTTGAACCGCCGGAGTTGCCCTAGCTGAAATGCTCTCAGAAGATGGACCGGCACCAGTCCCGGCCTTATCAGTTCTCTTTGGCTTCTCCACCAAGGCCGATCCTTCCTCCAACCCCTCGAAAGCCTGGCGGAAAGCATCATCTGTCCACTCTTGGATCTCCCCTGCTTGCCCAGAAGACAAAGCCCCGGCGCCATCACCTCCGCTCTCCTCCTCGCCTCTTTCCTCCTCTACATTTTCCTCCTCTGGAACATCTGGACATTTGCTAGGGGAGGGTCCATCGGATTTCTTGAGCTTCTTCCCCCCGACGACTGGAGGTATCGAGAAAGGTTTCCTCTTGCTGCTCTTCGACGTGGCCCCTCCTTTGGCTTTGACAGCCCTCTCCTCAGCTGTGTCTCTCTGCTTGACCACAGACTGACATGGTAGAATCAAGTTGTGCTGCAGAAGAGTAGCATTCCTGATCAGGTAAGAAGCTGACCTCTCCCTTCCCGAAATGGCTTCTATCGCTGCAGCCATCTGAACCAGGCGATCGTTCTCCACGACCGCAAAGCCACTTGTCGCTAGCAAGAAATAAAAACACATAAGAAGAAGCATTGCAATTAGAAAGGAAATTATAAATAAGCTTCAACTTACAGCCAGAGGTGAAGCGACGGATAGAAACAGAGTCATCCTTAACAAAAAACCATTCTTTCTTGAACATGCTGAACTTCGAATATAAGTCCAGGACCAGCTTGAAGGACATGGCCGATTCCAATCTGATGTATGGATACCCCTTCTTGTAGCCTCTCAAGTTGTACAAATATCGGATCTACCAGTTGGAAGGGGGACACCCGTATTTTCTCTGAAAAATGATGAATAGGCTCGCCAGGATAGCGTAAGAGTTGGGCTGAAGCTGGAAAGGGGCCACCTTTAGGTAGGTGATGAAACTGACTATCCAAGCATTGATCGGGGGAATGGCCCCACACATACAATGGTACCTGCTGTAAGCAAAATATCCTTCAGGAGGGTCATACGGCATAACTCCATTCCCTGGCAGCACCATGTGTGCTCTATCAATCCCGAAAGAATGAGATATAACATCAAGTTGCTCCTCTTTGAGGGAGCTAGGAAAGAAATCAGGAGGAGAGTTCAAGAGCTCCTGAGGGCCATATCCATCCACTAGTGATCTCGGGGTGGGTCCCTGTCGTCCCGGTCCTGGCTGGGCTAGGGGCACAACGGGGGACTTCTTCTGTCCATAGATTTCCTCTTATCTGATCGAGTTTCCACTTTATGAGACATTTATCTGCAACACAAGAAAGTACGTCGTTAAAACAGAAGATATAAACATGCAAGTGTATGTAGCCTGGAATTTCACTCATAATTCAAAACATAAAAGAACATTCGGTAGTTCAAGGGCAAAAAGGTCATTCGGCATTATACTCCCCAAGATCATTCGGCAAGTTCATTCGGTACTTGAGGTCCCCGAGCTCATTCGGTAAATCAAAGTCATCAAGTTCATTCGGTACTTGAGGTCCCCGAACTCATTCGGTAAATCAAAATCATCGGGTTCATTCGGTACTAAAGGTTCCCGACCTCATTCGGTAAATAAAAGTCAAAAAAGCCATTCGGCAAGAGAATGTCTCACCTGATTCGGCACTTCAAATGGTTCGGCAAACGGAACTGATTCGGCACTATAATCAATTCGGCAGTCGAGAATTTGGTCCGGCTATTTCAAAAGGTAAGGAATGAAGGAAGCATAAGGCTCATACTTATAAGCAAATATCAACGACCGGACCAATTGGTTCGGCATTAGAGACCGGATAAGAGCGCTTAGGATGAATGACTTAAAACAAAGCACGCCATATACATGCATATGCCCTACTTTGGGGGGCAAGTGTTGGGCATGTTTCCACCTGCTACGGAACCAACTCCAATTCCCTGCATAGTCGAACCAATCACATTCCCACCAACTACCAGTTCAAACACACTTCCCCTACTCCACCGGACCAACCTCACCGGACCAAGCTTCACCGGACCAGCCTCCACCGAATCAACCTCCACTGATCCAAGGCTTCACCGCTCCAACCACTACCGGACCACTCACCACCTGACCAACTCCCACCGAACCAAACTCCATCCACTCACAACCGGACCAGGGCATACCTGACCAACATTACCAGGCCAGACTACATCAGTCCAGGCCCACCAGCAGCTATATACATCCAAGACCCCTACCCCCAGCCTCACTCTATAAATAGAGGGGCAGGGGTACAACAATGGCAGACAAGTTTGAGAGCTCAAGCACGGATAGAACTTTCAAACAACTTTCAGATACATGTAATCAAAGCTTTGTACTTGTAATCTGAACAGAAAAGGAGAATAACATATAAAGTGGACGTAGGTACATTCTGCCGAACCACTATAAATTTGTGTGCCTTTTACAGTTTAGTCCATCTATTTTATATATTTGCATGAATCACCCAAATCACTAAGAACAACGTATAGTCAACTAAATCATACGACTTGGAGGTGTTTGCCCATTTTTTGTGCAAACAGTAAGAATACGTATAAAGAAATGTGGAAGAAGAGGAGGAGTGAAAAACAGAAACATATGAATAAAAATTCGTTCAAAACCACCCATATTTATAGTAGAACAACAGCCATGTCCATTGGTGAAGGGATATAACGAATAGACACTTCTTTTGAATTCAAATTTTGAAATCAATTGCTACCACGTCGACATGGGGTACTTGAGTATGTCGACATGCCAAAGGAAATTTTGGTGATTTGTTTTTCTTTGAAAATTACTTCTTTATTATATTAAAACTATTTTAAACTTTATTAATACACTTAACTATAGTTAAGATACATAAGTAAATATAGAGAATAATATTTTGGTATATATAAAATTTTGCAATAATTTTATATTTATATCTAAGTATAAATATAAATATTAAATATATTATTATTAAAAGATAGTTTAAAATCAAGGATCATTTGATTTTGAAAATAAAGATTATTTTTGAGGCTAAAAGTATTAAAACCAGGATAGATGTTTTCCATTCTTTTAAAAGGAAGATTTTGAAAACATTTTGAAAACAAGATATAATTTTTGTAAAACATTTTGAATAAAAGTTGGAGGATATAAAACATTGTTCCACTAGATTTTTCATAGGTTCCATCCTACTTAGGGTTCCATCCCTTAACAGGCTCGAAGTGGATTCTATTCCACCAATAAATTGGATTTTAATATGCCAGTGCTTTTCTAGGAGTTCTAACAAAATTCCTAGTTAAATTACTTATCTTGAAATCTTGAACTCTTGATAATCTTGATACTTATGAGTCTTCAATCTTGATATCTTCAGTCTTGAATCTCTATACTGTACAGTCTTCATTCTTTGGTACCTGCGTGGTTAAATCCTGCATATACATATATATCTATACTATAAAGTTAGTATTTATATTTTATAATCTTATTCTTAGGTTGTTGTCATCAAAACCATCATCTCAAGTTCTAGCAATCTCTCCCTTTTTGATGATGACAACCTTTGGTTATAAAATATTACTTCTATCCAAATAACTTCTCCTAAAACTAATAACTCTCTGTTCATCCATGCCTAACTATTCTATTTTATACTTCTCCCCCTTCGACAAAAAACTAACTTGAAACTGTATAACTCCCTCTAAATCTAATACTCTATGAGATGTGATTATAATGATAGTGTTATCATAAATAATCAACACTTAATTCTGCGACTAAAACTTAGTCCCAAACTACTAAATATCCTAACTAAGTATCCATATAATAATACTTTTAATAGAACACAAATTATTTATTAATTATATAAGTTATATTTACATGAGCGTAAAGAACGTAAAAAATATACAATAAAAGGAAAGAGAGAAAGAAACTAATGCGTATCTTTGAAAATAGGAGATCTATGAACCGAACAATTTGGATAATGGAAACAAAAATTTCCACGTTGTTCGACAAGATTTCCATCCTTGTCAAAGCACACTTCGCCAACGCAAACGACTTTGTCGTCATCTTCAACGTGTTTTTCTTTCATGAATGCTTCTTCTTCTTCGTCGTTGTCCTCTTGCACTTGATCCCTTGAAGACTCTTCATCAATCAAGATCGGATTAGCATGATTGTCCATTAGAAATTTTAGCAAATTTCTAAGAATTTTGCCTTGCCGTTCTTGTTCTTCTTCCATTCTAAGTTGCGACACTTGAATTTCAGTCATTAATTGCAGTGCAACCTTAAAAGAATCCTCCATCTTCATTACTCTTGCAAGCGTAGTTCATTGAAAAGGTCCAGAAGTAGGAGAAGGAAACGAAAAGGTTGAATTATTGTTTGATTTGGAAGAGGAGGCCATAGTTTTATCGATTTCGGAAGTTAGAACAGAAAGGAAACAGAAAGAATGATAAAAATCTTGAAAATAAGAAGAATATATAACCACTTATTTGAATTTTGGTAGGAAAATTTTCAAAAATACAAAATCGTTACATGTCGACATGGGTATAGGGGGATGTCGACATGATGCTTGAAATTTTTGCTATTTAATTTATTTTGATTTAATTTTTTAATTATACTTTGTTATTTATATTTTATATTTCAGTTATTGAACAGATACCTAATTCTCTTCTTAATTTAGTAAATATAGATTCATTTAATGGTTTTGTTAAGATATAAGCAATATGATTCTCAGAATTGATATAATCGAGAGTAATTAATTCCTTAATTATATTGTCTCTGAGAAAATGATGTATGATATCAACATGTTTAGTTCGAGCATGATGAATAGTATTTTTGGATAAATTTATTGCACGGTATTGTCACAATAAATTGGTGATTTTGAGATTTTTAAACCATAATCTTTTAAAGTTTGTTGCATATATATTACTTGATAACGGACCAAAGCGGCAAAAATATACACTGCTTCAGTTGTTGATAAGGAAATTGTGTTTTGCTTTTTCCTAAACCAGGAAATCAGAGAATGCCCCAAAAAGTGACAAGTTCCACTTGTACTTTTTCGATCTGATTTACAACCAGCATAATTAGCATCACAGTAAGATATTAAGTTAAAAGAATAATTTTTAGGGTAAAATAAGCCATAAGAAAAGGTGTGCTTAACATATCTTATGATACGTTTTACGGCTTTTAAGTGAGTCTCTTTAGGTTGGGATTGATATCTTGCACAAAGACAAACATTATGCATGATATCAAGTCTACTAGCAGTGATATAGGGTAGTGATACAATCATTCCTCTATATAATTTTTGATTTACATCTTTCGAGAGATCTTCTTTACTTAGGTACTCATTGGTTGCCATGGAAGTGGGTTTTCCACTTGCAGTAGTCAAACCCAAATTTACTAACTAGGTCTTTAGCATATTTCTCTTGACTAATAAAGATACCATTATCTAATTGTTTTATTTGTAATCCTAGAAAGAAGTTTAATTCACCCATATGACTCATCTCAAACTCTTTTGTCATTATTTCAAAAAATTCTTTATTCATTTCAAAATTTGTTGATCCAAAAATGATATCATCTACGTAGACTTGTACTAGTTGAATATTATTTTTATTTCTTTTAATAAAAAGAGTATTATCTAATTTACCAATTTCAAAATTTGATTGTAATAAGTAAGATCTTAGTCTATCATGTCAGGCTCTAGGAGCTTGTTTTAGACCATATAGAGCTTTCTAAGTTTGTAAACATGATTTGGTAATTTTTCATTTTCAAAAAGTGGTGGTTGTTCAAAATATACTTCCTCTTTTACAAATCCATTTAAAAAGACATTTTTAACATCCATTTGATATAATTTGAAATTATTATGATTTGCGAAAGCAAGTAGAATCCTAATGGTTTTTAATCTTGCTACGGGAGCAAAGGTTTCGTCAAAATCTATTCCTTCTTCTTGACAATAACCTTGAGCGACTAATTGGGCTTTATTTCTAACATCCTCTCCTTGTTCATTCATTTTATTTTTATAAACCCATTTAATTCCAATTATAGTTTTATTTTCAGGTCTTGGAACAAGTTCCTAAACATCATTTCTAGTGAATTGATTTAGTTCTTCTTGCATAGCCAAAATCCATGAATCATCAGTTGATGCTTCTTTTGGATTTTTGGGTTCAATGGTTGATATAAAGGCTACATTGCTCATTTTACTTAGTTGATTTCTAGTTTTAACAACAGATTGCATATCTCCTAGTATATTTTCTATAGGATGATCTTTTAAAAGTTTAGTCCTTTTATTAGGATAATTAATTTCGTTATTAGTTTCGGTTGACTCTTGATTTTGAGTGATTAAAACCACCTCATCATTTGTATGTTCAAAGTTTTTTAGATTTTCATCGAACGAAACATGCATTGTTTCTTTGAGGGTGTTAGTTCTTAAATTAAACACTCTGTATGCTTTACTTCTATTAGAATATCCGATAAAGATACCTTTGTCAAATTTAGGATCAAATTTATCTAAGTTATCTTTTGTATTTAAAATAAAACATTTGCTTCCAAAATTTTTAAAATAAGACACCTTAGGTTTCTTTCTGTAAAGAAGTTCATAAAATGTCTTATCGGTTAAAGGTCTAATTAAAATTCTATTTAAAATATAACAGGCAGTAGCAACTACTTCTGCCCAAAAATACTTTGATAATTTACTATCTGAAAGCATAGTTCTCGCACACTCTTGAATCGTCCTATTTCTACGTTCTACTACTCCGTTTTGTTGTGGAGTTCTTGGAAATGAAAAATTGTGAGTTATTCCCTTTTTATTGCAGAATTCCTCAAACTTTTCATTTTCAAATTCACCACCGTGATCACTACGGATGGTTATAATTTTTAGAGAATGTTGATTTTGAATCCTTTTTGTAAAGTTCTTAAAACATTCAAAAGTATCGCTTTTATGTTTCAAAAATATTGTCCACGTAAATCTAGAATAATCATCCATAATTACAAAAACATATTTATTATGTTTATTGACAGAATTTGAGATGGACTAAATAAATCAAGATGAAGTAATTCAAGAGGTTTTGAGGTTGAAATCATATCTTTTAATTTAAAGGAACTTTTTCTATGTTTTCCTAATTGACATGCATCAGATAGACTATCTACTTTAAAATTCATTTTAGGAAGACCTCTTACTAGATCATGTTTTGACAGTTTAGATAAGAGTTTGAAATTCAAATGCCCAAACCTCTTATGCCAAGTCCAAGGGTCACTTGTATTTTCCAAAAGACACAGATTATAATTTGAAACTTTCATACTAAGAATATAAATATTCTTTTTCCTAATTCCCTAAAATATTATGGTCGAATTATTATCTTCAATGTGACACTTATATTTTTCAAATTTAATTTTATATCTTTTATCGCAAAGTTGACTTATACTTAGCAGATTATGTTTCAGATTCTTAACTAGCAAAACATTAGTAATAATAGGAGTTTCAGAGTTACCGACTTTGCCAATGCCAATCACATATCCTTTTGAATTGTCTCCAAAGTTAACCAATCCTCCGTCTTTGTATATTATATCATTAGCATATCTGGATTACCAGTCATGTTTCTAGAGCATCCACTATCGAGTATCCATTTATTCTTTCTGATCTACACAATTTGTCTGTTGTGGATTGATTCCTCAACCCCCATAAAGCATGTTT
Source organism: Allium cepa (assembly GCA_030765085.1). NCBI lineage: Eukaryota > Viridiplantae > Streptophyta > Magnoliopsida > Asparagales > Amaryllidaceae > Allium > Allium cepa. The sequence continues at coordinate 1,047,337,665 of CM060929.1, forward strand.
CCTGCACATCAAACAATCTTAGTATACAACTTAAATTTGAATATTGATTATATGCAGACTCATGAGACAATGATGATTTGAATATTTCTAAACTTGTATTAACAAATTTTAAAACATAGCCATTTTAAAAACTTTTTCAAAAATCATATTATGAAACTTTGAAAACTTTGCTTTGATACCAAATGTGAGAAATGCGGAATACGGATCTTAAGACAAGGATTAACACTAAAGGGGGTGGGGGTGAATAGTGTTTAAAGAAATTACTAAATCTTTTTGAGTTTTTATTAATTTGAACACAAATGTATGCAATATTCAGACATAGATATGATCACAGAATCGAACACAGATGCAGAAATAAAGTAAAATCAATAAAGGAAATAACACACCAGATTTTATACTGGTTCAAAGTTACCTTACATCCAGTCCCGCACACAAGTACGGATTTCCTTTCAAAAGAAATTGTACAATTACACCCTGGATTTTAAGGCCACGAGGTACACCACTCCAGATTTACAATCCTCTGGGTAGAGATACTTGATTTCAGGGGTAACAAGTTCACCCAATTGATTTCCTAAGCTACAATCACATCTTTTCTTACTTGATTTATTTCCAAAGGCCACAATCACACCTTTTCTAACTTAATTGATTTCCAAGACTACAATCACACCTTTTGTCGCTAAATTGATTACAAAGAAGTCTATAACTCTGAATAGCACTGAGATCTTGTTGTGATAGTGATAAAGAATCAAACCAGAAATGATCAAGTTAGATTCAATGTTGATTTCGGCAGAGCAATGGTAAGAATATGTATAAAGAAATGTGGAAGAAGAAGAGGAGTGAAAAACAGAAAAATATGAATAAAAATTCATTCAAAACCATCCCTATTTATAGTAGAACAACAGCCATGTCCATTCGTGAAGGGATACGACGAATATACGCTTCTTTTGAAATTAAAATTTTGAAATCAACTGCTACCATGTCGACATGGGATACTTGAGTATGTCGATATGCCAAAGGAAATTTTGGTGATTTGTTTTTCTTTGAAAATAACTTCTTTATTATATTAAAACTATTTTAAACTTTATAAATACACTTAAGTATAGTTAAAATTCATAAGTAAATATAGAGAATAATATTTTGGTATATATAAAATTTTACAATAATTTTATATTCAAATCTATGTATAAATATAAAAAATTAAATATATTATTATTAAACAGTAGTTTAAAACCAAGGATAATTTGGTTCTGAAAATAAAGATTATTTTAAGGCTAAAAGTATTAAAACCAGGATAGATGTTTTTGATTCTTTTAAAAGGAAGACTTTGAAAATATTTTGAAAACACGATATAATTTTTGTAAAACATTTTGGATAAAAGTTAGCGGATACAAAGCAATGTTCCACTAGATTTTTCGTAGGTTCTATCCTACTTAGGGTTCCATCCCTTTAACAGGCTTGAAGTGGAATCAGTTTCACGAGTAAATTGGATTTTAAGATGCCAGTGCTTTTCTAGGAGTTCTAACAAAATTCCTAATTAAATTACTTATCTTGAAATCTTGAACTCTTGATAATCTTGATACTCATGAGTCTTCAATCTTGATATCTTCAGACTTGAATCTCTATACTGTACAGTCTTCATTCTTTGGTACCTGCTTGGTTAAATCTTGCATATACGTATATATATAAACTATAATGTTAGTATTTATATTTTATAATCTTATCTAAGGTTGTTGTCATCAAAACCATCATCTCTAGGACTAATAGGAAAGGGATAACCCGGATTTTTGGGCATCAGATAATTGGATAATTATCTAATTTAACTCTTGAAAATACTGATTTATAGATTGAACAAATAAATGTGATAATCTCCTTTATAAATTATTTAGATATAGAATAAATAGATTTGCAAAATAGATTTTTAAATAAAGATATTATTTTCAAATTTAGTTCGTGTTTGTTTAAAATTAATATATAGTTGAGTTGATTTTAAATTAGAATTTTAAATTGAATTTGAATTTAGATTTAAATTTTAATTTAAATGGATATATAGCTTGAAATTATTTTGGGTATAAAATATATGGATAAGTTTTTATTTAAAATAAGATTTGTTTTCCTTAAAGAATATTATTTATATAAATTTAGAAAAGCATTTACTAGTTTACAAATGTATTTATTAATTAGGAAAATTAATTTAAAAAGCTTTTAAAATCTTTTAGAAATAAATAAAAATGAAATAATACAAGTGTAATCTTTTTAAAACCATATTAAATGCACATGTAAGTTAATGAATAATAGGTAATGAAAAGTCTTGGCAGTTGAAACAAGTGTCAAAATTTATTTTTGTTTTTTGTAATTCTAAAATAAATCCTAAATACATTATATATAAACTTGCATCTTCTATTCTCATCTCTTTTCCAATTTTCATTTCTAAGTAACAAAGAAACTTCACCTAAAATATTTTCCAAAACCAGAAATTCTTGAATCAAACCTGAAATCCTCTTGAATCAAAACTTTCCCAAACTCAATTCAAAACATTCCTCAGGTCAAAATTTTAAACCCTGAAATCTTTTTCAAATCAAAATCCTAGAATGTTATGCCTGAAACCATTTTCAAATCTGTAAGCAAATAAAGCTTGTAGCAAAGATTTAAGGCAAGCTTCAACCCAAAATTTTTAAGCCAAGCCTGTAACAGATTTTTTTTTCAAATGCAAACCTGAAGTACATTTGTCAGGCAATCTTCTCTACAGCAATTAGCTTCAACTTGCAGTAATCAAAAGTCTTCAGTTTTAAGTTTTCTCTTCAGAAATTTAAAATCTCAAGTCTTCCGGTTTTCAATCCAGTTTTGAAGCCTTTACCTCTTAAAATCGGTGACTAAACACATTATTTAAAAGCTTAAGTAAACTAAGATATGTGCATGTGATTATTGGATAAATTATGCTTTACATGTGTATTTGTAAGTATGTATCTCCGTGTATATATATGTGTTTGTTCTGTGTATATTGAATATACATGTTCTTCTCTATTTCTTAGATACAGAGTTGAAATTAAACCGAAAATTCAATATATTTCTATCGATATTTCAAGCAATATAAGTTTGTGTAATCATAATTCAAGTTTTAAGAACATGTTTAAGTATTTTTTTAGTTTGCAAATCTTCTGAAACTATGTAAATACAGTAACATTTTAAAGAAAATGTTAAAAACAAACAATTTTTTTTGTGGATTCAAGCATGTAGCTTAAATCAACATTGGCAAACTTGATTTTTAAAACTATAACCATGAATTTTAGTTTAGTATTGGGTTTACACTTTGGGGATGATCAGTTTTTAGTTTTCGAGTAAGTTCCGGTGAGTGGAGTAGTTTTGGAGGTCGGAGCTTTGGCTGGAGATAGATTGGCAATCGTTGAAGTTGGGAAAATAGTGGAAGGGGTGCACGATCGCCATGGCGTCGGCAATAGGTCAATGGCATTTTAAACCCTAGTTTTGTTACGGCTTGAAAAATTGGTCGCTGTGGTTTCTATGTTGCATCGAGCTGCACGTGGTTTGGGGGAGAGACACTGGAGTCGTGAACGAAGACACTGGTGTAGTCTTGGTGGTTTCAGTGGCCGGAATCGCCTCATCGAGGAAATTTTCAGATGGGGTTGGGTTTTCAGTTTTCGACTAGAAGTTCGATTTTGGTTTTGTTGTTTGATCGTGGTTGCTGAGCAGTGTGATGGTTTGGGAACGCCGTAGGCGACTTAGCGATGGGGGTTTATGGTGCCGGAGTGACGTTGGCGGCGTGTGCACGTGCACAGCAACGGTTTGTGTCAGGTTGATGGGTTCGTGAGCGACTCGGGGTTGTGCTCGAGTGGAAAGAAGGTTATCTCAGGTTGAACTCGAGTTCGTATGTGGCCTCCCTATTTGTTTTTAACTTAAAACTTAACTAAACTAAAGAAAAAAAGAAAAGGGAAGATGAAGAAGAAAAATCAAGCCAATATTCGAGTCAGTAACGGGTTAAACCCGAAGCAAGGTTACAAAACGTTTTAAAAAGGGTTTATGAAAGATAGTTTTAAAATTTAAATTTAAATTTGGTTTGAACTATTATAAAAGTAATTATCGATTAATTAATTTTTATTGAGAGATATTGATTAATAATTATGCTTATTAATCAATAGTTAATGGATAATTAATCAGTTAATTAAAGGTTAATTAATTGATTATAAAAGTAATTAAGGATCGATTACTTTGTATTGAAGGAGATTAATTGATAATTAAGGTTTATTAATTAATAATTAAAGAATAATTAATCTATAGTTAATTAAAAATTAATTAATTGGTTTATAGGGTAATTAAAGGATGAATTACCCAGTTGTAATTAATGAGATGAATATGATTAATTAATTTGTTAATTAATTAAAGATAGTATCTTGGTAATTGATTAAGTATAATTACCTAATGAGATTAGGAATGGCAATGGGGCGGGTTGGGGTGGGTTTTTAGTGCCCCATACCCGTACCGGATTTTTTAGACCTTGTCCCAGACCCGCCCCGTAGACCCGGTGCGGGTCTAGAATTTTGCCCCATACTTGGGACCCGTACGGTTCAGGGTAGACCCGACCCCCCAAGACCCGATGAGTCTCATGGAATGATTCAAAATTATGCACCAACTTACATATATTTATTTTTTTATACTCGTTATCACCAAATAATACATGAAATACCAATGACAACATGTCTAAGGAAAGTTAGTAAAAATGATGTGTACAATAACAATTCAGAAAATATATACATTTGTTATTGTATAATTATCAATGACGCAACTTAATACTCTAATTTTTTATATAGATTATTTATTGGAACATTTTAATATACATGCTAGAATCACTTATATCTAAGAAGATTAATAAATCATTATAGCAATAAAGCAGTTTCATGATATGTTAGTAGTGCAGGTCGGGTTGGGGCGGGTCAACTGAGCCCCGACTCGACCCTAGACCTAGAGCACTCAAGAACGGGTCACGGGTCTACCCGCCCTAATGACCCAATAGGGCGGGTCTGGAAGGGCCAAAACAGGGGCGGGTCGACCGGGTTTGGACCCTGTACCCGCCCAATTGTCATCCCTAAATGAGATTGATAAGTTTAATTAATAAGTGAAGTAATTGATGTATATATTACTGGATGTAATTAATATAAGGGAAATTACTTAATGGGAAGTAATTAAAGGTTAATTACTTAGGAGAAGTAATTAAGGATTAATTACTTGATGTAATTAATTAAAGGATTAATATAATTAATTAAGGAGTTAATTAATTAAGATAAGTAACTATAGGATGGTTAATTACTGTTTATGATTGATTAAGGCTGATTAATGGAAGTAATTAATTAAGGATCGTTAATTAATGTAAATAATGAAAGTAATTAAAGATTAACTATTGTAAATGATTAAGGATAATTAATTTGAGTAATTAATTAAAGGATAATTACTTTATGTAATTAAAGATAATTAATCAAGGATGATTAATTAAGATGGATAATTAAAAGATGATTAATTAATTGATTTATAATTAATTAATGATTTAGTAAAGGTAATCTAAGTGATTAAAAGATTAGTAATTAATTTGATTACAGATAAATTAAATTAATTTTGGAAATGATCCATCTTGCTTATGAATGATTAAATGATGATTAAGTGCCTTGAATTGATTGATATCTTTGATATGAAATGTTCTATGATATGATATGTTGGGTGGACAAAGATAATGTGGTTATCTATCGATGATGAATTGCTGTGTAAAAAGTGACATCTTGTATTTAAAATTGAATTGCATTTCACTTGAATAACTTGGGTTAAGATGGTATTCAATTCGAAGAGACCAGAGTCGGGTATTAGTAAATAACCGAAACTACTTCGATTCTTTATATATTGATATGTGAAATCATTAGGCTGGAATGAAATGATTTAAGTGAATTGGACCATTTAATCTAAGTTTTGGTACTTAGAAATTGATGTATGAAATAAGTGATATCTATAACAAATAGTGAATTTGTAAATTTATACGAGTTACCCCGAGTTTTATGTAAGTTTTATGCTATGATATTCCATGTTAGATGGGTTACTCACACTGGTTTCCGGTCTGACTCGGGTGTTACTTTGATGTAATGCCCGGGTCAGACCGAGTATTACAGATTTTCAGGTAAGGACGTTCTGGAGCTCAAGAGGCGAGCTGGATGGCAGGAACGTATGGAGTGTATTCCGCTGTGATATATTGTAGTTTATCTGGACATGTTGATTATATCTGTCCAATGATTGTGAAATGTTATAACTTTGATGTATTAAAATGTAATTGACTGATACAGCTTTCTTTGTGTAAATGATATTTGATATTATATTTTGTCCGCTGCGAATGTGAGATGTTGGTATTTTTGCTCTTCTTTTTCTTCTATGTCTTTTCTAGTTTTCCTAACTATCTGGAGTTTTCGGGATCAAAAATTCCGGGTCGTTACAACGTTGTAGCCTACGTCCACTTTGAATAGTTTTTCTGTTTATCGATGATTGACAACTGATTACAATTGTACAAATCACTAGCTCTCAAGTTACAATGGAGTTGCGGTAGAGTAACAACATAGAAGAGCCAAAAAGTCCTTTTTCTGTAGGCGTAGGGGTGCTATTTATAGGAGTGGTTCTGGACATATCTCCCCTAAACCTTGGAATATCTCTTTTCACACGTGGGTGGGGCCACTAGATCGATCTAGGATCATTTGGGATCAATCAAGATCGATTCAAGTGCATTTTATATCGACCAAGATTGGCTCCATTTGAGCTGAGATCGATCATGGTGGGTCTTCAGGTGATATGCAAGCTTCCGTGAAAATTCAAAGGCATTTGGACTTGTAGTTTTTAAGTTATGATCAACCCAAAGGTTGGATTTGCAGTTTGGTTAGTGGTTATATATCGATCCACGCATATCGATCATTTTTGCGTCGATGACATGGACTGAGCATTTTGTGGAGATCCATATTTCATGCTTGAAGTCCGTTTCCATTGGTCTAACTACCTCCTTCATAAGGATTATGTGTAGTGCTCTTCGTATCTATACTATATCCTTGTCTTTGTATCGATGATTGGTCCTAATCTTCATATCGATGCCTGGATGTTGGTTTCGTATCGATGCTTTGTTGATCAATACGAATGGGTAGTGGTTGAGCAGATAAACTCTGATTGATGCTATTTCTTGATGGATTTGAACGGGATGGATTATGGAGTTGATGGATTCGAAGGTAACAGATACGAAGGTGATGGATACTAAGCAAACGTGCATCTCATGAAACTTGATCGATGCATAACTAAAGCATATGAACTCTGATTGACCTAAAATTTGAAATGTTGCCTCTCATAGCTTTATTTGTCAAAACATGTTAATTGTAGCCCGATTCGGACTCGGACCAAATTTGTCTGCATCCATAATGGACCTATAGACAATCGATCTTAGGATGAATTGTATTCAATCTCTATTCAAGTCCTTGGTGTCACGGCCTTGCCAAAAGGTAGGATAATAAGTACATATCAAAGAGAAAATGAACGGGTGGTTAGACCCATGAGCCTATCATCATCATCATTGTTCGTAAATGCATGTTTCAAAGTTAAAGGCATCGATTTGAGAATGTATGGCCACCAGATGAGTAGCGCCCATCTTTGGCAAGGCAGTTGGTTATTGTACTTAGCCAGCAAACTCCACATAGTACTATGTGCAGTGTTAATGTGAGAAAACTAGACACCAAGGGGATCTCGGATGATGTGTTGATCACATAGACCATACTCTAGTAGTTAATGAACTAAAGGGAAGTGTGCATCCATGGAAGGAAATTAAAGGCGAACCATACATGGCCCAACATTGACGGTGAAAATCTCTATTGGAGATAAACCACGCCTGACCACACATTGATGATAAAGATGACACTAGACATGTTCATGCTCGAGTGTAGGATTCCACTATACTTGATATGATTGGTAAACCAAGAGGTAATAAATGAGTGCTCAAATGTGTGGTTGTCAAGATAACACCCTTCACACATAGTACTCAGAATAGATAGATATAGGTGTTGGTTCCATACATCTGGATTAGATGATAGCAACTTTACCGCTGACATAATAGCACAGACAACACACTTTACTATGCCTCTATACATAGACATGATATTATTATTCTAACTTGTTAGATGCAGGTGAGTTGGCTTGAGAAATGATTCCATGTACCCTTCTATCTGTTATCTAGTACTTCTTATATTTAGTATATGTGTATTTATATACCTTATATCAGAGACTAGTTTTCTCCTCACACATGGCATAACGTCTAATCCGTGTATTTTCTTTGTTGCTTTTTCTTTGATAACTATCAAGTACACTAATGAGTAGGCAGAGAGTCAAGTGTTGAGGGGCAATGTCTAACAACTCTTGTAGCAATTGGTGGATCATAGAGATATTATTAGCTATTATCTAGATTAGGTTTTATTTTTAATAAACAACATGTATTTATATATGGGATGAACATCCATATCTCTAGTATTCTAATGTACCTTGTATACTATATCTGTCATACTACAATATTTTATATTATACGTTTCTCATTCTTTTGTGAGTCTATAGATGATAATGCATGATGGATAGTTTTAGCTTTTTTCAATTGAAGGAATGTTGTGTTCTAATACTTGTGAATTGGATTAGTGGGCAAGGGTCGATTTGAAGTGTCGGGAGCATTAAGTCTTCATATGTGGTATTATAGTATAGGTTCAACTCTAAGGATAAGTTGAGCGATTAGTTTAACTTAATTGTTCCTTGGGAAGCAACATGTAGAAATGTTACTTTAAGTAAAAGTCTTTATGGATACTTAAAGGGAACAAAGTATACATAAGAATTGAGGCACTTGAGTAAGGCAAAGGACTTATGATGACCAAACTTACATGTACGAGAGAATGTATGTGTATTTTTGATAATATATAATAATGCATGCACATTTCATCGCATTATAGCACTTGTTGTTTCCCATAAGGTTGCTAATTAATTCTGTTTATACATTATCATCATGAGTATAAGAAGAGGAAGAGGTCGAGGACAAGCTGGGGCAATCTTCGAGGAAGTAAACTACATAGAAGTCCTGCTTGGATTAGGCAATCTCTACAAACCATTCCCGTAGCGACTTCTTAACTAATTGCAATTGGAACTCCTGAAGTTTTAGGTGATACAAATATGGCAAAAGCTGTAGTCTTCCCTGCTCTTAGGGTCGATTTTTATAAAATCTGCAAGAGTTGTACCATTCTGACTGGTGAACCATATATGGGCATTGAGTCGTATAAGGAAACACGGACTTCGTTGTGCATGTGTGATCAGATCTCTAATGACATAAACCTTGATGATAGGATAAAAAAGGAAGCTTACCTCTTATTAGCTTATGGTAAATCCGTAAATAGGTGGGACTTAGAAGCGGTTGAAGTTGAGGAAAATGTTATGTCTTGGTAAGAGTTCAAACATTAATTTGAGACTCATTTCATCTCTAATGTAGAAATAGATGTGTGGCTGGCTGAGTTCGTTAACTTACTGAGCAAGAAATGGTGTGAAACGGTTCGTTGGTTAGTTAACTATACAACAAGATTTGGCTTAGGACTAATGGATGCTCCCTCAACGAATGCTTGGAGATGCACCTTTCGAGGAGATTGTCGGTATGGAAACCAAGCATAAATTTCTAAAACCAATCAAAAGAGGTTGAGGCAATGACCAAAACTGAAAGAAAAAATAGTCCGGTAAGCTAAAGGGCAAAGACAAAAAGGAGAACTTTAATAAGAAAAAAATAGGCATGACCGATCTGCAAATCTTGTGGCTTGATGGGACACTTCATTAGAAAGTGTAAAACTCCTAAAGACAAGAGGAAGTGTTATATCTATAATCATCTAAGTCACATGAAGAAAGATTGTCCAACCTTGGGTGGGGTGGATAAGTGGTCAAACCTTATATGTTGGACGTGGTTCCTACCTCATCTTAGCAAGTTGGCAATGTGAAGAGCAGGATCATCATTATGCAAGGACATTACTGGTATTCAATTTACCTAGACCTATTCTTTTTAAAACTAGTGTGTCTTCTATGGGTATTGAGTTAATAAATAAATATTCAATTTCTATGGAAGTTTCTAGGATCTCATCGATGTCTATCACACTGCCACTAATTACTAGTGATATAAGTTCCTTTACCAAAAGATGGCATGTTTCGAAACAAATAATTTTTATTCCCCGATATGATAGAATATATATCCTTAAGAATTTCTAGGATAACCTATAAACTTGCATAAAACCTAGATTGCCTCAAGTTTACCGAGGTTTACGTTCTTAACATAAGCCAAACAACCCCACACCTTACAGGGTATCTTACCAGTCCATAACCCATACGGGTTTGTATGCCCATATTTTGATCGTATGGAATTAAACATGAAGGTCGCGGTTTCAAGCATAAGTAACCTAAAGGAAAGAGGCAACTTGATATCACTCATGATTGACCGAAGCATGTCTAATGAAGTTTGATTTCTCCTTTCTGTGAATATTTGTGTTGTGGAGTATATAGAGGTCTGACTTGATAGAGAATCCATTCGCTTTTAGGTACCCTTAAAGCTCATATCCAATGTATTTACTATCTTGATCAGGTCAAAGTATTTTGGTATTCTTACATGTTCCTGTCTAGTCCTATGTCTAGAGCAACCAAAGGCGGATCCTTGTACTTCGTTACATTCATATCTTGATAAGTCTTCGATGAATGTAACGAAGTACAAGGATCCACCTTTGGTTGCTCTAGACATAGGACTAGAAACATCTGTATGTATTAGTATTAGAGTTCAGTAACTCTTTCATTGCTCCTACTAAATGAATGCTTGGTCATTTTATCTTAAAAACATGATGTATAGGTATCAAATGATTCAGAACCAAATATGGTAGAAAACTTTGGTTATGGTGCCAAAAATATATGGCTTAGTTTACGGTCATTTCTTACCTATATGGCTTAGTTTACGGTATCAAATGATTCAATCATTTCTTACCTATATGGCTTAGTTTACGGTGCCAAAAATAGATGTCCTTTATTTTAGAGGCGTTATTATTATGAATAACAAATACATGATTATAGCTAAGTATATAAAGGTCATTTATAAGAGTACAATGGAAAAGAGTTTATTATTATAAACATTGCCATTACAAATAAAACTTTAATTATTTCCATTAAATAGGAAACAAAAATTATTTCACTAATACATTACAACACAAAATAACAATTATATAAATCAAATCATGTCCACTAACAAGTTTCACGTGGTAATATCCTATTGCTATAGTAGCTATAATAGCTCAATTTTCTATTTGGAATTTCATGGTCCCTCTTGTTATAGGCCTCTAGCTTCTAAGTCAGTGTAACGAATTAAAAATATGAGTTCCACATCCAATATCCAAAACCCAAAATGAAGCACTTATAGATAAAAAAATATTTTGTAAGGAGCATATCATTAGGAGAGGAATCAATTCCTTCCCCTTTAGTATCTTCAAATATTCTAGACAGTTCCTCTTCTAATATCCATTCTTAGAGCAATGGTGGCGTACACCTTCTCTCCTTTTGCCTTAGCATTACCCTTGATGCCTTTCGCCTTATATATCTCTTCTATCTATTGAAGAAGCTATACCCTTGACATCGAGTATCGTACTTGGTTATTTTGTGACAGTACTCTTGGCCATTTTAACATATTAAGGAGATCCATAACAACACTCTTCAGTAAATTCATATTGAAGTTCAATACGAATGGTTCAAACTGTGGAGTTAGTAATCAAAGAATCAAGTTGGTCGTAACTCCATGTTAAAAGTCACACCTAGCTTAGCTAATCTCTCATGTACCATACCATATTGAGTACTGATCCTGGAGGAGTCCTTTGCTCTATTTCATATGAAACAATATCCATGAGATCTTGTATCTTGTGGTGTATGATTGTAACGACCCGAAAATTTGGACATCTGAAATTGTAATATTTAATTGATTTAAATATTTAAAAGTTAGTTTTTAACTTGAACTTAAATATAACTATTTATCGGATAATTTACTTATTGAATTTAATAGTTGGAAATTGGTTAAAATATTGAATCTTGAGTTTTAAGCTTGTTAAAAATAATTCAAAGGCTTAGAAAATTTGTAGTTATTATACTAAAGATAATAAAAGCTTTAAAATTGAATTTGAAAGTTATTTATTCAATTTTAAAAATATATCATTTAAGTTGACATTTAAAGATAGCCTTCCAGGGCACAGTCTCGAATTTCGACGAAATCAATTCCATTGATCCATAATAGAGTATTATTATCGGATTTCAAAATTCGTAGTGTTTAGAGTTATCGTTTGGTCATACGAGATATAAACACGCTGAAATTTATATCTAAAATTCAATATAATAATTGGGTTCAAAAAGCTATCTTCTCCATACGATCGAACTAGGACTCGAAACATTTTCCATTGCGCTCGGGATAAGGGTATAAAATTATAAACGCCTAGCGGCATGCCTCGATAGGAGGCTTAGATTTTAAGTTGAAAATCCAAGATGATTTAAAAATTTAAATAATACATTTGTAATACATTTGTAAAATTGAATTGACTAATTCTTTAACGGCAGCTTTATTCCTTCTTTTCAATCACTATTCACCATTAAAACACGCTAAACAATTCAAGCATGCATAGCATTCCTTCTTTAAAACTGCATGCCACTGTATAGTGTAAAGAAAGAAAAGAAAGACCAATCCTTTTACCCTTTCTTTCTTCAATTCAATTCGAATCCCTCTTAAGTTTAAAAAAAAAAATTTGAACAAGCTTCACGAATAGAAATGGATGTGAATTCCTTTGAAAAAATGAGGTCGAACAAGTGTTTGTTTTGAAATCCCATAACCTCATCCTTTGAGTCGATTCGTGCTTCACCCAAATCGAAAAAAATGAGGCAGTGTGTGGATTCGAACGATGGAAGCAAGCAAGGAGTGACGCCTTATTTCGTGCGATGGTGATTGGGATGGTGCGTGACTAGGCGCATGAGGGGACGCGATTTGGTGGGTTGCGGTCTATGGTGGGTGGTGCGGCATTGTGTGCTTTCGTGGGTCAAGGTAGGCATGTCGCATTTTGGGACAGGGCAGGGAAGATTGATGGTTAAAGCAGCGGTCATCGGTTGGTTCAATTTCTAGTATGGGCCGCATTTCGTTTGGGGAAGAAAGACTTTGTAGGTTGGGTCTGTGCATTTGGGTGTGGGCTTCTTTCATATTATTTTTAAAAAAAGTTTATATAAGTTATTGTTTAAAATATATAATGGTTAATGTGTAAATATAATATCTCGTTCATGCTAGGTCGAAATAGAACGCAAATTTTTACGTTGTGATCGTAATAGCGTGTTCTACGTCATGAACTGGTTTGGGCAAAATTGGAGCTTTTGAAAGTTCAACCAGTTTAAAATCGCTCCGAATTCAATTGAAAACTAAACGCAAAAGCGGACAGAAAATCAAGGTGAGTTAATCTCACTCAATTTTGGATTTACCGCAATTAATTTTAATAGTTAAAATTAATTATTGATTGATTGGTTGAATTGATAATTATATCAATCTGGATGCTATATTATATATATAATAGTATATATATTGGAGATATTGATATTCCCGCATATATATAGTGGATGAGACCTATGCATGCCCGTATAATAGCGGATGACCCTACATACCACGATATTCCCCATGAAGTGGGATTGGTATTTTAATATTATGCTAACATCCGTGGATGTAGGAAATACATGTTGGAGGGATCCAATTGGAATCCTCAAAATTGTTGAAATTACTTTCATATTCAGCGATATGATTTATTTGAATAATCCTTGATAGATTATATGGGAAATTGAATTTATTGGATGTTATGTTATTGCTAGATATATTTTGGCGTTTTAAAATATCAAACATGAATATTGAATTTTTAAAGGAAAATAAAAAGGGATTTTAAAGTAAGAGATTTATAGTAAAGTTGGATAAGTTTAAAAGTAATGAATTTGGGAAAGCTAAATAGTTCGATTTTAAAATCTTATTTTAAAATTACGGAATATGGAAAAATAAAGACCTTTGAATAAATGTGAATAAAAAGGTTTTAAAAATAAGAATTTAAATGATATTTTTTTTTAAGTATGAAAGAATGTGTTTTAAATTTAAGATTAAAATAGTTTGGGAAAAATAAAAAGGGAGGCTTTATGGAAATTCTTAAAGCATGAAATATATGTTGCTATGATGGCACAGCCTATATTTCCTGCTGCCTTGCGTGATTCTTGGAGGTAGCTGGTGGTCTGTTTCATGTATTGTCTGTCTCTACCTTTTTTTCTAGTTTTGTTTTCTGCGTGTGCATGTATTCTCTAGTTCATCCTTGCGTGTTTTTTCTTGCTTGTTTTTCTGTGAACAAGCAATGTTTTTTATTGTTTTGTTGCAATAAAATTAGGTAGGGGCCTTGTTAACCCCGCCAGCCTTTGCTAAAAAAAGGGAATTTTGAAAAAAAAATCTGGAATTAATGTTCCAGATTTGAATAAGATTTTAAATCATAAAATGGAAGTGAGATCTGAAATTAGTGGACTTTGGAATATACTTGGAAATTAATTTTAAAAGGGAATTTAATTTAGAAAATCGATTTAAAAATTGATTAAACATTGTAAAACGGTGATAAACTAAAAATAAGGCTATGAAATTTTTAAATGACGTTTATAAATAGAATAAAGTAATTTATTAGTGGATAAATGGGAATTATAAATTCACGATGGGAGATTATAAGGAAATTGGTAAATCGGTTTAAAAATAAATGGTAGATTTATTTTTAGAAATGTGAAAAAGGAATTTACGGAATTGGGACGTAAATTAAATTAGAAATAAATGGAGAAGGATTTATTAATATTGGAATGGCTATATGGAAGTTGAAAATATATATTTCTGAGAAGTTAAGTTATTTAGAAAGGGAATTTTAAAGTATTAAGTGGAAAGTTTAAAGTATTTAATGAATATTTCGAAAATTAATCATTTAGTTGTTTAAAATGGGTTTAAGTATATTTTAAGTTATGAACTACGATAGTTATAATAAATCAATTATTAGTTAAGAAGTAATCAATATTATTATTTCAAAGGAATAAATTATTTAATATTAATATTATTTTCAATAAATTTTATTTAAAAGAAATTTTGTCTAAAGTTAGCTTGAAATTTATTTTAGAATTTACAAGCATTATTTTGAGAAATTTTTTAAAATAAAGTTTTCGGAAAGTAATGGTATACTCGCGTGGTATAAATCGGAGGCAGTGAGTACCTGCAGTTAACTTTTGGATTTATCTGGGATGGAAACGTAACCATTGAGCTGCAATCCATGGTTTGATACCGCCATAGTACTTTCCATATTATGTTTAAAAAAGGTTTTCAAATATTTGTTTTGGAAAAGATATTTTGTGAATATACAAAATTCGACAAGATAAGCGCATACTTTAGGATAAAGAGATTTAATTTATTTAAAATTTCAATTAAATAAAACTTTGGGTTATTTAGTGAAAATGAAGAATTTGGTTGAATTGATTGCTTATTTGATAGTTAAATGTCCTATATCAAATCTTGACCTAAATATAACTTTGGAAATATCTAGGAGAAATACGAGAATTATATGGTACAATTACCGTTCGAGGTGATATACTGTACGTATAAAATCGTTCCGTTCTTCTAGAAAATTTATAAGGAAATCCGTCCACTAGCGGTTAGGAGGTGATCTCCGATCTTATTTTCGTCTGTTTATTTCCTACAGAATAGGGGTTGAGTTTATTGGAAATTTCGAACATTGTTTCGAAAAGACCGAGATTGGGTAAATTATTCGAAAAACACTTCGATCCAACGAGTACGTTTTCGATATGAAGACAAGAGCATGGTGTCGAAGATGGAGCAGTGAAATGCAAGGGCAAATCGCTACTAATCCCGAGGATGATTCCAAGATGGATATAGTAGGAATAGTGCACTCGGTTCCGTTTGGACCGGGAACGGACTTGTATGGATGAATGCTATCAGAACATTGTCATCGGAGGACAATGAGCATTCTAAGTGAAAAATTCCTTAAAAAAGTAATCATAGCCTCTAGCCTCATCAACCGAGAATGACTGAAAGGTAGGGGAGATGCAGCAAGGCTAAGTGAGTAGCACCCAATTAGGGTACGTTTATCACCTATCTAGATAACCTCGGATATTAATACTACGGTATGCAGAAGGAGCTCGAAAGAGGGTGGGAACGCCCGAGGTGATAGAATATTCGGTCTATCCAGGTTAGGGATAGTTTGGTCTTGTGTAGCAGTGGATCTCGGCGTGGTCCTCGGTATGTTGTTCTAGACGTGTACTGCCACAGGAGGTACCCTAGTGCCTAGTCATTCAAATGGAATCCATTCTCCAATAAGCGTCGTACGGTTTTGATTGTGTCCAACTATGCTGAAACATGAGATGCAACCATTTCAGCTAGTTAAATAAGTATTTGTATTTAGACACTATTATAATATCAGAGGATTTGATATGAAATGTTTTGGTTATCGTAAGGTAAAAACCCATCGTGTTTATTTATGGTATGGTTTTACGAGATACCTTTGATTTCAAAGTATTTTGAAAACTTTAATAATTCAATTTGAATGTGTACTCTCACGCTGGTTTTCTAGACTGACTCGGTTGTTATTTTATTATAAAGCTCAGGTCAGATCGAGTATTACAGATTCAGGATAGGATGCTATGGAGCTTAGGAGACGAGCAAGATGACAAAGACGTATTATCCATACTTGATTTATATATCGCTGTGTGTTGTAGGCCATATATTCAGCTTTTGTGAGGGCAAGTTATTATAACTGTCCAGTATTGTGCAATTGATTTGTGTTGTACTCTGATGGTGTAATGTATAAAAACAGTTATAGTTCTATTTGTATAAAGATCAATTGTTATCTATTATATATTGTTCAGCTGCGATTGTAAGATTCTGTGTTGTTGTTTCTATTTTCTTCTTCTAACTCTTTCTTCTTTACCCTAACGATCTGGCATTTCCGGCATTCGATTGCTCGACATGTAATATAGTGGACGAATTGATGTCGATTTTCAAAGGTCAAAAATCCAGTTCGCGGCATTTGGTATCAGAGCTGAAGGTTAAGTGAGAACCTTGGCTCTGGTGGGAATTACTCATTAGAGATGGGGTCAGTAGCACCCTAGAATGAGTTTTAGTGTATTAATAGATATCGACGCATATTTGTTGGTGAATATAAAATTGTTTTATATTGTGTTGGTTAGTTTGTTGAGTGGCTTATGGATTCCGGTTAGTATAAGTAATTAATGCTATTGATTGGGATCTCAAAGCACTAAATAGAATAATTTGACACGGTATTTTTTTTAAATTGGGTAATGAAATAATCTTGCCCAAATTATTTTCGTATATGAAAGAAATATTTTTTTCAGAAATTATTATATTATACATGGTGTGTGTGGTTGTTAAGAAATGATAATATTAATTATTATCATTGTTGTTGTGGAAATTGAATAAAAAAATAATGTTATAACCAAAAGTTAAGAAATTAATTTCATATGGCAAAATGCAATTTTGAAAATGTGGTTTTATAAATGTGATTTATAATTCGAAACAGAATAAAATCCCAAAGGAATATTTAAAACATAGCTTTAAAAATAGATGCCGAAGTTGGAAATTTAGGAATTTAATTCCCTTTGATTTTGAGATGTTTTCCAAAGTCTTGGAAAATAAAAGTGATGTTATTTCGAATAAAAATATTTAAAAGTGTTTTGAAAAGAAGTAAAAGCACTGAACTCACTACGGTCATTGGAAAATAATTTCGGTGATGACTACAACATCATCGATGTTCATTTTCGAGTTTCCAAGGGAGGAATTGCTACCTGAATGTTTTGAATTGAAGTTTTGGTTTGGTAAAACTGATTTGATTTTGAAATTCAAAGAATAATTCAACATATCAAGGATTTTGGATATATATGATTTCCAAAATGATTTGAAACACTTAGAACAAAATTGTTTAAACTCTGGGGCTTGATTTAAAATGTTTCATGCAATACTAGTAAGTTTGATAACTTAAGAAATTTTGTAATTTGCATATTGTAATGAAATTCAACTTGAATTAAGTCAAGTAAAGTGAATTTGAGAAATTAAGCCTAAGTAGGCCAAATGGAAATAGTATTGAAATAAAATTTATTAAGTTGAAAACAAATTAGTGGATAAACAAATTAATTTAGTTTGTAAGTAAATGGAATTGTAATTGAATATTGGAATGTTATTTAATTTGAATTATGTTAAAAAAGGTGAAATAGAATATTTAGTTCGAGTTGGAGTAAATAAAACCAAATGTGGAAATAAATATAAGGAGTTGTATAGAATATTTATAATGGACTTAAAAGGGTTAATGGTGAAGTTCTTAAGTAAACTTGGTATTGGGAAATCTACTGAGTTAATAATTGAATGAAGACTAAATAAAAGTTGGGTAAAAGAGATAATTGTGAATGAGTGAATGGAAATTAAAATAAATGTGAGTAAAAAGAATTGGATATAGCTAATAATAAATTGGAAATTAATACGTAGGTTATACATATATTGTCTTATTCACATAATGATTCGATCCAGATTCAAGCACATAATTTCGAGACAGTTATATCAATCTGAGTCAGGATTTCTCACACGATTTTCGAAGGCGAACCTTGGATGTGGATTTTTGATTGATCTTGAAATTCTCTATCACATTTTATAGCTATCCAAGGAGAATGATGGTTTCTAATCAAGGAACCAGATTTGAGTCCATATGAGAGTGTCGTGTGAGTGATACTAGTTCGGGAGTGAAATTATATGATCGAGTGAGCAATCATAGTCGATATTGCGTATGAATGATATACGTACATCGTACGGACTTAAGTAAAGCAAATATTGAAGATTTTGGAAGAGAATAAATATAATATTTTTAAAATTTAATAATTGGCTTTTATCTGTAAGTAAGATGCATGTAATTAAAAGCAAAGATAAATTGTTGTCTTCGATTTCAGAAGTAAAATTTGATTGCCCGACAACAGGTGTGTGTTTAAATTGTTATATGAAATTGATGATTTTATGATTGAGCCACTTAGCTTTTGTTTCTGTGATGATTTGGACACGTAGAGGAAGTTTTGTAGTTTTTCGGATCTAGTCGCGCAAAGGAGACGCTGGCGATATTTTTTGAAAAATTAAGGAGTTCGAAAAATTTTGGAAAAATTTATAATTGATAATTTGTTTTTAAATTATAATTTGAATGATTGAGGAGATAATATTATTTGAAATCCATGGATCAGTTAGGAAGTTAGTAAGAGTGATAGTGTGGTTTCGACAAATTGTTTTCGAAGTTGTTGAAACTGTTTGGTTTTGGAAAAAATAGTTAACGAATATTGGATCATTCTTCTTATCTAGCAATTTCGAGGATGAAATTTTTATAAGGATGAAGGAATGTAACGACCCGGAATTTGGACATTTGAAATTGGAATATATAATTGATTTTAAATATCTAAAAGTTAATTTTTAACTTGAATTTCAAATATAACTGTTTATCGGATAATTTAATTATTGAATTTAATAGTTGAAAATTCGTTAAAAATTGAATCTTGAGTTTTAAGCTTGTTAAAAATAATTTAAAGGCTTATAAAATTTATAGTGATGATACTGAAGAAAATAAAAACTTTAAAACTGAATTTGAAAGTTATTTGTTTAGTTTAAAAAATATATCGTTTAAATTGACATTTAAAGATAGCCTTTTGGGGCATAGTCTCAGATTTCGAAGAAACCAGTTCCATCGGATCCGCAATAGTGTATTATTATCAGATTTCAAATTTTGTAGTGTTTGGAGTTATCATTTGGTCGTAGGGGATATATACGCGCTGAAATTTATATCGAAAATTCAATATAATAATTGGATCCAAAAAGATCTTCTCCATACGATCGAAATAGGACTCGAAATCTTTTCCATTGCATTCGGAATAGGGGTATAACATTATGAACGTCTAGCGGCATGCCTCGATAGGAGGTTAAGATTTTAAGTTGCAAATTCAAGACGATTTAGAAATTTAAATAAGACATTTGTAAGATTGACTTGACTAAATTCTTTAATATCGGCTTTATTCCTTCTTTTCAGTCACTATTCACCATTAAAACAGCTACACAATTCAAACACGCGTTATACCTTTCTTCCTTCTTTAAATTTGCATGCCACTATACAGTTTAAAGTAAGAAAAGAAAGACCGAGCTTTTTTCCCCTTCCTTTCTTCAATTCGGTTCGGATCCTGCTTCAGTTTAAAAAAAAATTGAACGAGCTTCAGGAATAAAAATGGCCATAAACTCCTTCGAAAAAATGAGGCCGAACAAGTGATTGTTTTGAAATCGTGTAACCACATCTTTCGAGTCGATTCGATATTCACCCAAGTCGAAAAAAAAGGCAGTGCACATGGATTCGAATGGTGGAAGCAGGCAAGGAGCGATGCCTTATTTCGTGCGATGGTGATTGGGGCGGTGACCGCGACTAGGTGCACGTGAGGATACGATTTGGTTGGTTGCTGTACATGGTGGGCGGTGCAGCATTGTGTGCTGTAGCGGGTTGATGTAGACGTGTCGCATTTTAGGATAGGGCAGGGAAGATCGATGGTCAAAGGGGCGGTCAATGGTGGGTTTAATTTCTTGTATGGGCGGCATTTCGTTTGGGGAAGAAAGACTTTTTGGGCCGGATCCGTGCTTTTGGGTACGAGCTTCTTTCATATTATTTAAAAAAAAAGGTTCTATAAGTTAAAATATGTAACAGTTAATGTGTAAATATAATATTTCATTCGTGCTAGGTCGAAATGGAACGCAAATTTTTGCGTTGTGATCATAATAGCGTGTTCTACGTCATGAATTGGTTTGGGGCGAAATTGAAGCTTCTGAATGTTCAAACAATTTAAAAAAGGCGCCTGGATTCAATTGAAAACGGAACGCTAAAGCGAACAACAAATCAAGGTGAGTTAGTCTCACTCAATTTTGGATTTACCATAATTAATTTTAATTGTTAAAATTAATTATTGATTGATTGGTTGAATTGATAATCATTGTCAGTCTGGATGTTATATTATATATTGTAGTATATATATTGGAGTTATTGATATTCCCGCATATATATAGCGGATGAAACCCTATTTTATTTATTTATTTATTTAACTTTCCAAATAATTTGGTTTAATAAAATGGTTCATTTATAAATTACATTACCACTAAAAATGCATAATTTATAACGCCAAATAAAAGCAAATGAGTTCGTTACAATTTACTTTACTCTCAACCATATTAATATTAAAAAAAATTCATTTATCTATTATTTTATTTTCTCCATAAATATTTAATTATTTATTATTATTACCTAATTAATTATAAATTTGTAAAGTTGATTTCCAAATTAGTATCCCTAAAAATCGGGTTGTTACAGACTTCCCCTCTTACCTGTGCAACCGGCCTGGGCAGCACACTTGTGCAGCCCCTGGCTACATTTGCAGCCCATCCCTGGGCTGCATACCTGTGCAGCCCACGGCTACAAGTCTGGGCTGCACCTGTGCAGCCCAGGCTGCACCTGTGCAGTTCTAGGTTGCGCCTGTGCAGCCCAACCTGAGTTGATTTTGTGCAGCAGGTTTAGGCTGCATAGGGAAGCTCCGTCTGGGATGCACCTGCAGCCCCGTTTGGCTCTACAGTGCAGTTTCGAAAACCCGCACAGTAGCAGATGACCCTATATACCGCGATATCCATCTCGAAGCGGGATTAGTACTTTTATATTGTGCTAACATCGGTGATGAAGGAAAGACATGTTGGAGGGGTCCAATTTGATTCCTCAAAAATGTTGAAATTACTTTCATATTTGTTATATGATTTATTTGCATAATTTGTGATAGATTATATGCGAAATCGAATTTATTGGATGTTATGGTATAGCTGAATATATTTTTGGCATTTTAAAATATCAAAAACATAAATATTGAATTTTTAAAGGAAAATAAAAAGGAATTTTAAAGTAAGAGATTTATAGCAAAGTTAGGAAAATTTAAAAGTAATGAACTAGGAAAAAAATAAATAGTTTGATTTTAAAATTCAATTTAAAAATTCTGGAATTTGGAAAAATATAGATCTTCGAATGAATGTGAATAAAAGGGTTTTTGAAAATAAGAACTTAAGCGATATTTTTTGTAAGTATGAAATAATGTGTTTTTACATTTAAGATTTAAATAGTTTGGGAAAAATAAGAAGGGAATTTTGAAGAAAAAAAATATGAAATTAATGTTGCAGATTCAAATAAGATTTTATATCATAAAAAGGAAGTGAGATCTGAAATTAGTGGACTTTGGAATATATTTGAAAATTAATTTTGAAAGGGAATTTAATCTAGAAAATCGAGTAAAAAATCGATTAAATGTTGTAAAACAGTGATAAACGGAAAATGAGACTATGAAATTTACAAATGAAGTTTATAAATAAAATAAAGTAAATCATCAGTGGATATATGAGAATTATAAATTCACGATAGGAGTTTATGAGGAAATGGGTAAATCGGTTTAAAAATAAATGGTAGATTTATTCTTAGAAATGTGAAAAAGGAATTTACGAAATTGGGACATAATAATTTAAAAGTCTTAAGTTATTTCTTAAAAATAAATGGTGAATTTTTTTAACTATTAATTAACTTAAAGGTCTTAAATTATTTCTTAAGTTATAATAATTTAATTCCAAAGGTTCATTAAATAAAATTTAAGTGACAATTAAGTAAACGATCTAGATAAATAGGTTATAATTTTAATTAATTTAGGTCTTAAGTAATTATAAATAAAAATTAATTAATTCCAACGATTAAAATAAAATAAAATAAATGGTTTGCAATTAATTAATAATAATTAAGAAGGGTTATAAGTAATTAATTTATTTCATGATTTAAATTAGATTAATTATAAATTGTGTGATTAATTTATCTTGCTTATGGATGATTAAATTATATTAAATGCTTGGACTGTTTAATATTTCTAGCCTGCAAATTTGTGACATTCTGTGATGTGAAATGTCTGGATTGATCTGTTAATAAATGTGAATCATTTAATTAGATATCTGTGATAAATTACTATGTGAATATGATATTCTGAATTTAAATTGAATTGTTTCCCTTAAACAATTTGGCTTAAAAGATGGTGTTAAATTCGAAGAGATCGGGGTCGGATATCAGCAATATCCAGAGCCACTTCGATTAGTAATTTCTATAATTCTTTATAAATTTGATTATAAAATCAAATAGGCTGGAATGGAATAAATTAAGTGAACTTAGCCATTTGAATTAAGTCACGATATTTAGACATTACTTTGTGAAGTAAGTGGTTAGCTATAACAAGATAAAACTCATAGTAATGTACGAGTTACCTTGGCTTTTCAGGGAAGTTTGCAACCTAAGTGTTTCTTATTAGATGGGTTTACTCACGCTGGTTTCTAGCCTGACTCGGGTGTTACTTTATTATAATGCATGGTTTAGACCGAGTATTACAGATTTTCAGGTTAGGACGTTCTGGAGCTCAGGAGGCGAGTTGGATGGCAGAGACGTATTGATTTTTCCACTGTGTATTAGAGACTGTATAGTCTGTATTTAGGGACAAGTTAATTATAGTTGTCTGGTTTATTATGAATGATTGTACTCTGATATATTGTATGTAAATTGACAATTACAACTTTTCTTAGTATAAATGCTGCTATTTGTATATTCTATTTTGTTCTGCTGCGCTTGTGAGATTCTATGCTGTTGTTTCTATTTCTTCTTCTACCTCTTTTTCTTCTTAACCCTAACAATCTGGGATTTTCGATGTTCTATTGCTCGGCACTCCTACAGTGAACTATTAGTGTCGAATTTTTGGGGTCGAAAATTCGGGTCGTTACATTTGGTAACAGAGCAGAAGGTTAAGTGAGAACTTTGGCTCTGGTGGGGTTTACTCATTAGAAATAGGGTTAGTAGTACCCTAGAATGAGTTGATCATATTATATATGAGGGCATACTTGTTATTTTCTTATACAATGATTTTAAAAACAATTTTAAAAAGTAGTTTTTATATAGCTTATATTTTGATATATAAAGCAATAATTTTTCTAATTATTGCATATATTAAGATAATTGGTTGTTGGTTGCTGAAATTAAATATATTAATAAGAATTAAGTGGTAATATATATATTTATATATATAGGAATTGGATAATTTGAACTATACCAATAAGATAAGCTTGAAACGGATTCAAACCAGAAAATAAAATACTGAAATTTGTAGAAGTGTTTTCAGAATGTTGAAAAAAAATTACCTTGATTTGATTTTCCAACAAATTATGAGATAATATATTGTGAATTGGTTGCTAGATATGATAATCTTGGTTATTATCATAAAATGGTTACTATGTCTAAATAATGGAATGATTAAGTAACAATTTAGATAAGTATGAATTATAAATTGAAAAGGATTTAAATTGTGAAGTTTTAAAATCTAAGTATAGAAATTTGGAATTTCTTTCAAAGTGTTAAAAGAAATAATAAATAATATTATTCAGAATATTTTTAAATGTAGGAATTATACTTTAAACAAGAGTTGTTTTAGATTTTTTTAAGGAATTTGTTTAAACTAAAAACCAAGAATGGTTTAAAATTGGAAGTACGACTTGGTGTGCAAATGAAATAAATATGTATATATGTGTGGATATACATAATATCGAAGTGGATTGGAAGTAAACACTAAAGGTTGAATTCTGAATTCCCTTAAATTGAGAGTATAACCCAAAGTGAAATAAGTTTTTGAACTTACAAGTGGGAAGGTTATTGATAAGAAGTTTAAAATTTGAAATGGAGAATTCAAATTGAGTAGGGTTGACTGGATTAAAAAAATTGAGTTTAACTTAGGGGAAGTTAAATAAGTTTAGAACGAACAACCTGAATTGGGAATTTCAAGATGAAATTGAGATTTAACTTAGGGAAGTTAATGGGTTGAATTGACAAAGAGAGTTATGTGTAATCTCAACAGGTTTGAGTTCTGGAAATTGGTTATGGATGCTATTGTTGGATGCTTTAGATAATTTGGATGTTCATTTACTTTGACATATCCTGCTATCATCCTGTTGTTATTTATAATCTATGAAATTATGAATTTGATCATTTTAAATGAATTAAGAAGTGAATTGAGATAATATACATCCATTGCAGAAATAAAATGAAAATAAAACTTTATTTTGAAACCATTTAAATGATTTTAACTTTTAGAAATAAAGATTGAACCTATGAAAATGAAATCACATTGAACTTAAGATTTAAATGTTAAAAATGAATTTGCAAACTGAAATTGTTTGAGAAGTGGTTTCAAAGTTTGACTAAAATTGGGTAATAAATTGGATTTGAAAATTGATTTGTTTAAAATATTTAACTCTTACTTGAACCTTGAAATAAGTTAAACAAAAGTAGTTTAAATGAATATTAGAAATTTGGACTCAAAATTAAATTGTTTAAAGACTTGGTTGTTAAATTAAAAGTAAAAGTTACTTTGATTTAAGGGATAAAATCAACATTTGAAAATTTAACTTGAATTTGTATAAATTGTGATGATTTAAAATTTGAAATGGAATTGAAATTAATTCAAGGGTGGAACTGAAATGAATTAATTAAAGTTTGAAATTGAATTAAATTAATTGGGAGGGTTATCAAAGTTGAATAAGTTTAAATTAAAATGGTAATTGATTTGAATTAAAATGGGAATCAAGGTTAATTCATGAATTGGAATTGAATTAATTTAATGGGTAGGAAATTGATTGATGGAAATTAGGAAATTGAACCAGTTTGACTCTGAAACTATTTTCAAATAAATTATCTTAATATAAACCGTTTTAAATCTATTTTTCCTAGCTATTTATTATATAACCTTTCTTTTTAAACCCAAACTATCTTATACTTATTTTACAACTATTGTGAAAACTAACTACAATTTTACAAGATAATTACTTAACTATTCTATAGCTATTTTACAACTAATAACTATTTTACTATTATTTGTCCATTTTAAACATTTCAAGCTATTTTCTAAATTCAAACTGGTCAGAGTGCAAACTATTGGATTTAAACACCAATTGAGATAAGAACTTAAGTGATAACCCAAATGGGAATTGAAGCAATTGTGAATAAGTGAATAGAAATCAAAATGAATGTGAATAAAAGGAAAGTTGATGTAGTTAATAATCAATGAAGATAAATACGTAGGATGTACGTATATTATGCTATTCACATAACGATTTGATCTAGATTCGAGCATAGAATTTCGAGATAGTATATCGATCGAGTTGGGATTTTTCACTCGATTTTTGATGGCGAACCCTGAATATGGATTTTGATTGGTTCTGGAAATTATCCATCATAGTTATGGCTATGCAAGGAGAATGACGGTTTCTGATCAAGAAACCAGATCCGAGTTCGCATTAGGAAGTCGGGTGAACGATACTAGTTCGGAAGTGAAATCATGTGATCGAGTGAGCGACCGAAATTGATATTGCATAGGGATGATATATGTACATCTTACGTGCTTGAATGAAATAGATATTGAAATTTTTGAAAAGAATGTAAAATGATTTTTAAAATGGAAAAGTATATTTTGAGAAATATATGATGCGTAAGAGTGGAAGTTGGATATCAATATAACTGAAACTCATTTTATAAAAATTAAGTCATGTGGCAAGTAACTTTATAAAGGAAATCGAATTTGAATGTTGATTTGGCATAAATAAAGATATATATATATATATATATATATTATATATATGATAAACTCCCCTTGTTGAATCTATAACCCAAAGAAAAGATCTTTGAAAATATTTAAAGTATAAAAAGGGAATTTATATAAGTATGAAGTGATCCAACAATATTTTTTCTAGTCAATGAATAAACTTATACATGTCTATATATAATGATTTTATGAAATTGGGAAAACGGCTTTTGGAACCCATTGATTTTTAAAGGCTTTTGATTTTTGGAAAAAAAAAATCAATTCTGGGAATTTGAAAAACCAGGAAACTATCGATTTTGAGATATCAGTTTTGCGTAAATGGGATTTATATGTGATATATATAAAGAGTATGATTTGAAAGGATAATATATGCGTGTAGTATAAAATGTTTTGAGAATGCTATGGGGAAAAAGGCACTCCCATTTAGAGTTGAAACTTAGTAGGAGATCCACGGGGTGGTTCTGCCTTGAGCCCTAAGGGGGGTTCTAAATTTGATCCTAAGAGGATGTCTGGATAAATTGAAGTTCCTGAGGATTGTGGTTGGGGTAGCGAAAGTCGATGGCACTAATGCCTATAGTGACACTGGGGTTATGCTGTGACGACAGTGTAACTCGGTGTAACTGCGATCTACTATGCACCATAGCGGAAGTCGAGGGGCAGTGATTGCCTAAGGTATACGTTTGATTTTGCTGGGAGAGCGACGTAACATCGGTAGACCGCGATCTATGAAGACATAGCAAAATCATGTGGCAGTGAGTGCCTACAGGCTACATTAGGACTCGACTGATATAGTCTGCGATCTATGTGGTCTGTGTTGAGAAGTTTCATTTGGTAGCGAAATTTGAGGTCGCTGATGTGTAACGACCCGTATTTTACGTGTCGATAGATCGTAGAATTTGCAGGTCGTTAGTGTTGTTTGTGATGTCTCTAGCTTGAGTCGTTTAGAAGTTAACTCGAGTGAAGTGATGAGTCGTGACCGACTCATAGATAAGTCGTAGACGACTTAAGGGGATGGACCGAGTTAAGGTAGGCAGCGACTCATAGGTTAGGTGTTTAAGTCGTTTGACCGAGTCATGGAGTTAGCTAGTAACCGACTCATAATGGGTTGCGACTCATAGGAGACCGACTCAAGAAGTTAGGCGACTTATAGAAGATAGTGGGTTGCGGAGTTAAGAGAAGACCGACTCATAGGGTCATCAAGTTATAGGGTTGGCCGACTTAAGTGTTAGCCGACTCATGGGTAGTTGAGTCGGGTGAGTAGTTGAGTCGTGTGCATGCTGTCGTGTGCGTGTCTGTGTAGAGCTTGAGTCGGTAGGTGTTGAGTCGGTGGAGGTTTATTGAGTCGTGTCTAGGATAAGCTGCTTATAGATTAAGTCGTGAGGTATGGTTGAGTCGTCGAACGACTTAGGACTTGAGTCGTTAGGACCTTAGTACGACTTAAGAAGATATGTTGAGTCGAGTGTGTCTTAGGTCGGAGGGTTTTTAGGTTGTGACCGACTTAAGTTGAGTCGTTGGGTTTTTAGCTCGTGTGTTTTGTTGAGTCGTTGGCTTGAGTCGGCTAAGGGGTAAGTCGGCACTTGTATTGAGTCGTTGAAGCTTAAGGGTGCTAGCTCGTATGCTGTGTCAGTTGAGTCGGTAAAGGGTTGAGTCGGCCGTGTTTGATTGAAGCGTTGAGTCGTTGAGCCGTTGTGTAGCTAGGTTGTTGTCTCGGTTAGGCTTGGAGATGAGTCGGGGGCGACTCAGGGGTTGGGTCGGTGACGACCTAAAGGCGACGACTCATGGTGGTTCTAGCCTATAAATAGAGGGGTTCGGCTCACTTTTTGGCACCGGTTTTTGAAGCGACGAAGTGCTGCCATTTTGAAGACTTGTCTACAACATTTCTTCATCTTCTTTTCTCCATTCCAATCTAATTCTAACATCCATCCAAGATCGAAGATAGGGATCGAAGATTCAAGCGCCAAAGTTGAAGATCTTCATCCGTTCGAGCTAGATTTCATCGTTTCAAGTGAAATTTCTCCGGATTAAGCTCAAGTCCTTGCTGTCCAGATCTGAATTTGATTGATTTTAGGTTGTTTTGGTGATTTGGTGAGTGGTAGTTATCTCTCACGCGGATCCAAAGGAGTATATTGGATTGGTGGCTTGTTTGAGTGTTAAAGTTAGAGTTTTCATGCATATTTCTTAAATCCAAGTCTAGATCCATTGTTTTTGAAGATGTTTACTTATGCAAGTTAGTTTAACAAGTATTAGAGACAAAACCCATGTTTTATATTTGATAGATCTATGTTAGAAACCTATGAATCATGCATGTTGGACTTTTGCTCATTTATTTACGAAATTGACATTTTAGTTGATATTTCTTGATAGATCTTGTTTGAATGCTTGATTGGTTATATTAATGATTGATTGTGTGAATGTATGATAGATTTGATTGCTCCAAGTTAGCTAGTAGTTGATTTGGAACAAGATGAGTGAAGATGATTCAAAAGCTAAGGAAGAAGGCTCTTGAATGGTGAAAGCTGCTAAGGCATATGTAGCGGATGTTGAAGCTCATATGTATGGATTGGATGTTGTTGTTAAGATGGAACTTTGCCATGATGCGATGAGGCAAACCATGTTGTTGAGTTGGGACTTTGCTTTGATGCGATGAAGTGAAGTATGATGTGGGTCTTGGCTTAATCCAGGCAGGGATCATTCCAAGCATGTTGATAACTTGAAGGGTAGTTCAAGTTGGTTGATAATGGATTTTTCAAGAGGTAGCTTGAGCTTGTATGAGGATAGTCGTCGAGGAGGATGGCTAGGAGGCTTGGATCTCATCGTTGTTGAAGGTTCTAGCATGCTCAAAAGCAAGAGTACATGGGGCGCCCATAACGACTGCAGGAAGGTAGTCGGGACACCCAAAAGACTACAGGTAGGTAGTCGAGTACTCTGGGCAAAGTAGATAAGTCCTAGGCACAAGGCAGTGTGCGGAGTTATGGTTAGAACCGGGGTTACCATTAGCCCTTGACAGATGGTCATTCAACTAAACGGTGAAATCAAGGCAATGATAACAGTGATAGCCAGAGTCATGGATGTTTGGTTGTATTATCATTCGGCTTCAAGAGCGGTGTTTTCTGGGTGCTTATCTGATCTTGGTTTAGGCCTTGGGGGTTTGTATTTGGAAAACATCGTCCTTGACTCGAGTGGTTATTGTTTTACCTTAATTGTCTATGTTGTTATGCTTGCTTCTCCTTAGTATATGTCTGGGGGCTATCACTGTAGAAAGAGGTGGAGTGGGATGGTTTGGTTCCTATTCCTTTTATCCCTTATGCTCTTTTGGTATGTTTGATAGTTAATTTACTGCTCACTAAGACTTTGTCTGACTCAAGGTTTTATGTCTCCTCTTATTACCTTGGGCTGTTCATCCGTGTTGGGATGGGCAGACTAGGTAGCAGGTGGCAGGTGCTGTGCTTAGAGTTCTACACTGAAGATGGCGAAGACGAGCCGGAGGCTTTGCATATTAGTTTTCTTACTATATGTACTGGGTATCCGCTGCTGTATTTGATTGAGTGTTATGTAGTGAGGCCTTGATGTATGGATGATTCATGTTTGTATAAAACTACTATGATGCTTATATGATGATTTTCTGTTATGGAGCTTCACTATATATTTCTCTATTGTATTTTTATCCATGCGCTGTGAGTTGTACGATAGAGATTCTGCGATTTTATTTTACCCTGACTATCGTCCATGGCTACCTGGCACACCTTTCAGCGCACTATTCTCTTGATTTGGTGCGGGAGTCATAGGCGGTCGTCACATTTGGTATCAGAGCTTTGGTTAATCGATTTTAGCCAACGCTCGCTGACGTAACTACGTAAGAGAGACGTAATTGTATTTTGATGGATGATTACTATATATGATATAGTAGCTTAGAAGGATTTGAACTCCTTATGCAGTTGTTTCTTAAGGTATTCTAATCATTCCTTTTTACAGATATTAAGGATGACTCGAAGTGAGAGACAAGCTGCGAGGGATAGCCGTGCTGCTAGGGAAGCTGTTGATTATGCTCCTATGTTTGAGGCCATGATGACTTCAATCATGAGGAGGATACCAGCTTCAGGATCATCTGTGGATGTGGGAGTTCATGTCCAAGCTCCAAGACCGGTGGACTTTGCTAAGCTTTGCAAGGATTATACTTCTCTTGGAGGAAAAGCTTTCTTGGGGACGGAGACGACTATTGAAGTGCAGAGATGGATTGATGCTTGCAGAAGAATCTTTGGTGACCTAGGGATTGAGGATGCAACTAAGAGAAAGCTTGCATCGAGACAGCTTCAGGGGAGAGCTGCTGATTGGTGGAGTTCTATCACCATAGATACTCCAGAGGAAGAGATTACTTGGGAGCAATTCCAAGTTAGATTTGAAGCTAAGTTCATCTCTACTGCTCAGAAATCGGTCTTGTTCAGGAGGTTTGTAGAGCTCAAGCAAGGTGGGAGGCCTGTTCTTGATTATATTTCTGAGTTCGAAGCTTTGTCTAAGTATGCCAGATCATATATTGATTCTCCCTACCAGAAGAATGAAAAGTTTGTGACTGGTCTGGATGCTTATCTGGGAAGGCAGTTAGTGGATCATCTGGACGATCCATTTGAGAAGCTTGTGGAGAAAGCTTTGAGGCATGAGAGTTTGTTCCCTAAGGAAAGTTCTGTTGTTGCTGTAACCAGGGAAGGATCTAAACCACAGCAGAATGGCAATAAGAAGAGGAAGCAGCAGCAACAGAGGGGTAAGAATGACCAGAAGAAGCCGAAGGGTGAAGTAACTTGCTATAACTGCCAGCAGAAGGGCCATCTTTACAAAGACTGTAAGAATCCCAAGGTGCCGGGAAAGTGTTACAACTGTGATAAGCTGGGACATATCAAGAAGGATTGTCCAGAGCCAAGGAAGGATAGGCAGATGGTGCAAGCTTATGCCTTGGGAGCGGTGCCGTCATCTTCGAAAGCTCCTACAGCTGAAGAGAAGGGGAAGAGTGTGGTGGTTCAAGGTACTCTTTCTATTCGTGGTGTTCCAGTTAGAGTGTTGTTTGATACTGGAGCGTCGCATTCTTTTGTTTGTGATGATTTGGTAGGCCGGTTGGGTTTGAAACCGAATATTGTTGATAGGCCATTGGTTGTGACTAATCCGGTTGGGGGTTCGTCATGTTTGTGTATGTTATGCCGTGGTCTAGTTGTGTCGAGTCATGATTGCTCGTTTGTTTGTGATTGCTTTGTTCTGAGCTTTGTGGGGTTCGGAATTATTTTGGGTATGGACTGGCTTAGGAAGTATGCGGCAAGGATTGATTGTGAGAGGCTGGAGGTGACAGTCGGGAATGTGGAAGGGCGAAAGGTTGTGATACGATGTAAGCATGAAGAAGGCGTCTTCATGAGCTTCATGTATTCGCTGATTGTTCCACGGGATGGACTGTCATCGGTGCCTACTGTGAATGAGTTTGAGGATGTCTTTGAGGAAGTCAAAGGATTGCCGCCGCATAGGGAGATCGAGTTTCGTATCGATCTAGTTGAGGGAGCCAGACCTGTTGTAATGCCTTTTAGGCGGATGGCACCGAGGGAGCAACAAGAGCTGAAGGTGCAAGTTGATGACCTTTTGCAGAAAGGATTCATTCGGAGAAGTGTGTCCGAATGGGGTGCGCCAGTTGTGTTCGCAACCAAAGCGGATGGATCGTTGAGGTTGTGTGTGGATTATCGTGAGCTGAATAAGGTGACTAAGAAGAACAAGTATCCATTGCCGAGAATAGATGACTTGTTTGATCAGCTTCACGAGGCTAAGGTGTTTTCTCAGATGGATTTGGCAACGGGATTTCACCAGTTAAGAGTGGCGAAGGATAGTGTGCCGAAGACTGCTTTCAGGACACCATCCGGTTTTTATGAGTGGCTGGTAATGCCGTTTGGATTGACTAACGCGCCAGCATATTTTGTGGATCTTATGAATAGAGTGTTCAGGGATCAGTTGAATAAGTTCGTACTTGTGTTCGTGGATGATATTTTGGTTTATTCCAGAACTGAGGAAGAGCACAAGACGCACTTGAGAATTGTTTTGGAAATCTTACGGAAACATCAGCTGAAGGCTAAGTTTTCGAAGTGTCACTTCTGGAAGAATGAAGTGAGGTTCTTAGGCCATGTTATCTCTGGAAATGGAATAGCGGTTGATCCTGCTAAGGTGGCAGCAATCCAGGATTGGGTTAGGCCTAAGAATGCATCTGATGTGAGAAGTTTTCTTGG
The DNA here is from genome assembly GCA_030765085.1 of Allium cepa. NCBI lineage: Eukaryota > Viridiplantae > Streptophyta > Magnoliopsida > Asparagales > Amaryllidaceae > Allium > Allium cepa. The sequence goes on from CM060929.1 coordinate 1,047,370,781, forward strand.
ATTAGCAGGATATTACCGTCGGTTTATCAAAGACTTTTCCAAGATAGCTACACCGTTGACAGGATTGACGAAGAAGAACCAGGTGTTCAAATGGGATGATAAGTGTGAGCAAGCTTTCGTAATCCTGAAAGAGCGACTGACGAGTGCTCCTGTTTTGACTATTCCAAGTGGGAATGATGAGATGGTGGTTTACACCGATGCATGTGGCACTGGACTGGGAGCGGTGCTAATGCAGAAGGATAAAGTTGTTGCGTATGCAAGTCGACAACTGAAGCCGCATGAAAGGAATTATCCGACTCATGATTTGGAGTTAGCGGCGATTGTGTTTGCTTTGAAGATGTGGAGACATTACTTATTGGGAGTTAGATTCGAGTTGTTTACAGATCATAAGTCGTTGAAGTATCTGTTCTCCCAAAAGGATTTGAATCTTCGACAGCAAAGGTGGCTAGAGTTCTTAGCATCGTATGATTTTGGTATAGCCTATACTCCGGGAAAAGGTAACGCAGTAGCTGATGCGTTAAGTCGAAGACATGCAGGATTAGGAGCCATGTTTTCGGAATGGAAGAGTCTTGAGTATTTGGCTGAGTTTGATTTCAGGCCTAGATGGGAATTGGAACCTGAGATGTTGGCAAACTTATCGATAAGACCTACTCTTGTGGAAAGAATTGGTGAGAGCCAAAGGCGAGACGATAAGCTTGTCAAGATTATCCGTGATATGGAATTCGGATTGGACCCGGAGAAGGATAAAGGATTCGAGGTCGATCGAGAGGGTCGGCTTCGAAAGCAAGGACGACTGGTTGTTCCCGATATAGATGGATTGAGAGATGAAGTTCTAAGGGAAAGTCATCACTCGAAGTTGACAATTCATCCAGGTGGAAATAAGATGTATCGGGATATGAAGAGAACTTATTACTGGGAGGGTATGAAGAAAGATGTTGGAAGTTTTATTTCCAAGTGTATGAACTGCCAGTTGGTGAAAGCTGAGCAGAAGAAGCCCAGTGGACTGCTTCAGCCATTAGAGGTTCCTACGTGGAAGTGGGAGCAAGTGTCGATGGATTTTATCGATGGTCTGCCTAGGACAAGAGCGGGGAATGAAGGGATTTGGGTCATAGTAGATCGTTTGACCAAGAGTGCAAGGTTCATTCCTGTTCGATCGACTAGGACTGCATTGAAGTTAGCTGAGCTGTATGTGAAGTGGATTGTTCGATTCCATGGTGTTCCGAAGAGTATAGTGAGCGATCGAGATCCATTGTTCACAAGTAGATTTTGGAAGAGCTTCCAGGAAGTTTTGGGAACCAAGTTGTGTTTGAGTACAACTTATCACCCTCAAACGGATGGTCAGACTGAGAGAGTCAACCGAGTATTGGAAGATCTTCTTAGGGCATGTGTTTTGGACTTCGGAGGATCATGGGAAGATCACCTTCATTTGATGGAGTTTGCTTATAATAACAGTTATCAGTCGAGCATTGGTATGGCACCATATGAGGCATTATATGGAAGACCGTGTAACTCTCCGACATGTTGGCTGGAAACTGGAGAAAAGATGATACTTGGGCCAGAGATGATTCGACAGACTTCGGATTGTATAGAGATCATTCGGCAAAGAATGAAGGCAGCCCAGGATCGTCAGAAAAGTTATGCAGATAATCGTCGAAAGGATTTGGAATTCGACGTGGGAGATATGGTTTTTGTGAAGATTTCTCCATTGAAGAATGTTGTTAGGTTTGGGAAGAAAGGAAAGTTGACTCCAAGATTTGTTGGACCCTTCCCGATTATCGAGCGAATTGGAAAACTCGCTTATAGATTGGAGTTACCAGAAAAGATGGCGGGTGTGCACAATGTTTTTCATGTGTCTTATCTACGGAAGTACGTGCACGACCCAAGTACGGTGGTTTCTGCTGATAGCTGTGAAGACTTAGAGGTTGATCCAGTGGTTACGAGACCTCGTAAGCCGCTTCGTATTGTTGAAACTGATACGAAACAGCTTAGGAGAAAGACGATTACGTTGCTCAAGGTACAATGGAGTGATGATGTTAACGACTGTACATGGGAGGAGGAAGAGAGGATGAAGGCAGCTCATCCCGGACTCTTCGAGGTATGGCCCTAAAGTGTCGTGACATCTCATGAATTTGTAGCTTGTTCTAAGTCTTAGAATTCTGCATGCTAGGCTAGAATTGGATGCATGGTTTGTTGATTGCTATGGATGGTAGGCATGCGGAATATCTTTGATTGCTGTTGATTGTTTGGAATTTCGGGGGCGAAATTCCTAAGGGGGAGAGAATGTAACGACCCGTATTTTACGTGTCGATAGATCGTAGAATTTGCAGGTCGTTAGTGTTGTTTGTGATGTCTCTAGCTTGAGTCGTTTAGAAGTTAACTCGAGTGAAGTGATGAGTCGTGACCGACTCATAGATAAGTCGTAGACGACTTAAGGGGATGGACCGAGTTAAGGTAGGCAGCGACTCATAGGTTAGGTGTTTAAGTCGTTTGACCGAGTCATGGAGTTAGCTAGTAACCGACTCATAATGGGTTGCGACTCATAGGAGACCGACTCAAGAAGTTAGGCGACTTATAGAAGATAGTGGGTTGCGGAGTTAAGAGAAGACCGACTCATAGGGTCATCAAGTTATAGGGTTGGCCGACTTAAGTGTTAGCCGACTCATGGGTAGTTGAGTCGGGTGAGTAGTTGAGTCGTGTGCATGCTGTCGTGTGCGTGTCTGTGTAGAGCTTGAGTCGGTAGGTGTTGAGTCGGTGGAGGTTTATTGAGTCGTGTCTAGGATAAGCTGCTTATAGATTAAGTCGTGAGGTATGGTTGAGTCGTCGAACGACTTAGGACTTGAGTCGTTAGGACCTTAGTACGACTTAAGAAGATATGTTGAGTCGAGTGTGTCTTAGGTCGGAGGGTTTTTAGGTTGTGACCGACTTAAGTTGAGTCGTTGGGTTTTTAGCTCGTGTGTTTTGTTGAGTCGTTGGCTTGAGTCGGCTAAGGGGTAAGTCGGCACTTGTATTGAGTCGTTGAAGCTTAAGGGTGCTAGCTCGTATGCTGTGTCAGTTGAGTCGGTAAAGGGTTGAGTCGGCCGTGTTTGATTGAAGCGTTGAGTCGTTGAGCCGTTGTGTAGCTAGGTTGTTGTCTCGGTTAGGCTTGGAGATGAGTCGGGGGCGACTCAGGGGTTGGGTCGGTGACGACCTAAAGGCGACGACTCATGGTGGTTCTAGCCTATAAATAGAGGGGTTCGGCTCACTTTTTGGCACCGGTTTTTGAAGCGACGAAGTGCTTCCATTTTGAAGACTTGTCTACAACATTTCTTCATCTTCTTTTCTCCATTCCAATCTAATTCTAACATCCATCCAAGATCGAAGATAGGGATCGAAGATTCAAGCGCCAAAGTTGAAGATCTTCATCCGTTCGAGCTAGATTTCATCGTTTCAAGTGAAATTTCTCCGGATTAAGCTCAAGTCCTTGCTGTCCAGATCTGAATTTGATTGATTTTAGGTTGTTTTGGTGATTTGGTGAGTGGTAGTTATCTCTCACGCGGATCCAAAGGAGTATATTGGATTGGTGGCTTGTTTGAGTGTTAAAGTTAGAGTTTTCATGCATATTTCTTAAATCCAAGTCTAGATCCATTGTTTTTGAAGATGTTTACTTATGCAAGTTAGTTTAACAAGTATTAGAGACAAAACCCATGTTTTATATTTGATAGATCTATGTTAGAAACCTATGAATCATGCATGTTGGACTTTTGCTCATTTATTTACGAAATTGACATTTTAGTTGATATTTCTTGATAGATCTTGTTTGAATGCTTGATTGGTTATATTAATGATTGATTGTGTGAATGTATGATAGATTTGATTGCTCCAAGTTAGCTAGTAGTTGATTTGGAACAAGATGAGTGAAGATGATTCAAAAGCTAAGGAAGAAGGCTCTTGAATGGTGAAAGCTGCTAAGGCATATGTAGCGGATGTTGAAGCTCATATGTATGGATTGGATGTTGTTGTTAAGATGGAACTTTGCCATGATGCGATGAGGCAAACCATGTTGTTGAGTTGGGACTTTGCTTTGATGCGATGAAGTGAAGTATGATGTGGGTCTTGGCTTAATCCAGGCAGGGATCATTCCAAGCATGTTGATAACTTGAAGGGTAGTTCAAGTTGGTTGATAATGGATTTTTCAAGAGGTAGCTTGAGCTTGTATGAGGATAGTCGTCGAGGAGGATGGCTAGGAGGCTTGGATCTCATCGTTGTTGAAGGTTCTAGCATGCTCAAAAGCAAGAGTACATGGGGCGCCCATAACGACTGCAGGAAGGTAGTCGGGACACCCAAAAGACTACAGGTAGGTAGTCGAGTACTCTGGGCAAAGTAGATAAGTCCTAGGCACAAGGCAGTGTGCGGAGTTATGGTTAGAACCGGGGTTACCATTAGCCCTTGACAGATGGTCATTCAACTAAACGGTGAAATCAAGGCAATGATAACAGTGATAGCCAGAGTCATGGATGTTTGGTTGTATTATCATTCGGCTTCAAGAGCGGTGTTTTCTGGGTGCTTATCTGATCTTGGTTTAGGCCTTGGGGGTTTGTATTTGGAAAACATCGTCCTTGACTCGAGTGGTTATTGTTTTACCTTAATTGTCTATGTTGTTATGCTTGCTTCTCCTTAGTATATGTCTGGGGGCTATCACTGTAGAAAGAGGTGGAGTGGGATGGTTTGGTTCCTATTCCTTTTATCCCTTATGCTCTTTTGGTATGTTTGATAGTTAATTTACTGCTCACTAAGACTTTGTCTGACTCAAGGTTTTATGTCTCCTCTTATTACCTTGGGCTGTTCATCCGTGTTGGGATGGGCAGACTAGGTAGCAGGTGGCAGGTGCTGTGCTTAGAGTTCTACACTGAAGATGGCGAAGACGAGCCGGAGGCTTTGCATATTAGTTTTCTTACTATATGTACTGGGTATCCGCTGCTGTATTTGATTGAGTGTTATGTAGTGAGGCCTTGATGTATGGATGATTCATGTTTGTATAAAACTACTATGATGCTTATATGATGATTTTCTGTTATGGAGCTTCACTATATATTTCTCTATTGTATTTTTATCCATGCGCTGTGAGTTGTACGATAGAGATTCTGCGATTTTATTTTACCCTGACTATCGTCCATGGCTACCTGGCACACCTTTCAGCGCACTATTCTCTTGATTTGGTGCGGGAGTCATAGGCGGTCGTCACATGATGCCTATAGTTACATGGTTTTTGCCATGATGGCAACCTAACGCTGGGTATAGCTGTGATCTATGGCGATTTCATGGTGTAATCGAGGGGCGTGGAGGCCTACAGTTTTTATGGATTTCGTCGGGATGGAGACGCAATCATCGGGCTAACTGCGACCATAGAGGGGTGATGATTTCCAGAGCATTCTCACCAAAAGTGTTTTCTACATTTTCACAAAATATTTTTCAAGTATTTTCACTGGGTGTTGAAAACGGGTTTACTAAGTACTCATAGGTTTTCAGTCCTACGCCTGATCAACGTATGGCCGAATTTCTGCGAGAACAAGGATGGACTTATTGAAACATCGAGTTATAAAAAGTATTCTTATAAAAACTATTTTGATAATATTATGTAGATTTTTTTTAAAGTGTTCTAAAAAAATTTAAGAGTTAAAATGTTTAATAATAATTTAACTGATAATAAGCATTGTAATTAAAAATTCTTTCTTTGTACCTTTCGGGGATGAAAAGTTTTAAAGGGGGAGGAATGTGATAACCCGGATTTTCGGACATCTGTTAATTGGTAATTAACTTGATTAAATTTTTAGAAATACTGACTTATGAGTTAAACAAATAAAATTCTGACAAACATATATATCTTGATATAAGTAATAATCTTCTTATATAATTTAAATTTGCAAAACTTCTATTTTCAAATAAATTAAATATGCTTTCTAATTACTATTGTTCATGTATATATATATATAGTTGTCCATAGAACTATGATTTGAAATTCAAAATAAATATCTTAGTAATAATTTAGATTTAAAACTCTACATTTTTAAAACACTAAAGATAAATATTTACAAAATAAAAATATAATAGCTTGAGATTAAAATAAGATTTAATAAAAGGTTTAATATACTTTATTTAAGTTATACATAAGATAAATATAGTTAGCAAAAGTATAAATATGAAAACATAAATTAATAAAACATAAAGATAAATATAAAATATTGGTTTTAGACATTTGTAAGCTAGGTGTGTCATGCAAAATACAAGTGGCATATTCTTTTTCTTTTAAATTAAATAAATAATAAAAATGGGAACAAGGTTGTTTTCAGTTCAAAGCTTTTACATATTCATTTCTCAACTTCTTTCTTTCTTTCATCTTTACAAATTAAAACCAAAACTAAAACTAAAAAGAAAACCAAACAACAACAACTTTAAATTTCAACTGAAGCAAGCAAAGATTCAAGTTCAAATTCAACTCAACCCAAAGTAGATTCAAGATCAAATTCAACTATCGGTTCATAAATCAAGTAGCAGTTCTAGATCAAAAAAAGGTTTGTTCTTTGGTTTCACTCCGCTCAACAACTACGTTGAGTAAACCTTAAATTTTTAAGTTAATCATCATTATTAATTGATGCATGTGATAAATAATTGTAGTAAGTGTTGTGAATATGATTTGCATGGATGTATTTTACCTGGAATATAGTTGAATTACTGTATATATGTATGTGCATGTCTGTGTATAGTTAAACATGTTTCTCTTAGTATTCAACATACCAAACTTACTCAAAAACTCAATTCCTTTTTATATAATCCATTTCAGGTTATGATGATTAAAGAGAATATGTTTGTAATAACTAAATTTGATTTTTAAAAATATTTTTTAGTGTAATTAGCAAGTAGATTTACTGGAAACAAGAATTACAGTGAAAAATCATCTCAAGTCAGAAAATCAATGGATTAAAATTCATGTTTTGAGTATATAACCAAATTCGTACTTGAAAATAATGAATTTTGATAATAATTTCAAGATTTTTATGCTAGTAATTGTCGAGATTTTTCGAGTTTAATGGAATTTTCACTTTGCTCGATTTCTCGACGATCGAAGATGAAAGAGTGTCATGATCGATGCTGGAGAAAGCTTAAGTGATGAGGGTCATGGGAAAAATAGTCAGAGGATTTTTAGATCATCGTGGTGGCTTGTCGACGGCAGAGTAGGGTTTAACGATAGTTTGGGCCGACGTTGGATTCGAGGCTCATGCGTCGTGATGGTTGCACTAGAGTTGATCGGAGGTGAGGGGAAGTACGAGGCAGTGGCGAAGCTCTAGGTTGAACGACGAGTCTTAAGATGGTTGGAGGTGGTGGCGTATGGCAAATCTTTGGATCGAGTTTGGTTCAGGTGGGGTTCGTTTCTGCTCGATTTTGATTTCGGGCTCGTTTCGAAGACTTGGTGGTCGAAATCGAGGGAGAGGGTCGTAGTCGACTTGCCGACGATGGCAACGATGGCCGAAGCATCGATGTTTGCATGTGCATGTGCACCTATGTCAGCATGTATCATGGGTAGTGTTTGTTGCTATGCTGAGTAGGAGAAGAAGATGAGCCTTGGGTTTGGACTCGGGGAAGTACCTGTTGTGCACACGAGTTTTAGAGAGAAGAGAGAGAGAGTCGGGGAGAAGAAGGATTTCTCAGGTTGGGCTCGAGTTGGTATAGGGGGTGACTCGGGTCTGTTCTATAGAGTATTTACAAGCTTTTAAATTTTGAAATAAAACAATTTTTTTAACAAATTCTTTCAAAAACTAAATGTTTTATTTAAAGTTTTGGGTTAATTAAAGATTATAAAATAAATATTTTTAAATTAATTAAGTCTAAGGTATTGTAATATATGTCCTTAATTTTATTTAATTCTTAAGTTTATTAGAGTGAAATTAAATAGTGTAATTAAGTAGTTGGTTTAAGAAGATGAATGTTTTTAACTATTAATTAAAGCAAAGGTTTTAAGTTATTTCTTATGTTAATAATAATTTAATTCAAAAGGTTCATTAAATAAAATTTAAGTGATAATTAAGTAAACGATCTAGATAAATAGGTTATAATTTTAATTAATTAAGGTCTTAAGTAATTATAAATGATAATTAATTAATTCCAATGATTAAAATAAAATAAAATAAATGGTTTGCAATTAATTAATAACAATTAAGAAGGGTTATAAGTAATTAATTTATTTTGTATTTAAATTAATTATAAATTGTGTGATTAATTTATCTTGCTTATGGACGATTAAATTATATTAAATGCTTGGATTGTTTAATATCTCTAGTCTGTAAATTTGTGATATTCTATGATGTAAAATGCCTAGATTGATCTGTTAATAAATGTAATTCATTTAATTAGATATCTGTGATGAATTACTGTGTGAATACGATATTCTGAATTTAAATTGAATTGTTTCCCTTAAACAATTTGGCTTAAAAGATGGGATTAAATTCGAAGAGATCGGGATCGGATATCAGCAATATCTGGAACCATGTCGATTAGTAATTTCTATAATTCTTTATAAATCTGATTATAAAATCAAATAGGCTGGAATGGAATAAATTAAGTGAACTTGGCCATTTGAACTAAGTAATGATATTTAGACATTACTTTGTGAAGTAAGTGGTTAGCCATAACAGGATAAAACTCGTAGTAATGTACGAGTTACCCTGGCTTTTCAAGGGAGTTTGTAACATATGTATTTCATATTAGAAGGGTCTACTTATGCTGGTTTCCAGCCTGACTTAGCCGTCACTTGATTGTAATGTTCGGGTCAGACCGAGTATTATAGATTTTTTAGGTTAGGACGTTCTGGAGCTCAGGAGGTAAGATGGATGGCAGAGACGTATTGATTATTCCGCTATGTAGTAGAGATCATGTAGTCTGTATTTAGGGACAAGTTAATTATAGCTGTCCAATTTATTTTGAGTGATTGTACTCTGATATATTATATGTAAATTGACAATTACAGCTTTTCTTAGTATAAATGCTGTTATTTGTATATTATATTTTGTTCCGCTACGGTTGTAATATTCTGTGCTGTTGTTTCTATTTCTTCTTCTACCTATTTTTCTTTTTAACCCTAAAAATCTAGGATTTCCGGCGCTCAACTGCTCGGCATTCCTACAATGAACGTGTTAGTGTCGAATTTTCAAGGTCAAAAATTTGGGTCGTTACGTATATACTGTATAAACTTTATAATATATATAAACCGATGTTGTAGCATATAGGTACATACAAATATACAAACATACATTTCATAAAATAAACAAACTTTTATAATTTAATATACTATTACACATATTACTTACTATAAACATATATATGTTGTAATAGAAAATTTATAAAGCAATAGAACCCAAAGCCTAACAACTTACACACACACACACACACATATATATATAGCAACCGTAAACCCCCTCATATATATATAACTCATATATTATAACTAATAAACAAATATGTAACTATGTATATATATATATAACATACTAAAAAATGCACATATATAAACCATAGTTATTACAAAATCAGATTTAAATATAATAATATAGTTTGTAACTAGGTAATTAAAACATACTATAGAAAGAGAGTAAGCGTGTATACATATACCTTTTCTCACCGCGAAAACAAGATTACATTGTATATAGCTATATGTATATATATAATTAGACATACTTAAATATACAGCAGATTTATATATGAATATTCCATTCTTCCAAATCTAATATACATAATATAATGTATATCTTCTTTACTGCAACCAAGAGGCTATAGGTCACGTAGGTGATGGGCTCGGGTTGAGGGCATGGCCGACGTTGATGGGCGCTGTAGGCGGCGATGGTGAGAGGGGGAGTTAGCGAGTCGGGGTTGATGATGTAGCTGCCGTTGTGGGCTCGTGGAAGGCTACGGTTTTGAAAGTAGAGAAGGCGGAGGTGGATGAGAATAGGAGAGGAGGAATGAGATCCAGGAAAATATGAAGCAGCTTCGGGTTTTTTTCAAATGCCGAACAAAAATGAATATGAATTGGGCAAGAAGAAAAAGTAGGTGAGGGGAAGCTCGGCAAAGAAATATAGGCAGACACAAAATGGTGAAAGGAGAATAGAAGGAGATGTGTCGGCCATTGGAGAGGCCGAATGAAAAGCAAATTTAAATTTGTACGATAGGAAATGGTAAGAGTCTACCTTTAATTCTGGAAATTATAAAGGTTAGAATTTGAAAAGTTGAGAATATTAAAAGTTACAGGCCATTGGTTACCTCAGGAAGCAAATCGAATGGACAAGGAAACCAAACGGTAAATATCGAGTACCGATACGGTTCCTTGTTTTATTGATTTCACAATGTATCAGATAACGAAACACAAAATCGAATATACTGTGCAGATCGGCACGATAAGACGATCAAAATGATATACTGATATCAGTGGTACGATCATCCGATCAAAATTCGATAATCGTTACCGAAAATGCTGTTAATTTGCCAAAAATAAGGTAGATGGAGCAATAGCAATCCAAATTTGCAGAAATGAAGTATGACCTCTCACGCAGATGATGATTTAAAATTTATTGTATAAAAATATTCATGTTTGGAAAATATTTTATTACCACCAAATTCTAACCGTTTTGAATTGAAATAGAATTACACAAGAAAATAAACTTCCATAATTTTAGATGAAAATTTACCATTTTCTATGTTTAAATAGACGTATTCCAAATATTAAATTTTCATTTCCATATTTTACTATTTAAAATTTCACAAAAATTCAATTAATTAAATTAATAAAACCACTAAAATTTACAGGTCGTTACAAGGACGTTTATAAGGAAATCCGTCCACTAATGGTTAGGAGGTGATCTCCGATCTTATTTTCATCTGTTTATTTTCTAAAGAACCGAGGTTGAGTTTACTGAGAAATATCGAACGTTGTTTCAAAGAGATCAAGATCAGATAAGTTATCCGAAAACCACTTTGATCTAATGATTACATTTTTGATATGAAGACAAGAGCATGTCGTCGAAGTTGGAGCAGTGAAGTGCAAGGGCTAATCGCTACTAATCCTGAGGGTGATTTCAAAATGGATGTAGTAGGAATAGTGCCTTCGGTTGGGAAGGGACTTTTATGTATGAATGCTATCAGAACATTGTCATCGGAGGACAATGAGCATACTAAGTGAAAAGTTCATTAAAAAGGTAATCATATCCTCTAGCCTCATAAACTAAGAATGATTGAAAAGCAGGGGGGATGTAGCAAGGCTAAGTGGGTAACATCCAATTAGGGTATGTTTATCACCTTTCTAGATAACCTCGGATATTATTACTAGGGCATATGGAAGGAGCTCGAAAGAGGGTGGGAACACCTTGGGTGATAGTATATTCGGTCTATCCAAGTTAGGGATAGTCTGGCCTTGTGTAGTAGGGGATTCTGGGCGTGGTCCTCGGTAGCTGTTCTAGACGTGTACTGTGACAGGTGGTACCTTAATGCCTAGTCATTCAGATGGAATCCATTCTCCAACAAGCGCCGTATGGTTTCGACTGTGCCCAACTATGATGTAACGTGAGATGCAAGCATTTTAACTATTTGAATAAGTATTTGTACTTAGACAATATTATAATATCAGAGGAATTGATATGAAATGTTTTGGTTATCGTAAGGTAAAAACCCATTGTGTTTATTTGTGGATGGTCTTACGAGATACCTTTGATTTCAAATGATTTTGAAAACTTTAATAGTTTAATTTGAGTGTGTTTTCTCACGCTGGTTTTATAGACTGAATCGGGTGTTTTTTCGTTATAATGCTCGGGTCAAACCGAGTATTACAGATTCAGGATAGGATGCTATTGAGCTCAGAAGATGAGCTGGATGATGAAGACATATTATCCGTATTTGGTTTATATTCCGCTATGTATTTGTAGGGGGTATAATTAGCTTTTGTGAGGATAAGTTATTATAACTGTCCAGTATTATGCAACTGATTTGTTTTGTACTCTGATGATGTAATGTATAGAAATAGTTATAGTTCTTTTTATATAAAGATTAGTTGTTATCTATTATATATTGTTCCACTGTGATTGTGAGATTTTGTGTTGTTTTTTCTATTTTCTTCTTCTACCTCTTTCTTCTTTACCCTATCGATCTGGTATATCCGAAATTCGATTGATCGGCATGTAATACAGTGGACGTATTGATGTCGATTTTCGAAGGTCGAAATCTGGTTTGTGACAAAGACTATTCACTCTATAAATTTTGAAGGTGCTAAAATACGGATCATACATCCATATTTTCATTATGTCTTTGGAGATTGGTGCTCGTGCTTGATTATACATAACATTAAACAAGTTTGTAGTCTATTGACCATGACTTGTAGGAGGCTGTTTGTTTGGACGTAGCATATATATCCAGTTTACCCTTAAACTCATTGGCGATCATATCCCAAAGTTTCTCCTAGGTGAGTGTGATTTTTACATTCCTTAATCGATCTTTATAGTTTATGCTGGTTGGTGTGTTTTTCTCTAGAAATAACTTTATTTCTGTAGGTAAAACGAAATATTATTATTTTACATAGGCAAGCTTGATACAATGGCCGTACCATTGTACAATGAATATAACAAGTGTGAGGCACAGAGCCTCAACAGCTCAAGAAGAAAAAAAATATAAGATGAAGTACAAGAGTAAAGAAAAAACACCCTAACCACTATAGGAACAAGCAAATGAATATTCCCCATCAGCAGAGGAATAAACACACTCGTCGTTATATGAATCGGTACCAATCACATATACGTATAACATAAACATCTTCTCGAGGAGAGGGACGAAGTTCGGGATTGAGGAAAAATCCTATCCCAGCTAGCATGCTGAAGAATTTCTCTATTATGGCCCCTTTGCTCTCCCTCCAACACTAAAGATAACGAATCACCAGATATCTGATAATATAGAGATCTCTGCTCACCAACCTCGTTGGTTACATATCTAAAGAAATAATTTATCATGGGTGAATATCGAAACCGAGCCTCTTCATTAACTCGAAATTTCTCATCAAAGTACTATGATATCAAGTCGGGAGTCATACTTGTGCTAGTATTAGATATGGGAATTTCATTATTTGCCTCACCATAACCAATCATAATATCAATAGGAAGGGTAGAAACAAGCGAGCAGCTTATACCCATATTTTCTTTGCCGCTTTGGCAAAAGAATATTCTGAATTGAAGGTATCTCAATGTCTTCCTTCACTAAAGGGCTGTGGGGCGTAGTCTCAGGGTGATGCTTGCAGATATCCGACAAATGTCCAAAAGAAAAACAAAAAGTGCATATTAGAGGTTTCCACTTATAACTAACTTCCACAATAGAAGCCCGCTTAGGGGCTGGTTCAACCATTAGACCAGTAGGTAACAACTTGTCCGACTTAATCTCAATTAAAGCCCTCACATATACAAGCCTATCACTCCTAACCAATGCAGCGTCAAAACAAAACAAATCATAAATCAAGTTAGTCAAGCAATCAAGACCAATCTTAAATTTTAACACGGATGGAATTTTAGTGAATTGAATCTATATAGGTATGGACAATACCTATTCTCTAGCATAATCCATAGAAGGATTCCAACATATAACAATAAATGGTTTTCCTAGAATAATAATAGGCTTTGCTTCAAGTATTTTAGATATATCATCCAAAAATGAAAATTCAAAGTAAAACATAAAATTGTGATAACACATTTAAAATTTTCCTTTCACATTCCAATGCCTCATTAAGTGGGATTTAACAATCCCAAACGTGGGGTTTTCACGAAATAATCCAAAGAATTGATCATGCCAAAATGCGGAACCAGCCTTAATAACTTTAACATAAAGAATATTAATACTATTGACCATTTTTAATTCGAAAGAGCAAGGGGAATACTCTTCAACGTTACGTGGTTTAGATGAGAATAGAGAAGCCTAAAAGAAAGGAGCATTCTGATTATTAAATGGACTTGCATTATCCTTACATGAAGCAGTGGGAACTAGATCAGTGTTCAAATCTTGGTCCAGACTATTTGGAGTAACAAAAGCATCAATGTTAGGCATGACATCATTTTTGTATTGGTTTCAGCTAAAAAGCTCCCAAGAGAAATGATAGGTTGCAAGATTTTTTTTAGAAGGACAAGGTGAATTGACTACATCATTGGTCAAAGCATCAAGTGGTATACTGGAAATAGCAGATCCCATAGTAGCATTCATTTCCGACAAGCTCAAAGCACTATGCCTTCTATGACACCATAGTCCATAACTCTAGCGGACATTGCATCCTCGGTAGCTATTACGTTATTAGGTTGGTTGGAGTTGAACAAATTACCGAAACTTGGATATGAGATATGGGTCACAGGAGTGGCAAATCTCTTTCCAGATCGCGTTTGAAATGTAGTTGTCGATCGATCTAATTGCTGCAAAACGAGGTTACAATTCTTATTCTTTGGCATTAGGTTCAGGGGAAACGGTATGGGGACAACTAGGGAGAAGGAGGAAAAAGGAAAACAGAGGTGGAGGAGAAGAGCATAAAGAAAAAGGGTAGCATGAAACCCTATATCTGAAATCGCAATTTGAAGGCGGACATGATTATTATTATTATTATTATTATTATTATTATTATTATTATTATTATTATATAGTGATTTTCTCCTCCAATTAACTTCATTGTTGTAGTCTACACAAATTAATTAGATTAAATTAGATAACATCACGTAGTTCTTGTACTTAATAGATTGATTAATTATATTTATCTAATAAGGCTCTCAATGAATTTTGCATCATTTAAAAGACCTTTAAGACATAAAGGAATTTTTTAAATTCCTTCAATGGGTATTGGGATCCATTTATCATGTTACAACCTTAAAGGTGCTCAACAAATCGTAGTCCCTGTAAATGATAAGTAACTCTTTTCTTGTTATATCTCGTAAGTAATTTGTAATCATATACCCATTTGCTACTAATAGCATATGACCTTGAGAGTGCTCAACAAATCATAAAATACATTAGATACCCTTGACCCATCATTTCACAATAGCCTAATGATAATTTCATAACCCTTGAGAGTGCTTAACAAAGTCATAAAATATTTTTACCGATTTCGAAAAAAATAAAAGCATCACTACAAATATTTTATTACTTGAGGGCGCTTAAAAACCAAAAATATGTATAATACCACATATATTGTAAATTATGGAGAGCGATTTTGTTTCAAATTCATAATTCAAGATAATATTAATTCAACATTAAAAACATTTTAAGGAAGATAATGAGAATATCATGACATCATATGCCTTTACACCTTAAGTATACCCACTTAAGTCTACATAGGTTTTAATTCATTTAAAGATCCCTTTTCTTATACATATGTTATACATATGTGTATATATACATATGTATGTTTGTATGCATGCATGCATGTATGTATGTATTTATTATAACCATTATAATTCATTAAGTTAAATATACATCCACATGTATTTATTTAATAATTTGACCTTTTAATTTGTTTAAATATAGCATTTATATTTATATGCAATTAAAGACAATTTTAGAATTTTCTTTTATAACTCCTTATAAAAATTTATAATATTTTATTCAAATAAAATATTAAATATTCAAATATGCATATTTGAATCAACCAAAGGCACAAAATACTTTTGGGCCTTTCGCGTAGGTAGACATTTGAAATGGACCACTTTGATGGGCTAGTTAAGGGCTTGGGGATAGAAGATTTTCCATTCATAAGAACGTTACTGTTACCCGACGCCTTGGCCCGGCTACAAGGCGACAGTTGAAGACATTATCGTTAGCACAAGACAAGATTTTGACCAAGAAGTGTTGATGATATACGGGTTTGATGCAATTGACGTGTTTTGGCGTTTATGTGCGGTAGGTACGGCTTCGGCACAAGTTGCTCGGTCCAAGTCACTCGACAATCGTCGCTCGGTCCAAGCCACTCAACACGCGTCGCTCGGTCCAGCTCGTTCGACAAGCGTCGATCGATCTGTTAAGTCCTCGTCGCCCGGCATGTACCGCTCGGCCAAGGGAAGTGAAGTCACACATGGCTCGGTTAGATTGGAGCGGAATGTGTAGCTCAGTCGACGATGCAAGTCACATGCGAAAGCCGGCACTGCTTTACTTCGAGGTCCAGTGTGAGCTACCTCGAGTCCTTTAAGAGATCGCTTCGAGTCAGTTACCCAAATGACCACCGTTCGGCCATCCTGGGTCGGCATTTTCCGATCGGAGTATATCCCTCGACATGCCTGGTTCGGTCAACTTAGGGTTTCCATATATGGGCCATGGTACATTGCTCCTAAGCCTAAGAAGGAAGTCTATCCTATCTTCGTCTATAAATAGAGGGGCAAGAGTGCATTTAAAAGGGACCTTTTTGGGAGACCACTGGGGAGACTCTACTGTTTTTTATACTCTCCTCCTTTTAATTCAAACTTGTATTCAAGTGATTGGTTTACGGATTATATTTGTATCCAAGTGATTAAGGAAGTAATAAAGATTTTATTCAAAGTGGAGGTAGGCAATTACGTCGAACAACTATAAATCCGGTGTTCTCGTTTTTGTTATTCTTTTTGGCATTGAATTACACTATTTTTCTGTTCTAATTTACTCTCTTCATTAATCTCTCTACATAACTCTACTCAAGAGTGTTAGTGACCAATTTTGATGCTAACATTTTCGTGCCTTCACTGAGAAATGCATTCTCAAGTTATTAAGATCTACTTTGTAGCTATTGGATGTAATAAATCCTCCGAAGGAGATCCAAGACATTCATAACAAGCCCATTGATTCTACTCAGAGTTCCTACCAATAACTCTACAATGGAAAGACCTCGTACCAGATCGGCCTCGCACAATGAAGATGTCAACGAGACTGCTAGCATCTAACAAGTAGGACCAAGCAACCAGCAAGTTAATCGGGCACAATGACTATCGCTGCCCAAAGCCAGATCAAGTTGTCACTAGAACGGAGTTCAACGACCCGATGAGAGGATTCATGGAAATCAGGAGACAACTTAGCGAACAGATTCAGGCTAACGCCAACCTTATGATTCAGCTTACTCAACAACAGCATCAGAATGCTGGAGGTAGCCCCACTCCTTACTCCTCATCTGACAGCTCGACTTCATCCGACGAGCCTCCCTGGCGTAGATGCCGCAAAACTGAAACAACACAAGCAGGTGCCACAGATCGATCAACCAGGGAAGGTCTAGGTTCCTTACCTGGTGCCATGGCGCCTCACTTACATCAAGGTAAACCCAGGTTGGAGCAGAAAACTTAGGATTTGGAGCGCGAGTGGAAGTTGGACCCTCGGCTTACCAAGGCCCTAATGAAGCTGGTCTTCAAGATACACGTTTGGTAGATCACCAACAAAGGAGACATTAACCAGAACAATCTCGTAGAACAGATTCCATCCTGCCATCTTCCATACAAACCCGGGACCTATCGGCTATGGTCATACAGCTGATGAGAGAAAATCAAGGCTTGACTAATGACGGTTGGGGGAAATCTAGGAGTCATACTCCATTCATAGATACTATTCTACAGGTCAAGTACCCCAGGAAGTTTAACATGCGAACTATCCCTTCCTATGAAGGGAAGACTGATCCCCGACAGTATGTGATGAGATATGAATGGATGATGGATTCAGCTAGGGCAAATGATGCAACTAAGTATAAATGCTTCCCAATAACTTTATCCGAAATTGCGACCATGTGGTTCACTCGACTTCCTTCGCCGTCTATATCCAGCTTCGATGAATTAGCGACAAAATTTGTAGAACAGTTTTGGATACATGCCATCGTCCTAAGAGCGTGATGTCCCTATCGAGTGTAATCCAGGCTTCAGGGGAACGTTGAAGGAGTACTTACAAAGATTTCACGTTGCAGCTACTGAAGTTAGCAACCCAAATGACCATGTAATTCTAATGGCTGTGATGCAAGGAGTGGATCCGGATTCGGAGTTTGGAGATTGGTCGACAGGAAAGCCTTCGATTATGCTAGAGCGTTTTTATTCAAAGGCTCATCAATTCATAAGAAGAGAGAAAGCCATGTGGACAAGGCAAGATAAGGAACTAAGGCCTGGTCAAGAGATTGTGAAGAGTAATATTGCTGTAAAACAATCCGGTGACAACTCGGGGAAGGTTCGGGTCAATGTCCAGAACAAACCCGGGCAATCTAAAGGGTCCGAAGGAGGAAATCCCGAAAAGAAAAGAGAAGTAGGAAAATAGAAGCCAAGGATTCCAACCTACAACGAATACACTCCTTTGAATGCATCTCTGAAATATATTTACCTATCAATCTGTAATACTTTCCAATACAGAAAGCCACGCCCAAAGGAGTCAACAAAGGAACAAAAGCGGGCTGGGAAGTATTGCTGCTTCCATGAGACTTATGAGCACAATAAAGAGGAATGTAGACACCTCCACAATGCCATAGAAAAGTTGATTAGACATAAAAAGTTGTAGGAGTTTGTCAAGAACTCGTAGGAAGGTAGATAAGGAACATCAGATCCTAGACGCGGGCAAGCTCCATGCCATCCAAAGGAACCTACATGAAATGTAAGTAGACTCGTCATAAACACGATAGTTGGTGGACCTCAGCCCGCGGATAAGAATTGGCAGGGAATGGAGTGGTATTCTAATTCCCTAAGGCATGCAGATTTTGAGTGTTGTTCAAATATGGAGGACGGGTCCCCAGCTAAGCAGCAGCGAACAATGACGGACGATATAGTTTTCAGGAATAGAGATGCTGATCAGGTGGAGGCTCCTACCGTTGACCCGATGGTCATCTCCGCGCCAATCGGGGCAGCGTTTGTGAAAAGAATTTTGATTGATTATGGAAGTTCAATTAACATCATCTTCAATAAAGCATATGATCAGATGAAGATGGAGACGAAGGATTTAAAACCATCTAAAGTTCGTATCCATGGCTTTAATGGTGCAACAACCGATGCAGTGGGATATGTTGAATTGCCAGTTGAACTTGGGCATGAAGAACGTAGGAGAGTGCGAATCCTGCCTTTCATCGTTTTGGAAGTCGATTCTCCATACAATGTGTTTCTGGGTCGACCGGCCCTGACAGAGTTCCGGGCAGCTTTGGCCCCTTGGTGTTTAACTCTGAAATTTTCGATCAACAAAGGAGTTGGTGTAGTGCATGGCGATCAGGCGACTGGTCGGGTGTGGTATGTGACTGAGCTAAGAGAGGCCCAATGGTGAGAGAGAGGAAAGGTTGCGGACAGCTCTGTTCGCACCCGGATCACTGAAAATTGACAAGTAGTACCGGAGCCCTGGCTCAGGCAACACGATCGGATCTATAGAGACATAGAGCCGGGAGATGATGATGAGGAACCCAAGAAAGAAAAAGAAGCACCGGCTGAACTGACGATTGACATTCCCGTCAGCCTAGATGACCTATCGCGAGTACTTAAGATTGGATCACAACTCGACCCCTCGATGGCCGAAGATCTTACTGATTTCCTTCGAGAAAATTAGGATGTTTTCGCTTGGATACATTCTAATATGTGCGGGATTTCTCCCGCTATTACGAGTCATATGTTGAACATAGACCCGAGGTACGTACCAGTAAAGCAGAGAAGGAGAGACATGGACCTAGAGAGGTCTGCTGCTCTCAGAGAGGAGGTGGACAAACACAAAGCCAATGGGTTCGTCCATGATGCCCTCTACCCTAAATGGGTGTCTAACCCCATGCTAGTGAGAAAGGCAAATGGGAAATTGAGAACCTGCGTAGATTATTCTGATCTGAACAAAGCATGCCCTA
The DNA here is from genome assembly GCA_030765085.1 of Allium cepa. Lineage (NCBI taxonomy): Eukaryota > Viridiplantae > Streptophyta > Magnoliopsida > Asparagales > Amaryllidaceae > Allium > Allium cepa. The sequence goes on from CM060929.1 coordinate 1,047,390,606, forward strand.
TGGATAGTTTTCCTTTACCTAGGATTGACCAACTGGTCGACTGAACAGCAGGACACGAGTTAAATGTCATCTATGGATACGTACTCGAGATATAATCAAATCCTGATACATATTCCAGACCAAGAACACACCAGTTTTGTCACAGACATCGGGATGTATTGCTATGTAGTGATGCCTTTCGGATTGAAAATGCGGAAGCGACTTATCAAGGTCTAGTGAATCGAATGTTTAAAGACCGGATAGGTAAAACAATGGAAGTCTATGTGGATGACATGCTTGTGAAGTCAGGAAGTCAAATGACCACATTCGAGACTTAGCTGAAATGTTTGATATACTCAGATATTATGGAATGACATCAACCCTTTGAAGTGTTCCTTTAGCATTGCATCAGAATTTTTTTTGGTTTTATTGTTAATGCGTGGGGAATTGAAGCCAACCCAAAAAAAATCAAGCTATTCGGGACATACTAGTGCCCAAAACTATAAAGCAAGTACAAAGCCTGAACGGAAAACTGGTCGCACTGAGTCGATTCATATCCAGAGCCACAGATAAATCTATTTCTTTCCTTGATGTAGTAAAGAAAGGAAAATAAATTTCAAATGGACGTCCAACTGTGAAGACGCATTCCGAGCTTTTGTAAGGCATTTAGAAAGACCCTCGGTGCTGTTGAAGCCTATAGACCATGAAGTATTGTATGTGTACTTGGCCGTATCCCAGCATGTTATCAGTACGGCTTTGGTTCGCGAGGAGGACCGAGTTCAAAAGCCGGTTTACTATGCCAGTAAACGTTTAACGGGGGCAGGAAGAAATTATCCTAAGGTTGAGAAACTGGCCTACTGCTTAGTGATTGCATCACGCAAGCTTCGTCCGTACTTTCAGGCAAACTCGATCAGTGTTTATACCGATCAACCCTTGCGTCAGGTACTCCAATGACCAAAAACCTCTAGAAGGATGTTAAAATGGAATATCGAGTTGAGTCAGTTCGATATTACCTACCTGCCACGGAGGGCCATACATACAAGGGCAAGTGCTAGCATACTTCATCCATGAATTCACCGTGTCAGACGAACCAAACAGTCATGGTGTCATTCCCCCATTTGATGAAAACTGTACACCGATGGGGCATCTAACGACCGTTGCTCTGGGGCTAGTATTGTTCTTTTAACTCTCAAAATCCGATTAATTTGTTACGGTTTGAAGCTCAATTTCCCAGCTACAAATAATGAAGCCGAGTATGAAGCATTAATTGCTAGCTTGAAACTTATCAGGAAACTGGTAGTAAAATCGGTTGAAATCTTTTATGACTCACAATTGTGGTGTATTAGGTGCAGAGGGACTATCAAGTAAAGGGACAGAGACTTTCCCCATACCTTGCTCGGGTTCAAGAGCTGTTAGCAGATCTTGAATATTATGATATTTCGCATGTCCCGCGTGAACAAAATAGAGAAGCCGATTCATTGGCTAAATTTGCAAGTACTAGCGATGCACAGCAAATGGGATTGGTTCCCATCGAAACCTTACACGCTTCGAGTATAAATGTGATGGAGATAGATTTCTTGTTAGAAACAGAAATCGAGAAGGAATCATAGATGACCCCATTCAAGTAATACTTGCTATAGGGGTCTTGCCCGAAAGAAAGAGCGAAAGACGATAATTCATTCGTAAAGCTTCGCAATATGTAATGTAGGATAGAATAATGTATCAAAAGGGATTCTCGGCCCCCTTACTTCGGTGCATTGCCCATAATGAGATAAAACAAGTCCCGAAGGAAGTCCATAAAGGAGAATGTGGTGACCATACTGGGGGGCAGACGTTAGCAAAGAAGATCCTTCGCTATGGATACAATTGGCCAACTGTAAATCGGGATGCCGCAAACTACGTAAGGAGATGTGACAAATGCCAGAAGTATGCAAAATCCATAGAGCTCTGCTAATGGAACTCACATAAATTATTAGTCCTTAGTCGTTTGCAATATGGGGTTCGATATAAACGGTTTTTTTACCCATATCCAAAGGTGGGGCAAAATACGCAATAGTGGCGGTCGATTACTTTACCAAGTGGGCAGAAGCAGAGCCCTTAGCCACGATCACTACCAAGAAGGCCATTAATTTCGTTGTACGAAACATTATGTGCCGTTTGGCCTCCAACGGACTATCATTACAGACAATGGAACTCAGTTCGAAAGTAGAGAGTTCAAAGAATTTTGTCACAAGTATGGCATTAAAAAAAGATTTGCAGCAGTTGCTCATCCAAAAGCCAAAGGAATAGTAGAAGCTGTGAACAAAATAATCAAGTCCATATTGAAAAAACGTTTGAAAAAGGCTAAAGGCAAGTGGGTGGATGAACTTCCAACAGCACTTTGGGCTTACAGAACCAACAACAAGTTCGCGACTGACCGCACTCTATTCGCATTGGCATATGGCACGGAAGCTGTTATACCCTTGGAACTTGAAGTCCCTTCACATCGGGTAACACATTATGAACCTAAGATGAATCGAGATCTTTTACTGGAATCACTGGACTTCGTTGATGAAAAAAATGAGGAAGCTGATTTAAGGGCGGTTGCATATAGGCATCGAGTCACTCGATATTATAATAAAAAAGTCCGACCGAGAACTTGGATGTGGGCAATCTCGTTTGGAAACGAGTTTTCCCAGTCTCGTCGCATATGAATCCCACATGAGAAGGTCCATACGTCATTGAACGGAGGCTTGGAGACGGAACTTTCAAGCTAGCGACCATTGATGGCGCGACAACCCCCCGAGCATGGAATAGCAAGCATCTGTGGCATTATTATATTTAGTCTATTTCTTTCGTATTTTAGTTGCAATTATTTCCAGTATATTTTTATTTCGTTGATTGTTAGTTTTCGGCATGTAATAAGCGATTTAGTTTTTCATTAATAAAGACTTGAAGCCATCTTTTCCCTGAATTATTGATATTTCCATGTGTGATAATTCCATAGCAAAAAATTAAAGTTACATTATTCTGTCTGGTGTACAAACGCGCACAAAAAATTAAAAAATCTCCAAGTCCCCGAAGTGAGGACTGGAGTACTCCCCAGAGTGCGGACTAGAGTATAAACAACTTAAAATCTCCAAGTCCGCAGAGTGCAGACTGGAGTACTCTGAGTCCCCGTAGTGCGGACTAGAGTATAAACGACTTAAAATCTCTAAGTCCCCAAAGTGCGAGTTGGAGTACTCTGAGTCCCCAGAGTGCGAACTAGAGTACAAACAACTTAAAATCTTTAAGTCCCTAGAGTGCGGACTAGAGTATTCTGAGTCACCAGAGTGCGGACTAGAGTATAAACGACTTAAAATCTCTAAGTCCCTAGAGTGCGGACTGGAGTATTCTGAGTCCCCGGAGTGCGGACTAGAGTATAAACGACTTAAAATCTCCAAGTCCCCAGAGTGCGGACTGGAGTACTCTGTGTCCCCAGAGTGGGGACTAGATTATGAACGACTTAAAATCTCCAAGTCCCTATAGTGCGGACCGGAGTACTCTGAGTCTCCGGAGTGCGGATTAGAGTATAAACGACTTAAATCTCTAAGTCCCTAGAATGTGGACTGGATTACTCTGAGTCCCCGAAGTACGGACTAGAGTATAAATGATTTGAGAATTCTCCAAGTCCCCAGAATGTGGATTGGAATACTCTGAGTCCCCGGATTGCGGATTAAAAATATTCTAAGTACCCTAAGCATGAAATAGAGGATCTACAATTCCAAAAAAAATCTCCGAGTCATATGGAAGTGAACTGGTTTATGTAACTCACAAAATTTTGGATTTCAACCACAGTTATACAGTAAGCTGAACAAAAAAAGTCATTTGAAAGACAAAGATACTAAGTGTTATTTATCAATCTAAAACGAGGTTCCGCTACAATCCCTCCAAAACTCGAAGTCAAAAGTCTATTTACATTGGCTATGAAAATAAATAGAAATAATTACATAATCTAGGCTAACTCTCGTTGAATGAGTGTGATAACTACTTCTTTGGGTTCTTTTCCTTCCTTGTTTTATCAGATGACTCCTCCCCCACGCGTTTTCGCTTGGATTTGGGAAAGTAACATCCAAGGAGGGGAGAGGAACTTCCAATGGCTTGGACCCACCAGGGAGAATGACCTTCAAAGGCATGTTCAAAGGGTCATTTAGTTCCACTACTTAGGGCTCGACCTTGTTCTCAACTTTCTTCTTTTTCTCTTCCGCAAGTTGCTCCTTCATGCTCACTTTTGAAGTATGTCCGAAGGCGCCTGTAATCTTAACTTCGTATCTTTCTTCAATGAGCAGCGAATTTTCAGACTTGTCCTCATCAAGCACCTCAATCACTTGAGCATCAGGACCGGGAATCTCTCCCTCTTGAACGGCCTCACTCGTCTTCTCCTTCTTCTCCGTGGTGTCATCGCTCCTTGGAGTTGGCTCAGGATCAGAATGGCCTACACGAGATCATAAGAGACAAACGTTAGAATACATTAACTACTCGCCGAAAACAACGGTCTTTTGAGCTTTGAAAAGAGAAGCCATGTACCGGTTTCTGGCTGACTCTCAACCGTCCGAGGAGTTTCGCCCTCTGGAATAAGAGATAGAACGTGAATATCAAGGCCAGGATCTTTTGGGTCGTAGCCAACGCGCTGCTCGAAGGGATCAAATGTTGGGCGACCAGTCGGTTGAGTAGGGGAAGGAGCTGGAGACTCGGTTACAGACGGACCAACAATGTCATTCTTTCCTTTTGACGAGGAGGAATCGTTGCTATAGAGAGCCTTCACTGCAGACAAGTCCGAAGGCTCATTCCCCTGGAGGAATTCCTTCACTAAAGCTTCTTCGTCAACCTCTTTAGTGCCCGACTCAAACTTTTTGATCTTTATCAAAGTTTCCCATGCTTCGGCCAAAGATTCGAGGTAACCCTCGCCAAGAAATGTAAGGTCACAATGCATCAGAACTCGAGCATTATACTCGGCTATAATCAGATCAAACATGCACTTTACTTCCTCCGTACCAGCCTCAGTGGTCACCTCAAGGCGAGAATCAATTTCTGTGAGCGTGGACCTTTTTCCTTCTTCACGGGCCTCATCCTTTAGCATTTTGGTCTTGGAGAGTTCTTCATCGAGCTTTATCTTCAGGAGTCGTGTAGCAACGATCTCGTCGTAATATCGTTGCGACTCCTCCTGAGCAGTAGTCTTTTCCTCTTTCTATTTGAGGAGTAGCTCTTTCAACTCTTCGACTCACTGAGCGAACGCATCCCTCTTCTTTTGAATGGAGTCTTTCTCTAAAGCCAGGGTGTCGCAGCATTGAATCGCTTTGTCGATCTCTTTCTTGTATGTAGCCTCCAGACGATTAACTGCCTTAGTTGTGTATTTAGCATTTTTCTGAGCAGTTTCAAGCCAAGATTTGTATAAGGAAAGCTCTTTATCCTGAGCCTTAATGATGTCTTTGTCATGAATGGCTTCGAGTTTCAAACGATCAAATTTCATGTTGGCGTTCGATAGAAACTTCTAACACTTTCTCTTCCAAATGAACAAATGCGTCGTGTTGAACGTAGACATCATTGTTACAAGCGATGGCACTTTGTTTGACGTGCCCCGAAATGTGATGAATCGCTGAAAGAAACTTCAGACCGTCAAAACATATTTTGGAAACGTGGCCTTAAGCTCGGTTACCATTTCCGCTATTGACGGATCATGTGCGGGGACAGAAGGAGTTTGTCTAGGGACTACGAGTTTTTTGTGAAGCTTTTGTGATTTCCTGGTGCTGGATGAACCTGAGTGTTGGCCGCGGGGAGTATCGGATTGGGACCCCTTATGAACGAATTTCTCCTTGCCTTGCTCCGGGAGAGAGGGAGGATCATGATGGAATAAAGACTGATGATAAGTTTTCCTTCGAGATGATGAGTCCAATGAGTGATAGTCCCTATCACTGTCATCATCTCTATCCCGACGTCTACCGGAGCCCGAATCCCGGCCAGAATGATGAAAAATAGATGACCCGCAAAGGCAGTCGATTCCGTAAGAGCATCCCATATCGCCTGCACAGAAATTTAGTAAACAAGAATTAGCCGGAATCACATGATGATTGAAGTTTAAGTGCAAGGTGAAGTGTAAGTGTCATTGTGTGTGTCCTAGTGTTTCCCCCCGACGAACCAGTTTCTTTGGCTTTACTTATCGGAGTTTTTTCTCCGTGATTATGGGCTTGAATGCCTTCACTTCCTCTCACGGACGAATGAAGTTTTAGGGCTTCTGGATCGTCGAAGCCATAATTGAGCAAGTCGTCCAGAAAAGTGAGGTCAGATAAGCCTTTCAGTGGACCCTCTAAGTGTTGTGGATATGGCTCTCTTTTCGTTGGAGTAATTGTGACATTTGAGGTTCCGCCTATAGTCTTTTCCCTCAATTTGTAAGCCAGTTTCCTTTTCCCTTCAAAGGGGGAGGCGTTACATCAATGCTGTGTGCCCCAACCACTGGTTTCAGAGCAGGACTTACATTTTCACCTGGTGTTACTGACACCTTAGTTTCTCTAATCTCGCCTTCCTTGGGTGTTTCGAGGGTACCACGTGTTGAAGGCCTAGCTTGCCTTTTGCCTTTGTCCAGGGCAGATCCAGTTATAGTGACGCCGTGAGGAAAACTTATTCGGTGACCTTCCGCCAACAGCCCAAATTTGGTTAGCGATTCATTGGTAATGATGGATCTGATATCCCAGTCTTCCGCGGGGACAGCTCGAATAACTTCAGCGGCCTCAGAGTACCTGGAGCCTTCGGGACGTGGGCTGATACCTGTAAAAGTAGAGAAAGGGTTTAGAAAGGATGCACTTTCCGCGTAATACAAGTATTGGTCTAGAAAAGAAACTTACTCCCTTCTAGCCATCTCCTTGCAAAGCCAGGGGGACAGCGCATGTAAAACCATCCTGCTTATACTGGGCGAATCTTCTCCACGCTCCAATCAGGATTTGGCACTTGTTATGCAGCTCAAGGAATACGAAAGATAGGCTGTCAGACCGCCTCTTCAAACGATAAATATAACGGATGTTGCCAGGAGTAGGGAACATGAATAGAATGCTCATGAAGAGAATGCACGTGCCATATATAAACGCGTGATTGTTGAGATGTAACTGTGCTATGGCGATTTCGATATATTACAACACATCGCAGAGGAAGGAGTTGGATGGTGGCATGCTACTAACCCAGCACATGAATTTGTTGCAGGCGGTATATCCGGCTGGGGCAAGTGAGGACAATCTTGTCCCGATGGAACCAGCACATCATCAAAAGGAATTCCGTGAATTGAGCATAGTCGACGGAGAGCATTTTCATCGATTCTTGAAGCTTGAGAATCAACCGGATTGCATAGGATGATAGTTGTGTCTACGACATCAGGGGCTAAGTCAACATATATAGTTGTTGGACTCGGGATATTATGCATAGGAGTTGTCGACAGATTTGAAGTTCCCATTACTTCTTGTTGAAAACTTGGCTCAGGTTTATCTGAGACTGTAGTAGAACTCGACTTTCAAGACATCTTCAATGAGCGTCGAAGATTGGATAAACACCTATTTGAACTATAATTAAAAGATAATCAATATTAGACGTAACAAAGAAGGTGCTCCCCCGCTTGTTCTGTGGACTAGTGTAATCGTTCGAGGGTAAATGTAAAACAAATAAAAGTCACAAACCTGATAAAGTAAAAGTTAAGCATTGAACAGTCATGTTCGAAGACCGTCATCGCTGGCTTTCACTGAGAGCCTGCCCTATGACGGTTTTAGTTTCGAACTCGGACATTGGCACTATATGTTGAAGGCTATTGTTTGTTTTAAATGAGTTAAACTCAGGACTATAGTTGTTGAAACTGGGAAGTTATCAGTCTGAATTAGTTTAATATGCTTGTTTTCTTAAGTTCTTGTACTTGTTTGTTGTCTATGGTTAGTGTAACAACCCGCATATTTATCGATTATATATTTAAATATTTTATTTAAATATTTTACCATTCATCGGATTTTGGTCCGAAAAGCTACTTTTTGCTAACGGTCGAATTAGGACTCAAGACCACCTCCATTGAGTTCAAAATGCCGTTTGCGACCTTTTTGAGTATAAACTTCGATATGTTTAGAGAAAGTTGATTTTTTCCGCTTTTTACTTAGGGCTTTGGTTTGGGCTAAGCCCATTAACCCCACTTAACTTAGTTCCAACCCTCTCCTCTTCATTCACTTCTCTTCTATTTTCCTAATACTCAAGCTTTTATGTTAATGGAGGGTGGAAGAGGAAATTAAAACTCCAAGCCCTAGCTTCCTTTGCAAATCCATGTTCTTGCTCCAAAGTTCAAGAGAACCCATTGGTAAGCTTCGTCTTCTTCTTCTCCAACTCATTCTCTCTTTGATTTCAGAAAATTCCTAAACCTAATTTGGGAAATGTTTCTCTTTTTAAGCTTAGATTTAAGCTTCTAGTGTTGAGATTGAAGTGTGGTTGATCTTCCCTTGTCTTCAAGCTTCTCATTCATTTGATTTGGGTTCAAAGGTGAGATTTTTATCTCACATCTATGACTATAATTATCTTTGGTTGTTGGGTATGAATTCCTAACACTTCTTCATGTGCATTTGCTCTTGATTTGGACTGGTTTTGTGAATATTCCAATTTTTGGGTTTTTAAGTCAAATTTGTGTGAAAATCCTTATATGGATGTTTGATCGTGCTTTTGGTGATGCATCGAGGAGCATATAGGGCAGGGTTGCCGATTGGCATAAACCCTTAGAGCCAATGTTCGTCCGGTTGCATTTTGGAAGAGTTTGCTCTTCATTTGGATAGGCTGAAAAAACATCTCAGGCAAGATTCAGTCGACTGAAAAGTCTGTTCAGTCGACTGAACCTGGAACCCGAAAGTTTCCAGGCATGATTCAGTCGACTGAATACTCTGTTCAATCGACTGAACCTGGAAATAGAAAGTTTCTTGAACCTGGAAAATTTCCAGGCACAGGGTCAGTCGACTGAAAACTCTGTTCAGTCGACTGAACCTGTTGTTTGAGTCCATTTTGCCTTTTTGGATTGAATTTCCAATGTTAATCGATTCGTGTTGATTCCCTTTTGTTATTATCACTTATTATCGACTTTGATGACATTTTCTTCATGATTTATGGGAATATCCATTTTGATGGATTCGGTATCGATTTCTTTGGATTTTATTCACGTCTTTGAATGTGAATCTTTATGAATTGATTGTTCCTACAATCACCTTTGTGATTTGTCACTTTAAAAATATAAAGGTTTTCTATACTAGTAGTAAATATCAAAACTCTTTCTTCAAATGATTTCAACACTATTTTATTACAAAGCTCGTTTTCTCAAACGATTTCCAATCTATTAGTATATACAAACCTTTACCTCACTCGTATGAGAAATCTAATTAAACGACTTAGTAAAACAAGTGGTATGAAACGCTTGCGTTTACTTCGTCGGTTAATTCTTGGACTTGTTCGATTGAATCTCTTGTGACAATTTTCTAGTGGAGATCTACAATTTGTTCGTAAATATTTAAGTTAAGCTAGTGGTTATGTGACATGAAGCTAAGCTCATATATTTACTAGCTTACTGTAATTGACACTTCTCTTTGATCATGACGATCATTTTATGACTTAGACTAGCATGTGCAATGTCTTTGCTTTTGATTCATTGGATGTACCGTTTGCACTACATCAATGATATGCTTTTGATACATTGGATGTACCGTTTGCACTACATCAATGTCTTTGCTTTTGATTCATTGGATGTACCGTTTGCACTACATCAATGATATGCCTTTGATACATTGGATGTACCGCTTGCACTACATCAATGTCTTTGCTTTTGATTCATTGGATGTACCGTTTGCACTACATCAATGATATGCTTTTGATACATTGGATGTACCGTTTGCACTACATCAATGTGTTTGCTTTTGATTCATTGGATGTACCGTTTGCACTACATCAATGATATGCTTTTGATACATTGGATGTACCGTTTGCATTACATCAATGTCTTTGTTTTTGATTCATTGGATGTACCGTTTGCACTACATCAATGATATGCTTTTGATACATTGGATGTACCGTTTTCACTACATCAATGTATTGGCCATCCTTTTATTGTGATTTCTGGATTTCGTGTGTTGAATTCTGGAATTTATGTTTCACCAACTTTTACGATTGGCATTGATATATATGTCATTTATTGTGGCTTGGTGAATGAAATTAGGAGTACGACATTCCTTTTTATCTTTGAGAAGATCTTTGCGATATTGATCAATCTCTTATTGATTTTTCAATTAGTTATTTATCATAGCTTGGCATTGTGATTATTATGTGTTTAGTTATATCTCTTATTCTATATCATTTCATCTGATATTTATAGCTAGATTGATCCGTTTATTATTTTCTTATTAAATAATACTCGGGTCAGACCGAGATGTTACAGGTGCTTCCTCATGGCTTCCTATCTGGAACCATCTTCTGACTTTTGGCTAACTACTTTAGTTTAGTAGTTTTTTGTTGTATACATTTGAGATACAGACTCTATGATGTATATTTATTCTTTTGTCTAGCGCTTGTATCTATTCTTTTTGATATTGTGGATCTTGTTTGACTACTACTCTGATGTACACTTTCATGTGTTATATTCATATCTTCTTCCGCCTTTGTGATATGAATTATCTGTGACTAATTTATGTTATGTTTATTTCTGTATCTATTTCCGAAGATATTATAGCCACTGTGTAGTAGCTTTGAGTTTGTGTCGGAATGTCGGATTTCCTCTCGATAAAGTATTGCATGTTATACTATCTGACATATCGATGCTCGCACAAAGCAATTACACGGATGGTCGCTCCTCAACAGCCTTATTCTCCGTGCTAGTTGACAGCATTACTCCGTAGTGTTCTTGGCTAGCGTGGGTATAGAGGTGGGGCGTCACAGCTTGGTATCAGAGCCAAACTTCGGAACGATATGGAATAATAACAAGGATCATCGTCCTAAGTCCATCTTAGGAGTCATGCTTTAGGATTTTCTTCGAGTCTTCGTACCGTCCTATCCTGTTTTCTTTTATGATTCCTTGTTTTATCTATCAAGATTGCTTGATATTTATTTTGAGAATAACTTTTCTCCTTCTTTCTTTCTTAAAGAAGAGAAATGGTTAGACCAGGTCGTCCCAGCGCCGGTCAATCTAGTGCTACTCCTCAGGATGGAGTATTCATGTCTGCTCAACAACTTTTGGATCTTGTAAAGAATCAAGAGTTTATCTATGCTTTGAGTAAGAACCCCGAAATGGTTCTACCTTTGAAACTTGAAGTTTCTTTCAATCAGCTTGTGGATGTTACTCTTCTTCATGGAGAGGTTGGTAAAGGAAGTGCTTGTGATATTGGGACTTCCAAGAAGAGGCATATTAAGTTCAAGAGCCTTAATCCCAATAAGAGAGTGAAGCAAACTACTTTTGTAGCAAAGACTCCAATCCCTAATCGTGGAGGATGCTACAATTGTAATTCTATGGAACACTATGCGAATATGTGTCCAAAACCCCATTCTTGTCGCTATTGCAAGAAACCGGGTCATCTTTTATTTGCATGTCCCAAACTTTTGAACAAGAACATGAGAAAGCTAAATATTGTGCAAGCCCCTAGAAACTCTTCTCTCGGTCAAGGTATTTTTCACTCAATCCTTGATGGCATTGTTTTATTTCATGATCTTCTTATTTGAGTTCTTTTTTATATGGGTTCCATCTCACTATTTTATATCAAAAGAACTTGTCGATTCTTTTTCTTTGAATATTTTGGGCTTGATGACTTCTTTGAGGATTGTGAATCCGGATGGTAGATCCGCAACACTCAATTTGCTTTTTATTGATGTCGAAATTATTTTATGATACTTTTCTTTCCGAGCCGGTATTTTTACTTAGGCTTCGGAATTGATTTTTTGAAAGGATCGGCTTAATCATTGCGAAGCCCATATCCTATTTTTCGAGTGGACTATTCATCTTCGACATTTTCAATCTGTTAAGCAGATTTCTATTTTTCCTTTATGATTTTGATTCCAACTTGATGGCATCATTTTATTCCTTAAGCCCACTTATAAGGAAAGTGTTATTTCTCTCATTCATGTAGTTTGAGAAATTTTTCGGTATTTTTGAGTTTGTCTTAGGATTATCACCTAAGAAATCTTTTGTGTGGTGTTAAGGTCTTTTCAGTTTGACTTTACCACCGGTTTTCGTTTGCTACGAGTTGCGGAAATTAGCATTCCACTTACCGCATTCCGCACTCGTTATGATTGTTATGAATGACTTATTATGTCATTCAATTTGTCCAGCTTATTTCATCCATTTTATAATCAAATATTCTATGAATATTTCGATGAGACCATTCTTGAGTTTATTGATTTTGGATGAAAATAGTAATTTAAAATTTTGCAAATCTTTATCATAAGATTTATTTGTAAGTAAAACTGGATTTTTTGTTCTTGAAACGAACAAAGAATATTCTTAAAACTTTTTAAGAGATTTATTTATCCCATAAAAGATGATTTTGTGATTGTATTGCCCGTTGAGTGCTTTAAGAATTTTGGTCGATGCGCTTGATCAACGTTATCGATAGGAATTTCCTAAACGCTTTGATGTGACAATCAGACACGATATATTGACTTGTAAATTGTAAATTTTCTAGAAATATTTTTACATTGAAATCATTGTGATTTTGAAAGTTTTAGCTTTTCGAGAAAGAAGATTATTTAAAAGAACCCTTCCTTTCGATACTCTTATTCTTGTGATTCCTGAAGGGGAACCAAGACTTTGCTATTTGTACCGATACTAGTCGTATTGGTTTGGAATGCCATTCTCTTACAAAGGAGAACGTGCTATCACTTGTGCTTCTAAATCATTATAGCTTATCGAGACTAGATATGCCACTCATGATCTAGTGTTCGTGGCTATTGTTTTTGCTTTTGGAATTTGGCATCATCATATTTGGATGAGAAATTTGTTCTCTACCTCGATCATAAATCTTTGGAATATTTATGTTCTCTTAAGGAACTGCATGTTGACTCGAGTTCCTAGCTTCTTATGATCTTGATATTCTTTTTATTCCCGAAGGGGAAATCGTGTTGCCAATGCGTTTAGTCGTAAGCAACAAGGGGTTGTTTCTTTGTTGATGACTAAATGAAATTATCTTTTTATCAAGTTCATCGGGCGTTTTGATGTACTTCGTTTTATTAAGTTTCATCTCATTTCTTTTATGAACTTGCGTCCGATGTTCTTTTATTGTGTTCGGTTCATTGGACGTACCGTTTTTGTACTACGTCGGTGTTCCGAAAATCATTCGGGCTTCGGTTCATTAGACGTACCGTTTTTGTACTGCGTCAGTGTTCCGAATTATTTGGGTTTTGATTTATTGGATGTACCGTTTGCACTACATCAATGACTTGGCATTTTGGTTCACTGGACGTACCGTCTTTGTACTACGTCAGTGTTCCAAATTATTCGAGTTTCTAGTTTCTCGGGCGTACCGTGATTGTACTACGCCGTTGCACCGGCTCAACTTTCTGCTATTCTTGACGTTTTCCACGTCTTTTAACTATGGAAATGCTTTTATCTTTCCGGTTTTTATTCTTAAGCCCGGTATTATTAAGGGATTGAAGTTTCACCAAATTTGACTTTTGAGCACCATTCCATTCGCATCATTGCTTCGGAGGTTGAGCGCCTTCGATATAAAGATATTCTTTTTGATAGAAGTTCAATGGTTCTCAAAATTGCTCATGTGAAATCTTGAGAATTCATCGAACGAAAACTTTCGGATTTACTCCTTCGTGCTCTTTATGGTGAACTTCTTGATTCAAATTTTCTTTTGTGTTAATATGCTTCTATGGTTGTTACTTCTTATATTTCCTTCTTAATTATTGCGAGGACGCAATTTCTTTAAGGAGGGGAGTCTGTAACAACCCACATATTTATCGATTATATATTTAAATATTTTATTTAAATATTTTACCGCTCATCGGATTTTGGTCCGAAAAGCTACTTTTTGCAAACGGTCGAATTAGGACTCGAGACCACCTCCATTGAGTTCAAAATGTCGTTTGCGACCTTTTTGAGTATAAGCTTTGATATGTTTGGAGAAAATTGATTTTTGCCGCTTTTTACTTAGGGCTTTGGTTTGGGCTGAGCCCATTAACCCCACTTAACTCAGTTCCAACCCTCTCCTCTTCATTCACTTCTCTTCTATTTTCCTAATACTCAAGCTTTTATGTTAATGGAGGGTGGAAGAGGAAATTAAAACTCCAAGCCCTAGTTTCCTTTGTAAATCCATGTTCTTGCTCCAAAGTTCAAGAGAACCCATTGGTAAGCTTCCTCTTCTTCTTCTCCAACTCATTCTCTCTTTGATTTCAGAAAATTCCTAAACCTAATTTGGGAAATGTTTCTCTTTTTAAGCTTAGATTCAAGCTTCTAGTGTTGAGATTGAAGTGTGGTTGATCTTCCCTTGTCTTCAAGCTTCTCATTTATTTGATTTGGGTTCAAAGGTGAGATTTTTATCTCACATCTATGACTATAATTATCTTTGGTTGTTGGGTATGAATTCCTAACACTTCTTCATGTGCATTTGCTCTTAATTTGGATTGGTTTTGTGAATATTCCAATTTTTGGGTTTTTAAGTCAAATTTGTGTGAAAATCCTTATATGGATGTTTGATCGTGCTTTTGGTGATGCATCGAGGAGCATATAGGGCCAGGTTGCCGATTGGCATAAACCATTAGAGCCAATGTTCGTCCGGTTGCATTTTGGAAGAGTTTGCTCTTCATTTGGATAGGCTGAAAAAACAGCCCAGGCAAGATTCAGTCGACTGAAAAGTCTGTTCAGTCGACTGAACCTTGAACCCGAAAGTTTCCAGGCATGATTCAGTCGACTGAATACTCTGTTCAGTCGACTGAACCTGGAAACAGAAAGTTTCTTGAACCTGGAAAATTTCCAGGCACAGGGTCAGTCGACTGAAAACTCTGTTCAGTCGACTGAACCTGCTGTTTGAGTCCATTTTGCCTTTTTGGATTGAATTTCCAATGTTAATCGATTCGTGTTGATTCCCTTTTGTTATTATCACTTATTATCGACTTTGATGACATTTTCTTCGTGATTTATGGGAATATCCATTTTGATGGATTCGGTATCGATTTCTTTGGATTTTATTCACGTCTTTGAATGTGAATCTTTATGAATTGATTGTTCCTACAATCACCTTTGTGATTTGTCACTTTAAAAATATAAAGGTTTTCTATACTAGTAGTAAATATCAAAACTCTTTCTTCAAATGATTTCAACACTATTTTATTACAAAGCTCGTTTTCTCAAACGATTTCCAATCTATTAGTATATACAAACCTTTACCTCACTCGTATGAGAAATCTAATTAAACGACTTAGTAAAACAAGTGGTATGAAACGCTTGCGTTTACTTCGTCGGTTAATTCTTGGACTTGTTCGATTGAATCTCTTGTGACAATTTTCTAGTGGAGATCTACAATTTGTTCGTAAATATTTAAGTTAAGCTAGTGGTTATGGGACATGAAGCTAAGCTCATATATTTACTAGCTTACTGTAATTGATACTTCTCTTTGATCATGACGATCATTTTATGACTTAGACTAGCATGTGCAATGTCTTTGCTTTTGATTCATTGGATGTACCGTTTGCACTACATCAATGATATGCTTTTGATACATTGGATGTACCGTTTGCACTACATCAATGTCTTTGCTTTTGATTCATTGGATGTATCGTTTGCACTACATCAATGATATGCTTTTGATACATTGGATGTACCGTTTGCACTACATCAATGTCTTTGCGTTTGATTCATTGGATGTACCGTTTGCACTACATCAATGATATGCCTTTGATACATTGGATGTACTGCTTGCACTACATCAATGTCTTTGCTTTTGATACATTGGATGTACCGTTTGCACTACATCAATGTCTTTGCTTTTGATTCATTGGATGTACCGTTTGCACTACATCAATGATATGCTTTTGATACATTGGATGTACCGTTTGCACTACATCAATGTCTTTGTTTTTGATTCATTGGATGTACCGTTTGCACTACATCAATGATATGCTTTTGATACATTGGATGTACCGTTTGCACTACATCAATGTATTGGCCATCCTTTTATTGTGATTTCTGGATTTCGTGTGTTGAATTCTGGAATTTATGTTTCACCAACTTTTACGATTGGCATTGATATATATGTCATTTATTGTGGCTTGGTGAATGAAATTAGGAGTACGACATTCCTTTTTATCTTTGAGAAGATCTTTGCGATATTGATCAATCTCTTATTGATTTTTCAATTAGTTATTTATCACAGCTTGGCATTGTGATTATTATGTGTTTAGTCATATCTCTTATTCTATATCATTTCATCTGATATTTATAGCTAGACTGATCCGTTTATTATTTTCTTATTAAATAATACTCGGGTCAGACCGAGATGTTACAGGTGCTTCCTCATGGCTTCCTATCTGGAACCATCTTCTGACTTTTGGCTAACTACTTTAGTTTAGTAGTTTTTTGTTGTATACATTTGAGATACAGACTCTATGATGTATATTTATTCTTTTGTCTAGCGCTTGTATCTATTCTTTTTGATATTGTGGATCTTGTTTGACTACTACTCTGATGTACACTTTCATGTGTTATATTCATATCTTCTTCCGCCTTTGTGATATGAATTATCTGTGACTGATTTATGTTATGTTTATTTCTGTATCTGTTTCCGAAGATATTATAGCCACTGTGTAGTAGCTTTGAGTTTGTGTCGGAATGTCGGATTTCCTCTCGATAAAGTATTGCATGTTATACTATCTGACATATCGATGCTTGCACAAAGCAATTACACGGATGGTCGCTCCTCAACAGCCTTATTCTCCGTGCTAGTTGACAGCATTACTCCGTAGTGTTCTTGGCTAGCGTGGGTATAGAGGTGGGGCGTCACAGTTAGGCATGGGTGTTTAGTCGTATCTTTTGAGTGTTGCTCGGCATTAAGCCTTGAAGTTGGCAACATAAATCAAAATTATCCCAATTTGAACACAACACATGTCGACCAACTCGCTCAACTCCATCACACTTCTCTCCTACACTCCCTCTTCACTGTTCGGCTTGCGGGAGTCATACCGAGCCGCATCCGCTCGGCACACCAAACCAGACTCACACTTCTATACTACACTCTCCTTCATACAATACAATACCAAGCCACAGCCAAACGTACTCCTCCAACTCACTCCTTCGAGTAACCTAAACACCCTCCTAAGTGGCTTGCCGAATGTTACTCCCACTCGTACATCACGCTCAACCAACACCTTCTAATCTCGCAAATTCCTACCGAGCCAACCACACTTCCTCTTCCCTCACTTGACAACCCTGTTAGTCCGTGAAATGATGGTTTTGATGACAACAACCTTAGAATAGTTTACAAAATATAAATAATAACATTATAAGTTTAGATATATATGTATATGCAGGATTTAACCGTGCAGGTACCAAGAATGAAGACTGTACAGTATAGAGATTCAAGATATCGAGATAGAAGACTCATGATTATCAAGATTATCAAGAGTTCAAGATTTCAAGGTTAAGTATTTTTATTAGGAATTTTGTTAAAACTTGTAGAAAAGCACTTACATCTTAAAATCCAATTTATTCGGGGAATGGAATCCACTTCGAGCCTATTAAAGGGAAGGAATCCTAAGTATGATGGAACCTACGAAAAATCTAGTGGAACATTGTTTTGTATCCGCTAATTTTTTATTCAAAATGATTTTTCAAAACTATATCCTGTTTTCACAATGTTTACAAAAACTTTCCTTTTAAAAGATTCAAAATCATTTATCCTGATTTTAAATAATTTTAGCCTCAAAATTATCTTTAATTTCAAAGTCAAATTGCTCCTGATTTTAAACTATCTTTTAATATAATATATTTAACTATATTCAAGTATATTTATAAAATATACTTAGATTTGAAATATAAAATTACAGTTAAATTCTATATATATTATTCTCTATATTTACTTATGAATTTTAATTATATTCAAGTATATTTATAAAGTTTAAATTAGTTTTAATATAAGATAAAGGTTATTTTCAAAGAAAATCAAAACATCAAAAAATGCTTTGGGATGTCGACATGCCTATATACCCCATGTCGAAATGGTGTCAGTTGAGTTCAAAATTTAAATTTCAAAAGAAGTGCCTATTCATCATAACTCTTCACGAATGGACATGGCTGTTGTTCTTCTATAAATAGGGCTAGTTTCAATGAATTTTATATCAGATTTTCTGGTTTTTCACTCCTCTTCTTCCTCCACTTTTCTTAATACATATTCTTATCATTACTCTGCCGAAATCAACATTGAATCGAACTCGATTACTTCTAGTTTGATTCTCTATCACTCTCTCTACAAGATTCTCAATGCTATTCAGAGTTATAGACTTTTTGTAATCTATTAAGCGAGAAAATGTGTGATTGTAGCCTTGAAAATCAATCAAGAAAGAAAAGGTGTGATTGTAGCCTTGGTAAATCAATTGGGTAAACTTGTGGCCCGAAAATCAAGTATCTCTACCCAGAGGATCGAAATTCTGGAGGGTGTACGTTGTAGCCTTGAAACCGAGGGTGTAATTGTACAATTGCTTTTGAAAGGAAATCCGTACTTGTGTTGCGGAACTGGATGTAGGGTAACTCCGAACCAGTATAAAATCCGGTGTGTTCTTTCCTTTACTGCTTTTATTTTATTTCTACATCTGTGTTTGTTTCTGTGATCATATCTGTATCTGTATATTGCATACATCGGTGTCTAAATTAACATAAATCGAAAAAGATTTAGTAATTCTTTATTAACACTATTCACCCCCCCTCTAGTGTTAATCCTAGCCTTAAGATCCGTAATCCACATTTCTCACAAACCCAACAGGAACTACGTCCTAAAAGCCTCTGGTGTCCTCTTCCTTCCTCCTCTCCATCTATCCCTAAGGCATGTTTAAACCTCAGGTTCACCCTCCTCACCTAGACGACTTCTACCGTCCGTAGTTTGAAAGAAAGTCATGAATTTAAATCTTGTACAAAACCACTAATTGGGAGAGTCGATCAAGTGAAGGGTTCATACCTAAGAGAATGGATCGAAGCTTAGGGAAATGCTTGCTTTGGAATTGAAATCCGTTCAGCTTCGTTATTGGGAGAGGTTGTGAGACAAACGAACTGGACTCAGGAAGAAAGAGGAAGATTGAGGTGTTAGCGGGAGTTTGGAAGAAGGCAAGTTAGAAAGCCCTATGGAATGGAAGTAGAAGTAAAGAAGAAAAAGAGAAGTACTGGCTTATATAGGAAAGAGGGGAGGTGAACAGGCATCAATCAGTGGAACCGGTCAAGATGCCTCAATGGTCCGGTAAGCAGTCACACCGAGCGGCACAAGACTTGCCAAACAAGTGGTTCGGCATCCACATGCCAAATGGCTCATTGTTTATGTGTAGAAGAAAGGAAAGGAAGGAACAACCTCAAGGCTGCAGTGCTCCGACCTTCATTGAGCACCTTCAACTTCTAGTAGCAGGAATTAGATATTGGCTCAAAGTGTATCGTGTTGCCTCACACGACACACTTTGGGGGGCAAGTGTTACCCGGTTGTTTGACCCGGTAACGAGAGGCTCGGCATACATGTCTCGCTCGGCACAAACGCCTCGCTCGGCATAGAGGTCTCGCTCGGCATTCGAATGTTGTTCGACAGGGATATCTCGTTCGGCCTAGGTACCGTTCGGCGTTGCTTCATCGCTCGACATTCTTGAGTCATTACTCAATCGCTCGACATTCTCTGGTTCGGCATATCTATTATTCAACAACTTTCTTCGACAACTTCGCTTATCAGAGACTACTCAGCAAGGTTGTTCGACAACTACCGTTCGGCATGCCTGGCCCAGCACGTAGAAGTCATCTACTGTGGGTCGATGTACTTTGTTTCTGGGCCCGTGAGGGAAGTCCAGCCTATCTTCACCTATAAATAGAAGGGCAGAGGTATAGTGAAAGAGACCTTTTTGGAAAACACTAGGGAGACTCTACCACTTTCAAGACTCATTCTTTTTCAGTTAGCATTTGCATTCGAGTAGTTGGTGTACGGATTGTATCTGTATTCAATTGTTTAGAAAAGCAATAAAGATTAAACTCAAAGTGGACGTAGGCAGTTACGCCGAACCACTATAAATCCGGTGTTCTAGTTTTGTTTTTAATTCTGCATATATTCTTATATTTTAGTTTTTTATCTTCATTAATCTCTCTATACAAATCTTTTTTTGGGTGTTAGTGACCAATTCTGATGCTAACAGTTACTTAATTAAGGTAACATTCTCCTTAGTTAAACAAACTTGCCTTAGACACCGCTCTAACTGGATATTTCAAATGTGTATGTTTGTGTGTGAAATGAATTATTTATTAGTAAAATAAAGAATAATAAAGGACTCACCGTTAAAAAATCTTACCAGAGGCGTAAGTAAAAAGACCACATTGTCCTTTATGATATAAGACAAATTTCGCAATCCAAAAATTACAAAAAAAATTAAACCACCATACAAAGGTTAATCCGAGCCAGCCCAATATCATGCACAAAACCCTTAATCATGAACTAAAACCCAAACCCTATGGCCTTAAAGTTTCCTGATCTTCCCGTGGGCCGTGTTCTCTCTTGAAAATTTCCTTCTCTGGTGATCTGGAAGCGAACTTCAAACGCAAGCAACTTCTCCCTCTATCATTGCGCTTTTCTTCCTTTCGAAGCTCCTTCTATTCTTCTCTGCCCAAATATGGTAGATAGTTGTAACTGCAGAAATAAAAGCAGTGTCTTGGCTTCTGCTTTTTGTTGGAAAACGGTTGCAAAATGTCTCGTTGTTTATCGAGGTGGCCTATCCTTCCAACTGGTTGCAGTTGAAGTTTATTTTGAGCTGAATTCCAAAGATAAGTACTGTAATCACAGTTAAAAATAGATGTTCATGATTATCGATTTCTTTGTTAGACAGAACACAGATTCCACTGGTTGATAATCCCTTGTTTTTTAGTTTGTCGATTGTTGGTAGCCTATTTAAACACGCTTTATAAGCACAATATGACATTTTTTTCAAAGTTGTTTTATGTCACTGTTTTGCCTATGTCTACTATTACGCTTTGCTGTCAGATATTATTTCAAATCGAGGCAAATTTGAAATTACTACTACTACATACTTCCCAGTAATAATGACGCACATTAATTGAAACTGGCACTTAATGAATAAGTGAAGCTGCCTTTTTTTTTTGGTGAATAATTCTGGATGCAGAATATTACCTTGCATGATGCTACTAACTTTAAACCGTGCAATATTTCTTAAAGAAACCCCTTTCCATCCTAGTAAATCAACCAGTGAATTGTAGTTGATCCAAGGATCACACCACGAAGATGTATTTTCATCATTTACAATAAAAAAATTCATCAGTTTACAAGTTGTTTCTCTTTCCTTGGAATATGCTTCGTAGTCCCAGAGAAGTTATTATTAATTGAAGCAACCTAAATATTTTTATTCTATTAATGCTTAATTGCCATCCACTTAGTCTACAAGCAGCATTTAGTATATAAGCTCCATAAAAGTCTCACAATGGAAGCCTTCCTCGAATCTAAAAATTTCCTTAAACCAATCCCCCTCGGATTTGGGTCTACACATAAAATCCCAAGCGATTTTATGTATTTTACCACACTAGAAGAAGCTAGCATTAGTATCATTTATTTATAGAGGTGGGAACATGATACATGAGGAGCCAGTATAATACATTAGGACTGATAGTGCTTTGAATGAGTTCAGCTCTACCTGCAGTAGATAATAAAGCACTATCCCAACTGTAGTTAAAGGTTACATGTAAGCTGTGCTGTATTATTTGCTGTTTTAAGAGACTTACCTCATGGAAAATCATTTATTGTGTGTTTACATTTGATTATATTGGCTAAAATAATTTAAAACATATTGGTGCATTAAATTTGAAACTTGCTAATTACTAATTAAGCTGTGTTAAAAGATGGGTATAACTCCCTGAATCCCAACCATCTAATTTCTGTGTAAATTTATGTAGCAGGAGGAAAACAATGAGAGGAGTGAATATATTCAGCAAATAGAGGCACATCGAGGTATTTAATTGGTAAACTCTCCATATTCATGCTTAATATGTCTAGAATTTGATTAGTACATTTTACATTTCTACAGAAAAGCACTTCAGATTTCACTTGATTCATATTCAACCCCGCTGTCTCACTTAATTAATTAGAAGCACCTTTCATTATCATCGCATTTGAAGGTGTAGCAGATAGGAAAATCATCACATCATATGCATTGAGTAAATGTGAAATTATAGGCTTCTCTGTAGAAATAGGCTCCAATTGTCCATATAGTCGTGCATCTTCCATCATAAGTGAGAATTATTCCATAGCCATGCAAAATAAATAAGGGCACAATAGGTCACCCTGTCTCAATCCCCTATCTGAATTAATAAAGTCGTTAGGAATTCCATCGATAAGAATACGAGAAACAAATTTTGACGCACTCATATGTAATATTAATCATTGAAATTGGAAACCCCATTGAATGTAGCATATGATAAACAAATTTTCTGTTGAACATATCAAAGAATTTTTGTACATCTATTTGGATGCACATCTTCCCTTTTCCTCTTTTTTTTGAGATCTCCAACAAGTTCATGAGCTAAAAGAATATTTTCACACCAATGCTTCTTGTAGGGATAGAAACAGAATGATTTTCTACTATAAGAAAAGGCAACATAGCTTTTATCTTGTTGCATGAAATTTTAGCAATAGTTTTATATTACACATTAGCACATGAAATAGGTCTGTAATTACAAATAGATCAGGGCTTATCTTTTCTTGGTATCAAAGTGATGAATTAATTCCCAGTCTGGAAAATTTCAGAAATAACTTTGTATAACTCCTTATAATCAAATTACAATGCAACTTATATAATTTAGTAAAAAAACCATCAAGGCTAGGGCTTTTAGTGTCACCTACAAAAAATAATGCTGCTTTGATCTCCTCCAATGAAACAGAGGCAGATAAATATTTCTTTCCAATATCATTTACTTTCATTCTTGTGTGAATAGTTGGGAAAACCGATGCTTGCTCCCCATTGAATAAATAGGAATAATAAGAAATTTCCTTATCAGTAATTTTAGTGTGTGTGTGTGTGTGTGTGTGTGTGTGTGTGTGTGTGTGTTCACCATTGCTATCCAGCAGTGGTTGAATCCTATTTTTGTAGTTTCTAGTTGACATCTTAGCATAAAAGAATTTGGAGTTTGTGTCACCATATTATAGCCATAGTATTTTACTTTGTTGTTTGTTGAGTACATGCTGGCTTTGTAAACGCTCTCTAAGTTGCATATTAATTCGAAGCATATTATCATACAAAGAATCATTCTTTGGATGCTCTTCAATTTGCATAAATGCCATATTAAAATCTTCTTGAAGTTTTTGAATAGGATATGATTTCGATCTGACCGTATTCCATGCTTACCATTTTTCTTTGATAGCTTTGAATTTGCAAAAGAATTGGTATGTAGCTTCTCGCCATGTCACTTTTTTAAGACCATCCAGAATACAATGAATACCCATCAGATTGATACCAATTATTAAAGTATCTAAAAGATTTATCTTCTTGTGTTGGACTTGTTTGGCGAATCTGATAAGAATGGGTGTACGTTCACTATAAGTTGTAGGCATTGCAGTAGTGACCGAATCTAGAAACATAGACAAAATTTCATAATTGTCTATAACTTTCTCTATGTTAGTAGCAATGCCTCTTCTTGTCCAAGTGTATTTACACCTCGCATGCAAGTTTCCGTATGTCCACATTGTTAAATATGATGTTTAAAGCAATTTAAACAAGATAAAGGGATTGGCAAACCCCTTTTTTATCTTTTGGTTTAAAGCAATATTGAAATCACCCATTGCATCTGTAGCAAATCTATTGAAGAAGCATGGAAACTCAAAAATCACCATAATCTTTCTCTCACAACAAAGAATTTGCTAGCATAAATAAACGAAAATACATGCTGGAGCTCTCCATTGTTTGTCATGCGCACAGTTATATGTTGATCACCTTTATCAATTTCATGGGATGACCGAACATTAGTATTAATAATGACAAAAATTCTGCCTTTGTTACCTATGTCATTATTGTGTAAAAACTCCCAATTAAATTGAAACCCTTTTTTAAACTCCGAATTCCTTCAGTAGACATTTTATTCTCAACCAAGAAATAAAGTGTAAGCCTATGAGTTTTTACAAGTGTGAATGCATGATAACGATTGAAATCAGCATTCATACCTCTAACGTTCCCGCAGATAACATTCATTTACCACGTGAGGAGCTCCTTGTCTTTCTTTTAGGAGGAGACTTAGATGTTGAGGGGTATGAAGTTGATATAGTCTCATGCTTCTTCTGGTATAGCATGTGGGAGACATTCAAATTTGCATCATTTTGAAATCCCGTTTCTTGAATATGTTCTGATGAATGGTGGATAATTTGCTGTTGCTCTTCATCCAAAAATTAGAATCTAGTATAAATTCCTCATTATTAGAATCAGATTCTCATTATTTTATGTTACTTCTTGCTATGAGGATTTAAAGTCGTGTTGCTAAATTGTCTTCCTCATGTTGTTGAACATCTTATTGTTTATTGTAGGCTTGGTAATAAATTCTGAAGCAGAGCTAGTTTGCCAATCAAATTTGGTAGGAACATGAGCAGAATGACGAACATAATTCTGTGTTTTTGGATTAGAATGTAAATCCATGTTGACTGGCTTGTTTGAAACATGTTCTGCTGCTAAACATGAAAATGTATTCCCTATTGTAATGATGCATTGTGTACCAGATTTATGACTTGTCAATTTTGGCCTTTTTCTGAATCCTTGGTGAAGTTGTAGCAGAACTATCATCCTTATCTTGTATAGATTCCTTTTTATTTGAATCCACATGATTAATGAGAGAAGTGGACTCCCCACAGGCCTTTTGCTTAGTATTTGTATTTATTTCTCATTCTAATCAAAATTATTTTTGGCTTTCCATGTTTTCATTTGTGTTCATATTCAATTTGAACTTTTCCAAACTTCCCATTGTATAACTCAATGTCAACTGTAACTTGATACTCGAAATTATCCTTACTTTTTACAATGAATCTTGCAAATTTAAGCCTAACTTCCTATGTTGTGTTTGTATCCATTCCAATAGGAATTGCAAGTATACTATTAGTGCGACTAATACCTTCTTTATTCCACTATTATAAATTTAATCCATTAGTTTTACCCATATTGGAATTGAAGAGAGATATTCCTTGCTCAGCTGCATTCCCAGTTTCCACCTCCTGAGAATGATAATCTTGGAATTGAATGCACAAGGACCCGCCTTGATAAATTTATTACAATCATCTTCCCAAAAGAATTTGATCAGAATAGATCCTTCAACTATTTAATAAACATAAAAATTAAACATTTTCAATGAATCTTCCTAAGTGATCTGTAACAACCAGCCTTTTTGACCATTAGTACAATGCTCGAACCAATGCGAACACCTCAAGCATCGAAAAAGACGGGTCATTGGAATAAGATAAAACAATTCTAACTAGTAACTTCTAGAGTTCCACAGCGGAAGAAAATAAAGTATAACCCAACTGTAATCGTAATCACATCATATCATTATAACATGTCCAACTATCAGAGACATATATACAATACAAATCAAAACTAATCCATTTACATAATCAAATCCAGGCGACGATACTTATTTTCATCATATACATCATATACAAATGAATCCATGTTTCCCATACCATCTCGTCTTCAAACTACATTAACGTAGATATATAAATAAAAGGAAAAATAGAAGTGAGTCGGACATAAGTGTGGTGAGTAAACCATACTTTACTCAATATATACCACAAATATAATACTATAGTCTGATACGAGTTTAACATTTTTGTTAACCTGCCTTTTTACAAGGCCAGGAACAGACGGATTCAACCTAACCACCTTCACGATTATCGAGACTGGAATATGATGGATTCAGTTTAAAAGGATGAAGTCCACTTGGATATGTCGTTCGGTCTGAAAGTTGTGGGTCGTTCGGTATGGACGGCTCGGTCTGGAAGTAAGGGCCATCGGCATTGTCACTCGTCATAAGTGGCGCTCGGCATGCTACACGCAGCATATGTCACTCGGCATGCTACACGCAGCACATGCCGCTCGACATATACTTCACCTAGCATATGCCGCTCGACATACTTCACCCAGCATATGCCGCTCGGCATACTTCACTTATCAAAGGTCGCTCGGCAAGATGGCTCGGCATCGTGGCTCACCAAGGTCGCTCGGCATTGTGTTAAGGTCAGTGTCGCTCGGTGAGGTGGCTTGGCATTGTGGCTCGGCAACACCGCTCGGCGTAAGGTAGTGGTTCGGCATTAGTAGGTTGGTTTGGCGCTAGAGGTAGTTTGGCCTGAAGGTTTAGCAATTGAAGTTCGGCCTTGGTTGTCGTTCGATATGTGTAGGTCGGTTACAATGAAAAGCATGGCTCGGTTGTGGCCTTGGTGGGCCCAAATTACTCAGGAAGCCTAGTAATTCGGGATTTTCCTATAAATACAACATGTGGGGCTTCATAAAAGGGATCTTCTTTTTGGCTCTTGAGTTTTCTATTTCTTAAGGCTAAGGTTATTCTACCAGTTTGTAACTGTAATTGATTCTAGCATCAATAAAAATGAAACTTCTGAAGTGGACGTAGGTCAGAGTTAGCTGAACGACTATAAAAGCTATTGTTCTTTACTGCTTTCATTTTAATTTTGACCGTTCTTCACATTATTACTCTACATATATTCTATCTATGAGCTGTGACTGTAATTTGGTGCTTTCACTTGGATTCAGGTGTTAGTGACCAATTTTGGCGCTAACATTTTGATGCTTTCACTGAGAAGGCAAGCACTCAGGAATTTTAGAGCTAGGAACTTAGATTCTAGGAAGCAATGGCTTGGCCATCGGCAAGGAAGCAAGTGACGGAAAGAAGTCAGCATGAAGGAAGTCAAGAGTCTTCCTATGGAGCTAATCAAGCCTCGATCTATATTACTAGAGACGAGTTGGAGACAATGCTGAAAAGGCAGGATGGCATGATAAAGAACCTACTTCGATAGGTTGGACAAGTTGGAACACAAAGTCAAGGAAATGGACCAACCGCGGCTGCTGGCAATGCAGAACCAGGAACCGAAGCTGTAGAAGTTTCTGGAGGTCAAAACCAGAACCAGACTGGGGAGATTGGAGGAAACCAGCCAAGGCCTGGAGGCAGACCTCCAGCATTGGATACTGGAAGAACGGTGAATGAACCTCGGCGAGCAGAGACCAACATGAACATAAATGACCAACATGAAGAGTACTACCTAGAGTACCCCTTAGGTAGAGATGCGAACAGGGGACTACCCCCGGATGGAGATGAGCAGATGACTGGATTAATAAGAAGGATTACGAGAGGAGGACTGCCGAGTAGAGGCTTGGAGGAGGTCAGTCGAAGTCCTTCACTCTAGAAATCAGGAATACAAGGAACCCTCCAGAATGCAAACTACCAACACTGGAGGCCTATGATGAAAAATCAGATCCAACTATGCATGTAACTAGATACATCAGACATATCGAAGTGCTGGGGGCATCCGAGGAGGTGATGACAAGATGTTTCCCTTTATACTTGACAGATTTGGCTGCGCTTTGGTTCAGACAGCTGGAGAACGGATCGATCAGGACATGGGACGAGCTAGTATAACATTTCATGAGACAGTTCGAGGTCTATGTGACGCGACCCAAGAGTGTAATGACACTGGCATCGATGAAGCAGAGGTCAGGAGAGTCCGTGAGAGGTGTTCTTATGCGATTTAATACAGCTGTAGCCTCGGTAGATCGTCCGGATCCATCAATGATTTTGGTGGCGACAGTAGCAGGGATTGTGGAAGGCATAGAACTCAAGGATTCATTAGCACGGGATTCACCACAGGAGCTTGGAGAATTCTATCATGAGGTTGAGAGATTCATTCGGTTGGAAGATTCACGCGCCGAGAGGTAGGAAATAGATGCCGTGCAAGGCGAAGGAACCTCCAAGGAACAGCCTGGAATAGACAAAGGAAAGCGGAAGCAGGATGACAGATACGATGGTCCTGACAAACGGAAGAAATTACGAGGACCAAGATTCAAACAATACGCTGACTTGACAGCAAACCTAGAACGGATTTACACGGAGACTCGAGGGAAGCTCCCCTATCAAAAACCATCCAGGAGATATTCCACGGAACGGGAACGTAGAAGTGGAAAGTACTGCCTATTCCATGAGCTGGAAGGGCATGCTACTGATGAGTGCCTCCATTTGAAGGATGAGGTGGAAGAGCATGTTAGAAGTGGTAGATTGCCACAATACGCGAGAAATCAGACAGCGGCGGTAGGACCTGAGCAACTACCGCCTGCACCCAACAGAACTAATCCTGGATCGGGATCACGAATCATCATCAATTGATCGTGATGGCACGGGCCAATTTCGGGACTTGAACTTTGGTTGATTACCTAAAATTCTCAGGTTTAATTTCAAAATAAAATGACTATTCCACTTACACATGTAAGGGAACCGGAGAGATCCCCAGACATGCTCTGAGATGGTAATAGACCACTCTGCACAGAGTTGCAGTATCTAGATTTTTCCTTTGTTTGTGATTGAACACTTCAAAGCTTAAATTAATAAATGAACTTGAATTTCATAAAATAAAACTGTGATCAAAGAGTTAAAGGATGAATATTGGAAGTCAATTTGAAATTAATTGCTTTATGACCCTACCCGGAGAAACAGGGTCTGTAGTGCAAGAAGTGAGTTGCTTCGCCGAAGAGCGACAAGATCAACTCACTTAACGTCGTTCCCCATTCACCAGTGAGTGATTGGATAGGGGTTCGATAAGAGCTCGGAATGGCTGTAATCGGCCTAGGATTTAGGCCATGACATCGTTTAATGTTCAGGGACACCGAACCAGAGTGCAGGGAGTAACGCTTCTTCGTCGGAGAACGACATGATCGGCTCACCCAACGCTATTTCCCCTTCACCAGTGAGTGACAGGATGAGATCAGTAAGAGCCCGGAGAGGCTGACATCGATCCAGGAGGATCAATATATCGCTTAATGTTCAAGGACACTGAACTGGAGTGCAGGAAGTGACGCTATTTCACCGGAGAGCGACAGGATCGGCTCACTCAACGCTGTTTTCCCTTCATCAGAGAGTGACGGGATGAGATCCAGTAAGAGTCCGGAGAGACTGACACTGGTCCAGGAGGATCAGGGCATCGCTTAATGTTCAGAGACGCTGAAGCGGAGCGCAAGGGATAGGTTGTTTTGTCGAAGCGCAACATGATCTGCCTATTCAATAGATAAGTTTGGATCGAGCTTAACAAGGGTCCGAAGAGGCCGTCAACGGTCTGGAAAGATCGTAGGATTCGATTGCTAACTTCCAAGAGGCGAATTTGGAATTGGATAACGACTTGGAACGGTCGCTGAATAAACTATCAGATTCGGATGGAATCATTTGATAACGAATGTAGCATGGACCTTGGATATCTAGATAGAGACTATTCAAAACACTCCTTCTAATAGCAAGACACGTTTTGAGGAGCAAATGTTAACCCGCCTTTTTACAAGGTCATAAACAGGCGGATTCAACCTAAAAACTTCACAATTATCGAGGCTGGAATATGATGAATTAGTTAAAAAGGCTGAAGTCCACTTGGATATGTCGTTTGGTCTGGAAGTTGTGGGTCGTTCGGCATGGACGGCTCGGTCTGGAAGTAAGGGCGATCGGCATTGTCACTCGTCATAAGTGTCGCTCGGCAAGTTACATGCAGCATATACCGCTCGGCATGCTTCACCCAACATATGCCGCTTGGCATGCTTCACCCAGCATATGCCGCTCGGCATACTTCACTTATCAAAGGTCGCTCGGCAAGATGGCTCGGCATCGTGGCTCACCAAGGTCGCTCGGCATTGTGTTAAGGTCTGTGTCGCTAGGCGAGGTAGCTCGGCATCGTGGCTCGGCAATGCCGCTCGGTGTAACGTAGTGGTTCGGCATTGGTAGGTTGGTTCGACGTTAGAGGTAGTTCGGCCTGAAGGTTTAGCAATTGAAGTTCAGCCTTAGTTGCTGTTCGGCATGTGTGGGTCGGTTACAATGAAAAGCATGGTTCGGCTATGGCCTTGGTGGGCCCAAATTACTCAGGAAGCCCAATAACTCGGGATTTGCTTATAAATACAGCATGTGAGGCTTCATAAAAGGGATCTTCTTTTTGGCTCTCGATTTTTCTATTTTCTAAGGCTAAGTTTGTCTACCCGTTTGTAACTGTAATTGATTCTAACATCAATAAAAAGGAAACTTCTGAAGTAGACATAGACTGGAGTTAGCCGAACCACTATAAAACATGTTGTTCTTTACTGGTTTCATTTTAGTTTTGACTATTCTTCACATTATTACTCTCTACATATATTCTATCTGTGAGCTGTGATTGTGATTTGGTGCTTTCGCTTGGATTCGGGTGTTAGTGACCAATTTTGGCGCTAACAATTTTGTTACTTCACCTCTTGCAGGTCACATCATACCTAACTACCATATACATCTAGCTGTATCCTATCACATCTATGCGGACTCACTTTCTGAGACCTGCCTCGTGTGCTACATGATTACCCATTGTCCTCTGTCATGTCAATCGCGTAAAGGACTCATTTCCTTGAACCTTCCTCGTGCGTTATAGGGTCGCATATTGTCCTTGTATACAAACTGGACTCATGCCATGGACTTGCCTCTTGCACTATAGGGTTTCTTACCAACCTTCCTTTACACTTTATTATATATAGGCTTATATGGGTCTTGGTTCAACTTGACCCTAAAATAGGCCACCGGTGTACCGGTTATAGTGACCGCTGGACAGTGTACATGATTTTTTGACAATTCCTGCCTGTGAATTTGGTTCTTCCACCATGTCATTTCGTCTCCAATCAACTCCATTCCACGTTTGGTCACCTAAAAACATCCCTAGCACCCAACCCTACATTTCTAAGTCCGATTTTATACTTTATTTCATCAATTTAGTGGTATATTCATTAAATTACAAGATATGGATGAAAACCTAGTTTCTATTTACTGTTTCTACCAAATTCTCTTCCAAACACCTGTTTAATCTGAATTTAAATGATCATAAATGTTTATCTACACTAATATAGCATACATATCATCCTTATAGGATTAAGATTGCATTATATAATGAGGAAACTATAAATCACTTACCGAACTTGCCATTTACTACGTGAATCTCCATTGTCCGGACTGCTACATCACCACACTTTCGAATTTCATCTCTAAATCCATATAATGCATAGCCTGCCTTGCTAGCTTCATGATGTCGGTTATCTAGTGAAATTTCATTAAGATTTGAGAAAGAAATGGTAGTTTAAATTTTTGTCTACAAGAGGAAGAAGGAGAAAGACAGAAATAGTGGTCGGTTTTCTAAAACAAAATATAAGTTATGTATATGGTATTTGTAGACAGCGCCAAAATTAACGACCCACTTAAGTTCAAATTTTAAACTTGGCGCCTAATTAGCTCGATATAGATCAAACCATAATTCCTTCATACAAACTTCAAATGAGGCAAATCAATATGTTGCTTGACTTGGAAAAACGAGGCGGTTATAGCGGTGACGGTTTCGTCATCGAATTCCAAAGTTGGAAAATGATCAACCGACAAAGAATGTATCACACTCTCTCGTATCCCGTATCATAATGTGTAACGTACAAATACATAAGCATACAAAGTCAATCATTCATCTACAACCATCCATATAACAAATAAACTGAACATTCGTACACAACATACAAACTTTTAAGTAAAATTCATCAAATAGGTAAACATGTTCTATTAGCATACACATACACAAATACACCACACACACATACATACATATACACACATACAGAAACACACAAACACAACACACACACATACGCTGGTGCTTGTGTACTTCATGAATTGCAAGCAAAACATTAAAATATATATGCAGATGACATATGGCATTATATATATATATATATATATATATATATATATATATATATATTTGTGTGTATGCATTCAAATATCTAACATTTGGGCCCTCATATATGAAGAGATGACATGACATATAAAGACGTATGCGTTAGAAATGCGGATTACGGATCTTAAAGCTAGATTAACACTAGAGGGGGTGAATAATGTTTAATGGATTTTATGGAAATTTTGAAATCTTTTGAAATTAAACACAGACATATGCAATTCACAAACAAAGAGACAATCACAAAATCAAACACAAATGCAAATAGTAAATGAAAAGCAATAAAGGAAAGAACACGCTGGAATTTTATACTGATTCGGAGTTACCCTACATCTAGTCCCGCGCAATTTCTTGTGTAGATTTCTTTTCAAATATAATTTCGATATTGCAACCTCGATTTCAGGGTCATGAGATACACCCTCATGTCTTTGAGTCCAGGGCAAACTCTCTTGATTTAACCAGGATATGAAATCACCTAATTGATTTACGAGCTACAATCACACCCAATTGATTTACAGGCCACAATCACACCGTTTTCAATATCATTTTGATAGATGGAGAGACACGATACACTTCTTTGATTACAAATGATCCTATAACTCCGAATTGCACTGAGATCTTTGAGAGAAAGTGGCAGAGAATCAAATTAAAGATGATCAAGTTTGAATCAATTAGGATTTCTATAGAGTTTTGTTAAAATATGAGAGAATATTTAAGTGGAGAAGGGGTGAAGAAATGAAGAAAAACTAAATTAAAATTCGTTGAAAACAATTGGTATTTATAGAAGAACAATAGCCATGTCCATTCGTGAAAGGTTATGATGAATAGACATTTCATTTGAAAATTTGAATTTGAAACTCTACGGCTACCGTGTCGACATAGGAGGAAGGGGTATGTCGACATGCCCTAGTAAATTTTAAAATTTGATTTTTTGTTTTTAAAAGAGATTTTCTTTCTAAAACTTGTCAAAATAATTTCTGAAGTTTATAAACCATTTTGAATAGTATAAACTTATAAAAGAGATTTAAAAAGTAATCTTAAAAAAATATAATATATAATATAAAAGTAATATTAAAAATTAAGTATAGAATATATTTTTATAGAATATATTTTTGAGAATTAAGCTTATAATATTAAAACCAGGAGATAGTTTAAAAACAAGAGATGATTTTAAAATCAAAATATAAAAGATAATAAAAATAGTTTAAGGCTAAAATATTTAAACTGGGACAGATGACTTTTAAAAAGTTTTGGAAAAATATTTAAAATAAATCATTTTGAAAATTTCGTGGATTCCATTCCAATAGAGAAGATTGTGGGTTCCATCCCATTAAAGAGGTCGTAGGTTCCATCCTACTATTAAAGCAAGAAGGTGGATTCCATTCCACAATTAAAATCCAAATAAAGATTTTAGTGCTATTATGAAGTTTTAACAAAAATCTAGAAAATATTACTTATCTTGAAATCTTGGATTCTTAAACTCTTGAAATCTTGAATTCTTGATAATCATGAGTTTTCAGTCTTGAATCTCTATATTGTATGGTCTTTATTCTTCAGGTGCTGCATATATATATATATATATCCTGCATATATATATAGACAAGAATATTGGTATTTATATTTTATAACAAGTCCTAAGTTGTTGTCATCAAAATCATCATCTCAAGAACTAACAGTCTGCAAGCTTCTAAGAGTGTAAATTCTATATGTATGCACAACCAATAATATCAGCATAGCATATGGTTAATATATACGTATAAGTAAATCATGAAATCATAGCACATAAAACATAAAAAATGATAACAACATCCATAACATAAATGAAACAATCATCCAAAGTAAATGATATCAAGTAACATATGCAAAAACAA
Organism: Allium cepa; assembly: GCA_030765085.1. Lineage (NCBI taxonomy): Eukaryota > Viridiplantae > Streptophyta > Magnoliopsida > Asparagales > Amaryllidaceae > Allium > Allium cepa. Next base: position 1,047,424,651 of record CM060929.1, read on the forward strand.
CAATGAATCCAAGCAATCATTTAACCAAACCAAGACATTAACTAAACCAACAATCAAATAGATGGGTGAAATTTCCAAAAAAGAGTTAAATTGAAAATATCGAAACTATGTAACGATTCGTCTATTTGACCCCCAAATGTCGACACTAATACATCCACGGTATTCACGTAATGAGCACTTAAGGTTGGAAAGACAAATTGTAATGGTAAAAATAAAATAAAAAGAAAAAAAATAAGGGAGGAAGAATACAATATCAGAATCTCAAAATGGAATGATAATGTATAATATCAAAATACAATACAAAGTGCTACTCTAAGATACATGGTATTTCAAAGTTACAGTCCTAAGTGCCAATATCAACCTAAACAGTTATAATTATCTATCCTCACAAATGTTGAGATACATATAATTATAGTGTAGTGGAAATAAAATACTACTGTAGGCGAGTGGAAGCATCCATCTTGTCTCCTGAAACTCCAAAGAATAGCAATGAAAACCTTGATTTCTCAGACTACTCGAAAGGGCACCAGTGGAATTAAGGGAAAGATAAAAACCATGAGTCAGCATAAGTTTAGTATGAGAAACTCAAGAAACATCAACATAATGTAATAGTATCCTTTGAGACTAACCAAATATTAAAATATTTTTCCCTTAAAAGAACCAAGACCATCTAATAAGTACGTAAGGTGATATAATAGACAATATCTAGGGTGTAGAATATAAATCAGAAAATAGCCATGCTACTTGCATTTCACAACAATATTAGAAGTACAACTAAAACCGTTAAGGTGTGTTCGCATATGGATTTCCATTGAGGTCTTCATAGTACATCGAAGTTGGCCTCTTGACAAGTGCCAGAATGTACCTTTTGAAGCAACGTATATCTCTGGATAAAATAAACCATGAAGGTAAACATAGCTGGATCATGCCCAAACATGTTATGTTGAATATCATCAAGTCTCGCTAGTAGTATCTAGATATAGAGTTGATAGGGTTAGCTAAACACGATAGCCTACATTCTACTCCATTTTCTGTTATTTCTGATGGGGAAGTTATGTTGGGTATCTCTTACACGAGTCTTCATCACTCGAACAGATTATGAATCTCTTTTTAGATTTCAGCATCTCGTATAATAAGTGAATCTCTCCGTGGATTCAAGCATAAGCCTTCTAATGAATGCTAAAATTGACCTCTCCCTTAGACTTAATTAACCTTTGGATAGAAAGTCCAAATCTATAGCATTTGTCTGAATGTTAATGTTGACCACTCTGTTGGACTTACCTTAGAATAGACAGTTCAATTCTATAATATTTCGCTCCACAACTACGACCAAAACATAGAATTTGCATATTGGTTTTGTAGTGGTTTTCGGTAAGTAATGCACTTATCCAATCCGAGCTCTTCAAATCAAATCGATAAATTTCCGGTTAACTCAATTCCAGTTCTTTTAGAAATCAGTGAACGATACAAAGGAGGCTCCCCAAGAGATCTTATATATATGTTCTTCAAGCAAGATATGTTTCATTCTAATGGGTCCTCCTTAGGGGATCTCAAACCGTAAGAATCCATGAAGCTTTCATATACCTCATAAGTTAAATTTGGCAAAGTTTGATAGTCGATTAATTGACTATCTAGTCCATAAAATGATTGCATTGGAAATCAAGTCTCGCATATTTATTACTATTTCCAACCTTCTCAACTTATGTTATCCCTTGGTCAAGAGTGAAGTCGGTAGATTAGAACACTATATACTTCCAAGCCTTACTTTAACATCATTCATATCTCTCATAGATAGAACAAATCTACTTTGTTAGCTTTTTGTGCTAGGTATTGGAGTAAACACTTTCCATAAACGAATAAGCACACGAACATGATTGAATTACTTTAAGCGACTTCTAACCCCCTTTTATTAAATAATACACCTTTGTAATTACTTGTAAATAAATTTAAAAACCTTTTAAAATTTATATATATGTATTCTAATATATTTATGAAGCTAATGTAGTTAATAAAATTTAAAATAATGTAAAAAGAAAAATGTTACATAACTATTTTATTATGTCAATTAAATATTTAACTATTTTTTCTAGAACAATACATACGTAAAAAAACACTTTTAAAATACTTAAAAAATATGTTTTAAATATCCACTTAAAATATTACTTAGAAATATATATTTTATAATTTATTTAAAAAATTTAAAAAGCGTGTTTTAAATTAATTAAACTTTCTACTTCAATAATTCGTAATTAATTATTAAAATTATATTTAAACTTGAAACCACTTTCAAAATATTCGAATATATGTTATTAAACACTTATAAAAAGTTTGTGGGAAAATACTTTAGTTAAATGTCATTTTTAAATTGTTTAAAGCTTCAAACAACAAACAATTTCATTTACAAAACTGCTATCAAAAGGGTCCAGGACTACTATTGCAGGTCAAAGTGCTACTGTCAAGTGCTGTAACAAAACATAGGCGAGAGCAATTTTAAACATTAGAAAGTTTGACCATTTTTTAATTTGTTGACAACAGTTTCAAGGTCCAATTTGTTTTACAATAAGTAATATACTCATAGTACATTATAGCCATGCCATGAAATCCGTGAGGATGTCTTTATAGAATAGTATGGAAAATCATCAAAAAAGGGCATTTTGAACTGCTTCTATAGCGACTATTCGCTATAAAAACTATTCCATATTCAAGTCCAAACCATAAAACACCTAATTAACCATTTCTACACAATGTTAAGGTCACATCATATGTTATAGAAGGTCGTAGAAGTGATGATGTGCATAAAGAGTTGACATTTGCTTTCAAAATCAAGTATGGTCGAAATATATGACTTTAACTAGTTAATGTTTTTACTATAGTTTAGCATGCATATTATACAATTTTATATACAATCAAATGGTGAGTTAACTCACCTTTTCCAGTCTTACAACCAAGCACAAGCCTCTACCTCAATACCAGTTCCTACCTCAACAAAAGCAAGCCTAAAGTCAAACATATTTCCTTATATGTTCAAGGCGTATGCTAGAAATTACCTATAATGCTTACGGCCAAGCAAGTGGGGGTAGGTGCGCTCCTTTCCTTTAATATTTGACTTTTTATTCTTTGTTTCAATGTTGTGTTAGGCCTATAGCTTGAGTTTGGTGAAGTTCCTTTGTGATCTTAGAGTGTTTAAGTGTAAAGGGAAGAAGATGAAGATAATTTTTTGTGTTGAATGAATTAGCAAATCATTTTCAAGGCCTTAGGGATGTTTATATAGGCTTTACCAAGAGGTCACCTACTAATGTCTAACCTCAGCCAAGCGCACTCCCCTTTCGTGTGCTTTGCTTTATACCTCATTCTTTCTTTACATAGCCCTTAAGTCTTTCCAAAATACCCCTCCCCTAAAATATCTTCAGTTGACATAATCAAATTTTTTGATTAGCAATAACACACCAAATATTTTTAGTTGCTAGTTATTTACATATTAATATGATAAGCAGGTAGAAAATGTTCGAACAACTTCTATCCGGTAAAAAGCTATAGATAAAACATTTTTTGATTACATTAATGATATTTCTTCAAAGTACTTATTTATGTAAACGCATTTCAAAAACTAGTTTACCAACATTAGTTATTAATAAAAATGGGGTTAATAAGGTTAAATTTAGATTTAAATATTTAAATAATTTAGATATTTAAATAATTAGATATTTAAATACAAAGTGTTCGAATTCTGGGTCATTAAATTCTCCCTACTTAAAACATTTCACCTTCGAAATTCCAACACGACCAATTAACAATAGAAACAAGTAAACATCAATACTTAACATTATTCAAAATCACCAGTACACAAAGCTCACAGTTTGCTCAGGTTGAAAACCTTCTCATTGCACAAGGACGATAAATAATTTACAAAGTGTACCTTACACTCGTCTGTCTTAGGTTATTACTTAGACGATTACTCATACTACCCAAAAAAAATCGAAGAGTCATTCCCTGAACTCTCAATAAGCTAACAAAACATAGTATGCATATATACCTAAGACCGTATGATGTGCATGGATTATCTGTACGCAATATCCGATCTAATCACTTGCTCGATCACATAAATTTCACTTCCAAATGAGTGTAGATCACTTGATCTCTCTAGTGTGGTCTCCAATTAGGTTCCTTGATTAGAAACTTATGTTTTCCTTACATAGCCATATGTTATGATAGAAAACCTCGGGATTGTATAAAGAATCTGTTTCAAGTGTTCGTCATCGAGAATCGTGTGAAAAATCCTTGTTCGGATCGATGTAAATCAATTTGAAATCATGTAATTGAATATTGGATCAAGAAATGTCATGAGAATAAAATGCTATACCTACAACATACGTAATTTTATCCTTTTAATTTCATTAACTATTATAACACATTCAATTACACTAGCAGTATTCCATTCAATACTTAAACCATTTATGGAATATTTCATAAAACATAATTTCATAAAATTTACTTCAAGTTATCTCGTATAATACTCTATTATATCCTAAGAATATGTACAAAGCATTAAATTAATTTTACTTATTTAAAATACCGACGAAGGCCCAAAATAAATGTGGGTCGTATAGCTGAGTCAACTATCTGACTTCTTTACCCTTCGGGTTAGACAAGTAGCTATGATGACTAGGACACATGTATAAAAACACGGGCCTAGAGCTGACCTTCCTTAGACAACCTTTAAGTTAAAAATGTTTGTTAGTTGGTCCAATAACACCAAATATATTACTTAATATAGATGTGCAACAAATTTAAAATTTGTTTTAACTCAATGCTTCCTGAATTCAAAAGTTACAAAAACTCATCTTTTATAAATTTCAAAAAAACTTAACCCCAAATTCTATGATGATTCAGAAGTTTCCAACTTTCAAAAATCACCGAAAAATTCATTTTGTTCTAACATATGAAAATTACCAACAAACACTTCATAATACGATGAACACATACAGTATCATAATGTATAAGATACATGTTTCAACAAAACTGCCTATCAAAGTTCCACTTATTTATTAGATGCACTTTACTACCAGGGAAAACAAGAAAAGGTTTCATGATTATTCGAGTTATGCCACTGCCACTCTCGCACGCTTAATAAAAAGCATAAAATTTTTCTATATAGAAAGCTCATATCAAAATCCAATTTACCAAATCCTCCATATATTAAACTACTATGCTTTTATCTCAAAGTTGTTTAAAGGTACGTTAAGAACTAAATTGTAACAACCCTTTTTTGGGGACTTCAAATTTAGATATTTAATTTATTTAAATATTCGGATTTGAATTAAATTATAATAAAATCTATATTTCAAATTTCGACTTGATACCTAGCGATGTATTTTTAATTTAATTTTCAGAATTTTTCCATAATTTCTAATTTGGAAAATAAGTAAATTTTCTTTTATCGTATTTTACGCCAAACGCTGTCATTTTGAGACTTTACAGAATTTAATAACTTGTCCATTTTATTTTTATTTTATCATCAGGTAACATTGTTATACACGGTCGTAATTTACTTCTGTCAATCGGGTTCGTAATTCGAACGCGATACATTACGGTCGGATACCGGAATATAATTTAGATTCAAATGCAACTAGATATTATATACTGTACAGTGCCTTTTCCCCTTAGCCACCATCCTGCTCATTGCTTTACATTTTAGTGTCCTTATTGTTTCCCCAGCCACTTTTTTGTTGGCCGAGCCGCTATTGTTTCCATCGGATTTGAGTCCTTGAGTTGCTTGGCATACTGGGAGGGAATGGTGGTCGATATGTCTATATATGCGTATGTTCATATGATCTCCATTGTTCATCTTCTCTGTACATTGAAAAATTAGAAAAAAAATCTCCACCTTCTTCCATTCAAAAATCAAAAGCTCCCAAACCACTCGCTTTTAGCTCCGATGTCTAACTACAAAGTTGTTCGTAATCGAATCCAGTTTCCCCTAAAAATAGTTTCATGGATTTTCATCGAGTATTAAGAGAGATCTTTAAACTATTGCAAGTGATTGAGAAAATGATTATTTTCAACAATTACAAATTGGCGAACGGAGGGACAAATGGGTTTGTATCGACGATTGGGGATTTTTAGAAGAATTCACATGATTTTTAGTGGCTCGGTTTGTCGGGGAGGAGGAGTTGATTGGTTTTGGTTTGAAAAATAATTTACAGTGGACCGATATTCGAGGGGTCGAGCGAAGATGTTGGGGAGGAGCGTAGGATCGAGACGGAGGTCGTGACCATGACCTATTTATGATTTGAGTTTTGGTTTGATGTGTGTTGGTCGAAGTAGTGTTTAGTGAGTGGCGATCATCTAGGGTTGTCGGAGTCGATTGCGAGGTGGCTAAGAGGTAGAACATGGGTGCAGGGTTCCAATGGTGTAGGCGACATAGTCTATCGTTGACCGAAGGAGTGGTCGAAGGCGTTCGAGCGAGGCCTAGGTGTCACGTGTTTCATTTCCTGGAGCTCACTCATGGCCACATTTTGTTTTACGGCAGTGGAGGAGATAGCGGTAGCATGGAGGGGACAGACTCGATGAGGGGAGTACGTGAGTGAGGTCGGAGCAGAGGGTTGGTAGCTCTAGCGCATGTGCACGTGCACGTGCACATATATATTCGTGCATTTTGGTAATGGAGTTCCAGGGGTGAGAAGGAGGAGAAAGAAGCTTTTTGTAGCTTATGTGTTAAAGCGGGTTACTTCAATTTGGGCCTTGGGCAAGATGATGTTGGTGATAAAAATTTATATTAAATATTGATTATATTATATTGATATAGGTTAGCATCTAAAATGGCATATCTAGATGATCCATGATACGTTTTGCTCGCATATTTTTGCGTTGACTCGTAATGATGAGCACAATAGTTTAGTATCACTTGTGGATAGTTTTGGACTATTACAAATTTGTGATATATTAAATGGACCGAATTTAAATTACGTTATTATAATTAATAACGTCGTTTAAATTTATATACTTGAGTTAAATTGAATTGAATACGGTAAATTGGACATTTGTTTAATGGAAATAAATCACTATTCCACTAATTTAATTAATTAGACGACTGTTTAGTAGAATAAATCACCATTCTGTTTTTATTAATTTGATAAGTTAAATTTGGACATTTATTTAGCAGAAATAAATCACGTTCTGCTATTGCATTAGCATGGACACTTAATTACATTCCAGTTGATTATATTGGATAAGCGTTGTATTAACAATTGCTTGTTAATTATGGATTTAATTTACATATTTATGTTATGTAAATACATGGATTATAATTTAGATAATTAATGGAACTAATGGTAACTTGATTAAGTATCGTTAGAGTTGCTAAGCCTCTTTCTAAATCTGAAAGTTAATTTTTAGGTCAAAGTTATTTCAAAGATAATTATTTTTTTATTATTAATGACGTTGTAAAGATAATTAATAATGATTTAAAGTTATTTATTTTATAAATATGATTCTTAAAAGTTATTTAATAAAATTTAATTATTGTTTCAAAGTTATTTATTTATTTAAAATGTTTTTAAATTATATTTAATCATTAGTTAAAGTTATTTTATAATAATTTGATTTAAACGTTAATTATTATTTAAGAGTTAACTAGTATTATAATATTATTATTTCAAAGATAATTTGTTAAGTATCAATATTGTTTTAAAAATATTATGTTATATTACTATTGTTTGAAGTTAATTTATTATTTCATGATTTAAAAATATTTTGAGTCGTTTTTATAATATTAAAAGTTTTATTCACTATAATTAAATAATGTTTTGTTCTAAAAGAATTGGTTTTAAATGAAAGGATTTACAAAAGGAAATTTTACAAATAACTTGAGATTTATAAAAGAGTATTTTCTACTTAATCAGGGAAGTTTATAAAGAAACTTTATAAATAAATTTGAAGATATTTATGAAGTAAAAAGATATTTAGAAAGAAGCGGTTGATTTTCATAGCGTAATTCGAGGAGCAGAGACTGCCGACAGTTTGTTATGTTTTCATTTGGATAGCGATGTAGCCATTGTGCAAACTACGATATATGATTGATTTCATGGCGTAATTCGAGAGGTAGAGATTGCCTGTAGTTAAGTTTGGATTTCCCTGCGATAGAGACGTAACCATTGAGTTACGATCCATGATCAATACCTAATGGTACTTTCCATATAGATATATGCACACATTAAAAGTTTTCAAGTGTTTTTGGAACGAATAGGTTGTGAATATACTTATTCCGGTGAGATAAGTGTATGACTATTTTTGATAAAGAGATTCAATTTATCAAAATTCACTACAACAAAAATGCCCTATTACAACGCCCTTTTTACAACGGGCATTTGCTGCCCGTTGTAATAGAAGGCTATTACAACGGTCGATTCAGGACCGTTGTAATAGATGCCTCCTTTTACAACGGGCATTTGCTGCCCGTTGTAATAGATAGCTATTACAACGGTCCATTCAGGACCGTTGTAATATATGCCCTATACAAGACTCTTTTTACAACGGTCCATTCAGGACCGTTGTAATAGATGCCCCTTTTTACAACGGGCATTTGCTGCCCGTTGTAATAGATCTCTATTACAACGGTCCATTCAGGACCGTTGTAATATATTTATTAATTACACTTAATATTTAATTATTATAATTAATATTCAATTATTTAGTAATTACATTTAATATTCAGTATTTAATATTCAATATTAGATAATTAAATTAGTAAAATTCTAAACTAAATTCATAAATACATTTGAAATTTTCATAAAATTCAAGAATTAAAGAGTAAAATTTTAAGATAACTTAAAATTTTAGAAAGTTTCCGAAATCTTAGAATATTTAATATTTCAAATAATTTAAAATTTGGAAATTTTGTAAAATAAACTTAAAAACATTTGTAAAATTTATAAACAAAAATTTGAAATTTTCATAAAATTATAAAATAAAGAGATTAAAATTTTATAAAATATTTAAAATTTCAAAATATTAAAATAATTCAGAATTTGAGAAATATAAATTTTACTGTAAAATTTTTAGAAACTAATGCCCTTTTTAGTTTCAAATGCATTAGTAATTACATTTAATATTCAGTATTTTACTGTAATATTTTAAAACCCTAAATAACTAAATAACTAAAACCCCTTTTTAAATAAACAAGGCCGGCCCACTTGAAGTTCACCGTCCCCTTCTTTTGTTTGTGAAAAATGTCGGCCTCTCTTTGTCGAATTAGGGCTTCGGCTTCTTTCTCGAATTAGGGCTTCGTTCTGATGATTGATGCTCTTGCTTCTCTGATATTCGATTGTTGCCCTTGCTCACTGCTTCGCTTATGATTGTTTGCTCCTCTGTTGATCGATTGTGAAATTAGGGCTTCGGCTTCAATTTGGTATGTAACTTTCCTTTTTGCTTGAATGCTTGAATTTGATTGTTGCTCTGCTTGCCGATGATGAACTTGGGTTTGTGATTGATAGTTTGATTGTGAATTTTAGCTCATATTCGATGATGATACCTTCGGGTTGAATTTATATGAACTCGTTACACTTGAAATCCTTCGTATCAATTTAATATTTTCCTAATTCTCAATTTTTTGTTACCTGTTGCGCACGGCTTCTATTCTGTAGCGTTCGATCATCTTGATTAACGCGGCATTAAAAATTTTCCCTTTTTCATTTCTGACTTTTTCAAAGGCGTATTTGATGCACTGTCATCAATTCGAATTCTCTGGTTCTTCCATGATTTCGACTTCACTGTGAATTATTGTTGCATTCCGTATTTGTTTTCGAATTAATTAATTCGAAGATTTCTTCCTATATTTGTTTTCTCGGCCCTTATTTGTATTAATACTGACCATATGTAGTCAAGAAATTTGATGCAGAGATTTCTTTCCAAATTAATTTTCTTTGACTTAATTAAAAATACGATTTTGATCTTTAACTTCGGCTTGATTTCTGCACTGACTTGTACTTGCCACTGTCTTGTGTTTTCTACTGCACATTCACCTGTTTACAATATATGTGCATACATACATATGTATGTGTGTATGCATATATTCTTGGGTTTGTGCTTGGACTTCAACTGCTTCATGTTCTGTTGATCTTGATTTTGTTTCTCAGTCATGTATTCACCTGCATGTAGTTGTGCACTGATTCTTTCGAATTGCATACTTCATCCATTTGTTCATGTTGCTGGACTTGTTTCACTGGTATCTTCCCTGTGTTGATTTGAGTTGCTGTCGTCTGCACTTGCACTTGATATTGTAACCTCTTATAATCATTCTGGCCTTGCTTATCACGGTTTGATTTTGCTGGTTCGACTTGGCATTGACTGTTTCAATTTGTCTCAACTTGATTTCTGATTTGTGAATTATTCAACCTTGTTCATCACGTTGCTGACATTTGCTTTGACCAGTTGATTTACTTTGGCCATACTGTTGAAATAGTGTTCTCTGACCATCTCTTCTATCATTTGGTACTGCCATGCATTTTCATAGTACCATAGCTTCTTTGTTGCACTCGAGTTAGTTCAAACATGAACTTGTTGCTTGGTTCACAGTGTTACTCATTGATTAGTTTGCATTGTCATATTTTATTCCTGTTGCCTTCATTTGCCATTGAGTTTTGTAGCTTGGTGTCATGTTTGCTGGACTTGTTGTTGGCATGTGCATTGTGTTTATTTGTGTCCACACGATGCTTTGAGTCTGCAACTTGTAGCTGGACTTGATTTGTGCCTTGTCCATTCTCATGTGTTCATCCCTGTAGTATATGTTAGTGATACATTTTGGAGTTGGTTCATGTTGCTCTGCACTTTGATGTTGTAGTCTCTGACTTTGCTGTATTCATGCTTTTATGCTTGTGACATTCCTCTGCCTTGTTGACTGCATCACCATACTCTATTGAGACCTGTAGTCTTATTTCATGTTGCTGTGCAGTAGCTATGCCTTACTTGTCTCTGCTCCATCCTGGTTGCTTCCCTGACCTTGTATCACTTGATTCAGAAAAAAAATTGGAACTGGATTAGTGCAGTTTTCATTCTAGTTTGTAACTGCAGCCATGTTTCATTTTGAGTTGCAGTGTTGGTCTGACTTGCTTGAGTTTCACTGCCATAAGTCGTGCATGTGTGTTGCAGTTGTTTATATGCACTTCATCACTTCAGTATTGTATTGTTTTATGTAGTAGCCTGGACTGGTGCATACTGTTTCTTTACTATGTTGTATTATTCACTGATGCACTCGTATCACTGGTATTTGTGGTCGTCTGCACCTCTGGCATGCAGCTTGAATTGAGTTGAGTCGAGATAGCTTGCATGATTTACTTGCATTGTGGCATTGTGTTATGGTCATTTGCACTTGCAGTTATACTGCAGTTATCTTCGAGTCTTCTGTATATTTTGTAGCATGTCACTGGACGCATTCCTGTAGTAGCTTTGTTGTTGCTGTGTTCACTGTCACTACGCATTGTTGTGAGTAGTTGGAATCACTGTCATTTGTTTCTTCACTTGTGCATTGTTGTGTCTGGTTCGTTGAGTTCTTGGTTGTGACAACTCTATATAGTTTGGAACTGTGTCATGGTGATGCATTCTTGAGTCTTGGATATTGAACAGTATTATGTTGGTTTGGTTGTTTTAATGAAGAGGTTGAACTTGCACACTTCATGTAGCCTTCATGTTTGGTCTGACCTTTGCACATATGACTTTCTTCATGTTGCAGCTGATTTTTTATTTATTTTGATGTTGCCACTATCTTCTTTGTACTCCAGCATACAGTTGGTAGTTTGCATTCTCTCATGGTTAAATTCATTGCTGAGTTGATCATGTTTCTGGATTTGATCAATGCTCGGTCATGTTGCATTGTGTTGAATCCAGTTTGTTATTTGGGTTTGACACTGTGCTGAATTGTTAGCAGTGCTTTTGTTTGATTTGTGCACACGAGTTGGCGGGGCAGTGCACACGTGTACAAATGTATACGTGTGTACTGCAGCCACTTATGTACAACCTGTCCCTGATAAAATGCTGATATGCAAAGATACAATCAATGACGAATAACCCAAATAACTGAGGCAAACAATGTTTTCAAAATCATGTTTCATTTTATATTGCAAAGCGCATATTCAACAAAACTCGGGTTTGACCTTGTGCTCGTGTCGTGATTTTAAATATATTGCATGTGAGTTGAACCCGGCTTTGCATTTGGGTTTGACCTGTGCTCACTTGTCCCTGTAGCATTATCAAGTGTATATCGGTGTGCACGGCCTTGTGGCATATACAGTGATACACTGTGTATGTCACAAGTTGTTCGTGTATGATGAATTCAAAATTCAAATTTAAATGATGACGAACAACCCAAATAACTGAGGCAAATATTCTTTTCAAAAAATTCACATTTTATTTTATATTGCAAAAATATTTCTTTTTCAATTTTACTGCGTTAGTAAATATTTTTGCAGATTGCTCAGATGCTGGATTCTAACTGGAAAGAAGTTGAAGATAACAATACGAGTGTGAGTGATATGTAGTGAGGTTCTGAATGTAAAATAGTGATGTAATGAAATTTGTATCAAAATTGTATAGTGAATAGTGAGAGTTTGAATTTGTACTATTTAAAAATTGTAATAAATATTTGTTTGAATAAAATATTCATTTGAATTCAAAATCCGTGCTGTAATTTTTTTTTAAAATTTGCATTCATTTTGCAACGGTCAGAAACCGTTGCAATATCATGTATTACAACGGGCATTGCCCGTTGTAAAAATATGTATTACAACGGGCATTGCCCGTTGTAAAATATGGTCGACCTATTACAACTAGGCCTAATACAACGGGCGCATGCCCGTTGCGAAATGCATATTACAACGGGCATTGCCCGTTGTAAAATGCCTGTTTTGTTGTAGTGATTGAATTAAACGAGGCTTAGTGATTTCAGTGGGAAATGTGATCTCTGCTTGAATGTTTGTTTTATTGATATTTAATTAACCGACTATCAGATATTGGCCTAAATACGTAATCCTTCTTGATTTTGGTGGTGGGGAAATATTCCCTATTTAACACCAAAGGATTTTAACTCTTGAAATATCTAGAGGAAACATGGGAATTATATGTTAAATTTACCATCGGTGGTGCTATACTATACGTATAAACTCGTTTGTTCTTCTAGGATAAATGATAAGGAGAACCGTCCACTTAAACAGTTAGGGGGTGATCCCCGCTCTTATGTATTGTCTGATTATTTTCTTAAGAACTGGTATTGAGCATCCCAAAAATCAGTGTTTGGTTTGTGGAACACCCAAAAAACGGAAGAGTATACTCGTAAGAGATGACTCGAATCTGTGAACACTCTGAAAACCATATACGGTACTATGGAGGAGATTCGTAATATTTTGAGACGTGGGAATCGAAGTGTGATTCCAAGACCCATTGGGGGTATTGGAATCATGTGGGATTCCATGATCAATTTGATGGCGGTGCGTAAGCTGGAATGCCGGACGTAGCCTCATCAGAGGAAATGGCTAAAACCAGAGATAAAAGGCATAGCAAGTAGGGTTGGCAAACCCATAAGGTGTAGTTGGCTTCCTTTTCTAACAATATTTATCTATCAGTTTTGGCATGTCGAGAGCGATGCACTCAGTCTTAACAAGACGAGTTATGTTTTTCTTATCATACCCTGGCTAGAGGGGTATGATGTTTCGAAAGGATACTCTGATCCTTGTGCAGGAGGACCATTCTCGAAATACTGAGGGCACCTCCATGGAAATCCTACACAATTAGTGAACGAGCCTTATTGATTTTCGATTATATACCTAGTATTGTTGTGATTGTACACTCACGAGCATCACATCTACTTGATTATCATTGTTATTTTCACACTTAGACAATTTTATAAAATCACTGGATTTTTGATATAAAAGTTTTTGGTTATCGTAAGGTAAAAGTTCGTCCATGTTTATGTGCGGCGTGGTCTTACAAGATGCCTTTGATTTTAAAGGATTTAACTAGTTGAATTAAATAAAATTCCTTGTGATTTGAGTTCTCATGCTAGCTTTACCAAACTGAACCGGGTGTTGTCTTCCTATAACGCTCGGGTCAGACCGAATATATTTCTAGGTTTATTTGGATCTTTGGAGCTTTAGGAGATGAGCTAGATGCCCAAAGACGTAATCACGTAGATGGTTATTTTTCCATTTCATTTATTGTTTTATTTATCAACAATTGTGAGGACGGGTTGTTATAACTGTTCGTGCTGAATAGATTAACAAACTCTGATTGATGTCTGTATATATATAAATTACAGTTTTGTTTTTGTGTAAAGATTTTTCATATAATATAGATTATTGTTTCGCTGTGAGATTTTGTGCTTTTTAGTTTTTCTGTGTTCTTTCTTCTATCTTCACCCTAACTATCTGCTTTTTAATTCAATTTGGGTTGGATATATATGGTTTATTGTCAGCTTAAAGTGTATGGAAAAGTTTGTCGTTACACGTGGTACCAGAGCTGAAGGTTAAGCATAACCTTGGCTTTGGTGGGTAGAACTCATTATAGATGGGTTGGTAATACCCTAGAATGAGCAACTCATTAGAGATAGGGTAAGTGACAGGGTAGAATAAGTTTGAGTGTATTATTTATGAGAGCATATTTGTTATTTTCATAAAAATGTTTTGTATTGTGTTATTTGATCTGTTGGGTGGTTTAAGAAATCTGGTTAATGCGTTTCGCCAACGTTATCGATAGGGATTTCCTAAACACTCGATCGAGACCAATTGACACAATATTGTTTTAAATTTGGTAAATGAAATAATTTTACCTGAGATTATATTTTACATATAAAAGAATAATTTTCAAAAAATTTATCATAGTTATTCTTGGTTATGCTTGGTTGTTAGGAAATGATAATATTCCATCATTATCATCTAGGATTTGACCGGTCATGCTTGCCTATTTCTGAGCATTGGCTACTATCTATTAATCTATCTGGAATCTTCCTTTTTGAAACTTGGTTTATGCAGATAGGAAATTTAGGAACATTGAAACGAATACATTGTGGATTAAGTTTCACAATTTGAATATAAGGCGTTCGTTGATAATGTTGGGTTAAAATTTAATTTCTAAAAGGGTTGTTTATTTTAAAAGAAAATTTGAATATTTAGTTTATATAAAGGATTGATTTGGTAAAATCGTGTTTTAATAAATGTTGTTTTATTAAAAGGAAATTGGAATATTTTGAAATAATATTTGGAATTGTTGAATATAAATGTTAGTTGTTTTCAATTGAGGTTTCATAAAAGAAGTTTATTAAAAAGAAACTTAAATATTGCTGAAGACTGAAGTAAGTACTTGAAGGATGATATATATAAGGAAGCTAGAATATTTTTGCAATGAAATTTGTAGATATGATTCCCTTTAAAAGGAGATATTTTATAAAATTTATTTATTGAAAATGTGTCTTATAAATAAAAGGAACTAAAGACTTTAACTCCCGGTGATTTTGGAAAAATGGTTTTCGAGGTTTAAATGGTTAATAATAGTAGTTGAAAATATTTTCGAGTTTCTTAATAGAGAATTGTTACCATTAGGACCTTGCTATATAACTGTTTCGATGAAATATATTTTGATTTGATTCTAAAAGTATGGTTAGATTTACTATAAAGTAAATAGGTTGTTACTGTTTCATATGATTTTGAAGAAAAGGAATAATGATTTATTTAAGATAGTTTAGAGTGTAAATGACTTTGGAAATGGTAATGATAGTTACCTAAAGTATATTTTAGGTATAATTTTTTTGAAAAGAGAATTTAAAAGAAATATGTATATTTTCTTTGGATTGGTTGCGGAAATGAGACCCGATTTGTTTTGTGGTGAGCAGAATAATCTTCTAAGTGACGGTTGCTTGTTTGCTTAGGTGAACGCTATTGTGCACTTAGTAAATTATTTCCTATGTCATTGTACGGTTGGGACGAGTTTGAATCTGGATAAATTCGAAGTAGGTTGAAATGGATAGTTTGTTAAAACCATTTATTTGGAAATATGTTTGGCATGGTTTTGGAAAGGGGATTTTGAAAATTGAAAATTTGTTTTTGAGTTAACTAGTTCGAATGGTTCGAAAATAACTAAAAATGGATAAGAGATATGTTTAGATGGTAAATGTTCTCTTGAGTAAATTAATTAATTAAAGTTTAAGTTAGTTAATTAAGGGTTAACTAATTTGTAATTAAGAATCATTAATTAGATAATTATAGATAATTAATTAATGATTAGAAATTGACTAATATAATAATTAAAGATTAACTAAGTGACAGTTAAGCACTTAATTAATTAAGTAATTAGAGATTAATTAATTGGCGACTAAGACTTAATTAATTTGTAATCAATAATGATTAATCCAAGTTTAATTACTTAGGAAAAGTAATTAAAGAATTTTTAATAGTTAATGAAGATCATTAACTTAAGATTATTAAATAATTAATTAATGTGATTAATTTTAATATTTAATTAGATTAATTTTAATAATTAATTAGATTAATTAATTAAAGATAATAATTTGTGAAATTGTTTAAGTGTAATTACTTAATGGATATAATTAAGGAATTAATTACTTAATGTAATTAATTAAGCTTAATGTGATTAGTTAAGTTAATTAATTAATTTTAATTAATTCAATATAATCACTGGTTGATTTATTAAGTATAATTACTTAATATAATTAATGAAGAATAATTACGTAGCGAAGTAACTAAGATAAGTAATTACAGGATGCAATTAATTGAAGTATGGAATAGATTTGGGATTAATCACTTTGTATAATTAATATGAAGGATAATTACTTAGTGGAAGTAATTAATAATTAATTAGTTAGTGTAATTAATTTAAGAATTGATCAACAGAGTTATTTGAAGATAAGTAAGTGATGTAATTAATTAAGGGTAATTAATTACTAATGAGATTAATCAAGGGTGAATAATAAATATAATTAATTAAAGATTAATTATTAAATGTAATTAGTTAAGGAGTAATTAATTTATTTAATGAAGTAATTAAGGGTAGTTAATTACCGAATGTGATTAATCAAGATTGATTAATGAATAATTAATTTAAGATTAATTGTTAAATGTAATTAATTTAAATAGAATAATTAATTAAAAATGTAATTAAGGATCATTAATTCATATAATTAATGATGTAACTAAAGGTTGATTAATTAAAGGTTAATTAATCAATAAGTGATTAAAGAGTAATTAGTTGTAATTAATTAAGGATTAATGTAATTGATTATAATTAATTAATTAATGAAGTAATTAAAGGTTAATTACTGAAATTGGTTAAGAATAATTAATTTGTGTAATTAATTAAAGGCTAATTACTTAATGTAATTAGAAAGTAATTAATCAAGGATGATTAATTAAGATGGATAATTAAAGAATGATTAATTAATTGATTGGTAATTAATTAATGGTTATGTAAGCAAGATTTGTGGGATGAAAGTAATTAATTTAATTTACTTTAAATTAATTAGAGGTGAAGTAATTAATTTAATTTATTTTAAATTAATTATAGTGTGATTAATTAACCCTTGCTTATCGATGTTGAATGATATTGATTGCCTTGAATGGTTTGAGATCTCAGATATGAGATAAGTGATGCTGTGTAGTATGGATGCTTTGGTTGAATTGTGATGATAAGGTGAATTATCTATTGTGATGATAATGTGGAATCATCTATTTGTTATGATAATTTAGATTATCTATTGTGAGATTGCGAATTATCTATCTATGTGCATATAGATAATAGAATTGAAATGTTTTTAACTTTAAAAACAACTTGGACTTAAAAGATACGTTTTGGATTTCGATGAAACTGGGATCGGATTTCCAGATTTGGATATCCGAAAACTACGTCGATCCAAATTAACGATAGGTCTTGAATCTCAAGTGAAGATGAAGATTCAAAGTACAAGGGTTATAATCATTAACTATGAGGGTGATTCCAAAATGAGTGTGACGAGATAATGCCTTCAGTTTCGTTCGAACCTGGAATGAACTTGTATGGATTGAATGCTCCCAGAACATCGTCTGGTGGACGATGAGCATTCTAAGAGATGTGCTCTCTAAAGGTAATCATAGCCTCAAGCCTCATCAACCAGGAATGGCTAAAACAGGAAAGGTGCAGCAAGGTTAAGTGGGTAGCACCCAAGTAGGATGAGATTTACCCCTATCCAGAGGCCCCTTTATATTCGGCTGTGTGGGCAGTTGGTTGCAAACAACTGCGAGGTTGTCTTGTTTGGGACTGTCCAATAAAGGATAGTTCCGGCCTTGTATTGTAGGGGACTTAAGTTGGATCCTCGGTACGGTGATCTAGGCCACATACTGTGACGGGTGGTACCCCAGTAGCCCTGCCATTGTATGAAATCCAATCTCTAATAAGTGACATACGTTTTAGTTGTGCCCAATTATGTTGGAACGTGAGATGTAAGCATTCCAGCTATTTCTGTATTTTATTTGAAAACCCTAGACCCTATTATAATATCACTGGATTTCCTATCAAATGTTTTGTTTAGCGTAAGCTAAAAATGTAACGACCCGGAATTTTTAAGCAATTTAAGTTGGGATATTTAATTGATTTGAAATATGAAAAAAATAAATTTTTAACTTGGATTCAAATATCACTAATTAAATGTTAATTAAATTATTGAATTAAATAATTTAAAATCGGGTAAAATATGAAATCTGGGATTTTAAGTCTGTTATTGAAGGCTTGTAAAATTTATATTGATAACAACGAAAATAATAGAAGTTGTAAAATTGAAATTAACAGTGGTTTGTTCGGTTTCAAAATTTTATTTTTTAGATTGAATTTAAAAAATAGCCTTCCAGGGCACAGTCTCGAAATTCGACGAAACCAGTTCCATTGGATCCGTAATATTGTACTATTATCGGATTTCAAATTTCGTAGTAATTGGAGCAGTTGTGTGAGCGTACGATACATAAACGCGTTGAAATTTACAACGAAAATTTAATTTAAATTTCATATGTCAAATCTCACCAGCCGACTTCCTCTCATATCATGTTTCTCTTTTTAACAACAGCACGCAAACATATCCTGCAATCAACTTTATAACAGCCGAACCCTTCTTTTCAAATCAGAGAAAAAAAAGTATGAATCATGGCCGAAAATTTGATAAAAAGGAAATGCAACCATATTCTCTCCACATTTCTTTCTTGTTCTAAACCAAATCAAGCGTTCAGGGTCATGGCCGCGATTCTAAACTGAATAAAAAAAGGGAAGAACGCCTCCCTTATACAAATCTATTCGTTCCTTCTCAAATCAATCACGCGATTCGAAAGCAGGGTCGCGGCGTCGGCAGATCGAGGCGACGTGGGTTGGAGTGGTTTCTGCTGTTCAACTGAGGGTTGCGTACGCATGCGCTCGCGTAGGGACGGCAATTCTAGGGTTTCGAAGCGGCGCCTTAGGCTGGTGTTCGAGTTCGACTGTGAGGCTCGCGAGTTTGGTTAGTGAGCAGCGGCATCTCAGTTCGTGGTCGTGGAGGTTGGCAACGGTGGTGGCAGTCGCGATTGGAGGTGGCGATGTAGGCAGGCGAGTTCGGTGTCGAAGGCTAGGTGAGATTTTCTCTGGTAATTGTCTACCGAATTTTCCTGCCTATTCTAATTTTAGTTTAAGGAATTAAGCAAAGTAAGACAGATAATTTTTTTTACAGTATAGGTATAGGATTTGTTTTAATTAGGTTTATATGTATATAAAGGTTAAAGGTTTTAGATTTACAGTTTTGATTTTTTTTTTTAAAAGGAAATTTCTATTTAATCTATATATGTGAAAGAAAAAACATATATACATATATACAGTGAAATTTTATTACAATAAATATATATATATAGATAAGCAGAAAAATAATTTATTACAGTAAGTATGAACCATTTTATGTTTAATATAAATGCTAGAAGGAATATTTTTATTTATTTATTTTCCATTAGGATTTAATGAATATATAGGTTTACAGAACTAAATGTATGTGAACACAAGATTTAGAAAACAACGAAATGAATGCAATGAATTTAGGCGATTAATTTATCAAATGGAAATTATTTGTTCGATTTATTTGGATATTAACAAAATAATTAGTTAATTAAATTTATTGAATGTAGTTGATTATTCAAGTGGTTCAAATGTTAATAAACTGTAAATATTTATACAAGGTCTAAAGTCGTAGGGAAAACCAGGCGAGTTTGAAATGGATGGCAAAACTAAAATCAAAGGTGAGTTAATCTCACTCAGTTAATTTAAATTTAAATTTAAATGATTAAATTTAAATAATTGTTTGAATGGTTGAAATTGATTGATGTACTATTGTATGGTATATTTTGGAATTGGCATATTATTGTGCCAACGTCTGTGGATGCAGGGAAAATAGGTTGGAGGGATCCAACTGGACCCCTCAACATTTATTATATAATATTCTCTGTTGTAATTACTTAATATTCTATGATGAATATATTGGAATATTGAATGTTATGATTTGATTGGATATATTTGGGTATAATGAATTACCAAAAAAATATAAATTGGGTTTTGGAAAGAAAATATAGGAAGTAGAGTTGTAAACGAAATAATCTTAGAAAATTTAATAAATTAAGAATGAATTGGAAAAGAAATGGAAGTATATTAAATACTAATAAACAACTTCAAGTATGAAAAGAAAAAGGGTTGAATAAACAGTAATTAATGAATTGTAAAAGTATATGATATTAATTAAAATGAATAAAGAATTGTTCAAAACTTAAAGTTTTAAATTTATTTAAAGGAATAAGAAGTAAATTGAGAAATCTAAATTGGTATTTCAACTAAAAGTATTTTAAATCATAATTAAGGAATAAAATCTAAAACTAAAGGATTTTTAAATAAATGAAGTAAATTGGAAATCAATTTGGAAATTGATTTAAGTATTTGAAATTGGATATTTGGAAGAATAAATTCAAGGTGGGAATTTATTAAAGGAATGAGAAAAATTGTTTAAAAATAAATAGCGATTTATTTTTAAAGGTTGTGAAGAGAAGTATATTTCTCTGGATAGCCAAGTACGTTTTCGAAGTAAGTTTTTTTTATAAATAAAATAAAGGTTTTAATGTTGTTTTACAAAGTATGTTCTTGGAAATTTATTATTTCTAAATGTTTAAATTCTAAAGTAAATATTTATTAAAATCTATTACTGTAGTACTAATTTATGAAGAGTGACTTAGTAATTCTGTTTTAAAGGTGAAAACCTAGTTTATAATTATAAAGCAACCTTATTTTCAAATATTTATATAATATATATTTTTAATCAATTATTGAAGTAGTTTTAATTTAAATATTTAAAGTAAATTCTAAAGTAAGTAATTTGTTAATCTATTATCGTAATAATTATTTAAAGAATGATTTGGGATTTTGTTTAAAGAAGAAATCTAATGTATAGTTATAAGGTAACCTTATTTTAGTTATTTCTAGGGTATTATTTTAAATTAAGTAATAAAGTAATTTTTCTATATTAAATGTTAAATATATTTTACAATAAAGTGTTTTTAAATTATTTTAAAAATCTAAAGTTTTGTGCTTAGTGATTCCAGTGGAATAGAAATACTTGGAATTTATTCTGAGAAAGGTGGATAGTTTTGAAAACCGTTTTCAAGGAGTTTGAAAAGTGAAATATATATCTTGTGAAGATATTTTTGAGATAAATAAATAATTTGGAAATTATTTATTGTGTGATGGATGTTGTGAACATTAATTGACAGTTAAATCACCGACTATCAATATTGGACAAATGCGTTGATCGTTTTGAAGAAAGCGAGATCGACATTAATTTCTCGAAAACCACTTCGATCCGGTTTGTAGGTTTCGTGGAAACGATTTTGGATTCGAAGTTGGAGCAGTGAAGTGCAAGGGCTAGTCGCTACTAATCCTGAGGATATTTCCAAAATGGATGTAGTAGGAATAGTGCCTTCGGTTCCGTTCGAACTCGGGATGGACTTGTATGGATGAATGCTTTCATAAACATCGTCAGGTGGACGATGGGCATTCTAAGGGATATGTTCTATAAAGATAACGCTTAGCCTCAAGCATCATCAAATGAGAATGACTAAAAATCAGGGGTTATGCAGCATACGTGGGTAGCACCCAAGCAGGGTGAGGTCATTCCTGTCTAGATGTCCCTTTTTATTTCGGCTTAGTGGGCGGTTGCTGATCCCAACCGCGGGGTGATCTCACTCGGGATTATCCAGTAAGGGGTAGTCCTGGTCTTGTGTTGTAGGGGAGCGGGCGTACTCCTCAGTACTATGATCTAGGCCACGCACTGTGACAGGTGGTACCCTAGTGCCTAGTCATTAGTTGGAAATCCATTTTCCCTACGAGCCTTGTACGATTTTTGTTTTTATTACCCACTTTGTGGCTAGTAGCTGAAATTTAATAATGTAACAATTTAGGCTATTTTATACGTATTTGTATATAGACCCTATTATAATATCATAGGATTTCTATAAAAATTGTTTTAGCCATCGTAAGGTAAAAACCCGACATGTTTATTTGTGGCGTGGTCTTACGAGATGCTTTTGTTTTCAAAAGGATTTTCGAAACTTTAATAATCATTTGAGTGTGATTTTCTCACGCTGGTATTCCAGACTGACACGGGTGTTATTTAACTGTAATGCTCGGGTTAGACCGAGTATTATAGGATACAGGATATGATGCTGTGGAGCTCAGGAGACGAGCTGGATGACAATACGTACTCCCGTACTTGTTTATATATATTCCGTTGTGTTGAGTTGTTGTGTATCCATTTGTATTATATTGATGTGGAGCTGTGGTTAATGTACTCTGATGATGTAATATATAAATAGATATATTTGATTTTGAGTAAAGATCATTTATTATCTATTATATTTTATTCCGCTGCGATGGTTAGATTCTGAAGTTGTTTTCTATTTTCTCTCCTTCTACCTCTTCTTCTTTAACCAAATGGTTCGAATTTCTGTACAACTTTAGTTGATTGTTGTAAAATAGTGTTGACTCAAAGGGTACGGATTTGCGGGTCGTTTCAAAAAACTTACCCATGTTTATGTACGGGGAGTCTTACGTGATACCTTTTCTTTTCAAAGGTTTTCAAAGTTAAGCGACCTTAACCTGTTACTCACACCAGACCTATGTCTGACCCGGAGTTTATCTTCTGTTTTCTTAAACTCTTGGGTACTCAAATTTTTATGAGTAGCCAAGGGATTCAGGTTAGCTTTGATGAATTGAGGAGAAGCAATGGAGCAGGAGGCTTCAGCGTTGTAGATATATATAGTATTCCGCTGTGTGATCTCTGAGTTGTTTGTTTATGTTGTATTTGAGTTGTAATAACTAGATAGGTGTTTATAAATGTCTAGTATGTGATGTATAAGCTATGTAACTCTAATTGATATTGTATACTATGTATTATATTATGCGATTAATATAATTTATTCGTTCCGCTGTTGAGATTCTGATGTTGTTTCTTTCTTTCTCTCTATCTTTTCTCTTTTCTATCCCTTTCTTTATTCAAGATGATGCGAATTTCCGTGGAGAGAAAGCCGGGTCATCACAGGTAAAACTAAAATCATAATTTTTAGATTGGGGATGAAAGAGCAGTTTGGGATTGATTAAATTCTGTAGTTTTGGTGATCTCTGATGATCTACTTGCTCATTGAGGTCATGGTCTTTTTTGGTGGTGGAAGGATGGTCGGAGGGTCTGATAAAAATGTCTGGGAGATGATCAAAGCACGGTGGCGACGTGTTTAAGCAATGAAGTCTGTAACCCTAGTTTTTATTTTATTGGGTAATTTGATCGACATGACTTCTCTAGATGATTGAGTTCTACAGGATTTAGGAAGATGATAGCTGGAGTGTTGGTGAAGGCGAGGTAGGAGTCTCAGGCAAGACGGTGGCCGAAGGATCGTGTTCGAGATGGTTCCAAGGTTTTCTCTTTGGTTACAGGTTTGGGTTTAATGCTCGAATCTGATTTCGAGTATGTATCGATGATATGAAGATCAAGTTTAGGTGTGAGGGTGATCATCGATTTGAGGGGATCATCGTTGATGATCGAAGTTGGCTACGTCGATGGTGCATGTGCACAACCTTGTTTTGTGTCAGAGTTTTTGGGTTGTTGTAGTGTCTCGAAGTAGGACTCGGGATTATAGGGCTTAGACTCGAGTATCACCTCGGGTTGATTACTGTGTGTTTTGGGTTACAGGTTTCTAGAAACCTGTCTGGTTTTAAAATTTAAATGGATTTTAAAATTTAAAACAAGTAAACAGAGATTTAAATCAGTTAAAGTACAAGTTTTACTTTGTATCCTAAATTGAATTAAATAAGTTTTATAAAATTAAATTGTTTTAACAACTTTAAAATGTTAAGGTATATTTTATAAGATGATTTGAATTTAAATGATTTGGTTTTAAAAATTCTTGTAAATTTCTTTTTTAAAGATAAGTGTTTCTTTATCATTTGATTGAGAAAGTTTTTAAATTGTTTTTAAATTTTGTTAAAATTTAATTTGTATTTAATTTAAATTCTAAATTTGAAATGGAATTTAAAAAGTAAATTCAAAAGTAAAATGTTTTCCAATGTTTTTTGTAATTTAGTCATAAGTAAGAAATGTTTTTATCTTAAAGTTAAATTAAGATTTAATGATTTGTGATTCATTAAATTATTAAGGTAATTAAAATGGATAATCAATTAATTTAATCAATTAATGATTTGGATTAATTAATTTAGTAATTAAGGATTTAAATTAATTAATTAAGGTTTAAGTTAATTAATTAAGGTTAATTAATGTGAAATTAAAATCATTAATTAGATAAATTAAGATTTTTAATTAATGATTAAGAAATTAATTAATCAAGTAATAAAAATTAATTAAGTATTAGTTAATCACTTAATTAATTAATAATTAAAGATAAATTAATTGGTTATTGAAGATTAATTAATTTGTAATTAATAATGATTAATCTAAGTTTAATTACTTAAGAGAAGTAATTAAACAATTGTTAATAGTTAATGGAGATCATTAACTTGGAATTATTAAATAATTAATTAATGCGATTAATTTTAATAATTGATTATATTAATTAATTAAAAATAATCATTTTCAGAATTTGCTAATAAAAGTAATTAAGGAATTAATTACTCATTGTAATTAATTAAAGTAATGTGATTAGTTTAGGTTAATTAATTAAGTTTAATTAATTTAAGATAATCACTGGATTATTTGTTAAGCATAATTACCTAATGTAATTAATGAAGAATAATTACTTAGTGAAGTAATTAAGATGGGTAATTACTGGATGTAATTAATTGAAGTGTGGAAGTAATTTTGGTTAATTACTTTGTGTAATTAATTGAAAGATAATTATTTAATAGAAGATATTAGGATTAATTACTTTGTGTAATTAATATAAAGGATAATCTTAGTGAAAGTAATTAATAATTAATTACTTAGTGTAATTAATTTAGATTTGATTAATAAAGTTATTCAAAAATAATTAAGTGATGTAATTAATTAAGGATAATTAATTACTGATTGTGATTAATCAAGGTTGATTAATGAATAAAGATTAATTAAAGATTAATTATTAAATATGATTAATAATTAATTAGAGAAGTAATTAAGGGACCATTAATTAATATAATTAATGATGTAATTAAGGATTGATTAATTATGGAATAATTAATCAACGAAGTAATTAATTAATATAATTAATTAAGGATAATGTAATTAATTATAATTAATTAATTTATGAAGTAATTAAAGGTTAATTACAATACATGGTTAAGGATAATTAATTTGTGAAATTAATTAAAGGCTAATTACTTAAAGTACTTAGAGAGCAATTAATCAAGGATGATTAATTAAAACAAATAATTAGAGGATGATTAATTAATTGATTTGTAATTAACTAGTGGTTATGTAAGCAAGATTTATGTGATGGAAGTAATTAATTTAATTTATTTTAAATTAATTAGAGATAGAAGTAATTAATTTAGTTCACTTTAAATCAATTATAAATGATGATTTATAAATCATTGCTTATGGATGTATGATATTGCTTGCCTTGAATGGTTTGTGATCCCAGATATGAGATAAGTGATGCTGTGTGGTATAGATACTTTAGTTGAATTGTGATGATAATGTGAATTATCTATTTGTGATGATAATGTGAATTATCTATTTGTGATAATAATGTGAGTTATCTATTTGTAGATGTGAATTATCTATCTGTGTGAATATAGATAATGAATTGAATCATATTGTTTTAAATTTAAAACAACTTGGACCTAAAAGATGGAGTTTTAGATTTTGATGAAACCGGGATCGGGTTTCCAGATTTGGATATCCGAAAACCACATCGGTCCAAATTAACGATAGGTCGTGAATCTCAAGTGAAGATAAAGATTCAGAGTGCAAGGGTTATCGTCGTTAACTCTAAGGGTGATTCCTAAATGAGTGTAACGAGATAATGCCTTCGGTTTCGTTCCAACCAGAACGAATTTATATGGATTGAATGCTTTCAGAACATCGTCAGGTGGACGATGAGCATTCTAAGAGATGTGTTCTCTAAAGGTAATCGTAGCCTCAAGCCTCATCAACTGGGAATAGCTAAAACAGGGGAGGTGCGGCAAGGCTAAGTGGGTAGCACCCAAGTAGGACGAGATTTACCCCTGTCTAGAGGTCCCTTTATATTCGGCTGTGTGGGCAGTTGGTTGCAAACACTTACGGGGTTGTCTTGTTCGGGACTGTACAGTAAGGGATGGTTCCGACTTTGTGTTGCAAGGAATTTAGGGTGGATCCTCGGTACGGTGATCTAGGCTACGTACTGTGACTGGCAGTATCCTAGTAGCCCTTCCATTATATGGAATCCAATCTCCAATATGTGTCGTACGCTTTAGTTGTGCCCAACTATGTTGGAACGTGAGATATAAGCATTCCAGCTATTTTTGTATTTTATTTGAAAACCCTAGACCCTATTATAATATCACTGGATTTCCTATCAAATGTTTTGGTTAGCATAAGGTAAAAACTTACCCATGTTTATGTGTGGGGAGTCTTACGTGATACCTTTTCTTTTCAAAGATTTTCAAACTTAAGCAACCTTAACCTGTTACTCACACCAGTCTCATGTCTGGCCCAGAGTTTATCTTTTGTTTTTTTAAACTCTTAGGTACTCAAATTTTACGAATAGCCAAGGGATTCAGGTTAGCTTTGACGAATTGAGGAGGAGCAATGGAGCAGGAGGGTTCAGCGTTGTAAGTATATAGTATTCCGCTATGTGATCTCTGAGTTGTTTGTTTATGTTGTATTTGAGTTGTAATAACTAGACATGTGTTTATAACTGTCTAGTATATGATGAATAAACTGTGTAACTCTGATTGATATTGTATACTATGTATTATATTATGTGATTAATATAATTTATTCGTTCTGCCGTTGAGATTCTAATGTTGTTTCTTTCTTTCTTCTATATCTTTTCTCTTTTCTATCTCTTTCTTTCTTTAAGATGATGCGACTTTCTGTGGCGAGAAATTCGGGTCGTCACAAGCCCTTAATTACTAAGTTAATTAATCCAATTCATTAATAAATTATATTAATTAAAGTTTAAGTGATTAATTAAAGATAAATAAATTTGTAATTGATAATGATTAATCCAAGTTTAATTACTTAATAAAAGTAATTTAAGGAATTGTTAATAGTTAATGAAGATCATTAACTTGAGATTATTAAATAATTAATTAATGCGATTAATTTTAATTATTAATTATATTAATTAATTAAGGATAATCATTTATGGAGTTGTTTAAGTATAATTACTTAATGGAAGTAATTAAAGGAATTGATTACTCAATGTAATTAATTAAATTAAAGTGATTAGTTTAAGTTAATTAATTAAGTTTAATTAATTTAAGATAATCACTGGATTATTTGTTAAGTATAATTACTTAATGTAATTAATGAAGAATAATTACTTAGTGAAGTAATTAAGATGGGTAATTACTGGACGTAATTAATTAAAGTATGGAAGTAATTTGGGTTAATTACTTTGTGTAATTAATTACAGGATAATTAATTAATGGAAGAGATTTGGGATTAATTACCTTGAAGGATAGTACTTAGTGAAAGTAATTAATAATTAATTACTTAGTGTGATTAATTTAAGAATTGATTAAAGTTATTTGAAGATAATTAAGTAGAGTGATTAATGAATAAAGATTAATTAAAGATTAATTATTAAATATGATTAATAATTAATTAAGGAAGTAATTAAGGATCATTAATTAATATAATTAATGATGTAATTAAGGGTTGATTAATTAAGGAATAATTAATCAATGAAGTAATTAATTAAGGATTAATATAATCAATTATAGTTAATTAATTAATAGAGTAATTAAAGGATAATTACTGTATTTGGTTAAGAATAATTAATTTGTGAAATTAATTAAAGGTTAATTACTTAAAGTAATTGGAGAATGATTAATCAATGGTGATTAATTAAGATGAATACTTAGAAAATGATTAATTAATTGGATTGTAATTAATTAATGATAAAGTAAGCAGGATTTATATAACGAAGATAATTAATTTAAATTACTTTAAATTAATTAGAGGTGAAGTATTAATTTAATTCATTTTTAATTAATTATAGATGGTGTGATTATTAGATCATTGCTTATGGATGTTGAATGATATTGATTGCCTTGAATGGTTTGAGATCTCAGATATGAGATAAGTGATGGTGTGTGACATGGATGCTTTGGTTGAATTGTGATGATAATGTGAATTATCTATTTGTGATGATAATGTGAATTATCTATTTGTGATAGTAATGTGAATTATCTATATGTGAGATTGAATTATCTATCTGTGTGTATATAAATAATAGAATTAAATTATTTTAACTTTAAAACAACTTGGACCTAAAAGATGGCATTTTGGATTTCGATGAGACCGGGATCGGGTTTCCAGATTTGGATATCCGAAAACCACATCGATCCAAATTAATGATAGGTCGTGAATCTCAAGTGAAGATGAAGATTCAGTGTGCAAGGGTTATCTTCATTAACTTTGAGGGTGATTCCAAAATGAGTGCAACGAGATAATGCCTTCGAATTCGTTCAAACCCGGAACGAACTTGTATGGATTGAATGCCTTCAGAACATCATCAGGTGGACGATGAGCATTCTAAGAGATGTGTTCTCTAAAGGAAATCATAGCCTCAAGCCTCATCAATCGGAAATGGCTAAAACAAGGGAGGTGCAACAAGGCTAAGTGGGTAGCACCCAAGTAGAACGAGATTTACCCCTGTCTAGAGGTCCCTTTATATTTGGCTGTGTGGGCAGTTGGTTGCAAACAACTACGGAGTTGTCTTGTACATGACTGTCCAGTAAGGGATGGTTTCGGCCTTGTGTTTTATGGGATTTAGGGTGGATCCTCGATACGGTGATCTAGGCCACGTACTATGACAGACGGTACCCCAGTAGCCCTGCCATTGTATGGAATCCAATCTCCAATAAGAGTTGTACGTTTTAGTTGTGCCCAGCTATGCTGGAACATGAGGTGTAAGCATTCCAACTTTTTCTGTATTTTAACTGAAAACCGTAGACCTTATTATAATATCATTGGATTTCCTATCAAATGTTTTGGTTAGCGTAAGGTAAAAACTTACCCATGTTTATGTGTAGGGAGTCTTACGTGATATCTTTTCTTTTCAAAGGTTTTCAAAGTTAAGCAACCTTAACCTGTTACTCACACCGGTCCATGTCTGACCCAGAGTTTATCTTTTGTTTTCTTAAACTCTTAGGTACTCAAATTTTACGAATAGCCAAGGGATTCAGGTTAGCTTTGGCGAATTGAGGAGGAGCAATGGAGCAGGAGGCTTCAGCGTTGTAAATGTATATAGTATTCCACTTTGTGATCTCTGAGTCGTTGTTTGTGTTGTATTGAGTTGTAATAACTAGACAGGTGTTTATAACTATCTAGTATGTGATGTATAATCTGCGTAACTCTGATAGATGTTGTATACTATGTACTATTTTACGTGATTAGTATAATTTATTCGTTCCGCTGTTGAGATTCTGATGTTGTTTCATTTCTTTCTTCTCTATCTTTCTCTTTTCTATCCCTTTCTTTCTTATAGATGATGCGTCTTTCTAGGGAGAGAAAGATAGGTCGTCACAGGAGTATTATCCTACATGTAAGGAATATACGATAATGTTTGGTAGTAGCCAGTTCCTTGGTATAATTTTGGGGTTACTCAAGCTACATATAGTCTATGGATTAAAATATGCAAGATTATTTCAATAAGGTGTTTTGAATAGGAACCGGGTGTTTTAAATTCTTAAGTGAATCCAAATAAAGGTTTGTATTATAGTTTTGTATGCCCTTATGGAATGATACAGAATTTTATAAGTTTTACAAATTAAATGGAGTAAAACGAAATGTTTTGCATAAAAACTCAATGAGAATAGAATTGGTATGAGAAATAACCAATTAAATAAGTGCGATGGTGTATGTAGATCATTTCTCTTCCCATATAGTTTTGATCTAACATTCGAGTACAAGGCTCTGAGATGTTCCACACTATTCCAAATAAGATTCTATTACTCAATTTTTGACGACGAGCACTTGATGAGGGTTCTTGATATGAAACTAAGGTTTTCTATCATAGCTATGCTATGTAAGGATAGTGGAGGTTCCTAACTAAGGGGCCTGATTAGCCTCAGCACAAGTAAATCGGGGAAGCAATGGTGGTTTGGAAGTGGAGTCATGTATTCGAGTCGTGATCGAATCAGATTCTATGTATAAATGATCTATGAACATTCTACGGGCTTATGAATATTATTGAGTGTTTTTGGCTGGAATTTCGGGGACGAAATTCTTTATAAGAGGGGAAGAGTGTAACAACCCTTATTTTGGGACTTCAAATTTAAATATTTAATTTATTTAAATATACGGGTTTGAATTAAATTATAATTTTATATTTCAAATTTATACTTGATTTTTAGTGATGTATTTTTAATTTAATTTTTAGAATTTTTTCATAACTTTTAATTGGGAAAATAGGTAAATTTTCGTTTATAATATTTTACGGCAAACATTGGCATTTTGAGACTTCGCAGGATTTAATGACTTGTCTGCTTTATTTTTATTTTGTGATCGGATAACATTGTTATATGCGATCGTAATTTACTTTCTGTCAATCGCGGTTCGTAATCGGACGTGATACGTTATGACCGGGTACCGGAATATAATTTAGATTCAAATGCAACTAGACATTATATAATATACACTGCGTTTTCCCCTTTGCAACCATCCTGTCTCTTTGCTTTATATTCTAGTGTCCTTTTTGTTTCCCCTGCCACTTTTTTGTTGGCCGAGCCACTATTGTTTCCATCGGATTTGAGTCCTTGAGTTGATTGGAGTATTGGGAGGGAATGGTGGTTGACATGTCTATATATGTGCGTATGTTCGTATGATCTTCTCCATTGTTCATATGATTTGTACATTGAAAAATTAGAAAAAAAGTCTCCACCTTCTTCCATTCAAAAATCAAAAGCTCCTAAATCACTCAATTTTAGCTCGAATGTCCAACTATAAAGTTGTTCGTAAGCGAATCTACTTTCCTCTAAAAATAGTATCATGGATTTTCATCGACTATTCAGAGGGATATCATTAAGTTACTACAAGTGATTGAAAAAACAACTTTAACGATCACGAATTGTAAAATGGAGGGCACGGATGAGTTCATATCGATGATTGGGGATTTTTAGAAGCGTTCGCTTGATTTTTAGTGGCTCGGTTTGTCGGAGGGGAGAAGTTAATCGATTTTGGTTGGAAAAATAATTTCCAACGAACCTACGATCGAAGGGTCGAGGAAGATGTCGGGGAGGAGCGTAGGATCGAGGTGGAGGTCGTGAACATGGCCGAATTTTGATTTCGGATTTGGTTTGTCGTGTGTTGCTTAAAGTAGGGTTTAGTGACCTTTTTTTTGGGTTTTGAGTTTTGATGAGCGACAATCATTTGGGGTTGACGAAGTCGATCACAAGATAGATGAGAGGTAGAGCATGGGTGTGGGGTTCCAATGGCGTAGGTGGCGTAGTTTATCGTGGAGTGAATGAGTGGTCGAAGGCGTTTGAACGAGGCCAAGGTGTCGTGTGTTTAATTTCCCGGAGCTCGTTCGCGGCCGCGATTTGTTTTAAGATAGTGGAGGGGGTGGCGGTAGCACGGAGGGGACAGGCTCGATGAGGGGAGTATGCAGGTGTGGTTAGAGTAGAGGGTTGTTAGCTCTAACGTGTGTGCATGTGCACGTATATATTCGTACATTTTGGTAATGGAGTTCCAGGCATAAGAAAGAGGAGGAAGAAGCTTCCTGTAGCTTATGGGTTGAAGCGGGTTACCTACATTTGGGCCTTGGGCCGGATGATATTGGTGAGAAAATTTTATATTAAATATTGACTATATTATATTGATATAGGTTTTCCTCTAAAATGTCAAATCTTGATGATCCGTGACACGTTTTGCTCATAGATTTTTGCGTTGGACTCGTAGTGACGAGTACAACATTGTAGTATCACTTGTCGATAGTTTTGGATTATTACAAATTTGTGACATATTAAAACGGATCGAATTTATATTACGTTATTATAAATAATAACATCGTTTAAGTCTATATACTTTAATATTAATGCTTACTATTGAGTTAAACTGAATTGAGTATGGTAAAATGGTCTTTTTATAGCGAAAATAAATCACGGTTTCGCTAATTTAATTACTTAGACAACTGTTTAGCAGAATAAATCATCAATATGTTATTATTAATTTGATAAGTTAAAGTTGGACATTTATATAGCAGAAATAATTCATATTCTTCAATTACATTAGCGTGGACACTTAATTACATTCCAATTGATTATATTGGATAAGTGTTGTTTTAATAATTGCTTATTAATTATGGATTTAATTTACATATTGATGTTATGTAAATACATGGATATAATTTAGATAGTTAATGGAATTAATGGTAACTTGATTAAGTACCATTAGAGTTGCTAAGCCTCTTTCCAAATTTGAAAGTTAATTTTTGCCTCATAGTTATTTTAAAGATATTATTATTATTATTGTTAATGACATTTGAAAGATAATTAATAATTATTTAATAATGATTTAAAGTTATTTATTTAATAAATATGATTCCTAAAAGTTATTTAATAAAATTTAATTATTGTTTCAAATTTATTTATTTATTTAAAATGTTTTTCAATTATATTTTATTATTAATTAAAGTTATTTTATAATAATTTGATTTAAAAGTTCATTCTTATTTAAGAGTTAATTAGTATTATAATATTATTATTTCAAATATAATTTGTTAAAGTATCAATATTATTTTAAAAATATTATATTATTATTGTTTGAAGTTAATTTATTATTTCATGATTTAAAAATATTTAAAGTCATTTTTATAATATTACAGTTTTATTCACAATATTAAATGATGTTTTGTTCTAAAGGAATTGGTTTTAAATGAAAGGATTTAAAAAAAAGGAAAGTTTTATAAATAGTTTGAGATTTATAAAATAATATTTTTCTAATTAAAATGGGAAGTTTATAAAGAAACTTTATAAATAAATTTGAAGATATTTATGAAGTAAAATGATATTTGGAAAGAAGCAATTGATTTTCACAGAGTAAGTCGAGGGGTAGAGAGTGCCTACAGTTTGTTATGTTTTCGCTGGGATAGCAATGTAACCATTGTGCAAACTCCGATCTATGGTTGATTTCATGGCGTAATTCAAGAGGCAGAGATTTCCTTTAGTTAAGTTTGGATTTCCCTAGGATAGAGACTTAACCATTGAGCTGCGATCCATGGTCGGTACTGAATGGTACTTTGCATATGTATGTATGTATGTATATATATATATATAAAGTTTTCAAGTATTTTAGTAGGTTTTGAATATACTTATTCTAGTGAGATAAGTATATGACTATTTTTGATAAATAGATTCAATTTATCAAAATTGAATTAAACGAGGCTTAATGATTTCAGTGGGAAATGTGATCTCTGTTTGAATGTTAGTTTATCTGATAGTTAAATAACTAACTATCAGATGTTAGCCTAAATATGTAATCCTTCTTAATTTTGGTGGTAGGGAAATATTCCCTACTTAACACCGAAGAATTTTAACTCTGAAAATATCTAGGGGAAACACGGGAATTATATGATATAGTTACCACCGGTGGTGCTATACTGTACTTATAAACTCGTTCGTTATTCTAGGATAAATGATTAGGAGATCCATCCAATTAAACAGTTAGGGGTAATCCATACTCTTATGTATCGTCAGATTATTTCCTTAAGAACATGAATTGAACATTCCGGAAATCAGCATTTGGTTTGTGGAGCACCGGGGAAATGGAAGAGTGTTCTTATAAGAGATGACTCAAACCCGTGACCACTTTGAAAACCATATACAACACTATGGAGGAGATTCGTGATATTTTGAGATGTGGGAATCTATGTGTGATTTCAAGACCCATTGGGGAATTAGAATCCATGTGGGATTCCGTGATCAATTTGGTGGCGGTGCGTTAGCTGGAATGCTAGACGTAGCCTCATCAACGGAAATGACTAAAAGCGGAGGTAGAAGGCATGACCAACAGGGTTGGCAAACCCATAGGGTATAATTGGCTCCTTTTCTAGCAATATTTATCTATTAGTTTTGGCATGCCGGGAACGATGCACTCGCTCTTAGCAAGACCAATTATGTTTTTCCTTAAATATCCCGACTAGATGGGTATGATGCTTCGGAAGAATAACTTTGACCCTTGTGTAGGAGGATCGTTCTTTAAGTACTGAGGGCGCACCTCTATGAAAATCCTACACAATTAGCGAACGAGCCTTATCGATTTTCAATTATATACCTAGTATTGTTGTGATGTACACTCATGAGCATCATAGCTACTTGATTATTATTATTATTATTTTTACCCTTAATATCACTGTATTTTTGATATAAAAGGTTTTGGTTATCGTATGTAAAATCCCATCTATGTTTATGTGCGGCATGGTCCTACGGGATTCCTTTAATTTTAAAGGATTTGATAAGTTAAACTAAATAGAATTCCTTGTGATTTGAGTTCTCAAGGTAGTCTTACCAGATTTATCCAGGTGTTGTTTTCCTAAAACATGTGGGCCCGACTGAGCATATTTCCAGGTTTACTTGGATTTTTGGAGCTTTACGAAATGAGTTGAAGGCCTAGAGACGTAATCACGTAGATGATTATTTTTCCATTGCATCTATTGTTGTATTTATCAGCAATTGTGAGGACTTGTTGTTATAACTGTCCGTGCTGAATAGGTTAGCATACTCTGATTGATGTCTGTATGTATATAAATTACGATTTTGTTTTTGTGTAAATGTTTGTTATATAATATAGATTATTCATTTCGCAATGAGATTCTGTACTTGTTAGTTCTTCTTGTCTTCTGTCTTCTTTCTTGTCCCTAACTATCCGTCTTTCCATTTTGTTTGGGTTGGACATGTATGGTTTATTGTCGGCTTAAAGTGTATGGAAAACTGGGTCGTTACATAAATACCGAGTTTTATCTCAAATTATTTGAAATAGTAATATATACATATACCTTTTGTATATCAAATCATACTTTTTGGGTAAATCAAAATCATTTTCAAAGCCGCATTTAGTATTTTGTATAATAGTACTAAGTATCATGATCATACTTTATCAACCAATTTCCCAAACATCTACTTTAATATATATATATATATATATATATATATATATATATATATGCATCGAATAACACGAAATGATACCATGGAAATAGATCTTACCAAGTCATACCACTTATTTCCTTACTAAGAAGGGTAATACCCATGGGAATTACTTACCAATCGAACATCTTTCATCCTTTTTTAGTCACTTTTAAGCGCATTGAACTAGAAAACATAAAAATATTTCCCGAATCGATTCGTTGATTATGAGATGATTCCGAGAGTAACCTCGAACTTGAAAAAATCTTAAACTCTTTTCAAAATATCAATATTCATAAATGATTTCAATTAATACTATTATTATTTTCTCTAAAATCTTGGAAGCCATTTTCAAAGACACTAGGATTTAAGTTCTCAAAATGTCAGTTTAAATCATCATCGTTAATAAACCATATTTATATAAATCATACTTATATAAAATCATATCTTAGAAAATTTAATACTAATTTTTTTTAGAATAAACTTCTAACCCAACATTATCACTGAACGCCTTATGGTCAAATTGTGAAATTCAATTCACAAGCCGTTCACTTTAGTGCAGCTAAACATATTACCTACCCAACCCATGCAGTAAAAAGGTAGAATGCTCATAAACTAGTCGATCACAAATCAACAATCAATAGACAATAATAAATTCTCATAAACTAGTCGAACAACTAATCAATCTATAAGTTATAACAATGATCGTAACCTAGCTGATCAAGGCTAAACTAATCAATTACCGATAACGAAAGAACATCATCGGTCCCTAACTACATTTATGTACCATTCGTAGTCAAAATGTGGAACATTGCCATTAAGATCATTTCTGACACCTCAATGGTATAGTCAACCATTTTAGAATCCTTCGGTGAAAGAGGAGAAATGGTGCGTTTGTGGAATGCATCTGATGCATCAGACACATCCAGCCTTTTAACCCTCAAATACCTCGTTCCCATACTCTGCTCAAATACCTCTTTCGCTTTACCAAACACATTCTCCATTCAAACAACATTCCCTGTAACAAACCGTATTTTGGTAAATAAAAATATTAAATTTAATAAGATTTTGTAATTTAATATTGTGAGAAATTAAACATTATGAATCATAAATGGAAAAAACTATTACAACATAATTTAATAATGTTGATTGAATGAAATTTGACAAATGTTTAATGTGATTTCAAATAACGGCAATAATGAAAGTTAATAAGGAATAAATTTGAACGTTGTATTAAAAAGAGAAACCAATGTTAGTTGATTTGGCTAGTTTTAACATGCAATAGGAAACCAATTATTTAGTACGTAGATTCAGTAACCTTTTGTTGTTAGTAATAGATTTATAAATGTGTTTTTAAATGTATTTAATTTACTTAAATGAAAATATTGTTTTATTTATTATCTTATTGTTTAATCTGCGAAATCAATTTGGAAATTGACGAAATTAATGTAATTAGATATTTCGGTCAATATAAGAAAAAAATGTTAACTATAGAGTTTGAGTGAAATAAAATAAAAAAATACGTTGGATAAATTCATAAGGTAATAGTTGATTTAATATGAGAACACTTAAATCAAAAATAAAATAATTAATGAATAAGTTTAGTAAAGGAGTAAACATATGTTTATTTGTCTGAATTGTATTTAGCTTATAAACTGATTATAGAGATGAGAAACTATTATTTAGTAAGAAATGTATAACTCCTGTTTGTATCCAATAATGTATGAATATGTTTAAATTACTAATAGATAGGAAATAATTGTTTTATTTCTCATTATATTTATTTAGTCCACTTTGAAATTCACCTTTGCACTCAACTGAAGTGAATGTAATTGAATAATTTCAATTAGTATGAGAGAGGACACTTGTAAATTAATAAGTGTAATTAAACTAGATTATGTTTCGTGAAAATATAAAGAAAGTTAGATTTAATGAAAAGAACATTTATATCAAATAAAATGAATGTTTCATCTGTGAATGTATGTTTAATTTTATTAAAATAAAGAATGAAATGATTGATTTAAAGGAAGAAACAAATGTTTATTTGAACTATGTTTTAGCATATAGATTGATTACAAGAATAGGAAAATAATTTATTTAAGTAAGTTATTTATTACTCCGGTGTATAAACAACAAATTTATAAACGTGTTTAAATGACTAAAGGAAACAATTGTTCTGTTTTTCATCCATTCTAGTTTGTAGGTTTTGAAATTTAACTTTGTAATTAATTGCAATTAATGAAATTAAAATATTTTAATTAAAAGGAAAGAAAACAATGATTGCAATTAATAGATTTAATAAGAAACGCACGTTTTGTGTTAAACAGAAAGAGCGTTGTAATGTAAATAAAAGATCATTTTGAGAAAACCAAATATAACGTTTTCATTTTTATGGTAGGTATAATTTTATTTCTTATGTGTTGAATTTTTTTTAAATGTGTACAAATTGAGTATTATTTTAGTAATGAAATTAATTTGGTTATGTTTAAAAAATTGTGTTTCAAAAGGCTGTGGAATGTACATGGTCCCTTCATTTCTTTTGTTATTAATTGTTGCATGTATGTTTTAAAATAGTTACCTCATTATTAATACTTGAACATTCATTTTTCCTTCTGTTTAATAATTGAGCCTATACTTTTAGGTTATATTTAATTTTGCCATATGATTTTTAGTTGTATAAAATTTCATTTTCCTTTGGTTTGCAAACTTCTCATTCCTAAGTACATTTTCTTATGCATTATTAATGCCCGAAGCTCTCAAAACAAAACGTGACCTGCAATTTTATTTCTTCATTTGCTTTTTGTTTCTCCTAACACCTCATGTTCATTTAGTTCAAATTGTTCTTTACTTGTGGTATTTTCTTATCATAAAATTGTTCACATTTTAAACATGTCCCTTCATTTTGTTTGTCACCAACTCATTTCCTATGTTCAGATCTCCATTTCAAATCTTCCTTTCCCCAAATCATTCTAACGTTAGTTTGCAAATGCAAAAGCTATCATTTTTGCAAATTCAAAAGTTTTCATTTATGAATCATGAGTTTCATTTTTTTTTCATTTTTCCTACACGTCATGCCCTCATCTTAGTTTGCTCTTCCATCTTTGCCTGAAGCTTTATCTTGAGAAAAACATAAGTGTTAAACTTTGTTTATTTTTTATATTAAGCGTATGTACCAATTATTATTTTAATAATATTTCTTATAACATGAATGTCTGTTGCATACAAACTCCGATTCATATGCAATTTCTTTTATTGGATTCATATTTAATTTCCAGACAATACGGAACCGGTTTGGTTGAATTTGGAGACTGTTTAAATTTTGGGCTTTTATTGGATTTTTAGTCGACTATGAATCAAAGGTGAGTGATTTAACCCACTTATCCAATAGTAAACCTTCTTATGTTTGTTGAATTAAATTTATGAAGTGATAAGAATGTTATTGGTTGCTGTTTGATAGCTTAAATTGACATTCTAGTTGAAATTGAATTTTATTGAATTAAATTACAATCTAAAGTAATGTTGATATTGAATTGCTAGTCAATACCTGACATTGATAACTAATAAATTATTGTGAATTATTGGCTAATTTGGAAGTTGATTATGATGAACGTTTATTTGTGACATTCTAGATGGTTTGACATATATTTATTTTCATATATCTCTATTATCGATCTATCTTTTAAGTGACAACATATAAAATATTATTTGAATTATTTAGAATGAATTAAGAAATAGGCTGAAATGATATATACCTATGACACTTTGATTTGGATTGAAATGATATATGTCCATCCTTGAAATTAAAAATTAAAATAACTATTCACGTGGCCATAGGGTAGAAAATTATATACGGACACCGGATTGATTAAATTAAATGGTTTTAAAAATCTTGAATTTGGATTTTGATTAAATAATATTTGTTTAAAAGAAATAAATTTTGGATTTATACGAATTGAATTATTTTCTAATTCAAGTTTTGAAATGTTGAAACTGAAATTGGTTAAAGGTAATTGTTTTAAAGAATTGAATTGGAAATGTGAAGTTGTAGTTGATATATGACTTTAATTTTGGAAATTTAATTATTTTAAGGATTTGGATATTAAAATTGAACAATGGGGGTTAATTTGATTTAATTATTTTAAATCGGTAAATTGAAATTGGACTTGAAATCGATATAAATTGAAATGGTTTAAAATAAGAACTGAATTGAAATTTAAATCATTGAATTGGATTGTTGAATCAAAATTGAAATTAAAAATAAACATTTCGAAAATTGAAGTTAATTCAAATTGAAATTGAAATCAAGTTGATTTGACCTTAAATCTAGATTGAGTCGGCTGAATTGAAAGACTAGAAATTGAATTTGTTGATTTGAAATTTGGATATGGGTACAGACTGTTGAAATGGAAAGAAACAGTTTGATTTGATGCTGTTTTCAAAATAAATTATTTTAATATAAACTGTTTAAAATCTATCTTTTTAATATTCAAATTATTTAGATTTTTCGAACTATTTTACTATATAAACGATTTTCAATATTCAAACCATTTTATATCAAACTATTTTAACTATTAGAACTATTTATAATTATTCAAACTATTTTCTAAAATTTCAAACTGTGCAAAGTTGGAATGTCTATAGTTTAATCGTTGATTTAAATGCGAATGTTGTTAAAATGAGGGTATAACCAAGGTTGGAATTTGAAATGATATTTTCAAGTGAAAATGACATATTTTGAGTAAATATGATGATTTTGAAATAAGGGATATTTTGAATTGAATATGATATTTTGATATCAAATATGAATCAGTTTCCAAATGTAAAGAACCAACCGGTGTGAAAAATGATGTTTGGTTGTTAAAGAGATCGAGGCCTCTTATTAGCACACTCTCTATCAATATTGGAACCACTTTAACAACTGTTTACGTGCTGGATGATCTAGAATAAAGTGGTTGAATTATAGGCATTTGCTGGATTTGACAAAAGAAAACGATGATGGATGACCCCGATACTTGTGTCAGTTTGAAATGACAAAAACAGACAGCTTGTCAGGGCCAAATAGGTTAGTTACCCTTAGCAGACACACCTCTTTGTATGACTATATTGATGTTGGCTTTATTAGTGCAACATGATTTGATTTCGGGGGCGTTGAACGCGTTGGACGGTCATGGCTATGATGCATTACCACCGGCTCTATGATCCGAACTAGTAGTATCCTACCTTGGGCATTGCCTCACATGTCTTGTCATACTTCTATCCTTATATGCAACCACTACGACTTTGTTTTAGTGTTGTCTTATCACGATGCCTCCCTAACTACCGACATTACTGGTGATGCTACTAATGCAAACTATAGGATAATGCTTAAAAGTGTTAAGAGGGATCAATGTAAAGCCTTAACGCTATTTTAATACTTTACTGATAGACACCACATATATAGCATATTTTACTATCTATAGATAGTTTAATGGATCCTCAGAAGATGGAAAATCCCCTAACATCTCTTAAGTTATTGCACGCAAGTAATATGCTGGGTAGGAGATGTAAAATCCCGTAAACATCTCTAAAGCTATCACATTCATATTTATTTGTTATAGATTTTACTTATATAAGAACTTTTAGTTCTAACTCGAGTGTTTTCTACTTTCATTATGCTCGGGTCAGCCTGAGATTTTTAGTGTTTGAGGACACTATTTTTGGAGGACGAAGACAAAGTTTGGTATACTATATTATTAGAATTATTCTGCTGCATCATTATTGGTACGTTATTATTGTACTATGATTATGTTGTAAAAGTTGTGTGATCAAATGTATATTGTAAAACTGCTTCGTGAACTGCTTATTTGATTATTATATTTTGTCATTCCACTGTAAGATTCTGTATTTGTTTTCGTTCTTTTCTCTTATTTCCTTATTAAGTCCCAATGATAATCCTTCCATTTGAATTGTTTGAGTTAGAGGTGTGTGATTTATCGTCGACTTAAACCGTCTAGAAAGGTGGGTCGTCACATTCCCGCTCAAATGCAGCATTCTCTTCATAAATAATGGACCCTTACTTAACATACTTATATAAGTTACCTAATATAAGATCTTTTAACTTTCATGGTTGGAATTACCTTTTACTTAAATTATTTAAGCAGCTTCTAATCCCTTTTTTTATTAAATATCCTTTTGCAATCACTTGTATATATATATTTGAAAACCTTTTAAAAATGATATATATGTACACTAGTTTATTTATGAAGCTAAATAAGACTCTATGTCCATGTTCTCGAACAAGTACGTTATTAAAAGGAAAAATGTTACATAACCTTTGTAATACTTTAATAAAATATTTAACTAATTTTTCTAAAACTATATGTATATAAAAATACTTAAAAATATGTTTTAAATATCCATTTAAAATGTTACTTAAAATTAACTACTTTATAATTTATTTAAACAACTTTAAAAAGCATGTTTTAAAAAACATGTTTTACATTTATTAAATGTTTTACTTCAATAATTCTTAATAAATTATTAAAAATATATTTAAACTT
Organism: Allium cepa; assembly: GCA_030765085.1. Taxonomy (NCBI): domain Eukaryota; kingdom Viridiplantae; phylum Streptophyta; class Magnoliopsida; order Asparagales; family Amaryllidaceae; genus Allium; species Allium cepa. Next base: position 1,047,467,025 of record CM060929.1, read on the forward strand.
CAAAACACTTTTAAAATACTCTAATATATGTTATTAAACACTTCTAAAAAATCATAGAAAAATAATTTAATTAAACGTCATTTTCAAACCTTCTAAATTTTTAAACAATAAACCATAGCGTTTATAAAACTTCTATCAAAAAGGTCCAGAAATACCGCAGTAGGTCATAAGTGTTACGGTCAAATGCTGTAACAGACCGTAGACGAGAGCTGTTTTAAACATTCGCTACTTTGACCATTTTTCAATATGTTGACAATCATTTCTAGCCCAATTTTTTTATAGTAAGTAATATGCTCATAGTACATCATAATCATCCCAAGAAACCTCTAAGGATGTCTTTACAAAATATTATAGAAATCACCAAAACATGGCATTATGAAGTGTTTCTATAGTAACTATTCGTTATAGAAACCATTCCATATTCATGCCCAAACCAAACATCATCCAATCAACTATATATGCATAATGTCAAGGCCATGTCACATGTCATAGAAGGCCAGAAATTATGATATGCCATAAGGAGCTGTCATTTGCTTTCAAAAGAAAATATGGTCCAAATATATAACTTTAATTAGTTAATGTCCTTACTATAGTTTAGAATACATATTATACAACTTTGTATACAATCAAATGGTGAGTTAATTCATCCTATTCTAACCTTGCAACCAAGCACAAGCCTCTACCTCAAAACCACTTCCTACCTCGATCAAAGCAAGCCCAAAGTCGAATTTACCTCCTTATATATTCAAGGCCTAGGCTAGAAATGACATATAGTTCTCATAGTTAAGCAAGTGGGGTTGGGGGGGAGGGGTATGCTCCCATCCTTTGAGATTTTAATTGTTATTTATTTGTTGCAATGTTGTATTAGGTCAATAGCTTGAGTTTGGTGAAGTTCCTTTGTGATTTTAGAGTTTTAAGTGTAAAGTGAAGAAGATGAAGAGAATTGTTTTCTATGTTTAATGAATTAGCATACCATTTTCAAAGCCTTAGGAATGTTTATATAGGCTTCACCAAGTGGCCACCTACCACCTTTTACCCCTATGACCAGCTACTAGCCCACTTCTCCTCCATATGCTTTGTTTTTCACCTTATTCTTTCTTTACTTAGTCGTTAAGCCTTCCTAAAATACCCGTCTAGAATATCTTTACCTGACATCTTCCATGACATCATCAAAGTATTTAATTATCTATATAACACTAAATATTTTTAGTTGCTAATTAATTACTCATTAATATTCTAAGGAAACCTAAAAAGTTTGAATAGCTTCTATCGGGTAAAAAGCCGTTTATTGATGAAATGATTTTCGATCACATTATTGATATTTCTTCGTGGTACTTTTTTTTGTAAACAAATTTAAAAAAAAGTATACCAACATTAGTTATTAATCAAAAGGTGGTTGACTAAGTTATAAAATCCATTTATTCACATTAAATACAGATTTGAATATTTAAATAATTTAGATAATTAAATATAAAGTGTTTGAAATTTTAGGTTTTTAAAATATACTTCTCCACTTTTCAAATACCCCTGACCAAATCATCATCCTTAACTATATCTAACTAACTTTATTATCAACATAATCTCATTATGCACATTGACTAAAATGTACGTGCACTTCTACAACTTATGTAGTCCGTGCTACCATTTTGAACAAATGATGCCATAATGCAAAACAATAGGTACCCTTAGCACAAATGTGTCTAAACAAAATTGCTATCTCTACTACCATTCCTAGATTCACTACACATATTCAATACCTAAATCATCCATTAGTGCATTCCTAAATTCATCTTTTAGATTGCTAAGGCAAGAGAACACAAAATGGGCGGTACCTTACCTAGAAAAATCCAATCAGCTTGAATCACCACATTATTCCTTCTTCAAATATCAAGTTTGATACTCAAAGTATCACCTCTTTAATTATCCAAACATTTCATCCTAAATTCTACAACATACAACTTAGCAAGCATCCAAATAGAGGAAATAATATTCTATTTAACCATAAAATCAAGATCCTAAATCTAAGGGGGATTCTATCCCAAGATAAATGCTAACCTAAGATAGGGATAGAGTTAAAAGGATTAAATATATAGTGCATTGTCTACATGCAACTCATATGCAATGTAAACCTTACATCCTTAAATTGTTATTCCAAAAGGGTTTTCTTTGAATAAACAATCTCTCCTCAATCTGAGGGATAACTGAAAGAATCCATCTATTCTTAGTGTCATATTCGAACCTTCCGAATTCCATTTCCATAGATTCGCCTTCGCATCTTCTGTGTGTGCTAGCCATAATACTCTTTTGTTAATCTATCCAGTTAAATTTCCATGGTATTGTAACGACCCGTAGATTTTGATAATTGAATTGGTTAATTTAATAATATTTTTGTAATTAAATTTAGAAAGAAATAAAAACTTTTTTATTTATAATGAAGTGAATGTTAAAAATGAAATGTCGCAATGGGAATTAAAAATAATTATCGACAATTTAAGTGAAATCCCAATAAGGAAATAGTGTAAATGTTTGCACTTGATTATAAAATTGAATATAAGTAAATAAGGGTAAGTGTTGTATAAATAAATGAATTGGTATAATTAATGGTAATTGGATGAATTCAGTATTAGGTAAGTAATTATGATAATTAGTTAAATATAAAATAAACTTAAGTGTAAATTAAAGGTTATGATAACAATTATTGTAAATTACCTAATTAATTTGTTAATGAAATTAATTGGAAATCAATTTCACTTAAATGTTAAGTAAATGAAAGGTAAACAATAGTAACTAGGTTTATAGAGTAATAATGGACTTAATATAAAGATTAGAATTGAATCAAATCGAATTTATTGGAAATAATTATAATTAATTGGAATTCAGTCTATAACAAATGGGTTAATGGTAAGTAAATGAAATTAAATATTATATTAATTGAAATTGAAATTAAATGCTATAAATTGTGAAATGTCCAGTAAATAAATTAATAAGAGAATTTGCTTTAAAGGATTTTAAATTATTAAGTAATTCAAAGTGATAGAAATTTTAAATAATAGAATTTGAATTGAAAAAGTGAATTGATTAATTTAATATTAATTTAATTAATTAATGGAAAAGTAGCTATTTTGGCCACTGACTCGGATTTCGACGAAACTAGTTTCATCGGATTCGTAATGGTGAATTATTATAGGGTTTCAAGTTTCATAACGATCGGGCTTGTCCTTTAATCGTATGGGCTCGAAACATCTAAGAATCAATTTAATTGAAATTAGTTGAAATCAATTTGAAATAACTTGATTTTAGCATAACTTCTCCATACGATGGAATTTGGACTTGAAACCTGTTCCAATGCATTTAAAATATTTAAAAACATCTATTTTGATATATGGGTTGATCCATTTTCGTTCCGAAGTCAGAACGGGCTTTTCAGGCCATTTGTGTTCAACTTTCAATCCAAATCAATCCGTTCTTTTTATTTTCAACCCTACCTATATATATCCAGTTATAAACCTAATAGCCTTGCTATTCCTCATTTCTATATGTACAATTATAGTTGCTCCTCTTCATTTCCAATGGCAGATAAAACGAAAATTCCAATTGCAATTTCAAATCAAATTCAAAGCCAAAAATTCAAACTCCTTTATACATATCGAATTATATGTCGTTTTGAAGCTCTCGACGAGCGCATCTCAAATCTACAATTCATTTTCCAATTTGACTCACCGGTTGTTCAGTAATTGGTGTCTTCTTCTCGTCCGTTCGTTGATCGTCGATCAACTTTGCCTGATCGAAAAATCGAAGTTGATGGGTTATGGAGATTCGCGAGAGGAGTTCAACAATGCAATTTATTGGGTGGTTAAACAGTTGGATCTACGCAGAAAATTCATTAGGGTTTCGATTTTTGTGGTGGCGCTGGGCTTAGTCGAGGCATTCGACCGATGATTCATGGTCAAGAGGCGATGCCACGTGGCCACATGGAGGCGGAGCGAGTCTGGCATGAGGCGCGATTGGCCAGCGGAGGCAAGGCAACGTCGAGAACTGTGGCGACTCTATTAGGGTTGCGTGGTGTTGATTGCGTATAGGGGGGTTTCACTTTTGAAGAATTCACGCGATGGTGATGTGGCAGAATCTTGAGTGTAATGTTGTTTATTCTATTTTTAATTTTATTTTTGATTTCAAATCTTCTAATTCGAATATCTTTCACATAAGAGGCCCGTTTCACGTGCAATTTTCTCCGCTAGGATCGTATTGTTTTAACCCACTCACAACTTCTAAAATTTCTTATGTTTGTTAAATTGATTTATGATGTTATTAGAAATTTATTTACGACTGTTTGGCATATTTTGAATCATCAGCTTAGTTTATTTGAATTTATTTGAATAAAATAGTTATTTAATTTATTATTAAATATAAACTGCCAGTAAATACCTGTTATTTATTATTTGTTCTATATTGATGTTATTGATTGAATTGGATGATGCTTGTGATAAATGTTCGATGATTGTTATTGGATGAATGGATGTTGTATTTTATACTGTTATAAGCTGCAAGTTGTTATGGATTTTTATTTCATTCAGGATTGCGGATTGAAATGATATATAACCGTATTTATATTTAAATTGCGGATTGAAATGATAAATATCCGTATCATTTGACCATAGGATAGAAAATTATATATAGACACCGTGATATATATATATATATACACAAATATTTTGAAATTGATTTCTATGGTTTTATAAAGAAATATATGATTTTATGAAGAAATATATGGTTTTATATAAATATTGATTTTGGATATTATATAAATGTTATTTTTTTCTTGATTTTTAAGCTATGTATAATTTGTTTTAATATAGAACAAGCTTAGTAATAAGTTTGATTTTTACTGAAGGTAATATGGTTGAGTATTTAAATTATATTTTAATATAGAGTTTAAAATGATGTAAATCAAATTAAGGTTGGAAGATAAATTTGAGATTTATTTGAAATTGAATTTATTTAAGAATTAAACTCAAATGAGCTTGATGTGAAATTTATTAAATTGGGAATTTTAAAAGGTATGATTTTTATAACTTGATCTTGGGTCAAGGCGAATTAAATGAATATATGAGGTATAAATAAATTGAAGGAAATATTTAGTTATTTGAAAATTTGAGATTTGTTTAAATGATAATGGATTTATTACGTAAAATAATTCAAAACTAAATAATAGAAAATTGAATTATTGAAGAATTTCCAAACTTAGTTTTGAAATTGTGGAATACTTAAAGTTTGAGTTTGAAATATATTGAATTTGAAATGGTTTATTGTAACGCCCCGCCTTTTCGCACGCTTTAAATCGACACACGTACCAATTCAAACCATACGGAAGGGCGGATTGTGATGGGTAATAAGAAAAAGCAGAGAAAGAAAAAAAACAAAATAGAATCTTGCAGCGGAACGACAAAATATAATAATCAATATATGAGACGATCCGACTTTCTTACCATAGAAAATCGCATCATCTTGAAGAAAGAAAGGGATATAAAAGAGAAAAGAAAGAAGAGAAAGAAGAAACAACAACAGAATCAAAACAGCGGAACGAATAAATTATATTAATAATATAAATATTACATAATTTACAACCATTATCAGAGATTACACAGATAGTACAACACATTACATACTAGACAGTTATAAACAACTGCCTAGTTATACAACTCAATATAGTTCAAGAAACTACTCAGAGAAACCAACACAGCAGGATACTATATTACACGCAAAAGCCTCCTGCTCCATTGCTCCTCCAATATTCGTCAAAGCTAACCTGAATCCCTTGGCTACTCGTAGAAATTTGAGTACCCAAGAGTTTAAGAAAACAGAAGATAAACTCCGGGTTAGACATGGGTCTGGTGTGAGTAACAGGTTAAGGTTGCTTAACTTTTAAAAATCTTTTGAAAAGAAAGGTATCACGTAAGACTTCCCACACATAAAGATGGAAATTTTTTTTACCTTACGCTAACCAAAACATTTGATAGGAAATCCAGTGATATTATAATAGTGCATAGGGTTTTCAAGTAAAATACAGAAATAGCTGGAATGCTTACATCTCACGTTCCAACATAGTTGGGCACAACTAATACGTACGACAATTATTGGATTTTGGATTCCATCAATGGCAGGGCTACCGCGGTACCGCCCGTCACAATACGTGGCCTAGATCACCGTACCGAGGATCTCTCCCAATCCCTGCAACACAAGGCCGGAACCATTCCTTACTGAACAGTTTCGAACAAGGCAACCCCGCGGTTGTAGCTAGCAACCACCCACACAACTGAATAAAAGGGACCTCTAGATAGGGGAAAATCTCGTCCTACTTAGGCATGACCCACTTAACCTTGCTGCACCTCCCATGTTTTAGCAATTCTCGGTTGATGAGGCTTGAGGCTACGATTACCTTTATAGGACATATCACTTAATTAGAATGCTCATCGTCCACCTGACGATGTTCTGAAAGCATTCAATCCATACAAGTTCTTTCTGGGTTTGAACGAAACCAAAGGCATTATCTCGTTGCACACATTTCAGAATCACCCTCAGAGTTAACGACAATAACCCTTGCACTCTGAATCTACATCTTCACTTGAGATTCACAACCTATCGTTAATTTGGATCGATGTGGTTTTCGGATATCCAAATATGGAAACCCGATCGCGGTCTCATCGAAATCCAAAACGCCATCTTTTAGGTCCAAGTTGCTTTAAAGTTTAAAACAATTCAATTATCTATATACACACACATAGATAACTCACAAATCACAATTGATAATCAACATTATCAAATAAACAGGTAATCTACATTATCATCACAATAGATAATCTATATCACAATGCAACCAAAGCATTTATACCATACATCATTACTTATCTCATTTCTGAGATCACAAAGCATCCAAGACAATCAATGTCATCCATTCATATATATTCAACGATTTATTTCATCACAATATAATTAATTTAAAATGAATTAAATTAACTATCTCTATCTCTAGTTAATTTAAAGTGAATTAAATTAATTACTTCATCTTTTAATTAATTTAAAATAAAATAAATTAATTACTTCATCAATATAAATCTTGCTTACTCAACCATTTAATTGATTGCAATCAATTAATTAATCATTAAAAATAATCAACTTAATTAATCACTCTTGATTAATTATCCTTAATTACGTTCAAGTAATTATTCTTAACCAAAAACAGTAATTAACCTTTAATTACTTCAATTAATTAATTAACTATAATTAATTACCCTAATCCTTAATTAATTACATTAATTAATTACCTTTAATCACTATTCATTGATTAATTAATCATAATTAATCAACTTTAATTACATCATTAATTGTATTAATTAATGAGTCTTAATTATATTTAATTAATTATCTTCTTAAATTAATTACCTTAAGTAATTAACCACAATTATTAATCCCCTCTGATTAACCATATTCAGTAATTAACTAACTTAATTAAAATAAATTAATTATTCCTTAATTTAATTTCTTAATTAATCCCTTGATTAATTTCTAAGTAATTATACTCCTAATTACTTTATTCTTAAACATCTTCAATTGATTACAACCTGTAATTATCAATTAGTTACTTCACCAAGTAATTTTCAATCCATTAATTACATAAAGTAATTGTCTTTAAAACCTCAAGTGTTTAAAGTTAATCAAACTTAATTAATTAAATTAAACAATCACATTTAACTCAATTAATTACCTTAAGTAATTAATTTATTAATTACTTCATTAAGTAATTATATTCAACAATTCACAAATGATTATTATCAAGTTAATTAATCTAATTAATTATAAAAATTAACTACATTAATTAATTATTAAATAATCCTGGTTAATGACCTTCACTAACCATTCTCTAATTATTTTCATTAAGTAATTAACTTAGATTAATAACAAATTAAATTATATTTAATTATCCATTAATTAAAGTCTAATTATTTAATTAATTAACCTTGATTAAAACTTAATTACTTAATTAATAATTCTTTAATCATTAATTAAAAATCTAATTAATGATCTTTAATTTCAAATTTATTAACACTTAATCAATATTTATTAAACCTTAAACAATTAATTAATTAAATTAATTAATTATTCCTTAATTACCTTATTAATTAAATTAATTTCAAAACATTAATCTTTACTTAATTTTAAGATAAAACATTTCTTAATTATGTTTAAAAAACTAATTTATTTGAGACAAAGCACTTTTGAAGTTACTTTTAAATTTCATTTCAAATACAAGATTTAAAATGAATATGATTTAAACTTAATCAAAGTTTAAACAATTTAAAACTTTTTAAAATTATAAGACAAACAAGTGCTTGTCTTAGAAATGAAATTCATAAGAATTTTGAAACTAAATTCATTTCAAAATTTCAATAATTTCAATTTACACTTTGTTTAAATCTTTCAGATTTAAATCTTCTTTTAATTTTAAAAACTGAAGTCCATATTTTATTTTTGATTTCCAGATTTAAATTAACTTTAAATCTGGCTCATATTTTTAAAAAAAAACTTCAATTTAAAAAAGTTTAAACTACGTACCAAAATAAAGTAGTTAAATAAGTTCAAGTTTAAAACTTTTTTTTATTTTTTTTAAACTGAGATTTAAATTTTAAACTTGGATTTTAAAATTCAAACTGGAAATTTTAAAACTTTGTTTAAACTTTTCCCTATATCAAAAGCTTCAAGTTTTTAAAAAAAAATTAAAACTGAAACACAGGTTTCTGTAAAACCTGAAGTATACAGAACAACCCGAGAACATTACAAAATTGGTTTGAGTTAAAAGCCTATCTTCCCCGAGCAAATCAAATGGCTACTTCGAGCAACCAAACAACTCCCCTGTTACTAAACTTACCTAAACTATCATCAGTAACCTCATCACCGTGCATATGCACGGTGTCTTCGGCCACCACTGGTCATCGTTGATGATCGCCACACTCCAGCAACCAGCCCAGCAACCACCCACGACCATCATATCAAACTACCATTCACGAAATCAAAATCGAACTCAAATTCCCAAACCTGGAAACAACCATCAGGTTTCACCCCTTCAAACCTGTCAACGGTAAACTCTCGCCGGTCCGACCACCTAACGATCAACTACTCCGGCCTCATCTTCAACCACGCACCCAGTACCAATCCCCCAAACATCTTAACACTCGATCAATTGTAGAAATCAAAATGGTCGATTCTTTAAAACCCATTAAAACTAGGGTTTAAAAATAAATTTCAAAACTGCACCTTCCTCAATGACAACCATCACCATAAATGATTTTTCCCAGCTTCCCTTAACCCTTCTCCATCACCCAAAAGAACCCCGAGCCTCCTCAATCCAAAGATCACCAGAATTTTCTATTAAACCCATTCCAGTTCAATATCCAACTGCACCTTCAACTTAACCCTAAAAATCCCAATTCTTGATTTAAAAATCAAATTTTTGTTAATTCTTTTAATTTATGAAACTGAATTACAAAATTAACATGTTTGGATTTGGGTAAAAATCAACGTGCACTGCTATTTTAATGTTTCCAGAGACAAACAAACTCTGTTTTAGTTTAATTTAATTTTTAATTCTTACTCTATGATAAACAAACACCCTTGGTTTAAAAATTCAGATACTATCACAAATTAAAACAAGTGTAGGGGATTTTTAAATGAAAAGTTGGAACTGGAGACAAACATAGCCCATAACAGCTTGCATACACAATACATTTTCACATCATCAATTACTTATAAACACAAACAATTCTATTTCATTTCAGTATTCTAACATGCAACCTATTTTTAATTTTTTTTTAAATTTAAAAAGTTACTCACCTGATTACAGAAGACCAGAGTACTCTTATATCTTGAAAAAAAATTGATCTTTTTAAAAATTGAGTTGCAAGCTTGTTGAAACTGGAATGCTTATGCTTCCTGACTAAAACTACTTGCATGCTGATGCTTTTGAATAGGCTTCATTTTGAAGATATGCAGAAATCATTCTTTTCAGGTCTTATAAAAATGATGTAGGCCTTTTGATAATGAGGGGTTTGATGTGTTATTGATCATGATCTTTGGGTTTGAACATGCAGGCTACACATTTTAGATTTGGTTTCGAAAATGGAAAATGCAGGATTTTTGAAGATGCAGGTTTGATCTTAATATGCAGACTTGCTTTGGATTTGTACAGGTATTTGAATTGTTTTGATAAGAGGAGTTTACTGATTTTGGAAAGAAATGAGGAGTTTTGATTTTGTATTTGTAAACTGATTTGAGTTTTCAGTTTTGGAAAAATAAACAAGTTAAAATTTCTTTGATTAGAAAAATGAAGAAAAAGAAAGATAGGAATGAAAGAATGTTCTTATATAGGTTATATTTCATATTTTATTAAATAAAAGAAAATACAAAACAAAAAGGCACTTTTAAATTTTTTCAACATTTGTCAATTAAATATGTTAATCTTTGAACGTTTGTTTGATGAGGCCTTAAGAATACAACACATGTCTTTGTAAGGTAATTTGTATATTAATTTACAAGTTAATATGTGTATTAAGCCTAATTTTAATTTGTTAGTTGATATTTAATATGTATATAAATTTATAAAAGAAATAAAAAAACTATACTTATAAATAAAGCTTATGTGTATAAAAATTTATACTTTGGATTTTAAATTCAAATCAAATTCAAAATCTAATATTTTTGAAAATCAAGTTATGAATACAAAATAAATTTTGAAATAACAATTGCTGTTTTTATTCAAAACCTATTTGTAAAACAATACACTATTAATATTTTTTTAGAAATATCTTATTATTAAATTAAAATCATTATAAAATAAATTATATTTGTATTAATAAATTACTTATTTTATTAAGTTATAAAACCTTTTTGTTAATTCATCTTAAATTTAAAACTCAAGCCAAAATTATTTTAAATATTCAAAAATTTGTCTTAAAAATTGAAAAATCATATATTTTATTAAATAGTTTTGAAAACTTAATATTAAATTAAATCAAAATTTCCAAATTATTAATGTATATATTTGAATTTTAAATCACGATGCATTTATTAAGTTTAAACCAAGATCATTTATTTAATAACTTTGAAAAGCTTTATATATTAGATAAAAACTAATTTCCAAATTACTAAAAATAATAAGAATTAGAAAATATGCTTTATTTATTAAATTTAAAACAATGCTAATCTACTGAAAATATAAACTATATATTTATATTATAAATAGAAATCAATTTATTATCTTTGAAAGATAAAATAACCAATTAAATATTTATTAAAGAAGATTATTAAATCAATTGAATTATTATTAACAAAATTATCAATATCAATTTAAATTTTAATAAAGATTATTAAATTGTTATTGTCAAAAATTCCGGGATGTTACAAACATTCCCCCTTAAAAGAATTTCGTCCTCGAAATTTAAAACAAAGGTAATTTAATAATCTCATTAAAGATTTTAATTTCAAAACATAAGCATATATCAAACATATGCTATCAACCATAGCAACCAATTCAATAAATCAACTCACTATCCAGATAAAATTCTAGATAGAATTTCCTCGAGTTTCCCCAAGTGTAAATACCGGGATACTCGCTCTACAGAATACAAACAATCAACACTATGAAGCTACAAAGCTCCTATTCATCTATATCTATAACACTAGACAAGATATTAGACTACAAACGAGTTTGACTCAACAACCAAAACTCCAGAACTGCTGGTTCCACAACCAGAGATAGATCATACATGTACTCTCTCAGAGATACATGAAAATCATCGAATCCCAGTTATCCAAACTGGCAATTCAATCATGTAGATCAAACACTTAACCTCCAAGATCACAGAAAAGATCCACAACACTTCTAAGCTAGCTTTCCAGCCTTACCCAAACTTATAGCTCCTTTTCGATCAGAGAAAACTTTATCCAAATCAAATCTCCGACTCTAGAATCCAAATTCCTCCTTCGTTTATCCACAAAATCTTCAAACGATCCTCGGCTGCCTACAACCTTTCTGATCAGCTCAACCCTCGCTGATGCTTTTAGAAACAATCAAAACCAATCTACTCAATAAAATGATCTCAGGATCAACCAAGATCAAACCCTATTCCTCAAACATCAAAAGATAATAACTCACTTCTCCTGTCTAGGAAAAGAAAAACAGATGCACTTCCATACTGCTTCCGCTGCACAACTCTGATCCGAAGTAGAAGAGAATGCTGAAGAAGAACACGAGCACAAGCTAGACAACACAACCCAGAAATATGGTTCATCAAATCCAAAAGAAAACTCAGAAACTCCACTAAAACCTGAGCTGCTACACCAACTCTATCTCTTGGAATCCTAGTCGACAAGGAAACTCAATCTCTAGATGCGAACAAAATTTGACTTCCCTGAAGACATCCGAAAAAACTCCGATAACCCAAGAGAACATTCAAACAATCGCAAGTCAATTTTGCGATCAGCCCAAACCAAATCCAAGGAAAACTTATCTCCCTTTACCAAATAGAACAGCTTACACTTAACCAGCCAATCCATCGAAGAAACGGGTCCACTCTGCTGCTTCTGAACTCCACTTAAGAAAACTGCTAAGCCAGAAGACTTCCTGCCAACATATCGAACACTCGGAGCTGCACTGCTGTCACAGATGCCAAAGAATTCCTAATCCAAAGCTCTTTGAGAAACTCGGTCTTCAAATCAAACAGAAACACCAGCTGAACACAGCCACAACACCGAAGCAGACCTACTTCCTTAAACTTGTTCCAAAGAAAACATCTTCAGAAATGTCCATAGTCACTACATCTCATCCCGCAGCTACTACTTCCGGAGGTATCAAAATACCATCACTTGCTTCTGCCAACTAACAGATCCAAACTCTACTCATCCAACTTCAAAAATAGACTCCGAACCTTAACAGGTTTCCTTCAGAGATCGATGAAATTCTTCCATCACTAAAGAACTCACCCGAGATGGTATTAGGTCTACAGTCTTGATAAATACACTTCCAACCTCAAACATTCAAACCCTAACCAATGGTAGTTGTGTTACACACACACTACCCCATCTACCTTTACAACTTATATTGGAAAACCTGAACAGGTAACCCAACAGATAGGTAGAAGTAAATATATATATAGTAATATATAAAAATTACAAATACGCTCTCTCAAGACATACACCACTCCAGAGCCTAGGTATTCACTCAACCTAATGCTCTGATACCAAATGAGACGACCCGACTTTCTTACAACAGAAAATCGCATCATCTTGAAGAAAGAAAGGGATATAAAAGAGAAAAGAAAGAAGAGAAAGAAGAAACAACAACAGAATCTAAACAGCGGAACGAAAAAATTATATTAATAACATAAATATTACATAGTTTACAACCATTATCAGAGATTACATAGATAGTACAACACATCACATACTAGATAGTTATAAACACCTGCCTAGTTATACAACTCAATATAGTACAAGAAACTACTCAGAGAAACCAACACAGCGGAATACTATATCCATACGTAGAAGCCTCCTGCTCCATTGCTCCTCCAATATCCATCAAAGCTAACCTGAATCCCTTGGCTACTCGTAGAAATTTGAATACCCAAGAGTTTAAGAAAACAGAAGATAAACTCCGGGTCAGACATGGGTCTGGTGTGAGTAACAGGTTAAGGTTGCTTAACTTTTAAAAACCTTTTGAAAAGAAAGGTATCACGTAAGACTTCCCACACATAAACATGGAAAAGTTTTTACCTTACGCTAACCAAAACATTTGATAGGAAATCCAGTGATATTATAAAAGTGTCTAGGGTTTTCAAGTAAAATACAGAAATAGCTGGAATGCTTACATCTCACGTTCCAACATAGTTGGGCACAACTAATACGTACAGTACTTATTGGATTTTGGATTCCATCAATGGCAGGGCTACCGGGGTGCCGCCCGTCACAGTACGTGGCCTAGATCACCATACCGAGGATCTGTCCCAATCCCCTGCAACACAAGTTCGGAACCATTCCTTACTGAATAGTTCCGAACAAGACAACCCCACGGTTGTAGCTAGCAACCGCCCACACAGCCAAATAAATGGGACCTCTAGGCAGGGGAAAATCTCGTCCTACTTGGGCATGACCCACTTAACCCCGCTGCACCTCCCCTGTTTTAGCCATTCCCGGTTGATGAGGCTTGAAGCTACGATTAGCTTTATAGGACATATCACTTAGAATGCTCATCGTCCACCTGACGGAATTCTGAAAGCATTCAATCCATACAAGTTCGTTCCGGGTTCGAACGAAACCGAATGCATTATCTCGTTACATTAATTTTGGAATCACCATCAGAGTTAACGACAATAACCCTTGCACTCTGAATCTACATCTTCACTTGAGATTCACGACCTATCGTTAATTTGGATCGATGTGGTTTTCGGATATCCAAATACGGAAACCCGATCCCGGTCTCATCGAAATCCAAAACGCCATCTTTTTGGTCCAAGTTTTTTTGAAGTTTAAAACAATTTAATTATCTATATACACACAGATAGATAACTCACAAATCACAATTGATAATCAACATTATCAAATAAACAGGTAATCTACATTGTCATCACAATAGATAATCTATATCACAATGCAACCAAAGCATTTATACCATACATCATTACTTATCTCATTTCTGAGATCACAAAGCGTCCAAGACAATCAATGTCATCCATTCATATATAAGCAATGATTTATTTCATCACAATATAATTAATTTAAAATGAATTAAATTAACTATCTCTATCTCTAATTAATTTAAAGTGAATTATATTAATTGCTTCATATTTTAATTAATTAATTACATCATGAATATAAATCTTGCTTAGTCAACCATTTAATTGATTACAATCAATTAATGAATCATTCAAAATAATCACTTAATTAATCACTCTTGATTGATTATCCTTAATTACATTCAAGTAATTATTCTTAACCAAAAACAGTAATTAACCTATAATTACTTCAATTAATTAATTAACTATAATTAATTACCTTAATCCTTAATTAATTACATTAATTAATTACCTTTAATCGCTATTCATTGATTAATTAATCATAATTAATCAACTTTAATTACATCATTAATTGTATTAATTAATGTCTTAATTATATTTAATTAATTATCTTCTTAAATTAATTACCTTAAGTAATTAACCACAATTATTAATCCCCTCTGATTAACCATATTCAGTAATTAACTAACTTAATTAAAATAAATTAATTATTCCTTAATTTAATTTCTTAATTAATCCCTTGATTAATTTCTAAGTAATTATACTCCTAATTACTTTATTCTTAAACATCTTCAATTAATTACAACCTGTAATTATCAATCAATTACTTCACCAAGTAATTTTCAATCCATTAATTACATAAAGTAATTATCTTTAAAACCTCAAGTGCTTAAAATTAATTAAACTTAATTAATTAAATTAAGCAATCATATTTAACTCAATTAATTACCTTAAGTAATTAATTTCTTAATTACTTCATTAATTAATTATATTCAACAATTCACAAATGATTATTATTAAATTAATTAATCTAATTAATTTTAAAAATTAACCACATTAATTAATTATTAAATAATCCCGGTTAATGACCTTCATTAACCATTCTCTAATTATTTTCATTAAGTAATTAACTAGATTAATCACAAATTAAATTATCTTTAATTATCCATTAATTAAAGTCTAATTATTTAATTAATTAACCTTGATTAAAACTTAATTACTTAATTAATAATTCTTTAGTCATTAATTGAAAATCTAATTAATGATTTTTAATTTCAAATTTATTAACCCTTAATCAATATTTATTAAACCTTAAGCAATTAATTAATTAAATTAATTAATTATTTCTTAATTACCTTATTAATTTAATTAATTTCAAAACATTAATCTTAACTCAATTTTATGATAAAACATTTCTTAATTATGTTTAAAAAACAAATTTATTTGAAACAAAGTACTTTTGAACTTACTTTTAAATTTCATGTCAAATACAAGATTTAAAATGAATATAATTTAAACTTAATCAAAGTTTAAACAATTTAAAACTTTTTAAAATTATAAGACAAACAAGTGCTTGTCTTAGAAATGAAATTCATAAGAATTTTGAAACTAAATTCATTTCAAAATTTCAATAATTTCAATTTACATTTTGTTTAAATCTTTTAAATTGAAATCTTCTTTTAATTTTAAAAACTGAAGTCCATATTTGAATTTTTATTTCCAGATTTAAATTAAACTTTAAATCTTTCTCATATTTTAAAAAAAACTTCAATTTAAAAAAGGTTAAACTACTTATCAAACTAAAGTAGTCAAATAAGTTCATGTTTAAAACTTTATTTTTTATATTTTTTATTTTTTTAAACTGAGATTTAAATTTAAACTTAGATTCTAAAATTCAAACTGGAAATTATAAAACTTTGTTTAAACTTTTCCTTATATCAAAAGCTTCAGGTTTTTAAAAAAAAATTAAAACTGAAACACAGGTTTCTGTAAAACTAGAAGTATACAGAACAACCCGAGAACATTACAGAATTGCTTCGAGTTAAAAGCCTATCATCCCCGAGCAAATCAAATGGCTACTTCGAGCAACCAAACAACTCCCCTGTTACCAAACTTACCCAAACTATCATCAGTAACCTCATCACCATGCATATGCACGGCGTCTCCGGCCACCACTGGTCATCGTTGATGATCGCCACACTCCAGCAACCACCCACGACCATCAAATCAAACTACCATTCACGAAATCAAAATCAAACTCAAATTCCCAAACCTGGAAACAACCATCAGGTTTCACACCTTCAAACCTATCAACGGAAAACTCTCGCCGCTCCGACCACCTGACGATCAACTACTCCGGCCTCGTCTTCAACCACGCACCCACTACCAATCCCCCAAACATCTTAACACTCGATCAATTGTACAAATCAAAATGGCCAATTCTTTAAAACCCATTAAAACTAGGGTTTAAAAATAAATTTCAAAAATGCACCTTCCTCAATGACAACCATCACCATAAATGATTTTTCCCAGCTTCCCCTAACCCTTTTCCATCACCCAGAAGAACCCCAAGCCTTCTCAATCCAAAGATCACCAGAATTTGCTATCAAACCCATTCCAGTTCAATATCCAACTGCACCTTCAACTTATCCCTAAAAATCCTAATTCTTGATTTAAAAATCAAATTTTTGTTAATGCTTTTAATTTATGAAACTGAATTACAAAATTAACATGTTTGGATTTGGGTAAAAATCAACATGCAATGCTATTTTAATGTTTCCAGAGACAAACAAACTCTGTTTTAGTTTAATTTAATTTTTAATTCTTACTCTATGATAAGCAAAAACCCTTGGTTTAAAAATTCAGATACTATCACAAATTAAATCAAGTGTAGGGGATTTTTAAATGAAAAGATGGAATTGGGGACAAGCAGAGCCCATAACAGCTTGCATACACAATACATTTTCACATCATCAATTACTTATAAATAAAAACAATTCTATTTCATTTCAAGATACTAACATGCGACCTATTTTTATTTTATTTTTTAAATTTAAAAAGTTACTCACCTGATTACAGAAGACTAGAGTACTCTTATATCTTGAAAAAAAAACTTGATCTTTTTAAAAAATTGAGTTGCGAGCCTGTTGAAACTAGAATGCTTATGCTTCCTGACTACAACTACTTGCATGCTGACGGTTTTGAATAGGCTTCATTTTGAAGATATGCAGAAATCATTCTTTTCAGATCTTATAAAAATGATGCATGCCTTTTGATAATAAGGGGTTTGATGTGGTATTGATCATGATATCTGGGTTTGAACATGCAGGCTACAAATTTTAGATTTGGTTTTGAAAATGGCAAATGCAGGATTTTCGAAGATGTAGGTTTGATTTTAATATGTAGACTTGCTTTGGATTTGTACAGGTATTTGAATTGTTTTGATAAGAGGAGTTTACTGATTTTGAAAAGAAATGAGGAGTTTTGATTTTGTATTTGTAAACTGATTTGAGTTTTCAGTTTTGGAAAAATAAACAAGTTAAAATTTCTTTGATTAGGAAAAAGAGGACAAAGAAAGATAGGAATGAAAGAATGTTCTTATATAAGTTATTTTTCGAATTTTATTAAATAAAAGAAAATACAAAACAAAATGACACTTGTAAAAATTTGCAACATTTGTCAATTAAATATGTTAATCTTTGAACGTTTGTTTGATGAGGCCTTAAGAATACAACACATGTCTTTGTAAGGTAATTTGTATATTAATTTACAAGTTAATATATGTATTAAGCCTAATTTTAATTTGTTAGTTAATATTTAATATGTATATAAATTTATAAAAGAAATAAAAAATAACTATACTTATAAATAAAGCTTATGTATATAAAAATTAAAACAATTAAAAATTTATACTTTTGATTTTAAATTCAAATCAAATTCAAAATCTAATATTTAAAAATCAAGTTATGAATACAAATTAAATTTTGAAATAACAATTGCTATTTTTATTCAAAACCTATTTGTAAAACAATACACTATTAATATTATTTTTAGAAATATCTTATTATTAAATTAAAATCATTATAAAAGAAATTATATTTTTATTAATATATTACATATTTTATTATGCTATAAAACCTTTTTGTTAATTCATCTTAAATTTAAAACTCAAGCCAAAATTATTTTAAATATTTAAACATTTGTCTTAACAATTTAAAAACCATATATTTATTTATCAAATAGCTTTGAAAAACTTAATATTAAATTAAATCAAAATTTCCAAATTATTAATGTATTTATTTGAATTTTAAATCATGATTCATTTATTAAGTTTAAACAAAGATGGGGCAGAACAAGTTGTGAAAGTGGAGTATTTGTGGAAACCGGAAATTTGTTGTTTTTGTAAAGAGTTTGGGCACAATAGCAAGAACTGCAAGAAATATGAAGGTGAGAAGAATGAAGAGAAATGTGAAGAAAAAAAACAGCATAGTTATTCTGAAGATAAAATGAACAGGCTGAATAAGGGGAAAGAAAAAGAGAAACAAGATTGCATTAAGCAAGTGTGGCAGAAGGTTAACAAAAACAAAGTAAATAAAAGAAATGGGAGTGAGGAAGTGGCACGAAATATCATGATGAAGCAAGTGGAAAAAGAGGTTACTGAGAAAGATGCAAATGAGGCAAATAAAAGTCTGCAACTTGAAGTGAATAAATCTAAAAATGATGCTCAAGCTTGTTCTGTTACTACTACTAATAAGTTCCAATTGTTACAAACTGAAATTGAAGAGGTAGAAGTACTGGAAATAAATGAAGTTGAGGTTGGTGAAATAACAACTGAAGTAAATGCAGGAAAACAGTGTTCTGTTGGAAACATAGTAAGTGTTACCTCTAATGTTGTTGTTGAACATTGTGATGGAGAAGGCACAATGGAAAATAAACATAAGACTATTGATGAGAACACATATGAAGTCTGCATTGAAGAAAATAGCTTTGAACTTGAACTAACAAATGATTCTGGAAAACAAGTTCTGCATGACACCACTGACACACATGAAACAGACATGGATAGAGAATGGTGCACCAATTTTGAGAAACAAGTAAATAATTTAATACAGCAAATGTATGTAAACTCAGTGGTTGAACCAAACTCACAAACAATCCCATACAACTTTTCCATTGATCTGCCTGGATGGCCTTCAAATCCTACCTCCCACACTTCATCTTTTGCTCCTCCTCCTGTCACAAAACCAACCAATTCTTTCTCTCAGTCTCCTTCTCCATCATCTCAGCCCATTAGAACCATTGAAACGAGATCTCTATCTGCTAAGAGAAGACACAACAAAACCAAACCTCAATCTTGTTAATGTTTAAAAAAATTGCATCATGGAACCTTAGGGGTGCTCACAGCAACTTGAAGCTTGACCAAGTTAAAAACATAATCAGTGAGTACAATATTTCTCTTTTTGGTCTTCTTGAAACTAAACTAAATTCAGCTTTATCTTCCAGAGCTGTTTCTTACATCAATCCAACTTGGTCCTTTCACCACAACCTTGACAATGCATCTTATGGTAGAATATTAGTAATCTATGACCCTACTATTTTCTCTATATCCCCACTTCTTTCTACTAGGCAATACATTCACCTTCACGTCCAAGACATAAATACCCGTTCTTCATTCTATGTTACTTTTGTATATGCTGATAACTCTGCAAATTCAAGGAAATTTTTTTTGATGCATTGCCACCATTAAGACAATCCACCCACCCTTGGATTGTGATGGGAGACTTTAACTCCTGCTTTGATTATACTGACAAATCTGGTGGAGTTCCACTAACTGCTAATGATCTTGATCCTATCAATCAAGCCATTTATGAGTCTGACTTAATCATGGTCAATAAATCTGGTGCAAAGTTTTCTTGGAATAACAGGAGTCGTAGTGGCATTCGCACTTTCACTACTATTGATCATACATTTTGCAACCTTCAAGCTATATCTTCCTGGCCCTCATTATCTGTTTTCCTCCCCCAGCCTATCTTATCTGACCACTCCCCTCTAATATTATCTTTTGGTCAACATTTTAATAAGGAAAAGAGAAGCTTTAAATTTTACAATGCTTGGGCAAAACATGAACAATTCATTCCTTTAGTAACTAAATTAAGCTCTGATTTTAATTGTTATGGTAATAAAATGTACAAGTTTTGCAGGAAGCTCAAATTCATTAAGCTGCAGATTAAACTTTGGGCTAAATCAACTTTTGGCACTGGTGCATTATTATCTACTGATCTCAAGGAAAAGCTAAAGAAACAACAGGAGTACTTGATGGAGCACCCTCTTGATGTTCAAGCTGCTGAAGAGGAATGCAAACTTTTTAAAGAGGTAAACAATGCTCTGTACATGGAAGCAAGTATGAAGAGACAGCAGTTACACAAAAAATGGATAGCAGAAGGAGATAAAAACACAAAATTTTTCCATGATTCTATAAAGGTAAAACATGCTACTGAGAATATACATAACATATATGATGAACAAGGAACAGCATGTTCTACTGCAGATACTGTTGATAGAGCATTTATTGATTATTTCACTACATTGCTTGGTAACTCTGATGGGTTCACCCCTGACCTTGATCTTATTTCATCCCTACCTCTACCTACCATTACTTCCCTTGAAGCTGTGTCACTTATTGCTCCAGTTACTGATGAAGAAATTAAAAATAACCTTTTTGCTATGAACCAACAATCATCTGGAGGGCCTGATGGTTTGAATGTGGTTTTCTTTATAGCAACTTGGAGTATATTGGGCAGTGAGTTCTGTAATGCTGTCCACAATTTCTTTAATAAGTGTAAGATGTTGGGTGAAGTGAATTGCACTAACATTGCACTTATTCCCAAAGTCAATAATCCCTCTACTGTCACTGAATTCAGACCCATCTCTTGCTGTAATGTGGTCTACAAATGCATCACTAAAATACTTGCTTCACGACTTGTTAAAGTCCTTCCTTCTGTAGTTTCTAGAAATCAGGCTGCCTTCATTCCTAGTAGAAGTATAATTGACAACTTACTGCTGGTCCAAGAACTCTTGAAAGGATATGGCCAAAACAAAGTAACCAAAGCGGCAGCTATCAAAATTGATATTTCTAAGGCTTATGATACCATTCACTGGTCTTCATTAGTCAGGGTTATGGCACAAATGGGATTTCCCAAAATTTTTGTTTCCTGGGTTTATGTGTGCATATCTACTCCTTCATTCTCTATAGTGATAAATGGTAGACCAGTTGGTAATTTCAGAAGTTGTAAAGGAATACGTCAGGGAGACCCCATTTCTTCTTACTTATTCTTACTAGTCATGGAAGTTTTCACTGTTATTCTACGAATTAAATATGAGCAGAAAGCTATCAAGTATCATCCGAAGTGTGCTAAACTTAATATCACCTCTATCATGTTTGCTGATGATGTGTTGTTGTTTACCAAGCCTGAGCTTCCATCATTTAATGCCATCTCTAAGGCACTACTTGATTTTTATGCTATGACTGGTCTCAAAATCAATCAACAGAAATCCTCCTTGTTAGTATCTGGTGCTAGTGACACACATGTTTCTGAATTACAAACTGCAAGTGGTTTCTCTGCAATGAGCTCTGATATGAAGTACCTTGGGT
The DNA here is from genome assembly GCA_030765085.1 of Allium cepa. Lineage (NCBI taxonomy): Eukaryota > Viridiplantae > Streptophyta > Magnoliopsida > Asparagales > Amaryllidaceae > Allium > Allium cepa. The sequence goes on from CM060929.1 coordinate 1,047,489,297, forward strand.
TACCATTGATAACAAAAAGAATTACTAGAGCTGACTGCTTTCCTCTCTACAACAAAATCACTTCAGTGTTGAAAGCTTGGGAAAATAGGAAGTTATCTCAAAGTGGTAGGCTAGTGCTAATAAAAGCTACTGTTTTTGCCTCCCTTGTTTACTGGGCACGTGCAATGATACTTCCTTCTAGACTACTACATCAGGTCAGGTCTGCCATGAGCAGATTTTTCTGGACTGGTAGCATACATAACAAAAAAGTTTTGCCAGTTTCTTTTTCTAAATTTGAAGTTCCTAAATATTTGGGAGGACTTGGAGTTAAAAATGTCAAGACTTGGAATACAGCAGCTATGAGCAAGCATATTGATGATATAATCAGCAATAGGGAAAGTTTATGGGTACAATGGGCTAGGCAGTACAATTTAAAAGGAAAGTTTTTTTGGTGCATGGATATTCCTCAGAATAGTAGCTGGATATGGAGAAATATACTTAAGTTGAGGAATGTGGTACTAAAAATGATCAAATACCCAGTCAATCAAAATTCTACTGTCAAATTCTGGTATGATCCTTGGGTAAGTGAAGGTATTATTCTATCCAGCCTGTGTGATTATAACCAGATTGTGCAGACTGGTATACAAATGAATGCTAAGGCAAGTGATTACATACTTGATGGGAAACTGGTGCTTCCTTATAACAGTAATTTACATATAAGACAGCTGTGGGAAAAAATGATACAACTTTACAAGCCTGATGCACATCATGACTATGTGACATGGAACAAGAAGAAACATACAATTAAAGGTGTTTTCAATCAGATCACTGACACAGCCCCACTGCCTTCTACTATTTGGAACAATGTCATTTGGTCTTCTGATACTCAACCTAACCATAACTTGATGCTTTGGAAAGTGATAAACCAAGCATTGCTTACTAGAAATGTACTGAACAAGTATGGCATGAGTTGCTCACTGAAGTGTCTGTTTTGTGATAATTTTGATGAGTCTGCTCATCACATTTATTTTGAATGCCCTGCTCTCCTATATATCATCACTGGTATTTGGAATAAAGCTGGCATTAGGTTACTGCCAGTTAGCACTACTGAAGTGTGGGGAGTTTTCTTAAAATCTGGCAAGAAGAAAGATGTAAAAGGAAGGATGCTTGCTAACTGCTTGAAGATTTATATGTCTGTTATCTGGAGAGAGAGGAATACTATATTTTTTGAAAATCAGAGAAAAAATGGTGATGCTCTTTGGCAAGAGGTGAAGAATGCTATTCTTTGCCAAATAAAGAACTGTCAATCTGGTTATTCAGTTGAAATGTTACATCTCTGGGAAAGAGACTAAGTCCCTTTTTATTTTATTTTTTTTAGCTCTTTGTGTTTGGTTTTGTTTTGTTCTTTCTTTTCTATGTTTATCTTTGTCCTTCATCTGTAACTTTTATTGGTTTGCAATAAACTGGTAGGGGACCAGTTAACCCCGCTGGCTTTGCCAAAAAAAAAAAGATCATTTATTTAATAACTTTGAAAAGCTTTATATATTAAATAAAAACTAATTTCCAAATTACTAAAAATAATAAGAATTAGAAAATATGCTTTATTTATTAAATTTAAAACAATGCTAATCTATTTACAATATAAACTATATATTTATATTATAAATAGAAACAAATTTATTACCTTTCAAAGATAAAATAACCAAATAAATATTTATTAAGGAAGATTATTAAATCAATTTGAATTATTATTAACAAAATTATCAATATCAATTTAAATTTTAATATTGATTATTAATTTGTTACTGTGAAAAATTCCGGGATGTTACAATCCTTCCCTTTTAAAAGGATTTCATCCCCGAAATTTAAAACAAAGGTAATTTAATAATCTCATTAAAGATTTTAATTTTAAAACACAAGCACATATCAAACATATGCTATCAACCATAGCAACCTATTCAACTAATAAAACAAATCTCACTATCCAGATAAAATTCTGGATAGAATTTCCTCGAGTTTCCCCAAGTGTAAATACCAGGATACTCGCTCTACAGAATACAAACAATCAATACTATGAAGCTACAAAGCTCCTATTCATTTATATCTATAACACTAGACAAGATATCAGACTACAGACGAGTCTGACTCAACAACCAAAACTCCAGAACCGCTGGTTCCACAACCAGAGATAGATCATACACGTACTCCCTCAGAGATACGTGAAACTCATCGAATCCCAGTTATCCAAACAGGCAATTCAATCCTATAGATCAAACATTTAACCTCCAAGATCACAGAAAAGATCCACAACACTTCTGAGCTAGCTTTCCAGCCTTACCCAAACTTATAGCTCCTTTTCGATCGGAGAAAACTTTATCCAAATCAAATCTCCGACTCCGAAATCCAAATTCCTCCGTCATTTATCCATAAAATCTTCCGACGATCCTAGGCTGCCTACAACCTTCCTGATCAGCTCAACCCTTGCTGATGCTTCTAGAAACAAACAAAACCAACCAACTCAATAAAATGATCTCCTCGAGATCAACCAAGATCAAACCCTATTCCTCAAACATCAGAAGACAACAACTCACTTCTCTTGTCTGGGAAAAGAAAATTAGATGCACTTCCAAACTGCTTCCGCTGCACAACTCTGATCATAAGTAGAAGAGAATGCTGAAGAAGAGCATGAGCACAAGCTGGACAACACACCCCAGAAATATGGTTCATCAAATCCAAAGGAAAACTCAGAAACTCCACTAAAACCTGAGCTGCTGCACCAACTCTATCTCTTGGAATCCTAGTCGACAAGGAAACTCAATCTCCAGATGCGAACAAAATCTGACTTCCCTAAAGACATCCGAAAAAACTTCGATAACCCAAGAGAACAATCAAACAATCGCAAGTCACTTTTGCGATCAGCCCAAACCAAATCCAAGGAAAACTGTTCTTCCTTTACCAAACAGAACGCTTACACTTAACTAGCCAATCCATCGAAGAAACGGGTCCACTCTGCTGCTTCTGAACTCCAATTCAGAAAACTTCTAAGCCAGAAGACTTCCTGCCAACACACCAAACACTCCAAGCTGTATTGCTGCCACAGATGCCAAAGAATTCCTAATCCAAAGCTCTTCGAGAGACTTGGTATTCAAATCAAACAGAAACACCAGCTGAACACAGCCACAACACCGAAGCAGACCTACTTCCTTAAACTTGTCCGAAGAAAACATCTTCAAAAATGTCCATAGTCACTGCATCTCATCCCGCAGCTACTACTTCCTGAGGTATCAAAATACCATCACTTGCTTCTGCCAACCAACAGATCCAATCTCTACTCATCCAACTTCAAAAAGAGACTCCGAACCTTAACAGGTTTCCTTCAGAGGTCGATGAATTCTTCCATCACTATAGAACTCACCCGAGACGGTATTAGGTCTACAGTCTCGACGAATACACTTCCAACCTCAAACATTCAAACTCCAACCAATGGTAGTTGTTTTACACACACACTACCCCATGTACCTTTATAACTTATATTGGAAAACCTGAACAGGTAACCCAACAGATAGGTAGAAATAAATATATATAGTAATATATAAAAATTACAAATATGCTCTCTCTAGATAGACATCACTCCAGAGCCTAGATATTCACTCAACCTAATGCTCTGATACCAAATGAGACGACCCGACTTTCTTACCACATAAAAACATATCATCTTGAAGAAAGAAAGGGATAGAAAAGAGAAAAGAAAGAAGAGAAAGAAGAAACAACAACAGAATCTAAACAGCGAAACAAATAAATTATATTAATAACATAAATATTACATAGTTTACAACCATTATAAGAGATTACACAGATAGTACAACACATCACATAGTAGACAGTTATAAACATCTACCTAGTTATACAACTCAATATAGTACAAGAAACTACTCAGAGAAACCAACACAGCAGAATACTATATTTACACGCAGAAGCCTCCTGCTCCATTGCTCCTCCAATATTCGTCAAAGCTAACCTGAATCCCTTGGCTACTCGTAGAAATTTGAGTATCCAAGAGTTTAAGAAAATAGAAGATAAACTCCGGGAAGAACATGGGTCTGGTGTAAGTAACAGGTTAAGGTTGCTTAACTTTTAAAAACCTTTTGAAAAGAAAGGTATCAAGTAAGACTTCCCACACATAAACAAGGAAAAGTTTTTACCTTACGCTAACCAAAACATTTGATAGAAAATCCAATTATATTTTAATAGTGTCTAGGGTTTTCAAGTAAAATACAGAAATAGTTGGAATGCTTACATCTCACGTTCCAACATAGTTGGGCACAACTAATACGTACGGCACTTATTGGATTTTGGATTCCATCAATGGCAGGGCTACCGGGGTACCGCCCGTCACAGTACGTGGCCTAGATCACCTACCGAGGATCACTCCCAATCCCCTGCAACACAAGGCCGGAACCATTCCTTACTGAACAGTTCCGAACAAGACAACCCTGCGGTTGTAGCTAGCAGCCGCCTACACAGCCAAATAAAAGGGACCTCTAGACAGGGGAAAATCTCGTCCTACTTGGGCATGACCCACTTAACCTTGCTGCACCTCCCCTGTTTTAGCCATTCCCAGTTGATGAGGCTTGAGGCTACGAATACCTTTATAGTACATATCACTTAGAATGCTCATCGTCCACCTAACGATGTTCTGAAAGCATTCAATCCATAAAAGTTCGTTCCGGGTTCAAAAACCGAAGGCATTATCTCGTTACACTCATTTTGGATTCACCCTCAGAGTTAACGACAATAACCCTTGCACTCTGAATCTACATCTTCACTTGAGATTTACGACCTATCATTAATTTGGATCGATGTGGTTTTCGGATATCCAAATATGGAAACCCGATCCCGGTCTCATCGAAATCCAAAACGTCATCTTTTAGGTCCAAGTTGTTTTAATGTTTAAAACAATTCAATTATCTATATACACACAGATAGATAACTCACAAATCACAATTGATAATCAGCATTATCAAATAAACAGGTAATCTACATTATCATCACAATAGATAATCTATATCACAATGCAACCAAAGCATTTATACCATACAACATTACTTATCTCATTTCTGAGATCACAAAGCATCCAAGACAATCAATGTCATCCATTCATATATAAGCAATGATTTATTTCGTCACAATATAATTAATTTAAAATGAATTAAATTAACTATCTCTATCTCTAATTAATTTAAAGTGAATTAAATTAATTACTTCATCTTTTAATTAATTTAAAATAAATTAAATTAATTACTTCATCAATATAAATCTTGCTTACTCAACCATTTAATTGATTACAATCAATTAATTAATTATTCAAAATAATCACCTTAATTAATCACTCTTGATTAATTATGCTTAATTACATTCAAGTAATTATTCTTAACCGAAAACATAATTAACCTTTAATTACTTCAATTAATTAATTAACTATAATTAATTACCTTAATCATCAATTATTAAATTAATTAATTACCTTTAATCACTATTCACTGATTTAATCAACTTTAATTACATCATTAATTATATTAATTAACGATTCATAATTATATTTAATTAATTATCTTCTTAAATTAATTACCTTAAGTAATTAACCACAATTATTAATCCCCTCTGATTAACCATATTCAGTAATTAACTAACTTAATTAAAATAAATTAATTATTCCTTAATTTAGTTTCTTAATTAATCCCTTGATTAATTTCTAAGTAATTATACTCCAAATTACTTTATTCTTAAACATCTTCAATTAATTACAACCTGTAATTATCAATCAATTACTTCACCAAGTAATTTTCAATCCATTAATTACATAAAGTAATTATCTTTAAAACCTCAAGTGTTTAAAATTAATTAAACTTAATTACTTAAATTAAACAATCACATTTGACTCAATTAATTACCTTAAGCGATTAATTTCTTAATTACTTCATTAAGTAATTTTATTCAACAATTCACAAATGATTATTATTAAATTAATTAATCTAATTAGTTATAAAAATTAACCACATTAATTAATTATTAAATAATCCTGGTTAATGACCTTCATTAACCATTCTCTAATTATTTTCATTAAGTAATTAACTTAGATTAATCACAAATTAAATTATCTTTAATTATCCATTAATTAAAGTCTAATTATTTAATTAATTAACATTGATTAAAACTTAATTACTTAATTAATAGTTCTTTAATCATTAATTAAAAATCTAATTAATGATCTTTAATTTCAAATTTATTAACCCTTAATCAATATTTGTTAAACCTTAAACAATTAATTAATTAAATTAATTATTCCTTAATTACCTTATTAATTAAATTAATTTCAAAACATTAATCTTAACTTAATTTTAAGATAAAACATTTCTTAATTTTGTTTAAAAAACAAATTTATTTGAAACAAAGTACTTTTGAACTTACTTTTAAATTTCATTTCAAATACAAGATTTAAAATGAATATAATTTAAACTTAATCAAAGTTTAAACAATTTGAAACTTTTTACAATGTATAAGACAAACAAGTGCTTGTCTTAGAAATGAAATTCATAAGAATTTTGAAACTAAATTCATTTCAAAATTTCAATAATTTCAGTTTACATTTTGTTTAAATCTTTCAAATTTAAATCTTTTTTTAATTTTAAAAACTGATGTCCATATTTGACTTTTGATTTCCAGATTTAAATTAAACTTTAAATCTTGCTCATATTTCAAAAAAAACTTCAATTTAAAAAAGTTTAAACTACTTACCAAAGTAAAGTAGTTAAATAAGTTAAAGTTTAAAACTTTATTTTTTTAAACTGAGATTTAAATTTTAAACTTGGATTCTAAAATTCAAACTGGAAATTTTAAAACTTTGTTTAAACTTTTCCTTATATCAAAAGCTTCAGGTTTTAAAAAAAAATTAAAACTGAAACACAGGTTTCTGTAAAACCTGAAGTATACAAAACAACCGAGAACATTACAAAATTGCTTCGAGTTAAAAGCCTATCTTCCCCGAGCAAATCAAATGGCTACTTCGAGCAACCAAACAACTCCCCTATTACCAAACTTACCCAAACTATCATCAGTAATCTCATCACCGTGCATATGCACGGCGTCTCCGGCCACCACTGGTCATCGTTGATGATCGCCACACTCCAACAACCAGCCCAGCAACCACCCATGACCATCAAATCAAACTACCATTCACGAAATCAAAATCGAACTCAAATTCCCAAACCTGGAAACAACCATTAGGTTTCACCCCTTCAAACATGTCAACGGCAAACTCTCGCCGCTCCGACCACCTGACGATCAACTACTCCGGCCTCGTATTCAACCACGCACCCACTACCAATCCCCCAAACATCTTAAAACTCGATCGATCGTACAAATCGAAATGGCCGATTCTTTAAAACCCATTAAAACTAGGGTTTAAAAATAAATTTCAAAGCTGCACCTTCCTCAATGACAACCATCACCATAAATGATTTTTCCCAGCTTCCCCTAACCCTTCTCCATCACCTAGAAGAACCCCGAGCCTCCTCAATCCAAAGATCACCAGAATTTGCTATTAAGCCCTTTCCAGTTCAATATCCACCACATCTTCAACTTATCCCTAAAAATCCTAATTCTTGATTTAAAAATCAAATTTTTGTTAATGCTTTTAATTTATGAAACTGAATTACAAAATTAACATGTTTGGATTTGGGTAAAAATCAACATGCACTGCTATTTTAATGTTTCCAGAGAAAAACAAACTCTGTTTTAGTTTAATTTAATTTTTAATTCTTACTCTATGATAAGCAAACACCCTTGGTTTAAAAATTCAGATACGATCACAAATTAAATCAAGTGTAGGGGATTTTTAAATGAAAAGATGGAACTGGGTACAAGCAGAGCCCATAACAGCTTGCATACACAATACATTTTCACAAAATAGTTTACTTATAAACACATACAATTTTATTTCATTTCAGTATAATAACATGCAACCTATTTTTTTTTTTAAATTTAAAAAGTTACTCACCTGATTACAGAAGACCAGAGTACTCTTATATCTTGAAAAAAAACTTGATCTTTTTAAAAATTGAGTTGCAAGCCTGTTGAAACTGGAATGCTTATGCTTCCTGACTAAAACTACTTGCATGCAGATGCTTTTGAGTAGGCTTCATTTTGAAGATATGTAGAAATCATTCTTTTCAGATCTTATAAAAATGATGCAGGCCTTTTGATAATGAGGGGTTTGATGTGGTATTGATCATGATCTCTAGGTTTGAACGTGCAGGCTACACATTTTAGATTTGGTTTTGAAAATGGAAAATGCAGGATTTTTGAAGATGCAGGTTTGATTTTTATATGCAGACTTGCTTTGGATTTGTACAGGTATTTGAATTGTTTTGATAAGAGGAGTTTGCTGATTTTGGAAAGAAATGAGGAGTTTTGATTTTGTATTTGTAAACTGATTTGAGTTTTCAGTTTTTGAAAAATAAACAAGTTAAAATTTCTTTGATTAGGAAAATGAAGAAAAAGAAAGATAGGAATGAAAGAATGTTCTTATATAGGTTATTTTTAAGATTTTATTAAATAAAATAAAATACAAAACAAAATGACACTTGTAGAAATTTTCAACATTTGTCAGTTAAATATGTTAATCTTTGAACGTTTGTTTGATGAGGCCTTAAGAATACAACACATGTCTTTGTAAGGTAATTTATATATTAATTTACAAGTTAATATGTGTATTAAGCCTAATTTTAATTTTTTAGTTGATATTTGATATGTATATAAATTTATAAAAGAAATAAAAACAAACTATACTTATAAATAAAGCTTATGTATATAAAAATTAAAACAATTAAAAATTTATACTTTGGATTTTAAATTGAAATCAAATTCAAAATCTAATATTTAAAAATCACATTATGAATACAAATTAAATTTTGAAATAACAATTGCTATTTTTATTCAAAACCTATTTGTAAAACAATACACTATTAATATTATTTTTAGAAATATCTTATTATTAAATTAAAATCATTATAAAAGAATTATATTTTTATTAATAAATTACTTATTTTATTAAGCTATAAAACATTTTTGTTAATTCATCTTAAATTTAAAACTCAAGCCAAAATTATTTTAAATATTTAAACATTTGTCTTAACAATTTAAAAATCATATATTTATTTATTAAATAGCTTTGAAAACTTAATATTAAATTAAATCAAAATTTCCAAATTATTAATGTATATATTTGAATTTTAAATCATGATTTATTTATTAAGTTTAAACCAAGATTATTTATTTAATAACTTTGAAAAGCTTTATATATTAAATAAAAACTAATTTCCAAATTACTAAAAATAATAAGAACCAGAAAATATGCTTTACTTATTAAATTTAAAACAATGCTAATCTATTACATATAAATTATATATTTATATTATAAATAGAAACCAATTTATTATCTATAAAAGATAAAATAACCAATTAAATATTTATTAAAGAAGATTATTAAATAAATTTGAATTATTATTAACAAAATTATCAATATCAATTTAAATTTTAATACAGATTATTAAATTGTTATTGTCAAAAATTTCGGGATGTTACAATATACATTTTATAAACTGTTTTACAAAATATTCTTATACTTATTCATTATATATCAGAGTTACACATACCAATAAATAACAATGCAGCGGAGTACATGATGTAGTGAATAATATAATGGATAATAGTAATAATATCTTCGTCTTCGTCCTCCAAACTCTTCAAATCCTGAAATGGTCGGGCTGACCCCAATGAATTGAAAAACAAAACGCTCGAGTCAGAACTAGAAGATCTTATGTAAGTTAAATCAACAGAAATAAATATGAGTGCAGTAACTTAAGGGATGCTCGAGATTCACATCTCCTAAGGATCCGTTAAACTATCTACTATGTAATAATATACGCTATTATAATAATGTCTACAGTAAAGTATAATATACCGAAGATAGCATTAAGGGCTTACCCATATAGCCTTTTACACACTTTTACATTCCCATAGTCTATACAGTACCGTAATCTCCTCCGTACTGGACGTCGTCAGAGGGCACTCCATAGGTATGGTACAAAATAAAATCGTATAAGGCGCGCTAGGGTAGTGACACGACACAACTAGGCAATGCCAGGGTAGTTATACCAGTTACGCTTTCGGGTTGGTGGCAACGCATAGCCGCAGCTACTGCCCACCTCGAGCCACACCTCCAAATCAAAGAAATCAAAAGTGGCCACTGAATAAATCCAAAAGTCATAGTATAATATCGAAGGGATGTATCCGATAAACGGTACTACCTTCTTAACCCGTCGATCGCTCCTGTTTTAGCCACCTTATGCCAACTCACGGCAGTCAGGTCCAAGTATTTACCTTAAAGGAAACGCCGCCACCATCCTACTTCATTCTGGAATCTCCACCGTGTACACGGTTGTTAAAGTGGTTTTCGGAGTTGGCAGAGAGTATGACAACTTTCGATCCCGGTCTCTTTAACAACCAAACGTTATTATAACACCGCGGTCATTTTAAAATAATTATACTTCAAAACCAAAATAAAATACCTCTTTCAAAACCATATAAATACGATATCATTTCCATTTTAAAAACTCTAATCAATATGATATCATTTTAATTTCAAAATATATCACTTTCAAAAAATCATAGCTCTTCAAATCTATATATCTTGAAACCCATAGCTGTGAAACATAACTTCAATTACTTAAATGGTTTAAATATTAAATTACTTTATATAATAAAATAGCTTCTTTAATTTCACAAATAAATTCCAAATATAGATTTAAATCTCCAATTAAACCGTTTCAATTTCCATATATGTCAAAGCTTTAAACATTCCACCATTCAAACGAATTCTTTGATAATTTCCATTATATCAAATCCAATTACTATCATTTAGATTTGAAATGTTTGCTTAATAAATCAAAAATCATTTAAGTAAAACCTTTAAACTTCAAATAACTAGATATTCTTTCAATTTGATTAACTTGAGAATATTCATTTAAATCGACTTGTTATTCATTTAAATCTTCTAAACCAAAATCAAGTATCAAATCATACCTTTTAAAATCTCAATTTATTTAAATTCAAATCAATTTTCTTCGAGAATAATTCTTATATACTTTCATTCAAATCAATTTCACATTTATCTTCCCACCTTACCCTCATTTAATTTACTTTAAACTCCAGAAATAAAATTTAAATAAACACTTAACCATATTATATTCTAATAAAATCAAACTTTATTATTAAACTTCTTTATACTTCAAACCAAATTTATACATAGTTTTTAAACAAAGAATTTTACTATATATAAAATAACCTTTATCAAATATCAGAATCAATATCTCATAAAACCATATAAATTTTTCTTTTCAAAACCATAGAAAATTATTTCGAAATATTTTTATATATAGATCACGATGTCTATATAAAATTTTCTATCCTATGGTCAAGTGATACGGATATTTATCATTTCAATCCGTAATTTAAAAATAAAAATTACGGTTATATATCATTTCAAACCGCAATCCTGAATGAAATGAATATGCATTATAACTTGCAGTTCATAACAATATAAAATACAACATCCATTCATCCAATATCAACCATTAACCACTTATCACAATCATCATCCACTTCAACAATAGCATCAATATAGAATGGATAATAAACAACAGGTATTAACTAGCAGTTTATATTTAATAATAAATTAGATAACTGTTTAACTGGCAATTTATATGCAATAATAAACAAATAATAATTTAACTGGCAGTTTATATGCAATGAATAATTAAATAACAATTTAATTAATTAAATGCAATTTAACTAAGATATGATTAAAAATATGCCAAATAGTCATAAATAAATTTCTAATCACACCATAAATTAATTTAACAAACATAAGAAATTTTAGAAGTTGTGAGTGGTTAAAACACTCACATTTTGAATTTAAATTCAATTTAAATTCAATTTAAACCCAAAATTTACATAGTCTCAGAATTTGTCCAAACTACCGCCAAAATGTTCAGAATTTTGATACGATCACAGCGGATCAAACCTCGCATGAACTGGAGTTCGTATGCAGAAGTTATGTGAGTTAGAACATTAAAAATTTAAATTTAAAAAAAAACAAAAAAACAAGACACTTACACTACGCCACGTCACCAATACAGGCCGCACGCCCTCCTTCTTCCTAGAAACCAAACACACGCACGTGAACAGTAAAAAAACGAAACCCTAAACTGTTCGAAACAAATTCTAGCCGCCACCATAACTATTGACTCGATCAAACCTCCGAGCACCATCCCATCAACGACCGACCCCCATGCCTCCACGCGCGCAGCCCTAGACCACCAGAGAATGACCCGCTGCCGTCCCCTTTGACAACCATTCATGTCCACCATACTTCGATATAGGCCAAGCGGCTACTACCAAATGACTCCCCTGGCCGAGCTCTTCAATACCCAAAAACCAATTTCCTAATTGTCGCTCCAACAAAAATGCCCAATTCGACTTTGGCCGCGATTTCTGAGCAATCCGATCACTGTCTCGAAAAACTGTAACGACCCGAGAAATTTACTGCTAATAAATTGGATTCCGGCGGAAATTAACGACAAATTGAAACTAAAATTTTGATAACATAAGCATTTGTGGTAAATATCTAAATTGTTGGAATAAAAGAACTTTTAAATAAAATAGCCTATTAAATTTGGGGGTAACATATTTTGGAAATTAGTTGCATAAACTTTTATTTTGGAACGTCGTTTTGTATGTTGTAATATTAAGAGAAATTATGATAAAAATAAAGTAACGTCTGTTGAAGATTTCTGGTAACGTTAACGCAATAAAATTTGTTTTATATGGTCCAAATTAGCGGTATCAGCGACCGCAAGCTACGTAAAATGAATATTTATTTGAAAGAATAAACATGACTTTTCTTTTATTATTAAATTTGTGCTGACAAGGCGAGCGCAACGATACCTTATTTGCTGAATTTGGATGTCCAATGTGAAAGTTACGCGCTGTTTTGTATGTATATAATGGGTCCGTATATAAATTTATTAACTGCCGTTATAAATTGAAATTTATTGATTAGGATTCCAATCTAAATTCCTGTACGCTGTTTAACAGCTATAGCCTAAAAATTAAATGGGTACGTTACACGAATTAATGGGTACGTACACAATTTATGGTAAGTCCTAAAATATCAATCGGTTATGTTATATATCTTTCAACTATATAGGCTCCGTCACTTCTCCTCTCCCCATGTTTTACCTCTTCACTTTTTCTGCAACAAAGAAATCACTGTAAGTTATCCATTTTTCTTCTTCTTCCTTTTTTTTTCCCTTCTTTTTTTTTCTTATTTTCCTCCACCTTCCTCTCTTCTTATTTGTTCGGCCACACACACATTGTCTGCACTTGCTCCACATCATCATCTACCTCCACATCATCTCCACCTCCAACCAGACTATAACCGAGCCTCCTCTGTAACTTGCACCAGAGCCACCATACTCGGTCACCACCAAGGCCGACACCCCACCCATGACAGCTCTTCCACCATCATCCCCAATGGCAGTGACCAAATACAGCACCTCGCCCGCTTAATCATCAAATTCCCGACTGCCTTGACTCACGCATCCAATGAGGGCCGAGCAAAATAACCTTTGTTTGTTTTTTTTCCAGTTGCGTGTTTTTTTTTGTTGCGTGCGTGCGTTATATATATATATATATATATATATATATATATATATATATATAAAGAGCGAGGAATGGGAAGCGCCGAGCATTTTGTTTAGTGGCCGAGCATTTTGCATGCGTGCATTATACATGTCTGAGTATACCTTCAGGCAAATTTTGTTTTGCTTTGTGTTAAACTTTTTCAATTTTTTTTTTGCTGTTTGGTGTTGAGTTAAGAGTTTTCATGTGTTTACAAATATGACTCTTTGCATACTTATTCTGTGTTGGATTTAAAGATACGTTATGTGTGTTTACATAAACTTTATTTCTAGGAATTATTTTACTTACAGATGTTTATTTATGTTTCCTTCAAAATTCTAAATATGTATGCATAGGTGAGTGTTTAGGCTAAACAAGATTTGTTAGTAAGGTTGCAAATAGGATATGTAAGTGATAAAGCCTGCATGCGCATGCCCTACATGCAAAGATGGAGTGTGTTTGGTTCATGCGAGATATATAGCGTAATTTGGATACAGTATTTTTTTTTTTTTTGAAGTTGAGTGCGTTTAAAAGAGGAAAAAAAGAATTTTTTTCCTTTTTCTTTTTCACGTAGTCGATATATATACAAACTAACATTGTTGTGACAACCCAATATTTAAATATATCTCACGGAGTACATAGTGACGTGAATATTAATTTATGGTTTTATTTCGTTTGTCGCAACCGAAATCCAATAATTTAGGAGCTATCCGTCCACCGTCTGATCTGTGCTCTCCGTCACTTCAGCTATCAAATATCTCTGTTCGAAAACGTGAGTAATCACTCACCACTGTCATTCGATTAATAAGTGAATTTATTTTTAATGAAATAACGACTGAACCGTTTCCCGTATGATAGGCGTGCATGTAGAATTAAAAGTTAAATGCATCATTGTCATCGAATAATTTATGCCATGTCACGTAGAATCATTGCACATGTAGTATCATTCATGTAGCATTACTTCATACACTGTTAGTTAGTAGCATCTGATTTATTCCTTGTTATGTTTAATTCCCGAATATTATTATTATTTTATTATTATTTTTATAGTCCTTGATAGTTAGAAATCTCCTTCGGGTTGGAAGGATAAACCCGAAGATTTCAAACCTTGTTGGGATTTGCGGGTTGAAACGATATATACCCGTAAGTATAAATTAACGCGGATTGAAATGATATACATCCGGATCACTTGACCATAGGTTAGAAAACTTATATACGGACACCATGGTTGAGAAAAAATTTGGTTTTGAAAATTTTATATGGTCAATAAGTATTTGAAATCAGAATTTTGATTGTTGTTGTAACCAATATGATTGTAAGTTTTAAACTTTATAAAGCGACAAAGTTTTTGTAACCTACTAAATCGTTATTTTCATAGATCATTATCTTAAGATTTCAAAAGCTTTTGCTCTAAAATGCTTAAATAATTATTTTCTTAAACTTTATATATATATAGATACAGGAAATTTTGGAAGATTTAAAAATGGAAATTTGATAAACCATAACCGTACAATTCAAAACCGAGGAATCGGAGTTATATATATTTCGTAAATGATTGAAATTGTAAATTGATTTTTTTATAAAACCAACCACGGTGTGAAAAATATAACGATTGGTTGTTAAAGAGACCGGGATCGGATATTGTCTTATTGCCGGCCAATATCGAAAACCACTATAACAACTGTATACGCGGTGGAGATTCCAGAATGAAGTAGGATGGTAGCGACGTTCTCGTGGTATATTACGTGGACCCAACTCCCATGAGTTGGCATAAATGACTAAAACATGAGCTATACCGGGCTACACAAAGGGTCGCACCCTTTTATCGAGCATGCTTCTTCGGAAACCATTCTATTACTTGTGTGATTCGATTTGGTGACGCCACTTTTGATTCGGGGTATTGTTCGAGGTGGGCGGAAGCTGCTGGCTTGCCGTCACCACCGGTCCGGGAGTGCAAACGGTGTATCCACCCTGGCATTGCCTCGCGTGCCGTGTCATCTCCTTATAGCGAGCCCATTACGATTTTGATTTTAAAGATCCGACCGCGTTAAGATTCACCATCCCCTTAATGCTATTTTCTATATGATTATACTTTACTGATTAGACATTATTGTATATAGCGTATGTTACTGGTTTAACGGATCCTTAAAGGATGACGATCCCAACATTCTTTAAGTTACTTGTACACTTCAGTAGCTGTTTCACTCGAGTTATTCACTTAGAAGAGAATGTTAGTCCTGACTCGGGTGTTTGTTTTATTTTCACTCGGGTCAGCCTGAGTTTGCAGCTTAGAGGAAATTATTCTTGAAGACGAGGTGCAGGAGCTCTACCTGAAGTTCTTTTCTTAGTTCTTAGTTTCTGTTTCATTCTGAACCTATATCATTTGGTTTGTATTAGAGATCTTTATGTACCTGGATATCTGTTGTACTTGTTTAAACTCTGTTCTGTACCTGATTTGAAACTCTGGTTATTCTAGCTTATTTATTTGCTGAATATTTAATTCTCTGTGTCTGTGATCTGTGAATTTTGTGATATGATTTTATTTTGCCCCGAAAAAAAACAACCCGTCATTTTGAATGATTTGAGTTCGACATGTGTGGCTTATTGTCAACTTAAATTGCTCAAAAGGGCAGGATGTGACAATGTGGTATCAAAGCTGATGGTTTATGGGGTAAAAAGCTCATTAGAGATAGGGTAGAAATACCCTAGAATGAGTAAAATCACATCACAGGATTCCTGTCATTCACAATTCACCTTACTTGCTAGAAATTTTCCCTTGATTCGAAAATCTTTGATATCATCTTCATCTTTGTTTTAAACCTATTTTTGAACTCCCCAGATGGCTAACAGAAGAGGCACTAGGGGAAGAGGAGACGCTCAACCTGTTCCTGCAGCTGCACCGGTCCCAGTAGTTGCCCCAGTCAAATTTACCACTTGTGCAAGGAGTATACCCAGCTAGGAGGAACCAAGTTCACAGGTTCTGAGGGTATTATCGAGGCCCAGCAATGGTTGGAAAATGTAGAAATGATATTTACCGGGCTCGAGATTAATGATGCCCAGAAACTCCAATTAGCGGCTTGGCAGTTGCAGGAAGCTGCTCGAGATTGGTGGAGATCCGTTACTGCCCAGGCTGTAGAAGCAGATATCACTTGGGAGCAGTTTAGGTGACATCTAAAATTCGATCTTTATCCTTTTCCATTTTTCACACCTATCTTGAATCTAGCTTAAACTTGAGTTTCCCTAGGGATGCCTTTATCACCAAATGGGTGCCCGAAGCGGGGAAATCGAGTCTTTATCGAGCTTTCATGGACCTGGAACAAGGCAATATGACGTTCGCAGAATACGAAAGGAAATTCAATGAGTGGTCTAAGTATGGCCCCAGTTTGATAGACACCCCGCTTAAGAAGAACGAAAAGTTTGTCAATGGAGCACGTCCTGATTTCTACGACCGATTGATACAGAATGTGCATGGGACTTTCACTAGCTTGGTAGACATGGCCACCCGATTTGAGAACCCAACTTGTAAGGGTAAACAGGCTGCCTCTACTCAGAGTTCGCTTAAAACCGCTACTAGTCCAATGAAGAAGAAGGATAAGTTTCAGCAACAGAAGAAGAAGTGGAAAATTTCTCAAGGCATTGGTTTTACTCCCCAGAAACAGGCTATCGACATCTCCCATATCACATGCTTCAAATGTAACCAAAAGGGCCATTACTCTAATAGTTGTCCTTTTCTGACCGAAGCCGCTATTCCTCCTCCATCCCAAGCAACCAGAAACAACCTTTGCCACATCTGTTTGCAACCAGGTCACTTCAAAAACAGTTGTCCCACTCAGCAAAA
This sequence comes from Allium cepa, assembly GCA_030765085.1. NCBI lineage: Eukaryota > Viridiplantae > Streptophyta > Magnoliopsida > Asparagales > Amaryllidaceae > Allium > Allium cepa. The sequence goes on from CM060929.1 coordinate 1,047,506,914, forward strand.
AGGAAAGACTTCTGGAGTTTTCGCTATGACTTCTTCCGACCCGACAACTGATGATGCTCAAGGTACACTCCGTTGCACCTTCACTCTACATTCTTATCCTGTTCGTGTTTTATTTGATACCGGAGCTTCCCATAGCTTCATTTCCACTGATTTATGCGATAAACTAAAGCACCTATTAAAACCCGAATATTCATCTGAGTCACTTTGCGTATCAAATCCCATTGGCGGTCCCGCCAATCTTAAAATGGTCTGTAGAGGAGTAAAACTCATATATGGCTTACATCTTTTCATTGGTGATTTTTATGTCCTTGGGTTCGATGCATTCGATATTTTACTCGGAGGTGACTGGCTGAGTAAATACGGTGCACATATCTCTTGTAAGGAGCGGATCGTCTCCTTAGTTGATGATGAGGGTGACCCCTTAATAATTGAAGGTCAAATGCCTCAAGATTTTGTAGGCAGTTTCATCTTTTCGCTTGATACTCATCCTAATGAACTTAATTCCACTCCTGTTGTTAAGAATTTTCCCGATGTATTTGGCGAAGTTATTTCTCTTCCTCCTCCACGGGAAATAGAATTCCGTATTGATCTAATTCCTGGAGCCCGACCTGTAGTCCTTCCTCCACGAAGGGTGACCCCGAAAGAATGGGCAGAGTTAAAATGCCAAATCGAAGACTTATTTTCAAAGGGCTTGATCAGGCCAAGCTATTCTGAATGGGGAGCAGCCGTAGTATTTGTCACAAAGTCTGATGGTTCCTTGAGGATGTGTGTAGATTATAGGGAATTGAACAAGCTTACTCTCAAAAATAGATACCCTATGCCACGTATTAATGATATGTTCGATCAACTCAATGGAGCTAAAGTATTCTCCCAACTTGATCTGGCTACCGGTTTCCACCAACTCCGCATAGCCGAAGAGAGCATTCCCAAGACAGCGTTCCGGGCAGAGAATGGATTCTATGAATGGTTGGTCATGCCTTTTGGACTAACAAATGCACCCGCTTACTTTGTTGATCTTATGAATCGAGTTTTCCGTGATGTCCTTAATAAATTTGTGACGGTTTTCATGGACGATATTCTCGTCTTCTCAAAAACCGAACAGGAACACGAAACACACTTAACTTATGTCCTTGATACCCTTAGAAAACATCAATTGAAAGCTAAATTCTCTAAGTGCCGTTTCTGGAGGGATGAAGTCCGATTTCTTGGACACATTGTTTCAGAAAATGGAGTTTCCGTCGATCCGCTTAAGGTCACTGCTATCAATGATTGGAAGGACCCTAAGACCCCTACTGACATCCGAAGTTTCTTAGGCTTAGCTGGTTACTATCGGAGATTCATTGAGAATTTCGCTAAGATTGCTGCTCCGCTTATGGCTTTGACTCGTAAGAATGTTAGATTTGTCTGGAGTGTTAAGTGTAAGGCCGCATTCAAGGAGTTAAAGGACAAGTTAACATCTTCCCCAGTTCTTACCGTCCCAAATGGGAGTGAGGGATTTACGGTATTTACTGATGCTAGCCGAGAAGGATTGGGAGCTGTGTTGATGCAGGAGGGAAGGGTGATTGCCTATGCTAGCCGACAGTTGAAGACCCACGAAGTGAATTATGCAGCCCATGATTTGGAATTACTTGCGGTAGTATTTGCCTTGAAGTTGTGGAGACATCATCTTTTGGGAACTAAGTTCGAACTCTTTACGGATCATAAATCATTGAAACATATCTTTAACCAAAAAGATTTGAATCAGAGACAAGTGAGACGGCTCGAATTCTTAGCAGCCTATGACCTAGACATCAACTATACTCCCGGGAAAGCAAATGTTGTTGCCAACGCTCTGAGTAGGAAGAAGTCGATACTTTGTGTGATTATGGTTACTCCATCTCTTATGGATCGCATAGCGGCTAAGCAGAATGAAGACCCGATGTTGGTAAAAATGAAGGCGAATGTTCGAAAGAGGAAGAGTGATAATCAAAGCGAAATGGATACACAAATCGACAAGTATGGGATTTTAAGAATTAAAAATAGGATTTGTGTTCCGAATGTCGACAATTTAAGACAAGAGGTACTCAAGGAGAACCATCAATCAAGACTCTCAATCCATCCTAGAGTTTCGAAAATGTACCACGATATGAAGAGGCTATACTGGTGGAATGGTATGAAGCATGATATTTCTTCTTTCATTAGTAGATGTGCCACGTGTCAACAGGTTAAGGCTGATCACCAGAGAACCGCTGGATTATTGCAACCTCTTGAGATACCCAACTGGAAATGGGAGCAAGTTTCGATGGACTTTATCGATGGACTACCTCGGACGAGAAAGGAAAATGAGAGCATTTGGGTTATAGTGGATCGATTGACTAAATCTGCTCACTTCATTCCGGTCAAGTCGAACCGTACCGCTTCGAGTCTAGCCGAGATTTATATGAAGGAAATCGTCAGATTGCATGGAGTTCCAGTCAGTATTGTGTGTGATCGAGACCCAATCTTTACCAGCAAGTTTTGGAAAGCATTCCAAGAAACTCTAGGTACACGACTGAATCTGAGCACAGCCTATCATCCTCAGACTGATGGCCAAACAGAGAGAGTGAATCAGATTCTAGAAGACCTTCTTCATGCCTGTATTCTTGACTATGGTGGTTCTTGGGAAGACCATCTCCATCTCGTTGAGTTCACTTACAATAATAGTTACCAGGTATGATCTAATTCGAATTTCAGCTTATTTGAAAATATAATTCGGTAATTTTCTATTCTTGAATTTAGGCTAGCATCAAAACATCCCCTTTTGCGGCTCTGTACGGACGATCGTGCAAATCCCCATCATGTTGGATTGGATCGGGTGATCGATTAGTTCTTGGGCCCGACTTGATTCTTGAAGCTTCCAAGAAAGTCGAAGATATTCGGACGAAAATGAGAATTGCCCAAGATAGGCAGAAGAAATATGCGGATAGGAGAAGAAGGAAGTTGGAGTTTGCCGTAGGAGATCAAGTGTTTCTCAAGATTTCACCGCTTAAGAACGTCATCCGATTCGGTCGGAAAGGGAAGCTAGCTCCCAGGTTCATAGGCCCTTTCCGTATCATTGGAAGAGTTGGTTCTTTAGCTTACTGTTTGGATTTACCAGAGAAACTTGCTAAGGTTCACAACGTGTTTCATATATCTCATCTCCGTAGATATCTTCATGATCCCTCGCTTCATGTCCAACCCGCTTTGCTAGAGAATCTCGATGTTGAACCCAATCTAACCGTAGAGAGAAAGCCACTTCGTATTGTCGATAAGGACACGAAGCAACTCAGGAGAAAATCTATTAACCTTGTAAAAATCCAATGGAGAAATGATGATCGTGACTGCACTTGGGAAACCGAGGATAGTATCCGTGCTTCAAATCCCGAACTGTTTGAATAGGTATGTTATTATAATCTTCTCTATTTTGATCCGATTCTTCCTTTGATACACTTTCCTTTTTGCTTTGTTCTTTTCGGGGACGAAAAGTTTTGAGTGGGGGAGAGTGCAACGACCCGAGAAATTTACTGCTAATAAATTGGATTCCGGCGGAAATTAACGACAAATTGAAACTAAAATTTTGATAACGTAAGCATTTGTGGTAAATATCTAAATTGTCGGAATAAAAGAACTTTTAAATAAAATAGCCTATTAAATTTGGGGGTAACATATTTTGGAAATTAGTTGCATAAACTTTTATTTTGGAATGTCGTTTTGTATGTTGTAATATTAAGAGAAATTATGATAAAAATAAAGTAACGTCTGTTGAAGATTTCTGGTAACGTTAACGCAATATAATTTGTTTTATATGGTCCAAATTAGCGGTATCAGCGACCGCAAGCTACGTAAAATGAATATTTATTTGAAAGAACAAACATGACTTTTCTTTTATTATTAAATTCGTGCTGACAAGGCGAGCGCAACGATACCTTATTTGCTGAATTTGGATGTCCAATGTGAAAGTTACGCGCTGTTTTGTATGTATATAATGGGTCCGTATATAAATTTATTAACTGCCGTTATAAATTGAAATTTATTGATTAGGATTCCAATCTAAATTCCTGTACGCTGTTTAACAGCTGTAGCCTAAAAATTAAATGGGTACGTTACACGAATTAATAGGTACGTACACAATTTATGGTAAGTCCTAAAATATCAATCGGTTACGTTATATATCTTTCGACTATATAGGCTCCGTCACTTCTCCTCTCCCCATGTTTTACCTCTTCACTTTTTCTGCAACAAAGAAATCACTGTAAGTTATCCATTTTTCTTCTTCTTCCTTTTTTTTTCCTTCTTTTTTTTTCTTATTTTCCTCCACCTTCCTCTCTTCTTATTTGTTCGGCCACACACACATTGTCTGCACTTGCTCCACATCATCATCCACCTCCACATCATCATCCACCTCCACATCATCTCCACCTCCAACCAGACTATAACCGAGCCTCCTCTGTAACTTGCACCAGAGCCACCATACTCGGTCACCACCAAGGCCGACACCCCACCCATGACAGCTCTTCCACCATCATCCCCAATGGCAGTGACCAAATACAGCACCTCGCCCGCTTAATCATCAAATTCCCGACTGCCTTGACTCACGCATCCAATGAGGGCCGAGCAAAATAACCTTTGTTTGTTTTTTTTCCAGTTGCGTGTTTTTTTTATTTGTTGCGTGCGTGCGTTATTTATATATATAAAAAAAAGAGAGAGGAATGGGAAGAGCCGAGCATTTTGTTTAGTGGCCGAGCATTTTGCGTGCGTGCGTTATACATGTCTGAGTATACCTTCAGGCAAATTTTGTTTTGCTTTTGTGTTAAACTTTTTCAAAATTTTTTTTGCTGTTTGGTGTTGAGTTAAGAGTTTTCATGTGTTTACAAATTTGACTCTTTGCATACTTATTCTGTGTTGGATTTAAAGATACGTTATGTGAGTTTACATAAACTTTATTTCCAGAAATTATTTTACTTACAGATGTTTATTTAAGTTTCCTTCAAAATTCTAAATATGTATGCATAGGTGAGTGTTTAGGCTAAACAAGATTTGTTAGTAAGGTTGCAAATAGGATATGTAAGTGATAAAGCCTGCATGCGCGTGCCCTACATGCAAAGATGGAATGTGTTTGGTTCATGCGAGATATATAGCGTAATTTGGATACAGTATATTTTTTTTTTTTTTGAAGTTGAGTGCGTTTAAAAGAAAAAAAAAGAATTTTTTTTCTTTTTTTTCTTTTTCACATAGTCGATATATATACAAACTGACATTGTTGTGACAACCCAATATTTAAATATATCTCACGGAGTACATAGTGACGTGAATATTAATTTATGGTTTTATTTCGTTTGTCGCAGCCGAAATCCAATAATTTAGGAGCTATCCGTCCACCGTCTGATCTGTGCTCTCTATCACTTCAGCTATCAAATATCTCTGTTCGAAAACGTGAGTAATCACTCACGACTGTCATTCGATTAATAAGTGAATTTATTTTTGATGAAATAACGACTGAACTGTTTCCCGTATGATAGGCGTGCATGTAGAATTAAAAGTTAAATGCATCATTGTCATCGAATAATTTATGCCATGTCATGTAGAATCATTGCACATGTAGTATCATTCATGTAGCATTACTTCATACACTGTTAGTTAGTAGCATCTGATTTATTCCTTGTTATGTTTAATTCCCGAATATTATTATTATTTTATTATTATTTTTATAGTCCTTGATAGTTAGAAATCTCCTTCGGGTTGGAAGGATAAACCCGAAGATTTCAAACCTTGTTGGGATTTGCGGGTTGAAACGATATATACCCGTAAGTATAAATTAACGCGGATTGAAATGATATACATCCGGATCACTTGACCATAGGTTAGAAAACTTATATACGGACACTATGGTTGAGAAAAAATTTGGTTTTGAAAATTTTATATGGTCAATAAGTATTTGAAATCGGAATTTTGATTGTTGTTGTAACCAATATGATTGTAAGTTTTAAACTTTATAAAGCGACAAAGTTTTTGTAACCTACTAAATCGTTATTTTCATAGATCATTATCTTAAGATTTCAAAAGCTTTTGCTCTAAAATGCTTAAATAATTATTTTCTTAAACTTTATATATATATAGATACAGGAAATTTTGGAAGATTTAAAAATGGAAATTTGATAAACCATAACCGTACAATTCAAAACCGAGGAATCGGAATTATATATATTTCGTAAATGATTGAAATTGTAAATCGATTTTTTTATAAAACCAACCACGGTGTGAAAAATATAATGATTGGTTGTTAAAGAGACCGGGATCGGATATTGTCTTATTGCCGGCCAATATCGAAAACCACTTTAACAACTGTATACGCGGTGGAGATTCCAGAATGAAGTAGGATGGTGGCGACGTTCTCGTGGTATATTACGTGGACCCAACTCCCATGAGTTGGCATAAATGACTAAAACAGGAGCTATACCGGGCTACACAAAGGGTCGCACCCTTTTATCGAGCATGCTTCTTCGGAAACCATTCTATTACTTGTGTGATTCGATTTGGTGGCGCCACTTTTGATTCGGGGTATTGTTCGAGGTGGGCGGAAGCTGCTGGCTGGCCGTCACCACCGGTCCGGGAGTGCAAACGGTGTATCCACCCTGGCATTGCCTCGCGTGCCGTGTCATCTCCTTATAGCGAGCCCATTACGATTTTGGTTTTAAAGATCCGACAGCGTTAAGGTTCACCATCCCCTTAACGCTATTTTCTATATGATTATACTTTACTGATTAGACATTATTGTATATAGCGTATGTTACTGGTTTAACGGATCCTTAAAGGATGACGATCCAACATTCTTTAAGTTACTTGTACACTTCAGTAGCTGTTTCACTCGAGTTATTCACTTAGAAGAGAATGTTAGTCCTGACTCGGGTGTTTGTTTTATTTTCACTCGGGTCAGCCTGAGTTTGCAGCTTAGAGTAAATTATTCTTGAAGACGAGGTGCAGGAGCTCTACCTGAAGTTCTTTTCTTAGTTCTTAGCTTCTGTTTCATTCTGAACCTATATCATTTGGTTTGTATTAGAGATCTTTATGTACCTGGATATCTGTTGTACTTGTTTAAACTCTGTGCTGTACCTGATTTGAAACTCTGGTTATTCTAGCTTATTTATTTGCTGAATATTTAATTCTCTGTGTCTGTGATCTGTGAATTTTGTGATATGATTTTATTTTGCCCTGAAAAAAAAAACAACCCGTCATTTTGAATGATTTGAGTTCGACATGTGTGGCTTATTGTCAACTTAAATTGCTCAAAAGGGCAGGATGTGACAAAAACGAACAACAGATGTAGGTTTGTATCATTGAGATCTTCGATATATATTTTTTCAAATTTTTCCGAGGAGTTTGAATTTTAGCTTTGGATTGAAATTTGAATTGAAAGGATTAGGGTTTACATCCATTGAGGAAGAGGAGCACAGAAGTTTCTGTACGTATAGAAATGAGGAATAGAGGCTGCTAGGGTTTATAACAGAGTATTTATAGACAACTGAAATAGAATAGATGGACCCGATTATTAAACGTGCTGAACGATCTATGGCTCGAAAAGCCTGTTTCGCCTCCGAAACAAAATTTGGTCAACCCATATATCAAAATAGATGTTTAAAAATATTTTAAACGCAATGGAAAAGGTTTCATCCAAATTCCATCATATGAAGAAGTTATGCTAAAATGAAAAATTTTCAAATTGATTTCAATTTTATTGATTTCAAGGCGTTTCGAATCCGTACGATCAACCAACAAGTCTGATCGCTACGAAACTTAAAATCCTACAATAATTCACTAATGCGGATCCGATGATGCTGGTTTCGTCAAAATCCGAGTCAGTGGCCAAAATGGCTATTTTTCCATTAATTAAATAATTTAACAATTAATTAATAAAATCCAAAATTTTATTTCAATCTTAAAATTGACTAATTTTATCACTTTTATATTTCTCAATCATTTACAATGTTTTAAAAAAATCAAAAAATCAATTTAAACTTGATTAACTTATCGATTTCAGTATTTATCCTCAATTCCATTCAATTCAGAAATTATAATTAAAATTCCCAAAATCCCATTTAATTAATTAAATAAATTATTATTCCATTCATTATTGTCAAACAGATAGATTAAACATTGGATTCAAAACTATTACTTATTTTTCTCCTATTATCTTTATTTCGAATTGCATAACCTTAAATTTCAATTTCTATAAAATCACACTTATTAAAATTTTGGATTTCAATGGATTGATTTGTCTCAATTCAAATCTTTTATTAAGTTTACTACTTTTCTATATAAACTTAGTTACCTTGTTTCTCTTCCATTCAATACCTTAATATACCAAATTTGACGACTCCTAACCATTGTATTACATTTCATATTAATATGACATTTATTAAAATTAATTTCCAATAAACGTACTACTAAATTTCCCTTAATTGCAATTTTATTTCCATATTTTATTTAACATACTAAATAAAATAAATAACATATATAGATCGTTACATATTTTCCTTTACTTCCATTTATAAGTTTATTACTTAACAACACAGGTTAAAATTCCATATATACACAAATTTTAATTAATTGTCATTAACACTTTATTATTTCATTAATTAATCAAATACTAACATTAACACTATTTCACTTATTTTGGTCGTTATTCCAAGCAAATTTCGCAAGTTTTCATTTCTTTATATTATCCTATGGAAACAATATACATTTCAATACTTTATTACATTTATTGAGATTTATTTTCCAAATTTACTGAATACACCAAATAATGACCTTACAGTTATTTCAATTAATTGGGATTGTGTTAAATTAATTATTTATTAAATTACATTAACATAATTGCATTAATTTGCACTAAGTTACAAATAAATCAATATATTATTTCACACATAAATAAACTGATTGCATTTTTTGTACTATATTCCATTTAAAACTAAGTCATACATTTGAGTTATTATATTATATTGGTATGTTCATTCGAGTTCATAAATTATTAACTTGCAATAACATATTTCCTTAATTTACATCCAATTACTGTTAACCATGTTTTATTTCATTAATCAGTTAAATTTATATCCAGGTATAAACCTTTCACTACTTCATTTATTCCATTGGTTTGCAATAACTCCATTCCATAAATCTGCATCCAATTACTACCTTAAAATAAGTTTACGTTTCTATTAGTTTCCATTCACACTTCCGTTATTTTATATTACAATCATTAAAGTAACGTTTGTCATCAACACAAACATTATGAATACTTATCAACCTGCATCATCCTTATTACATAAATTTACGTTTTATCCCATTATAAATTAATGCGCACTTTAAAATAATTCATATTTACATCCACTTTCGTATATAAATTTTGTAACCAAGTTGTAACATTTACATTTATTTTTCTTATTTTAATTAATTACCAAATATTCCTATTTACACTCAATCATAACTTTGCAATCTTAACAAATCCATAAATTGTCAACTGCCTAATATATACATTAATTACTATTAAATGTTCTCCACAAACTTTTTTACTTGGTTTCAAACTTTTTATTCATCAATTAATGCCCTATAAATAAACTTATGTTTCTATTCAATTTACATTATTTCCAATTAATTGCAATATAAATTTTAAATTGTTAATTGTAATTTCAATTGCTACATCTAATTTCTAACAGTCGTTCCAATAAAAATTATAAGATTTTTATTTCTTTCTAAATTTAATTAAAAATCTTATTAATTTAACTCATTTTAGTCATCAAATTTTACGGGTCGTTACACTCTCCCTCACTCAAAACTTTTCGTCCCCGAAAAGGAAAAAGAAAGGAAAAGAAGAATTAAGAAATCAATATATCTTATTTAAAATATTAAATTTATAAACAAATAAATTTACAAAATTAATTAATTTAAATAAAATATACTGATTTATAACCATTAAATCCTTTTATACTTAAATTAATAATGTTTGGAAAACATTTTCAAAAATTTTCTAAGTCCAACATTTACGAATTTTTTTGGCAGAGTCCCGTTTGTATGGAGAAGCTCGGGAGAAAATATAATATCAAATATATCAATATATAACATAATAATTTCCAAAGTAATATATATCCCAACCCGGGAAAAACAATATAATAATGCTATAAACCATAATCCGAAAACGTACCTATTTGTCGGGGAAATAACGTTTATTTATGGAACCAAAAGCAGTAGCAATTGCTCCCATAACCTGTATTTTACTTATATAATCCAAAAGAGTTAACAACTATATAAAATGAAATATTTAACGTTATTTCACCCATAAACAAACAAATCAATACAAATAACAATCACTTGCAACCAGGCATACCACCATCACATAAAATCAACGCAAATCAATCATTCATTCATATCAAACAAAACAAATAGTTGCTCGGGTTCAAAACATTACATTGCACAAAACGGAAAATAAACTACTTAGTGCACCATTTACTCAACATTCTTAGATGAAAATAAATAGATTATTCCCATATCCAAACAATAGATCAGTTTCATTCTTATTAATTTCATTTCATTCATTTGTTGTTTGATTTTCTTTTTATCCATATACTGATTTATCTTTTTAATTTTTCATTATTTCTTGCAAATTTTCATTTTTAATTCGATTTCTTTGCATATTAATTCATTTATTTACTGCTTAATTTCATTTATTTACAGTATTCATCTTTCTGCTTATTTTTAAAATAAATAACTTCAATATTTACTTAAGTCTATAATTACTTACTTACAACATTTACCTTCTATCATATTTTATTATAGTAAGATTTCCATTATAACTTAAGTTTATAACCATTTCAACATCAAATTCTTATTTATTAAGGAAATTCATTGAATACTTTCATTCATAAGTTTACTTGTACAATTTCCATTATATTTTATTATTAAACATTTCAACTTTTAATATTTGGTAAGTTATATATATGCTTTTAAAGAATGTAAATGAAATTTATACAAGTTTACCTCAAGTTTATTACTTGTATAATATCTATTACAATCTCTTATAACAATTCAACTTTTTATATCTTTTGGTAAGTCATATATATGCTTTTAAGAATGTAATTGAAAGTTATACAAGTTTTTCTCAATTCCTTTAATTAATTAAATGTTCAATAATAATATCATTTGTTTTATATGTTACAAATTTAAATTTTCTTTTTATTTAATTTATAACTTAGCATTTAATCTCTTGTTTCCTTTAGAGGTTTCAATTATTAATTACCTACGTTCCAATTCACTAGAAAAATTGAAACTATTAGTTAATGGAAACTTAAGAACTAAATACTGGGTTAAAACTCAAATCGTTCTAAAATAATAGATAAATATATACTTAAACATATATATCCAATTGTATTTAAAACAATCTAAAATTTATATTTGTTTATCAAATAAGTCTGTAGTAAAAGTACTACAGTAGCCTTCCCACTTCGAAACTCGAAAATGAATGTCGATGATGCGGCCGCCATCACCGAAATTATTTTCCAACGACAGAGAGGGCAGTATAGAACTTATTTCTTTTCAAAGTCTTCTTTAAAATAATTCTTTTAAATCTTATTCTAATATCTAAATCAGAAAATACTTCCAATAATATTATTATTATATTTTAAAATCCTTTGAAAGAAAGTTTCAAAACCCCGGAACTTAAGTTCTAAATTTCCGATTCCATTATTTTATTTTCAATCTTATTTCAACTATTATTTATAATTTTCATTACCTAACAACCAATATATTGCAACCAAAGATATATATATATATATCATTTAAAAAATTTATTTTATATATAGAAAATATAATAGGCAAGATTATTTCATTCACCTATATTAAAAACAAATATTATGTCGTTCTGTTCTATTAAGTGTTTAGAAATCCCTATTGATGTCATAGCGTCCCATGCATCAACCAGAATTTATAAATACAAAACAAAACAGATTAACACAATATTAAAACCGTTTTATAACACTAACAAGTATGCTCTCTCGTATATATACACTCAGCGACTCACCGTAGGGTATTACTACCCTATTAGTAAAGAGTCAAACCCCACAAAGCTAAGGTTTATCGCTAAACCAAAGCTCTAATACCAGATGTAATGCCCCACCTTTTCGCACGCTTTAAATCGACACACGTGCCAATTCTAACCATATGGAAGGGCGGATTGTTATGCCGTAAATAAGAAAAAGAAGAGAAAGAAAAAAAAACAAAATAGAATCTTGCAGCGGAACGATAAAATATAATAATCAATATATAGTTTATAAAGCTGATTTACAAAATATTCTTGTACTTATTGAATATATATCAGAGTTACACATACCAATAAATAACAATGCAGCGAAGTACATGATGCAGTGAATAATATAATAGATAATAGTAACAACATCTTCGTCTTCGTCCTCCAAATAAAGTCTTCAAATTCTAAAATGCTCGGACTGACCCGAGCGAATTGAAAAACAAAACACTCGAGTTAGAACTAAAAGATCATATGTAAGTTAAATCGAAAGGAATAAATATGAGTGTAGTAACTTAAGAGATGCTCAGGATTCACATCTCCTAAGGATCCGTTAAACTATCTACTATGTAGTAATATATGCTATTATAATAATGTCTATAGTAAAGTATAATATACTGAAAATAGCATTAAGGGGTTACCCATATAGCCCTTAACACACTTTTATATTTCCATAGTCTATACAGTACCGTAATCTCCCCTGTACTGGGCGTCGTCAGAGGGCACTCCATAGGTATGGTACAAAACAAAATCGTATAAGGCGCGCTAGGGTAGGTGACAAGACACAACTAGGCAATGCCATGGTAGACATACTAATTACGCTTCCAGGTCGGTGGTAACGCGTAGCCGCAGCTACCACCCACCTCGAGCCACACCCCAAAATCAAAGAAATCAAAAGTGGCCACCAAATAAATCCAAAAGTCAAAGTATAATATCGAAGGGATGTATCCGATAAAAGGTGCTACCTACTTAACCCGTCGATCGCTCCTGTTTTAGCCACCTTATGCCAACTCATGGGAGTCGGGTATACTATTTACCTCAAAGGAAATGCCGCCACCATCCTACTTCATTCTGCAATCTCCATCGCGTACATGGTTGTTAAAGTGGTTTTCTGAGTTGGCAAAGAGTATGACAACTTCCGATCCCGGTCTCTTTAACAACCAAACGTTATTATAACACCGAGGTCATTTTAAAATAATTATACTTCAAAACCAGAATAAAATACCGCTTTCAAAACCATATAAATACGATATCATTTTAATTTCAAAATATATCACTTTCAAAAAATAATAGCTCTTCAAATCTATATATCTTGAAACCCATAGCTGTGAAACATAATTTCAATTACTTAAATGGTTCAAATATTAAATTACTTTATATAATAAAATAGCTTCTTTAATTTCACAAATAAATTCCAAATATAGATTTAAATCTGCAATTAAACCGTTTCAATTTCCATGTATTTCAAAGCTTTAAACATTCCACCATTTCAAACGAATTCTTTGATAATTTCAAATATATCAAATCCAATTACTATCATTTAGATTTGAAGTGTTTACTTAATAAAACAAAAATCATTTAAGTAAAATCTTTAAACTTCAAATAACTGGATATTCTTTCAATTTAATTAACTTGAGAATATTCATTTAAATCGACTTGCTATTCATTTAAATCTTCTAAACCAAAATCAAGTTATTAAATCATACCTTTTAAAATCTCAATTTATTTAAATTCAAATCAATTTTTTTCGAGAATAGTTCTTATATACTTTCATTCAAATCAATTTCACATTTATCTTCCTACCTTACCCTCATTTAATTTATTTTAAACTCCAGAAATAAAATTTAAATAAACACTTAACCATATTATATTCTAATAAAATCAAACTTTATTATTAAACTTCTTTATACTTTAAACCAAATTTATACATAGTTTAAAACCAAAAAATTTACTATATATAAAATAACCTTTATCAAATATCTGCATCAATATCTCATAAAACCATATATATATAAATTTCTTTTCAAAACCATAGAAAATTATTTCAAAATATTTTTATATATATACCGCGATGTCTGTATAAAAGTTCTATCCTATGGTCAAGTAGTACGAATATTTATCATTTCAATCCGTAATTTAAAAATAAAAATTATGGTTATATATCATTTCAAACCGCAATCCCGAATGAAATGAAAAAGCATAATAACTTGCAATTTATAACAATATAAAATACAGCATCCACTCATCCAATATTAAACATCAACCACTTATCACAAGCACCATCCAATTCAACAATAGCATCATTATAGAACGGATAATAAACAACAGGTAACCTAGGAGTTTATATGTAATAATAAACTAGATAACTGTTTAACTGGCAATTTATATGCAATAATAAACAAATAATAATTTAACTGGCAGTTTATACGCAATGAATAATTAAAAAACAATTTAATTAAATAAATGCAATTTAACTGAGATATGATTAAAAATATGCCAAACAGTCATAAATAAATTTCTAATCACACTATAAATTAATTTAACAAACATAAGAAATTTTAAAAGTTGTGAGTGGGTTAAAACACCCACCTTTTGAATTTAAATTGAATTTAAATTCAATTTAAACCCAAAATTTGTACAGTCTTAGAATTTGTCCATACCAGCACCAAAATGTTTAGAATTTCGATACGATCGCAGCAGATCAAACCTCGCATGAATAGGAGTTCGTATGCATAAGTTATGTGAGTTAGAACATTAAAATTTTAAATTTAAGTAAAAAAAACAAGACATTTACACTACGCCACATCACCAATACAGGCCGCATGCCCTTCTTCTTCCCAGAAACCAAACGCACGCACGTGAACAGTAAAAAAACGAAACCCTAAACCGTTCGAAACAAATTCCAGTCGCCACCACAACTATCGACTCAATCTAACCACCGAGCACCATCCCATCAACGACCGACCCCATGCTTCCACGCGCGCAGCCCTAGACCACCAGCGAACGACCCGCAGCCGTCCCTTTTGACAACCATTCACGGCCACCACACTTTGATATAGGCCAAGCGGCTACCACCAAACGACTCCCCTTGCCGAGCTCTTCAATACCCAAAAACCAATTTCCCAATTGTCGCCCCAAACAAAAATGCCCAATTCAACTTTGACCGCGATTTCTGATCAATCTGATCACTGTCTCGAAAAACAAACAGCAGACGTAGCTTCGTATCATTGAGATCTTTGATATATATTTTTTTCAAATTTTTCCGAGGAGTTTGAATTTTAGCTTTAGATTGAAATCTGAATTGGATAGATTAGGGTTTACAGCCATTGAGGAAGAGGAGCACAGAAGTTTCTGTACGTATAGAAATGAGGAATAGAGGCAGCTAGGATTTATAACAGAGTATTTATCGACAACTGAAATAGAATAGATGTACCCGATTAATAAACGTGCTGAACGATCTATGGCTCGAAAAGCCCGTTTCGCATCCGGAACGAAATTTGGTCAACCCATATATCAAATTTCCCTTAATTGCAATTTGATTTCCAAATTTTATTTAACATACTAAATAAAATAAATAACATATACAGATTGTTACATATTTTCCTTTACTTGCATTTATGAGTTTATTACTTAAAAACACAGGTTAAAATTCCATATATACACGAATTTTAATTAATTGTTATTAACACTGTATTATTTCATTAATTAATCAAATACTTACATTAACACTATTTCACTTTTTTTGGTAGTTATTCCAAGCATAGGTCGCAAGTTTTCATTTCTTTATATTATCCTATGGAAACAATATACATTTCAATACTTTATTACATTTATTGAGATTTATTTTCCAAATTTACTGAATACACCAAATTATGACCTTACAGTTATTTCAATTAATTGAGATTGCGCTAAATTAATTATTTATTAACTTACATTAACATAATTGAATTAATTTACATTAAGTGACAAATAAATCAATATATTATTTCACACATAAATACACTGATTGCATTTGTTTTTACTATATTCCATTTAAAACTAAGTCATACATTTGAATTATTATATTAAATTGGAATGTTTATTCAAGTTCATAAATTATTAACTTGCAATAATGTATTTCCTTAATTTACATCAAATTACTGTTAACCATGTTTTATTTCATTAATCAATTCAATTTATATCCACGTATAAAACTTTCACTACTTCATTTATTCCATTGATTTGCATTAACTCCATTCCATAAATCTACATCCAATTACTACCTTAAAATAAGTTTACGTTTCTATTAATTTCCATTCACACTTCCGTTATTTTATATTACAATCAACTAAGTAACGTTTATCATCAACACAAACATTATGAATACTTATCAACCTGCATCATCCTTATTACATAAATATACGTTTTATCACATTATAAATTAATGTGCACATTAATTAATTCATATTTACATCCACTTCCGTATATAAATTTTGTAACCAAGTCATAACATTTACATTTATTTTTCTTAATTTAATTAATTACCAAATATTCCTGTTTACACTCTATCATAACTTTGCAATCTTAACAAATCCATAAATTATCAATTCCCTAATATATACATTAATTACTATTAAATGTTCTCCATAAATTTTTTAACTGGTTTCAAACTTTTTATTCATCAATTACTGCCCTATAAATAAACTTACGTTTCTATTCAATTTACATTATTTCCAATTAATTGCAATGTAAATTTTAAATTGTTAGTTTTAATTTCAATTGCTACATTTAATTTCTAACATTTGTTCCAATAAAATTATAAGATATTTATTTCTTTCTAAATTAAATTAAAAATCTTAATAATTTAACTCATTTTAATCATCGAATTTTACGGGTTGTTACATTTATTCTGTGGATCTAATCGGTTTTGAAATCAATAAAATATGGAATAGTTTATTTGGAAACTAAATCGTATTGAAATTTATGATTTAGGACTTGGTTAAATTTAAATTTTAGAAATTCGAATTGTTTTGGAATTAATTTGTGAAATTGAAGAAGCTATTTTATTATATAAAGTATTTTAAATATTTAAACCATTCAAGTGAAGGAAGTTATGTTTCAAAGTTATGAGTTTCAAGATATTAAATCTGAAAGTGTTATATTCAAGTGTTTTGATTTTGAAATGTTATAACTTTGAAAGTGTTATGATTTTAGAAAGGATATATTTGAAATGAAAATGATGTCGTACAGATTTGGTTTTGAAAAGGGCAATGATATTTGGTTTTAAAGTATAAACTATTTTGAAATGACCACAGTGTTATAATAACGTTTGGTTGTTAAAGAGACCGGGATCGGAAGTTGTCATACTCTCCGCCAACTCCGAAAACCACTTTAACAACCGTGTACGCGGTGGAGATTCCAAAATGAAGTAGGATGGTGGCGACGTCCTTTGGGGTATGTATGTGGACCTGTGACGACCGCCCATGAGTCCTGCACCAAACAAGGAAATAGTGCGCTGTAAAGTGTGCCAGGCAGCCATGGATGATCGTCAGGGTAAAGGTAAACACAATAGTCTATCTTATTACTCACAGCGCAAGAATAAAATACAATAGAAAGGTATACATAATGAAGCTCATTGAACATAATCTTATCATATGAACTCATAGTAGTTTTATACAAACATCTGAATAGTCAATACCTCAAGCCTCACTACATAACACTCAGAGTATCAAACGAACAACGGAACATCCAGTACATATAGTAAGAAAACAATATGCAAAAGCCTCCAACCCGTCTTCGTCATCAACAGCGTTGGTTACTAAGAACAGCACCTGTCACCTGCTACCTAGTCTGCCCATCCCAACATGGATGAACAGCCCAAGGTAATAAGAGTTAAACAAAAAACCTTGAGTCAGACAAAAGTCTTAGTGAATAGTAAATCAACTATCAAACATGCCAAAAGAGCATAAAGGGTAAAAGGAATAGGAACTCAACCATCCCACTCCACCTCTTTCTACAGTGATAGCCCCCAGACCCACTAAGCAGGAATAAACATATCAAAACAGACAATTAAAGTAAAGCAATCATGACTCGAGTCAAGGTCGGTGTTTTCCAAGTACAAACCCCCAAGGCCTAAACCAAGATCAGATAAATACCCCGAAAACATCGCTCTTGGCCCAATTGACGATACAACCAAAACTTTCAAACATCCATGACCCTGGCTATCACTGTTATCATTGCCTCAATTTCACCGTTAATTGAATGACCGGCTCATTCTTTCATCCGTCCGTCAAGGGCTAATGGTAACCCCGGTTCTAGACATAACTCCGCACGTCATCGTGACCCGTGCCTAGGACTGTCGAATCTGCCCAGAGTGCTCGACCACCTACCTGTAGTCGTTTGGGTGTCCCGACCACCTACCTGTAGTCGTTTGGGCGCCCCATGTACTCTTGCTTTGAGTTTGCTAGAACCTTAAATAACGATGAAATCCAAGCCTTCTAGTCATCCTCCTCGATGACTATTCTCAAACTTGCCCAAGCTACTTCTCGAGCCCACCATTATCCACAAACTCGAACCATATCACCGAGTTATCAACATGCTTGGGATGATCTCGTCTGGATTAAACCAAGGCTATCTCACATCATGCTTTGCTTCCTCGTATTATAGCAAAGTCCCATCTCAACATCATCATCAAATCTATCCATATGAGCTTTCTCATCCGCTTCATATGCCACAAGCAGCTTTCCTTATTCAAGAGTCTTTCCACTTAGCTTTTGAATCATCTTCGACCAACTTGTCCATCTCAAATCCATAAATCAACTAACTTCTATCAATCAATCAAATCAATCATTAATCCAAACAATCAACCATTCAAACAAGATCTAAGTAAACAATTATAACAATAATGGCAATTTCGTAAATAAAGGGTCCAAATCTAACAAACATGAATTCTAAGTAACATCTTGTTGAATGAACTAGCATAGGTTAACATATAATAAAATGGATATCACAACTTTATTAACGATAGATCTACATGCAGACTTAAGGAAAATGCATGAAATTACTATCTTTAACACACAACAAGCCACCGATCCAATATACTCCTTGGGTCCGTGTGAGAGATAACTACCACTCACCGAATCACTTGAACACCTCAAAAAAAACAAACTCCAGATCTGGACAGCAAAGGATCTAGCTTGATCCGACGAAGTTTCCCTTCAAATGATGAAATCTCTCTTCAATGGATGGAGATCTTCAACTTTGGCTCTTGAATCTTCGATTTGATCCTCAATCTTGGATGGAAGGAAGCACTAGATTAGAGTAGAGAAAAGAAGTGAAGAAGTGTTGTAGTCGAGCTCTCAAAATGGCAGCACTTCGTTGCTTCAAAATCCGGTGCCAAAATAGTGAGATATGGACGTGTATTTATAGGCTGATCCTTAAGTCACCGTCCCCCATGAGTCGTCCACGACTTAAGAGATTCCCCGACCTACGACCTATCAAGCCTAGCCAACTCAACGACTTAACGGCGTACGACTTAGCAAATGCCGCGACCTAACTACACAGGACCAAACGACTTAACCTATGCGCGACTCAACCTAGACACGACTCAACGTACTCGCGACCAATCTGAGATGCGCGACCCAACTCATACGCGAGTTCCGACCTAACAACCTAACACTGTCTCCGACCTAGCGACTTACAGACATATACGACCTAACTTCGTGGCCGACCTATCACAAAGTGCGACTTATCATAACCGCGACCTAACGCTAACCTAAGTCCCAACGACTTATGGCCTAACCCTAAGTCGCCTGCAACCATAAGTCGTCTCACGACCCAACTTCAACACAGGCTAACCACTAGGTCGCTAACCCGTTCAGTCGTCCCAAACGACCCACGACCTAAGCACCTCACGACTTATCTCCTTATGTCGCCTAAACCCTTAAGCCTCTAACTATCTTAGGTCGTCTACCCCTTAGGTCGCCAACTCCCTTAAGTCGCCCTAGTCCTTAAGTCGTTAACCTGTGGGCCTTCTAACCTGCTAACTACCTTAAGTCGGTCACTCTCTTAACTCGCTCCACTGACCCAAACCACAACACGACCTAAGCTCCCACACGAGTTAACTCTGGTTGACTTAAACAATGCAAACGACCTAATGACAACTATTTTACGATTTTTCGACACGTAAAATACGGGTCGTTACTTTCTCCCCCCCTAGGAATTTCGCCCCCGAAATTCCAAACAAACAAGAGCAATCAAAAACTATTCTGCTTGCCTACCATCCATAGCAATCAACAAACCATGCTTCCAATTACTAACCTAGCATGCAAAATTCTAAGACTAGAACAAGTTACAAATTCATGAGATGTCATGATACCTTAGAGCCATACCTTGAAGAGTTCAGGATGAGCTGCCTTCATCCTCTCTTCCTCCTCCCACGTACAGTCGTAAACATCATCACTCCATTGTACCTTGAGCAACCTGACTACCTTCTTCCTAAGCTGTTTCATGTCAGTTTCCACAACACGAAGCGGCTTACGAGGTCCTCTAATAACTGGATCAATCTCAAAGTCTTCATAGTTATCAACAGAAACCACCGTACTTGGGTCATGCACATACATCCGTAGATACGATACATGAAAAACATTGTGCACCCCCAACATCTTTTCTGGTAATTCCAATTTATAAGCGAGCTTTCCAATTCGCTCGACAATCGGGAATGGTCCAAAAAATCTCGGAGTAACCTTCCCTTTCTTCCCGAATCGAATAACATTTTTCAGCGGAGAAATCTTCACAAAAACCATATCCCCTACGTCGAATTCCAAATCCTTACGACGGTTATCAGCATAACTTTTGTGACGATCTTGGGCTGTCTTCATTCATCTCTGAATGATCTCTATGCAATCTGAAGTCTGTCGAATCATTTCGGGCCCAAGTATCAGCTTTTCTCCAGTTTCCAACCAACATGTCGGAGAGTTACACGGTCTTCCATACAGTGCCTCATATGGTGCCATACCGATACTTGACTAGTAACTGTTATTATATGAAAATTCCACCAAATGAAGATGATCTTCCCATGATCCTCCGAAATCTAAAACACATGCTCTAAGGAGATCTTCCAAAACTCTGTTGACTCTCTCGGTCTGACCATCTGTTTGGGGGTGATAAGTTTTACTCAAACACAACTCGGTTCCCAAAACTTCCTGGAAGCTCTTCCAAAATCCACTAGTGAACAATGGGTCTCGATCACTCACTATGCTCTTCGGAATACCATGGAATCGAACTATCCACTTAACATACAACTCAGCCAATTTCGATGCAGTCCTAGTTGATCGAACAGGAATGAATCTTGCACTCTTAGTCAATCGATCTACGATGACCCAAATCCCTTCATTTCCTGCTCTGCTTCTAGGTAAACCATCGATAAAATCCATCGATATTTGCTCCCACTTCCATGTAGGAACTTCTAACGGATGAAGCAATCCACTGGGCTTCTTCTGTTCGGCTTTTACCAACTGGCAGTTTATACACTTGGAAATAAAATTTCCAACATCCCTTTTCATACCTTCCCAATAATAGGTTCTCATCATATCGCGGTACATCTTATTTCCACCTGGATGAATTGTCAACTTCGAGTAATGACTTTCCTTAAGAAATTCATCTCTCAATCCATCTATATCGGGAACAACAAGTCGTCCTTGCTTCCGAAGCCAACCCTCTCGATCGACTTCAAATCCTTTATCCTTCTCTGGGTCTGATCTTGATTCCAAATCTTGGATAATCTTGACAAGGTTATCGTCTCGCTTTTGGCTCTCGCCAATTCTTTCCACTAGAGTAGGTCTTATCGATAAGTTTGCCAACATCTCAGGTTCCAATTCACATCTAGGCCTGAAGTCAAACCCAGCCAAATACTTAAGACTCTTCCATTCTGAAAACATGGCTCCCAATCCTGCATGTCTTCGACTTAACGCATCTGCCACCACATTGCCTTTTCCCGGAGTATAGGCTATACCAAAATCATATGATGCTAAAAACTCTAGCCATCGTTGCTGTCGAAGATTCAAATCCTTTTGGGAGAAAAGATACTTCAATGACTTATGATCTGTAAACAACTCAAATCGAACTCCCAATAGGTAATGTCTCCACATCTTCAAAGCAAATACAATTGCCGCTAACTCCAGATCATGAGTCGGATAATTCCTTTCATGCGGCTTCAGTTGTCGACTTGCATACGCAACAACTTTATCCTTCTGCATTAGCACTGCTCTAAGTCCAGTACCACATGCATCGGTGTAAACCACCATCTCCTCATTCCCACTTGGGATAGCCAAAACAGGAGCGCTTGTCAATCGCTCCTTCAGGATTCCGAAAGCTTGCTCACACTTAACATCCCATCTGAACACTTGGTTCTTTTTCGTCAATCCTGTTAATGGTGCAGCTACTTTGGAAAAGTCTTTGATAAACCGACGATAATATCCTGCTAATCCAAGAAAACTTCTCACATCAGATGCATTCTTAGGTCTAACCCAATCCTGGATTGCTGCCACCTTAGCGGGATCAACCGCTATTCCATTTCCATAGATAACATGGCCTAAGAACCTCACTTCACTCTTCCAGAAGTGACACTTCGAAAACTTAGCCCTCAGCTGATGTTTCCGCAAGATTTCCAAAACAATCCGCAAGTGCGTCTTGTGCTCTTCTTCAGTTCTTGAATAAATCAGAATATCATCCATGAACACAAGTGCGAATTTGTTCAACTGATCTATGAACACTCTATTCATAAGATCCACAAAATATGCTGGCGCATTAGCCAATCCAAACGGCATTACCAACCACTCATAGAAACCGGATGGTGTCTTGAAAGCAGTCTTCGGCACACTATCCTTTGCCACTCTCAACTGGTGAAATCCCATTGCTAAATCCATCTGAGAAAACACCTTAGCTTCGTGAAGCTGATCAAACAAGTCATCTATTCTTTGCAATGGATACTTGTTTTTCTTAGTCACTTTATTCAGCTCACGATAATCCACACACAACCTCAACGATCCATCTGCTTTGGTTGCAAACACAACACCCCATTCGGACACACTACGCCGAATGAATCCTTTCCGAAAAAGGTCATCAACTTGCACCTTCAACTCTTGATGTTCCCTAGGCGCCATCCGCCTAAGAGGCATCACAATGGGTCTGGCTCCTTCAACTAGGTCGATACGAAACTCGATCTCCCTATGCGGCGGTAACCCTTTGACCTCGTCAAAGACATCCTCAAACCCATTCACAATAGGCACCGATGACAGTCCATCCCGTGGAACAACTAGCGAATACATGAAGCTCATGAAGACGCCTTCTTCATGCTTACATCGTATCACAACCTTTCGCCCCTCCACATTCTCGACTGTCACTTCCAGCCTCTTACAATCAACCCTTGTCGCATACTTCCTAAGCCAGTCCATACCCAAAATAATTCCGAACCCCGCAAAGTTCAGAACAAAACAATCACAAACAAAAGAGTAATCATGACTCGACACAACTAGACCACGGCATAACATGCACAAACAAGACGAACCCCCAACTGGATTAGTCACAATCAACGGTCTATCAACAATCTTCGGTTTCAAACCCAACCGGCCTACAAGATCATTACAAACAAACGAATGCGACACCCCAGTATCAAACAACACTCTAACTGGAACACCACAAATGGAAAGAGTACCTTGAACCACCACACTCTTTCCTTTCTCTTCAGCAGTAGGAGCCTTCAAAGATGATGGCACAGCCCCCAAAGCATAAGCTTGCACAATCTGCCTGTCCTTTCGCGGTTCTGGACAATTCTTCTTGATATGCCCCGGCTTATCACATTTGTAGCACTTCCCTGGGACCTTAGAATTCTTGCAATCTTTGGAGAGATGACCCTTCTGCTGACAATTGTAGCAGGTCACTTCACTCTTCAGCTTCTTGCGGCCATCCTTACCCCTCTGTTGCTGCGTCTTCCTTTTCTTGTTTCCATCCTGCTGTGGTTTAGGCCCTTCCTTGGTTA
The DNA here is from genome assembly GCA_030765085.1 of Allium cepa. Classification (NCBI taxonomy): domain Eukaryota; kingdom Viridiplantae; phylum Streptophyta; class Magnoliopsida; order Asparagales; family Amaryllidaceae; genus Allium; species Allium cepa. Next base: position 1,047,530,997 of record CM060929.1, read on the forward strand.
CAGCAACAACAGATCCTTCCTTAGGAAACAGATTCTCATGCCTGAGAGCTTTCTCCACAAGCTTCTCAAATGGGTCATCCAAATGATCCACCAACTGCCTCCCAAGATAACTGTCCAAGCCTGTCACCAACTTCTCATTCTTCTGATAGGGAGATTCAATATATGACTGAACATACTTGGACAAAGCTTCAAACTCAGAAACATACTCAAGAACTGGTCTTCCACCTTGCTTGAGCTCCACAAACTTCTTAAATAGAACAGATTTCTGGGCTGTAGAAATGAACTTAGCTTCAAATCTAGCTTGGAATTGCTCCCAAGTGATCTCTTCTTCTGGAGTATCAATGGTGATAGAGTTCCACCAATCAGAAGCTCTTCCTTGAAGCTGTCTTGATGCAAGCTTCCTCTTAGTTGAATCCTCAATTCCCAAATCACCAAAGATCCTTCTACATGCATCAATCAACCTCTGAACTTCAATGGTTGATTCTGTCCCCAAGAAAACCTTTCCTCCAAGAGCAGTATAGTCCTTACACAACTTAGCAAAATCCACTGGTCTTGGAGCTTGAACCTGAACTCCAACATCTACTGATGGCCCCGGACCTGGCATCCTTCTTATGATCGAAGTCATCATAGCCTCGAACATAGAAGCATAATCAGCAGCCCCCTCCACAGCACGGCCTCCCCTAGCAGTTGGTCTCCCTCTTCGGCTCATTCCTAATATCTATAAGAAATGATTAATATACCCTGAGAAACTACTGCATAAGAAGTTCAAATCCTTCTAAGCTACTATATTATATATAGTAATCATCCATTAAAATTACAATTATGTCTCTCATACGTAGCTACGTCAGCGAGCGTTGGCTAAAATCGATTAACCAAGGCTCTGATACCAAATGTGACGACCGCCCATGAGTCCTGCACCAAACAAGGAAATAATGCGCTGTAAAGTGTGCCAGGCAGCCATGGATGATCGTCAGGGTAAAGGTAAACACAATAGTTTATCGTATTACTCACAACGCAAGAATAAAATACAATAGAAAGGTATACATAGTGAAGCTCATTGAACAGAATCTTATCATATGAACTCATAGTAGTTTTATACAAACATCTGAATAGTCAATACATCAAGCCTCACTACATAACACTCAGAGTATCAAACGAACAACGGAACATCCAGTACATATAGTAAGAAAACAATATGCAAAAGCCTCCAACCCGTCTTCGTCATCAACAGCGTTGGTTACTAAGAACAGCACCTGTCACCTGCTACCCAGTCTGCCCATCCCAACATGGATGAACAGCCCAAGGTAATAAGAGTTAAACATAAAACCTTGAGTCAGACAAAAGTCTTAGTGAACAGTAAATCAACTATCAAACATGCCAAAAGAGCTTAAAGGGTAAAAGGAATAGGAACTCAACCATCCCACTCCACCTCTTTCTACAGTGATAGCCCCCAGACCCACTAAGCAGGAATAAACATATCAAAGCAGACAGTTAAAGTAAAGCAATTATCACTCGATTCAAGGTCGGTGTTTTCCAAGTACAAACCCCCAAGGCCTAAACCAAGATCAGATAAATACCCCGAAAACATCGCTCTTGGCCCAAGTGACGATACAACCAAAACATTCAAACATCCATGACTCTGGCTATCACTGTTATCAATGCCTCGATTTCACCGTTAATTGAATGACCGACTCATTCTTTCATCCGTCCGTCAAGGGCTAATGGTAACCCCGGTTCTAGACATAACTCTGCACGTCATCGTGACCCGTGCCTAGGACTATCGAATCTGCCCAGAGTACTCGACCACCTACCTGTAGTCATTTGGGTGTCCCGACCACCTACCTGTAGTCGTTTGGGTGCCCCATATACTCTTGCTTTGAGTTTGCTAGAACCATCAATAACGATGAAATCCAAGCCTTCTAGTCATCCTCCTCGATGACTATTCTCAAACTTGCCCAAGCTACTTCTCGAGCCCACCATTATCCACAAACTCAAACCATATCACCGAGTTATCAACATGCTTGGGATGATCCCGTCTGGATTAAACCAAGGCTATCTCACATCATGCTTTGCTTCCTCGTATTATAGCAAAGTCCCATCTCAACATCATCATCAAATCTATCCATATGAGCTTTCTCATCCGCTTCATATGCCACAAGCAGCTTTCCTTATTCAAGAGCCTTTCCACTTAGCTTTTGAATCATCTTCGACCAACTTGTCCATCTCAAATCCATAAATCAACTAACTTCTATCAATCAATCAAATCAATCATTAATCCAAACAATCAACCATTCAAACAAGATCTAAGTAAACAATTATAACAATAATGGTAATTTCGTAAATAAAGGGTCCAAATCTAACAAACATGAATTCTAAGTAACATCTTGTTGAATGAACTAGCTAGGTTAACATATAATAAAATGGATATCACAACTTTATTAACGATAGATCTACATGCAGACTTAAGGAAAATGCATGAAATTACTATCTTTAACACACAACAAGCCATCGATCCAATATACTCCTTTGGGTCCGTGTGAGAGATAACTACCACTCACCGAATCACTTAAACACCTCAAATACAACAAACTCCAGATCTGTACAGCAAAGGATCTAGCTTGATCCGACGAAGTTTCCCTTCAAATGATGAAATCTCTCTTCAATGGATGGAGATCTTCAACTTTGGCTCTTGGATCTTCGATTTGATCCTCAATCTTGGATGGAAGGAAGCTCTAGATTAGAGTAGAGAAAAGAAGTGAAGAAGTGTTGTAGTCGAGCTCTCAAAATGGCAGCACTTCGTTGCTTCAAAATCCGGTGCCAAAATAGTGAGATATGGACGTGTATTTAAAGGATGATCCTTAAGTCGCCGTCCCCCATGAGTCGTCCACGACTTAAGAGATTCCCCGACCTACGACCTATCAAGCCTAGCCGACTCAACGACTTAACGGCGTACGACTTAGCAAATGCCGCGACCTAACTACACAGGACCAAACGACTTAACCTATGCGCGACTCAACCCAGACACGACTCAACATACTCGCGACCAATCTGAGATGCGCGACCCAACTCATACGCGAGTTACGACCTAACAACCTAACATTGTCTCCGACCTAGCGACTTACAGACATATACGACCTAACTTCGTGGCCGACCTATCACACAGCGCGACTTATCATAACCGCGACCTAACGCTAACCTAAGTCCCAACGACTTATGGCCTAACCCTAAGTCGCCTGCAACCATAAGTCGTCTCACGACCCAACTTCAACACAGGCTAACCACTAGGTCGCTAACCCGTTCAGTCGTCCCAAACGACCCACGACCTAAGCACCTCACGACTTATCTCCTTATGTCGCCTAAACCCTTAAGCCTCTAACTATCTTAGGTCGTCTACCCCTTAGGTCGCCAACTCCCTTAAGTCGCCCCAGTCCTTAAGTCGTTAACCCGTGGGCCTTCTAACCTGCTAACTACCTTAAGTCGGTCACTCTCTTAACTCGCTCCACCGACCCAAACCACAACACGACCTAAGCTCCCACACGAGTTAACTCTGGTTGACTTAAACAATGCAAACGACCTAATGACAACTATTTTACGATTTGTCGACACGTAAAATACGGGTCGTTACAGGACCTGACTCCCATGAATTGGCATAAGGTGGCTAGAGCGATTGACAGGCTAATGAGGTAGCTCCTTTAAACGAACATATCACTTCGATATTATATTTTGACTTTGAGATTGATTTGGTGGCCACTTTTGATTTTTGATTTGGAGGTGCGGCTCGAGGTGGGCGGTAGCTGCGTGCTACGCGTTACCACCGGCCTAGAAGCGTAATTGGTATATCTTGCCTAGTTGTGTTGTGTCACCTACCCTAGCGCGCCTTATACGAGTTTAATTTTTGTCGTACGTATGAAGTATTCTCTGGTAGCCTGTCGATCAGGAGGTATTACCGCACTATATAGACTGCTGGCATTATTTATGTGTTAAGGGGAATATTGTGTTACTCCTTAACGCTATTTTAAGGTAAGTTTATTTTACTATTAGACATTATTATAATAGAGTATATTACTACATAGTAAATAGTTTTACGGATCCTTAGGAGATGTTGATCCCGAGCATCTCTTATGTTACGACACTCACGTTAGACACTGGATAGGAGATGTCAAATCCGTTAAATATATCTGTCGTCGTTCCACTCATATTTATTTCTGTTGATTTAACTACATTATATCTTTTAGTTCCGATTCGAGTGTTTTGTCTTTTCAATTCGCTCGGGTCAGCCTGAGCATTTCAGGATTTGAAGATTTTATTTCTGGAGAACGAAGACGAAAATTTTATTACTATTATTTTTTATATTATTTCACTACATTCATATTGTCTCGTTGCATTGTTATTTATTATTCTTTGGTATGTGTAACTCTGATTTTATATTGTATTAGTATAATCAATTGTTTTGTAAACTTCATCATGGACTGTTATTTGATTATTATATTTTTTCATTCCGTTGCAAGATTCTGTTTTATTTTCTTTCTTTCTCTATTTTTCTTATTCACCCCAATAACAATTCTCCTTTTTGTATGGTTTAAGTCTGACATGTGTGGTTTATTGTCGATTTAAAGCGTACAAAAAGGCGGTCTGTTACATTTGGTATCAGAGCTTTGGTTTAGCAACAAAACCTTAGCTTTTTGGGGTCTGACTCTTTATTAATAGGGTAGTAATACCCCATGATGATGAGTCACTAAGAGTATATATGTGAGAGAGCATATTTGTTATTGTTATAAAAAGGTTTTTATATTGTGTAAATTTATTTCGTTTCGTTTTTATAAATTATGGTTGGTACATAGGACACTATAACATCAATAAGGATTTCTATACACTTAATAGGACAGATCGACAAAATATTTATTCTGAAATATAGGTGAATGAAATAATTTTGCCTATTGTGTATTTTTATACATAAAATAATATATTTTATAAATGGTATATTTGATTGTAATATATTTGTTTGTTAGGTAGTGAAATTTTAGATGTTAGTTGAAGTAAGATTTGAAATAAAATAAATGAAAGATTGGAAACTTAGAACTTGAATTTGGGATTTTTGATAATTTCTTTTGAATGAGTTAGAATATAATAATATTATTTAGAAGTATTTTCTGATATAAATATTCTAATAAAATTTGAAAGAATTATTTTTAAAGAAAATGTTGGAAGAAATAAGTTATGTACTCTCCTCTCTGTCGTTGGAAAATAATTTCGGTGATGAGTGCACATATCATCGACATTCATTTTCGAGTTTCGAAGTGGGAAGGCCACTGTAGTAGTTTTACTGCAGATTTATTTTGACAAACGAATATAAGTATCAAATTGTTGTAAATATAATTGGATATGTAAATTTGTAAGTACATACATTTATCTATTATTTTAAAAGGATTTGAAATTTAACCCGGTATTTAGTTCTTGAGCTTTCTTTAATTAATAGTTTCAATTATTGCAGTAAAATGGAATGTAACTAATTAATAATTGGAACCTCGAAATGAAATAAGAGATTAAATGCTAGGTTATGAGTGGAATTACAAGCAAGTTGGAATTGGTAACTTAACAAAAGATATAACTATTGAACATTAAATTAATTTAAAAGAAATAAGATAAACTTGTATAATTTTTCAATTTGCATTCTCAAAGCATATATAACTTACCAAAATATTAGAAGTTGCCATGTTTAGTAAGAAAATGCAATGGAAATTGTACAAGTAAACTTATGTAAAGAAAGTATTCAATGAAATCCTTTAATAAATAAGAATTGAGGATATATTGTTATAAACTTAAGTTATAATTGAAATGTTACTATAATTAAATATAATAAAAGGTAAGTGTTATAAATAAATGATTATAAACTTAAGTAAATAAATTGAAGTGCTAAGAAATTTAATAGAACATGCATACTATTGATAAATGAATGTAAATAAATGAAATTAAGTAGTGAATAAATGGATGTAATACAATAAAATTTGCATGAAATAAGTTTAAATTTAAAGGATAAATCATTATATGAATGCAAAGGAAATCAAACAACAAATGTATGAAATGAAATTAATAAGAATGAACTTGATCTATTGTTTGAAATTGTTATATGTTTGCGTTATGGTTATTTGGGAAAGGGTACTTTAAATTTTTTTTGGATGTATGAATAATCTATTTCGTTTCATCTAAGACTGTTGAATAAAGGATGCACTTAGTAGTTTATTTCCCATTCTGTACAATTTAAAGTTTTAAACCCGAACAACAATTTGTTTGTTTGCTATGGATATATGGGTGGTTGATTTTACTGGCTTCATATGATGATTGTATGCTGTGATTGCAAGTGGTTGTTGTTGTTTGAACTTGATTTGTTTGTTAGTGGTTGAACAACTTTAAATATTTCATTTTATATAATTATTGAACTCTTTTGGATTACATAAGTGAAATACAGGTTATGGAGCAATTGATGTTGCTTTTAGTTTCATAGAATAAGCGTTAACTGCCCAAAAAATAGGTACGTTTTCAGATTGCGGTTTTATAGCGCAATTATATTATTTTTCCCGTTGTTAGGATATGTTATTTTGGGATATTGTGATATATATTGTTATATTTGATATTATATTTTCTCCCGAGTCTCTCTATACAAAGGAGACTCTACCGAAATTTTCCGTAGATTTTGGACATAGAAATTTTTTAAAATATGTTTTCCAAACTATATTAATTTGAGTATAAAAAGATTTAATGGTTATAAATTGGTATATTTTATTTAAATTAATTAATTTTGTAAATTTATTTGTTTATAAAGCTAATATTTTTGAAGAAGGTATATTGTTTACTCAATTCTTTCTTTTCCCTTCTTTTTCCTTTTCGGGAACGAAAAGTTTTGAGTGGGAGAGAGCGTAACGACCCGTAGATTTCGATAATTTAATTGGTTAATTTAATAATATTTTCGTAATTAAATTTGGAAAAAATAAAAATTTTTATTTATTTATAATGAAGTGAATGTTAAAATGAAATGTAGAAATGGTATAACTATCGATAACTGAAGTAAAATCCCAATAAGGAAAAAGTGTAAATGATTACACTTGGTTATAAATTGAATATAAGCAGATAAGAGTAAGTGTTGTATAAATAAATGAATTAGTATAATTAATGGTAATTGGATGAATTCAGTATTAGGTAAGTAATTATGATACTTAGTTAAATATAAAATAAACTTAAGTGTAAATTAAAGGTTATGATAACAATTATTATAAATTACCTAATTAATTTGTCATTGAAATTAATTGGAAATCAATTTCACTTAAATGTTAAGTAAATGAAAGGTAAACAATAGTAACTAGGTTTATAGAGTAATAATGGACTTAATATAAAGATTTGAATTGAATAAAATCAAATTTATTGGAATTAATTATAATTAATTGGAATTCAATCTATAACAAATGGGTTAATGGTAAGTAAATGAAATTAAATACTATATTAATTGAAATTGAAATTAAATGCTGTAATTTATGAAATGTCTAGTAAATAAGTTAATAAGAGAATTTGTTTTAAAGGATTTTAAATTATTAAGTAATCCAAAGTGATAGAAATTTTATATAATAGAATTGAATTGAAAAAGTGAATTAACTAATTTAATATTAATTTAATCAAGTAATGTAAAAATAGCCATTTTGGCCACTGACTCGGATTTCGACGAAACTAGTTTCATCGGATCCATAACGGTGAATTATTGTAGAGTTTCAAGTTTTGTAACGATCGGGCTTGTCGTTTGATCGTACGGGCTCGAAATGTCTAAGAATCAATTTAATTGAAATAAATTAAAATCAATTTGAAATAACTTGATTTAGCATAACTTCCCCATACGTTGGAATTTGGACTTGAAACCTGTTCCATTGCATTTAAAATATTTAAAAACATCTATTTTGATATATGGGTTGATCCATTTTCGTTACGGAGTCAGAACGGGCTATTCAGGCCGTTTGTCGTTCAACTTTCAATCCAAATCAATTCATTTTTTCTATTTTCAACCCTACCTATATATATATATATATATATATATATCTAGTTATATACCCTAGCAGCCTTTCTATTCCTCATTTCTTTACGTACAATTCTAGTTGCTCCTCTTTATTTCCAATGACAGACAAAACAAAAAATTTCAGTTGCAATTTCAAATCAAATTCAAAGCCAAAAATTCAAAATCCTATATATATCGAATTATATGTCGTTTTGAAGCTCTGGACGAGTACATCCCAGATCTATAATTCGTTTTCCAATTCGAATCACCAGTTGTTTAGAAATTGATGGCTTCTTCTCGGCCGCTCGTTGATCGTCGGTCAACTATGCCTAATCGACAAATAGAAGTTGCTGGGTTGTGGAGATTCGCGAGAGGAGTTCAATGATGCAATTTATTGGGTGGTTCAACGGTTGGATCTACGCAAAAATATTTCATCAGGGTTTAGATTTTCAGGGTGGCGTTGGGCTTAGTCGGGGCATTCGATGGCGATTTGTGGTCAAGCGGAGATGTCGCGTGGCCACGTGGAGGCGGCGCGGGTCTGACATGAGGCGCGATTGGCCAGCGGAGGCAAGGCGACATCGAGAACTATGGCGGCTCTATTAGGGTTGCATGGTGTTGATTGCATATAAGGGGGTTTCACTGTTGAAAAATTCACGTGATGGTGACATGGTAGAATCTTGAGTGTAATGTTGTTTATTCTATTTTTACTTTTATTTCTAATTTCACATCTTCTAAATGATTACCTTTTACATACGAGGCCCGTTTCACTCGCGGTTTTCTCCGCTAGGATCGCATTGGAATTCTGAACACTTTGACACTGGTTTGGATAGATTCTAAAACCGTTCAAATTTTGAGTTTAAATTGGATTTAAATTCAATTTAAATTCAAAGGTGGGTGTTTTAATCCACCCACAACTTCTAAAATTTCTTATGTTTGTTAAATTGATTTATGATGTGATTATGAATTTATTTATGACTGTTTGGCATTTTTTGAATCATCATCTCAGTTTATTTTAATTTACTTGAATAAAACAGTTTTCTAATTTATTATTGAGTATAAACTGCCAGTAAATACCTATTATTTATTATCTTTCTATATTGATATTATTGATTGAATTGGATGATGATTGTGATAAATGTTCGATGATTGATATTAGATGGATGGATGTTGTATTTTATACTGTTATAAACTTCAAGTTGTTATGGATTTGTATTTCATTTAGGATTGCGGTTTGAAATGATATCTAACTGTATTTATATTTTAAATTGCGGATCGTAATGATAAATATCCGTATCATTTGACTATAGGATAGAAAATTATATACAAACACCATGATCTATATATAAAAATATTTTGAAGTTGATTTCTATAGTTTTATAAAGAAATATATGGTTTTATATAAATATTGATTTTAGATATTATATAAATGTTATTTTATTCTTGATTTTTAAGCTATGTATAATTTGTTTTAATATAGAATAAGCTTAGTAATAAGTTTGATTTTTATTGAAGATAATATGGTTAAGTGTTTAAATTATATTTTAATATAGAGTTTAAAATGACGTAAATCAAATTAAGGTTGGAAGATAAATTTGAGATTTATTTAAATTGAATTTATTTAAGAATTAAACTCAAATAAGCTTGATGTTAAATTTATTAAATTGGGAATTTTAAAGACATGGTTTTTATAACTTGATCTTGGGTTAAGGCGAATTAAATAAATATTTCAGGTATAAATAAACTGGAGGAAATATTTAGTTTTTGAAAATTTGGGATTTGTTTAAATAATAATGGATTATTAAGTAAAATATTTCAAAACTAAATAATAGAAAATTGAATTGTTGAATCGGAATTTCCAAACTTAGTTTTGAAATTGTGGAATGCTTAAAGTTTGAAATATATTGAATTTGAAATTGTTTATTCTGTGGATCTAATCAGTTTTGAAATCGATAAAATATGAAATAGTTTATTTGGAAACTAAATTGTATTCAAATTTATGATTTGGGATTTGGTTAAATTTAAATTTTAGAAATTCGAGTTGTTTTGGAATTTGATTGTGAAATTGAAGAAGCTAGTTTATTATATAAAGTATTTTAAATATTTAAACCATTTAATTGATGGAAGTTATGTTTCAAAGTCATGAGTTTCAAGGTATTAAATTTGAAAGTGTTATATTCACGTGTTTTGATTTCGAAATGTTATAACTTTGAAAGTGTTATGATTTTAGAAAGGATATATTTGAAGATATCGTATTGATTTGGTTTTGAAAAAGGCAGTGATATTTGGTTTTAAAGTATAAACTATTTTGAAATGACCGTGGTGTTATAATAACGTTTGGTTGTTAAAGAGAATGGGATTGGAAGTTGTCATACACTCTGCCAACTTCAAAAACCACTTTAACAACCGTGTACGCGGTGGAGATTCCAGAATGAAGTAGGATGGTGGCGACGTCCATCGTGGACCCGACTCTCGTGAGTTGGCATAAGGTGACTAAAAAAGGAGCGATTCACGGGCTAATGAGGTAGCTCCTTTGATCGGACACATCCCTTCGATATTATATTCTGACTTTGAGATTGATTGGTGGCCACTTTTGATTTTTGATTTGGGGAAGCGGCTCGAGGTGGGTGATAGCTGCGCACTACGCGTTATCACCTGCCCGGAAGCATAATTGGTATATCTACCCTGGCATTTCCTAGTTGTTCCATGTCACTTACCCTAGCGTGCCTTGTACGAGTTTGATTTGTGTCGTATGTATGGAGTATCCTCTGGTAGCCTCCCGACAAGGAGGTATTACGACACTTTATAGACTACTGGCACTATTTGTGTGTTAAGGGGAATATTGGGTCACTCCTTAACGTTATTTTAAAGTAAGTTTATTTTACTATTAGACATTATTATAATAGCATATATTACTACATAGTAAATAGGTTAACGGATCCTTAGGAGATGTGAATCCCTAACATCTCTTATATTACTGCACTCACGTTAGACACTAGATAGGAGATGTCAAATCCCGTAAACATCTCTGACGCCGTTCTACTCATATTTATTTCTGTTGATTTAACTCACATAAGATATTTTAGTTCTGACTCGAGTGTTTTATCTTTTCAATTCGCTCAGGTCAGCCTGAGCATTTTAGGATTTCAAGACTTTATTTCTAGAGGGCGAAGATGAAGATTTTGTTACTATTATTTATTATATTATTCCACTACATTCATACTGTTCTGCTGCATTGTTATTTATTATTCTCTGGTATGTGTAACTCTGATTTTATATTGTATCAGTATAATCAATTGTTTTGTAAATAGCTTTGTGAACTGTTATTTGATTATTATATTTTGTCATTCCGCTGCGAGATTCTATTTTATTTTCTTTCTTTCCCTGTTTTCTTATTCACTCTAATAACAGTTCGCCCTTTTGTATGGTTTAAGTCTGACATGTGTGGTTTATCGTCGATTTAAAGCGTACAAAAAGACGGTCTGTTACAGGTATTCTCTCTAATTTCCCAAACCAGTTTTATTGCAATAGCACTAAAAATTTAATGAAATCCTTTTATCTAAATTCTTTATTACAAAAAATACTTCTTATATAACCCTTGTCGTTAAACTAATTTGGAATATCTTTTATAAATAGAATTTACAGCTCTCTACAATTCTTTATTCTCTAAATTGTATATATCTATATAATTCCAAAGACAACATTCCATTCATCAATAATACTAACTTCTATGTTCTTAATCTCATCCTTCCTACCAAAATACTTATCTTCATAAAATCTTAATTCAAAATCACATCCAGTATATTCTTTATAATCAAAAGTTTGAATTCAGTACCCTTCATAACCAAAAGCCCGAGCTTAAATCATTTCTAATATTAACTAAATAAGTAGTATCTTTCCTCATATATTATTTCACTTACTTACAATTCTTCGACGAGACAACTCAATAGGGCTAGCATGTCACCATTTAAATTTAATCAAAATAAAGCTCAATAATCATAGTAACACCCTATGCAATAACATATTTAAGAACATCAGTGAAATTAATGATGTCTTAGCATAGTGAACATGCCATTAAACACATGTTATATCCATTAGCCAAGTATCGACAACCTATGACTATCACCTAAAAACATATACACCAAGACAAAAACCACTTACTTGGAGAACAACATCCATACAAGCCATATACCAACCAATCACTTGATTGGAGAACAATATCCATCCAAGCCATATGACACAAATGGTGTAACGTTACCAGCCACATCAGGTCAAGGACATCCATTTCCTTATTAATTCAGATCATCAACCAAATAACATGTACTATGTAACATTGTCTACAATGTTGGATTAACAACACCCATCCATAGATCAACTCAAACAGTCTATCTTTACAATTATATCAAATAACAAAACATTCTAGATATCATTTTCTTCCATCTCTGATCATTACCGCAATAACACAAAACAAAAGAACGCGAATGTCTATTATTTCAAGTTTTGCACAATGGACCAACCACCATGTCACTTCATATAGTAGCATCATTGAATTACCAGGACCCTATCCTAGAATAAATTCAAGGCCCTTCAACGAAAATCTTCATTCACATCTTTAAAATATTTTCAGTCAATTAGTTAACGAGATCCAATCAATTGAAACTCCAATATCACTTGTCTCCCTTTTACTGCTAAAATTTTCAATTTAATTTTGTTCAAATATAGCTTTAAATTTTTCGATATTAACTAAATATGACTTAGGCCCAAATCTCCTTCACATAAATCTTAACTAATTTATTTTGCTACTAGATAAGTGTCTTTTCTCTATAATGCTTCAACATAATCATTTGGATTTAACTTTCTCTTTCTAACCATAATTAAAATCTTTCTTTCGCTAAATTAGAAGTTCTGTTGTATAATTTTTGTCTCTCTTTTGGAATCATGTCCCTAAATGACATATCTGGAGATCTTATGAATTTTATTTATATGGGGAGGAAATCCAGAATCTTCTTCAATGGATTATTGGACTTCATTCTCTATCCAATTTCATATAACTACCTGACTCAAAACATATAAAAAAATCGTTCACAGTCCAGTAATCCTTATCCATACCACTTTTTTATCCCCATCGAACAACATCCCATATATACTCATTCAATCTACTCTAAAATTAATCCATTTCAAATCATAACAAATCATAATGCAAGGACCGCTTCTGTTGATGGATTCGACACTATTCCAAATTCATGTACCGTTAAGTTTATTTTTAAACCATTTACCACCACATTGCTTACTCAAAATCATAACTCACCTCCTATCTTCATCTGCTTTCCCTTCATTATAGCAAAAGGGGGCATATTTGCACTTGGGGTCACTTCTAGTACATAACCCTTCTCTTCCTTATTTTTTTACTAACTCATTAAATCATTCTTAATTTTATCATTTTAGAATTCCTTTTTGATACTTTGAAATAATAGTAAAAGATTTGCCAACTAGAAACTCATTATGATATCAAATTTTAAAACTACTGTTCACCTTTTTAAACATATCATCACTTTTCAAAATATTTTTTTACCCAAAACATCTCATTTACATAAGGCCATAAAATATAATTTTTTAGTAGTCATTACATTTATTTTTATATTTTAACTTCAAAACCAATTATTTTCTTTTGAATTTTTCAAAAATACTCTTACTTTATTTCAAAATACCATTTCATACAACTAAAGCCATTTTATTTTATAAATAGAAAATTTCCAACACTTTAAATAATACTTCGTATTTTTTAAATTCGCTTTTCCTATTAACCTTGTTCGTTTCAATTGAGGAAACCATTTCCACAAACGTGAATCATATATTAATATATTTAACATCTATACCACAAATTTTTTAATTTCCATCCAAAACTATAAGTACTAAACGAATAAGTCCCACTTACTTTTGAAATATAATTTTAAATCTCATTTTCATAAATCCTTCAAATACTTACGATCTTATATAAATATAATATTTATTCATATAATTCTCTTATGACAAAATTTCTAGTTCCAACTTTCAAAATAGATTATCTTTTCAATAATTTGTTTAAAATTTTCCACTCCTAAAAATATCTTGCTTCCAAAACTCAATTTTTCTACCACCCTAATTGACTCATATCCGATCATCTATCAACTCAAACCCGAATGTTGGCATATATTCTCATAAGTGCTTATCCGCTTCCTAATCACTGTTTATGGTTCAATTCCAACATGGTTCTAAGAGATACTCCTCTAGGTGTAGTTATTATGGGATTTACACTGGTATGGCTCATCGCTTACAGATATTGGTGGAACCGTACATGGATGTTCACACTGCAATATCCGTAGTCTCGATTCTAATACTATTTACAATTTTATCCTTGCCCCACCTTTATCTATCTCTATTCCACTCTCTATCCTCACTAACTCACTCATCCGCTCCTATCCATAATTGGGATTCATTAGAAACTCCGAAATAGATAGATAGCTCAACTAGAATAGCTATAAACATATTTAACCCATACGATATATAATATAATATTTAAACATTTATAAAAGTACTCTCTCAATACATTCCTAATTCCTATTTAAGGGCATGTTTTGCTCTGATACTAAATATAATAACCCTTGTTAGCGTCAAAATTGGTCAGTAACACCCAAAGATGAAAGCACCAAATCACAGTCACAGATCGTAGATAGAATGTATGTAGAGAGTATAAATATGAAGAACAACAAAAATTAAAAAAAAAACAGTAATAACACAACATTTATAGTGGTTTAGCCGACTCCGGCCTAGGTCCACTCCAGAAATTTCCACTTTAGTGATGTTAGAATCAATAACAGTAACAATCTAGAGTTTTTAGAACAATAATCGTAGATCCACCTTAGTAGGGAAGAAGAAGAGATGTAGAATGAGGATCACTTTTCTGAATCCCCACATGCTGTATTTATAGGTAAATCCTGAGTTAGTGGGCTTCCTGAGTAGTCCGAGCCCATCAGGACCATAGCCGAGCCAACATCCTTCATCATGACCGACCCACACTGCCATGCCAACCGACCTATGCCGATCCATTTAACATGCCATTCCACTCCAACGATGACCGAGCTACACCATCCAGTTCGAACAACCAATGCCGATCCATATACGAGCTTCCATCCTTCACCGAGCGCCACCTGCCAACCCACCTACGACCGAGCCACATTTGGCCGACCCCCTCGACTTTAAAACCATGACTATGATGACCCTCCTTTCTACTCACAAAAAGACGCATCATCAATAATAAAAGAAAGGGATAGAAATAGAAAAGAATAGAAAGAAAGAATAACAATATCAGAATCTCACAGCGGAACTGAACAAAATATAATACATCATATAACTATTACATAGTTTACATATATCAAAGTCATACAATATCATACACATGACAGTCATACATACATCTGTTACTACATATATCCCAAAATACAGCATACATCAACTAACATAGCGGAACTAAATAGATATATACGTACGTCTAGAACTCCTGCTCCAAGCTCCTCTAGAAACCAAAATCCACAACCTATCACTTAGCTACTCATAAAAATTTGAGTACCCAAGAGTTTATGAAAAACCAAAATATAAACTCCGGGTCAGACATGGGTCTGGTATGAGTAAACGGTTTAAAGTTGTTTAACTTTGAAAAACATCTGAAAATAAAGGTATCACGTAAGACTCCCCACACATAAACATGGGTAACTTTTTACCTTGCGCTAACCAAAACATCTTATAGGAAATCCAGTGATATTATAATAGTCTCTAGGGTTTTCAAGTAAATAGAAAATAGCCGAAATTGTTACATTCATTAAATTCCAGCTACTAGCCACAAAAGTGGGTAATACAAATCAAAACCGTAGGGTCTCGTAGGGAAAATGGGTTTCCATCAATGGCAGGGCTACTGGGGTACCGCCCGTCATAGTTCGTGGCCTAGATCACCGTACCAAGGATCCACCCTAAATCCCATGCAACATAAGGCCGAAACCATTCCTTACTGAACAATCCCGAACAAGATAACCCCGGCAGTTGTTGCAATCAAATTCCCCACACAGCCGAAATAAAAAGGGACATCTAGACAGGGGTATATCTCATCCTGCTTAGGCATGACCCACCTAACCTTGCTGCACATCTCCTGTTTTAGCCATTCCCAGTTGATGAGGCTTGAGGCTGCGATTACCTTTACAAAACATATCTCTTAGAATGCACATCGTCCGCCTGACGATGTGCTGAAAGCATTCAATTCATACAAGTTCGTTTCGGGTTCGAACGAAACCGAAGGCATTATCTCGTTACACTCATTTTGGAATCACCCTCAGAGTCAACGACGATAACCCTTGCATTCTGAAACACCATCTCGACCTTCACTTGAGATGTCATGACCTAACGTTTAATTTGGATTGATGTGGTTTTCGGATAATCATAAATGACACCCGATCCCGGTCTCATCGAAATCCAAAGGCCATTTTAAAGGTCAAGTTGTTTAACAGTTTAATTCAACAATTGAATTCACATAACATTTATCACAGATGAATCATACACAATCATCATAGATATATCAAAGCATATCATAGAACATCATAGATTATCATCAAATAAATATCACAAATCAGATATTCTACATATACAACATTCATAAGCAATCATCTTAAATTATTATTGTAATTAATTCGATTAAATCAATTACTTGAGAATTAATTACTTAATTAATTAATTATTTTATTTCATACAATTTAATTGATTACTTCTTAATTAATTTATTTAACCTTAATTACTTAATTAATTACCCTTAATCATTGATTAATAACCTTAATTATTAATTAATAAAACTTAATTATCCATTTATTAATCACTAATTACTTAATTAATCAATTATTAATTCTTAATTAAGTTACTTAATTAATTAACTATTAATCATTCATTACTTAACCTTAAGTAGTTAATTACAAATTAATTAATCATTTAATCATTAATCAATCTAAACTCTAATTACTATTATAAAGTAATCGGTCTCAATTACTTCCCAAAATAATTAATTAATATTAATTAGTCATCTTAATTAACATTTTAAAAGTTCTTCTTGAAAACTTTGAAAATCAAATTATTATTAACTACAAAACTTAAATGTTAATAAATTTTATACTTAACTTAAAGTAATTACTCAATTAAAATATTAGTTAAGAGTAAAAACATTTTAAAGTATTAACTAAAATAATTAAAACTTGTATCTAAGTCTTAACTTGAATTATTAAGCATTTATTTAAGTTTACAATGCTTAAAATTTATAGAAAAATAATTTACTTAACTTCATATTTTTTTTATATTGCAGATCTGGAAACAACCCGAGACTTCCCCTATTAAAACTCGAGTAATACTTCGAGCTAACCACCCATTTCCCCGAGTCGCTTTCCCATTCTCGAACTCCATCTTCTTCTCCTCTTTTTTTTCAATAAGCTTGAGATTTAAACTTAGATTATAGATTCAATGAAACATGTATACTCACTCAATCAAAGCCACGAAGCGAGCGACCACCAAACTCGAGTAAAGACTCGAGACCGTTCCCACAACGCTGACACCAATCACTTCGCCGTGTACACGTGCACGGCGGCGCCACTCGGCTCCGGCGAACTCCAACGCCTTAGGAAAATCACAAATCATCCAAATACTCAAAATCCAAATCCAATTCGTCTTTAAAAATTCGAAATCGAATTTTAGCAGTTCGATAAAAAAAAACTGCAAACACCACCACTGACTCAAATGCTTCATCCACACCTCGACAACACACCAAGCAACCATTCCCCAAAGATTCGTGCAGCTCGATCATGCAACGAAGACGAACATGCCTCGTTTACTGACAGGTCCAGAAAATTGAAACTAAACCGTAAATTGATATCGTCCTCTTAATTCACGCAATAGAAAAATTATTCCACATTTTTCTCAAGATCACAGATGTTAATACTTGCTTCAATTCGATTTTCAACATTTTAAATTTATTCAATTGTCTGAAAATGGGAAAAATGCAAACTTTATTCAAATACAAACTGCTCTTGAAATACTGAACTAAAAATCTTCGTTTTTGTTTTAAAAATCATAAATTTCAGTAAGGATTCAAGATATAAACTTGAATTAACTTTTTATAACAAATGAATTTATTAATTTATTGCTTGATTACCTGTAAACAAGGCTTCTAGTAGAAATATTCCACTAATCATGTTTTAACCAGCTTTGAAAAACCTCGTTTAAGTTTTAAAAATCTTATTTGATTGAAAATGAAGGTTTTACAATGATTTGATGAGCATAAATTTGAGTTTGAAATGAAATATATAACCTGAAACAAACAATATAAAAGTACAGAGCATCACAGTATTATATTTAAACTATAACATATGCAAACCATATTATCAATAAATCCAGAATTATTTTTAATCAACTTATAGTTTTAAAATTGATGTTTACTAGCCAGAAAGTTTTGAGCAGAGAAAAATTCCTATTTTTGAAAAGCTGTAGATTTGAAACTGTCTTGAGTGCTTTCCTGTTTTTGTTTTGAATTAAATTATGTTTTTGGTTTAAAAAAAATAAAGTTGCTGATTTTCTTATTCTCTGGTTTTCTTACATTTTTGTTGAACGAACTAAAATAGGAGATGCATACATATATAGAAAATGACAGGGTGCTTAAGGGAGGTTGTAACTGGTTAAGCTGTTTTCTTATCTTTGTTTTATTTTGACCAGATTTTTCTTTTTGAAAAAGATAAGATTTGCAATGTTTTGAATTGACAAAAACTAGGCTTGAGAAGATGGCATTTAATGCCTTGTTTCCAAATATGTTTACATACTATAATTATGTTTAGCTGTGTATAAATATTATTTTGTATGAAAATATACTCTTTGCAGGTATGCACTTGGCTTTGTTATGAAGATATTTTGTTTATAAATATTTGTCTTCTTGCTTGAGTAATTCATATATATATACTTTATCTGATTTTAACTTTATATATTTATGTTTACAAATTTCAGCTTATGTTACAAGCATACCAAATCACATAATTCTTGTTTTTATTTACCTTTTTATTTTATTTCTATTTTATATTTTAACTATCAATACTTAAATTATGTTCATATGGTTTACTTATATTTTAAATTGATAGAATTTGATTCTATTTTAAACATTATCATCCATATATATTTTTATACCAAATGTTAACAAGGGAAAGCATTTAATTCACTTATGTAAGATAGATTTTATTGCAAACATATTTTAAGAGATTATATTTTAAATTTTCAAAATCAAAATTTCCTTTTTTTAAAATACAAATATATACAAATAAATGGCAAATATTTCCAAAAGTCCTATTATTTTAAAATGATCAGTTTACATTTTATTTAATTGGATTAAATGTTTATTAAAATGTTACTGCTAAAATCCAGGGTCGTTATATTCCTCCCCCCTTAAAAGAATTTCGTCCCCGAAATTTAAAATAAAAGATAATTCAAAAGCTGTTATACCAACCATTCAAACATACATATCATTCATACATTAGCAAACAACCAAACAGTCTATCCTAACAAACATCACTAGCTATCTGGACACAAATCTGGATAAGCTTTCCTAAAACTATCCAGAGTTTCCCAGGTGCAATCTCTAGGATCCTCACTCCATTCAATTTCACAAGCTTCACTACCTTGCTCCTGAGTTGCCTCTCGTCTTGATCAACAATCCGAACTGGATTCCTGACCACAGTCAAATTCGGCTCGCCTTCCAAATCTTTTCGAACTACTGGTTCTACAACTAATGATGGATCATGAACAAACTTCCTTAGATGGGATACATGGAATACATTATGAATTCCAGACATCCATTCTGGCAATTCAACTCTGTAAGCTGCAGCACCAATCCTTTCCAATACCCAAAATGGTCCTACATATCTCGGGGCATGTTTTCCCGTCTTTCCGAATCTAATAACTCCTTTAATCGGGGGAACTTTGACAAAAAAAATTCACCAATCTCAAATTCCAATTGTCTCCTTCTCTTATTTGCGTACTTCTTTTGACAGTCCTGAGCAGCTCTCATCCTTTTCTTGATAAGCTTAACTTTAGCAGAAGCTTCTCGAATCAAATATGACCCAAGCACAAGACGATCTTTCGACTCTATCCAACAGGATGGAGATCGACACGGTCTTCCATAAAGAGCTTCATAAGGAGCCTTCTTAATACTTGCTTGGTAACTGTTATTATAGGAGAATTCTACCAGATGAAGATGGTCTTCCCAAGATCCACCAAAAAATCCAAAACATAAGCTCACAGCATATCTTCTAGAATACGGTTCAGCCTCCCCTTCTGTCCGTATGTGTGAGGATGATAGGCTGTACTCAATCTCAAACTCATTCCCATAGTTGATTGTAGAGCCTTCCAGAGTTTGCTGGTGAAAATAGGATCACGATCACTTACTATGCTGACAGGAACACCACGCAAACTGATTATCTCCCTCAAGAAAATTCCTGCCAGAGAAACTGCAGTACGAGTAGCCTTAACCGGTGTAAAATGGGCGCTCTTAGCGAAACGATCCACAATAACCCATATTCCTTCGTTACCCTTCTTGGTTCTAGGCAAACCGTCGATGAAATCCATCGAAATCATCTCCCATTTCCATTCTGGGATTTCCAAAGGCTGCAACAAACCGGCTGACTTTTGCTGATCTCCTCTAACTTGCTGACAGATAGCACAACTACTGACGAAAACGGCTACATCCTTCTTCATGCTCGGCCACCAGAAAACTCCTCCCATATCTTTATACATCTTAGAGATTCCTGGGTGAATATTTAGCCTGGAGCGATGACATTCAGCTTAGACTTCTTGCCTTAATCCATCTATATTAGGCACACACACAAACAACCATTAATCCTCAAAGCACCTTGATCATCCATCTTGAAATCCGAATACCGACCATACTTGGTTCCAAGAATCAGTTCCTCCAAAAGATCTAAATAATAAAATAATTAAAAATATAACATTATTATATGTTTGTAACATAGTACAACATTTTATAACATGTACTAGACATGTCCGATATATTATTGATATTATCATGATATTTTAAAATATCTCATACCGACATTGACCGATACCAATATTAACTACTTAGCTTGAGCCATCTACCAAAGTCGGCTATGGGTGAACACCATCTTGAGTGTCATCAACATTACTTCCTCTATAAGCTTACTAACTTTCCTTATAGCAACGTCCAATCTTCTAAAAAACTCTTCAAGGTATTTACAGACCTCTAATGCATATTTGATAAGGACATGGCATCCTTCGAGTTAAATAATATGTACTCAACATTATTCCATAAAACCTCTTTCTAACTTATTGTATAAGGATATAGATCTAAGCTTAAGCCGGTTAAACTACATCGTCGTCGGTCCTTCGAGGAAGATGGAAAAACATCTGCATCTTACAACATTCATTACACGGAAACTATGCATGTGTCATCCATACTTCAAAAAATATTGTCTAAGATCAATCATACCATAGTAGCTTGACATGGTTAGAATTATGAACTACGTCGGATACCTCACCTTAAGAATATCTTCAGTGAGTGGGATCTGACTTATTTATGACCTTCATTCATTATCTCATCGTTGTTGCTTCTAATTCATTGGTCTCTTTATGTTGTTGGAAATGCACTCTTCACTACATGGCCTACTAAACGGCGATCACCATGAACATCCCTATATGTTTGGCCCAACAAACGGTCTTAATTAGCTTGATGATGTCTAGATCTCCATAGGTCTGGAGAAACCATTGGTTTAAGCCTATGTTGATGCATCGTCAGACTTCATTCCCTCCTAGCTGGTTAACCAGTATTACCTTCAGCACCACTAGCTCAAACCAATAACCTGCCTTCTTCCAAGTCAAGAAGTTGGATTTCCTCTTCATTATTAGATAGTTTGAGTATCTTATCTGACTAATTGATACCGACCAGTTTTGACAGTTCGACGCCAACCGTTTTGATGTTGGTTGTTGCCTCCACCTTTTGCTGCATTTTCTACGTTTCTTCAACAATATTTTGCATTGGTCTTTTGTCAGGTGTTCTCTTTTGTTCTAGTGAAGATGAGCTATCTTAACTGGTATCAAAATTTGATGAATCTCTCCTACTTTTTCTTCACTTCGGAGATCCATCTTGCTGTATGGGTTAAGTTGACGCTACTAGCTATTCTTGCATGTTTTTCATTGTATCCATTTGAACTTGTTGCTAACGCTTCATCTTTAAGTTTATATCCATCATCATTCATTCCATATCTATCATTGTCGCAACCTTATGCAAAGATAAAGACTCTGACTGGGCTGCCGATAGAGTAGTTTCTTCCTTAGTATGATTGGGTCCTTCAATATCCACTTAAACTATAGCTCCATTTCTAGTACTTTTATCCTTCTTTAGAGCCATTATCTTCTAAATTTGACTTGTAAATTCCCCCAAATCCAAAGTAAAGGTTTATCTACGCTTAAAAAATTCATTCTAAGTGAAACCACCGAAAAAATATTTGCTTAGAAAATGGGACAATGCCCCCAATTCAAATGAGAATGAGATTATAGACTTTAAACTCAAAAGTAGAAAGAGAATACATGAGATGCTTAAAGTGATTCAACTTGAATTTTAAGCCTAGTCCACTAGCCATGAAGAAGATGGAAAAACCAATATATCTCATAGTCGGTAGAACAAGTTTGAACAGGTAAACATCCAAATTCGATATTCTAGCCATGAAGAAGATGACAAAATCAATATCTCATAAGTCGAACCGATCGCTACTGAATGATTATGATCGATACCAGTCGATTTTGATTACCTACTTATTTGTTTTTTCTTTGTATTTGCTTAAATCTTCAAGCTTTAGATCTTCATAACAAAATTGCTTATGACGAACCATTCGACACCAAATGGTTTTGCTCCTCTAAAAGTTTCTTTTTCTTCAAACTTGCTTGTAGAATCATTCATAGTTTAGAATGGAGACTTTAGACCGAACGATGCCAATGCCTTAGACTGTTCAATGCTGATTGGTTTGGTATCTTCCATACTTAGCCAAATTTCTTGATGTTCGTTCATTCGGTATGATCGGTCTGGTATCCTCTACTTAGCTAATTTCTTGAGGTTCCTTTGTTCTTTGATCTTAACATCTTATATGCTTCTTGATCTATTTCTTCATCATCTTAAAACCCAGATCCACAAGGATGTTGCTTGGTTCAAATACCGAACAACATGCATATACTATGTAGCCACACAATTGATAGCATAATATCCATACATTCGATAACAGAATGTTGATAGGCTCGATAGTTAAACATGTGTATTATCAGAAGCATTATGGAAGCTAGTTTCCATGATGTTTGTCTTTAGTTTTATGGTAGGAATTTAAAAAGGCAAAGCTATAAAAGAATTGATGACAAAGTAAAATAAAATTTATTATGTAGAGGAATTTGTTGGACAAGGCTATAAACAATCTAAAGAAAATGATAAGGAAGTATCATTTTTATTATTGAAGGTGTAAGGCCCATATGGTACCTGGTAATGTAAAATCATCACATTACTTTGGAATGAAGGTGTAAGGCTAGTATGGAAACTGATATGTAAAATCATTACATTACTTAGGGAAGAAGGTGAGGCTAGTATAATAATCGGTAGTGTGAACCCATCACATTACTTAGGAATGAAGATGTAAGGCATATGCGGCAAACGATAACGTAAAAACATCAAATTACTTTGGAATGAATATGCAACAGTAATGTAAGGCCATGACATTTCTTAAAGAAGAAGGTGTAAGGAATGTGTGGAAACCAATATTCTGAACCCGCCATATTACTTATGAACGAGGACGTAAGGCCTAAGTTGGAACCTTAAGTAATACTCGTATAACATGGTTCATGATATGATGTTAAGTATAGGGTACACTTATGAATGAAATAATGCTTATGTGATTATGCTAATTATAAAACTCTTTTAACGTTACATGATATGATGTAATTGATGTTGATGATCCAGTTAGGGGAAAACCCGTTCTCTAGGCTAGGCAGTCTCACTATATTTGTATTTGGAGAGTAATATTACTCATACCAAGCTTTATGTCTCATATTTTTATTAATGTTTCCCCATAAGCTCATGGGTAGTCATTTCAACAAGAAGAGTTTATAGGATTAGGAAAATTATTATGAAGATAGAAAAAGCTCCAAAGACGAAATAAGAGGCTTAATAGTTAATGAATTTTATTTTAATCATACCATTAAAAACTAGGTTCAATAATTGGTTAAGTGAACAAGCTGCATCTTTAAATGTCGTGTCATAATATCTATATTTTCTTATATTTACCCCTACGGGGACATGTTTTAGGAAATAAATATAAAAAGAAAATTTATGTAATGAGAGACCTATTAGTTGCTCTATTTACTAAATATTATTGAAAAATAACCGATACTAATTTTTCATTTGAAAATAAATTTAGAAATGACTACAGCATCATCAACATTCATTTTTAAGTCTCGAACTTAGGGATGTTATAATTCATCTTCAGAGTGTAGCGTTGTTCATGAGATTATACATCAAAGCATATATATGTGCATGCGTGCATGTGTATGTATGTTCATGTATCCATATGTCAATATTTTATAAGCACACCATGGACTACATAAAGTAATTATCTTTAATCTATATACATAATTGTTGATAACTCCACATTATTGCACTGTAGAATAAGTGTTAGATCTATACATAGAAATATGAGAAAAGTATAAACTTCATGTTGGTCCTTTGTACAACCCTATGTGCTAACACCTTATCAGATGCTCTATCTACCAATAAAGTGTACCCAAGAGTTAAAAAAACAAACATAATAACCTTGGATTAGTCTAGTGTAAGTGGTCAAGAAGCCTAAAACAATAGATATAGAATCAAGATATCATAAATAAGAGAAACACTG
Organism: Allium cepa; assembly: GCA_030765085.1. Classification (NCBI taxonomy): domain Eukaryota; kingdom Viridiplantae; phylum Streptophyta; class Magnoliopsida; order Asparagales; family Amaryllidaceae; genus Allium; species Allium cepa. Next base: position 1,047,556,035 of record CM060929.1, read on the forward strand.
TATGCAAAGTTATACCTCACCTATCCTACATCTAAAAAGTTAGAACATATAAACATATCATGCTAAATTATAATTAGTATAGGTTTACTATCCTATCATGGTACTAACTATGATGTCGAGGATTAGACTCAATAATACCAAACATCAACAAAGATGATCATAGTAACAATCAATCAAGTTATCTCATACTCATAGTGTACATGGATATATGATGGTACAAATGACCACCATCGAAAGTTCAAAGACTTCTCGTTTCGAGGCTCCATCAATGCTCGAGTCAAGCCTCCATATATGGTTGGGAAACTAGACCCACTGAATGATCTAAAGATATGTACCCACTTAGACAATCCTCAATGAGTGTCTCCACTACTCCTTTACCAGCATACATCAAGTCTTTGGTCATCAGCTTTCCCTTATTATATGTACCGATATTAGAACCCTTTGTCTTACTACATAATTCATCATCATATAGTACTTGCCTACTTGGACATACAGAGATGCATTAACCAACATGTCATTGTAGTCACCATCAATCAGTACCATCATAAATTGATATCGGTTCACGACTTAACCGATTTCAACAATCAAAACTTTATGGCTTAGTCCTTCCTTGTATCAGCTCCAAGATATTGGCATCAAACACGATTTGGTATCGATCCGTATGGATCACTACCGATTCACTTACTTAGCCAAATTTCTCCTTCATTTTGGCTAGTTATCGATCCTTTCATCTCTAGTTCCATATGTAAGTTGTCCCGTGCTAATCAAATAGCACAACCGATTGGTATGGATCGATACCAATCCATTACATAGTGAAATTTTCATTATGTTTCCTACTTCATTTTCCAACAATCGATCTATCTATGGTCTCTTTGCTTCGATCTATGTGTATATTCCATAACTGTAATGTTTAGCACCAAACATTCTAAAGACAATCCATCTAAGTGCTCTATGATTCGAACCATACTAATTTCTATAAACATCAAAAACCTTATCATATATTGTACACTCATTACATTAAAGAACTATCCATTAATAGGTTCACCATTCCATCATCTCCAATGAAGTTTAATCATCCATTCAAACATACATGTAATTACAACATACAATAAAAAACATCAACTCAAGCATAACAAGTCATTCAAGCACTCCGACACACATCTAGATTACACATATAAGTACATATGATATGCATGCTCAAATCCGTTTAAAACATTAAAATATCATTTAAATCTCATTTTTAGATAAGTCATAAATCAAAACAAGGATAATAGGTTTAAAAGTGGATCCAAAGTACTTTTAAAATATATATTACAAATTACATGAGAAAGAGGCTATAAGAAAAGTGATGATTAAATCACCAAATAAGCTCCATATGAAGGTAAGTCTAATATGGAGAGCAAAAGTGACAAAAAATCATTGCTAAAAATGGTGATTAGTTGATCTCTTAAGATATCCAAAGTTTTAATCTCTTAATCTACTAGTTTCTCTTAAATTGATAAGCTTTTTTTGATTGATTTTTGATGAAGAAAAGTTAAAGTTTTAAGAGGTTTTTAGATTTGAAAATAAGTAACATTGCAGCCTCTCTATCTCTCGTTTGCCACTAAACCCAAATCTAACAGATAGAAAAATTATCGGGCATTGGATCTAAACCACAAAATCTATCCTATAGGCTAAAAACTTAAATTTGCCATAACTCTCAAATGGCTGCACTGAACCGCTATTATGACCACCTATGGAATCAAATAACCTAACTCTTCCGTTTGAAACAAGAATAAACTCTAAACTTAGTTCTTAAGAAAAGTTATGGCCTCTACAAGGATTAAGTTCCAAATGTCAAATTACACTTTGTTTAAGTCTTAACACATTTTAACTCCATTTAGTTATGTAAATCATAATTTACCTTTGTTGCTCCATGTAAAAGTGTGGGCTGTTGCATTCACCCCCTTTAAAATTTTCACCCTAAAATTCAAAACCGTTAAGCAATTACATAATCAAAATATCTAAGCCACAAGGCATGTATAATCTAAAAGTAAAGCAACTGATCTATATTGTCATCCTATCATGCATAAATAGGCATGTCAATGGATACCAAAAAATCTAAAATCCGTCCAATCCGTATCCGAAAAAACGAATATTATCCGATATCTGAAAAGCGGATGCGGATATCCAATATCCAAAAAGAAAATCGGATGCGGATGTGGACATGGGCATATCCGTATCCAAAAACATCCATCCGATCTGAAATTTTATGTGCGTTGCTATTTTGTCATTATGTATGTTGCTATTTTATCATTTGAATTGTTGTAATATCGTGTAAACTTGTTTGATATTATATGTGTTGCCATTTTGTTATTTGAAAAACTGATTAGTATTACAGTGTGTGTATTGTCATTTGAGAAAGTGATTGTTCTAGTTCAAAAATATTAGGTGGTAATAGGAGTATTTAATTTTTCAGCCGTGTTACTCTTAGGAGTGAATTGGGTCAGTAATTAATATCAAACACCTCAAATATTAACATTCACGTATCACTTAGCAGGTGGTGTGACATTATCGCCAAATTTATTGCTTATTTGGCTTCCGTAAAATCCAGTTTTGCTAATTTAAGTGTTACCCAACTGTGACATTTATTTAAACCAACTCTCTTCATCAAAACTTTATTAAATTAGGAATTATGGAATTTCATACTGGTTAAAATTTCAGTATTGTTCATATTCAACTTTATAGTCCAAACACAAAGTCCCTGGCTCAATAATAACAATTTTTATTAACAGAACTACTCTGGCTAGAGATTTTGACTTTGAGTTGACTTTACTTGACCGTGACACTACCATATATAACTTAGGAGATGAATCCTCTCTTGAATTGTGTTCCAATTCCAATACATCCACCCGACCGAACTGTGGTCATTCGATGGACATGGTGCCATGATTTGACTATAATCAAAGTAGTACATTCATACTAAAGATTAACGGCATTCTCAAGTCAAGAGAACTGTGTAATATTGTCACATCGATATTTTATGTTTGACCTTAGTTATATTAACCAACAGAAAACTACCGATTGAGTCATTTCTTAGTTATCCAATGACTATCAATATGTTACCCTTTGGTGCTCCTAGCAGTCATGAGTAATACATTGTCCAACATTTAGAGAAAGTTACGTACTTTAGTCACAAAGGATGCATCAACGTCTTATCTCTACATCTTGACTATAAAATACTTGTGATTACAACTATTTGTAATTACTATCACAAAGACATTATTTATAATTTTTTTGTTAAATATACCTAAATTAAATCATTAATTAATCATAACATATTATTACAAGCATATAACGATAAGAAAATTACCTTTTATTACAAATGAGAATTGAGTACAATGTTAATAAATTATAGAATTGCCTCAAGGTAACCCCCTTACCTCTATCAATTCTTCACTTGCACTTGAGGAAAATTATTAAATTTTAAACCCATCCCTTCAATCATCTTCCTAAAAGCCGACCATGCTAGACCCTTGGTGACTGTTATGTTATCTTGGTATTTATCCTTTGTATCACGGCTTCTTTCTTCTTTATGAATTATCTGATGAGGTGGAACTTTTGAAGAATATGTCGTGACATCTTGTGTGCTCTGGATCTTTTGTGATCTACGTCACTAGACTGCTGTCAAAGGACGGTGCCATTGGACTCTCTGTATCAGAAATCACTCCGAGCTTACTTAAAAACTTGTGCATCCATAAGGCTTCCTTAGCAGATTCACTAAGGGTGATATACTCGTTATTCATCATGGAATCAACTATAGTTTCTATTTAAAACTCTTCTAACTTACAACCCCACTTTTAAGTATAAAAACGTAAACCGATACTGACTTACTATCATCGAATCACTCTTAAAGCTAGTGCCAGTATATCCCTTCATAAGGAGGTCACCATTCCCATAAATTAGGAATAAATCTCGAGTATTTCTTGTATACTTCAGTATACATTTTATAGTTGTTTAATGTTTTTCCCCATGATTAGACTGGTATCGGCTTATGCATCCTAATGTGTATGCCACATCCAATCTAATGCATAGCATAGTATATATTATGGATCATATGGCTGCAACATATCAAATCCTCTTTATACACTCTTTCTCCTTATTAGTATGAGAAGCTTCCTTCTTAGAAATGATGATTCTAGACTACATTGGAATATTTCAAAACTAAAATTCTTCATACTATACCATTGTTATATGGTAGCTATATATAGAGATTGGGACAATCTCAACAGACTTTTATATTTGTGTCTATAGATTTTATACCTAGTATATTGGCTGGTTCTCCCAAATCCTTCTTGGAGAATTTTTTGGAATGCTCAACTTTCACCGAGTGCAGTAATGAAACATCATTGCCAATTAACAGAAGATCGTCGACATATAATACTGAGAATACAATAGCATTGCCTCGTTTCATTTGGTATATGCACGCTTCCTCCATGATTCGGTGAAAACCAAATTATCTGATTGCTTTATCAAAAAACACTTTTCAAACTTCTTGAAGGTTATTTAAGTTCATAAATTGACTTTGACAATTTGCAAGCCTTACCCTCACTTCCACTGATCACAAAACCTCAAGCTACAACATATAGACAGTGTGATGTCCTGGAAATTTAGGCAATATTTATTTAATAATTTCCATTAATAATTATTTAAAAATGTTTAACATTGATTTAATGATCCAATTATCTTTTCAAAAACTAATAATTGTTTAATTCGATAAATGTCAAATTTTCAAAACTAAGAATTTAACTTGGAATTTTTTTTCTTTCCGAAATTAATAATATATTTAATTGATAAAATTTATCTTTCTAAGCTAATTAAAAATATATTCTTTTTCTAATGCATATGTGAGTATACATTGTGAAAAGGAAGCTTGATTTTAATTTAAACTTAATAAGAAATATTTTTAAATTTATAATATATATATATATTGTGAATTTGAAAGATTATGACATAGAAACTTTTCAATAGCTTATATAAAAATCTATCTTATATTTTCAAAAGTAATTAAAGTAAATATTTATGTTATTTAAAATATAATAGCTTAAATAGTATATTGTAATAAAAGTTTAACTTGTTTTCTTTAAAAATTGGGTTTTGAAATAAATTTAGTTCATATATATTGAAGTACAATATTTTTGGTTTGAAAACTTTAAAATAAGATTTAATTAAATATTCTTTTCTTTTTAAATTTTATTTCTTTAAAATTTAGCTTTGAAAATATATTTCAATAATATATATAATAAATCATTAAGGAATGTACTTAATAAAGGTAATTTATTTATGAAAACATTAAAAGCTAAAATGAGAATAAACATTTAAAACAAGTTAATATAAATAAGAAATCAATTTAAAAACATTTATAAAAATAAGAAATTATTATAATATTTGAAATGAAACATGTGTAAGTCTATTAGATCATGCAAAAACACTTTTAAGCATTTTAATGATCTTAAGTAACAAGTGGCATTGTTTTGTTAATTTTTGAAAATATTTAAAAGAATGTATTAACTAAAAACTTGGCGAAATCATTTTGTGTTCAAACCTTTTCTTTCATCTCTTCTAAAAACAAAGCCGAAATTAGATTTTATAGGAAAATTCAAAATTCAGATTTTAAAGAAAGTTTCAAAGCCAAGCACAAGTCTGTTCAAAAATCTACAAAAATTTTCAAACCTGTAATCAAAGTGATCTTCTCAAATGCAAATGAAGCTCAACAACAAATTCAACATCAAACTCAACTCTATAGATTCAACTAACAAAATAGCAAGTTCAACTTCAATAATCAAATCTACAAGCAACATCAAACTCAACATTCAAAGTAGTCAACAACAGTAATCAAAAATGCAAACAACACTGTCCTCTGCTCTACATGTTGGCGAGTAAAATTTTGATTTAAAAACTGTTTCTAATCTGTGATGAAATCTTGTTTCATGTGTAGAAATGTAGTTTATAATGCTTGCCTGAATATCAGTGTATGTAAATAAGTATAATATATCTACAATGGTCTTTGTATGTTTGTATGAGTGCTCTGTTGATAGTAACAGACAAAAATTATCACCAATAATTCCAAACTCCATGCATAATCAATGTTAGACCTTGATTTCTGAAGAGAAAAGGATAATAACGATGCGTTATTGTTTTTAGAAATAATTTTAAGTGTTCGTAATTAACAAATAATACTGTAAATATTAAGATTACAGTAAAAATCAAGATGTTGTTAAAAATCAATGTCAACAATTTTATCTTTGGTTTATATAGTCCAATTCGTGTTAATAAATCATGAATTTTAAAATGAATTTGGTAATATTTCATTTCGTATCGGCCGAGAACTTGAGTTCTTCTCCAGTTTAGGACTTTTGTCTACTGCCATTGATCGACGATGTTTAGTGGCTCGAAGTTTGGCCTGAAGGTGGTTGGGAAGTCGGCGGTCACTGGAAAAATAAAGTTGGATTTTTCTATTGGCCGTGGTGGCTGGAGAGGGGAAGAGTAGGGTTTTTGTTCCTATTTGCATGGTCGAGTTTCAAAAGGGTTTCGCGATGTCGTGATGTGGTCAGAGGCGATCGCGAGGCATGCCGTAGAAGCTGGAGGTCGAGTGTGAGCTACGGTGAAGATGGCGAAGATTCTCGATGATGGGTTCATCGTCGTTTTTGGATTTTTCGATGATGGTGAAATTTCCAAACTTCGACCTGGTGGCTAGTTTTTGTTTTTCGATTCGATTTTCGTTTCTGAGAGGTTGAGGTTGAAGTCGAGTTCAACGTCGACTTGCTGAAGGTCTGACCGATGATCGAAGAGAGGGTGGGTTGTCGTGCACGTGCATGGTGGCATCGCATGCATATGTTTTTTTTGAATTTGGGGAAGAAGGCGTTCGACCCGAAGCATTTCATGTTTCCCTACGTGTTCGACTCGAAGCCAACGATGATGGAAAGTTTGTTTGGGCGCATTGAGTTTTTTCTCGAGTCTGTCTCGAGAAGATTGGCAGTTGCTCGGGTTACTACTGTGTTTGGCTTGAAAATGTATTCAATTATGAGTTTTAGCCATCAACAAGCAGATTTTTTTTTTTTTTAGCAGAACATATACAGAAAGATAGAGTTCAGAAAATATAAAACAGAATGATCTAAAACAGAATAACTTACCTAGTGCTAGCCAGGCTCCGATACCAAATTGAAAACCCAAACTTGAAAGCAGAAAACTTGAATGCAGAATTGAAAATATACAGCAATAGAAACTTCTTGCGGAAATAGAAATTTTATTACTACAGTAGATAATATTACAGAACTCAGATACAATGAAGAGAAAGCACGAAAATGAAGAAATTTTTTTCTGATGATCTTCTTCAGAGTAGTCCCCTCCTTTTATAGTGTCTTCTCTCCATTATTTTTTATTGCTTAGGCTGGACATCTGTCTAGTATAGGGCTAATATGTGTCCCTTTTAGGCTCTTAGGCTGAAGGATGTGTCCTTTTATTTTATTCTTAGCAGAGGATTAGGTGGAAAGGCTATGGGATGACTTTTAGACTTTTAGGCTGAGGATGTGTCCTTTAGCTTATTATGTGCAGAGGATGAGTTGGAAAGGCTAGGAGGTGATATGTCACACTAGTTTAAAGGATGCTTCCTGGATGCTGGTCCACCATGCTTCTGTTTTTAATTTTAAATTTCTAGATTGGCTAGAGATTCGTCGTCAAAAGGGTCGGTACCCAAAGTATCTCTCATTATAGAGTCTTGTCTAAGTCTTTCTTTTTCCACTTGTTCTTCAAAGTATTCTTCTTGAGCCATTGTGCCAACTGGGCCAATTTTGAGACTGTCTAAAAAGCGCTGAACCTTCATGATTCTTTCTGTTGATGGTTCGAAAGCCGATATGTAGTCTAATAGTAAAACTGTTTTGCCTTCAGTGGCAGAGTGTGATCCGATTTCGCCTTTGTTAATGGCTTCTGAGAAGAATTCTTGTGCTGCTAGGATTCGTTCACTTTCTTCATTAAATTCTTTGCGGTCGAATTTAACGAATTCATGTTGAGGATTTTCGGTTACCCGATGTAGTTCCCATAATTGGATGGAGGGATAAAGACGTATGTACTGTCTTTCTTCCCAAATGCTCCAAATTCTGAACATGAACATAGTAAAAAATCTGCTTGTATGTTCAGCAAGTTTTGCTGTACATATTTCTGGAATATAACCCGAATATTCTTCAGGATGGCTTGTGTTTACATAAATTTCGTGTACCAAGCCCTTTTTGATATGTTTTTGATATTTTTGTATTTCAGAAAAACAGGCTACAAGCCGTGGTCTTCTGTTGTTATTGAGAATTAACTCTTCATTTTCTAAGAGTTTAACTAATTCTGTGTCTTCTTGCTTTTTGAAGAATAGAAGAAGATTGCTTTCATCAATGAGATGTTGCTGATATAAGGAGATCATATCCTGGACTGTCATTTCAGCCTCCATCTCTTTGGTTTTTGTGTTATCTTTCTCATAAAGTCTAAGTAATTCTAGAAAATCTTGAATTCTTAGATTTACGAGATCGGAGGTTTGCATTTGAGAAAATATTGTTTTTAAATGACTGTGTTCAGCTGTGTTATCAGTGAACAATTCTGCTTCTTTCAAATCTAGAGCTTCAGATCTAGATGTAAAAGAATGTTGTGACAATTTAGTCACTAGTTTCTGAGTTTCTTGTAACTTTTTCTCTTTCTGGGATATTGTATGCTTCAATCCCAGATAAGCCTTTTCTAGTTGAGTTAACCAGAAATTTGCAGCTCTATGGTCTGCAGCTTGGATGGCTTTAAAACATCCATTGAAATTGTCATATAGGTTAGGATTCGATGCTTTCATGTCTAGATTGTACCAATCTTTGACCACCGTTGAGATGTATGGTCTTTGTATTCCTGTGGGAGCAATTGATTTTCCTTTGTTCATTGGAACAAATTTCAGAGTTGTATTGGAAGGTGTTGCCTTGCCTTTGTTTGTTGGAGTGGTTTTGGTCTGTTGGACCTTTTCTTCATTTACTCCTGTGGGAGCATTAATTTCGTCGGATTCCTGTGAAGATGAAGCCTCTGTGGAGGTTTGCTTGGCCTTTTTAGATGATTTCACTTGTTTGAAATCTTCTTGTCTTTTCATGGTTTCTAATAATTCTTTGATTCTTTTTATATCGTCCTCATCCATGTTTCATAACCTGGTAAGAAGATCAGCTGCAAAGTTAGTGTAGCCTGGAATGTATTTAACATCATAGTTGTAAATTTCTAAATACATAGCTAATCTAATTCGTCGAAGGTTTTCTTCTGGATTGTTTACAGTTTTCTTTTTTAAGAATTGAGCAACAGATTTGTTATCTGTTTCTATTATAAACTGTCTATGCAAGAGATAAATTCGTAAACTTTTGATTGCTAATTTAATAGCTAGTAATTCTTTGTCATATGTAGCGTATTTAATCTGAGGTTTACTAAACTTTCCAGAGGAATATGCTACAACTTCTTTTTGTTTTGCAATTAATACTCCTGCCCAGAAATTGTCAGAAGCATCAGTTTGTAGTGTAAGTAATTCTTCATCTGAAGGAAAATAGAGGATCTTTTGATCTTTTATTAAGTCTTTAATCTTTTGTATTTCTTCTTCTTCTTGCTTTTGCAAGGTAATCGGAATTTTGTCTGTGTTCCATCTTCTTGGTTGTTCTCCATTATGCTGTTTATATTTTGCTTGTTCGTCAGTAAGCTTTTTCTGTAAATTTCGAGTCTTAGCGGATAAATTAGGAATAAATTTTCTGCCGTAGTTTAATAATCCTAAGAAACTTTGGAGTTCTTTTAATGTTTTAAATGTATCGGGAAAATCTTTAATTTTAGTATAAATGTGTTGTTGTAATTCAATTTGTCCATTTTTAATTCGTTTTCCGAGAAAATCTATTTCTTTTTTAAATAATTCAATTTTTTAGGACTTAATATAACACCGTTTTGAAGTAATATGTGAACAACTGCCAGAAGATGTTGTTTATGTTCTTCTGCAGAATTAGAGAAAATAAGAATGTCGTCTATATAGACAGATACAAAAGGTAAATGTCAGAACATAGAATTCATCCATTTTTGAAATATTTGTGGTACGTTTTTTAATCCAAAAGGCATAACTAGCCATTCAAAATGTCCTTGTGGGCAACTAAAGGCGGTTAACTCTATGGACTGTTTATCAGCAAGTTTTAATTGCCAAAAACCCGATTTTGCATCAAATTTACTATAATATTTTGCTCCTTGGATTTGTTTTGTTAGATGTTCAGCAGAAGGAATAAAATATCCATCAAACTTTGTATAGCTGTTAAGTTTTCTATAGTTTATTACCATTCGAGCTTTTCCTCTTTTAATTTCAGCATGATTTCTTACTAAGAAAGCTGGGGATGAGTGGGTACTGAAACTTTTCTGTATTAGTTTCAAATTCAAGAGGTCTTTTATTTGTTTTGCAAATTCTTCTTTATCAGTTGGTGATACCATAATACTGTTAACTCTGACTTTAGCGTCTTTGTATTGCTCCATTAATTCAATTTTACAATACCGTGGTGCTTTGTCAAACCATTTTAATGGATCGTCTGAATAAAGAGGTTCTAACATATTGTGTATTAATATTTCAAATTCGTTGGTGGTTGGTATATTGTATGTACAAATCTTTGGTTGTATGATTTTCGGTGTTTTTACATGGTCAATTAATGTAACAGGTTTTTCACCACGCTGTGCTGCGGGGGTATAATGCGGTGCAATTGTAGCGGGTAGCGTTACGCGAGGCACAAGAATGCCATCCAGTTCAAAATAATATTTGTTGAATGGAGGGAGATGTCTTAAGTTGTCCATCCCCAGGATGCAATCACTATCAAATTCCTTTGGTAGTAATGCAAAGTCAAAGTTGTATAGTTTATTATTTCCATGTATATCAGGTATTTGTACCTGTAAGTGTTTTGCTTTGTGAGTAACAGGGACTTGTCTTCCCATAAAATCATTGAGCATTCCTTTTTTATCTAATGGTACCCAGAATTGCTGGGGAATAAATATTTCTTGTAATAAACTGGCTTCTGCGCCAGAATCCATTAACGCATGTACCGTGAATTCTTGATATTCAGGAATACATATCGTTATTGGAAGATATATATGTAACTGTGCCTTTCTTTTAAGATCTATGGATCTAATCATGATGTTTTATATTTTCTGTAGGAACCTTGATAACCATTCGGTTTGATTCCTGTTCTTTTTGTTTTTCAAGTATTCTCATTGTTCTTCCTTCTATTGGATTGTCTTGTTTAAAGCTCATACGATGACTGATGGTTTTTAAGATATCAGGAGTTAACTCCACATCAGACATTTTATTGTATGATTGAGTTCTTTTTAATGTGTTGGATGAATGTGTAGTTTCCTCATTATTCTTGGTTATGGTGGAAATAGTATTTCCAGATGCTATAAAATATTCTGTAGGTAATTGAATTCTTGGTTTAAGTGATTTCACAAAAACTTGAATTTCGTTATCGAATTTTAAATGTCTTATGTCAATCAATCTGGGTTGAATTGTTTTTCCTAACCCGACTTCGAACAATTTAACAAATTGTTTGGGTGTAATTGATTTGAACGTAGCAGTATCATTTAAGCCATACAATGTTCCCATTGTATGCCAAGAACTTTGGATCCTGAAAGAAGTTCTATATTTTGTAAATTTACTGATAATGTACAAGCCTTTTCAATATTTTGATCATCAAGACTTATACAAAAATCGGGATGTATATTTACTCCAAATAATCTGTTTGCTAAATTTGACTTAGCTCCGCCAATAATACTATTTAAAGGATTATTGATAATTCTTTCATCCATACACACTATCATTATTGGAGTATCAATTCCGGATCTAAACAATCCTGTTATTTTTAGTTGTATTAGACCTATATGTAGGTATTTCATTTTTGGATATTTGGCTTTTAGTTTTTCTATTTTATTTTTATTTAAAAGACTTATGGAAGTAAAATCTTCTTCTCCCTTTAACTCTACATTTCCTTGCATACGTTCAAATATATATGTATGTTTATTCAAAAATCGAGATTTAAAAGTTAACGGTTTATAAATATCCTTTTTATCTGAATGAGGTATTGCTTCTTTTAATTTTTCTAAATCTTCGTCTGTGACCTCAAATTGTTCTCCTGTGCTATCTTGCATTTGAGGGTTAGATGTTTCTTCTGAAGTAAAAGTGTTCATGTATATCCTATATTCGTGATATGTTTCTGACTCTTTATTCCTTGACGATCGGGATGTAGAACCACTTAATGGGGTAGATAGATCATGATCGTATATGTCTTCTTTTATAATTGGAAGGTCTTCATATTTATGTATAACAAGTAGTCCTAATGGATCTCCTTGCTCTATAATATAGTCTTTATCTTCCATACTAGTACTTTTAAATAGTATAGAAGTGTTAGTTTTAGAAAGAGGTTCTATTAATCCATAAGTTATAAAAATATTTTCTTTAGTATGTTTAGGTATATTATAAATTTGTCCATAATATCCGAGTGGGATTTTTATTAGTAGATCCAAGAATACTTCGGTTGTGAAGTACCTTCGTAATCTGGAGCATTTTGCTGCATATAATGTATAACCTGGAGAATTTACTTTTTCCTTTTTGGGAAGTATAGCATATACGGTTAACGGAATAATTTTTATTTGGTTATGGGTTTGATTTGATTGTGATCATGTTTATTTTAAAATTATCAAAGGAATCATTAATTTCATCTTCATTTTCAGTAGTGTCAGAATAAATTGATTCAATTTCATATACAGATGAATTAGCATCACTAGAAATATCCTCGATGGTGCCAACATTAATACCGTATTCTTCGATATTTGATATTACGATATTTTGTATATTCGTAGGACATTCATTTGCATAATGTCCTTCTTTATTACATTTGAAACATTTGCAGCCTTTACGGAAATTTTTCTTTTTAATAAACTTTTTCTTAGAAAACTTGTTTTTTCTTCTAAATTTTTTCTTATATTCTGGTTTCCATTTTTTCCTAGTGATACGATATTTTGGTTTTATTCTTCTTTTGAAATTTCTTGTTTTCTTTCGTTCGAATTCTGGAGGACATCCAAACTGTGTGTTAATATCTTCAGTGTATTTGGTACAACAAGAAAATCCCAGTTTTGAATTTCTAATTTTATTTTTCATTTGTTTGTGTGCACTAGCTTGTTCACAAACTCTTTCCATAGTATCCATACATGCCTTTTTTAATAAGCCTGTGTTATGATTGTCATCCGTATTACTTTGTCTTAAAATGTCGTATCTTTCTTGAATAATATTATTCCATGGATAAGGTATTTTCGTAAAAAAGCCTTTTACCCAGAAAACTTTCTGATCATTATTTTTTAAATGGAAAAGTAGGCCTATGTATTTTGCAGCGAATTCTTCTAACATACATATGTCGCATAATTGTATTTTTAATAATTGTTTTTCGTAATCCGTATCTTCTAGGAAAGTTTCTCCTGTAAAGTCTGCTAATAATAATTTTAATAATTCCCCAAGAGCTTCTTGTTTAGATTGAATATTTCTAATTCTTTGTAATTCATTTGGATTTATTCTTTCAAGGTTTAATAACCAAGCTAAAGCATCTCCTGTCCAATAGCTGGTAGCGTAATGGATGTATTCCATCACATTCATATTTGGAGGTAATAAATAGATTGTTCCACTTATATGTTGAAGCCATGTTATAATATATTTTCTTATTTTTCTATGTGGAAGTTTATCTATATTAAATGTTAGGATATATGTAGAAGAGGGTTGTTCATTATAAAAATCTTTAAGTTGCTTTCTGGAGGAGTGAAATTTAATCCAATCTGATCTAGTACCATGTCTAAGCATTTCAAGGTACGGATCAGTATGAGGCCTATTATATGTGTTTTCTTCCTGTTCTTGATCATCCATAATTATATCAGAGTTAAGATCGTTTACAACAGAAGCTGCATCCGGAGGAGGTGGCAGAGGTAAAATTAGAGCACCTCTACTAGATCCGGCTTCATTTGCGTTTATGTTGTAAATAAGGTTATCTGATGTATCTGAATTATACTCAAATTCTGTGGAATTTTCAGATTCTTGTTCAGAATCTTGAAATGAAGAATTTTCTTCATTTGCTTTATATTTAAAATAGTTTATTGCCATTGAATGATCTTCATAATAAGAATAAAGTTCAGTACTATCTATTTCGCCTGCAAGTTCTTTTTCTTGAAGAATAAGATAATTTTTATAGTAGGTGGGATCAATTTCTTCAACATTTATTTTGTTATTTTCTTCAGAAGTATATTTGACCATTCTAATGCTGTTAAGCGAATGGATTGTCGGTGTATTTCGACCAAATCCTAAGGTCGCAGTTTGTTTTTGAAGTTTATTATTGATATCTTTAACTTCTAATTTAATTTCTTGAAGTAGATCAATCATAAAATTATGAATCCCGTTTACTGGGTTTTTATGAGTGGGGATATGAACAACATGCTCATATTGTTCAGTATTTAGATCAAACTGACACTTATGTGTGTCCAGAATAACAATCTTATTATTTTCCATAAACAAGGGTCTTTTGAACATAATTCAATTATGAGTTTATACAAAACATTTGTAAATAGATAAAAGTTTTCATTCGAATAATAAGTCTTGATTCGCAGACCCACAGTTATAGATTAGTTTTGACCCTAATTTAAGCGGCTAAACACGATACCCCTTAATGCTTTCCTAGCAAACCGTGGTTTTATAGTAGGGTTAGGCCTCGAATTAATAACCACAAGCCTATATCGTTGCTTCACTTAAGTAGAGCACAGCAATGGTTCGTTTCCTACTCCAATGCGTAATAATCAGTAATCAATAGGTCGTTGAAATGACTTAAAATTCGAAAAAAGTTTTAGCTGTCACAAAAGTTTTGCAGACTCATAACGAATCATGCTCAAAAGAATAGCTTAAGCTTTCATTTTAAAATTTAAAATTTTTTTGTACTAAAATGAATTTATCCAGTTTTTGAATTTATCCAGATTGAACTAAAATGAATTTCAAATTTTTTGAAAGCTAAACTGAAGTTTAAACAAGGTTTTAACCAGTTTCTAGAACGTATAAAATAGTTAGTATAAAATAATGTTTAACAAATTTAAGTTCTGATATAACGGATTTCAAAGTTTAAACGTTGTTTTAAATTAGTTTTGATTTATATAAATGTTAACTTAAGCAAATCTTGTAAATTTTGTTCCTAGAAGTTTTCAGGTCAAAGGGTAATTTGTCGAAATATAAATGTGAATTAAAGTAAAAGTTTTAACTGTAATATTCAAAGAATGAGGATTTTAATAAATCATATTCAAGCTTTTGAATTTAATTTAATTTATTCTATAATGGAAGTTAAGAGTTTTATAAAATAAATGATTTATTTTAATTTAATCATGTTTTATTAACTAAAGTAATTAAAGTATAATTACTTAATTAACTAAGATATTTAATTTGGGTAATTAAATTAAGATAAATTAATTTGAGTAATTAATTAAGTGTAGTCTATCACTTAATTAAGCATTGATTAATAGAGGTTAATCAATTAAAAAATAATTAAGTAATAAGTAATTAAGAGGTTAACTGCTTAATGTTAATAAGATTTTTAAGGTAATTACTTAATAAAGTAATTAAAAGTAATTAATTACTTACAATAATCTCTGGTAATATATTATATTTTTTCCGCTACGATTGTGAGATTCTGTTGTTGTTCTATTTTTCTTCTATTTTTTTCTTCTTCTTTACCATAGTTTTTTGCTCTTTTGTACACTTGGTTTGGACAAGAGTGAATTATTGTCAACTCAAGGGGTACGGAACTGTGGGTCGCTACACTTGATATCAGAGCTGAAGATTAAGCGAGAACCCTGGCCATGGTGGGATTACTCATTAGAGATAGAGTTAGTAGTACTCTAGAATGAGTTGAGTGTAATAATAAATATGCGTGCGTATTTTTTAGTGAATATAAAATGGTTTTATATTGTGTTGATTTATCTATTGAGTGGTATATAAATTCTGTTCGAGCAGTGGGACGCAGCTAATTTGATAGGAGTTTCTAAACACTTAAACGCGATAAACCGACACAATATTGTTTGACACAGGTAAATGAAGTAATTTTACCCAAATTTTATTTTGATATAAAGGAATAATTTTCCAGAAATTATTATAGCATATTGGAGTGTTTGGTTGATAATATTACAATCTGAATAAGATTATAAAATTTAAAATGGTTATACATATAACTAAATGGAAATTGTATATGTATGGATTATACAATTGAATTAAAACTAGGACTTGATTAAAACCAGAGTTTGAAAAATTAAACCTTGGAGATTTTCGAAAGTATTTTCTAAGGTATTTTGAAATAAATAATAGTATTATTAGTTGGAGAAATTTTTTGAATAGAAAAATGTTTTTAAATGGATTTTGGAAGGTGATAATAGCACTAACTGACTTCAATCGTTGGAAAATAATCCTGGTGGTGACTGCGTGGCATCATCAATACTCATTTTCGAGTTCTAAGTAACGAATTGCTACCGTAATTGATTTGTTTCAATAGGTTAGGCAAACCAGTTTTGTTTTGGAAATTTCGAAGGAAATTTGTTTTGGATAAAACAAGGTTTGGTATAAAATTTAAAAATGTAATTTGGAATATTGAGATTTCAAAATGATTTGAAATAAATACTGGATATTTGAATTTTTAAATCCTTACTGAAATGTTAGAAAATATCCAGAAATAATTTATGAAATTATAAAATTGAGAATGATTTTTTAAATAAAAATATGGAAATTGAATTTTGAAATTAAGATTTAAAGTGAAAAGGTTAAAATGGAATATAATTGGATTGAATTGAAAAAAAATATTATTAATTGGTTATGATTCGAATAGAATTAATGAAATAAGTTAATGAAATGATGGATTAACTTAGCAAAGTTAAAGGAAATAAATAAATAAGATGATTGGGATAAACAAAATGAAATGAGTAAAATGCAATGAAGTTAATTAAATATAAATAAGGAAGAGGAAAATGTGAGTTTCAGGATGAAATTAAAACTTATGTACATTAAATAAATTCAATTGGTAAAAGAAAATGGTATGGATGAAATCTAACTTAAGTTAATAAAATTTGAATTGGAATAAATAAATTTCAAAAGCTTACAGAATTTGGATTTAATGAAATAATAGTGTATATTAAAGCTATAAAGCGTAAAAATAAAATGCGAATGTGCTCGAGTATAGAATTAATGGAAATGTGAAAAAAAAAGTTGTGTAACTTATAAAATTTGAAAATAATAATAATAATAATAATAATAATAATAAAACCAAGACAAAAATGATTTGATCTTTCGGGTAAGGGAAATGGATCTGACTTGAATTATAAAATTGAGTTTGAGCTCAAGAAAAATTTAATAAAGTGATTTTTGAAATGAAAGTCGAATATTGAACTATAAATTGGAAGTGAACTAGTTAGATAATTAATTAGTTAACTAGATATAGAATGGATATTAATAGGGTTGAATAAGATTTGATTATGAATTAAAATGGAATTTCGAAATGAAACTTGAGTTATAAATAAAATTCTACTTAAATAGTAGGTGAATTAAATATAATTGGAAGTGTGATCGAATAAAAGATATTGGATTGAAATAGAAATGACTCGAGTTACAAATAAATCCAATTTGAGTATAAATAAATTAAATATGGCCTCAATATCATTTAAATAAGTTCAAAAATGAATTTGAGTATGGAATCAGGAATTAAAATGAATGAAGTGAATGGACTAATTGAATTGTAAAATGGAATGGAATTGATTAAATAAAAATTTATACAAAAATGGAAATTGAATTTGGCTGCAAAGAAATGAACTTAAGTTATATAGTTGGAATAGTTAAAAATAAATGAATTAACTTAAGTAAATATATTGAATAAAAGCTTGGCTTAAATAAATTTATGAAATGGCTATTTAATAGATTAGCATGGAATGATTTCAAGCTAAGTAAGGTGGATTTGAATGTAGTGTGGATATGAATGAAGGGCAACTGAATTGATTGAGAATAAAATTGAAATAGAATAGAATTGAATAAAAATTGATTTGAAATCAATTTAAAATAGTTATAAACTAAAGTAGATATTTTATTAAGTGAATATCGTCGAATTTGCATAGAAAAAATTGGTTGTTTGACGTAAACGAAAATAAATTGAATTCTGTAAATGAATGGTAAGTGAATAAATTAATTTTTAACAAATTTGGAATGAATATTAATTTGTTGAGAACAAATGTGAATTGAATGTAAGAAAATTGGGTTGTAAATCATTTCAGATTGAACGAAATAGCATATGGATTGATTGAAGATAATTAAATTAGTATCCGAACCTTATAAATTTTTACGATATATGTTTACCATGCTACTTTATATGTTTACACTAGTCAAATAAATGAAATGTCATGGAATTTCATATATTTGGTACTTACATGTTTAAATTTAGTAAGTAAGGTGTCGGGAGCTGTTTTGCTTGACTTTGATTGTGCAAATTGAAAAGTAAATAAGCCGCTTGCTTAAAAATGCTAAAATAAGGTACTTTTTTGGATTAAATACTATGAAAGCATAAAATATTGTTATATATTTTGTTTCCCGACCATGTGGGTCGATGTATACATATTTATCTCTTTTTTCATATTGCAAAAGGCTCTCCGAACAAGGGAGACTCTGCCAACAAATTTCGGAAAATTAGAGTGTTAGAAAAATTTTGAAAAATTTTGGGAATTTTTTTTAACGAAAATAGATTTCGAATTTACAATCGAAATAAAGGATTTCGGTTGAGATGGAGAGCTAATTGTTTTTAATGAGGGAAAAAGATAAAAAAAAGTGAAATATAGAATTTTCACTAAGTGGGTTTTAATAAGTTAATGGGTTTGGAGCATTTTCCTGACTTAGCAATTTCGGGGACGAAATTATTTTAAGGATGAGGAATGTAACGACCCAGATTTTTCGTTGTTGGCTTTAATATTGAAATTGAAATATTGATTGGTTTGAATATGAAAATTTGGGTCTATTTATAAAATAAATTCAGAATTTAAATATATCGATTTATTGGATAATTTAATTGCCGAGCTTAATAATTGAATATTGGTTAAATTATTGTGTTTCGAGTTTTAATATCCATGAAATTAATTTAAAGGCTTATAAAATTTATATTAATAATAATTAAGATATTAAAATTTTCAAAATTGAATTAAAAGTGATTTGTTCAGTTTTAAAATAGCTTGTTTAAATTGACATTTAAAAATAGCCTTCCGAGGCACAGTCTCGGAATTCGACGAAACCAGTTCCATTGGAACCATAATATTGGATTATTATCGGATTCCAAATTTTGTAGCGTTTGAAGTTATCGTTTGGTCGTACGGGATATAAATGCGTTGACCCACACAGTCGTACGGGATATGTTTAATATCGAAATTTAATATAATAATTGGGTCCAAAAAGCTATCTTCTCCATATGATCAAACAAGGACCCGAAACCTTTTCCAGTGTGTATGGAATAGGGGTATAACATTACAAACGCGTAGCGGCACGCCTCGATAGGAGTTTGAGATTTTGAGTGGTGTAAATCGAGACGTCTTAAAATTTAATTAATATAATAATTTGTTGATTGAAAATATTTCTGTCAAAACTTTTCCCCCTTCACTTCAGAGCTACTGTAGATAGACAACTACACACAAGGTATCTTTTTCCCCTCTTCACCTTTTTAGAACTCATGCAACCGATTACAGTTCGAAAAAATATGGTTAAAACAAAGAAAAAGGAAGCAAGCTTCCTTTCGAAATCAAAGAAAACGATAATTCAAAAGGAATAAAAATCCTCTTCCTTTCGCTCATTCCAGAAAAAACAAAATCACACCATTCACATCAATGTCACATATATTATCTTCTCCTCTTTCAATTCGAAATCGCATAGAGTTAAAAAGAAATGAAAGACCTTGCGATCGAGTTGCGACTTGATAGAGGCGTAGCGACATCAACATTCTTGGGTTTGGGTTTCGGTGGGGGTTCGTCATCGCGTGTACGTGCATGCATTGGAAGCAAGCAAGGAAAAATTGTGAATAAGCTATGCATGTGGTTGGAGTGCGATGCGAGATGGGCGGCGTTGCTGCTAGGTCGCGATGGTCGAAGTTTGAGGGAAGGGGGAACTCGAGATGGCCGATAGAGGAGACACGGTAGTGCCTGGATTATCGTGGTTGCTTGCTTTCTGCTTGGCAGTTTTGGTGAGTGAATTTCGCAGCCACATTTATTTTCATTACATGGTATATATATATATATATACATACATACATTTTAAACAAAATTAATTGCGAAAAATTATGGTAATTAATAGGTAATTATCTCTCAATTAGGCAACCAATTAAAAATTTGAATTAAGACTACTTATTAATTCGTAACCTGTTTATACGAAGTCGAATTCGAGTATGGACTTGTGCATCGGATTCTTGATGATGTGGGATACAATATGGAAGTTGGAATAGATTGCAAATAAAATCAAGGTTAGCAAAATCTCACTCATTTGGATCGCTAAAATAATTTAAAAATGTTGAATTTAAATTATTGGTTGTTGGTTGAATTTATAAATAATGACCTGTTGGATGTTAAATGTATATATAGTATATATTAGTATTTGGAGTGACATTCCCGCACATTATAGTAGATGAGACTCTATGCGCCCCTCATAATAGCGGATGACCCTATATACCGCGATATCCCCCTCAAAATAGGATCGGTATTTTTATGTTGTATTAACATTGTGGATGCAGGGAAACATGCTGGGGGATCCAACTGGATTCCTCAAGTATATTGTTTATTTTTCATATATAGTGATATATGGTTTGTGTGTGGATAATCTATTATCGATTTCTGTTGAAATTTTAATTATAGATGCTATAGTAGCACTGACCTTTAATTTTGGTATTTCCAAATACTATAAATATTGTTTTCGAAGGGTTATAAGAGAATTTTGGATATAAAAGTATTTGTATTGGAAATTGGATTATTTTAAAGAAACAATGAATTGGAAAATAAAACAATAATTTTTGTTTATGTTGTACTTAACTATTCATAAAAAAATTTATGATAGAGATTTTTTTTAAAATGAATTATATAAAAAGAATTTATAAATGATATTCGAGGAATATAAAAAGGAGCTATAAAAATTTATAAACGATGTCATAAACAAAGGAAATCGATATTAGGATGATGAAAATTTGGGTACATAAAATTTATAGAGTGAATTTATATTAAAATATGGTAATAGAGTGAGAAAAATAGTGGATACTATTTTTGAAGGTGAAAATGCTTACGTAGATTGGAATAGAAGTGATGTGATGGAAATTGAGAGGAAGTTATAAATTAAATTGGTTATTGAGATTTTAAAATATATTTTTATTTGAAGAAGTTAAGTTCATTTTTTCCAAAGGGAAACCTTATTATTTAAACTATAAATTTCAAACTAGTTAGTATTGGAATACTTTGAAAATGGATTTTCTAATATTTAATATTTATTAAAATTAAATTTTTTATTCCTATTGTCATCTTTGTAAATTGATTTGTGTTATTTTAAATGAGTTATTGATGGTTCATTAAAAGTATTTAATATTTTAAATAATAACCTAAATCATATGTTAAAAATAAAAATAAGTTACTATCCTTTAAAAATGCTTACATGTATATAGTTTGAAATGATTAAAAACATATTTATAAAATTCCCTTGAGATGTGTAATCAGGTTTTAATTTAAAGATGAAATTTTATAAGAGAAATCTTATAAATGGAATTCTAGAGACTTAAGAAAATTTCCGATGTTTAGATGAGGTAACTTCGGAAAGAATTTGAATTCATTAAGGGAGTTATAAATGGTTGGTTGGGATATAAATAAGTATAATCGGGTTAGAAATTGTAGGAAGGAATTATCAAAAATTTCAAAGACTTATGAAATAAGTTATGTAATATTCCAAGTTTAATATTAAGATGATTTTGGGAAATTATACGTATAAATATTTTCCTAAGTATTGAAAAGGAGGTTTTGGAAATATTTTAGTGGAAAATATTTCTAAGTGTTGAAAAAAATGGTGGAATATCCTATTATGAATACAGGCGTGAAATTGTGTTCCAAATATAGAAATATTTAAGAGATTTAATATATATTTGGTGAAGATGTTTCAAATAAATATAGAAGAATTATATAGTAAGTCCTAATGTCTACTTATGGATGTTTTATTTATAGTTAAATAAACGACTATCAATATTGGCCAATTTCGTTTATTTTTTTCGAAGAGACCAAGATCGTATATAATTATCCGAAAACCACTTCGATCTGGTTTAAACATAACGAATGAATACTTTGAAGATGATGAAGACGGTGATTTGGTTTGTCTAGACACAGGACAAGTTTTATGGACGAATGCTATCAAAACGTCGTCATTGGAAGATGATGAGCATTCTAAGTAAAATTGTTTCTTAAAGGTAACGCTCAGCCTCGAGCTTCAAATCGGAAATGACTAAAACATGGGAGGTGCAGCAAGACTATAACGACCCTGACTCGACCTTTGAAAATCGGCACCTAATACGACACTCGTATTCAAATGCCACAGATCCAAACGTCGAATCTGGTTCGCCGGAGCTTATAACACATTAAGTACAACACAACTGAAGAAATGAAATAAATACATAAAATATACAATATTTGATATACAACATTGATACAATATCAGATACAATGATGATACAACAAAATGATACAATACATATTAATACTATCAGAGATACAAGAAATAGCAGCGGAAAAATAATGTCTTCAGTGCCAAACTCCAAGAACTCCATCTTCAATCCATAGCTAGCTTGAACTCCCATCAAGTTGCATAAAGATAAGCAAGTGCAGTCGCGAATGCTGAAGTGTAGCAAAAGCGATCCACAAATCCAAAAGGCCGGAAGCTATCGAATCAATTCCTACTATTCGAATATCTGAAAAACCCCAACCCTAGATTGCCTGTGTGGAAAACAGTGGGCACCAAGAGTTTAAGAATGGAACAATAAACTCCAAGTCAGTCGTGGGACTGGTGTGAGCAAACAAAAAAACAGTTTTTATCTTTTTAAACAAACAAAAAAGAATTTAAAGTTCAAATCCGCAATGCTTTTAGAAAATTAAACAACCATAAGGCCTCCCGCCACACACACAATGCAAACGCAGAATTGGAGGAGATTATTCCTTATGATAATCAAAAATGCTTGATACAAGTAAATATTCTTTGATATTATTACTAGTGCATAGTGTAGAAAAACCATTTCGAAAGTATAATATAAATCCTAGCCAACATACAACTAGTATCGTATGCCTATTATAGCTACCATCTAAACAGTGGGGCGCCACCATAAGTAGATGGAAAGTAATACAACTAAAAACATACAAGGCGCGTATTGGATGAATGGATTTCTAACAAATGGTCAGGCTAAGGAACTTCCTATTGCCACATGAGAACGCCTATGGCGGGACGCCCCGAGAACCTACCCGGGTCTCTGCTGACACAAGGCCGCTACCCCCTTCTCGGGGAATAAAACCTAAGATATGCCACCCTCGGTCCTTTTGGATCTCTATCTGAGGGCCCTCCAACAACAACATCACACGTTAATAAATATACTACAGTTTCCACACGAGTAAGTATCTGGGCTTCATACCATGATAACACCCTTTTCCAAAAGAAATGGTCATACCCTAGGGAAGCTACCCCTAAAACCTTGCCTCATCTTTCCTGTTTCGACTATTACCGGTTTGTGAGGCTCGATGAGGTCTCGTCCACAAATCTACGCTTTTTCACAAGGCCATGCTTTGATCACAAATGATCAACAAATGATCATCAACACACAGCAACACTTAGCATGCCACACTACCAAATTGGGAGTATATCGCTGATAACCTTCAACTACATAACCTCTGAGCTCGTACATCTCAGAGAAGGGTGTTAAGCAAAGAGAATAAATTCTCCGCCACCAATAGATATGTATTTGAAAGAAATCGGCTTTACATCCCAAAGTGTAGTGTCAGACATACAACCATACAAGTCTGTTCCGGGTTCGAACGGAACCGAAGGCACTTCCAAAGAAGCCCTTGCAAATCCGTGTATTCACAATCGCGATCGGACTTTCCATCACTTAGGGGATCTCTATACCGTAGCTACTCAATGCAGAGACAATCGATAGGTCGTCCTATCGTTCTCGTAAATACCCGGCCTTCACCGCTGGTCTTCAAATGCTATCCATAACGACGTATCATTATTTGAAATGGGTTATATGACACAAGGCCCTCTCCCGGCTAAACCGAATAGCGAGCGCAATATTTAAAAACATATGGATATGAGATTTTCAGTTAAGTCATAACTTATTATCCAAAACTTCCCTTTAAATGGTTTAAACGAAATTACAATTTCAAATCTTTAAACAAAAGATTTATTTCACAAAGTTTACCCAGTTTCACAAAGATCCATTCACGGATTTCAAAACAATTTCCATTCCAATTGGATTAGCTCATTTAATCTTTAAATCAAAGATTTAACTTACAGCTTTCAAAAACTGTTTGCAAAGATCCATTCATAACTTGGAAAACCATTTCAATTCAAACTTGGAAATCCTTTTATACAAATTGGAAATTCATTTCTTATATGAAAGCCTTTATCATTTTGAAAAAATCCGATTTCAATTATACGAGTTAAAATCTTCGGGTTAAATTTAATTCCCAAAACAACACTTTAAAAATCGTTTAAAACCCATATAAGCTTGTATAACCTTTTTACATCTTAAATTCTCAAAAATAGAATTCAATTTCAAATTTGGAATTCAAATTTAAATCTGATCTCAAAACTAAATTAAGCTATTCAAAAATAACTTTTATCTTTGAAATTCTTTTCATAAGCTTTTCACTTTAAATCCGATCCATTTCCAAAACCATTTGGATTTAATAATTCGATTTTAAAATTATTTCAAAAATCAGCGACTTAACCGATTTCCACGTGCAATCCATATTTGTGTGTGTATAGTGTAGTCCAGGGGTTTTACACAATAGTGCACAACATCAATCATCACAGAATTAATGATATCAATATTGATAAGCGGTATATCCCATAACGCTTATCTTCGTTCACCGATTCATATATAAAGTAAATATATTAATCACAAGGATTCATCATTACAATTCGATGTGGGTTTCGGATAACCGACTAGAATCCGACTCCCTTTCGCATCGAAATTCAAATGTCGTTTCATGGCAAAGGGATTTCACGTACATATAGGAACAAATCACAAATCATAGTACATCACAAAGCAATCACAGTAACACAACAGATATATCAATCCAGTACAAAATATTTGACGATGGTTAGTCATCTTTGATTAAGGTGATTGTGATTAAAGTGAATTAACCGTATAATTATCTTTCTGTTTAATTTTACTTAATTATGAATTGATTAAATCTTGATCAACCTTATTAGTTAATTATTCCTTTAAAAATTATCTTAATTTATTAATTCTTGATCGTTAACTGATTAAGTTTAATTACTTTAATCAATTGACTATTCTTTAATTGATTAATTATTAATTTATAAAATCATTACAAAACATTAATCGTTAATAACTATTTCATCATCATAAATAAATTTGGCTTTTAAATTAACACTTAAACATTTGATTTATCTTTTAAATTTTTATAAGTTAAATTTCAAAACAACCTTTATTTAAAATAGAATATACAATTTGGAAATATTTTCGAACTTCATACATTTTAAATAATTGATTCAATACTATTTACCTGAAACTCCATTTACAGTTATCATTAATTTATTCAGAAAAATGATTTAACTTGTGTTTCCAAAAAATTTAGTTAAAACTGTAATTTACTGTTTTTATGTCTAACCCGTGGCTTCCCGGAGTCATCCCCGAGACAACCATCCCCTTACTTCGAGTTCTAGCCCAAATTGACCCATGTAAAAAAAAATTCACAGAAAAATTTGTTTAAGTTTAAAAGGTGACCCGATACAACGTCCAAACCACTCGAGCATGACTTCGATTCCCCCGCGCCGTGCTTCGAGCTACCACCTATCTTCCCAAACCCATCGACCTGACACACAATCCATCCACGCGCACGTGCACGGCCGATTTCGCCGCTATTGGTCGAAGCTGGGGCCACCAACACGTCGACGACCATCCTCCAAGACACCACGAACACCCAGATCTCAAATTTATTTCGAAAACACAAATCGAGCATCAGGACCAAAACAATCATTAGCCACGTCATCAGATATTTGCCTCGCGCCACCACCTCTGGCCGTTATCGGCCACCCAATTTGATCCAAAGCTTCATCATCGTGCGACGCGTCGATTCGCACCCTCGCTACACAGTCCGATCGCGTATGGATGGTGCAGCACCGTCGTTTTTATCGTGAACCAAAATGGTTTCCTAAACCCTACTTTGATCTCAAATCAAAAATTTAATGACTAGTATTTTTATGGTGATCTATAATACTCCAATTATCATCGCCGACGAACTCGAGTGCCACGGTCATCTTGGTTGCCGGAATTTGGTGTATGTTCATTTTGCAGACCATCCAAAAAATCTCGATGATTACTCAATGAAAAATTTGCAATTTTGTTTCAAAAATCATCATTTTCAAGGGGATTCAATTAGGGTTACTGAAATTAAAATTTAGGGAGTTCGAAATTCTTGAAATTTTTGAATGGTGACTGCATAGCATAGTTTCCAGGAAAAACTATATATATAATTTTCTTTAAATTCATTACTGAAGTAAAATACAGGTTTAAAACAATAATTTTAACTTGTTTCTATTCCTTTTAGAAGTAAAGAGGAAGAGAGAGATTCAAAATTTTGATGTGAGTTACTTTGTAAACCTACAACCCAAATGTAACTGTATTTTTGTTTTTAGAGTTTCTAGGAAAAAAGGAAACTTTCCAAGTTTTGCTTTGATAAATTACTGAAAAAACATAGTATAGGTTTAAAGAAAACTCCATCTTGTTCTCAATTTACTTTCAGAAGAAATGAGGGAAAGTGGTTCAGATTTGTTTGGATATTGGTTAACTTGTAAACCAAAAGTTACCGTGTTTATTTAATTCCCAATAAAAAGAATTTTTCAACCTTGTTTTGATTTGTTACTGAGAAACATAGTACAAGTTTTTAAAGCAAAACTTCAACTTGTATTACAATCCATTCCAGAAGAAGTGAGAGAGAGTGAGAGTTTTGACAGGTTTTGTTTCCTGAAATTAAACAGGGATTACATTTTGTATAATCAACATGCACAGCCAAGACTTCAATCATATACCAAAATTCTTGCATGCCAAACAGAGATTAAGTTTCCTACATCATCCAAGCATGCACACAACAACAACGATCAAAAGAACATAGGAGTTTACTCACCTTATTTTCAGAAGTTTTCCTGACAGTTTCAAATCAAAGATGAAGGCCTGGCAACTACTCTTTCTTTTCCTATTTTAAATTGGAGTTTAGATCTACAAATCATAGTTACAGATCTGTGTTTACTTCTTGTTGTATTCACTTATTCAATTCATTAATAACAATATTTTTTTTTTATTACTTACAGTTAGGATTTATAACAGAGAAGCTGTCCTTCTTTTTTCTGCTGTTTTGAAACCAGAAACCAAGTTTAGCCTTAAACTTGATTTTCCTGCAATTTATTGAATGTTATTATATTAAATTCTTTCTTCATTAGAAACTATAACTTCAAGTTCAAATTTTTAAAAGGAAAGTTACTTGCCTTCTAATTTATTTCCAGAAAAAAAACTTTGCACTGCTCTCTTTGGCAAGCCTGAAGCTTCACTGTTTTGACAAATCTGCAGTTTTGAATTTTTTTGTGTGTTAAAACTTGGTTTTAAAAAAAATCATAATTTTATAAACTATAAAGTTTAGAACAAAACTTACCTGAGCCTAAAGCTTTAAGATGATTCAGATATTTTTCTTTTTCCTTTTGAATTGAATTGAAGAAAAGCTTGACAGTTTTCTTTTTTTTTTTCCTTCTCTTTTTTTCCTGAATTTTTCTTGCATGAGTGTTGGAGTTTAAAGATTGATAAATCTTTTGATTACTAAACTTTTCAGAGATTTGGAGTTTTTAAAATTTGAAATGGGAAGATGAAAGGTTTACTGAAATTTTTATTTGATTATTTTATTAACGAAATAATGCCTTGTGTCATTTGTTAAAAATAATCATAAACTCTAGATTTTGTTCATTATTCTACTTCATTCTTCCATGTGCTATGTATGTTCATCCCCTTTGATTTTTACAAAGCAAAAGAAATTTTTAATTTTTATATTATCAACATTTTATAAATAAAGGTATCCCTAATTCATTTGTATATGTATACATACATGTACAATGTTGAAAGAATTTAACTAATATATATATTACATCATAATAATTTTAAATGCTACTTACTTTTAAAAAAATTATTTTAAATTCAAATTTTTAATTTTTAAACTTGAAATATAAACATTCATGCCCATTTATACATTCACACTTTATCCGAAGTAATTTAAATTAAATTTCATATGCATTCAATTTTTACTCATATATGAAATGTACATATATATAAGATTTTTAAATTTAAATGAAATTTTAAAACATTCATTATTTCAATATTTTCAACTCAAAATAAAATTGGAATTTATTTATATATTATTATCACTTATTTGTTTAAGATTTTCTTTCAATTCATTTTCAAATTAAATCCAAGAGTTTAAATATGTTATTTATTTTAATTGAAAATTTTGGTATGTTACTTTTTATCTATAAGATTTTAAATATACAAATCCAAAATCTCAATTAAAATTTTAAAATCAATATCCAAATAAACAAATATCCTATTTAATTTGAAAAATTCAAATTAATTTCCAATTTTATTCAAAATTTATTTTCATTATCAATTTAATTTTAATTGAAGATCGGGATCGTTACAGATTCCCCCTTAAAAAAAGTTTCGTCCTCGAAATTTGCAAGGAAGAGGAGAAAGAATAGATGATATTTAGAGAAATATCTTTCCAAATCAACTGGATATTGATTCTGTATTTTGCTTACCAAATCAGAATATCAACAATATGAGAACAAACTCATACAATTATTTCACAAGATACTCGGGTTCACCGGTCTACGAATATGCAAGGGCATTGATTAGTTTGAGGGATAACTAATCGTTCGTAGAATATACCAGATCCCAGAGAATAGATAGATAGATTCAATCTTCTACAGTTTCTCAAACACTAGATATGGATTCCAACTTAGGTTGGAATATCCCAAAGTATACATCAACTTGTCCCTCTTCGGACTTCAATCAACACAAGGAATTATAATAGAATTTCAAATTTGGTTTTAATCTAAATTGTTTTATCGATACAAATTATTTAACTTTATATTTTAGTTAACCAATTTATCTAATTTCAATTTCGCTACGTTTAAGAACGAAAGGCTGATAGAATTTTGACCAAGAGAATACGAAATAGGGACTTATCTACGCGATTCGTAGGGCCATCATCACACCGAAGCTTCTTCTGGAGCTGTCACGAAGCAATAAAAAGAGTTTTGAAATCGAACCAAAGGAGATTTATAAAGAAAAATATTTCCGTTGTTGCAGGGCGTTGACCATTTATAGTGGTATTTCCCTGTCCCTTATCTCGTTCTCTTCTTGCACTCATACTTGCTATCAGTGAATAGTAAGAGAATTTACTGAGGCATTCGAATGGATATCTTAGGGATATACTCATTCTAGGGTATACTTCACCCTATCTCTAATGAGCTACTTAATGTGTTATACTCCTGAGCTAAAGTTTTAACCTTTAGCTCTGATACCAATGTAACGACCCTGACTCGACCTTCGAAAATCATCACTGAATACGACACTCGTATTCAAATGCCGCGGATCCAAACGTCGAATCTAGTTCGCCGGAGCTTATAGCGCATTAAGCACAACACAGTGGAAGAAATGAAATAAATACGTCAAATATACAACATTTGATATACAACATTGATACAATATCCGAATACAATGATGATACAACAGAATGATACAATACAATCAATACTATCAGAGATACAAGAAATAGCAGCGGAAAGATAATGTCTTCAATGCCAAACTCCAAGAACCCATCATCAATCCAAAGCTAGCTCGAACCCCCATCAAGTTGCATAAAGATAAGAAAGTGCAGCCACGAATGCTGAAGTGTAGCAAAAGCGATCCACAAATCCAAAAGGCTGGAAGCTATCGAATCAATTCCTACTATTTGAATATCTAAAAAACCCCAACCCTGGACCGCCCGTGTGGAAAATAGTGGGCACCCAGAGTTTAGGAAAGAAACAATAAACTCCAAGTCAGTCTTGGGACTGGTGTGAGCAAACAAAAAAATAGTTTTTATCTTTTTAAACAAACAAAAAAGAATTCAAAGTTCAAATCTGCAATGCTTTTGGAAAATGAAACTACGATATGGCATCCCGCCACACACACAATGCAAACGCAGAATTAGAGGAGATTTCTCCTTATGATTGTCAAAAATGCTTGATACGAGGAAATATTCTTTGATATTGTTACTAGTGCATAGTGTAGAAAAACATTTTCAAAAATATAATATAAATCCTAGCCAACATACGACCAGTATCGTATGCCTACTATATCTACCATCAAAACAGTGGGGCGCCACCATAAGTAAATGGCAGGTAATACAACTAAAATCTACAAGGCGTGTATTGGATGAATGGATTTCCAACAAATAGTCAGGCTAAGGAACTTCCTATTGCCACATAGGAACGCCTCTGGCGGGATGCCCCGAGAATCAACCCTTACAAGGCCGGCAGCCCTCTTTTCGGGGAATAAAACCTAAGATATGCCACCCTCGGTCCTTTGGGACCTTTATCCTGTTGATAATGCGTTTATATGATTTTTGTTTGATGATAATAAACATATATACATTCGTTTAAATGTATTTGTTAACATACTATTTTAATCTTCACAGAATAAATAAATATTTGCTGAATAAAAATAAATAACACAGTTTTTGAATTCAAATGAATATTTTATTCAAACAAATATTTATTACAATTTTGATAGTACAATCTCAAGCTCTCACTATAACTATACAACTTTGATTACAATACACGACATTTCACATTTACATCACAACCTCACTACATATCACTCACACTCATATTTATCTTCAACTGCATTCCAATTTGAATCCAGCATCTGAGAAATCTGCAAAAATATTCACTAACGCAGTAAAATTGAAAATAAAATATTTTTGCAATTCAAAATAAAAGATGATTTTGAAAACATTGTTTGCCTCAGTTATTTGGGTTGTTCGTCATCATATTTTTGTATCTGTGCATATCAGTATTTTATTAGGGACAATAGTGGCTGCAGTACACTGTGTGCACTGCCTCGCCTACTCGTGTGTGCAAAACAAAATGCACAGCTAACAAATCAAGTACAAAGTCAAACCCACACAGGTTCAACTCAAGTGACCACAGTATAAAGCTCCAACAACGAGGCAACATGAACACAAACTACACAAACTGCAGTGGACAGCAAGCACTACCAAGACCACATGCATGTACAATATCACACAATCAAACAGCAACAAAGAAACCAATATGATACTGTTCAATATCCAAGAGACAAGACTAAGGCAACATGAATTGGAACTGCACTAAAGGTTACAAGATGATCAAGAACCAGTGACACAAGGCATAGGACTGCAACAATTAAGAATATATAGAGAACAAGCTACCATGAGTCGAGTACATGCTACAGCAACATTGGACCCAACATCAAAGACAGGCCAGCAAGATACAGTGCTAACACTATGCAGTGTACAACAGTGTGCAACAGTTCAAGTATGAACAGCGCATAGAACAATAGTGTCACAATGTCACAGCAGTGCCAAGAAACATCAATGCTACAAGACAGGTGAAACATGCAATATATCACGACTTCAGCACAAGGTCAAATCCAAATAAAACTGGATTCAACACAGGTGCAGTTCGAATATACAACAGTGCAGATAAACAAATCAAGTTCAAGCAAGTGCCAACAAAGAGTCAAAGCTCGACCAATATAATGCAACTATGTTCAAATATGACATGAATGCAATAAAGACCAACTGCCAGCAAATGCACCGAACAAGTTGCCAACATACACTCCAGACCAAAACCACAGAGTAGTACAGATACAAAATGCAAGCTTGAACACAAGTGTACATGACAGTACACAAATGGAAGTTTGTGCACAAGTACAACAATGCAATAGAGACAACTGCTATCAACTACAAGTACAACAAGCATCAGACCAAAGTCAGATGAAACAATATCCAGCTGCAACATGAAGTGAATCAAGTTCAGTAAGACAATGCAAATTAGAGCAGTGGACAGCAGATCACATGAACAACATGACATGAACAATGCAACACCAACACAAGTGACAGTGCACATATGTGGTAATATGAAACAAGTCTGGACCAACACCACAACTCGAGCTCAAGAATAAAGCAACCAGAGAGCACAATATAACGACCACAAAACCAATGCAGTTCAAAACAGCGAGTATGGTGATGCAGTCAACAAGGCAGAAGCAGTACAATGACTGCAACATTCGAGTGTATATAGAGAACAAGCTACATGAAGCAAAAATGGAAGTAATGTCAATGCAACATGAATGTCACCAGCATCTCAATATCCAAGTATGAATGCCACGACCCCAGATGAACAAGTCAACCTCAAATAAAGTACAAGGCAGCAACAATATGAACCACCAGTACAGAGAGCAAATGCAAGTATGCAATGTAGACCACACACACATATATACACACATGTATGTATGTATATACATGAACTAGATTGAAGCACACTGGAATACAACTGCAAATATCCAATATGCATCATGGTCGTGGATGGTACAACAACAAAGACCAAGGCTACAAAAGTAAAAGTGCAGACAAATGATCATGCCACAACTATGCACGGTCCAGTGCCAACAGCAAGCTACATGAAGATATAACTACATGCTACAGCAACAATGGACTCAACATCAAAGACCAAGCCGAAGTCAATGTTGAACCAGATCAAAATTCAAAGCCATAGAGAAAGTCACGAAATCAAGTCAATACCGTAAGTGTCAAGCTACCAGAAAGTATACAAAATTGAACAAGTCAGAATCAATCTTAAACATCAAAGCGAAATCGAACGGCCGATTGACAAATTCAACTAGATGTATACGAACGAAAAAATAGGAAAACAAATCCTATAAAAACCCCTCATCATCATCGGCATAATCATGAAGTTCGAATACGAAAATCAAACAGCAACAAAGCATAAATCACATACCGAATCAAAGTCGAACTTCATCAACTCGAAGTCGCCAGAGATAGCAACGCGAATCAATCGAGCAAGGGAACACCAACCAGAGATTCAATCAAATCCAATAGGCGCTTCGAAAGCCCTAATTTGAATCACGAACGAAAGCCCTTAATTGAATTAAAGGGACGAAGCCCTAAAATTGAAAAAGGAACAGCCGCCATCACGAACAAGGAAGAGACGGGCTAGAATATAAAAGAGGCCGGCCTATTGTTTTAAAAGGGAGAAATTTTTTATTTAAGGGTTTTGAATTTAATTAGGGTTATTTTTATTTTAAATTGTTTTTTAATTTGTATTTATTTTTAAACAGTTTATTTTCTAGTCGTGTGACTAGGGTGCAAACTACGGTGTGTAGTTTGGGAATTTGCAACTCGGTAGTAGAGTTGTGGTCAAGGTTTTGAGCGTAGAGTTAGATTAGTCAATAGCGGTGTATAGCGAGTTTACGTGTGTAAGCGAGGGACTATCTAATTTCTAGTAGAAACCTTGGGGGCAGCACGTAGGCAGGGTTTTGCCGAAGCTGGGTAAATTCTGTGTTGTTCTGTTTTATTCTGTTATTTATATTCTGCGATATCTGTGCTGCTATTCTGTGATCTGAATTGAAATTAATTTATAAGCTTCCGCGATTAATTTTTAATAATTTACACTATCACCCTATTCACCCCCCCTCTAGGGTGAAATCGATCCTACAAGTGGTATCAGAGCGAGGTTTAGAAGTCAACATTTGTTTTAAAAATTCTATTTTAAAAAAAAAAAAAATCAGTTTTTGTTTAAAAATTCGAATTTTTAAAATGGCTTCTTTTAATAATGCTTTTGCAGAAGGTCAATCCATAGTTAGACCACCAATGTTCAATGGTGAATATGCTTTTTGGAAAAATAGGATGAAATTTTTTTTGAAAACCATTGACGCTTGGGATATTGTTGAGACAGGTTATAGAATACCAACTATAACTGTAGATGATCAGGAAATAGAGAAACCAAAGGAACAATGGACAGAACTAGAAAATAAATTACAGAATACTAATGCCAAAGCTATGAATTCTATTATCTGTTCATTGGATCAATTTGAATTTAATCGTGTCTCACATTGTCTAACTGCGCAGGAAATATGGCACATACTAGAAGTGACTCACGAAGGAACATCTCAAGTCAAAGAATCTCGCCTTGCAATGCTAAGCAGCGAATACGAGAACTTCAAAATGGCGAAGGAAGAAAATGTCAAAGAGATGTACGGACGACTCTCCAATATCATATACAAATCAAAAGCTCTCGGAAAAACATACACCGAATTAGAAATAGTCCGGAAAATCCTCAGAGTCCTTCCACGAAGCTTTGAAGCAAAAGTAACTGCCATACAAGAATCAAAAGATTTAAAACTACTTAAAGTTGAGGAACTCATCAGAAATCTCACCACTTATGAGCTTGAAATGAAATTCAAAGAAGAGCGTGAAGGAGGTGACACTCAAAAGAAATCAATAGCTCTCAAAGGAACAACCGAAAGTGATGATGATAACGATGAAGATAATGGAGCAGCAGAATTGGAGCTGTTAATAAGGAAATTCAAAAAATGGAATCAAAAACATGGAAATTCAGCTCGAATTCATAAAGCAAAAAGCAGAATAGCCAAAGCCCTAGACTACTCAGAAGAACAAAAGTTTATCTGTTATAATTGCAACAAACCCGGCCATATCAAGCCCGATTGTCCACAAATTAAATCCAGCCACAGAAAGAAACAGAAAAAGAAAAGTTTTGCAGCCACTTGGGATGAAATAGACGAGAATGATCAAAGCACTGGAAGTGAAAGCGAAAAGGCAGAATTGTGTCTTCGAGGTGATACAACTGACAGTGACGATGTCGAGCCAAGTGAGGTATCAAAACTTACCCATTCTGAGTTGCTTATATATTTTCATGAAGTAAACGGTTGTTTTGAACGACTTAGGGAAAAATACGCCAAACTTGAATCTCAAAAAGATACTTTGATAGAATGTAATAAACAACTTGATCAATTAGTTAAAACCTATCAAAGTAGGATCCCTAAGTGTGATAAGTGTCCAACATTTGATGAGGAAATTAAAAAATCAGAAATTAAAATAAAATCGCTTGAAAATGAAATTCTGATTTTAAAGGAAAATGAAAATACTAGGAGAGAGAATTCTATTAAAAAGTGCACACAGTTGTTAAACGAAAATGAATCTCTCAAATCAAAAGTCCAACAATTGTCTACGACTTTAGATAAATTTTCAAAAAGTGAAAAATCGTTGAATATGCTATTAGGAAAGCAAATTGTTAATACGGTTAGACAAGGACTTGGATTTAATAATTCGAAAATTGTTGAAAACAAGATTAATCAAGTTAATTCTATGTGCACAATTTGTAGAAAATTTGGACACGATCACAATAATTGTTGGTATAGACCCAAACATGTGAAAACTATACCGATTTGGGTTCCAAAAGGCACAAATATAAAATCTCTCAAAGTTAAACAAATTTGGGTGCCAAAGGGAACAATTATAAATAGTTTTGGGTCTACACAAAATTATTTTTCAAAATTTTCTGCCACTAACAACCATGGACCTATAAAAACAAATAGGTCACATAAAATTTTCATCGTGTAGGTGTGGTGGCGGGCTAAGGAACAACAATAGTGTTACCTGGATTTTTGGCTGTTCCAGAAACACAACGGGCGACAAAGCTAAGTTCCTTAGCCTAGTATAATGGTGACAGAATCACAATGGACAACGACGGGAAATATCGTAAAGGTAAAGACAGGTAAAGGTATATTTATTTAAACGATATATTAAATGTGATAATCTGCACCATATTCTGAATCAAATCAGCCAATTATGCGATGATGATATGATGATGATATGATAATGATTTTGATTCTGACTTTATTCAAAACTGTTAGCCAATTATTTTCTTATGCCAAAAACACTATAAATTTCTCTAGAATTACTTGATATATAAGTTTGGGATAAAGATAGTGTTTTGATTGGATAATAATATTTTTGTTATAATATTGGCTAAATCTATATTCACGGTTCTTTTTATTTACATGGCTTCATCTTAAAATCCTAATGAATTCTATTTAATTATTGTGAAAAGGATTTTAAGAAACTTTATGAAATTGTTGAAACTTCAAGAAACTGTTTTGAAATGATTGTTGAATTACTCATGAAAATAACTGTTTATTCTCGGCTTCTAAAACTAACACGATGATATTTGTTCGATTGTTAACACGATTTCAAACTCAAAACCAAGAGAATTTCATTTGAAATTTGTTGGAAATAATTCTGAGATAGTTTGTTGAAATTTCACAATCTGGTCTTTGACATTCAACGAGTGAATTTTGAGTGAAATTGTAATTCAGATGCAAATTACACTGGTAATATAGTTGATAGAAAAATTACTAGTGGAACGTGATTATTTCCTGACACATTCATTTGCTGCATCGTTTTTCTAAGAGAAGGTCTGCATATTTTTCATTTGAAATAATTTTTTTTTAATAGCAGAAAATTTTCTTATAAAACCCCTTCTAGAAAAACATTTTTTGACCTTGTATCGGATTAGTTATTTAAGAAAACTTGATTTTATAACTATTTTTGAAATCGATTTTAAATAACTATATTAACTAATCTGACCCCCTACTAATTATCTGAAAAGATATATAGTGATTGAAAATAAGATGAGTATTGATATTAATCATATATTATGACTCGAGACAATATAATTAGTAAATTTCTTTAGAAATTTAGACAAGAGTTATAAAACTTTTTATTGGTAAAAATTCCATGACCATCTCTATATCTAACATATTTCTAACGACCATCACTCATCAAAATTCTATATAGTTTGTCAATATGTGGTATTTTAAACAGGAATCGTTCGTTTTTCATTTTCACAATTTTTTTTTTTTAAAAAAAAAAAAAAAAAAAAATTAAAATAAAAACAAAAATAAATAAATACCAAAGTATTCACTCTCATTTAAAAGTCCTCACGGTTATGCATGGGTGAATTACTTGGAATTTGTTATGTGCTTCCATGCTCATTTAAAAGTCCTCACGGTTATGCATGTATGGAACGCATATCAAAAGTTGATTTTTTTTCTTTCTTTTAAAATAAACAAGTTGATTCTAATCCCATTTAAAAGTCCTCACGGTTATGCGTGGTTAGAAGATACTTGAATTCATTTTTTTTTTAAAAATAAAATTGGAATACTACTAATCTCATTTAAAAGTCCTAACGGTTATGCATGATTAGTAGATATTCAAATTCCTGATATAAAAATACCACAAATAGACACAATTGTATGGTTTTATATGATGACATCATCTCCATCATTCTAAAAGTGGAATATGCGCCTAACAATATTTTTATGATTTTTGTTTGATTTTCTATTGAAATTTAATATTTATATTCAATTGGGTTTTAATGTTGGATTAATATCGATTACTTTATCTCTATTTTTCTCTATTTCTATTATTCTTTTGCTGATAACAAAAGGGGGAGAGAAAAGTTAAGATTTTGTCAAATAGAATCAATCAAAGGTCAAACAATTTTCCATATGCATATAGACTCATTTGCACATTTTATTTGTATGCATATATGTAGGGGGAGTCATATATGTAGGGGGAGTATCATATAGAAAGGAAGCATTCAAATAGGGGGAGCAAATGAAATTATCAAATACATTTAAATATTCAAAATCTTAAATATATGTTTGTTATCATCAAAAGGGGGAGATTGTTGAATATGCGTTTATATGATTTTTGTTTGATGATAATAAACATATATACATTCGTTTAAATGTATTTGTTAACATACTATTTTAATCTTCACAGAATAAATAAATATTTGCTGAATAAAAATAAATAACACAGTTTTTGAATTCAAATGAATATTTTATTCAAACAAATATTTATTACAATTTTGATAGTACAATCTCAAGCTCTCACTATAACTATACAACTTTGATTACAATACACGACATTTCACATTTACATCACAACCTCACTACATATCACTCACACTCATATTTATCTTCAACTGCATTCCAATTTGAATCCAGCATCTGAGAAATCTGCAAAAATATTCACTAACGCAGTAAAATTGAAAATAAAATATTTTTGCAATTCAAAATAAAAGATGATTTTGAAAACATTGTTTGCCTCAGTTATTTGGGTTGTTCGTCATCATATTTTTGTATCTGTGCATATCAGTATTTTATTAGGGACAATAGTGGCTGCAGTACACTGTGTGCACTGCCTCGCCTACTCGTGTGTGCAAAACAAAATGCACAGCTAACAAATCAAGTACAAAGTCAAACCCACACAGGTTCAACTCAAGTGACCACAGTATAAAGCTCCAACAACGAGGCAACATGAACACAAACTACACAAACTGCAGTGGACAACAAGCACTACCAAGACCACATGCATGTACAATATCACACAATCAAACAGCAACAAAGAAACCAATATGATACTGTTCAATATCCAAGAGACAAGACTAAGGCAACATGAATTGGAACTGCACTAAAGGTTACAAGATGATCAAGAACCAGTGACACAAGGCATAGGACTGCAACAATTAAGAATATATAGAGAACAAGCTACCATGAGTCGAGTACATGCTACAGCAACATTGGACCCAACATCAAAGACAGGCCAGCAAGATACAGTGCTAACACTATGCAGTGTACAACAGTGTGCAACAGTTCAAGTATGAACAGCGCATAGAACAATAGTGTCACAATGTCACAGCAGTGCCAAGAAACATCAATGCTACAAGACAGGTGAAACATGCAATATATCACGACTTCAGCACAAGGTCAAATCCAAATAAAACTGGATTCAACACAGGTGCAGTTCGAATATACAACAGTGCAGATAAACAAATCAAGTTCAAGCAAGTGCCAACAAAGAGTCAAAGCTCGACCAATATAATGCAACTATGTTCAAATATGACATGAATGCAATAAAGACCAACTGCCAGCAAATGCACCGAACAAGTTGCCAACATACACTCCAGACCAAAACCACAGAGTAGTACAGATACAAAATGCAAGCTTGAACACAAGTGTACATGACAGTACACAAATGGAAGTTTGTGCACAAGTACAACAATGCAATAGAGACAACTGCTATCAACTACAAGTACAACAAGCATCAGACCAAAGTCAGATGAAACAATATCCAGCTGCAACATGAAGTGAATCAAGTTCAGTAAGACAATGCAAATTAGAGCAGTGGACAGCAGATCACATGAACAACATGACATGAACAATGCAACACCAACACAAGTGACAGTGCACATATGTGGTAATATGAAACAAGTCTGGACCAACACCACAACTCGAGCTCAAGAATAAAGCAACCAGAGAGCACAATATAACGACCACAAAACCAATGCAGTTCAAAACAGCGAGTATGGTGATGCAGTCAACAAGGCAGAAGCAGTACAATGACTGCAACATTCGAGTGTATATAGAGAACAAGCTACATGAAGCAAAAATGGAAGTAATGTCAATGCAACATGAATGTCACCAGCATCTCAATATCCAAGTATGAATGCCACGACCCCAGATGAACAAGTCAACCTCAAATAAAGTACAAGGCAGCAACAATATGAACCACCAGTACAGAGAGCAAATGCAAGTATGCAATGTAGACCACACACACATATATACACACATGTATGTATGTATATACATGAACTAGATTGAAGCACACTGGAATACAACTGCAAATATCCAATATGCATCATGGTCGTGGATGGTACAACAACAAAGACCAAGGCTACAAAAGTAAAAGTGCAGACAAATGATCATGCCACAACTATGCACGGTCCAGTGCCAACAGCAAGCTACATGAAGATATAACTACATGCTACAGCAACAATGGACTCAACATCAAAGACCAAGCCGAAGTCAATGTTGAACCAGATCAAAATTCAAAGCCATAGAGAAAGTCACGAAATCAAGTCAATACCGTAAGTGTCAAGCTACCAGAAAGTATACAAAATTGAACAAGTCAGAATCAATCTTAAACATCAAAGCGAAATCGAACGGCCGATTGACAAATTCAACTAGATGTATACGAACGAAAAAATAGGAAAACAAATCCTATAAAAACCCCTCATCATCATCGGCATAATCATGAAGTTCGAATACGAAAATCAAACAGCAACAAAGCATAAATCACATACCGAATCAAAGTCGAACTTCATCAACTCGAAGTCGCCAGAGATAGCAACGCGAATCAATCGAGCAAGGGAACACCAACCAGAGATTCAATCAAATCCAATAGGCGCTTCGAAAGCCCTAATTTGAATCACGAACGAAAGCCCTTAATTGAATTAAAGGGACGAAGCCCTAAAATTGAAAAAGGAACAGCCGCCATCACGAACAAGGAAGAGACGGGCTAGAATATAAAAGAGGCCGGCCTATTGTTTTAAAAGGGAGAAATTTTTTATTTAAGGGTTTTGAATTTAATTAGGGTTATTTTTATTTTAAATTGTTTTTTAATTTGTATTTATTTTTAAACAGTTTATTTTCTAGTCGTGTGACTAGGGTGCAAACTACGGTGTGTAGTTTGGGAATTTGCAACTCGGTAGTAGAGTTGTGGTCAAGGTTTTGAGCGTAGAGTTAGATTAGTCAATAGCGGTGTATAGCGAGTTTACGTGTGTAAGCGAGGGACTATCTAATTTCTAGTAGAAACCTTGGGGGCAGCACGTAGGCAGGGTTTTGCCGAAGCTGGGTAAATTCTGTGTTGTTCTGTTTTATTCTGTTATTTATATTCTGCGATATCTGTGCTGCTATTCTGTGATCTGAATTGAAATTAATTTATAAGCTTCCGCGATTAATTTTTAATAATTTACACTATCACCCTATTCACCCCCCCTCTAGGGTGAAATCGATCCTACATATCCGAGGGCCCTCCAACAACAACATCACACAGTAATTAATATACTACAGTGTCCATACGAGTAAGTATCTGGGCTGCATACCATGGTACCACCCTTTTCCAGAAGGAATGGTTATACCCTAGGGAAGCTACCCTTGAAACCTTGCTGCATCTTTCCTGTTTCGACCATTACCGGTTTGTAAGGCTCGATTAGGTCTCGTCCACAAAGCTACGCTCTTTCACAAAGCCATGTTTTGATCACAAATGATCAACAAATGATCATCAACACACAGTAGCACTTAGCATGCCACACTACCAAATTGGGAGTATATCGCTGATAACCTTCAACTACATAACCTCTGAGCTCGTACGTCTCAGATAAGGGTATTAAGCTAAGAGAATCAATTCTCCACCACCAACAGATATGTATTTGAAAGAAATCGACTTTACATCTCAAAGTGTAGTGTCAGACACACAACCATACAAGTCTGTTCGGGTTCGAACGGAACCGAAGGCACTTCCAAAGAAGCCCTTGCAAATCCGTGTATTCACAATCCTGATCGGACTTTCCATCACTTAGGGAATCTCTATACCGTAGCTACTCAGTGTAGAGACAATCGATAGGTCGTCCTATCGTTCTCGCAAATACCTGGTCTTCACCACTCGTCTTCAAATGCTATCCATAACGACGTATCATTATTCGGAATGGGTTATATGACACAAGGTCCTCTCCCGGCTAAACCGAATAGCGAGCGCAATATTTAAAAACATATGGATATGGGATTTTTAGTTAAGTCGCAACTTATTATCCAAGAATTTCCTTTAAATGGTTTAAACCAAAATACCATTTCAAATCTTTAAACAAAAGATTTATTTCACAAAGTTTACCCAGTTTCACAAAGGTCCATTCCCGGATTTCAAAACAATTTCCATTCCAATTGGATTAGCTTATTTAATCTTTAAATCAATGATTTAACTTATAGCTTTCAAAAACCGTTTGCAAAGATTCATTCATAACTTGGAAAACCATTTCAATTCAAACTTGGAATTCCTTCTATACAAATTGGAAATTCATTTCTTATATGAAAGCCTTTATCATTTGAAAATAAATAGTTATCATTTTGGAAAAATCCGATTTTAATTATACGAGTTAAAATCTTTGGGTTAAATTTAATTCCCAAAACAACACTTTAAAAATGTTTTAAAACCCATATAAGCTTGTATAACCTTTTTACATCTTAAATTCTCAAAAATAGAATTCAATTTCAAATTTTGAATTCAAATTTAAATCAGATTTCAAAACTAAATTAAGTTATTCAAAAATAACTTTTATCTTTGAAATTATTTTTCAAAAGCTTTTCACTTTAAATCCGATCCATTTCCAAAACCATTTTGATTTTAAAATTCGATTTTAAAATTCGATTTTAAAATTATTTCAAAAATCTGTGACTTAACCGATTTCCACGTGCAATCCATATTTTGTGTGTGTATAGTGTAGTCCAGGGGTTTTGCACAATAGTGCACAACATCAATCATCACAGATTCAATCATATCAATATTGATAAGCGGTATAACCTATAACGCTTATCTTCGCTCATAGATTCATAGATAAAGTAAATTTATCAATCATAAGGATTCATCATTACAATTTGATGTGGGTTTCGGATAACCGACTGGAATCCGACTACCTGCCGCATCGAAATTCAAATGTCGTTTCATGGCAAAGGGGTTTCACATACATGTAGGAACAAATCACAAATCACAGTACATCACAAAGCAATCACATTAACACAACAGATATATCAATCCAATACAGAATATTTGATGATGGTTAATCATCTTTGATTAAGGTGATTGTGATTAAAGTGAATTAACCGTATAATTATCTTAATATATTATTTTAAGTCACTATTTAATTTTACTTAATTATGAATTGATTAAATCTTAATCAACCATTTTAGTTAATTATTCCTTTAAAAAATTATCGTAATTTATTAATTCTTGATCGTTATCTGATTAAGTTTAATTATTTTTATCAATTGATTATTCTTTAATTGATTAATTATTAATTTATAAAATCATTACAAAACATTAATCGTTAATTACTATTTAATCATCATAAATAAATTTGGTTTTTAAATTAACACTTAAACATTTTATTTATCTTTTAAATTTTTATTAAGTTAAATTTTAAAACAACCTTTATTTAAAAGAAAATATACAATTTGAAAATATTTTTGAACTTCATGCATTTTAAATAATTGATTCAATACTATTTACCTGAAACTCCATTTACAGTTATCATCAATTTATTCAGAAAAATGATTTAACTTGTGCTTCCAAATTTTTTAGTTAAAACTGTAATTTACTATTTTTATGTCCAACCCGTGGCTTCCCCAAGTTATCCTCGAGACAACCTTCCCTTTACTTCGAGTTCTAGCCCAAATCGACCCGTGTAAAAAAAATTCGTAGAAAAATTTGTTTAAGTTTAAAAGGTGACCCAATACAACGTCCAAACCACTCGAGCATGACTTCAAGTCCTCACGCGATTCCCCCGCGCTATGCTTCGAGCTACCACCTAT
This sequence comes from Allium cepa, assembly GCA_030765085.1. Classification (NCBI taxonomy): domain Eukaryota; kingdom Viridiplantae; phylum Streptophyta; class Magnoliopsida; order Asparagales; family Amaryllidaceae; genus Allium; species Allium cepa. Next base: position 1,047,600,020 of record CM060929.1, read on the forward strand.
CTTCCCCAACCCATCGACCTGACCACAATCCATCCACTTGCACGTGCACGGCCGATTTAACCGCCGTTGTTCGAAGTTGCAACCACCAACACGTCGACGTCCATCCCTCAAGGCACTACGAACATCCAAATCTCAAATTTATTTCGAAAACACAAAACGAGCATCAGGACCAAAACAATCATCAGGCATGTCATCGGATATTTGCCTCGCGCCACCACCTCTGGCCGTTATCGGCCACCCAATTTGGTCCAAAGCTTCGTCATCGTGCGACGCGTCGATTCGCACCCTCGCTACATAGTTCGATCGCGTATGGATGGTGCAGCACCGTCGTTTCTATCGTGAACCAGAATGGTTCCTAAACCCTACTTTGATTTCAAACCAAAAATTTAATGATATAAAATTTTAACTAGTATTTTTATGGTGATCTATAATACTCCAATTATCATCGCCGACGAACTCGAGTGCCACGGTTATCTTGGTCGCTGGAATTTTGGCGTATGTTTATTTTTCAGACCATCCCAAAAATCTCGATGATAACTCAATGAAAAACTTGCAATTTCGTTTCAAAAATCATTATTTTTCAAGGGGATTCAATTAGTTTTATTGAAATTAAAATTTAGGGAGTTCGAAATTCTTGAAATTTTTGAATGTTGAATGCATAGCATAGTTTCCAGGAAAAACTATATAAATAATTTTATTTAAATTCATTATTAAAGTAAAATATAGGTTTAAAACAATAATTTTAACTTGTTTCTGTTCCTTTCAGAAGTAAAGAGGAAGAGAGAGATTCAAAATTTTGATGTGAGTTACTTTGTAAACTTGTAACCTAAATGTAACTGTATTTTTGTTTTTACAGTTTCTAGGAAAAAATGAAACTTTCCAAATTTTGCTTTGATAAATTACTGAAAAAATGTAGTACAAGTTTAACAAAAACTCTATCTTGTTCTCAATTTACTTTCAGAAGAAATGAGGGAAAGTGGTTCAGATTTGTTTGGATATTGGTTAACCTATAAACCAAAAGTTACTGTGTTTATTTAATTCCCAGTAAAAAGAAAATTTCAACCTTGTTTTGATTTGTTACTGAGAAACATAGTACAAGTTTTTAAAGCAAAACTTCAACATGTATTATAATCCATTCCAGAAGAAATGAGAGAGAGGGAGAGTTTTGACAGGTTTTGTTTCCTGAAATTAAACAGGGATTACATTTTGTATAATCAACATGCACAGCCAATACTTCAATCGTATACCAAAATTCTTGCATGCCAAATAAAGATTAAGTTTCCTACATCATCCAATCATACACATAGCAACAATGATCAAAATAAAATCGGAGTTTACTCAACTAATTTTACGAAGTTTTCCTGACAGTTTCAAATCAGAGATGAAGGCCCGACAACTACTCTTTCTCTTCCTATTTTAAATTGGAGTTTAGATCCGCAAATCATAGTTACAGATCTTTGTTTACTTCTTGTTGTATTCACTTATTAAATTCATCAATAATAATATATTTATTTATTTATTACTTACAGTTAGGATTTATAATAGAGAAGCTTTCCTTCTTTTTTCTGCAGTTTTGAAACCAGAAACCAAGTTTAGCCTTAAACTTGATTTTTCCTGCAATTTATTGAATGTTATTGTATTAAATTCTTTCTTCATTAGAAATTATAACTTCAAGTTCAAGTTTTTAAAGAGAAAGTTACTTGCCTTCTAATTTATCTCCAGAAAAAAAACTTTGCACTCCTCTCTTTGGCAAGCCTGAAGCTTCACTGTTTTGACAAATCTGCAGTTTCGAATTTTTTTTGTTTGTGTTAAAACTTGGTTTTAAAAAAAATTATAATTTTATAAACTATAAAGTTTAAAACAAAACTTACCTGAGCCTAAAGCTTCAAGATGATTCAGATATTTTTCTTTTTTCCTTTTGAATTGAATTGAAGAAAAGCTTGACAGTTTTCTTTTTTTTCTTTCTCTTTTTTTCCTGAATTTTTCTTGCTTGAGTGTTGAGTTTAAAGATTGATAAATCTTTTGATTACTAATTTTTTCAGAGATTTATAGGTTTAAAATTTGAAATGGGAAGATGAAAGGTTTTCTGAAATTTTTATTTGATTATTTTATCAAGGAAATGATGCCTTGTCCCATTTGTTAAAAATAATCATAAGCTCTAGATTTTGTTCATTATTCTACTCCATTCTTCCATTTGCTATGTATGTTCAGCCCCTTTGATTTTTACAAAGCAAAAGAATTTTTTAATCTTTAAATTTTATATTATAAACATTTTATAAATAAAGGTACCCTAATTCATTTGTATATGTATGCATACATGTACAATGTTGAAAGAATTTATGTAATATATATATTACATCTTAATAATTTTAAATGCTACTTACTTTTAAAAAGGTTATTTTAAATTTAAATTCAAATTTTTAATTTTTAAATTTGAAATATAAACATTCATGCCCATTCATACATTCACACTTTATCCTAAGTAATTTAAATTAAATTTAAAATATGCTTTCAACTTTTACTCATATATGAAATATACATATGCATAAGATTTTTAAATTTAAATGACATTTTAAAACATTCATTATTTCAATATTTTCAACTCAAAATAAAATTGGAATTTAATTATATATTATTATCACTTATTTTTTAAAGATTTTCTTTCAATTCATTTTCAAATTAAATCCAAGAGTTTAGATATATTATTTATTTTAATTGAAAATTTTAGGGTGTTACTTTTTATCTATAAGATTTTAAATATACAAATCCAAAATCTCAATTAAATTTTTAAAGTTAATACCCAAATAAAAAAATATCCTATTTAATTTGAAATTTTATTCAAAAAATTATTTTCATTATCAATTTAATTTTAGTTAAAGATCGGGTTCGTTACAAAGACTAAGTGGGTCGCACCCAATTAGGGTATGGTATCACTTTTCTAGATGTCCGTGATGACCCAGAATTTTTAACATTTGAAAATGAAATATTTAATCGATTTTAAACATTTGGAGGTTAGTTTAACTTGAAATTCAAAATTAACCATGAATTTGGCAATTTAATTATTGAATTTAATTTGTTGAAGTTGGATAAAATATTGAATTTTCTATTTTTAAGCTGATTAAAAATAATTTGATGGCTTAGAAAATTTATATTGACAACACTGAAGATAATGGAAGCTTCAGAATTGAATTTGGAAATGATTTATTCAGTTTTGAATTTTTATCATTTAAATTGATATTTAAAAATTGCCTTCCGAGGCACAGTCTCATATTTCGACGAAACCAGTTCCATTGGATCCGTAATAGTTAGTTATTATGTGATTTCAAATTTCGTAGCGTTTGGATTCGCTGTTTGGTCGTTCGATCTGGAAACGTCTAGAAATAATTTAGTTGAATTTAATATAAATAGTGGATTTAAATAGTTACCTTCCACATACGATCAGATGGGAGCCCAAGATTTGTTCCATTGGGTTTGGAATAGGGTTATAACATTAAAAACGCTAGGCGGCACGCCTCGATAGGAGTTCGGGATTTCGAGTTAGGTTATACGAGATATTTTGAATGTAAAATTATAAAAAAAATCAATTAGAAAATCAAACCCTACCTTCCTCTACACGCCAGCATCATCGTGTCTCCATCTTCTTTTATATTCATAGCCGAGCATTTGAAATCAAAAGAGGAAAAAATCACTTCATTCAGGAAAAATAAAAATAAAGTCGAATGGCCGAATAAAAATTCGGACACGATTTCGTTCGAACTAAACCCAAATCTCGCCCTCAAATCTTTATATCGCTACTTCTTTTCCCCTTACCCTCATTCTCGATTTCTAATTATTTTCAAATAAAACATGGTCGAAGTTCGATCGATTTGATTTGCGATTTCACGACAGGGGGCAGATCGAAGGATGAAGTCGCATATGGAAAAGAGGGTCGCGATGATATCATCGAGCCGAGCAAGCGGCAGCAAGGAGCTCGATAGCGAGGTGAAGGGCATCGCGTACTTGAGTGGGATCGTGATGGAACTCAAGTGGTGGCCGTGATTTAAGGGCGGGGCTTCAAGTGGTGTTCGCGGTCATGCGATTAGGGTTTGAGCATGATTGTTGTCGGGCGTGCCATTGGAGGGTGAGGGTGGAAGGCTGCGATGTTGTCGTCGATCAAAATTTTAGTACTAACATAGGATTGTAGGGGATGCCAAGGCTGAGAAGGTGGACGAGACAGCTACGTTATATCGGCGATTGGTGATTTCGAGCGAAGAGATGTTCTTGATTTTAATTGCCGGGTTCGATAAGGTGTCACGACCTAGAGAAGAGGAGCAGTGGCCATCGAGTGTTTCAAGATTTGGTTACGTGTGTTATCTCAAAACTAATCAAGGTAATAAATTTCAATTGTTAATGATTTCAGTTAATAAATTTAAATTATATCAAATGTTCATCTACCAATATCAAATGCATACAAGGTCCAAAATGAATAAATCAAACGTGTGGAATTCGTAGCTGGGAAATCTATGTGATGGAATTAAAAATTAGAAAGGATTGCAAATAAAAAGGTAAGATCTTCTTACTCAACCAATATTGTTCTGATTTAAAATTTGAATTGTTAGATTTGAAATTGATTGACTGTGTGCTTGGATGATTGATTTATATTAATTATTCACCGGATGATATTATATATATAGTAGTATATAGTATATATTGGAGTTGTTGATTTCCCGCATTATATAGCGGATGAGACCCTATTGCGCCGCATGATAGCGAAAATTATTTTATAAATCCCATATACTGCAATATTCCACCTCGAAGTGGAATTGGTATTTAATTGTTATGCTAGCTTTTATGGATGCAGGAAAATAGGTTGGAGGGATCCAACTGGATTCCTCAAATAATTGAATTTATTTCAATATTATGTGTTGATTATTTATAATCTGTGTGTGACTATTTATGATTGAAACTGTTGAAGGCTATAATTTAGCCAAATATATTTTTGGTATCGTAGGATACCAGAAATAAATAAAATTTGATTTTTGAAATTTAGTAGAAAAATTATAGTAAATTAATTTTAGAAAATCGAACAAATTTAAAAGAAGGAATTTGTTTCAAAGGATAATAAATTTGGTGTTTGAAATAAATTTCAGAATCAATTTGAAATTTGATTTCGTGTTTTGAAAATAAATTAGAAAATCAATTTGATATTGATTTGGTAAAAATAATAAATACTTGGAAAATCGATCTAAAATTGACTTGATGTTTGAAAATAAATTTTGGAAAACCAATTCTGAAAATGGATTTGGTGTTGGAAGTGAATATTTGGGAATTGATTTGAAAATCGTGTATCTGTGGATATTTGAAAATTTAAGATTCACATTGGGAATTTTATAAAAGAAAGGGGAATTTGTTTTAAACAATAAACATTTGGTTATTTCTAAAAGTGTGAAAGGAATTTACCGATTCAGAACGTAAATTTAAAATAAATCAAGAAAGATTTATTAATTGATTTGAAAGAACCATTTTGAAATGAAAAATGTATTTTCCCTGAAAAGCTTAGTATGATTTCGAAGTAGCCTATAAATATAAACAGATTTTTTTTAAGGATGGTTTTATAAAGGATACCTTGGGTAAATTATTTTTTCTTAACTGGTTTCAAATCTTTAAAGTATGGATTTATTTAGTTACTTATAGAAGGGATTGTTTTACAGATTAAAATTGATATTTGTTTTGGAAACGATTATTTAAATAGTTATACCTTATCTACTAATTTCATTTTAAAATTATTTGGGACTTAAAATCTTATATGTGATAATTAGTATGATATTTTTCATAACTAAAATTTAAGCAAGTATTTTAAAATAGTTTTATTTTAAATTTTCCAAGTATATCTTGGATAAGTATTTTAAATTATTTGAACTCGGCAGATTTTCAGTGGAAACGAATTAATATTTGGAAATGTGTTCCCCGTAAGGAAAAAATGATTTGAAATTTGTTTTCAAGGTATTGAAATGTGGAAAAGTAATTTGAAATTTGTTTTTAAAGGATCGAAAGGTGAAAAATTAATTTGAAATTTGTTTTCAAATGGTTGAAGTGTGAAATATATCTTGCGGAAATATTTTGAAAATAAATAATTTGAAATTTATTTAAATCCGGCAAATTGTTGTGGATGTTGATTGATAGTTAAATAACCGACTATCAGTATTGGCCTTTTAGTGGCAATTGAATTTCGAAGCGATTAAGGTCAGATTCCATATGGATATCCGAAAACCACATCGAACCTTTGTGATTGTGACAGATCTTTTGTTTAAAAGATCTAAGTGAAAATTGTTGTAATTTGTTGAAATCTGAATGTAACACTTATTTTTAAAATAAGCGCTCGTTGTTCGGATTAGCCGGGAGAGGACCTTGTGTCATAAAACCCATTCCGAATAACGATACAACGAAATGGGATTTGTATTTGAAGACGGTGTTGAAGACCGGTTATTTTCGAAAGCGAAAGGATTACCTGTCAAATGTCTCTGCACCGGGTTGCTCCGGTATAGAGATTTTATCACCTTTGTGATGGGAATTTCAGACGTGATTTGTGAATATCCGGATTTGCAAGGGCTTCTTTGAAGTGCCTTCGGTTCTGTCCGATCCCGAAACGGACTTGTATGGATGTGTGTCTGACGTTACACTTTGAGATATAAAGCTGGTTTCTATCAAACACATTTCTGTTGATGGCGTAGAATTTATTCTCTTAGCTTAACACCCTTCTCTGAGACATACGAGCTCGGAGGTTATGTTGTTGATGGTTACTAGTGATATATTCCCAAACTGGTAATGTGGCATACGAAGCGATGTTGATCATTTATTAATCAAAGCATGACTTTGTGAAAAGTGCAGCTTTGTGGACGAGACTTCGTCGGACCTCACACCTCGGAAATGGTCAAAACAGGAAAGATTCGGCAAGGTTATGAGGGTTGCGCCCTTTAAGATATGTCATTTCCTTTTGGAAAAGGGTAGTATCATGGTATGGAGCCCAGATATTTTACCTATCTTGTTGCTGCAAATTTATTATACTTTGTGGTTGTTTCTTTGTGGTTGAGGATCCTCGGATAAAGGTCCCAAAGGACCGAATGATGGCATACTCGAGTAATAGTTACCTAGTTACAGATGTAACCCGACCTTGTGTTGGTAGAGATCCGGGTAGGTCCTCGGGACGTCCCTCCAAAGGCATACCCATGTGGCAGTAGGAAGTTCCTTAGCCTGACCATTTGTTGGAAATCCAAACTCTAATACGCGCCTTGTACGGTTTTAGTTGTATAACCTGCCATTTACTTATGGTGGTCACCACTATTTAGATGGTAGCTATAGTAGCCATAGTTTGGAATGTCTATGCTGGCTAAGAGTAATACTACACTTTCGAAATGTTTTCTGCACTATGCACTAATGATAATATTAAAAGGATTTTTCGTATTAAGCATGTTTGACTATCATAAGGAGAAATCTCCTCCAATTCTGCGTTTGCATTGTATGTGTGGCAGGAGGCCTTATGGTAGTTTCATTTTCCAAAAGCATAGCGGATTTCTTTTTATTTTCTTTGTGAAAATAACTATTTTTAAGATCTCACACCATTCCTATGACTGACTCGAAGTTTATTGTTCTCTTTCTAAACTCTGGGTGCCTATAATTTTCCACATGGGCAACTTAGATTCAGGTTATCAGTTATTCGGGAGTGAAGTCAAGAAGTTGATATGGAGATCTGGAGGAAAGCTGTAACATCCCGCCTTTTCGCACGCTTCAAATCGACACACATGCCGTTTCAAACCATATGGAAGGGCGGATTGTTATGGGGTAAATAAGAAAACAGAGAAGGAAAAAAAACAAACAGAATCTCACAGCGGAAGGATAAAATATAATAATAAAATATACAGTTTATAAAACTGTTTACAAAACATTTGACTCTTCTTTATACAATTAAATATCAGAGTTCACATACCAATAATATCAATGCAGCGGAATATAGTGTGAGTGTAGTGCAATACTATAAATAATAATAATACAAATCGTCGTCTTCGTCCTCCAGAGCTAAATCTTCAAATCCTGAAACGCTCGGACTGACCTGAACGAATTTGAAAAGACAAAAACACTCGAGTCAGAACTAAAAGATCTTATGTAAGTTAAATTTACAGAAATAAATATGAGTGCAGTAACTCAAGAGGTGCTCGGGATTTACATCTCCTAAGGATCCGTTAAACTATTTACTATATAGTATATTGCGCTATTATAATAGTGTCTATTTGTAAAATAAACTTACTTTTTAATAGCGTTAAGGGGTTACCCATATAGCCCTTAACACAAATAATGCCAATAGTCTATTTGTCAAAGTGGTTTTCGGTATCGACAGAGAGTATGTCCATATCCGATCCCGGTCTCTTTGTCAACCCATCGTTATTATAACACCGTGGTCATTTAAAAATAGTTTATACTTTAAAACCAGAATAAAATTTCCCATACGATATCAAATCAAAACCCAAAATAATATGATATCATTTTATCTCAAATATAATCCTTTTCCCAAAATCATACTGGTTTAAAATTTAAAATATCTGGAACCCAAACATTTGAATTATACTTTCAAAACATAATATTCCGGAATTCATACTTTTAAAACCATAACTTCTAAAACTTGAATGGTTTGGATATTCAACGGTATATAAAATAAATGGTTTAACTTTAAGGTAACTTTGTAAGGAAAAATAATTTCCATGGCTTTACAAATATGTTTCTTTATTTAAAGTCTAAACCAAAATTTAAATATCACTTTCAAGTTCCAAAACTACTTCAATTTCTATATATATATATATATATATATATATATATATATATATATATATCCATTTGGAGTATTAATATTTCAAAACTAAAGTTGGAAATTTTACTTTCAGCAAATTAAACGTACTATTATTTAGTCTTGAATATTTACATAAAATCCATAAATAAAACTCCAATTTCTAACAATTAAATATTTTCTTCAATTTAATTTATACTAACATATTCATTTTTAATTATCTTGGAAAAGTCCGGTTATAAATATTATATCTTAAAATTTCCAAACTTAAACATTAAACATATGATATAATTATTAAACTCCATTTTTCTCAATTTTTTTCCATTTTTATTTAAGAGATTTATACACAGCTTAAATTCAAAATCTCTAACTTCATATGTATATATATATATATAGAAGAAAATATAAAAATTAAAAATTATAAACCGTATTCCATACAAACCATAGAAATCACTTTAAAATATTTTATATATAGACCACGGTGCCTGTATAAAATTTTCTATCCTATGGTCAAGTGATACGGATATTTATCATTTCAATCCGCAATTTAAAAATAAAATTTGCGGTTGTATACCATTTCAAACCACAATCCCGAATGAAACCAAAATGCATGATAACTTGCAGTTTAATGATATACAATAAAATATCCATTTATAAAAATCATCCATCATCCAAATCACAACCATCATTAAATAATAAATCAATTTCAATATATATCTGATAATATATAACAGGTAATAACTGGCAGTTATATCCAAAATAAATTTAACAACTATTAGACTAACAGTTTATATTCAGTAATAAATTTTATAACTGTTTCTAGCAGTTTATATGCAAATAAATAAATTCTAACTGTCAATTAATATGCAATCAATAAACTAAATTAACAGTTAATTTAATTAAATGCGAATTAACAGATATGATAAATAAAACATGCCAAACAGTCATAAATAAATTCCTACTCATATCTAAAATAAATTTAACAAACATAAAAACTTTTAGAAGTTGTGAGTGGGTTAAAACACTCACCTTTTGAATTTAAATCGAATTTAAATTCGATTTAAATCCAAAAATTTGAAGGTCTCCCAATCTGTCCAAACCAACGTCATCAGATCCGAAATTTAATTACGATCCTAACAAAAAAAGATTCACATGAAACGGAGGTCGTATGAAGGAGTTATGTCGAAAATTTCAATTGAGAACAAAAATTAAATAAAAATAAACTTGACCTAAATTCGATATGCCACGTCACCCATTTGCTCATCCCTGACTTTCCTCCCACGCGAATGTGCTTCCAGCCAGCAACGAACGAACGCAATTTCACGGTTCCGCCTCCCCCTTTGACCATCTGCCGCGCCTCCCACGTGCGCCAATAGGCCACGACGCGACCACCGAACCACCTGCCATGAACCCCTCTACACGACGCCCCAGTCCATTGGTCCTCCAGTGGAGGCCGCCGCCGCCAATAGCTAGGGTTTGTCGAACCCTAGCTGCCAAATTACCAGCGCCTCAGCCAACAACACGTCCTCCGACCACCATCAATCGACTCCAGTCACCGACCTCCCCAAAACCCACAAACCAAATTTTGCAAATAAGCGATGAAATTGGAAACCCCAATTCGGCACTAGGGTTTCGAAATTCTAGGTTTGACCGCGATTTTGCCGTTGATTGAAGCACAATCTCGAAAAACAAATTGCAGACGCTGATTCGTATCGTCGAGATGTTCGACATATATTTTTCTGAGATTTTTTTTTGAGATGTTTGAATTTTCATTTGAAATTTTGAATTGAAATAGATCTAGGTTTTGCAACCATTGAGGAAGAGAAAGAGATGAGAAAATGAACGTACAGACAAATGATAGAAGATGGAGGCTAGGGTTTATAATCGTGCTTATATAGAGGGGTTAGAGGTAGAGTAGATGGACCAGATAAATGAACGTACGGAACAAACTATGGCCCAAAAAGCCCGTTCTGACCCCGAAACGAAATTGGGTAAACCCATATATCGAAAGAGGTATTTTAAAATATTCTGAACGCGATGGAAAAAGTTTCACATCCAAATTCGATCGTACGAAGAAGTTATGCTGAAAACAAAATTTTCAAATCGATTTCAAATTGATTTCAATTAAATCGATTTCAAGGCGTTTCGCGTCCGTACGATCAAACGACAGGTCCGATCGATACGAACATTGAAACCCTATAATAATTCACCGATACGGATCCGATGAAACTGGTTTCGTCAAAATCCGAGTCCGTGACAAAAATGGCTATTTTTATATTAATTAAATAAATTAAAAATTAGTTAATTAAATCAAATTTCCCATTTCTTTTTGATAATTGACGATTCTTATTATTATAAATTTTTCAATCAACTATACTAATTTAAACAAAATTTAACTTGTCGAATTCAAAATTTTAGAAATCCCCAAATTTCATTAATTTCACCAAATTATAAATTAAATTTCCAAAATTTTTAATTAAATTTACTTTCCATTATTATTGTCAAATAGAAGAATTTATCATTGTATTCATATATCAATATGTAAATATTTCCAATTTCATCTGAACTTATATTTACATAATTCCTAAATATTAAATTTCAAATATCACTTCAATTAACGTTAACGTAATAATTGTTTATTATTTATTGCAGTTGATTATCAGTTACAATTAATATACTAAATAGATGGTAAATCTTGAATACTGGTTATCCTTAACGTTTTATTTCCCATTTAATTGCAACAACGTAATTTCAACAATTTAACTCGATTAAATAAACAACTCTTTATATTCATAATCCATTGCAATGGTTTAAAAGTTGCTAAATTTCGATTTCAGTAATTCTTTTAATTCCATTCAAAATCAGCAATTATCTATTAAAAGTCCCAAAATTTCTATAAAATTAATCTAATGAATCTTTATTATAAATTAGATGAATTAAATATTGCATTCAACTATTGCGTTAATATTTTCCGTTTCTCTTTAAAGTAACTAAATTTGCCAATTATAATACTTATTTCAATTTCTTAAAATAACCCTTTATTTACATTGAACCCAATTAAATTAAGTTTCCAATTGATTAGACTCAATTTCAACATTTTACTACCCTTAAGTTTTAGGTTATAAACAATTTATATGTATTCTTTCTTAATTATTACTTTGCAACTTCTCGTATAAATTTTACAATCAAACATAAATTTTAAAGTAACGCTTAATAAATATGCTCCTATAATTTCTCAACTTTTAAACGAACGTTACTCCATTTTCAATTAGTGTAACATTCATTTAATTATTACCACCTATTACCGATCCTAATCCCATTAACAAATAAGCAGGTAGATTTTATGATAGGTGTTACAAATTTTTAAATAAATTACTATCCATTACTATTGCCTTAAATTCAGCATTAATTTCCTTGCATTAACATTTTATACTAAAATCTTTGTCCAATTATAATTTATACTCTAAAAATTTCATTTACACCTTTCGTTGTTTCTAAATTACAATTAAGGCGCATCAACTATCTATATTGGTAAATGATTGAATTTACTAGTAATCATACTATTTAATGTTTAGTATATTTGTATATTATTATTTACCCTTTTGTTCTCCATTATAAATATATGCACACATACAAATTAAGATTCTGCATCTAGTTAATTATTCCACCCAATATATAAATTACTAACCTTAAATTATTGCAATTGATTATCTAACATACAACCGAATCTATTTCCAAATTTTCATAATTAATTAACACCTTACAAAAATTTACAAATACAGGGCTTGTATTAGATAAAACTTATTTTCATTGATGAATTCAATACTTGCCTTTATTTTATTTATTTCCAACTTAATATCCAATCGCAACAATTTCCACTATTACACTTATTAATTTCAATCCATAATTCAATTTGTAAATTTTAATTACCCTTGATACATCTAATTTCAACATTCCCTTTCATATAAATAAATAAGATTTCTGTTTCTTTCTACATTAAAATAAAAATCCTATTAATTAAATTCATTTTAAACATCGTATTTACACGGGTCGTTACACTCTCCCCCACTCAAAACTTTTCGTCCCCGAAAAGGAAAAGAAAAGAGAAGGAAGAATTTAATAAACAGTACATCTTATTTCAAATATTAACTTATAAACAATAATTTACTAAATTAATTTCCTTAAATGAAATATACCTGTTTTATAATCATTATATCCTTTTATACTTAAATAATTAAAGTTGGAAAAACATTTTCAACATAATTCTAAGTCCAAAATTTTCGGAAAATTTTGGCAGATTCTCCTTTGTACGGAGAGGTTTGGGAGAAAAATATAATATCAAAATATAACAAATATATTACATATATTATCCAAAATAAAATATCCCAACACGGGAATATTATATAAAATAGCGCTACAAAACGCAATCCGAAAACGTACCTATTTGTCGGGCAATTTACGCTTATTATTATGGAAACAAAAGCAGTAGCAATTGCTTTCATACCTGCATTTCACTTATATCATCTAGAAGGGTTAACTATTTATAAAAAGTGAAATATTTAAATGGCTTCAATCACTAATATCCAATCAGTACAACAACCATTAGTTTCAACAAACAACATACACAACAAAACAAAACAACCATTCAATCAACAAACAAATAGTTGTTCGGGTTCAAAACTTGAAACGGTACGGAATGAAAATAACTATCAAGTGCATCATTTACTCAACAGTCTTAGATGGAACAAAATAGATTATTTATTCATCCTACAACTTTAAATTTCCTTACCCGACCAACTATACATCAAACAATAACAATTTAAACCAACCAATCAATTAACTCATTATAAATTTTATTTCATACATTAGCTGTTTGATCTTTTCATTCATATAACAGTTTATCTTTTATTTTTATTTTTCATACCACATAAATTATCCTTTTATAATTTACATTTATTTCTAACAACTTTTAATTTTATTTACTAATTGAATGTTTGTTTCATTTATTTTCACTTATTACTTCCAGTTATTCATTTTTATTTATTCAGGTCATGCAAGTTTCTTTTATTTGTATTATATTTAATATACTTATCAATTTCAATCATTTATCAAATGCTTACATTTATATTATATTTAATTATAGCAACCTTTTTTTTAACCTTATACATCCATTCTTATAAATAAAGGATTTTATTAATTTATTATCTAGGGTTTACAGTCATTTATTTATATTACCTACTTTTATTATATTAAACTATTAGCGTTTAAATCATACTTAAGTTAATAACCCTACACATCAATCCTTATTTATTAAAGAATTTCATTTTATTTACTTAAGTTTAAACTCACCTATTAATAATACTTACCTCTAATTATAGTAAGATTTCAATTTATAACTTAAGTTTATAACATTAAATTCTTATTTATAATAGCAATTCATTGAATACTTCATTATTTCCGAAATTTCTACTTGTATAATATTCTATTCCAATCTCTTATTTAACATTTCAACTTTTCATATTCGGTAAGTTATTTATGTAAAAAAAAATGCAAAAGGACTTATACAAGTTTTATCTCTTCCTTTAATTAATTTTAATGTTCAACAATACTACTCTTTGTTTCATAGGTTACAAATTTCTAATTTCCCTTAATTTCCATTTAAAATTTTGCATTACATCTCTTACCTAAATTAGAGGTTTCAATTTATTAATTACTTACCTTTTATTTCACTAGTTTAATTGAAACAATTAATTAATGGAAATTTAAGAATTAAATACCGGGTCAAATTTCAAATTATTTTAAAAATAATAGATAAATATATTCTTATATACCTCTAATTATACTTAAAACAATTAAAATTTTGATATTTTCAAAATAAATCTGTAGTAGAATTTACTACAGCAGCCTTTTCCCTTTGAAACTCGAAAATGAAAGTCGATGATGCGGCCGCCATCACCGAAATTATTTTCCAGCGACAGAGAGGAAAGTACAAACTTATTTTTCCAAAATTTTCTTTTAAAACAATTCTTCCGAATTATAATAAAATATTTATATCGAAAAAATATATATAACAATATTATTATACTTCAAAATCCTTTGAAAGCAAATTTTCAAAATCCCGGACTTAAGTCCTAAAATTTCCAAATTGATTTATTATAATTTCAACTTAGCTTCAATTATTATTAATATTTTTATTACCTAACACCCAATCTATAGCAACCAAATATATATCTTTATAAAATATTTTTATATATAGAAAATATAATAGGCAAAGTTATTTCATTCACCTATATTAAAACAGATATTATGTCGGTCTGTCCTATTAAGTGTTTAGAAATCCCTATTGATAACATAGCGTCCCATGCATCAACCAGAATTTATAAATACAAAACGGAACAGATTAACACAATATTAAAATATTTTTATAACACTAACAAATACGCTCTCTCATATATATACTCTCAGCGACTCCCAAAGGATATTACTACCCTATTAACAAAGAGTCAAACCCCACAAAGCTAAGGTTTATCGCTAAACCAAAGCTCTGATACCAGATGTAACATCCCGCCTTTTCGCACGCTTCAAATCGACACACATGCCGATTCAAACCATACGGAAGGGCGGATTGTTATGGGGTAAATAAGAAAACAGAGAAGGAGAAAAAACAAACAGAATCTCACAGCGGAAGGATAAAATATAATAATAAAATATACAGTTTATAAAACTGTTTACAAAACATTTGATTCTTCTTTATACAATTAAATATCAGAGTTCACATACCAATAATATCAATGCAGCGGAATATAGTGTGAGTGTAGTGCAATACTATAAATAATAATAATACAAATCGTCGTCTTCGTCCTCCAGAGCTAAATCTTCAAATCCTGAAACGCTCGGACTGACCCGAGCGAATTTGAAAAGACAAAAACACTCGAGTCAGAACTAAAAGATCTTATGTAAGTTAAATTTACAGAAATAAATATGAGTGCAGTAACTCAAGAGGTGCTCGGGATTTACATCTCCTAAGGATCCGTTAAACTATTTACTATATAGTATATTGCGCTATTATAATAGTGTCTATTTGTAAAATAAACTTACTTTTTAATAGCGTTAAGGGGTTACCCATATAGCCCTTAACACAAATAATGCCAATAGTCTATACAGTACCGTAATACCTCCTGATCGGGAAGCTACCAGAGGATACTCCATAGGTACGACACAAATAGAAACTCGTAGAAGGCGTGCTAGGGTAGGTGACACGGCACAACTAGGCAATGCCAGGGTAGATATACCAATTGCTATCCGGGCTGATGGAAACGCGCAGTGCGCAGCTACCGCCCACCTCGAACAAACACCCCCAAAATCAAAGAAATCAATAGTGGCCACCGAATCAATTCAAAGTCAGAGTATAGTATCGAAGAAGTGCGTTCGATCAGAGGAATGACCTCATTGGCCCGAGAATCGCTCCTGTTTTAGCCACCTTATGCCAACTCACGGGAGTTGGGTCCACGTATTTACCTTACAGGAAATGTCGCCACCAACCTACTTCATTCTGGAATCTCCACCGCATACACGGTTAGTCAAAGTGGTTTTCGGTATCGACAGAGAGTATGTCCATATCCGATCCCGGTCTCTTTGTCAACCCATCGTTATTATAACACCGTGGTCATTTAAAAATAGTTTATACTTTAAAACCAGAATAAAATTTCCCATACGATATCAAATTAAAACCCAAAATAATATGATATCATTTTATCTCAAATATAATCCTTTTCCCAAAATCATACTGGTTTAAAATTTAAAATATCTGGAACCCAAACATTTGAATTATACTTTCAAAACATAATATTTCAGAATTCATACTTTTAAAACCATAACTTCTAAAACTTGAATGGTTTGGATATTCAACGGTATATAAAATAAATGGTTTAACTTTAAGGTAACTTTGTAAAGAAAAATAATTTCCATGGCTTTACAAATATGTTTCTTTATTTAAAGTCTAAACCAAAATTTAAATATCACTTTCAAGTTCCAAAACTACTTCAATTTCTATATATATATATATATATATATATATATCCATTTGGAGTATTAATATTTCAAAACTAAAGTTGGAAATTTTTCTTTCAGCAGATTAAACGTACTATTATTTAGTCTTGAATATTTACATAAAATCCATAAATAAAACTCCAATTTCTAACAATTAAATATTTTATTCAATTTAATTTATACTAACATATTCATTTTTAGTTATCTTGGAAAAGTCCGGTTATAAATATTATATCTTAAAATTTCCAAACTTAAACATTAAACATATGATATAATTATCAAACTCCATTTTTCTAAAAAAATTTCCATTTTTATTTAAGAGATTTATACACAGCTTAAATTCAAAATCTCTAACTTCATATGTGTGTATATATATATATGGAAGAAAATATCAAAATTAAAAATTATAAACCGTATTCCATACAAACCATAGAAATCACTTTAAAATATTTTATATATAGACCACGGTGCCTGTATAAAATTTTCTATCCTATGGTCAAGTGATACGGATATTTATCATTTCAATCCGCAATTTAAAAATAAAATTTGCGGTTGTATATCATTTCAAACCACAATCCCGAATGAAACGAAAATGCATGATAACTTGCAGTTTAATGATATACAATAAAACATCCATTCATCAAAATCATCCATCATCCAAATCACAATCATCATTCAATAATAAATCAATATCAATATATATCTGATAATATATAACAGGTAATAACTGGCAGTTATATTCAAAATAAATTTAACAACTAGTAGACTAACAGTTTATATTCAGATTTAAATTTTATAACTGTTTCTAGCAGTTTATATGCAAATAAATAAATTCTAACTGTCAATTAATATACAATCAATAAACTAAATTAACAGTTAATTTAATTAAATGCGAATTAACAGATATGATAAATAAAACATGCCAAACAGTCATAAATAAATTCCTACTCATATCCAAATAAATTTAACAAACATAAAAACTTTTAGAAGTTGTGAGTGGGTTAAAACACTCACCTTTTGAATTTAAATCGAATTTAAATTCGATTTAAACCCAAAAATTTGACGGTCTCCATATCTGTCCAAACCAACGTCATCAGATCCGAAATTTAATTACGATCCTAACAAAAAAAGATTCACATGAAACGGAGGTCGTATGAAGGAGTTATGTCGAAAATTTCAATTGAGAACAAAAATTAAATAAAAATAAACTTGACCTAAATTTGATATGCCACGTCAACCATTTGCTCATCCCTGACTTTCCTCCCACGCGAATGTGCTTCCAGCCAGCAACGAACGAACGCAATTTCACGGTTCCGCCTCCCCCTTTGACCATCTGCCGCGCCTCCCACGTGCGCCAATAGGCCACGACGCGACCACCGAACGACCTGCCATGAACCCCTCTACACGACGCCCCAGTCCATTGGTCCTCCAGTGGAGGCCGCCGCCAATAGCTAGGGTTTTTCAAACCCTAGCTACCAAATTCCCAGCGCCTCAGCCAACAACACGTCCTCCGACCACCATCAATCGACTCCAGTCACCGACCTCCCCAAAACCCACAAACCAAATTTTGCAAATAAGCGATGAAATCGGAAACCCCAATTCGGCACTAGGGTTTCGAAATTCTAGGTTTGACCGCAATTTTGCCGTTGATCGAAGCACAATCTCGAAAAACAAATTGCAGACGCTGATTCGTATCGTCGAGATGTTCGACATATATTTTTCTGAGATTTTTTTTTGGAGATGTTTGAATTTTCATTTCAAATTTTGAATTGAAATAGATCTAGGTTTTGCAACCATTGAGGATGAGAAAGATATGAGAAAATGAACGTACAGACAAATGATAGAAGATGGAGGCTAGGGTTTATAATCGTGCTTATATAGAGGGGTTAGAGGTAGAGTCGATGGACTGGATAAATGAACGTACGGAACAAACTATGGCCCAAAAAGCCCGTTCTGACCCCGAAACGAAATTGGGTAAACCCATATATCGAAATAGGTATTTTAAAACATTCTGAACGCGATGGAAAAAATTTCACGTCCAAATTCGATCGTATGAAGAAGTTATGCTGAAAACAAAATTTTCAAATCGATTTCAAATTGATTTCAATTAAATCGATTTCAAGGCGTTTCGTGTCCGTACGATCAAACGACAGGTCCGATCGATACGAAATTTGAAACCCTATAATAATTCATCGATACGGATCCGATGAAACTAGTTTCGTCGAAATCCGAGTCCGTGACAAAAATGGCTATTTTTATATTAATTGAATAAATTAAAAATTAGTCAATTAAATCAAATTTCCCATTTCTTTTTGATAATTGACGATTCTTATTATTATAAATTTTTCAATCAACTATACTAATTTAAACAAAATTTAACTTGTCGGATTTAAAATTTTAGAAATTCCCAAATTTCATTAATTTCACCAAATTATAAATTAAATTTCCAAAATTTTTAATTAAATTTACTTTCCATTATTATTGTCAAATAGAAGAATTTATCATTGTATTCATATTTCAATATGTAAATATTTCCAATTTCATCTGAACTTATATTTACATAATTCCAAAATATTAAATTTCAAATATCACTTCAATTAACGTTAACGTAATAATTGTTTATTATTTATTGCAGTTGATTATCAGTTACAATTAATATACTAAATAGATGGTAAATCTTGAATACTGGTTATCCTTAACGTTTTATTTCCTATTTAATTGCAACAACGTAATTTCAAAAATTTAACTCAATTAAATAAACAACTCTTTATATTCAAAATCCATTGCAATGGTTTAAAAGTTGCTAAATTTCGATTTCAGTAATTCCTTTAATTCCATTCAAAATCAGCAATTATCTATTAAAAGTCCCAAAATTTCTATTAAATTAATCTAACGATTCTTTATTATAAATTAGATGAATTAAATATTGCATTCAACTATTGCGTTAATATTTTCCGTTTCTTTTTAAAGTAACTAAATTTGCCAATTATAATACTTATTTCAATTTCTTAAAATAACCCTTTATTTACATTGAACCCAATTAAATTAAGTTTCCAATTGATTAGACTCAATTTCAACATTTTACTACCCTTAAGTTTTAGGTTATAAACAATTTATATGTATTCTTTCTTAATTATTACTTTGCACTTCTCGTACAAATTTCACAATCAAACATAAATTTTAAAGTAACGCTCAATAAATATGCTCCTATAATTTCTCAACTTTTAAACAAACGTTACTCCATTTTCAATTAGTGTAACATTCATTTAATTATTACCACCTATTACCGATCCTAATCCCATTAACAAATAAGCAGGTAGATTTTACGATAGGTGTTACAAATTTTTAAATAAATTACTATCCATTACTATTGCCTTAAATTCAGCATTAATTTCCTTGCATTAACATTTTATACTAAAATCTTTGTCCAATTATAATTTATACTCTAAAAATTTCATTTACACCTTTCGTTGTTTCTAAATTACAATTAAGGCGCATCAACTATCTATATTGGTAAATGATTGAATTTACTAGTAATCATACTATTTAATGGTTAGTATATTTGTATATTATTATTTACCCTTTTGTTCTCCATTATAAATATATGCACACATACAAATTAAGATTCTGCATCTAGTTAATTATTCCACCCAATATATAAATTACTAACCTTAAATTATTGCAATTGATTATCTAACATACAACCGAATCTATTTCCAAATTTTCATAATTAATTAACACCTTACAAAATTTTACAAATACAGGGCTTGTATTAGATAAAACTTATTTTCATTGATGAATTCAATACTTGCCTTTATTTTATTTATTTCCAACTTAATATCCAATCGCAACAATTTCCACTATTACACTTATTAATTTCAATCCATAATTCAATTTGTAAATTTTAATTACCCTTGATACATCTAATTTCAACATTCTCTTTCATATAAATAAATAAGATTTCTGTTTCTTTCTACATTAAAATAAAAATCCAATTAATTAAATTCATTTTAAACATCGTATTTACACAGGTCGTTACAAAAGCTGGATGGCAAGACGTACCACTTATACTATGTAGTATCGATTGTGTTTGGGTTTGTGAAAGTCAAATTTTATTGTACACAAGTTACTATAACTGCTAGTGTTTGTATTGTGTCGTTGTAAACTCTGTTGATGTGACGTATAAACTGATATAGTGCTTTTGTTTTAAAGATATTCGTTTATCTATTATATGTTGTCCCGCTGCGAGTTGTTAGATTCTGTTATTGTTTATGTTTCTTCTTCTATTATCTTCTTCTTTAAACCGTAACGGTTATGTTTTCCTGCATTTGACTGTTCAACATTCGATACGGTGGACGTATTGATGTCGACTTTCGGGCGTCGAAAAAATTAGGTCGTTACATTGGGTATCAGAGCAGTTGGTTAAGCGACAACCTTGGCTCTGTTGGGTGTTACTCATTAGAGATAGAGTCAGCAGTACTCTAGAATGAGCGTGAGTGCAATAATAGATATGAGCGCGTATTTGTTAGTGGATATAAATTTCTTTTATATTGTGTCGACTTATCGGATGATTGTTTATAGATTCTGGTTGGTGGAGTTTGGCCAACTGCATCGATAGGGGTTTCTAACCTCTTAAACAAGATAAACCGACACAGTATTGTTTTAAAATAGGGTAAATGAAATAATTTTACCCAAACTATTTTCGTATATAAAAGAAATAAATTTTCTATGAATTATTATAGTATATGGTTGCTTGGTTACTGGGAAGCGATAATATTAAATTATTATCATCGTTGTATGACGAATTGAAATCGAAACCAAAAGCTAAGAAAATAAAAATCCAAATGCGATTTTTAAATGTAAATTGTAAATGAAATTTATAATTTGAAATAGAATTCCAGAGAAATATTTGGAAATGTTTTTGAAAATGTTTGAAATTTGGGAAGTTTGGAAATTAAATTCCTTTTAGGATTGGAAATAGTTTTCAAGGGTTTGGAAAAATGTTTTGAAGGGATAAAAAGCTCTAAAATCTTTTCGGTCGTTGGAAAATAATTTCGATGATGATCGCGACATCATCGGTGTTCATTTTCGAGTTTCCAAGAGAGGAATTGCTGCCAAATTGTTTTAAATGGAAGTTGTTTGGAAAATTTGGATTTGGTTTTTAAATTCAAAGGATAATTTGAATTGTTTTCAATAATGGTTTTGGAAAAGGTGGAAAGACTCTGGAATTTTATTAAAAATAGTTATGGAATAATAATTTTAAAAACTTAGAAAATTCAGATTAAACTGAAATTAATTTGAGTTAATTGAATAAAGGTGAATTTAAGAGGTCTTATAGGCTAAATGATTGGAATAAAATTTATTAAGGTGGAAAATTAGGTTGTGAATGAATAAATAAATTTACAATTGCAAGTAAATGGAAGGGAAATTGAATGCTGAAATTCATTTCAAATTTGCAAGTAATTAGAACTGGAGTTGGAATTGAAATTGATTTGTGATAAACAAAGTAAAGTATTAAACTAAAAAAAAATTAGTAAGTGAAACTAATTGAAGAATGACCAAAAGGATAAGGTTTAAAATGAATTGAATCTAATATTATAGATGAAAGAAAATTGAATCCATATAGAATTAGAAATCCAGTTCAATATAAGTAAATATAAACCAAAGTGATGAATTAAAAATAAATATAAGAAGTATATAGAATAGTTGCATTGAAATTCTTAAGTAAATTTTATATTGGGAATATACCAGGTTAATCATTAAGTGAACGTTAAATTGGAAACCGTGAAATGGTAATAGTGAATTGAAAATAAATTTTTGGGAATGAACAAAAGAATAAAAAATAGGAATTGAAACTGAATATTGAAAATCAATTTGAATTGTGTGAAATCAAATGAAGTTGTAAAATTTGTTCAAAGTGAACTAAAGATAATAAAGGTGAAATAAAAAAAATGGTTTGAGATAAAATGAATTGGAATTTGTAATAGATTAGTAAATGAAACTAATTTAAAATAGTGCAGTTGTGAATGAAAGATAATTGATAAAAGTTCAATATTCAGAAGACAAATTGAATCCAAATAGAATTGAAAGTGTAAAATCGAATTCAAATGAAAGTGAAAATGAAAGATAGAATGAAAATGGATATATAACTTCAATAGTAAACTAAAGATGGTATAAGAAGTATATATTGAAAATTTGGTAAAGGAATGTGCAAAATAAATTAGAATGTTGTAATTGGATATTATGGCTAGCAGGATATACATGTGTATTAAATGCAAAAGGAATTAGGATTTGATTTTCGAAAATAATTTGAAAGTCTCGACAAAAAGATACGTATTTAAATTTCAGTGTGAAATTTGGTGATTTTCTTGTCTAGCCACTTAGCCTTTTTTTTCTTTTTTAAATATGGGGGCCGTGAAGCCATTTTTGTAGTCGCACTAAGCTAGCCGTGCAAAGGAGACGCTGGTGAAATTTTTCGAAAATTTAGGGCGTTAGTAAAAAATTTGAGAAATTTTGAAAGTTTGAAATTTGAATTTAAATTTGAATTGGTTAAGTAAATAAGGTTGTTTGGCATCTATGATTAATTTTGAAAAGTTAGTTGAAGCGATAATGGGTTGTTAATAAAAAGGATTTGTTTGGTAAGTTGATAAAACTATTTGGATTGAGAAAATATTAAACGGGTTGAGGATCATTCTTCCTAACTAGTAATTTCGGGACGAAATTCTTTTAAGGGGGAAGGATGTAAGGACCCAAAAAATTTTAACATTTGAAAATGAAATATTTAATCGATTTTAAATATTTAGACGTTAGTTTAACTTGAATTTCAAAATTAACCATAAATTTGGCAATTTAATTATTGAATTTAATTTATTGAAGTTGGATAAGATATTGAATTTTCTATTTTTAAGCTGATTAAAAATAATTTAATGGCTTAGAAAATTTATATTGACAACATTAAAGACAATGGAAGCTTCAGAATTGAATTTGAAAATGATTTATTCAGTTTTGAATTTTATCATTTAAATTGATATTTAAAAATAACCTTCCGAGGCACAGTCTCGGATTTCGATGAAACTAGTTCCATTAGATCCGTAATAGTTAGTTATTATCAGATTTCAAATTTCGTAGCGTTTGGATTCGCCGTTTGGTCATTCGATCTGGAAACGCCTAGAAATAATTTAGTTGAATTTAATTTAAATAGTCGATTTAAATAGCTATCTTCCACATACGATCAGATTGGATCTCGAGATTTATTGCATTAGGTTCGGAATAGGGTTATAACATTAGAAACGCTAGGCGGCACACCCCGATAGGAGTTTGGGATTTCGAGTTAGGTTATACGAGATATTTTGAATATAAAATTATAAAAAAAAATCAATTAGAAAATCAAATCCTACCTTCCTCTACACGTCAACATCATCGTGTCTCCTTCTTCTTTTATATTCATAGCCGAGCATTTGAAACCAAAAGAGAAAAAATCACTTCGTTCGGGCAAAATCAAAATAAAATCGAACGGCCGAATAAAAATTCGAACACGATTTCGTTCGAACTAAACCCAAATCTCGCCCTCAAATCTCTAAATCGCTACTTCTTTTCACCTTTCCCTCATTCCCGATTTCTAATTGTTTTCAAAAAAAAACATGGCCGAAGTTCGATCGATTTGATTCGCGATTTCATGACTGGGGCAGATCGATGGACGAAGTCGCATATGGAAAAGAGGGTCGCGATGATATCGCCGAGCCAAGCAAGCGGCGACAAGGAGCTCGAAAGCGAAGTGAAAGGCAGTGTGTACTCGAGTGGGGTCGTGATGAAATTCAAGTGGTAGCCGTGATTTAAGGGCGGCGACTTCAAGTGGTGTTTACGGTCATGCGATTAGGGTTTGAGCATGATTATTGTCGAGCGTGCGATTGGAGGGTGAGGGTGGAAGGCTGCGATGTCGTTGTCGATCAAAATTTTAGTGCTGACGTAGGATTATAGGGAATGACAAGGCTGAGAAGGTGGAGGAGACAGCTACGTTATATCGATGATTGGTAATTTCGAGGGAGGAGATGTTCATGATTTTATTTGCTGGGTTCGATAAGGTGTCACGACCTGGAGAAGAGGAGCAGTGGCCATCGAGTGTTTCAGGATTTCGTTACGTGTGTTATCTCAAAATTAATCAAGGTAATTAATTTCAATTCTTATTGATTTTAGTTAATAAATTTAAATTATATCGAATGTTCATTTACCAATATCAAATGCATACAAGGTCCAAAATGAATAAATCAAATGTGTGGAATTCGTAGCTGGGAAATCTACATGATGGAACTAAAAATTGGAATGGATTGCAAATAAAAGGTGAGATCTTCTCACTCAATCAATATTGTTCTGATTTAATTTTTGAATAATTATATTTAAAATTGATTGACTGTGTGCTTGGATGATTGATTTATAATAGTTATTCACAGGATGATATTATATATATAGTAGTATATAGTATATGTTGGAGATGTTGATTTCCTGCATTATATAGCGGACGAGACCCTATTGCGCCACATAATAGCCGATGATATTTTATAAATCCCATATATCGCGATATTCCACCTCGAAGTAGAATTGGTATTTAATTGTTGTGCTAACGTCTGTAGATACAGGGAAACAGGTTGGAGGGATCCAACTGCATTCCTCAAATAATTGAATTTATTTCAATATTGTGTGTTGATTTTTATAATCTGTGTGTGACTATTTGTGATCGAAACTGTTGAAGGCTATAATTTAGCCAAATATATTTTTGGTATCGTAGATACCAGAAATAAGTAAAATTTGATTTTTGAAATTTAGTAGAAAATTTATAGTACATTAATTCTAGAAAATCGAATAAATTTAAAAGAAGGAATTTGTTTCAAAGGATAATAAATTTGGTGTTTGAAATAAATTTGAGAATTAATTTGAAATTTGATTTCATGTTTTGAAAATAAACAAGAAAATGAATTTGATTTTGATTTGGTAAAAATAATAAATATTTGGAAAATCGATCTAAAATTGACTTGATGTTTAAAAATAAATTTTGGAAAGCCAATTCTGAAAATGGATTTGGTGTTGGAAGTGAATATTTGGAAATTGATTTGAAAATCATATATCTGCGGATATTTGAAAATTTAAGATTCACAATGGGAATTTTATAAAAGAAAGGGGAATTTGTTTAAAAAAATAAGCATTTGGTTATTTTTAAAAGTGTGAAAGGAATTTACGGATTCAGAACGTAAATTTAAAATAAATCAAGAAAGATTTGTTAATTGATTTGAAAGAACCATTTTGAAATGAAAAATGTATTTTCCTTGGAAAGCTGAGTATGATTTCGAAGTAGCCTATAAATATAAACTGAAAATTTTTAAGGATGGTTTTATGAAGGATACCTTGGATAAATTATTTTTTCTTAACTGGTTTCAAATCTTTAAAGTATTGATTTATTTAATTACTTATAGAAGGGATTGTTTTAAAGATTAAAATTGATATTTGTTTTAGGAAATGGTTATTTAAATAGTTATATCTTATGTACTAATTTTATTTTAAAATTAGTTGGGACTTAAAATCTTATATGTGATAATTAGTATGATATTTTTCATAACTAACATTTAAGAAAGTATTTTAAAATAGTTTTATTTTAAAATTTTCCAAGTATATTTTGGATAAGTATTTTAAATTATTTGAACTTAGCAGATTTTCAGTGGAAACGAATAAATATTTGGAAATGTGTTCCGCATAAGGAAAAAATGATTTGAAATTTGTTTTCAAGGTATTGAAATGTGGAAAAGTAATTTGAAATTTGTTTTCAAAGGATTGAAAGGTGAAAAATTAATTTGAAATTTGTTTTCAAATGGTTGAAGTGTGAAATATATCTTGCGGAAATATTTTGAAAATAAATATTGGAAATTTATTTAAATCCGGCAAATTGTTGTGGATGTTGATGGATAGTTAAATAACCGACTATCAATATTGGCCTTTTAATGGTAATTGAATTTCAAAGCGACCGGGGGTCGGATTCCAAGTGGATATCCGAAAACCACATCGAACCTTTGTGATTGTGATAGATCATTTGTTTAAAAGATCAAAGTGAAAATTGTTGTAATTTGTTGAAATCCGAAGGTAACACTTAATTTTAAAATAAGCGCTCGTTATTCGGATTAGCCGGGAGAGGACCTTGTGTCATAAAACTTATTCCGAATAACGATATGATGAAATGGGTTTTGTATTTGAAGACGGTGTTGAAGACCGGGTATTTTCGAAAGCAAAAGGATTACCTGTTGAATGTCTCTGCACCGGGTTGCTCTAGTATAGAGATTTTATCACCTTTGTGATGGGGATTCCGGACGTGATTTGTGAATATCCAGATTTGCAAGGGCTTCTTTGAAGTGCCTTTGGTTTCGTTCGATCCCGAACGGACTTGTATGGATGCGTGTCTGATGTTACACTTTGATATATAAAGCTGGTTTCTATCAAACACATTTCTGTTGGTGGCGGAGAATTTATTCTCTTAGCTTAACACCCTTCTCTAAGACATAGGACCTCAGAGGTTATGTAGTTGATGGTTATTAGTGATATATTCCCAAACTGGTAATGTGGCATACGAACTGCTGCTGATCATTTGTTGATCAAAGCATGACTTTGTGAAAAGTGTAGCTTTGTGGACGAGACTTCGTCGGACCTCACACCCCGAAAATGGTCAAAACAGGAAAGATGCAGCAAGGTAACGAGGGTTGCGCCCTTTAGGGTATGTCATTTCCTTCTGGAAAAGGGTAGTATCATGGTATGGAGCCCAGATATTTTACCTATGTTGTTGTCGCAAATTTATTATACTTTGTGGTTGAGGATCCTCGGATAAAGGTCCCAAAGGACCGGGGGATGGCATACTCGAGTAGTACTTACCTAGTTACAGAGGTAACGCGGCCTTGTGTTGGCAGAGATCCGGGTAGGTTCTCGGGATGTACCTCCAGAGGCGTACCCATGTGACAGTAGAAAGTTCCTTAGCCTGACCATTTGTTGGAAATCCAAACTCCAATATGCGCCTTGTACGGTTTTAGTTGTATAACCTGCCATTTACTTATGGTGGTCACCACTGTTTAGATGGTAACTATAGTAGGCATAGTTCATAATGTCTATGCTGGCTAAGATTAATATTATACTTTCGAAATGTTTTCTACACTATGCACTAATGATAATGTTAAAAGGATTTTGCATATTAAGCATGTTTGACTATCATAAGGAGAAATCTCCCCCAATTTTGTGTTTGCATTGTATGTGTGGCGGGAGGCCTTGTGGTAGTTTCACTTTCCAAAAGCATAGCGGATTTCTTTTTATTTTCTTTGCGAAAATAACTATTTTTAAGATCTCACACCAGTCCCATGACTGACTCAGAGTTTATTGTTCCCTTTCTAAACTCTAGGTGCCCATAATTTTTCACACGGATAGCCTAGAGTCAAGTTATCAGTTATTCAGGAGCGAAGTCAAGAAGTTACTATGGAGATCTGGGGAAAAGCTGGATGGCAAGACGTACCACTTATACTATGTAGTGTTTTAGTGAAAGTCAAATTTTAGTGTACAAAAGTTACTATAACTGCATGTGTTTGTATTGTGTCGTTGTAAACTCTATTGATGTGACATATAAACTGATATAGTGCTTTTGTTTTAAAGATATCCATTTATCTATTATATGTTGTCCCGCTGCGAATTGTGAGATTCTGTTATTGTTTCTGTTTCTGTTTCTTCTTCTATCGTCTTCTTCTTTGAACCCTAACGGTTCGATTTTCTAGCATTCGACTTTTCGACATTCGATACAGTGGTCGTATTGATGTCGACTTTCGGGCATTGAAATAATTGGGTCGTTACAATGTCCTCGGAAAACCTATTTATTATGGATATGGTTGTGCACGAAAGAAGGAGCGCTCGACAGTAAGGGTGGGAACAACAAGAGTGATAACATATTCGGCCTATCCATGGTAGGGGTAGGCCGATCTTGTGTATTAGGGGATCCCGGCATGGTTCTTGGTACATTATTCTAGAGGTGTACTATGATGGACGATACCCTAGTGGCCTTGTCATTCGGTGGAATCCATTCTCTAATAAGTGATGTACGGTTTTGATGATGAAACGGGAGATGCAATCATTTCAGCTATTTTCTTTTTACTTTCTATAGACACTATTATGATGCCAGATGATTTTGATGAAAATCGTTTTGGTTATCGTAAGGTAAAAATATGTCCTGTTTATGTGAGATGTGGTCTTACAAGATACCTTTATTTTCAAAGGATTTTGAGGATAGTTAATAAATCAAATTGAGTGTGTTTTCTCACGCTGGTTTTTCAGACTAACTCAGTTGTTATTTATTATAATGATTGGGTCAGACCGAGTATTACAGATTCAGGATAATATGCTATGGAGCTCAAGAGGCGAGCTGGAGGTGTTCAATTGTATTTTCGTTCTTGGTTATATTTCCATTGTATGAGGACAAGTTATTATAACTGTCCAGATTGATGTATTGTTTGTTTTACTCTGATTATTGTAAGTATAAAGTAGTTACAGATTCAGTTGTACAAAAATCTGTGATTATATATTATATTTTGTTCCGCTACTGTTGTGAGATTCTGTAGTTGTTGTTCTATTTTTCTTCTATCTTTTTCTTCTTCTTTACCCTAGTTTTTCGCTCTTTCGTACACTTAGGTTTGATAAGAGTGAATTATTGTCAACTCAAGAGGTACGTAATTATGGGTTGCTACATGATGTTTGGGATAACCTACGCTTCAACATACTTTGTTGATCTCATGAACCATGACTTCATGGAGCAACTAAATAATTCTTGCGTGTGTTTGTGGATGATATTCTACTCTGTTCTAGGATGTAAAAGGAACACAAAATGCACTTGAGGATTATGCTTGAAGTGCCAAGGAAGCATAAGTTGAGAGCATGGTCGTCAAAATGTCACTTCTCAAGGAGGGAAGCGAGTTTCTTGAGTCATGTTTTCTATGAGTAAGGCATTATAGTAAATCCTACAAAGGTAGAAGTAGTTAAAGACTAGAACAATCTAAAGAA
The DNA here is from genome assembly GCA_030765085.1 of Allium cepa. Classification (NCBI taxonomy): domain Eukaryota; kingdom Viridiplantae; phylum Streptophyta; class Magnoliopsida; order Asparagales; family Amaryllidaceae; genus Allium; species Allium cepa. The sequence goes on from CM060929.1 coordinate 1,047,629,949, forward strand.
TGCTAATCATGTGAGAAGCTTTCTTGCAATTGCGGGATGCTATAGGCGTTTTATCAAGAACTTCTCAAAGGTAGCAGCACCATTGACCAATTTGATGAAGAAGAATCAGACTTATATATGGGATGCGAAGTAGAAGCATATGTTCGTGAGTCTAAAGGAAAGTTTGATGGGTGCATAGTGTTGATCATTCCGAGTGCAAAATGTAAGATGACGATATACACCGATTCTTATAGTACCAAATTAGGTGGGATACTAATGCAAAGAGGTAAGGTTGTTGCCTACGCTAGTCAACAGTTGAAACTGCATAAGAGGAAATACCCGACCCACGATTTGGAATTAGCGATATTTGTTTTTTCTTTGAATATTTGGACCACCAATCCTTGAAATATCTTTTCTCCGAAAAGATCTCGACCTTTGTCGGTAACGATGGTTGAAATTCTTGTCCACTTACGACTTTAGGATGGAAGATGTAACAACCCGCAATTTTACAGACTAAAACTGTATATAGAAATTGACCATGTTGACTAAAATCAAAGGATGTGGTGTGTTATAGGTATAGCAAAAGTATCACAGAGACTAAGATTCAGAAGAAAATAAATAAAAATAGCAGAAACATTTAAAATAATTATCATCAAACTTCATTTCAAAATGAGTCAATAAAACATAACATGTCTCAAAATAACTAAAATTCATGTCTCATGGAAAAATACATCTTAGTCTTACATAATCAGGGTGCAAAAGTAACAATAATAATAATTATAATAGCCCCTCTCATAAGTGCCAAGTCCGTAAATGAAAATAATAAAAACTAGAAGAATGGATCTGAAAGGAGAGAACTCCGGGAATAGATCGACAAGCAACCTGAATCTACTCAACTTTGCTGGCCTATAGGGAAAATGGGAAATAGAGGAGTGCGTCAGACTAATAGTCTAATGAGTGAAAGTAAATAATAGCATTTCTAAGCAAGATAACGATAATAGACTAAGCAACAATTCTAATATAAAAGGAAAATATAGAAAGGGTAAAACTAGGATAAAATACTATTTTTGATTTTGTTTGACAATTTGCTTTGATTGTGATTGTTTGCACTTGTCTTAGATTTCTGTTATTAGGTTGAAACCCTAATCCCATTTTAATAAGCCTGAAATACTAATTCTACATGTTGATCAGCCTTCTTTCTCTGTTGTGCTACTATAAGCTGGTTAATCCTTTTGGTCTCACAGCAAAAGATACATGTCTAGCGCTTGGAACGTAGTAGCGAATTATTTACCCTAATCGATGTCGCATGCTCGGTCATCGTTGATACATACTGTCGCTCCCTATTTTTACCTCTTATTTACCATAATTAGCATAAGCATGTCCAGCCATACCTAATCTTTTATGAGACCATTAGTCCTGCTTTGAAAGTTATGCTGCCAGCCTCACCTAAGTGTTGTGAGTCCATCGGTCCTAGTCTGAAAGGGAATGTTGCGATACTAGTCCTAATAAACAAATTTTAGTTTGCGCCCCTTGCCCAAATCCCCAGATTTGAGCCTCTTTCTATTGGCCACATATTACCCTAATTAGCATAAGCATGTTCCAGCCTCGCGTAACTATTGTGAGACTAGCAGTTCCTGATCGAAAGGGAATGTTGTTGGTGCAGGCCCTTCTTCTATGTTTTTCTATTAACTTAGTGTAAGTTTTAAAATAAGCCTCTTCTGTTAAATCTGTTATATTTGCTTATTAATTTAACCTAAGTTTTAAAATAAGCCTCTTTTGTTATTTCTGATATATTTGCTTATTAACTTAATCTAAGTTCTAAAATAAGTTTTTTCTGTTCTGTCTAATTATAACCTAAGTTATAATTGTTGCTCTTATATTTTCTCTTTTTAGTTATAACCACTAGTTATAAACATGCTTGAGAATGTCTCAAATTTGCCTATTTCAGTCTATCTTTTTTTATTATAGTTCTTTCTTATTTTACATCTAATTTCTATAAATTCAGTGTTTATTTCTATTTAATGCATATTAGCGAATTTTCCTCTTTTTAATATTCTTATATTTTATTCGTGTAAAAAGAAATAAAAAGAAACTAATATTTACAGGCCAAATTCAAACATAAAACATATGTAAATAAATATAAATAACTATAAATAAATGTAAATAACTGAATAAAATAGACGAATAAAAATAGCTGAATAAAATTGATTGAAAAGAACTTCTAAAATTTACTTAAAAGTTAAATATAAATAACTTGAATAAAAACTGTTTCGAAATTGCAGAAAAACTACAACTATTGGGAACCTTATTATATTAAATTACTTAGAAATCTAAAATAATTACAAAACACTCACATGTGGTCCTTAGCTTTAGTCCTTGGTTTTCCTGATCCACTTCTAGAGCATAGAATTTTTTACTAAAAAGATTTAATCCTTAGAATTTTTTTCTATTTAGGGTCCAGCCTCCGGCAATGAAACGAAATAGGAGAAAATCTGAATGAGAAAAATAGCTAAGCCTACGTTCTTATTAGAGTGTGACTTAGGGATCTCTGACCATTAGATTTGAAGATTAAATCTGGTGCAACCGCGTCATAGGCTCGCTAAAAACAATCGGATGGGAGCAAGATCACACAGGATTTGAGAAAAATGGAAAAATGATCTTTTCACTCAAAATTGGATGAATCTACATCAAATAATTAAGGCGGGTCGACCTTTATACTATGTGAGTCGACATATAGGTCGACCCACCTCCTTTGGAGGTCGACCCTGACTTGAGCTTCGGTCGACCTAGCCCTATATTTTTTTTCGTTTTGTTTATTAAATTCTGAATTTTTGTTTCCTTCGTAACTTCTTTATTTTAGCTCGATTTTGAAAGTTATATATGAAAGTGACCAAAAAATTACCACGGACATAATGGTTCAACTCCTGTGGCTCGATTCTGACAATTTCACAAACTTATTTTATTATTTAATTAATTCGTTAATTAATTATTATAGCTTAAATTTTTGGGTTGTTACATTCTTCCCTCTTTAAAGAATTTCATCCTCGAAATCTCCAAGGACAGAAGAATGAAATAAATATTTTTATCAAAATTCTACAACCAAATATTCAACCACCATCCGTTACATTCATTGTCCTTAAGTTTTCTAAGGCAATTTAAGATATATGCAATAGTGTGGTGTCAATGTCCCTAACTAATGCAAAAGATTAGGCGGTCTACTGATTCAGTCGACCTCCTTTTTATGCAATCATGTCCGTGCCATGTATCCAAATTAACGCAAATTTCCTAATTATAATTGATAGTTTATATGCATGCTATAGTCATCACCCAAATGCCATAATCATATGATAATCATCCATTAATAGACACCATAGAAATAAAAATAAAAATGCAAATGCACACACATCCATATGCATATGCTTTAGTGACCTAGTAGGCCGATATCTAAGAGATAATAGTGCCTAGTGTGTTTATATGCATCCATTAGCATCCACTAGCAAAAACTTGCAACCACCAGCGTCCATCATACATAAAATGTTCTAGTAACATGTTTGCATTAAGTCCTACCATCCATAGGTTAAAACTTAAGATCTACCTTCCTTAGTGATACTAAGGAAAGAACCTATTCAAAACAAAAGATGGAAATAGGAAATTCAAAACGTACCATCGAAAAGATGCGGATAACAGGTACGTATTTTCTTCTAAGACTCCCATGTAGCATCCTCAATACCATCTCCCCACTGCACCTTAACCAAAAGTACTTCCTTATTCCTAAGCTTCTTGAAATTACGTCCAACGATCTTGGTTGGAATGCAACGAACTAATGCTTCCCTCTACACTTCAACTTCCTCAAGTTGGCTAGGTTCCACTACCTCTACTGAATCATGTAAGCACTTTCTGAAGTGAAAAACATGAAAAACATCATGAACTCCCATAAGCTCTCTGGTAGCTTTATCCGATACGTCATCTTCCCTACCCTTTCCACAATGGAGACTGGTCCTACGAATCTAGGAGCAAGTTTCCCATTTGATCCAAACCTCCCTACCTTTCTTAAGGGAGACACCTTAATGAAAGCCAAATCTCCTATCTCGAACTCAATATCCCTTCCCCCATTATGTGCATAGGATTTCTGTCTATCTTGAGCCATCTTCATTCTCCTTCTAATCAAGTCAATCTTTTTAAAAGTCTCTCTAACCATGTTGGGACCTAGTAGCAATCTTTCTGTAGACTCCAACCAACACGAAAGCGACTTGCAAGGTTTTCCATAGAGAGCTTCAAAAGGTTCCATTCCAATGCTAGCTTGAAAACTATTATTATATGCGAAATCCACTAAAGGAAGACGCTCCTCCAAAGTTCCTCAAGAATGCACATCCTCAAAAATCCTCAAAAACTCTATTAACTCTCTCAGTTTGGCCATTCGTTTGAGGATGGTAGGCCGTATTCAATCTAAGCTGCATTCCTATAGCCTCTTGCAAACTTCTCCAAAACTCGCTATTAAAGGTAGGGTCTCTATCGCTCACTATGCTAGAAGGAACTCCATGAAGTCGGACTGTATCACGAATGTATATAGATGCCAAATAAGGTGTAGTCCTTTTACTCATGACTGGAATGAAGTTGGTGCTCTTAGTCAAGTGATCTACAATCACCCAAATACTGGTATTCCTCTTCCTAGATTGGGGTAAACCATCTATGAAGTCCATCAAAACACTATCCCACTTCCATTCGGGTACATCCAATGGTTGAAGAAATCCGTCGGGTTTCTGCTGCTCCACCTTAATTCTTTGGCACACAAGACACTTAGCTACAAACTCTCCCACATCCTTCTTCATGCCGCTCTAATAAAACACTGTCTTCATGTCCCTATACATCTTATCACCATCCGGATGAATAGTCATTCAAGAATGGTGTGCTTCTTCTAGAACTGCTATCGTCAAATCACTAGTGCATGGGACATAAAGTCTTCCATCCTCCTTAGCCACCCTTTACTATCAATGGAATAAAATTGAAGATGTCTAGAAACCTCTCCTCTACTAATCCTATCCGAAATATCCATAATCTCTGAATCCTCTTGCTGCCTTAAGCCAATCTGATCTATGAGGGTAGGCTAAACCTCAAGTGCTGCCAATAATCCAAGTGTAACGTCCGTAGAGGGCTTAAAATCGAAGGTGGAAATAAAATGTAGGCTTTTCCACTCCAGGAACATTGGACTAAGGGTTGCTGGCTTGCTGCTTAACGCATCCGCAACCATATTCCCGTTACCAGGGTGTAGGCTATTTCAAAGTCGTATGATGCTAGAAACTCCATTCAACGCTGCTGCCTCAAATTTAAATCCTTTTGTGAGGACAGGTACTTCAATGATTTATGGTTAATGTAAAGCTCGACCTCTCTCATAGTAAGTAATGTCTCCAAGACTTGAATGCAAAAATAATAGCAGCTAACTCCAAATCATGGGTATGGTAGTTCTTATCACGTGTTCTCAACTGTCTACTCCCATAATATACTACCGTCCCTTCTTGCATCAATACTACTGCAAGATCCGTCCCATATGCATCAGTGTATACTGTAAAAGGCTTAACTCCATTAGGTAAAACTAACACTGGTGCACTATTAAGGGCCTTCTTCAGCATCGTGAAGGAATCCTCACAATATACGTCCTACATCAATGCTGTATTCTTCTTAGTGAGGTAAGTAAGCAGTGCTGAAATCTTTGCAAAATCTCCGTTAAACTTCCTATAATAGCCAGCCAAACCTAGGAAGCTTCTAACTTCGGTAGCATTTTTGGAGGCCTACCAATCCTGTACCACTACTATCTTAGCAGGACCACAACTAAGCCCTCACTTGAGACTACGTTCCCTTCGCACCTCCTTATGCCAAAAGTGATACTTCGAGAATTTTTCTTTCAACTGATGAACACGAAGTGTACGAAGAACTTCCACAAGATGAATAGCATGCTCTTCCATACTCTTGGAAAAAAACCAAAATGTCATCTAGAATTACTACAACGAACTTAGTTAGAACATCTCAAAAAACACGGCTCATCAAATCTACGAAATAGGTTGTGGCATTAGTCACCCCAAAAGGCATAACTAACCACTCAAAGAATCAATCGGGTGTCCTAAATGTTGTCCTATCAATGTTATCGTTAGCGACCCTAAGCTGATGAAATCCAGTGGCTAAGTCAAGCTGAGAAAATGCTGAAGAGCCAACCAACCGATCAAAAAGATCGTCTATCCTAGGAAGTGGATAACAGTTCTTCTTTGTGAGCTTCTTCAACTCTCTATAATCTACGCAAAGTCGAAGGTAACCATCTGCCTTTGTAGCAAAGACGGCCGGCGCTCCCTACTCAGATATGCTCCATCTAATGGAGCCTTTCTCCAATAGCTCACCAATCTATTTACTTAACTCCTTCCTCTCCCTAGGAGCCATAAGTCTCACGGGCAATGCCACTATCTTAGCATTGTCATTTAGATAGATCCTAAAGTCGATCTCCCTCTTAGAGGGTAGTCTCATAACCTCTTTAAAAATGTTGTGGAAAATCTCTTATGATTGGAACGAAATCTAACTTTCATAGTGATGAATCAAGGGAATAAAAGAAGCTCAACGTAACTGACCCCTATGGGTTACAAGAAACCTCGAGAGTCCTTCCGCTACATATCTCTAGTCTGATGACTCTCCTCTCGCAGTCTAATATCGCACCATAAGTGGATAACCAATCCATCCCAAAAATCATCCCTCGAAAATCCTAGTATATATGCATCATAATCAAACTCTACGCCTAATATAATTTTTTTAAAACCCCTACAAATCATGGATAAATGTGCTGATCCTCCTATGGGCTTTGGAGAAAACTATAGGGTCTAATACAAGAGAAATATCTATGTGCAAACAATCAACCGAGGAACTAGAAATGAAAGAATGTGATGCTGCAGAGTCAAAAAGAGTCCGAATAGGAAAATCCAAAATAGAGATCAGACCTTCTATAGAGACTTTCCTACCTCGATCCAGTCCACTAGAAGGTGCTGCATCCAAAGTCTGTACTTGCATCGTTGATGCGTCTGCTCTCTGCCCCATTCTCTAAGGACAAGCTCTACTAAGGTGACTAGACTGCCCGTAGTTGTAACATCTCCCATTCATCGTTTCCTTCTTACAGTCCTTTGTGAAATGACCAAGCAATCCACAACTATGGCATTTCTCTCCTTTATTGATCAGTCCCTTCCGAGGTCCTCCTCCTTTCTTCTTGTCCTCATCCCTCTTATTCTTCCACCACTGCTTCTTAGAGTTTTCTGACTTAGGAAGCTCCTTAAGCTCTCCTCACTCAACATCATCTGACATGAGAGCCATTTCCACAAGTGACTCATACGTCGCTCCTACGAAATCCTCCATGCCAAAAAACATTCTGCGTCCTGGATTAGCAAAGTCCTTACATAGCATAGAAAAATTGGCTGCTGCAGGTAGGTTAATGGGATCTCCACCCGCTGGTGCTGCATTGGGCGCTTGCCCTTGCACCTCTGGTGTCGTAGCTTGAAGGTATCAACAAAACAAGACAGGCACTTAGACACCCTTTGGAAGATTTAGGGCGTCCATCATTTTATGGAAAGAAAAGAGAATTTAGGATCAAAAGAATCGAAAGAAGGATGAACTAGACTTTGATGGGATTTTTACAAAACTCTCTTATACTTGAAAACCATTTCTATAATAAGAGTTTCTTTCTAGTTTGAAAATATGTTACTTTTGAAAAATAATTAACTTTTAAAACATTTTTTTAGGAATACTATAACCTTAGGCTCTGATACCAAGTGAAACACCCAACATCTCTTTGTAAACCCAAAAAGGGCACACTAAAAGATGTGTTTTGTTATAGATATAGCTAAAGCATCACAAAGACTAAGATTCATAAGACAAATAAATAAAAACAACGGAAACATTTAAAATACTTATCATTAAACTTCTTTTCGAAATGAATTGATAAAATATAACATGTCTCAAAATAACTAAAAGTCATGTCTCATGAAAATTACATCTTAGTCTTACATAGTCAGAGTGGAAAAGTAACAATAATAATAATTATCATAACCCTCTCATAAGTGCCAATTCGATCAATGAAAAGGATGAAGACTAGAAGAAAACATCTGAAATGAGAGAACTTCGAGATTTTATGTAACAACTCGGTATTTTGCATCAATTATAATCGACAATTTAAACGATTAATACTGACACAAATTTCCATTTGAAGTTTTTAAATTTGAATTAAAATTCTTTTATAAATTGTTAAAAGAAATTTTGGGCTTTGAAATTAAATAGTGGTCCATGTTTTTATATTGGGCCGTGTTAATTCTCAAAGCATAATACCCGTTCTTTTCCCCCTTTTTCATTTTCAGTAGCAACCCTAGAAAAAAAATCGAAACAAACGAAAATGGTGGCCGTTCCTTTTCTTCCTCTTCGACGTTTAGGGCTTCGTTCCAAAATTGGGGGTTCGCCTGTTGGCTTGCTCGATCGTTGCTCGCCTCTTGTGGTGCTCGCGGCCGCTTGAATTGTTATCGTTCCTGCTTCAATTCGTCGACAAGGTGAGTAATTAAATTTACTCACATCTAATTCATTCTTAATATAGAGTTTCTGCAATTCGACGTGATAATCGATGTTGTTTTGTGAATTTCTTCTGTGCTTATGTCATTCGAACTCGTTGTTGTTGATGATGATTTTCGGGTTCACTTGTCTCGAATTTCTGGCAATGGATTTTTATGTTAACTTTGACATTTGCTCGACCTAGTACTGTTAAGTTTTGTTACCACCACCGTTGCATTGATATTGCTTTGGCCATCTCTGTGTTCATCTGACGTTGCACCACTTGATGTCCTAGCCTGGGTCATTTGTTCTTGCAATATGTCACTGTATCATTATACAGTTCGCATTTGTTAGCTTGTAGTTCATGTTGTTTTATTGAGTCCGAGCTTTGAGATCATGTTCACTTGTTTGAGTCTGGTATCTTGATCCGTTACTGCCGTGTCTTTGATGTTGTACACAGTCATGTTGTCTTGGGTATTTGGTCATTGCTTTTGTTATCTCCACTATGACCTGTCTCACTGTCATGTTTGCATTTGAGCTCCTTGATGTTGCTCTGCTTCGTCATGGCACTTGACCTATTTCGATTTGGGCATTGTCCCGTTAATCGTGTCTGCACTCTCTCTTGAGTCTTTTCTTGATAGTTGCTTGTTTATACACTTGTTGTATATTTGAGCATTTGGGATGCAATGAGCTCGTGTGGTCTTCATTTATTTGCAGTTTGCATTTATATTGCCTCTGACCTTTAGGGCATGCAAACATCATTTCATGTTGTCCCTTACCTGTTGCATATTCTCTGTACTTATTAAATATGCTGACTTTGATCACCTATTTGATAGCATGTTTTCGGTGATGATATTGATATACTTGCTGGGGCTGCTGTACTTGATTTCTTGCATATGCATTCATGTAGAATATATGTGTTATCACCTTGTCCATTTCTATCTAGAGTAGATTCTACATTGCTCCATTTTTTTGCCATATATGTGAACATCCACTTAAGTACCTACCTGTTTGTAATTGCAGTGCTACTTTGACATTGTATTTATTTTGTTACACTAGTGACAGTGTTTGGCATTCTTCAGTTTGGTGGTGTCACTCTTGTTTACATAAATAAGTGTGGTTATACTACATATAATTATGTAGTTTACTGCTTCATGTATTTGGGGCTTACTTCTTTGATATTGAGGTTGCACTTGAGTCTTGTTTAATTCATAGAGGCACTGTGCATTGTTGCCAGTTGCTTCTCTCTGTTCATTTGAGCTGCTACAGTGTGCATATATGGTTATTTATAACCATTTCATTTTGAGGCTGTGTCACTGATGTCGGCTTGCCTTATTCATTTCTCAGTCGAACTTTGGTTCATTTTACAGTGTCATCCCCCGTGTAATTTGCAGTTGCATTTCTGGTCAATCTTTGTACCTGAGTCACTGATGTTGGTTTGCATTATTTTGTTCATTTGGATTTAACAATCTTGTTGAGTTCACTTGAAATCCCTGTATGCATGTCATATGGGTTTGCTTTTTGGTACACTGTACTGCATTTCTGGGTTAGTTATTGTCATTTTCCACATATTTATATATGTGGCCTTGTACCACTTGATGGCATTTGGATTGATTTTCGAATTACACTTGAGTTGAATCCGGTGACTCGGGTTTAACCTTGTGTTTGCTTGTGAATATTCATTGGGTACGTCATCACTGTGGTGGCAAGGCAGTGCACGCAAGCGTGAACTGCAGCCACACGGTACTGCTTTTATTGTTATTTCTTTTGCTTTTGATTTATGGAACTATTTCGTATTCCATATGTTGTAGTGGCGTGGCAGTACACGCTTGCGTATACTGCAGCCCTACTCGAGTTGACATCTTAATTGATGTTTCCAATTACTAGATTGTTTCCTTTGTCCAATTCATCCTTATTAGTGATTGGATAGACGAGATTTAGTGTGACTGTCATCTATTCGTTATTTGATTATTATTGCTTCTGTGCATTAATAACTGAGTTTGAATTAGACTGACCCGGGTATTATTTTCTTTTGAATGTAATACTCGGGTCAGACCCGAGTTACTTCAGGTTGTAGATATTCTGCTTTGGGATGCTGCTTGAGCTATGAAGTCCTTTCATATCTTTTGGAGTTGTCGTCGTCATTTTTAGTAGTCAGTGTAATTGTATTGGAAGATGTGTATTCATGTTTATTATATACGTTAATGTACTTGTATATGTAACTTCCTGAGTCGACTGTTGTAGTTGTATCACATGTACCGTGTAAATGTTTCGTAACTGACATCAGTTATTATATATGTATATGAGATTTTCTGCTTCATCTGTGTTCCGCATTTATAATCTTTGTGTTATTATTTTATATTTTTGTCCTAGACTATTATAGCCACTGTGTAGTAGCTTTGAGTTTGCATCGGCATGTCGGATTCCCTCCTGAAATGAAATGCATGTTTTTACTATCTGGCATATCGGTGCTCGCACGAGGCAATTGCACGGATGGTCGCTCCTCAACAGCCTTATTCTCCGTGCTAGTCGACAGCACTACACCGTAGTGTTCTTGGCTAGCGTGGGCATAGAGGTGGGGCATCACAGCTTGGTATCAGAGCCTGGGGTTTAGGACGAATATAAAACATAACTTAGATGGAACATGTGTTACAACTATTTGTTGATGTTTTATCTCTCATCTTTGCCTAAGATTATCTTTGATTTGTTAGGTATGAATTCTTAACTCTTATTCATGAGCATTGCTGCTATTCTCTGTTGCACTTGCTCATTCGAGTATGCACTGCTGAGTATTCTTGTGTATATTCTATACCAAATTGCATATTGCTGCAACTCGTACCCACTTCGATTTGAGCTCGCATTGTTTATTCGAACTGCTTTATATATGCATTCTTATCTCTGCTTCGTGTACTTAATGCAGTCTCCATGCAATTGGGTTTTGGGTATCAATCTTTGAGACAAATTGCATTTCAATTGTCGACTCTGTCTGTTTATCCATGGTTTGTTGGCTTTCATGTGCCTCTCTCTGATAGTTTTAAAATTTCTTTGGTATAAAAGAAATTGTCTTTGACTTTGCCTTGTCTATATCGACATTGACTTGACTTTTACTTTTGTTAAAGTAATTCATGCATTTATGCTCGTTTTGCTTTGTCTTTCCAATTGTTGATCGATTCTTCTTTTCCGATTGGTTGTTATCTCCTCCGTCGACTTTGATAACTTCTATTTCTGGAATTTTTGGATATTCCTACTTTGATGGATTTAGAATCGAATTCTTTGGATTTTAATTCACGTCTTCGAATGTGAATTTTAGTGAATTCATTTGGTTTCCAAATTTAATCGATTCTTGTTAATTCTCCGATTTGTTGCTATCATTTATTAGCAACTTTGATAACATTTTCTTCGGGATTTTCGTGAACATACCTTTTGATGGGTACAGTATCGATATCTTTGGATTCTATTCACATCTTTGTATGTGAATTCTTGTGATTGATTGTTTCTACAATCATTTTTGTGATTTGTCACTTTAAAAATATAAAGGTTTCAATACTAGTAGTAAATATCAAAACTCTTTTATCAAAATGTTTTCATCTCTATTTTCAATATCAAACTTTTTTCCTAAACCATTTTCCAATCTATTAGTATACACAAGCCTTTACCTCACTCGGATGAGAAATCTAATTAAACGGCCTAGTAAAACAAGTGGCATGAAACGCTTGCGTTTGCTTCGTCGGTTAAATCTTGGACTTGTTCGATTGAACCTCATGTGACAATTTTTCTAGTGAATATCTACAGTTTGTTCGTAAATATTTAAGTTAAGCTAGTGGTTATGGGACATGAAGCTAAACTTTTATATTCACTAGCTTAGTGTAATTGACACTTCTCATTGATCATGACGATCACTTTATAATTCAGACTAGCAATAGTGCGGTGTCTCTATGTTTGCTTTGTGGTTAGCCTAGACACCACTTGTGTGATTCCGTTCACACATATCTTTTTGCTTTCTGGTTAGGCTAGACACCACTTGTGTGATTCCATTCACACATATCTTTTTGCTTTGTGGTTAGCCTAGACACCACTTGTGTGATTCCGTTCACACATATCGTTTTGCTTTCTGGTTAGGCTAGACACCACTTGTGTGATTCCATTCACACATATCTTTTTGCTTTTTGGTTAGCCTAGACACCATTTGTGTGATTTCGTCTCACACATATTTCTTTGTTGCACGGTTAGACTAGGCCTCATCGGTATGATTTCGTCTCACACATATCTCTCGGGCTTTGAGGATTGTCTAGACACCATTTGTGTGATTTCGTCTCACACATATTTCTTTGTTGCATGATTAGACTAGGCCTCATCGGTGTGATTTCGTCTCACACATATCTCTCGGGCTTTGAGGATTGTCTAGACACCATTTGCATAATTTCATGCTCCCGTTCTCGTTATGTGTTGCACGTGCTGATGAATTTTCATGCTCGCATGTAGGTGAGTTTTCGTGCTCCCGTTCTCGCTTTGCGTTGCACGTGTTGATGAGTTTTCATGCTCGCGTGTAGGTGAGTTTTCATGCTCCCGTTCTCGCTTTGCGTTACATGTGCTGATGAGTTTTCATGCTCATGTGTAGGTGAGTTTCCATGCTCTCGTTCTCGCTTTGCATTGCACTTGGTGGTGAGTTTTCATGCTCGCCTGTAGGTGAGTTTTCGTGCTCCCGTTCTCGTTATGCGTTGCACGTGCTGATGAATTTTCATGCTCGCATGTAGGTGAGTTTTCATGCTCCCGTTCCCGCTTTGCGTTGCACGTGTTGATGAGTTTTCATGCTCTCGTGTAGGTGAGTTTTCATGCTCCCATTCTCGCTTTGCGTTACATGTGCTGATGAGTTTTCATGCTCGCGTGTAGGTGAGTTTTCATACTCCCGTTTGAGTTTTCATACTCCGGTTCGAGTTTTCATACTCCCATTCGAGTTTTCATACTCCCGTTCGAGTTTTCATACTCTCATCTTGTGATTTCTGGATTTCTTGTGTAGTCTTCTGGAATTTGTGCTTCACCAATTTTCGTGATTTCTATTGATAAGTTTTATCAATTTTTGTGCATTGGTGAATTCGTGTGTCATTGACTTGTTATGAATACAAGTTTAGGGTATGATATCCCTTTCTATCTTTAAGAAGATTCTTGTGACATTTTTGATGAATGAAAATCCACTTATCGAAGTTGCTACTGATGTCGCTGTTTTAATCACGTGTTTTAAAAATTGTTTCAAAATAAAAATCGTTTTCAAAATTTTATAGTTTACACTTTCAAAAGAATGAGGAAGCGATTTAAACGTTTCAGCAAAATCGAGGACTATGGCCCGTTTCTTTTACTGATTCGTTTAATTCCGGACTTGTCCGTTTGAGAATGTGAAATGTTATTTTTTAAAATACACAATTCTTGTACCTTCAAGGAAACGATGAAGTGAATTAAACGATTTAGTAAAACTCGTGGTTATGGACATGTGCGCTTGCTATTTCGGTTAATTCCGGACTTGTTAATTGAATATTTGTGATTTCTGGTTATCGTTTTTGATAATCGATTATTTTGTGATTGTATTGCCATTGAGTGCTTTAAGAATTCTGGTCGATGCGCTTGATCAACGTTATCGATAGGAATCTCTTAGACGCTTTGATGAGACAATCCGACACAGTAAATTGAATTTTAAAATGTAAATTTGTCTGAAAAGATAATTACATAAAGTAAATCGTAAATTTCGAAAGTTTAGCTTTTCGGGAAAGAATATTGTTTAAAACAACTCTTTTCCGATAATTCTATTCTTGCGATTCCCCAGGGGAACCAAGACTTCATCGTTTGTACCAATGCTAATCATATTGGTTTGCATGCCATTCTCTTGCATAAGAGAACATTCTATCTCTTGTGTTTCTTAATCATTAATGCCTATTGAGACTAGATATGCCACTCATGATCTAGTGCTCGTGGCTATTGATTTTGTTCTTCAAAATTTGGCATCATTATTTTTGGGTGAAAAATTTGTTCTCTACCCTGATCATGAATCTTGGGAATATTTATTTTCTCATAAGGAACTTAATTTGTGTCAACCACGTTGACTCGAGTTCCTTACACCTTATGATCTTGATATTATTTACCACTCTCGGATGGGAAATCGTGTTGCCAATGCACTTAGTCGTAGGCAACAAGTGGTTGTTTCTTTGGTCATGTCCATATGGAATCATCTTTTTACCAAGTTCATCAGACGTTTCGATGTACTTCGTTTTATTGAGCTTCGTCTCACTCCTTTTATGGACTTACGTCTGATGTTCTTTTAGGTTGATCGGTTCATTGGACGTACCGTTTTTGTACTACATCGGCGTTCGAATTAATGAAGCTTTGATTCTTCTGGCGTATTGTTATTGTACTACGCTGTTGTTCCAAATTACTCGTGTCTCACCTATGATAGGTGTTGTGCGTTTCAGTCGGTCGGGAAAGTTAGTGCCTCGAAATATTGGGCCATTTCCTATCACTGAACGTATTGGTTTCTTGGCTTATCGCCTCTTATTACCGGCTCAATTTTCTGTTATTTATGACGTGTTTCACGCGTCTTCCTTCTACGGAAATGCCTTAGGGATTCCGATTTTTGTCTTGAGCCCGGTATTATTGAAGAAATTGAAGTTTCACCAGATTTGACTTTGAGCAACATTCTATTCACATCAATGTTTCGGGGGTTCAGCACCTTCGAAATAAAGATGTTCTTCTCGTGAAAGTTCAGTGTTCTCTAGTTCTATGGATTTCACTTTGGAATCCAGAGAATTCATCGAGCAAACACGTTCTGGCTTTCTCTTTCATGCTCTATATGGTGAACTTCTTATTTTCAAATTTCGTCATTTTATGATGACATGCTTTTATGGTTGTTACCTTTTGTCCATTTATTCCTTAAGATTGCGAGGACGCAATTTCTTTAAGGAGGGGAGTCTATAACAACCCGGTATTTATCATCAATTATAATCGACAATTTAAACGATTAATATTGACACAAATTTCCATTTGAAGTTTTTAAATTTGAATTAAAATTCTTTTATAAATTGTTAAAAGAAATTTTGGGCTTTGAAATTAAATAGTGGTCCATGTTTTTATATTGGGCCGTGTTAATTCTCAAAGCATAATACCCGTTCTTTTCCCCCTTTTTCATTTTCAGTAGCAACCCTAGAAAAAAAATCGAAACAAACGAAAATGGTGGCCGTTCCTTTTCTTTCTCTTCGACATTTAGGGCTTCGTTCCAAAATTGGGGGTTCGCCTATTGGCTTGCTCGATCGTTGCTCGCCTCTTGTGGTGCTCGCGGCCGCTTGAATTGTTATCGTTCCTGCTTTAATTCATCGACAAGGTGGGTAATTAAATTTACTCACATCTAATTCATTCTTAATATAGAGTTTCTGCAATTCGATGTGGTAATCGATGTTGTTTTGTGAATTTCTTCTGTGTTTATGTCATTCAAACTCGTTGTTGTTGATGATGATTTTCGGGTTCACTTGTCTCGAATTTCTGGCAATGGATTTTTATGTTAACTTTGACATTTGCTCGACCTAGTACTGTTAAGTTTTGTTACCACCACCGTTGCATTGATATTGCTTTAGCCATCTCTGTGTTCATCTGATGTTGCACCACTTGATGTCGTAGCCTGGGTCATTTGTTCCTGCAATATGTCACTGTATCATTATACAGTTCGCATTTGTTAGCTTGTAGTTCATGTTGTTTTATTGAGTCTGAGCTTTGAGATCATGTTCACTTGTTTGAGTCTGGTATCTTGATTCGTCACTGCCGTGTCTTTGATGTTGTACACAGTCATGTTGTCTTGGTTATGGTCATTGCTTTTGTTATCTCCACTATGACCTGTCTCACTGTCATGTTTGCATTTGAGCTCCTTGATGTTGCTCTGCTTCGTCATGGCACTTGACCTATTTCGATTTGGGCATTGTCTCGTTAATCGTGTCTGCACTCTCTCTTGAGTCTTTTCTTGATAGTTGCTTGTTTATACACTTGTTGTATATTTGAGCATTTGGGATGCAATGAGCTCGTGTGGTTTTCATTTATTTGCAGTTTGCATTTATATTGCCTCTGACCTTTTGGGCAAGCAAACATCATTTCATGTTGTCCCTTACCTGTTGCATATTCTCTGTACTTATTAAATATGCTGACTTTGATGACCTATTTGATAGCATGTTTTCGGTGATGATATTGATATACTTGCTGGGGCTGCTGTACTTGACTTCTTGCATATGCATTCATGTAGAATATATGTGTTATCACCTTGTCCATCTCTGTCTAGAGTAGATTCTGCATTGCTCCATTTTTTTGCCATATATGTGAACATCCACTTAAGTACCAACCTGTTTGTAATTGCAGTGCTACTTTGACATTGTGTTTATTTTGTTACACTAGTGATAGTGTTTTGCATTCTTCAGTTTGGTGGTGTCACTCTTGTTTACATAAATATGTGTGGTTATACTACATATAATTATGTAGTTCACTGCTTCATGTATTTGGGGCTTACTTCTTTGATATTGAGGCTGCACCTGAGTCTTGTTTAATTCATAGAGGCACTGTGCATTGTTGCCAGTTGCTTCTCTCTGTTCACTTGAGCTGCCGCAGTGTGCATATATTGTTATTTATAACCATTTCATTTTGAGGATGTGTCACTGATGTCGGCTTGCCTTATTCATTTCTCAGTCGAACTTTGGTTCGTTTTACAGTGTCATCCCCCATGTAATTTGCAGTTGCATTTCTGGTCAATCTTTGTACCTGAGCCACTGATGTTGGTTTGCATTATTTTGTTCATTTGGATTTAACAATCTTGTTGAGTTCACTTGAAATCCCTGTATGCATGTCATATGGGTTTGCTTTGTGGTACACTGTACTGCATTTCTGGGTTAGTTATTGTCATTTTCCACATATTTATATATGTGGCCTTGTACCACTTGATGACATTTGGATTGATTTTCGAATTACACTTGAGTTGAATCCGGTGACTCGGGTTTGATCTTGTGTTTGCTTGTGAATATTCATTGGGTACGTCATCACTGTGGTGGCAAGGCAGTGCACGCAAGCGTGAACTGCAGCCACACGGTACTGCTTTTATTGTTATTTCTTTTGCTTTTGATTTATGGAACTATTTCGTATTCCATATGTTGTAGTGGCGTGGCAGTACACGCTTGTGTATACTGCAGCCCTACTTGAGTTGACGTCTTAATTGATGTTTCCAGTTACTAGATTGTTTCCTTTGTCCAATTCATCCTTATTAGTGATTGGATAGACGAGATTTAGTGTGACTGTCATCTATTCGTTATTTGATTATTATTGCTTCTGTGCATTAATAACCGAGTTTGAATTAGACTGACCCGGGTATTATTTTCTTCTGAATGTAATACTCGGGTCAGACCCGGGTTATTTCAGGTTGTAGATATTCTGCTTTGGGATGCTGGTTGAGCTATGAAGTCCTTTCATATCTTTTGGAGTTGTCGTCGTCATTTTTAGTAGTCAGTGTAATTGTATTGGAAGATGTGTATTCATGTATATTATATACGTTAATGTACTTGTATATGTAACTTTCTGAGTCGACTGTTGTAGTTGTATCACATGTACCGTGTAAATGTATTGTAACTGACATCAGTTATTATATATGTATATGAGATTTTCTGTTTCATCTGTGTTCCGCATTTATATTCTCTGTGTTATTATTTTATATTTTTGTCCTAGACTATTATAGCCACTGTGTAGTATCTTTGAGTTTGCATCGGCATGTCGGATTCCCTCCTGAAATGAAATGCATGTTTTTACTATCTGGCATATCGGTGCTCGCACGAGGCAATTACACAGATGGTCGCTCCTCAACAGCCTTATTCTCCGTGCTAGTCGACAGCACTACACCGTAGTGTTCTTGGCTAGCGTGGGCATAGAGGTGGGGCGTCACATTTTATCTCCACGCAACGTGAATCTACTCAACTCTGCTGGCCTATGGGGGAAAAGGGAAACAGAGGAGTGGATCAAACTAAAAGTCTGGTGGGTGAAAGTAATTAATAGTATTTCTAAGTAAGATAAAGATAATAGACTAAGCAATAGTTCCAGTATAAAATTAAAATACAAAAAAGGTAAAACTGGGATAAAATACAATTTCTAATTCGGTTTAACTATTTGCTTTGATTGTGATTGTTTGCACTTGTCTTACAATGCTATGATTAGGTTGAAACCCTAATCCTATTTTAATTAGGCTCTTAATTCTACTTGTTGATCGGCCTTCTATCTTTTTTTATGACTATGAGCTGGTCCAATCTTGTTGGTCCCACAGCAAAAGACATCTGTTTAGCACTTGGAGTGTAGTTGAGAGTTATTTACCTGAATCGATGTCGCATGCTCGGTCATCATCGTTACACACTAACCGTTGCTCCCTATTTTGAACTCTTATTTACCAATCAAATTAAGCACGCCCAGCCTCACCTAATCTACTGTGAGACCATTTGTCCTAATTAAAAGGGATGTTGTCCAGCTTCACCTAAGTGTTGTGAGACATAGTCTAAAAGGGAATGATGTCGGTACTGGTCCTAACAAACAAATTATAGTTTGCACCCCTTGCCTAAATCTCAGATTTGAGCCTCTATCTATTAGCCACTTATTTACCCTAATTAGCAAAAGCATTTCCCAGCCTCTCTTAACTATTGTGATACCATCAGTTCCTGACTGAAAGGAATGCTATTGGTACGAGTCCTTGTTCTACGTTTGCTTATTAACTTAGTGTAATTTTTAGAATAAGCATCTTCTATTATTTTTTCTATATTTTCTTATTAACTTAATATAGGTTTTAAAATAAGCCTCTTCTGTTATTTCTGTCATATTTTCTTATTACTTAATCTAAATTTTAAAATAAGCCTTTTTTTGTTCTTTTTAATTATAACCTAAGTTTTAGTTGTTGCTCTTTTGTTTTCTCTTTTCAGTTATAACCACTAGTTATAAACATGCTTGCAAATGTCTCAAACTTTCCTATTTCAGTCAATCTTCTTTTTATTACAGTTCTTTCTTATTTCAAATCTAATTTCTGTAAATTCAGTGTTTATTTCTATTTAATCCATATTAGCGAATTTGTAACAACCCTAGATATTTATGTATATTTTAATTTCGACTTTATTCCTTTTTGAAATTATTTTAAACTTGTTTCATTTCAAACATTTCATTTATATATAAACTTTGATTATTATGTGAGTTATATTTTCAAACTGGTATAAATTGAATATTTTCCTTAAATGTTGATTTTTGGTCAATCTGGTCAAACTTTGACTTTTAAATTTAAAATTTAAAAATTTTAATTTTTGAAATTTATCTTTTATTATGAAAATATATTAAATTTCAAGAAAACCGCTTTTCGTTGCGTTGAAATCCGATTTATATTGCGAAAGTTATGCTTTTTACAATATTGTACGTAAATTGGTTTATTTAATAAAATTATCTATTTTAATTTATATAATAATATTTTATTTGTCAAGTCATGTTCTAATATGTGTTATATGACATGTTAGGTATATATTTTATTTCAAACATTTTAAAGTGATGTTATAAATTTTCCAAAATTTCCTATATTTATTTCCTATTTTTAAAGGCTGTTTTCTATTTTTCTGCTATTTTCTTCATTTAAATTACATTTAATTAAAATATATATATTTATTTTGTGAATACATTTTTATTTATGTTATTATATTTGTTATAAATATTTTTACAAGTCCATATAAATTTTCCAAAGTTCATTCTGTTTATTTTCCATTTTTCTAGACTAGTTTACAATTTTATGCTATTTTCTTATTTTAACCTTATATAATTAATAGATATTTGTATATATTTTATATTTTGTTATGTTTTCGAATTTGTGACTGAAATTATTATTATTTTCAGTAATTTATACTTCTATAAATAAATTAAAGGAAATTTGAAAAGGTTATGACGTTTGACTTTCCTATGGCTTTTTATCTTCCACCTTTTCAAATATAACATAAATTTTCATTCAATTACCCATAATTTCTCACATCTTCAGCTGACCACTTCCTTTCTCATTCACGTAAATTTATTTTTCTCATTTCCTAAAGAAAAAATTTCGGCCATCTCCTTTGAGAAATTTTTGGTGAACTCCTTTTCTTTTCTTTTGTTTTTACTTTTATTCTCCTTTGATTTGAGCTTTGCACTTGTTCTTCTTCATCATAGGTTCGGCCATGCTCCTCTCCATGCCCTCCCACCTCCACCATCACCTGAGAACACCTCCATCACCAGCTCCTCTCTAGCCAAACCCCAAGCCATGCCTCCTAGTTGATTGATCCATCACCAAAATCCAACAAAACTCCACTTTTTGTCCTTAGCCGAGCACTACCATGCATACATCAACTTCCACACACCATGGCCGCCACCAACACCACCTCTAGCACCACCCGGATTCTCGCCCACATCATCATCTTTGCTACTACAGTTAAGGCCGTGACCCTAGTGGCCTTGACCGAGCCTAGCTATGGCCTTGAATCCATGTATGTTGCTTTGTTAGTGTAGTTTTCATCACCACATACCTTTGCATCATCTTTTCCTATGTATGGCCGACTTGTTGAACCCAAAACCTGATCCAAACCTGATCCAAAACCATCCCATTATAGTGCTTTTACATCCCATTGCTGAAGAATATGAGGTTGAAGGCAAGTGAAAGTGGTTTGGAGATGTTTTGTGCATGAATTTATGTGTTGTTTAAATTTTTGTGAAGTGTTATTCATTTTATTTGAATTGTTTTGTCTCATGTATTCAAGGCATTTAGTCTTGCTCTCTCACATTCAAATCATTATCGCGCTCTCATGCTTTTATGGATCTCTGTTGAGTGTAGTTGTTTGCCATCTCCAGCTTAAACAGGTGAGTTATTCTCACCAGACAATATGTACATATATAACTAGTAAATTGACCCCTTTTGAATCTGTAAAATGCATTATCATGTTACACATGCTATATTATGATTATATGATGTCCACCCATGCTTAAACACCTTTTATAACATCTGTTACTGTTATATTCTGCTGTTATGTTATTTTTATCAGTTATCACACTACAAGTTCCTTTTAGATTAGAATCACTGCGGGTTGAAATGATACATACCCGAACGGATTTTAAAATAGGAGAAAATCATTATGGGCTGAAATGATAGGCTTGAATGATTTTCAATTATTTTCATTACTTTGTATTGCGGGTTTGAAATGATCAAACCCGGGTTTTCTTTGTAAATTACAGGTTGAAATGACATATTATCCGCATCACTTTACCTAGGCTAGAAAATGAAATAGAGACCCGTGGTTAAAATATGTTTTCTAATTTTTTTTAAATATTTTAGAAATATAAATACTATAATATTTTGATTTAAACTTATTTAAAAATGATTTTTGTAAAGTATTAATGATTTTCTGAAAATTTATAAGTGAAAAAAATTAATGGTAAAGTTAGAAAATCTGAAATGTAAGTTTTTTTGAAAATTTAAATTTGTTGATAATTAGAATTTAAATTAAATATTAAAATATGATAAATTTATGATATTTTGTATTAAATGAATTTAAAAATGATTTATAATATACTAATGATTTTAAATAAAGTTAAAGTGTGAAATGAATGAATATTTAAGTTGAAATTTTGAAATATAACTAAAATTGGAAATTTGTATTTGGCTTGAAAGTGAATTTTAAGTTAAGTAAATAAAAATGAAGTTAAGGTTAAGTTAAATTTAATTTAATGAATTTAAAATTTAAGGTTGGAATTTAATAAGTGAATTATTATTAAATCTTGATTTTTGAACGGAAATTTAACTTTATAAAATCATGAATATAAGGGTATTTAAATGATGATTATAAAAGTGAAATTTTATGATTTTATAAGTTAAAAATGATTTAAATAAAAATATGATTGTTGTGAAATTCTACTGAATATTTGAAGTTAATCAACTGCATTTCTGAAATGCTATTAATTCTAACGTAAATGATAATACAACATTTGTAAATGCTGTAGTTGATAATAATGAAGTAAATGGATAAATTTAATTAAAGGCTATTATAGCATTTTGTAAATGTTATAATTGTTGAATTTAACTAAGTTATTTGAAACTAATGTAACCCTATTGCAGCATTTTAAAATTGTGTCTTTTGTTAATTGAACTATTTTGAATGTAACTTTCCGTAGCATTTTCTAAATGATATGAAAGGTGAATTTTCACTGTTTTGATAAAATTAGGTGAATGGGTGAACTTTAAAAAGTTTAAAATTTTAGAAATTTAATAATTTAATAATTAAATATAATAACTTCTTTTTTTTTGATTTAGAATGAAGTAATGTGTTTTGAAATATAAACTATTTGAAATGTGTGTTGAAATGGTATTTTAAATAAATGAATGTGGTTTGGAAGATACTATATTTTGATATTGTGAAATGGATTTTTGAACGATATTGAATTTTGAAATGATATTAGATTTCGAAGTATAAAATACCATTTTGAAATTTTAACCACGGGATGTATTTAATTTATAGTTTAACTGCTTCTTAAAGGATAGGCGATCCTAAGCATCCTTTAAGTTATTGTGCATTTCTACTACAGTTCACTTGAGTTGGTTTACATTATATAAATATATATTGTCCTGACTCGAGTATTTTGTGTTTAATTTACGCTTGGGTCAGCCTGAGTATTTACAGCTTAGCTTTGGATTTCTTTTCTAGAGCTAGGAATCGTTGGAGATTCTGCTTGTCTAGTTATCTATTTCCTTTCAGTTTCAGTTGTTCTATTTCAGCTCTAGTATTTATAACTTCTATGTATTTGTGATTCTATTGTATATGTTTTCAGACTGATATTATGTATTGTGTTTGAGAGTTTGTTATAGTAGCTTCATGAACTACTATGGTATTTTAGTTTCCGCTCCGAGTTATTCTGATATTTCTATGTCTGTGATTCTGTGATTGTATTTCATTTGCTCCAAATTTATTTACAATGTGGTATTTTGAGCAATTCAAGTCTGGCGTGTGTGTCTACCTGTGCACTTACAATGGATACGAATGGCTGAAAATATCGGTTGTTACAGTTGGTATCAGAGCTTTGGTTTTAGGCAAACCTTAGCCTGCGGAGCAAAAACTCATTAGAGATAGGGTAGAAATACCCTAGAATGAGTGAAATCAATCTCAGAATCCTTTCTTTGTAAGAGAACATATTTCCGAAGTATAAAATGATTTCCAAATGATTTTTAAAGGATTTTCAAAGATTATTTTGGTATAAAACATTTCTTATTTTGAAATCAAGATTTTCTAAACTTCATCCCTTCTGAATCCACCTTGTTTAGTAATCTCTTGGTTAGGATTCTTATCAATTGAGATTCCTTGAACTTTGGAACACTCCCACTCGTTCTGAAATCCAGTCTTGTCCCTATTTTATTCCTTTGATTTTGGAGCATTCCATAACTCCACTTTGGAATGACCTTTATAATCTTCAAATGATTTGTAAAGGGGTAAAACTCCTTTACAATTAGCATTGATTCACCAAAGATTTCTGTATCCTCGTTAACGATGCTATCTATCTCCTGCTCTACTCGGATTCTATCTCTGGCGATAGAATGTTGATTTTCCTTAGATTTCTGCATTGGTTATATTCCTGAAGTCACGGTTGACCGGTTAAGGTCTCCCGCGATTTATATAGGCTTATCCATTTTCTATTTGGTAATTAAATTATCTCATCTTCGTCCGAGCTTATCTTCGAACCAGAATTCTATTTGATTAGAGTCCTCAAACTTTGAATATCTATTTGTTGGAAATTCAACCTTAAATCATCCTTTGGAAATTTGTTTTTGGTTGTATTTTGAAATTGTGCATACATCAAAATTATTATTTTGATAAGGATGACCCTATTATATATAAAAGTGAAATATTTTCAATAAGGATTTTTATAACTTTAGAAAATGAAAATTTGAAAACTTTGAAAGGATTTGAAATTTTGAAAATTTATAAGAATTTGACTTATATAAATGATTTATAATTGAAGGGTTTTGTATTTTGAATTTCGAGGAATCGAACTCCGGCGTTTTGAAATCGGTTTTAACATTTTGGAAAATGTATAATAATAATATGATTTAAAGATATTTTTTCAAATAAGAAATGTTTCAAATGTATTCGAATGAATTTTAATGATTTCGAAGGAATTTCAAAGAAGTTTTTCAAAGTTAATTGAAGTCCAGAACTCACTTATGTCGCTGGAAAATAATTTCGGTGATGAATGAATGCATCATCGACATTGATTTTTGAGTTTCTGAGTGCGGGAGAGGCCACTCTAGTAGCTTTGCTATGTGAGTGATTTTGTGAAACCAGTTATGATTTCAGATTTCGAGGTATGATTTGATTTTCGAAAGATATATGTATGTATATTTGAAATGATTTAAAGCAAGCCGGTGTTCAGTCCCCGAATTTTGGATTTGAAACCTATCTTTTGAAATATTATTTACTGATTTGTTGTTGATTTCCAACTCTTAGATTGAAATATGATTTCCTCAACTATTTTGAAGGTTCGAGCACTTCCAAATCAAGGTTAACTTTTCAAAGCTAAGAAATTATGAAAGGCGTAAGGTATTTGATAAAGAATATAAGTTTAGTTTGTATGTTTCAAGTATGAAATAAAATGATTTGTATAAGTTGAAACTATTTTGTTAAGTAAATAAATAAGACTATTTTGAATTATACTAATATGAAATTTAGTTTTGAAATGTTTTGGTAAAAATTAGTCTTCAAATGTTTGATAAAAAATTGGTTTTAAATGTTTCAACTTAGCAACATCTTTATGAAACTATTTATTTAACAAGCTGGAATGGATACATAAGTTATTTGTATGCTGTTTTATTCGCATGATTAATTTGATCCAAGTTTGAGTACACATGTTCGAAGTGAATTACACCATTTCATGTTAGGATTTTTCATTTGATTCTTGATGGAGAATATTTGATATGGATTTTGGGCTTGATTCTAGAATTCTCTATCATAGTATATGGCTATGCAAGGAGACTGATGGCTTCTAGTTGAGAAACCATATCGAAGTCCGCATTAGGGAAGTCGAATGGACAATACTAGTTCGAATGCGAACTTGTGTGATCGAGTGAGCGATCGAATGTAATGTTGCGAAATGATGACATATGTACATCTTATATCCTAATATGATTGGTATACTTGACGCTGAAATTGAAAGTTGTTGGGTTGGATATCTTTGTAATTAATTGGAATTTTTCTTTCATGAAAAACTACTATCAAATTTAAAACCATTTTTCAAAACTATTTTTCTTTTATTCTTCTTAAACTAACTATTTTATTCTATTTTTCTTACAAACTATTTTATATACAAAACTATTCTTAATTAAAAATCTTTTAGTAAGCAAAGATGTTCAATCCCATATGGCTTTTCATGCAGCGAAATTTATTTTTTTGAAAATTTTGATTCTTATATAAGATAAACTTTATGTAAGTATAAAATGATTTTGAAAACCATTGATTTTGATAAATGAAAAATTGAAGCTTATATTAGTATGAATGGATATTTGGTTTGCCTGTAATTTGAGTTTATTTAAAAATAATGGATTTATGAAATAAATATTTCAACACTAAGTAATAATGAAGTAAAATTTGAGATATATGAAATTATAAAATTTAGTTTTGAAATATATGGTATATTTAAGCCTTGAAACATATTTAAGATTTAATAGTTTATTTTGTAAATCAAATCTATATTTGAAATTTGATAATATTTGAAATGGCTTTGTTGGAAAACTAAATTGAATTGAAACTGATGGTTTGAATTGAATTAAAATTGGAAATTTTAGATTTTGGTTTAATTGAATAAATCTGTGAAATGTAAAGAATTAAGGGAATGTTTTATGATTTCAAATGTATGATTTCAAAATGTTATGATTTTCTAAGTGAAATGATTTCAAGTATTTGGTTTCGAAAGATTTATAACTTTGAAAGAATTATGATTTTTGAAGTGAATATATGTTTGAAATGGAAATGAATTTATTTGACCTAAATTTTTTTGATTTGGAAATTCGGATTATTTTCTAAATCTATTGTTTAAGAAACTTTGAAACTAAATTTATGCAATTTGGAAGAAATGATTTGGTGAAATCTTGTATGATTTTGAAGCTGAATTGATATTGAAATGGTTTGAAATTGAGAACCTTGTTTATTTAGATACTTTGATTTCGGTGTTATCGAACTTATATAAAATTGTTTTGTGTAAGTATACAGTTAATTTGAAAACTTTTGATTTGAAAACTATTGATTTGAAAACTATTGATTTGAAAACTGTTTATTTGAAAACTATTGATTTGAAAATTGTTGACTTGAAAAGTAACTCAATTTTGAAAATTGAAATCTTATATAATTGAAATCTACATAAGTGTGATTTGATATATTATTGTTTTGGAAAGCATTTGATTTGAAATGTAATCTTATATGTAATGGACTTTATATAAGTATGGTATTTGAAAGTGATTTTGAAAGGTACTATATGATACATATTTTCGAAGTAAAGATATGGAAAGTGCCTTCTGCTTGATATCCGCTTTATGGCCACACTATGGATTCATTCTATCGATATTATTACCTCGTTGATTTGGGTTTTCCGGATATGATACTCGAGTGTCCATCGAATTCCATGGCGATCTCCATGGTCTTATGAGCGTGACTGCATAGCGAAACCGCCTGGCTGAGCTGGCCTAGGGGTATGGATTATTTCCTGGGGGATCCAGGCGTAACCATTGTGTATCCTGCACTATATGTATGTCGCATTAGTAGCGAAACTGCCTAGCTGAGACGGCCTAGGGGTACGGATTGTTTCCTAGGGGATCCAGGCGTAACCATTGTGTATCCTTCACTTTACTAGTCATCATGGCGTAACTCGCAGGGCTGAGAAAGCTTACGGATATGGATTGTTTCCTGGGGGATCCAGGCGTAACCATTGTGTATCTGCGATCCATGGTTAGACAACTGTTCGGTTTGGTTGATTTGATTGGATTGTACTTTCCATATCTGTTTTTAAAAGAGTTTTCCAATATTTTCACTGGGTGTTGAAACAAGTCTACTAAGTACCTAGAGAAGTCTAGCTTTGCGCCTGATCAACGCACTGCCAGAATCTACAGGAACGAAAATAAACTTGTTAAGACATCGAGTTATAAAAGTATTTTGATAAAACTATCTTGATAAAGTACTATATAAAGAATATTTTGATCGGTTATTTTCCCTTCTAAAAATTTAAAATGTTTTAAATATTGTTTACCTTGAACCATTAGATTTGAATCAAATGACTATTCATCATATTATAGAATGTTTGAAATGTTATGAAATTTTAATTGAAATGTATAATGGTTTAAATAATGGTTCACCCTTGTCTTCCAACCTGCTTTCCTTCTTAGCTACTTTTTCCTACCTTCTTTCGGGATTTCTTCCAACCTATTGTTCATTCTAGTTGTTTCTCCACTTCCTTCCTTTTCGTGGACGAAAAGATTTGAGTGGGAGAGAGTGTAACAACCCTAGATTTTTATGTATATTTTAATTTCGACTTTATTTCATTTTGAAATTATTTTAAAATTGTTTCATTTCAAACATTTCATTTTAAATATAAACTTTGATTATTATGTGAATTATAATTTCAAACTGGTATAAATTGAATATTTTCCTGAAATGTTGATTTTTGGTCAATCTGGTCAAACTTTGTCTTTTAAATTTAAAATTTAAATATTTGAATTTTTGAATTTTTTCTTTTATTATGAAAATATATTACATTTCAAGAATACTGCTTTTCGTTTCGTTGAAATCCGATTTATATTGTGAAAGTTATGTTTTTTACAATATTGTACGTAAATTGGTTTATTTAATAAAATTATCTATTTTAGTTTATATAATAATATTGTATTTGTCAAGTCATGTTATAATATGTTTTATATGACATTTTAGGTATATATTTTATTTTAAAACATTTTAAAATGATGTTATAATTTTTCCAAAATTTACTATATTTATTTCATATTTTTAAAGGCTGTTTTCTATTTTTCTGCTATTTTCTCATTTAAATTATATTTAATTAAAATTTATATATTTATTTTGTGAATGCATTTTTATTTATGTTATTATCTTTGTTAAAATATTTTTACAAGTCCATATAAATTTTCCAAAGTTCATTCTGTTTATTTTCCATTTTTCTAGACTAGTTTGCAATTTTATGCTATTTTCTTATTTTAACGTTATATGATTAATAAATATTTGTATATATTTTATATTTTGTTATGTTTTCGAATATTTTACTGAAATTATTCTTATTTTCAGTAATTTAAACTTATATAAATAAATTAAAGGAAATTTGAAAAGGTTATGACTTTTGACTTTCCTATGGCTTTTTATCTTCCACCTTTTCAAATTTAACATAACTTTTCATTCAATTGCCCATAATTTCTCACATCTTCAGCTGACCACTTCCTTTCTCATTCACGTACATTCATTTTTCTCATTTCTTGAAGAAAAAATTTCGGCCATTGCCTTTGAGAAATTTTTGGTAAACTCGTTTTCTTTTCTTTTGTTTTTACTTTCATTCTCCTTTGATTTGAGCTTTGCACTTGTTCTTCTTCATCATAGGTTCGGCCATGCTCCTCTCCATGCCCTACCGCCTCCACCATCACCTGAGAACACCACCATCACCAGCTCCTCTCTAGCCAAACCCCAAGCCATGCCTCCTAGTTGATTGATCCATCACCAAAATCCAACAAAACTCCACTTTTTGTCCTTAGCCGAGCACTACCATGCATACATCCACTTCCACACCCCATGGCGGCCACCAAAACCACCTCCACCACCTCCAGTACCACCTGGACTCTCGCCCACATCATCATCTTTACTGCTATAGTTAAGGCCGTGACCCTAGTGGCCTTGACCGAGCCTAACTATGGCCTTGAATCCATGTATGTTGCCTTGTTAGTGTAGTTTCCATCACCCCATACCTTTGCATCATCTTTTCCTATGTATGTCCAACTTGTTGAACCCAAAACCTGATCCAAACCAGATCCAAAACCATCCCATTAAAGTGCTTTTACATCCCATTGCTGAAGCATATGAGGTTGAAGGCAAGTGCAAGTGGTTTGGAGATGTTTTGTGCATGAATTTGTGTTGTTTAAATTTTTGTGAAGTGTTATTCATTTTATTTGAATTGTTTTGTCTCATGTATTCAAGGCATTTAGTCTTGCTCTCTCACACTCAAATCATTATCGTGCTCTCATGCTTTTATGGATCTCTGTTGAGTGTAGTTGTTTGCCATCTCCAGCTTAAACAGGTGAGTTATTCTCACCAGACAATATGTACATATATAACTAGTAAATTGACCCCTTTTGAATCTGTAAAATGCATTATCATGTTACACCTGCTATATTATGATTATATGATGTCCACCCATGCTTAAACACATGTTATAACATCTGTTACTTTTATATTATGTTGTTCTGTTATTTTTATCAGTAATCACACTACAAGTTCCCTTTAGATTAGAATCACTATGTGTTGAAATGATACATACCCGAACGGATTTTAGAATAGGAGAAAATCATTATGGGCTGAAATGATAAGACTGAATGATTTTCAATTATTTTTATTTACTTGGGATTGCGGGTTTGAAATGATCAAACCTGGGTTTTCTTTGTAAATTACGGGTTGAAATGATATATTACCCGTATCACTTTACCTAGGCTAGAAAATGAAATACAGACCCGTGGTTAAAATATGTTTTCTAGTTTTTTTTTAAATATTTTAGAAATATAAATATTATAATATTTTGATTTAAACTTATTTAAAAATGAATTTTGTAAAGTATTAACGATTTTCTGAAAATTTATAAGTGAAATAAATTAATGGTAAAGTTAGAAAATCTGAAAGTAAGTTTTTTGGAAATTTAAATTTGGTGATAATTGGAATTTAAATTAAATATTAAAATATGATAAATTTATGATATTTTGAATTAAATGAATTTAAAAATGATTTAATAAATATTAATGATTTTGAATAAAGTTAACGTGTGAAATGAATGAATATTTAATTTGAAATTTGAAATATAACTAAAATTGGAAATTTGTGAATTTGGCTTGAAAGTGAATTTTAAGTTAAGTAAATAAAAATGAAATTAAGTTATTTGAAAATTTTAAACTTAAGTGTTAAGTTAAATTTAATTTAATGAATTTAAAATTTAAGGTTGGAATTTAATAAGTGAATTATTATCAAATCTTGATTTTTGAATGGAAATTTAACTTTATAAAATCATGAATATAATGGTATTTAAATGATGATTATAAAAGTAAAATTTTATGATTTTATAAGTTAAAAATGATGTAAATAAAAATATTATAGTTGTGAAATTCTACTGAATATTTGAAGTTAATTAACTGCGTTTCTGAAATGTTATTAATTCTAATGTAAATGATAATACAGCATTTGCAAATGTTGTAGTTGATAATAATGAACTAAATGGCTAAATTTAATTAAAGGCTATTATGGTATTTTGTAAATGTTATAATTGTTGAATTTAACTAAGTTATTTGAAACTAATGTAACCCTATTGCAGCATTTTAAAATGCTGTCTTTTGTTAAATTGAACTATTTTGAATGTGACTTTCTGTAGCATTTTCCAAATGATATGAAAGGTGAATTTTCACTGTTTTGATAAAATTAGGTGAATAAGTGAACTTTGAAAAGTTTAAAATTTTTGAAATTTAATAATTTAATAATTAAATATAATAACTTCTTTTTTTTTGATTTAGAATGAAGTAATGTGTTTTGAATATAAACTATTTGAAATGTGTGTTGAAATGGTATTTTAAATAAATGAATGTGGTTTGGAAGATACTATATTTTGATATTTTGAAATGGATTTTTGAACGATATTGAATTTTGAAATGATATTAGATTTCGAAGCATAAAATACCATTTTGATATTTTAACCATGGGATGTATTTAATTTATAGTTTAACTGCTTCTTAAAGGATGGGCGATCCCAAGCATACTTTAAGTTATTGTGCATTTCTACTACAGTTCACTTGATTTGGTTTACATTATATAAGTATATATTGTCCTAACTCGAGTGTTTTGTGTTTTACTTTATGCTTGGGTCAGCCTGAGTATTCACAGCTTAGCTTTGGATTTCTTTTCTGGAGATAGGAATCGTTGGAGATTCTGCTTGTCTAGTTATCTATTTCCTTTCAGTTTCAGTTGTTCTATTTCAGCTCTGGTATTTATAACTTCTATGTATTTGTGATTCTATTGTATATGTTTTCAGACTGATATTATGTATTGTGTTTGAGAGTTTGTTATAGTAGCTTCATGAACTACTATGGTATTTTAATTTCCGTTGCGAGTTATTCTGATATTTCTATGTCTGTGATTCTGTGATTGTATTTCATTTGCTCTAAATTTATTTACAATGCGGTATTTTGAGCAATTCAAGTCCGGCATGTGTGTCTACCTATGCACTTACAATGGATACGAATGGCTGAAAATATCGGGTTGTTACATAATTCTCATCTTTTTAATATTCTTATATTTTATTCGTGTAAAAAGAATAAAAAGAAACTAACTTTTACAGGCTAAATTCTAACGTAAAATAGATATAGTAAATACAAATAACTATAAATAACTGAATAAAATAGCTGAATAGCAATAGCTGAATAAAATAGACTGAAATGAACATCTGAAATTCAATTAAAAGTTAACTATAAATACTTTTATAAAACCGTCTCAAAATTGTAGAAAAATTACAACTATTGGGAACCATATTATTTTAAATTACTTAAAATTCTAAATAATTACAAAACACTCACGTGTTGTTCGTAGCTCTAATCCTTGGTCTTCCTTAACCCATTTCTAGAGCACGGAATATTTCCACTATAATGATTTCCTCCTTAGAAAACATTGCTATTTAGGGTCTAGCCTCTGGCAATGAACCGAAATGAAAGAAAATCTAAATGAGAAAATAGATAGGCTTAGGGTCTTATTTGTAGTGTGACTTAGGGATCTCAGACCGTTGGATTTGAAGATTAAATCTAGTGCAACCATATCATAGGCTCATTGGGAACCGTTGGATGGGAGCACGATCGAATAGGATCTATACTATGAGGGTCGATCTTCTTTAGGGGTCAACTCTAGGGTCGACCTGACATAGGCTTGGGTCGACCTAGCCCTATATATTATTATTTTCGTTTTATTTATTAAATTATAAATTCTAGTTTCCTTCATAACTTCTTCGTTTTAGCTCGGATTTCGACAAGTTGTATATGGAAATTGACCATAAAATTACCACGGACACAATGGTGCAACCTCGTGGCTCAATTCTGATAGTTTCACAAACTTATTTTATTATTTAATTAATTCGCTAATTAATTATTATAGCTTCAATTTTTGGGTTGTTACACAAAGATTTGTGAAAAGTATATATATATATAAATATATATAACATGGCAACGTGATTTTGAGTAAAGATTTAAGTGTATGAACTTTCCTTTTTTAAGTTTTTGTTTAAAGGTTTTAAATCAATTTGAGATGAAAAGGTTTTCAAGGAAAATTTAAGGGAAGGTTTCCCTAAGTAAAATGTATATATTAGAATACCAGATGAGACTGGTATAGGGTCATGTCCTATACATTAGTTATTAGCCATAGCTAGTTTCGTCCAAAATTCCAGCGTGTAGGGCTTTGTCACAGGTAAGACTAAAATTATTGTTACACACAAAATGGAATATACATTTTTACAGAGTTAGGTTATTAGGGAGCCCGTAAAACCATTAGGATCAAGTGACCCTGGGAGAAGATAAGTTAGGGACAGGCCGTCTAGAAAGGAGTATCTAACAGATAAGTTAGCGATAGATCGTCCAAAAGAGAAGTGTCTAACTGGTGTTAGATTATTTGTTATATATTGTCTGGTAGGCTCGAGTCAACCAAATATTAATAGTTAGTCAAAGAAAACTATAATGTTCGGACAAATAGATCATTTGTTACTTGATATGTATGTTTACAGGATATTGCTTCAAAGTTTTTAACCAATTTTGGTTGCAGGATTATGATTTGCAAAAGATATGTTTCAAAAGGATATTAATGAGGGGAAACCCATTCCACTAAGTGATGAGGTCTCCCTTAATATCAAATAACCAAGATGTAAAGAATTATTCACACCAAGCTTTATGTCTGACTTGAAGTTTATGTTTTTCCCTCTAAACTCTTGGGTGCTCAAAATTGATTTGAGTAGGCTGAGGGTTGAGGTTGATAGGTTATTAGTAGGTTGGCGAATAAAGCTTTTGAAGATGAGCAAGTGGCTGATGGGTAGCTATTTTGAAAATTCTGTTTTATTTTGCTTAATTCTGTTGTGTTGTATTATGTAGTATGACTATATAGGTCTCTGGTCAACCAAGGAGGCATCATCATATGTCGTTCTTGGCCTATTTTGTAATAATTATATTTAATCTTTACTTGTGAAACAATTATAGGATTATGTAATGGAATATGAAACATGTTTTGTGAAATGTAATCAAGCTTTGTGAAATCTGTTATTTTGTTTCATATTCAAATGTTTCTTATATTATGGATGCCACTAACAATATCATATTTGATCACCGAAAGTTAATACTATGGTTGACTACAACATCTGTAGCTCTTAGCTTTGGACCTCTAGATAGGGGATGTTACAACTTGGTATTAGAGCATAGGTTTATGAAAAACTTTAAACTAAAATGATTTTGTAAACATAATCCTAAGGAATTAGAGATAAGATTGGGGTTTGGGATAATGCTATAATAATGTATTTGTATTTGCTATATATAAGTACACGCTATATCTCTATTCCCCTATCTCTCTTATGTTTTTCTTCTGTATCTCATGAGACTTGAATACAAATATGGATGCTATAAGTGGAAGAGTGAATCTTGGAGGAAGCACCACCACAAATGGAAATGGCATATCAAATACTAGAAGGAACCAAGGTCACGCACAAGCGGGGAATGTTGGTGCTAGAGCATCACAAGTGGATATGGGAGCTATTATCAGTTTTTCGTGAACATGATGCAAGCTGGAATTATCGCTGGAGTGGTTGGAAGAAATGCTAGAGTAGGGTTTCAGAAAGCTTCGGTGGTCAACAATTATGATATCTTGAGTAAAGACTATGTTAGGCTTGGAGAGAAGCCATTTAACGTAACTGAGGACGATATTAAGGTGGAGAACTGGTTGATGCATTATGAGAGGATATTTGCAGACTTAGGGCTCAATGATGAGTAGAAGAGAAGGATTGATTCGAGACAACTTCAGGGAGACAGCTGGAGTGAATAAAGAGATGATGACATGGGTTGTGTTTAGGAGAAGGTTCTAAGAGAGGTTCATGTTTGTGATAGAGTAGTATGCTTTGCTCAGAAAGTTTGTTGAGTTGAGATATAGAGAGATGTCCGTGTTGGAATATTCTAGAAGGTTCAAGAAGTTGGCTAGGTATGGGTATGCTACTATGGACACTGTGATGAAGAGAAATGAGAAGTTCATCACAGGGTTGAAGCCTCATCTTAGGGATTCTTGTGACGTTGTGGTAGAGATAGCTTTAAGACGCGAGGAGATGCTTGCTTCTCTAGGGAAGAACAAGGCAAAGGAGGTCCAAGTAGGGCAGAGTCAGAAAACGAAGTTCTTTCGTAAGGGTGCTCAAAAAGGTGGAGCCGCAAAGAAAGGGAAATAAGTGGTTGTGTGCTTTAAGTGCGGCAAGAAGGGGCATTTTGTTAATGAGTGTCGTACTGGAAAGGAGAAGGAATTGATAGGGAAGACGAATATCAGATGCTTCAACTGTGATCACATTGGCCACTATAAGAACTACTGCAAAGATCCCACCAAGGATGGAAGAGGTAAATTGTATGCATTGGAGCCTGCTACTTCGAAGCCATCAACGCAAGAGAAAGATAAAGAAGTGTTGGGAGGTATGCTTCAGATCCATGATATGTCTATTAGCATTATGTTTAATACTGGTGCATTGCATACTTTTGTATCTCGTTGTTCGGTAGATAACCTTAACCAAGAACCCTCATACCTAGTTACTCCTTAAAGGGTTGCAAATCCGATCAGAGGGTATGCGACACTTGGGATGAAGTGTGACCACCTAGATTTTGATTTGTTAGGTCATACCTTTGTTTGCAGTTTGCATGTGTTTGGCTTTGTTGGGTTCGGAATTATCTTGGGTATGGACTGGTTAAGTAAGTATGATGCTAGGATACTTTTCCATGATAGGAAAATATCTTTTAAACACCTTTACTGTAGTGATCAGAATGTATATACCATTGATTGCTTTGGTTGTGAGGTGAATGCCTTATTGGATGTTATAGAGGTAGAAGAAAAGTTTTCGGAGCTAGAAGATGAGTTGAATCGAGTGTTCATGGTTAGAGAATTCAAAGATGTTTTTGAACTTGTTAGAGGATTGCCACCGAACTAGCCAATGAGTTTCTGATAGATTTGGTGCTTGGAGCAGAACCAGTGAGTAGGCCGCCAAGTAAAATGACACCTACCGAAATGAGAGAGTTAAAGGTGCAGTCTTAGGGAGCAGCCGCGGTGTTTGCTAAAAAGTTGGACAGATCATTGGGATTATGTATCGATTATCGTAAGTTGAATGATAAGATGATAAAGAATCAATATCCGTTACCTAGAATTGATGATTTGTTCGATCAGTTGAGTGAAGCCATGGTATTTTCTCAGTTGGATTTAGCAATAGATTTCCATCAGCTTAGAGTAACAGAGAACAGTATTCCTTTGGCGGCGTTTAGGACCAGATATGGATCGTAAGAATGGTTAGTAATGTCGTTTGGACTTACTAATGCACCTGTATTCTTTATTGATTTGATGAAACGAATTTTTCGAGAGCACTTAGATAGGTTCGTATTGGTTTTCATAGATGATATTTTGATATACCCTAAAGATGAAAGGGAGCATGAAGTTCATCTTAGAGTTGTGCTTGAGACGGTGAGGTAGCATCAGTTGAAGGCAAAGTTTTTCAAATGTCATTTTTGGAAGAGGGAAGTAAAGTTTCTTGGTTATGTAGTCTCAAAGAAAGAGTTGTCCGTAGATCCGACTAGGATTGAAGAGGTGAATAATTGGAAGTGACTGAGATAAAGAGTTTTCTTGGATTGACTGGATATTATGGGAGGTTCATAAAGGATTTTTTGTGGATAGCAGCACCGATGACCAAGCTAACGCGAAAGAAGGTGAAGTTTGTGTGGACCGATAAGTATGAGGAAGCATTCCAAATCTTGGAACACTTATTGACCCATGCACTTGTATTAGTTGTTCCGAAAGGGAATTAGGATTTTGTAGTTTATATAGATGTGTATGGAAATGGGTTAGGAGTTGTGTTAATGAAGAGAGGTAAAGTGGTTGCCTATGCTTCTTGACAGCTTAGACTGCATGATGTTAGATATCCAACGCATGATTTGGAATTAGCTTATATTTGCATTGAAGGTATGGGGACATTATCTTCTGGGAGAAAGATTTGAGTTGTATACTGATCGTAAGTCATCGAAGTACTTGTTCTCTCAGAAGGATCTGAACATGAGACAACAAAGATGGTTAGAGTTTATTGTTGCTTATGATTTTGGGATTGAGCACACACTAGGGAAAGCTAATAAGGTTGTAGATGCACATAGCAGAAAACATTAGAATGCGATGTTGGCAATGATAGTTGAGTGTAAAGATTTGGTAGCATTGTCGACTTGCACAGTGCAGTGGAGATCTAAAGCTGGGTCTAGTGGAGGATCTGTTGTGATGTCTTGTTTAGAAGTTCTACCAATTATGATCGAAAAGTTGCTTCTAAGTAAGGAGAGGATCCAACGTTAATCGAATGGGTCAAGAAATTAAGGGATTGAACGGAGAGCGGTGACTTAAAGGATTTTAATATTGACTAGAATGGGCGGTTTAGAAAGAAAGGAAGATTGTGTGTTACGAGTGTGGGGGACATAAGGAAGGATGTTTGGAGGCATGCCATCGTTTGAAGTTCACTATTCATCCAGAAGGAACTAAGATGTATCAGGACATGAAGATGAGTTTGTTCTGGGAAGGTATAAAGAGGGATGTAGGCTTACGGGTGAAGCAGTGTCTCAACTACTAACAATAAAAGCTAAACATCAGTAGCCAAGTGGATTGCTTCAGCCATTAGATTTTCTAGTATGGAAGTGGGATACTATTTTTATGGATTCTATAGATGGGTTGCCAAGGTCAATAGAGGAAATAAAAGTATATGGGTAATAATGGACAGATTAACCAAGAGTTCCCATTTCGTTCAAGTTAAGTCAACTAGGACGACATCAGTTTTGGCGATGTTATTTAAGAAGAATGTAGTAAGACTTCACGGAATTCCTAGTAGTATCGTAAGTGATAGAGATTCCATGTTCACTAGCGAGTTCTGGAAGAGTCCACAGGGTATATTAGGAACCAAGCTCAAGATGAGTAACATTTACCATCCACAGACCAATGGGATAGCGAAAAGAGTTAATAAAGCCTTAGAGGATTTATTAAGAGTTTGCGTGTTAGATTTTGGAGGATCATGGGAAGACCATCCACACTTTGTCGAGTTTTCATATAACAACAGTTATTAGACCAGTTGGGGATGACACCATTTGAAGCTTTGTATGGAAGGCCATGCAAATCTCCCGTTTGTTAGTTAGAGACCGGAGATAGGTCGATTCTAGGTCCGGATTAGGTTAGAGAAGCCGTATAAAAGATTGAATTGATTCGAGCTAAAATGAAGGAAGCTCAGTCTTGGCAGAAAAGTTACGAAGATAGAAGATGGAAAGACTTGGAGTTCTCTGTTAGAGATCATGTGTTTATTATGGTTTCACCGATGAAGGGTGTAATTAGATTTGGGAAATCAGGGAAGTTGGCACCCAGATTCATAGGACCATTTCCTATTGTAGAGAGGATCGTGAAACTCGCATATAGAGTAGAGTAGTCGAATAGTTTGACGGGAGTCCATGATGTTTTTCATGTTTCTCATATGAGGAAGTGATTTAGAGATTCGAAGTCTACTATAGCACCGACTGTGTTAAATGACTTAGTAGTAGAACCAGACTTGTCTATAGTTAGGAAGCCAGTTCAGATAGTCGTGAAAGATGAGAAGAGGCTAAGGAATAAGACAGTCATATTAGTAAAAGTCAAGTGGATTGACGATGAGAGAGACTGTACTTCGAAGACTGAGAGTAGGATTAGAGACTCTTATCCTGATTTATTTGATGGTGTGCTTCACCTTTTTGGTTGATTTGTTGGGTACCTTATAGTAATTTCGAGGATGAAATTCTTTAAGGAGGGGAGACTGTAACACTCATATTTTTATAAACAT
The DNA here is from genome assembly GCA_030765085.1 of Allium cepa. Classification (NCBI taxonomy): domain Eukaryota; kingdom Viridiplantae; phylum Streptophyta; class Magnoliopsida; order Asparagales; family Amaryllidaceae; genus Allium; species Allium cepa. Next base: position 1,047,668,904 of record CM060929.1, read on the forward strand.
TATTTATGATAATTAATTAGCTAAATAAAATAAAATAATATGATTATTAGGGGATTGAGATTTGTGATTAAACTAAGGGGTAGTCGTGCCATATAATAAATGAACTAAAGATAAGTTAAAATGAAATAGAGAAAGGGTAAATTAGGAAAAGAATATTTTCATTCCTTATACCCTTAGCCATGCTCACACACACATTCATTTGCAAAAATTAAATTTAGAGGCCGACCACCATTAGTAAAAACAAGAGAAAGAAAGAGCTAAAGGAAGAAGATTAATCAACATAATCTATTCAAGTCTCAAACTCCTTATCTCAAAGCTAAGGTGAATAATGACTACATCTCATATATTTTTTAATTGTTTTTGGTTTTAAGATGAATCCAAAGTATTTTGCATGCTTATGCCATGTTTTTGAATGATTAAATGTTTATATATGCCTATAGATTATTTATTCTTGTTAATATAGATTTTACGATATGTTTTAATGTGAAAACCCTATTAAATGACATCCAAATGCCTTGCGAATTTAGATTTAGATCAGAATTGATATTTTAGAGATGGATTTAAATTTTCATACTTTTATGAATTAATGTGGATTTTATATTAATTTTCGAGTGAAGAAAATGATTATTGGGTTTAAAATTATTTACGGTTAGTTAATGTATGATTTGGGTCTGAAGTTTATATATGTTAGAAAACATGTTAAAAATGATTTTTTGGAATTTTTGTAGAATTTTCCTAATTAATAGGTATATGAAATTATTTAAGGTATACGATTTAAATGTTTTATATATTTATAAAAGGAGAATGGGTACTTTGTAAATAAATTAAATTGTTTATTTCTAAAATCTTGGCAGCACTTTTAGAAAAGAAAATTAGCAACCAATAAGATTTTGACAAACAAGGTAGGTTAGTTGAAAAGTATTTATTTTTAAAGCTAAAAATAGATTTTACACGCTTTTGGCATGTTTCACCTCTTTCGGCACAGGAGTTCTGACGAAGCACTACCGCCTCCATGGCCATCAAAACCAATGCATACTGTATGAGTAACTTGGTACGTAGTGTATTAGACTAAGGAAAAAGGTATTCGGTCGAGACCATATGTTTTGATGGGTTCGAAGCATGACTTTGTTTTGAATGAAAATGCGTTTACTTTGCTTTCGAAGGAAGAGCTTTCGACTTGGTAGACTTTCGACTAGGTTAAATTGTTTTAAAGGAATGTTTTCGAATGGGTTGCGCCTTTTTTTAAGTAGATGCTTTCGAAGGGGTCGAAATCCCTAGCTGTCACTTTTCTACCTTTCGAAGTCAATATTTTCGAAAGGCATACTTTGTTTTTAAAACTTGTCCACTTCTTCAATGCTTTCGGAAGGGTTGGTTTCGACACCATAACTTCTTTACTTAGAAATTGCTTTCGAAAAAAATGCTTTCAACTAAAATGTTTTTATGACCCTTTTTCTCTGTTGAAGGTAAACCCAAAGTTTCGAAAGGTGTTTCCACATGTTTTAAACTGAGCCTAAATGCTTTCGAAAGGTTATTATTTATAAAGGTTTTGATACTCACGAAAGGTATAATGAAAGGTTTCGAAGGGTTGTTTCCCCAAAGTTTTTGAATGGTTTGAAATAAAAGGTTTTCCAATGTTTTTGAAAGGAAAAGTTTAAATGTTTAAAGATAGTATGTCCAAGGTTTATAACTTTCGAAGGGAAGATTTTTCTAGTGTTTTCGAAAGGAAGATCGAACGGTTTCGAAAGGAATATTTTGGCCTTTCAGCCTAGGTTATAAAGAAGGGTTTTACTTGGTTTCTAAATGGGTGCTTTTAATGGATTAGAAAGGGGTACTTTCAAAGGTTGAAATGTTTTCATCAACAAGTGTAAATATATATATATATATAACATGGAAATGTGATTTTGAGTAAAGCATAGAGTGTATGTATTTACCTTGTTTAAGTTTGGTTTAAAGGTTTTATATCAATTTGAGATGAAATGGTTTTAACGAAAATTTAAGGGAAGGGTTCCTTAAGTAAAATTACTCAGATATTAGAATACCAAATGAGACTGGTATAGGGTCGCGACCTATACATTAGCTATTAACCCTATCTAATTTGGTCCAAAATTCCTGTGTGTAGGGCTTCGTAGCAGGTAAGAATAAAATTATGGTAACACATAGAAGAAAATATATACTTGTACAGAGTTAGGTTATTGGTGATCCCGCAAAACCATTAGGATCAGGTGACCTTGGAAGAAGACAAGTTAGGGACAGACCGTTTAAAAGAGGAGTATCTAACAAGTAAGTTAGGGACAGACCGTCTAAAAGGTGAGTGTCTAATAGGTGTTATATTATTTGTTATGTTTTGTCTGGTAGGCCCAAGTGAGCTAAAAGTTAGTAATTAGCCAAACAAAACTATAGTATTCGGACTGATAGTTCGTTTGTTACCTGATATTTATGATTTACAAGAGATATGCTTTAAAAGGATATTAGTAAGGTGAAACCCATTCTGCTAAGTGGCAAGGTCTCACTTAATATTAAACAACTGAGATGTATAGAATTATTCACACCAGGCTTTATGTCCAACTCGAAGTTTATGTTTTTCTCCTTAAACTCTCGAGTGCTCAAAATTGATTGGAATGGACGGAGGGTTGAGGTTAACAAGTTAATATAGGTTGGCAAATAGGGCTTCTGGAGATGAGAAGGTGGCTGGCAGATAGTTATTTAGGAGATGCTATTTATTTTACTTAATTCCATTATGTTATATTATGTCAGTATGACTATATAGTACTTTGGTCGACCAAGGGGGCATCATCATATGTCACTCTTGGCATATTTTGTAACAATTATATTTGAACTTTACCTGGAAAACGATTATGGGATTATGTAACGGAATATGAAATATGTTTTGTGCAATGTAATTCGAAAAGTTGTTGTGACGACCCGGAATTTTCGAACATTTAAAATCAGAATATTTAATTGATTTTGAATATTAAATAGAGCAATTCTAATTTGAATCAAGGATATCACAGTTTATTTGATAATTAAATTAGTAAATTAAATGATTTGAAGTTGAGTAAAACGCTGAATCTAGATTTTTAAGCCTGTTAAAATATAGTTTGAAGGCTTACAAATTTATATTGATAATGCTGAAGAAAATAGAGGTTGTAAAATTGAAATTAGCAGTGGTTTGTTCAGTTTTGAAATTTTATATCGTTTAAATTGAATTTAAAAATAGCCTTCCGAGGCACACTCTCGGAATTCGACGAAACCAGTTCCATTGGATCCGTAATATTGAATTATTATCGGATTTCAAATTTCGTATTGATCGGAGGTGTAGTGTGAACATACGATAAGCGAACGCGTTGGAATTTAAAATAGAACTTTATTTAATCAAAGCAGATTATCATTCCCTTCTTTAGCACTCCATCTCCTTTCTTTATTTCAATCACGTCGCCCCCTTTATTTCTTTTCAGCCGAACATTTTGATCTCTTAAAAAAATATAAGATAATGGTCGAAGCCAAGAGAGAGTCGAATTTAAATCAGATATTAGGGGGAGGCCGAAACTCTTTCATTCCCAATGTTTTCTCATCTAAAAAAAAGAATGAATTGGCCGAAACTAAGTACTCGAATTCCTTCCCAAATCAAAGAAAATAATTAATGGCCGATCAAAAATCAAGTGAAGTGACGGAACTCGTTTCAAACTCGAGCCCTTGCTCGGTTTCATCACATCTGGGGGAAGAAGATTCGCGATTTGATTAGCACGCAGGCGATTCGAATCGCGATAGTGGCCGTGAACGATTCAAGTGGCTCGTGTCGAGCAAGGACTATTCGAGCGAAGATTAGGGCTTATTGAGGCGTTCGCGCGAGCTGCAGAGAGAAGTTAGGGGTGATTGAGTTCGTTGTGCGGTGAGCTAGGTTGGAAGCATCGGTTGTGGCGCGAGGCAGTGCTGAGTTCGAGGCAGAAGGAGGTTAGGGTTGGTGATGGCATATCGGCAGTGAATGTGTTCGAGCGTCGACCCAAGGCGTGTTCTCGTGGAGGAGCTTCCAGGAGATGCTGAGCTCGAAATTATCGTGAGGTATATCTAATTTATTCCTCTCAAAATTTTCATATATCGATATAAGATATGTATAAGAAGGAAATCATATATATATATATATATATATATATATATATATATATATAGAAAATATACGTAATCCAGTCTTTGAAATATACAGTAAGTATTAGGTAACTTGTTTTTAATTTTAATCTGAGATAAACACTCATAGATTAAGAAAAATATATATACATACTTTAATTTACTGGTTGATTTAATTATGTATAAGTATACAGCAAAATATGAAATTGTATATATACAGTTAAGATTTTAAAAAAAAAGGAAAAAAAAAAGAATTTAAACAGTAGTGTATATATGTGTTTTCTGAAACTAATTTGTTAAACAAAAATTAGTTTAAATAAAATTGTTGTTAATTAAATGTAATTTGTCAACTGGAAATTTATTTATTCGATTGTTCAAATATTAATAAAATCATATAATGTGTATTCAAGGTCTAGAATCGTGAAGAAAACAACTGGTTTGGGTTGAATTGCAAAATAAAAAGCAAAGGTGAGTTAATCTCACTCAGTTTAAATTTAAATTTAAAATGATTAAATTTAAATAATTGATTGTATGGTTGAATTGATTGTTGTGATATAGTATAGTATAATTTGTAATTGGCATATTATGTGATGCTAACGTCTGTGGATGCAGGGAAAACAGGTTGGAGGGATCCAACTGGACCCCTCAACTTTTATTTAAATTATTTTATATTCTATTCCATGTTTTGATTGTTTGATATTCTATAATGAGTTATGTGAAAATATTGAATTGTTGTGGCTTGGATGTTATAATTGGGTATAATGAATTACCAAAAATATAAATTTGATTTTGAAATGAAAATAAAGAAATGAAATTGCAAGTAAAATAATTATAAAATAAATTCAAAGAATGAATTTGAAAAGGAATAAGTGACTTTAAAATTCTAATAAATAAGTTTTTGGTATAGAAAGGAAAATTTGAATAAACAGAAAGTTAATGAATTTTAATTCTTTAGTGATATTAATTAAAAGAACAAAACATTTATTAAAAATTTAAGATTTAAATTATTGGACGGAATAAAGAAGAAATTGGGAAAATCTGAAATTTGTATATTTCAGTTAAAAGGTTTAAAATCAAACGGAAAATAATAACATTAATAATAAGTCCATAACTAATGAATTTTGAAATGAATTGAGAAATTTTTAAATAAAATAAATTGGAAACCAATTTGGGGAAATTGATTTAGGTGATTGGAGTTGGTAGTTTCTCTGGATAGCCAAGTACATGTTTTAAAAAGTAAATCTTTAAAAAATTAATTTGATGGATTAAAGTTGTTTTTAAAGAAAGCAAGTTTTGTAAAATTTATTATTTCTAATATTTAATTTCTAAAGCAAGTATTTCCTTTTAATATATTATAGCATTAATTATTTAAAAGTGACTTAGTATTTGTTTTAAAAGTGAAACCTGGTTTTATATTTTATAAAGTAACCTTATTTTCTCAAATTCATATAGTATGTATTTTTAACAAATTATTTAAGTAGTTTTATCCTAAGTGTTTTAAAGTATATATTTCAAAGTAAAGTGTTTTAAATTATTTTAAAAATCTATTTTTGTGCTTGGTGATTTCAAAGGAGATATAAAATATTTGGGAAAGTTGATTCTGAAAAGAATGATGGTTTTGAAACTGTTTCAAAAGGTTGAAAATAGAAATATATCTTGTGAAGATATTTTGAAGGTAATAAATAATTTGGGAAATTATTCATTGGTTGGATGGTTGTTTTGTGAATATAATTGGTAGTTAAATCACTGACTATCAATATTGGACAAAAACGTTGAACGTTTCGAAGACACCGGGATCGCGATTTATTTCTCGAAAACCACTTCGATCCGGTTTGTATGTTTCGTGTAAACGATATTGGATTCGAAGATGGAGAAGTGGAGTGCAAGGGCTAGTCGCTACTAATCCTGAGGATATTTTCAAAATGGATGTAGTAGGAATAGTGCCTTCGGTTCCGTTCGAACCCGGGACGGACTTGTACGGACGGATGCTTTCGGAACATCGTCAGGTGGATGATGGGCATTCTAAGGGATATATTCTAAAAAGGTAACGCTTATCCTCAAGCCTCATCAAATGGGAATGACTGAAAATCAAGGGTTATGCAGCAAGGTTAGGTGGGTAACAGCCAAGCAGGGTGAGGTCATTCCAGTCTAGATGTCCCTTTTTATTTCGGCTTAGTGGTGCGGTTGCTGATCCCAACCGCGGGGTGATCTCACTCGGGATTATCCAGTAAGGGGTAGTCCCGGCCTTGTGTTGCAGGGGAGCGGGCGTACTCCTCAGTACGGTGATCTAGGCCCCGTACTGTGACACGTGGTACCCCAGTGCCTAGTCATTAATTGGAAATCCATTCTCCCTACGAGCCTTGTACGAGTTTTTTTTGTATTACCCACTCTGTGGCTAGTAGCTAGAATTTAATAGATGTAACAATTTCGGCTATTTTATAAGTATTTGTATATAGACCCTATTATAATATCAAAGGATTTCTATAAAAAAAAATTTAGCTATCGTAAGGTAAAAACGCGACATGTTTATTTATGGCGTGGTCATATGAGATGCTTTTGTTTTTAAAGGATTTTTGAAACTTTAATAATCAATTGGGTGTGATTTTCTCACGCTGGTATTCCAGACTGACTCGGGTGTTATTTAACTGTAATGCTCGGTTCAGACCGAGTATTATAGAATACAGGATATGATGTTGTGGAGCTCAGGAGACGAGCAGGATGGCGATACGTACTCCCGTATTTGTATATATATATTATTCCGCTGTGGTTGAGTTGTTGTATCTTGAGTTGTTGTGTATTCATTGTATGATATTGATGTTGAGCTGTGATTAATGTACTCTAATGATGTAATATATATACAGAGATATTTGATTTTTGAGTAAATTTATTTATTATCTATTATATTTTATTCCGCTGCGATGGTCAGATTTTGATGTTGATTTCTATTTTCTTCTTCTACCTCTTTTCTTCTTTAGACAAATGGTTCGTATTTCTGTGCAACTTGAATTGATTTTGGTAGAATAGTGTTAACTCAAGGGGTACGGATTTGCGGGTCGTTACACTTGGTATCAGAGCATAGGTTGGAGATAACCTTGGCTCTGGTGGGGATTACTCATTATTAATAGAGTCTATAGTACTCTAGAATGAGTTTGAGAGTATTAATAGATATAAGCGCGTATTTGTTAGTGAATATAATTTATTTTAATATTGTGTTGATTGATTTATTGAGTGGCATATGAACCTTCGTCGACACAGTCTACGCAACTGTATTGAAGGGGTTTCTAAACACTTGAATAGAACAATTGACACGGTATTGTTTTAAATGTGGGTAAATGAAATAATTTTACCCAAAATATATTTTGATATAAATAAAAGTTTTGTAAACCATCTTAGCTAATATATGGTTGCTTGGATGTTAGAAATGGTAATATTAGAGTATTATCATTTTTAAGTGAAAATTTAACTAGAAATTGAAATATAACCAAAGTTTAAGGGAATAAATTCATTATAAAATGAAACTTATAAATATGAATTATAATTCTAATTGATAAATTGAAATATAATCAAATAAGAATTTGTATGAGCATAAGCTGTGCGAATGAATTATAGTAAAATTGATTTAAGCAGGATTGGAAAATTTAAATCCTGGAGATTTTAGAAGTGTTTTGAAAATAAATAATAGCACAATTGCTTTGGAGATATTTCTGAAAGGAAATTGTTTTAAATAAATTTTGAAAGTGATAAAGCATTGACATCACTTGGATTATTAGGAAATAATTCTGATATGACGGTCGCATCATCAGTATTCATTTTCGAATTACTAAGTGACAGATTGTTGCCAAAAATTTATTCGTTCAGAAAAGCTAGTTGTTTTTAAAATTTCAAAGGAAATTTGTTGGGAATAAAAGCCAGGATTGGTTTAAAGTTTTTGAGAAATGAGATTTGAGATGTTGGAGATTTCAAGATGATTCTAAACCAAAGCCCGGAGTTTAAAAAAAAATCCTGATAGGATGGGTTGTAAGCTTATAAATTGAGGTGATTTTTAAATCAGGAATGGAATATAAGCTTTGAAGGTTGGAATTTAAATTAAAGTGAGAAGTTAAAATGAAATTAACTTGGATTGGAAAATAAGAATTTAACTGGATTGACATCAACTGGATAGGCTGGAAATAATATCCAGTTGTATTCGAATTAAGTTAAAATCAAATTGAGTCAAATAAATCTGAGTTTAAAATAGAATTAAACTGGAATAAAACTTCAATTGAATAAATTGAATTGGGATTGATGCTTACCTGGATAACTAGAAAATAGGTTGGATAAGAAATAAATTGGATAAGAATTAGATTGAAATAAATAAACCAGAATAACTTATAAAAGAATTAAAAATGCATGGAATAAAAAAAATATGCTTGAGTTATAAATAAGTGTAAAACTTGAGTCAAAAATAAAGGAAGAATATATTCCAGCCTATAATGAATGGACTAGTGTAAATAATAAGTTGTGACTTATAAAATTTGAAATAAAAGTGGGATAGAAACCCAAATTAAATATTTTTGGGGAATTGAAAAATGAAATGAAATCAAACTTGAATTATAAAATAAATGTGAACTTAAGAAAATTTAAATGAAGAGATTTTGAGATTAAAATCAAGCTCTGGTTTATAAGTTGGGGAAGGACTATTTAGATGACAATTAGATAATGAAATGTGCAAATGGAGTCTATTGCAATTAAATAAAGCTGAATTGTGAGTTAATAATGAAGATTGAAAATAAAACTCGAGTTATAAATTAAATTCGACTTAAATTATCGAGGGAGTAAATGGAATTGAACTGTGAGTTCATAAAAAATTGGGTGGTAAATTGAAAATGGATAGTGGATTCAAAACTTGAGTTTTAAACTGAAATTTAACTTGAAGTGTTAACAAATTAAATATAATTGAAAATGTATCGAATAAAAATGAGCAATATAAGCTTTTAAGTTAATAAATGAAATATGACTTGAAATATTATTCAAATGAGCTTAGATTATGGAATTAGAGATGAATATTTGTATGTATTATAACTTGGATTATAAATAAATTTGTGACTTGTAAAACTTAGAAATGGAATTGTAAGTGAATTAAGTATAAAGTGGAGTCGGTTGGAATTGGATTACAATAGAAATGATCTAAGTTGAAAATAAAATCCAAATAAGTGAAGATAACTTGGAAAATAGCCAGGTAATAAATTGAATGAGCTGAATCTAGAAAGTTAAAATGTATAATAATTAAACAAATAAATTTGTAATTTGAAATGGGATTGGAAAATAGAATCAAGTTAAATTGAAAAGAGAAAATTTACTTGTAAAATGAAAATGAGATTAAGTATAAATTTGAATAAATTGAAGTAGATTTACTTAGGATGAATAGACGAGAAAGAGTTGAATTGAATTCAACTTAAAACCAAGTTTAAAGATATTGGTTGGAATTTAAACCAAGTAAAAATAAATTTGGATCGGAATGAAATTTGGTGGGTTGTAAATAAAATTTAAGAAAATGAAAATTCAAAATGAATTCAGAGTGAATTGAGGAAGCGAATTAAAATAGGTTAGAGACTAAATTAAATTACAATTAAATGGAATTTTTATTGTAAAGGGTATAATTTCGATATTGAAAAAAAAAATCCAGTTTGGAATGTGATTTAATTTTGGTAATAAGTAGTGGAAGTGTGAAAAAAAATACTGGTATTGGATTTTAATAGGGATGGTTGAACCGTAAATAAAATCCAAGTGTGTGAAATGATTTGAAGTGACCTTATTATCAACAAAAGACTAAGTTATTGAATATAAACCAGAATTGGATGGGTATACTAGTTTGAATTTAACATCTGGTAAATGTTTAAGCTAGTTGAATCAAAATTAATAAATAGTTGATTTGGAAAAGAATCGATTAAAATGGAATGAAAATGCTTAAATAAATAATTGTAAAACATTTAAATTATAAGGGATTGAAATAACTTGAGACAATAAGGAAAATAGAATGTTTCGAGTTTATTAGAATGGTTTAAGTGAATGTGGATAAACTAATTATATTGAATAAATAAATGATGGAATAAATAAGTATCAAATGAAGTGTGGTTTAAATAAGTTGAGAAATGGTTATTGAATGAAATAGATTGGATTGTCTTCGAGCTAAATAAAATAGTTTGGAATAAACAAATATGGAATGAAATGAAAATAAATGGATTGTAAATGAAATTTGAATGGAATGCGTCGAGCTAAATAAATGATTGTGAATGGATTAAAATAAAAGGGAATTTAATTAGTAATGAAGATGAACCTAAGCTGTTAATGGTTTTGAATGAACTAGTTTGGTTAATAAAATGAAAAGCAATTGAATTAAATATGAGTTCAGTTTGCTTAAGAATAAATTAAATGTAAGCGATTGAGTTTTAAACCATTCAAATTGATGAAGTGGTATACGAATGGATTGAAAACCAATCAAATTGAATGAAAATGGTTTATAAATTAATTGAAACAGTCGAATTAGTATGAAAATTGTACAAATTGCTTATGGAAAAATGTTTGGTATGAGTTTCTTTTAGAATTCATATGTTTTAACTATTGCAACTAAGTGATATGTTGTTAAACTTCATATATTTGGTACTTACATGTTTAAATTGAGTAAGTACAGGTACCTGGAAGCCGTATGGCTGGATTTGGGTTGCATTAACTGCTAAATAAATAAGCTGCTTGCTTAAAATGCTAAATAAGGTACGTCTACGCAATAAAAATAGGAAATATGAACTGTTTTTGGTTTTTCCGACCGTGTGGGTCGGTGTATATATATTTATATCTTTTGTCAAATTGCAAAAGCTCCTCCGTACAAAGGAGACTCTGCCAAAAATTTTCAGAAATTTTGGGAGTTAGAATTTTTTTGAAAATTTTGGAAAAAATTTGTTAATGACAAAACGGTTTAAACTGGAAAATTGAAATAAGTTAGTAAATGAAACAAATTAAAGTAATGACATGAGTTAGTAATACATGACAAATAAAATTTATATATGCAAAGTTAAAGATAAATTGAATTCGTATGGAAATGAAAGAATCGATTTGAATAGAAATAAATATAAGCTGAAGTGGTAAGATGAAAATGGGTATAAGAAACATATAAAATACTTATACTAATTTAAGAAGGGAATAGTGAATTCTTAATTGGAAATTGATACTACAAATATAATCTAAGTTAATATTTGAATAAATATTGACATTGTAAGGAAGTCGATAAAATGTTTTTGGGAATACTGTGTTTGGATATTAGTGCTAAGCAGGATATAAAGGTATTACAAAAAGGGAAAGAGAATTGATTTTGATTTCAAGAAGATATATTTGAAATACTCGACAAAAAGGTATGTATTTAAATTTGGTATGAATTTTATTGGGAATTTGGATTGAGCCACTTGGCCTTTTGTTTTCTTTTCGGACTTGGGAGGCCGTAGAGCCATTTTGTAGTTGTACCGAGCTAGCCGCGCAAAGGAGACGCTGGCAAAAAATTTCAGAAATTTAGAGAGTTAGAAATTTTTTGAGAAATTTTGAAAATTTTATACTTGGTTTTGAATTATAATTTGGATAGTTGAATAAGTAAGGTTGGTTGGGACTAGGGAAAAGTTTGTGAAGTTAATGAGAATAATAATGGGTCTTTTATAAATAGATAGTTGGTAAGATGTTGTATTGTTAGAAACTGTTTGGCTTGGGAAAGGTAAATGGGTTTTGGGACCATTCTTCCTAGCTAGTAATTTCGGGGACGAAATTCTTTTAAGGGGGGAGGAATGCGACGACCCGGAATTTTCGAACATTTAAAATCAGAATATTTAATTTATTTTGAATATTAAATAGAGCAATTATAATTTGAATCAAGGATATCACAGTTTATTTGATAATTAAATTAGTAAATTAAATGATTTGTAGTTGAGTAAAATGCTGAATCAAGATTTTTAAGCCTGTTAAAATATAGTTTGAAGGCTTACAAATTTATATTGATAATGCTGAAGATAATACAGGTTGTAAAATTGAAATTAGCAGTGGTTTGTTTAGTTTTGAAATTTTATATCGTTTAAATTGAATTTAAAAATAGCCTTCCGAGGCACAGTCTCGGAATTCGACGAAACCAGTTCCATTGGATCCGTAATGTTGAATTATTATCGGATTTCAAATTTCGTATTGATCGGAGGTGTTGTGTGAACATACGATAAGAGAACGCGTTGGAATTTAAAATAGAACTTTATTTAATCAAAGCAGATTATCATTCCCTTCTTTAGCACGCAATCTCCTTTCTTTATTTCAATCACGTCGCCCCCTTTATTTCTTTTCAGCCGAACATTTTGATCTCTTAAAAAAAAATAAGATAATGGCCGAAGCCAAGAGAGAGTCGAATTTAAATCAGATATTAGGGGGAGGCCGAAACCCTTTCGTTCCTAATGTTTTCTCATCTAAAAAAAAGAATGAATTGGCTGAAACTAAGTACTCGAATTCCTTCCCAAACCGAAGAAAATAATTAATGGCCGATCAAAAATCAAGTGAAGTGGCGGAACTCGTTTCAAACTCGAGCCCTTGCTCAGTTTCATCGCATCTGGGGGAAGAAGATTCACGATTTGATTAGCACGCAGGCGATTCGAATGGCGACAGTGGCCGTGATCGATTCAAGTGGCTCGTGTCGAGCAAGGACTGTTTGAGCGAAGATTAGGGCTTGTTGAGGCGTTCACGCGAGCTGTAGAGAGAAGTTAGGGGTGATTGAGTTCGTTGTGCGGTGAGCTAGGTTGGAAGCATCGGTTGTGGCGCGAGGCAGTGCTGAGTTCGAGGCAGAAGGAGGTTAGGGTTGGTGATGGCATATCGGCAGTGAATGTGTTCGAGCGTCGACCTGAGGCGTGTCCTCGTGGAAGAGCTTCCAGGAGATGCTGAGCTTAAAATTATCGTGAGGTATATCTAATTTATTCCTCTCAAAATTTTCATATATCGATATAAGATATGTATAAGAAGGAAATCATATATATACAGAAAATATACGTAATCCAGTCTTTGAAATATACAGTAAGTATTAGGTAACTTGTTTTTAATTTTAATTTGAGATAAACACTCATAGATTAAGAAAAATATATATACATACTTTAATTTACTGGTTGATTTAATTATGTATATGTATACAGCAAAATATGAAATTGTATATATACAGTTAAGATTTTAAAAAAAAGGAAAAAAAAAAAAAGAATTTAAACAGTAGTGTATATATGTGTTTTCTGAAACTAATTTGTTAAACGAAAATTAGTTTAAATAAAATTGTTGTTAATTAAATGTAATTTGTCAACTGGAAATTTATTTATTCGATTGTTCAAATATTAATAAAATCATATAATGTGTATTCAAGGTCTGGAATCGTGAAGAAAACAACTGGTTTGGGTTGAATTGCAAAATAAAAAGCAAAGGTGAGTTAATCTCACTCAGTTTAAATTTAAATTTAAAATGATTAAATTTAAATAATTGATTGTATGGTTGAATTGATTGTTGTGATATAGTATAGTATAATTTGTAATTGGCATATTATGTGATGCTAACGTCTGTGGATGCAGGGAAAACAGGTTGGAGGGATCCAACTGGACCCCTCAACTTTTATTTAAATTATTTTATATTCTATTCCATGTTCTGATTGTTTGATATTCTATAATGAGTTATGTGAAAATATTGAATTGTTGTTGCTTAGTTGATATAATTGGGTATAATGAATTACCAAAAATATAAATTTGATTTTGAAATGAAAATAAAGAAGTGAAATTGCAAGTAAAATAATTATAAAATAAATTCAAAGAATGAATTTGAAAAGGAATAAGTGACTTTAAAATTCTAATAAATAAATTTTGGGTATAGAAAGGAAAATTTGAATAAACAGAAAGTTAATGAATTTTAAATCTTTAGTGATATTAATTAAAAGAACAAAAAATTTATTAAAAATTTAAGATTTAAATTATTGGAAGGAATAAAGAAGAAATTGGGAAAATCTGAAATTTGTATATTTCAGTTAAAAGGTTTAAAATCAAACGGAAAATAATAACATTAATAATAAGTCCATAACTAATGAATTTTGAAATGAATTGAGAAATTAAAGAAATTTATTTCAAATAAAATAAATTGGAAATCAATTTGGAGAAATTGATTTAGGTGATTGGAGTTGGGAGTTTCTCTGGATAGCCAAGTACATGTTTTAAAAAGTAAATCTTTAAAAAATTAATTTGATGGATTAAAGTTGTTTTTAAAGAAAGCAAGTTTTGTAAAATTTATTATTTCTAATATTTAATTTCTAAAGCAAGTATTTCCTTTTAATATATTATAGCATTAATTATTTAAAAGTGACTTAGTATTTGTTTTAAAAGTGAAACCTGATTTTATATTTTATAAAGTAACCTTATTTTCTCAAATTCATATAGTATGTATTTTTAACAAATTATTTAAGTAGTTTTATCCTAAGTGTTTTAAAGTATATATTTCAAAGTAAAGTGTTTTAAATTATTTTAAAAATCTATTTTTGTGCATGGTGATTTCGGAGGAGATATAAAATATTTGGGAAAGTTGATTCTGAAAAGAATGATGGTTTTGAAACTGTTTCAAAAGGTTGAAAATAGAAATATATCTTGTGAAGATATTTTGAAGGTAATAAATAATTTGGGAAATTATTCATTGGTTGGATGGTTGTTTTGTGAATATAATTGGTAGTTAAATCACCGACTATCAATATTGGACAAATACGTTGATCGTTTCGAAGACACCGGGATCGAGATTTATTTCTCGAAAACCACTTCGATCCGGTTTGTACGTTTCGTGTAAACGATTTTGGATTCGAAGTTGGAGAAGTGGAGTGCAAGGGCTAGTCGCTACTAATCCTGAGGATATTTTCAAAATGGATGTAGTAGGAATAGTGCCTTCGGTTCCGTTCGAACCCGGGTCGGACTTGTATGGACGAATGCTTTCGCAACATCGTCAGGTGGACGATGGGCATTCTAGGGGATATATTCTAAAAAGGTAACGCTTAGCCTCAAGCCTTATCAAATGGGAATGACTGAAAATCAGGGGTTATGCAGCAAGGCTAGGTGGGTAGCACCTAAGCAGGGTGAGGTCATTCCAGTCTAGATGTCCCTTTTTATTTCGGCTTAGTGGTGCTGTTGCTGATCCCAACCGCGGGGTGATCTCACTCGGGATTATCCAGTAAGGGGTAGTCCCGGCCTTGTGTTGCAGGGGAGCGGGCGTACTCCTCGGTACGGTGATCTAGGCCCCGTACTGTGACGGGTGGTACCCCAGTGCCTAGTCATTAGTTGGAAATCCATTCTCCCTACGAGCCTTGTACGAATTTTGTTTGTATTACCCACTCTGTGGCTAGTAGCTGGAATTTAATAGATGTAACAATTTCGGCTATTTTCTAAGTATTTGTATATAGACCCTATTATAATATCAGAGGATTTCTACAAAAATTGTTTTAGCTATCGTAAGGTAAAAACCCGACATGTTTATTTGTGGCGTGGTCTTACGAGATGCTTTTGTTTTCAAAGGATTTCTGAAACTTTAATAATCAATTGGGTGTGATTTTCTCATGCTGGTATTCTAGACTGACTCGGGTGTTATTTAACTGTAATGCTCGGGTCAGACCGAGTATTATAGAATACAGGATATGATGCTGTGGAGCTCAGGAGACGAGCAGGATGGCGATACGTACTCTCGTATTTGTATATATATATATATTATTCCGCCGTGGTTGAGTTATTGTACCTTGAGTTGTTGTGTATTCATTGTATGATATTGATGTTGAGCCGTGATTGATGTACTCTGATGATGTAATATATATACAGAGATATTTGTTTTTTGAGTAAATTTATTTATTATCTATTATATTTTATTCCGCTGCAATGGTTAGATTCTGATGTTGATTTCTATTTTCTTCTTCTACCTCTTTTCTTCTTTAACCAAATGGTTCGTATTTCTGTGCAACTTGAGTTGATTTTGGTAGAATAGTTTTAACTCAAGGGGTACGGATTTGCGGGTCGTTATAGTTGTTTTGTGAAATCTTTGATTTTTTTTCATATTCATATACTTTTGCTATTATAAATACCATTAACATTACTATATTTGGTTATTGGAAGTTAATACTATGGATGACTGTAGCATCTATAGCGCCTAGCTTCAGGCCTCCAAATAGGGGATGCTACATTTTGTATACTTCGGATATGACTACTACTGTTTGGGACAAATTTTTTGAGATGGATGTTTCCTATAATTAGATTTTATTGTATTCCGCTATGAGATTTGAAAGTGTAGAGTTTCATAGATTTTAGCTGTGTATTCTTAGTTTCCGTAATGTTAGATGGCTCGTACTTTTTGGCATCGATACATGTTAGACAGTCACCCTCGGCTTTTGGATCAATGTGTCGAGAGGTGTCGGTTGTCACATTGACTGTTTGTGAGTGGTAATGAAGATTGATATAATGGTCAAGAGCACGATGGTAGAGGGGAATCATTGGTTTTGGGAAAAAAGGATAGAAATTAGGAAAATAATTGTTGGATTTGAGGGTGTGGGAAAGAATTTAGGTCGTATGTAATGTTATTTAAGTCGGTAGTGGAGTCTATGTGTAGAAATAAACAAATGGCTAAAGTGGAATGCATTTTTTGATTAAATGAAAAGACATCACTGTTGGGCTTTTCGATGAAGTGGGGCCTGATGGTGTAATAGGTTTTTGATCATAAATAAAAGAGAGAGTGATTGATTTGTGGTCAAAAACAGGCCCAAGAGTTTCTAACCATTGTATACCAATTACCGTAACTGTTCTAGTAAGATTCAAAAAATTAAAATCGACAATTAAATGATTTCCATCGAGCTCGACTAGAACACTTCGACTCATGCCGATTTTTCTCAATTTCTTACCATCACCTAAAAATTATGGTTTGATTATACCTAATGATGAAGGAAACCATTGACATTAGGGTAGATGTAATTTTGAGTGCTCCTTATATGGAATAAAATTGAGATAGTTTGGTTATTGATTAATTCTGATGGAAAGGTAGAAAGATTTTGGGTAGTGTGAACCGATTATGGATGTGTAGGAGAGCCCTAACTGAATTTCATCTTGTAGTACATGCAAGGCATCCTGATTGGGTGTGATTTTGTTGTCTTATTCTAAGGCCAACAATAGTAGTTGTGAGCTCTAGTAAGTGTAGCATAGGCCTTGCGCTCAGCGTTATTCCGTGTTGGTAATGGTCAATTTGGTGATTAGGTAAGTATGGTTTTCCGGTGGTGCCTATGGAGGAATTAGGGTTAGGGTTGGTAGTAGTGGTTGATTATTGCAGGAAATAAAGTTTCTTGTGAGGAATTGTTTAATGTTAGAAATTTTTCTTTCGATTAATTTTTCACTTGTCAAAGGCTTAAGAGAGTGTTTGGGAGCATAATGTGATTATTTCATTTTTTATACTCATTTTCAAACCATAGATGAAGCAATTTAGGAGTGCATCGGGTGGAAGGTAATTTACAATGTTGCTTATATGCAGTTTAGAAAACTTAATCAAGCTTCCTTCGGGCGCGTTGTTGATTGTCTAATTTCAAAGAAAGTTGGCAACAGGTTATTTCTTTAGCCCTTCCATCGATCGAATGATTCATTACCAAAGCTAGGAACCAAGATCAAGCCCAGGATCTTCTTGGAAACGGGAAGGTCTGGGATAGGTGGCCAACCTCTTTGAGAGAGCGATGTGCATGGAATGAGTGATTAGGGATGTAGCTCCACGGATCGTTTGTCGGGCCTGAGTTTTGAAATGGGATTGGTAATCTTCAATGGTGGATATTTGGTGGTGATTGAAAAACAATGCTTGTGGGTTAGGAAAGGAAGAAGAACGAATCATTGCTTGATTTCTTGGGAAAGGCTTGCCATCAAGTAAGTTGACAATTACAGTACATCCAATGAAACTGAGGGGTTACCCAACCATGTAAAAACTTGCTAAGTCGATGGTTGCTTATTGGGGGTTGAATGATAGGAGAAGCATCACTTGGCTTAGAAGCAATCAAAAAGGTTAGTGCTATCAAAATGTGTAATTTCACATTTTTGTGTTTGGGTGGGTATTGGAGTTTGTATATGTGTTAAGTGAACGGGGGTGGTGAAATGAGGAGGTGGTCGGATGAACGGTGGGTGGTGATGGTAGTGGAGGAATGATGGATGAGGTAGTAGGGGTATTTGAGGATGATAGTGGCAAGGAAGAAAGTTTTTGAGTAATGTTTTGCATCATTTGTGTCATGGAATTCATGGAGTTTTGGAGTTTGATCGTGGAAGTTTGCTGGGTGATGAAGTTTTTTTGAATCGTGGTGATAGAGGTGGTGTTTTGGGTGGAGTTTCTAGAATTTGTTGGATGGTTTCATCCAAGGCATTGTTGCGAGGGGTTTCAACCATTGTGAGGAGGTTTCAACCATTACGGATTTGTTAGGAATTTTTTATAACTCATGTATTTTGATTAAAATTTTAGTGTCTTGTTCAGTGGCTATCTATATAAGTTGGAATTTTGGATTTTGAATGTGCTTAGGAGTAGCCAAGGAAGCAATATTGACTAAAAATAACATTGATGCTTATATGTGTCATTGAACCTTAAATAATTTCTAACCAATACCTAAATACATGTTTTGATTCTTACATAAGGCATAAAACTTATCTAGGCAAGCCTAGGTAAATCGATAGGTAGTAAGCCTTGCCTAGCGCCTAGGCGGGGCATAGGCGGGGGCCTAGAAGGATTTTAACAATATGATATGGATTGAAAACACCAATTGATAGGTCTTTTGTACTTTGCAGAGAAGAAAAGTTAAGTGAGAGGAAGACTTGAGGAAAAAGAAGGAAAAGCATGAGAAGAGTGGTTAATTCATAAAGCTGCCTGCCTATTTCATTTACTACCTCAACTTATATACATAGTTTTGCAACAACTTATGCCACATAGGCCAATACAACTTTAGCCTCCATACAATTCATGCAGAAATAAACAAAAAGCTGCTATTGTTATTTGTCCTTATTACAAATGTCAAAGCATTCCTTTAGCCAGAGGATCTTATATAGAATCTTCCAGAGCTGTCTTTTGACTACTACAAGTACCAAGCTAGGATGGTGTTCATGTGACGAAGCCTTGTTCATGCATCTTGTGCACCTTGTGTGCTACCATATCTTCCTGCTTCAGTATGTTTATGTGTGTGCGTATGATTTAATATGGTTAAGTATATGCTTGGAGATACTTATCCTTTTTACATAAAAATAAAAATATTTCTTTTATGGTTTATTTCGGCTACAAAGTGTTTTGTTTTGCATCACTATGATAACTAGCACATCTATCTTACACTAGTGGAAAGTCATTTTTAACTATTTGGACTACTACCTTTTGTGGTTCTCTTGCACAAAGGAGAAACATTGCATTCTTGAAACAAATCTGATTATTGTTCTTTAAAAGGGTTTTGTCATAACATAATGAGGTTAACCTATGAACTTATCCTACGACTATATTTTCTCAATTTCATTTTCATATGTTTTTCAACTTCACATTTTTATTTCGACAATTGATTGATGTGAACTTGTTATCGATTCATATTGGTGAGTTTATATCCTTTACTAGCCTGCGGAGCATGGAGTTAGACCAAAGTATATCGAAGTTTTAGTTGAAATTATGCTAGAAAAAAGCTTTTTGTAGAGTACCTTCTACTTAGTTTACTACGAGATATCATAGGTTATATTGATGTATCATACCTTTGGATGTCTATGATTTTTACTTCTAGGCATTTATTCAGTGACATCTCCTTGTCTTATATCGCTGCTTCTCCTTTCTCAGCACATAATTTTATTTCCTTGGCACGTCCACTTATTCGTGAGTAAATCTAGTCACAAATTCTCCAGTCCTGGTGTGTCTAGTAAATTAGAACACATGGTTTTTTAACAAATTTTGCAAAAACTCCTTCACTAGAAGAGAGAAGGTACCTTTTTGTAAAAAAAAATGTATGTTCTAATTGGGTAGGCATATCAGGATAAAGGAAGATCAGACCAGGTGATTTCCTCCCCTCTTATTCTTCAAAAAACCCATTGTCACGCAACTAGTTTGTCAGTGGATATTAAAATTCCAATCCCTCCGGTAAGTTTAGAGAAAACTAGTCCTCGAGAATTGTATTATTCCCTTTGATTCCAAATACTTTTAATGATCAGGTCCTTCCACTTCATCTTAGGATTCTACCACCCCACCCTCTTAACGACCTTGAGGAGGCCATTTTTTTATCTTGAGGGGACTGCTTTTTTTTATTGATGATGTCCAACCTATCTCTTAACCTTCATTTTTTTCTCTATATGCATTTGGTTTTACACCATTTACACCTCCATTAGTATTAACCTCACATCCATATACTCTACCGCTCGTGGAATCTAGATTTTTGGAGGTAGCCGTGATCTTAGCGTAATTTAGCCTGAACTAGATTGAGATCACCCTTACATTAGTAATTTTACAATCTTGTTCATCGTAATAATGCAATATAATTTTTTTTTGTGTTTTGTGTGATAAGAAACGTTTCCCTTATCTTGGATATTACAGTAGTTAATGCCCATCTATCTCACTTTGTGTTTAATAGTACTTTGTATAATATGGTAGGAGATCAATCAATCTTGTCTCACTAAAAGAAAATGTAATCACCATTTAATCTTGTATTTTACAGTCCCATTTAAAAAAATTTATTTTTGATTTTTTTTCTATCTTTTCTTATTTTTATTTTTTTACCAAAGCTAATCGCCATTTATTGTAGGCCGTGCCACATGTATAAATGAATATGAAAACAGGTGTTCAGGCACATGTGCTAGAATAGCTAAAAAAACAAATAAAGCATAGGATTTTAGAAAAAGTGCTAAACCACTAATCAGCAAAAAACTAAGCTATCCTCCCTCAGAGGAGGAAGATCCACTTCCCTTATCCGAAGATTTAGGACTAACGATAATAGTCAAAGAAAAAAGATGCTAACATAGGAACAAAATCCTTAGAATCGGGACTGTAAAGGTATTTCCTATCCCATGAGGAATCAAAGAGAATAGAGCGATTCACAACTGACCAACAACCATGAGCACTAGACCTTCACCCTCATCATAGTAAAATAGACGTCTTTCTTCATCATCATCATCATTACCAACATACTTGTGGAACCTACCATCACTAGGGTCGAATCTCATTTCGTTTGGCTCATGAACCCATGCTTGCTCAGATGAACCCTAAAAGAAGTCCTTCATAGAGGAAGCCAAATCAAGAATGCCATAGAGCTCAACATTAACAGAGCGAACATCAAATACATGAGACACAGAATCAATAGGAAAAGTCACATTAGTTGGAGTGCGCAAACATCAACAATATCAATAGAGGGAATATCTATGTCCAACGGCACAATACCAGTAATCGATAGCAAGGTAGTAATGGAGTAGTGCGACAAATGTAGGAGGACAGACCTCCAAAGAAGAACTAACATCATAGCACCGGGACAACTGGAACCGCTACCTCGATAGTTTTAAGCTTCGGAACCCACTTTCTAGCCAGAGGATGAGGAAGAGGAGCCTTAGCAAAAAAAGGAAGAGGTGGATCTAATAATAGAGAAGACTCCATAGGAATACCTCGCTTAAATTATTCAGCCATATGACCAAAGGAGTGACAAGTCGAAAAAATATCCGACTTCCAACTGTAGTGAACATCAACAATTTCCACATGACTTGTAGCTGGGCAAACCCTAAGTTTGGAAGGGAGGGGTTTATCTAGGGTAATTTCAATCAGGGCCTTAGCATAAACAAGCTTTTTCCTAGCTATCGTACTCACATTGGAACACTTAATTTTTTATTGTATAAAGAAAATTATTATATTAGATTAAAATGAGAATATGAAGCAAATATTTTTCATTGATGTTTTCTTTGCAGTGGTGACAATAGCCTTCTTGTTGTGATCCATTAAATGTTCTTTTTATGATTTGAATAACGATATTTGTCGTTATTGGTCTTAACTTACTCCTTTGTACATTGAGATTTCTTTTGTGTTTGAGAATAAAGTTACCGTGTTGATGCAGATTCTGATGTTCAAAGTGTAGTTTGTTTTCAATTATATAAGAAGAGCGTATTCTTTTCTTTTACTATTACGGTTAAGAGTTCTTCATTGGAAAATGACGTTGGTAATTCTATTTCGGTTCCATCTAATTCCTAGTTATTCATCTTCTAGTGGATCTTTGTGTTCCGATGTTGTTGTTTATAGTAAGGTAATTTAAAGGATATATTGAAGAGAGGTTCAAATATATCAATTTTTGATTTTTTATTTATTTTTATTTTGGAGGAGTTGATGATTTTAGAGAACTTTTGATGGCATATCAAATTCAAAAGGGATATGAATTAGTGTTCTTGAAGAACTATTCTAGGAAAATTACAACTATTTTCCCTTTGTCTGAGGATGGTTGTCTTTTTAAAGCGCATGGTTCTTGTGATTCTGGATAGCTTAATAGGTTTCCATTAGACGTTTGGTTAGTGATCATTCTTGTAGGGCTAGTCTTAGAAATGTGAATAATCTACATCTTTCTTGTATGTTTGTTAAATTGTTTTATCATTAACGAGATTCATGATTGTCCTATAAAAAGCCTAAAGATATAATAGATGATTTTAAAAGAGAATACAATCTTCAATTGTTTTACTTTTTTTCTTATTCTGAAAAACAACTTGCATTAATGGAATTGCGTGGTAATGATGCTATATCCTAAAATAATTTGAGTTGGTATTTAGAAGCATTGAGGAAGTGTTATCCAAGTAGTTATGTCAATATGGATGTTAATCAATGCAATAATAAATTTTAGAGGATGTTTATTGCTTTTGGTGCTTGTATACTTGGTTTCAAGCATTGTCTAGCTATGATATTTGTAAATGCTACTCATTTAAGGGGACTTCCAAATATTTTGATGAGTATTAATGCAAAAAATGGTAATCAAGGTACTTTTTATTTTTTTAATGTAGTTGTATTTTTTCTTTTTTCAAAAACTATACAAAAATTTTAGTTCTATATTTTTGTTACATTCTAGCATCAAAATTTTGTAGAAATTATCATAATATGAGAACAGTTACATTGTGTGGTATCAAAAAGTAATAGAATTTGATATTACAATTTGAAAACGTGATACTATGACTAATTATAGTTTTGGCATTGTTCTGTATTAGATTACTCTATAGTTTCATTTTTTAGGTTTCAAAATTTAAAACTGTTATACATTATAATATCAGAATTTAGGTATCCGTTTTTAGGTACTAGTTGTTAAACTAAAATTTGATGAAATTGTGTTTTAATTTTTTTTCTTGTTTGCAGGTTCTTTTTTTTAACTATATGTATGGTTTCTTTAGAAAATGTGGAATATTGCAAATGGTTTTTAATCTTTAAAACAAATGCTTCAAGAAGATCGTGATTTGGATTTTATGTCGAATCTCCATCAAGGTTTGATTTTAGGTGTTCATGAAGTTATTCCTTCAACCTTTCAAAGTTACCGCTTCTTCATATGTAACAAGAACTTCTTTTATCAATAATGGGAAAAAATGCGAATTTGTTTGTTGTTGATTTTTCAAAACGTATTCTAGAGCTTCTAATATATATGAATTTGAAGAAGTACATACTAAATTTTATGAAATTGGTGGTATTGCTGTTGTGAATTTTTGAAGGATAAGCCTCATGATTAGTGGGTTGATTAGGGAAACATTACAGTGAATATAGTTCAGTGTTGCTGAAAGTTTTAATCGTTGGAATTTGGATGAATGAGCCTTGCCTGTATGTTTAGATAAAATTCATGTTAAAGTTATCGAACAAATGGCTAAAAGGAGAGAGGAGCGCTGTTTGTGAATACTACTCTTTGTCCTTAAATTGATTTTTGTTTAAGTGAACTAATTGAAAATGGATTTGGATGGGACATACTCAGGTTTTTAGAGTTTGTTTTTGAAGTGAAATCACCAAACTCTCATCCGATTGATCTTAAGAATAGATTTGTAGTTTCAATCGATGGAAAGTTACATGATTTCCTTGTGCTTATGCTATTAAGTGCATGAACAAGTCATAGTTGTCTGTTTATGATTTTGCTGTGTATTATTTCACTATTGATGCTTATTGTTCTTATTATGCTAATGCTATAAATTCTATTCCAAATTTTAATTAGCCTATTGTTGATGCTAGTGTTGAACATGTTACCAAGCCACCCGAGGAGAAATGTCAAGCTGGTAGACCTTCTACCAAACGCAAAGAAGGATTTTCATACTTTAAAAGTAAGTAAAATAGATATGGTGTATGCAAACAATTTGGTCACAATAAGCATAATTGTCAGGCTTTAAAGAATATATGATTTTTTTTTCATGTTGTTATGAATTTTTTGAGATTTATACTTGGTTTTATAACTTTTTTGGCCATCTTTTGTAATTAAACCTAGTTATATAGTATCATTTATAGTTTCAGTATCAGTTTTGTAGTTTAAGTAGTATCAGTTTTAATATTTAATTGCTTTTAGGTTGTACATTGTCATTTGTAGCTTCGGTGTCAGTTTTATATTATAACCAGTATCAATTTTATTATTTATTTGTTCGTAGGTTATATAATATCAGTTATTTTTAGAATCAGTTTTGTCTATAACCAGTATCATTTTTATTATTTATTCATTTTTTTATTATGTCTGGTATTAGTTTTTTGTAATATCATTTTACCATTTTGTAATGTCATTTTGCAGTTTATCCGGTTAGCTTTTGTATCCATATGTACCTGATAAGGTTGTAGTATCATTTGATCATTTTGTAGTATTTTTTTAGAAGTGAAGTTATGCTTCTAGGTTGCTTTTGCATTAATACATACCCGATTAGGTTTGGTATCCAGTTAACTTTTGC
Organism: Allium cepa; assembly: GCA_030765085.1. NCBI lineage: Eukaryota > Viridiplantae > Streptophyta > Magnoliopsida > Asparagales > Amaryllidaceae > Allium > Allium cepa. The sequence goes on from CM060929.1 coordinate 1,047,693,953, forward strand.
ATCCATACATATCTAAGTAGGTTTAGCATTCAGTTAGTTTCTACATCAATAAATATCAGATTAGGTTTGATATTTGGTTAGCTTTGCCTTGATGGTATGCTCGGTTAAGCAAAATATCTCGAGTACAGATTGGTTTCCATCTATACCCGATTAGGTATGGCATTCCGTTAGCTTTTGCATCAATCCATGCCTATTAGGTTTGGCATCTAGTTACCTTTTGCAACCATATATATCGGATTAGGTTTGGTATTCGGTTAGTTTTTGCATTCCGTAGTATGTTCGTTTAAATCATATATCTTGGGTATAATTGGTTTTCATCTGTACCCGATTAGGCTTGGCATTCGACTAGCTTTTGCATTAGTATGTACCCGATTAGCATTGGCATTTGGTTAGATTTTGCAACCATATGTACCCGATCAGGTTTGGAATTCTGTTAGCTTTTGCATTTAGTGGTTGCTTGATTAATAGTATATCTCGGGTATACATTGGTTTACATTTGTACTCAATTAATTGATGTATGTATGATTTTTTTTTCCTGTTACTATTTTTGCATTAATTAAAGCTTGGCGAGCAAGCTGAGATGTGAAACTATGTTGTTGGTAGCTAGAAGATATACTTGCATGGCAAGCAGTGAGTTATTATGTGGTGATGTTGGTTAATTTATTCAATATAAGCTTTATAGTGTAACGGGCCGGAATTTCACCGCTTTAATTTGAGAATATTTAATTAATTTTAAATATTCAAATAATAGGTTTTGTAATTAAAATAAAATATATTAAATAATAAATAATGATGGTGAAATATTTTTCAAAACTTGTTTACAAAAATATTTAGTTCAAAGAAAAATAAAAAATATGACCAGAATTCATTTTCAGAATTTTTGACTTTTCCTCAAATAAAAGTTGTCGAAATCATTGTAAACTCTATGATATAAATATCCACTTACATTTATAAATAAGTTAACATATTTTATAAAATATGTGTATATGTTTATACTTAAGTTTAAGATGTGACATTTTATGAAATAAAATATTAAACAAAGGGTAAAGATGCCTTAGGAAACATAATGAAACAAATGTACACTTGTGTAATTAATGGCATGTTGGCTAAAAGCATGAGGGGGACAATATGAAGACTAGGATATATGAAGGTGAGGTGGCATGATGATGTGGCAAGAGGAGGTGAAGGGTAAGGACCAAGGGCATTCAGGTAATTTACTTTGTTTCTTGCTTGTAAATATCTCTTTCATTTCTTCAATTTTTCCTCCTTTTTCTTCTACTATATCTTTGTCATATCCAAATGAAGGTTTTCTTTTTCTTCATAACATAGAAAATTCTAGTGGCTACAACTTTCATGTGTACCACTTCTTCAAATTTTGAGCTTAGTCATGTCCAAATGTCATTTCTTTCATACCCATTTTTGGACCTAAATTTTAATGTCCAAAAATAATTCTTCTTCTTTTGACCATATCACCCTTAAAACAGTTCCAATTTGAGTATGATTTTCAAGGATTTTTTGTAACAACCCGCATATTTTACGATTACATATATTTAAATATTTTATTTAAACATAACATCGTTAGTCGGATTAAAGTATGAAATACTACTTTTCTTAAACAACCGAATTATGACTCAAGATTACTTTCATTGAGTTCAAAATGATGTTTACAACCTTTTTGAGTATAAATATAGATATGTTTGGAGTTGATTAGGATTTTGGTATTTTGTTTGGGATTTGGGTTGTATTCTAGCCACACAATAAGTGAACCCAAACCCCTTACCATATACATCCTACTCTACTCCACTCCTCTTCATTCATTTTCATTTCATAACACTCTCAAGCTAAAATAAAAATGGGGAAAGAGATAGGAAATTAAAATTCCAAACCCCTAGTATACTGGGAAATTCAAATTCAATTCCCTAAATCAAAGAGAAGCTTAGGTAAACATCCTCTCCATCTTCTCCATCTCAATCTCTCTTCAATACTCAGAAATCCCTAAACCCTAACTTAGGAAATTCATTTCATTTGATAATAGATTGAAGATTCTTGAAGTCTTGTTGAAGAGGAATCAGTCTTGCTTTGTTTTAGAGCTTCTCATTCGTTGTTTTTGGGTTTAAAGGTGAGATCTTAAACTCACATATATGTCTATACCTTTGACAGTTGTTAGGTATGAATTCCTAACATCTATTTCATGTCCATTTTCTTTTGAATTGAATTGGTTTGGCGAATTTTTCAATTTTTGGCATTTTGAAGTCAAAATCTATGAATATACCTATGTGGATGTTTAGACATGTTATTCCGAATGTATTGATGTGTCTACAGGGCTGGGTTGTCGCTTGACATAAATCCCTAGCCATTGTCGCTCATTCGATCGCTTCCGAGATAATTTGGCCATCAATGGCCTAGGCTAGATCTTGCCCTGAGCTTCTGCTCTATTGTCTAGCAATATGCTTAGATATCTGAAACTATAGAATAAAAATTCTAGACTTACAGCTCAAACGTTTGAGCTTACTTCCCAAACGTTTGGGCAATCTGGAATGAAAATTCCAGTCTTTCAGCTCGGACGCCTGGGATAACCATTAGATGTCTGGAGCTATTAAATTCGCCTACTTTGCCTGTTTTATGTGGAATTCCGTTTTAATCGATTTTTTTAATCTGATTAGTTGTTGTCATTTATTATCGACTTTGATAACTTATTTTCTGGATTTTTGGTATTTCTATTTGATGGATTTGATATCGATTTTCTTGGTTTTTAATTCATGTTATCGAATGTGAATTTTTTGTGATGGATTGTTTTTACAGTCAATTCTGTGATTTGTCACATTAAGATACAAAGGTTTCTATGCTAGTAGTAAATATTCAAACTCTTTTATAAAAATGATTTCAACACTATTTTTAATACAAAGCTCGCTTTTAAAACTTTTTTTCAATCTATTAGTACATATAAACTTTTACCTCATTCGTATGAGAAATCAAATTAAACCGCTTTGCAAAACAAGTGGTAGAAACGCATGTGTTTTCTTCGTCGGTTAATTCTTGGACTTGTTTGATTGAACTCTTTCGGCCATTTTTGATTGGAAATTTGCAATCTGTTTGTAAATATTTAAGTTAAGCCAGTGGTTATGTGACATGAAGCTAAACTCATTTATTTACTATCTTAGTGTAATTTACACTTCTTCTTGATCGATGGTGATCATTTTATTGTTTAGACTAGCGATATGTGATGTTTTTTGTTCATACGTTGTGCTCATGAATCTTGGTTTATAATTTCACATAGGATGTTCTAAGCTTAGAAAGTTAGTGTTAAAGTGGTTAGTTTTAAATTTTACTTATGGATTTTTCTGAGAAAAGTTTATAAAGTTTTAAATTTTAGTTTATATTTTCAAAAAGCTATATTCAATTTTATAAATGTAAGTCAAAATGATTAGTAAAGATTTTGGAAAGTGATTTGAACCAGAAAACAAGTTTTGAAAATTAGAGGTCTGCATAGTTGCTACAAGTGCAATTCGTGAAAATGAACTCTTTTTGAATTTAAAATACTTTAACCTAAGTATCTTTTTGAAAAGTGTTTTCAAAACTTAATATAAGTTTTTAAAAGTAATTATTGTTGATTAGTTACTTATTTAATTAACGATTAATTAATTAAGGTAATTAGCACCTAATCGTTTGTTATTAAAGGTAATTAGTACTTAATTATTAATTAAGTTAATTATAATTAGTTAATTAATTAAATATTGTATTTAGTTATTTAATTAATAGTTAATTTAATTAATAATTAAAGGTTTAATTATTATTAAATAAAGATTTTAAATGTTATTTAATTATTAAATACGAGTTTTAAAGTTTAAAATTACTTTATTTCTAAAAGGTCAGTTTTATTTTGAAAGCAAAGTCTCTTTTAAAGAATATTTTGTCCAAGGGATTTTCTTCGTCGATTACCCTTAAGTGACCCTAATTGAACATGAAACCTAATGACATCTATTCTGCAGAATAAAACACCGTTCTGCTAATTAAATCGTAATTGACGTCTGTTTAGTAGAATTAAACCCCGTTCTGCTATCATTTGATTAGATAAAATATAAATGACATCTGTTTAGCAGAATAAATCCCAGATTTGCTATTATATTTTTTAGACATTGAATTGTATGCCGGTAGATTAATATTCAAAAGTGATATTTTCTATATGTATGCATAGTTGTTATTTGATTTTGTATGCATATCCCCATACTTAATTTATGTAGTCAAGGTAATGCCTTGAGTTAACACTACCTCAACTCGCCTTGCTTCATCTTCAATCAAGGAATAGCACTTGTTTAGAATCGACGAATAGAGGTAAGAATATGAAATTTAATTTTCATATAAGATCATTTTTAATTATCCCCATTAGTTGATTTATTAACTCTCAGTTCAGCTTCCTTCTTGGTGTATCATCACCATAAAATCGATTTGTTGCTCTTTTAAGCTTTATTATCCTTTGTCGAAAATGACTAAACCCAAAGAGTGAGTGGAAGTCATGCTATGCGGGGTTGCTTCCATTAGTGTATTTTCACATCCTCTCTAGATTGAAATCGGTTTTGCACGTTGAAATGTGAAATATTCAGATTCTTGGTAACTATTGGCGGGGTCTGGCTTGGATGTGTCCGAGACCCATCTGAGTTCTCACGTATATTTCTTGAGGTATATTTTCGGTAAGGAGGGAGCACCCTTCCAGTCATTTATTGGAAAATTTCCTTATTCTTTCCTTTGGTTAAATTTTTTTAAATTAACTTCTTTCTTAATTGCACCGAGAAGTGACTAAGGTTCTTCTCAATGTTCAATTATTTTTGTTCATTCTTTAAGTTTGGATTTTTATCTTGGCTATGTTCATTTATTCTTGTTTGGATTCTAGTTCTTATTTCATCCCCTTTTCTTCATCTATGAATGTTGATCTTGTGAGGTAAAAACTCATCCCATGTTAGCGGCATGGTCTCATAGAATTATTATATGTTCAATTCATTACTTGACTTTTCTCATGTTAGTATTACCAGACTGATCCATGTGTTATTTTATTCTGATACTTGGGTCAGACCAAACATATTTTCCAGATTAGCTTTAGATGCTTTGGATTTCAGGAGAAGAGCTGGATGCCCAAGATATATCTACGTATTTCTTTATTTTTCCACTGTATCGATTGTTGAATTAACCACCATTTGTAAGGATAGGCTGTTGTAACTATCCAGGCTAATAATATGATAGTGTACTCTGATGATTGCTTATAATAAAGTACTTTCTTTTGTAAAGACTTAATTAATATTATACTTTACTGGTCATGATTTTGTGAGATTCTGTTATGTCTTTTCTTTCTTCACCCTAAACGACCTGTCTTTTGGATACTTAAATGATCGACACACATATACCGAGGATGTATTAAGTGTCATCTTTAGGTGTAAGAAAGGCAAATCGTTACAAGTGGTATCAGATCTTAGGTCGAGCGAACACCTAGACTTTTGTGGGGTTAACTCATTTTAGATAGGGTAAGCGAGACCCTAGAATGAGTTTGAGCCTATATATATATATATATAAGAGCGTTTATTTGTTATTTTTATAAAAATATTTTATATTGTATTGATTGATCAGTTGAGTGGTTTATGGATTCGGAAGGAATCTCTTCAATACTTAAACAAGGCCAACCGACACAGTATAGTTTTAAAATTAGGTAAATGAAATTTTTTTACCAAGATTATATTTTATATATGATTGCACTAAAAATTGGCGCAGACATCTAGTAGAATTTTTAAGATAAATAAACGAAGAATGTAAAATGAAAATGGAGGAAAAATGTAATGAATAGCTGTAAATCAAAGCAATAACATGAATACAGTGATTTACAGTGGTTCGATATTGTTTGCCTACGTTCACTTTGAATAAAAAGCTTTATTAATCACTTTGTAATCTGAATACAATAGAGATCAGATGAAAATCCTTAGTTACAATAGAGTATAAAGTAATCGGCAACATAAAGGTCCCGAAAATGAAAAACCAAGCCTGTATTTACGGATGAAGATGGCGAAATATCTCATTGAGAATGTGGCAAAAGGATCTCTAAAACCATATGGACCCTTAAGAGGGACTGCTGGTCCCAAAGAATAAGGGTCGGTATCGATCCCTTATTTGCTAAAATTTATATGTGCGTTCCGTAAGGTAGCTTCCCCATGTCGAAACATACTTAGCCTCGAATTTTCATGCCAAGATTAGTAGAACTTGAGTTATTGCATGATATTTACTTCAATATGAATTGCCTTTTAATTTCAACTGATTTCTATTGAGGGAAGAGGGTTGATCCCTCTTACTCCATCCATTTTAAGGTGTGATCCCTATAGTAGGCTCCCTAGGATTCCCACATCTTGCTAAGCATTGGAGTAGTGGATATTGAGAGGTTAGTTATTTTCTATGGAACTACACTTGCTTCCTGAAATATATCGATCCTTATGTTGGAGGTTGATTATAGCCGATCTCTCCTATATGTTGAACCATACTCCATACTTCGAACATTCTGCATTGCACATCACATAATTCCATTCGATTATGGCTTCATATTACCATCTGTACATGAATTTAGATCCCACAATCATCGCCACGGACTTACTATCATTGGCGTCAGTTGAATCTAACTTGTCCAATCAGTTCGAATATAGTCGGGTCTAAATGCTGAATAACACTTGCCACCAAAGTACGTCTTATGCTAAAATGATGTGTTTTGAATCGAAGAATGTTAGAGCCATTAGAAAGAAATCCATCCAGTTCTCTGAATAGTCGCTATTTTACCGTCGAATTATTGTCCCAATGCATTTTCTCTTTGATCATCATAACGTTAGGTCGATTTCCAATAGCATAAATCTAAGATTATATTCCGTCAGCTTATATCTATACCCAATTCAAGGAGACTAGTAAGCTTTAGCTATTTGATCTAGTCTCGAATTAATAGGCTTGAATTCAATTTATGTAGACTTCAAAATAGAACTTTTAGAATATTCACATGCACGTTCGGGTACACATATTTGTCATTGGTTCCCAGACATGTTTGTGTGCTCACGAGTCGTCGTCAATTTTCATTGAGTTAGATGCAATTTTATTACACTTTGTGCATATGTACTTCACATAATCTTCATGTCTTGCTTACATGCACATAGGCCCATAGCCGGTCCCTTCCTTTCTTCCCTTTTTTTATATACATATATAAGGATTGGCATTCTTCGAATCCTACCTTTTTTTGTACGCAAGGATTGATATCCCGTTAGCCGATCCTCTCTCCTTGTACATGTTCATATGGATCGACATTCTCTTAGCCGATCCCTTCTTCCTTTCATCTGACTCGATGAAGAAAATGAGGCAGGCCAATCCCTCTAGCTCCATATATAAGCCAACACTTTCCTTATTATCCTTCACTTATTCATCTTTTCCTTCACTTATTCATCTTTTCCTACTCTATGATAGTGCCCTCATTCTAGCTCCTCAAAGTGGAACCCTTCTTCCTTTCGTGAACCCGATCCTATTCCTTAGAAACGAACATCATCTCCTTTCTTTAATTCGTCATCTTCTCTTGTTCTAACCGTTGTTCCATCCTTAACTCAAATCAAAGTCGAAAACCTTCTATCGAGAAATTTGCACTCTTTAAACTTAGGTTGGTTTTCTTTCTTTTGGCCAATAACTTGTAAGGGGATGATGGGTTCGATTGTGTTAATTCATGGGTTAAGGAAGAGACAAGATGGATGATGATGATGATGTAGAGTTCGGCGAAGTAGTAAAGGAGGAGGAAGAAGAGAGTGTAGGATGTAGGAAATATAAGGATCTGTCATAATGAATTATAAAGGGGTCGGTTGGAATGTTTGAGGGAAGCATGAAAATGTAAAGTAAAAAAGGTCGGTGGTTAGTGACTTGCATGGTGGGATTGGTAGGATGGTTGAGTTGAGGGATCAGTGATTTTGCTAAGTAGATGAGGGATCAGTGATTTTGCTAAGTAGATGAGGGATCAGTCGGACTATTAGAGAGTTATAAATTTGACCAAGTATAGGGATCGATCGCGGTGTGTTGTGGATGAAGGGATCGATAGTTTTGCTTTGGAATAGGTATCGGCTGTAGGCCTTTGATAGGGGTCGGTTGTTAAAAGGGACATGGATCGGTTATATGTACTTTGCCGATCCTAAATTTTAAATTGAACTTGAAAACCAATCCATATTCATTTTGTTTGAACAAGTACAATCAGTCTCATCCTAGTTGACTTGAATATATATGACGATAATGAACAAAAAGATTTGTACATCAAACATCGAACTCTAAATTGAAGGACCAAACTCCCGGGACTTAGGACATGAACTAAAATTTAACATATAGACTCTAATAATTGACTTCATACTTTAACAGGATGATGGTCGATCCTAAAGATTACACAACCTAACAATCTAAACGCCAATTGGGATGGTCAGCAATGATAGTCACCTCGATAGAATCCAAAGTCTCATCATTTACTTTTGCTTTTAATTTTGAACTGTTAATCTCTACACTGCACAACGCTGCACTATACTAGCTTACACTCAGCATGGGAGGACAGATAAAATTTTCTAATCTCGATTATCTATTATTTTAGTTGATATGGACTCTAGACATTCAAAGCATCTAGTTGAAATGTCCTTCAGACTAACTTCATAACATGGCAACCTCAGAGCTGAATCTAGTTCAGCAACTGTATATCATAGAATTTCCCCTGATCGTTGAACTGAACAACTGGAGGTTTCGGCCCATCTGCCTACCTTTTCTTTGATGTTCCCGTCCTCCTCGTGGAAGATATAAGCCAAGCCCCCATTTTCATAGAAGGTGCTTTATTTTATGATAATCCGACGGATTCCCAAGCCTCCAAGATTAGCGAGGCTGCTCTTCGCTGATTATGCTCCAGACATGGGATTCCATTTGCAGGTCCTGGTTCCTTTAGTGAACTACAGGACTCATTTGCCCCCGGAGGTGTATAAAGCATGCACTAAGTTCATGTGCTTGGTCGGATGTGTGCGCCCTTTAATTCTTTTATCTAGGAGATGCTAAAATAATTTAGAATAACTCCCGCCAACTACACCCGAACAGTTATGCCTTTCTTTATGCCACTTTCTCTCTATTCATGAACGTACTGTTCCGCCGGCCATCTCTTGAGGATATCAGGTTCATTTATAACTTCAAAAGGCGAATAGGAAGCCCTTCCTACACTTTCCTCGAGACTTCTCCTAATTGTCAAGTCTTAACTGGTGCTTGGAACAAACTCGGCCTCTTTAAATGTCAATGGTTTTACGTCTGATGTCCGTCGGGCTTTGCAAGGCAATGGCTGGAAGGACGTAAGTGTCGTCCTCACTTTACTCTCAAATTTTTTAGTCCAAGTCATATCCAAAACTAACTAATATTTTAAATTCTACAGGCTTCCATCCACGTCCAAAGGGAGATAGTTTCTTAAGGCCTATTTTTTCAATTTATGCCACCTCGGTTAAAGACAAGGACATTAAATCCCTTATAATCGATGAATGACTATCTCTATTTAGGCTGCTAGAAGAAGGTCATAGCATTGGGCTTCTAGGAAGAATCGCATCGCCAAGAAATGTTGTTGTACAAGAAGGTGTTTCCAATTACCCTGTCGTGCCCCCAATCGAGGGGACTTAGAATGACATCGAAGCGGGTGAAACTAAGGGTGCCAAAGTTAACAAGCCTAGCGATGTTGACGCAGGTTCGAGCGATGCGCCCGTGGCCGACATTATAACATTCATTCTATTTTTCGACGACAACAACTATACAATCATTATATTGTACATCTTATCAAGTTTATAGGTATATACTACAAGAGAATATCATACTCAAAGATACCGAGACTCGAAGACCAACAAAAAACTATGGACCATGCTATGATTACTAAGGATGTTCTAGTGTATTAAGAGTTTTGGATAAAACATTGTAAGGTCTCTCTGAATATATATATATATATATATATATATATATATATATATATATATATATATATATATATATATATGCACACACGATTTCATATACACTAACATAAACTGGAAAACCTGATTTATCATCCACATACATCTGAGGAAAAACCACAAACATTTGTGATAATACTCGAGAAACTATTTCTCGAAGGCATAGACGTTTGAGTTTTCCCACATACATCTGTCATTTGAAAAATTGAAAAACTCTGAATAGACACTTCTTTAAATAAATAGAAATCAACTCTTCATTGAAAGGTTGCAGCCCATTAAAATGAATAGATCTTATCTAACAATAACAACTCTTCATCTGCATCGTTTTGAATCTATAAATACAACCACGATTGAGATTTAGATGTCAACAAATTTGAATTAATTGAATCTATTCTCTCTTGATTTCTCATTACTCTCTTGCGCATACAATTGCTTACATACTTTCAATCTATCATAACCAAAATATAATTTTAGTTGAACTACTTCGTACAACTCAAAGCATTCACATGTACATACTCAAATGAAATTATAGGAAGATTTGTACTATTGGTAAAAATCCATATTATTTGGTGCACAAGATTGCCAGAGATATACTTTTGTATCATCCTATTCCTACGAGAAAAGTGAGGGTTTTAGTTGGTTAAAGAAAATACCAAAAGCGAGCTTCGGGACTGGTCGTAGGACGGGAGGTCCGGACCAGTATAAACTATCTGGTGTGATCACTTTTATTATTTATCTTATTTGTATTTAATTATTGTTCTCTACTTTATATAGTTATTATAAATTCTCACACGTATACATGTAAGCTGTATTATTTAAAAAGATCCTATAGACTTTCATTTGGTATCAAAGCAAGATCATTTCAATCTATAGTAACACATAATTGAGAAAACATTAAAATGGAAAGCACATTTCAAGAAGGTCAGTCAACTACTCGTCCTCCATTGTTTACTGGTTCTAATTATGCTTATTGGTCAACTGTATGTAAATTTTTATGGAAGCTAATGGTTTAGATATATGGTTAGCAACTCAAAACAAATATGAAGCACCTGATAATGATATTGGCACATGGATTGATGCACCAAAAGCAGAGGCATCTAACAATGCCAAAGTTATGAATGTATTGTTTCGCTCACTTGACAAAAATGATTTTTCATGTGTCATGCTTTGCAAGACTGCATATGATATATGATGCACTTTACAAGTCAAAAATTGAATAAGGAACATGTAGGAAAGTTAACTAGATCAGAATTAAAAATCAAATTATAAATGATGAAAAAATTATCTTAGAAGAAGAATTAGAAATTTTTCAAAAAAAATGCAACGTTATTATGTCAAAATGACAAATTATTAAATGATTTAGAAAATCACAAGTTTGACAAGTTTAATCAGGAAAAAGTAAAATTAGAATTACAAGCAAATTTAGATTCTAGAAATTTTGAAATTTGTGATCTTAAAACTAAGTTAGATAAAATAACAAATAACGTGACAAAATTCAACAAAGGAAAAAAATTAGAAAATTCGATTATGACACCTAAACCATCTGGAAATCTAAATCTGTTAGGTTTCAAAAGCAAAGAAAAGTCAAAGAAATATTACACATTATACACGAAATTCAAAATGCCAAAGTTAGACACTATGTTTAAGGCTTTATATACAAATATGGTCAATATGGATTCAAAAAACAAATAATAAACTTATTAGACAAATACATATTGTTGAATATCTAAAAAAGGTTGTACATAACAATATTTACATCTCTAAAGGAACCAAATCCTCGTGGATATGGCTACCTTCTTCCACTAACATGTAGGACCCTAATCAATGAATGTGAGTACCAATTAAATTTTTCTTGTTTTGCAGGTACCCAATATTAAAATAAAAAATAAAGAGAAATGGATACTCGATAGTGGTTTCCCTAAGAATATGACTGGAAATGCTAATATGTTATTGAATATAACATACATCGATGGTGGCACTGTGAAATTCGGAGATAACTCAAAAGGATTTGTCATCGATATTGGAGAAGTCATCAAAATTGGTATTTCTAACTCTCCTATAATTATTAATGTTTTATTGGTAGAAAATTTGAAACATAGATTATTAAGTATAAGTCAATTATGTGTTAAAGGATTTTTAATTGTTTGTGAGAAAGATAAATGCAATATTTTTGATCAAAATAAAAACTTAAGTTTTGAAGGATTTAGAAATCGAAACATATATGTTTTAAACATGAATGTCAAAAACAATACTAATTTATGCTTAGTCACAAACCACGATGATCCATGGTTATGGCATAAACGCTTTTGTCACATAAATTTTAAGAATGTCAACAAACTAGCTAGAAATGAATTAGTTAGACGATTACTAAAAATCAACTATAAGGTTAAAACCCTATATGACGCTTGTCAATTTAGTAATTTAAAGAAAAGTTCAATTAGATCTAAAAAGGAAATTTCCACAAAGCAACCTCTCGAATTCTACCATCTAGATTTATTCTGACCAACTCAAGTACGTCCGATAAATCATAACAAATATGTTTTTGTAATTATTGATAATTTTTCAAGATACACTTTGACGTTATTTTTAAAATATAAAAGCGATACTTTCGAATCGTTCAAAACTTTTACTAAACGAATAAAAAAATTAATGAATTTAAAAATTAAAAGTATATGAAGTGATCACAGAGGTGAATTTGAAAATGAATTGTTTACAAATTTTTGTAACAAAAAAGGACTTAGTCATAATTTTTCATTTCCTCGAACACCACAACAAAGCGGTGTTATAGAAAGGAAAAATCAGACTTTACAAAAATGTGCACGAACTCTATTAAATAGTAGTAACCTACCAAAATCGAAGCAATTACAATTGCTTATTATGTATTAAATCATATAACACTTAGACCGATGACTAAAAACACATGCTATGAAATATTTACTAACAAGAAATTGAAAGTATCGTATTTTCGTGTATTTGGATCAAAATGCTTCATTTTAAACACTAAAGTTTATCTAGGAAAATTTGATTCTAAAGCTGATGGAGGAATTTTTGTTGGTTATTTGGATCGAAGTAAAGCATATAGAATCTTTAATAAATAAACAAATATTATACAAGAAAGTCTCCATGTCTCATTTGATGAAAACGTTAAAGATAATAAAAATGACGATGATGAAGAAATTATAAATAAAACTAGTATATCCATACATTAAAATAATAATAATAATGTAAATAACAATAATATGATAACATCATCACCTAGAATATTGAGAGACCATCCTATTAATAATATTATCAAAAATTTAAATACATCAGTATCAACTAGAAAAAATATAAATCAAATGAGTCATGTTGCATTTATATCAAGTTTTGAACCAAAAAATTTTAAAGAAACATCAAAAGGTAATTTTTGGATTATTGCAATGCAAGAAGAACTTAACCAATTTGAAATAAATGATGTTTGGGCACTTGTACCGAGACCAAATGATCAATCTATAATTGGAACTAAATGGGCTTTTAAAAACAAAGCAGATAAAAATGGAAATATTGTATGAAAAAAAGCATGGTCAGTAGCTCAAGGATATAATCAAGAAGAAGGAATTAATTATGACAAAACATTTTCTCCTATAGCACGTTTTGAAGCAATATGAACATGGCTTTTGCATGTCATCGTAATTTTAAACTTTTTCAAATGGATGTAAAAAGTGCATTTTTAATTAGATTTATAAATGAAAAAGCGTATGTTGAATAAACTTCATTATTTGTTCACGACTAATATCCCGATCATGTATTTGAACTTAAAAAGGCCCTATATGGATTAAAACAAGCACCTCGTGCTTGGTATGAAAAATTAAAAACTCATTTACAAAATTTCAGTTTTCAAATTGGTAAAATTGACTGTACTTTATTCATAAAATAGGAAAATAATAATATTTTAGCCATACAAATATATGTTGACAACATTATACTTGGATCCACTAACAAAAAATTACGTACTTAATTTTCTAGCATAATGAAAATTGAATTTGAAATATCACATGTGGGTGAATTAAACTATTTCTTGGGTCCGCAAATAAGACAACTAGAAAATGGAATTTTTATAAATGAAGAAAAATACTTTCAACATTTACTAAAAAAATTTGGGTTGGAAAATATTTCAAGTAAACTGACTCCAAAGAGTACTACTCTGCATTTAGATAAAGAAGAAAATGGAAAAGATTTTGACCAAAAATTATATAAAGTATGATAGGATCTCCGTTATACTTAAAAACTAATAGACCAGTTACTATGATGAGTGTATGTTTATTTGCTCGGTTTCAAGTACGGCTAAACGAATCACTCATTGAGCGGTAAAACGAATCTTAAGATATTTAACAAACACTAAAGATTACAAAATTTTCTACCCGAAAGGAACCTCGTTCGAACTCATGTCATATAGTGATGCTGATTTCGGGGGTTTTAAAATAGATAGAGAAAGCACAAGAGGCGCGTGTCATTTTATTGGTCGGTCTTTAGTTTCATCATTTAGTAAAAAGCAAAACTGTGTTTCGCTCTTGACATGTGAAACCAAATACATCTCGGCGGCTTTAGCACGTGCATAAGCAATATATATACAACAAACTCTTATAGATTTTGTAAAATCATAACAAAGTCTCCTATATATTGTGATAATACTATTGCTATAAATTTGCTAAAAAAATCCTATTAACCATTCTTGATCAGAACAAATTGATATTCATCACTGTTTTCATGGAAAAAGGAATTATATCACTAGAATTTGTAAAAATCGAAAATCAAATAGCTGATATTTTTACTAAACCATTAATGGAACTAACTTGTATTAAATTGAGACAAGATCAAAGAATATGTTCTTACAATGAATTAGTAAACTAAATCCATAAGATTAGACTTTTACACTTAAAATTTTAACTTATATAAACTACATGGAATAAGATTTATAAAATCAATCACAAAATAATTTTAACTACATAAAAAATTAACTAACTTATATTCATTTTATATGGTTAAACTTATTATTCTAACAAACTTTTATATCTAGTAGAAACCACACTTATAAATAAATCATTTTTTCTCCTAACTAAATACAAATAATTTTTTAACACCATTGTTAGTCAAAATGTCTTTCGATCACACCTCCACTATTTCAGTTGTCGACTATAAGTCACCCTCATCAAATAATACCTACATTTCACCAATTAAATCCACATCTCCATCAATTCGCTCAACCTCTCTGAATATTATTGCATCACATATGTTAACACCGGCTTTTCTCCTAATGAAAAGAAAGAAAAAAGGTTAATTGATGTACAATCGACATCTCTCGTCGACAAATTTAATGAAATATATCACTATGAACAAGAAATGATGGGAGTTCAATGTGAAATGCATTTTTAGCAACAAAGTCAATAATTTTGTCTAAATTTTCTCGAAAAATGTATACTAGCAATTTATGGTCATTTACCAACAAAAGTCTGCATACATCAAAAATCTCTTCGATTAAAAGAAACTCCTATAAAAGCGTATAGAATTACTCCAAGAAATCTATGCAAGGAAGGACCATCAAACCAAGATTGGATTGACACACCATCTCGTCCAAGTTAGTCTCCACTGAAGTCATTAATTGACGACACAAAGGTTGAACCCAATTCATAGGATATAAAACAAATTAAAAACTCTGACCTCTCTGACAAAACTAAATGTATGCTAGGCATTTTTTCAAAATAAGTTTCTTCTATAATTTTTTGTTTTATTCTCTTGATATTTCAATAAATAAACATTGCTATTTAAATTTTAAAGCAAATTTTCTAAGAAGATAGACCGTAGACATCTAAACAGACGTCTGTCAAAGGTTTCAAGAAAATATCTTTTTGAAACCTTGGATGTTTGTGATATCCCACAGACGTTTGTCACATGTTTCAGGAAACTTATTCCTAAAACCATAGACATCGCTCACAGATGTTTGTCATATGTTTCAGCTTAATTTTTACGAAAACCACAAATATCTGTGGCACCTCCACAGACATCTGCCGTTGCTCTGAAATTCCCTTTTCAATAATCCTAAATAAATAGTTTTATCCCTTTCTCAAATTTTCACCGCCCTATTCTCAGTTTCACACAAACCCTAGTTTCTAAATCTCAAATTTCTCACTAACGGCTCCTAAACCAAAAACTCCAATTAAGAAATGCCCCAAGAAAGGTCAATCATCTTCTTCTCACAACCCTTAGTCACTGATGCTGTCATTCAAGAATGGCTTCGCAATAGCACGATTGCTAACAAGCGAATTAACGAGCTCAAACAAAAGAAGCTTTATTCCAAGTGTAACGACTGGGATTTTTGACCCTCGAAAATCGACACTAATACGTCCACTATAATTCGTGCCGAGCAATCGAATGATGGAAAAATCCGACTGTTAGAGAAAAAGAAAGAAAGAAAAAGGTAAGAAGAAAGCTAAACAAAAAAGAATCTCACAGCGGAACGAATAATCTGTAATGTACAACAAATCTTTGTAAAAAAGCAAAACTATAATGTGTACCTAAAGACATCAATCAGAGTACACTAACCTATTATACCTAGACAGTTAATAACAGCCACTCCTTATAATTGCTGGTAGAAAAAATAATAAATACAACAATCATCTACATGAATATGTTTTTGGACTTCCAACTCGTCTCTTAAATCTCCAAAGCATCCAAAAAAATCTATAAATATGCTCAGTCTGACCCTAGCATTATAATAAAATAACACCCAAGTCAGTCTGAAAAACCAGCATGAGTAAACATACCGACCTAAATTTCATGGTTATTTAAATCCTTGAAATCAAAAGTATCTCGTAAGACCACTCCGCATATAAACACGGACGATTTTTTACCTTACGATAACCAGTCAATTTTCTATAGAAAATCCATTGATATTATAATACAGCCTAAGAGTGAAAATACTAATGATCAAGTAGCTGAGATGCTCATGAGTGTACATCACAATAATACTAGGTGTATAATAAAAAACCGATAAGGCATGTTCGCTAGTTTTGTAGGATTCCATAGGGGTGCCCCCAATATTTCGAGAATGGTCCTCCTACCCAAGGATTAGAGATGTCCTCATGAAGCAACATATATCCCAAATGATGTACCATAGTAAAAACATAGCTGTTCTCGCTAAGGTCAAATGCGTCACCCCTTGCATGCATAACAACTATAAGTAATTTCTAGTAGGACTCGACTGCATCCTGTGGGTTTTCCAACCCTATTATCCATGCCTCCTATCTTTGGTTTTAGCCATTACCACTGATGAGGCTACGTCTGGCCTCCAGCTTATGCACTGCCACCAAATAGATTATGAATCCCATATGAATTTCCATACCCCAATGGGTCTGGGAACGACACATGGATTCCAACATTTTTATATATGTCACAAAACCCCTCCATAGAATCGTATATGGTTTTGGAGCAGTCACGGTTTTCGAGTTATCTCTTATACACTCTTCCATTTCCTTAGCTCTTCAAAAACCAATCATCGATTTTCCGGAATACTCAATACTGATTCAAGAAAAAATCAGACAGTATTCAAGAGCACGGATCACCTTCTAACCGTTTAAGTGGACGGATCTCCTCATCATTTGTCCTAGAAGAACGAAACGAGTTTATATGTATAGCAATGCACCATCGACTATAATTGTATCATATAATTCCCATGTTTTTATCGATATTTCCCAAATTAAAGTCCTTCAGTGTTAAGTAGGGAATAATTTTGTACCGGCAAAATTAAGAAGGATTACATCTTTAGGCCAAAATTTTGATAGTCGATTATTTAACTATCAACAAAAACACATTCAAACAAAGATTTATTTCATTGGGAAAAACAACATTGGTTAAGCAGATAAGCAACCATTAGCCTTTTTTTAGTAAATCTTTCATTCATTTAAAAACAGTTTGTAAATTACTTGTTCAAAAATACTTTTACAAAGGTACATCCACAAATCCCTATATTTTCAGTACTTGGAAAATATTTGTACACTTATCTCGATGGCATAAGTATATCCACAAAATTGAGAATGATTTTCGTTTTATTTGATTCAAAAATCATTCATAGAACTCCTTATAATTCTCTAAAAACATTTATAATCCATTTTATAAATCTTCTAGACCTTTTATACAATTATTTTATACGTTTTAATCGCTCATAAATTCTTCTTGTACATTTCTAAAATCATTCATAATGCCTTTATAAATCCTTAAAACCATTTATAAAACTCCTTTTATAAATTTATAAATTCATTTCTAAAATTTGTTTATAAATATCTAACCATTTATAAACTCTTTCACCGTGTAAATAACATTCCCTTAAATCTTCAAACCATTTTATAAACTTCTTTATAAAATCCAAGTCTTTCAATTCTATTCATGGGCCTTGGAACCATTTACAAATAGTTAAAAAAATTTACTTCAAGATACCATTAAATATAATAATTATTAAAAATAAACATTATAAATAAATGAAAATTATTAACTTTAAAACATCTTGAAAATAATAATTAATAATTGCAAAATATTGTTTAAGAAACAATAATAATTAATCTTTACCACTTTTTTAAATAATAATAATTTATTTTCAAAACCTTATTAGTAATCCTTATTATTAATTTTATACCATAATTATTCTTGAAGTAATTAACATTTCAAACTATTAGCATTTTGATAAATACTTTAAAGTAATATTAACTATAACCAACAACCTTTAAAACAGTAACAAAAAAATTAAATAACTTTAAAACAATATTAATATAATTAAATAGATGATCTTTAAAATAAAATATCTGAAACTCAATTCAAACTTCAAAATTGTTTCCTGTCTCAAAAATCAATTTCAACTCAAACGGCTATTTTTAAAATACTAATTTGAGGCCAATATCCACCCAATACTAAACCAATTCGATATTGATTTTCTATCACTGCTGGATTTTATTTCAAACATATAATGATTTTATAACCACAGTGTCCATAATCATGTTCGTTTTCCAATAATCCATATAACAAAAATATTATGGAAATAATTCAACAATAACGAGAAATCCCATTGGATCCCTCCAACCTGTCTCTCTACATCACAGCTTACATATGTTAGCACATATGCATATAAATAAAACCAACATTTTTGAAGAATCCTATTAGATTCCTTCGACCTGTTTTACCTTCATCGCAAGCGTTATATAACCATAAATATAAATCAACCGCTAAGAGGCAGGATTCGTATACAAAGGGTCGTCCGCTCATACACGAGAACGTTATAGGGTATCCACTCTATGGGCGGGAATATATCTGAACCAACTAGTAAACATAGCAAATCCTCCAAATAATCATTCGAATTTTTTTATCAACTATATATCATACTAGTTAACCAAAAAGGTGAGTTTAACTCACCGGAATTTCTATTGTCGCCGAGGCATTCCAGTTTGGAACTAAAATCTAATAGTCGACCAATTTTTGCTAAGTTCCGACGAGCTCCAAATCCAACCAAACCAACTTCATTGGCGTAGCTCTCGCTGACGTGAGTCCAATGCAAAAAAGGGTATTCAAATCTGACCTCATATGAGCGAGATACGAAATTTATAAGTTATCGATAAATTTAAATTTGTAATTAAATAACTTCATAATAATTACAAGTTTACCCTCACCACTATTCCTCCATCTTCCCCAAATAAAACCCAATCCTACACATGCACACCACTATGCACGCACGACCATTGACGACCACCCTTTCGTGCTTTTCAAAATCGACGAATCCGATGTACTCCTCTCTGCGATCTCCATGCCAAGGATTCAACGAATGGGTGCTCGATCGACCGAGACAAAATGCAACATTCCCAATTCACCTTGTTGCGCACGTCCAGGTTGCGACCATCAAACCTTTATTGGACTTAGTGAAACTCGATGAGGTGATGTAAATCGACAAGAGAAATTTGAGTATGTCTTTTGCCCATATCCCTCTCAACGTCAAACCCTAATCAAAGCCATGCTCTGAAAAATAGTCGAGCCACCCCAAACGACGACCGAACAACACCTATGCATACCTAGATGAAGCATATAGCCAAACGAGTTTAACGATCAAAAGAATTTTAATTTTTGATGGTGTGAGGAACTTTAATTTAAAATTTTGGTTTCAAATAAAAACCTAACTCTTGTTACCGAAAATGTTTAAATATGGTGAAGGGCATGGTAGCTGGTATGGGCACGCGTATAGGGTAGAATAATGGAGGGTATGGCCAAAGTTAAGGTGACTATATATACATACATACATACATACATACATAGATATATATATATATATATATATAATTTTTAAAATATTTAGCAAAACATACCTAAAATCTCGAACTCAAAACGAGATGTGCCTCCTAGTGTTTTATATGTTATACCCCTATTCCAAACACAATGGAATAAGTCTCGAGTCCACACAGAAGATAACTTGTCAAAACCCAATTATATTATATACATTTTTGAAATCAATTTCAATGTGTTTCGATCCTGCATGACCAAAAGATTCGTCCGATCGCCATGAAAATTATCGGCATATAAACTCTCACCATTACAGATCCAATGACAGTGATTTCGTTGAAATCCAAGATAGTGTCCCAGAAGGCTATTTTTATATGTTAGTTAAAACGATTTATTTTCAAAATCAATCAAATCACTTTTTAATCCAATTGACAAGCTTTATTGTCTTCATTCTTATTAAATAGGATTTGAATAAGCTTTGAAATTATTTCAACCAGCTTAAAAACTAAGATTCAACTATTTGAACAATTTCATTATTAAATTCAACAATTAAATTATCCAATAAATCATTATATCTAAAATTCAAGTTATTTAACTTATAAAATCAACTTTTCAATATTTAAAATCCATTAAATATTCCAAATTCAAATGATTAAAATTCTGGGTCATTACATTCTTTCACCCTTAAAAAGAATATCTTCCTCGAAATTTGCCAAAGTAAGAAGAATGCCCAAACCCGTTACTTTTTAAAACAAATTAGTTGAAATGGTTCGTCACATTATTTTAAGCCTTTAAGCTTTCCAAAAACCAACTCGTTGAAACTTTGTTATTTCTTTTACTACGTTTTCAAATTCATTCATAGATTCCAACTAATACCGTCTCATTCAATCATTTCAGGTTATAGCTCAAAATCAAATTTTAGTTACTAAAATTTTCATCAAAATTTCTCCAAAATTTTCTAATGCCTTAATTTTGCAGAAAATTCCACCAGCGTCTCATTTGCACGGCTAGACCTTAACAACTACTAATCACCGCTTTGGACCAGAATCAACAAAAGAAAACAAAAGCCAAGTGGCTCAACCATAAAGCCATCAAATTCAAACAACGGTATAAACATGTACCTTTTAATCGGGGAACCAAATTTTTATTTATGAAATCAAAGGCATTAAACTAGCTCTTGCTTCTATATATCTGCATCTTATTTAGCAATGATATCCAAACATATAGTTCATAATCATATTATTTTATATTTTCAATTCTCAACACTTGCTTTACTAAAGCCCATATTATGTACATATATCATCCATATGCAATATCATATCCGATCGCTCACTCGATCACACAATTTGACTTTCGAACTAGCATCGTTCACACTTTAGTGTCGACTCAGATCTAATTCCTTGATTAGAAATCACCAATCTCTTGTATAGCTATATACTATGATAGAGAATTTCAGAATCAATCAAACATCTATATTCAGTGTTCGCCGTCGAGAATCGAGTGAAAAATCCTAATTCGGATCGATGTAAATCATCTAAAAACTATGTACTCGAATTTAGATCAAACTATTATGCAGATAGAATTATAAACATACAACTTATGTATTTGTTTCAATTGATTTTTTAGCTATAGCAAATTTTTTTAGTTCACATTCATTTCGTGGCTTAGTATATTCTTTCCAATACTATTATCATTTATGAACCATTCCATCAAATTTTATGTTTCACAATGTTTTACTCCACACTACATTCATTTTTGAATCATATCATAAATTTTGCTCAAGTTTATAAACATTTCATTTAACGCTTCCCATGTTTACTACCACATCACAACTTAACTCCATATGTGCCTTAAATCAAACTCAATTCCATTTAGCTTATTTCGTTAATTAACACGACTATTCAATCCTATCAGACAAA
Source organism: Allium cepa (assembly GCA_030765085.1). Lineage (NCBI taxonomy): Eukaryota > Viridiplantae > Streptophyta > Magnoliopsida > Asparagales > Amaryllidaceae > Allium > Allium cepa. Next base: position 1,047,716,160 of record CM060929.1, read on the forward strand.
ATTATATACTATATTTAATTCACTAATTAATTTAATTTGCTGATTTCATAATCCCTTTCAAATCTTGATCAATTTTCTTTCAAAAATCACTTCATTTATCTTAACTTAAATCATCATTTTCAAAATAAATTCACTCAAAATTCATATTCAACCGTTTTAAACTTTTTTTTACTTATAAATTCTTGAAATTTATAAGTTAAAAACTTATTTTCTCACTATTTCATAAAACACTCAATGAAAATTTTCAGAGTTTAAACATCATATTCTAGTTTATTTCAAATCATTTTGAAATCAAATATATACATAATCCATTTGTTACATCAAATAATTCTTTTGAATTTCAAAATCAAACCAGTTTTACCAAAAAAAAACTCCAATGGTAGCAATTCCTCTCTTGGAAATCCGAAAATGAACGTTGATAATGCTGCAGTCATCATCGAAATTATTTTCCCGCGACCAATGTGAGTTCAGTGCTTTCTAACCTCTTTTATATTCCATTTTAAAATATTTTCTAAATAATATTATATATATTTTCCAAAACTTTGAAGTATCATTTCTAAAACCAACAGGATTTAAATTCCCAAATTCCCAGCTTTTAAATCCTTTTCACTTATAAATCATGTTTATAATATACTTCTGAAATTTCATTTGCTTTCAATTTATAAATCACATTTATAAGCCATATGTTTATATAATCTTGCTTTGGTTATATAAAATCATTCCTTAATTGTTAATCTTAGTTTGCATTATAATAATGACAATTTTTATTAGAGCACAACAACAAAGACAACTGATAATAATCAAACGTTATCATTCTCTAACAACCAGACACACAATATGTACTATAGCAATTTCTGGAAAAAAATTCCTTTATATATAAAATATATTAAAGGTAAAATTATTTCATTTACCCAATTTCAAGACATACCATGTCGAACTGCTCTATTCAAGTGTTTAGAGATCCCTATCGATAACGTTAATTATTCGTATTGGCCAGAATCCATAAGCCATTCAACAAATAAATCAACACAGTATAAAACATTTTTATATCACTAACAAATATGCACTCATGTATATATACACTCAAACTCATTCTAGGGTGCTACTGACCCTATCTTTAATGAGTATCCCACCAAAGCCAAGGTTCTTCCTTAACCTTCGGCACTTATACCAAATGTAATGACCGAGATTTTCGACACGACACCAATGCGTCACTGTATCGCATGCCAAGCAATCGAATGCCTAAAAAACATGATTGTTAAAGAAAAAGAAAGAAGGAAGAAGATAAGAAGAAAACTAAACAATAAAGAATCTCATAGTGGAACGAATAATCTATAATATACAAAAAATCTTTACACAAAAGCAAAACTGTAATATGTACTTATAAACGTCAATCAAAGTATACTAACCTATTCAGCCTGGATAGTTATAACAACTTGTCCTTACAATTGCTGGCAGATACAACAATAAACACAGTTGAAAAATAAACATCTACATTAATACGTCTCTAGGCCTCCAACTCGTCTCCTGAAGCTTCAAAGCATCCAAACAAATCTGTAAACATGCTTCGTCTAACCCGAGCATTATAATAAAATAACATCCAAGTCAATGTAAAAAACCAGCATGAGAAAACATGCTTAAGTAGATTTTAATGTTACATAAATCCTTGAAATCAAAAGAATCTCATAAGACCACGCCGCACATAAGAACAGACTGGTTTTTACCATACGATAACCAAAACCTTTCCTTAGAAAATCCATTGATATTATAATATTGTCTAAGGGTGAAAATAATAATAATCAAGTAGCTGTAATGCTCATGAGTGTACATCACAACAATACTAGGTATATAATCAAAAACCGATAAGGCACATTTGCTAGTTGTGTAGGATTCCATGGAGGTGCTCCAAGTACTTCAAGAATGGTCCTCCTACACAAGGATCAGAAATGTCCTCCTGAAGCAGCATACATCCCTAGTGATGTACCATCGGAAAAACTTAACTAGTCTAGCTAAGACTGAATGCATCGCCCCATGCATGCATAACAACTATAAGTAATGCCTAGGAGGAGCCGACTGCATCCTATGGGTTTGCCATCCCTACTGGCCATGCCTCATATCTCTGATTTGAGACATTACCGCTGATGAGGCTACATCTGGCACTCCAACTTATGCACCACCACCAAATAGATTATGGAATCCCACATGGATTCCCATATCCCAACGGGTCTCGGAACCACACATGGATTCAACATTTTAATATAAGTCACGAAACTTCTCCATAGAACCGTATATGGTGTTGGAGTAGTCAAGGTTTTCGAGTCATCTCTTATGAGTACACTCTTCCATTACCCTGGTGCTCCAAAAATCAATCGTCGATTTGAAATGCTCAATGCCAGTCCTTTACGAAATAATCAGACAATACAAAAGAGCGGGGACCAACCCTAACGGTTTCAATGGACGGATCTCCTCATCATTTTTCCTAGAAGAACGAAACAAGTTCATACGTATAGTGCAACACCATCGATGGTAACTGTACCATATAACTTCTGCGTTTCTCCAAGATTTTCCCAGTTAAAATCTTTCGGTGTTAAGTAGGGAATATTTATGTACCACAAAAATTAAGAAAGATTGTATATTTAGATCAACATTTTGATATTCAGTTATTTAACTATCAACAAACACACGTTCAAACAAAGATTTATTTCATAGGGAAAAACAACATTGGTTAAGCACATAAGCAACCACTAGCCTCCTTTTAATAAATCTTTCGTTCATTTAAAAGAACTTTGTAAACTACTTGTACAAAAACACTTTTACAAAGGTACATCCACAAATCCCTATATTTTCAGTACTTAGAAAATATCCATATACTTATCTCAATGGTACAATGATATCCACAAAATTGAGAAAATTTTCTTTTTATTTGATTCAAAAATCATTTACAAAACTCCTTTTAATTCTCTAAAATATTTATAATCCATTTTATAAATCTATTAGACCATTTATTAAAATCTTTTATACATTTCAATTGCTCATAATTTTTTTTTGTATATTTCTAAAATCATTTATAAAGCCTTTATAAGTCCATAAAACCATTTATAAAACTCCTTTTATAAATCTATAAATTCATTTCTAAAATTCATTTATAAATATCCAACCATTTATAAACTCTTTTACATTGTAAACAACCTTTCCTTAAATCTTCATACCGTTTTATAAAATCCTTTATAAAATCCAAGTCTTTCAATTCCATCCATGGGTCTCAGAAATAGTTATAAATAATCAAAAAAATTACTTCAAAACACTATTATATATAATAATAATTATTAACAATAAACATTATAAATAAATGAAAATTATTAACTAAAAACATCTTAAAAATAGTAATTAATAGTTTTAAAATATTGTTTAAGAAACAATAATAATTAATCTTTACCATTTTTTAAATAATAAAAATTTATTTTCAAAACCTTATTATTAAACTTTATTATTAATTTCATACCATAATTATTCTTAAAAAAAATTACATTTCAAAACATTAGCATTTTGATAAATACTTTAGAACAATATTAACTATATGCAAATAACCTTAAAAGAGTAATAATATAATTAAATAACTTTAAAACAGTATTAATATAACTAAATAGATAATATTTAAACCGAAATATTTCTGAAACCTAATTTTGGATTTAAAAACCGTTCCTATCTCAAAAACCAATTCCAACTCCAACGGCAATTTATAGTATTTTTAAAATACTAATTTGAGCCCAATAGCCATCCAACACTTGACCAATACGATATTGATTTTCTATCACTGTTGGGTTTTATTTTCAAACATATAACAATGTTATAATCAAAGTGTCCATAATTGTGTTCATTTTATAATAATCCATATAATAGAAATATTATGGAAACAATTCATTAATAACGAGGTATCCCGTTGGATCCCTCTAACCTGTCGCCCTGCATCACAGCTTACATATGTTAACATGCATACATACATATACATATACATACATACATATATATATATATATAGCATCCCTTCGATCTGTTTTCCCTTCATCACAAATGTTATATAACCATAAATATAAATCAACCACATCGAGGTGGGACTCGTATACAAAGGGTCATCCGCTCTTACATGGGAACGTGAAAAGGTCTTACCGCTCCAGTGGCGGGAAAATATCTAAACCAACTATAAATATAGCAAGTTATCCAAACAAGCATTCGACAATTTTTATCAACAATATATCATACTATTTAACCAAAAAGGTGAGTTTAACTGACCGAAATTTCTATTGTTGCCGAGGCGTTTCGGTTTGGAATTAAACTCGAATGGCCGTTCGATTTTTTCTAAATTCTAACAAGCTTCAAATCCAACCAAACCAAATATATAGCATAGCTCTCGATGACATGAGTCCAATGCAAAAAACGACATTCGAATCTTACATCGTACGAGCGAGATACGAAATTTATAAGTTATCAATAAATTTAAATTTATACTTAAATATATTAATAATAATTACAAGTTTACCCTCACTACTATTCCTTCATCTTCTCCAAATAAACCCAATGTTGTACACGCACACCACTGTGAACGCACGGCCATCAACGACCACCCTTCCATGCTTTTCGAAATCGATGAATCCGATGAACTCCTCTCCTTGGTCTCCATGCCAAGTACTCGATGAATGGGTGCTCGATCAACCAAAACAAAGCGTGACAGTCCCAATCCACCTTGCTACACACGTCTAGGTCGTGACCATCAAACCTCCATTGAACTTGACAATACTCAGTGAGGTGATGTAAATCTACAAGAGAAACCTAAATCCGTCCTCCGCTTTTCACTCGTTGCCTATATCCTATGAAACGTCAAACACTAGTCAAAGCCATGCTATGAAAAATTATTGAGCCACCTCAAATGACGACCGAACAACACCTAAGCATACCCAGACAAAGCATTTAGCCATACGAGTTTAAAGAATCAAGAATTTTAATTTTTAATGTAGCGAGGAATTTAAATTTTAAATTTATCTTCAAACAAAATCCCAATTCTTGTTACAAACAATGTTTAAATAGGGTGAAGGGCATGGTGGCTAGTATGGGCATGGGTATGGGGTAGAATGATGATGGGTATAGCCAAAGTTAAGGTGAATATGTGTGTTTATTAATTTATTTTTAAAATATTTAGCAAAACATACCCAAAAATCTCGAACTCTAAATGAGGCATGCTACCAGGCGTTTTATATGTTATACCCTTATTTCGAACATAATAGAACAAATCCCGAGCCTTAATTCAATCATATGTAGAAGATAGGTTTTCAAACCCAACTATATTGTATAAATTTTCAAAAGTAATTTCTATGCGTTTCGATCTCGCATGACCAAACGATTCGTCTGATCGCCATGAAATTGTCAGCATGCAATAACTCACTATTACAGATCCAATGACGGTGGTTTCGTTGAAATCCAAGATAGTGTCCCAAAAAGTTATTTTCATATGTTAATTAAAATGAATTCTTTTCAAAATCAATTAAATCATTTTTAAATCCAATCTAAAAGTTTTATTATCTTTATTCTTGTTAAATGGAATTGAAACAAGCTTTGAAATTATGTTTATCCAGCTCAAAACCTAAGATTCAATTATTTAAACAATTTCGATTATTAAATTCAACAATTAAATTATCCAATAAATCGATATATTTGAAATTCATCTTATTTAACTTATAAATTTAATTTTTCAACACTTAAAATAGATTAATTAATCCAAATTCAAATGATTAAAATTTTGGGTCGTTACACCAGGCCAATCTACAGATTATGCAAGTTTGGCGAATATGGCATTCAAAAACTTACTGTCGCCTCCGAATGTCGAGATTTTCGATGAAAATGAGGTACAATTCCATCAAGTGGCAATCTTTCATTTTTAGGCTAATTTGTGCGGTAGTGACATTTGGACTCCTGACAATGATGATGGTTGGTTATGGATGAGTGTGTAGGGACGTATTTTAAAGATTAGCGTAAACATCATTGGTCATATACTTAATTTTTCTTCGTTTGGAATCAATTTAGAAGAATTTCCTGACCATTGGAATTTAACGTGAGATGAAATAAATCATCAAATTTGGGAAGATAGGATGCTACAGTGGAAAACAGTTTACATACGTCCAAAGGCTAGGTTTTGAAACCATATGATAGTCGATATGATAACTCCACGCCTAGGAAGTCATGAGCAAACCTTCAAGAATGACTACAAAGCCCTTTATGCTATTTTTGGTGGGATACAAATAAATTGGACTAAGTTCATTCATGATGAAATAAAAAGCTAATGGTCTCATCATCGACGCACGATTATATGCTCCGTATATTATGAGTCTCTTAAGTGAACTTGAGATACCCTCTTATATCTTTCACTTCGAAGAAATTCCTGTTAAAGAGAGCGGAATAAGATTTTTATCTTTAATTCAACTTTCTCGATGACCACCCCTAATTATCTCCCTAGAACAATGACGACAACAACAAGTACATCATAGTCCTCTACCCACTCCTATACCTCAACATACTTAATCACCTCGTCCTTCACAACGACCCGCTGCTTCCTGTCATTCTATCGAATATTATTCGGATTTGAAAACTCAAGAAGCTCGCATTGAACCATTGCAAAATGCATCGCTTCATGATTTAGCACTTAAAATCAAAAAATAATAATGGTCCACCGATGGGCTTTGAAAATAAAGATGACAGGTTTGGAATGTTTTTTTTCCGATGAGAACGACTAAAATGGAAAAGACTTTAGAAAAGGTTGTTCCACTTTAGGAAACGTTATGAGAAAAGTCGATGGTAGATCGTCTTCTCGCTCTTCATCTTCACATTCACCTACACCTCCTCCTCAAGCACAAATTCCAGTTTATAGGTCTCATACTTCTTATGAAGGAACTTCCCACGAGAGAGAAGTCTCTTATGAAAGAAAAACCTGAGGAGGAGGAAGAAGATAGTGATGATATGTACTTGTCCGACCCTCAGCAATTTCAACATCAAACATAAATGGATTTCCAAGGACTTTCCATTCAAGAAGATGAGGAGTATAACGATCAAACAACTAGCCAGAAACATTTGACCAAGATCCTTCCTCTTATTGGGAGTGCTAGGAAAATTATGGCGGGCTTGTTATTCTTCCGATCAGTACAACTAGCATCTTTTTTCAGCTATTTTATGTTTATGCTTGTTTGTGTTTATGTTTGGCATCTCTTTTTTCAACTGTTTAGCATTTATGTTTATGCTTTTTTCTTTGTACCAAACCTTGTTATTTAACTTTAACTTTTGCTATAATACTTTAATCTCAGTTTCTGCTTGGTCCTACTCGTCCATATTAACATTTAATTACACATACTAAGAAAATGCATACATACCGTCTTTCCTTCTATTTTGATAATGATAAAGGAGGTGAAATTTATGCATATACACAAGCGGAAGACAAAGTCTACTTTATGAGAACATTCTCTATTTTTATTATAAATGACTATAATATTTCTTATGTATTGATTGTATAGTTATCACCATCAAAAAGGGGGAGAATAGTAGAACCTCCATTTTATGTTTCAATGACAACAACTATATAATTATATATATTATACATCTTATCAAGCTTACAGTTATATACTGCAAGAGAACATCATACTCAAAGATATCGAGACTCGAAGATAAATAAAGATCCATGGGCCATGCTGTGATTAGCAAGGATATTCTAGTGTATTAAGAGTCTTAGATAAAACATTGTAAGGTTTCCTTAAGTGTGTGTGTATATGTATATATATATATATATATATATATATGCATACATGATTCCATATACACTAACATAAATATGAAAACCTAATTTATCATCCACAGACATCTGAGGAACAACATAGATGTATGTGAAAATACTCGAGAAAACTATTTCGTTAAGGCACAAATGTTTGAGGTTTCCCTACAGACATCTGTCATTTGAAAAACTGTGAACTCCAAATAGACACTTCTTTAAATGAATAGAAATCAGCTCTTCATTGAAAGGTTGCAGCCATTAATGTGAATAGATCTTATCTAGCAGTAACAACCCTTGATCTACATCTTTTTGAACCTATAAATACAACCATGATTGAGATTTAGTTATCAACAAATCTGAATTAATTGAATCTATTCTCTCTTAGTTTCTTATTACTCTCTTGTGCATACAATTGCTAACATACTCTCATTCTATCATAACTAAAATATAATTTTTGTTCAACCACTTCCTACAACTCAAATCATTCACATTCACATACTCAAATGAGATCATAGAAAGATTTATAATATCAGTCAAAATCTATGTTATTTGGAACATGTCAGGGATATACTTTTGAATTCCTCCAAGCGAAGCGAGGGTTGGTTGGCTAAAGGAAATACTAAAGGAGAGCTTTAGAACTGCATGCAGGACAGGAGGTCCGAACCAGTATAAAATATCTGATGTGATCGCATTTATTATTTACCTTAATTATATTTAATTATTGTTCTCTACTTAATATAGTTAGTAATATGAATTCTCACACGTATACATATAAGTTGCATTATTTAAAAAGATCCTATTGACTTTCAGTCGAACCGTCACAAGGCACAAAACTTCACCTGGCAGCAAGCAGAAGAAAAAAGCTTGCATATAAACTTCGTAGGAGAAAAATGCCTAGAGAGCCTGAGTTTATTATCACTTCCGTATGAAGAGTATTCGTCTCAACATTTAGAAAGTTCGATGAAAGGGTTCTCAAACCTCCAAATCCCTGATGACATCATGAATTATGACTTCCCTAACATTAGTATTGAAGGACTCAATTATCCTACCAGAAGTGGTGAAGGTATTCTTCCCACCGGTAAAGCGAAGAAAACTCCAATGGGCAAGGCTGCAGCAACTGGTCCTTCGTGGGGACACTAGGACACTCACAATCATGCACTTCACCGCATAATTTTCATCTATCTTTGTTCAATGGTCACTTGTATAATTTTTTTTGGTTTGCAGGTGGGATGTCTTAGTCCCGTTCTTTTGATCATTTGAGGGGCTCCTCGACGCAATACAGATTCAACTATGGTTCGGAATCCGGTAGGTTCAGAGAGAGAGAGAGAGAGAGAGATGATCGATGGAAAAGAAGCCATCATTCAAGGGAATCTTCATCTTCTAAATAGAAGTCCTAGTCTCATTCGTCTCATAAGGAAGCTCGGCCTAAGCTTCCTATACATAGTGGCGATTGTCAATCCATAATTGTCTTATTCGTCTCATCATAGTGACGCAATACAGTCTCATTCGTCTCATCATCTTTCTCCAGGTAGTCCCATGATGAAGGTTGAGCAAACACCTTATTATCACTTCTGATCCATCTTCACTGATTGTAGATCTTTAGGCTTCCACGGCAGAAAAATTGGCCAAACTTAAGGTCAATTTCCTAAGGATTTTCTTTGATAGGCTTAAGTTCCTTCCCTCCATTCATACAATCCCATTTGAATGCTAAAGAGAGTTCCCTCGCATGCATTTAACGATGTTTTTATGCAATACAAATCATTCTAAAACCTAGCCGAAAAGCTCTCCAAGGCATCTTCGAGAGACAATATGAAATCGATCATCTTAAGCTAGAGGAGTCCATGATAGAGATATAACTAAACGTTAAGACAATGAGATCTCGAAATTGACAGTGAAGCTAACCGAGGAAGAAAAAAGTGCCAAAGAAACTTCTGAAGTGGTGAGTCATCTGGAAGATTCTTAGAAAAAGGAACTGGATGTTAACCTTAACCACAATGGTGTGTGCTTGCCTTAGAAAAAGATTCCTTGCAAAAGGAGAAAAATATTTTGACCCACCGCATTTAGGAGCTTAAAGAACTCCTTAAAAAAGAAAAGGAAGAGAAAATCGAAGCTTAGGAATAGTCACAAAAATATTGCGAAGAGACTGTTGAAGCCCCGGGACTGAAAATTAAGCTTGACGATCAACTCGCTCAAATCGAAGTCCTCAAGGATAAGGCTAGATAAGCAGCCCGCAACGAGATTAGAGAAAAATCGAGGCTCGGTTAGAAAATTCCATGGAAGCTTGTTGAAATGAAAGTAAGGACATGGTTGATCCCATGACCATTGAATATAATGCTAAAGTCCTTATACATGCGATTTGAGTTTTCTTGGAAAGGGCTATCTCGAGTCGCTCACCGAGGCCTAGGAACACAATGTCGAAATGAAAAAGAAAACCATCGGTGAAGCTGATTTAGACGAAGAGAAGCTGGTATGTGAGATTCTTCGCCGGGATGAACCTTTAGACCTTGCCGCTGCTAGACTATGATACTTTGACATCTTAACACCCTCCGACAATGGGAAAAACACCCTAAGTTTGCAAATTTTGATCCCAAGGGCCCTTCCTCTTCTCAAGCAGCCGATGAGTTGGTTTGTTCGACACGGGACATGGTTTAAGCTATGATCCAAACTGGCATGGTTATTAATCTAAGGTGCTTACTCCTATTTAGAGGGGAGAACCCCGATGACAACTGAGAGTTAGCCGGACGTAGGTATCCCACTTTATTCACTAGTTTTCAAGAGATTTCATTCTTCATACCCAATAGTCATGGGATTATTTTCTTGTTTTTATGAGTCTGCAGGTCTTTCGGGTCCCCGCCATACATCAGGATACGGTGCCACCGTAGAGCAACAACCGGCATCTACTGAAATTCTGACGCTACCAACATTCTATGGCCCGACGCTCAAATTATCGGAGCGCTTGATGATGAAAAAGCTGATCAACCATAGCTAGCCGATGAATCAGATGATGTTGTAATTACTAGCACCACTGAACATAGTGATGAGCTTAGCTTTAAAGAGCGCATCGAGAGAGAGGAGTTGCTGAGGCAAAAAGCTAGGGCTAAACGCATTTATGCAGACATGAATGATCTAAATCTCATCCCTCTACAAATCATTCCACCTGGTGGACCCACTCCCATAGAACTCCCTCCTACCTCTAAAATCTCTGCTAAGGGCAGAAAAGATCAAGGAAAAGGGCAGACGGAAGCTTTGGCGATGCTAATCCCAAATAATCCAAAAGCAAAAAAAGACAAAAGAAATAGCTGCAACTTTGGCTTAGTTTGCATATAGATTATACAATTGTTTTCTCTTTTATTGGCCATGATTGTGCAGGTACAACCCTCTTTTTTGAATAAATTTTGTACAGTAATTTTGAAGTTCAGTACGCAAATAAAAGTTCTTTGTTTTCTGTCGAACTCTTATATGAGTATTTTCTATGTAGCCAAGCTATTACTTTTCCATTCGATGTACTTGTAATTCATCGTTCGTTGATTTAGATGGTAATCCATTAATTCTATCCCAAGGCCTCTATGTGGTTATAGTCCTAAGTCATACCAAACATGAGGCTCAAGCCCTAATGTTACGCTGACGGATTCAGCAGTTTGAGCGATTATACTCCTTTCCCCAGTCTTAAGTTAGCAGAGTTAAATAGTGGACGGTCGAACTCCATCGTTAGCGAGTTTATACTCCTCCTTTCAGTTTGTGGCCGGAGTTTATGGAAGAGTAAGTGGTCGAATCGCATTCATCTATTTGTTTATACACATATCAGCACTTTGGGGATAAGAGTTAGTTAGTGGGCAGTCAGATCACACCCATTCATGTTTATACACCAGACCACACTCTGGTAACTTAGAGTTATTTTGGAAAATCATCCAACTATACTTTCCTTAATTGACAGATTGTCCCCAAATCCGGGGTTTAACTTAGCAAGGGATTAGTCGTATCACGATCTCTTTTGATTAATATTGTCCTTCATTTGATAGGATTAATTTAGTCATTGGATGGTAGAGTCACATCCATCCCACGTTAGGTATTCCGTACATTGGGTTGTTAACGAGAATCATCGAATCAACGATCGACCATTCCTATTTCGTTTATTTCAATCATGAACTTATGTAATCGGCTAGCGCCAACTCTAGGAACCTGCTCGGATATATCAAAATTAGTTAGTCGGGTATTCTAACTAATATGTAATGTTACAGCAATCGCAAATATGAACGAAGTTTCAAACTTTATTTAACAAATGAAAAAAAAGAAATAATCTGTCTTATTACATATCTAGAAAATCAAATGCTGAAGAAAATTCGAGAATTGAATATAATTGAATGAAAAAGAATAAATTAAGGGAAATACATCGCATGCCCCTGGGAGTGTGACGCCATCGACAGTCATTGGCTTGAAAGTTCCATCTCCAAGCCTTTGTTCCATAACTATGTTCCTTTCCAAGTAGGATTGATATGCGACGAGGAAGGAAAAACCCGTTTCAAGTCCATATCGCCGATTTCAAAGGTTCTAAGTTGAACTTTAGTATTGTTTTATCGGGTGACTCGGTACCAGTATGCAGCTGCTCTCAAATCAGCTTCTTCACGCTTCTCATCTACAAAGTATATAGATTCCAAGAGGAGATCTCTATTCAGTCTGGGATCCTGGTAGGTTACTCGATGATAAGGGATTTCAAGTTCAACAGGAATTACGACCTTGAGGATGTGAGCAAGGGAAAATGGGGTATGGCCGGTCATGGACTTTTGGATGGTCCTGTAAGCCCATAGTATTGTCGAAAGTTCATTCGCCCATTTGCCACTAGCCTTTTCCAAATGCTTCTTTGGAATGGACTTTATGATTTTGTTCACAGCTTCAATTTGTCCATTTTCTTGAGGATGAGCAACTGTCGCAAATCTCTTTACAATATGATGCTGACGGCAAAAGTCTTTGAATTTAGCACTATCATATTGGGTCCATTATCAGTTGAAATAGTTTGTGGATGATCAAAACGACAGATGATGTTTCAAATGATTAAGTTAATTACTTTCTTTCTCGGACTGTGGCTAAAGGATCTGCTTTGGCTCATTTAGTGATGTAATCAACTGCAATGATGCCATACTTAGCACCACCTTTAGAGATTGGTAAGGAACAAATAATATCTATGCCCCATATCTAAAACGGCTATGGGCTGACAATTTGTGTGATTTTCGTTGATAGAGCTCTCAAAACTTTTGCATACACTGTCACTTATCGCATGGGCTTGCATAATAATAGCTTCTCGATTGACAGTCGGTCAAAAATACCCATAACAGAGTATTTTCTTGGCTAGGTTTTGCCATCCAGTGTGACCCCACGTTCCCCTTCATAAACAACCTTTAGGACTAGTTTTATTTTATCATGAGCGATACACTAGAGTAGGAGGATGGAAAAACCCTTACTAAACATAACTCCTTTTTGAATGATATATCATGAAGCCTTATGAAGGACTTGTCGTTTTTTATTCCTCCATTTCGAAAGAACTCCTTGTAGCAAATAGTCTTTAATCGAAGTCATCCATGATTCCTTCTCAAGCTCTCTCTTTAGCACCGGCTGATTTCCATCAAGCTCTTGCTTCGAGCATTTATACATCGACTAGGACCATACCCATTTATTGCGCATCTTCGGTGCTAGCAAACTTCTCCAATGAGTCGGCTTCTTTGTTTTGATCTTAAGAAATGTATGTAATATCATAGTACTTAAAGTTAATCAATAGCTCTTGGACTCGGGTAAGGTACGGAGCGAGTCATTGTCCTTCAGCCTGGTATTCTCCCCTAACTTGGTATACTACTAGTTGTGATTTGCAAAAGATTTCAAGGGATTTTATCCCCATTTCTCTAGAAAGGTTAAGTCCAGCAATAAGATCATTATACTCAGCTTAGTTGTTTTTTATGGGAAAATCAAACTTTAAAGCATAGAAAATTGACCGATCTTCTAGAGTTACTAGCACAATTCCAGCTCAAAAACAGCGATCATTAGAAGCTCCATCCATCCAGACGTCTTAGGTCGCTGTAAGACCTGTAGAATTGGCTCAATTTGATATTCCACTTGAGCAACCTTCCAGATGTCTTAGGTTCTTGTAAGACCTATCGTAATAGCTGGTCAGTGTAAACATTGATTGGATGAGCCTAAAAATAGTTTGAAGCATTCATGGGGAAATTAAGAAGCAGTATGCTAGTATTTCCTGTCAGCTCTTGTCAATCCCTTGCTAACATAATAAATTGATCTTTGTATTCGATTCTCTTGGTGAAGCAATGAGGCAATTTTCTATTTGTGCCATGCCTTTTCTGTTTCACCTGGACATGCCTCAGGCCAATATTCAATGCATGGCTTGCAATGACAGGTGAGATTCCGCACATGTAAAATTGAGTCCAAACAAACCCGACGAGATTCGCTCGGAGAAAGCTAGAAAGTTCTTTCATCATTGGGGGGATGAGCAGTGATCCGATCTTTAGGACACATGATGGGCCATCGTGGCTAACCATGATGGAAACTGTCATCTTAGCTGGTGCAATCTTGGTCTCTTCTTGCTCCTCCTCATCATTCCTCGGATCTATATCTTTATAGAATCGACCATGGCACTTGCGCCAAGGCTAGGCGCTGGTTGTCAATCTTCAGTGGCTTGGATGCAGAGAGACTTGTCCACACCCTTACCCTTCTCCTTCCATGGAGCATCCTTTAATACAACTACATAGTAAGCATGTCCAGATGCTTGATCACCATTAACAACTCTAACACCATTATCTGTGGGAAACTTTAAAGTCAGGTACCATGGGGCAAGAGCTGCTCAGAATTTAGCAAGCATTGGTCGGTCTAGAAAAACATTATATGTAGAGTCAACATCCAAGACAACGAACGGTAACATCCGCACTCTTCTTCAGTCACATTCTCCCAATTCCACCGGTAATTCAACATAACCAACAGCTTCGGTCGCAACACCATTAAAGCCTTCAATGCGGGCTTTAGTTCGTTTCAAGTCCTTTGCTTCCATCCTCATGTAAACATAGGCTTTTTTGAAAATTATATTCATGGAGCTTCCACAATCAACCAAAATACTCCTCGCTAAGGCAAGGCCGATCATGGCCGAAATGACCATTAGGTCAATCTTCAGTGCCTTCATCTTATTTACATCTCTGTTTCTAAACACAATGTCATCTGTCATTGTAAATTGTTGCTTTGCCAGAGCCCTATCCTCTGTACTTGAATAACATTCAAAATTCACATGCTTAATTACACTAGCATAGCGCTCCATCTCGTGCCAACTCTTATCAGTTGGATGCGGTCCCCCTACTATTGTATTGATTACTAATCTTCCACTAGTCTGAGCAGGCTTCTCAAGCCTGTGTAGTGATTGTCCTCGGTTGGGGTCAGATTTCCCTTACCTGCGATCCTTTGAGGCTTTTACAAACTACCGTTACTTTCTCTCTCGAATTAGTTTTTCGATAATATCCTGGAAATGCCTGCACTCATCTATGTTATGACCATAGCATTCATGAAACCGACAGTATTTTCTAGTTTGTTTCAACTTCTCCATTGATTCTTTCTGGGGCGACTTCTTGATTGCATGGTATTGTAGGTAGACAAATAGACATTCTCTAGGGATGTATTCAGTGGCATGTAGTATCGTACATTGCAATCCTAGGCTTTCCACTTTTAGAATCCCTCTTTCGTTCTCGGCTCCCATCTCCACCCTTCATTTGTTGATTGGGTTTGTTTTGGACATTCACTTTCTAGAACTATAACCAGTATGCTTCACTATAATATTACTCTGTACTACCTCTCCACTTGTTCATGTTAGTCCTTGAGAATGATAGTTTTGATGACAACAACCTTAGGACTTATTATAAAATATAAACACTAACATTATAGTTTATATATATATATATATGCAGGATATAAACATGCAAGCACCAACAATGAAGACTGTACAGTATAGAGATACAAGATTGATGAATTTAAAGATTGAAGATATCAAGATTGAAGACTCATGAGTATAAAGATATCAAGAGTTTAAGATTTCAAAGTACAAGAAAAGTATTGAGTCTAGAATTATGTTAAAACTTCTTGAAAGCACTTACATCTTTATTCGAAATTTATTCGTGGAATGGAATCCACTTCGAGCCTGTTAAAGGAATGGAACCCTAGTGGGATGGAACCCATGACAATATCTAGTGGAACATATAGTGGTCTTATTTTGATATCCACTAATTTTATAAAAATGAGTTTCAAAAATATATCTCTTGTTTTTGAAAAAGTTTTCAAAACTTTCTTTTTAAAAAGACATCTCTCTTGGTTTTAAAATATTTTAGCCTTAAAATTGTCTTTATCATTTTTAAATATTTTTGATTTCAAAATTGTCGTTGATTTTAAACTATCTCTTGTTTTAATATTTATCTTTTAAATATTTATATACTCAGATTTTAAATCACTCTATAGAATAAGGTTATATATTAAAAAAATTACTTTCTAACTCTTTTATATGTTTAAACTATATTCAAGTATGTTTATAAAAGTTTACAAATTGTTTTGAAAAATTATAGAAATCAATTTTAATAAGAAAATCAAAATCACCATTTTTGCCTAGAGCATGTCGACATACTTCTACCCCCCGTGTCGACATGGTGCCCGTTAATTTTCAAATTTCAAATTTTCAAATAAAGTGTTTATTCGTCGTATCCAATCACGAATAGATATGGCTGTTGATCTCTATAAATACCAGTAAGTTCTAAATGAGTTTTTATCAGATTCTCATTCATTTTTTCTCCTCTTCATCTTCCACGTTTATTCTAAAAAATCTCAAACCATACTCTGTCGAAATACTAAGTGAATCGAACTTGATTATTTCTAGTTTGATCTCTGCCACTCTCTCCATAAGATCTCAGTGCTATTCAGCGTTATATGATTATTTGTAAATCAAACTGTTGAGTAAAAGGTGCAGTTGAGCCTTGAAATCAATTGGGTGTGATTGTTTCCTTGAAATCATTTGGGTCTGATTTTTGCCTAGAAATCAATTAGGTGATCTTATGGCCTAGTAAATCAAGAAAGTTTGCCTTGGATTCGAATACAGGAGAATGTACCTCGTAGCCTTGAAATTGAGGGTGTAATCTGGGAGATTATTTTGAAAAGAAATCCATACAATTGTGCGGGACTAGAGGGTAACTCCAAACCAGTATAAAATCCTGGTGTGTTATTTTCTTTACTGCTTTTATTTATTATTTGCATCTGTGTCTGATTCTGTGATTATATCTGTGTCTGTATATTGCATTTGTTGTTGATTAAATTACTTAAGTTTCAAAAAGATTGAGTAAATCCACAAAACACTATTCACCCCTCTCTTTTGTCATTCTAGCCTTAAGATCCTTAATCCGCATTTCTAACATTTGGTATCGAGCAAGGTTTTTAATGTTTTCATAACCTGAATTTTGAAAAATTAAAAAAATGGCTATTTTTTGGAGTTTTGTTAATTCTAATTTAAATCTGTTCAAATCATCATTGTCTCATAAGTTTGCATATAGTTATTATATAAAATCAAATTTTCTACCAAGTTTGTATTCTATGCAAGAAGAAGAATGTTATATGGCCCTTAAAGAATCAACTCTCAATGGAGAATTTGTACAAATCAAGAAGAATAAGTGGATACTTGATAGTGGATGTTCAAGACACATGACTGGTAATCCAGATATGCTGAATGATATTATCTACAAAGATGGAGGATTGGTTAATTTTGGAGACATCTCAAAAGGATATGTGATTGGCATCGGCAATGTCGGTAACTCTAAAACTCCTACTATTTCTATTGTTTTATAAGTTAAAAATCTAAAACACAATCTACTTAGCATTATTAAACTTTGCGATAAAGGATACAAAATTAAATTTGAAACATATAATTGTCACATTGAAGCTAATAATTCAAATATTATATGTGAAGGAATTAGGAAGAAAAGTATTTATATTATTAGTATGAAAATTTCAAATGGTAATCTATGTCTTTTGGCTAATACAAGTGACCCTTGGATTTGGCATAAAAGATTTGGACGTTTGAATTTTAAGCTCTTATCTAAAATTTCTAAACTTGATCTAGTAGGAGGTCTCCCTAAAATGAATTTTAAAATAGATAGTATATATGATGCCTGTCAATTAGGAAAATTTAAGAAGAGTTCTTTCAAATTAAAAGATATGATCTCAACTTCAAAACCCCTTGAGTTACTTCATTTTTATTTATTTGGTTCTTCTCAAATTCAATCAATAAATCACAATAAAATATGTCTTTGTAATTGTAGATGATTATTCTAGGTTTACATGGACAATTTTTATGAAACATAAAAGTGATACTTTTGATTCTTTTAAAAAATTTCAAAAAGACTTCAAAAACAATTTTCTTTAAAAATTATAACTATTCATAATGATCATGGTGGGGAATTTGAAATTGAAAACTTTTAGAGATTCTGCAGTAAAAAAGGAATAACTCATAATTTCTCTTTTCCAAAAACTCCACGACAAAACGGAGTGGTAGAACAAAAAATAGGACGATTCAAGGGTGTGCTAGAACAATGCTTTCAGATAGTAATTTACCAAACATTTTTGGGCTGAAGCAGTTTCTACAAGGTACTACATTTTGAATAGAATATTAATTAGACCGTTAACTAATAAAACATCCTGTGAACTTCTTTACATGAAGAAACCAAAGGTATCTTATTTTAGAATCTTTAGAAGTAAATGTTTTATTCTAAACACAAAAGATAATTTAGATAAATTTGAACCTAAATCCGACAAAGGAATCTTTATCGGGTATTCTAATAGAAGCAAAGCATACAGAGTTTTCAATTTAAAAACTAATAGCATTGAAGAAACAATGCATGTTCCATTTGATTAAAATTTCAATGATATTGAACAAACTAATGACAAAGAAGATTTTGCTATCCTAAATGATTAATCAATTGAAACAGATAATGAAATCATTCATCCAAATAAAAAGGTTAAGTTGTCAAAAGATCATCCTATAGAAAATATACTGGGAGATATTGAATCTATTGTTAGAACTAGAAATCAACTAAATAACATGAGTAATGTAGCTTTCATATCATCTATTGAACCTAAAAATCCAAAGGAAGCATCATCTGATGATTCATGGATTCTAGCTATGCAAGAAGAACTGAACCCATTCACCAGAAATGATGTTTGGGAACTTGTTCCTAGACCAGAGGTTAAAACTATAATGGGAACTAAATGGGTTTATAAAAATAAAATGAATGAACTAGGTGTTGTAACGATCCCGAATTTTTGAACAATTTAAATTGAAAATATTTAATTAATTTTAAATATTTGAATGATAATTTAAATTGAATTCCCAATATAACCGTGAATTTGGCGATTAAATATTAAAATTTAATCTATACAAAGTTGAATAAAAATTTAAATTTGACTTTGGAGTTGAAATTGAATATTGAATTTGTATTTTTAATTCAAACTAATGACTTAGGAAAATAATTTGGATACAAGTATTATTTATGCAAATTTATAAATGGATGGTTAGTTTTAAATAACATTTTTCTTTTCTTTGAAATAGAAAGGAATAAAATTTTAATCAATACAAGATAAATAAATACACATAGTTAAAATTCAAACAACATATTTATAAAACTTTGTAGAATAGAATGTAACTACATTGGAGAAATTTTAACAACATAATTTGAACAAAACAAAACAAAGCAATGTAATAACAAAACCAATTGGAATTAGTTGAAATTTGTTTGAAATTGATTAAATTGTCTTCGGGCTTTAAAATTTATATTGGGCCATCTTAATTGGTACTGTGAGATGTATCTAAGGCCGATACCACCATCCCTCTACCCATTTTTGATTCAAACCCTAAATCTAACAAAAGAAAAAAAATGGCGGCCACGATCGTTCATTCTTCTCGTTGTTCTGCTTTGCAAAATTAGGGCTTGCGAACCAAATTGGGGCTTTTCTCTATTCGATTCCTCTGATGTTGCTCGCGTGCTCCTCGGTTGGTCGAGTTCGAACATTGTTTGGCTGCATCGTCTTCTACCCCAGCTAGCAATGGTGAGTTTTCTCACGATTAATCGTTATTCAAGTTTTTAAATTTTTTTGAATTGGGTGCTTGGTTGCATGCTATGATTTGGGGTGTTATTTGTTATCATTTGCTCGGTTAATTTAATTTAAACTGATAAGACCAGATAAGTCTCTGCATGTATGTTTGTTGGGTGTTATTTGCTATCATTTGCTCGATTACTTGAATTTGAACTGATAAGAACAAATGCTATTTAAAATTTGTTTTTAAACTGATGAGGACAGATGCTATCATTTAAAAATCTGATGAGAACAGATGCTATTAAAACTTGACTTGTTTTGTTTTTGCTGCATGTGATGGATCTTTGAATCTAGATGAGGAAAATTTTGTTTGCATGTGCTTGTTTGAACTTCTGTTCATGTATGTTGTATGTATGTGTCTGTAAAACCCCCTATTCTTGTTCTCAGATGCAAGCAAATTCAAAACCCCAAATCACTTCCTCTTTTACCTGTCAGTTTTAAGTTGTCTAAGTAAATGTAGTAAAAAAATGAATACCTTAGTTCTGAAAATAACTGGGAGCAAAACCTATCCAAATCTATGTTATATGTAGTGATAAATGCTGTTCTCTTGTTAAAATGCCTGTTTGCCTGTGTGGATGTAATTTATTTATATTGTGATGGATGCATGCTGGTGTATATGTATATATATGCAACCTTTGTTATGTTATACAGTTTTAAGAAAGAAAAAATATATACTGTGAGCAAAACCTTAACCTTACATATGTCCTGTTTGCATGCAAGTAGAATTGATGTTTTGTTTGTGAATAAGGTTGCATATGCTATGATATGTGTTAGAATGTTGATATGAACTGCTCTGAAATTCATGCATATGCCTGGGTACATCACAATTTATACCTCTGATACACATACAGGAACTCTATGTTCCTCTTGTCTTCAATCATGAATGTGAGAAAACCCCTACCTTTAAGACCCTAAATTTGAATGTTTTGGTTAACTGTGCTTGATTTTGAAGTATGCCATGACGAGTGTTTGTTCAGTATGCTTGTATGTATACATTTACATAAAAATAACTATTCCTGCCTGTACATATGCAAATATACCTTATACTGTTGGATTACAGGTTTAATCCCTTAGTCTAAATTAAATATCTCCTCCTATAATCAATGTTAGGTCTTGATCTCTAAACAAAAGATGTTTGTAATAGTGTAACATCATCTTTCTAAATCTAAAAAAACAAATCTGGATGCATGATATTACTGAAACAAATTGTTTGTGTGTATATGAGCTTTCTGGCAATTTCTATGAATTTATACAAGTATTTATATACTGTTGAGTATCATGGTTGTTGTTTGTTCATGACTTAAGTTTTAAAACCTGTAATGTTTTGTTCTAAACAATTTTCAAATTAAGTTTTGTTTTGTTCTAAACAATTTTTCAATTAAGTTCGTTTTGTTCTAAACAATTTTCAAATTAAGTTTAATCCTTGGTTGCTGAGATGTAGGGAGTTAAAGTTGTATTGCATCCTAGATATATGAATGAATATTTTGCTTTGCATGTGGACTGTGTATATTTTAATCTCTGGTTTTGTGCCTTAAACTTGCACCATGTTTAGTAACAAACTAAGTAAATTTTGAAATTTTCTTTCTTTACTGAAAAAAAATGTAAGTCCAACATTTCTGTAAATTTCCATACCCTTGTTACAAGTTGTGGCACTATATTTGGACTTGATCATGGCTTCCTCTGTTGTATACATGTCCACTGCAGTTTCCTCATTGATGCATTTGGACATGACTGTTGCACTTGTAGTTGCATTCCATTCTGTTGCATTTGACTTAGTGTTTCTGGTCTGCATACTATTCAGTGCTTCACTTGTGACCACCCGACTTTCCACTCGTGGAAAATCGCATCATCTTAAGAAAGAAAGTGATAGAAAAGAGAAAAGATAGAAGAGAAAGAAGAAACAACACAAGAATCTCAACAGCGAAACGAATAAATTATATTAATAACATAAATATTACATAGTATACATCAAATATCAGAGTACACAGTCATATACAACACATACTAGACAGTTATAAACACCTGTCTAGTTATTACAAACTCAATGCATACAGCAAACACTCAGAGATACCAACACAGCGGAAAACTATATAACTATACGCAGAAGCCTCCTGCTCCATTTGCTCCTCCACAATTCGTCAAAGCTAATCCTGAAACCTAACCTGAATTCCCTTGGCTACTCGTAAAAATTTGAGTACCCAAGAGTTATAGAAAAACACAGAAATAACTCCGGGTCAGACATGGGTCTGGTGTGAGTAACATGTTAAAGTTGTTTAACTTTTGGAAAACCTTTGAAAAGAAAAGGTATCACATAAGACTTCCCACACATAAACATGGAAAAGTTTTTACCTTACGTTAACCAAAACATTTGATAGGAAATCCGATGATATTATAATAGTGTCTAGGGTTTTCAAGTAAATAAGAAATAGCCGAAATTGTTACATTCATTAAATTCCAGCTACTAGCCACAAAATTGGGTAATACAATCAAAACCGTTGGCACTTATTGGATTTTGGATTCCATCAATGGCTGGGCTACTGTGGTACCGCCCGTCACAGTACGTGGCCTAGATCACCGTACCGAGGATTACTCCCTTCATCCCCTGCAACACAAAGCTGGACCCGTTCCTTACTGAACAGTTCCAAACAAGACAACCCCGCAGTTGTGATCAGCAACCGCACCACTAAGCCGAAAATATAAAGGGACCTCTAGACAGGGATAAATCTTGCTCTCAAGTGGGGGCTACCCACGAAGCTTTGCTGCACCTCCCCTGTTTTAGCCATTCCCGGTTGATGAGGCTTGAGGCTACGATTACCTTTATAGGACATATCACTTAGAATGCTCATCGTCCGCCTGACGATGTTCTGAAAGCATTCAATCCATACAAGTTCGTTCCGGGTTCGAACGAAACCGTGGGCATTATCTCGTTACACTCGTATTGGAATCACCCTCAGAGTTAACGACAATAACCCTTGCACTCTGATTCACCATCTCGAATCTATAAGCACTATTCCGTCAAACTCATTACGGAATCACCCACAGAGTTATACTGACGTATAGCCCTTACACCTCGAGTCTTCACTTGCTCCATTTAGATTAACGACCTAACGTTTAATTGGAATCGATGTGGTTTTCGGATTCCAAATATGGAAACTCGATCCCGGTCTCATCAAAATCCAAAGCGTGTCTTTTAAGGTCCAAGTTGTTTTAAGTTTAAAACAATTCATTTCAATTATTTAAATATACACAGATATATAATTCACAACACTATAGATAATCATCCTTATCATTATCAACAGATAATTCATATCATAATCAGATAATCTATATTATCATCCAAAAGCAACCAATGCATCCATATCACATACACTACTCATCTCATAATTGAGATTACAAACCAAACCAGGCAACCAATACCAATCATCAACATAAGCAACTATCTAATGGTCACACCATTTATAATTAATTTAAAGTGAATTAAATTAATTACTTAATCTCTAATTAATTTAAAATAAATTAAATTAATTACTTCATCATTAAAATCCTGCTTATCTTAATCATCAACTGATTTTAGATCAATTTATAAATCATCATCTCAATATTCACTTCAGTTAATCATTATTGATTAACCATCTCTAATTACAATAAGTAATTAGCATTTAATATTAATTATATCCCAATTAATCAATTCCAAATTACATCATTACTTAATTGATTAATGATTTCTAACTGTATTTAGTCAATCTCTAAATATAAATTAATCACATAAGTAATTAATCTTCAATTTAAACAACATATATATTAATCACCTTTGACTAATATCCATTCAGTAATTAACTACTTTAATTACTCATTCCATAAATTAATTATTCTCAATTAATAATCTTCATTAATCACTTGATTAATTTTCAAAGTAATTTAAAATTAAATTACTTCTATAATAAATATCCTTAATTTCATTCAGTAATTATTAATTACTTCTCTAAGTAATTACAAATTCATAAATTTCATAAGTAGTTATCAATCAATCCTCAAATGTTTAAATTAATTTAACTTAATTAATCTAAACTAATCACCTCAATTAAATTAATTACATCAAGTAATTAAATTCATTAATTACCTTCATTAAGTAATTAATCATAAATAATTGATTATTAT
This sequence comes from Allium cepa, assembly GCA_030765085.1. Classification (NCBI taxonomy): domain Eukaryota; kingdom Viridiplantae; phylum Streptophyta; class Magnoliopsida; order Asparagales; family Amaryllidaceae; genus Allium; species Allium cepa. The sequence continues at coordinate 1,047,740,290 of CM060929.1, forward strand.
TAATTAATTAATCTAATTAATTATCAAAATTAATCACATTAATTTATTGTTAAATAATCTTAAGTTAATGACCTTCATTAACATTTCTTAATTACATAATTAAGAATTAACTTCAATTAATCATTATTAATTATCAATTAATTAATATCTAATTACAATTCAATTAATCTCAAATTATTAATTAATTAAGAGCTAATTAAAATCTAAATTATCTTTAATCACTTGATTAAGTAAATCTTAATCATAAATTAAAATTTAATTAATTATAGATTAATTAACCTTAATTAATTAATCTCAAATCTTAACTAATTAACTTAAATTTTTTAATTACTTAATCAAACATCCACATATTCATTAATTAATTAAATAATTAATATTCCATTTAAATTAATTTAATAATTTAAATGAAATCAATTTCCTTAAGTTCAAAATTAAGAACATTCTCCTTTATACAAGTAATTTAAATACTTTGTTTCAAACACAAATTCAAATTTAAAAATTTCTTTTTAAATTTCAAACTGAAACAAGATTCAAATTTCATCCAAGATTCAAACTTAAAATTTAAAACTTTATTTACTCTTTCATCGCAATTTTTAAATGCAAGTTATTTAACCCTTTCTAAAAATGGTTAAAACAAATTTAAATTTAAAAACTTATTTAAATTTTAAAAACTGACATTAAAGTCAAATCTCAGATTTTCAAAACTGAATTTAAACTTATTTAAACCTTATTTCATAAATTTAAAACTTATAGTTCAAACTCAAAACCAATGTTCTTTTATACTTTTAAAAGTTTAAAATCTAAATTTAAATTCCAAATTTTAAATTCCAGATTTAAATTCAAACTCAGGTTCCATATTTCTTTTTTTCCAGATTTTAAACTTGTTTTTAAATTTCAGTTACATTTTAAAGTTTACTTTTTAAACTAAAGTAGAAAAACAGTAAACAATTTCCTGTTTTAATCTAACATCTTAAATTTGAATTCAAAAATGATTCAAAGCTTCAAATTTAAATTATTGAATCATATTTAAGTTTCAGGTTAAAATTTCAAATTGAACTTCATTTTACAAATTTTGAAATTTTACTTTTAAATCTAAAAACAGAAAAACAGTTTCTGTGTTTAAGTTTAAAACAAATCTTGAACTTCAAAGCATTTCAAATTTAATTCAAAGATTTAGAATTTAAAACTAATTAAATTCAAATTCTACTTAGTGTCAAGCTAATTTCAGATTTTTATTTTGAAATTTTCTTTTCACCTCATTTTTTTAAAAACCTGGAAAACAGGTTTCCTGATTTGTTTTAAAACCATCAACTCAGCCTCACTCACTCGAGTCTTCTCCACATTTACTTCGAGTCACCCGATTAATTGCTTCGAGTCATTCCTCATTTTACCCGAGACAATCCCGAGACATGAAACCCTACACCCAAAACAGAACACCACCATCATCACCAACATTCACAACACTCCTATGCATCCACATCCCAACTCCGGCCATCTCTGGCCATCAACTCAGGCCATCCTCCATCTACCAAAATCCCCTCATTCACCTTCAACCTTCAAAATCCCATAATACAACTTGAATTTGAATTCAAATTTTTAAACAAAACCTGGAACAGCACCCCCTCCCCCTTTTTCAATGCCTAGCCTGTCAACACTTCAAACCATCTCCTCCGACCACCGTCACACTTCAAACTCCAGCAATAACTCCATCTACACATCCTCTATCTATACTCAAAGGATCTTTGAACTCGAATCATAGATGAAGCAGCAGTACTAAATTTTTTTTCCCAGTAAAACTAGGGTTCATACAGATATTCCCAAATCTCATCTCCAAAGTTTAATTATAATCCAATTTAGTATTTTTCCCATAATATTTGATAGCAACTCTAACTCCAGAAGCAATTTCAATCAAGTCAAATGCAAGGATCAAATGCACTTAACAAAAATGTAAAACACAGTAATTCCAAACTGCATTTTATTTACAGCACTAAAATTTGAAATTTTTGATTTTAAATTCTTGAATTCTCTTATTGTTTCTATTTGTAATCCTGAAACAATAAATTATGAAGTTGAATTTTACTCTATATTAATTTTTGCTCTGTGTAATCCTGATTTCCAGATTACAGACATTTCTGTTTAATTCTTATAAAAGAATTTCAAACTTATTCTATTCTAAAATAAACAAGCTTTATTCAATTGTTTAAATCATACTAGCACAAGCTAAAGGAAGAGCTCAGGAATCAACATGAGTTGAAAATTTGCAGACATTCACATGCACAGGTCAAATATTTATAGGTATAACATTTCAACGATTTCATATACGTTAAATTTGTAATTTGTAAAGCATATACACAAATTTAACACATCAGACAAACAAGCATGCAATCCTACTAATTTGTTTTAAATTAAGTGTTACTCACCTGTAGTTGCAAGTTGCAGAGCAAACTTTCAAATTGCGGGCTCCAGATTTGTAAAAATTGATGAATGCAGTCATGAAAAATTGCTAATTGAAATCCTGTTGAAATTTGCTTGAATCCCTTAAAACTTTAAGCTTGAATGCATTTTAACATTTGCTTCCAACCTGATGCTTCCAGATTCAAAAATTTATGCATGTAGACATCCCCTTTCCAGATTCATATGTATGTTTGCATTTTGCAGATTTTAGAAAGAATGCAGGTTTGTTTTTGAAATTGCAGATGCAAACTTGAATTTGTTGCATGCAGATTTTATTTTGGATGCAGATTGCATGTTTGAATACAAATGCATTTACAGGTTAGAGGAGATAAATTTTTTTCCTTTCAGGTTTCTTTGTTTTAGCATCAAAAATGAGAAAAAGCTAAAGAATGAATATATGCAAGTCAAATAACAATGTTTGATTTAAGTTAAAATTAAAGAAAAACAAAATTAAACAAATGACACATGTGTTGTTAACACTTGTCAACCTAAATCTTAAATTACTTACATATGTAAATTAAGCTTACATATGTATTTTGAATGGGTTTGTTATTTAATTAAGATTAAAGAAAATTAACTTAATGAATGCATGTTCCTATTTTAAATTGTATTTTAAATTTCAAATTAAATTAACAAATCTCATTTTATAAATTAATAGTTTAAAAAGAAAAACACAAACATTTTATAACTTATTAAAAATAATTTCACAAATTAAATTTTTAAATAAAGAAGATTATTAAATCAAATCAAATTTATTAACAAAAATCATCAATTCAATTTAAATTTAAACCCAGATTATTAAATTTAAATTGTCCAAAATTCCGGGATATTACAATCCTTCCCCCTTAAAAGAATTTCGTCCCCGAAATTTTTAAACAAAAGTAATTTAATAATCTATTTACAGATTTTATTTTAAAATACAACATATGTTAATCATATGCTAACAACCAAAGAAACCAATTCACACAATCAGAACAAATCTAATTATCCAAAAGAATTTTGGATAAAACTTTCACGAGTTTCCCCGGTATATATATATATTGGGATACTCGCTCTGTAGAATACAATCAATCAATACTACTAAGCTATAGAGCTCCTAACAACAATTCTATACAGAATATCAGACCACAGACGAGTCTGACTCAACAACCAAACCATCCTAAACTGCTGGTTCTACAACCAGAAATACCAAATACGTACTCCCTCAGAGATACGTGAAAACACTCTGAATCCCAGTTATCCAAGCTGGCAATTCAACTCAGAAAACCAAACACTCATCATACCAAAACACAGAAGAAACCAAAACACTACGAAGCTAGCTACTCAAACTTATAGCACTTTGGATCGGAGAAAAACTTATCCCAAATCAAATCTCCGACTCCAGAATCCAAATTTCTCCATCGCTTATCCATAAAAACTCTTCGGACGATCCTGGGCTACCAACATCCATCCTGATCAGCTCAACCCTTGCTGATTCCACTAGAAACAAACTGAATCAAAACAATCCAATGATCTCCTCAAGATCACTCAAAAACCAAGAACGCAAACCCTACTTCTCCACAACAGAAGACAGAACAAACTTCTTCTTATCTGAGAAAAACAAAACAGAAGCACCCCCCAAACTACTTCCGCTGCACAACTCTGATCCGAAACAGAAGAAAATGCTGAAGAATAGCGCAAGCACAGACCAGACAACCCAACACAGAAATATGGTTTCACATATCCATAAAGAAAACTCAGATGTTTCTCCCAAACCTGAGTTGCTTCACCAACTTCTATCCCAAGGAACCATCCATCTACTAACTGAACCACCGGTTCCATTTCTGGAAAGAAAACTCGATCTCCAGATGCAGGCAAACTCTGACTTCCTGGAAGAAATCCGGGCAATCTCCAACGATCCAAAAGAACATGCTATCGCAAGTCACTTTTGCAATCAACTCAGCCTAAATCCAAAGAAAACTGCTCTCTCTCTCAACCAAACAGAACAGCTTATGCTAGCTTGGCCAACTCACCAGAGAAACGGATCCACTCTACTACTTCTGCACTCCACTTCAGAAAAATTACTCAGCCAGAAGACTCCTTACCAACTCAGAACACACTGCTAAACTCAGTCACATCACCGAGCAGACTCACTTCTTATTCTTATTCCAAAGAAATACCTTCGGAAATATCCATAGTCACTGCATCTCATCACGCAGCTACTACTTCCTGAGATATCAAGATATCATCACTTACTTGCTTCTGCCCTCCGACAGATCATAACTCAATTCTGCACTTCAAAGATGAACTCCGAACCTTAACAGGTTTCCTTCAGAGATCGATGAAGTCCTTATACCAAACAAACTTACTCGAGACGGTATTAGGTCTACAGTCTCGACAAATACACTTCTAACCTCATCCATCAAACTCCAACCAATGGTAGTCGTGTTACACACACTTCTACCTCATCTACCTTTATAACTTACATTGGAAAACCTGAACGGGTAATCCAACAAATAGGTAGAACCAATTATATATATATAATGAAAATACAAATACGCTCTCTCAAGATAGACACCACTACAGAGCCTAGGTATTCACTCAACCTAATGCTCTGATACCAACTGTGACGACCCGACTTTCCACTCCCAGAAAATCGCATCATCTTAAGAAAGAAAGGGATAGAAAAGAGAAAAGAAAGAAGAGAAAGAAGAAACAACACAAGAATCTCAATAGCGAAACGAATAAATTATATTAATAACATAAATATTACATAGTATACATCAAATATCAGAGTACACAGTCATATACAACACATACTAGACAGTTATAAACACCTGTCTAGTTATTACAAACTCAATACATACAGCAAACACTCAGAGATACCAACACAGCGGAAAACTATATAACTATACGCAGAAGCCTCCTGCTCCATTTGCTCCTCCACAATTCGTCAAAGCTAATCCTGAAACCTAACCTGAATTCCCTTGGCTACTCGTAAAAATTTGAGTACCCAAGAGTTATAGAAAAACACAGAAATAACTCCGGGTCAGACATGGGTCTGGTGTGAGTAACAGGTTAAAGTTGTTTGACTTTTGAAAAACCTTTGAAAAGAAAAGGTATCACGTAAGACTTCCCACACATAAACATGGAAAAGTTTTTACCTTACGTTAACCAAAACATTTGATAGGAAATCCGATGATATTATAATAGTGTCTAAGGTTTTCAAGTAAATAAGAAATAGCCGAAATTGTTACATTCATTAAATTCCAGCTACTAGCCACAAAAGTGGGTAATACAATCAAAACCGTTGGCACTTATTGGATTTTGGATTCCATCAATGGCTGGGCTACTGGGGGACCGCCCGTCACAGTACGTGGCCTAGATCACCGTACCGAGGATTACTCCCTTCATCCCCTGCAACACAAAGCCGGACCTGTTCCTTACTGAACAGTTCCAAACAAGACAACCCCGCAGTTGTGATCAGCAACCGCACCACTAAGCCGAAAATATAAAGGGACCTCTAGACAGGGATAAATCTTGCTCTCAAGTGGGGGCTACCCATGAAGCTTTGCTGCACCTCCCCTGTTTTAGCCATTCCCGGTTGATGAGGCTTGAGGCTACGATTACCTTTATAGGACATATCACTTAGAATGCTCATCGTCCGCCTGACGATGTTCTGAAAGCATTCAATCCATACAAGTTCGTTCCGGGGTCGAATGAAATCGAAGGCATTATCTCGTTACATTTGTATTGGAATCACCCTCAGAGTTAACGACAATAACCCTTGCACTCTGATTCACCATCTCGAATCTATAAGCACTATTCCGTCAAACTCATTACGGAATCACCCACAGAGTTAAACTGACGTATAGCCCTTACACCTCGAGTCTTCACTTGCTCCATTTAGATTAACGACCTAACGTTTAATTGGAATCGATGTGGTTTTCGGATTCCAAATATGGAAACTCGATCCCCGTCTCATCGAAATCCAAAGCATGTCTTTTAAGGTCCAAGTTGTTTTAAGTTTAAAACAATTCAATTTAATTATTTAAATATACACAGATATATAATTCACAACACAATAGATAATCATCCTTATCATTATCAACAGATAATTCATATCATAATCAGATAATCTATATTATCATCCAAAAGCAACCAATGCATCCATATCACATACACTACTCATCTCATAATTGAGATTACAAACCAAACCAGGCAACCAATACCAATCATCAACATAAGCAACTATCTAATGATCACACCATTTATAATTAATTTAAAATGAATTAAATTAATTACTTAATCTCTAATTAATTTAAAATAAATTAAATTAATTACTTCATCATTAAAATCCTGCTTATCTTAATCATCAACTGATTTTAAATCAATTTATAAATCATCATCTCAATATTCACTTCAGTTAATCATTATTGACTAACCATCTCTAATTACAATAAGTAATTAGCATTTAATATTAATTATATCCCAATTAATCAATTCCAAATTACATCATTAATTAATTAATTAATGATTTCTAACTGTATTTAATCAATCTCTAAATATAAATTAATCACATAAGTAATTAATCTTCAATTTAAACAACATATATATTAATCACCTTTGACTAATATCCATCAGTAATTAACTACTTTAATTACTCATTCCATAAATTAATTATTCTCAATTAATAATCTTCATTAATCACTTGATTAATTTTCAAAGTAATTTAAATTTAAATTACTTCTATAATAAATATCCTTAATTTCATTCAGTAATTATTAATTACTTCTCTAAGTAATTACAAATTCATAAATTACATAAGTAGATATCAATCAATCCTCAAATGTTTAAATTAATTTAACTTAATTAATCTAAACTAATCACCTCAATTAAATTAATTACATCAAGTAATTAAATTCATTAATTACCCTCATTAAGTAATTAATCATAAACAATTGATTATTATTAATTAATTAATCTAATTAATTATCAAAATTAATCACATTAATTTATTGTTAAATAATCTTAAGTTAATGACCTTCATTAACATTTCTTAATTACATAATTAAGAATTAACTTCAATTAATCATTATTAATTATCAATTAATTAAGATCTAATTACAATTCAATTAATCTCTAATTATTAATTAATTAAGAGCTAATTAAAATCTAAATTATCTTTAATCACTTGATTAAGTAAATATTAATCATAAATTAAAATTTAATTAATTATAGATTAATTAACCTTAATTAATTAATCTCAAATCTTAACTAATTAACTTAAATTTTTTAATTACTTAATCAAACATCCACATATTCATTAATTAATTAAATAATTAATATTCCATTTAAATTAATTTAATAATTTAAATGAAACAAATTTCCTTAAGTTCAAAATTAAGAACATTCTCCTTTATACAAGTAATTTAAATACTTTGTTCCAAACACAAATTCAAATTTAAAAATTTCTTTTTAAATTTCAAACTGAAACAAGATTCAAATTTCATCCAAGATTCAAACTTAAAATTTAAAACTTTATTTACTCTTTCATCGCAATTTTTAAACGCAAGTTATTTAACCCTTTCTAAAAATGGTTAAAACAAATTTAAATTTGAAAACTTATTTAAATTTTAAAAACTGACATTAAAGTCAAATCTAAAATTTTCAAAACTGAATTTAAACTTATTTAAACCTTATTTCATAAATTTAAAACTTATAGTTCAAACTCAAAACCAATGTTCTTTTATACTTTTAAAAGTTTAAAATCTAAATTAAATTCCAAATTTTAAATTCCAGATTTAAATTCAAACTCAGGTTCCATATTTCTTTTTTTCCAGATTTTAAACTTGTTTTTAAATTTCAGTTACATTTTAAAGTTTACTTTTTAAACTAAAACAGAAAAACAGTAAACAATTTCCTGTTTTAATTTGACATCTTAAATTTGAATTCAAAAATGATTCAAAGCTTCAAATTTAAATTATTGAATCATATTTAAGTTTCAGGTTAAAATTTCAAATTGAACTTCATTTGACAATTTTTGAAATTTAACTTTTAAATCTAAAAACAGAAAAACAGTTTCTGTGTTTAAGTTTAAAACAAATCTTGAACTTCAAAGCATTTCAAATTTAATTCAAAGATTTAGAATTTAAAACTAATTAAATTCAAATTATACTTAGCGTCAAGCTAATTTCAGATTTTTATTTTGAAATTTTCTTTTCACCTCTTTTTTTTAAAAACCTGGAAAACAGGTTTCCTGATTTGTTTTAAAACCTGCAACTATGCCTCACTCACTCGAGTCTTCTCCACATTTACTTCGAGTCACCCGATTAATTGCTTCGAGTCATTCCTCATTTTACGCGAGACAATCCCGAGACATGAAACCCTACACCCAAAACAGAACACCACCATCATCACCAACATTCACAACACTCCTGTGCATCCACATCCCAACTCCGGCCATCTCTGGCCATCAACTCAAGCCATCCTCCATCTACCAAAATCCCCTCATTCACCTTCAACCTTCAAAATCCCATAATACAACTTGAATTTGAATTCAAGTTTTTAAACAAAACCTGGAACAACACCCCCCCTTTTCAATGCCTAGCCTGTCAACACTTCAACCCATCTCCTCCGACCACCGTCACACTTCCAACTCCGGCAATAACTCCATCTACACATCCTCTATCTATACTCAAAGGATCTTTGAACTTGAATCATAGATGAAGCAGCAGTACTAATTTTTTTTCCCCAGTAAAACTAGGGTTCATACAGATATTCCCAAATCTCATCTCCAAAATTTAATTATAATCCAATTTAGTATTTTTCCCATAATATTTGATAGCAACTCTCCAAAAACAATTTCAATCAAGTCAATTGCAAGGATCAAAGGCACTTAACAAAAATGTAAAACACAGTAATTCCAAACTGCATTTTATTTACAGCACTAAAATTTGAAATTTTTGATTTTAAATTCTTGAATTCTCTTATTGTTTCTATTTGTAATCCTGAAACAATAAATTATGAAGTTGAATTTTACTCTATATTAATTTTTGCTCTGTGTAATCCTGATTTCCAGATTACAGACATTTCTGTTTAATTCTTATAAAAGAATTTCAAACTTATTCTATTCTAAAATAAACAAGCTTTGTTCAATTGTTTAAATCATACTAGCACAAGCTAAAGGAAGAGCTCAGGAATCAACATGAGTTGAAAATTTGCAGACACTCACATGCACAGGTCAAATATTTATAGGTATAACATTTCAACGATTTCACATAAGTTAAATTTGTAATTTGTAAAGTATATACACAAATTTAACACATCAGACAAACAAGCATGCAATCATACTAATTTATTTTAAATTAAGTGTTACTCACCTGTAGTTGCAAGATGCAGAGCAAACTTTCAAACTGCAGGCTCCAGATTTGTAAAAATAGATGAATGCAGTCATGAAAAATTGCTAATTGAAATCCTGTTGAAATTTGCTTGAATCCCTTAAAACTTTAAGCTTGAATGCATTTTAACATTTTCTTCCAACCTGATGCTTCCAGATTCAAAAATGTATGCATGTAGACATCCCCTTTCCAGATTCATATGTATGTTTGCATTTTGCAGATTTTAGAAAGAATGCAGGTTTGTTTTTGAAATTGCAGATGCAAACTTGAATTTGTTGCATGCAGATTTTATTTTGGATGCAGATTACATGTTTGAATGCAAATGCATTTACAGGTTAGAGGAGATAAATTTTTTTCCTTTCAGGTTTCTTTGTTTTAGCATCAAAAATGAGAAAAAGCTAAAGAATGAATATATGCAAGTTAAATAACAATGTTTGATTTAAGTTAAAATTAAAGAAAAACAAAATTAAACAAATGACACATGGCTTGTGTTGTTAACACTTGTCAACCTAAATCTTAAATTACTTACATATGTAAATTAAGCTTACATATGTCTTTTGAATGGGTTTGTTATTTAATTAAGGTTAAAGAAAATTAACTTAATGAATGCATGTTCCTATTTTAAATTGTATTTTAAATTTCAAATTAAATTAACAAATCTCATTTTATAAATTAATAGTTTAAAAAGAAAAACACAAACATTTTATAACTTATTAAAAATAATTTCACAAATTAAATTTTTAAATAAAGAAGATTATTAAATCAAATCAAATTTATTAACAAAAATCATCAATTCAATTTAAATTTAAACCCAGATTATTAAATTTAAATTGTCCAAAATTCCGGGATATTACATCACTGTTGCACTATGTTGGTCATACATGATGTTTCAGTTAATAAGTTGGGTCCTTTTGTTTAAACTTACCTCATGTCCAAGTAATAAATCAAGAACAAGCTTCATGAATGATTGCATGTGAATATGCTTGAATATTTTTGCCTGTATGTATCTATATGTAGTAGTATGCCTGTATGTGCCTGTAGATAAATGAAGATATCATTTACATTTGATTTTAAGCTTAAGCATGTAAATGAAAAAGGTTTCTATATCTCCTCTGGAATTAAATAAGCACCAACAAGCTAAAAAAAAATGAACTGAGTGCATATGCTTGTATAAATATATATAAGAGGAAAGATAAGTCCTGTTAACTTGTGCACTGCTTTGAGTTTCACTGTCATACTTCCATGTATTCAGTTGAGTTGATTGTTGCATTTGTTTTCTTTTGACATTGTCGAACTCATTGTTGTAACTGGATTTGTGTTCTGGTTCATGTATCACTTGTATACATTTGCCACCATCTTGATTGCTGCTGTGTTGTGTAGTAGCCATGGTCTCTGTTGTTGTAGCATGCATTGCTGTTGAGTTGAGTTGTATGCACCTTGTATGTTGTTACATTGGTGCATTGGGTTTGTCTCAGCCTTGAACCTTTGTAGTTGTAGTTGTATTCATGAACACTACTGCCTCGAACTTCTGGTTGGTCACTTGATTCAGTAGTTTGTTTTCATTTGGCCTGAGTGTTGTCTCTGGCCTGTGCACATTTTTTTTTTTCATGCATTAAGTATGTCAGTCTTCATGTTCATATATGCCTTCCTATGCACTGTTGCCTGGTTTTGGACTTGAATGCATCCTGTAGCCCATCTTAACTTGGGCTTGTAGTTGATGTCTCACTATTACCAGTTTATTTCAGTTCATCGCAAATTTATTTACTTGAATAAAGATTAATCCCGACTCGAGTGTTTTTGTGTTTTGCATAAAACGCTCGGGTCAGACCGAGTATGTCTACAGCTTGAAGATTTTCTGGCAGCGAAGTTATAGAGAGAGGGGGATTACCGCATCACTAAAGTTTTTCAGGAAAATTTTTCTTGTACTAAACAATAAATAAATTGTTCCGCTGTATTAAAATGTAATGCATTGTATAAACTCTGATATTTGTATATGAAAGAAAAATTCATTTATGTGAAATGTTATTATTATTCTGTGATTCTGTGGCTGATTCTGCTTAAACTCTATAAACTAAATAACAATCCGTCATTTTGAAAGTTTCTAGTTGGTTTAATTACCGACTGGAGGCGGTCAAAAAGGCGGGTCGTTACAAAAGTGGTATCATAGCTTTGGTTTACACAAAGCTTAGTTTATGGCGTTTAATATGAATAGTTACTAGAATCACTTTAAAGAAAGTGTTTTCAAATCTAAAGAAGTATAAAATTGTTTTCTTTAAAATAAAAGGTATTTTGAAAATTAGAATCATTTTCGGAAATTCCCCTCTCTAAATTTAGGTTTGCGATAGTTTCTCTTCGGTAATGTCTCCTTAGATTTGAGTCTCGATCATTTGAAAACTCATTATCGAATTGTTGAGATTTATGAAAAATGAAATATGAGTTAAGTGAATTGGTTTAAACCAAATATTTTGAATATCTCCGAAGTAATTGGGAAATAAAAAATGATATGTCGATTTGGTTATAACCAAGAGAATTATGGAATTATAACTTGGGAATTTGATTCTGGATTCTTTTGAAAATTGATTTCAAATGTTTTGAAGAATGATTTGTAAATAAATGGATTATAAGTACTTAACTTATAAATGGACTTTTGGTATATAATTGAGTTATATAAATTGAATTGAATTAATAAAGGAGATTTATAAATCGAAGTTTATAAATAGAAATGGAATTTGTAAAGATTGTTTATAAATTCGAAACCAATTGAATTTGATAAATGAAACATAAAAGTTGTTAAAGGAGATATATTTGTAATTTTGGACAGCGAATTATCCTTTAAGATAAATATTATGATAATAAGAGTTTGGTTAGGAATTATATCCACGATTTTGGACAGTGGATAATTCTGAATTAAATGCGTAGAATATTGAAATTGGTTAACGAAGTATATTCACGATTTTGGACAGTGAATATATTATTAAATAAAACGGATATGTTTTAGGGAAGTGATATTATGAAATGAAGTTAATGGTTTTAAAGATTTTTTAAAATGGGAATGTTTTGGGGAAATAACATTATGAAATGGAGTAAATCCATTTGAAGTTGTTTTGAAATGTGTTAAGAATCGAAAGCATAGATTTCAACATTCATTGTTGAAATAGACGTTTTTCGAGAGAAATTAAAGGAAATGATGGACTATAACACTGTTGTTATAGTAAATGGTTTCCAAAAGGAAATGTTTTATTTAGTATTGGGATTTATATATCTATTTTTAATTCGAATCCCTATACTAGTGATTTTGGGTCGTCGTAACGATGTTTTACGCAACATTCGTTTTGACTCAAGTTAATGTGTTTAAAGAATGATTTCCTTTAAGAATGAAATATATACTTGATTATGATTTAAGTATATTGAATGTTTTCCAAGTGTTGGAAATAAATGGATTTGTGAATTACTTATTATTAAATAAGTATGGAAATATTTTCCAATATGAAATGAAAGGTTTGAAATTTTATCTTTTAAAGATAAAGTGAAAAGTGAATGTTTTGAGATTTTATCTTTTAAAGATAAATTGAAAATGAATATGTGAAATCGATTTGAAAATCGTATATTCATAGATATTTTGGAAATGTAAATTCACTATGGAATTTATAAAAGAAAGGGAAATTTGTTAAAAATAAATACTGATTTATTTTTGAAGTGTGGAAATAAATTTACGGATTTGGAACGTAAGTTTAAAATAAATCGGTAAGGATTTATTTGATTCATTTAAGTGAATCATTTTAAGTTTAAAATGGATAAATATTTGGAAATGTTTCCATTTAAGGAAATTGCTTTGAAATTTGTTTAAAAAGATTGAAAGGTGAAAAATGATTTGAAATTTGTTTTCAAATGGTGAAGTGTGGAAAATTATATATAACTTGTAAAGATATTTTTGGGAAATTTGAACAATTAGTTCAACTTGAAATTTTTCAAGAAGGTTGAATCTTGAGTTAAATTGAGTTTAACTTTGACACCCAAAAACAATATAAGTTGAACTTTGAATTTTGAATGGTTGATTTGGATTGTATGTCTAACATTGTGAATTGACGACATAGCAATTGATCTCTATTAAATATATATCTGTTTGGTGGCGGAGAATTTATTCTCTTAGCTTAACACCCTTCTCTGAGACGTACGAGCTCAGAGGTTATATATCGGTAGACATTAATTATGTGTTGAGAATTTATGATGTAACGTAAAATCCAAATCGAGTGTGAAGTCGATAATAAATTGGATTATGAATGTGAATTAGGTTTGAGATAACCTTAAATTTTCAAATCGACTTAGAGGAAAATTTTAAATGGATAATGAAATGGAAAATTTGTGAATCCTCTATTTGTTATGGGTATGAGATATTGAGGTTTTCAGAACGTATATATGAGAATACGATAAATTCGAAAACTATTAGTTTGGAAAGAAATTGTTGTGGAAAACTTATGTTAGTACATGAGTATGATATGTACGAATTGTGAAATGAAATATTATATATGTATGTATGATATTATGTTTTCCAAATTGAGGATATGGAAAAGTACCTTCCATTTAAAATTTGTGAAGGTTGTTGGAACTCGATATGAGTGTCCATTTGAAAATCGTAGCTACGTAGAATTCCATTAGTTGGATTGACCATTTGAATTCCATTAGTTGGATTGACCATTTGATTTCCATTAGTTGGATTGACTATTTGAATTCCATTAGTTGGATTGACTATTTGATTTCCATTAGTTGGATTGGCCATTTGTTTTCCATTAGTTGGATTGGCCCTTTGTTTTCCATTAGTTGGAGTGACTAGCGTAATTTGAGGGGCGAGATGCCTACAGTTACAATCGATTCCACTGGGATAGTGGCGTAACTGCCGTGTAAACTGCAATCTAGATGCCAAAGCGAAATTCGAGGGGTGAGATGCCTACGGTCACAAGCGATTCTACTGGGATAGTAGCGTAACCGCCGTGTGGACCGCGATCTATGGCAACAACCATGGCGAAATTCAAGAGATGAGAAATCTACAGTTACAAGCGATTCTACTGGGATAGTAGCGGAACCGCCGGGTAAACTGTGATCCATGGGGGAATGTGCTTTCCATATCCATTTTTTTAAAAGAATTTTTAAAAGTATTTTCACTGGATATTGAAGCAAGTATATTTAGTACTTGGAGATTTTTAGACTTGCGCCTGGCCAGCGTATGCCTAATGTCTTTAAGAACGATAATAGACTTGTTAAATTTCGAGTTAGCAAGTATTTTCAAACTTTAAATAGAAAATCAATAGTCTGAAATTAAAGTAGCATAAAATTCCAACCTAATGAACTAAGGAAGAGGATTTTTGAAATGTTTTGAAAGTCCACAGCTTTGGAAAGGTTATACTATGTAAATTTCTTAAATGAAGAATTGCAAATTTAAAATTTGGGTTTTGTAAGTTGAAAACTTTAGTAAAAGACTTTTGCGTCTTGATTGTAGAAAATGATGAGCAAATGAGTTAATTAACAAAGCTAATGAGACAAAACAAATAGAATGAATCCTATACTTATTTATTTATTTTTAATAAGTTTCAAACTTGATAAAATTGAGTAGGGTATAAATATTAGTGAAATTTTAACAATCATTTTTCCTTACTTGTAATTTCGGGACGAAATTCTTTTAAGGAGGGGAGATTGTAACGATCCCGAATTTTTGAACAATTTAAATTGAAAATATTTAATTAATTTTAAATATTTGAATGATAATTTAAATTGAATTCCCAATATGACCATGAATTTGGCGATTAAATATTAAAATTTAATCTATACAAAGTTGAATAAAAATTTAAATTTGACTTTGGAGTTGAAATTGAATATTGAATTTGTATTTTTAATTCAAACTAATGACTTAGGAAAATAATTTGGATACAAGTATTATTTATGTAAATTTATAAATGGATGGTTAGTTTTAAATAACATTTTTCTTTTCTTTAAAATAGAAAGGAATAAAATTTTAATCAATACAAGATAAATAAATACACATAGTTAAAATTCAAACAACATATTTATAAAACTTTGTAGAATAGAATGTAACTACATTGGAGAAATTTTAACAACATAATTTGAACAAAACAAAACAAAGCAAAGTAATAACAAAACCAATTGGAATTAGTTGAAATTTGTTTGAAATTGATTAAATTGTCTTCGGGCTTTAAAATTTATATTGGGCCATCTTAATTGGTACTGTGAGATGTATCTAAGGCCGATACCACCATCCCTCTACCCATTTTTGATTCAAACCCTAAATCTAACAAAAGAAAAAAAATGGCGGCCACGATCGTTCGTTCTTCTCGTTGTTCCGCTTTGCAAAATTAGGGCTTGCGATCCAAATTGGGGCTTTTCTCTATTCGATTCCTCTGATGTTGCTCGCGTGCTCCTCGGTTGGTCGAGTTCGAACATTGTTTGGCTGCATCGTCTTCTACCCCAGCTAGCAATGGTGAGTTTTCTCACGATTAATCGTTATTCAAGTTTTTAAATTTGTTTGAATTGGGTGCTTGGTTGCATGCTATGATTTGGGGTGTTATTTGTTATCATTTGCTCGGTTAATTTAATTTAAACTGATAAGACCAGATAAGTCTCTGCATGTATGTTTGTTGGGTGTTATTTGCTATCATTTGCTCGATTACTTGAATTTGAACTAATAAGAACAAATGCTATTTAAATTTTTTTTTTAAACTGATGAGGACGGATGCTATCATTTTAAAATCTGATGAGAACAGATGCTATTAAAACTTGACTTGTTTTGTTTTTGCTGCATGTGATGGATCTTTGAATCCAGATGAGGAAAATTTTGTTTGCATGTGCTTGTTTGAACTTCTGTTCATGTGTGTTGTATGTATGTGTCTGTAAAACCCCCTATTCTTGTTCTCAGATGCAAGCAAATTCAAAACCCCAAATCACTTCCTCTTTTACCTGTCAGTTTTAAGTTGTCTAAGTAAATGTAGTAAAAAAAATGAATACCTTAGTTCTGAAAATAACTGGGAGAAAAACCTATCCAAATCTATGTTATATGCAGTGATAAATGCTGTTCTCTTGTTAAAATGCATGTTTGCCTGTGTGGATGTAATTTATTTATATTGTGATGGATGCATGCTGGTGTATATGTATATATATGTAACCTCTATTATGTTATACAGTTTCAAGAAAGAAAAAATAAATACTGTGAGCAAAACCTTAACCTTACATATGTCTTGTTTGCATGCAAGTAGAATTGATGTTTTGTTTGTGAATAAGGTCGCATATGCTATGATATGTGTTAGAATGTTGATATGAACTGCTCTGAAATTCATGCATATGCCTGGGTACATCACAATTTATACCTCTGATACACATACAGGAGCTCTATGTTCCTCTTGTCTTCAATCATGAATGTGAGCAAACCCCTTCCTTTAAGACCCTAAATTTGAATGTTTTGGTTAACTGTGCTTGATTTTGAAGTATGCCATGATGAGTATTTGTTCAGTATGCTTGTATGTATACATTTACATAAAAATAACTATTCCTGCCTGTACATATGCAAATATACCTTATACTGTTGGATTACAGGTTTAATCCCTTAGTCTAAATTAAATATCTCCTCCTATAATCAATGTTAGGTCTTGATCTCTAAACAAAAGATGTTTGTAATAGTGTAACATCATCTTTCTAAATCTAAAAAAAAACAAATCTAGATGCATGATATTACTGAAACAAATTGTTTGTGTGTATATGAGCTTTCTGGCAATTTCTATGAATTTATACAAGTATTTATATACTGTTGAGTATCATGGTTGCTGTTTGTTCATGACTTAAGTTTTAAAACCTGTAATGTTTTGTTCTAAACAATTTTCAAATTAAGTTTTGTTTTGTTCTAAACAATTTTCAAATTAAGTTTTGTTTTGTTCTAAACAATTTTCAAATTAAGTTTGTTTTGTTCTAAAAAATTTTCAAATTAAGTTTAATCCTTGGTTGCTGAGATGTAGGGAGTTAAAGTTGTATTGCATCCTAGATATATGAATGAATATTTTGTTTTGCATGTGGACTGTGTATATTTTAATCTCTGGTTTTGTGCCTTAAACTTGCACCATGTTTAGTAACAAACTAAGTAAGTTTTGAAATTTTCTTTCTTCACTGAAAAAAAATGTAAGTCCAACATTTCTGTAAATTTCCATACCCTTGTTACAAGTTGTGGCACTATATTTGGACTTGATCATGGCTTCCTCTGTTGTATACATGTCCACTGCAGTTTCCTCATTGATGCATTTGGACTTGACTGTTGCACTTGTAGTTGCATTCCATTCTGTTGCATTTGACTTAGTGTTTCTGGTCTGCATACTATTCAGTGCTTCACTGTTGCACTATGTTGGTAATACATGATGTTTCAGTTAATAAGTTGGGTCCTTTTGTTTAAACTTACCTCATGTCCAAGTAATAAATCAAGAATAAGCCTCATGAATGATTGCATGTGAATATGCTTGAATATTTGTGCCTGTATGTATCTATATGTAGTAGTATGCATGTATGTGCCTGTAGATAAATGAAGATATCATTTACATTTGATTTTAAGCTTAAGCATGTAAATGAAAAAGGTTTCTATATCTCCTCTGGAATTAAATAAGCACCAACAAGCTAAAAAAAAATGAACTGAGTGCATATGCTTGTATAAATATATATAATAGGAAAGATAAGTCATGTTAACTTGTGCACTGCTTTGAGTTTCACTGTCATACTTCCATGTATTCAGTTGAGTTGATTGTTGCATTTGTTTGCTTTGGACATTGTCGAACTCATTGTTGTAACTGGATTTGTATTCTGGTTCATGTATCACTTGTATACATTTGCCACCATCTTGATTGCTGCTGTGTTGTGTAGTAGCCGTGGTCTCTGTTGTTGTAGCATGCATTGCTGTTGAGTTGAGTTGTCTGCACCTTGTATGCTGTTGCATTGGTGCATTGGGTTTGTCTCAGCCTTGAACCTTTGTAGTTTTAGTTGTATTTATGAACACTACTGCCTTGAACTTCTGGTTGGTCACTTGATTCAGTAGTTTGTTTTCATTTGGCCCGAGTGTTGTCTCTGGCCTGTGCACATTTTTTTTTCGTGCATTAAGTATGTCAGTCTTCATGTTCATATATGCCTTCCTATGCACTGTTGCCTGGTTTTGGACTTGAATGCATCCTGTAGCCCATCTTGACTTGGGCTTGTAGTTGATGTCTCACTGTTACCATTTTATTTCAGTTCATCGCAAATTTATTTACTTGAATAAAGATTAATCCTGACTCGAGTGTTTTTGTGTTTTGCATAAAACGCTCGGGTCAGACCGAGTATTTCTACAGCTTGAAGATTTTCTGGCAGCGAAGTTATAGAGAGAGGGGGATTACCGCATCACTAAAGTTTTTCAGGAAAAATTTTCTTGTACTAAATAATAAATAAATTGTTCCGCTGTATTAAAATGTAATGCATTGTATAAACTCTGATATTTGTATATGAAAGAAAAATTCATTCATGTTATTATAATTCTGTGATTCTGTGGCTGATTCTGTTTAAACTCTATAAACTAAATAACAATCCGTCATTTTGAAAGTTTCTAGTTGGTTTAATTACCGACTGGAGGCGGTCAAAAAGGCGGGTCGTTACAGGTGTGGTCGTTAGAAATAAAGCTCAATTAATCGCACAAGGTTATTGTCAAGAAGAAGGAATATATTTTGATGAAACCTTTGTACCCGTAGAAAGATTAGAAGCAACTAGAATTCTACTTGCTTTATTAAATTATAGTAATTTGAAATTGTTTCAAATGGATGTTAAAAGTGCTTTTCGAATGGATTTGTTAAAGAGGAAGTTTATGTTGAACAACCCCCACTCTTTGAAGATGAAAATTTTCCAAACAATGTTTTCAAACTTAACAAAGCTCTATATGGTCTAAAACAAGCTCCTAGAGCATGGTAAGATAGACTAAGATTTTTTTATTACAATCAAATCTTGAAATTGGTAAGTAGATAATACTCTTTTCATCAAAAGAAATAAAACCGATATCCAACTAGTACAAATTTATGTAGATGATATTATTTTTGGATCAACTAATCATGAAATGTATAAAGAATTTTCTGAAATAATGACAAAAGAGTTTGAGATGAGTCATATGGGTGAACTTACTTCTTCTTAGGTTTACAAATAAAACAATTAGATAACCGTTATTTTTATTAGTCAAGAAAAATATGCTAAGGATTTAGTTAGTAAATTTGGTATGACTACTGCAAGTGGAAAACCCACTCTTATGGCAACCAATGAAGATTTAAATAAAGAAGATCTTTCAAAAGATGTAAATAAAAAATTATATAGGGGAATAATTGGATCACTACTATATATCACTGCGAGTAAACCTGATATCATGCATAACATTTGTCTCTATACAAGATATCAATCCCAACCCAAAGAGACTCATTTAAAAGCTGTGAAACGTATCATAAGATATGTTAAGCATACTTTTGACTATGGTTTATTTTACCCTAAAAGTGGTTCATTAGATTTAATCTCTTATTGTGATGCTGACTATGCTGGTTGCAAATCTGAACAAAAAAGTACAAGTGGAACGTGTCATTTCTTTGGGCATTCTCTGGTTTCATGGTTTAGTAAAAAGCAAAATACTGTTTTTTTAACAACAACTGAAGTAGAATATATCTCTGATGGTTTGGCTTGCTCTCAAGTAATTTATATGCAACAAATCTTAAAAGATTTTGGATTAACAATTTCAAAATCACCAATTTATTGTGATAATACTTGTGAAATAAATTTTTCTAAAAATCCAACACATCATGCTAGGGCTAAACATATTGATATCAGACATCATTTTCTTAGAGATAATATAAGTAAAGACATTATTTCTCTTGAATTTATCAACTCCAAGAATCAAATTGCTGATATTTTAACCAAACTCTTAAATCAATCTATATTTACTAAATTAAGAAGAGAACTAGGCATTTGTTCAATAAATGAGTTATAAAATTTAGACATACTACCATTTAAACAAAGGTATAAAAGAAAACCAAATTTTTTTCATAGGTATGTTGAAATACCCATACTACCCATGTCGACATACAACGACAAATTTTGAAAATTTGATTTTCGCTCTTAAAATAATTTGGTTGTTGTATAAATCTATATATTTTGAATTTTTCTCTCTTCTTACTTCTCTTTATTTGTATTACCCTTCTGAAAATTAAAATTAATGGCCTCCTCCATAAAATCAAACCAAAACGACACCATTTCTTTTCTTTTTCCTCATTCTAGTCCATTCCAATGCACTACACTAGCACATGTGATACAGATTAAAGAGCCTATGAAGGATGCCATGAAAATGTTAACTGAACTTCAAGTTGTGCAAATAATTATGGCAAAAGAACAAGAAAAGCAAGGCATAATTCTTAGGAATTTGCAAAAATCCCTAACGGATAATCATGAAAATCCTATTCTGATGGAACAAAATTCTCCCAACATTCAAGTGCATAACCCTCACAGTGAAGAAGAAGAAGAAGAAGAGGAAGAAGAAGAAGAAGAGGAAGAAGAAGAAGATGAAGTAGCATCTATGGAAGAAGACGACAAGGTGGTCTGCGTAGGTGAAGTGTGTTTTGACAAAGATGGAAATTTGGTTGAACAACGTGGAAACTTTTGTTTACTTATCCAAATTGTTCAATTTTCAAATCTCCAATTGTCAAAAACCATCATTAGAAGTATTTTTCTATAATTTATATACTTAAATATATTTGTCTGCCTATAATACATATAAATATGTAAATATGACATGGTATATAATAAATTCTGTTTCTTTTATTATACTTTCTTATTGCTATTTAGTTTAGATAGTGTTAGATATAACGGGAGTTATATTAGTACAGGATTAGTTTTTTGTTGATGACAAAGGGGGAGAATTATAAAATAGAGTAGTATGAATAATTAGGCTTAGATTAAAGGGGAGTTATTAGTTTTAGGGGGGGTTATAGTATAGATGAAGCATATTTTATAAACATAGGTTGTTATCATCAAAAAGGGGGAGATTGTTAGTCCTTAAGAAGGATGGTTTTGATGATAACAACCTTAGGACTTATTATAAAATATAAATACTAACATTGTAGTTTAGATATATATGTATATGCAGGATATAAACATGCAGGCACCAACAATGAAGACCGTACAGTATAGAGATACAAGATTGATGAATTTAAAGATCGAAGATATCAAGTTTGATGACTCATGAATATCAAGATATCAAGAGTTCAAGATTTCAAAGTACAAGATAAGTATTGAGTCTAGAATTATGTTAAAACATCTTTAAAGCACTTTTATTTTTATTCGAAATTTTTTCGTGAAATGGAATCCACTTCGAGCCTGTTAAAGGGATGGAACCCTAGTGGGATGGAACCCAAGACAATATCTAGTGGAACATATAGTGGTCCTATTTTGATGTCCACTAATTTTATAAAAATGAGTTTGAAAAATATATCTCTTGTTTTTAAAAATGTTTTCAAAACTTTCTTTTCAAAAAGACATCTCTCTTGGTTTTAAAATATTTTAGCCTCAAAATTATCTTTATCATTTTTTTAAAAAAATTATTCCAAAATTGTGCTTGATATTAAACTATCTCTTATTTTAATATTTAGCTTTTAAATATTTATATACTCAGATTTTAAATCACTTTATAGAATAAGATTATATATTAAAAAATTACTTTCTAACTCTTTTGTTGTTTAAACTATATTCAAGTATGTTTATAAAAGTTTAGAAATTGTTTTGAAAAATTATAGAAACCAATATTAATAAGAAAATCAAAATCACCATTTTTTTCCTAGAGCACGTCGACATACTCCTACCTCCCATGTCGACATGTTTCCCGTTAATTTTCAAATTTCAAATTTTCAAAACAAGTGTCTATTCGTTATATCCTTTCACGAATAGATATGGCTGTTGATCTCTATAAATACCAGTAAGTTCTAAACGAATTTTTACCAGATTTTCATTCATTTTCTCTCCTCTTCATCTTCCACATTTATTCCAAAGAATCTCAAACCATACTCTGTCGGAATACTAAATGAATCGAACTTGATTATTTCTTCTATGATTCTCTACCACTCTCTCTATAAGATCTCAGTGCTATTCAGAGTTATAGGATTATTTGTAAATCAAATTGTTGAGTAAAAGGTGCGGTTGAGCCTTGAAATCAATTGGGTGTGATTGTTGCCCCGAAAATCACTTAGGTGATCTTGTGGCCTCGTATATCAAGAGAGTTTTCTCCGGACTTGAATACAGGAGGGTGTAACTCGTGGCCTTGAAATCGAGGGTGTAATCTGGGAGATTATTTTGAAAAGAAATCCGTACAATTGTGTGGGGCTGGATGTAGGATAACTCCGAACCAGTATAAATTCCTGGTGTTTTATTTCCTTTACTGCATTTATTTATTATCTGCATCTGTGTCTGATTCTCTGATTATATCCGTGTCTGTGTATTGCATTTGTTGGTCATTAAATTACTTATGTTTCAAAAAGAATGAGTAAATCCACAAAACACTATTCTCCCCCTTCAGTGTTATTCAAGTCGTAAGATCCGTAATCCGCATTTCTAATAGGTTCCACAATATTCTTCCTTCTATAGCACCTAGCTTCCTCTTACCTCAAATATTGAGCCGCCTTTGCATAAAAGTGTCCCAATGTTTTAGGTTGCTTGCCAGCTAACCAATCGTAAAAATCTGATTATGGATCAATCCGTCTTGTCACCGCCACCAATATTGCATGGTCATTAGGATTACCCATTTCTATGACAACTGTACGGAATCTCTCTAAATAATCTTTTAGTGATTCTCCCATAGCATATATCATGCTGGATATAGACATTGCATCTTTGGAGCGAGTTGCATGCATATGGAACTGCTCCATAAACTTTATTATAAATCGTCAAATCTAAAGATTCAACCGTGGGGGTAATCTCGTAAACCACATCTTTGCTATTGTAGAAGGAGTGATTGGGAAACATCTACACTTGGTTGCAACATCTTCTCATGTGAAATCCATCAGCCATTCTTATCGCATGATATGTTGCCTAGGGCCAGTCTTTCCCATATAGGTAGGCATCGACGACATACCGAACCTCCTTAGATACTCAACATGTAAGAAATTATCAGTGAACGGGATATGACTTCTCGAAATCCCCCAATTGTCTTTAATTAAGCCTTGGCTTTCCCTTATAAGTTGTCTAACCATGGTTGATAAGTCCGGCACTTGGATAGTTGGAGAATAGTAGTAGTCGTCCTCTACCTCATGGGAATGGTATGGTCGATGTCAACGAGCCGTTCCATGCCTTCTTGACTCGACATCTTCCCAGTCTATATCACATACGTTCACTTCATCATCCTTCTGGGGAAGCAACTGGCCAGCATCCACCTGAACTCCATCATCCAAATTAGTCATAGAAGCTCTGACTTGGATTTCAGCATCGATAGGTAGGTTCCTTCCTTCGTGGATTTATGCAATCCAATAGCAACAAAGGGATCTGAATAGACCGAGGATCAAGCATTCTCGGTGAAATAACTAAATTGTTTGCACGAAAAATTGGCATAAACACCTAATAGAATTTTAAAGAGAAATAAACAAGGAATATAAAATGATAGCAGAGTAAAAAGTAATGAAATAGTTGCAAAACAAAGTAATAACATGAATGTAACGATTTATAGTGGTACGACATTGTTTTCCTATGTCCACTTTGAATAAAAAGCTTTATTAATCACTTTTTACTCCGAATACAATGGGAATTAGATGAAAACCCTTAGTTACTATGACGACCCGGAATTTTGGACAATATCAATTTAATAATCTGTATTAACAATTAAACTGATTTGATTATTTTTCTTTATAATTTTAATTTAAATTGGTAAATTTAATCTTTTAAAGGTTAATAAATATCTAATTTGGCAATATTGATCAATATCTTTCTAACAATTTAAAATAGATAAGATTTCTCTTTCAAAGCTAATAAAAATTTAATTCTATTTTTAATATATATATTTGGTATATATATTGTGAATAGGAGGTCTTTTGTTAAATAAAAGATGTATTTCCAAATTGCAATATGTATGTATGTATGTATATTTTATTATTTGAAGTTGTTTTGAAATTTAATATAATCTATTGATAATATATGTATGTATGTATATACATTATAATTGGAAGCTTTGGTTAAAATTTAATAAGAGAAATATGTTTTCAAATTGTAATATATATTGTGATTTGAAGCTTTGCTTTAGATATAATATATTTTTTCAAAAGCTAATTTAAGGTTAAATTCTATATTTTCAAAGTATAAGATAATTTTTATTTTTAAAAATGTGATAGTTTAAATAAGATTTAATCAAAGTTTTATTTTATTTTCTTTAAAAATGCTTAAATTAAAATGGTTAATATATATTGTTTTAAATAAGCTTTCTTTATAAAATATCTCTTAAACTAGGATAGTTTGTAAACATAAGTAATATATAAATAAATTACTAAATTCACATTTACATAAATACAAATACAAATTCATATTTCACAAATTAAAGGGAAACATATAATACATTTATTTGATTTAAAAACATAAGCTATTTATAAAACAAATATTTACAAAATATCACACTTATATATTTATTAAAATTCAAAAGCTTATTTATAGGAAGATAAACATTTCTTGTACACATAAATATACTTCATAAATACATGTATGACTCAAATGAATAAATAAAAAAAGAAAGTTAACACTTGTGAATAATTTAAGCTAACATTTGTAAAATGATAACAATAGATTTAAACATGTGTAAGCTATGGGTGATTTGAATTTACAAGTGGCAAAGAAATTTTTCATTAGAAACTAAATTTTTACTAATTAGTGTTTTGGGAGAAAATCTGATTTCAGAAGAAAAAAATTTCTACCTCAAATCATTTTCTTCTCATCTTTTCAAAATTAAAAACAAAATAATAATAGGAGAAAGAAGTTGGAAAAAACCTAGAAATCAAAGTAAACAGAAAATCAAATTTCAGTACTTCAGTTTCAAAGCTTCAAAGCATCAACTCAGCAAGTTTCAACACCTAAATCAACAATTAATATGCATGCAAAGGATTTCAATAGAAAAGCAATCAAAAGCACTTTACAGATAAAATTTTAAAGCCTGGAAAATACCTCTGTTCTCTGCTAATTAATGGTGAGTAATTTTAGAAAAAAAACAATTTAAGTTGTGATTGACTCTAATGCATGTGTTAATCTGTGAATTGATATTGATGTTGCATGAAAATCTTTCAGTGTTGAATTGATAGATATGTATATATATGTCTAAATAGGTCTGTATATATAAATACTCTGTTGTTTCAGACCAGGTTTTATTTTCAAAAACTCAAATCTCCCAATAACATCAATATTAGACTTTGATGATTAAATGGAAGTTGTTTGTTAATGTATGATGGTAATTTTAAAAATAGTTTTTTGAATTTTGAATTTACAAATAATTTTTAAAATAGGAAATACAGTAAAATACTGATGCATGTTAAAAATCAACAACCTTAATTTCTGTTTTGGATTTCATGAATGAATTAGTGGTTAAAAATCATGATTTTTAATATAAATATCATAATTTTTAGTTTGGTGATTCATGGGAATTTAGGGATTGTTCGAATTTGGAGTTTTGGGCTATTGTCGATGAACGGCATGGTGGAGTTGTTCGATTTTTGGTCTGTAGGTGGCACGAATGATGGCGCGTATAGGAAAAATGATGGTGGTTTTTCTTATGGGCCGAGGTGATTGGATTTTGATGGAGTAGGGTTTCGACTAAAATTTTGAGGGCTTTTGTTTATGCGACAGTTGCATCATCACTGCATCATCGGGGACGATCGCGTTAGGATGAATGGATGCTTGGGATCGAGGCGATTCGATGGCGAGGTCGGCGGGGTCGAACGATGACGCGTTTGTCAGCGTTGGGAGTTTTTCGTTTGAGTCATGTTTCCAGATTTTGGGATTTAGTGCTCGATTTCGAATAGGAGACGTTCTTTTGATCTGGATGGTCGCGTGGTTCGTCATGGTCATCGACGATTTGGTAAAGGTCAGAGGAAGGATCGGCGTCGCATGGTTCGCCGTGCATCGTGCATGCATGTACGATGTATCCGGTAGAAGAGAGGAAGTTTGGGAAGAAGGTGCTTGCTCGGTGTAGGACTCGTGCGTTTTGGGTTACGTCTCGAAGAAGTTGCGTTGCTGTGTATCGAGTGTTTGATCGAGAGGAAAAGCATGTGGCTCGGGTTGGTTTGTCTAGAGTAGTTTTCAAATTTTTAACAAGGAAATCAAGTTTATTATAAGAAGGCGATTAACAGATTTTCGAAGTGAAAAAAAAAACTAGTTTTAAGTAAGATCTTTCTAAGATTAAAAGTATTATGAATAAATAGCTTTAAACTAGGTTTTCAATTTTTATTCAAAGGTAATAAGTTTTTTAGATATGATAATTAAGTTTCAAAATAACTATGTATTAAACTTATTAAATAACTTTGAAAGGACTTTAAAGATTTAAAAGGTTTAATTAAATGTTAAATTATTTTTAAGTGTAATTGATTTCTAAATGTTTTATTTTTAAATAAGGTTTTAAGATAATTATGAAAATCAATTAAAAATAAAGAGTTTGTTTTAAGTTATGAAGATTTTGACAAATTTAAAATAATCAATTTGTAAATATAATAAGATTAACTAATTATTGTTAATATCTTAAGAATAGTTAATTAATGATTTGTTAATAAGTAAAAGATTAAGTAAGATAAATGATTTTCTTAATTAACTGAGGATTTTTAAATATAAGAAGTTAATTAATTATTTAATTAATTTTAAATGATTAGTAATTGTTTGGTTAATTTTAAATAATCACTTAATTGTGAATTAATTAAGTGTAATTACTTAATGAAGTAACTAATGGATAATTACTGAATGTAATTAAAAAGTGAAATTACTTATGGAAGTAATTAGTGGAAAATTACTTATGGAAGTAATTTGAATGGAAGTGATTAAGGGTTGATCACTCGATGTTATTAATTAAAGGATTAATCAATATAATTGATCTGAAAGTTAATTAAATAAAGAGTAATTAATTAATTAAAGAATTAAGGTTAATTAATTATGGCATTAATTACTTGTTAAGATAATTAATTAAGAGAGTAATTAAGTAATTAGAGGACAATTACTTATGGGAATAATTAAGGGGTAATTAATTAATTAATTTGGTTAATAAATTAATGTGATTTATTAATGAATGTGATTAATTTAAGATTAATTACTAAGTGTAATTAATTAAAAATGTGATTAATTAATAAAGCAATTAATTAAGGATTATTAATTAATGTAATTAATTAATAATTACTAAATGAAGTAATTAAAGATTAATTAATTAGTGTAATTAATCAGGATTAATATAATTAATTAAGAAGTATATTAATTAAGATAAGTAATTACAAGATTGTTAATTACTGTTTATGATTAATGAAGACTAATTAATAAGATGGTTAATAACAAATTCATTATTTAATTAATTAAAGGGTTAATTAATTAATAAGGATCATTAATTAATATAATTAATGAAATTAATCAAGCTTGATTAATGAAAGTGATTAATTAAAGTATGATTAATTAATTGAATTTAATCGAGAATTAATGCAATTAATTATAGTTAATTAATTAATGAAAATAAATGGAGGATCATTAATTAATTAGTGATAGTAATTAAAGATTAATTACTGTATATGGTTAAGAATAACTAATTTGTGTAATTAATGAAAAAATAATTACTTAAGGTAATTATAAGATAACTAATCAAGGGAGATTAATTAAGGAAGATCATTAAGAGGTGATTAATTAATTAATTTGTAATTAATTAATGTTAAGTATGCAGGATTAAGGTAATCCAATTGATTAAGGATGAACCAAACCTGCTTATAGATTATTGATTAATATTGGATGATTGATTGATATTGGATAATTTGGATGTGATATCTCTGATATGTGATATGTGTTGCTTTGTGAGATGATTGGTTGATATGAATTATCTAATGTGATAATGTGATTCATCTATCTATTATATTATTCTGAATATAAGTTTAATTTGTTTAAACCCTTAAACAACTTGGGCATTAAAATGGCGTTTGGATTCCGGTGAGAACGGGATCAGGTTTCCATATTTGGGTATCCGAAAACCACATCGATCAAAATTAAACGTTAGGTCGTGAATCCAAGAGAATAGCTTAGTAAAGACTCGAATTGTAAGAACTATTAGTCAGTATAACTCTGCTGGTGATTCCGAGATGAGTTTGATGGAGATAGTACTTTCAGATTCGAGATGGTGATTCAGAGTGGAAGGACTATGGTCGTTGACTCTAAGGGTGATTCCAAAATGAGTGCAATGAATAGTGCCTTCGGTTTCGTTCGAACCCAGAACGAACTTGTATGGATTGAATGCTTTCAGAACATCGTTAGGTGGACGATGAGCATTCTAAGATAGATGTGTTCTATAAAAGTAATTGCAGCATCAAGCCTCATCAACCGAGAATGGCTAAAAGAGGGGAGGTGCAGCAAGGTTATGTGACACCCCACCTCTATACCCACGCTAGCCAAGAACACTACGGTATAGTGCTGTCAACTAGCACGGAGAATAAGGCTGTTGAGGAGCGACCATCCATGTGATTGCTTATCACACGGTTGCTATAAATAATCTTCGGAAACAAACATAGAAATAAGCATAACACAAATCAGTCACAGACATCCATATCACAAAGGCGGAAGAAGATATGAATATATAACTAACACATGAAAGTGTACATCATAGTAGTGGTCAAAAAGGTCCACAATAATACAAAAGAATAGCAACACGTGCTATACAAAAGAATACAACTATGAGTCTATATCTCAAGTGTATACAACAAAAACTGCTAATCTAAATAGTTAGCCAAAAGTCAGAGTAGAAAATCCCAGGAACAAGTCAAGCAGAAGCACCTGTAACATCTCGGTCTGACCCGAGTATTATTTAAAAAAATAATAAACGGATCAGTCTAGCTATAAATATCAGATGACATGGTATAAAATAAAAGATATAGCATAAACATAAAATATCCATACTGACATACTACTATAAGTATGCAAATGATGATCAACATAAGATCAATCAATAAGAGATAAATCAATATCACAAGAACATGCTCAAAGATACAAAGAGGGCATATACCCTAAACTTGTACTCATAACAAGTCAATGACATAAATTCCAGAAATCAACACAAGAAATCCAGAAATCACAAAAAAAGGGAAAGAGGCCTATCAAATGACGGTCCAAAGACCATGGGAAGCTACCCAAATGGGTGAGTCAGAATCACCCAGATGAGGTCTAGGCTAACGAAAAAGCAAAAAGTTATGTGTGAGTGGAATCACATAAATGGTGTCTAGCCTAACCTCGCAACAAAAAGGTATGTGTGAGTGGAATCACACAAATGGTGTCTAGACTAACCTTGCGGACAAAGAGATATGTGTGAGTCGGAATCACACCCATGAGGTCTAGTTTAACCTTGCAAACAAAGAGACATCGCACAATTGCTAGTCTAAATCATAAAATGATCGTCATGATCAATGAGAAGTGTCAATTACACCAAGCTAGTAAATATAAAAGTTTATCTTCGTGTCCCATAACCACTTGCTTAACTTAAATATTTACGAACAAATTGTAAATCTTCACTAGAAAATTGTCACAAGAGGTTCAATCGAACAAGTCCAAGAATTAACCGACGAAGTGAACGCAAGCGTTTCATACCACTTGTTTTACTAAGCCGTTTAATTAGATTTCTCATCCGAGTGAGGTAAAGGTTTGTATATACTAGTAGATTGGAAAACGGTTTAAGAAAAGAGCTTTGTTATTGAAAATAGAGTTGAAATCATTTTATTGAAAGAGTTTTGATATTTACTACTAGTATTGAAACCTTCATATTTCTAAGTTGTTATCCTGCCTTTTTAGCAAGCCCTGATACCATAAAATCGACCGAGAAGTCAAAGATAGTTTGTCTCGAAGAATGGTCAACTCAGCATCTCAACAAAGCAAGGTCTGTTGAATGTTTTTCAGATAAGATCCCCTACGGAGGGGGGGTCCGGGGGGTGGCAACCCCCCAAGGTGGGGGTGCGGGGGCAACACCCCCGCTACGGGGTTCGACCTAGTGAAGACTTATGGGAGAATATGATCGAGCGATCTAGGGGTCAAGCGACCTAGTGGTTGCGACCTAGAGGTGTTCGCGAGTTAGCAGAAGCGAGCGACCTAACAGAGGCGAGCGACCTAAGGGACTCGCGACCTAACAAGGTAATAAGGTCGAGCGACCTAAGACCTAACGAGGTAAAGGCCTAACGGCCTAGTGAAACACGCGACCTAAAATGTATGCCACCTAATGCGGCCGAGTGGTTTAAGGTCGGAGACGACCTACGACTTATAAAGGTTGAGCGACCTAGGGAGGCTCGCGACCTAACGACCTAATGGTGAAAAAGGCCGAGCGACCTAACGTGTGAACGAGCCGAACGACCTAAGGGATAAAAAGGCGAGCGACCTAACGTCTTAACAAAGCCGTGCGACCTAACGCTATAAGGCCATGCGACCTAGATCCAAGCGACCTAAGACCGAGGTAACGTTTCCAACAGAGGGAGCGACCTAATGACCTAAGGCCTAATGACCTACGACCAAGCGGCCCACGACCTACGACCTAACGGCCAAAGACCTACGACCTACCACCTAATTCCGACGCGAACGACCTAAAGCATGCGAATGAATTTAAGGCCAGAAACGAACTATCTGGTGACCGAGACTTTTCCACGCAAACGACCTAGCATAGGCAGAACGACCTAAGTGCAGAATTTCACCAAAAACACTAAAAATTGGAGTTTTTGCCAATCCAATCCAAACCAAATGCAAATGCACATGCTAAAGTGATGGGAATTCATTCCCAACAGTCCAAGATAGTTATAGACAAGAATGTGAGATAAAAATCTCACCTTTGCACAAATTCAATGAAGAAGAAGCTTGAAGTCAATAGAGAAGCAACTACAAGCTTGAATCCAATGTCTTTACTTTGATTTTGGAGTTGGATGTTGAATTTGCTAATGACTTGGGCTTGGAATTTTAATTTCCCTTTCCGCTCACCATTAATGCTAAAACTAGAGTTAGGTAGGAATTTATGAAGTGATGAGGAGAAGGGGTTGGAACTTAGGTTTAATAGGCTAAACCAACCCAAAGTCCAAAGCGGAAAAAGTTAGTGAAATTCTACTAACCCCAAACATATCAAAGTTTGTACTTAAAAAGATCGTAAACGACATTTCAAACTCAATGGAAGTGGTCTCGGGTTCTAATTTGACCGTTTGCAAAAAGTAGTTTTTCGGACCAATATCCGATTAATGACAAAATATTTAAATAAAATATTTAAATATAAAATCGACAAATATGCAGGTTGTTACAGGTTAAGTGGGTCATGCCCAAGTAGGACGAGATTTACCCCTGTCTGGAGGTCCCTTTCTATTTCGGCTTAGTGTGTGGTTGGTCGCACCAACCACGGGGTGGTCTTGTTCGGGACTGTCCAGTAAGGGATGGTTCAGGCCTTGTGTTGCAGGGGATTGGGGGTAATCCTCGGTAGGGTGATCTAGGCCCCGTACTATGACGGACGGTACCCAAGTAGCCCTGCCATTGATGGAAACCCATTCTTCCTACGAGACCCTACGGTTTTGATTTGTATTACCCACTTTTGTGGCTAGTAGCTGGAATGTAATGAATGTAACAATTTCGACTATTTCTTATTTACTTGAAAATCCTAGACACTATTATAATATCACTGGATTTCCTATCAAATGTTTTGGTTAGCGTAAGGTAAAAACTTTTCCATGTTTATGTGTGGGAAGTCTTACGTGATACCTTTTCTTTCCAAAGGATTTTCTAAAGTTAAGCAATTTTAAACCGTTTACTCACACCAGACCTCTGTCTGGCCCAAGTGTTTATTTTCTGTTTTATTAAACTCTTGGGTAATCATATTATGTATAAGTAGTCGAGGGATTCAGGTTTGCTTGACGAATTCTGAAGGAGATTGGAGCAGGAGGCTTCAGCGTGTAGACATATTATGTTTCCGCTATGTTAGTGTTATGTCTATCTTGTATTGATGTATTTGAGTTCTATGATAGACGGATGTTTATAACTGTCTAATATGTGTGGTATAGGTTGTGTAACTCAGATGTATATAATACTATGTAATATTTTATGTGATATATTATATTTCATACGTTCCGCTGTGAGTATCTGATGTTGTTGAGTTTCTTCTTTTCCTATCTTTCTTATTCTATCCCTTTCTTTCTTAAACCATGATGCGTTTTTCTGGTGATAAAAAGACGGATCGTGATAGTTACAATAGTGTACAAAGCAATCAGTAGCGTAAAAGTCTCGAAAAATGAACAACCAAGCATGTATTTATAGATGTAGATGATGAAATATCTCCTTGAAAATTCAGAAGAAGAATCTCCCAAACGATATGGACCCATAAGAGGGATAGCTTAGCCCAAATCCTAAAGAATAGGGATTGTTACCGATCCTTTTTTTGGTGGAATTTGAGGGTGCGATCCCTAAGGTAGCTTCCCTATGTCGAAACATGCTTAGCCTCCAATTTTCATGCCAATTGGTTTGGTAGAAATTGAGGTGTTGCTTGATCTTTCCTTCAATATGAATTACCCTCTGATTTCAACTAATCTCCGTTGAGGGAAGAGGGCTGATTCCTCCTACTCTATCCTTCTGAGGTACAATCCCTAGGGTAGGCTCCCTAGGGTCCCCAGATCTTGCTTACAAAATTTTGTAAGCATTGGATGTATGGATATTTAGATATTGATTATTTTCTATTGAACTGCACCTATTCCTGAAATATATCAATCCCTATGTTAGAGGTTGATTATAGCGGATCACTCCAATATGTTGAACCGTACTCCATACTTCGAACATTCTGCATTACACATCTCTCAATTCCATTCGATTGCAGCTTCATATTACAATATGTACTTCACTTCTGGACCACACAATCACCTCCCCGGACTTACTGGCCTTGTTGTCAGTCAAATCTAACTTGTCCAATTAGTTCGAATATAGCCGAGTCAAAATGGCTGATAATAATACATAAAAGAAGGTTTTCAGAAAATTATTATAGTTATATAGGATATGTTTATTATTAGGGAATGATAATATTTGATCATTATCATTTATTGTTGATTAGTTAGGCTTATATGGTATATGAGAAATTATTGTCTTATTTAAATTTAACACAAACACCTTGTGAATTTAGTTTCACAATTTGACTATAAGGTGTCCGACGATAATGTTGGGATAAAAATTTAAATTTAAATTTGATTGTAATAAGAGTTGTTTATTATAATCTGGACTAAGAACAAACATTATGAAATGTTTTACAAAAAAAGTGGGTAAAATTATATGAGTATGTATATATTTCTATTTATTTTACAAACTGGATTTTGAAGAAAAGAAGAATTTTAAGCTAACTAGATCGAGTGGCCCGAAGATAACTAAAAAGGGGAAAGAGATGTGTTTGGATGGTAGGCACTTCTCTTAAGTTTACCTTTCATAATAAGGGAATATATGATACTATTTGGTAGTATCCAGTTCCTTAGTATCATTTTAAGGTTACTCGAGCTGTATAAGTATACGTTTACAATTTAAATGTATCAAAATCATTCCAAGAAGAGTTTAGAAATAAAATCGGGTATTTGGATCTCAAATCTTTTTAATAGAAATAAATTCAAAATGGAAAAGTTTGAATCAGATAGTGGTATATACTCTCAGGATGTAGTAGAATATTATAAAAGTTAAGCTTAAGTTAGTTCCGTGAAATGTTTAAATAAATAATTTTAGCAGAAATAGAATTAGTATTAGTAAGAAACAATATAATTTGAACGTAAGTTGAACATAGATCATTCCTCTTTTCACATAATTTGGATCCAAGGATCGAGTACATGACCTTAAGGTGTCCTGCATTGTTCCGAATAAGAACATATCACTTTATTTTGGACGACGAATATTTAGTGAGGGTTCTTAATATGAAATCAAAATTTTCTATCATAGTATATGGCTATGTCATGAGAATGGAGGTTTCTAATTTAGAAAAATGATCGGGGTGCGCATTAGGAAATCAGATGAGCAATACTATTTCGGAGGTAAAAGCTATGAATTTGAGTAAGTGATCGAATCAGATTTTGTAAAGATGATCTATGTACATCATATGGTTCGACGAATATTATTAATTATCACTGTTTTGGATTGTTTTTTGGGTTAGGATTATGGTTAAATTTCGGAGTTGAAATTCTTTTAAGGGGTGAGAGTGTAACGACCAGGAATTTCAATGCTTCAATTCGAAAATATTTAAATAATTTTAAATATCCAAAAATTAGATCTTATACCTAAAATAAAAATATTTTAAATAATAAATAATGATTATGAAGTAGTTTTCATAATTTGTTCATAAAAATATTTAGTTCGAAGAAAAATTGAAAATCTGACCAAAATTCGTTTTTCAAATTTTCGACTTTTCCTCAAAAAAATTGTCAGAACCATTGTAAATTCTATGATATAGATATCCACATTCATTTATAAATAAGTTAATATGTTTTAGGAAACATGTGTATATGTATATACTTAAGTTTAAGATGTGACATTTTATGAAATAAAATATAAAAAATGGTAAAGATGCCTTTGGAAACATATTGAAGCACAGGTTCACTTGTGCAATTAATGGAATGTTGGTTAAGATCATGAGGGACGGTATAGGGGTTGAAGTTCATGAAGATGAGGTGGTATGGTGTTGTGGCAAAAGGAGGTGGAGGGTAAGCACCATAAGCATTAATGTAAATTATTTTATTTCTTGCTTATAAATACCTTTTTATTTCCTTAATTTTTTCTCCTCTTCCTTCTAACGTATCTTTCTCATATCTTATCCAAATGGAGGTTTTCATTTTTTTTTAAACTGTAGAAAATTCCAATGTATACAGCTTCCATATATACCACATCTTCAAATTTTGAGTTTAGCCATGTCTAAATCTTATTTCTTTCAAACTCATTTTCGGACCTAGATTATAAAGTTCGAAAATGATTCTTCTTCTTTTGACCATATCTCCCTCAAAACGATCCAATTTGACTTGAAAATTTATATGGTCATGATATATTTTGCTTGATTTGTTGTATGTTAATGCATGTATGCATATTGCTTGGATAATGTATGACTTGAAGCTTGAAGTAAATTTAGTAAGCAAAA
The DNA here is from genome assembly GCA_030765085.1 of Allium cepa. Lineage (NCBI taxonomy): Eukaryota > Viridiplantae > Streptophyta > Magnoliopsida > Asparagales > Amaryllidaceae > Allium > Allium cepa. Next base: position 1,047,776,503 of record CM060929.1, read on the forward strand.
GTTTGTAAGCAGAAGTTAGTAAGCGAATATTATAAGGTTTGTAGCTAGAATTATGGACGTTGTATGTGATGGTGATATATTTATATTTTGTGCTCATGAATATAGGTTTGTAATTTTGCTTAGGATGTTCTAAGCTAAGGAAGTTAGTGGTAAGTGGTTAGCCGCGACATCAAAATCTCTTGGTTTGCTAACTTGTTTACTTATGGATTTTTCTGAGAAAAGTTTATAAAGTTTTAGATTAAAGTTTATGTTTTCAGAAAGATAAACTCAAGTTTATAAAAATAAATCAAAATGATTACTAAAGATTTTGGAAAGTGATTTGAATTATAAATCATGTTTTGATAATTACAGGTCCTATAGCGATAGTCGCTATAAATGCAGTTCGGGAAAAACCTTCTCTTTTTCAATTTAAAATATTTTAACCCGAGTATCTTTTGAAAAGTGTTTTCAAAACTTAATATAAGTTTTTAAAAGTAGTTATTATTGATTAATTAATTAATTAATGAAGGATTAATTAATCGGTTAGTTAAGGTAATTAACACTTAATCATTTGTTAATAAAAGTGATTAGAACTTAATTATTAATTAAGTTAATTAGTCAATTAATTAAAGAGTGTATTAAATTATTTAATCAATAGTTAATTATTATTTAATTAATAATTAAAGGTTTAATTATTATTAAATAAAGAGTTTAAATGTTATTTAATTATTGAATAAGAGTTTAAAGTTTAAAACTACTTTATTTCTAAAAGATTGGTTTTGTTTTGAAAGCAAACTCTTTTTTAAAGATTATTTTATCCATGGAATTTTTTTTATCGATTATCCTTAAGTAGCCCTAATTGAATACAAAATCCAATGAAATCTATTTGATAGAATAAAACACTGTTATGCTAGTTAAATTGTAATTGACGTCTGGTTAGTAGAAAAAATCCCGTTCTGCTATAATTAGGGAAGATAAAATATAAACGACATCTGTTTAGCAGAATAAATCTCTGTTATATTGTTCGAACATTGAATTGTACGCCATTAGATTAGTAATTAAAAGTGATGTTTTCTGTATATCCATAGTTGATATTTGCTTTTGTATACATATCCCCATACTGAACGTATGTAATGTTTAAATGGAAATGGTATCCCATTTGAAGTACTTTGTTAAATCTCGTGCATGGGTTTTACAAAGATAATTGATTATTTAGATAAAGCCGGTTTAAAATAAATTAATTATTTCAATAATAGCGTTTTAAAAGTAATTGATTATTTTAATAATGTAGATTTGAAATCAATTAAATATTTTAATAATGATGCATTAAAACTAACCAATCCTTTTAATAATGATGTTTTAAAAATAATTAGTTACTTAAATAATAGATGAAGATTAATTAACAATTTTAATAATGAGGTTTTAAAGGTTAATTAATTATTTTAGTTATGAGATTTTGAAGTTAATTAATCATTTAAACAAGGATGGTTAAAGTTAATTAATCTTTGTAAATGTTGTTATTTTGAAGCAATGAATTGGCATTAAAGCTAGTTAATTATTTTAGATAAAGCTTTATGAGATAATTAACCATTGGTTTAAAAGTTAATTAATCATTATAAATAATGATATTGAAGTAATAAATTTTGGTTTAAAGTTAATCAATCATTTTGATAAAGTTGTTTAAAGTTAATACTTTTAATGTGAAACCCCGGCACGAGTTTGGTTTTAAAAGTACTTCGATTCAATTGTGAAAAAGTAGTTTCCATAATCCAATATCGCTTATATGGAAAGGATTTGGTTATATTTTAACACTAAACGTTAAGGCTTGGACTCGTTTCTATCTTGTAATTTAAAATGTAATCAAGGCAATGCCTAGAGGTAACACTATCTCAACATGCTTAGCATCATCTTCAATTAAGGGATAACACTTGTTTAGAACTGACAAGTAGTCATAAGAATTTGAAATTTAATTTCCATATATGATTATTTTTAGTTATCCTCATTCGTTGATTTATTAATTATCGATTATCTTTCATCACGGTGTATCGTCACCATAAAAACGATTTTTTGCTCTTTTGAGCTTTGTCATACTTTGTCGAAAATGACTAAACCCAAAGAGTGATTGGAAGCCAAGCTATGTAGGGTCGCTCCCATTAGGGTATTTTCACATCTATTCTAGATTGGAATTGGTTTTTTGCATTGAGGTGTGAAATACTCGTATTCTCTGTAACCATTGGTGGGGTCTGGCTTGGACGTATCCAAGAGCCATTGAAGTTCTCAAGTATATTCCTAAAGGTGTACTTTCGGTAGGGTTGAGCATCCTCCTAGTCATTTGTTGAAAAATTCTCCTATTGTTTCTTTTGATTCCAAGTTTTTAAATTACCTTTTTTCTTAATTGCACCGAGATGTGACTAAGATTCTTCTTGATGTTTAATTATTTGTGTTCATTCATAAAGTTTTTTTTTTATCTTGTCTATGCTCAAATATTCTTGTTTGGATTGTATTTCTGATTTGTACTGCATTTCTTCATCTATGAATATCGACATTGTAAGGTAAAAACCCATTTCGCATTAGCAGCGTAGGTTGACAGAATTGTTATATGTTCACCTTATTACTTGAGTTTCTCATGCTGGTATTACCACACTGCAACGATCTGTATTTGTGGGTCTTCGAATTTGAATTTAAAATATAATAAAATCTATGTTTCAAATCAAGGCCTGATTTTTAATGACATATTTTTAAATTAATTTATAGTATTTTTTCATAATTTTTTGAAAAATAATTATATTTTCGTTTGACGCTTCTTACGGCAACAACGGTACTTTTGAAACTTACAGAATAAGTTAACTTATCTATTTTATTGTCATTTTATCATCATCTCACATTGTTGTGTGCGATTGTATTTTCATTTTTGTTATTCGTGGCTTTAAACGAACGGGATATTATGTTGCATTGTACCCAAAACTTTTAAAAGTAAAATATATATATTCGCATAAATTTCTTCTGTTCTTTTACTATGACTTTATTAGCTTGCATTTAAGTATATATCCTAGTTTCTTTAGCTATTAAGTATTTTTTTTTTACAATTTTCACATTCAAAATGCAAAAGAGGAGAAACACATTCACTTTTCACAAATTTCATTTTTCACATAAGAATATGTACACATAGTACACATTCCTTTCCATTTCCCTTTGCATATTTTTAAATCATGCATGGAGAAAGGTTATAGGGAACACTTTAATCTCTTCTTCGCAAATTAAAAATTCACATTCGCCTTATATATATATATATATATATATATATATATATATATATATATATATATAGCTACACATGCATAAAGGGAAGATAGGACCCAGATATACATTGACACATATTTACGCATTAAGGAATAGGGGATGAGATGCATGGAGACATTCTACCTCCTTAGCATGCGGTTGATTGGTGTGCAGGTACGGGGAAGGGAGGAAATGGCGTTAGAGAAGCAGTCATAGGCCATGAGTAGGGGTTGCATGCATATAAAAGAATTTGAAGTGCAGTAGATGAATTTATTTTTGAAGATACAAATGAGCTAATGTTCATTCAAAAATGTTTTAAAATTTAGTCCTTGAAATTGTATTCAATTACATGCATGCGTAAGAGGGGAGGTGTTGTAGTGTACTAGAGATAGTGGTGCATGTTGCATTGGGCCTTGATGGGCTTTGAAGCAGGATTGGGTGAGATTTACATAAGTTTAGTTAAATAGTTAGCTTAGTTAATTTTAGTTAGTTATATTACTTAAATAGAAAGATGGGTTACTGTTATTTTTTGGCACGGTTTAATTGCGATGAATGGCTTGGGCTTAATGATCTGAGTAAGAATACATTGTAAACTATAAATTAGTTTAGTTTAAATATTCAAACTTTAAAAATCTATAACTTGCTCGTAAGGAGTCCGTTTAACCCATAGTCTTCAACACTAGATTCGTATTAATGAATAGAACAAATTAACATAAGTTATTGACTAGTTAAGTAATTATATTTCATTGGTGACATTTAATTAGCATAATAATTTCCTATTTTGCTATTATAAATTGGCTAGATTAATTTGGAGATTTATTTATATACTAGTTAATTCTGATTTATGTGTTATTATTCCATTTTTTGAATTGTTAACAATAATATGTTGTTATCATCTTTGTCTGTTGTTGATTTTTGCTCGACCAGTTTATGAGATATTACCCTTTTTTATTTGGCATTGATTGGGTAGAAAAATTTGCAGGCTAAAACCTTGTGATTTATTTCACGATTTGACTATAAGGTGTTTAGCAATAAAATTTGGTTCACTTCAATTTAATAAATTATTTTGAATGTGGATTTTTAGAAAATGTTGTAAAATGTTTTCCTTGAAGAGAAATAGAAATACTTGAAGTAAGTAAATATTTTGAAATGTTTTTTATATAAAGGTTTTATACAATTTTATAAATATTTTTGACGTGATTTAATATAAAAGAGATTTATATAACAATGGTTTATAAAATGTGTTTTATAAATAAAGAGGATTTCAAGAACTTAAATCTCGATGGTTTTAAAATTGCTTTTGAAATGTTTTGAGGAAAAAAACAATACTTTGTTTGAAAGTATTTTTGATTATTAGTGCAAATGATTTATCACTTCTGGAAATAAATGATTTTCTTTGTTACCAATGATTCGGGTAACCCATAACTAAAAAGGTGGGCAAGGGAGTTAAAGATGTTCTATATCCTCATTATAGTCCGCTCGACGAACATAGGGATATACATATTTTTTTTAGAAGGTGGGGACCCAATTGCCTTATTATTGTGAAAAACCTCCTGATCTGGCTGCATATATCTTGATATGATTTTATTGTAGCAATTTGACATTTTCAAATAAATATTTCAAAAGTGATTCGTTCTAAGATCTTGAAGGAAAGTATGCTTGATATAAAGGATATATATTATTATTTCAAAAAGACTTGAAATAAAATCAAGATTTTAGTTCGAAGAGATTATTTTAGAAAAGTATTATATTTCACAAATAATAAAGTTAATTAGATTTTAGAAATCTAAATATGGAGATTAAGCCTAAGTGTTTAGCTAGGGAATTGCATATTTGTTTGTTTGTGCATCGTAGGCTCTTTGAGTCCTATTTGTGAATAGGAGAACTACATTGGCTTGATCCTATATCTAACTAGGTACCCATTAGATAGCGGTACATAGATAGTCAAAAGTGGTAGTGATGCAGCTCCAATAACAATTTATATTTTACCTATTTATTGTTTGCTACTTATCGTATGTTGATATCTCTTTTCTGCTTACTATTTTATTCCAAATTTATATTGTTTATTGAGTTTGCATGAATAGAATATTGTTGTCTTTCTCACTAGAGTTGTGCAGCGGTGATTTATTGTCTACTGAGTCTTTATTGTATTTACGTACACCTGTAGAATAAATGATTACTCTGATACTTGTATAACCAAAATTTTATCATATACATTTAGTAATGTTGAATATTTATCAAAAAACATATTGTGTATTAAGTTAGTAGTTTTCATTGGTAGTTTTAGAGCAGGCGGGTCTTCGACATATTTGACTAGTCCGAAAATCCAAGCCATTATGCAGACTGATCTGGGTGTTATTTTATTCTAACGCTCAGGTTAGTCAGACCGAGCATATTTTCTAGACTAGCTTTAGTTACTTTGGAGCTCGGGAGATAAGCTGGATGCCCAAGATATATCTATGCATTTCTTTATTTTTCCGCCATATTGATCGTTGAACTTATCAATATTTGTAAGGACAGGCTGTTATAACTGTCCAGACTGATAATAGGATTGTATGCTCCGATGATTATTTATAATAAAGTTCTTTCTTTTGTAAAGACTTGATTTATATATTATATTTTACCTGTCACGATTTTGTGAGATTCTGTTCTGTCTTCTTCTTTCTTCACCCCAAATGACCTGTCTTTCAGACACTTAAATAACCGGCACGCGAATATCTAGGATGTATTAAGTGCCATCTTTAGGTGTAAGAAAGGTAGATTGTTACATTTAATATCAGCTTTTGCATACTATTTGTAGTGGTTTTGGGTAGTAGTATTAGTTTTTGCATGATATTAGTATCAGTTTCAGGTATTACAAAGTATGATATCGGTTTTTTGCATGCCATTTGTATCGGTTTTAGATATAATAGAATATTTTATTAGTTTTTTCATGATATTAAGTTTCAAGTATAACAAAATATGGTATCAGTTTATGCATTCTATTAGTATCAATATTAATTTCAGGTATGACAAAATATAATATCGGTTCTTGCACACTATTAGTATCAGATTCAGTTGTAAGAAAACATAGTATTAGTTTGAGGTATAAGAAAATACGGTATCAGTTTTTACATAATATTAGTATCAGGTGTAACTAGAAATAAAATATAGTCATAACATAGTATCACATATAGGTAAAGTTAAGTAAAACTAATGTTTACAACATTAAAAATAAGATCATTGTTTTTACAACAAATTGACAAAATTTTGACAAGCGTCTATATCTACATTACAACAAAGCTAAATTCAATTAGTTCTAACACAACATCACAAATGTATATTAGTTGAACCGACCTGAACATCATGACAATTTTTACAACAAATTTACTTCTTTATATTTTATTTTTTTCCAAATTTGGCATGAAAACGGATAAATTCAAGAAGTGATTGTTGTCTCTCGATATCTCCAACACAATTCTTGCTCTGGTTGCAACATAAGTTCAGGATTTATCTTGATTGGAATTGGGCTTTTGTTCATCGATATGATACATGTCATGACATATATTTCACAATCAACCCTTTTTAAGGCACTTGCAGTGTAAGGTTTAAAGCAAATATATAACATTGTATCTAAGAGATAAAGATGTGTACATATCATATGCTTTAAAAGGAAATAATTAAAAGTTTTCGTATTAATGTTAGCATCGGTTTTAGTATCAGTTTTAGTGCCTGCAAGTACCATTTTAAAGATCTGGCAATCCACCTTTTTCCAAGGTAGTAGACATACCAATTTAACCCTATATACTCCATAATTATCACGGCCTGTAGCCCAGAGTGATGATTGGGATGTCAAGAAATCAAGTATATGCAATGATATGAAGTGATGATCAATCGAAACTAAGAGATAAACTCTCCATAATATTCTAAGTATGGATTAGTACCTTCCGTAAGTAAGGGATCCTTGCCTATCCCTTCCCTTAGAGGTTAGGTACATGTCTTTAATTTTTGTCACAAACTGGGTGACATCATTATAAAATGACAAGGAAGGCCCCATGAAGCTACATTTCAAATGTCAAGTTGTTTGGAGTTTGTATGCTCAAGTTATGGATAAAATACTTCACCTAAAAAAGGGAACGGTATAAAAGGGATCGATATAAAAGGGATCATGTATAAAGGGATCAGTATAAAAGGGATTGGCATATTTCAGCTAAGCAAGTACAACACAATGGAAAAAAAATTAATATCTCAACATCTAGACTTCCAATTGATATAAAACATGGAGCATCAGCTAACTATAACATATGGAATACCTCATAGGCATCGCACATCATTTGGAGCAAGTTGGATAGATCGGCCCTTATTTCGCCAAAGGGATCGGCTATAATTAGCATTCACACGATATTGCAATAAAGATCTATCAACAACTCAAGCTCCACAAATCCAATTAGTATGAAAATTGAAGGATATACAGAGTATAACATGGAGAAGCTTCTATCGAGATTGCATGTCATTTAAAGGAGTTTGGAGGAATCGGCCCCTATCCATCCAAAGGGATCAACTGAAATCAAACTGTATGCAACTCCACCTTCATGGAAAATGCGATATCTTACAAGCTGTAAGTTAGAATGGCATGAAATTTAGATGGAAAGTAGCGAACATCATGGGGCACCCCTCAGAGGGATCGCACCCCATTTGGAAATCAAAATGTACCAATCCCTATTGTGGGCTCCAATGAGCTTGAAAATTCTTGCATGGCCTCATCATGGTCTGGAGGTTCTTCTGCTGATGTTCCAGCCCAATCCGTGCACGTCTTCCCCTATAAATACAGAAAGCATGGCGTCGGAAAAAGGATCTTCTTCTTCCTTCTTCACTTCATCTTCTACCTAAGCTATACTCTACCAATTTTATTCTTGAACTTCATGGATTTGTAACTGTAATCAGCAATATAAACTAATAAAAGAAAAATCTTTGGAGTGGACGTAGGCTGGAGTTAGTCGAACAATTATAAATCTGTCTCTATTTACTTGCTTTCAGATTGTTTTGATTTTGTTCTTCATTTATTTCTCTTTATGTTTCTATGATTGGATTGGATATTGGCGCTTTTCCTTAATTGATTGTTGGTGACTAATTTTGACGCCAACTTTTTGGTGCTTTCATCGAGAAGCTTGTACTCATAGATTTGGAAGCTAGGATTTTAGATTTGGAAGCTTGGATACTTGGATCTAGGAAGCAATTGCTAAGAAATCAATAAGGAGAGTGCTACTGGGGAGGAGCCACCATTGAGGGAGCCATGAGGCTTTCTCTAGAGCTGGAGCTATTTAAGCATCTATCTACTTCACCAAGGATGAAATGGAAATGATGATAAATTTTATGTAAGGAGGGTTGCTAGAAAGATAGGAGGAGATGATGCAAAATTTACTTTGATAAATTATACAAGCTGGAGCATAGAATCAAGGGAATAGAGCGGTAGGAGCAAATGACAACTTAGATCAAGGAGTAGTGGCAGTAGGAATCGCTGGAAATTAGAATCAGGAACATGGAATTGGAGCCAATGGACAAAGGAATGGAAAAAAGCAGCTGGGGGCATTCCCGGACCATCTTAGAGGGATCGGCACCGATACCTAAAGGCTAGAGGGCATTCCTTAGGTCTGTTTGATTGCGATGCCGAAGGATCTGCTATAAATCCCTTGGAGCTTGGTGCGAATCGGAATTTAGATGCTCGTCCGGAGGAATACATTCCAGAATCCCCGCTTAGACTCAGAGGGCAGCTTAGACATAATGATAGGATGCTACCACTGGATGATAATGATAGGTTTGCAGAGATGATCAGGCGAGCTATGCGTGGAGGATTAGTGAACAAGAATATGGAGGATGTAAATAGAAGTCCATTTGCTTCTAATATCATGAATGGTTGGAATCCACCAGAATTCAAATTACTAACATTGGAAGTTTATGATGGAAAGTCGGATCCGACTATGCAAATAATGAGGTATATACAGCACACGGAAGTACTAGGGGCATCATAAGAAGTCTTGGCATGATGCTTCCCCTTTACTTAGCAGATGTAGCTGCGCTATGGTTCAGATAGTTGGAAAGAGGTTCTATTAGCACATGGACGGAATTGGTTGAAAGGTTGATGAAGCGGTTTTGGGTTCACATTAGGAGACCTAAGAATGTGATGACATTGACATCAGTAAAGCAGTGAACAGGAGAATCATTCAAGAATTTCTTAACCGGGTTCAATGTTGTAGTTATTTCGGTGGATCATCCAGATCCATCGATGGTTTTGATAGCAGCGGTGTCAAGAGTTGCAGATAATTCAGATTTTAAGAGATCGATGATACGGAATACATAGATGGATCTCAAGGACTTCTAAAACGAAGCAGAAAGGTTTCTGTGACAAGAAGATGCGAAACCTGATAGAGAGGCAATGGAAGTCAATACGATATGGGGTAAAGAACCGCCCAGCGAATGCTTAGGAAAGTACAAGGGTAAATAGAACATGGACAATAGCTTCGAGGAATCGAAGCATTAGAGGGGAGAACAAAAATTCTCTACATACTGGGAATTGAATGAAACCCTAGATGGATATATCTTGATACTCGAGAACGCCTTCCGTATTGAAGGCCGGCAAGGACGGAACCCTCCAAACGGGAATGGATATCTGGAAAGCAGTGCCTATTCCATGAGCTGGATGGGAACAATACAAATGACTATAGGCATTTGAAGGATATCATTGAGGAATACATGAGGAATGGTCAGTTATAACATTACTAAGGACTTGGGCTGTGGTGGTGCAACAGGAACAGCCACCGTCCACCTTGAATGAAAATAGCACTGGATAAAGGTATCATCATCAACTTGTCATCAATTAATTAGGATAGCTTGGAATCAGTAACAAACTCCACGGTAGGATGGCTCGGTTACTTACACATGTGTGGGATCAAAAATGGTACCTAGGAATACTCCGAGATGATGATAAACCATAGTGCTACAGTTTGTGAAATTTGTTTTTTCTTCTTATTTGCTCTAAACTCTTGTTTTTCTTATTTTATTTGAACTCTGGTTTATTGTTTGTACTGACTCTTATTTTGTATTTTGGAAAATGGACTAAGGATTGGTTAAATTTGGATCAATGTAAAAGATAACACAGGTCGCGATTGTGGTCATGTCCAAAGAGACGGGATAACAATAGCAAGTATGGGTCTTTTCATAGGGCGAACATGACGAAACAAAATCGTGCATCGTGGATTAAGTCCTCAATTGGGTATCGAAGCTGAGGAATAATACCTAATAGGTCATCGGGTATAGATTTTTCCTGACAAGGAGTAGGTTGCTTCGTTCGAATGCGATGGAATGACCTACTTAGGTCGTTGAGTATGGATTGTTCTCAACAAGGATATGGAGAGATCAAGGTCGTCGGGTATAGACTATGCCTACAAAGGATAGGTCGCTTCACTCGAATGTGATGGATCGACCTACTATGGCGTCGAGTATGGATTATGCTCGATAAGGATCTAGTGAGATTAGGATTTGGTTTAGGATAACAACCCGGAGAGGTCATGGATTTGGATATCAATTTTGATCAACAATGGATTTGGCTTTGGATGGATGAAGATTTTGGTAGAACGATCCGGAGAGATCGTGGATTTGGGTTGGATTCTAGATTGGAAAATAAGGCTATCAATGGATTATGGATTTTCGATTTTGGACTTAAGGCAATTCAAAACACACCTTCCTATCGCAAGGCATGTCTTGGGGGAAAAAGTGTTAACCCACCTTTTCCCAAGGTAGTAGACAGGCAGATTTAACCCAACATACTCCACGATTATCAAGGCTAGTCGTCCAGAGCATTGATTGTGAGGTCCAAAATCATGTGCAGACAATGATATGAAGTGACGATCGACCGAGACCAAGAGATAGACTCTATAGAATATTCTTAGTACGGATTAGTACCTTCCCTAGGCAGGGTATCATTGTATATCCCTTCCCCTAGGGGATCGTGACATGTCCTCAAATTTTTTTCCTAAAATGGGTGGGACTGGTATAAAGTGGGAAGGCTCCACGAGGCTAATTTTAAAATTTCAAAGGGATCGGTATAAAAGGGATCGTTATAAAAGGGATTTCATAAAAAGGGATTGTATAAAAAGGGATCGGTATAAAAGGGGTCGGCATATTTCAGCCATACAAGTGCAACTCAATGGAAAACAATCAATATCTTAACATCTACTCATCCAATTGACATGAAACTTGGAGCATAAGCTTGACACAACATATGGAACACCCCATAGGGATCGGACATCATTTGGAGAAAGTTGGAGTGATGGGGCCCTATCCCTCCACAGGGATCGGCTATAATCAGCCTTCGCACCATATTGCAATAAAGATTGATCAATAACTCGAGTTCTACTAATCCAATTGGCATGAAACTTGGAGACTATACATAATATAACACGGAGAGGCACCCCTAGGAATCACATGTTATTTCGAGGAGTTTTGAGGGATTTTGCCCTATCCCTTCAAAGGGATCGGTTGAAATCAGAATGTACGCAACTCCACATCACGGAAAGCGCGATATCTCACAAAGTGTAAGTCGGTATAGCACGAAATTTGGATAGCAAGTAGCTAATATCATCGGGAATCCTCCAAAGTGATCGCACCCCATTTAGACACCAAAATGGATATCGGTACCGATCCCAATTATATGCCCAAAAGTCCTGAAAATTCTTGGGTGGCTCGTCATGGCCTGGAGGTTCTTCTGCAGAAATTTTAGCCCAATCCATGCACATCTTCCCCTATAAGACTGCAGGCATGGCATCCAAAAAAGGATCTTCTTCTTGCTTCACTTCATCTTCTACCTAGGCTATACTCTGCTAATTTTATTCTTGAATTTCATGTATTAGCAATTGTAGTCAGCAATATAAACTAATAAAAGGAAAATCTTTGTAGTGGTCGTATGCCAAAGTTATCCGAACCACTATAAATCTGTGTCGATATTTACTTGCTTTCTGATTGTTTTAATTTTGTTCTTCATTTGTTTCTCTTCATATTTATGTGATTGGATTGGTTATTGGTGCTTTTACATAATTGGGTATTGGTGGCCTATTTTGATGCCAACAAGATCCATGATAATTATTTTGTTTCTGTTTTAATTATATATAGTTTTAGTATCAGTTATTACGTCTATATATCAGTTTTTGTGCCTATAGGTATTATTTTAGTATGTAGTCATTAGTTTTGATATGAATAAAATATTTACTAAATTGAAAGAAAATAGCTTGTGCATCAATCGATTTTATTTCTATGTACTAGGCATATAAAGATGTATAGAACTTTATATAAAATATCATAATGTAAACACATAATGAGTTCTAAATATTAAGTAACTAATTTCGGTATTACTATTAGTTTCAGTTCTAATATCAATTTTGTTTTCAATAGATATCATTTTTAACAGAAAAAATAGCTTACATGTCTTCTCCTTGCAAATTTAATTTGATGAAGTTCATCTTGCTTCACTTCCATATCATGTATATTTATCCTTCCACGGTTTTTCCATGATTTCCTCAACTTCTTTTCTCTATTAAAGACAAAACAATACCAAATTAATTAATGTCCACATTTTTTCAAATATATTAGTTAATTTTTTTGAAGAAAATATCATATCATTTGCATTGCTTCATTTAGACGTGGGTTGTTTCTTCCATTTGATCTTTTAGGCCATAAAGAATCTATGTAATACCATTGCATTGTATGTCAAAGTTACCATCGTTTAATGATCCTCACAATGCAAAGGGAAATAAATAGCATCGGCATATTTATGTCGCACAATTTCTTTGTAAATGCATGAGTAAATGTCTTTTAATACTTTCTACATTAGTGATCAGTCTTTTCTATTAAATACAAAAAAATTTCATAATTCAATATATGTAGCAATTATTATGTTCTTGCATATTAAAGTAGTAGCTATCATCATTGTTGTGGTCGTTGCATAGTTTCCACCAACCCACATTTTTGAGACATAACAATCTATTATCTATAGTAATAATAGGAAATTGTTAGTTTTTGTTATTGGTTAAGTAGTATTAAACAGCAAACATTTAGTAATCTAAACAGTGGCAGCATATATCGAAAAGTATTAGCATCAGTTTTGCTTTATTTTGGTATTAGTTTTGTTATACATAGTCAAAATAGTTTCTAAAATTACAAAGCATCAACTTCTATCAAATAAAAAGTATGTATCAATTTTGAAATTATTTAGGTATCGGTTTTGCTATACGTTTGCACCAAAATTAGTCACAAACCCTGAATATTGTGAAACCACTAGTGTATGAATACAGATCGGCAATATTCTAACACAATTCCCAGATCAGGCAAAATAGAGAATGACGGTTGGAAAGTAACAAATAGAAACACAAGATTTATAGTGGTTCGGCTATCTCCGGCCTATGTCCACTTTGAACGATAATCTTTTATTGAGGTTCTTGCCAGTTACCGTGAGTTACAGTAGTTATATTTAAGTATAACCGCGAAGTTTGAGTGCAATCGAGATTTCAGCAGAGTCTGGACGTTGCAGGATCCAAAAGTCCCTTTTCTATGGGCTCTCGGGTGCTATTTATAGGTGCTCCATGCAAATATCAGGCCTAAATTTTGGGAGACTCCTTTTGGCACGTGAGTGAGCCCGCGCTATCGATCCCATGAAATTTTGACTCGATCCGTGATCGATGCGAACGTAATTCGTATCGATCAAGATTTTGTCCAATGTAGTCAAAACTAGGCACGAACCTTCTTTAGCATGTACGTAAGCTCCTATGAAAATTTCATTGCATTTGGACCGGTGATTTGCGAGATATGATCGATGCAAATTCAAGTTTTCAAGTTGGCTGTTTTATTTGACTTGATACGTTCATATCGTTCCCTTCGAATCGATCTAAAGCACATGCGCGCGAGATGACATGGCACAAAATTCCTGGATCGATTCACCCTTCTCACCGAGTTGACCAAGTCTTATTTATACCTTGTTCGTATCGATGGTTCATGCTATTTCGTATCGATGGTTTGTAGCTCTGTTCGCATTGATATTTTCAGGTTACTTCGCTTCGATGGTTGGGGGTCATTTTGTACCGATGTCTGAAGGTACTATTTCGTATCGGTAGTTTGAGGGTCCATTCGTATCGATCGTTAATCAATCGATACGAACTGCTTAATTGGCATCGATATGAATTGACTCCGAGAGATCGGTGTGAAGTAAAACCAAGTCGAATGGATACGAAGTAGAGCGTTCGTGATGGATATGAAGTGGACGTTGCTGATCGATGCGAACTCGATGGATTCGAAAAGATCGAGGCGAAGCCCTTCTGATCGATTTGAACTTGATCGATTAGAATCAGATCGATACCACGGTTTTTGATGGATACGAACAGCTCAATTTTCTCAACTTGTATCGATCATATCTTGATCATATGAACTCCGATCGACTTGAAACTTGATATATCGGCTTTTATGGCTTTTATTGTCATGTCTTATAAATTTTAGGTTGATATGGACTCGGACAAAATTCATCGATATTCATAGTGAATCTATGATGTATAATCAATATTCGGAACGAGTATCATTGATTTTCAGTTAATTTCTCGGTACCTTGGCCTTGCTAAAAGTGGGATAACACTTTGCCCCCCAAAACATGTCTTTTGGTAAAAGGTGTGTTTGGAATAGCTTCGAATCTAATGCTGTGAGCTCATGTTTTATTAACAACTGTAGTATCGTCAATCAATTTTGTGGCTATTCGGAAATGGAAGTCAGTAATCAAATTATACAGCCTCTCCGGACTATCGATGATCACTCCGAACCCTTGCTAAGTCCATTGCAAACCTAGCGATTGAATACAAAGATCCTTTTGCGCTCCTGCGTTGCTTTCTATCCCTTGCACTCTAGCCCCAGCGAGTGCATATAGCGATGTCTTGGTCTTTCGAGACCGATCATAGCCTCTCCGGGCTCTTGCTGGATCCCATCTTGTCACTCTCCGGTGAAGGGGAAACGTCATCGAGTGAGCTAATCCTATCGCTCTCTGGCGAAGCGGCAACACCCCTGTACTCCAGTTCGGTGTCTTTGAACATTAAGCAATGTCATGGCCTAAATCATAGGCCGATCATAGCCACTTCGGGCTCTTATCGAACCCCGATCCAATCACTCTTCGATAAATGGGAACGATGTTAAGTGAGTCATCACGTCGCTCTCCGACGACGCGACTGACTTTCTGCACTCCGAACCCCGCCTCTCCGGCTAGGGTCATAAAGTGATCATTTTCAAGATGGTTTTCATTATTCATCCTTTAACTCTTCGATCAAAGGTTTGTTTCGAGAAATTCGAGTTTATTTATTAACTTCAATCCTAAATGTTCAATCTCAAACAACATGATAAACTAGAAATTGCCTCTCCGGGTAGAGAAGTCTATTATCATCTTAGAGCATGTCTGGGGATCGCTCCGGTTCCCGTACATCCATTTTATTTTAAAATCAAATCAAAGGAGTTTAATCGACCAAAGTCCAAATCCTGAACTTGTCCCTTGCCATCATAATCAATTGATGTCGAGTTGTGATCCTGATCCAGGATTAGTCCTGTTAGGTGGAGGCGGTAGTTGCTAAGGACCTATGGCAGCTGTCCAATCTCTGGTATATTATGGAAATCTACCACTTCTGTAATGCTCTTCCACCTCATCCTTCAGATAGCGGCATTCATCGGTAGTATGCCCTTCCAGCTCATGGAATAGGAAATATTTCCCACTCCTAGATTCCCGCTCTATGGGATCTCTCCTGGGTGGTTTTCGATAGGGGAGCTGCCCCCAAGTCTCCGTGTAAATCCATTCCAGGATTGCCGTCAAGTCTGTGTATTGTCTAAACCTGGGCTCTCGGAATTTCTTCCGTTTGTCAAGACCATCGTATATATCGTCCTGCTTTCACTTTCCTTTGTCCACTCTATATTGTTCTTTGGCAGTTTCGCCCTACATAGCATTTGTTTCTCTCCTCTCAGCGCGTGAATCTACAAACCGAATGAATCTATCAGCCTCATGATAGAATTCTCCAAGATCTTATACTCGATCTCTTGCCAAAGAATCCTTAAACTATGTGCCTTCCGCAACTCCTAGTACCGCCGCCATCACAATCATCGATGGATCCGGACGATCTGCTAAAGCGACCATTGCATTGAATCGTAGTAGAAAATCTCTTATGGACTCTCTAGTCCTCTGCTTTATTGAAGCTAAAGTCATCACACGCTTGGGTCGCGTCATGTGGACCCTAAACTACCTCATGAAGCATTCCACTAGCCCGCCCCATGTTTTGATCGATCCATTCTCTAGCTTCCTAAACCAAAGCACAGCCAAATCTGATGAGAATAAAGGGAAACATCATGCCATCACTTCCTCGAACGCTCCCATCACTTCCATATGTCTGATATATTTAGTAAAAATGCGTGGTCGGTTTGACTTTTCATCATAAGGGTCGAGCATGGGTAACTTGAACTTTGGAGGGTTCCTCTGCATTTCTGATATTCAGAGTGAACGAACTCCGACTAACTTTCTTTAATCCTCCGATCGATAATCCTCCGATCATAATTCGTCGCACTAATCCAGCCATTCGTTCATCTTCATCCAAGGTTGTCCCCTCGGCATGCCTCTATCCTGCCCCCCAGGTCTTGAAGGGTATTCTGGGTAATATTCTTCATGTGGCTCATTAGTTTTAGCGTTGGCTCTAGCCTGTTGAGATCCATCTATGGGTCTTCCAGTGTCGGATCCTGAGGGTTTGCCCTTAAGTTTTTGTTGATAGCCTTCTGACTCTACATTCTGGCGTTGGATCAGACCTCCATTGGTCTCTGTTACTCTAGCTCCTTGTCTCGCATTTGCAGCCACTATAGTTGGTCCAAGGTTCTGTGCTCCAACTGCTCTCATATGCTCAAAGAAGCTTTGCATCATCTCTTGTTGACTTTTCAATAATATTTCATGTACGGAATCCCCCATAGCCTCCATCTCGTCCCTGGTGATGTTGATCGAAGCTTGTCCTTCTACAGCTCCAGAGGATGCCTCTTGGCTTCTCTCGGCTCTTTGTCTTTTTCTTGTTTGTTACGTCATTGTCTTTCAAATATTAATTCTTCAAGCTTTCAAATCTAAAGTACAAATCTGGTATAGCGGGCTCTAGTTGCTCTCAGTGAAAGCACCAAAGTGTTTGTGCCAAAATTGGTCACAAACCCTGAATATCATGAAAGCACCATTGTATGAATACAGATCAGCAATATTCTAACATAAATCATAGATCAAGCAAAGTAGAGAACGATGGTTGGAAAGTAACAAACAGAAAGACTAGATTTATAGTGGTTTGGCTATCTCCGACTTACGTCCACTTCGAATGATAATCTTTTATTTATGTTCTTGCTGGTTACCATGAGTTCCAAAAGTTATATTTAAGTACAACAACGAAGTTTGAGCAATCGATATTTCAACAGAGTCTGGACGTCGCAGGATCCAAAAGTCCCTTTTCTGTAGGCTCTCGGGTGCTATTTATATGTGCTCATGCAAATATCTGGCCCCAACTTCGGGAGACTCCTTCTGGCATGTGAGTGGCCCCACGCGATCGATCCCATGAAGTTTTGAATCGATCCATGATCGATGCGAACGTGATTCATATCGATCAATATTTTGTCCAATGGAGTCGAAACTTGGCACGAACCTTCTTTAGCATGTATGTAAGCTCTTGTGAAAATTTCATTGCATTTGGACCTGTGGCTTGCGAGATATGATCGACGCAAATTCAAGTTTTCAGTTGGCTGTTTTGTTCGACTCGATACGTTCGTATCGTTCCCTTCAGCTCGATCTAAAGCACGTGCGCGCAAGAAGACATGGCACGAAATTCCTGGATCAATCCACCCTTCTCGTCGAGTTGACGGAGCATTATTTGTATCTTGTTCGTATCGATGGTTCGTGTTCTATTTCCTATCGATGATTTGTAGCTCTGTTCACATCGATATTTTTAGGTTACTTTGCATCGATGGCTGGGGGTCATTTCGTACCGATATATGGCGATATTGTTTCGTATCGATCATTCGAGGGTCCATTCTTATCGATCATTAATCAATCGATACGAGCTGCTCAATTGGCACCGATAAGAATTGATTTCGAGTGATCGATGCGAAGTAAAACCAAGTCGAGTGGATACAAAACAGAGCGTTCGTGATGGACACGAAGTGGACATTGCTGATCGATGCGAACTCGATGGATTCGAACTGATCGAGGCGAAGCCCTTCTGATCGATTTGAAATTGATCGATTTGAATCAGATCGATACCACGGCTTTCTGATGGATACGAACAACGCATTTTTATCAACTTGTATTGATCATATCTTGATCATATGAACTCTGATTGACTTGGAACGTCGGCTTTTATGGCTTTTCTTGTCATGTCTTGTCAATTTTAGGTTGATCCGGACTCGGACAAAATTCATTGATATGCATAGTGAACATATGATGTATAATCAATATTAGAAACGAGTAATCATTGATTTTCAGTTAATTTCTTGGAATCTCGGCCTTGCTCAAAGGTGGGATAACACTATAAATGAAAGTCAAAATAATTTATAAAACAACAACGCATCACTCTAATAAAATAGATACTAGGTATTAGTTTTTCATTATTTTGGTATCAGTTTTATTATTCGTGACAGCCTAAATAGTTTCTAAATTTGCAAAGCGTATCTATCAAACAGAAACTAGGTATCATTTTTGCATATATTTTGGTATCAATTTTGTTATTAATGACAATCAAAATAATTTACAAAATAACTAATCATCAAATCTAATTAAACAAATACTAGGTATCAGTTTTGCGTTATTTTAGTATTAGTTATATTGTACATGACAGATAAAATAGTTTCTAAATTTACAGAGCATATACTTCTATTAAACAAAAACTAGATATCAATTTTGCAAATATTCTGGTATCAGTTTTGTCATTAATGACAGTTAAAATAATTAATAAAATAAATAAGCATCATCTCTAATCAAATAAACATCCGTTATTGTAATTATTTTAATCAAGCGTGGTATTATTAAGAAGAAAAATAAATATATGTCCATCTATGAAGTTTCCTTCAAGAACATATCACAGCGTATCTTTTTTATCATGCATCCTCCTTTGATAGTGTTTTTGTCATCCCACGCTACTTTATTATTTTAACAAAAAATATTTGAATCAATTAATTAAAGTTATTTTAATATGTAGCATTAGTATTAATATTTATAAATTTACTTTTGTGATCCTGTTAGAGCAAAGAAAGTTTTGATTATGCCCTATTGTTATTGTTCAAGTATGCTAAGCATTTGCAGTGTCCTAGTTGTAAATCTGCAAATGTTTTTTCTACTACTGCAATTAGCTCTAGGATGTATTCTTTTGTGCTTTCTTTTTCATTATCTCTGTTTGTTTCCTCAGCTTTGGCTTATTTGCTGTTTTTTTCATTAGCTGACCATACTCAAACTGTCACTCTTTTTCTTATTCTTTCTTTCAATCTTTTGATCTCTCGGCATAAGAAGTTGTTTTTGGTTTTGTTATTGTTTTCTTCCATCTTTGTCTAGTAGGTTTTATTGATTTCATTTTCTGATTTGGTTTCGTTTTTTGCATTTCAAATTCTTGTAGGTCATATAGTTTGAAAGAATGAGGAGTGAAACCAAAAACTGGATTATGGTAGGGTATGGTTTGGCTCTTAATAATGGTATCTTATTCCATTGGGTTGTATATTTCCATTATTGTATACACTATTTATGCATTTCATGTTTCCTTTTCTACATCTGTATCTTTGATTCATTGAAGAGACTGTTTCGTTTAGTTTGTTCACCATGTCCGCATTTTATTTTGCTGTCTCCATAGGTCTATCTTGATTTATTAGGTGCAATTTTTCTACTTCACACTCCATAGTTCTCTCTTCATTCTTTTTTTCATTCTTTTTCAGTTGTAGATCTCTTTTCTGCATTTTCTACTTCCATCTCTAAACGTGTATCTTCACCCATTGTATTGTCTTTTTTAATAGTTGTGTGGAAATTTTCTATATAGGGCTCAACATTTGTCTCTTCATTTTCTTCTTCACTATTTTCAACTGCGGTTTCTTTTCTGTGTTTTCCTTTTCTGTCTCTACAGTTGTATCTAGATCTAATGTGTAGTTTGCATCATCTATTGTATGCAATTTTTCTAGTTCAACCTTTGAATTTCTCTCTTTATTGTCTTCTTTGTTATGGCCAACTCTTGATTTCATTTCTTTGATTTCTTGCCTTAATTTTTGAATATCCTTTTCTGCCTCTAACCTTATTTTCTTTTCCTTTTCCAAATCTTCTTAACTTCTTTTCCAAATCATTTATACGCATTTACAATACTTTGACGTTTACTTATTCTTCAAATGTTCCAAAAAAATTCACCCATTCAAATTTTCTTTCTTTTCTTTTTTTTTGCATGAGGCTATCTAAAGAAGCCTTACCTCATATGGAAGAATATTTCCTATTTTTTTAACCTGCATAATTTGCATGGAAATTTTGTATTAGTTTTAAGCTTTGTTATTGTGTTATAAATGATCTAAATATGATATTGTGTAATAACTAATAATTTGCAAAATTGATACTATGTGAAATTGTTACTCAACAAAACTAATATGTTACAACTGATACTAAGTGTGATATTGTGTTATAACTGATTTTTTATTGAAGTAAAAATAATACTATTGAAATTGATACCACGTAGTGTAATAAACTAATATTATTCAGAGGTAAAAACTAATGCTATGTAGTTCTAAAAATAATACCAAGTATCATAGTGTATTTGTGATGACCCGCCTTCTCGACCCTCAGAAATCGACACTAATACTTCCTCGGTATTCATGTGCTGCAAATCCAAGTGTCGAAGAAACAGATTATCATAGAGTAAAAGAAAATAAAGACAGAATAGAATCCCACACAAATGGAATATCATACATTATATCAATATATATATATATATATATATATATATATATATCTTTATAGTGGAAAATTTAAATACATTTATCAGAGTCTATCTTATAAATCAGCTTGGACAGTTATAATTCTTTGTCCTTGTAAATGCTGAATATAATCAGTAAACTAATGTAGTTGATATGGAAATGGAGAACTATTTACAGGAGAATATTTAGCTCCAGACTTCAAGCTCCATCACAATGCTTCCAAGTTAAACCTGACTACTTGGCTGCTCGAAAAAATAGGGCACTCAGAGTTTAAGGGAAAATAAAAATAAACTCCGGGTTAGTCATGAGATTGGTGTGAGAAACTCAAAACACGAATATTTGAAAACAAATGGTATCTCATAAGACCACGCCGCACATAAACACAAAAAATTTTTACCTTATAATAACTAAAATCTTTACTACGAAAAATCTGATAATATTATTTTTTATGACATCCATTTGAAAACACTTTCCAAGTAAACTTATATAATCTTAGCCAAAATTGTTACGTTGATTAAATTCCAGCATAATGAATTATACGATAAAGTTTGAAGGCACTTATTGGAGAATGTATTTTGATACAATGGCAAGTAGGGAACTACCTACTGTACAGTACATCTCCGGATGGATGCACCGAAGATCAACACCTTTGAAACCTCTGCACCTAGAAAGTGTTGCCTACCCGTAGACCCATCTGGTGGTGGATGGAACCGAATATGACACCATCCCGGTTGTTCTTGCCTATCCAAGAGCTCTCATAACATACACAAGATAATCGATAAATAGTGGGTAATCTAGAAAGGTGATGACCATACCCTAATGGTTGCAAACAACATAGCCTTACAACATGCCTTATTTAAGCCATTTTCCGGTGATGAGGCCCGAGGTAATGATTATCTTTCACATAGAACATTTCACTTTGAATTCCACATTGCCAATTCTATCACATATTATTGATTTCCATAAATTTTCAACCTTCTAGCTTGTACGTCTCAGAGAAGGGTGATCAGTATAAGAAAGTTACTTTCTATACCACCAAAAAGATGTACGTTTTTAAAAATCAATGTATGTGCACTTTAGAAATGTAATGTCTGGCATTCATGCATACAAGCTGTCCATGAATAAGTTAAACCGCCGGGGCTCTCCTTCTAAATCCTATTGGCAATCGCCACTAGGATTAATAACGAGCAGCCCTTGCATCAAAGATCAAATGAAGATACTACTGCCACATATATATGATATGGGAAATTTTCTCCAAGGGTCGGTGACAAGCAACCCTTCATTCTATTTAATATCATTCCATATCTTCACTTCAAATATGTAAATTGGTTCTAATTGGTTTTCGGAAAGGAATCACTCAAGTCTGATCCTGGTTCCTTCGAACCAAACATCAATAAAAGATGTTAAGCTTGAGGGTGATTATCATTTCATTTATTAATATATTTTATCAAATAAAATATCTCTTTTTAGAGATTTATATCTTTAAATCATATCCTTTTCTAGTATATAGGGAGTCACTAAACCTCTCTTTAAATTTGGAAATACTAAATCAAAATCATTTCTCATAAATCACATTGCAAAACCTTATTGAGTAAAAAGGTCGATAGAAATTATTTTTATTCTACTCAATATCAATTTCCGTATTCAACTTTACTATCCGTCGACTAATGGTGAAATTATCTTGTAAATTCACACGAATAATATGGGTTACCTCCTTAGAATTTAATACTAAGTATAAGAAGAATATTTTTATACAACCGAAGTTTTATTAAATTTGGAAAATTAAATCTTTTATACTTGCCTTGTTTTCGACATTTCGACCTTATCTATTCCTTGCACAGAAAAGAGGCCAGGTGAGGTAGGGCACTGGTTTCTCCTAAATATCTCCCTAGTTTAAACACCTTGCATCCGGATCTCATGAATAGAAAAATCCAGTCTACTTATTGCTTTTAGAGCTAAGATTAAATCACTTGATTATAACAGCTATTTTGTAAATCATTTATTTAAAAATCCTTTAAAATAAATTACAAGACCTCCAAGTCATCTTTAAAACATTTAGTTATTTGTTTGAAAACATTTATAAAAGTTTTGGGAAAGAATACATAATTTTAAAGCCATATTTCAAAAGTTATTAAAAGTGCTGCAAAAGGTGTTGCAAATAGTTTTTTCAAAGCTTATTTGATTAAAACAACTTAATCAAAAATCCATTTTTTAAACTAAAATCTCTTTTAAACCATTTTATAATATTTATAGAATCTATTCCATATTTTTAAAGAATTAAAATATCAATTTTTAAGAATTTTTCGCTTTGGTTTTCGAACTGCCAATTCGCGACTATTTTTAAAACTTGATTTGCTCATATTTCAAAATCTACTAAATGAAACCTCGATCCTTTTGTTTTGTTTAAAAAATATCATTGTAAGAGTTTGGTAAATTCTTATTACAAAGAATCCCAACTCTGAATCCACCATACAAATGGATTTTACTTTCTACGACGCGAAATCGCGAATTACCGTTACACGACGCGCTTATTTTTATTCAACTTTCATGACTTATAAAAACTTCACCAAATCGGGTTTTAGTGTTTATAAAACATTTACGAACCATTTTAAAGAGGTTTAACAATCTCATATACACCATTTCATTTATTAATGGAAAGTGATTTCCTTTGTGACATTTGACGTGCATTAAACGTGAATCATTTGCACATCCAAACAAACATATTATCATATCCAAACATGTTCACAATCATCACAGCCAAGATTAACAATATATATATATATATATATATATATATATCATCCAATATATCATAATATAATTAGAGTTTCTTACCTTTATTGGTTTCTAACTTTACGAAGATTCTCTATAGCTTTGCTACGATCAAATCAAAGCCTATGGAATCCAGCCTTGGACCTTTGGATGGGCTCAACCTAAGATTGCAAGTGGAGACGGGATTGGTCTTGGTGGTAGGAGGTGGTGGCCATGGGTTTGTAGTGGACGAAGGAGTGGTTTGTGCTTGTTTCAAAGTGGATTCTTAATGTATATATATTATGTAAATTTATTTTCTTTTTTTTTCTAATTTTCTTCACAACTTTCTTAAGATAGGAAGCCAATAAATGGGAGTGTAAAGAGGTGAAGAAGCTTAGGAATTTATGAACAAATGAAGTGAAGATGGATGGTGATATTTATAGGTGAAAATGTGAAAAAAAATATCATGATATTTGTGTGCATACACATCACAATTTCATCATCACCAAACCCTTCTCCTCCATCACATGCATAGCCGAAGTAAGCCCTATATGTGTAACCATGTGTTTGAGTTGATGTATGTAAAAATTTGACTTTGGGTTGCTTAAGGGTGAAGTTTATGAAAAATATCTTAGATCTTTTGTAATATACATATATATAAGTATATATGTATATTTGTATGTATATACGTGTTCATGTATACGTTAGGGTGTGCATGTGTATGTTATATATGTTCACAAGACATATGAACAAGGTTACAAAAACTTTGAACAACTTATGTCCGTTAAACCGTTGAAAATCGGGAAGCCAACGTGCCACATTTTCACTTGTAAATAAATTTACATATAAATGTTAAAAAAATTGAAAAATAATTTCTTCTAATTTCTAACGAATTACAATGATCGCATTTGATATATAAAACCATATAAATAATATTAAACAAATGTTTACAAAAAGTGATGTTATATCGATAAAGCGATACGAATTTTCATATATTTTGAAATCAAGTATATAGCATTATAAAACTGTTATAAATGATTTATTATCACTTCATAACTAATTAAAATTAATTATTATTATTTAAAAACAATGATTTGAATAATTATAATAACTGTTAAATGGTTATATCTCACTTTAAATTCATAAATTAGTTATTAAATATTATGCCATTATTGATGATGTTACAAATACATTTTATTTTCAAAAAATAAAATAAATAATTTTATATCATATTCTTGTTTAAATGGATAAATAAGTATATTTATCCGGCTCCGTGCATGACTTTTGATAATTATAGATCTATTTATTGATAATAGGACTTTCGACCATTTTATCGATATTTTTCCGAAGTGTATATTTTTATAAATACTTGTTCAAAAATAAGATTACCGTCATTTTTGTTCAAGAAATCATAATCTATGTTTTAAAAACTTATATTTGGATATTTAAAAATAAAAATAATTTATCAAATTGATAAATTTATGGGTCGTTATATACTCCCTTCTTAAAAGAATTTTGTCCTCGAAATTACAATGTAAAATCCAAAGCTGTTTGCCCAAATTAATTATTTTTAAACTTACACCCGCACGATGTATATAGATCATCCGTATACAATATCTAATTCGATCTACTAATCTAATCCACAAATTTACTTTTCACTAGTATTGATCCCCCAATCCTCTAGTACGGAATCTGGTCAGGCTTTTCAATCATAATTTTAGTTTTCCTTGCATAGCTCTCAACTATGATAGAAAACTCAAGTACTCAACCACAAACCTTCATCAATGTTCATCGTCAAGAATTGAGTGGTAAATTCATTTTTGGACTGGTGTACACACCTCAAAGTTCCACACTCAAATCTTTGATTAGAATCGTGCGATGAAATGATATGCTTACAATATACACACTTATTAATATTCAAAAAAAATTGTGAAAACATTCGATAAAACTTTCATCTTTTCTTTTAACACTTTGATTATCATTTCGAAATATTTGCCCCAAACATATTTCTATTCGCTTTTCAAAAGAAATCAATTATCCTTTACTTGGAATAATACTATTATAATTTTATTTCAAACTTCTTTTGAAATTTCTTTGCGAATAAATCCTATTTTAATTTCCAAAATTTATTTCATAACATTTTATCTTATAAAGAAAATTATCCTCTTGAGCTTTGTTCCCTTTATTAAGAGTTCTTATAAATTTTCTTAAGTGACTTAATTGCAATGAATGAAGTCTAAGTCTAATTGAAAGATCATAGTTATATCTTACATATTTATATCTTACATTCATCTTTTCAACCACACTTAGTCATCCTTAAATATCTTAATCCTACTTGGGCACATACTGAAAGTTTGTAACTCAAATACAAATACCTAGCCAACCACGACATCACTCTATCACAAGCCATACTTAAAAACTACTACTTACTACCCAATTATATATATATATATATATATATATATATATATAATTAGTCTTCAATCCTACTCTCAATCAATATTCTGAATCTGTTGCTGATGGTGCACTCCAATATCTAAACTCCAATGAAATTTTCCCCACATCCTAATCCTCAATCTCTTGTTCATTATCAGCTTCATTTCAGTCCTCCTTTTCCCCTTTGGTAGCCGAGGTTGATTCTATGAAACTTGTCCATGTCCGATTGGTACTTCCTGCGACATTCATCCAATCCTTGTATTCCCATCTCCCCGGGATTCTCAAATTCCTCGTCGGATTATACTTTATCATTTGCTTTATTATCCCACTGACCATATGAAGTTAATGAGTCCTCGTGACAAATAACATGATCCATATCCATCGCACATATGATATTGCTATCCTCACTATTGTAGTTTGATTCATTTGGCATTATATCATTCGTGTCCTCCGTTGGTTCATACTCTTCCTCCATGGGTTCTTTTTTAAGTTTGACTTCTAAACTGGCGGGGTTGGTGATCATCCTTCCTTTCGAGGCTAGAGCAGCCTCAGCATCACTAGATATTATGACCACTTTTGGAGTTAGGGGAGGTATTAGCATTCCCGGTATTGAGCAACCATCTCTGTATCTACGAGTGTATACATCATATTCCTCTTTTATGAGTTCTTACTCATCACTTGAAAGAATGATTAGATTATCTTTCTCACCTTAATTTGCTCTTGAGGTTTCTCCTTTTGAATACTTCCCTCCTTATGATTCTACAAATATAAATACTTAGAACCAAACACTAAGTATTCATCCTAACTTAACAAGTATATTGCGTTTCAAATCAAAGATCGATGAATACTTCGAAAATGAATTGAGATAATTATTAAAAAAATTATCTCTTTCCAAAAATCCTTTTGATTCTTTTAAAATGTTTTCCAAACATTATTTCATCGATTTTCAAAATCCTTTCTACGAAAAAAAATTTAGATAAAAGTTCTCACTATCCAAATCGTAGGTTTTCCTCCCTATCCTTAATCCCTTCAGTACATTACTAAACATCTTATAGTCAAACTATTAAATTCTAATTACATGATGTTTATTCTTGATTTTACTAAATTGTTTATAAAATGATTATCCAATTTTTGACTTTAATATCATAACACACTATATTTTACAAAATATATTCTTTATATTTAATGTATGAACTTAGGAAAAAATCATTTCATTTACCATATTTTTAAAAAAAAATCTTTTTTATATATCATCAAAAAATACGTTCTCATATATAATACTTTCAACTTATTCTTGGGTGTTACTAACCCTATTTTTAATGAGTTACTCATTCTAGGGTATTACTAACCCCATCTCCAATGTGACTTTATTCCTATCAGGCTCAGGTGTTCGCTAAACCTAAGCTCAGATACCAAATGGGATGACTCTCCTCCTCGACCCTCGGAAATTGACAATAATATATCTGGGTATTCAAGTATGGAAAATCCAAGAGCCAGAGAGGTAGATTATCATGGAATAAAAAAAATAAAGATAGAACAAAAGTACATACAAATGAAATAACATAAATTATTTCAATATATATATATATATATATATCTTTAAAGTGGACATTTTAAACACATTTATCAGAGTCTATGTTATAAATCAACCTGGACAGTTATAAATCTCTGTCCTTATAAATACTGAATACAATCGGTAAGCTAATGTATTAGAAATGGAAATGGAGAACTATCTACATAAACATCTTCAGTTTCAGACTTCAAGCTCCATCACAATGCTTCCAAGTCAGACCTGACTACTTGGCTGCTTAGAAAAATAGGACACCAAGAGTTTAAGGGAAGAGAAAAATAAACTCCAGGTCAGTAATGGAGCCGGTGTGAGGAACTCAAAATACAGATATTTGAAAACAAAAGGTATCTCATAAGACCGCGCCACATATAAATATTGAATGGGGTTTTACCTTATGATAACCATAATCTACTATGTAAAATATGGTAACATTATTTTTTATGACATCCTTTTGAATACACTTTTCAAGTAAACTTATATAATCTTAGTCGAAATTGTCACATTGATTAAATTTCAGCATAATAGGTTCTACAATCAAGTCTAAAGGCACTTATTGGAGAATGGATTTTCATATAATAGCAGGTAAGGAACTACCCTATGTATAGTACATGTCTTGAGGGATGTACTAAGGATCAACACCTTTGAAATCTCTGCACCTGGCACGACCCCCCAACCCGTAGACGATCTGGTGGCAGATAAAACCAAATACGACATCATCCTGGTCATTCCCGACCTCTCCGAGAGCTCTCATAACATGCACAACTTACCCAATATATAAGAGTAATCTAGAAAGGTGATGACCATAACCTAATGGTTGCGAACAATATAGCCTTACGGCATGCCATGTTTAACCTATTTTCGGATGATGAGGCCCGAGGTAATTATTACCTTTCACATAGCACATTTCACTTTGAATGCCATTTTGCCAATTCCATCACACACTTTTGATTACTATAAATGTACAACCTCTAAGCTCATATGTATCAGAGAATGGTATTAAGTGTAAGAGAGTTATTTTCTACACCACTAAACAATTGTACAGTTGTGGAAATTAATAGTGTGTGATGGAATTGGCAATGTGGCATCCGAAGTGAAGTGTGCTATTTGAAAGGCAATCTTTACCTCGGCCTCATCACCTGAAAATGGCTTAAATAGGACATGCCACAAGGCTATGTGATTTGCTACCATTAGGATATGGTCATCACCTTTCTAGATCACCCTCTGTATATATGGTATGTTTTATATGCTATAAGAGCTCTCGGATAGGTCAGAATTGACTGGAGTGATGTCATATTCGGTTCTACCGCCATTGAATTTGTCTGTCGGAAGGCCAGTCGTGCCAGGTGTAGAGGTTTCAAAGGTGTTGGTTCTCGATACATCCATCTAGAGATGTACAATACTAAAGGTAGTTCCTTTCCTTCCATTATATGGAAATCCATTCTCCATATGTGCCTTCGAACTTGATCGTAGAACCTATTATGCTGAAATTTAATCAAAAGTAACAATTTCGGCTAAGATTATAAAGTTTATTTGAAAAGTATTTTCAAAAGAATGTCAATGAAAATAATATTACTAGATTTTACATATCAAATGTTTAGTTATCATAAGGTAAAAACCCATTTTGTGTATATGTGCGCCATAGTCTTATGAGATACCTATTGTTTTCAGATATCTGTATTTTGAATTTCTCACACCAATCTCATGACTGATCCGTAGTTTATTTTATTTTCACTTAAACTCTAGGTGCCCCATTCTTCCAGGCAGCCAAGTAGTCGAGTTTAACTTGGAGCATTGTGATGGATCTTGAAGTCCAAAGTTGAAGTTGTTCCTGTAGATAGTTCTCCTTTCCATTTCCACTGAATTTTATTACCGATTGTATTCAGCATTTATAAGGACAAAGATTTATAACTCTCTAGGCTAATTTATAAAATAGACTCTTATAAACGTATTTAAAATTTCCACAATATATATATATATATTGAAATAATATATGTTATTCCATTCGTGTGAGATTCTGTTCTATCTTTATTTTCTTTTGCTCCATGATAATTTTCCTCTTCGGCTCTTGGATTTGTAGCATGTGAATATACATGATGTATTAGTGTCAATTTTCAAGGGTCGAGAATGCGAGATGTCATAGTATATTAATTGATATAATGCAGCGGCAAAAGAAATACTATACAGAGGAAAAACGATACTATACAAAGACAAAAATGGTACCAAGTATCATAGTGTGTTATAATTGATTTTATATGGAAGAAAAAATAATAGTATTGAAAGTGATACTGTACAGAGGCAAAAACTGATACTATACAGGGGCAAATATGATAGAAGAAATATAGTACAAAAAATGATTCTATGCAGAGAATAAAATGATACTGGTAAATGTAGGCAAGACAGAGTTTCCACTTGCCTCACCCTCTATTACATCATCCAAAAATTACTTGACTAGTACGTATTTTAGCTTCTGTAAATCCCATTTTCCAAATCTTAAAAAGATTCACTTTATTGCCCCCTTGGTCTATTGAGCTTCATTTTTCAAAAATGCAATATTATAAATATCTGAAAAACTGATTAAATATGATTAGAAAAAATAATACTTGTTTCAATATTTTAAATAACATATCTTATCAATGGAAGCATGGAGCTTCCTAACATGTTCTTTGGCTTGTGGAAAAAAATCTCTAGAAATTTATTGAAATTTCTTTCTAATATTTTGGTAAAGAAACATCTTCAATCTTTCCAAAGTAATCAAATAGGGTAGAAATCCCTATATAAACTTTTGTCAATTATTGGGAAAGATGAATGTCAATAGAATTTTCATTATTATTAATAATGGCAAGCCTTCCTCATTTCGTGTTTTCTTCTTCTCAAATTTTTGCTTTGTTCTTCTTTCAAGAAAATTCCTGTGATGAAAGCACAATTTTAAAAATTTCTTGTAGCAAATTCTTTGCATTCTATTGCAATTGTCTTTCTTGTCATTTTTTTATTAGCTATATATTCTTCCTTCTAATGGCAAACCAAATAATAAGCTAATATCATATGAAGACACTATCATATTCTCTTCTCCAAATGTGAAAGCTTCATGACCTGTTGAGTAACAACTATACAATGCATCCAAATTGTTTTGGTGCTTCTTCCTTTATTTTATTGGAATTTTGTTTTCAAAAAACATTGAAGAAATGGAAAAACTATGTGTCTTTCAAATTGTCTATTTGTCTTTTTGTAAGTTCATTCTTTTTTTGCCAATTGCAAATCTTAAATATAGCTTGCAAGCCACATCTATAGGCAGTATTAGATTTCATTTATTTAACTTTTTCTTCACATGTTTTTTGTTGAGATGCGGTAGATTCCATTTACTTGCTTTATGACAGATGTCCATAAAATCATCATTAACATATTGTATAAAAAGTGGCATTCAGTTGATTAACAAGTATCATTATATATTAGTATTGGTTTTTTCAAAAATGTAGTAAACAAAATTTCTAAAATTATAAAAAACTAACTTCAATCAAGCAGCTAGTAGGTATCATTTTTGTTAAATATCGGTATCAATTTTTTTACAAATGGCAGTGCAAACAATTTCTAAAATTACAAAGTTATAACTGCAAATAAACATGATATAGGTATCTTTATATATATATATCAATATCAGTTTTTTTATAAATTTTTTTGAAAGAAATTTTTAAAATTAGAAAGACTTAACTTTAAAAAAACAGAATGTAGGTATCATTTTTGGTATACATTGGTATCAATTTTATTATAAATTACAGGAAAACAATTTCAAAATTTGCAAAGGTTTAACTTTAAACAAATAGATTATAGGTATCATTTTTGGTATACATTGGTATCTATTTTATTACAAATTACAGCGAAGACAATTTCTAAAATTACAAACCTTTAACTTCTAACCAACAGGCTGTAGGTTTCATTTTTAGCATATATTGGTATCACTTTTGTTACAAATTACAATGAAAAGAAGTTCTAAAATTGCAAAGCATTAACTTCAAACAAACAGAATGTAGGTGTCTTTTTAGTTTATATTATATGAGTTTTATTACAAACGAAACGATCTACAATTTTTAACGTCTCAAAATTTTGTTTAGATATTCAAATTTGATTCGAATATGATAAAAAATAAGAAAATAAATTTAATAAAACAAATTGATTTTAATACTATATTTTTGTATGAATTTATAGGATTTTTTCATAATTTAAAATCAAAAAAATATTTGAATTAACGTTTGATGCACATTGTGACGAACGGTGTTATTTTTGAAAACTTCATAGAATAAGATGCTAGTGTATTTTATTATTGTTTGATAATCGTGTTGAGTTTTCATGGATGATCGTATTTTATTTTTATCTACTCATTATCCGTCTGCGAACATGATATTGGATAGCGGGGTATCCAAAACTAATCGAACCTTTGTTTGATTTTGCGGAGTCACTTCATTTCTTTTGAAATTATGGTTGGTTTTCCTGGAAGCTTTTTATAGCCTTCATACCAACTCAGCTCACACTTCACTTCACTTCTCTTTCTCTCTTCTCTTTTTCCATTTACTATAAATGAAAGCCCCTCTATCCCTTCACTTCGAAAATATATATCTCAAAATCCACTCACAATTAGCCAAAAATCCAAAGATGAAAGTTGTTTCTCATTATCCCTAGTATTTTCCAGAAATAGTCACTCGTCGTTTCATCAAGTAATGTGGTAATTGGTTTATAGTGGTGGTGGTCAAATAATGATGGTTTTTGATGAACATGAAATGGAAATTGGAGGATATGGTTGCATTCTTATCATCGAACTATGCTTTTTGGTGGTGTTCGCAGGGTCTGGAGTGGCCGAAGTTAGCGGTAGTTGGTACTTGATCATTTTCCAATCAACTAACTTTTTCTGACATTCTGGTGGTTGAGGGGAGCAATGGCGGTGCTGGAAGGAATCTTGAGTCAAGGCAGAGCCTTGGAGGAGGTCAGAGGAGGATCAGAGGTCGGAGGAGCTCATTCAAACTTGATTTAGTATCTGGATTCTCATTGGTTTTACGCTCGGTTTTTTTATTGTCGGGGGAAATTGGAATTGTTGAGTTCGACGCGGTGATGGCTGGGTTGTCATGGTCGATGGCGAGTAGAACAGTGGAGAAGTCGATGGCGATAGGTTGTTGAGGCTGCATTGGCCATGATTTGGACGTGGTGGTTTCATTTTTGGGTACAGGCGCATGATTTAAAAATTAGGGAAGAGCACTATAGCATGTGCGTTCCGGTTGGAGGGTTTGGGCTGGATCTATTTGAATTTTGGCGAGAGTTTATTTTATTTAAATTGATATTTAAATATCCCAAACTTTGAAATGTCATAGCTTCTTTGTTTGGAATCCAATTGACCCTCGGTTTTTGACAATAGACTCGTATTGACAAGTACAATATTCTGGTATAAATAATTGGTATTTTTAAATTAGTATAAATTAATGATAAAATAATCATGATTGAATATTATTATGTTGATTTACATAATAACGTAGTCAAATTAATTATGCTTTGCTTGTGATATCTACTTGGCAGAATAAAACACCATTATGCTATAATTAAATTGAGTGAATATTTTTGACATATACCAAGCAGAATCTCCATTCTATGCTTGCAAAGTAAAAGGATGATTTTTAAATTATTTAATATATGGACTAATAAATATTGAACAGTTGATGTGTTAGCTATCAATTGTTAAATATTGATAACAATGTGTTAGTTTTTTTGTTTGCTTGGTTGTTGGGTTTGGTTAAATTCCTATTTTAGAAAGCGGATGTCATATGAAATTATTGTTGGGGTCTTGTACAACATATAGAGAAATTATATAGAGGGATAGAACGTGATTCCATTCCATTATTGATTTTAATTTCATTTTCATACTTGTTGTATAAATTGTTGAGTGCTAGAAGCTTGGTAGCATAGGCATATTGGATGCGACTTTGATGTGTCAAAAAGGTTGAATTTTTTTTAAAGTGAAAACATTGAAAGAATTTGTCAAGTGCTATGGCAGCTGTAGGGATCATTATAGTTTGAAAATATTATGGATTTAAAATGGTTTTTATTCAGAGAATGGTTTTAAATGTGACTTTTGGAATTTTATGTGACATTTTATTAAGAAATGGGTTTTTAGACTTCCCTATTTTATTTCAACCTTTTTCTTTGTCTTTTCTAACATATATGGAAGTGTTTTAAAAGGAATTTATAAATAGAAAGGAGATTTATAAAAGGAATTTATAAATAGAAATGAGACTTATAAAAGGAATTTATAAATAGAAGGGAGATTTACAAAAGGGATTTTATAAATAAAAGAGAATTATAAAATGGAGTTTTATAAAAGGGAATGAGATTTGATTTCAATAAATGATCTCTATAACTTATGTTGGTACGGAAAGTATTCCATTCATACTTAACAACAAATTTCGAGGTATGGAAAGTTGTCTCTATCTATGAGAATTAAGAATGTATTCGAGTCAAGGATAGTTTGCTAACTTGTCCACCTTTACTGTTAATCGAGGGATAGTCCTTGTTTAAAATCATAGAGTGGTGATAAGTATATTTGGTCTAATTTCCAAATGATCTGTTTACTTGCAAAAAAAAGGAAAGTGGTTTGGTTTTATAGTAACAACTTTTTAAATGACAATTTTTGGGTCGATTAAATATGATTTTAGGAAAAGGGAAAATGTTTTTCTAAGTATTAGAAGTGAAATGGTTTGTGAATATACTTATACCGTTGAGATAAGTAAATGAATATTTTTCAAATAATTAGAAGGAGATTTTAAGTAATTAATGGATTGATTAAAGAGGCTTAGTGGTTGCTTCTGTGCATAAATCATGCTTGGATTCTATGAGAAATTAAATCTTCGATTTGAGAGTTTTGTTCATTTGATAGTTAAATAATCAACTATCAAATCTTGACCAAATGGTACAATTAGCTTCGGTGATGCTATATAGTACGTATGTGATGACCCTACTTTTCTAGTGGCCAAATCATGGACTAATTTTTTTTTTTTGGCATAAAGAAATATGCTAAATGAAAACACAGGGTCATCTATCTTCAAAACCAAAACCAGGATCCACTATTACCAATATAGAAATATTGGTGTATTCTTAAAACATAGATTAGTATATATGAAGATATACCAATCTCTTTAGCTATTAAATCAGAGTTTAAGAAAATTAGCTAAAGCATTCACACATAACATTTTAATATAAAGATAAATCCATTTCCCTCTTTATGAAAATTATTTGTAATATGACACAAAAGATACACAAGCAGACTGGAAATATCAGAATTCCGGATTATATCATAAAAGTCATAGATATTCTTTATTTAATTCAACTTTGCTATAGCACAATTATAGGTGTGGCTGCACGTACACACACATATAAATACAGGTGTGCACGGCCTCGCCAACACACAAGCTCAAGCAATGGTATTAATGAATAGGCAATTTAAAATTGAGCCCTAAAATCACACAGTAACAATGCTGGCAACATCCGAGAGTCAATGAAGCCTTGGCACCAACAAAGTACCAAGAAATATACGTATAAACAAAGGATTACCAATCCAACTATACAAAAATGAGGCCATCGAGTTTTCCTCTTTCTCATTCATGCAAGTTATATTCAGACATAAAAGATGAATTTACATCAACTATCTTTCTTTAAAACTGAAAACATATCACTGATGCAAGGACAAAAGCCATTCTGCATCATACAAATATTTTTAACATAAACAATTGGAAGCTTACAAGTTCCTTTTATAAAATCTCAAGATAATACATGGACTTGTAATCCATTTCCAGAAATCTTATGAATATAGCATAAGAGAATCAAAACAGTTTGCTAATTAACTTTCTTTTGCAAAACTATTCAAAACTGAGCTCATTCATTTCAGAAATATAAAGTAAGGGCATGCACGTATATTAATTTATATGGCAAGTCCACAATACGATTCAAGAATCTATTACATGAACATGTATTAGTTATATGTTATATTCAGATTCAAATAGCAACAGCCACTTAACATAGAAATCTCATTTCAAAAATCATAATGCATTTGAAAGCATTAAAATCCATTTTTTTTCCTTCAAAGATCTACGGCATCGGATATGCCAAAACATATAAATATAGTTCAGACTTGTAAATCATGCTGTTAAAACAACTAAACACATTTCAGATATATAAAGCACATGAGGCTGTAAGTTCTCAAACTCATTTCAGAAATTATTTCAAATTCTTATATAAATCCAAATCTCCCATAAACTTCATTTTTCAAGAATAAACATCTTATATCAAAGAAAACATATCTATCAAAACTCATATGCTCAGATTAAAGATCATATCTCAAAAGTGTGGATTCAGATCCATATAATCTCCCATTTAAAACCATAAGTAACTAGATCTCAGAAAACCATAACATAGAGAAATATA
The DNA here is from genome assembly GCA_030765085.1 of Allium cepa. NCBI lineage: Eukaryota > Viridiplantae > Streptophyta > Magnoliopsida > Asparagales > Amaryllidaceae > Allium > Allium cepa. The sequence goes on from CM060929.1 coordinate 1,047,812,963, forward strand.
TAAATCTCATCTTTGCTTTTCATACTCAAGGCATTCAACTTGCCAAAAACAAATATATATATATATATATATATATATATATATATATATATATATATATATATATTCTCAGATATGATAATTACATACTAAAATCAAACTCTAGATCCATATATGCTTATGCATAAATATAGAAATAATCCATCAAAATAAGTTTATAAAGATTTTCCCCAAAACTTCTGAAAGGAAACTCGAACAAAATCCATAAAAATCCTTTAAATCACAAAACTCAGCAGATCTATAGGTCTGCACATATACACAAGTGTAAACACTTGTGTATACTGCCTTGACACAAGTTATTCTCCAAATATAGATTTCAGAAAATATATAAAAACTGAACGATCCCAGTGTTTCAGTTTCAAACTTGCAATTACTTATAAGACAAACCGGTTTTCCAGATTTATATACGTATCAATCTAACACATGATGGTTCACTGTTCATAGTAAAATATACATATTTCAGTTCAGCAATACATATAAAATGACAATGAAATACTTAAATACTTTCTTCATATCATCTTCATGCAGTGATAAATCATTTTAACTCCATCTCTTAAGTCATCATCTCATCAAAATGTGCATAGCAACCGGTAAAAACATCATCCCGAACTGCCTCGTTGAATGAGACACCCTAGGAGATTGTCGAGACAATCAACGGGGTCAGACATGATACGTCTGGTATGAGTGCACTTAAACAATTCATTCGGCAGTAATACATAGTGTTAAATCAGTGTATCGTGACATAATAGTGAATAGATATCATCTCAGGTTCAGATATGAACATAATCAGACTTGATCTTCATCAGTATATGGATACGCAAGCAACCAAGGATCAAACAATCATTAACAAGCATCAATACACGCAAAGCATCCATACACACAAATTTATTTGCAGAAATATAACTACGGTTGCCTGAGATAGGACTTATTGCCAAATCAAGATTAAGAACACTCACGTAGCTATATGAGATGTCAATCCCCTAGATATTGCCATAGCTTTCCCCTTTTTTCTCACGAATCCAACGCCATTCGATACAGCAAGATGATTTTCCCCCAATCTGATTTCTAGGGCTTCGGCCATTTTAGTTTATGTTTTGAAACGAGAGAGTCGAATAAAACAGTGCCCACATCTTTCTTTTTATAATTCACTCACGGCTAGGGTTTTAACAGTTGGGAAATCACAAATTTACCCCTAAGTCATACCAAATGTGTGCACAAATATATTTCAATATTTTATACTTGTTTAAATCACAATATCATAGTTATGTAAATATTGTGGGTCATTACAAATACCCCACCTTTTTGGAGTTGTGTCCTCACAATTCGCTCTTACTCGTTCTAGCATCCCAAATATTCATTAAATTTTGCGGAGTGGCTGCAATACACACGTGTATAAATGTACACGCGTGCACTGCCTTGCCAACTCGAGTGCACAAGCAAATTTCAATCAACATGTTTCATCATCAAATGAACAAGCACAAGGGTAATTACAATTGTCATACAAACAGAACATAAATGAGAAAGAGACATATTCAAGCAACTCAGTGCATCTGGAAACAGCAAACTCAGATGGATGTATGGGAACTTACACATGGACTTGGCAAATGCAAGACAACAACACAAAATGAAAACAGCAGAAGTGATTAATGAACGTATTTCTCTGCAATTTAAACCGTTTATTTCATATATTTTTATTTTAATAAAGCGATATTATACGGGTATTTTGTTGTGGTTTTGCAGATTATTAATTCCAAAGTGCAACGTTGAAATTAATCGGTTATGCCGTCCATTGGTTCAAAAATCACGCAGCAAAGAGTGCAACATTTTGAGCATTGAAATAAATCAAAGTAAAAAAAAATTTCAAAATGCTAGCTTACCTTCATACTTGGTTAAGTACGGTCACATATTATTTAGTCATGAGAATATCAAATAATACATGGCCACGTTGTAAAGCAAAATAGGACACATTCAAAAGTAGCTCATGTGGGAATTTGGACCAATTCACATGTAAAAGCATGATCACCTTTTTAAGCAACAGAGGACTTGGTCAAAGGAGCAGCTAACAGGGATGCCAAACACTCAGCATATATGTTTCAAGCATTGATATGGCAACTGACTCTTCACTAATTCAACAAATGGACCCAGTCAATAGATATATCTCGGCAGCTACTATGTAGAGGACCAGTTCTATTACTAAAATTATGGACTGATTTTAGGGGTTGAAAGCCGATATATACAGCATTATACAACACCTTGAAATCATCTCTTACCTCATCACTTTTCTTCAAGTTTAGATTTAAATTCAGCACTGTTTTTATTTTCGAACAGAATACGTAGGATTGTTGATTAGATTTAGCAATTTATTTATTCTTGTTCTTAGTTATTTTCTGCACTCTTTTCAGTTAGTTAATAATTATTTCAGTTGTTTGCTCCGTTATCTTCTTTTCCGCAATTTCAATTTCTGTTCTGATTTTTACAATTCTATATTTTGGTTGCAATTTCGATTAGTTTCGAAATCGATTCGGAGTATATTATTGTTTTTTTTTCTGTTCAAAATTCACCGTCGAATTCGTTTAACACGCCTAAGATTTAACTATGGATTTTAATTGTTTTAAAATACAATTCCCTGTGTTCGACCTGCATACTACACGCCTGTGCGCTTGCAGAATTTATTAAAATTTGTGCTTTTCTAATCAATAGAAAAGTCGCCACAAGTTTTTGGCGCCGTTGCCGGGGAGTTGCTATTTTGAGATTTTTGATTTTTCATTTTTATGTCTATTCGTGTTGATTTATTTTATTTTATTTTTTTGCATTAGTTTTCAAAAAAAATCGTTTTTTTTTTGTTTTTCGGTTCCTCACATAATCTTTCACGCATACCTCACATAATCTCCAATCACGAATCACGTTTCTGCACATTTTCACGCATACCTCACATAACCTTGCTTTTACGTTTCTGCATATTTTTTTAAAAAATCATTCCTTCACAACATCTTGCTTTCACGTTTGCATAATCCCTACGTCTTCACAGTTATTCACGTGTGCCAGTACACATTTTTAGTTGCACTTCCACTTTCACATTTTCACGTTAGTTTGCATAAATTAATAAAAAAAACATTTTTTTTTCATTGCATTGTTTTCACGTACGTTAGTTTGGTTACTTGCAGTTCCACTTTCACATTCTTGCATGCATTAGTTAGTTTAGTTTTCATATTCACGTAACTATCTCCTACACAGGAGCTTGCATACATTCGTTTACTCACGTAACATAGCAGTGTCATAGCAGTTTCATTTTGCATTCAACACATTCATTCTACTTAACTTTATTTTATTGGGCTGTTTTAAATTTTCTGCATGTGACTGTTTTCATATATTTTCTATCAGCAGCTTAGTTTTGTGCCTTTCATGAGCATTCACCTGCATGGAGAAAACTTCAACTCAGATAGCAAACATTTATTTCAACACAGATAGCTCCAACTTGATAAATCTCAACCATTCACTAGCGCTACTCAGTTGCACTGGACGGACTGTTATACCCCTCTGTAAGTAATTTTCTACTCTACACGTGCCCAACTGAAAACTGTTTAAATTTACTTTGGGCTATTACACCTTGTTTTGTTTATGCGCGTTTGGGCAAGAAATAATTTTAATCGTTTAGAAAGCCAAATTATCTCATTAAACAAATCAACGGAAATTTCAAATCAAACAAATATGAGCAATCACGGTTCACAACACGGTTCACATCATAGTTCACCAAAATCGTCGCCTAAATCACAGGTTGGAGATCATGAATTTCATGAGAACCGACCTTAGAGACCGATGCTATCCAACGCGGACTGTTCAACCTTCGGTTATTTCATTTCCACCTGCCGAAGGAAATAATTTTGAGCTAAAACATTCTTTTATCCAAGGGGTACCAAAATTCACTGGGTCTGAAAATGCATATGAATTTCTTAGTGAATTTGAGCTATATGCTTCTACAACTAAAATGCAACAACTTTCTAATGAATCCATCAAGCTAAGGCTTATTCCATTCACGCTTCTAGAAAGCGCGAAAAGATGGCTTAATTCTCTTCCTAAAAATTCAATTAAGAGTTGGGACAATTTCGTTACTATATTTTTGAAAAAGTTTTTTCCTTTCCACAAAAATCTTAAAATTCGAACTGAAATCAATCAATTCTATCAGAATGAAGGAGAAACTTTTTCAAAATACTTTGAAAGGTTCAATCAACTGTTATATAGTTGCCCACATCATGCAATCCCCAAGCACGTTTTGTGCCAAATCGTTTATGAAGGGCTTAACTATCAAACAAGATCCCAACTTGAATCAATGTGCGGAGGAGAATTCATGGCAAAAACTGACGAGGAAGCTTGGGAATTTCTAGAAGAATATTCGGAAAAGGATATGCAATGGGAAACAATTCGTGTTCCAATTCGTGCTCCAAATAGAGGAGTACATGCCATTGACCCATCACATCTTCCTATAGATACCCAAACTCCTCAAGAAGGAGAAGGACTACCCCATTACTACACACAAGACCAAATCAATGCTATAGCTCAAAATAGTCCTTATTCATCCACATACAATCCTAACTGGAAGCACCACCCCAATTTTTCATGGTCAAATCCTAACAATGTGGCTAATCCATCACATATGTATCCAATGATATCAAATCCGAATTATCGAGCCCCAACCTCTAATTCTCAAAATTCTCAACCCGCTCCTCAAACAAAACCTTCGAATCAACCATACAAGCATCCTAATTTCAATCCATCAACCCAACCTTCTCAGCCTTCACAAGAAATTGCTCGATTGGAAAAACAACTCTCTAAACAAAATGAACAAATCACTAACCAATATGCGAGAATTGAACAAATCACTAAACAAAATGAACAAATGTTGATAATGATGAAGGATCTCATGAAAACAATGAGAAAGGTAAATTGCCTAGTCAAACCGAAGTGAATCCAAAGTATAACTCTCGAGGAGTAAATATTTGTGAGGACGAAAATGTAAATCCGGTTAATGCTGTCACCACATTAAGGTCTGGAAAGAAGGTGGACAACCATGTCGGGAACCCCGACGTCCTTCTTAAACCTTCCCATGTTCCAAATTCTGAAACTCAGTCGACAACCACGGTTGTCAATCAAAATGATTCTAATTCTTCAACTAAGGTTGGCAATCCCGACCACTCTTCACCATCTGATGTTGGCAACCCCAACATTTCAGCTCCCTTATCTTCACCCTCTAATATAACACCTTCTTCTTCGAATGAAAAAACTTCCGAACGAGTCTATAAACCCATAGCTCCATTCCCTCATAGACTCAACAAAAAGAAGAAGCCCGCTAATTTTGACCAAATTCTTGAAATCTTCAAACAAGTTCGAGTCAATATTCCACTTCTTGATACCATCGAGCAAATTCCTCATTATGACAAATGTCTGAAAGAGTTATGTACTCAAAAACGTGCCACTAACGTTCCTAAGACTGCATTTCTAACTGCAAACACTAGCTCTGTTCTTTCAAATCCCTCCCCAATCAAGTATAAGGACCCCGGTTGTCCTACGATCGGTTGTAAAATCGATAACACTCACATTAGTCATGCCTTACTTGATCTTGGAGCGAGTGTGAATCTTTTGCCTTATACTGTGTACTGTCAACTTGGACTAGGGGAATTAAAACCTACAAACATCACAATTCAACTAGCTGATCGATCTGTCAAAAAACCATTGGGCACAGTTGAAGATGTTTTGATACAAATCGAGCAATTCTATTTCCCAGTCGATTTCATAGTCCTAGAGACTGCACCTGTCTCAAATCCCAATAGTCAAATTCCTTTGATATTAGGTCGTCCATTTTTAGCAACATCAAATGCTATCATAAATTGTAGGAATGGTCAACTCCGACTTTCCTTTGGGCACCTAACCATTGAACTAAATATCTTCAATCTTAACAGACAACCAAGGGATTTTGAAACAGAAAAAGTTGACATGATCCAAACAATTGTTGAAAATGATTTTAGTGATACTACGGAGTCTCTTAGCATGTGCCTAGATCATTTTAATTCCAACTTCCACGAAGATGAATACATTTATGAATTAAATGATATGCTATGCTCTTTTCATAATTCACTAGAATTCAATCAGTTGATGTCTACTGAAGCCTCAAAAGAAGTACACCCTAAATTAGATCTCAAACCTCTTCCAAACGATCTTAAGTACGCATACTTAGATTCTTCGGAAAATTTCCCTGTAATCTTGGCATCCGATCTCATTAAGGACCAAGAAGAGCAACTTTTGAAAATTTTAGGGGAAAATAAAGAGGCAATAGGATGGGTAATCGCTAACATTAAGGGAATTAGTCCATCAATTATTGAACATCGAATACATTTAGTCGACGAGGATAAACCCACTCGCGAAGCTCAAAGGCGATTAAACCCTAATATGAGAGAAGTGGTAAAAGAAGAAATTATCAAATGTTTAGACAATAACATTATCTACCCTATCTCTGACAGTACTTGGGTAAGTCCGGTACAAGTTGTACCAAAGAAGTCTGGAATCACTGTGACAACAAATGAGAATAACGAACTTGTTCCGACAAAGGTCAAAACAAAATGGCACGTTTGCATCGACTATCGAAAACTCAATGCAGCAACAAGAAAAGATCATTTCCCCCTCCCTTTCATTGATCAAATGCTCGAACGCTTAGCCGGTCATGAATATTATTGTTTCCTTGATGGTTACTCTGGCTATAATCAAATTCCCATTGCGTTAGAGGACCAACATAAAACAACATTCACATGTCCCTTCGGAACTTTCGCTTATCGTCGCATGCCCTTCGGTCTTTGTAATGCTCCTGCTACCTTTCAAAGATGTATGATGAGTATATTTTCTGATATGGTGGAGGATTTCTTAGAAATATTCATGGACGATTTTTCAATCTATGGGTCATCTTTTGATCAATGCCTCCTTCGTTTAGAACGTGTCTTAAAGCGATGTAAGGAGAAATCTCTTGTTCTTAATTGGGAAAAATGTCATTTTATGGTTAAGCGAGGAATAGTCTTAGGTCATGTTGTCTCTAAAAATGGCCTAGAAGTTGACAAATCTAAAGTTGATCTTATTGTTGACCTTCCTCCTCCAAGGTCCGTAAAGGACATTCGCTCGTTTCTCGGCCACGCAGGATTTTATAGGAGGTTCATTAAAGATTTTTCAAAAATTTCAAAACCTCTTTCAAATCTTCTGGCTAAAGACGTCAAATTTGAATTTTCCAATGAATGTAAAACGTCTTTTGAAACCCTCAAATCGATCTTGACCACTGCACCTATCATCCAACCTCCAAATTGGACCTTGCCTTTCGAATTAATGTGTGACGCTTTTGATTATGCCATCGGGGCCATCTTAGGTCAACGAATCGATAAACTTCCTCGAGTCATCTATTATGCTAGCAAAACTCTTAATGAAGCTCAATTGAATTACTCAACCACAGAAAAAGAGTTTTTAGCAGTTATCTTTGCCCTCGATAAGTTTAGATCATATCTCGTAGGTTCTAAGGTCATAGTTTACACCGATCATGCCGCCTTGCGGTATTTACTCACGAAAAAGGATAGCAAACCCCGCTTAATCCGTTGGATTCTCCTTCTTCAAGAATTTGACCTAGAAATACGAGATAAAAAGGGTTCTGAAAATGTCGTAGCTGACCATCTTTCTCGTATAGTTCATGAAAACTATGATAACTCTCAAATCAATGATCATTTTCCCGATGAACAAATTCTTTCACTCTCTAGTGCACCCTGGTACGCGGACATCGTAAATTATTTTGTCACAAATGAAACACCTTCCCATTGGTCAAAACAAAATAAACAAAAATTTCCCTCCAACGTTCGAAACTTTTACTGGGACGATCCTTATCTTTTCAAATATTACACCGATAAAATCATTCGTAGATGTGTCCCAGAACATGAATTCCATAGCATCCTCTCTTTTTCACATAATCAAGCATGTGGAGGACATTTTGGAGCAAGGAAAACTGTTGCCAAAGTGTTACAGTGCGGTTTTTATTGGCCTTCTCATTTTCGTGATGCCCACGAATTTTGCTCCAAATGCGCTAGATGTCAACAAACAGGTCGTATTTCCAAACGTAACATGATGCACATAAACCCAATCCTTATCATCGAAATTTTTGATGTTTGGGGCATCGATTTCATGGGTCATTTTCCTAATTCTTTTGGAAATCTCTACATTTTACTCGCAGTAGATTACGTGTCTAAATGGGTTGAGGCCATTCCCACCAGAACGAATGACAATAAAGTTGTTGTCAAATTTTTGAAAGAAAACATATTTTCCCGTTTTGGGACACCTCGAGCCATTATAAGTGATAACGGTTCTCATTTTTGTAATCGTGCTTTTGAATCTCTTCTTAAGAAATATTCTATCACTCATAAACTATCTACTCCATATCATCCACAGACCAAAGGTCAAGTCGAGATTTCCAATAGACAAATTAAACAAATTCTTGAAAAGACGGTTAACTCCAACAGAAAAGATTGGTCATCTAAATTGATAGACGCCCTTTGGGCATTTCGCACAGCTTATAAAACCAATCTAGGAATGTCACCATACCGATTGGTCTTTGGAAAAGCATGCCATTTACCTGTTGAGCTCGAGCACCGCGCACTTTGGGCAATCAAATACCTTAATTTTGACATAGAAAAAGCCGGATCGCATCGTAAATTACAATTGTCAGAATTAGAAGAACTAAGAAATGAAGCGTACGAAAATGCAAAGATTTATAAAGAGAAAACCAAATTCTATCTTGATAAATCCATAATTCGTAAGACATTCGAAGTAGGTCAGAAAGTTCTCTTATATAATTCCAGACTTCATTTATTTCCGAGAAAATAGAGATCCCGTTGGACAGGTCCATATATTGTGAAAACAGTATACCCTTATGGCGCAGTTGAAATTGAAAATCCTAGGGACGGTTCCATTTCAAAGGTCAATGGACAGCGCTTGAAGCCATTTCTAGAGTTTGAGCAACACGAGGACGATGAGTTCGTGGATCTTCACGAACCAAGCTATTCGGCATGAGCCGCTCACTATCTTGCACATATCAGGTTGTATTTTTTAGTTTTTTTTTCTTCTTCTATTTTGCATTTGCATTCCATTTGACAGTTGGGACACTGCCTCATTCCAATGTGGGGGGGACGCATATCTCATTCTGTTTGTTCATATTTCATAGTATAGCATCATTTTTTTTTAAAAAAAAATCATCTCATTATTTGTTTTCAAATTTCCTTTCAATTTTTTTTTTCATTTCCCAATATTTTTAGGACTTCGATTTATTTTTAATTAGTCAAGACAAAGGTAAGCAGTTGTAGTCAATTGATGAAATTTTTTGTAAATCACTAATTTCAAATGTAAAATATAATGAAAAGTTGAATTACAAGCGATAATAGTGAGGTTAGTATATAAGGGAATTCGTAGGTGATGGTTATGAAATCCTTTCTAAACTGTAGTTTTTGTTTTTTTTTTAAAAATGGCAGATTTAAAGTACATGCGTTGACATTTCAAATCATTGAAGTTAAGTGGTTCTAAGTTGATTTGCATAACTCTCTTTAGTTAATTTCAAAAATAATAATAATAAGAATAATAATAAGATACACCTAGAGTCGATAGGTGTGCACACTTGTGAAAGTGTGTGCACTCGCCACGCTCTGTACTCTTCTCACGTAAGCCCGGAAGGCAGTGCATGGATGGTATATCTGGCCTCAGCATTCTGAGTTAGGTGTATAAATAATTAAATAAATAATCACCTAAGGATTACCGACCTTTTCTGACATAGTCAGCGTCGGTTTGCACAATCCGCCAAGCTCTGTCCCAACTCTCACGTAAGCCCGCGAGGCAGTGCATGGGTGGTATACCTTGGTCCAAAAGTTAGATGTAAAAAAATGGTAAAAAGAGACTAAGCTTTGAAACTGAAACACTTCTTGACTTTGTTGATTTGTCTTGTCATACAAATGGAAATGGAAAATGCCATTTTGAAAAGAAAAAAAAACTGTGATTAACAGTGAAGAATTTATTTCATGGCTGCACTATGTTATCAACCGAAACAACTGGCCAAACTAGAATCTAATGTATGAAAACTTGAGTTACATTGAAATTTGTGTTTAGTGAGGAACGAAAAATTTCTAGAAGTTGACTAAAACTGATATACATTATTTTGTTGCAATTATTCTAAAGTAAATCGAGTCTCCGTTTGTTTAAAATTTTGCATTCATGTAGTACATTAGAATCATCACATACTGCATTTGGATTTTGTGGGTAGTATCCGCTGAAAACCCTCACGAGACACCACTCGTCCTACTAGGGACCCTAGAGGTTTAACGGCTTGTTGCATACGCTCAATGCAATCGTGTTTCCTACGAAAAAGGATTTAGTTAGTTTTATTTTCTTGCTTATTCGAGGACGAATAAAGTTCTAGTGTGGGGGTAGTTGATGAACGTATTTCTCTGCAATTTAAACCGTTTATTTCATATATTTTTATTTTAATAAATCGATATTATACGGGTATTTTTTTGTGGTTGCAGATTATTAATTCCAAAGTGCAACGTTGAAATTAATCGGTTATGTCGTCCATTGGTTCAAAAATCATGCAGCAAAGAGTGCAACATTTTGAGCATTGAAATAAATCAAAGTAAAAAAAACATTTCAAAATGCTAGCTTACCTTCATACTTGGTTAAGTACGGTCACATATTATTTAGTCATGAGAATATCAAATAATACATGGCCACGTTGTAAAGCAAAATAGGACACATTCAAAAGTAGCTCATGTGGGAATTTGGACCAATTCACATGTAAAAGCATGATCACCTTTTTAAGCAACAGAGGACTTGGTCAAAGGAGCAGCTAACAGGGATGCCAAACACTCAGCATATATGTTTCAAGCATTGATATGGCAACTGACTCTTCACTAATTCAACAAATGGACCCAGTCAATAGATATATCTCGGCAGCTACTATGAAGAGGAACAGTTCTATTGCTAAAATTATGGACTGATTTTAGGGGTTGAAAGCCTATATATACAGCATTATACAACACCTTGAAATCATCTCTTACCTCATCACTTTTCTTCAAGTTTAGATTTAAATTCAGCACTGTTTTTATTTTCGAACAGAATACGTAGGATTGTTGATTAGATTTAGCAATTTATTTATTCTTGTTCTTAGTTATTTTCTACACTCTTTTCAGTTAGTTAATAATTATTTCAGTTGTTTGCTCCGTTATCTTCTTTTCCGCAATTTCAATTTCTATTCTGATTTTTACAATTCTATATTTTGGTTGCAATTTCGATTAGTTTCGAAATCGATTCGGAGTATATTATTGTTTTTATTTTCTGTTCAAAATTCACCGTCGAATTCGTTTAACACGCCTAAGATTTAACTATGGATTTTAATTGTTTTAAAATACAATTCCCTGTGTTCGACCTGCATACTACACGCCTGTGGGCTTGTAGAATTTATTAAAATTTGTGCTTTTCTAATCAATAGAAAAGTCGCAACAGTGATCAAGACAAAGCACAAGTGTGCAGCATCAAGTAGTTTCAAGTACATGGACATATATATATAGAACTGCCACTGCATGCAAACAGCAAAATCAAGTCTAAAGTCTCAAGTGCAACAGCAGATTTCAGATGCAACAGTGTTTGGACCAAGTCCAAAATGTGATGACCCTAATTTTATAGTGGCCAAATCATGGACTAATTTGTATTTTTTTTTGGCATAAAGAAATATGCTAAATGAAAACACAGGGTTATCTATCTTCAAAACCAAAACCAGGATCCACTATTACCAATATAGAAATATTGGTGTATTCTTAAAACATAGATTAGTATATATGAAGATATACCAATCTCTTTAGCTATTAAATCAGAGTTTAAGAAAATTAGCTAAAGCATTCACACATAACATTTTAATATAAAGATAAATCCATTTCCCTCTTTATGAAAATTATTTATAATATGACACAAAAGATACACAAGCAGACCGGAAATATCAGAATTCCGGATTATATCACAAAAGTCATAGATATTCTTTATTTAATTCAACTCTTGCTATAGCACAATTATAGGTGTGGGTGCACGTACACACACATATAAATACAGGTGTGCACGGCCTCGCCAACACACAAGCTCAAGCAATGGTATTAATGAATAGGCAATTTAAAATTGATCCCTAAAATCACACAGTAACAATGCTGGCAACATCCGAGAGTCAATGAAGCCTTGGCACCAACAAAGTACCAATAAATATACGTATAAACAAAGGATTACCAATCCAACTATACAAAAATGAGGCCATCGATTTTTCCTCTTTCTCATTCATGCAAGTTATATTCAGACATAAAAGATGAATTTACATCTACTATCTTTCTTTAAAAATGAAAACATATCACTAATGCAAGGACAAAAGCCATTCTGCATCATACAAATATTTTTAACATAAACAATTGGAAGCTTACAAGTTCCTTTTATAAAAGTCTCAAGATAATACATGGACTTGTAATCCATTTCCAGAAATCTTATGAATATAGCATAAGAGAATCAAAACAGTTTGCTAATTAACTTTCTTTTGCAGAACTATTCAAAACTGAGCTCATTCATTTCAGAAATATAAAGTAAGGGCATGCACGTATATTAATTTATATGGCAAGTCCACAATACGATTCAAGAATCTATTACATGAACATGTATTAGTTATATGTTATATTCAGATTCAAATAGCAACAGCCACTTAACATAGAAATCTCATTTCAAAAATCATAATGCATTTGAAAGCATTAAAATCCATTTTTTTTCCTTCAAAGATCTACGGCATCGGATATGCCAAAACATATAAATATAGTTCAGACTTGTAAATCATGCTGTTAAAACAACTAAACACATTTCAGATATATAAAGCACATGAGGGTGTAAGTTCTCAAACTCATTTCAGAAATTATTTCAAATTCTTATATAAATCCTAATCTCCCATAAGCTTCATTTTTTCCAGAATAAACATCTTATATCAAAGAAAACATATCTATCAAAACTCATATGCTCAGATTAAAGATCATATCTCAAAAGTGTGGATTCAGATCCATATAATCTCCCATTTAAAACCATAAGTAACTTGATCTCAGAAAACCATAACATAGAGAAATATATAATCTCATCTTTGCTTTTCATACTCAACGCATTCAACTTGCCAAAAACAAACAAATAAATATATATATATATATATATATATATATATATATATTCTCAGATATGATAGTTACATACTAAAATCAAACTCCAGATCCATATATGCTTATGCATAAATATAGAAATAATCCATCAAAATAAGTTTATAAAGATTTTCCCCAAAACTTCTGAAAGGAAACTCGAACAAAATCCATAAAATCCTTTAAATCACAAAACTCAACAGATCTATAGGTCTGCACATATACACAAGTGTAAACACTTGTGTATACTGCCTTGACACAAGTTATTCTCCAAATACAGATTTCAGAAAATATATAAAAACTGAATGATCCCAGTGTTTCAGTTTCAAACTTGCAATTACTTATCAGACAAACCGGTTTTCCAGATTTATATACGTATCAATCTAACACATGATGGTTCACTGTTCATAGTAAAATATACATATTTCAGTTCAGCAATACATATAAAATGACAATGAAATACTTAAATACTTTCTTCATATCATCTTCGTGCAGTGATAAATCATTTTAACTCCACCTCTTAAGTCATCATCTCATCAAAATGTGCATAGCAACCTGTAAAAACATCATCCCGAACTGCCTCGTTGAATGAGACACCCCAGGAGATTGTCGAGAATCAACAAGATCAGACATGATACGTCTGGTATGAGTGCACTTAAACAATTCATTCGGCAGTAATACATAGTGTTAAATCAGTGTATCGTGACATAATAGTGAATAGATATCATCTCAGGTTCAGATATGAACATAATCAGACTTGATCTTCATCAATATATGGATACGCAAGCAACCAAGGATCAAACAATCATTAACAAGCATCAATACACGCAAAGCATCCATACACACAAATTTATTTGCAGAAATATAACTACGGCTGCCTGAGATAGGACTTATTGCCAAATCAAGATTAAGAACACTCACGTAGCTATATGAGATGTCAATCCCCTAGATATTGCCATAGTTTTCCCCCTTTTTCTCACGAATCCAACGCCATTCGATACAGCAAGATGATTTTTCCCCCAATTTGATTTCTAGGGCTTCGGCCATTTTAGTTTTAGTTTTGAAATGAGAGAGTTGAATGAAACAGTGGCCACATCTTTCTTTTTATAATTCACTCACGGCTAGGGTTTTAAAATTTGGGAAATCACAAATTTACCCCTAAGTCATACCAAATGTGTGCACAAATATATTTCAATATTTTATACTTGTTTAAATCACAATATCATAGTTGTGTAAATATTGTGGGTCATTACAAATACCCCACCTTTTTGGAATTGTGTCCTCACAATTCGCTCTTACTCGTTCTAGCATCCCAAATATTCATTAAATTTTGCGGAGTGGCTGCAATACACACGTGTATAAATATACACGCGTGCACTGCCTTGCCAACTCGAGTGCACAAGCAAATTTCGATCAACATGTTTCATCATCAAATGAACAAGCACAAGGGTAATTGCAATTGTCATACAAACAGAACATAAATAAGAAAGGGACATATTCAAGCAACTCAGTGCGTCTGGAAACAGCAAACCCAGATGGATGTATGGGAACTTGGACATGGACTTGGCAAATGCAAGACAACAACACAAAATGACAACAGCAGAAGTGATCAAGACAAAGCACAAGTGTGCAGCATCAAGTAGTTTCAAGTACATGGACATATATATATGGAACTGCCACTGCATGCAAACAACAAAATCAAGTCTAAAGTCTCAAGTGCAACAGCAGATTTCAGATGCAACAGTGTTTGGACCAAGTCCAAAATGTGATGACCCTACTTTTCTAGTGGCCAAATCATGGACTAATTTGTTTTTTTTTTGGCATAAAGAAATATGCTAAATGAAAACACAGGGTCATCTATCTTCAAAACCAAAACCAGGATCCATTATTACCGATATAGAAATATTGGTGTATTCTTAAAACATAGATTAGTATATATGAAGATATACCAATCTCTTTAGGTATTAAATCAGAGTTTAAGAAAATTAGCTAAAGCATTCACACATAACATTTTAATATAAAGATAAATCCATTTCCCTCTTTATGAAAATTATTTGTAATATGACACAAAAGATACACAAGCAGACTGGAAATATCAGAATTCCGGATTATATCATAAAAGTCATAGATATTCTTTATTTAATTCAACTCTTGCTATAGCACAATTATAGCTGTGGCTGCACGTACACACACATATAAGTACAGGTGTGCACGGCCTCGCCAACACACAAGCTCAAGCAATGGTATTAATGAATAGGCAATTTAAAATTGAGCCCTAAAATCACACAGTAACAATGCTGGCAACATCCGAGAGTCAATGAAGCCTTGGCACCAACAAAGTACCAATAAATATACGTATAAACAAAGGATTACCAATCCAACTATACAAAAATGAGGCCATCGAGTTTTCCTCTTTCTCATTCATGCAAGTTATATTCAGACATAAAAGATGAATTTACATCAACTATCTTTCTTTGAAACTGAAAACATATCACTGATGCAAGGACAAAAGCCATTCTGCATCATACAAATATTTTTAACATAAACAATTGGAAGCTTACAAGTTCCTTTTATAAAAATCTCAAGATAATACATGGACTTGTAATCCATTTCCAGAAATCTTATGAATATAGCATAAGAGAATCAAAACAGTTTGCTAATTAACTTTCTTTTTCAGAACTATTCAAAACTGAGCTCATTCATTTCAGAAATATAAAGTAAGGGCATGCACGTATATTAATTTATATGGCAAGTCCACAATACGATTCAAGAATCTATTACATGAACATGTATTAGCTATATGTTATATTCAGATTCAAATAGCAACATCCACTTAACATAGAAATTTCATTTCAAAAATCATAATGCATTTGAAAGCATTAAAATCCATTTTTTTTCCTTCAAAGATCTACGGCATCAGATATGCCAAAACATATAAATATAGTTCAGACTTGTAAATCATGCTGTTAAAACAACTAAACACATTTCAGATATATAAAGCACATGAGGCTGTAAGTTCTCAAACTCATTTCAGAAATTATTTCAAATTCTTATATAAATCAAAATCTCCCATAAACTTCATTTTTTCAAGAATAAACATCTTATATCAAAGAAAACATATCTATCAAAACTCATATGCTCAAATTAAAGATCATATCTCAAAGGTGTGGATTCAGATCCATATAATCTCCCATTTAAAACCATAAGTAACTTGATCTCAGAAAACCATAACATAGAGAAACATATAAATCTCATATTTGCTTTTCATACTCAAGGCATTCAACTTGCCAAAAACAAATATATATATATATATATATATATATATAATCTCAGATATGATAATTACATACTAAAATCAAACTCCAGATCCATATATGCTTATGCATAAATATAGAAATAATCCATCAAAATAAGTTTATAAAGATTTTCCCCAAAACTTCTGAAAGGAAACTCGAACAAAATCCATAAAAATCCTTTAAATCACAAAACTCAGCAGATCTATAGGTCTGCACATATACACAAGTGTAAACACTTGTGTATACTGCCTTGACACAAGTTATTCTCCAAATACAGATTTCAGAAAATATATAAAAACTGAACAATCCCAGTGTTTCAGTTTCAACCTTGCAATTACTTATAAGAGAAAACAGTTTTCCAGATTTATATACGTATCAATCTAACACATGATGGTTCACTGTTCATGGTAAAATATACATTTTTCAGTTCAGCAATACATATAAAATGACAATGAAATACTTAAATACTTTCTTCATATCATCTTCATGCAGTGATAAATCATTTTAACTCCATCTCTTAAGTCATCATCTCATCAAAATGTGCATAGCAACCTGTAAAAACATCATCCCGAACTGCCTCGTTGAATGAGACACCCCAGGAGATTGTCGAGACAATCAACAGGGTCAGACATGATACGTCTGGTATGAGTGCACTTAAACAATTCATTCGGCAGTAATACATAGTGTTAAATCAGTGTATCGTGACATAATAGTGAATAGATATCATCTCAGGTTCAGATATGAACTTAATCAGACTTGAGCTTCATCAATATATGGATACGCAAGCAACCAAGGATCAAACAATCATTAACAAGCATCAATACACGCAAAGCATCCATACACACAAATTTATTTGCAGAAATATAACTACGGCTGCCTGAGATAGGACTTATTGCCAAATCAAGATTAAGAACACTCACGTAGCTATATGAGATGTCAATCCCCTAGATATTGCCATAGCTTTCCCCCTTTTTCTCACGAATCCAACGCCATTCGATATAGCAAGATGATTTTTCCCCCAATCTGATTTCTAGGGCTTCGGCCATTTTAGTTTTTGTTTTGAAACGAGTGAGTCGAATGAAACAGTGGCCACATCTTTCTTTTTATAATTCACTCACGGCTAGGGTTTTAACAGTTAGGAAATCACAAATTTACCCCTAAGTCATACCAAATGTGTGCACAAATATATTTCAATATTTTATACTTGTTTAAATCACAATATCATAGTTGTGTAAATATTGTGGGTCATTACAAATACCTCACCTTTTTGGAATTGTGTCCTCACAATTCGCTCTTACTCGTTCTAGCATCCCAAATATTCATTAAATTTTGCGGAGTGGCTGCAATACACACGTGTATAAATATACACGCGTGCACTGCCTTGCCAACTCGAGTGCACAAGCAAATATCAATCAACATGTTTCATCATCAAATGAACAAGCACAAGGGTAATTGCAATTGTCATACAAATAGAATATAAATAAGAAAGCGACATATTCAAGCAACTCAGTGCATCTAGAAACAGCAAACTCAGATGGATGTATGGGAACTTACACATGGACTTGGCAAATGCAAGACAACAACACAAAATGACAACAGCAGAAGTGATCAAGACAAAGCACAAGTGTGCAGCATCAAGAAGTTTCAAGTACATGGACATATATATATGGAACTGCCACTGCATGCAAACAGCAAAATCAAGTCTAAAGTCTCAAGTGCAACAGCAGATTTCAGATGCAACAGTGTTTGAACCAAGTCCATGCATACAGTGCAACTCAGGGGTGCACACAGGATGAAGTGAATATGCACAAATATGGCAGTGTACAAGTGAGAGCATGAAACAGTGCCATTGCATTCATCATAATATTGATCACGTTCAGTTTTTAAACTAAACCCTATTGGCAAATTGGTTTAGTAAATTCTAGAATCAATACAGATTTTACTTTCTGCTTTTCAAAGCAATTCTAATGTCTCAAACATATTTATACACACCAAGCTTACTCAACCAGAACCAAACAAATATTAATTCAGTAACAGTTCATATGTTTTGTCATCAGGTTATATGTTGCTTACAAATACATTCCTACTCATGATTCATATTGAAGTCATTTTAAATGTAATGCTCATTCATCCATGGCCATACACACCATCTTCATGCAAAACATATCATCTATATGCAAATCAAAATAGGAATCAATACCCTTATATAATATGTCTTTATTTAAATGAATTTTTAATTCAAAACAGACCCCATTCTTGGCAATCAAAGCAAAATATCATAAACTTACGTATGAATTAAGTTTATACAAACAATACTCAATCAATACAAACAGCAAACAACCACTTAATAATGGTATCCATTTTTTTTCCTCAGTTCCAAAAAGAAAACCAGACATCTATAAGAACATCAACTAATTACTTGCCATCAGAAATCATTCAACAAGTAATCAATAAGCAATGCATCAATTCAACAACTGTTCAGTAAGCCATGCATCATTCATAACTTCATTTTTACATAAATAAACCCAGGTTTTGTTCTCCCAATTTCTCCCAGTATTTCAATCAGGTCATCATATTAAACCTTGTTTAATTTATATCCCTGTCCAGATATTTATAACCCAGAGATTTAAATCTCATACCCCATTTTATTTATAGTCTAAATCCCCTGTCAAATGAACACAAGTATGCATTGTGAAGGAAACTCCCAAGTTATTTAATTCATTCCAACACACAAAGGCCTCAGGATGCAATTGCACCATGCATATACTTGCTCCCACCTGAAGCAAGCAGATCATTGACTAACTCCCAAATGACCAATTTAATTCTTCTTTCATTCATATGATATATTAATTTAATAAATCCCCCTCCAGTTTCTGCTTATTTTATTAAGCTTCTATTTATGAATTTAATCACATAAACTTCCAGTTCATTCATGTTTCAGAAAGATATATTTACTTTTATACTTTCTGGTCCTGCCCCATATTTTCCATTTTTATATTCCTTATTACATGAACTGCAACATGCCTATAGTCTTCCTAAAAATAATTTAAGCATCATGATCCTATTATATTACTATGAATATAAGGATAAGATTTTTCTTAAGGAAATTCCCCCAAAAACCCAGAAACTCTCCTCTGACTTATGATATGAACATTTGGTTTCATGCTTCAATATCTAAAAAATAAACATGAGCTAGATCACTGTCTTACTGCCTATTTCTTAAATAATTTAGATCCATATTTCATCAGAATAATTTAGAACAAAAATTCTCAAACCATTTTAACTTGGAAACTCACATACAGGTTAAAAACCTCAAACAAAAAAAATGCACAAACAAACATCCATCTCACCCATAACAAATCATTTCAGAGATTTTAAATGAATCATAACATTATAGGTTGCCTACCAGAGGACTTAATGCCATTGCATAAAAAGATTAATGCTCACTTAAATTTTTAATAAACATCATTAACATTGATGTAATCCAAATAGATCATCCAAAGCAATCAATTCAAACAATGCAACCAAAGCAGTCAATACAAACAAGTTCACACAAATTAAATTTTTGCTATGTTATCTACCTACATAGCTCTGATACCAAAATGTGATGACCCTACTTTTCTAGTGGCCAAATCATGGACTAATTTGTTTTTTTTTTTTGGCATAAAGAAATATGCTAAATGAAAACACAGGGTCATCTATCTTCAAAACCAAAACCAGGATCCACTATTACCAATATAGAAATATTGGTGTATTCTTAAAACATAGATTAGTATATATGAAGATATACCAATCTCTTTAGCTATTAAATCAGAGTTTAAGAAAATTAGCTAAAGCATTCACACATAACATTTTAATATAAAGATAAATCCATTTCCCTCTTTATGAAAATTATTTGTAATATGACACAAAAGATACACAAGCAGACTGGAAATATCAGAATTTCGGATTATATCATAAAAGTCATAGATATTCTTTATTTAATTCAACTCTTGCTATAGCACAATTATAGGTGTGGCTGCACGTACACACACATATAAATACAGGTGTGCACGGCCTCGCCAACACACAAGCTCAAGCAATGGTATTAATGAATAGGCAATTTAAAATTGAGCCCTAAAATCACACAGTAACAATGCTGGCAACATCCGAGAGTCAATGAAGCCTTGGCACCAACAAAGTACCAATAAATATACGTATAAACAAAGGATTACCAATCCAACTATACAAAAATGAGGCCATCGAGTTTTCCTCTTTCTCATTCATGCAAGTTATATTCAGACATAAAAGATGAATTTACATCAACTATCTTTCTTTAAAACTGAAAACATATCACTGATGCAAGGACAAAAGCCATTCTGCATCATACAAATATTTTTAACATAAACAATTGGAAGCTTACAAGTTCCTTTTATAAAAGTCTCAAGATAATACATGGACTTGTAATCCATTTCCAGAAATCTTATGAATATAGCATAAGAGAATCAAAACAGTTTGCTAATTAACTTTCTTTTGCAGAACTATTCAAAACTGAGCTCATTCATTTCAGAAATATAAAGTAAGGGCATGCACGTATATTAATTTATATGGCAAGTCCACAATACGATTCAAGAATCTATTACATGAACATGTATTAGCTATATGTTATATTCAGATTCAAATAGCAACAGCCACTTAACATAGAAATTTCATTTCAAAAATCATAATGCATTTGAAAGCATTAAAATCCATTTTTTTCCTTCAAAGATCTACGGCATCAGATATGCCAAAACATATAAATATAGTTCAGACTTGTAAATCATGCTGTTAAAACAACTAAACACATTTCAGATATATAAAGCACATGAGGTTGTAAGTTCTCAAACTCATTTCAGAAATTATTTCAAATTCTTATATAAATCCTAATCTCCCATAAGCTTCATTTTTTCCAGAATAAACATCTTATATCAAAGAAAACATATCTATCAAAACTCATATGCTCAGATTAAAGATCATATCTCAAAAGTGTGGATTCAGATCCATATAATCTCCCATTTAAAACAATAAGTAACTTGATCTCAGAAAACCATAACATAGAGAAATATATAATCTCATCTTTGCTTTTCATACTCAAGGCATTCAACTTGCCAAAAACAAATAAATATATATATATATATATATATATATATATATATATATATATATATATATTCTCAGATATGATAGTTACATACTAAAATCAAACTCCAGATCCATATATGCTTATGCATAAATATAGAAATAATCCATCAAAATAAGTTTATAAAGATTTTCCCCAAAACTTCTGAAAGGAAACTCGAACAAAATCCATAAAAATCCTTTAAATCACAAAACTCAACAGATCTATAGGTCTGCACATATACACAAGTGTAAACACTTGTGTATACTGCCTTGACACAAGTTATTCTCCAAATACAGATTTCAGAAAATATATAAAAACTGAACGATCCCAGTGTTTCAGTTTCAAACTTGCAATTACTTATAAGACAAAACAGTTTTCCAAATTTATATACGTATCAATCTAACACATGATGGTTCACTGTTCATAGTAAAATATACATATTTCAGTTCAGCAATACATATAAAATGACAATGAAATACTTAAATACTTTCTTCATACCATCTTCATGCAGTGATAAATCATTTTAACTCCATCTCTTAAGTCATCATCTCATCAAAATGTGCATAGCAACCTGTAAAAACATCATCCCGAACTGTCTCGTTGAATGAGACACCCCAGGAGATTGTCGAGACAATCAACAGGGTCAGACATGATACGTCTAGTATGAGTGCACTTAAACAATTCATTCGGCAGTAATACATAGTATTATATCAGTGTATCGTGACATAATAGTGAATAGATATCATCTCAGGTTCAGATATGAACATAATCAGACTTGATCTTCATCAATATATGGATACGCAAGCAACCAAGGATCAAACAATCATTAACAAGCATCAATACACGCAAAGCATCCATACACACAAATTTATTTGCAGAAATATAACTACGGCTGCCTGAGATAGGACTTATTGCCAAATCAAGATTAAGAACACTCACGTAGCTATATGAGATGTCAATCCCTTAGATATTGCCGTAGCTTTCCCCCTTTTTCTCACGAATCCAATGCCATTCGATACAGCAAGATGATTTTTCCCCCAATCTGATTTCTAGGGCTTCGGCCATTTTAGTTTTTGTTTTGAAATGAGAGAGTCGAATGAAACAGTGGCCACATCTTTCTTTTTATAATTCACTCACGGCTAGGGTTTTAACAGTTGGGAAATCACAAATTTACCCCTAAGTCATACCAAATGTGTGCACAAATATATTTCAATATTTTATACTTGTTTAAATCACAATATCATAGTTGTGTAAATATTGTGGGTCATTACAACGTATAATCTTGTTGTGTTCTTCTAGGATAAATGATAAGGAAATCCATCTACTTATATGGTCAAGAGGTGACCTTCACCTAAATCTATTGATTGGCTTTGGAGTGCCCAGTAAGTGGGGGTGTGTACTTATATGAGATGACTCAAAACCCTAACCACTTTAAAACCGTATACATGTTCTATGCTTTGGAAGAGGTTCAAGATTGGATCGAGAGGCTGGAATCTATGTGGTGATTTTATCTATATGTGATGCTCGGATGCATGTAGTTATTCTGAGCTATCCAGGAAGTGGGAATCCATGTATGATTTTGAAATCTATTGAGAGATAGGAATGCATGTATGGTTCTAAGATTTGTTTGAGTTGTGACTTGTTAGTAGAAATGTCGGATATAGCCTCACCAATGGATATGACTCAAACTAGAGACTTAATTCATAGACCAAGGGTTTAGCTAATCCATAGGGTGTAGCCGACTCTACCCTAGAGATACCTATAATTATGCATGCGTGAATAGTACACTCGGCCTTGGTGGCTAGCTATGTGTTCCCAAAGGTACATTTGATAAGCTTGTATGATGCTTTAGAAGTATGTCCCCGCTACTTGTATAGGAGGACCATTCCTGAAGTAGTGAGGGCACCTCCTTGGAGTCCTGCACAATTAGCAAACGCTCCTTAGCGGTTATGGTTGTATACCTATTGTTGACGTGTTGTCTATTCACACAAAAAACAATCAGTTCTTATTTATATTTTACATCCTAGACATTATTATAATATCACTAGGTTCTCTAATAAAAATGATTTGGTTATCGTAAGGTAAAAACTCATCTTTGTTTTATGTGCAGTGTGGTCTTACAAGATTTCCTTATTCGAAAAGTTGTAATAAACTGCTTTTCTTAGTCTTAAAGACGACATTTAATACATCCACGGTTTTCATGTTGCGATTCTCTAGGTGTTTGAAAGACAAGTCGTTAGGGTAAAAGAAAAGTAAAGACAAGGAGAAAGAAACGTAGAATCTCAATATGCTAGGAAATCATATATAATGGAATATTAGATAGTACATATGGTCATTTTCAAAATAAAACATCAAAGTCACAAGAGGTACTAAATTCAGCCAGGGACAGTTATATCTGCCTGCCCCTATAATGTTGATATAAAATATATGTATACAACATAAATAAAATAGATAACTAAATAACATCGAAACCGCCGGCTCCATGCTCCTCCAAAATGCATCCATAAGGACCTAGACTATTTTGGCTACTCATATAGATTTGAGTATCCAAGAGTTATAGGGAAAGAAAGAAAAACTCCGAGTAAGATATGTGTCTAGTGCCAGTAAACTCCAAACAACTGAATTTTTATACTTAGAAAACTCTTTTAAAATAAAGGTATTTTGTATGACCACGACACACACAAACACGGATGGGTTTTTGCCTTAAGATAACCAAAACCTTTTTATTTGAATCTTGTGATATTATAATTATGTCTAGGGTTTAAAGTAAATATCGAATCGTAGCCAAAATGGTTACATTAATTACATTCCAGCATATTAGGTATACATCTAGGTTCATAACGGCACTTACTGGAGATTGGATTTCATCAATGAGAAGGCTACTAGGGTAACACCTGTGATAGTACACCTCTAGATAAAATGTATCGAGGGCCTCGCATGGAACCCCTACAAGGCAAGATTGGACTATCCCTTATTGGATAGTACCAAATATGTCAACACCGGGTTGCAATCAACGACCATGCCCGCATGACTAGCATACAAGATCTGAAAGTATCGATTTGGATCAGGAAATGACCATACCATAATGGGTGCAACCCACATAGCCTTGTGGCGTATCTCCTGTTCTAGTCATTCTCGATTGTGAGGCTTGAGGCTACGTTTAACTTTTATATAGAAATCCTACTCCTCCAGGTAATAATTTAATGCTGGCATTCATTCATACAAGTTGTTCAAGATATAAACAAACTGAAGGCACTACTTCTAATACATCGATTTTGGAATCATCATCAGGAACAATAGCAAGTAGACTTTGCACTTCAAAGATCTTCATCCTCAATTCTATCATCTTCAAATTGTTTACCAATTCAAACATTCACATTAGTTCGACGTGGATTTCGAATAATTTATGTATATATGATTTCGGTCTCTCCAAACCAACATTCGATTATTTTAATATTTGTTAAGTTATCGATAATGGACATATCCACTTTCTGGGTAAGTATAGATTTTCATATGGAATGTAAGACAGCCTATACTTAGCCCCACTTTTCTATTTCAAACAGTACTCTCCCTTGATTAACAATAAAGTCGGACAAGTTAGAAAACTATCGTTGCCTCAACATTAATTCTTACTTCTTAAAATAAAGATGAGTTTCCATATCACGGAACTCGGTATTAGGTATACAATAAAGTATCTTCCATATACTTAATTAATCATGAACCAACCTTTGGAAATAAATTATTTAAAATTAAAAAATGTATTTAATTAATTAATAATAAATTCAAACGTTTTATTTAGATAATAATTTGATAAAAAACAAACCTTTACTTAATTAATAAATAAACATTAAATTACCCTTACTTAATTAATAATTAAACACTAAATAACTGTTACTTAATTGATCAATAATTAACCTTTACTTAATTAATTAATAATTAAGCAATAATTAAACCTTACTTAATTAATAATTAATAACTATTAAACTTTAATTGACAATTAAATAATAATTGTTGGAAATATTTTTAATATTTCAAAATTTCATTTTAGTATATATAATGTATTTTAAAACACTTTTAAAAAATATTTAAAGTAAAGACACTTTTTAGGTTACAAAAAAGTTGTTGATTTACAAACTGCATCCATAGTGAAACCATAACTTTCAACTTGTTTTATACATCAAAATAGCCTTTAAATTTTTTTTCCATATCTAAAATCAATTAAAAAATTCATATTAGGGTTTGAAAACAGAAAGGAAAGTTTGGAAGACATTTTAGAAATATTTTTAGAAAAACAAGGAAATAAACAAGTTTTAAAACACAAGGATCTCGATGTCAAACATATAAAAGTTTCAAGTGTTTTGTAATGTCCCGCCTTTTCGCACGATTTAAACAGACACACATGCCGATTCAAACCATACGGAAGGGCGGATTGTTATGGGGTAAATAAGAAAAACGAGAAAGAAATAAAAGAAAACAGAATCTCGCAGCGGAAGGATAAAATATAATAATAAAATATGTAGTTTATAAATCTGTTTACAAAACATTTATATAATATATATCAGAGTTACACATACCAATAACAATGCAGCGGAACAGTGTATAGTGCACTAGTATAAATAATAATAATATACGTCTTCGTCTTCGTCCTCCAGAGCTAAATCTTCAAATCCTGAAACGCTCGGACTGACCCGAGCGAATTGAAAAGACAAAACACTCGAGTCAGAACTAAAAGATCTTATGTAAGTTAAATTAACAGAAATAAATATGAGTGCAGTAACTCAAGAGATGCTCGGGATTTCCATCTCCTAAGGATCCGTTAAACTATTTACTATATAGTATATTGCGCTATTATAATAGTGTCTATTTGTAGAATAAACTTACTTTTAAATAGCGTTAAGGCTTTACATTTTCCACCTTAAGACAGTTATATATTCCCATAGTCTATACAGTACCATAATGTCCCCCGTACTAGGCGTTGTCAGATGGCACTCCATAGGTATGGTACAAAACCAAAATCGTATAAGGCGCGCTAGGGTAGGTGACACGGCACAACTAGGCAATGCCAGGGTAGAAATACCAATTAAGCTTCCGGGCCGATGGAAACGCGCAGCGCGCAGCTGTCGCCCTCCTCGAACAAATTCTCCACGTCAAAGAAATCAAAAGTGAAGGTGGCCACCGAAAAATCCAAAGTCAGAGTATAGTATCGAAGGGAAGTGTCAGATCAGAGGTGCTACCTCATTAACCCGTCAATCGCTCATGTTTTAGCCACATTATGCCAACTCACGGGAGTTGGGTCCACGTATTTACCTTACAGGAAACGCCGCCACCAACCTACTTCATTCTCGAATCTCCACCCCGTACACGGTTAGTCAAAGTGGTTTTCGGTATCGACAGAGAGTATGTCCATATCCGATCCCGGTCTCTTTGCCAACCAGTCGTTATTATAACACCGCGGTCATTTAAAATAATTATACTTTAAAACCAGAATAAAATATCCATTTCAAAACCATATAAATATGATATCCTTTATTCTTAAAACCCCAAATCAATACGATATCATTTTATTTTCCAATATATATTCTTTTCAAAACCATAGGGCTTTCCAAAATAAAATATTTAGAAATCAAAACTCTTGAATATAATATTTCCAAATTATACTACCTTGACAATCATAACTTTGAAACAAGTTTCCATCTCTTAAGTGGTTAAATATCAAACTACTTTTATAAAACAAAATAGCTTCTTTAGATTTCACAAATCAAATCCAAATATCGATTTAAACTTCCAAATGCCATTTCAATTCTTATGTTCCAATGCTTTAATTATTTCACCATTTCAAAAAAAAAACTCATTTAAAAATCCCATATATATTAAATTCAATTACTTATTATTTAGACTTGAAATCTTTACTTAATGAATTCAATATAATTTAAGAAAACCTTTAACTTCACATAACTGGAAAAAATCTTTCAATTTATTTTATATTCATTTAAATAATCCTGATATTCATTCATTTAAATCATTCTACACAAAAATCAAGTTATAAAATCATATCCTTTAAAAATTCTAACTTTTTATCAAATTTCCAATTTAACTTAATATTCATCTTCAAATCTTATTCTCTTTTAAGTCATTTAAAACTCCAGAAATTAAATTTTAAATAAATTCTTAATCCTATTGATCTCGAAAATCAACTAAATTTTATACTTCAAATCAAATTCATACAAAGCTTAAAAAAAACCGAAAATTACTATATATATATATATAAATAACCAAATCAATATCCCATAAACCATATATATAGCTTTACAACACCATGAAAATCATTTCAAAATAATTATATATATATATATATATATATATATACCGCGGTGCCTCTATAAAATTTTCTACCCTATGGTCAAGTGATACGGATGTTTATCATTTCAATCCGCAATTTAAAAATAAAAACGCGGTTGTATATCATTTCAAACCGCAATCCCGAATGGATGAAATGCATAGCAACTTGCAATTAATAAAATTAATCATCCATTCATCCATCAAATCATACATCCATTTATCACAGTCATCATCTAATTTCAAACAATTATCAATACATAACAGGTGATAAATAATGGTATCAATTATCAGTTTATACTCAAAATAAATTTAATAACTATTAATTGGCAGTTTATATGCAAAAATAAACGTAAATTTAACTGGCAGTTAATATGAAACAAAAATTTAACATAACTATTACTGGCAGTTAATATGCAATTAAATAAATTCTAACCGTCAAATTTATGCAATAAATAAAATTAATTAACAGTTATATTAAATGAATGCGATTTATCAGAGATAATGAATAAAACATGCCAAACAGTCATAAATAAATTTCTACTCATATCTAAAATTAATTTAACAAGCACAAGAAATTTTAGAAATTGTGAGTGGGTTAAAACACTCACCTTTTGAATTTAAATCAAATTTAAATTCAATTTAAACTCAAAAATTCGACGGTCTTCGAATTGGTCCAAACCAACGTCAACAGATCTGGAATTTAATTACGATCCTAACAAAAAAATCTCGCGTGAATCGAACTAGGTGTGAGAAATTTATTCGAAAATTTCGATTGAAACAAAAATTAAATAAAACAAAATAAACAAATATACCCCATCACCATGCCACGTCACAGGCCACGTCCTTCTTCTCAAATTCGAGCACGCTACAGCACCAATCAAAAAAAAACGGACAGTACCAACAGATTACGCTCTTCGAGAATTATGACATATAATTTTTCTGGAATTTTTAGAGGAGTTTGAAATATATATATATATATATATATATTTGGACTGTAATTGGATCTAGAAATTTTGCAGCCATTGGAAGAGAAGAAGTTGAAGAAAAGAACACACAGAGAGAAATGAAGATAGATGGAGGCTAGGGTTTACACAGCCTATAAATAGACAAAGTGAAATAGGATAGGTGGGCACGAATCATAAACCCGCAAAACGGTTGTTGGCCCACCAGAATATTTTATATTAATTGGATACGTTACGGATTAGTAAATAAATTAATTTCTTCCTCAGACATTTACATTGAATTTTAAACGTATTTACAAATGTAAATTAAGATGCTTCATTTATAAGTTTCAATATAAATTCACAATTTCATTAAATTCCAAATTCATAGATAAGTTTCCATTTTGAACTAAATTTCTAAATTATTTTATAATTATCTTAGATTTTAATTCATTCTCAATAGATTTAACTATTGTAAATTGACTAAGTTTTCATACTATAAAAATCCACATTTCTATGTATATATACATTTGAATTCCCTACTAAAATATTTTATTTATATTTCGCAATTACTTCCAATCCATTTTTTTGGGCATCGCACTGTTACTTAAATAAATAGCCTATACCAACGCTAATTATCATTAATTTGAAAACGGGTTACCAAATTTTGGATTTTATTAATAATTATTATTTATTACTTCATTGTTTATTCAAATTTAGACAATTTAAGATGTTTCATAAATGTTGAGTACATTATTAACTTCAGCGTAAAACTTCAATTTTATTTTATCTACAAATTATAAATTAACTTTGCAGAAATCCTTTAGTTGACCTTTCATTTAATTATCCTATCTATTGGTATCCCATAGATAGGATGTAACAACCCGATATTTTCAACCATTCGCATCCGCACATGTCGGACTTGAACTGCTCAAAATACCGCATTGTAAATAAAATTTGCAAATCTCAGAATATACAGTAATAAAATCACAGATCATAGACACAGAGTATTTAATAATGCAGCGGAAGTAAAAGAAATAGTAGTTCATGAAGCCACTATATAAATATATCAAAGTTAAATAAAATACAACAGACTAAATAAAGTACAACAGAACTCTTAAGATGATAACCAAGTACAAGCTGAATAGAACAACAGAACTGTAATAGATAAAACTAGATAAGCAGATAATCTCCAGCGATTCCAATCTCCAGAAAGTGGAATCCAAATCTGTGAATAACTCAGGCTGACCCGAGCGTAAATAAAAATACAAACACTCGAGTCAGGACAATATATACTTATATAATGTAAACCAACTCAAATGAACTGTAATAAGGTACAAGTAACTTAAAGGATGCCTGAGACCGCCCATCCTTTAAGGAGCCGTTAAACTATTTACTATGTAGTAATATTTCGCTATTATAATAATGTCTACAGTAAAATAAACTTACTTTTAAATAGCGTTCCGGGCTACCCATATCACCCTTCACACATAATAGTCCCAGTAGTCCATCCAATATCATGCCATCTCCACTCCGGGTGACTGTCAGAGGATACCACACGGGCTACGGGAGAAAAACAAACTGGTAGTAAAGGCTCGGTATGGTAGGTGACACGGCACACAAGGCAATGCCAGGGTAGATATACCAATTACGCACACGGGCTGGTGGTAACGCAGCAGCCACATACGCCCACCTCGGAACACACTCCCAATCAAAATCGGAGGATGGCCATCTAATCAATCACAAGTAAGAGTATAGTATCGAAGGAATGTGTCCGATCGGAGGAATGACCTCACTTGGCCCGAGATCGCTCCTGTTTTAGCCACCTTATGCCAACTCACGGGAGTTGGGTCCACGTAATATACCTCAAGAACGTCGCCACCATCCTACTTCATTCTGGAATCTCCACCGCGTACACGGTTGTCAAAGTGGTTTTCGGTATCGACAGAGAGTATGCCAGATATCCGATCCCGGTCTCTTTGCCAACCAATCGTTATTATAACCCGTAGTTATAACTTTTAAAATAATGTTTATACTTCAAAATAGGATATCATTTCAAATCCAAATCTTTATCAAAATAAAGATTAAATTAATTCCAAACCATTTCAAAACATCATATCTTTCTAGAAATTCTTGTCAAATCATTTTAATATATCAAAATATCATATCTTTTCAAAACCACATTTCAAATCATTTTAATATATCAAAATATCATATCTTTCCAAAACCACATTTCAAATCATTTTAATACACCAAAATATCATATCTTTCCAAAACCACATTTCAAATCATTTTAATATATCAAAAATATCATATCCTTGCAAAACTTCATTTAAAATCATTTTATTATATCAAAATATCATATCTTTCCAAAACCACATTTCAAATCATTTTAATACACCAAAATATCATATCTTTTCAAAACCACATTCATTTCAAATCATTATTCATTTTATTCAATTTAAAATACCATTTCAATTTACATTTCAAAACAGTTTATATTTCAAAAATCATTTTAAATCATTAAAATGAAGTTATTATATTTAATAATTAAATTATTAAATTTCCAAAAATTTCAACTTCCAAAGTTCATTTATTCACTTAAGTTTATCAAAACAGTGAAAATTCACTTTTCGCAGCATTTAGAAAATGCTACGGAAAGTTACATTCAAAACAGTTCAATTTAACAAAAGACAGCATTTTTAAAAATGTTGTAATAGGGTTTACTTAATATTTCAAATAAACTTAGTTAAATTCAACAATTATAGCACTTAAAAAGATTGCTATAATAGCCTTTAATTCAATTTAGCTTTTTAGTTCATTATCATCAACTACATCATTTACAAATGCTGTAATATCATTTACATTGCAATTAATAGCATTTGAAAAATGCAGTTAATTAACTTCAAATATTCAATATAATTTCACAACCAATTATATTTTTATTTAAACATTTTTAACTAATAAAATCATACATTTTCACATTTATAAACATTATTTAATTTTCCTTAAGTTCATGATTTTATAAAGTTAAATTTCCATTCAAAAATCAAGATTTAATAATAATTCACTTATTCAATTTCAACATTCAAATTTAAATTCATTAATTTAAATTTCAACTTAACACTTAAGTTTAAATTTCAAAATATAACTTAATTTCAATTTTACTCACTTAACTTAAAATTCACTTTTAAGCCAAATTCACAAATTCCCATTTGGTTATATTTCAAAATTTCAACTTAAATAATCATCCCTTTCATTTTTTTTTAACTTTACTAAAAAATCATTAATATATTATCAAATCATTTTAAATTCATTTTAAATTCGAATTATCATAAATTCATCATAATTTCATATTTAATTTAATTTCCAATTATAATTAAATCAAAATTTCCAAAATAACTTACATTTAAATTTTCTAACTTTTCCATAATTTATTTAACCTATAAATTTCCAAAAAATCAATAATACTTTACAAAAATCATTTTTAATTATGTTTTAAATCAAAATATTATAATATTTACATTTCAAACATATTTTTAAAAGTGTTAGAAAAATATAATTTAACTACGGGTCTGTATATAATTTTCTAGCCTAGGTAAAGTGATACGGGTAATGTATCATTTCAACCCGTAATTTACAAAGAAAATCCGGGTTTTATCATTTCAAACCCGCAGTCCCAAGTAAATGAAATAAAATGAAAATCGCTCAGGCCTATCATTTCAGCCCATAACGAATTTCCCTTATTCTAAAGTCCGTTCGGGTATGTATCATTTCAACCCATAGTGATTCTAATCTATAGGGAACTTGCAGTGTGATAAACTGATAAAAATAACAGAACAACATAATATAACAGTAACAGATGTTATAATAGGTGTTTAAGCATGGGTGAACATCATATAATCATAATATAGCATATGTAACATGATAATGCATTTCACAGATTCAAAAGGGGTCAATTTACTAGTTATATATGTACATATTGTCTGGTGAGGATAACTCACTTGTTTGAGCTGGAGATTGCAATACAACTGACACAAACTGAGATCTTCAAAAGCACGATGGCACGACAAAGATTTGATATTGAGAGAGCCAAAGATAATTGCCCTGTTCACATTTACTCAAAACAATGCAACATATAAGTTACAAAACAATGTAACACTTGAACAACACTAGAAATCAATGTCCAAAACAAGTTAAATGGTTTGCACTTGTTCTCAACTTCACATACTTCAGTTATGAACTGAAATAGCATAGCCAAGGCATGGATTAAGGTCTGGTTTGGGTCCAGTATAGGCTCGGCTACAAGGTGATAAGGTGAGTGGGAGTTACAAGTAGAGAAGACAATGGAATACAAAGGGTTCTAAGGCAAATGGTGGCTTTTGTTGCACCATAGGGTTCGACCCTTGCTGTTGTGGGTCTAGCCATGCAATGTGAAGGTCAGGTGGGGTCTGATGTGGCAGCTAGAGGTGGTGGAAGATCAGGTGGTGGAGGCTATTGGTGATGGCCATGGTGGAAATTGAAGGTGATGGACATAGGGTGCAACAATCTACACACAAGGCAACATATCATCATTTCTAGGCTATACATGGGCTCGGCCTCAAGCTATAGGGGCATGGCCAGGTGTCCAGATGGTGGTGGGTGAGGTGGTAGTGGGTGGTGGTCAGGTCAGAGCAAGGGGTGGTGGAGGAAGTGGTGGAAAAGGTGGTGGAAGTGGTGATAGAGGAAGGGTATGCTCGGCCTAAACTATATGGTGATAGTTTGTGTAAATGGAAGGTGGATCTCTTGCCTAGGGCAGGTCGGCCTGATGGGGTGGTGATCTGGAGGTGGTGGTGGCTGGTTGTGGTGGTGATGGGGTCCGCCTAGCAGCTGGAGGTGGAGGAACAAAGCTATGAAGGTAGAGAACATATACAAAATTCAATAGAAAACTAGAAAAACAAGGAAGAAGGAGATGAATTTTACCCAAACCTTTGAAGCAATGGCCGTGCAATTTTTTTATTAGTTTGAGAAGGTTAGAATACGTGAAAAATGAGGGAGATGCAGCTAGAATGAGAAATGAAAGCATGGCAAAAAATCATTAAAGAGTGGAGTTGAGAAAATGAAAGGTCGGAATGTAAAAAGGCTTTGGAAGTTAAAGTGTTTAAAACCTTTAAAATTTCCATCAATTTATTTTAATTTTTAAATAACTGAAATATATATATAAATTCAGATAAAAGTACGAAAATTTATTAAATAAACAAAAATAAATAAATAAATATTAATTATATATATAATTTAATTAATAAAACAGTAAAAATTGCAAACTAGTCTTGAAAATATGAAAAATAAATGCAATGAACTTTGAAAAATCTTTATGTACTTGTAAAAATATTTATAACAAAGATAATAACATAAACTAAAATGCATTCACAAATAAATATATAAATTTTAATTTAAATATAATTTAAATGAAGAAAATAGCAAAGAAAATAGAAACTAGGCTTTAAAAATAGAAAATAAATTCAATAAGCTTTAGAAAAATTATACTATCACTTCAAAAATATTAAAAGACAAAAATATACATAAAATAACAGATTAACACATATTAAAATAAAATATGACAAAGAAAATATAATTTATATAATTTAAAATAGACAAAATTGTTAAATAAATCAAATTACACTCAAAATTGAAATGTACATAACTTTTGCAGTTTAACTCCGTTTTCAACGAAACGAAAAGAAGTGTTCAAGTTATTTCATATATTTTCATAATAAAATATAAAATCTAAGATTTAAAATAATTTAAATCTGAAGTTTAAAAGTCAAAGTTTGAACAGTTTGACCAGAAATTCACTTTACAGTAAAATATTCAAATTATACTAGTTTGAACTATAAATCACTTAATAATCAACAGTTATATTTAAAAATGAAATGTTTGAAATAAAATAAATTTAAAAATAAAAGAAAGTCCAATATAAATAATATACAAAAATCAAGGGTTGTTATATGGGAATTCCTAAAACATCTCCGAATTCCAACTTTAATTTCAATCACATAAAATGTTCTATTCAGTTTCCAATAAATTCAATAGATTCAAATTATCATGTTCTAAATCCAAATGAATCCATATATCCTGCCTTCCATTCTTTTAATCTAACTAATTATCATATTCTGAATAAAGTTTACGTTATTTCCACCTATAAGCTACAAATAACAACGAATGTTGCATTTGATTTAGATTCTAAAAAATTGATGGGTAATAATTAATAATTCTCACTATTGCCCGATTTATTCCCATTCATGCTTAAATTACCACCAAACAATCATTAAATTTACCTATCTTTTATTGATTCCATAAAATCTATTTGCCCTGAGTTAGTTACTGCATTTATCAAATTCCAATTTCGCAATCACCTTAAATACATAAATTGGTATTGCATTAACATTTAAATTTATTAGCTTATGTCAACACAATTAACATTAATTGCAATGTATTACCAATTTTAGTCACTACCCTAACTACTAACTCATATTAACCTACATTATTCCCAAGAATTTCATTGGTTTTTCTTATATTAAATTTATCAACCATATTAATTAAGGTTTTTTAAAAACAATTAATAAAATTCCCTTTAATATATACAACTTAGCAATCTATTAAGCATGGTATTATATTTCACGTAAATGTATATTTAATTACATTTATTACAATGTTATCCAAATAAATTGAATGATCTAAGTATATAACTCCTAATATCCACCCATCTTGCCTTAATCCCAAATAACATACAAATTAAACCACCCTTAATTTCAATTAACCTTATCATTACTTTTTATATTCCAAAAAAATAAATTAATAATAGGTTAATTGAATCAGATTTACAATCCAACTTTAATTATTTGCAAATTTTGTCAGTTTGGACCACTTGGTAAATTCGGAATCCTTTAACAATATCCTACATTAATTTATTTTTGAATAATCCCAAAATTTTCATTATTAAAGTACAAATCCAATTTATCAAAAATTAAAACTTAAATTTCAAGGAATTTATTTATTTAGGTTTAGATCCCGTTATTCACTAAAATTGGTTGGTATTTATTTCATTCGCCTCTTTAATTGTACGTAAATTTCTCATAAATACACCTAAAATTTCATTTAATTCCAACTGCTTCCTAATTTCCATTTCTACGTCTTAACACACTCTATATTAAACTTCTAGACATTGTATTACTTATCATATTAATGTAACCTTTATTTAGTGTATTAACATTTATTTCAATTCAAATTCTATCAACCAATTAAACATGTAACCTATTGCTATTGCTTACAAATCAAAATATTGCACCCATTGTCGTCTTCTGAATGGAATTAGACTTTATTTCAAAACTTATCTAAATTTACATTGAGACCATATTTAATCCTCTTCGATAATATTAATCCTCAATTTATTAAATGGAATCAATATATCTTACATAACATGTTTTACGCATAAATTTTTAATT
Source organism: Allium cepa (assembly GCA_030765085.1). Lineage (NCBI taxonomy): Eukaryota > Viridiplantae > Streptophyta > Magnoliopsida > Asparagales > Amaryllidaceae > Allium > Allium cepa. The sequence continues at coordinate 1,047,849,461 of CM060929.1, forward strand.
AATATTATTTCAACTTATTCCCCATATTCTCAATAATTACCTAACATAAATCTACGCTTATTTTATTCTACGTTCACACTTCCGTTACTCTCAAATCAATAAGTAACGTTCATATAAATAAATGTTATGTCAGTTTCATATTTATTGCGATATTTTTATTTATTTATTACTGCATAACTTTACTTATTTTCTTCCCATCACTTTAAAATTAATCATTAAAGTAACGCTTAACAATACGCATCAAATTATTTACCAAATTAAAAGGTTTTGATTTTTTTTAACAAATTAATTTACAGATTAATTAGGTAATGTATACGAATTGTTATTATACCCATAAATTTACACTTAACTAATTAAATGCCTTACCTATATTCTCTATCTTCCCATTATATTCGGGTACAATACTTACACCAATTTTTATTGAAAAATTTATTCATATTACAAACAAAGGCTTAAATTACCATTGTTAAATTAGCGTTCAATATATATTTATCACCTTTTATTATTTCTACTAAATTTTTATTACAAAATTCCATTAAATAAATTAAATCGTCGAAATTTACGGGTCGTTACACTCTCCCTCACTCAAAACTTTTTCATCCCCGAAAAGGAAAAAGAAGGGAAAAGAAGGATTTAGAATCTACATATCTTATTCAAAACATTACCTTATAAACAATTAAATTTACAATATCTGTTACTTTTCTTAAAATATACAAATTTACAACATTATCTTTTTATACTTAAATTTATTAGAGTTTGGAGAACATTTCAAAATATTTCTAAGTCCAAAATTTAAATATCTAAGTAGTTCCAATCACTAATCATCCAAATTAATACAACAACCATCAATTTCCTCGAACAGCATACATACAATTACAAAACAACCATACAATCACACAATTAAATAGTTGTTTGGGTTCAAACTTGAAATTGTACGGAATGAAAAATAACTATCAAGTGCATCATTTACTCAACAGTCTTAGATGGAACAAAATAGATTATTTATTCATCCAACAACTTCAAATTTCCTTACCCAACCAACCATAAATCAAACAATAACAATTCAAACCAGCAACCAAACTAACTTATTATAAATTTCATGCTTTAGTTGTTTGATTTCCCTTTTTGTTTATATAGTGATTTTTTTCTCATTCACATTTACTTATCAAAGGTTTGCTCATTCATTTTTACTTATTACTTACAATTATTCAATTCCATTAACTCGGGTCATGCTGGTTCCTTATATTTTGTTATAATTATTTGTAACGATCGCGATTTTTCGTTGCCGAAAAATCAAACCGTTAGGTTTTAGAAGAAGAAAGAGGTAGAAGAAGAAAGAAAAGAAAGAGAAGAGAAAACAGAAAAACAAGTAACAGAACGAGAAACAATAACAGAATCTCACAGTCGCAGCGGAACAACATATAATAGATAAATAAATATTCATTAAAACAAAAGAACTATACATTTTATACATTACATCACATTACATTACATCAATCAGAGTGTACGACAACAACAGCGGAAAGAAATACTATATACAATAGATAATAGACTACGCTATCTGGCTCGCCTCCAGATCTGCACAGCAACTCCCGAATCCAGAATAACCTGATAACCTAACTCTAGACTGCCCGTGTGGAAAATAGTGGGCACCCAGAGTTTAGGAAAGGAACAATAAACTCCAGGTCAGTCATGGGACTGGTGTGAGAACTCAAAACAGTTTATCTTTAAACAAGCAACAAGAAAATTTAAATTTTGAAATCCGCAATGCTTTTTGGAAAATGAAACTACCATAAGGCCTCCCGGCACACACACAATGCAAACGCACACATGGGGGAGATTTCTCCTTATGATAGTCAAACATGCTTACTAGGAGAAAAATTCTTTGATATTATTACTAGTGCATAGTGGAAAATATTTCGAAAGTATAATATAAATCCTAGCCAGCATAGGTACCATGATACTATGCCTACTATAGCTGCCATGTTAAATGGCAGGTTCTACAACTAAAACCGTACAAGGCACGTATTGGATGAATGGATTTCCAACAAATGGTCAGGCTAAGGAACTTCCTACTGCCACATGGGATCGCCTCTGGCGGGACGTCCCGAGAACTAACGTTACGGTTAGATCTCTGCCAACACAAGGCCGGGTTACCTCTGTAACTAGGTAACTACTACACGAATATGTCATCCCCCGGTCCTTTGGGACCTTTATCCGAGCGCTCGATACCAACAACACCACACAGAAATATATATAGTGTTTCAACATGAGTAAGTATCTGGGCTCCATACCATGATACCACCCTTTTCCAGAAGGAAATGACATACCCTAAAGGGCGCGACCCTCATAACCTTGCCGCATATTCCTGTTTCGACCATTTCCGGGGAGTGAGGTCCTGACGAAGTCTCGTCCACAAAGCTACGCTTTGTGCAACAAAGCCATGCTTTGGGTCCACAGATGACCAAAGCAATAATCACAAAGATAAATGATCAAACAAATGATCATATCCAAACGATCAACCAATGATCATCACACAGCAGCACTCAGCATGCCACATTACCAGATTGGGAAATATCGCTGATAACCTTCAACTACATAACCTCTGAGCTCGTACGTCTCAGAGAAGGGTGTTAAGCTAAGAGAATAAATTCTCCGCCACCAACAGAAATGTATTTGAAAGAAATCTGCTCTATCTCTCAAAATGTAATGTCAGACACGTAACCATACAAGTCTGTTCCGGGTTCGAACAGAACCGAAGGCACTTCCAAAAAAGCCCTTGCAATCCGGGTATTCACAATCCCGATAAAATTTCCCATCACAAAGGAAATCTCCATATCGTAGCTAACGATGCGGAGACAATCGATAGGTCATCCTATCGTTTCTCACAAATACCCGGTCTTCACGCCGGTCTTCAAATGCAATCCAAACGACGTATCGCATATTCGGAATGGGATATATGACACAAAGGTCCTCCCCCGGCTAATCCGAATAGCGAGCGCTTATTTTAAAAATAAGTGTGCATTCAATTCCAAACAAGCACAATCAATACCATCCAAGGGTAAATATTGATAGTCGGTTATTTAACTATCAATAAAGATGCGCCACATCATCAGATTCCAAATAATTTTTTCCAAAATTATTAAGTCCCAAAATATCTTTACAAGATATATATACACAATTTCCAAATAATTGCCCAATTTATTTGCTTTACCAAAACACCTTCACGATATAATTTCCACACTTAACCATTTGAAAACCCATTTCAAATTAAACACCTCAACCATTTGAAAACAAATTTCAAATTACACAACTCAACCATTTGAAAACAAATTTCAAACCACCATTCATCTTTTATCCCTTTTGAAAACAAATTTCAAAACAACATATAAATCCTTACCGATTTATTTTTAAATTTTACGCTCCAAATTCGTGAATTTTATTTCCATCTTTAAAAATAAATCAACATCTATTTTTAAACCAATTTCCCTTCCTATTATAAATTCCAACGTGAATTAAATCCCAAATACCCATTCATATTTGATTTCAAATCGATTCCAAAATATTCGCTTACAATTTACCTTTAAAAGGTGAATTCACAAAAACGTTCCATTCCATATTGGAAAATCATTTCTAAACTTATTTAAAAATAAGTAATTCACAATTCAATTTATTTTCAACAATTCGAAAATATTCCATATGCTTAAACCATAGTTAAGTATTAATTTCATTCCTTTAAAGAAATATTCTTTTATTCACATTTATTTGGGTTAAAAACGAATGTTGCGTAAAACATCGTTACGACAACCCAAAAACACTAGTATATGGATTTGAAATAAAAATGGATACATAAATCCACTACTATTCAAAATATTCCCTTCTATTTCTCGAAATCGTCTATTTCAACAATCAATATTGAAATCTATGATTTCGATACTTAATATATTTTAAGTTATATTTTATAAAAATATAAATTTTAAAACATAAAATTTTATCCATCTATTTATTTTAAAATTTAATCAATTCAAAATTTTTAATAAACCATATTCTTTGAAAAATCGATTTAAAACCCCTTTTAAATTCAAAACCGTTATTTTAATTTTAAAAATTAGAATCCGATGATGCAACGACATCGAATGGTCAATCACGGGAATAACATCATATATCAATGTGATTATCAACAATCAACATAATATTCATAAACAAATAAATATGTGAGGAATCCAGTTGGATCCCTCCAACCTGTTACCCTGCATCCACAGACGTTAGCACAATACCAATTCCACTTCGAGGTGGAATATCGCGGTATATGGGATTTTATAAAATATCCGCTTAATAACGGCGCAATAGGGTCTCATCCGCTATACGAGGCGGGAAATCAAATCCAATATATACATATGCCAATATATATATATCGCTATATATAGTATATGTCCTATTATATCTACTACCACAATCAATCAACAATTATCAATCAATATTAACTATTTAAAATTTTAAACAAAACCTTTCGATTGAGTGAGGAGTTCTCACCTTGATTTTTTTTCCGGTTTCGGCGTTCGTTTCGAATAAAATTAAACGAACGTTTAATTTTACCCGAAATTCAAACGAGCTCCAATCGACTCCAAACCAGCTGCATTGCGAAGAGCACGACGATACGATTCCAACGCAAAAAATCTCGTTCAATTTGGACCTCGCAGCAAAAAGATATCATATTTTAAAGTTTGAACGATTTATAATATAATAAAATCTACATCTCCTTTTATAATTTTAACCTTTTACATCACAGCCCTTGATTTCAAACTCCAGCAATCCAGGCCGCAACTTGCAATCCCCCTTCTCCTTTCACGCGCACGTAACTCCTCACCAGGAACAAAACACGCACCAAGAACCCATCAAGCTTGAACTAGGGCTTGATTTTCCGACCACCACGAAGCACGAACTTCCATCATACCACCGCCAAACGAAGCGCCTCGACGAGAGCCACCAGCGCCCAGATTCTCTTGGAGCTCGGCCCCCCCCGTAGCATGAAAAACGCGCGCGACCTACAGCCCTTCACGGCCCCACCGCCATCAATCCATAGCTCCATTTTACATCTCGACCGTTGGATGTGGAGATCTCTTGATGCTCTACGATTTTCTAGTTGGAAGTTCGTTGAATCGTTGCACGGATTGGAAGATTTGGAGGAAGGAAAATCGGCGATTTTCGGCCATTGAAGCTATAACTGGCGGCCACGATAATAGAATAGGGTTTAGTGAAAATATTAGTATATATATATGTTATTAATCTTATTTTAATAATAAAATTCTCTTTTTAATAACTTATGCAAACGAACTCCAATCTACGCGTTCCGACAGGCGATTCTAAAGTTTTTCCGCGTTCCGGACGCAATGGAACAGGTTTCGTAAGCTAATTCGGAAGTATGTATGAGATACGACTATAAACGCTCAATTTAAATTAAAACCGATTTAAACGATTTCTAGACGTTTTGGCTTGTACCGGACAAACGGCAAATCCAAACGACTTGAAATTTGAAATCTTGCAATAATATCACATTACGGATCCGATGAAACTGGTTTCGTCGAAATCCGAGACCGTTTGAAAAATGGCTATTTTAACTCGCCGAATTAAAATTAAAACGATATCGATGCGTTTCGAGCTGCCACGGTCAAACGACAACTCCGTTTGCTACGAAATTTGAAATCCGATAATAACTAACTATTACGGATCCAATGGAACTTGTTTCGTTCAATTCCGAGACTGTTCAAAAATTGGCTATTTTTCAGTCGATAATTAAATATTAAAATATTCAATTTTTTACAAATTAACTCCAAATTCAGTTTTACAAGTTCTAAAATATTTCTATAACTTTAATATGATAAAATAAAATTTTCCAAATCATTTTCAATCATATTTAACCCAATATCTAACTATTTGTGGAATTTCACTATTAAATAAATCGACTTAATTATCCCATTAAATCCAATATTCGAAAAATAAATTATTCGACTTAAAAATTCCACTTATTAATATTAAAAATAAATTAAATATTCAAATCTAAGTTATCAAAAATTCTGGGTCGTTACAATCTTCCCCCCTTAAAAGAATTTCGTCCTCGAAATTGCAAGTTAAGGAGAATAATTCATAATCCGTTTATTATTTTTCCAAAACTAATAGTTTTATCAACTTTTCAAAACAATCTTTTTATTAAGGATTTACTATCATTTCAATTAGCTTTCCAACTTCAATTATAGGTTTCAAACAACATTGTTTACTCAACAATTCAAATTTAAATTTAAATTCAAATTTCAAACTTTCAAAATTTCTCAAAATTTTCTCTAACTCCCTAAATTTTCAAAAAATTTCGCCAGAGTCTCCTTTGCGCGGCTAGATCGGTACGACTACAAAACGGCACTACGGCCCCTCAGAATCAAAAAGAAAAGAGAAAGCCAAGTGGCTGGAGAAGGAAATCATCAAATCTCATATAAAAACTGAAATACGTACCTTTTTGTCGAGCGTTACAAATTTTTTTAACTTTGAAATCAAAATCCCAATTCCTTTATAACCTGTATATCCTGCTAGCAAAATATCCAATTATAATATTCAAACCAATTTGCCAATTCAATTATAAAATTTCCAATACATGCTTCTTATACCACTTTTAGCTTACTATTAAAGTTGCATATTCATTTTCATTCAACTTTGCATTTCAATTTTCATTTGAATTCAATTACATAGCTTTCAATTTAGCAGATTCAATTTCGTTAACACTTAAGGAATTTTCATACAATCAACCAACAAGCAATAACGACCAATGTACATCCAATACAACCAAATTTATTTATTTTACTTACATGCAATTTGGTTCGACTATCTCAATTCCAATTGGTTTAACATTCAATTGATTTTCATTCAATTATTCAACTATTTTCAAATGAATTTACACTTGCATGCATCATTTCATATCAACTTATTCATATTCTATTGATTAACATTCAATCCATACTTTAATTCAATTGCTAGTTCTTTTTACAAATAAAATTGAATTTCATTTATATAACTTAAGTTCACATTTTTAACAATTTCATTTACTCACTTTATTCATTTATTTTGATATTAACATCAATTCTTTCAACATTACTTAACTTGCATTCCATTTCAACTTTATTTACCTCATTTAATTCACCTGATTATTTAACTTTGATACAAATATCAATTTTTATTCAACTTTGCTTAAGTTATTCCATTTAAACATCATTTGTTAATTAAACTTAAGTTTTACTTATCAATTCAATTCGGATTTTAAATTCCAAAATAAATCCTATTTAACTTTTACTTAAGTCAAATTCATATCAATATTCAAATTCATATTCCATTTTACTTAACTTAATTGTTTAACCACTTCAACAACTGGTTTCACTTACACTTTCCCATTTAATAAGTTATAAAACTTATTATTCAACTTCTAACTTATATTATAAGTTCAAAACCTTTTTCACTTATATTTATCAATTTCAAATTGAATTTTAATTTCAAATTGGTTTATTACAACAAAACTTCAATTTTTTAATTCATTTTTGTAGCAAATCCATCACATAGAAACTCGAAAATGATACTGATGATGCTGCAGTCATCACCCTTATTATTTCCCAGTGACAATAGTGAAATCAATGCTAATTATTCTTTCAAAAAGTTTTCTTTCTATTCATAAATCACTTTTATAAACCTTTTTACTTATATAATTTTTACTTCTTATATACATACATGATTATCTTACAATTGTAAATCATCATCAATTATAATTTCATCTTATGATTCATTGGTTTATACCATTATTCTTTTTACAATAGTTGCTTTTATTAGCTTATTCAAACAACTTTTAATTATTTTATATATATATCATTTACAACAATCAAGCAATCAATTATATACACACTTCAATAATTCCTGAAAAATTATTTTCTTTTTATATATAAAATATAATCGAGGTAAAATTATTTCATTTACCCAATTTAAAACAATATTGTGTCGAATTGTTCTATTCAAGTGTTTAGGAACCCCTTCGATTCAGTTTTCGAGGCTGCGCCGACGAAGGTTCATATACCACTCAATAAACCAATCATCACAATATAAAACAATTTTATATTCACTAACAAATACGCACTCATATCTATTATTACACTCATACTCATTCTAGAGTACTGCTGACTCTATCTCTAATGAGTAATACCCAACAGAGCAGGTTGTCGCTTAACCATATGCTCTGATACCAAATGTAACGATCGCGATTTTTCGTTGCCGAAAAATCAAACCGTTAGGTTTTAGAAGAAGAAAGAGGTAGAAGAAGAAAGAAAAGAAAGAGAAGAGAAAACAGAAAAACAAGTAACAGAACGAGAAACAATAACAGAATCTCACAGTCGCAGCGGAACAACATATAATAGATAAATAAATATTCATTAAAACAAAAGAACTATACATTTTATACATTACATCACATTACATTACATCAATCAGAGTGTACGACAACAACAGCGGAAAGAAATACTATATACAATAGATAATAGACTACGCTATCTGGCTCGCCTCCAGATCTGCACAGCAACTCCCGAATCCAGAATAACCTGATAACCTAACTCTAGACTGCCCGTGTGGAAAATAGTGGGCACCCAGAGTTTAGGAAAGGAACAATAAACTCCAGGTCAGTCATGGGACTGGTGTGAGAACTCAAAACAGTTTATCTTTAAACAAGCAACAAGAAAATTTAAATTTTGAAATCCGCAATGCTTTTTGGAAAATGAAACTACCATAAGGCCTCCCGGCACACACACAATGCAAACGCACACATGGGGGAGATTTCTCCTTATGATAGTCAAACATGCTTACTACGAGAAAAATTCTTTGATATTATTACTAGTGCATAGTGGAAAATATTTCGAAAGTATAATATAAATCCTAGCCAGCATAGGTACCATGATACTATGCCTACTATAGCTGCCATGTTAAATGGCAGGTTCTACAACTAAAACCGTACAAGGCACGTATTGGATGAATGGATTTCCAACAAATGGTCAGGCTAAGGAACTTCCTACTGCCACATGGGATCGCCTCTGGCGGGACGTCCCGAGAACTAACGTTACGGTTAGATCTCTGCCAACACAAGGCCGGGTTACCTCTGTAACTAGGTAACTACTACACGAATATGTCATCCCCCGGTCCTTTGGGACCTTTATCCGAGCGCTCGATACCAACAACACCACACAGAAATATATATAGTGTTTCAACATGAGTAAGTATCTGGGCTCCATACCATGATACCACCCTTTTCCAGAAGGAAATGACATACCCTAAAGGGCGCGACCCTCATAACCTTGCCGCATATTCCTGTTTCGACCATTTCCGGGGAGTGAGGTCCTGACGAAGTCTCGTCCACAAAGCTACGCTTTGTGCAACAAAGCCATGCTTTGGGTCCACAGATGACCAAAGCAATAATCACAAAGATAAATGATCAAACAAATGATCATATCCAAACGATCAACCAATGATCATCACACAGCAGCACTCAGCATGCCACATTACCAGATTGGGAAATATCGCTGATAACCTTCAACTACATAACCTCTGAGCTCGTACGTCTCAGAGAAGGGTGTTAAGCTAAGAGAATAAATTCTCCGCCACCAACAGAAATGTATTTGAAAGAAATCTGCTCTATCTCTCAAAATGTAATGTCAGACACGTAACCATACAAGTCTGTTCCGGGTTCGAACAGAACCGAAGGCACTTCCAAAAAAGCCCTTGCAATCCGGGTATTCACAATCCCGATAAAATTTCCCATCACAAAGGAAATCTCCATATCGTAGCTAACGATGCGGAGACAATCGATAGGTCATCCTATCGTTTCTCACAAATACCCGGTCTTCACGCCGGTCTTCAAATGCAATCCAAACGACGTATCGCATATTCGGAATGGGATATATGACACAAAGGTCCTCCCCCGGCTAATCCGAATAGCGAGCGCTTATTTTAAAAATAAGTGTGCATTCAATTCCAAACAAGCACAATCAATACCATCCAAGGGTAAATATTGATAGTCGGTTATTTAACTATCAATAAAGATGCGCCACATCATCAGATTCCAAATAATTTTTTCCAAAATTATTAAGTCCCAAAATATCTTTACAAGATATATATACACAATTTCCAAATAATTGCCCAATTTATTTGCTTTACCAAAACACCTTCACGATATAATTTCCACACTTAACCATTTGAAAACCCATTTCAAATTAAACACCTCAACCATTTGAAAACAAATTTCAAATTACACAACTCAACCATTTGAAAACAAATTTCAAACCACCATTCATCTTTTATCCCTTTTGAAAACAAATTTCAAAACAACATATAAATCCTTACCGATTTATTTTTAAATTTTACGCTCCAAATTCGTGAATTTTATTTCCATCTTTAAAAATAAATCAACATCTATTTTTAAACCAATTTCCCTTCCTATTATAAATTCCAACGTGAATTAAATCCCAAATACCCATTCATATTTGATTTCAAATCGATTCCAAAATATTCGCTTACAATTTACCTTTAAAAGGTGAATTCACAAAAACGTTCCATTCCATATTGGAAAATCATTTCTAAACTTATTTAAAAATAAGTAATTCACAATTCAATTTATTTTCAACAATTCGAAAATATTCCATATGCTTAAACCATAGTTAAGTATTAATTTCATTCCTTTAAAGAAATATTCTTTTATTCACATTTATTTGGGTTAAAAACGAATGTTGCGTAAAACATCGTTACGACAACCCAAAAACACTAGTATATGGATTTGAAATAAAAATGGATACATAAATCCACTACTATTCAAAATATTCCCTTCTATTTCTCGAAATCGTCTATTTCAACAATCAATATTGAAATCTATGATTTCGATACTTAATATATTTTAAGTTATATTTTATAAAAATATAAATTTTAAAACATAAAATTTTATCCATCTATTTATTTTAAAATTTAATCAATTCAAAATTTTTAATAAACCATATTCTTTGAAAAATCGATTTAAAACCCCTTTTAAATTCAAAACCGTTATTTTAATTTTAAAAATTAGAATCCGATGATGCAACGACATCGAATGGTCAATCACGGGAATAACATCATATATCAATGTGATTATCAACAATCAACATAATATTCATAAACAAATAAATATGTGAGGAATCCAGTTGGATCCCTCCAACCTGTTACCCTGCATCCACAGACGTTAGCACAATACCAATTCCACTTCGAGGTGGAATATCGCGGTATATGGGATTTTATAAAATATCCGCTTAATAACGGCGCAATAGGGTCTCATCCGCTATACGAGGCGGGAAATCAAATCCAATATATACATATGCCAATATATATATATCGCTATATATAGTATATGTCCTATTATATCTACTACCACAATCAATCAACAATTATCAATCAATATTAACTATTTAAAATTTTAAACAAAACCTTTCGATTGAGTGAGGAGTTCTCACCTTGATTTTTTTTCCGGTTTCGGCGTTCGTTTCGAATAAAATTAAACGAACGTTTAATTTTACCCGAAATTCAAACGAGCTCCAATCGACTCCAAACCAGCTGCATTGCGAAGAGCACGACGATACGATTCCAACGCAAAAAATCTCGTTCAATTTGGACCTCGCAGCAAAAAGATATCATATTTTAAAGTTTGAACGATTTATAATATAATAAAATCTACATCTCCTTTTATAATTTTAACCTTTTACATCACAGCCCTTGATTTCAAACTCCAGCAATCCAGGCCGCAACTTGCAATCCCCCTTCTCCTTTCACGCGCACGTAACTCCTCACCAGGAACAAAACACGCACCAAGAACCCATCAAGCTTGAACTAGGGCTTGATTTTCCGACCACCACGAAGCACGAACTTCCATCATACCACCGCCAAACGAAGCGCCTCGACGAGAGCCACCAGCGCCCAGATTCTCTTGGAGCTCGGCCCCCCCCGTAGCATGAAAAACGCGCGCGACCTACAGCCCTTCACGGCCCCACCGCCATCAATCCATAGCTCCATTTTACATCTCGACCGTTGGATGTGGAGATCTCTTGATGCTCTACGATTTTCTAGTTGGAAGTTCGTTGAATCGTTGCACGGATTGGAAGATTTGGAGGAAGGAAAATCGGCGATTTTCGGCCATTGAAGCTATAACTGGCGGCCACGATAATAGAATAGGGTTTAGTGAAAATATTAGTATATATATATGTTATTAATCTTATTTTAATAATAAAATTCTCTTTTTAATAACTTATGCAAACGAACTCCAATCTACGCGTTCCGACAGGCGATTCTAAAGTTTTTCCGCGTTCCGGACGCAATGGAACAGGTTTCGTAAGCTAATTCGGAAGTATGTATGAGATACGACTATAAACGCTCAATTTAAATTAAAACCGATTTAAACGATTTCTAGACGTTTTGGCTTGTACCGGACAAACGGCAAATCCAAACGACTTGAAATTTGAAATCTTGCAATAATATCACATTACGGATCCGATGAAACTGGTTTCGTCGAAATCCGAGACCGTTTGAAAAATGGCTATTTTAACTCGCCGAATTAAAATTAAAACGATATCGATGCGTTTCGAGCTGCCACGGTCAAACGACAACTCCGTTTGCTACGAAATTTGAAATCCGATAATAACTAACTATTACGGATCCAATGGAACTTGTTTCGTTCAATTCCGAGACTGTTCAAAAATTGGCTATTTTTCAGTCGATAATTAAATATTAAAATATTCAATTTTTTACAAATTAACTCCAAATTCAGTTTTACAAGTTCTAAAATATTTCTATAACTTTAATATGATAAAATAAAATTTTCCAAATCATTTTCAATCATATTTAACCCAATATCTAACTATTTGTGGAATTTCACTATTAAATAAATCGACTTAATTATCCCATTAAATCCAATATTCGAAAAATAAATTATTCGACTTAAAAATTCCACTTATTAATATTAAAAATAAATTAAATATTCAAATTTAAGTTATCAAAAATTCTGGGTCGTTACATTATTCATTCATTTATAATAGCATGTCCTTATTTATTTACTTTAATTTCTTAAGTTTTATAATCATCTATCTATCATGCTTACCTTTATTTATATTTACTTGGTAAAATTTCAATTATATCTTAAGTTATTGAATACAGCAAATTCATTGAATGCTTCATTACCTACTATTACTTGTACAAATTTATACTACATTTCTTATTAAACATTTCAACTTTTTATATTTTGTAAGTTATATATGTTAAAGAAAATGCAAATGAACTTATACAAGTTTTATCTCATCTTTTAATTAAATTTAATGTTCAACAATATTACTCTTAATCTCATATGTTACAAATTTCAAATTTCCCTTTATAACTTTGCATTAAATCAGTTACCTAAATTAGAGGTTTCAATTTATTAATCACTTACCTTTTATTTCACTACAATAATTTAAACAATTAATTAATGGAAATTTGAGAATTAAATACCAGGTTAAATTTCAAATTATTTTGAAATATTAGATAAATATATTCTTCTAACTTATATACCTCTAATTTTATTTAAAACAATTAAAAATTTATATCTTTTTCGAAAATGAATCTGCAGTAGAACTACTACAGTGGCCTTTCTCCTTCGAAACTCGAAAATGAAAGTCGATGATGCGGCCGCCATCACCGAAATTATTTTCCAGCGACAGAGAGGAAAGTACAAAACTTATTTTCTCAAAAATCTTCTTTAAAACGATTCTTTCGAATTATGTTAAATATTTATATCAGAAAATACTTATAAACAAAATTATTAATATATTTCAAAATCATTCAAAAGAAAAACCCCGGACTTAAGTTCAAATTTCCAAATTTCATTTATCTTATTTTTCAATCTTATTTCTATTATTATTTACACTTTATTGCCTAACAATCAATCTATTGCAGCCAAATATAAATATCAATTGAAAATTTTTATTTTATATATAAAAATATAACAGGCAATTTTTTTTTCATTCACCTATATTAAAAACAAATATTATGTCGGTTTGTCCTATTAAGTGTTTAGAAATCCCTATTGATGTCATAGCATCCCATGCACCAACCAGAATTTATAAATATGAAACGGAACAAATTAACACAATATTAAAACCTTTTTATAACACTAACAAATACGCTCTCTCATATATACACTCAGTGACTCCCATCGGGTATTACTACCCTATTAATAAAGAGTCAAACCCCACAAAGCCAAGATTTATCGCTAAACCAAAGCTCTGATACCAACTGTAACGTCCCGCCTTTTCGCACGATTTAAACAGATACACATGCCGATTCAAACCATACGGAAGGGCGGATTGTTATGGGGTAAATAAGAAAAACAAGAAAGAAATAAAAGAAAACAGAATCTCGCAGCGGAAGGATAAAATATAATAATAAAATATATAGTTTGTAAATCTGTTTACAAAACATTTATATAATACATATCAGAGTTACACATACCAATAACAATGCAGCGAAACAGTGTATAGTGCACTAGTATAAATAATAATAATATACATCTTCGTCTTCGTCCTCCAGAGCTAAATCTTCAAATCCTGAAACGCTCGGACTGACCCGAGCGAATTGAAATGACGAAACACTCGAGTCAGAACTAAAAGATCTTATGTAAGTTAAATTAACAGAAATAAATATGAGTGCGGTAACTCAAGAGATGCTCGAGATTTCCATCTCCTAAGGATCCGTTAAACTATTTACTATATAGTATATTGCGCTATTATAATAGTGTCTATTTGTAAAATAAACTTACTTTTAAATAGCGTTAAGGCTTTACATTTTCCACCTTAACACAGTTATATATTCCCATAGTCTATATAGTACCTTAATCTCCCCCGTACTGGGTGTCGTCAGAGGGCACTCCATAGGTATGGTACAAAACCAAAATCGTATAAGGCGCGCTAGGGTAGGTGACACGGCACAACTAGGCAATGCTAGGGTAGATATACTAATTACGCTTCCGGGCCGATGGAAACGCGCAGCGCGCAGCTGCCGCCCACCTCGAACAAACTCCCCACATCAAAGAAATCAAAAGTGAAGGTGGCCACCGAAAAATCCAAAGTCAGATCGAAGGGAAGTGTCCGATCAGAGGTGCTACCTCATTAACCCGTCAATCGCTCCTGTTTTAGCCACCTTATGCCAACTCACGGGAGTTGGGTCCACGTATTTACCTTACAGGAAACGCTGCCACCAACCTACTTCATTCTGGAATCTCCACCGCGTACACGGTTAGTCAAAGTGGTTTTCGGTAACGACAGAGAGTATGTCCATATCCAATCCCGGTCTCTTTGCCAACCAGTCGTTATTATAACACCGCGGTCATTTAAAATAATTACACTTTAAAACCAGAATAAAATATCCATTTCAAAACCATATAAATATGATATCCTTTATTCTTAAAACCCTAAATCAATACGATATCATTTTATTTTCCAATATATATTCTTTTCAAAACCATAGGGTTTTCCAAAATAAAATATTTAGAAATCAAAACTCTTGAATATAATATTTCCAAATTATACTACCTTGACAATCATAACTTTGAAACAAGTTTCCATCTCTTAAGTGGTTAAATATCAAACTACTTCTATAAAACAAAATAGCTTCTTTAGATTTCACAAATCAAATCCAAATATCGATTTAAACTTCCAAATACCATTTCAATTCTTATGTTCCAAAGCTTTAATTATTTCACCATTTCAAAAAAAACAAACTCGTTTAAAAATCCCATATATATTAAATTCAATTACTTATTATTTAGACTTGAAATCTTTACTTAATGAATTCAATATAATTTAAGAAAACCTTTAACTTCACATAACTGAAAAAAATCTTTCAATTTATTTTATATTCATTTAAATAATCCTGATATTCATTCATTTAAATCATTCTACACAAAAATCAAGTTATAAAATCATATCCTTTAAAAATTCTAACTTTTTATTAAATTTCCAATTTAACTTAATATTCATCTTCAAATCTTATTCTCTTTTAAGTCGTTTAAAACTCCAGAAATTAAATTTTAAATAAATTCTTAATCCTATTGATCTCGAAAATCAACTAAATTTTATACTTCAAATCAAATTCATACAAAGCTTAAAAAAACCGAAAATTACTATATATATATAAATAACCAAATCAATATCCCATAAACCATATATATAGCTTTACAACACCATGAAAATCATTTCAAAATTATTTTATATATATATATATATATATATATATATATATATATATACCGCGTTGCCTGTATAAAATTTTCTACCCTATGGTCAAGTGATACGGATGTTTATCATTTCAATCCGCAATTTAAAAATAAAAATGCGGTTGTATATCATTTCAAACCGCAATCCCGAAAGAATGAAATGCATAGCAACTTGCAATTAATAAGATTAATCATCCATTCATCCATCAAATCATACATTCATTTATCACAGTCGTCATCTAATTTCAAACAATCATCAATACATAACAGGTGATAAATAATGGTATCAATTATCAGTTTATACTCAAAATAAATTTAATAACTGTTAATTGGCAGTTTATATGCAAAAATAAACGTAAATTTAACTGGCAGTTTATATGAAATAAAAATTTAACATAACTATGACTGGCAGTTAATATGCAATTAAATAAATTCTAACTGTCAAATTTATGCAATAAATAAAATTAATTAACAGTTATATTAAATGAATGCGATTTATCAGAGATAATGAATAAAACATGCCAAACAGTCATAAATAAATTTCTACTCATATCTAAAATTAATTAAACAAACACAAGAAATTTTAGAAATTGTGAGTGGGTTAAAACACTCACCTTTTGAATTTAAATCAAATTTAAATTCAATTTAAACTCCAAAATTCAACGATCTACGAATTGGTCCAAACCAGTGTCAACAGATCTGGAATTTAATTACGATCCTAACAAAAAAAATCTCGCGTGAATCGGACTACGTATGAGAAAGTTATTCGAAAATTTCGTTTGAAACAAAAATTAAATAAAACAAAATAAACAAATATACCCCATCACCATGCCACGTCACAGGCCACGTCCTTCTTCTCAAATTCGAGCATGCTACAGCACCAATAAAAAAAACGGACAGTACCAACAGATTACGCTCTTCGAGAATTATGACATATAATTTTTCTGGAATTTATAGAGGAGTTTGAAATATATATATATATATATATATATATATATATATATATATTTGGACTGTAATTGGGTCTAGAAATTTTGCAGCCATTGGAAGAAAAGAAGTTGAAGAAAAGAACACACAGAGAGAAATGAAGATAGATGGAGGCTAGGGTTTACACAGCCTATAAATAGACAAAGTGAAATAGGATAGGTGGGCACGAATCATAAACCCGCAAAATGGTTATTGGCCCACCAGAATATTTTATATTAATTGGATACATTACGGATTAGTAAATAAATTAATTTCTTCCTCAGACATTTGCATTGAATTTTAAACGTATTTACAATGTAAATTTAGATGCTTCATTTATAAGTTTCAATATAAATTCACAATTTCATTAAATTCCAAATTCATAGATAAGTTTCCATTTTCACTAAATTTCTAAATTACCGTAATAATTATCTTAGATTTTTATTCATTCTCAATAGATTTAACTATTGTAAATTGAATAAGTTTCATACTATAAAAATCCACATTTCTATGTATATATACATTTGAATTCCCTACTAAAATATTTTATTTATATTTCGCAATTACTTCCAATCCATTTTTTTGGCATCGCACTGTTACTTAAATAAATAGCCTATACCAACGCTAATTATCATTAATTTGAAAACGGGTTACCAAATTTTGGATTTTATTAATAATTATTATTTATTACTTCATTGTTTATTCAAATTTAGACAATTTAAGATGTTTCTTAAATGCTGAGTACATTATTAACTTCAGCGTAAAACTTCAATTTTATTTTATCTACAAATTATAAATTAACTTTGCAGAAATCCTTTAGTTGACCTTTCATTTAATTATCCTATCTATTGGTATCCCATAGATGGGAATTCCTAAAACATCTCCGAATTCCAACTTTAATTTCAATCACATAAAATGTTCTATTCAGTTTCCAATAAATTCAAATTATCATGTTCTAAATCCAAATGAATCCATATATCCTGCCTTCCATTCTTTTAATCTAACTAATTATCATATTCTGAATAAAGTTTACGTTATTTCCACCTATAAGCTACAAATAACAACGAATGTTGCATTTGATTTAGATTCTAAATAAATTGATGGGTAATAATTAATAATTCTCACTATTGCCCGATTTATTCCCATTCATGCTTAAATTACCACCAAACAATCATTAAATTACCTATCTTTTATTGATTCCATAAAATCTATTTGCCCGGAGTTAGTTACTGCATTTATCAAATACCAATTTCGCAATCACCTTAAATACATAAATTGGTATTGCATTAACATTTAAATTTATTAGCTTATGTCAACACTATTAACATTAATTGCAATGTATTACCAATTTTAGTCACTACCCTAACTACTAACTCATATTAACCTACATTATTCCCAAGAATTTCATTGGTTTTTCTTATATTAAATTTATCAACCATATTAATTAAGGTTTTTTAAAAACAATTAATAAAATTCCCTTTAATATATACAACTTAACAATCTATTAAGCATGGTATTATATTTCACGTAAATGTACATTTAATTACATTTATTACAATGTTATCCAAATAAATTGAATGATCTAAGTATATAACTCCTAATATCCACCCATCTTGACTTAATCCCAAATAACATACAAATTAAACTACCCTTAATTTCAATTAACCCTAACATTACTTTTCATATTCCAAAAAAATAAATTAATAATAGGTTAATTGAATCAGATTTACAATCCAACTTTAATTATTTGCAAATTTTGTCAGTTTGGACCACTTGGTAAATTCAGAATCCTTTAACAATTTCCTACATTAATTTATTTTTGAATAATCCCAAAATTTTCAATATTAAAGTACAAATCCAATTTATCAAAAATTAAAACTTAAATTTCAAGGAATTTATTTATTTAGGTTTAGATCCCGTTATTCACTAAAATTGGTTGGTATTTATTTCATTCGCCTCTTTAATTGTACGTAAATTTCTCATAAATACACCTAAAATTTCATTTAATTCCAATTGCTTCCTAATTTCCATTTCTACGTCTTAACACACTCTATATTAAACTTCTAGACATTGTATTACTTATCATATTAATGTAACCTTTATTTAGTGTATTAACATTTATTTCAATTCAAATTCTATCAACCAATTAAACATGTAACCTATTACTATTGCTTACAAATCAAAATATTGCACCCATTGTCATCTTCTGAATGGAATTAGTTTTTATTTCAAAACTTATCTAGATTTACATTGAGACCATATTTAATCCTCTTCGATAATATTAATCCTCAATTTATTAAATGGAATCAATATATCATACATAACATGTTTTACGCATAAATTTTTAATTAATATTATTTCAACTTATTCCCCATATTCTCAATAATTACCTAACATAAATCTACGCTTATTTTATTCTACGTTCACACTTCCGTTACTCTCAAATCAATAAGTAACGTTCATATAAATAAATGTTATGTCAGTTTCCTATTTATTGCGATATTTTTATTTATTTATTACTGTATAACTTTACTTATTTTCTTCCCATCACTTTAAAATTAATCGTTAAAGTAACGCTTATCAATACGCATCAAATTATTTACCAAATTTAAAGGTTTTGATTTTTTTAACAAATTAATTTACAGATTAATTAGGTAATGTATACGAATTGTTATTATACCCATTAATTTACACTTAACTAATTAAATGCCTTACCTATATTCTCTATCTTCCCATTATATTCAGGTACAATACTTACACCAATTTTTATTGAAAAATTTATTCATATTACAAACAAAGGCTTAAATTACCATTGTTAAATTAGCGTTCAATATATATTTATCACCTTTTATTATTTCTACTAAATTTTTATTACAAAATTCTATTAAATAAATTAAATCGTCGAAATTTACGGGTCGTTACATGTTTACTTTCCAAATAACCTACAACCAACCATATACATATGCACACATATACACATGTAAATGTCATCCGTAATAAGGAAAGATTATTACTTATACATCATAGATAAGCACTTCGACTACATTCCAAGTCATTAACCAAACATCATATATACCCTTCGCTTTAAGCGGGAACCAAACCAATCACATACATTTCAAACTTATAAGTAAATTACTAACTAACATTATGATAACAATAAAAAAGTTTAAAATTTTGGTTTTAAAAGTGGGATTTATTCACCAAAATCGAATGGATCCAAACAAAAACTACTACAAGTCTTGTACAGAGATCCTACTTAGCTTTTCTTTGCAAAAACTTTATTTTTAAAGCCTTGGGAAGTGAAGTTTAGCTTGGACTAGGTGAAGGAGGGCTTGGCCTGCTTTGAAATTGGGTTTTTTGGACTCATTTTTGGAAGCTAAGAGAAGTAGACAGGAAAATGATGGTCTTTAAATAGGTTTTGAGGATTTAAGAGGAAAAGGAAGGATTTTCAATTTGAATTTTTTGAAGAAGCCACGGAAAGCAAAATGAAAGCTTGAAAAAAGAGATAGGAGTTTGAAAATAGGGAAAATGAAATAAATTAAGAAATGGGAAAAAATTAAGTTGTTTTATGAATTGAAATATAGGAAATTAACTCTTTACCCTTAACCTTTTACCCTCCATATTTTGTTGCCACCTCAGCCCTCTCTTGTCTATTTTACATGCAATCCATTACCATACCCCACATGAGATGTTACTTTTTACACATTTTTTTAGTTAAAATTTTAAAAGAAAATTAAAACTTACTTTCTTACTGTGAAGACCCGGAATTCAGCGTCCAAAAATTGACATCCATACTTCACTGTATTCGAATGCCGCAAATTCAAACGTTGAAAATCCGATTTGCTGGAGCTTATAATAGCACTAGACGATAACAACACAGCGAAAACAAAAAATAATTTTATGTATATTTGATACAACAATGATACAAATGGCATGATCAACATAATCAGAGATAGATACAACAGCGGAAATAATAAGACAGCAATAACAGCGGAAAACAACATCTCCAATGCCAAACATCAAAGCTCCAAATCTGAAGCGAGAACCCCCATCATGTTGTAATGAAACATAATGCGATCGCCAAACCAGATACTTCAAAGTTTTCCGAAAGCTACACCTACTAGCCGACTATGTGATAACCTGACTCTAGGCTGCCCGTGTGGAAAATTGTAGGCACCCGGAGTTTAGAAAGGGAACAATAAACTCTAAGTCGGTCATGAGACTCGTATGGGAAAACAAAAACAGTTTATTTTGAAACAAAAAGAAAACAAAGAGAAATAAAGGAAATCCGCTATGCTTTTTGGAAAATGAAACTACCATAAGGCCTCCTGCCACACACAATGCAATTGCACACTTGGAGGAAACTTCTCCTTATGATAGTCAAACATGCTTGATAAGAAAAAATCCTTTTGATATTATTATCAGTGCATAGTGCAAAAATCTTTCGAACGTATAATATTAATCCCGACCAGCATACGTACCATTATAGTATGCCTACTATAGCTACCATGTTGGAAGGCAGGTTCTACAACTAAAGCCGTACAGGGCGTGTATTAAGTGATTGGATTTCCAACATATGGTCAAGGCTAAGGAACTTCTCTCACCGAATGAGTACGCCTCTGGAGGGGCGCCCCGAGAACTTAACCAGCTCTCTGCCAACACAAGGTTGGGTTACCTCTGTAACTAGGTAACTACTGATATGAGCATGCCATCCCCTGGTCATCACCGACCTTTATCCTGAAATTCACCAACAAATTGCAACAACCACATAAGTTAAATATCTGGGCTCCATACCATGATACCAATTTTTATCCAGAAGGAATTGCATATACCTTAAAGGGCGTGACCCTCATAACCTTGCTGCATCCTTCCTGTTTCGACCATTTCCGGGGTGTGAGGTTCGACGAAGTCTCGTCCCACAAAGCTACTCTTTTCACAAAAGCCATGCTTCAATCAACAAATGATCGGCAACATTTAGCATGCCATATTACCAAATTGGGAATATACCACTAGTAACCATTAACTACATAACCTCTGAGCTCGTACGTCTCAGAGAAAGGTGTTAAAGTAAGAGAATAAATTCTCCACCACCAGTAGAAATGTTTTTGGTAGAAACCAGCTTTACATCTCAAAGTGTAACGTCAGACATACGTCCATACAAGTCCATCCTAGGTATGAATGGAACCGAAGGCACTTCAAAGAAGCCCTTGCAAATTCAGATATTCACAATCCCGACCGGACTCCGCATCACATATGGAGATCTCTATACCGGCACGACTCAGTGTAGAGACATTAGAAAGGTAGGCCTTTCGTTTTCGAAAATACCCGGTCTTCACCACCATCTTCAAATGCTATCCATTTCGTTGTATCATTATTCGGAATGGATTTTATGACATAAAATCCCTTCTCGGCTAAACCGAATAATGAGCGCTTATTTTAAAAAGCATATGGATATATGGGGATCTTAGTTAAGTCATAAATTTTTAGCCCTCAAAAACTTTCTTTTGAATGGTTTAAACAATTTTCCACTTTTAATCTTTTAAAAAAAAGATTCACCCTTTAAGATCCTTTTCAATTTGAAAATAAGTTCACCAATCTTTCATAAAGATTCATTCATAGCTTTCAAAACCATTTTCAATTTGATTCACCCATAACTTGAAATCCTTTCAACGAAAACTGGGTATTCTTTCTTTATATAAAAGCCATTATCATTTGAAAACAAATGCTTTTCATTTCGGGAAAACCCGATTAAATTTACTCAAGATATAGCCTTAAGTATATATTGAAAAATCAGCGAATTACCGTATTCTACGCAAGTTCTATTTGAATTAAATTCAAACTCCCAAAACACTTTATATATATAGTTTTACATCCATATATATATATATATATATATATATATATATATATTATATAACTTGTATAACCCTTTCAAGCCATAATTTCCAAAATAATTTCAAAACTTTTACAAGACATATTACGTTCAAACTAAATTTCAATTTCAAAACTTATTTTTTATAAGCTTTTCATATTCAACCCAATTCCATTTCCAAACCATTTTGGATTCAAAATTCAACTTTTGAAACCATTTCATCATTTTGAATAAAATAATATTAAATTCAAATATCTATGACTTAACCAATTCCTCATGAAAACCATATCTCTATGTGTGTGGTGTAGTCCAGGGTTTTGCACACAATAATAGAATATCACAACCATCATCAATTCAAGCACAACTATATCGATAAGCGGTATAACATTATAACGCTTATCTTTCATTGATAGATAAACAAGTAATACCATTACAGGTAAATAAATCACAGTTCACAGCTCAATTCAAAGCAATCATATCATATAACATCACACATCAGAGATATCAAACAATTCAAGGCATTTAATAGAACTCAATCATCCATAAGCAAATTTATTTAATCACCTGATTATAATTAATTTGAACCAAATTAATTACTTATGGATAAATTACTAACTTGGTTGATTAACACTAATTAATTACAAACCATTTGATATTAATTAATGAAATTTATAAATCAACTTTAATTATTCATCATAATTAATTATCCTTAAGTAATTAGTTATCCTTAATCAACATATAAATGAATTAACCTTAAGTTAATTACATTAATTAATCATCCTCTAATTAATTAATTATCCTTTAATTATTAAGTAATTAACCCTTAATTATTAATTAACCTTTAATTAATTAACCTTTATTTACAAATTATCTTTTAGTTAATTATCCTTTAATCATTTGATTAATCAACTTTTAATCATTAATTAATTATCCATAATTAATTTCATTAATTAATTATCTTTAAGTAATTACCCTTAATTACTTACATTAATTGATCTTAATTGATTAGTTATCCTTTACACAAAGTAATTACCCCTTGATTACTTTAAGTAATAATATTTTATTAATTACATTAAGTAATTATACTTAATTGATTTCATTAAGTAATCATGTCACGATCCGAAATCCAGCAATTGAAAATCGACATCAAATACCTCACTTGTATTCGACTGCCGGAGACTCAAACGTCGCACTCCAGTTCGGATGGAGCTTATAACAACATTAGATGAATATAAATAGTGGAAACAAAATGAATATCATTGATCAACACCACAGATACAACACCACCACAATATTCGAATACAATCATCAGAGTTCATATACATGATACAACAAAAAAGCGATAACATATTTGTCTCAAACTTCAAGAGAGTTCCAACATACTTTTTCTTTGAAATGATCTTCCAAAAACTCCAAACACTTCAAAGGTTTCCAAGGCCAAAAGCTTTCAAAATCCGATAGCTTCCAAAGACTTCAATAACTAAGATTGCCCATTTCGTTCCAGTGAAATCTACCCGGGCGGCGGCAAGTTTGGCCGAATTGTACTTGAAAGAAATTGTCCGTCTCCACGGTATACCCAGCAGTATAGTGAGTGATCGTGATCTGATCTTTACTAGTAGATTTTGTGAGGCATTTCAAGCCACATTGGGAACCAAACTGAACTTCAGCACTGCTTACCACCCGCAGTCTGATGGGCAGACTGAAAGGATTAATCAAACATTAGAACACCCTTTACGCGCTTGTATTCTCGACTTTGGTGGTTCTTGGTAGAACTATTTGCATCTTGTTGAATTCTCATATAACAATAGCCATCAGGCTATTACCAAAATGGCACATTTTGAGGCTTTATATGGTTATCCAAGACGATCACCTTCATGTCGGATCGAGTCGGTGATAGACTCGTCCTTGGACCAGATATTATTAAGGAAGCCACTGAAAACGTTGATTTTATTCGAAAGAAATCGATAACAGATCAAGGTCGTCAGAAGAATTATTTTGACCAGAGAAGAAGAGATTTGGAATTCCAAGTTGGAGATTCTGTATTCCTAAAAGTGTCTCCAATGCGTGGTGTGTTCAGATTTGGGAAAACTGGTAAGCTGGCATTGCGTTATATTTGTCCTTTTCCTATTCAGGAGAGGATCGGTCTTTTAGCATATCGAGTGCAGCTACCCAGCTGGTTATCTGGCATGCATGATGTGTTTCACATTTCTAAGCTCGTAAAATATATGCACGATCCAGATAGTATCATTGAAGAGGCCGCTCAGAAAGATTTGGATATCACACCAAATCTGGTAGTAAAAAGAGATCCATTGAAGATCATTGATCGTAAGGAAAAGCAATTGAGGAATAAAGTTGTGAAACTAGTTAAAGTGCAGTGGAGCGGTGTTCTAAAGGACTGTACTTGGAAAACAGAGGATAGTATGAAGAAGTCCTACCCAATTACAGAGTGGATATCCCGGTTTAATCTGGTAAGCCATTTTATATCTTTTTCTGTGTTCTTATACTCTTTGTTTGTCTTTCGCTCTCTTTCAAATTTCAAAGATGAAATTTTCTTAAGGGGGGAATCTGTGACATCCCCAAAATTTTATTAATTTAAAATTAGTAATTTATTTGAATTTCAAGAATTTAATTTGAATTTAAACTTGAATTTCAATTTAAAATTTAAATAAATGTCTTAGAAAAATAATTTGCATTAAAATAATAAATATATAATTTATTTAATGTGAAATATGTTTAAACACATCTCTTCTTTAAATTTGTATATATAAATAAATAGAAAATATATTTATAAAATAAGGTAAATATGATATAAAATTTATTTAAAATTCTTTAATCTATGTGAAAAACAAGTGTTGAGATCTTAATTTACAAATGAACAAGTGTTAACTAATGAGACACCCAATTTAATAAGTGTTTAAATTTTAGTAGGTGAATTAACAAGTGTTAACAATGAAGCATTAAAGTGAACAAGTGTCAAAAAAATTTCTTTTCATTTTTCAAATTAAAGAAATTAAGGCAAGTATATATATCAAATTCATTCCTCCCTCATTTCTTTTACCTGTACAAACTCTCAAACTAGAAAAATAAAAAAATCATCATCAAGCAAACTTTAAAACAAATCAAATAAATCAGAAAACAAAGAAAAGAAATCAAGCAAGAAAATACAAATTATCTTAAACCTAGGAATCAAAGAAATCAACCTCTACATTTCGTCTCAAATTCAATGTAAGTAAACCTTTTAGAATCTGGATTCTTCTTGCTGTTTGATTCAGGCTTGAAATTAAATTGTGAAGTATATAGATGCATGTAAATATATGTATATATATGTGTGTGATGTGGATGCATGTCTGATATACAGGCAGAGATGCCTTTGTATGTCCCCAGGTTTCTTAAAACCTGTTCAAAAAAAATCAATTCCCATTCCTCTAATTCATTTCAGGCTATAGGATCTAAACAAAAGTTGTTTGTTTAAACATAATTAAGTTTAAAATTTTATTTTTAAGAGAAAAGTTTGAAAATCTATCTGGAAAAAGTAAAGAATAGTGGAAATTGAAGAACAAGTAAAAATCAAATGCAACGATTTGTAAATTCAAGAATATAATCAGAATTCCCTTTGCAAACTAGGATTTTTAAAACAAAAATCTCTATTTTTAGTTAAATATTGATGGTGCATTTCTAAGATTATCAGAGTTTTTGGTTTTGGCTGTTTTTGGTGGTCGACAAACTCGGGTTAGTCGGGGCATCGGTCGAAGCTAGCTTGTCGATCTGAGATGCAGAGAAAAATGGAGGGAGTGTCGATAGTGGGTGGTGGTGTCGGAAATCGATGGAGATAGGGTTTTTGAACCCAGATGAGTCAAGGTTGGGTTTGGGCGTAGTACGCCGTCGTCAAAGAATCGAGTGAGGCCGGACATAGGGGCAACGATGCTCGGGTCATAGATGAAGGTGTAGCCAAAGTTTCAGGATAATCTGGTGGTCAACGATGGTGTTTTGGGTGGAGTTTCAGGTGATGTTTGGTTTTCCAGGTTCGACTGAAAAGCTCGAATTCGTTCTGGGCTATGTTGTGATGAAGTGATGATCGAGATCGCTTGTTATGTCGATCACTGTCTTGTCGGAGGTGGTGAGAGTCGTCGGAGCATCGCCGTGGCATTGTGCTTGTGCACGGTGCCAGTTTTGGGTCAGTGGACAATGGTATAGGAAGGGAAGCTTTGGACTTGAAGTGATCTTCGAGAGAATCATGTGCTGGCTCGAGTTTTAAATCGAGTAAATTTCTAGATGCGCCGGGTAAACACTTAGGAAAAATTCAAGTTTGAAAATTTAAAGCACACGAGTTGATTTTTGGTAAACTCGAAGCAAATGGGAGATGGTCTCAAGTGTGACTTGACGTGGCTTCAGGTCAGATATGTGAAACAGATTTACTTTAAAATAAATTCAAACTTTTAAACATTTTTAAACCATGTTTTCAAATGATGACTTTTGATTAAAGTTTGAATTAATTAAGTATTTAAGTAAGATATTTTTAAAGTAATTAAATTTTAATTTATTTAATTTTGTTACATTATTTTATTAAGTTATTTATATTAAATAAACAATGTAATTAAAAGGGTAATTAAGATAAAATGTTATTTAAACTAATCTTAACCTTTTAAAGTAACTAATGTGATAAAGATGATTTATTAAACAAGGTTTAAAAGATAATCAAAGTAATTAATAACGATAAAAAGATTTATCTCTTGATTTATTAAACAATTGATGATTTGTTAATATAATTACTTAAGAATAATTACTTAATTAATCACTTAATATTAAATATTAATTAAATAAATAATTAAGGTTAATTTATTTGTAATTAATAATCAATTTATTAAGGAATAATTAAGTAATAAAAGTAATTAAGATTTTATTAATTAACAATTAAGGAATAATTAATTAAGATAATTAATTAAGGAATATTTAATTAATGAAGGTGATTAAAATTTAATTAATGATAATTAAGGATAATTAATCATTGATTAAAGATAATTAACAAAAGTAATTATGCGATTAATTAATTTAATCACACGATTAATTCATCTTAATTGAAGATGATTGATTATTATTGAATGTTGTGTATTGGATTGATATCTTTGATATGTGATTGTGATGCTGCGAGATATGAATTGCTTTGAGCTGAGCTGTGATATCTATGATGGATATATTTCTGTGTGAATGTGAAATCCCTTTGGCCCGTAAAATGGCACTTGAATTTCGATGCGACAGGGAGTCAGATTCCAGTTGGTTATCCGAAACACACATCGAACATTTATCTTTGTGATTGATATATCCACGTGTTTTTAAATTGAGCGCTCACTATTCGGTTTAGCCGGAAGAAAACCTTTATGTCATATAACCCATTCCAAATAGTGATACAACGAAGTGGAAGGCATTTAAAGACGGTGGTGAAGACCGGGTGTCTTCGAGGATGATAGGATAACCTATCGAATGACTCTGCACTGAGTTGCTCCAGTATAGAGATCTCCATATGTGATGGGGAGTCCGATCGGGATTGTGGACGCCCGGATTGTAAGGGCTTCTTTGGATGTGCCTTCGGTTCCATTCAAACCCAGAACTGACTTGTATGGTTGTATGTCTGACACTACACTTTGAGATATAAAGTTGATTTCTTTCAAATACATTTCTATTGGTGGCGGAGAATTTATTCTCTTAGCCTAACACCCTTCTCTGAGACGTACGAGCTCAGAGGTTATGTAGTTGATGGTCATTAGTGATATACTCCCAATTTGGTAGTGTGGCATATTGAGTGCTGCTGATCATTTTTTATTGAAGCATGCTTTTGTGGAAAGCGTAGCTTTGTGGACGAGACTTCGTTGAACCTCACAACCCGGTAATAGTCGAAACAGGAATGTTGCGGCAAGGTTTTTAGGGGTCGCGCCCCTAGGAAATGTCCATTTTCTTTTGGATAAGACGTTGCATCATGATATGGAGCCTAGATATTTAACTGTGTGGTTGTTGCTATTTGTTACTGAATCTCATGATAAAGGTCGCTAACGACCGGGGATGGCATACTTGTAGGTGTTACCTAGTCATAGAGGTAACCCGGCCTTGTGTTTGTAGGGAACCGATTTAGTTCTTGGGGGCGTCCCTCCAGAGGCGTTCCATTTGATAAGGAATTTCCTTAGCCTGACCATTGTTGAAAATCCAATCATTCAATACAAGCCCTGTATGGTTTTAGTTGTAGAACCTGCCATTTAACATGGTAGCTATAATAGGCATACTATAATGGTACGTATGCTGGCTAAGATTGGTATTATATTTTCAAAATGTTTTTCACGCTATGCACTAATAATAATATCAAAAGAATTTTTACGTATCAAGCATATTTGACTATCATAAGGAGAAGTCTCCCCCAAGTGTGCGATTGCATTTTGTGCGTGCTTAGAGGCCTTATGGTAGTTTCATTTTCCAAAAGCATGAACGGATTTCTTTTATAAAAAAAATTCATACAAGCAACTGTTTTTATTTACTCATACCAGTCCCATGACTGATCTGGAGTTTATTGTTCCCTACCTAAACTCTGGGTGCCCATAATTTCCATACGGGTAGCCTAGAAGCAGGTTATCCATGTTTTGGAGTGAGCTTGGAATTTTTTTGAAGTCTTTGGAAGCTATCAGATTTTGGAAGCTTTTAGCCTTGGAAATCTTTTGAAGTGTTTGGAGTTTTTGGAAGATCTTCTCAAAGACGAAGTATTTTGGAAACTCTCTTGAAGTTTGAGACAAATCTGTTATTGCTTTGTTGTTGTATCATGTATAATAACTCTGATGATTGTAATCGAATATTATGGTGGTGTTGTATCTGTGGTGTTGATTAATGATATTCATTTTGTTTCCGCTATTTATATTCTTCTAATATTGTTATAAGCTCCATCCGAACTGGAGTTCAACATTTGAATCTCCGGCAATCAATTACAAGTGAGGTATTTGATGTCGATTTTCAATCGCTGGATTACGGGTCATGACAAATCATCCTTTAATTACTCATCATTAATTAATTAACTCTTAACAAATTAATTAGTCCTTAAATTAATACTCAATTAACCTTTAATTAAGTAATTATCATAAATTTCAAATTAATGATACTTTAATCTTGAGATAACCCATTTATCTTAATTAATTACATAATCATCATTTAAATCTTATTTTAGATAACCCTTGAAAATTAAATTTATTTTAACATATGAATTAACTTAAAATTCTTAAGTTAATTAAAACCATCACCTTTTAACTACTTAAATATAACATTTGAAATTGTTTTAAATAAACTTAAGAATTCAGTTTAAGATAAAGAATTTAAAACACTTGGACTTAATTAATTTAAAATAATTTATTTAAAACTTTAACTAGTTTCAAAACTAAATTTAAACAATTATTACTCTACAAGAATAAATCAAGAAAAACTTGATCTAATTTAAATTTTTGAAAGACCTTGTTAAATTTTGAAATTTAAAATCAGGTTTTTAACCTAACCCGAGCCCAAATCAAAAAACACCCGAGCCAAATCATAGTACAAACTCGCATTTTTCCCGAGACACCCTTCGTCCTCCTTTCTTTCATTTTTAAACTTGGTTCTGTAAAGAGAACTAAACCTGTTATAATATGTTTTAAACTCACGCGAACAACCCGTGAACATACATGAGCCATCTCCACATTTTCTCGAGCTTCTACCCAAGAACACTTCGTCTTCCTCAAACAACAATCCAGACACAACACGCACACACGTGCACGTGCACAAGGCGCCAGAGCCACTCCGATCAACGCTGCAAGCTCCAACATGTCGTCGATGATCTACTCGACAAGCCACACCACCCAGGAGAACCAATCTCGCCGAAACCCAAAATCGAGCAAGTTCGATTCCATTGGAACCCAAACTCTAACAATAAATTCCCCCACACCATCACCATCGACCATCTGGAACCATGCCAGTCAACCCAGAGCTACTTCACACCCTCACACATCAATTCCCCCTGGACCAGTTACCTTCGATCCACCATCGGTGTCGAAATTGCCTCGTCTATCACCTCGACAAAAAAGTACATTAAACTCTATATCGACGAACCCACGCCGCGCCGATAATCTATAAACTCTTCCACCATTTTTCCATCGATCGGCATCCTCCAAGCTATCTTTGAATAAAGCTTGACCCACGAAACATCATCAATCACCAGAAATTGACGAAAATATCAGTCCCATTCATCTCACATTTTCTCACGATTTATGAAACTAAAAATCTTGAAATGATTCTCTAAAATCTTTATTTTCAATTTCGAAACGAGTCATGAAATCGAAATATAAGTTTATGATCATCCAATTTTAACATATATATGATTTTCATTGTGGTTTCTTATTTTAAAAATAATTTCTTAATATAATTGTTTGAAATTATTTTTAAAAATAAATTCTGGTTGATACTAACATATTTCATTTAGAAATCAAATCCAAAAAAGGATTAGAAGAAGTGGAATCAATTTTTGAAAAAAAAAATTAAAGCCTGTAAGTTTGAACAGAGGTGTGTGCGTGTGTCTATATATATACACACACCTGTATATAGACGTGCATGCACAAAATCTCTATAAATTCAGGCATTTAATCACATTTTCACATCCATACTAACCATTTTCCAATCATATTTCAAGAGTCAATCCAAACATCAAGATATAGTAACAAATCCAAGTCAATTTGCTCACCAAGAAAAATGAACAGAGGACAGGTTTGAGTTTTAAATCTGGAAATGGCTTTTGATCTGGAATGATTTTTTATTTAAATCTGCATTTGATCCTGATCTTGCATCTGTTTTGCTTGATCTGGAATTGTTAAATCTGCTTTGTTAAATCTGAAACCTTGATGTTGAAGCTGATGAATATGAGTTGAATATGAAGCTTGTTATTGGATTGATCAGGTCGAAGTTGAAGCTTTTGTACTTTTTCTTCTCTAGTTTTCTTTTATTTCCAAGTTTTGATTTTCTTTTTGTTTTTAGTTTTCAGTTTAGAGAAAATGAAAGAAGATTGAGAAGTAAAAAGAAATGAAGCATGTTTTCTCGCTAAACATGTTATTATATAATTCAAATTAAAAGAAAAAATATTTACCACTTGTTTATTGTATGGCATGCAAAGCCTACAAATGTTAGTACATGTTTTCCTTACCCTGCATTTGTAAAATTTCATGTATTATATGTTTTTAATATAATTATATAATTTTTTTATATTATATTGTATAATTTTGCAATCTAGTTTATTTATAAAATATCTACTTTTGAATTCCGAAACAAATCCTTTATTTACAATTTTTTTATATGTATTTATTCCCAAATTTTCAAACTAATTCACAATTAGTCCCAAAAATTTATATTAATTACTAAATTAAAATTGGCTTAAAACCGGATCGCTACAGATTCCCCCTTTAGAAAATTTCGTCTTCGAAATTTGCCAGACAGGGAGACAACAAAGAACAGATGAACATATTGAAAAATGTTTTACCAGATCAAGCTGAATATCTATTCTATATTTGGCTTATCAAATCAGAATATCAAAAATAGATACGAGAACAATCTTATTCATACTTCACGAAACATTCGGGTCACCTTGTCTACGAAATATGCTGGGCATTGGTTAGTCTGAAGGGATAACTAACCATTCGTAGAATATATCTGGGACCCCAAAGAATAGACAAATGGATACAATTCAATTTAACTTCATATTTTATTAACCAATTTATTCCAATTAAAATTTGAAATTTATTAAAGTTAAAAATGGAAAGCTGATAGAAAACTAATGAAGCGAACACGAAATAGGAACTTATCTACAACAAATGCAAAGATTCGCAAGGTCAACACCACACCAAAGCCTCTTCTTGGAGCTGCGAGGAAGAAATTAAATAATTGGAATTGGATGATGAACAAAAGAGATTGAGGGAAAAAGCTATTCCTTGTTGTTACAGGGTATCGACCATTTGTAGTGGTACTCCCTTGTCCCCTATCTCGTCTTCTTCTTGCGCTCATACTCACAATTAGTGAATAGTAAGAGAATTTACTGAGGCATACGGACAAGATATCTTAGGGATATACTCATTCTAGGTTATTTATATCCCTTTTTTTAATGAGTCACCTAATGTGCTATACTCCTGAGCTAATTTCTTACTCAACCTTCAGCTCTGATACCAAATGTGACAACTTGGAATTCAGCGTTTGAAAATCGACATCCATACTACACATGTATTCGAATGCCGCAGATTCAAATGTTGAAAATCTGATTCGCCGGAGCTTGTAACAGCATTAAGCGATAACAACATAGCGGAAAAAGAAGAATAATTTTATTGATATTTGATATAACAATGATACAAATGACATGATTAACATAATCAGAGATAGACACAACAGTGGAAATAATAAGACAACAACAGCAGTGGAAAATAACATCTCTGTTATCCCGCTTCTTGGCAAAGCCGTGATATCAAAAGATTGGTCGAAAACGGGAAACAGTCCGTCTTAGAGATTGGTTATACATTACTTAGCTATGGATATCGATGAATTTTGCCCGAGTCCGGATCAGGCCACGATTGATAGGACACGACAAGAAAGGTTGTAGGAGCCATCATTTCAAGTTTCAAGTCAATCCGAGTTCGTATGCTCAAGATATGATGGGTTCAGTGTGAAGAGAAGTATTCGTTGTCTGGTTCGAAACCATGAAGTTCGAACCCATCCTATTCGAAACCATCCGTGCCCTTGCCTTCGAACCCATGGTGTTCGAACCCATCAGCTAGTACCCAGCCTCGAAACCCTCCGCTTCGAACCCATCTGGTTCGAAACCGTCCTAAAGCCTTCCTTCGAACCCAGGCGATGTTCGAACCCATCTACTTCGAACCCGTGGCTTTGAAACCATCCATTTCGAACCCACCCATTGCTTCGAACACATCACCCCCTGCTATGTTCGAACCCATCGGCCACAGTTAACTTCGAATTGATTGCGTTCGAATCCATCAGTCCATTATTAGGTTGCATCTTCGTATCGATGAGCGTCGAAACATCCACGCCGGTGCTTAGTTCGAACCGATGAACCTTCGAATCCATCGCGGAGCTTCATTTCGTATCCAGTATCGATACGAAGGAAGCTCCCTCCCCTCGGTTCGAACTTGACACACGAAAGCCATGTAGTTGGTTGATTCAAGCACACAACGGTCATCGATACGAAGTCAGCGAAATCCATGGATTCGAAGCGGTCAACTCGGAGATAAATCTGGATCGACGCGTGGAGTGCGCGCCACGTCACTGCAGAAACACGTGCGTACATGGGTTCGAGCCCCTGGTTTCGAAATGATCGGTTCGAAACACACAGCTAACCAAGAAATCTCCATTTCGAACCGATCATATCTCCTAAACCACAAATCCAAATGCAACCAAATTTTCACAGTAGCTTCCATATGAGGTAAAGATTGTTCCTGCCAAGTTTCAGCTCGATTGGACCATTTGTTGATGGGTTCGAAATCACTTCGAACCGATGTCAGATCGAGACGAAACTTGGTGGGGTCGGTCGCGTGGGCCCACTCACGTGCCAGAAGGAGTCTCACGAAGTTTCAGCAAGATCTGGGCCTCCAACGCCTATAAATAGCACCCTGAAGCCTTCAGAAAAGGGGATCTTTCCGCCATTGAACGCCAAGACTCTGCCGGATTCAAGTTTAGCTATCAGAATCGCTGTTGTATTCAGATTTCAAAGCAATTGTCAGCTGTAATCCATTGTAATCGATTTAATCAAGCAAAACAATAAAGAGAAAACCTTCAAAGTGGACGTAGGCGCGAACGCCGAACCACTATAAATCCTGTGTTTGTGATTGTTGTTCGTGAATTACTGTGATTTGTCGATTAGAGCTGAATTATATATTGATTGCTGCTGAGTTCTGTGTTAATCATTATTGATTTGAGTACGTAAACGGGTGCTTTCACGACTTTGGGTGTTTGTGACCAATTTTGGCGCGAACATTTTGGCGCTTTCACTGAGAGGCTAATTCAGGAAGAAGTTGAATTTGAAAGTTCAGGAGTTCAGATCTAGGAATTATGGCAAGACAATCGAGTAGGAGGCCAAGGACTGAGAGAAGTGAACCACAAGGAAGCCAAGAGGCTTCCTCAGGAGCAAATCAACCATCGATATACATTACTAGGGACGAGATGGAAACTATGATGAAGAGGCAAGAGGACATGATTCAGAGTTTACTCCAACAGATAGGACAGCTCGGAGCACAGAATAGGGAAGCCAATGGAGTCCAGAACGGAGCAGGACCATCCGGAGTAGCACCTGGATTAGGGGGCATACCCTTGGAGAACGTTGATCCAGTTTCGGAGAGAGATAGGGGAGCATCTGCGCAACCCGGTAGTGGTAGAGATGCAAACGCTCAGTCAAGGGGGCAGATCCCGGAGTTACCTCGTGAACTCGGAGGGCAGGTTGGAAGTAGTGAACAAGGATTACATCTCGGAGACAATGACCGATTAGCAGAGATAGTTAGGAGAGCTTTGAGAGGCGGTATGGTGAACAAAGATTTGGAAGATGTTAATAGAAGCCCTTTTACTTCATCAATCAGGCAAGCTAGGAACCCGCCTGATTTCAAACTACCATCATTGGATATGTATGACGGGAGAACGGACCCCACGGTCCACCTGACAAAATATATGAGGCATATGGAAGTACTGGGGGCATCGGAGGAGGTTATGGCCCGGTGTTTTCCATTATACTTGACAGATATCGCTGCACTATGGTTTAGACAGTTGGAGAACGGATCCATCGGAACTTGGAATGGTTTAGTAGAGAGATTTATGAGGCAATTCAGGGTTCATATTACAAGACCCAAGAACGTGATGACTCTGGCAACCCTAAAGCAGAAGGCCGGAGAGACCTTGAGAAGTTATTTAGCACGATTTAATGCAGCAGCAGCTTCAGTGGATAGAGCGGATCCATCCATGGTGGTAATGGCAGCTGTGTCTGGAATAGCTGACGGAACAGAGTTCAAGAATTCATTGACTAAAGATCCACCCACAGATCTGGAGGAATTCTATCATGAAGCAGAAAAGTTTTTACGATTAGAAGATGCGAATGCCGAGAGAGAAGAAAGAGATGGGATAGAAATTTTTGCATTTAGAGACGAAAAGCCTCTTAAAAAGGATTCGGACAAGGATAGAGGTAAAAGAAAGATTGAGAATGACAGAGATAGATCGAAGCGGCAACGAAGGGAGCCGCGATTCACCACCTACACTGAGTTGAACGAGAGCCTGGAACGAATTTATCAGGATACCAAAGAAAAGATTCCGTATCGTAGGCCAATGCGAAGGGATCCTACTTCTGACGAAAGGAAATCAGATAAGTTCTGTGTATTCCATGAATTAAATGGTCATAACACTAATGATTGTAGGCACCTGAAGGACGAGGTGGAAGGGCATATCAGGAACGGTATGCTCCTTCAATATGTAAGGAGACGAGCTCCTGTGGCGGAACCAGAACGACCACCGTCCACATTAGCTAGGGGCGACCCCGAATCAAGGCACCGTATGGTTATCAATTGAGTAAGATGACGATGAACAAATTGTAAGCTTCCACTAACGCAATTAAATCATTTACACATGTGCGGGATCGCGAACGATCTCCAGACATGCTCTGAATGATCGTTGACCGTTTTGTAGTGGGAACTTACACTTTGACATCCATGCTTTACTTTCATTTCGCTTTAATTTGGACATTTAGACTCTGTTTGTTTGGACAATTGTTTTTGAAACTCATTCGTGTAATAGATATTTGATTCTGATAACTCTGGAATGGCTAAGCTACTTACACATATACGGGATCGCGAACGATCCTTAGGCATGCTCTGAGATGGCGATGAACCGCCCTGACAAACGATCCAGGATCTCACCCGAACGTGACCCTGGCATCGATAACATCAAGCCCTCCCGGGCACACACACAATCCGCCTCGAACGGCACCCGACTTCGAACAGTCATAACTCACCTTACCTCAGTGGCTTGATCGCGAACGGTCGTCACTTGAGGTCCAACATCCGACCACGAACGGTCACGAATTCGCCTCGAACGGCACACGATCGCGAACGATCACTTTCTGCCTTGAACGGCACAGACCGCGAACGGTCACCGATTTGCCTCGAACGGCACACGATCGCGAACGATCACTTCCTGCCTCGAACGCCATCGATCGCGAACGGTCATGGCTCACTGATTATGAAATCCGACCTCGAACGGTCACCATTCGCCTTGAACGGCACTTGGTCGCGAACGATCATCATTTGCCACGAACGGCAGTCGACCGCGAACGGTCCCATCTCATCATTCGCCGCGAACGGCATCGACCGCGAACGGTCCTATTCCATCTTATGCCACAAACGGCACAGACAGCGAACGGTCTCGATTCACTTCAAACAGCATACGATCCCGAACGATCGACGCATGGATTTATACGCTAGACCGCGCACGGTCGCACTTCACCTCAAATGACTCGATCGCGGACGATCGTCATTTGAAGTTAAGCGCTTGACCACGAACGGCCGCGCTTCATCCCAATTAGCTCGATCTCGAACGATCGTCATTTGAGGCCACATGAAACTATTGAGTTCTTTGCAGGTTGATAATCGGATACGAACATCCAACTCAAGGCATTACAAAACACACCTTCCTACAGCAAGGCATGTTTTGGGGGGCAAAGTGTTATCCCGCTTCTTGGCAAAGCCGTGATATCAAAAGATTGGTCGAAAACGGGAAACAGTCCGTCTTAGAGATTGGTTATACATTACTTAGCTATGGATATCGATGAATTTTGCCCGAGTCCGGATCAGGCCACGATTGATAGGACACGACAAGAAAGGTTGTAGGAGCCATCATTTCAAGTTTCAAGTCAATCCGAGTTCGTATGCTCAAGATATGATGGGTTCAGTGTGAAGAGAAGTATTCGTTGTCTGGTTCGAAACCATGAAGTTCGAACCCATCCTATTCGAAACCATCCGTGCCCTTGCCTTCGAACCCATGGTGTTCGAACCCATCAGCTAGTACCCAGCCTCGAAACCCTCCGCTTCGAACCCATCTGGTTCGAAACCGTCCTAAAGCCTTCCTTCGAACCCAGGCGATGTTCGAACCCATCTACTTCGAACCCGTGGCTTTGAAACCATCCATTTCGAACCCACCCATTGCTTCGAACACATCACCCCCTGCTATGTTCGAACCCATCGG
This sequence comes from Allium cepa, assembly GCA_030765085.1. Lineage (NCBI taxonomy): Eukaryota > Viridiplantae > Streptophyta > Magnoliopsida > Asparagales > Amaryllidaceae > Allium > Allium cepa. The sequence continues at coordinate 1,047,887,893 of CM060929.1, forward strand.
CCACAGTTAACTTCGAATTGATTGCGTTCGAATCCATCAGTCCATTATTAGGTTGCATCTTCGTATCGATGAGCGTCGAAACATCCACGCCGGTGCTTAGTTCGAACCGATGAACCTTCGAATCCATCGCGGAGCTTCATTTCGTATCCAGTATCGATACGAAGGAAGCTCCCTCCCCTCGGTTCGAACTTGACACACGAAAGCCATGTAGTTGGTTGATTCAAGCACACAACGGTCATCGATACGAAGTCAGCGAAATCCATGGATTCGAAGCGGTCAACTCGGAGATAAATCTGGATCGACGCGTGGAGTGCGCGCCACGTCACTGCAGAAACACGTGCGTACATGGGTTCGAGCCCCTGGTTTCGAAATGATCGGTTCGAAACACACAGCTAACCAAGAAATCTCCATTTCGAACCGATCATATCTCCTAAACCACAAATCCAAATGCAACCAAATTTTCACAGTAGCTTCCATATGAGGTAAAGATTGTTCCTGCCAAGTTTCAGCTCGATTGGACCATTTGTTGATGGGTTCGAAATCACTTCGAACCGATGTCAGATCGAGACGAAACTTGGTGGGGTCGGTCGCGTGGGCCCACTCACGTGCCAGAAGGAGTCTCACGAAGTTTCAGCAAGATCTGGGCCTCCAACGCCTATAAATAGCACCCTGAAGCCTTCAGAAAAGGGGATCTTTCCGCCATTGAACGCCAAGACTCTGCCGGATTCAAGTTTAGCTATCAGAATCGCTGTTGTATTCAGATTTCAAAGCAATTGTCAGCTGTAATCCATTGTAATCGATTTAATCAAGCAAAACAATAAAGAGAAAACCTTCAAAGTGGACGTAGGCGCGAACGCCGAACCACTATAAATCCTGTGTTTGTGATTGTTGTTCGTGAATTACTGTGATTTGTCGATTAGAGCTGAATTATATATTGATTGCTGCTGAGTTCTGTGTTAATCATTATTGATTTGAGTACGTAAACGGGTGCTTTCACGACTTTGGGTGTTTGTGACCAATTTTGGCGCGAACAATCTCCAATGCCAAACTTCAAAGCTCCAAACCCGAAGCGAGAACCCCCATCATGTTGTAATGAAACACAATGCGATCGCCAAACCAAATACTTCAAAGATTGCTGAAAGCAACGCCTACTAGCCGACTATCTAATAATCGGACTCTAGGCTACCCATGTAGAAAATTGTGGGCACTCAGAGTTTAAAAGGGAACAATAAACTCCAGGTCAGTCATGGGACTGGTGTGAGCAAACAAAAACAGTTTATTTTGAAACAAAAAGAAAACAAAGAGAAATAAAGGAAATTCGCTATGCTTTTTGGAAAATGAAACTAGCATAAGGCCTCCCGCCACACATAATGCAATCACACACTTGGAGGAGATTTCTCCTTATGATAGTCAAACATGCATGATACACAAAAATCCTTTTAATATTATTATTAGTGCATAGTGTAGATAATCTTTCGAAAGTATAATATTAATCCTAGCCAGCATACGTACCATTATAATATGCCTACTATAGCTACCATGTTAGATGGCAGGTTCTACAACTAAAACCGTACAGGGCGCGTATTGGGTGATTGGATTTCCAACAAATGGTCAAGGCTAAGGAACTTCCTTCACCGAATGGGTACGCCTCTGGAGGGACGCCCCAAGAACTTAACCACCTCTCTGCCAACACAAGGGTGGGTTACCTCTATAACTAGGTAACTACTGACATCTGTATGCCATCCCCCGGTCGTCACCGACCTATATCCCGGGATTCACTAAAAAATTGCAACAACCACATAAGTTAAATATCTGGGTTCCATACCATGATACCACTTTTTATCCAGAAGGAAATGCACATACCCTAAAGGGTGCGACCCTCATAACCTTACTACATTCTTCCTGTTTCGGACATTTCCGAGGTGTGAGGATCGACGAAGTCTCGTACCATAAAGCTATGCTCTTCACAAAAGCCATGCTTCGATCAGCAAAACTTAGCATGCCACATTACCAAATTGGGAATACATCACCAGTAACCATCAACTACGTAACCTCTGAGTTTGTATGTCTCAAAGAAGGGTGTTAAGCTAAGAGAATAAATTCTCCGCCATCAACAGAAATGTATTTGATAGAAACCAGCTTTACATCTCAAAGTGTAACGTCGGACATACGTCCATACAACTCCATCCTAGGTCTGAATGGAACCGAAGGCACTTCAAAGAAGCCCTTGCAAATTCGGATTCACAATCCCGACCGGACTCCCCATCACATATGGAAATCTCTATACCGGCGTGACTCAGCGCAGAGACATTCGACAGGTATTCCTTTCGTTTTTGTAAATACCCGGTCTTTACCATTGTCTTCATATGTTATCCATTTTGTCGTACCATCATTCGGAATGGGTTTTATGACATAAAGTCCTCTCCCGGCTAAACTAAATAATGAGCGCTTATATTAAAAAGCATATGGATATATTGGGATCTTAGTTAAGTCACAACTTTTTTGCCCCCAAAACCTTTCATTTTAAATGGTTTAAACAATTTTCCACTTTTAATCTTCTAAACAAAAGATTCACCCTTTAAGATCCTTTTCAACAAAGTTCACCAATCTTTCACAAAGATTCATTCATAGCTTTCAAAACTATTTTCAATTTGATTCACCCATAACTTGAAATCCTTTCAACGAAAACTGGGAATTCTTTCATTATATGAAAGACATTATCATTTGAAAACATATTATTTTCATTTCGGGAAAATTCGATTAAATTTACTTAAGATATAGCCTTTCAAAGTATATATTGAAAAATCCATGACCCGCCGTATTCTCGGCAAGTTCTATTGGAATTAAATTCAAACTCTCAAAACAATTTATTTAAAATAGTTTTAAATCCATATATATATATATATATATATATATATATATATATATTGTATAACTTGTATAACCCTTTCAAACATAATTTCCAAAATAATTTCAAAACTTGAACAAGACATATTATATTCAAACTAAGTTTCAGTTTCAAAACTTCTTTTTCAAAAGCTTTTCATATTCAACCCAATTCTGTTTCCAAACCTTTTTCGGATTCAAAATTCAACTTTTAAAACCATTTGATCATTTTAAATAAAATAATATTAAATTCAAATATCTGTGACTTAACCAATTCCTCGTGAAATTTATATCTGTCTGTGTGGTGTAGTCTAGGGTTTTGCACACAATAATAGAATAACACAACCATCATTAATTCAAGCACAACAATATCGATAAGCGGTATACCATTATAACATTTATCTTTCATTCACAGATAAAGAAGTAATATCATCACAGATAAATAAATCTCAGTTCACAGCTCAATTCAAAGTAATCATATCACAGAACATCACACATCAGAGATATCAAACAATTCAAGGCATTTAATAGAATTCAATCATCCATAAGGAAATTTATTTAATCACCTGATTATAATTAATTTAAACCAAATTAATTACTTATGGATAAATTACTAATCCTGGTTAATTAATACTAATAAATTACAAACCATTTAATATTAATTAATTAAATTTATAAATCAACCTTAATTATTTATCATAACTAATTATCCTTATTTAATTAATTATCCTTAATTAATCATACAAATGAATTAACCTTAAGTTAATTACATTAATTAATCAACCCTTAATTAATTACATTAATTAATCATCCTCTAATCAATTAATTATCCTTTAATTATTAAGTAATTAACCCTTAATTATTGATTAACCCTTAATTATTAATTAACCTTTAATTACAAATTATCTTTTAATTAATTATCCTTTAATCACTTGATTAATCAACCTTTAATCATTAATTAATTATCCTTAATTAATTTCATTAAGTAATTATCTTTAAGTAATTAACTACCCTTAATTACTTATATTAATTATGATTAATTATTCTTTAATATAATTACACAAAGTAATTACCCCTTAATTACATAAAGTAATAATCTTTTATTAATTACATTAAGTAATTATACTTAATTGATTTCATTAAGTAATCATCGTTTAATTACTCATCATTAATTAATCAACCCTTAGTAAGTTAATTAATCCTTAAATTAATACTCAATTAACCTTTAATTAAGTAATTATCATTAAATTTAAAATAATGATACTTCAATCTTGAGATAACCCATTTATCTTAATTAATTTTATAATCAACATTTAATTCTTATTTTAAATAACCTTTGAAAATTAAATTATTTTAACATATGAATTAACTTAAAATTCTTAAGTTAAAACCATCACCTTTTAACTACTTAAATATAACATTTGAATTTATTTTAAATAAACTTAAGAATTCATTTTAATATAGAGAATTTAAAACACTTAGACTTAATTTATTTAAAATAATTTATTTAAAACTTTAACTAGTTTGAGAACTAAATTTAAAAAATTATTACTCTACAAGAATAAATCAAGAAAAACTTGATTTAATTTAAATTTTTGAAAAACCTTGTTAAATCTTAAATTTTAAAATCTGGTTTTTTACCTGACCTGAGCCCAGCTCAAAAACACCCGAGCCAAATCACAGTACAAACCCGCATTTTTTCCTAGGCACCCTTCTTCCTCCTTTCTTTTATTTTTAAACCTGGTTTTGAAAAAAAAATTAAACCTGTTATAATATGTTTTGAACTCACGCAAACAACCTGATAACATACACGAGCCATCTCCACGTTTTCCTAAGCTTCTACCTAAGAACACTTTGTCTTCCTCAAACAACAACATCCAACACCACACATACACGCGTGCATGTGCACGAGGCGCCGAAGCCACTCCGGTCGACGCTGCAACCTCCAACATGTCATTGATGATCTACTCAACAACCCTTACCACCCAGAACCACCAATCTCGTCGAAACCCAAAATCGAGCAAATTCGATTCCACTGGAACCCAAACTTGAACAACAAAAGTCCATCATGCCATCACCTCCGACCTCCTGGAACCATGCCAGCCAACCCAGAGTTACTTCACACCCTCATGCATCAATTCCCCCTGGACCAGTCACCTCCGATCCACCATCGGTGTCGAAATCGCCTCGTCTATCACCTCGACCAAAACAGCACATTAAACCCTAAATCTACGAACCTATGTCGCGCCGATAATTTATAAACTCATCCACCATTTTTTCATCGATCTGCATCCTTCCAGCTATCTTCGACATAAAGCTTGACCCACGAAATGTCGTCGATCACCAGAAATTGAAGAAAATGTCAATCCCGTTCATCTCACATTTTCTCACAATTTAGTAAACTAAAAATCTTGAAATGATTCTCTAAAATCATTATTTTCAATTTCGAATCGAGTCATGAAATTGAAACAAAAGTTTATGATAATCCATTTCTTATTTTAAAAATAATTGCTTAATATAATTGTTTGAAATTGTTTTCAAAAATAATTTCTGGTTGATACTAACATATTTCATTTCGAAATCAAATCCAAAAAAGGATTGGAAGAGGAGGAATCAATTTTTGAAAAAAAAAAGCCTGTTAGTTTGAACAAAGGTATATATACACCTGTATATAGACATGCATACACAAAATATCTATAAATTCAGGCGTCCAATAACATTTTCACATCCATACAAACCATTTTTCAATCATATTTCAAGAATCAATCCAAGCATCAAGATATAGTAACAAATCCAAGTCAGTTTGCTCACCAGGAAAAATGAATAGAGGACAGTTTGAGTTTTAAATCTGGAAATGGCTTTTGATCTGGAATGATTTGTTTTTTATTTAAATCTGCCCATATCCTAATCTTGCATTTGTTTTGCTTGATCTGGAATTGTTAAGTCTGCTTTGTTAAATCTGAAACCTTGATGTTGAAGCTGATGAATATGAGTTGAATCTGAAGCTTGTTATTGGATTGCTTAGGTTGAAGCTGAAGCTTTTGTTTTATTTCTTCTCTGGTTTTTTTAATTTATTTTTTATTTTTTTATTTCCAGGTTTTGATTTTCCTTTTGTTTTTAGTTTTCAGTTTAGAGAAAATGAAAGAAGATTGAGAAGTAAAAAGAAATGAAGCTTGTTTTCTCAATAAACATGTTACTATATTTTTCAAATTAAAAGAAAAATTGTTTTCCACGTGTTTATTGTATGGCATGCAAAGCCTACAAATGTTAATACATGTTTTCCTTACCCTAAACTTGTAAATTTTCTTGTATTTTATGTTCTTAATATAATTATATAATTTTTTATATTATATTTTACAACTTAGTTTTTAATACATTTCCTTTTATTTAAATTTGTACAAATTAAAGAAAAATGATTTGAAATCTAATTATGCACTACAAATACATAATCATATATTCAAATATATATTAGTTCCTTTGAAATATAAAGTTAATAAATCCAATTTATTAATAAAATATCTACTTTTGAATTCCAAAACAAATCCGTTATTTACAATTTTTTTATATATATTTATTCCCAAATTTTCAAGTTAATTCACAGTTAATCCCAAAAGTTTATATTAATTACTAAATTAAAATTGGCTTAAAATCGGGATCGTTACACTTACTTAAATAAATATTTAAATTTATTAACTCAAATCATATTCCTTACCAAAGTATATATTATTTATATATGTGTGTATGTATATAACCTAATGTACACAACACATTCCGATAACTTTTAGATGATGCAAAGTTAAAAATCCGAAAAACGAGTTTTGGTAACATTTCCGATTCTCCAAACTAATTATTTTCATAAACCAAATTTTAAAACAACTTCACCATCATTAGTTATTACTAGAAAGAGTTTTATTTGAGTTATAAAATTCATCAATTAATTATTTAAAAATATATCAAATATTTATACCTAAGTGATTAAATTACGGGTCGTTTCAAAGGTTTTATAAAACTATGATCCATATAATTTTTATTTCTCATGCTAATTTACCAGCCTGATCCAGGCATTATTTTCTCATAATGCTCGGGTCAGGCTAAGCATGTTTTCAAATAAAGTTATAGATATTGGGATCTTCAAGAGGCGAGTTAGAAGCCCCATGACATATGCACATAGTGTTATTTTTGCTGCATCTCTTATTTTGTATTTATCAGCATTTGTAAAGACACGTTGTTATGACTGTCTAGGATGATGATACGTAGTTTACTCTGATTGATGTATGTATATTACAGTTTTTTTGTAAAGATCATGTGTATACTATATGTTAACGATGTGAGATTTGTTCTGTTTTTTCTTTTCTTCCACCTAATAATATGTCTTTTCGACACTAAGATGTTTCGTACGGGAGTAGCGTAAATGTATTAGTGTCAACTTTTAAGGGTCGAAAAGGACGGTTGAAACGACCCGCCTTTCTCTCCACAGAACGACGCATCATTTTTAAGAAAGAAATGGATAGAAAAGAGAAAGATAGAGAAGAAATAAAGAAACTATATCAGAATCTCAACAGCGGAACGAATAAATTATATTAATCACATAAATATTACATAGTATCATATACATCAGAGTTACACAGCTTATATAACACATACTAGACAGTTATAAACACCTTTCTAGCTATACAACTCAGATAAATGACTTAGAGACCAACACAGCGGAACCATCTATATATCTACAAACGTTGAAGCCTCCTGCTCCATTGCTCCTCCATAATTCGTCAAAGCTAACCTGAATCCCTTGGCTACTCGTAAAAATTTGAGTACCCAAGAGTTTAAGAAAAACAGAATAAACTCCTGGTCAGACATGGGTCTAGTGTGAGTAAACGGTTAAAGTTACTTAGCTTTAAAAAAACCTTTTGAAAGAAAAGGTATCATGTAAGACTCCCCACAAATAAACATGGGTAAGTTTTTACCGTACGCTAACCATATGTTTGATAGAAAGTCCAGTGATATTATAATAGGGTTTAGGGTTTTCAAATAAATAAGAAATAGCTGAAATTGATACATGATTAAATTCCAGCTATTAGCCACAAAGTGGGTAATACAATCAAAACCGAAAGGGCATGTAGGAAGAATGGGTTTCCATCAATGGCAGGGCTCCTGGGGTACCCCCCGTCACAGTACAGGGCATAGATCACCGTACCGATGATTACTCCCAATCCCCTGCAACACAAAGCCGGAACCATTCCTTACTGAACAGTTCCGAACAAGACAGCCCTGTGGTTGTAGCTAGCAACCACCCACACAGCCGAATAAAAAGGGACTCTAGACAGGGGTTCATCTCGTCCTACTTGGGCATGACCCACTTAGCCTTGCTGCACCTCCCCTGTTTTAGCCATTCCCGATTGATGAGGCTTGAGGCTACGATTACCTTTAGAGAACACATCTATCTTAGAATGCTCATCGTCCACCTGACGATGTTCTAAAAGCATTCAATCCACAAAAGTTCATTCTGGGTTCGAACGAAACGGAAGGCATTATCTCATTACACTCATTTTGGAATCACCCTAAGAGTTAACGACAATAACCCTTTCACTCTGAATCTTCATCTTCACTTGAGATTCACGACCTATCGTTAATTTGGATCGATGTGGTTTTCGGATATCAAAATCTGGAAACCCGACCCAGGTCCCATCGAAATCCAAAACGGCATCTTTTAGGTCCAAGTTGTTTTAAAGTTAAAACAATTCAATTCAAATCATTATCTATATTCACATAGATAGATAATTCACATATCCACAAATAGATAATTCATATCATTACGATTCAACCAAATCACCTCATATCATACATCACACATATTTCATCAGAGGTATCAAACAATCAAGGGATTCAATATCAATCAGCCATCCATAAGCAATGATCTATTAACCACACATCTATAATTAACTTAAAATGAATTAAATAATTACTTCAACTCTAATTAATTTAAAATCAATTAAATTAATTACTTCCATCTCAATAAATCTTGCTTACTTAATCATTAATTAAATCAATCAATTAATCATCATCTTAAATAATCACCTTTGATTTATTATCTTTTAATTACATTAAGTAATTAATCCTTAATTAATTACACAAATTAATTATCTACAAACCATTAAAGTAATTAACCTTAATTACTTCATTAATTATAATTAATTACATTAATTTTTAATTAATTACAATTAATTAATTACCTTATAATTACTAATTATTGATTAATTAATCTTAATTAATCAATCATTAATTACTCTCGTTAATTACATTAATTAATGATCCTTAATTAATTACTTCCCGTAATCAACTTTAATTAATCATAAACATTAACTACCATCCTGTAATTATTTACCTTAATTAATTAACTTCTTAATTAATCATATTAATCCCTAGAGTAATTACACCAAGTAATTAATTCTCAGTTACTTCTACTAAGTAATTATCCTTTAATTACTTTCCGTTAAGTAATTCCCTTTAATTAATTACATCCAGTAATTACACATTAATTACTTACCCTAAGTAATTACACAATTTAATCTCCTTAAGTGCCATAATTAATCAATCATCTATAATTAATCAACCAGTTAATTAATTATATTCATTTGATTAATTAGAATTGCGTAATTCATCCCTTAATTACCCTTTAAATAAACTAATTAATCTTTAATTACAGATTAATTATCCTTAATTATTAATTAATAAACCTTAATTATCAATTAATAAAACTTAATAACCAATTTATTAATCCTTGAGTAATCAGTTAATCAATCCTTAATAACAATTAATTAACCCTAAAAACAGTCAATTAAACCTTAATTGACTTTAATTTTAGATTAATAATTTCTTAATTATTAATTAATAAAGCCTAATTATTAATTAATAAAGCTTAATTACAGATTAAGTACCTTTCTAATTACCAATTGATTCTTAATTACTTAATTAATTAATCTTTAATCATTAATTAATAATCTCTAATTATCTAATTAATAATTCTTAATTATAAATTAATTAACCTCTAATTAATTAACTTATAACCTTAATCATTAATTTTAAATAAATTAATTAGATCAATTAATTATTCTTAATTGATTCCTTAATTAATTCTTAACCATTATTAATTAAATAATTATTTATATCTAATTTCCTTTAATTAACTTAATTAATTTCAAGATAATAAAACCCTTAATTATCTTAAAATAAAACATTATCTTAATCAATGACTTAATTATGATTAAAAACATTTATCTTAAAATAAAACATTATCTTAATTATTGACTTAATTATCATTAAAAACAGTTATCTTAATAGTTAATTTTACTTAATTAAATCAATAATTATGTTTTTAAAATAATCATTAACTTGATAAATAAAAGTTATCAAAACCTAACTTTTAAAAATACTTAAATCATTTATCAAGTAATAAAAACTAGTTTCAAATTGAAATTCTAAACTTGCTTTCACAAATACCTTTAAAATTTCATTTCTAACTCAACTATTATAATTAACTTAAACTTTACTTAATAAAATTTAAGCTAAACAAATTTCAAAACCTATTAACAAATTGTTAAATAAAACATTTATTTTTACATAATGTCAATTTAAATAAGAATATTTAAATTAAATTAAAGTTTAAATTCCAAAACTTAAATTTTTGGAACCTTTTTTAAAAACTATTCAACACTTGCATCAGGTCAAACCAGAAATCCACTCAGGTCTAACCTGAGTTCTCTTCCATTTCAACACTTATTTCAGTTTTTAATTTTAATTTAAAATTTGAAACCTGAAACACAAAATCACTCACGATCCACTTGAACATACTCGAGTCCATCCTCGAGTCTTCTTTCCAAAAACCCAAGACATCCTTCAAGTTCAACCCACAGCAAAACACCCAACCCAAATCAATGGGCAACCTCACTTGTGCACGTACACCAGCGCCGGAATCGCCTTCCACCTCCGTTGAACCCTCCTACATATCAAACATCGATGCAGCAACCATCACCGATCACCAAACCACCATCACGAGCTCTCGAGTAAGATCGAGCAACCCAAACGAATCTGAGACAAAAACCCATGCCAGAGAAACCCTTCGATCTTACTGCTCCGACCACCAGAGGTCAGACGACTCTGGCTACATTTCCCTAAGTATCAAGAAACTCGATCCACCACAGATGATACGGTCATCCCAATTCCAAACACAACCTAACGTAGGGTTTAAAACTTCTCTCGACCACCGTTGACGCGCAGTGATTATTTGACGCTCCTACCATTTTTGCCAAATACCCAGATCACTTAGCTAGCTCCAAGAGGAACCCCGACCTCCCCAGTCACTTAGATCATCAAAATTTCTCCAAGTACCCAATTCTGGTCATAACCAAATGCCCATTCAAAAAAATGCTAAAAATTATGATTTTAGTTTAAAAATCCTAACTTTAAATGTAGATTCAAGTTATAATATAAAACGGTAAATTAAGGCGATTGAATTTTCATGTTTTTAAAGATCTCTACTGTATTTATGAATTTCCAAACAACATATCAACTAATCTTACTAAATTTATTTTTAACTTAATTCTTTGTATAAACAAACATAAATTGTTTGAGAATTATAACCTAATAGAGATTTTAATAAGAAGATAGAAATTTTGATCAAAGATTTAAGTTCTGTAACTTCAAAACAGAGATGAATAGATATAAAATACATGCACAGTCATTCACATCATATACACATATCATACACTTATATATATACATGCAAGACATCATCATCACAGCAATTTGTCAAGCAACAGATAATGCAGGGTTTAAAACCTAATGTATCAAGAAATAGCAATTCATCATCATCACATCATATACACAGTATCATATACATAGTATCAAGGAGCTCGATCCACCATAGTTGATACGATCATCCCAATTCCAAACACAACCTAACGTAGGGTTTAAAACTTCTCTCGACCACCGTTGACGCGCAGTCATCATTCGACACTCCTACCATTTTTGCCAAATACCCAGATCACTTAGCTAGCTCCAGGAGGAACCCCGACCTCCCCAGTCACTTAGATCATCAAAATTTCTCCAAATACCCTATTCTGGTCATAACCAAATGCCCATTCAAACAAATGCTAAAAATTATGATTTTAGTTTTAAAAATCCTAACTTTAAATGTAGATTCAAGCTATAATATAAAACGGTAAATTAAGGCGATTGAATTTACATGTTTTTAAAGATCTCTACTGTATTTATGAATTTCTAGACAACATTTCAACTAATCTTACTAAATTTATTTTTAACTTAATTCTTTGTTTAAACAAACATAAATTGTTTGAGAATTATAACCTAACAGAGATTTTAATAAGAAGATAGAAATTTTGATCAAAGATTTAAGTTCTGTAACTTCAAAACAGAGATGAATAGATATAAAATACATGCACAGTCATTCACATCATATACACATATCATACACTTATATATATACATGCAAGACATCATCATCACAGCAATTTGTCAAGCAACAGATAATTAGCAACTTAAGTTTTTAGTTTAAAATGTTTACTCCCTTTTTAAAAATGCAGAGAGTTGATAAAACTGGAAACTTGAAAACTGGAATTTGATGAAAATGCTTGCTTTTCTGGAAACTTTGAATGCTTAAATTTTCTTTAATACAGATTTCTTGATAGCTTTGCTTGATAAACTATGCTTGAACCTTTGAAAACATGATGTTGCAGGCTTGATAAAAGGGGATTACGGGGTTTTTGAAAAATGCTACAAGCCTAAGAAAGAGGGTTATAGGTTTTTTAATCTGGAGTTTATAAAAAGTTTTCAGGTTGTTCTGGTTTGAATATCAACAGATTTGAGTTACAGGCCTGATGCAGGGTTTTGCATTTGAGACGAGGAGTATTTTCGGTTTGCATTTTGGTCTGAGTAAATTGATTTCAGACTTGAAAATGCTTCAGGTTTTGATTCATGCATTTTCTGGTTTTGATAGTTTACAGGTTTTCTAAATTTGATCAGAGAAATGTTTCAGGTTGGCCATTGATTCAAGTTACATTTCTAGTTTTTCAAAAATGAAGATTGAAAAAGGAAATGTAAAAGAAGATATATACTTATATAAGTTCAAATTAGGGTTTTATAAAAATAAAAGAAAATTGAAATAAATGTGACACTTGTTTCTACCATTGTTTATATGCTAACACATGTTATTTTAAAGGGTTCATATCTTAACACTTGTAATAACTTATTTTTATATTATTTATAAATGATATTAAAAGTTTTTAAATATGATTTCCTAATTAACAAATAACTTTCTAAATTAATAAATGCTTTTCAAATTTTAAATAAATAAAACTTTTAAAAGAAAATAAAATAAAAACCAATCATATTTTAAATATAATCATATATAGTATATCTAATCCATTTTAATGTAAATATTAAACCTTTTATATTTATTTAGTATTAAATAAATATATTTTTTCAAATTTCTATAAATAAATTTCTTTTAAAGAAAATAATAAAACAATCTTATTTGATAATAAAAATCTTATCCATATATTTTAAATCCAAACTATATTATTACTTTAAATTTTAAGATATATATTCCTTTAAGTTCAATTTTTAAATTCAAATTCAAAGTCAATTTAAAATCCTAATAAAAATCAATTTAAATGAATATAAATATCAATTTTAAACAAACACATTATTAATTTTGTAAATAATTATCCTATTTAAAATCAATTTAAATACACTTATATATATACACATATTTTAAACAAAACTTATTAAATTAGAAAATAATAAGTCCATTTATAATCTATTTAAATCTATATTTAAAATTTATTTATACAATAACATAACTAAATAATTATTCTTATTTAGAATCAATCTATAACAATAATTAAAAACATCACATTATTAATTATCTGGATATTTATATTTGAAAATAATAATTTTATTAATTTTAAACAATTTAATTAAAAGATTATCACATTTTAAATTCCTAAAAATTCTGGGATAGCACATTCCTCCCCCCTTAAAAGAATTTCGTCCTCGAAATTTAAAACAAAAGATAATCCAAAATTTTATTTTATTTTATTTCAACAATCCAAGCATACATATCAATCATACACTATCAAACAAACAATGTCAATTTAAAAAACAATTCAATCTATCAAACAACTCTAGCTATCCCGACACAAATCCGGATAAGCTTCCTAAAATTATCCAGAGTTTCCCAGGTACAGACACTGGAATACTCACTCTACTGAATCCAAACTAGCTATGTTACTAAGCTACTGAGTTTCTACTCATCTAGATCTACAATCTGCACAAGAGATCTGACCACAGTCAAGATCTAATCAACAACCAAATCCTTCAGGACTATTGGTTCCAAAACCACTGATGGACCAAACACGTACTCCCCCAGAGATACGTGAAATACCTTGAATCCCACTATTCCAAACTGGCAATTCAACCCTTATAAGCCAAACACTTATTCCTTACAAAAACTCAGAAGAATCCAATATACCTCGGAGCTAACTTCCCAATCTTACCCAATCTTATTGCTCCTTTATAATGGAGAAATAACAACAAAGTTTCCAACTTCGAATTCTAAATTCCCCCATCCCTTAACCACAAAGCTCTTCTGACGATCCTGGGCTGCCTACATCCTTTCTGATCAGCTCAACTTCGCCGATGTCTCTAGAAACAAATTGGATCAAAAACAACTCAACAAAATGATCCTCTCAAGATCTATGCAAATCAAGAACACAAACTCTACTCCACAATCATCAAAAGACTTCAAACTTACTTCTCTTATCCGAAAAAAAACATGAGCTCTCACTATCCTCTAGAATCTCTCTAATCCAAACATTGTAACTTCCGGTTGCTTCTACTCTCGATTAACTGCCACCTTGCTTCCGCTGCACAACCCTGATCCGGAGCAGATGAGAATGTCGTCGATAAACACAAGCACAGACTAGACAACATACGCCGGAAATAAGTTCAACTGATCCATAAAGAGAAAACTCAAAAGTTCAAAGAAATATTGAGCTGCTTCACCAAATCCATCTACCCAGCTGAATCACCGGTAGCTCCATGAACCAAATCGATACGGAACTCAATCTTTAATGTAGACAAATCTATGACTTCCCTAAAGACATACAAAAAAATCTCTGATGACTTCTATAACTCAAGAGAACACTCAAACTATCGCAAGTCACTTTTGCGATCCTATCCAATCCAATATCCACAGATACTGTTCTCTCTTCACAAATCAGAACAGATTTCCTCGACCAAACCATCAAAGAAACGGGTCCACTCTACTGCTTCTGATTTGCACCTCTAGGAAACTTCAAAGCCAAAAGATTCCTGTTGGAACACAAAACACTTCCGAGCTGCACCGCTGACACAGATGCCAAAGACTTTCTAATCCAATGCTCTTTGAGAAACTTGGACCTCAAATCAAACACATACATCCATAAGAAACTTAATCTCAACAATAATGCAGACACACTTCCTTAAAATCGTTCCAAAGAAACATCTTCGGAAACACCCATAGTCACTATGTCTCACCATGCAGCTACTCCATCCTGAAGTTGCCAAGATGCCACCACTTACTTCTACTCAACCGAACAGATCCAAACTCTAGATAATCCGCTAACACGAGCGCGATTAACTTACACTTCAAAGATAGACTCTGAACCTCAACAGGTTTCGTTCAAAGATTCGTGAAATCCTTACACCATACTGCAAAGCTCACTCGAGACGGTATTGTGTCTACAGTCTCGACAAATACTCTTCCAACCTCAAACATTCAAACTCCAACCATTGGTATTCGTATTACACACACCACTACCCTATCTACCTTTATAACTCAAATTGGAAAACCCGAATAGGTAATCCAACAAATATGTGTGTGTGTGTGTGTGTTTATATATATATATATATATATATTACAAATACGCTCTCTCAAGATAGACACCACTCCCGAGCCTAGGTATCCACTCAACCTATGCTCTGGTACCAAATGAAATGCCCCCTTTCTCTCCATAGAAAGATGCATCATTTCTAAGAAAGAAAGGGATAGAAAAGAGAAAGATAGAGAAGAAAGAAAGAAATTATATCAGAATCTCAATAGCGGAATGAATAAATTATATTAATCACATAAATATTACATAGTATCATATACCTCAGAGTTACACAGCTTATACAACACATACTAAATAGTTATAAACACCTGTCTAGTTATACAACTCAATATACAACTCAGATAAATGACTCAGAGACCAACACAGTGGGACCATCTATATACCTACAAACGCTGAAGCCTCCTGCTCCATTGCTCCTCCAGAATTCGTCAAAGCCAACCTGAATCCCTTGGCTACTCGTAAAAATTTGATTACCAAAGAATTTAAGAAAAACAGAATAAACTGCGGGTCAGACATGGGTCTGGTGTGAGTAAACGGTCAAAGTTGCTTATCTTTAAAAAAACCTTTTGAAAGAAAAGGTATCACGTAAGACTCCCCACAAATAAACATGGGTAAGTTTTTACCTTATGCTAACCAAAACATTTGACAGGAAATCCAGTGATACTATAATAGGGTCAAGAGTTTTCAAATAAATAAGAAATAGCTGAAGTTATTACATGATTAAATTCCAGCTACTAGCCACAAAGTGGGTAATACAGTCAAAACCCGTGAGGGCACGTAGGAAGAATGAGTTTCCATTAATGGCAGGGCTACTGGGGTACCCTCCCCTCCGTCACAGTACGAGGCCTAGATCACTGTACCGAGGATTACTCCCAATCGCCTGTAACACAAAGCCAGAACCATTCCTTACTGAACAGTCCTGAACAAGACAACCCACAGTTGTAGCTAGCAACCACCCACATAGCCGAATAAAAATGGACTCTAGACAGAGGTTCATCTCGTCCTACTTGGGCATGACCCACTTAGCCTTGCTGGACCTCCCCTATTTTAGCCATTCCCGATTGATGAGGCTTGAGGCTACAATTACCTTTAGAGAACACACCTATCTTAGAATGCTCATCGTCCACTTGACGATGTTCTGAAAGCATTCAATCCATACAAGTTCATTTCGGGTTCGAACGAAACCGAAGGCATTATCTCGTTGCACTCATTTTGGAATCACCCTCAAAGTTAACGACAATAACCCTTGCACTCTGAATCTTCAACTTCACTTGAGATTCACGACCTATCATTAATTTGGATCGATGTGGTTTCCGGATATCCAAATCTGGAAACCCGATCCCAGTCTCATCGAAATCCAAGACGCCATCTTTTAGGTCTAAGTTGTTTTAAAGTTAAAACAATTCAATTCAAATCATTATCTATATTCACACGGATAGATAATTCACATCTCCACAAATAGATAATTCATATCATTATCATTCAAACAAATCACCTCATATCACATATCACACATATCTCATCAGAGATATCAAACAATCGAGGCATTCAATATCAATCAGCCATCCATAAGCAATGATCTATTAATCACACATCTATAATTAATTTAAAATGAATTTAATTAATTACTTCATCTCTAATTAATTTAATATAAATTAAATTGATTACTTCTATCTCAATAAATCTTGTTACTTAATCATTAATTAAACCAATTAATTAATCATCATCTTAATTAATCATCCTTGATTAATTATCTTCTAATTACATTAAATGATTCAATCCTTAATTAATTACATAAATTAATGGTCTACAAACCATTAAAGTAATTAACCTTAATTACTTCATTAATTATAATTAATTACGTTAATCTTTAATTTATTATGATTAATTAATTACCTTATAATTATTTATTTTTGATTAATTAATCTTAATTAATCAATCCTTAATTACTCTCATTAATTACATTAATTAATGATCCTTAATTAATTACTTCCTTTAATCAACTTTAATTAATCATAAACAGTAATTACCATCATGTAATTACTTACCTTAATTAATTAACTTCTTAATTAATCATATTAATTCCTTGAATAATTACACCAAGTAATTAATTCTTAATTACTTCTACTAAGTAATTATCCTTTAATTACTTCCCATTAAGTAATTCCCTTTAATTAACTACATCCAGTAATTATACATTAATTACTTACCCTAAGTAATTACACAATTTAATCTCAGTAAGTACCATACTTAATCAATCATCTATAATTAATCAACCAATTAATTAATCATATTCATTTGATAAATTACAATTAGGTCATTCATCCTTTAATTACCCCTTTAAATAAAGTAATTAATCTTTAATTACGGATCAATTATCCTTAATTATTAATTTATAAACCTTAATTATCAATTAATAAAAATTAATAACCAATTTATTAATCCTTAATTAATTAGTTAATCAATCCTTAATAACAATTAATTAACCCTAAATAACAGTTAATTAGTCCTTAATTGACTTTAATTTCAGATTAATAATTTCTTAATTATTAATTAATAATGCCTAATTATTAATTAATAAAACTTAATTACAAATTAAGGACCTTTTTAATTACCAATTAATGAACCTTAATTAATTAATTAATTAATTTTAATCATTAATTAATAATCTCTAATTATCTAATTAATAATTCTTAATTATAAATTAATTAACCTCTAATTTATTAACTTATAACCCTTAATTATTAATTTTAAATAAATTAATTAGATCAATTAATTATTCTTAATTGATTTCTTAATTAATTCTTAATCATTATTAATTAAATTAATTAATTATATCTAATTTCCCCCTTAATTATCTTAAAATAAAACATTATCTTAATTAATAACTTAATTTCATTAAAAACATTTATCTTAATAATTAATTTTACTTAATTAAATCAATATTAAGTTTTTAAAATAATCACCAACATGATAAATTAAAGTTATCAAAACCTAACTTTTAAAATCATTTATCAAGTAATAGTTTTAAAAACTAGTTTCAAATTGAAATTCTAAATTTGCTTTCACAAATACCATTAAAATTTCATTTCTAACTCAACTTTTAAAATTAACTTAAACTTTACTTAATAAAATTTAAGTTAAACAAATTTCAAAACTCTTAACAAATTGTTAAAGAAAGCATTTATTTTTACGTAAAGTCAATTTAAATAAGAAGATTTAAATTAAATTAAAGTTTAAATTCCAAAAATTAAATTTTTAGAACCTATTTTAAAAACTATTCAACACTTGCATCAGGTCAAACCTGAAATCCACTCAGGTCTAACCTGAATTCTCTTCCATTTCAACATTTGTTTCAGTTTTTAATTTAAATTTAAATTTCGAAACCTGAAACACAAAATCATTCACGATCCACTTGAACATACTCGAGTCCATCCTCGAGTCTTCTTTCCAAAAACCCGAGAGATCCTTCGATTTCAACCCACAGCAAAGCTCCCAACCCAAATCAATAGGCAACCTCCCCTGTGCATGTGCACCAGCGCCAGAATCGCCTTCCACCTCCGTTGAACTCTCCTACATATCGAACATCGATGCAGCAACCATCACCGATCACCAAACCACCATCACGAGCTCTTGGGTAAGATCGAGCAACCCAAACGAATCTGAGACAATAACCCATGCCAGAGAAACCCTTCGACCATACTGCTCCGACCACCAGAGGTCAGACGACTCTGGCCACAACCTGCCAACACACCATAGCACCATTTCCCTGAGTATCAAGCAACTCGATCCACCATAGAAGATACGGTCATCCCAATTCCAAGCATGACCTAATCTAGGGTTTAAAACTTCTCTCAACCGCCCTTGACGCCGCAGTGATCATTCGACGCTCCTACCATTTTTTCCAAATACCCAGATCACTTAGCTAGCTCCAGCAGGAACCTCGACTTCCCCAGTCACTTAGATCATCAGAATTTCTCCAAATACCCAATTCTAGTCATAACCAAAATGCCCATTCAAACAAATGCTAGAAATTCTAATTTTAGTTTTAAAAATCCTAACTTTAAATGTAGATTCAAGTTATAATATTAAAACAGTAAATTAAGGCGATTGAATTTACATGTTTTTAAAGATCTCTGCTGTATTTCTAAATTTCTAAACAACATTTCAACTAATATTACTAAAATTATTTTTAACTTAATTCTTTGTTTAAACAAACATAAATTGTTTGAGAATTATAACCTAACAAAGATTTTAATAAGAAGATAGTGATTTTGATCAAAGATTTAATTTCTGTAACATCAAAACAGAGATGAATAGATATAAAATACATGCACAGTCATTCACATCATATACACAGATCATACACTTATATATATACATGCAAGACATCATCATCACAGAAATTTGTCAAGCAATAGATAAGTAGCAACTTAAGTTTTTAGTTTAAAATGTTTACTCACCTTTTAAAAATGCAGAGAGTTGATAAAACTGGAAACTTGAAAAAATGGAATTTGATGAAAATGCTTGCTTTCTGGAAACTTTGGATGCTTGTATTTTCTTTAATACAAATTGCTTGATAACATTTCTTGATGAATTGTGCTTGAACCTTTGAAAACATGATGTTGCGGTTTTGATAAAAGAGGACTACATGTTTTTTGAAAAATGCTACAGGCTTAAGAAAGAGGGTTACATGGTTTTAAATATGGAGTTTGTAAAAAGTTTTTAGGTTGTTCTGGTTTGAATATCAATAGATTTGAGTTACAGGCTTGACGATAGGGTTTTGCATTTGAGATAAGGAGTATTTGAGGTTTGCATTTTGGTCTGAGTGAATTGATTTCAGACTTGAAAATGCTTCAGGTTTTGATTCATGCATTTTCTGGTTTCGATAGTTTACAGGTTTTATAAATTTGATCAAAGGAGTGTTTCAGGTTGGCCATTGATTCAATTTACATTTCTAGTTTTTCAAAAATGAAGATAGAAAAAGGAAATGTACAAGAAGATGTATGCTTATATAAGTTCAAATTAGGATTTTATAAAAATAAAAGAAAATTGAAATAAATGTGACGCTTGTCTCTACCATTGTTTACATGCCAAGGGGTCCATATCTTAAAACTTATAATAACTTATTTTTATATTATTTATAAATGATTTCAAAAGCTTTTAAACATGATTTCCTAATTAATAAATAACTTTTGAAATTAATAAATGCTTTTCAAAACTCAAATAAATAAAACCTTTAAAAGAAAATAAAATAAAAAACCAATCATATTTAAAATAAAATCATATATAGTATATCTAATCTATTTTAATGTAAATATTAAACATTTTATATTTATTTACTATTAAATAAATATATTTTTCAAATTTCTATAAATAAATTTCTTTTAGAGAAAATAACAATCTTATTTTTAAATAAAAATCTTATCCACTTATTTTAAATCCAAAATATATTATTATTTTAAATTTTAAGATATATATTCCTTTAAATTCAATTTTTAAATTCAAATTCAAAGTCAACTTAAAATCCAAACTAAAATCAATTCAAATGAATATAAATATCACTTTTAAACAAGCACATTATTAAATTTGTAAATAATTATCCTATTTAAAATCAATTTAAATACACTCATATATATACATATTTTATACAACACTTATTAAATTAGAAAATAATAAGTCTATTTAAAATCTATTTAAATATATATTTAAAATTTATTTATACAATAACACAATTAAATAATTATTCTTATTTAAAATCAATCTATAACCATAATTAAAAACATCACATTATTAATTATTTGGCTATTTACATTTGAAAATAACAACTTTATCAATTTTAAACAATTTAATTAAGAGATTATCACATTAAATTCCTTGAAATTCCAGGATATCACAACGGTCGTTACATGTGGTATATGAGCTGAAGGTTAAGCGAGAACCTTGGCCTTGGTTTGGCAAACTTGCTAGGGATAGGGTCAGCAACACCCTAGAAGGAGTTTGATTGTATTATATATAAGAGCGCATATTTGTTAATGTTATATAAATGTTTGACATTGTGTTGATTGGTCTATTGAGTGGTTTATGAATTTTGGTCGACGCGTCTGATCAACATTGTCGATAGGGGTTTCTAAACACTTGAAAAAGGCAAACCAACATAGTATTGATTTCAAATTGATAAACAAACTAATTTACATAGGATTATATTTTATATATAAAAGAATAATTTTCGGAAATTGATATAGTTATTTGTCAGAAAGTGATAATATTTAATTGTTATCATTTATTGTTTGATTAATCATGCTCGTCTAGTTTAGAACAGTGGTTATTGTTTGTTGATTTTTATTTATGCTTAGCTAGTTTAAGAGCATATATCATTATGATTAAATTAAATACGAGTGAATTAAATTTCTCGATTGGAGTATAAGACATTCGTTAATAATGTGGGTTTAACATATTTACTTTGTTAAAATGAACTTATTCAAGATAAAATGATTTTTAGATATTTTTTATAAAATATGTTTAGTGAATGAAGAGGATTTATGAGAATGAAAACTCGGTATCTTTGAAAAAAAGGATTTTAAATGAACTTTCGGAAAAGTAGTAATAGTATTACTTGGAGGTATTATAAGTATTTTCAAAGAAAATTTTAAGTAATATGCTTTTCTTTGGATAGTTTAATGAATGAGTCCCAATTTGTTTTGTGATAATCTTAATAATCTTCTAAGTGATGATTGGATGTTTGCTTAGGCGAACATTGTAATGCACTTAGTAAATTATTCCCTTCGTAATTGTACAATCAAAACGAGTTCAAATCCGAGTGAACCTAAAGTAAGTTGGTATTTGATATTTTTTTCAAAACTATTTATGTAGAAATATATACAGTATTTTTTCAGATAGGATGCAAAAAAGAAGAAGTAATTTTATGTTAACTAGTTCGAGTGGCTCCAAAATGACTAAAAATGGGTAGGAGATGCGTTCAGATGGTAAACATTCTCTTAACTATTATCCTTCTTGGTAAGGAGATGTATAACATTAGTTGGTATGACCCAATTCCTTAGTATCATTTTGGGGTTACTCGGTCCATGTGTATATTTTAATGGATTAAAGTATATATAATTATATCAAATAAATTGAAATAAAACCGGGTATTTAGTTCTTGAATTTCCTTTAGGGAGATTTGATATAAAATAGAAGGTTATTGTATAAATAAGTCTATATAACTCCTGGATAGAGGTGAAATAATTTAATACAAGTTTAATGTGTTAAATTTAATAAGAAAGATTAATAAAATAATTTATTAATGCCGTGTCTTTTTAAACATCTAAGTTGTGATAAATCTTTGATGTTATTGAGCCAACTAATAAAATGTTTCCTTAGAAATGTCTAAGAAAAGTGGTTCTAGAATTGAGTTTGGATACCATTATCCTACTCTTCTTAGCTACTCGCTAGACCGGATTGGTAAAGAAGTTGAAGGGGTCGACTCGGTTTTAAGACCCAGATTTATCTCGGGCCAATATCTTAATTTAAAAAGGATAAGGTTAAGTTAGATAACTATATATGCTCTCGTAATGCAGTAGAGTATTATACACATTTAAAACTTCGGCAGTATTATTTTATGAAACGATTTCATAAATAATTATGGAAGTAAAAAGAAATTGGTATAAGCAAGAGAAAATAAGAATAATACGTAAATTGCATGTGGATCATCTCTTTGCACGGTTCTAGATCCAAGATTCGAGTACATGATTTTGAGGTAATTCACACCTACCCGAATAAGGATTTATCACTCAATTCTCGATGGTGAACACTTGGTGAATGTTCTTGATATGTTATCGATGTTTTCTATCTTCACATAGGGACAAGTAAGGAGATCAGAGGTTTTTAATCAAGGATCCTGATCAAAGTATGCACTAAGAAATTTGAGTAAGCGGTACTAGTTTTGAAGAAAAGTTTGCTTATTTGAATTAGTGGTTGAATTAAATATTTCATATGAATGATCTATATAAATCATACAGGCTTATGGAAAATGCTAAGTAATTATGTGGGCTTGTTTCTTTCTTAGTTTAATAGTGATAAAATTTCAGGGATGAAATTCTTTTAAGGAGGAAGAATGCAATGACCTACAATTTTTAGCATTTCGAATGTGACTATTTAATTTATTTAAATATTTAAATTTGATTCGAATATAATAGAAAATAAGAAAATCAATACAAAAAATGACTTGATTTTAATGATGTATTTTTAAATGAATTTAAAGGAATTTTCCATAAATTTTAATTTGGAAAATATTTAAATTATTGTTTGATGCATATTGCAACAAATGATACTATTTTTGAGGACTTCCTAGAATAAGATAAGCACTATATTTTATTGTTGTTTTGTGATCGTGTCACATTCTCATGCACGATCGTATTTTTATTTATATTGTCCATGGTTTATATACGAAGCGATATTGGCTAGCGGGTACCCAAAACTAATCAAATCTTGGTTTGATTTTGTGGAGTCACATCATTTCTTTTGAAATGATGGTTACTTTGCTTAGAAGCTTTGTATTGTCTTTATATCAACTCAACTCATACCAAACCTCACTTCACCTCACCTTACTTTACTTCACTTCCTCTCTTCTTCTTTTTCCTCTTCCTGTAAATGAAAACCCCTTCATCCTTCCACTTAAAAAATCCATATCTCACCAGGCACTCACAATTAGCCAAAACTCCCAAGATGAAAGTTGATTATCATCATTCCGAGTATTTTTTTAAAAATAATTTTTTCATCGAGGAGGGGGCGATAATTGGTCGATAACAACGGTGGTCGAATAATGATGGTTTTTCTTTGAAAATGAAATGGAGAATGGAAGACATGGTTGCATTCATATCGATGAACCATGATTTTTTCTTTTATTAGCAAGGTATGGAGCGGCTGTAGTGATCTATAGTTGATAGTTGATCATTTTTTGATCAACTAGCCAGTTCTAGCGTTTTTGTGGTTGAGGAAGCAATGGCAGTGCTAGGAGGAAGCTTGAGTTGAGGTGGTTGGAGGCGGTCCGATGGTCAAAGGAGCTCAGTCGAGCTCGATTTAGGATTTTAGTGCTAGGTGCTTTTAGGCTTGGTTTTTCGATTGTTGGCGACGATTGGAAGTGTCAAGTTTGACACGGGGATGGCTGATGGTGCGGGGGTCAATGGGGAGCAGGACGATGGAGAAGTCGGTGGCCATAGATGGTTGAGGCGGTGGTGGTCGTGAGTTGGAGGTAGCGGTTTCATTTTTTTGGTACAGACACATTAAATTTGAGGAAGAGCACTGTAGCATGCGAGTTCGGGTTGAGGAGTTTAGGCTGGGCCTACTTGAATTTTGGTGAGAGTTTATTTAAATTGATATTTGAATATCGCAAACTTTGAAATGCTATAACTCCTTCGTTCGGAATCCGATTGACCATCGGTTTCTAACACAAGACTCGTATTGTCATGTACAACATTATGGTATAAATAGCTGACAGTTTTAAATAAGTATAAATTAATGATAAAATAATAGTGATTGAATATTATTATGTTAATTAACATAATAACATAGTCAAATAAATTATACTTCACTTGTGAATCTATTGGCAGAACAAAACACCGTTCTGCTAAATTATTTTTGACATCTATCGAGCAGAATCCCCATTCTACGCATGCAAAGTAAAAGGATTATTTTTTGAAAGTAATTAATATAAGGATTAATAAATATTGGATAGGTGATGTGTTCGAGATTGATTGTTAATTATTGATAATAATGTGTTGGTTATTATTATTTGCTTAGTTGTTGGGTTTGGTTGAATTCCTGTTTTAGAAAGTGGATGTCATATGAAATGATTTGAAGGGACCTTATATAATGCATAAGGAAATTTTGTAGAGGGATCTAATGGGATTCCTTGCCACAGTTAATTTTAATTTCATTTAACACTTATTGTATAAATTGTTGTGTACCCGAAGCTTGATAGCCAGGCCTGTTGAATATGACTTTGATGTGCCACAAAAGTTGAATACTTTTTGGAATGAAAAAAGTAAAAGCATCTGTTAAGTGCTATGGTAGCTCTAGGCCTCATTATAGTATTTAAAAATACTATTATTTGTTGCTTAAATTTATAATGTTTTTGATTTGGAGAATGACTTTAAATATGACTTTTGGAATTTTTTGTGAAGTTTTATTGAGAAATAGGATTTTGACTTCTCTATTTTACTTCAACCACTTTGTTAGTCTTTTCTAACATATATGGAATCTTTTAAAAGTGTATTGGGTAGTGTTTATTATAATATTTACTATAAAGAAAAAGAAAATTTTATCTTTTATAATAATGTGATCTGTTTTAAAATAGATTGCGTTACATAAAATATTGTATAGAGAATGGAGATTTATAAAAAGAATTTATAGATAGAAAGGGGATTTGTATAAAAAATTATAATAGAAAGTAGATTTATAGAAGAAATTTATAAATAGAAATGAGATTTATAAAATGAACTTATAAATAGAAAGGAGATTTATGAAAGGGATTTTATAAATAAAAGAAATTTATAAAAATGATTTTTACAAAAAATAACAAGTTTGGTATCTATAACCTATGGTGGTATGGAAAATATTGTTTTCATACTTAACACAGAATTCTGAGGTTGGTAACTCGTCTCTATCTATGAGAATTAAGAATGTATGTCAAGTCAAGGATAGTTCACTAACTTGTTCAACTTCATTTTTAATCAAGGTATTGTAACGACCGGCCATTTTGTATGTTTTGTAGGCACACATGCCAAACTCAAACCATTCAAAAGGGCCGATTAATATGGGGTAAATAAGAAAAGAGAAAGAAATAAAATGAATATAGAATCTTGCTGCGGAATGACAAAATATAATAATCAAATAACAGTTTAAGAAGCTGTTTAAAAATACATTTGATTATTCTTTAGAACATAAACATCAGAGTTACATAAACAAGAATTAATAAATGCAACAGAATAACATAATGCAGTAGAATATATATAATAAACAATAATAGTACAAATCTTTATCTTCGTCCTCCAGAAATAAGATTTTCAACATTGAAATGCTCGGGCTGACCCGAGCGAATTGAAAAGACAAAATACTAGAGTCAAAACTAAAAGATCTTATGTAAGTTAAATCAACGGTAAATATGAGTGTGACGGCATCAGGGATGTTTACCGGGTTTGACATCTCCTACACAATTTCCAACGAGTGCAATAACTTAAGAGATGTTCGGGATTACCATCTCCTAAGGATCAGTTAAACCATCTACTATGTAGTACAATACGCTATTACAATAGTGTCTACTGTAAAGTATAGTATTAAAATAGTGTTAAGACGTTACCCATATTCCCTTAACGCATTTAATTTACATTCATTACTACTTACAAAAGTTCATTTCTCCTTTATTCATACGGTGCCATTTCTTTAATTTTATTACTTTACATTCATTTCTTGAATAATTTATTTTTATTTTAAGTATTTGATGTTACATTATTAGGTAAATTTCTTTACAATTTAATTCACCGTTTATAGATTATCTCTCTTTCACATTTATTCTTCCATATATAGTATTATTGAATATTAACTCCATTTCTAGATCGTTTCCAGTGTTCTCTGAAGTTATAATTATTTAATTTATATAACACTCATTTTAATTATAAATGGTTTCAATATTAATTTAAGTTTATAATTATTTACTTACAGCATTCACCCTTTCCCTAAAATCTGATTATAAATAGTTTAAATGTCAATTTAAGTTTATAATCATTTTCTTAGATTATTCACTTTTATTTACATTTAATTAATAGCATTTCAAATTATCAATTTAAGTTCATAACAATTTATAACATTAGAATTCTTATTTGTAAAGTAAGTCCATTGAACACTTTCATCTTTCCATGTTTTGCTTGTATAATGCTCTATTACCTATCTTATTAACATTTTAACTTTTACATTTTGGTAAGTTATTTATATGTCTTTAAAGTGCAATAGAAAGTTACACAAGTTTATCTTATTTATTTTATTAACAAAATGTTCAATATTTACATTTCTTATTCTCATTTTCATTTTGTTTACAGTATATAAAATTTCATTTCCTTATCCACTTTATAATCATTTTAAGATCAAATTTCTTATTTCATTCAAGATGTTTCCAATTATTAATATAGTCAAGATTTCATTCATTTCAATAATTTCAATTTTTAATTTATGAAAAAAACTAAATGACCGGGTTTCCTACCAATTATTTAAAATAATAATATGTATAACCAATTTTTTTTATATATGTCAAACCATATTTGGAATTTTAAAACAAAATCAAGATTAATTTGTCAAATAAATTGTGTAGTAAAATGATTACACAGTCTTCCCACTTTGAAACTCAAAAATGAACGTCGATGATGCGTGCACTCATCACCGAAATTATTTTTCAATGACAGAGAGGGAAGTACAGAACTTATTTCCTTTCAAAATTTCTATAAAACTTTCTTTCAAACCATATTGAAATATTTATTAGAAAATACTTCCAAATAATGCAAATATTATATTCCAAAATCTTTTGAAAGAAATTTCCAAAATCTCGGAACTTAAGTTCTAAATTTTCCAATTTATATTTATTTTATTTACAAGTCTTATTTTCAACCAATATATATAAATTTCACTACCTAAAAATAAATATATTACAACCAACTATATCATTAATAAAATTTATTATTCTATATACAAAATATATAGTAGGAAAAATTATTTCATTTATCTATATTTCAAAACAATATTGTGTCGTTCTGTCGTATTCAGTGTTTAGAAATCCCTATCGATGTCATAGCATCCAATGTACCGACTAGAATTTATAAATACAAAACGGAATAAATTAGCATAATGTAGTAGAATACATATAATAAACAATAATAGTAGAAATCTTCGTGTTCGTCCATTAGAAATAAGGTCTTCAACCTGAAATGCTCAGGCTGACCTCGAGCAAACTGAAAAGACAAAACACTCTAGTCAGAACTAAAAACTCTTATGTAAGTTAAGTGAACGGTAAATATGAGTGTGACGGTGTCAGAGATATTTTCGGGGTTTGACATCTCCTACCAGTGTCCAATGTGAGTGCAATAACTTAAGAGATGTTCGGGATCACCGTCTCCTAAGGATCCGTTAAACTATCTACTATGTAGTACAATACGCTATCATAATAGTGGCTACAGTAAGGTAAAGTATTAAAATAGCGTTAATATGTTACCCATATCCCCTTTAACACATTTTTATATGTTTTCATGGTCTATACAGTACCATAATTCAACCGGAGAGCTATCAATGGGCACTCCATAGGTATGGTAGAATACAAACTCGTAGAAGGCGCTCTAAGGCATATGAACACGGCACTCGAGGCAATGCCAGGATAGATTTACGAATTGTAGAACGGGGCTGGTGGTAATGCATAGCAGCTACAACCGCCCACCTCGGAACACACTTCCAAATCAAAAATCAAGGGGTGGCCACCAAATGATCACAAAGTCATACTATGGTATCGAAGAAGCATATACGATCGGAGGAATGACCTCATGTGGCCCAGGTATAGCTCTGTTTTAGTGACATCTTAGCTAACTCATGGGAGTCAGGGTCACGTCATACGTTATATAGAAATCGTTCGCCAAACCATCCTACTTCATTTCTGGAATCTCTACCAAGTACACAGCTAGTAAAGTGGTTTTTGGTATTGGCAGAGAGTATGACAATATCTAATCTTCGTCTCTTTAACAACCAAAAGCTTATTTCGCACCAGATGGTTCTTTACATTTCAAAAGTTAATTCACGATTTTTATCAAAATATCATATTCGATTTCAAATCATCCCTTTCGAAATCATATTCACTTTCAACTGTATTCACTTTCAAAATCATATTCACCTCCATATCATATCGCTTTCAAAATCATATTCACTTTGAAATCTTTGATAAGTTATGTTAAATAAAATCTTCATTTCAAAATCATCTTATTCACTCAAATACGTCATTTCACAAAAATTATCAATTTCAAATTCCAACTTAGGTTGTATCATCATTAAGGATTTAAATATACGTACTTCAACTTACACAGCCTGAAATTTTAGAAAATAGTTTAGGTAATTATAAATAGTTTCTATAGTTTAAAATAGTTAAAATAGATTTAGAATAGTTAGACGGTAAAATAGTTTAAATTGATTTAAATTTGATTTAATTAGTTTAAAATGATTTAAATAGATTAAATATATAATAATTAGATTTAGATTATATTAAGTAGATTTTAAATAGAATAAATAAATTTAAAATAGATTAAATAGATTTAAATTACATTAAATGGGTTTAAAATAGGTTAAATAAATTTAGTTGGTTTAAAATAGGTGGAATAGGTTAACTTGGATTAAATAGGTTGTAATAGATTATTATCAATTAAAATAGTTTTTAATTGATTAAAATAGTTAATTTAATTAACATAATTTAAATTTGTTCAATTAGATTTCAAAGTTATATCCAAACTTTTTCAGCAACTCAATTCCAATAAATTCATTTATTTTTGACACTACAACTTAAAATTCAAATTTGAATCTTTTAAACAATCTATTTCATCAATTCCCTTTTCATTATTAACACTTGGATTGTCGAAAATACTTTAGTTTATATAAATCAACTTCTTTTTTTAAAATACTATTTAACTGAATTCAAAATTTTAAAGATTCAAAAATCATTTAATTTAAACCAATCCGGTATCCGTATATAATTTTCTACCCTAGGGTCAAGTAACGCGGATATTTATCATTTCAATCTACAATTTAAAATTTTACGATTGTATATCATTTCAAACCGCAATCCCGGATTAATTAAAAATCCATAAAATCGCTCGAGTCTATCATTTCAACCCATAGCGATTTTTCCCTATTCTATAGATTGTCAGGGTATGTATCATTTCAATCCGTAAGGAACTTGTAGTGTTGTAAGAAATATAAAATACAACATCCAGTCAGACAATATCAAAAGTCAATCATCCATCACGATCATCATCCAAATCGATCAATAAATATCAACAGTTAACTATAAATAATAATAGGTATTAAATTTATAATTTAAATTTAATATTAAATTAAACTACGATTAAATATAGCAAAAGTCAAATTTAACTTGAATGGCCATCTAAACATACCAAAATATCAATCAATTAATTTCTAATCACATCATAAATTAAATTTAACTAACATAAAAAATTATAGAAATTGTGAGTGGGTTAAAACACTGATCTTTGATTTTAAATCAAATTAAAATCAAATTTAAGCCTAAAATTTTAACGGTCTTAGAATTTGTCCAAACCAATGTTAAAATGTCCAGAATTTCAATGCAATCCCAACAAAATAAACCGCGCGTGAATTGGACCTCGTATATGAAAGTTATACACGTTAGAGCACTCGACTATATAAAATGAAATAAATATAATAATTGAAATAATGTTTACCTTTACACGTCGCTTCAGGAACGAAACCCTAGCCCACTTGAAACCAATCGTGCTCGAGCAGATACCAGCCGCCGCTAAAGGCTGACCATGCACGCGAATTCCGATTGTTCATCGATGAACTGACACCCCCATCGTCCTTCCCTAGTCCATACACCTCCCTCATCACCACGTCGTGACGTGCGACCCCCTCTAGCCACCTTCACACACAAGTGGCTACCGTAACTTTGACCATAGACTTTCGCGAATCCAAACACTTCTAGCCTCAAGTTGCCGCATGGATCGAAAGCGTACAACCTCCTCTACGCACCAGTACCAGCCGATCGTTCCCAAATGGACGATCCACTGTTAACCCTACACAATGACACACGAACGACCGGAATTGATTTGATCATTTCAGGACAAACGAACCATAGATCTTAGTTGCGCTCGCCTAGAGCTTTGAATTGATATATAATTTATTAGAGTTTTGAGGAATCTGATTTTGGAACTGAATTTGAAATTGAATTTGCAATTTGGGGATTAGGGTTTTGTTTGTCTATCATTGGAAAAAGGAGATGAGAAAGAAATGTATGTACAGAGAATAGAAAATAAAATGGTTGCTAGGGTTTATAACGGGCTATTTATAGGCAAAGCTGAAAACAGAAAGATGGATTGGATCGATTTAGATTGAACGATAACTATCTCCGGAACGAAAATGTGTCATCCCATATATCAAAATAGATGTTTTTGACATTTTTAAATTCAATGGAATAGATTTCAAGTCCAATTCCATCATATGAAGAAGTTAGCTTAAATTAGGCTTATTCAAAACTGATTTCAATTAAATTGATTTCTAAGCGTTTTAAGCCCGTACGATCAAATGACAAGTCCGATCGTTATGAAACTTGAAATTCTACAATAATTCACTATTGTTGATCCGATGAAACTAGTTTCGTCAAAATTCGAGACAGTGGCCAAAATGGCTATTTTCACATTAATTAAATAAATTAATAATAAATTAATTAAATCACGTTTTTTCAAATTAATTATCTACAATTTTATCATTTTTGATTTCATAGGCATTTACAATAACATAAAACAAGTTTACCTAAAATTTCAGTGTTAATTATTTTCCAAAATACAGTGTTCAGTTTCAACTGCAATTAATCCAATTAAGAAAATATTATTCCAATAAAATGATTAAATTTGATTTCAATTCTTTTTATTCAATCAATTATTGCTCTAATAACATATATAACATTTGTTTATCACTTATTCCACTAATATGCTACAATTTCATCTTTTATTTGTAATAACTACTATATTTCAATTATATTAAATTTTTATCAATTTTATACATTAAAAATAAATTAAAATCCCAATTAATTTATTTATCTTGATTTCATTCTTCCATTAAATCAATTATTACCTTATGAATATAATTAACATTTTTATTCCTTTTATTCCACTCTCATTTTGTAGTTATTGTATTAACTCACATTAATGTAACATTTAATTGCATTTAATGTCAATTGATTAAATATATTGGTAATAAATAACAAACGTCATCATTACTACATTTTATACTATTTGTAAGTTCATTATTTACAAATAATTGTTATAATTATTACTACCCCACTAATATTATCAGTTACAATTAATTACACCTTATTTCACTAATTGATCAACATTTGAATTATCAATTACTCTTTAAATCTAATTATCAATTAATACATGCATTACTATAATTTATTTATAACCTATACCATTATAACCCTTTAATCCTTTTAATTAATTGGAATTAAATCTAGAACAATTATAAATTACCTCAAATTAATACTATTTCACTTTGCTTCAGTTGTATTCTTATTACTAAATCACAAATTTTTATTTCTCCCAACATTAAATCACTAAACTTAGTAAATTAACTATTTTTAATTATCAAAAATTGCGGGTCGTTACAGGTATAGTCCTTGTTTTTGAAAGTAATGATAAGTATATTTGGTTTACCAATTATTTACTCCAAAAGGAATGTGGTTTGGGTTTATATTAACAATGTTTTAAATGACATTTATTTGGCTCGGTTAAATATGATTTTGGGACAAGGGAAAATGTTTATCTATGTATTTTAAGTGAAATGGTTTGTGAACATAATTATACCACCGAGATATGTATATGAATATTTTTCAAATAATTTGAAATAGATTTTAAGTAATGAAAGGATTAATTAATGAGGCTTAGCGCTTTCTTATGTTCTTAAGTCATTCTTGGTTTCTATGAAAAACTAAATCTCCGATTTGGTTGTTTTGTTTATTTGATAGTTAAATAACCGACTATCAAATCTTGACCAAATACAACTTTGAAAATATCTAGAAGAAATTGACGAATTGTATGGTACAATTATCATTGATGATGTTATACTGTACATTTAACTCGTTGTGTTCTTCTAAGATAAATGATAAGGAAATCCATAAGCTTAAATGATTAGGTGGCGATCTCCGCTCTTATTTATTGTCTATTTATTTTCAAAAGAACCGAAGTTGAATTTATTGGAATCTATCGATTGGTTTTGGAGCGCCCAGTAAGCGGGGAAGTGAACTTATATGAAATGACTCCAAACCATGACCACTCCAAAACCTTATGCGTTTTCCATGCTTTGGAAGAGGTTCGAGATTGGTTTGAGATGCAGGAACCTATATGGAGATTTGAGATCTATTTAAGATGCTCGAACGCATGTAGTTGTTCTTGATTTATTTAGGATATGCAAATCCATGTGTGATTCTAAGATCTATTGAGATATGGGAATCCATGTGTGGTTTTGAGATCTGTTTGAGCTATGACTTGTGTGCAGGAATGTTGGACGTAGCTTCACTAGTCACCGGTGGATATGACTAAAACTAGAGATATGATGCATAGACCAGGGGTTTAGCTAACCCATAGAGTGCAGCCGGCTCTACTCTAGAGATGTGAGATTCTATTCTTTCTTTTCTTTTCTTTCATCTTAACGATTTGTCTTTTGGGCACTCGAACGCTTGCCATGGGAATTCCATGGATGTATTAGTGTCCACTTTTAAAGGCCGAAAAGGCCGGCCGTTACAGCAAATTACAATGAAAAAAAATTCTAAAATTACAAAGTATCAACTTCAAATAAATAGATAGTGGGTATCTTTTTCGTAAGATAGTGGTATCAGTTTTTCTACAAATGAAATGGAAAATAATTTCTAAAATCATAATAAATCAACTCCACTCAAACAAACAGTGGATATCATTTTTGAAATATATTAGTAAGTTATACGTAACAATGAAAATAAATTCTAAAACTACATAGCACCAACTTCAATCAAACAGATAGTGGGTATCACTTTTCCAGTATACTGGTATTAATTTTGTTATAAATGACACTGAAAATAATTTCTAAAACTACAAAGCATTAACTTCAAACAAATAGACTGTATGTATCATTTTTGCAATAAACAATATGTTATAAAATGATATTGTTCATAATTTTACCGAATTTATTTGTCACTCTTCAGGTTCTTCATTAGCAAAATTTTCACTTTTCGACTTTTTCCCGCTTAAAATTTTGATACTATTGTAATATATTTATAAATTAATACAGTTAGTATCAGCTTTATAATTTTATAATATCATTTAACTGTTCAACTGTCTTTTGAGTTTCAATCTTCTTTTCCTTCTGAATTGTTTTTTCAAGTTTTTTCATTGTTCATCTTTCTAATTTTTGCTGGTGTTCTTCATTTTCTTTGTCAGCTGTTGTTTTTTGCTACGTATTTTCTTTTTTGTTCTGTTAAAAATTTCAATGCTATTATAATACAACTATATTACCTTTGTTATACTTGATTTTATAGCATCAATTACCTTCTGCAGTATGTTTTCTTTCATTTTCGCTTGATTTTCATTCTCTGCAGGGTGTTCGTTTTTTCTCTTTGTTCTTTTTCATAACATTTGCTATGTTTCTTTTTCAACTACTGGTTTTTTAATTTAGCTTTCACTTTAGTTGTTTTTGGTTTTGGATCATTTTGAGCTAGGTTGTTAGTTTCTCGAATTGGGCGTTGCTGTTGAATGTCTGATGGTTATTCATCATGCTTTGATGTTTGATGTTCGGTTGGTGATACTAATTTGCTTCTAGTTTGAAACGTCATTGTTACAGTGATTATGAGTTTTGAGAGAAAATTGTAGAGTGAGTTTAAAATTGAAGGCGGGATTATGTGGAAGGAAATAGAAAGGTAAGGGGAATGATTTATTTTATAACGAGCTTTGGGACTTTCCTTGTAGAAAAAAGAAGGTGCGTGTCCTTATACTTAATTTATTAGGATAATTTGTCCTTCATTGTTTCCCTTTTCAATATTCAATTTTTGATATTACTTGGATTTCAAAAATTATTGACCTATTCAAATTAAATATCTGCATTATATATTGTATGGAAAATATGGTTTGACAGGTTTATAGGGATACGATAGAAAAATAGAAGTAGAAACGTTTATGAACTCATGAAAAAATGCATTGATTTCAAAATATGTATCTAGATTATTCAAAGGTTGATGAATTTTTCTGTCTTTTGGCTTTGAAATTTTCACTATTAAGAGACAAAACTAAATCAACAAAGTATTATATGTTTTATCATTTTTTCAACATTTCAGTCATAGTTATCATTATTGGACCATGAATCGAATAGTGATGACTCAAGTTTTGAAGTTCTAATGGTTCGACCAGTTGAACTATTGAAACCATGCATTTTTTTGAAAATTTACCATTCAAGAAAAAGTTATATGCAAGAATACCGGAAGAAAATACAAGGTAGACGAGTCGTAGAAGGTCTTCAATGCTACAATAGAAGTTGCATAATCGAAATTATGTACCACTGTAATGCATAGTAGTTGTGTACATTACCATTGCATAACTGCACCAACGTAATTGTTGTTGTGCATAACGACAGAAGCTTATTAGCAATGAACTTGATGAAACTTATAGTGATCCTGGAGGCCCTTGCAGCATTAAAGATTGAATTAACACAGTTTGGTGTTTAGATTTTAGGACGGCGATTAATTTATTAATCAAGGCTTATTTTTTTTCTTTGAAATAGTAGATTTGTTGGTTGTTCAAACCCTCTCTTTCATCAGCAAACATCCTTATATTATAGGTAGGGTCAGCCTTCCCATCCACAAAATCGTAAGCAAGAGGATGCCTATAGAATGAAAAAAGAATGCATGTTGACGGGTGGGACCAAGGGGCACAGCGGACGTGTCGATAGGATTCTTACGTGTAGTAAGCATCCGATGAAGTCGAATATGAAGGCTTCCAAAAAAGGAATGCCTTGCCGCAAGAAAAGATCATATAGCCTAATTGACTGCAAGTTGAATAAGCTAGAACGCTCTTGAGTATGAAAATAATTTATGATGAATAAGTAGGAAGAAAATAAGAAAACTATGGTTTGGTAAAAATAAGTTAAGAATATTGTGGTTTCACAAGGTAAAACTGTAACGATTTAACTTTTTGATTCTCAAATGTTGACACTAAATACATCCACAAATTCGTGTGTCAAGCACCCAAGTAGCAAAAGGGCGGATAATTAGGGTAAAATAAAAGAAAATGAATAGAACAAGAAAGATAGAATACAGCATTGAAATCTTACAGCGAAACGATAATGTATAATACCAATAAAACGTTACAAAGTGTTACTTTGAATATAGAAATTTCAGAGTTACAAAACCTGAAGTCTGTATGGTTATAAATGTCTGTCACTACTACAAAACAAGTTATTTACACCGGTTGTTTACCCCGTTGTTGCTTCAGTTCAACAACCAATGCAAATGCAGATGATGCAATAGGCTTAAACTAGTTGCATTGGTAGCACAACCAAAGCAAAGATTGGCTCTTTGCATCAGTTGTTACTAACAACCGATGCAAAAAGGATGTATTTTGCATCAGTTGTTAGTAATATTTGACGCAAAAGGGGGTTATTGGCTTAAAAAATGTTCCCTTTTTTGCATTGGTTCAAACCGATGCAAAATACATACCTTTTGTATTAACTGTTAGTAACAATCGATGCCAAAAAAACCTCCTCGCAAAGCCCCAAAATACTCAAATGGATAATAATATGGATATATATACATATACATATGTATGTATATATATGCATATAATGTGTGTGTATATATGTATATGTAACATCCCGCCCCTTTTTACGTTTTAGGCAGACACACATGCCGACTCAAACCATACAGAATGGCGGATTGTTATTGGTGTGAATAATAAAAAGCAGAGAAAAAAACAAAACAGAATCTCACAACGCAATGACAAAATATAATAATCAAATAACAGTTCGTAAAGCTGTTTTACAAAAACATTTGATTATACTTACACAACACAGATCAAAGTTATACATACTAGAGAATAATAAATAATTCAGCGGAATACATGACGCAGTGAAATATAATAAATAATAATAATATAATCTTTGTCTACGTCCTCCAACAATAAGGTCTTCAAATCCTGAAATGCTCAGGCTGACCCGAGCGAATTGGAAAGACAAAACACTCGAGTCAGAACTATGTAAGTTAAATCAACGGTAAAATATGAGTGGAACAGCATCAGAGATGTTTATGGGGTTTGGCATCTCTTATCCAGTGTCTAACGTGAGTGCAGTAACTTAAGAGATGTTCAGGATTCACAACTCTTAAAGATCTGTTAAACTATCTACTATGTAGTAATATACGCTATTATAATAATGTCTAATAGTAAAGTGAACTTACTTAAAAATAGCGTTAAGGCTTTACACTTTCCAC
The DNA here is from genome assembly GCA_030765085.1 of Allium cepa. Classification (NCBI taxonomy): domain Eukaryota; kingdom Viridiplantae; phylum Streptophyta; class Magnoliopsida; order Asparagales; family Amaryllidaceae; genus Allium; species Allium cepa. Next base: position 1,047,926,008 of record CM060929.1, read on the forward strand.
CTTAACACATTTATAGTGCCAATCGTCTATACAGTACCCTCGTACCTCCAGATCGGGAGGCGACCATAAATACTCCATAGGTACGACACAAATTATAACTCATACAAGGCGCGCTAGAATAAGTGACACGACACAACTAGGCAATGTCAGGGTAGATATACAATTGCATTTCCGGACCGGTGGTAACGCATAGCAGCCACTACCGCCCACCTCGAGCCACACTCCTAAAAATCAAAGGTGCGTCCAATCAATCATAAAGTAATAGAATGATATCGAAGAACTGTGTCCTATCATAGGAGCTACCTCATTAGCCCGTCGATTGCTCCTGTTTTAGCCACCTTATGCCAACTCATAGGAGTTGGGTCCACGTATATATCTCAATACGACGTCGCCACCATCCTACTTCATTCTGAAATCTCCACCTTGTACACGTTTGTTAAAGTGGTTTTCGGAGTTGGCAGAGAGTATGACAACTTCCGATCCCGGTCTCTTTAACAACAAAACGTTATTATAACACCGTGGTCATTCCAAAAAAGTTTATACTTCAAAACCAAAATATCATTTTCATTTCAAAACCATATCAATACGATATCATTTCCATTGCAAAACCAAATACGATATCATTTCCGTTTCAGATATATCTATTTTCAGAATCATAATATTTTCAAGATTATAACACTTTCGAAACCAAACACTTAGAAATATAACATTTTCAAAACATAATACTTTGAAATTCATCGCTTCGTAAACACAACTTTCACCACTTTAACAGTTTAGATATTCAAATAGTATACATAATAAAATAGTTTTAAAATTAAATTACTTTATGAAATACAATAATTTCCTAAACTTCTCAAATTGATTAAAATCAACTTGAGTCCAAAAATTCAATATTTATCAAATCCCAATTCAAAATTTTCAACTCAATTCAGTTTTCAATAAACCATTTCAGTTTATATCGATTTCAAATACAAATTTGAACCTCAAATAAACCATTTCAATTTCCATATATTTCAAAGCTTAAAATATTCCACATTTCAAAACTAAATTTGATAACTTCATATATACCTTAATTTAACTTCATTATTATTCAGTTTTGAAATATTTACTTAACAAATACAATATCCTTTTAATAAACCCCAATTTCAAATCACTAAATGTTCCTTCAATTAATTTAAACTTGAAATATTCATTTTAAATCATCTTAAACAAAATCAAGTTATAAAAATCAGATCGTTTAAAATTTTAGATTTAATAAATTTCGAATCAAATTTGTTTGAGTTTAATTCTTAAATAAATTCAGTTTCAAATAAATTTCAAATTTATCTTCCAACCTTAATTTATTTAAATCATTATAACTCTATATTAAAATATAATTTAAATACTTAACCATATTATCTTCAATAAAATCAAACTTTATTATCAAACTTATTCTATATTAAAATAATTTTATACATAGCCTAAAATCAAGAACAAAATAACATTTATATAATATCTAAAATCAATATTTATATAAACCATATATTTCTTTTCAAAACCATAGAAATCATTTTAAAAAATATTTTATAAATAGACCATAGTGTCTGTATATAATTTTCTATCCTATGGTCAAATGATACAGATATTTATCATTGCAATCCGCAATTTAATATTTTACGGTTGTATATCATTTCAAACAGCAATCCCAAATTAATAATAATCCATAATGAACTTGCAGTTTATAACAATATAAACTAAACATCTGTTCAACCAATATCAAAAATCAACATCCATTACAATCATCGTCCAAAACAATCCATCAATATAGAAACTGATAATAAATAACAGGTATTTAACTGTCAGTTTATATTCAATAATAAATTAAATGACAATTTAATTCAACTAAATTCAATTTAACTGAGATGTTGATTAAAAATATACCCAACAATCATAAACAAATTCCTACTCACATCATGAATTAAATTTAACAAACATAAGAAATTTTAGAAGTTGTAAGTGGGTTAAAACACTCACCTTTGAATTTAAATTCAAAATAAGCCTAAAATATGTACGGTCTTCGAATTTGTCAAAACAACATCAAAATGTCTGTAATTCCAATACGATCCCAGCAAAACAAACCGCGCGTATATCCAAGAACGTATGAAAAAGTTATGAAAATTAGGAGATCGGAAAATTCTAGTCATAGGTCGACTTCGAGTTCAACTTCGGTCCGCCTCCTCAAATCCCTGGTGCTTGCTCTTAGTTTTTGCCAAAACGACCGGAGCAACCCAAGTCATTTTCTTCCAGACCCGAATTTGTTGTAGGGTTTTTGCCTCTGAAACCCGAAAAACCCGAAGATCCGCAATATTTTTTAATTGAAATTAATTTTTGAAATTTGGGAATTTGGTTTTGTCTGCCATTGGAATGAGGAGTTAAGAAGGAGATGTACGTACTAACAAATGAAAATAAGGAGTGGCTAGGGTTTATAACGGGTTATTTATAGGCAAAGCTGAAAATATAATGACGGGCAAGATTTGATGGAATGATAAACGACCCGAAAAGCCCGTTCTACCTCCGGAACGAAAATGAGTCAACCTATATTCAAAATAGATATTTTTAAATATTTTAAATTTAATGGAACAAACGATTTCAAATTGATTTCAGTTGTTTCAATCAACTTGATGTATAGACATTTCGAGTCCGTATGATCAAACGATAAGTCCGATCATTACAAAACATGAAATCCTATATTAATTCACCGTTACGGATCCGATGAAACTTGTTTCGTTGAAATCCGAGTCAGTGGCCAAAATGGCTATTTTTCAGTCAATTAAATAAATAAATATTGAATTAAATTAAATCACTTTTCTTTCAAATTTTATAATTTTTATCATCTTGGATTACTCTAGTAATTTATAATCCTTTATAAAAAATTTCTAAATCAATTTAAAGTTAATTTATTAACTAATTACAATATCAAATTTCAATTTCAGTAAATTCATTAATTATCAAATGAAATTCCAACAAATCCATTTATTTGATTTCTCAACCTAGTTATGAAATTAATTATTAACTTATCATCTCATAGGTAATTTTAACATTGGTTTATATATTAGTATATCAATAATTTCCCAATTCATCCAAATATCAATTGTCATAGTATTTAACTTCATTTATTGTGAATTCAATTCCATTTAATTATAATTAATTCCAAATAAGTGATTTGATTCGATTCCTATCCTTTTTATTAAGTTTTTTATTACTCTATAAACCCAGTTAATATTTGTTTGTTTTTCATTACATTAATATTTTTAAATTCCCATCTTTCCTTTGTATTAACTGTTATTTCAATTATACTGAATTTGACAAATATTTACTTTTATTATTATTAAAACCTCAATTAATTTATTCAACTTTGTTTCATTCCTTTATTTTATCTTATGAATAAAAGATACATTTCCATTACTTTATTACATTCACATTTTACAGTTACTGTCCTAACTCACATTAATGACCATTTATTTACATTTAAATATAAATTTATAGACTAAATAGGTAACTTATAATAATTATTACCATAACTTTAACTACGCTTATGAATCCATTATTATTTATATTCAAATGTTGTAATTATTTTACCAACACAATTCTATTCACCTATCATAAATTATGTGGTAATTCATTGATCAATTCAATACTTACATTTGTTTTCATGTACACACTTATAGCTTAGTATAACATTTGTATTACTTCATTTATTGGGATTTTATTCACATTAATAAGTCTATTATCTATAGCCAAATGTTACAACTACGTAACCCATACTGATTTCTTTCATTTCTATTAATCATACATTTTCTCATTAATTGATTCAACATTCACACTTGTTTTCTTATATTCATAATTATAACTAAGTATAACAATTTGCATTAATCATTATTGGAGTTTCATTTCAATTGTTAATAATTATTTCTAACTACCATTGTTACATTTCATTTTAGCATTCATTTCACTATTAAATTACAAAGTTTTTATTTCTTCCAAATTTATTTACCAAAATCTTATTAAAATAACAAATTTTATTATTAGAAATTTACGGGTCATTACACTCTCCCCCACTCGAAACTTTTCGTCCCCGAAAAGGAAAAAGGAGGGAAAAGAATAAATTAAGTAAACAATATATCTTATTCAAAAGTATTAGGTTTATAAACAAATAAATTTACAAAATTAAATGATTTAAATAAAACATACCAATTTATAACCATTAAATCTTTTTATGCTCATATTAATAAAATTTTGGAAAATATTAAAAAAATTCTAAATCCAAAATTTTTGAAAAATTTCGGCAGAGTCTCGTTTGTACGTAGAGGTCTGAGAGAAATTATAATATCAATAAAACAATATATAACATCTATTTTCCAAAATAATATGTCCTAACTATGGGAAAAACAATATAATATCATTAGAAAACCGTAATCCGAGAACGTACCTATTTGTCGGGCAATTAACGCTTATTTTATGAAACCAAAAGCAGTAGTAATTGCTTCCATAACCTGTATTTCACTTATATAATCCAAAAGAATTAATAATTATATAAAATGAAACATTTCAACCACTAACAAACAATTCAATATAAAAAACAATCACTTGCAACCAATATACAATCATCATACAAAATCAATACAAATCAATTATCCATTCATATCAAACAAAACAAATCGTTGTTCGGGTTCAAAAACTTTAAATTGTACAGAATGAAAAATAAACTACTAAGTGCACCATTTACTCAACAACCTTAGATAAAACTAGATAGATTATTCATACATCCAAACAATTTTAAAGTATCCTTGCCCAAACAACCATAAACCAAACAAACAATGACCCTATGCATAAATTAAGTTCATACTTATTAATTTCCTTTCGCAACGTTTATTGCTTCAGTTCCTTTTCATTCATATAATAATTTATCCTTTTAACTTATATTTTATTTCTTATAGTTTTCATTTCTATTCTTTTATTTTCAAACGTTATCTTCATTTTTTACATATGTTACTCATATACAGTTTAATCTAAACATATGTAAACATATTCTTAGAGTACTATATAAGCTTCTTTGTAAATAATTTCACATTCATTCATTCAATCTTATTTTCATTTATTTCTATCCACTACTTACAAATTCATTTTCATTTATCCATATAATGCAAATTTCTTTTATTTTCATTACATTCATTTATTCATTACTTAGTTTCATTTATTTACAGTATTCATGTGTAATTCAATTATTTAGCATTTCAATATATTTACTTAAGTTTCTAATTACTCATTTACAATACTTACTTTCTATCTCATTTTATTATAGTAACATTTCAATTATAACTTAAGTTTATAACAGCTATAACACTAAATTTCTTATTTGTAAAAGTAATTCATTGAACACTTTCATTACATAAGTTTACTTATACAATTTCCATTACATTTTCTTATTAAACATGACAACTTTTAATATTTTGGCAAGTTATATATATTGAAGAGTGCAAATTGAAAAACTATACAAGTTTATCTTATTTCTTTTAAATTAATTTAATGTTCAATAATTATCTCTTTTGTTTTATAAGTTACAAATATCAACTTGCTTGTAATTTCATTCATAACCTAGCATTAAATCTCTTATTTCATTTAGAGCTTCCAATTATCAATTGGTTACATTCCATTTCACTACCATAATTGAAACTATTAATTAACAGAACTTAAGAACTAAATACCGGGTTTAATTTTAAATCATTTTAAAATAATAGATAAATATATATACTTACAACTTATAGATCTGATTCTATTTAAAAAAATTTAAAATTTATATTTGTTTATCAAAATAAATCTACAGTAAAACTGCTACAGTGGTCTTCCCACTTAGAAACTTGAAAATGAATATCGATGATGCGTGCACTCATCACCGAAATTATTTTCCAGTGACAAAGATGGGAGTACAAAACCTATTTCTTTCCAAAATTTATTTAAAACATTACTTTCAAATTATATTGAAATATTTATATCAGAATATACTTCTAATAATATTATTATTATGTTCCAAAATCATTTGAAAGAAATTTTCAAATACCCCGGAACGTAAGTTCTAAATTTCCTATTTAATTTTTTTATTTTAAATCTTATTTCCAACCAATATTTATAAATTTCACTACCTAACAACCAATATATTACAACAAAATATATCCCATATAAAATATATTATGTTATACATAAAATGTAACATCCCGCCTTTTCGCATACTTTAAACCGACACACGTGCCAATTCAAAGCATACGTAAGGGCGGATTGTTATGGGGTAAATAAGAAAATAGAGAAGAATTAAAACGAAAATAGAATCTCACAGCGGAAGGATAAAATATAATAACAAATATACAGTTCATAAACAGTTTACAAAAGCTTGATTCTTCTTTTACCATAAATATCAGAGTTACACATACCAATACAAGCAATGCAGCGGAATAGAAAGAGTGTGGTGTAAAACTATATATAAAATAATACCGATTCTTCGTCTTCGTCCTCCAAAGCTAAAATCTGCTATCCTGAAACGCTCAGACTGACCCGAGCGAATTTGAAAAGACAAAACACCCGAGTCAGACTAGAATATCTTATGTGAGTTAAATAAACAGAATATAAATATGAGTACAGTAACTCAAGAGATGTTCGGGATTTTCATCTCCTAAGGATCCGTTAAACTATTTACTATGTAGTATATTGCGCTATTATAATAGTGTCTATTTGTAAAGTAAACTTACTTTTTAATAGCGTTAAGGAGTGACCCAATATTCCCCTTAATACAAATAATGCCAATAGTCTATACAGTACCGTAATACCTCCTGATCGGGAGGCTACCAGAGGATACTCCATAGGTACGACACAAATAGAAACTCATAGTAAAGGCTCGGTTTGGTAGGTGACACGGCACAACTAGGCAATGCCAGGGTAGATATACCAATTGCTATCCAGGCTGGTGGAAACGCGTAGCCGCAGTTACCGCCCACCTCGGACTAACTCCCCAAAATCAAAATATAGAAGTGGCCACTGAATCAATCCAAGTCAAAGTATAATATCGAAGAGGAGCGTCCGATCAGAGGAATGACCTCATTGGCCTGAGAATCGCTCCTGTTTTAGCCACCTAATGCCAACTCACGGGAGTTGGGTCCACGTATTTACCTTACAGGAAACGTCGCCACCACCTACTTCATTCTGGAATCTCCACCGCGTACACGGTTAGTCAAAGTGGTTTTCGGTATCGACAGAGAGTATGTCCATATCCGATCCCGGTCTCTTTGCCAACCCATCGTTATTATAACACCGCGGTCATTTTAAAAATAGTTTGTACTTTAAAACCAGAATATAATCCATTTCAAAACCATAATATTACGATATCATTTCTTCTTTAAAACCCAAAAAGATTCATTTTGATATTATTTTTATAAAACCCAAATCAATGATATCATTTCCCAAATAAAATATTCCTTTTCAAAAATTATGTCACTTTTTATTATTTAATATCCCATGTAACCAATATTCTGTTTGTAACTTTCAACATAATTCTTCGAAAATCCATAGTATTTTAAAACCATTATTTTCAAAACTAAATGGTTTGGATATTCAACGGTATGCGAATTAAAAAGGTTTAACTTTACTGTTGCTTTATAAAGAAATAAATTACATGGCTTTCCAAATATTTCTTCTTTTAAAGTTAAACCAAAATCCAAAATATTACTTCAAGTCCCAAAACCATTTCAATTTTATATATGTTTATATCCATTTTTGAGCATTAATATTTCAACTAAAGTTGGATTTTTATCCTTTCAAAATCAATATTCTATTAATTAATCTTGACCATTCACATAAAATCCATAATTAATAAGACTTCAATTTCTAGTAAAATATATATATATATATTTCCAAATTCAATTTTTACTAGAATATTCATTTCAAAATATTTTGGGAAAAATCCAATTATAAATATCATATCTTTAAAATTTCCAACTTAATATTTAAATATAGGATATAAATCATCAAACTCCATTTTCTTAATTTTCTTCTATTTTTAATAAAGAAATTTATTCACCTTTTAATTTCAAAATTTCAACTTCATATGCATATAAATATGGAAGAAAACATTTATTCAGTATAAAAATTTAAGATTTTTATAAACCGTATTCCATCCAAACCATAGAAATCACATTAAAAATAGTTATATATAGACCACGGTGCCTGTATATAGTTTTCTATCCTATGGTCAAGTGATACGGATATTTATCATTTCAATCCGCAATTTAAAAAAATAAAACTGCGGTTGTATATCATTTCAAACCGCAATCCCGAATGAAATGTAAATGCATACTAACTTGCAGTTTAATGATATCCAAATAAAACATTCATTCAACAACACATCCATCATCCAATCACAACATCGATCAATATCAATCAATAACAATTATATATATGATAATATATAACAGGTGATAACTGGCAGTTTATTCAAATTAAATTTTATCAACTATTAATCTAACAATTTATATTCAGTGATAATTGACATAACTGTTAACTAGCAGTTCATATGCAAACAATAATTTCTAACAGCCAATTAACACGCAATAAATCAATTAAATTAACAGTTACATTCAATAAAATGCAATTCAACAGATATGAATGAAATAACATGCCAAAAGCTCATAAATAAATTTCTATTCATTTCTAAAATTTATTTAACAAACATAAAAGCTTATAGTAGTTGTGAGTGGGTTAAAACACTCACCTTTTGAATTTAAATCGAATTCAAACCCGATTTAAACCCAAAAATTCGTCCGTCTCAGAATTCGTCCAAACCAGCGTCATCGAGTCCGGAATTAAATTATGATCCTAACAAAAAAAAATTCGTGTGAATCCGACTTCATATGAGAAAGTTATGACGAAAAATGATGATTGAATTCAAATAAACAAACGACACATATTTCACTCACAATATATAATGTGACACGTCATCACAAAATCAACGCACGCACAGAAGCTTCCTCCTCACGCGCAGAAGCAACACGCAACAGCCGCCACCCATACTTCATCAACCCTAATCGAAAATTCCCGCCAATCCAACCGTTGAAACTCGAAACAAACCACATAGATGCGATCCCCTCGGTTCCCTCTCCAAAACCCAGAAATGTTTTCCCGATCCGACAACTTTTTGCGCGACGATGATGAACGGTTTTGGGGCTGTTTGAATTTATTCTGGATGAACGACAGCTCCAATTGAAAAACGAATTTCACCATGGGGTTACGTATTTCGAGAAGATCAACATATATTTTTTTGAGAATTTTCTGAATTTTTTGAGTTTTGACTTTTGATTTTTGAACTGTGGATAGATCTGGAATTGGATCTGAGATGTATACATTTGGGGAAGAGAAAAGAGTGAAGAAATGAACGTACATCAAATGAAAAAGAAAGGAGCTAGGGTTTATAGCTGTATATTTATAGATAGGCTAGAGGTAGGGTAGCTAGACTGGATACGCGAACGTGCGTGACAAACCATGGTCCAAAAAGCCCGCTATGCCTCCGGAGCCAAATTTGTAAAAACTATATATTCAAATAGGTGTTTTAAAATATTCTGAACGCGATGGAAAAAGTTTCGCGACCAAATTCGATCGTATGAAGAAGTTATGCTAAAAAAACAAAAATTTCACATTGATTTCAAAATGCGTAAATTTCAAGGCGTTTCGAGTCCGTACGATCAAACGACAAGTCCGATCGCAACGAAACTTGAAACATTATTATAATTCACCGTTACGGATCCGATGAAACTGGTTTCGTCGAAATCCGAGTCCGTGACAAAAATGGCTATTTTTAATATTTATTAAATAAATTAAAATAAATCATAAAATCCAAATTTTCTTTCAACTTTAAATATTGGCCAAATTTCATTACTTATATAATCCAATCAATTCCAAATAATTTAGCAAGCTTGGATGTGAATTAAAATCTATAAGTATATAAATTTCGCAGTGTTAACCTCTGCGTTTTCTTATTATTTGGGAATTATAAATTTCATTCGCAAAACCCAATTATTAAATCATATACTTATACTCTCATCTTAAATCTTATATATAAATAACTTGATTTCTATTATCCAACTCAAAATATATCAATTATTCTCCAACTACATAGTTAACGTTTCTTTTATATATCACTGTGGTAATATTTCAAAATGTTCATCTTTTGTTCGCATAAATTACTGTATTTAGATAAAATTGTAATTTTGGTAACTTATCACATAAATAAACTTAAAACCTCAACTAATACATTCCACCTTTGTTTCATCTTATTCATTCACTCATCAATATTCCGTACTAACTAAAAAATTTGTTGTATTCATTTAAATTGATCAAAATAAGACTTATCAACTAATAGAAAGATTTACGTACAAAATTTATTGTCATACATCAAATTTACAAGCCTATACTTAATTATTATCCTACAATACGTTTTACGTTACTATAATGTTCATTCTTCCGTTCCTACGCTTCTATAAATTTATTCCTTTATAATTTATTTAACGCAACACTTAATCTACACCTATTGCGATGTTCCAAATTTACTTGAATGAACAATTTTTTTTCTCAAAATAGTTGTTGTAAACTCTTAATTCCACATTTATAAGTGTATTATTATTTTCACTCAAATATTATACATATATATAGAGTATTGGGTTTTTATTTAATCATCATTTATCATATATATTAATTAATTAAATTCAATATTTAAGTTTGGCTAAATTTATTCCCCAAATACACATTTACCTTTCTCAACCAATAAATATAACCAATCAAATTCTCATTTTATTGAACCTTGGTCAATACGTTAATTTTACTTACAGTCTCAATTAATAAATTTACCTCGGTTTCATTACCTTATTACCTTATATGCATAATTGACATTGTTATATCTTCCATTACATCAATAATTTACCATTTCATCTTACCATTTATTTACGTATCCTTTTATTGCACTGATTGAACTAAATTCACTTATTAAATTCCCAATTCCACCCTTCTATTCAAACCAAGTATCATGCTATGATAATATTTTACGTTGGTTACACTGAAAAAAATCAACGTTTTATCGTTATCAATTAAACATACATTAATTGCACAAATTAAAGGAATTAATTGTCATTTATCCAATTAAATTTTTAATACATCAATCTATTTCACCTAAATCCTTACCTATGAATATTGCAACCTTTAATTCCATTAAATACCAATTAACCCAAATTATTTCATTTATTCTAAGTCATATCACTAAAATAATTCATCATAATAAACTTAAAATCTATACGTTTATTGATTTATTTCTATTTGTCTTATGTTAAATTCTAAATTTAGTAAGACAACCTAAAGTACTCCATACAATCGACAGTCCCTTTCAATTGTTAATACGTACTTAAATTTCTACAGTTGCCTTCCATCTGCACTTCCGTTACTATGATAAAAATTAGTAACGTTTATGCCATCAATCCATCATAATTACTTACCCTTAATTGAGTTTGATTTCCAAATAAATTTGCTGACCCTTAATTAGACAATTTATAAAAGTTTGTCATCATACCTATAGTTCTACGCTTATGCTATGTCTTAAATTTCAATAAATTTATAAATTTTGAGATGTTCATTAGGGTTTACAAATTTATTGACTTGCAATAACAGGGTTTCTTAATCTATTCAATTTATCGTTCACAATCTTTTATTGCATTAAATTGGTTTAATATTCCCATATTAAATTTTATGTCCAGGTAAGAATTTTTCTTTCTTTCTCTACTTAATTCATTTGAATTTTATTCAAATGTCTTTAAATAGGTTTCTAAGTCACTTCTATATAATTTGTTCTAGCCTTCATTTTAATATTTATCTACCACCTTTATTCTTTCAACTAAAATAAATTACAAAAATCCTATTAAACAAACAATTTTAAATGGTCGAACTTTACGGGTCGTTACACTCTCCCCCACTCAAAACTTTTCGTCCCCGAAAAGGAAAAGGAAGGGAGAAGGAAGAATAAAACAGTATATCTAATTTCAAATATTAACTTATAACAATAATTTACTAAATTAATTTCCTTTAATGAAATACACTTGTTTTATAATCATTATGTCTTTTAATACTTGAATTATTAAAGTTGGAAAAATATCTTTAACAAAATTCTAAGTCCAAAATTTACGAAAAATTTTGGTAGAGTCTCCTTTGTACGGAGGGACTCTGGAGAAAATATAATATCCAAATATACAAATATATTACATATATATCCAAAATAAAATATCCCACACGGGAAAATATATAAATAGCGCTTTAATCGTAATCCGAAAACGTACCTATTTGTCGGGCAATACGCTTATTATTACGGAACCAAAAGCAGTAGCAGTTGCTTCCATAACCTGTATTCACTTATATAATCTAAAAGTTAAATATTTATATCAAAGTGAAAAGTCTAGGTGGTATACAACCATTAATCAACCAATCAACTGCAACAACCATAGATTTTAACAAACAGTACACACCGCAAACAAAATCATTCAATCAAACAAACAATTTGTTGTTCGGGTTCAAATTCTGAAATTGTACGGAATGAAGAATAACTATCAAGTGCATCCGTTACTCAACAGTCTTAGATGGAATAAAGATAGATTATTTGTTCATCCCATAACTCCAAAATTCCTTACCCAACAAACATACATCAACCAAACAATCCAAACCAACACCAAAATAGTTTATTTACATTTATTTCATAATTCAGTGGTTTGATTTTCTTTCCTTCATTTATGAGGGATTTCTTTGTTCTTACAAGTTTTATTTTCCAATTATCACCGAATTTATTATATTTGTATTTCCTTTTTATTACTTAAGTTTATAAAATAATTCTCATTAATAACAACAAATATTTTGAATATCTTCCTTTCCTTACTCTTCACTTGTAAGATTTCCCTTAAATTCTTAATCTGCTAACATTCATTCTTATAAGTGGAAGTTTTTTATTTATCCATTAACTATGGATTACAGTCATTTAAATTCTTCCTGCTTTCCATTATATTAGAATAGGGGAGATTAAAACATACTTAAGTGAATAATCATATAATAAATTCTTATTTTGAATTTCATTTTATATACTTAGGTTCATATCATCTATTAATAATAAGATTTCAATTATAACCTAAGTTTATACCATTTAAATTCTTATTTATAACAATAAATTATTGAATACTTCATTATTTCCAAAATTCTACTTGTATAATATCCTATTTAAAATTCTTATTTAACATTTCAACTTTTATATTTGGGTAAGTTATTTATGTCAAAGAAAGTGCAATTGAACTTATACAAGTTGAATCTCAATTCTCTAAATTAATTTAATGTTTATCCATATTACTCTTTGTCTCATATGTATGCAAATTCCTCTTTATAGCTTTGCAATTATTCTCTTATTTCAATTAGAGGTTTCAATTCATTTATTACTTAACTTTTATTTCACTAACAAATTTTAAACAATTAATTAACGGAAAAATTTAGAATTAAATACCGGGTTAAATTTCAATTTATTTCAAAATAATAGATAATTAATTTCTTGCAACTTTTATATCTCTAATTATATTTAGAACAATAAAAGAAAATTTTTAGAAAATTTCAAAATAAATCTGCAGTAGAATTTACTACAGTGGTCTTTCCCCTTCGAAACTCGAAAATGAAAGTCGATGATGCGGCCGTCATCACCGAATTTATTTTCCAGCGATAGAGAGGAAAGTACAGAATTTAATTCTTTTCCAAAATCTTCTTTAAAACAATTCTTCCAATTTATACGAAATATTTATATAAGAAAATACTTATAAACCGAACCATTATTTTTCATAAATTCTTTGAAAACATATTTGGAAAAATCCCGGACTTAAGTTCTAAAATCTCCAATTTGATTTATCATAATTTCAACTTAGCTTCAGTTATTATAGATATTTTTATTTTCTAACACCCAATCTATAGCAACCAAATATATATATATCTTTATAAAACTATTTTTATATATAGAAAATATAATAGGCAAAATTATTTCATTCACCTATATTAAAACGGATATTATGTCGGTCTGTCCTATTAAGTGTTTAGAAATCCCTATTGATGGCATAGCGTCCTATGCATCAACCAGAATTTATAAATACAAAGCGGAACAGATTAACACAATATCAAAATCTTTTATTAATACTAACAAATACGCTCTCTCATATATATACACTCAGCGACTCCCATAGGATATTACTACCCTATTAACAAAGAGTCAAACCCCACAAAGCCAAGGTTTATCGCTAAACCAAAGCTCTGATACCAACTGTAACATCCCGCCTTTTCGCATACTTTAAACCGACACACGTGCCAATTCAAAGCATACGTAAGGGCGGATTGTTATGGGGTAAATAAGAAAATAGAGAAGAATTAAAACGAAAATAGAATCTCACAGCGGAAGGATAAAATATAATAACAAATATACAGTTCATAAACAGTTTACAAAAGCTCGATTCTTCTTTTACCATAAATATCAGAGTTACACATACCAATACAAGCAATGCAGCGGAATAGAAAGAGTGTGGTGTAAAACTATATATAAAATAATACCGATTCTTCGTCTTCGTCCTCCAAAGCTAAAATCTGCTATCCTGAAACGCTCAGACTGACCCGAGCGAATTTGAAAAGACAAAACACCCGAGTCAGACTAGAATATCTTATGTGAGTTAAATAAACAGAATATAAATATGAGTACAGTAACTCAAGAGATGTTCGGGATTTTCATCTCCTAAGGATCCGTTAAACTATTTACTATGTAGTATATTGCGCTATTATAATAGTGTCTATTTGTAAAGTAAACTTACTTTTTAATAGCGTTAAGGAGTGACCCAATATTCCCCTTAACACAAATAATGCCAATAGTCTATACAGTACCGTAATACCTCCTGATCGGGAGGCTACCAGAGGATACTCCATAGGTACGACACAAATAGAAACTCGTAGTAAAGGCTCGGTATGGTAGGTGACACGGCACAACTAGGCAATGCCAGTGTAGATATACCAATTGCTATCCAGGCTGGTGGAAACGCGTAGCCGCAGTTACCGCCCACCTCGGACTAACTCCCCAAAATCAAAATATAGAAGTGGCCACTGAATCAATCCAAGTCAAAGTATAATATCGAAGAGGAGCGTCCGATCAGAGGAATGACCTCATTGGCCTGAGAATCGCTCCTGTTTTAGCCACCTTATGCCAACTCACGGGAGTTGGGTCCACGTATTTACCTTACAGGAAACGTCGCCACCACCTACTTCATTCTGGAATCTCCACCGCGTACACGGTTAGTCAAAGTGGTTTTCGGTATCGACAGAGAGTATGTCCATATCCGATCCCGGTCTCTTTGCCAACCCATCGTTATTATAACACCGCGGTCATTTTAAAAATAGTTTGTACTTTAAAACCAGAATATAATCCATTTCAAAACCATAATATTACGATATCATTTCTTCTTTAAAACCCAAAAAGATTCATTTTGATATTATTTTTATAAAACCCAAATCAATGATATCATTTCCCAAATAAAATATTCCTTTTCAAAAATTATGTCACTTTTATTATTTAATATCCCATGTAACCAATATTCTGTTTGTAACTTTCAACATAATTCTTCGAAAATCCATAGTATTTTAAAACCATTATTTTCAAAACTAAATGGTTTGGATATTCAACGGTATGCGAATTAAAAAGGTTTAACTTTACTGTTGCTTTATAAAGAAATAAATTACATGGCTTTCCAAATATTTCTTCTTTTAAAGTTAAACCAAAATCCAAAATATTACTTCAAGTCCCAAAACCATTTCAATTTTATATATGTTTATATCCATTTTTGAGCATTAATATTTCAACTAAAGTTGGATTTTTATCCTTTCAAAATCAATATTCTATTAATTAATCTTGACCATTCACATAAAATCCATAATTAATAAGACTTCAATTTCTAGTAATATATATATATATATATTTCCAAATTCAATTTTTACTAGAATATTCATTTCAAAATATTTTGGGAAAAATCCAACTATAAATATCATATCTTTAAAATTTCCAACTTAATATTTAAATATAGGATATAAATCATCAAACTCCATTTTCTTAATTTTCTTCTATTTTTAATAAAGAAATTTATTCACCTTTTAATTTCAAAATTTCAACTTCATATGCATATAAATATGGAAGAAAACATTTATTCAGTATAAAAATTTAAGATTTTTATAAACCGTATTCCATCCAAACCATAGAAATCACATTAAAAATAGTTATATATAGACCACGGTGCCTGTATATAGTTTTCTATCCTATGGTCAAGTGATACGGATATTTATCATTTCAATCCGCAATTTAAAAAAATAAAACTGCGGTTGTATATCATTTCAAACCGCAATCCCGAATGAAATGTAAATGCATACTAACTTGCAGTTTAATGATATCCAAATAAAACATTCATTCAACAACACATCCATCATCCAATCACAACATCGATCAATATCAATCAATAACAATTATATATATGATAATATATAACAGGTGATAACTGGCAGTTTATTCAAATTAAATTTTATCAACTATTAATCTAACAATTTATATTCAGTGATAATTGACATAACTGTTAACTAGCAGTTCATATGCAAACAATAATTTCTAACAGCCAATTAACACGCAATAAATCAATTAAATTAACAGTTACATTCAATAAAATGCAATTCAACAGATATGAATGAAATAACATGCCAAAAGCTCATAAATAAATTTCTATTCATTTCTAAAATTTATTTAACAAATATAAAAGCTTCTAGTAGTTGTGAGTGGGTTAAAACACTCACCTTTTGAATTTAAATCGAATTCAAACCCGATTTAAACCCAAAAATTCGTCCGTCTCAGAATTCGTCCAAACCAGCGTCATCGAGTCCGGAATTAAATTACGATCCTAACAAAAAAAAATTCGTGTGAATCCGACTTCGTATGAGAAAGTTATGACGAAAAATGATGATTGAATTCAAATAAACAAACGACACATATTTCACTCACAATATATAATGTGACACGTCATCACAAAATCAACGCACGCACAGAAGCTTCCTCCTCACGCGCAGAAGCAACACGCAACAGCCGCCACCCATACTTCATCAACCCTAATCGAAAATTCCCGCCAATCCAACCGTTGAAACTCGAAACAAACCACATAGATGCGATCCCCTCGGTTCCCTCTCCAAAACCCAGAAATGTTTTCCCGATCCGACAACTTTTTGCGCGACGATGATGAACGGTTTTGGGGCTGTTTGAATTTATTCTGGATGAACGACAGCTCCAATTGAAAAACGAATTTCACCATGGGGTTACGTATTTCGAGAAGATCAACATATATTTTTTTGAGAATTTTCTGAATTTTTTGAGTTTTGACTTTTGATTTTTGAACTGTGGATAGATCTGGAACTGGATCTGAGATGTATACATTTGGGGAAGAGAAAAGAGTGAAGAAATGAACGTACAGCAAATGAAAAAGAAAGGAGCTAGGGTTTATAGCTGTATATTTATAGATAGGCTAGAGGTAGGGTAGCTAGACTGGATACGCGAACGTGCGTGACAAACCATGGTCCAAAAAGCCCGCTATGCCTCCGGAGCCAAATTTGTAAAAACTATATATCCAAATAGGTGTTTTAAAATATTCTGAACGCGATGGAAAAAGTTTCGCGACCAAATTCGATCGTATGAAGAAGTTATGCTAAAAAAACAAAAATTTCACATTGATTTCAAAATGCGTAAATTTCAAGGCGTTTCGAGTCCGTACGATCAAACGACAAGTCCGATCGCAACGAAACTTGAAACATTATTATAATTCACCGTTACGGATCCGATGAAACTGGTTTCGTCGAAATCCGAGTCCGTGACAAAAATGGCTATTTTTAATATTTATTAAATAAATTAAAATAAATCATAAAATCCAAATTTTCTTTCAACTTTAAATATTGGCCAAATTTCATTACTTATATAATCCAATCAATTCCAAATAATTTAGCAAGCTTGGATGTGAATTAAAATCTATAAGTATATAAATTTCGCAGTGTTAACCTCTGCGTTTTCTTATTATTTGGGAATTATAAATTTCATTCGCAAAACCCAATTATTAAATCATATACTTATACTCTCATCTTAAATCTTATATATAAATAACTTGATTTCTATTATCCAACTCAAAATATATCAATTATTCTCCAACTACATAGTTAACGTTTCTTTTATATATCACTGTGGTAATATTTCAAAATGTTCATCTTTTGTTCGCATAAATTACTGTATTTAGATAAAATTGTAATTTTGGTAACTTATTACATAAATAAACTTAAAACCTCAACTAATACATTCCACCTTTGTTTCATCTTATTCATTCACTCATCAATATTCCGTACTAACTACAAAATTTGGTGTATTCCTTTAAATTGATCAAAATAAGACTTATCAACTAATAGAAAGATTTACGTACAAAATTTATTGTCATACATCAAATTTACAAGCCTATACTTAATTATTATCCTACAATACGTTTTACGTTACTATAATGTTCATTCTTCCGTTCCTACGCTTCTATAAATTTATTCCTTTATAATTTATTTAACGCAACACTTAATCTACACCTATTGCGATGTTCCAAATTTACTTGAATGAACAATTTTTTTTCTCAAAATAGTTGTTGTAAACTCTTAATTCCACATTTATAAGTGTATTATTATTTTCACTCAAATATTATACATATATATAGAGTATTGGGTTTTTATTTAATCATCATTTATCATATATATTAATTAATTAAATTCAATATTTAAGTCTGACTAAATTTATTCCCCAAATACACATTTACCTTTCTCAACCAATAAATATAACCAATCAAATTCTCATTTTATTGAACCTTGGTCAATACGTTAATTTTACTTACAG
Source organism: Allium cepa (assembly GCA_030765085.1). NCBI lineage: Eukaryota > Viridiplantae > Streptophyta > Magnoliopsida > Asparagales > Amaryllidaceae > Allium > Allium cepa. The sequence goes on from CM060929.1 coordinate 1,047,945,065, forward strand.
TCTCAATTAATAAATTTACCTCGGTTTCATTACCTTATTACCTTATATGCATAATTGACATTGTTATATCTTCCATTACATCAATAATTTACCATTTCATCTTACCATTTATTTACGTATCCTTTTATTGCACTGATTGAACTAAATTCACTTATTAAATTCCCAATTCCACCCTTCTATTCAAACCAAGTATCATGCTATGATAATATTTTACGTTGGTTACACTGAAAAAAATCAACTTTTTATCGTTATCAATTAAACATACATTAATTGCACAAATTAAAGGAATTAATTGTCATTTATCCAATTAAATTTTTCATACATCAATCTATTTCACCTAAATCCTTACCTATGAATATTGCAACCTTTAATTCCATTAAATATCAGTTGACCCAAATTATTTCATTTATTCTAAGTCATATCACTAAAATAATTCATCATAATAAACTTAAAATCTATACGTTTATTGATTTATTTCTATTTGTCTTATGTTAAATTCTAAATTTAGTAAGACAACCTAAAGTACTCCATACAATCGACAGTCCCTTTCAATTGTTAATACGTACTTAAATTTCTACAGTTGCCTTCCATCTGCACTTCCGTTACTATGATAAAAATTACTAACGTTTATGCCATCAATCCATCATAATTACTTACCCTTAATTGAGTTTGATTTCCAAATAAATTTGCTGACCCTTAATTAGACAATTTATAAAAGTTTGTCATCATACCTATAGTTCTACGCTTATGCTATGTCTTAAATTTCAATAAATTTATAAATTTTGAGATGTTCATTAGGGTTTACAAATTTATTGACTTGCAATAACAGGGTTTCTTAATCTATTCAATTTATCGTTCACAATCTTTTATTGCATTAAATTGGTTTAATATTCCCATATTAAATTTTATGTCCAGGTAAGAATTTTTCTTTCTTTCTCTACTTAATTCATTTGAATTTTATTCAAATGTCTTTAAATAGGTTTCTAAGTCACTTCTATATAATTTGTTCTAGCCTTCATTTTAATATTTATCTACCACCTTTATTCTTTCAACTAAAATAAATTACAAAAATCCTATTAAACAAACAATTTTAAATGGTCGAACTTTACGGGTCGTTACATAAAATATACAATAGGCAAAATTATTTCATTTACCTATATTTCAAAACAAATATTGTGTCGGTCTGTCCTATTAAGTGTTTAGAAATCCCTGTCGATGTTATAGCATCCTATGCACCGACCAGAATTTATAAATACAAAACAGAAAAAATTAACACAATATCAAAACCCTTTTATAACACTACAAATACGCTCTCTCATATATATACACTCAGCGACTCATCATAGAGTGTTGCTACCCTATTAATAAAGAGTCAGACCCTACAAAGCTAAGGTTTTTGCTAAACCAAAGCTCTGATACAAGCTGTAACATCCCGCCCCTTTTTATGTTTTAGGCAGACACACATGTCGACTCAAACCATACAGAAGGGCGAATTGTTATTGGGGTGAATCAGAAAAAGAAGAGAAAAAAACAAAACAGAATCTCGTAGCGGAATGACAAAATATAATAATCAAATAATAGTTCATGAAGCTGTTTTACAAAAACATTTGATTATACTTATACAACACAGATCAGAGTTACACATAACAGAGAATAATAAATAATGATGTGGAATACATGATTCAGTTAAAAATAATAAATAATAATAATACAATCTTCATTTTCGTCCTCCAGCAATAAGGTCTTCAAATCCTGAAATGCTCAGGCTGACTCGAGCGAATTGAAAAGAAAATACACTCGATTCAAAACTAAAAGATCTTATGTAAGTTAAATCAACGGTAAAATTTGAGTGGAACGGCGTCATAAATGTTTATGGGGTTTGACATCTCCTATCCAGTGTCTAACGTGAGTGCAGTAACTTAAGAGATGTTCGGGATTCACAACTCTTAAGGATCCGTTAAAATATCTACTATGTAGTAATATACGCTATTATAATAATGTCTAATAGTAAAGTAAACTTACTTAAAAATAGCGTTAAGGCTTTACATTTTCCACCTTAACACATATATAGTGCCAATAGTCTATACAGTACCTCCGTACCTCCAGATCGGGAGGCTACCACAAATATTCTATACAAACGACACAAATCAAAACTCGTACAAGGCACGCTAGGGTAGATGACACGGCACAACTAGGCAATGCCAGGGAAGATATACCAATTGCACTTCCGGACCGGTGGCAACGCGTAGCATCCACTACAATCCACCTCGATCCACACTTCCAAAAGTCAAAGGTGCACCCAATCAATCATAAAGTAATAGAATGGTATCGAAGAAGTGTGTCCGATCAGAGGAGCTACCTCATTAGCCCATCGATTGCTCCTGTATTAGCCACCTTATGCCAACTCACGGGAGTAGGGTCCACATATATACCTCAATAGGACATCGCCACCATTCTACTTCATTCTGGAATCTCGACCCCGTACATGGTTGTTAAAGTGGTTTTCGGAGTTGGCAGAGAGTATGACAACTTCTGATCCCGGTCTCTTTAACAACCAAACGTTATTATAACACCGCGGTCATTTCAAAATAGTTTATACTTCAAAACCAAAATATCATTCTCATTTCAATACCATATCAATAAGATATCATTTCCATTTCAAAACCAAATACGATATCATTTCCGTTTCCAATATGTCCATTTTCAGAATCATAGCATTTTCAAGGTTATAACACTTTCGAAACCGAACACTTGGAAATATAACATTTTCAAAACATAATACTTTGAAATTCATGGCTTCGAAAACATAACTTTCATCACTTAAATAGTTTAGATATTCAAATAGTATATATAATAAAATAGTTTTAAATTTAAAATTACTTTATAAAATAAAATAATTTCCTCAACTTCATAAATTGATTCAAATCAACTTGAATCCAAAAATTCAATTTATATCAAATCTCAATTCAAAATTTTCAACTCAATTCAGTTTTCAATAAACCATTTCAATTTATATCGATTTCAAATACAGATTTGAACCTCAAATAAACTATTTCAATTTTCATATATTTTAAAGCTTTAAATATTCCATCATTTCAAAACTAAATTTGATAACTTCATATATACCTTAATTTAAGTTCATTATTATTCAGTTTTGAAATATTTACTTAACAAATACAATATCCTTCAAATAAACCCCAAATTCCAAATAACTAATGTTCCTTTAATTAATTTAAACTTGAAACATTCATTCTAAATCATCTTAAACAAAATCAAGTTATAAAAATCGTATCTTTTAAAATATCAAATTTAATAAATTGCAAATCAAACTTATTTGAGTTTAATTCTTAAATAAATTCAATTTCAAATAAGTTTCAAATTTATCTTCCAACCTTAATTTATTTAAATCATTATAACTCTATATTAAAGTATAATTTAAATACTTAACCATATTATCTTTAATAAAATCAAACTTTATTATCAAACTTATTCTATATTGAAATAATTTTATACATAGCTTAAAATTAAGAATAAAATAACATTTATATAATATCTAAAATCAATATTTATATAAAACCATATATTTCTTTACAAAACCATAGAAATCATTTCAAAATATTTATATATAGACCACGGTGTCTGCATATAATTTTCTATCTTATGATCAAGTGATACAGATGTTTATCATTTTAATCCGCAATTTAATATGTTATGGTTGTATATCATTTCAAACCGCAATCCCGAATTAATAATAATCCATAACGGAATTGCAGTTTATAACAATATAAACTAAACATCCATTCAACCAATATCAACAATCAACATCCATCACAATTATCATCCAGAACAATCCATCAATATAGAAACTGATAATAAATAACAGGTATTTAACTCGCAGTTTATATTCAATAATAAATTAAATAACAATTTTATTCAGATAAATTCAATTTAACTAAGATGATGATTAAAAATATGTCAAACAATCATAAATAAATTCCTAATCACATCGTGAATTAAACTTAACAAACATAAGAAATTTTAGAAGTTGTGAATGGGTTAAAACACTCACCTTTGAATTTAAATTCAAAATAAGCCGAAAATATGAACGGACTCCGAGTTTGTCCAAACCAGCTTCAAAATTTCCGTAATTCTGATACGATTCCAGCAAAACAAACTGCACTTGAATCTGAGCTCATATGAAAAAGTTAAGAAAATTAGAAGATTGAAAAATTCTGGTCCTGGGTTGACTTTGAGTTCAACTTCGGTCCGCTGCCTCAAATCCTGGTGCTTGCTCTGAGTTTTTTCCAAAACGACCCGGAGCGATCCGAGTCATTTTGTTCCTGATCCGAAGTTTCTGTAGGGTTTTTGCCTCTGAAAATCGAAGCGCGACCAGAAGTTGCTGCAAATCCGCAAGTAATTTTTTTTCAAATTGAACTTAATTTTTGGAATTTGGCAATGTGGTTTTGTCTGCTATTGGAATGAGGAGTTGAGAAGGAGTTGTACATACTAACAAATGAAAATATGAAGTGGCTAGGGTTTATTACGGGTTATTTATAGGAAAAGCTGAAAATAGAATAAACGGACAAGATTTGATTAAACGATAAACGACCCCAAAAACCCATTCTGCCTCCGGAACGAAAATGGGTCAACCTATATATCAAAATAGATGTTTTTAAATATTCTAAATTCAATGGAACAGGTTTCAAGTCCTAATTCCATCGTATGAAGAAGTTATGTTAAAATCTGCCTGTTTCAAATTGATTTCAGTTTATTTCAATTAAATTGATTTATAGACATTTCGAGTCCGTACGATCAAACGATAAATTCGATCGTTACGAAACTTGAGATCCTACAATAGTTCACTGTTACGGATGCGATGAAACTAGTTTCGTCGAAATCCGAGTCAGTGGCCAAAATGGCTATTTTTCAGTCAATTAAATAAATAAATATTAAATTTAATTAAATCACTTTTCATTCAAGTTTTAGATTTTATAATTTTTATCATCTTGGATTACTCTAGTAATTTATAATCCTTTATAACGAATTTCTGTATCAATTTAAAGTTAATTTATTAACAAATTACAATATCAAATTTCAATTTCAGTAAATTCATTAATTATCAATTGAAATTCCAACAAATCCATTTATTTGATTTCTCAACCTAGTTATGAAATTAATTATTAACTTATCATCTCATAGGTAATATTAACATTGGTTTATATACTAGTACATCAATAATTTTCCAATTCATCCAAAAATCAATTGTTACGGTATTTAACTTCATTTATTGTGAATTGAATTCCATTTAATTATAATTAATTCCAAATAACTGATTTGATTCAATTCTAATCCTTTTTATTAAGTCTTTTATTACTCTATAAATCCAGTTAATATTTGTTTGTTTTTCATTACATTAATATTTTTAAATTCTCATCTTTCCTTTGTATTAACTGTTGTTTCAATTATACTGAATTTGACAAATATTTACATTTATTATTATTAAAACCTCAATTAATTTATTCAACTTTGTTTCATTCCTTTATTTTATCTTATGAATAAAAGATACATTTCCATTACTTTGTTACATTCACACTTTACGATTACTATCATAACTCACATTAATGGCCATTTATTTACATTTAAATGTAACTGATCTCCAATGAAATTTATAGACTAAATAGGTAACTTATAATAATTGTTACCATAATCTTTAATTACACTTATGAATCCATTATTATTTACAATCAAATGTTATAATTATTTTCCCAGCACAGTTCTATTCACCTATGATAAATTATGTGGCAATTGATTGATCAATTCAATGCTTACATTTATTTTCATATACACACTTATAGCTTAGTATAACATTTGTATCACTTCATTTATTGGGATTTTACTCATATTAATAAGTCTATTATCTATAGCCAAATGTTACAACTGTGTTAACCCACACTGATTTCTTCCATTTCGATTAATCATGCATTACTCATTAATTGATTCGTCATTCACGCTTGTTTTCTTATATTCATATTTATAACTAAGTATAACAATTTACATTAGTTCATTATTGGAGTTTTATATCAATTGTTAATAATTAGTTCTAATTACCATTGTTACATTTCATTTTAGCATTCATTTCACTATCAAATTACAAAGATTTTATTTCTTCCAAATTTATTTACCAAAATCTTATTAAAATAACAAATTTTGTTATCAGAAATTTACAGGTCTTTACAATATATACAATTATTGCAGGTAATTTTATAATCACTTAAAATCAAACTAGACGACAAATACAAATTAAGCAACATAATACCAGAATAATATAATTCAATTATAGTGTACGTAATCTATATAAAATAGCAATTATACCACAAGTTACACAGTAAGATACATGAATCATTTACAATTCTCAAAAATTCACTTCAAAGTGTCAATTAAATAATTGTGCAGCACCTTATATACTTACTTAACAAGATCAAAGCTAGAAAGATAGAGCAATAATCACTACGAGCAATAGCATCCAAATCAACATCAGCAGCAATAGCCTTATCTCGAGTGTGCACTTCAAGAATCAGTCTCCTTTCATCCTCATTCGGTAATCCGACATAATTTTTTTTTACCAGATCTTATGGGCCTTTGCAAAGCATAATTTATCAACTCAGTCATCTTACATGTACATTATTAAAATAGCTCATTTAAGCAAATATATTCGAATGACATATATTTATTAAGGCAGAGATATGATATACTATAATATTAGGACCATCATCTGTTTGTGGCTCCAACGAAGTAGAAACTATGGTTGTCATAACAACGTTCAAGCTCTGTGCATAGCTGGAATGTCAAGAAAAGCCTTCCAAATCAGTCATCAGTGTAAATGAATACAATACTTGTATACTTAACGAAGAAATCAAAACCATAATAATTTGGTACAAACATATTGCAAACATGAGCCTACAAAAGCTTAAACACATTTCCTGCCTTGGAAAGGACAATTAGTATACTAAAATTTATTTTATATTTGCCGAGCCGCCAATTTGTCCACCTACATTTAATCATAAACATCATAGGTAGGATCAGCATTAACAATGTATTTCATCCTTTTCATTTGACAAAAATATTTAATACCATGTAACTTTGAACCATATTAACTAATTTTTATAAGAGAACAAGAAAACACAGCGAAAAAGTTTGCACACATGTTCCATTCAAAACTAGAAAGTGGTAATGTGATTCTGGCTATATTCCTGCAAAATTGGCCTGGTGAAGATTTATGTTGGTGTTTTTTCATATTAGTAATTACAGACATCATGCTGTATAACATGGATTTTTCATCAAACTTGATTTCTCCATCCATCTCGCTACTGCATCCTACTTATAAAATATCATCACAAAACAGGACAAAAAACTAACAATGAAAAATCACAGAATAAACGTTATAAATAAAAATATGATATTTCATACGACTAATTAATCTTATAGATAGCACCCAATAGAAGTACAAAATAATAAGAAACCAACAATCATCCAGGAAAATGACTGTAACTACGATTATCTCATTCTGTGGCACCTCAGAAAATATTATGAATATCGTTAAGGAAACCCATTTGATCCAGTGATTTCTTTCATTAATGGCTTTGATTAAGGTATGCTTGTGCATGTTTTACTTCTTTCATTAATTTAAGCAGTTTAGTCAATTGTCAAATTGTTTCAAGAAGGTGGTGGCTTGAAATTTTAAGACAACCAATTCAAAACCCATATTTGCGTTTGGAATTGCTAAGTGTTAGGAGTACGCTATCAGTGTTGTTAGGAGTCTGCATTAATTTGTATGTTGCGGCACTGAAGGTAATAGACAATGACATGCCACATTAAATAAAGAAGAAAGATATTAGGTTTAACTATTTCAAACATCAATGCGGACATTGTTTTCCTCCATACCGCAAACGTAGTTTAGTTTGATACATAATTCAATGCCTAAAGTTGAAGTGCAATATATCACGAATCATATCAATGCTTATGTATATTGAAATTATGCCTATATCGCTGCAATGGACTGGTACATACTTAATAAGCAGCCAGCAACATGCTACAAGTTAAGGATCACGAAATCATTTATTATGTGTGATAATAAAATTAGTATGTCATGTGTCTAAGGGTAATGATGTGGGGATGATATGACATCATCCCTCTATTAGGTATGAACCGAATGATATCAGATTAGTAAGTCATGCATCCGAGTGGTAATATTAGCATATTCCTTAAATTGAAGCTTTGTGACTCATAATTAATCTGCGTAATATCAGTATAATTCAAATAAACAACGTAAAAAATAAAATCACTTAAGTGACGCTGGAATGGGGCGATTATACCAGTGCACTTTGGATCTCTATTTCTTCTTGTTATCAAATGAAGACATTGTTTCTGAATGCAAAGCTAAAATACAAATAAAACTTAACCCTATGTTAAAAACTTTGATCTGATTACTTCAAAAAAAATACAAGAAGTATTCGGATTGAAGGAAGGAACAAGATATGACTTCCAGAAAGTGAGTTTATCCTATTTATTTCAATCTTTCAATCCTAATTTTTTGCAAATTCCGAAGACCTCTACCACGACGTTGCCTCGTCTGAACTCGACGTCGCCTCAACTCGACATCGCCTCTCCTCAAGTCGATGTCGCTTTCCTGAACTCGACCCTACCTGAACATGAGGTCGCTTTGTCACCTCGACCTTGCTTGAACTCGAACGCGCAGATGCTTGGACGACAATTTGATCTAGGGTTTTGAACAGATTAAGGATTTTTTTTTCTTTTTTTCTTTGAGCCGACAATTTGAAAAGCAACGTTGGTATTTGGGTTTGTTTACTTGGGGAATATATTTTTGTAAACGGGCTAAGTTGGGTATTTAGTTTCACATATTAAAAATTATTTTTGTAAAAGGGTTTTGTTAGTATTATAAGAGGTTTTTAGGCTCAAAGAAAAAGTTGTACAAAAATTTAGTTTTAGGGACAAAAAGATTTGTTTTTTAGGCTGAAGAACACTTTTTAGTGTAAATTACAGAATGATAGTTGTAACTATCGTTTTCAGTTTGCACAAAAAAATGTCCTTCAAACTAAAAGGCAAACTTGTTGTCCCTGAAATTAAATTTTTTTGCAACTTCTTTCTTATGTCATTTACCCGTTATGTTATCATAAATTATTTTTATTAAAAATTATGGATATAAAAATAACATATTAAAATAATAATAGAATGTATATTTAATTTCACGTCGGACTGATATTTATCGAATTCGACCGTGAACTTCTTTTTCAATTTATTTAGGGTGTTGTGCGATATCTGATATAGATGCCCTAGAATTTGGGAATTAGGTCTTTGGGCTTGATAGGAAGAGGGAAAATACAGTTTTGAGCGGTAAACAAAAATTATATAGACGCGTCATCCTGAATTTTATTAATGCATGACTAGTTAGAAATTATTAAACATAAATCATTGTTTATGGTTGTTTATAAATCATTAAATATAAAATATTAATTATAATGAATCATTGATTTTAAATTATTTTCATATTTTAAATACCAGTCAAATTTTAGGGAGTCTCTTTTTTCTTTTTATGTTTCTTCAATTTTCTGTGTGATTGTAAGAATGAACATTAATTACTTTAATTTACTTCAAAGAAATTCAAAATTTTAATTTTTTTAAATATTATATATTGGAAACAATTATTAATTATAATCATAAAATATTAAATTCAAATGTTACTTCTCATTATTTATATTTCTTATTAATTGTGTACTATTAAACATTTTTCTTAATTATTGATTATTTATTAATATTTAATTTATTAATAGTCATTATTAATAAATAATTATTTAAAATTAATTATTAAATACTAAATATCACTTAGAAGTATTAAATTTAATTATTAATTATTAAGTATTAGTGTTTATTATTATATAATTATTAATAATTAATTATTTAATAGTAATTATTATTTAATGATTAATAAAAATTAATTACTAATTATTAAATATTAGTTCTTAATTATTAAATATTACTTATTAATTAAATATTTAATGTTAAACATTAATTATTAAATATTGATTATTAATTATTCAATATTAATTATTTAATACTAATTAGTAAGTATATTTATCAATTATTAAATGTAATTAATGTGTATTAACTATAATTTACTACTTGTTATTATTTGACTAAAATAAATTATTAAATATTAAAAATAATTAATGATTATTTATTATAATTAGTAATTATAAATTATTTATTTATAATACTTAATAATAATAAATTATAAATAATGATATATATATATATATATATAAGTTATTGTTTAGGATTATTGATATGCGCATTTGCTTCGATTTAAATAATATGCAATTGCTTCAGTTCCTAAGGAACTGATGTAAATAACACTATTTGCTTCAGCCGTAAGGACAACCGAAGCAAATTACACTATTTGCTTTGATTTCTAAGGAACCGATACAAATAACACTACTTGCTTCGGTTGTAAGGACAATCGAAGCAAATAACACTATTTGTGCATTTGCTTCGGTTGTTAACACAATATAAGCAAATTGATATTATTTACTTCAATTATGAGCACAACCAAAGCAAATAAGATGATGCAACAGTCATATTTTGTACTAGTGTGTTCTCATAATGCTGAGATATCCATATATAATACGGTGCGATAGAAATAGAAATAGATAGATAATGGAAGCCTCCAGCTCGTCTTCTGAACTCTAAAGCGTCCAAAGTAAAACCTGCTTTGCTTAGCCTATTCAAAAGAGTGCACGAGGTATTTAGGGAAAAGAAAAACCACGTATCAAACATAAGTCTGTTAAGAGAAAACTCAATATACATGTAACATGTAACACTAACTATTGAGACCGTATGGATTACCATAACGGTTTTCCCCTCAAAAGAAACCGACCATTCATTAAGCTAATATAGTGATATAATATATAATGTCCGATATGTAAAATAAAAATCATATTAAATAGCAATGTTTCTTGCACCTCACAAATGAAAAAATATTAGAAGTGCATCGAAGACCGCTAAGGTACATTCGCATATGGACTTTTTCATAGAGAGCTCTTCAGTCAAGCCGAATCTAATCTCCTTCACAAGGCTTAGAAGCTACATCAAAGCGTCGTATATCTCTAGATAAAATATACCCTAATGGTCCATGCCCTAACACGTGATCTCATGTATCATTAACTCCCGCTAGAATCATCGATAAGAATACTCTAGATATGGAGTTGATATCTCTTGTCGCGAGTTAGCTAAACCCTAAGCTATGAGTCCTAACTTTTTTCTATCATTTCTGATATTGAGGTCACATCTGGCATCTCTCATACGAGCCTTTATCATTCGAACATAACAAGAATCACTCCATGGATTCTCGCATAAGCTTGTTTGAAAAATTCTAATAGTGACCACTCCTATGGACTTAAACTTAGGATAGACAATTCAACTCTACAATATAAGTCTACAATGTTAACATGACCTCTCCCTCAAAATTAATGGTAGGATAGACAGTCCATCTCTATAATATTCCACTTTACAACTACTTACAAAACATAGACTGGTATACTAGTTTTTATTGGCATTTTCACCCACAACATGGTGAATATGAAAAGGCACCAAGGAGCATGGAAACGGGCAGAAGATGCATAATAAAGGCGTCATCATATAGTCATAAGAGCAAGGCAAAGAGCTAGGGACAAAATTTTCATACTTAGAAAATATAGTCGAAGCTCTTGAAAAATATTCCTGAGGTCATGACATGCAAGTAGGTCGAAACCGCATCTCAATCTGAGTTACGGATTGGAAGATATAATCATCTTAAAATTTGTCCATCACCTAACCGATTAAGGCCCCACCTTGGAGAGCTGCTATCTAATTCAGGCAAATGGAACATTCATAGGCATTAGAATACTCTACTCAATGATACAAAGTTATTGGTCTAAGTTTCATTCAATTATGACTTGAAATGAAGGAATTATGGCATAGAAACATATGTAGCACAATGGGTAAAGACTTGTGCCTTTCTGAAAACACACCCAGGTTCGACTTCCAGTAAGCACATTATTTTTATGGAACATGAGGAATGGTCCAATTAGAAATCTAACTGTTGAGTGTCCAACCATTTCCAATGTAAGGAGAGAAAAGGATAGCGTAACAGGAGAGGCGATTTGATAGGCAGAATAAAGGAGTAGAGAGGGAGGCAGACCCCTCTATTCAGTAATTCAAGTATCAAATAGGATCGTATGTTTGGTAGGAGGGGGGCCGAACCAAAGGAGGCATCGTATGAAGGTCGGATCATGGCCTAGAAAGGGATACCGAACCAAGGTGTCTACCGAACCATGGATGAAGGTGCCTACCGAATCAAGGATAACGGTGCTATCGAACCGAGGAGAATAGTGCACATATTGAACCAAGCTTTAGATCATTGTATCTTGTATCCCAGACATCATACCAAAGATCTATACGAAGAATGAAAATGGATAGTGGATATAGGTATATTCTGGTCGAACCACTATAAATACGTGTGTTCTTTACTTTACTGTAACTTACTTTCTACACAACCTCTACATGATCTGCTCTTTGAAAATTAATCATAATACAAATATTACAGTTGTGTCATACACTTCGTATTCAAAACTCTACAATTAATCGATTGTAGGTGTTTGGTGATTTTTTATGCAAATATTTTTGGTGCTTTCACTGAAAAATGAACTCAGGATGCCTCAAAGAATAAGGTATGTGCTATTAGTAGGGATGCGGGGAGCGCCAGCGCACCTAATCAAACAACTGCCAGTCAGGATGATCATTCAGCAAATACTCCGGTGCTAGTAGACATAATTACCGAAGGCAACTTGGATAGATTTATGGCTAAAATAAATGAATGTTTCGCTTCTCAACATCAAGAAATGGTGGACGAACTTATGACACGCTTGGGGTAGGCACAAACTTTTGGTCACAATACTTGAACACAAGGGCGGAGAATTTGATGGATTCCAAAATATGAAGGAGGTCACACTCGGATGGAGAATTTGATCAAGAAGGTCCAAGAGTTATAAGAAGGAATGATGAAGGGAGGAAATGAGCAAGAGTTCAACTCGAGACCCGAAAAGCGATTTGGCACCAAACCAAACAGGAAGACACCGAACCGAGGGCAGTTGCAGCAAAATCTTCCTATTCCCTTATTGAAATCATGATTAATAAAGGATAAAATGATCTCTAGGATCGATCTAGCCCTTTGAATGGAAAGGTCGAGCTATCATTGATAGTCACCTAAACTAGACGGTAGCATGACTCGAAACATTAATCGATTTGTTCGAACATGAAAAAGTAGAGTGAGGGATTAGATCTTATCTTAGTAGTACCTTCTCCATAAAGATAGGACTACTAGGGACCCTAGAGATTTCAAGGTGCCTGCTATGGACCATATCAAGGATTACTAACCCTATAGTGCATTTATAATGGTATGCCTAACACATACTGGTAAGTGGAGCTACAGAAGAAGCCTTGTGCATATGCTTTCCTCTAGCCTTGACGGAGTTAACTACTATGTGGTTTTGTGGTTGACCCCTATGCTCAATTCATTCTTCTACGATATTAAAAAAAAGTTTATTGTTCAATTCCGGGTGCATATCAAGTAATTCGAAGATGGGTTTGCTATGATACTACCTATCCTAATTTAATGCCACAACGGTTGGAATTCAGAATATGAATGAAAGTTTCACCTTGATGACATGTATAGTGAAGTGTACCTTGGAGCGAAGCTTACTAAGAGATCAACAATGGAGAAGTCAACCATGTTAGAGGAGGAAAATATGGCAGCTTCTTGCCCAACTAACTATTTGGAAATAATGGAGCGTTCCTTAGACTCATAGAGCAAGCACCACCAATGCAGGTCTAGAGACTAAGTCTGAAATTCTATTTCCAAACCATTAACCAGGTTTTTTAACCCAATGGAATTCAAAGCAAGTCAGAACATTTATGGCTAGTCAAAAATAACTCAATAATCAACCAAGAGGAACAGAAGAAGGAATAAAGAAAGACTCAAGTAAAGAAAACAAAAATTGGCCTAGATGATTCACCTATGGATCGCTAGTGATCTATAAGCTTCGTTTGTGGATCCTCTCATCCTCTTGCATCATGATCTAATATGTTCCCTAGAGATGCTTGGCAAGTTTCATAGCATGCCAAAACAGTCTAACTCGAGAAGTAAAAACTCATATGATTCAAGTTGTTTGACCAAAAGAAGCTAACTTAAAATGGACCTACATAACTCATACGAAGTTGGATTGACTTGAAATTGTGGAAGAACACTTAAAAGACACACTAGTAGGCTCATAGAAAAAATGATATCATTTGGAGTTGATTTGATGGATCGCTAGCGACTTAAATAGATGGATCACTAGCGATTCATGTAGATTAGGGCCCACCACCTCAAATTTTTAAGGTAGGTCCACACATCTTAGAGAGAGTAGCTGAAAAGTTTTGTCTGATTTCGTTCAGTTTTGAGCGAGTTATGGACGATTCTTCTGGAATAGATATACCCTAAAGACAGTTGATCAAAGTAACTCCAAACGACTCGATATTTGGATAACGCACTTAAATAGAAGAAGAAAGACAATCAAACAAAGATCACCGAAAAATATGCTAAGTAGATGGATAACTAGCGATTGATATCCTATGGATAACTAGCGATCCATCCCATATGGATAGCTAGAAATACATCCCTCATGGATAGTTAGCGATCCATAGAAGATTCAGACTGATTTGAGATTTTCGGTGATGACTTGGCATAACAACTGGATTCTTCTACACCTGGACTATTGGCCCAATACTTATTGAATTTTCCTATAAGTACTAACGTACCTGCAACTAGAGATGGATCTTTTTCGGAAGGAGAGAGGCCATTACTCTATTGGAATTCCTTCACTTCTCAACTTTCTTCTCCCTCACAATAGTAATCAAGAGGGTTACTGTGATTCTCCAGTCAACCCTTGAACTTATGACTTATTCTAACTCATTATAACTTAGATATAAGGATAACTAGTTGATATCCAGAGAGATTTGACTCGTATAATCATAATAAATATTGATTAAAGTCGACGCAGGCCAGAGTCGGTCAAACCACTATAAAAATCCTATGTCTCTTTTCTTACTTCTGTTCTTTATTTGTTTTTTATCCTAGATTTATGCTGCTAATTATCTGCACTAGTGCTTTCACACTTGATCCAAGGCATTGATCCAATTTTTGGGTTAACACAAACCATCGCAAGGAAGGAGGTAAGGTAGGAAGGAGCTATGAAAGTCTGGACTTCCACAAACTGAATTGGCTGGGGTATGAACCAAATTGGACCGATGAAGAAATAAAATACCAGGCCAATGGTATAGATGCTAGACAAGGAAGGATGTTTCAACATAAGTTAACGCTGATGTCGCAACCATATACTGAGCCATTGAAATGGGACCTCTTAAGTTCATACCGACTGGTACACAGGTGGTTAATCCAATGCCTTGGGGGCATGATGTGGCTACCAAGAAAACTAAGGAAGCATTCAAGTAGTGAGAGCAAGTCGCTAGACTAATCTGTCAAGTGCTAGGCACACGGAGCAGGAGACTAGAGTTTGGCAAGATGAACCACAAGTATTTCACTCTGAACATCAGATATGTAGTCAACTCCCAGATTTTAAGACATTAGTAGTGAAATAACATGTTGGAAAAAGCAACCCCTGAACACATTGAAGTGCTACGTTTAGCATATGGAAGCATTTGGAGCACAAATCAAAAGGATGGATAAATGTTGGCTAGGTTGAAAAAGAAAAGCCTTTGAAAGGAAACAATTTAGAAGAGAGGGCAAGTTTACATTTTCACTGCTTACGGAAATGCTAGAAAGAGTCTATCCCATTACTGGTGAAGCCATGATTTGCAATAAATTAAGGATCAAAGAGTCAACAGCCGTAAAGATTGGAATCGACAAATATCACACATTGCATAAGGTTTGTGGTAATAAGAACAATAAATATAGACAAATATCATAGGTATACTTTAGGCTGAAATGGTTAGGAACTCCTACTAGATATCCCTATGGATCCCCTATGGACATTAGAGCATGTCCTCCTATAAGATATCCAAAGATAGATGTGCATGAAAATTGTGAACAAAGCAATCAGATATCGGAGCATAAACTTCCTAGTCCTAGACGCAAGGTTCAACTCCATCACAAACAATGGAAGCTTAGGTTCATCTCCACTAGAGGTAGTGGAGTGTAATTATAACCCATTCTGTACGTGGGACTAGACATCTGTGGAGATGGTGGATCATAATCTTTTAAAATAGCCCTAGAAACAAAGTCTACTTCTTATAAATATGAAGCATGATATTATAGAGACTAAATACCCTTATAAAGTGTGGGGACAATAATGCAAAGGTATGACTTACTTTAATGAATAAATTTTGAATGATATTTAGTATAAATACTTGAGGCATAATAACACCATGCCATATGAATATGCAACAATCACGGAAGCTAGAAAAGTACTAATGGCTGGGCAAGAAAAAATGTTCTTGACCCCTATGGGTCGGATAAACCTCTTGCATTAAAGGCTAGACCGAATGATAGAGTATGATACACTAATATCAGGACTAGAAAAAACAAAAGGATTGGGAATATGGACATTGTTTCCATAGCGACCTACAAATTGCTATGAACCAAACATTTTGAGAGTTCAAAATTAGTGGAGAATGGTTGGCATCCTACTTAAAAAAAGGGAAAAGGCTTTGCTTAGTGGGTAAGAATGCTATGTGGTTAAGCACATCCCATAGGAAGAAAATTAGGATGCTGAAGGTTTGGAATAATTGGCTTGCTCAGGAAATGGATCTCTTTTAGATTAGCCCTAGTAAAAACTTCACCCTTAAACCGGAATAAAGCAAGGAAGGTGATGCGTAAGGAGACTGGTTACACCATACAAGATGAGAACCTACATGAAAGAGTTTTTACTAACCCCATGCTAAGGCGCATAGCTTCAAGAAACGCAAAAGAAATATCGGATAACGTACATCAAGGCAGTCAAGGAGACCACATTATGGGTAGACCCTAGGAAAGGAAATCTCACAGGCTTTGATCTGAATGGAGAAATTATTATAGCTATGGTTGGAGTTGAGTTTACAATAGTGACTGCGAATTAACTTTATCGAGTATCGAGTTCCGCTTCAGATGATCTCGGACAATGGGTAGTAGTTTGATAGTTAGGAATTCGCCAACTTCTAATGACCACACAAAATCGGGATAAGCTCTCCAATAGTGCCTCACCTATAGACCAATGCATAGGTTAAAGAGGACAACAAGGTTCTCAAAAGTCACATAAAGGAGCATTTGCAAAATGATAAAGAAGCTCGGATGGATGAGCTACCATTGGACTATATGTGTATCACATTTCCCATTAAAATATAATAGGATATACTCCCTTTGCTTTGACCTATGATTTATCGATTATGCTTCCCATTGAATCTATGGTCTAATGTTATATAAGAATCCACTTTAACCTGGTGGAGAATGAGGAATTGCTAAATATGTTCCTGGATCGATTAAGGAGAAATAAGAAGAGGACGCTTTGCAAACCACGACAATTTAACAGAAACCGGTGAAATAATATAACTCTATGATGGAGCAATGGTCGCTAAAGGAAGGAAACCTAGTCCTGGAGCAAATCTTCCTTCGGTCAAGGGCAACTGACCCAATTTGGGAAGAATTATATTTTATCAGCAAGATCTAGGGAATGGAGACTATAATCTCATTATCATGGATGGAGCAGTATCCAAGAAAATACGAAATGCTCAAAACATCGGTTTTGCGCACTGACTATTGCAACTACATGGATTTTGGATAAGTGGATTAGTCAATCGTTGTTGTACTGCCGAACCCCATGGATGGGGTGTGTGAAACCATGCTAGATGTCAGCATGGCCAAATCACCATAATAATAACCATCTCATGCTAATAAAGTCCCTATTTCTAGGACTATATGTGACGACCCATCTTCCAATCCTCAGAAAGACGTATCATCGATAAGAAAAGAAAGGGATAGAAATCGAAAAGATAGAAAGAAAAGAACAACAACATCAAAACCTCACAGCGGAAACGGAACAAAATATAATATTACACATATCCATTACATAGTTTTATATATCAGAGTATCCAAAATAATACGACTTCATTACATTAGAAATTTATACGAGTCTGCCTAACCATACAACCCAAAATACAACATCAAAATGTCACTACATGGCGGACGAAGATAAATAGGTACGTCTGGACTCTAGCTCCAGCTTCCAAAACATTTGACAATTCCAACCTGATCACTTGGCTACTCATAAAAATTTGAGTACCCAAGAGTTTATGAAAACAAAATAAACTCCGGGTCAGACATGGGTCTGGTGTGAGTAAACAGGTTAAAGTTATTTAACTTTAAAATCATTTGAAAACAAAAGGTATCACGTAAGACTTCCCACACATAAACACGGTTAAGTTTTTACCTTACGCTATCCAAAACATTTGATAGGAAATCCAGTGATATTATAATAGGGTCTAGGGTTTTCAAAATAAAATACAGAAATAGCTGGAATGCTTACATCTTACGTTCCAACATAGTTGGGCACAATCAAAACCTTACAGGCACTTATTGGAGTTTGGATTCCATACAATGGCAGGGCTACTGGGGTACCGCCCGTCACAGTATTGGGCCTAGATCACCGTACCGAGGATCACTCCCGATCCCCTGCAACACAAGGTCGGAACCATCCCTTACTAGATAGTCCCGAACAAGACAACCCCGCTCTTGTGGCCAACAACTGCCCACACAGCCGAAATAATAAGGGACTTCTAGACAGGGGCAAATCTCGTCTTACTTAGGCATGACCCGCTTAGCCTTGCTGCACCTTCCCTGTTTTAGCCATTCCCGATTGATGAGGCTTAAGGCTATGATTACCTTTATAGAAAACATCTATCTTAGAATGCCCATCGTCCACCTGACGATGTGCTGAAAGCATTCAATCCATACAAGTTCGTTCCGGGTTCGAACGAAACTGAAGGCATTATTTCGTTATACTCATTTTGGAATTACCCTCAACCCTTTCACTCTGGAACTCCATCTCAATCTTCACTTTGAGATGTCACGACCTAACGTTTAACTTGGATCGATGTGGTTTTCGAAAAATCAAACTTGATTTCCGATCTCGGACTCATCGAAATCCAAACGCCATCTTAAAGGTCAAGTTGTTTTAAAGGTTTAAACAATTCAATTCAATTTTAAACATTGAATTCACACAGCATTATCCATAGATAATAACAAAAATCTATCACAGATATATATACAATATCTCATCGCAGAATATTTCAGATTATCATCCAACAGATACCAACCAAATCTAGACATTGAATTCAAAACAATCATCCATAAGCAAACATATCTCTAATTCATATTATAATTAATTTAATTAATTCAAATTAAATTAATTACTTAAGAATTAATCACTTTACCTTGCTTAACCAATTATTAATTAATTAATCACAATCATTTAATTAATTAACCACTTCTTAATTAACCTTATTATCAATTAATTAATCTTTAATTAATTAATTAATTAATTAATTATCCTTTAATTATTAATTAATAACTCTAATTATTTATTAATAAAACTTGACTAATAATAAATCATTCCTTAATTAATTACTAATTAATCCTTAATTTACAATTAATTAATCTTAATTAATTGCTTAATTGATTACAAATTATAAATTAATTTATCTTAATTACTTAATTAATTATAAATTAATTAAACTTAATCATTTAATTAGTTAGTTCTTAATCGTTAATTTATTAACTATTAATTAATATTTAATTACTTTAATTAATTAACCCTAATTATTTAATTAATTAATTCTTAATTATTAATTTATTAATCACTAATCACTTAATTAATTAATCATTTATTAATTAATCTTCAATTATTTAATTAACTATCTATTAATTATAATTAAATAAATCCTTAATTACTTAATTAAATTAATTCTTAATTATCAATTAATTCATAATTAATTAATTAATCTTTATAAATTAATTAATCCAAAATTATTAATTAATTTAACTTTAATTACTTTATTAATTAAACAATTTTTAATCATATAAAGTTAATTAACTTTCCAAAATAATTCAATTTATTAATTACTTAAAATTAATACAAATTTAAAACATTTCATCTTATTACTTTTTAAAAAAAAATTAGATTTTAAAAGAATATATAAACACCTCAAACTTAGTTAACAAGCATAAACTTTCTTTAAACTAATAGTTTTAAAACCTTTATCATAAAGTAGCTCATAACAATTTTAAGTTTAAATTTTAAAAAGTAGTTTGAAAAAAACATTTTAAAACATCAACTTCGCTTTGGGTTCGACCTGACCCAAACTCGAGACCAACTCGAGTTCCATTCATCATCTCCCTTTTCTTCTTTTTCTTTCCTTAGCTTAAGTTAAAAAAAATTGAACTTCATATAACTGGAAAGAAAACAACTCCATACTCGAATCCAGGCACGAACAAAACAACATCGTCCCGAGCATCTACACGAGCAAAAATCCTCCCTCACTCGATCAACACTACGAGTTACAAACAAAACATCCCTCTCCGACATAATTCACTGACACCGTGCATGTGCACGAAGCACCAACGTCGCCGCCACCTCCAGCGACACCGCACGCAAGTTCCCCATCGACCACTGGTACGATTCCGACCCTTGACCAGTCATCGCGCAACCTCAATCGAAAACGAGGAAGTTCACACAACATCTGGAATAACCACTTCGCCTGAAAACCCATCAAACCCACGACGTCGACCACCGTACGCCTTGAAATTTTTGCCACAACACCGCAAGCCTTCCGCGCAACTATCCCCTTCATCTTGCTCCACTCGATTCACCACAAATCTCCTAGTCACCTCATTTCCAATCGCGACCCAATCACAGTGTTAAACCCTAGTCCACCCAATTTCCAATTCCACAATGATCGATCACTTCTTCCATGATTTTTCTCAGCATCGTCGATCACCATACAAGCTCCAACCCAAGTCGCGTCCCCTCGAATCCACCCAGTCACCAGAATTTGATCAAAATGTCATTTCTGGTCATCCCAGAAATGCTCCAACATAACTCAACTAAAAGTCAAACTTTTAGTTTTAAAAATCAAGTTTTCAATAGAGGATTCATATTATATAGATAAGTTTTTAAATTAAGGCATTTGAGTTTTAACATAAATCATTGTTCCTTTGTACTTTTATCTTTTCCAGAAAATGTTTTTATTTTTAAAACTTAAAAATATTTTCAAATTTTAGTTTAAACTTAAACAAACATATTTTGTTTAAGAATCATAGTCTAACAAAGATTAAACCAAAACAAAATGAATTTTCTTTCTCCAATTTGTACTCTGCATTTTTCTTTTAAAAACAGAGATACACTTTGATATTTCTTTCACATGCAAGCAGATTATAGACAAATACACTCGGTACAACAACATGCAAACATATTTTTCATCAAGCTTCTAGTAATGCATCCAGATTAGTTGAAACAATTTAGAGTTTACTCACTTGAAACTTATTTTAAGCAGAGACCGAAAATTTTGCAAAATCTGGAAAAGTTAGATCTTCACAAACTGGAAATTCAGATTTGAATTGCAGAGGAAATGCTTTGAAACTCAGGTGTTCTTGTTTACTTCTTAACTTGAATTCAAATCAGAGCTTTTAGATTTGAAACTGTGGAGAGAGCTTTGAATTGCTTTTTACTGGAATTTGTTTTTACAGGCTTTTGTATTTTTGCTTGTAGATTTGGAAGTTTGAAATGTACTTGAATTCTTGTTTTAATTTTTGGTTGAAAGAGTGGAGATTGATGACTTTTTCAGATTTTTGAATGAAGTAGTGATTTATTTCTTGCTTTTTTAGATAATGAGATAGAAAATTTGAATAAAGAAGATGAAGTAAACTTTTACAGATTAAGTTTTTGTTTTATTAAAATTAAAGAAAATAATATATAAATGTGACACTTGTCGCTAAACATGTTTATATTCTTAACACATGTTATAAGAGGGATTCACAAATTAACATATGTAATTCTCATGCAAAATAGATTTTTAAATGTTTTTGTAATAAATTTTCTAATTTATAAATACATTTTTAATTTGTATAAACCAATCCCTTTAAAAAGAAATTAATATAAAACAAATTTTATATTCCAAATAAAATCATAAAAATACACTTTAAAATCACATTATGATTTAAGATGTAAATAACTATATTTTGAATTTCAATTTAAATATCCAAATTCAAATTAAATTTCAAATTCAATTTAAAAATCAAATTTGATATGTATACAATTTTAACAAATCCATTTTCCATTTGTATATAATAATTCTATTTAAAATCAATATATTTACAACACAATTATTATTATTGTTTAAAATAACAATTTTATCAATTTTAATTAAATTATTAAAGAGATTATCACATTTAAATTTAGTTTGAAATTCCGGAATATCACATTCCTTCCCCCTTAAAAGAATTTCGTCCTCGAAATTTAAACAAAAGATAATCCAAAATTTTTATTTTATTTCAACAATTCAAGCATATATATCATCCATACATAAGCAACCAACAAACAAAACATCCAAACAACAATACATCCAATACAAACATCATTAGCTATTCGGACACATATCCAGCCTTCCTAAAACTATCCAGAGTCTCCCAGGTACAATCTATGGGATCCTCACTCCACTAGACTTTAACGAGCTTCACTATCTTGCTCCTGAGTTGCCTCTCGTCTTGATCAACAATCTGAACAGGATGTCTGACAAGTGATAAGTCTGGCTCAACCTCTAAGTCTTCCCGCACAGCTGGCTCCACAATAAGAGATTGATCGTGCACGTATTTCCTTAGATGAGATACGTGGAATACATTGTGAATTCCAGCCATCCGGACTGGCAATTCAATCTTATAAGCTACGGCACCAATCCTCTCGAGCACTCGGAATGGACCAATATATCTCGGGGCGAGTTTCCCTGTCTTCCCAAATCTTACTGCTCCTTTAATCGGGAAAACTTTGACAAAGACTAAATCACCAATCTCGAACTCCAATTGTCTTCGTCTTTTATCTGCATATTTCTTTTGACGATCCTGAGCAGCTCTCATGCTTTTGTTGATAAGCTCAACTTTAGCAGATGCTTCATGAATCAAATCTGGTCCTAGCACAAGACGATCTCTTAACTCTATCCAATAGGCTGGGGATCTACACGGTCTTCCATACAGAGCTTCATAAGGAGCCATCTTAACACTTGACTGGTAACTATTATTGTAAGAGAATTCCACAAGATGTAGATGGTCTTCCCACGACCCACCAAAATCCAATACACATGCCCTCAGCATATCTTCTAGAATTCGGTTAAGCCTCTCCGTCTGCCCATCTGTCTGAATGATATGTTGTACTCAATCTCAAACTCGTTCCCATAGATGATTGCAAAGTCTCCCAGAACTTGCTGGTGAATATAGGATCTCGATCACTTACTATACTAACTGGAACACCATGCAATCTGACTATCTCTCTCAAGAAAATCTCTGTCAGAGAAGCTGTAGTACAGGTTGCCTTGACGGGTATAAAATGAGTGCTTTTAGTTAGGCGATCAGCAATCACCCATATTCCTTCATTTCCCTTCTTGGTTTTAGGCAAACCGTCGATGAAATCCATCGAAATCATATCCCACTTCCACATCGGGATTTCCAAAGGTTGCAATAAATAGGCTGACTTCTGCTGATCTCCTTTAATTTGCTGGCAGATAGCACAACTATTAACGAAAGCAGCTACATCTTTTTTCATGCTCGACCACCAGAAAACCCTTCTCATATCCTTATACATCTTAGATATTCCTGGGCGGATATTTAATCTGGAGCGATGACACTCAGATAAGACTTCGTGCCTCAATCCATCTATATCAGGTACACACAAACGACCATTAATCCTCAATGCTCCTTGATTGTCCACCTTGAAATCCGAATATCGACCATCCTTGGTTCCAAGAATCAGTTCTTCTAAAGATCTATCCTCCATTTGCTTGCTTATCATTCTTTCTTAGAGAGACGGAACAACTTCCAAAAGAGACAGAACTGCATTCCTGCTAAGAGCATCTGCCACAACATTCGCCTTTCCCGGGGTATACAGAATATCCAAATCATACGATGCCAAAAACTCGACCCATCGCTGCTGTCTTAGATTAAGATCTTTTTGAGAGAAAAGATATTTCAACGGTTTGTGATCCGTAAATAACTCGGACTACTCTCCCAAAAGATAGTGCCTCCGATTTTTAAAGCAAAAACAATGGCCAACAACTCTAGATCGTGCGTAGCGTAGTTCCTTTCATGTGGCTTCGATTGCCGACTCGCATACGCAATTACCCCACCATTTTGCATCAGAACTGCGCCTAGTCCAACTATACAGGCATCCGTATAAACCTCAAACTTGCTCTTCCCATCCGGAATAGCCAACACAGGAGCACTTGTCAACTTTTCCTTCAGATTCTGAAAAGCCTCCTCACATTCCGGTGTCCACTTGAATTCAGCTCCCTTCCTTGTCAGCTTAGTTAGGTGCGAAGAGATCTTGGAATAATCATTAATAAACTTTCTGTAGTAACCGGCCAATCCCAGAAAACTGCGAACTTCAGTCGTTATTCGAGGCTGCTTCCATTCCAGAATAGTCTCAACCTTTGGTGGATCTACAGAGATTCCCTCACCAGAAACAATGTGCCCCAAAAATTTTACTTCTGATTTCCAAAAATGGCACTTAGAGAACTTCGCCTTCAAAACATGCCTTCTCAATGTCTCTAACACTATTTTCAAATGATGCTTGTGTTCTTCTTCAGACTTAGAGTAGACCAAGATATCATCCATGAACACCAGAACGAACTTATTCAATACATCATGAAAGACTCGGTTCATCAGGTCGACAAAGTAGGCAGGAGCGTTGGTTAACCCAAAAGGCATAACCAACCACTCATGGAAACAATTAGGTCCCCTAAATGCAGTTAAGGGAATACTGTCCTCGGCTACCCTTAACTGATGGAAACCTGATGCTAAATCCAATTGAGAAAAGACTGAAGCTCCATGTAGCTAGTCGAAGAGATCATCAATACGAGGAAGAGGATACTTATTTTGAATGGTCACTTTGTTCAACTCTCGATAGTCTACGCAGAACCTTAGCAACCCATCCGACTTGGTGACAAACACCGCAGCAGAACCCCAACAAGAAAAACTTTCCTAATCAATCCCTTCTCCAGCAGATCTTGAGTTTTATTTACTAGCTCCTCCCTCTCCCTAGGAACCATCCTCCTACTAGGCTGAATCACTGGTACTGCTCCTGGAACCAAATCTATGTGAAACTCTATCTCTCGGTGTGGAGGTAAACACTTGACTTCCTCGAATACATCAGAGAAATCTTGGACCACTTCGACATCTTCAACCTCCTCTTGAGAAGTCTCAACCCATGTAAAAGACTACTCAAGTGAATTCCAGAGTTATCGCACATTACTCTAGCAATTCTACCCAGATCAGTTTCCAACGAAACTGTTCTCTCATCACAATTCAGGACAGCCTTATACTTATCAAGCCAATCCATCCCCAATATAAGGTCAACCCTCTTAAAATCCAACACATAAGGGTCATAAGAAAAACTATGGGATAGATAAGAAATCTTCAAATCCTTACAGATCATATCTAATTTAGTTACCTCCCTATAGGATTAGATACAAAGATGGGATTGTCTACTGTACTTGGGTTAAGAAAGAACTTCTCTGCAGATTCCATAGAAATAAAACTCCAAGAAGCACCAGAATTAAACAAAACTTTAATATACTTGCCATCTAAAAGTAATGTACCTTCCAATACTCCCTTGCCCTTAGATGAAGTTGATGGTGCACCTTCCAAAGCAAATACCTTATTCTGCTGGACTTTATGAAGGAGCGGGCAACCTTGATCATATGACCTGGTTGGTGGCAGTTGAAGCAAAGAGATTTCTGAACCAAAGCCGAACCCGGCCCACTATGATGCGACTACTGCTGCTGTTGCTGAGATCCTTTCCTGGGACACTTATTCGCCAAGTGACCTTCTTGTTGACATATATAGCATTTGCAAGGTCCATTGTTTCTTCCAGGCTTCTTCTTGTTTTGCTTCTTCCAATTGGGATTGAATTTCCTCTTATTTGGGTTGGAAGAATTCCCTCCTGATGTTGCTACTGGTGCCACTGATCTCTTATTCATCAAATCCTCATATCTTAACGCCATATCAATTAACTCCACAAAAGATCCTTTCAAGTGCACTGTCATCTTTTCAGGAAATTCTGGCCTCAATCCTTGCACAAACATCTCGTTCTTTTTTAGAGGAGTGTCTATAAGCCCTGGACCATAGCAAGATAACTCATTGAATTTGGTCTCGTACTCAGCTATAGTCATGCTCCTTTGCTTAAATTCAGAAAATCCTGATACAGACGAGTTCTCCCTACTGTAGGCATGAATTTCTCCTCAAACAATTCTTTAAATTTTTCCCAAGACATATCGTCCTCAGAGACATTTGTTGTCACTGCATCCCACCAGGCTGCAGCACCTCCTTGTAATTGCCATGAAGCCATTACCCTCTTCTGCTCATCCGATAATTTCATGCTCTTAAATATTCTCTCACAAGAGCGTAGTCATGATAGGACCTCAATTATAGTCTCTGACCATTTAAATGGTCCTCCTCCAAGGTTGATGAAGTCCTTTCATAAGGTAGCAAATTTGACTGGAGGCGGTGCTGGATTAACAACCTCATTATCAGTCTGACCTCTCCTATCATTGGTCGATGTGCTTCCTACAACCCTCCCCCTTCTGCCTCTTGAACTCATTTTGGCTACCTGGACAGGTAACCCAACCAATTTTAGATAAAGATATAGTTATATAAGAAAATTACAAATACGCACTCTCAAGATAGATACTATTCCAGAGCCTAGGTGTTTCTCAACCTACGCTCTGATACCAACTGTGACGACCCGTCTTTCAATCCTCAGAAAGATGTATCATCGATAAGAAAAGAAAGAGATAGAAATAGAAATGATAGAAAGAAAAGAACAACAACATCAGAACCTCACAGCGGAAACGGAAAAAAATATAATATTACACATATCTGTTACATAGTTTTACATATTAGAGTATCCAAAATAATACGACTTCATTACATTAGACATTTATATGAGTCTTCCTAACCATACAACCCAAAATACAACATCAAAATGTCACTACATGGCGGACAAAGATAAATAGGTACGTCTGGACTCTAGCTCCATCTTCCAAAACATTTGACAATTCCAACCTGATCACTTGGCTACTCATAAAAATTTGAGTACCCAAGAGTTTATGAAAAACAAAATAAACTCTGGATCAGACATGGGTCTGGTGTGAGTAAATAGGTTAAAGTTGTTTAACTTTAAAATCATTTGAAAACAAAAGGTATCACGTAAGACTTCCCACACATAAACATGGGTAAGTTTTTACCTTACGCTAACCAAAACATTTGATAGAAAATCTAGTGATATTATAATAGGGTCTAGGGTTTTCAAAATAAAATACAGAAATAGCTGGAATACTTACATCTCACGTTCCAACATAGTTGGGCACAATCAAAACGTTACAGCCACTTATTGGAGTTTGGATTCCATACAATGGAAGGGCTACTGGGGTACCGCCCATCACAGTACGGGGCCTAGATCACCGTACCGAGGATCACTCCCGATCCCCTGCAACACAAGGCCAGAATCATCCCTTACTGGACAGTCTCGAACAAGACAACCCCGCAGTTGTGACCAATAACTTCCCACACAGCCGAAATAATAAGGGACTTCTAGACAGGGGCAAATCTCGTCCTACTTAGGCATGACCCACTTAGCCTTGCTGCACCTCCCCTGTTTTAGCCATTCCCGGTTGATAAGGCTCGATGCTACGATTACCTTTATAGAACACATCTATCTTAGAATGCCCATCGTCCACCTGACGATGTGTTGAAAGCATTCAATCCATACAAGTTCGTTCCGGGTTCGAACGAAACCGAAGGCATTATTTCGTTATACTCATTTTGGAATCACCCTCAGAGTTAACGACAATAACCCTTGCACTCTGAAACTCCATCTCGATCTTCACTTTGAAATGTCACGACCTAACGTTTAACTTGGATCCATGTGGTTTTCAGAAAATCAAACTTGATTTCCGATCCCGGACTCATCGAAATCCAAACGCCATCTTAAAGGTCAAGTTGTTTTAAAGGTTTAAACAATTCAATTCAATTTTAAACATTGAATTCACCCAGCATTATCCAAGATAATAACAAACATCTATCATAGATATGTATACAATATCTCATCACAGAATATTTCAGATGATCATCCAATAGATATCAACCAAATCCAAACATTCAATTCAAAACAATCATCCATAAGCAAACATATCTCTAACTCATATTATAATTAATTTAATTAATTCAAATTAAATAAATTACTTAAGAATTAATCACTTTACCTAGCTTAACCAATCATTAATTAATTAATCACAATCATTTAATTAATTAATCACTTCTTAATTAACCTTATTATCAATTAATTAATCTTTAATTAATTAATTAATTATCCTTTAATTATTAATTAATAACTCTAATTATTTATTAATAAAACTTGATTAAAAATTAATCATTCCTTAATTAATTACTAATTAATCCTTAATTTACAATTAATTAATCTTAATTAATTGCTTAATTGATTACAAAGTATAGATTAATTTATCTTAATTACTTAGTTAATTATAAATTAATTAACCTTAATCATTTAATTAATTAGTTCTTAATCATTAATTTATTAACTATTAACTAATATTTAATTACTTTAGTTAATTAACCCTAATTATTTAATTAATTAATTATTAATTATTAATTTATTAATCACTTAATTAATTAATTACTAATCATTTATTAATTAATCTTTAATTATATAATTAACTATCTATTAATTATAATTAAATAAATCCTTAATTACTTAATTAAATTAATTCTTAATTATCAATTAATTCATAATTAATTAATTAATCTTTATAAATTAATTAATCCAAAATTATTAATTAATTTAGCTTTATTACTTTATTAATTAAATAATTTTTAATCATATAAAGTTAATTAACTTTCCAAAATAATTCAATTCATTAATTACTTAAAATTAATACAAATTAAAAACATTTCATCTTATTACTTTTTAAAAAAAATTAAATTTTAAAAGAATATATAAACACCTCAAATTTAGTTAACAAGCATAAACTTTCTTTAAACAAATACTTTTAAAACCTTTATCATAAAGTAGCTCATAATAATTTTAAGTTTAAATTTTAAAAACAAGTTTGCAAAAAAACATTTTAAAACATCAACTTTGCTTTGGGTTCGACCTGACCCAAACTTGAGACCAACTCGAGTTCCATTCATTTTCTCCCTTTTCTTCTTTTTCTTTCCTTGGCTTAAGTTATAAAAAAATTTGAACTTCATATAACTGGAAAGAAAACAACTCCATACTCGAATCCAGGCACGAACAAAACAACGTCGTCCCGAGCATCTACACGAGCAAAAATCCTCCCTCACTCGATCAACACTTCGAGTTACAAACAAAACGTCCCTCTCTGACACAACTCACTAGCACCGTGCACGTGCACGAAGCACCAACGTCGCCGCCACCTCCAGCGACACCGCGCGCAAGTTCCCCATCGACCACTGGTACGATTCCGACCCCTGACCAGCCATCGCGCAACCTCAATCGAAAACGAGGAAGTTCACACAACACCTGGAACAAACACTTCGCTTGAAAACCCATCAAACCCACGACGTCGACCACCGTACGCCTTGAAATTTTTGCCACAACACCGCAAGCCTTCCATGCAACTATCCCCATCATCTTGCGCCACTCGATTCACCACAAATCTCCCAGTCACCTCATTTCCAATCGCGACCCAATCACAGTGTTAAACCCTAGTCCACCCAATTTCCAATTCCACGATGATCGATCACTTCTTCCATGATTTTTATCAGCATCGCAAATCACCATACAAGCTCCAACCCAAGTCGCGTACCCTCGAATCCACCCAGTCACCAGAATTTGATCAAAATGTCATTTCTGGTCATCCCAGAAATGTTCCAACATAACTCAACTAAAATTCGAATTTTTAGTTTTAAAAATCAAGTTTTCAATAGAGGATTCAGATTATATAAATAAGTTTACAAATTAAGGCATTTGAGTTTTAACATAAATCATTGTTCCTTTGTACTTTTATCTTTTCCAGAATTTTTTTTATTTTTAAAACTTAAAAATATTTTCAAATTTTAGTTTAAACTTAAACAAACATATTTTGTTTAAGAATCATAGTCTAACAAAGATTAAACCAAAAGAAAATGAATTTTCTTTCTTCAATTTGTACTCTGCATTTTTCTTTTTCTTTTTTAAAAACAGAGATACACTTTGATATTCCTTTCACATGCAAGCAGATTATAGACAAATGCACTCAGTACAACAACATGCAAACATATTTTTCGTCAAGCTTCTAGTCAGGCATCCAGATTAGTTGAAACAAGTTAGAGTTTACTCACTTGAAACTTATTTTAAGTAGTGACCAAAAATTTTGCAAAATGTGGAAAATTTATTCTGCAAATCTTCACAAACTAGAAATTCATATTTGAATTGCAGAGGAAATGCTTTGAAACTCAGGTGTTCTTGTTTCCTTCTTAACTTGAATTCAAATCAGAGATTTTAGATTTGAAACTGTAGAGAGAGCTTTGTATTGCTTTTTACTGGAATTTGTTTTTACAGGCTTTTGTATTTTTGCTTGTAGATTTGGAAGTTTGAAATGTACTTGAATTCTTGTTTTAATTTTTGGTTGAAAGAGTGGAGATTGATGACTTTTTCAGATTTTTGAATGAAGTAGTGATTTATTTCTTGCTTCTTAAGAAAATGAGATGGAAATTTTGAATGAAGAAGATGAAGTAAATTTTTATAGATTAAATTTTTGTTTTATTAAAATTAAAGAAAATAATATATAAATGTGACACTTGTCACTAAACATGTTTATTTTCTTAACACATGTTATAAGAGGGATTCACAAATTAACATATGTAATTCTCATGCAAAATAGATTTTTAAATGTTTTTATAATAAATTTTCTAATTTATAAATACATTTTTAATTTATATAAACCAATCCATTTAGAAAGAAATTAATATAAAACAAATTTTATATTTTAAATAAAATCATAAAAATACACTTTAAAATCAAAGTATGATTTAAGATGTAAATAACTATATTTTGAATTTCAATTTAAATATCCAAATTCAAATTAAATTTCAAATTCAATTTAAAAATCAAATTTGATATGTATACAATTTTAACAAATCCATTTTCCATTTGTATTTAATAATTCTATTTAAAATCAATATATTTACAACACAATTATTATTACTGTTTAAAATAACAATTTTATCAATTTTAATTAACTTATTAAAGAGATTATCACATTTAAATTTGGTTTGAAATTTCGGAATATCACACTATATGGGCAAGGTCGCTACATACTGGTGGCACCAAACTCTGGCGCATCGTGGAAAGCTTGACAAAAAAACTTTGGCACATCATTGAAAGCTTGGACAAATAGCTTTGGCGCATCATGGAAAGCTTGGACAAACATTTGGCTGGCAATGGCGAGCCCGATCAGCTCATGGTTAGGACATGACCCCTAAATGGGTGTTGGTCGTTGAAGATCGGCTCTAGGTTCTTTGTCGGTGATGGCGAGCCTGATCAACCCATGTTAGGACATGACTTCCAAATAGGTGTGTACCATTGACGATCGACCCCAAACCTTTAGCCTACAATAGCTAGTCAGATCAGTACATAGTCAAAACATGACCATCAAATGGGTGTTCACTATTGATGACTGGTGTTATCCCACCTTTTGGCAAGGCCGTGATACCAAAGAACTGATTGAAAACCAAGGATCACTCTCCCTGGATATCAAGCCTACGCAGGTTCACTATGCATATCGATGAATTTTGTCCGAGTCCAGATTGAGCTACAATTGATAGGACATGAAAAGCAAAGCCATGAAGGCCAGCATTCCGAATTTCAAGTCAATCCGAGTTCATATGCTCATGTTATGATCGATTCAATCTAGAGGAAACGGTCCGGCCTTCGTATCCATCACTGTGGTTGATTTCGTATCCATCATCGAACCCCGGTTCGAATCAGTCACATTCGTATCGATCAGGGGTCCAGCGGGTTTGTATCCATCGGAGAGCCTCGATTCGTGTCGATCAAGTTTGAATCCATCGGGAAGCCTCGGTTCGACTCGATCTCGTTCGAAACCATCAGCTCCTCCTTATTCGAATCAATTGGCATCTCCCTACTTCGCTTCCATCGGCAGATAATCTACTTCGCATCCATCAACTGAGGCAACGGTTGCTGCTTCGTATCCATCATGGAAACCTCTCTTCGTATCCATCAGGCAGCAGCTGTTCCTATCCATCAGGTCACCTTACTTCGTATCCATCAAAGGGATCCAGTTCGCATCGATTTGCTTCGTATCCATTGAGACGCTACGTGGTTCGTATCCATCAAGGAAAGGCTTGTTCGTATCCATCGACCATAAGTAGTTCGTGTCCATCGATGACTGATGTTCGAACCCATGAGTGAAGCCTTATTCGAATCCATCAAATCAACAAACCTGGGTGACGTGTCATCCCTCTATACGAAGAAGGCGAGATATATGGAGTCGACGCGGTCAACTCGGAGTAAAGACCGGATCGAGGCGAAGTATGCGTGCCACGTCATCATGAGACCACGTGAGGCGATCGAGTCGAAGGGATCGATTCGAAGTGATGGATTCGAACCAAATAGCCACCGACGGAGTCTATTTCGTATCGACTATTTCTCCCAATCCACTGATCCAAATGCCATGAAATTTTCATAAAAGATTACCTACATGCCAAGGAGTGTTCTCACCAAATTTCAGCTTGATTGGACATCATCTTGATCGATACGAAATGAATTCGTATCGATCACAGATCGAGACGAAACTTCCTGGAATTGGTCGTGTGGGCCCCCTCACGTGCCAGAACTAGTCTCCTGAATTTGGACGAAGTCCCAGCCTCCTACGCCTATAAATAGAGCCCCAGAGCCTACAGAAGAGGGATCTTTTGATTCTCAAGCGCCCAAACTCTGCCGGATCGAGACCTACATCATACTTTTGCTGTTGAATTCAAATTTGCAGTTGTATCTTGCTGTTATTTGCTATACTTGCTTGTAATCATTGAAAGAGAATCTACAAAGTTGCAAAAACTTCACAGTGGATGTAGGCAACACGCCGAACCACTTTAAATTGCTTGTCTACGCATTTACATTCTTGTTTATTGGAGTTTTTGTTAGATAATCCTCATTTTTAATTTATATTCTTCATTATTATCTCTTCAAAAACTTCCAAAGAGTGTTGTGATCAATTTTGGTGCAAACACTTTGGTGCTTTCACTGACAAAACCCAGATTTTCTCCTGCTCTTTGGATTTGTCGTCGATACCGGATTAAATAAATCTAAGAGAGAGATCCAGATCACAAATCCAAGTTCCTTCTCTTCTATTCAGATTTGCATAATGTTTAGAAAAGGAATTCAACCCTCAAGATGGTTAGCACAAGGACCACCTCTAATGCTATCAATCAAGAAGAACAGGATAGACAGAATCCTATGCCACTACCTCCCTCTAACCAAGACGCTACTGGACACTCGGAACCATCAGGTCCGGTTACCTGATAAGAGTTTCAGCTGCTGCTTCAAGAGCTGACCCAGAGTCGGCAACAACTAACAGAACAGCTACGCGCTAATGCCGAGCTGACCAACTAGCTGAATCGCCAAAAGCAAAGAAGATCCAGGAGGGACCATGCTTCTCACTCCTCCAGCGAAAGTTTTTCATCTTCTGATTATCATCATCGATCTCCACGACCCCGGCTAGATGGGAGTCACGTACAAACTGCTGGATATCAACCGGCAATGACCGATGGACAGCTGAGAGTCGGTCCATCAGCCAGTTTCCAAATCGGGCCCTCCTCCCGAGGAGGTGCCGCTCCTCACTACACCGCAGAATACTGCACCACGAACGTCGCGGTTGAACCAGGGGTCGATGCCCAAAATCAGTCGAACCTGGACCGCCGTCAGCATGGACGTACTCCTGAACCGTACGTCCCAGAGGACTATGAGACAAGAAGGCAAGATTTGGACCGTCGAAAGCATCCGGTCCACCCTCATATTGTGGGACCCAACCATAATCTGACTCAACACACTTAGAACGTACAAATGTCGGATCTTCCGACCATGATACATCAGATGATCCGTGAGAGCCAGGGTCTCACGAATGATGACTGGGGAATCTCCAGAAGTCACACTCCCTTTACCGACGATATACTTACTGCTGAACCCCCTCGGCGATTCAGGATGCCGACTCTACCCATGTACGAGGGAAACTCCGACCCCAACCAACATATTCTGAAATTTGAATGGTCGATGAGCGCTGCCAAAGCTGACGATGGAGTGAAGTGTCGTAGTTTCCCCATCTCCTTGGAGGGCATCGCTACCATGTGGTTCACTCGACTGCCACCTCGATCCATTTCCTCCTTTGACCAGTTGGCCACAAAATTTGTTGAGCAATTCTGCATGCACATCGCAAGGCCAAAAGATGTCAACACTCTGTCTAGCATCACCCAAGCTCCTGGAGAGATGCTCAGACACTACTTAGAGAGATTCCATACTGCATGTGCGAAAATCAGCAATCCGAACGATAACTCCATCCTTATGGCGTTGACTAAGGGGATTGACCCCGATTCTGAGTTTGGCAACTGGTTGGATGGAAAACCACGTGCATCATTGGACCGTTTCCACGCCAAGGCGGCTTAATTCCTGAGAAGGGAAGATGCGAAATAGTCTAGGAAGAAGACTGATGCAGGGCCAAGCACGGAAGGGATCCAAAGCAATGTCGTGATCAAATAGTCCGGTGAGAGCTCTGGAAAAGTTCAGTTGAACGTTCAAAACAAACAAACTCAGCGGAAAGAGAGCGTGAATCAAAATAGAAAGCGAGATCAAAATCATGGCCCACCACGCAAGAATCCTATGTTTGATAGTTACACTCCTTTGAATACATCACTGGAGAACTTGTATTTACAAACCTATAATACAATTTAGTACAAAAAACCTGCATCAAAACTGTCATCAGAAAGACAAATCCAGACGGGAAAATTTTGCAGGTTTCATGAAAGCTGCGGGCACAATACGAATGAATGTCGTCATTTGCAAGATCTCATAGAAAAATTGATTAGAGAAAGAAAGCTGGAACAGTTTGTGCGGGCGCCGCAACCTGAAGGAGCGGGCCCCTCAAATCAAAATAATGAACCCAATCGACATAGACATGAGGACTCTACCCGTCCTGGCGGGAGATTGGTGATAAACGCCGTCAGTGGCGGACCCACTTTGTCAGGAGCCTGGAACGACGAGGATCTTCGTCACTGTTACACATGACAGGATTTATTCAATCTATGAATACTCTGCAACTTTCTTTGCATTTTTAAGTTTGAATTTGTAATAAGGCACTGACTTTGCCATGTTTTTCCGTTCCAGCAATAAATTACTATCTCTTCAAGCCATAGCTTTGATTCACCGAATGCGACATTCAACAATCACGAAGCACGAAGAGCTAAGTTCCATCGAACAATGGAATTTATTCAAATAGCGAGTGACTGTGATACGACCGGCCACTCACTAAGTGAAACCTCAGCTCGGGGGCAAGCCATCACATCAAAGGCTGAACTGGACCGACACACGACAGTCCTACAACTAACTCCACTTTCCCAGAGTGCGAATTAGAGTATAAACATCAACTCTACGTTCCCAGAGTGCGAACCGGAGTATAAACATCAACTCCAAATTCCCAGAGTGCGAATTGGAGTGTAAACATCAACTCTAGGTTCCCAGAGTGCGAATCGGAGTATAAACACGAACTCCAAATTCACAGGGTGCGAATTGGAATATAAACATCAACTCTAGGTTCCCAGAGTGCGAACCGAAGTGTAAACATCAACTCCAAATTCCCAGAGTGCGAATCGGAGTATAAACATCAACTCTAGGTTCCCAGAGTTTAAACCGAAACATAAACACTAACTCCAAACTCCCAGAGTGCGAGTTGGAGTATAAACATATAAATGCAGTTCCGGAGAGGGTGGACCCGTCTGCCTAACGACTTCGGCTGTATCCTAACCAAGTTTGAGGAGGATGGACCCATCCGTATAACGACCTCGCTTGTTAACTCGGGGTGGATGTGATCCGACCATCCACGATCCCGATAAATCCATCTTTCCCAGAGTGTGAATGAATTCCTAAAAAGCCCAAACAGATGTGACTGACCATCTGTCGGCTAACTCCAAGTTCCCTGAGCGTGAATTGGAGTATAAACATCAATTCCAGGTTCCCGGAGTGCTAACCAAAACATAAATGCTAACTCCAAGTTCC
Source organism: Allium cepa (assembly GCA_030765085.1). Taxonomy (NCBI): domain Eukaryota; kingdom Viridiplantae; phylum Streptophyta; class Magnoliopsida; order Asparagales; family Amaryllidaceae; genus Allium; species Allium cepa. The sequence continues at coordinate 1,047,981,772 of CM060929.1, forward strand.
CAGAGCGTGAATTGGAGTATAAACATCAATTCCAGGTTCTCGGAGTGCGAACCGAGGTGTATATGCTAACTCCAGATTCCCAGAGCGTGAGTTGGAGTATAAACATCAACTCCAGGTTCCCGGAGTGCGAACCGAAATATACATGCTGACTCCAAATTCCTAGAGTGTGAATTAGAGTACATATACCAAGTCAAAGTTCCTGGAGTGCAAACTGTGTTACAAACATCGATAACTCTCGAATTCCCAGAGTGCGAACCAGATTATCGATCACAGATTGTCCTAAGTTCCCGGAGTGTTGACATGTGCTCAAGATTTGCAATAGGTGCGATCGACCACCGAAATACAAATGCTGGTCCCCAGAACTGGGGGCAAAAAATCAAGTGCTAATCACTAACCAAAGTGATATAATGTCCAAAATTTAACCCGTTCATCGATTATGACTTGTGATCAAGATTTTCGGACTTGACGAATAAAATGAACTCTACTTGATGGTAAAAACACCACAAGTACACTGGACTGAAAGCCAAATACTGCAAATAATTAAGCACAAAAGAAATGAGAGTTGAAGCAAAGAAACTAAATTTTATTTCAACTAACTGTATGTGAAGATTCATGTACAAGTTATTCCAAAAATTCCTACTAGCACTGGGCCGAGCCTGCATCTATACATGGCCTATGAATGAAAAATAAAAGCAACTTCCTAACAGCCAAAAATGCGCCAAAGGGGGATTATCTACTTTTTCTTCTTCGGCTTTTTCTACGACGCGGAACCACTGGAACCGCTAACAGTCTTTCTCTTCGAGCCCTTACCCTTTGGCGGATCATCCTCTGATGAAGGCGTGATATCGACATCTTCTTCCGAACCTGAACTTAATGGAATATTCTCTTCGGGAGGAGTTGGAGGAGTCGGATCCACAACCGGGGGTGGAATGGGCATGCTGGTTCTGACAAGCGTGTCCCCAGAAGATACCACCATAAGAGGAGTAGGGCCAACCACCATCGTAGCACTCTCGGAACTACCACCGTGTGCTGCCGCTTCCATCTCTGCGTTGATTTGAGCAAGTATCTCAGCTTCTCGAGCGACACGAGCTTCACGATATGTAGTGGTGGACTGTGACGAAGCAATGGAAGCAGGTGGGAACACGCCAAGAACGAATGGCATGTCCACAAAAGGATCACTGCTTTGACCTAGGAGCTCGTTCATCATATGCTCGTCCAAAGACAGTGAGCTCCCCTGTGTCGTCTCCGTCGGCGCGACCGTAGTCGCAATGATCGCCTCAGTAGTGATGGCCTTCTGAACTTGATGCAACTCTTGGGTCGCAGGAGGCGCATCTGATGCAACTTCAATCATTGAGCAAGGAAAAAGAAAAGAAGTTGTCAGAACATGCTTCAATGCAAATACTTCAGTTCAGACACATATGAAGTTTATGCAGAGTACCTCCTCGACTTGACTTGTAGCTGGCTGAACAACCTCTGAAGAATGCTTCCTTATGGGAGATAAGCGTGGCTGCTCAGAGTCATAGACCGGAACCGGCTGTGGCTCAATTGCTGGCGTCGGCTCGGATCTAGATGAAGTAATCATCCCAGAACTTGTAGCTGGGTGTGCGACGCCAGAACCCTCACCAACTTCTAAGTGTTGGGTACCCAGCATCTCTCTAGCATGGGAGATCATAAAATCATGGAGAACCTTCTTCTCATCATCATTCAATATACGGTTCTCCAACTCGAACTCATCAAAAGCTTCACCCGGCTGTGCTGCCTTCTCTTCTTCAACCAACAAATTCCAGGCATTGAATAAGTGTGTCGGATAATCATCGAGCCACGCCAAATTTCTGTGCCTCGGCACATTGGCATTATAAGTGATGAGAAGCTCTTCAATCTCTGTCTCGAGCTTGATCTCTACCTGCCGAACTTTCTCATCAACTTCGGCCTCCACTTCGCGGACCTTTTCCACGGCCGCATCTCTTTCCCTCCGAAACTCCACCGCCCGATCACCTGCCTCCTATGTAGAAATATTGGCGGTATCCCTCTCCTTCAAGATCTTCGAAACTTTGGCCTTGAACTCGTTTAGCTCCTTCAAGGCCGCATCCCGCTCGGCGGTTACAGTGGTGTTTCGGTGGCCCATGTCTTCCACCGTGGCATAATGCTCACACTTCATCCTATCCATTGCTGCCTGGGCTTCATCAGCTTTTTTAAGAGCCTCAATCTCTGATTTGCGAGAAGACTAGGCCTTAGTGCCGAGCACCTGAATAATTCGGTCTTTTTGACCAAGTTCCTTCTCCAACTTCTCAATCGCGACCGCCCGGTCGAAGGCCACCTTTGACGCTTTCTTTGCGGTTTTTGACCATTCCTGGTACTGGAAAAAAAATATCTGAGAGATAATCATGCATCATGGATGCAACTGACGCCGGTATCCTTTTTAGATGCAGGGGGAAGACAAATCCGTCAAAGCAGATCTCAGGGAAATCTTTCTTTAGCTGAGCAAGCCTCGCTGCTCCTTCCCCCGAAGGCTCAGTCAATGTCTGCTCTGTTGTTGTAAGGGCCGCGATCTCTGTTCTGCGATGAGTGTTAGACCTCGATGATTGGGAAGACGGCTTGTGCCGTGATGTTTCTGGAGGCCTTGAAACATGAACCGGAGGTTGTATAAGAGTTCTGGGAGGAGGAGTGCGAGATCGAGATCGACATCTGTAATCCCTATCTCTATCATATCTCTCTTGGATGGAGTATCCAGAGTATCCACGGTTGTGATCTCTGTCCCCTTCCCTTCTATGTGACTCGTAGTATGCAGAAGATCTACGGGCCAGTCGAAGACTTCCCAACATTGAACCTCGTCCAGTCATAGTATCTGCAAACCAAAACGGAGACAAAAGTTAGTAATCTATCGCAGTGAGTATGCTACAATCATAAATCGTGTAGTGCCGTGAAGTGTGAATGTATGTGCAACCCCCGACCAACCGGATGTGTCAACCGCACTAGTGGGCAGAGACTCACTTAAATCTAAAGCTTGTGAAAGTTCATCCGATCCGACATCATGCTGCAAGGACACATCATCCGTAATTGGAAGATCGGCAAGCCCTTCATAAAGATTTTCAGTTCTTGGGGGAGTCATCTCCAAAATTCTGATTCCGGGGGCAGGCCGGGACGTGACAACCGATTTCCATCTTCCTTTTTTAGGTGGCTTAACAACGGCTGCCTTGCCATTTCTCTGCTCTTCGATATCCTGGGCTACATCCGCTGGTTCGCCCAACGTTTCCTCATCGGTGTGAGTTCTCTCGGAGTCATCCTCCTCGATTATAACAACTTTAGGCTTTCTTCGTTTAGCTTGTTCTTTCAAGGCAGTCCTTAAAGCACCGTCGAGCATTATACTTTGTCTTCGCTCGATCAGCCCAAGAATCCTAAGATTCCTATCCGTTAAGAGCAATTCGATATTCCTCTCTTCACTTGGGATCTCTTGGAGAGCCCGAACTATCTCCTTGAAACGTTCACCTTCGGGTCTCTAGATTATGGCTGAAAAGAAAAAGAGATGTGAGTTCGACTTCATCTACATCAGTTTTATCAACTACCCGAGAAGATAGCAATAATCACGTCTAAATAGCCATCGCCTAGCAAATCCTGGAGGGCATCTAACATAAAACCACTCCGTCTTGAAGTAGCTCAGTCTAGTCCAAGCCCCTGTGACCACCTGACAGTTCCTTACCGCTTCCAGGAATGTGAAGGATGGACTATCAGTCCGACTCTTGAAGTTAAACAAGTATCTGATCTCAATCGGGGGTAGGGGTCTATAGAGATACTCCATGAATGCAATGAACAAGCTATTGAGTGAGGCGTATCCATTCGGGTGTAGTTGAGATGGGGAAATCCCCAAAAACGGCAACACTTCTCTTATATACTGGTTAAACAGAGGGAGTGTCCCAGCTACGCACGCATGGCGATTGAATGCGGTATATCCCTCTGGTGGATTGTGCGGTCTATCATTTGGTCCCGGCAATAGTACGTCGTCCATCGACAAACCATGCCTTAAGCATATTCTTCCTAGCATGTCTTCTGAAATGTTGGACGGAACAGAGTCTGATGGGTTACTAATGAAGGATGCGTTAGGTAACTCGTCCGGAGCTGGACCGATAACTTCAACCTCAATCTCCGGTACTTCAAGCACAGGAGGGCTTGAACTCTGAGTTTCATGCAGCTGCGAACTTGAAGTTTCCATAACTAGCTAACTCACGAAAAATCATCGTTAGATGCTAAAGAGCCCGTGCATTCCCCAGTGTAAAGCGTATGAATGTGTCATGCAGTGCTGTACATTATTTGAGCAAATTCTACGGAATAAGCTGAAATGTGTAAACGACAAAACTCTGAAAATCAAACCGGAAATGACCGTCATCGCTGACCATCACAACCGTGCCATCCAGATGCTAACGATCGATTCAAGTTAAAGTTCGTTATATTTTTGTTGAGTTACGGTTCCATCGGCGAGCTTCGAAAGGTAGTTCAATCATGCAAGGCAGAAACACGTCGGAATCAAGGGTCTAGGTGCGCAAAAGTTCTCTAAATTCGTCTAATTTCAACTTGGAATCGGTTGCGGCAGTTCAAATTCATATCGAGTCAGAGATACATCATTTTTCGTATCGACCATGTTCGAATCGATACATTCGTATCGATCAGGTTCGACTCGATACGTTTCATATCGATCGAGTTCGAAAGGATACGTTTCGTATCGATCGAAGGCATACCATTTCGCATCGATCGCCGCTCTCGTATTCGTATCCATACGAAATCATATAATCTGGATCGATTCGAAAACTCCTATTACAGATCGACACGAAACGAAGGCAGAGTCGTTCCTCCACAACTCCTTCTTCTCCAAAAGGGCCTCAACTCCATGGCCACGCTCCATCCCCAATCTTGCTCTCACTCGTCCAGATCTCAAATTCATCAAAACCGATCGTAAAAGCAAGAAGGATGGCAGAGATTTCGAGTTTCATCGTTCTTAATATGATTCTATTCATTCATTACCTGATTTTAATGATTGTGCTCAAAGGATCGAAGATTGAATCGACTCGAAGGCTAGAGCAGTTCGTTCTTCCGTTCTCTCTAATGATACGAAAGCGCAGAAAGTATAAGCCAACAGTAAAAGTGAAAAAGTGAAAAAATGGCTAAGTCCAAAGTATTTATATGGAGCTTAAGGGTGACTGGGTCGTTTCGCCTCCCAGTCAACATGACCGGACACAAACGGTCAAATGATGGATCGATGCGAATGCTTCTTTCGAATCCATCGGACTTTGTCTTCATCGAGACGAAGTTACCATCGAACTTCATTAATTCGAAGTACACAACGAAGGCTGCACTAAAAGCATCGAACTCCATCGATTCGAAGTGTCTATTTTGCAACCATCAACTCACGATAGTGCAGGTCCATCGATACGAGCGAATGTTTTGTATCCATCATAACTCATCGATACGAACGAATGTTTCTTATCCATCAAAACTCATCGATATGAACGATCATTTCGTATCCATCAATGAAAACCGCGCCAATGTGGAAAACTGCCGTTCAACCTTTTACATCGATTTAGGAGAGGATCGATACAAGAGGATAATCAGAAACAACCATTAAGCGTTGTTTCAACTCAAATTTCAAATCGGTTCAGGAGAGGATCAACACGAAATTCGATATAAAAAACAAACGACAAACTAAGACAAGTTAATATATATGCATGTATGTCGAACTAACATTCGATTTTCAACATTCACAGGGATCGAATACTCATCTCATTACGATTACGACAACAAACAGCTAATCAATATCACATAGCAGCCAATTACAGCAATACAGAGTACAACTTTCAACGAAAAAATTCGATGATTGTTCAGAGAGAAACTGCAGCTTTTCAAAGCACGTCATGTTTCCACAAGACGTACTTTGGGGGGCAAATGTTATCCCGCCTTTTGGCAAGGCCGTGATACCAAAGAACTGATTGAAAACCAAGGATCACTCTTCCTGGATATCGAGCCTACGTAGGTTCGCTATGGATATCGATGAATTTTGTCCGAGTCCAAATTGAGCTACAATTGATAGGACACGACAAGCAAAGCCATGAAGGTCAGCATTCCAAATTTCAAATCAATCCGAGTTCATATGCTCATGTTATGATCGATTCAATCTAGAGGAGATGGCCCGGCCTTCGTATCCAACATCGAACCCTGGTTCGAATCGATGACGTTCGTACCGATCAGGGGTCCAGTGGGTTCGCATCCATCGGAGAGCCTCAGTTCGTGTCGATCAAGTTCGAATCCATCGGGAAGCCTCAGTTCGACTCGATCTCGTTCGAAACCATCAGCTCATCCTTATTCGAATCCATTGGCATCTCCCAACTTCGCATCCATCGGCAGATAATCTACTTCGCATCCATCAACTGAGGCAACGGTTGCTGCTTCATATCCATCATGGAAACCGCTCTTCGTATCCATCAGGCAGCTGCTTCCATCAGGTCACCTTACTTCGTATCCATCAAAGGGCTCCAGTTCACATCGATTGGCTTCGTATCCATTGAGACACTACGTGGTTCCTATCCATCAAGGAAAGGCTTGTTCATATCCATCGACCATCAGTAGTTCGTGTCCATCGATGACTGCTGTTCGAACCCATAAGTGAAGCCTTATTCGAATCCATCAAATCAACAAACCTGGGTGATGTGTCATCCCTCGATACAAAGAAGGCGAGATATAAGGAGTCGACGCGGTCAACTCGAAGTAAAGACCGGATCGAGACGAAGTATGCATGCCACATCATTGCGAGACCATTTGAGGTGATCGAGTCGAAGGGATCGATTCGAAGTGATGGATTCGAACCAAACAGCCACCGACGGAGTCTATTTCATATCGACTATTTCTCCCAATCCACTAATCCAAATGCCATGAAATATTCATAAAAGATTACCTACATGCCAAGGAGTGTTCTCACCCAATTTCAGCTTGATTGGACATCATCTTGATCGATACGAAATGAATTCGTATCTATCACATATCGAAACGAAACTTCCTGGAATTGGTCGTGTGGGCCCCCTCACGTGCCAGAACGAGTCTCCTGAAATTTGGGCGAAGTCCCAGCCTCCTACGCCTATAAATAGAGCCCCAGAGCCTATAGAAGAGGGTTCTTTTGATTCTGAAGCGCCCAAACTCTGCCGGATCGAGACCTACATCATACTTTTGCTGTTGAATTCGAATTTGTAGTTGTATCTTGCTGTTGTTTGCGTACTTGCTTGTAATCATTGAAAGAGAATCAATAAAGTTGCAAAAACTTCACAGTGGACGTAAGCAACACGCCGAACCACTTTAAATTGCTTGTCTATGCATTTACATTCTTGTTCATTGGAGTTTTTGTTAGATAATCCTCATTTTTAATTTATATTCTTCATTATTATCTCCTCAAAAACTTCCGAAGAGTGTTGTGACCAATTTTGGTGCAAACAACTGGGCCTAAACCTTTGGCCAGCAATGGCAAGCCCGATGAGCCCATGGTCAGAACACGACCATCAAATAAGTGTTCGCTATTGATGATTGGGCCTAAACCTTTGGTCGCCCAATCAGTCCATGGTCGGGACATGATCCCCAAATGGGTGCTCATCATTGACAACAGACCCAAATTTCTTTTCTGGCATTGGTGATCCCAATCAGCCGATGTTCAGGACATGACCGCCAAATGGGTGCTCGATGATCAGCTCAAACTTCTTTATCAAAAATGGTGAGCCCAATCAGCCCATGGTCAAGAAATGACTCCTAAATGGGTGCTTGCCATTCATGATCGGCCCCAAACATTTGGTTGGCAATAGCAAGCCAGATCGGCACATGGTCATAACATGGTCACCAAATGGGTGTTCTATATTGACGATCAGACCTATACCCTTGGTCGGCAATGGCGATCCTGATGATCCTGATCAGTCCATGGTCAGAAGATGACCCCTTTACTATAAGAAAGAGCATTTTTAGTTGCACTTATTAGTAGCGTTTGCTATCTAAGTGCAACCAAAAAGTTATCCAAATGCAACCAAAGTTCTATGGAATAAAAAATTAAAAAGGATTGCCATTAGTTGATGGAGGAAACAACAAAGTTAACGCAGCCCGCACAAAAACTCTTACTCCGTTCTCTTTTTTCCGTTTTCAATTGGCGCGACAATACTTAGAAAATTTTCCCTTTTCCCTCCTTCCCAATCCACTATTCGTATTTTACCAAAAACCCTATCAGTTAATTAAAAACACTATCTACTATCCTAGATTTTTCCCTCAAAACAAAATTAAAGGTGGCCAATGCGGGAACCAGATCGGAGCTAAGTTCTGGGAGTGGTGTGCGCCGAGCATGGAATCGATTCAAATGGGAAATACAACGGTGACTCAGATCTGCAGCTTGAAAGAATCAACGTTTACTACAACAAAGCAAGCTAAAGCAGGTTCGTGCCACTCGCTATCTTGATAGATTCGCAGCTGGGTACTATGGATGCAATCAGATCGAGACCATATGGACAGATTTTTAGACCCGATGACTTTTTTTTCGGGCAGAGTGGAGCGGTTAATAATTGGGTGAAGGGTCTTTATACAGAAGGAGCAGAACGGTTGATTCTATTTCGGACGTTGTTAGGAAAGAGGCCGAGAATTGTGACTGTTTGCAAGGTATACTATTTTTGTTGGTAGTTTTAGCATCAGATCTATTTGTTTTAGACCGCTCTAAGTAGATCTGGTGTAAATTACAACAAATTATATTCCTTAATTTTTTATATCTGTTGTTTGGGTTATTGAGTGAGAAATTAGGTTATAGTTATCCTAATAACAACAATATAATAATTAAGGAGGGAGTTGCTATTATGCTCGTATGAGACCTTAATATCCAATTTCCCGGGTTCAGTTTATTTTCATTGATCTAAATTACTACTAAGATAACTAAAACTTATAGTCCATGAAGATTTATATTTTGATTTTGGTTACATATTTATATATCTGTATAACACTAATAATCGAATGAATTCCATTCCACTAGAATTGAATTTGGTCTTCTGTAGAGAATGTTAATGAAAATGGCACTATTAATTAAGGATTAGACATTTGAATTTTTTAGTGAATATTTACTGACTTAACCAAATTACTGTTACTATTATTATTCATTTGCAGTTTGTTAGAAATGCAGCAGATCAAAACTTAACTTGAATAAAAATTTCTTTACAATTATTCTAAAATAATATATAATTTTGTTTTCTAAATTGTTTATTGTTTATAGATTAGTCATATTAACTGTCTAATTTTAGACTTTCTAGAAGCATTGATATCATTTATCAGCATTCATTTGAACAATGTGATTTCTTTATATCGTTTGGTTCTTATTTAAATTAAATTCTAGCTCTCAAGCCATGTTGAAAATTTTATCAAATTAAATAACATAAAAAGGGAAACAGCAATAGGGGTATCCAATATAAACGAATATACTCACTCTAAAAGATAGGAATGTAAACAGAAAACATCCTTTAGGAAAGCCTCAGGGAAGTTTTTTCTTCTTCTGTGTGCATATGGTTTCTTGGTCTGGCTTTAAATTATGGTGTCATAGATATTTCTTTTATATTTTATTTTTGATTTAAACTTGTGCGCTGCAGGTTTCCAAGTATGCCACTCTCTTGGAGGTGGAACAGGATCAGGCATGGGAACTCTTCTCATTTTAAAAATCAGGGAGGAATACACAGACAGAATGATGCTTACATTTTCTGTGTTACCATCTCCAAAATTTTCTGATACTATTGTTGAGCCCTACAATGCAACGCTATCAGTTCATCAACTTGTGGAAATGCTGATAAGTGCATGGTTCTCAACAATGAGGCTCTTTATGATATCTACTTCAGGACTCTTAAGCTAGCCACCAAGCTGTAAGAGCTTGTTATATTCATTGATATTTATTTGAGTATGTCAAATCGTGTTCCATTATTTCTATTGCTATTGTGCAACAAATTATAGTTTATTTACTATTGTTATTCTAATTCCTAAGCTCATGCTACATCGTATATTTACACAGTTGGAAACCTGAATCACCTAATATCTGCAATAATGTCCGGTGTTACCTGCTGCCTTTGTTTCCCTAGTCAACTGAAGTCCGATCTCCAAAAGCTTGTTGTGAATGTTATCCCATTCCCTCAACTTCACTTTTTTATGGTTGTTTTTTCTCCTCTAACATCCCATAGGTCCCAATAGTACAGTGCTCTCACCGTCGCCGAACTTGCTCAATAAATATGGTACTCCAAAAACATGATGTGTGCAGCAGATCCACATCATGGTCGCTGCTTAACAACATCTGCCATGTTCAGAGACAAAATGAGCACATAAGAGGTGGATGAGCAAAAAAAAATCTTATTTCGTACAGTGGGTCCCTAACAATGTGAAATCAATTGTGTGTTTTATTCCTCACTAGGTGGAAAATGGCTAGCACTTTCATCGGTAACTCAACTTCCATTCAAGAGATGTTTAGGCATATGAGCGAGCAGTTTACTGCTATGTTTAGAAGGAAGGCTTTTCTGCATTGGTACACTGGTGAGGGTATGGATGGGATGGAATTTACTGAAGCAAAGAGTAACATGAATGATTTGGTTTTCGAGTACTAGCAACATCAAGATGCCACTGCTGATGATGAAGAAGATTATGAAGAAGAGAAAGAGGCTGAGTATGAGCAATAGTAAGTTCGTATTTTATTAACTAAGTTTTATAAAAATAAGTATGTTTATAATAATTAACTTAATATTATAAAATAAAAAAAAATTATAATAATAATAATAATAAACTAAGTTTGATAAAGATCAAATAAATTTATACAAATTAGTTAATTTTTATTAGAATTTAACTAAGTTAACAAGTTTTATGAAAATTAAATAAGTTTATTATAAAAAGTAACCAAGTTTTATAAAAATTTAACTAAATTAATTATGTTTATAATACTATTAATAGTAATAATATTAAAAATAAATAAATTATGTTTATAAAAATTGAACAAGTTAACTAAGATTCGTAAAATTATCCAAGTTTTATAAAAATTAACTCAATTGACTATAGGGTAATCAGTTATTTTGTGCAGTTGATCGTGTTTCTGCAAGCGTAGACTGTGTATTAAATTGTGATAGCCAGACTGTTACATTTTCTTCTTCATCTGCTGACTCCATTTTGCATCTTCTAATGTTAATAAGTGAGAAAACTACATAACTATATTTAAACACTCAATAGAGTATATTTCTAAGTTTCTGACTATCTTGGATAGACTTCTAAACTGGATAGGTTTTCTCTGTTATATGGACTGTCTTGTGCCATTGATTATGCAAATCTCAATCTGAATAAACAAAGAAAACTCTTGGTTTATTGTCATGATGGTGAGTCCTATTTTTACATATTCGGCTAAATTTTCCTCGCATGCTTGTATTAAGTCGCTATCCAATCGAGCTTCTTCATAATGTGCACTTTCATTTTATTTCAGGAGAGGATATTAGCATCTGTGTGTGTCTGGCTATCATAATAGATTTACCAATCTTTTAAGTTTAATAATATCTTTACTCTGTTTAGTAAGCACTTTAGATAAGTACATTTTAAATTTGCATTTTGAAGTTATGCGTTGAACGTTGGAAAGCATGCATTATGAAGTTAAATTTCAAAACATGGAACAAAGTCACCTGTAGCATCAACTTTGGCATCAAGTTGTTATACTTTCTCTATAAGTTTCAAACTTTTTTCTGAATTATTTTTCTTGTAGTATTTGTTTAGGAAAATATGGTTTTCCTTCTGAAACCGTGTGAATTTAAAAATATATTTGAACTTCTCAAAAGAATATTTCATTTGGATAATATAAATACTAATTTTATTTTCATTTAAATATCAAAATGAATGTGTGCAAGTTATTTGAGATATCCAAGTAAATAGTATTTGAATACAAGTTTTAATTTGTTAGCTATGGTTACTTTATTATGAATCATAGTCTAGAGTTCATGTATTTCTACAATAGTGTATACATATAAATACAATAGTTAATTTTGTTTGGTAGCTATTTTGTTTGTTGATCATACACACACACACACACACACATATATATATACATATACATACATACATATATATATATATAATTGTCTTTTGTGAATGTATAAAGATTGGTTACCTCCCAAGACGCATTTGACTAAGATCCTTTTATTTGACTTGCAGATGGGTTTGAGATGAGCGTTGGGGTTAACCATCTTGGTCATTTATTGCTCGCTCTCACGTTTCTTTATGGCTTGAAGGAGTCTGATTATCCTTCTAAGTGCTTTATCATTGTTGGCTCCATTATAGGTATTTATTTCTCTGTCAAATTATGTTGCTCATCACTAATCTTTTAAAAGTTTAGTGAAACAGTAACGGTTTAATAGAACAAGTTTTGAGTAAAGAAATATGTTGTTATATATGTATGTATCCAAACAAACAAAAAATCTAGTTTTACATTTGTGTATTAATAACAATAAAAAGGTAACAAATGCATATATATATATATAAAGTAATTATTATGTTGTATTTAAAGTAGGTTCCTGTGATAGATCTGGTAAGTGAAAGTGAACAATTATATGAGAGAATTCATTTTATAACTGCATATATATTTAAAACTGAAATTTATATTTAGTACGTTTATAAAAATTAACTATGTATTTTATAAATTAACAAGTTTATAATAATAATAATAAATTATGCTTGATAAAAAATTAACTAAATTTATAATAATAATAGTAATAATAAACTATAATTTGATAAAAATTAACTAAGTTAATAATAATAATAAATTAATTAATTAAGTCAACCATGTTTTATAATTAATAGTAATAATAATAACAAAAACCAAGTTTATAAAAATGAACTAAGTTAAATAAGTTTTATAAAAATTAAATAAACACATATTAATTAACTAATTTTATATTATTAATAGTTAATTAACTAAGTTTACAGTAACAATATTAAATTAACTAAGTTTATGAAAATTAATATGTTTGAGATAATTTATAAAAATTAACTAAGTTAAGTGAGATAATTTACAAGTTTAAGTTACTTAAAATATAAATCATGATATTTTAAGTTTTAGCAATTGAGATATTTATAAGTTTAATAACAATAATAATAATAAACAATAGTTTGAATAAATTGACTAAGTTTAATAAAAAATAAATACGTTTGTAATAATTAACTAAGTATTATAAAAATTAACAAATTTATAACAACAACAACAATAATAACCAAGTTTTATAAAAATTAAATATATTTATACAAATCAATTAAGTTTTATTATAATTTAACTAAGTTAATAAGTTTTTAAAATTAAAAATTAAAAATTAAAGTTAATAAGTTAATTAAGTTTTATTATGATTTAAATAAGTCTTATAATAGTAATAAGTTTTATTATAAATTTATACAAATTTATAACAACAACAACAACAACAATAATAAACTAAGCTTTGAAAATAAAGATGCATTTTAGGAAGTTGCATGGTTGTAAATAAAGTGTTTTCGATAGTTCAAATGTAACCTGACATTTATTATGCCAAAATGTTATTTTATTTTCTCTTTTGATATTTATAGTTTAACCAAAACTTAAAAAAACTAATGTTAATTCCTCAAATTTTGTTTCAAGACATTTTGAAATTGAGCATACACAACAAACGTTAACTTAGATAAATTATGCATTGTAGTAACTAAAAAAATTGATTTTGTGACCATTACCTCTGTCCCTACTCAAATCTATGACGGGAAATACACCGATAAAAGGAAATTATTTGAAATTAGAACTCAAATACAGTTTAAATAAATTATGTTCCAGCACCCATTGATTGATAAGTGTGCTTTAGTCTTTGAATCAGTAACTATTTTCTCCATTTCCTACCTTTGATAGTACAATATTATGACAAATGGCCATTACTCCCGAGTTCTCTGAGGTAAAATTTAATTCACAGCATTCATGACACTTTTTTATTTTTATTTTTTTGATGATTCGAATAAATACATGCATTAGTCGAAACTAAGGTTATAGTCTGGTAATGATCAGGGAAATCACACACGAGTATGGTCAAGAACTAGGAAAACTATGTGGAACCCTTATGAAGGTGATGTCAATAAACTTAGGGTTAAACGTCGAATACTTGCAAAAGAAATTTGGAGGAGAAGATATTGGTGCTTGAATGTGGGTCAATTATTACCCAAAATGTCCACAACCGAAGCTGACACTTGGTTTCTCAGCTCATTCAGATCTAGGTGGACTCACTATATTACTAGCAGATGATTGTGTCAAAGGTCTTCAAGTACGAAAGGGAAATGCCTGGATTACGGTTTAGCTGCTCCTAAGGCCTTTATTGTCAATATCGATGTCCACATTCAGGTACTAAGCTTGTTCTACGTGAATGCTTATTTGTGTATATTGTTATTGTTGGTTGTCAGTATTGTGATGTCCAGTTCCATGGAACTAGGAGATTGTGGTGCTCATGAAAGTAGTCCAGACAATAAAGCGGGAAGACAAGTCGATAGTGTCTATCTTGCTTTAATCATTAAACTATTCATTAAATAGGGACAAATCTTTATCCCGCATGTCTCTTACATAATCACTTCTTGCTCAAATATGGATTTATACAAGTTCAATTTGATTATGTACTCTAAGACTATAAATTCAATCTAGGATTAATATAGTTCCCATAGAAGCCCCACAGAGACTCAGCGAAAAATTTATGCACCGAGTTATTCCCACTATATATTGCGATATCCACTAATTAAAAGTAGCGATAGAGCAACTAAACCTAAAAATTTTAAAGTACAAACGTTCAATCTAGTAAGGGCCTTAAAAATATTTGTCTGGACTACAACCTTCTTGCCTTTTTATGATTATTAGGCTGTGTTATATGTTTTTCCTAATCTATAATTTGACGTTGAAAAGGATGTGATAGGGATTGTGAGGATCACGATTCTTCGACGCACGAAAGTCGACATTAATACGTCCACTGTATCAACTTCCAAACAATCGAAGGCCGGAAAACCGTACCCATAGGGTTTAAGAAGAAGAAAAGTATAGAAGAAGAAAGAAAGAAAGGCGACAGAACAAATTAGAATCTCACAATCGTTGCGGAACAACATATAATAGATAAATGAATATTTTTTTTAAAAACAATGAACTATATCAGTTATTACATTACATCACATTACATTACATTATCAGAGTTTACAACAACAAACAGCGGAAAAGAAATACTATATACTAGTTGATACGCAATACCATCCAGCTTGCTCCTGAGCACCGCAGCATCTCTTGAATTCCAGAATGACCTGATAACTTGACTCTAGACTGTCCATGTGGAAAATGATGGGCACCCAGAGTTTAGAAAGGAAACAAAAAACTCCAGGTCAGTCATGGGACTGGTGTGATAACTTAAAACAGTTTATCTAAAAAAAACAAACACAGAAATAATTTTAAATTAGATTCGCAATGCTTTTAGAAAATGAGACTACCATAAGGCCTCCCGCACACACACACAATGCAAACGTAAAAACGGAGGAGATTTCTCCTTATGATGTCAAACATGCTAGATATGAGAAATTTTCTTTGATATTATTATTAATATAAGTGCACAGTGGAAAACCTTTCGAAAGTAAAATATAAATCTTAGCCAACATACGACCATTATCGTAAGACTACTATAGCTACCATGTTCAATAGTAGGTTACCGCCACATTCCATGGCAGGTTATACAACTAAAACTGTACAGGGCTCGTATTGTTTTCTTGGATTTTCCAACAAATGGTCAGGCCAAGGAACTTCCCATTTCCACATGGAAACGCCTCTGGAAAGACGCCCCGAGAACCTAACCGGATCTCTGCCAGCACAAGGCCGGGTTACCTCTGCAAAAGTAGGTAACAACTGACACGAGAATGCCATCCCCCGGTTGTAACAACTTTTATCCGAGGATCCTCAACCAACATCAATCACAAAGTCATATATATTTGCGACATCCACCAAAGTTAAATATCTGGGCTCCATACCATGACACCACTTATACCTAGAAGGAAATGTACATAACCAAAGGGGCGCTACACCCTAAAACCTTGCTGCATCTTTCCTGTTTTGACCATTTCCGACGTGTGAGGTCTGACGAAGTTTCGTCCACAAAGCTATGCTTTGATCAACAAATGATCAGCAGCACTTCATATGCCACATTACCAAATTTGGAATGTATCACTAGTAACCATCAACTACATAACCTCTGAGCTCGTACGTCTCAGAGAAGGGTGTTAAGCTAAGAGAATAAATTTTTCGCCACCAACAGAAATATATTTGATAGAAACCAGCTTTACATCTCAAATTGTAACGTAAGACACATATCCATACAAGTCTGTTCTGGGATCGAACGGAACCGAATGCACTTCTAAAGAAGCCCTTGCAATCCAGCTATTCACTAATCACGACCGGAATTCCCATTACAAAGGGTGATAAAATCTCTATATCGGAGATCAGCCGATGCAGAGACATTCGACGGTAATCCTTCCGTTTTCGAAAATATTCGGTCGTCAACACCGGTCTTCAAATGCTATCCATTACGACGTATCACTATTCGGAATGGGATTCATAACCCAAAGGTCTCTCCTGGCTAAACCGAATAACGAGCGCTTATTTTAAAATAAGTGTAGCATTCAAATTCAAGCAAATCACAACAAATACCCATTTTAAGGTAAATATTGATAGTCGGTTATTAAACTATCAATAGATATGCACAACACCACCAAATTCCAAATAATTTTCCAAATTATTTATTTTCCAAAAATATCTTTACAATATATATACTTTTCTACACTTCAACCATTTGAAAACAAATTTTCAAATCATTTTGCTGACGCAGAAACACTTCCAAATATTTATTCATTTTCATTTCAAAATGGTTCATTTAAACCAATTAAATAAATCCTTACCGATTTACTATAAAATTTACGTTCCAAATCCGTAAATTTATTTCCAGGCTTCAAAAATAAATCAATGTTTATTTTTAAACAAATTTCCCTTTCCATTATAAATTCCATAGTGAATTTAAATTTCCAAATATCCACTGATATATGATTTTCAAATCGACTTCAAATATTCACTTTCAATTTATCTTTAGAAGATATAATCTCAAAACATTTCACTTCATATTGGAAAACATTTCCATACTTGTTTAATAATAAGTAATTCACAAATCTATTTATTTTCAACATTTGGAAAATATCCAATATACTTAAATCACAAATAAGTATATATTTTATTCTTTAAGGAAAACATTCTCTTAAACACATTCATTTGAGTCAAAATGAATGTTGCGTAAAACATCGTTACGACAACCCAAAATCACTAGTATAAGAATTCAAAATTTAGATAGATATATAAATCCCAATACTATACAAAAACATTTTTTTCGAAAATCATTTACTATAACAACAGTGTTATAGTCCATCTTTTCCTTATTTCTCGAAAACGTGCATTTCAACAATGAATGTTGAAATCTATGGTTTCGATCCTTAACACATTTTAAAACAACTTCAAATCATTTTAATTCTATTTAAAAGATCACTTCCTAAAACATTTCTTAAATATATTATCCACTGTTCAAAATCGTGAATATAAATCGTTTACCAAATTCAACACTTCTACATATTTAATTTAAAGGATTATTCACTTTCCAAAATCGTGGATATATCTCCTTTAATAAGCTTTCATATTTACTTATCAAATTCAATTGGTTTCGGATTTATAAAACAATGTTTATAAATTCACATTTATATATATTTTATAAAAACTTCAACTTATAAAAATCCCTTAATTAACAAATTCTATTTATATCTCATTTAAATGCCCAAAATCCAATTTATAAGTTAATTACTTATAAATCTTTTATTTTACAAAATCTATTCATTTTATAACTTCACAATTTATAAATCTATAAATTTCATTCACTTATGAAATCCACTAATACTTCCTTTTAACACTTAAAAGAAACCCATTTTATAATTCAATATTTTAATTTATAAATATCAATTTCATAAATCTTTTATATAAACCATTTATAAAAATTCAAAATCCCACTTTAAACCATTTTACAAATTAATCAACTACTTATTTCAAAAATCACATTTCGGTTATATTTCACAAAAATCATAATTTTTATAACATAAAAATTGATAACGTTTATTTATTTAAAATGAATCAATTCCAAATTTCAATAAAATGTATACTTTCAAAAATCATTTGAAAATCCTTTTAAATTCGAAGTCGTTACTTTAACGTTTTTAAAACTCCAAAAATAGGCCCAATGCGGCAACAACACCAATACATCAACCACAACATCCAAACATCATATATCAATATGATAACAGAATATATCGCAAATATCTGTAAATAAATCAATACTGTTGAGGAATCCAGTTGGATCCCTCCAACCCGTTTCCCTACATCCATAGATGTTAGCACAATACCAATCTCGTTTCAAGACGGGATATCGCGGTACATGGGTTTTATAAAATATTATCCGTCATTATGCGGCGCAATAGGGTCTCATCCGCTATATAATGTGGGAAAATCAACTCCAAGTACATATATAATACCAATTCCACTTCAAGATGGAATATCGCGGTATATGTTTTTAATAAATAACATCTGCTTAATATACAACGCATAGGATCTATTTCAAAACTATAGATAATAATTTATCACCCAAGCATACAATCAAGCAATTTTAAATCTAACTATTTAAAATTTAAGTCGAAACAAATTCGATTGAGTGAGAAGTTCTCGTCTTGTTTCAAATATAGTTGCAGTGTTTTATTTCGAATAATATAAAAAGCGCGTTTAATTTTACCCAAAATTATCACTAGATCCAATCAACTCCAATCCAGCTCCATTGCGTAGTGTTCGTCAATACGAACCCAACATAATTCGTTTCGTTATTTTTCGACCTCGTATGAACAAGTTACAGCTTTTAGAAGTTTATACGAATTTTAAATATAATAATTTACAATTTTCTTATTAAATTTATAACCTAAATCCATCTTAGCCGTTCAATTCACCTTCAACAGATCCAGGCCGCCCCCTTTATCTTCCCACTCACGATCGTTTCCAGGAAGAAAACACGCACGCTAAACCCACTCGGCCGCCTCTTCCATTGAATTAACGTGACCAATATGAACGTCTTCACGTCGATCAACTAACACCACCTCGAAGAGCAACTCGAACCCTTCCCACGGCTAAAGACCGCACCTTCAAAGCTTCGCTGTTGCCTCGGTTTTTGTGCTCAAAACGCTTGCGTTTGAATGCGAATTGCCGACGATTGGGATCGTTTTAAACGATCACAGTCGTTGAACACTAGATCTCATCGTGCTCTTTCATTTTGTAGTTGAGAGATTTTCGTAAAAGTGGATAGATTGAAAGATTTTGAGGGAGAAAGAAAACGAGATTTCGGCCGTTGATGATTGGACCGGCGGCAGAAGCTTGAAACCCTAATTGCTTTAGGTTTTTGTGAAAAATAGAAAAAACAAGGGCCTTTTATAGAAAATTCTACGAAACACTATTCACCCGAAATTTTCCGAACTCCAAACGAAGTGTGCCGCCTGGCGTTTATAATGTTTGCCCCCTATTCCGAACGCAATGGAATATATATCGGGAGCCAATTCTATCAAATTTGAAAGATATGATTTCAAATCGACTATTTAAATTTAAAATTCACTTAAACCGATTTCAATGCGTTTTAGCTTGCCCCGGACAAATCATAAACCCGATTGACATGAAATCTGAAACCTTACAATAATATAACATTACGAATCCGATGAAACTGGATTTGTCGAAATCCGAGACTGTTTGAAAAATGGCTATTTTTACTTGTCAATTAAATATTAAAATATTCAATCTCTACAATTTAACTTTTAATTCAATTCTAAAAGTTCTATGGCATCATTCTAACTCTAATATGATTGGATACTACTTTACAAATCAATTTTAATCATTTTAAACCCAATTTCCAATTATTTCTATAATTTCAAATATTAAATTATCGATTTAATTATCCAATTAAATCTAGATATTTGAAATAAAATTTATTCGACTTACAAATTTTACTTGTTAATATTTAAAATCAATTAAATATACGAATTTCAAATGACGAAAATTCTGGGTCGTTACAAACTGCCCCCCTTAAAAGAATTTCGTCCTCGAAATTACCAAGTAAGAAAAAGTTACAAAATCCATTAACTTTTCAAAACCATTTGTTCAAATTAAATTTCAAATTCATTTAAACATTTTAACTTTTCCAAGATCCATAGTTAAGCTTCTTACAATAACTTTACTAAGTTTTCAAATCATACTTAGTTATCTTTTCAAAACCAATTATGTCGTTTAGCTTTTCGCTCCAAAATCAAAGTTATGTTTTCAAAAAAAAATTCAATTTTCTCAAAAATATTCTAACGCCTTAAATTTTCAAAAAAATTCGCCAGCGTCTCCTTTGCGCGGCTAGTTCGGTACGACTATCAAAATGGCATCACAGCCCCCCAGATTTCAAAAAAGAAAAGAAAAAGTCAAGTGGCTGGACAAGAAATCATCAAATTTCATACTGAAATTCAAATACATACCTTTTATCGAGCAATTCAATTTTTTATCTATCTTCGAAATCAAAATCCCAATTTCCTTTAATACACCTGTATATCCTGCTAACCATAATATCCATTTTCATTCAATCTCAATTTCATTTGAATTTAATTTACAATTTCAATTCTATTTAGATTCAATTTACCTTCTGAATACTGAATTTTTATCAATTATTTTTCATTCACAACTGATTCATCTTGCTATTTTAAATTAGTTTCTTTTACTAATTCATTACAAGTTCTAACTCATTTCATCTCGCACAATTCAAATTGGATTTCGATATTTAGTTTTCATTCTTTTGTTCGTTCCCAAACACAATTCAATTCACTATTTCGGTTTATAACCACTTATATTTAAACTGGATTTCAAATTCCATATGAATTAAATTTACCCTTTATTTATAAATGTTGAATTCAATTCATTTCTACCCATATTAAAATTTTCATTTCTTCAATTAGTTTTACTTACTAATTTTATTTTAATACTTAGCTTCATTTGATCCAACTTGACAAATTTTCAATTTACTTGCAATTTCAAGATGAATTTCCATAATTCAAACTCAATTTCAATTCATTTATTTCAACCACAAATTTATTTTCAACTCAATAAAATTTATTCCATAACTATTTTTATCAAATTCCAGAGTCTTTCCAACATTTCAAAACCATTTTTGAAACCAGTTCATATTATCCTTTGAATTTCAAAACCCAAACCCAAATTTTCCAATCAACTTCCATTTAAAACAACTTGGCAGCAATCTCTCTTTTGGAAACCCGAAAATGAACACCGATGATGTCGCGATCATCATCGGAATTATTTTCCAGCGACCGAAAAGAGTTTAGATCTTTTATCCCTCCAAAAACATTTTTCCAAACCCTTGAAAAGCATTTTCAAACTCAAAAAGGAATTTAATCTTTTCCAAATTGCAAACCCTTTCAAAACATTTCCAAATATTCCTCTGGAATTTTACTTCAAATTACAAATCACATTTACAATTTATATTCTCCAATTTTATTTATATGTGAATTTATTTCTTAACTTTGGAGTTATGATTTCAATTTCCTTTTTCAACATTAATGATAATAATTAAATATCATCACTTTCTAGCAACCAAGCAATCATATATTATAATAATTCATAGAAAATTCTTCTCTTTTATATAAGAAAATAATTTAGGTAAAATTATTTCATTTACCCTATTTTAAAATGATATTGTGTCGAATTTTTTATGTACAAGTGTTTAGAGATTCCTATCAATAACGTTAATTACTCGTATTGACCAGAATCCATATACCACTCAACAAACCAATCAACAAAATATAAAACAAAATTTTATATTCACTAATAAATACGCACTCATATCTATTATTACACTCACACTCATTCTATAGTACTGCTGACTCTATCTCTAATGAGTAATTCCCAACAGAGCCAAGGTAGTCGCTTAACCAAATGCTCTGAAACCAAATGAGAGGATCATGATTCTTCGACGCACGAAAGTCGACATTAATATGCCTAACCAACCCTGTAAAGAGGACGTGTATGGGTAAGAGTCTCTTGTTCGCCACCTAACTGTGAAGCGAGAACTCCCCATCACATTTCACTAAGACAAGCAAGTCTCGTCCACAAAGCTACGCTTTATACAAAAGCTATGCTTTGATCAACAAATGATCAGCAGCACTTCGTATGCCACATTACCAAATTGGGAATGCATTACTAGTAATCATCAACTACATAACCTCTGAGCTCGTACGTCTCAGAGAAGGGTGTTAAGCTAAGAGAATAAATTCTCTTCCACCAACAGAAATATATTTGATAGAAACCAGCTTTACATCTCAAATTGTAACGTCAGACACACATCCATACAAGTCCGTTCCGGGAATGAACGGAGCCGAAGGTACTTCCAAAGAAGCCCTTGCAATCCGGATATTCACTAATCACGACCGGAATTCCCATCACAAAGGGCGACAAAATCTCTATATCAGAGATCAGATGATGCAAAGACATTCGACGGTAATCCTTCCTTTATCGAAAATATCCGGTCTTCAAATGCTATCCATTACGACGTATCACTATTCGGAATGGGATTCATGACCCAAAGGTCCCCTCCCGGCTAAACCAAATAACGAGCGCTTATTTTAAAATAAGTGTAGCATTCAAATTCAAGCAAATCACAACAAATACCTATTTAAAGGTAAATATTGATAGTCGGTTATTTAACTACCAATAGATATGCACAACATCACCAAATTCCAAATAATTTCCCAAATTATTTATTTTCCAAAAACATCTTTACAAGATATATACTTTTCCACACTTCAACCATTTGAAACAAATTTTCAAATCATTTTCCTTACGCAGAAACACTTCCAAATATTTATTCATTTTCATTTCAAAATGGTTCATTTAAACCAATTAAATAAATCCTTACCGATTTACTTTAAAATTTACGTTCCAAATCCGTAAATTTATTTCCACGCTTCAAAAATAAATCAATGTTTATTTTTAAACAAATTTCCCTTTCCTTTATAAATTCCATAGTGAATTTAAATTTCCAAATATCCACTGATATATGATTTTCAAATCGACTTCAAATATTCAATTTCAATTTATCTTTAAAAGATATAATCTCAAAAGATTTCACTTCATATTGGAAAATATTTCCATACTTATTTAATAATAAGTAATTCACAAATCTTTTTATTTTCAACATTTGGAAAGTATCCAATATACTTAAATCACAAATAAGTATATATTTTATTCTTTAAGGAAAACATTCTCTCAAACACATTCATTTGAGTCAAAACGAATGTTGCGTAAAACATCGTTACGACAACTCAAAATCACTAGTATAAGGATTCGAAATTTAGATAGATATATAAATCCCAATACTATAAAAAAACATTTTCTTTCGAAAATCATTTACTATAACAACAGTGTTATAGTCTAGCTTTTCCTTATTTCTTGAAAACATTTATTTCAACAATGAATGTTGAAATCTATGGTTTCGATCCTTAACACATTTTAAAACAACTTCAAATCGTTTTAATTCTATTTAAAAGATCACTTCCTAAAACATTTCTTAAATATTATTCACTGTTCAATCATGAATATAAATCGTTTACCAAATTCAACACTTCTACATATTTAATTTAAAGGATTATTCACTGTCCAAAATCATGGATATATCTCCTTTAATAAGCTTTCATATTTACTTATCAAATTCAAATTGTTTCGGATTTATAAAACAATATTTATAAATTCACATTTATATATATTTTAGAAAAACTTCAACTTATAAAAATCCCTTAATTAACAAATTCTATTTATATCTCATTCAAATGCCCAAAATCCAATGTATAAGTTAATTACTTATAAATCTTTTATTTTACAAAATCTATTCATTTTATAACTTCACAATTTATAAATCTATAAATTTCATTCACTTATGAAATCCATTAATACTTCCTTTTAACACTTAAAGGAAACCCATTTTATAATTCCAATATTTTAATTTATAAATATCAATTTCATAAATCTTTTATATAAACCGTTTATAAAAATTCAAAAATCCCACTTTAAACCATTTTACAAATTAATCAAATACTTATTTCAAAAATAACATTTCAGTTATATTTCACAAAAATCATAATTTTTATAACATAAAAATTGATAACGTTTATTTATTTAAAATGAATCAATTCCAAAATTCAATAAAATGTATAATTTCAAAAACCATTTGAAAATCCTTTTAAATTCGAAATCGTTACTTTAACATTTTTAAAACTCCAAAAATAGGCCCAATGCGGCAACAGCACCAATACATCAACCACATCATCCAAACATCATATATCAATATGATAACAGAATATGTCGCAATTATCTGTAAATAAATCATTACTGTTGAGGAATCCAGTTGGATCCCTCCAACCTGTTTCCCTGCATCCACAGATGTTAGCACAATACCAATCCCGTTTCTAGGCGAGATATCGCGGTACATGGGTTTTATAAAATATTATCCGCTATTATGCGGCGCAATAGGGTCCCATCCGCTATATAATGCGGGAAAATCAACTCCAAGTACATATATAATACCAATTCCACTTCAAGATGGAATATCGCGGTATATGTTTTTAATAAATAACATCCGCTTAATATACGGCGCATAAGGTCTATTTCAAAACAATAGATATTAATTTATCATCCAAGCATATAATCAAGCAATTTTAAATCTAACTATTTAAAATTTAAGTCGAAACAAATTCGATTGAGTGAAAAGTTCTCACCTTGTTTCAGATACAGTTGCAGTGTTTTATTTCGAATAAAATTAAACGCACGTTTAATTTTACTCGAAATTATCACTAGCTCCAATCAACTCCAATCTAGCTTCATTGCATAGTATTCGTCAATACGAACCCAATGCAATTCGTTTCGTCATTTTTCGACCTCGTATGAACAAGTTACAGCTTTTAGAAGTTTATACGAATTTTAAATATAATAATTTACAATTTTCATATTAAATTTATAACCTAAATCCATCTTAGCCGTTTGATTCACCTTCAACAGATCCAGGCCACCCCCTTTAACTTCCCACTCACGATCGTTTCCAGGAAGAAAACAGGCACGCAAAACCCACTCGGCCGCCTCTTCCATTGAATTAACGTGACCAATATGAACGTCTTCACGTCGATCAACTAGCACCACCTCGAAGAGCAACTCGAACCCTACCCATAGCCAAAGACCGCACCTTCAAAGCTTCGCCGTTGCCTCGGTTTTTGCGCTCGAAATGCTTGCGTTTGAATGCGAATTGCCGATGATTGGGATCGTTTTAAACGATCATAGCCGTTGAACAGCTAGATCTCATCGTGCTCTTTCATTTTGCAGTTGAGAGATTTTCGTAAAAGTGGATAGATTGAAAGATTTTGAGGGAGAAAGAAAACGAGATTTCGGCCATTGATGATAGGGCCGGTGGCTGAAGCTTGAAACCCTAATTGCTTCAGGTTTTTGTGAAAAATAGAAAAAACAAGGGCCTTTCATAGAAAATTCTACGAAACACTATTCACCCGAAATTTTCCGAACTCCAAACGAAGCATGCCGCCTGGCGTTTATAATGTTTTACCCCTATTCCGAACGCAATGGAATATATATCGAGAGCCATTCTATCAAATTTGGAAGATACGATTTCAAATCGACTATTTAAATTTAAAATTCACTTAAACCGATTTCAGTGCTTTTTAGCTTGCCCCGGACAAACCATAAACCTGATTGACACGAAATTTGAAACCTTACAATAATATAACATTACGGATCCGATGAAACTAGTTTCGTCAAAATCCGAGACTGTTTGAAAAATGGCTATTTTTACTCGTCAATTAAATATTAAAATATTCAATTTCTATAATTTAACTTTTAATTCAATTTTAAAATTTCTGTAGCACCATTCTAACTCCAATATGATTTGATACTACTTTACAAATCAATTTTAATCATTTTAAACCCAATTTCCAATTATTTCTATAATTTCAAATATTAAATTATCGATTTAATTATCTAATTAAATCTAGATATTCGAAATAAAATTTATTCGACTTACAAATTTTACTTGTTAATATTTAAAATCAATTAAATATACGAATTTCAAATGACGGAAATTGTGGGTCATTACAGGGATATCTTAGGAAAAGTTGGCACACAATATAATTTGCATTTAAATTCAAAAGCATGTGCTCCGAATGCCCTTTCTACATCTGCTGGCTAAGATCTTAATTAATTAGCCTCTAAGTGAAGATTGCTGGCAACAAAGAATTATTGGTAACCAAGCAATGAACATGACTTTAATTGCCATATATATTGTCATATTATGTTAGTACTATATGTGTGCACTGGTCCAAAAATGTGGTCGAAACTGATGACAAATGAAGGTAGTCGATGATTGTATAAGTGGGTATTGATGCTTGAGGTTAATGTAATCAAAATATGTCAGGATTGGTCTACATCTAGAAACCAATAAGCTTACTGGTGATAAGTCTAGGCTAGAAGAAGTTGTAGCCCCAGAGTCAAATATGAGCAAGTCTACGATGGTCTATGGGTAAGTGGTACATTTCTAATAGGGTAGCTAAGAACACTAGAAATTATGGTTATACCTTTTTTATTCCAATATTCAAGTTTTAGATCCTCGTTGTTGATTATTACTTGTCTACAGGTGGATGAACTTCTCCGAAGAAATTATCAGTTGCTTATGGTATTTGCTTAGCTAGTTGTTTATAGTATTTGCTTAGCTAGTCATCTGTGTATGGATTTTACGGTAGTTCAGTTGTTTATTTCATTTTATTTTCGGCATTTCAGTTGTATAAACTTCTCTACGTATGGACTTTATGTTAACTTTTGTCTTGAAACTACTATACTAGTTGTGTGACAATGTACGGTTATGTACTACTTCTGTATCAATGTATGGCAATGTACTACTTGTGTTTATGGTAGTTCATTTGTTCTTGTATTTTTTGTTTATTATTGAACGATTTATTATTACTGTTTAATATAAATTATGAATAAAGTGAATTGGAGAATGAATGAGCTAGCAGAATGTGAGAAATAGACAAAGAAAAGAAAAAAATATTTAGTGTCGTTTATCAAACTCTATGGAAAAAATATAATGGCAGAAAAAATCGCTGCCAAAAATACGGTGGCAGAAAAAAACGCAAAGAAAAAAAATATTGCTGCAGCGAAATATACAATGTGGCATATAGTAAACGCAACTATAAGGTTTGGATTTAAGTTATAACCCAAACATCACTTTTGGTGGCGTTTCAACATGCTGCAAAAAATGATTTACGGTGGCTTTTTTTGTCGTCGCAATAAGGCACATTATAACGGCATTTACAAAAATGCAACCAAAAATATTAATTTTTTAGTTGCATGTCGTATGGCGGCATTCTCTGTAACGCCACCATAAGTTATGGTTGCGTTTTTTGTGCACCGCCAAAAGTACTTTTTGGTGTAGTGCTTAATGGATGTTCTTCGTTGACGATTGGCCCAAACTTTTTTGTCAGCAATGGCCAGCCCGATCAGCCCATTGTTTGGACATAACCGCCAAATAGGTGCTTGCTATTGACGATCAGCCCCAACTCTTAGCCGATAGTGGTGGACCAAAGCGATCCCTATTCAGGTATCCATAGATGATGAGTGACCCCAACCTTCTCAATTGGTAGTGGCAGACCAGAGTTATCCCTATTCTGTCCACAATTGATGATTAGCTCAAACTTCTTGCCGACAGTTGTAAACCATAATAACCCTAACCAGATGTCTACCTTTAACGATCGGCTACAAGCTTTTTAGATGACTATAGCAACCCGACTTACCGATATTCAGGACATTACAGCCACCAGTTGGTTCACGTTTGATATCCCGCTTTGGATTTCTATCGACAACAAATAACTGAGCTTGCTCATAGAAAAAACGTGATTAGCATTTGTATGGCTCAATGCAAGTAATCATTACTGGGATTGCCTACGAAGACCATTAACAAGATGACACTAAGGAAAGAATGTTTAAAGTATGCATGGAAAAAGTATGTGATAATAAGAAAATTAGAATGATGAAATTGCATGAGAACGAGTAAGGATGCATGGGGATTGATTATAAAGACACTCCTCTAGGGTATGTTCAACTTACCAAACTTATCAGTGGTTGATCCTGTGCAAATTTGTCGAGGGCAAAGAAGAGTTTCCGGAGAACTAGCAAAACAACACATAACTACATCACTAGTTTTGGAAACTAGAGTGTCTACAACACAATATTGGATCTTAAGGCTATTCGGACACCAGAAGTGGTGAGATGTGTATTAACTACTTGCTTATGAATATAAAACTATATTTACTCAACTGCAAATAGAAAGAAGTAATCAAAGAATAAGTAAGTAATAAAGTAAAATGCAGTAATGTAAATAACACTTGGATTTTTATACTGGTTTGGACTAACCAATCCTACATCCAATCCTGCACTCTATCATGCAGAATTCTACTATAATCGCTTGCTTTCCACGGGTGGCAAGAACACCTTTACAATCTTGGTTTCAAGGGCTAAAAGACACACTCTCTTGATTTTACAGGCTAAAAGAACACCTTCTCCTTATCACCAACAACAAACTATGACAAGTAGTCGTATCTTCAATTTAAATTCTTGCAGATTCAGTACAATGATCCTATAGACCTTCGATGACAATATATCTTTGAATTCTTTGAGGAATATGATGAAATCAGAGAGAGAATGATGTGAATTCAAGTCAATTCTTTTCTATTGAGTGATTTGCAAATCAGTGAAGAATTGGAGTGAAATAGTACTGATTTGCTAGAAGATTGAAAGATTATGCAATGGATTTCTTTTGTAAATGTTTGGAGAAGGAGGAGTAAGAGAAAATGAGAATTCTTGATGTTAAAATTCCTTTTCAGAGGCCTTTATATAGTGTTTGAAGAGACATGTCTTTTGCAGAAGAGGTGGGAAATGTCTCTTATTTTAAAATTTGAAATTCTGAAAAACGACTAGCATGTCAACATCCTAGGTACCCCCATGTCGACATGGGTGTGTTGCAAAATAAACAGCAATACTAATAAGTGTTGCAAATTTTCAGCATTTCAAATTACCTTATATTTGTGGATTTTTGTTATTCGGTTGAGTCAATGGTTGATGATCTTCAGGTATAATTGCCATGAGATCTTTAACAAAATATTCTAAGGTTCAATCAACTTCACATCACTTCAAACACCTTTATTCTTCAGCATTCTTCTCTAATTTGGTTTTGTTCTTCAATTGCTCTGATTAACCATCTTCTATAATTCATTTGCTTCCATTGTATTCTTGCTTATCTCTGTAAATATCTCCATAATATATCAGATATGACTGCATAACTCAGAGATACATTTGTAGTAATATTTATGTGGTTGTTGTCATCAAAATCAATACCTAGGGTATTAACAATATCCCTCTTTTGATGGTGACAACCATATAAATATTTGAGAGCGAAAATATAATACTTTTATATTTGACACCCCCTAACTCTATGCAATCCCCCTATCATTTTGCCTAGTATATTTATACCTTTTCTCCCCTTTTGTCATCAACAAAAAGGGCGAAAAAGAGTCACTTAAATCACTGCTAGACAATATGTAGAGTTTGTATATAGAGATAAATGCATATAAATAAAACACATGAGGGGAAACCAGATCAATTCAAAACATGAAGTAAACTTATCAAATAATAAGATGAGTTTTAGAGTTAACGGCTTTGCTGATGCCAATAACAAATCTTTTCATATTTATCTAAAGTTCAATAAATTTCTTTTCATATGCTTTGAGAATCCGCTATCTGGTATACATTGTTTGGTACCTGGAAAAATTTAAATTATGCACACTGGTACCCTTTTTATTTTGGGGTCCATGGGGTTAACTTTTGGGATATCAAACCCATGAAGAATTTGAATGTCCTTTCAAAATATAATCATTAGATGAATGAACCTTAACAATAAAATTATCAATATATTTTTCTTTTTCAGCATCATCCAACCTTTTTGGAACCTATAAATTAATGAACCTACTGTGAGGTTTTAACTTTAATTTCCTAGGCTTTGGTTTGAACTTGGTAGCCTTAACAAACTTAATACTTTAATTACTATTTTTCTTTGATTTATCCTTAGGGGTGCATCCAAAGTCCATGTTTATTCCTAGTGTGTTTAGATGCAGATAATAATTTTTCTAGATTATCCTTCCCTTTGTTAAATTTATCAATATAAGTTTTCATTTTGTCAAAATTCTTATTGAGGTTAAGAATAACATTGTTTAGAGATGTTATTTTGTCATTCAGATCAGTGATCTGTGACTTCATTGAAAGATTTTCTGATTTTAAGGATTCATTTTCACTTTTTAGTTTTTCAAAACTTCCAAGTGTCAAGTACTTCCCATCATTATACCCATTAAGTCTTTCAATTTCATTTTCTAGACATTGTTTTTCTTCAGTTAACCTTTCATTAAATATTTTTAATCTATCTATCTCTACTAAATTGTTATACTCTTTCCTAAGTATTTTATATTCCCGATACATATCATTCAAAACATTAGTAATTTCTTTATTAAAATTCCATATCTGATCATCCTTTGCCATGAAGCACATGTTGGCATTTTCTATTTCTGAATCACTATCAGTTTATGATGTATCTAAGTCATCCCATTTTGCATTGAGTGCTTGTTTCTTCTCCTTATTGAAAGTGTTTAAGAAGTACTTTGATTTCTTCGGGTTGGAACGGTCTCTTTTCTAATGTCCGGGTTTATCACATTCGAAACACTTCACAAAATTTCTATTTCTAGAATTATTATTGTTAGTTTTTCGAAGTTTGATTGTTATCCAATACTTCAAGAATTTATTGAACTTCTTGGTCATAAACTCGATATCTTCATCAACAGCATCATCACCTGGTTCATCGTTGTCAATCGTAGCATTAAGTGCTAGTGATTTCTTCTCATTTGCCTGATTTTCTTTTCCAATCTGCAACTTTACTTCGTAGGACAATAGGTTACCAATTAAATCTTTTATTTTTATAGTACTAATATCATTGGCTTCTTCAATTGCCAGAGTTTACCGATCTCATTCATTAAGAAGTGAATTCAAGATCTTTCTGACTTGGTCTTCTTCAGTAATTTTCTTTGCTAATGATATTAAGGCATGTACTATACCTTGAAATCTAAAATAAATATCAAAAATAGACTCATTTGGTTTCATTTGAAAGAGTTGAAACCAGTTAGTTAGCATCTGTTTAGTTAATGCCCCGTTATTACCCCGGAATAACCCTGCAATATCTCATAGCGGATTTCTACCGCTACAATTTTTCCATATAGCCCTAAAATATAGCCTTTCCGCTTTAATCCCTACTATTTCCTCTATATCCCATTATTCCCGCTATATTTTGCTATTTCCGCTATATCTTCTTTAATAAAATGAATTAAAAAATTGCATTTATATATTATAAAAATTATTAAACTAATTTATTTAATTTAATATTTAATATATTTTCAGAAATGAAAATACTCTAATATTCTACTAAATTCAATTATGTTATATAACAGTTTTACGTTTATTTAAAGTATATCCGCACATGTTTTTTGTTTAATATCATTTATGTATTATTATAATTCAATTGAATGATAATTTTTTATTTAATTACCATTTATATATTTGTAAAAAATTAAGTACGAGTTTTATATGCTATTTTAGAGCTATCTGCTATATCCCGATATATCCTTGCTGTATCCCCGCTATGACTTTTTGCACCTCCACCGCTTGAATCTGCCGAGCGCTTTAACTGCATAGGTTAGCATAGATATCTTTGTTTGTTTTACTTTACTGGTGCCTTCATGTGTGGCTTGCATTGTTCTCCAAATTTCATATGTAAAATTACAAATAGACACTCGATTAAATTCATTTCTATCCGAGGAGCAAAATAAAATGTTCATGGCCTTAGAGTTATTAAGTGCTTGTATCTTTTGGTTTAGTGTCCATTTTGAATATTTAGTTTGAGGCTCTATGTACTCTATTTGGGCAATCTTTCAAATATCCAAACCATTAGAATGCAAATAACATTTCATCCTACAAGCCCAATATGCATAACTACTGCCATCAAATAGAGGGGGTCTAGTGGTAGATTACCCTTCTACAAAGTGTTAAAAAATTATTACTAGTGTCATTAGCCATGTATACTTTTCAAAAACCAGGTTATGAATTTTGAAAACCAATGCTTTGATACCAAATATTGGAAATTGGAGTGTCTACAACACAATGTTAGATCTTAAGGCTATTCATCCACTAGAAGTGGTGAGCTGTGTATAACTACTTACTTATGAATATAAAATTATATTTACTCAAATTGCAAACAGAAAGAAGTAACCAAAGAATAAGTAAGTAATAAACTAAAATGCAGTAATGTAAATAGCATCTGGATTTTTATACTGTTTTGGGTTAACTAATCCTACATCCCATCCTGAACTCTATCATGCAAAATTCCACTATAATCGCTTGTTTTCCATGGGTGGCAAGAACACCTTTACAATATTAGTTTCACGGGCTACAAGACACACCCTCTTGATTTTACAGGCTACAAGAACACCTCCTTATCACCAACAACAAACTATGACAAGTAGTCGTATCTTCAACACAGATTCTTGCAGATTCGGTACGATGATCCTATATACCTCCAATGGCAATATATCTTTGAATTCTTTGAGTAATACGATGAAATTAGAGAGAATGATGTGAATTCAAGTACAACTCTCTGATATTGTGTGGTTTGCAAGTCAATGAAGAATTGGAGTGAAATAGTATCGATTTGCAAGGAGATTGGAAAAGTATGCATTGGATTTCTTTTGCAAATGTTTGGAGAAGGAGTAAGAGAAAATGAGAATTCTTAATGTTAAAATTCGTTTTCAGAGGCCTTTATATAGCGATTGAAGAGACGTGTCTTTTGGTGAACATGTGGTGGCAAATATCTCTTCATTTAAAATTTGAAATTCTAAAAAACGACTAGCATGTCGACATCCTAGGTACCCCCATGTTGACATGGGTGTGTTGCAAAATAAATAGCAACACTAATAAGTGTTGTAAATTTTCATCATTTCAAATTACCTTATATTTATGGATTTATGTGATTCGGTTGAGGTCAATGGTTGATGATCTTTAAGTATAATTGCCATGAGATCTTTAACATGGTATTCTAATGTTCAACTAACTCCTCAACACTTCAAACACCTTTATCCTTCGGCATTCTTCTCTAATTGGGTTTTTTTTTTCAATTTCTCTGATTAACCTTCTACTATAATTCATTTGCTTTCACTATATTCTTGTTGTCTATATAAATGTCTCCATAATATATCTGAAATGACTGCATAACTTAGAGATATGTTAGTAGTAATATTTATGTGGTTGTTGTCATCAAAGTCAACACCTAGGGTAGTAACAACTAGTGCTTTCACTGTGTTCGAGCTTATCATTGATAGAAACAACATAAATATAAGAGGATGCACTGAAAGGTTACTAACAGGAAAATATCTACACAAGGATATTATACAAACACAACGTAATAACTAATCATGATCGGGTATGGTAGTTTCATTTGTAATTTAAATTAGATACATATGCGCACGTATTCATATAGCAAATATAAAATATGGGCTAAGGTAAGCATCAGTCATAAAAAATATTTACCGTATCGAACTTTTTGGTTATAGGTCCCATACAAGTATGTGTGATAGCGACGAGAAAGGTTTCTAATGGAGCAGGAAACCAAGCAATCATGTGGAAAAAACATGCCACGATTATTAGGCAGGAAAAGGAGAATATGGACATGAATAAATATCAGATGTAACAATGCATAAACATCAAAAGAAGATTAACTTCACAACACAAGTGCATGATCACCCATGTTTGAAACTTCAGTAGAAACAACTTCCCTTGCCAAACATTTAGTGATTAACCTATACAATACCAATCCTAATTGGCTAAACTATAATCCAAAAAGGAGTCACTGGTGGAGTAACTTAGCAATCATGTTGGGAAACAACATCATTACTACCAATCCAAATTAGCAAAACTATAATCAATACGATAAAATACACATTGTCAAGTCCATGTACCATGGAGAACCACTATATATTCCTTACTCTACAGCACTTCGACATTATTAACACTCATAAGACGACACGTGACCCTTAAGAAATGGAGGCAAGAAAGTTGAACTAGAGGGAGCGAAAGCCTATCAGATAGAGATGAGAATCAGTAAGAAATCATGCTCGATGATTATACTACCAAGAAGCATTCCTCGAGTGAATGAGGCTTTGCAACATATTAGCAGCGGAAACCTATAGAAAGGACATGAATTAGAAAATAGACATTTGAAGTTCGAGATAACCCTTAAATGAGAAAGAAAGATGAGTTAGAATGAAACAAAGAACACTTTGTATTGTATGAAAGTATGCTTTGGAGCGCAAGTGTTGTGGGCATTTTTGTCCATAGCATGGTGAATATGAAAAGATGTCAAGGTGCATGGAAACTGGCGGAAGATGCATAATAAAGGCATCATCTTATAGTCACAAGATCAATGCAAAGTGTCAGGGAAAAAATTGGTGTAGTTGGATAATATAATCAAAGCTCTTGAAAATGTTTCTAAGGTTAGGACATGCACATAGGTTGAAACCATATCTCAATCCGAGCTACGGATTGGAAGATACGATCATCTTAAAATTTGCCCATCACCTAAACGACTCGCACCTCGCCTTGGAGTGCTACTATCTAATCCATGCAAATGGAACATTTAAAGGCATTGGAATACTCTACTTAATGATACAAAGTTGCTGGTCCAAGTTTCACTCAATTCTGACTTGAAATAAAGGAGTTATAGTATAATAGCAGGTGTAGCATAGTGGTAAAGACTTGTGTTTTTCGACCAATCCACCCGGATTCGAGTCGTGGCAAGCATATTATTTTCATAGGAGATGAGAAATCATCCAGTAGTAAATCTAACTACTGGGTGCCTAACCATTTCTAGTGTAATGAGAGAAAAGGATAGCATGGCAGAAGAGGAGATGTTAATCGACGGTTTTTCTATCGGTTAGAAAATCGTCGAAAAGTGTAATAATAAAAATAACCGCAACCACACGGCGTACAATTTTAGTATATGGTGAGTACCAATCCATTCATAGAGAATTGAAGTGATTTAAAATTTTACCCAATCAAATTAACCAAAAGCTAATGGTTGCTTTAAGCTAAGAAAATGTAAAAACAAACTAAAGCAAAGTGAATAAAATTATGAGAGTAAAGGCAATTTAGAGGCAATTCCTTTCTCATGATCACATAAATCAACATAATGAAACTATGATCTATTTTTTGGTCATTGGTGAGTTTGGTTGATGTGTATATCATAAGTATGGTCTATTTGTGCTATTAATTAGCCCAACATAAACCATAAAACTTTAACACACTATCCAAACCACTTGTTATCTCTCATAATGATAATGAAATTAAAAAAAAATCTATTCTAAGCATGATCTTTTTAATATTGATTAGTAATATAGACAATAAAATTTTGATTTTAAAATCCACTTCATTACCAAAATCATATGTAGACGAAGATGTAATTTGTGTTTATGTTTGTTTAAGCATAGCCTATTTGGTGTCAACAACATAGGCTATCAAATTCAAAGTTAAACAACAAAATTTTACTACATAAAAAATTCCATGAAGCATAAAAAGAGATAAAAAAATTAATAAATATATTGAACCTACATAATTAAGAGAGCTTCATTACCCCTAAATTGAAGGGGTTTAGCATTTCATATTTGTTATCATTTCAACAAATGTAGATTGCAACATAGAACAAAAATAGAAGGAAAAAGAGAACTAACTAAATTGCATGTAAATAAATCTAATTTAATTGAATGAAATAAAACTACACTAATTGCATAAAGTATAGAACAATAATTAAAAGAGCATGAAATTAAATTGTGTAAATAAAGTTACATAAGACTAAAAAGCTAAGAAGCCATGAAAGAGAGAAAAAGAGATTATGTTTATAATTTGTGGCTACCACTGAACTAACTAGAAGGTGGTAAGAGCTCTCTACATGAAATACAAGGGGTTATACATGTTTGAAATCCTAATCATATTTTAGGGGACTACCCAAAATTCCCCTTAGAAAGTGTGGCCTCAAACTTATCATTAGTATGGGCATAATCCTCCATCCCCACTAACATGTGCATTAGCTCCTAATTGAAGTTTATGGTTAGTAGGTAGGTGGGGTCCTCCATGATGCATGAGTTCTTTTATTTCTTCGTTCTCATGTCTTCTTTCGTTTGGGCATGCACACATACATGAAGCCACTTCCATGTTGAATCCAAATTCCTACAAAATAACAATAAAATGTGCAAGTAAAATTTCTCAAATTAAATCATACACAAAAATGACCATTTTCACCTAAATGAAGTTGAATAAATGTTGATTTGAAAACAATTTAAATTTCTCTTTAAGCATGTAAAATACCCTTATATGCTCATTTATTAAATAAAAGTAGATTAAATATGTAAGTAAAAATATGCACCTTTATGTGCATATCAAGTACCCTCACACTTATCTTTTATTTGTCCTCGAATAAACTAAAACTAAGATAAATCTGTATTCGTAGGGAGCATGATTGCATGGTGTAGATGCAACAAACCGTTAAACCTCTAGGTGTCCCTAGTATGACGAGTGTTGTCTCGTAAAGGTTTTCAGCGGATACTACCCCAAAATGCAAATGCCACAAGACAAATTCCTAAATGCAAGATTTATTTACAAAGATACGAATGCAAGTTTTTGAAAATATTTACAAATGAAGAATTTACTTTTAAATTAGCACAAATAAGTTAAATATAATTTCTGGTCATTATCAAGAAATTTAAGTCCTTTCGCTTGTCAAAATATCCAACAAAACATTAAGTTATCATCACAATTAGACTCTAGTTTGGCTAGTTGTTTCGATTGATAACATAGTACAACTATGAAATAGATTCTTAGTTGATTTTCAAAGTTGTGTAGAGTGGTATTTTTATTTCTTTCTGAATAACAAGTCAAATCAAATAAGTGAAAATAGTGCTTGAATTTCATTCGTTTACTCTATCTTTATTTGAAAATTTTATTGATATTTACATATGCACAACTTAGAAAACTAAGGCCAGATATACCACCTATGTACTGCCTTGCGGGCTTACGTGAGGGAATATAGAGCATGACGAGTGTACACACACCTATGTACACCTATCGACTGTAGGCGTTATTAATGAAAGAATTATTATATACATACACCCAATTCAGATAAACTCAGGCGAGATATATCGATCATGCACTGCCTTTTGGGCTTACGTGAGAAGGATATAGAGTGTGGCGAGTGTACACACAATGTTTTTTTATTTTTTTTATTTTGTTTTATTTTTTGTGAAGAGAGAGTTTTACAATATCATCTTAGCAACACTTAACTTAGACGATTTAAATTGTTATCACCTTTACTTCAAATCAACCACTCATTAAATAAAGACTTCAATTAGGATGTACTTCATAATTAACACCCATGAACCTTCCTATATACTAGTTAAACCATCGCTACTTGTAATCAAACACTATTTTTATTTTTGTTAAGACAAATAAATTTTCAAAAATTTCAATTTAATACCAAAACATATACTTATCCTATAGTGTTTTTTTAAAAGTAAATCAAAATGCTAAAAAGAAATATTGTTTTGGGATTTTTTTTTGGTTTTGAGTTTTGGAAAGAAAATGGAAAAAAATAAAATAAACCATGAAAAATAAAAAATGAAACATAAGACTGCCCCCCCACACTTAATTTTGACTGTGTCCCTATAGTCAACCCAAGTGAAATGAGAAATTAAAATACAAATAGAATTACGACCTATATTTACACGAAAATGAAATGATTATTATTTACACGACATCAGAAAATATATCGTCAAAGGGTAAATGAAATGATCTTCCAAAGATTAATTCTATTGTCTCGTCAAGTATGAGAGACATAGCTTAAGCACAGAAAACCAAACCATAGAAGATTTCAAAGTTAAATGTTGATTTGAAAAAATGAATGTTGTTTTATTAAAAATCGCATGAGTTGTTTTATTTTCGATGATTTTTGGTGTAGATACAATAGTTGATTGAAGTTCAAGTTAATTTTAATCAAATTTAAATTCAAACTCATCATTGACAAATTCTTCAAAATTATTGATTTTAAAATCAAAATGGTGATTTAAATTTGCCCCTTCAGAATTCAATAATTCATCTTCGGAAAATCAAAAAAATTTGTGTTCATTAAAGTCATCTTCCTTTACTGAATTGTCAACAACTTTATTGCATGTATCAGTTTCAAAATCTAAAGTTGTCGCATTCAATTTTTCAAAATCAAAGAAAGGAAGATCAAATTTTAAATTTGGTTCCACCTCTCATAAAAATAGAAATCCAACTCAATTTCTGCATTTTCAACAACTTCATTAAGTTTGTCATTTTCAACTTTAAAAGTTAGTATTTGAAAGTCGCCAATTTGGTAAGAGTGGATTATTATTTTACTCGTCACACATTGGAATTTGATAATGTTGCTCACGTTGTTTCATGTAGGTTTCAAACATCAAATTCGTGTGATCTTTGTGAATTTCATCCAATTGCCCAACAAAATCAAATTTATAATTATTAATTTGATAATTTTCAATCTGAACTTATTGAGAACAAAAATTGTCCATTGCACAATAATTGAAATTATTCTCATTGCCAAAATCATTTATAAAATGGTTCACGTTTCCATTTTTACTTTGAAATTCATTATGGAGTTCGAAGTTGTATTAGTATGAGTTATAATATAAATCATTTGAATTTTGAAGCGAAATCAAGTTTTGATTATTTTGAAAACTTTGACTTGAGTTATTGAACAAATATGAATTACACAAATCATTTATCCTTTGATTTTTTGTGTAGAGAGTTCAAGTAAAGACAAAATAGTTTCAATAATCTTTTCAAGAGTTGAGGGTGGTCATCATTTTGAAAATTTTATGGTTCAAAATTTGAATTGTTTGTACAATAGTTGTCATTAAAATATCCACAAGAATTTGGCGTGAAATTATATGGATTATATTGATTTTCAAAACTATTGTAAAATTCTTCTGAAGAAATTCATACATTTTCAAAAAAAAAAATTACAAAGGAATTTATTTTTCTAAAGGGAAATTTGATTTTTTTTTTTTTTGGATTTTCAATTTTTTTTGTTTTTTATATGCTTTTTTTTGTTTCTGAAAAGATTATTTTTATTTTTGGATTTTTGAAAATTTTCAAAGGAAAAGATTTAAAAAGATTTTTTATTTTTTTGGATTTAAAAAAACCAAGTCATGGAAAATTTACAATTTTTTTTAGTTTCTAATTTTGAACTTTTTTTAAAAATATGCATTAACTAATGCAACTAAATGAATGTAAGGACTTAATTACAAAT
Source organism: Allium cepa (assembly GCA_030765085.1). Taxonomy (NCBI): domain Eukaryota; kingdom Viridiplantae; phylum Streptophyta; class Magnoliopsida; order Asparagales; family Amaryllidaceae; genus Allium; species Allium cepa. The sequence continues at coordinate 1,048,021,491 of CM060929.1, forward strand.
TTGTTGTCCTTATTAGCTCCTTACCTAAAGTTGTATAATCATACTTTGCCTTAACCCAACAAAATATTTCTTAGCCAGGTAACGGCCATGAGTTATCGATGCACCACGCATCACCGTAGCTATGCAACCAAAGGTTTAAGTACCTTCAGAGAAACAATCACTATAATATTTACGAATTACTGTAATATTTATAACTAATTATTGCTCTATTGTTGCCTAGACACCAAGAAGATAAATTGTTCAAAGAAGATATCTTATCAAGGTACAATTAAGCCCTTGGTGAGCTCGTGACTCCCTGTAACGACCCGTATTTTACGTGTCGACATATCGTAAAATAGTTGCCATCAAGTCGTTAGTATTGCTTGAGTCGTTTTGAACCTAAGTGGTAGGGTTTACGGCTTAAGGGGTTAGGCCGTGTAATAGCTAGCTCGTGGGTAGCCTAAGTCGTTCGGAGTTGAGTCGTATGGAGGCATGAGTCGTGACCGACTTAGTGGTGTTGAGCGACTCATGGTAGTGGCCGACTTAAGGAAGGTGGCCGAGTTAAGGAAGCTAGTGGTAGTAGTTAACGGCTTAAGGCATGGCCGACTCATAGGTTGACCGACTTAAGGGGTTGCCGAGTTAAAGTGTTGCCGAGTTAAAGTGTGTCCGACTCATAGGTTAAACGACTTAAGGTGATTGGCCGACCTAAGGGAACTAACGGCTTAGGGGATGCCGACTCAAGGGTTAGCGGCTTTAGGAGTTAAGGCTTAGGTCGTTGATAGTTGAGTCGGTTGGTAGTTGAGTCGGTTGGTAGTTGAGTCATCCAGACGACTTAGGACGTTAGGTCGTCCAGACGACTTAGTGTTGAGTCGTTGGGATTAGGCTTAGTGTTAGGTCGGTTATGTTGTTGGGTCGTTAGGGGCTTGAGTCGTTAGGCCGGCTTGAAGTGGATGCGCATGTGTTTTAGGTCGTGAGTCGTGTGTGTTGTGCAGGGTGTGTTAGATCGTGAGGTGGCGAGGTCGTAAGCCGTGGGGGCTTGAGTCGTGGACGACTCATGGGATAGGTCGGCGGCGACTTATGGGGGCGCGACTCATGGGGATTTCAGCCTATAAATAGAGGGGTTTGGCTCACTTTTTGGTACCGGATTTTGAAGCGACGAAGTGCTGCCATTTTGAGAGCTCGACTACAACACTTCTTCACTTCTTTTCTCCTCTCTAATCTAGTGATTCCTTCCATCTAAATTAAAGATCAAATCGAAGATCCAAGAGCCAAAGTTGAAGATCTTCATCCAACAAAGAGAGATTTCATCGTTTGAAGCGAGATTTTGCCGAATCAAGCTTGATTCCTTGCTGTCCGGATCTGGAGTTGGTTGTTTTTGAGGTGTTTAGGTGATTCGGTGAGTGGTAGTTATCTCTCACACGGACCCAAGGGAGTATATTGGATTGGTGGCTTGTTTATGTGTTAAAGATAGTGATTTCTTGCATTTTTCCTAAGTATGCATGTAGATCTATCATCTATGAAGTTTTGACACCTATTTTACTACATGTTAATTTATGCAAGTTTATTCATCAAGTTGTAGAGACATTTGCCTATTATTCATGCTTATTAGATTTGGACACTTTAATTACCAAATTGCCATTTCCTTGAATAATTGCTTATTAAACCTTGTTTGAATATTTGATTGCTTGGATTAATGATTGTCTTGATTGATTGTTTAGAGTTAGTTGATTTATGATTGGATCTAGACAAGTATGGTCGAAAATGATTCAAAAGCTAAGGGAAAGGCTAAGGGATGAGAAAAGCTGCTCGTGGCATATGTAGCGGATGATGAAGCTCATATGGACGAATATGACGACGATGTTGTGATGGAGCTTTGCTTTGATGAGATGAGGCGAAGCATGATGTGATATAGTCTTGGTGTAATCCAGGCAGTGATCATTCCAAGCATGTTGATAACTCGAGGGATGGTTCGAGTTGGTTGGTAATGGATTGCTCGAGAGGTAGCTTGGGCTAGTATGAGAATAGTCGTCGAGGAGGATGACTAGGAGGCTTGGATCTCATCGTTGTTGAAGGTTCTAGTAAATTCAAAGCAAGAGTACATGGGATGCCCAAACGACTACAGGTAGGTGGTCGGGACACCCAAAAGACTACAGGTAGGTGGTCGAGTACTCTGGGCAGAGTAGGTAAGTCCTAGGCACGGGTCACGATGACGTGCAGAGTTTATCTAGAACCGGGGTTACCATTAGCCCTTGACAGGCGGTCATTCAACTAACGGTGAATCGAGGCAATGATAACAGTGATAGCCAGAGTCATGGATGTTTGGTTGCACCATCATTCGGTCTCAAGAGCGGTGTTTTCTGAGTGCTTATCTGATCTTGGTTTAGGCCTTGGGGGTTTGTATTTGGAAAACACCGACCTTGACTTGAGTGATAATTACTTTACTTAAATTGTCTGCTTTGTTATGCTTGTTTATGCTTAGTGGGTCTGGGGGCTATCACTGTAGAATGAGGTGGAGTGGGATGGTTGAGTTCCTATTCCTTTTATCCTTTATGCTCTTTTGGTATGTTTGATAGTTAATTTACTGCTCACTAAGACTGTTGTCTGACTCAAGGTTTTATGTTCAACTCTTATTACCTTGGGCTGTTCATCCATGTTGGGATGGGCAGACTAAGTAGCAGGTGACAGGTGCTGTTCTTGGCTACCAACGCTGTTGATGGCGAAGACGAGCTGGAGGCTAGCATATTAGTTTTTTTACTATATGTACCGGATGTTCCGCTGCTTGTATATGTTTTGAGTGTTATGTAGTGAGGCTTGATGTATTGATTGTTCAAATGCTTGTATCAAACCTTTATGAAGTCAATATGATGATATTCTGTTAAGAGCTTCACTATATACATATATTTCTCTATTGTATTTTGTCCATGCGCTGTGAGTTGTACGATAGAGCTTCTGTTTTATCTTACCCTGACTATCGTCCATGGCTGCCTGGCACGCCTTTCACCGCACCATCCCCTTGTTTTGGTGTGGGAGTCATGGGCGGTCGTCACATTTGGTATCAAAGCGTTGGTTAATCGATTTTAGCCAACGCTCGCTGACGTAACTACGTATGAGAGACGTAACTGTAATTTTGATGGATGATTACTATATATAGTATAGTAGTTTAGAAGGATTTGAACTCCTTATGTAGTTGTTTCTCAAGGTGTTCTAAAATCATTCCTTTTTGTAGATATTAAGGATGAGTCGAAGTGAGAGACAAGCTGCTAGGGAAAGTCGTGCTGCTGGGGGAGCTACTGACTATGCTGCAATGTTCGAAGCTATGATGACTTCGATCATGAGAATGATACCAACCTCAGGACCATCAGTAGATGTTGGAGTTCAAGTTCAAACTCCAAGACCAGTGGATTTTGCTAAGTTGTGTAAAGACTATACTGCTCTTGGAGGGAAAGTTTTCTTGGGGACAGAATCAACCATATAAGTTCAGAGATGGATTGATGCTTGTAGAAGGATTTTCGGTGACCTGGGAATCGAGGATGCAACTAAGAGGAAGCTTGCATCGAGACAGCTTCAGGGAAGAGCTGCTGATTGGTGGGGTTCTATCACTATTGATACTCCAAAGGAAGAGATTACTTGGGAGCAATTCCAAGTTAGATTTGAAGCTAAGTTCATCTCTACGGCTCGGAAATCTATTCTGTTTAAGAAGTTTGTGGAGCTCAAGCAAGGTGGGAGAGCAGTTCTTGAGTATGTTTCTGAGTTTAAAGCTTTGTCCAAGTATGCTCGGTCGTATATTGAATCTCCCTATCAAAAGAACGAGAAGTTTGTGACAGGCTTGGACTATTATCTTGGGAGACAGTTGGTGGATCATTTGGACGATCCATTTGAGAAGCTTATGGAGAAAGCTCTCAGGCATGAGAGTTTGTTTCCTAAGGAAGGATCTGTTGTTGCTGTAACCAAGGAAGGGTCTAGGCCACAGCAGGGTGGAAACAAGAAAAGGAAGCAGTAGCAACAGAAGGGTAAGGATGGCCAGAAGAAGCCGAAGGGCGAAGTGACGTGCTACAACTGTCAGCAGAAGGGCTATCTCTCCAAAGATTGTAGGAATCCCAAGGTGTCGGGAAAGTGTTACAACTGTGATAAGCTGGGACATATCAAGAAGGACTGTTCAGAACCGAGGAAAGATAAGCAGATTGTGCAAGCTTATGCTTTGAGGGCTGTTCCATCATCTTCTAAAGCTCCTACTGCAGAAGAAAAGGGGAAGAGTGTGGTGGTTCAAGGTACTCTTTCCATTTGTGGTGTTCCAGTTAGAGTGTTGTTTGATACTGGGGCATCGCATTCGTTTGTTTGTGATGATCTTGTAGGCCGGTTGGGTTTGGAACCGGAAATTGTTGATAGACCATTAGTTGTGACTAATCCAGTTGGGGGTTCGTCTTGTTTGTGTATAGTATGTCGTGGTCTAGTTGTATCGAGTCATGATTGCTCTTTTGTTTGTGATTGTTTTGTTCTGAACTTTGCAGGGTTCGGAATTATTTTGGGTATGGACTGGCTTAGGAAGTATGCGGCAAAGGTTGATTGTGAGAAACTGGAGGTGACAGTCGGGAATGTGGAAGGGCGAAAGGTTGTGATACGATGTAAGCATGAAGAAGGCGTCTTCATGGGCTTCATGTATTCGCTGGTTGTTCCACGGGATGGACTGTCATCGATGCCGGTTGTGAATGGATTTGAGGATGTCTTTGACGAGGTCAAAGGGTTACCGCCGCATAGGGAGATCGAGTTTCGTATCGATCTAGTTGAGGGAGCCAGACCAGTCGTGATGCCTCTTAGACGGATGGCACCTAGAGAACATCAAGAGCTGAAGGTGCAGGTTGATGACCTTTTTCGGAAAGGATTCATTCGGCGTAGTGTGTCTGAATGGGGTGCACCAGTTGTGTTCGCAACCAAAGCGGATGGATCGTTGAGGTTGTGTGTGGATTATCATGAGCTGAATAAGGTGACCAAGAAGAACAAGTATCCATTGCCGAGAATAGATGACTTGTTTGATCAGCTTCACGAGGCTAAGGTGTTTTCTCAGATGGATTTGGCAACGGGATTTCACCAGTTGAGAGTGGCTAAGGATAGTGTGCCGAAGACTGCTTTTAGAACACCATCCGGTTTTTATGAGTGGCTGGTAATGCCGTTTGGATTGACTAACGCACCAGCATATTTTGTGGATCTTATGAATAGAGTGTTCAGAGATCAGTTGAATAAGTTTGTACTTGTGTTCGTGGATGATATTCCGATTTATTCTAGAACTGAGGAAGAGCACAAGACACACTTGCGTATTGTTTTGGAAATCTTGCGGAAACATCAGCTGAAGGCTAAGTTTTCGAAGTGTCACTTCTGGAAGAGTGAAGTGAGGTTCTTAGGCCATGTTATCTCTGAAAATGGAATAGCGGTTGATCCCGCTAAGGTGGCAGCAATCCAGGATTGGGTTAGACCTAAGAATGCATCTGATGTGAGAAGTTTTCTTGGATTAGCAGGATATTATCGTCGGTTTATCAAAGACTTTTCCAAGATAGCTGCACCATTAACAGGATTGATGAAAAAGAATCAGGTATTCAAATGGGATGATAAGTGTGAGCAAGCTTTCGTAATCCTGAAAGAGCGAGTGACAAGTGCTCCTGTTTTGACTATTCCAAGTGGAAATGATGAGATGGTGGTTTACACCGATGCATGTGGTACTGGACTTGGAGCAGTGCTAATGCAGAAGGATAAAGTTGTTGCGTATGCAAGTCGACAACTGAAGCCGCATGAAAGGAATTACCCGACTCATGATTTGGAGTTAGCGGCAATTGTTTTTGCTCTGAAGATGTGGAGACATTATCTATTGGGAGTTCGATTTGAGTTGTTTACGGATCATAAGTCGTTGAAGTATCTGTTCTCCCAAAAGGATTTGAATCTTCGGCAGCAACGATGGCTAGAGTTTTTAGCATCATATGATTTTGATATAGCCTATACTCCGGGAAAAGGTAACGCAGTGGCAGATGCGTTGAGTCGAAGACATGCGGGATTGGGAGCCATGTTTTCGGAATGGAAGAGTCTCGAGTATTTGGCTGGATTTGATTTCAGGCCTAGATGTGAATTGGAACCTGAGATGTTGGCAAACTTATCGATAAGACCTACTCTTGTGGAAAGGATTGGCGAGAGCCAAAAGCGAGATGATAAGCTTGTCAAGATTATTCGTGATTTGGAATCTGGATTGAATCCAGAAAAGGATACAGGATTCGAAGTCGATCGAGAGGGTTGGCTTCGGAAGCAAGGACGACTAGTTGTTCCCGATATAGATGGATTAAGAGATGAAGTTCTTAGGAAAGTCATCACTCGAAGTTGACAATTCATCCAGGTGGAAATAAGATGTATCGGGATATGAAGAGAACCTATTACTGGAAAGGTATGAAGAAGGATGTTGGAAATTTTATTTCCAAGTGTATGAACTGCCAGTTGGTGAAAGCCGTGCAGAAGAAGCCCAGTGGATTGCTTCAGCCATTAGAAGTTCCTACATGGAAGTGGGAGCAGATATCGATGGATTTTATCGATGGTCTACCTAGAACCAGGGCAGGAAATGAAGGGATTTGGGTCATTGTAGATCGTTTGACTAAGAGTGCAAGATTCATTCCTATTCGATCAACTAGGACTGCATCGAAGTTGGCTGAGTTGTATGTTAAGTGGATAGTTCGATTCCATGGTATTCCGAAGAGTATAGTGAGCGATCGAGGCCCATTGTTCACTAGTGGATTTTGGAAGAGCTTCCAGGAAGTTTTGGGAACCGAGTTATGTTTGAGTACAGCTTATCACCCCCAAACAGATGGTCAGACTGAGAGAGTCAACCGAGTTTTGGAAGATCTACTGAGGGCATGTGTTTTGGATTTCGGAGGATCATGGGAAGATCACCTTCATTTGGTGAAATTTGCATATAATAACAGTTACCAGTCAAGTATTGGTATGGCACCGTATGAAGCATTGTATGGAAGACCGTGTAACTCTCCGACATGTGGGTTGGAAACTGGAGAAAAGCTGATGCTTGGGCCAGAAATGATTCGACAGACTACGGATTGTGTAGAGATCATTCGGCGACGAATGAAGGCAACCCAAGATCGTCAGAAAAGTTATGCCGATAAGCGTCGTAAGATTTGGAATCCGACGTAGGCGATATAGTTTTTGTGAAGATTTCTCCTCTGAAGAATGTTATTAGATTCGGGAAGAAAGGGAAATTGACTCCGAGATTTGTTGGACCATTCCCGATTATCGAGCGAATTGGAAAGCTCGCTTATAGATTGGAGTTACCGGAAAAGATGGCGGGTGTGCACAATGTTTTTCATGTATCTTATCTACGGAAGTATGTGCATGACTCGAATACGGTGGTTTCTGCTGATAGCTGTGAAGATTTAGAAGTTGATCCGGTTGTTACGAGACCTCGTAAGCCACTTCGTGTTGTTGAAACCGACATGAAACAGCTTAGGAGGAAGACGATCACGTTGCTCAAGGTACAATGGAGCGATGATGTTGACGACTGTACATGGGAGGAGGAAGAGAGGATGAAGGCAGCACATCCTGAACTCTTCGAGGTATGGCCCTAAGGTGTCGTGACATCTCACGAATTTGTAGCTTGTTCTAAGTCTTAGAATTCTGCATGATAGGCTAGTAATTGGATGCATGGTTTGTTGATTGCTATGGATGGTAGGCATGCGGGATAACTTTGATTGCTCTTGTTTGTTTGGAATTTCGGGGGCGAAATTCCTAAGGGGAGAGAATGTAACGACCCGTATTTTACGTGTCGACATATCGTAAAATAGTTGCCATCAAGTCGTTAGTATTGCTTGAGTCGTTTTGAACCTAAGTGGTAGGGCTTACGGCTTAAGGGGTTAGGACGTGTAATAGCTAGCTCGTGGGTAGCCTAAGTCGTTCGGAGTTGAGTCGTATGGAGGCATGAGTCGTGACCGACTTAGTGGTGTTGAGCGACTCATGGTAGTGGCCGACTTAAGGAAGGTGGCCGAGTAAAGGAAGCTAGTGGTAGTAGTTAACGGCTTAAGGCATGGCCGACTCATAGGTTGACCGACTTAAGGGGTTGCCGAGTTAAAGTGTTGCCGAGTTAAAGTGTGGCCGACTCATAGGTTAAACGACTTAAGGTGATTGGCCGACCTAAGGGAACTAACGGCTTAGGGGATGCCGACTCAAGGGTTAGCGGCTTTAGGAGTTAAGGCTTAGGTCGTTGATAGTTGAGTCGGTTGGTAGTTGAGTCGGTTGGTAGTTGAGTCGTCCAGACGACTTAGGACGTTAGGTCGTCCAGACGACTTAGTGTTGAGTCGTTGGGATTAGGCTTAGTGTTAGGTCGGTTATGCTGTTGGGTCGTTAGGGGCTTGAGTCGTTAGGCCGGCTTGAAGTGGATGCGCATGTGTTTTAGGTCGTGAGTCGTGTGTGTTGTGCAGGGTGTGTTAGATCGTGAGGTGGCCTAGGTCGTAAGCCGTGGGGGCTTGAGTCATGGACGACTCATGGGATAGGTCGGCGGCGACTTATGGGGGCGCGACTCATGGGGATTTCAGCCTATAAATAGAGGGGTTTGGTTCACTTTTTGGTACCGGATTTTGAAGCGACGAAGTGCTGCCATTTTGAGAGCTCGACTACAACACTTCTTCACTTCTTTTCTCCTCTCTAATCTAGTGATTCCTTCCATCTAAATTAAAGATCAAATCGAAGATCCAAGAGCCAAAGTTGAAGATCTTCATCCAACAAAGAGAGTTTTCATCGTTTGAAGCGAGATTTTGCCGAATCAAGCTTGATTCCTTGCTGTCCAGATCTGGAGTTGGTTGTTTTTGAGGTGTTTAGGTGATTCGGTGAGTGACAGTTATCTCTCACACAGACCCAATGGAGTATATTGGATTGGTGGCTTGTTTATGTATTAAAGATAGTGATTTCTTGCATTTTTCCTAAGTATGCATGTAGATCTATCATCTATGATGTTTTGACACCTATTTTACTACATGTTAATTTATGCAAGTTTATTCATCAAGTTGTAGAGACATTTGCCTATTATTCATGCTTATTAGATTTGGACACTTTAATTACCAAATTGCCATTTCCTTGAATAATTGCTTATTAAACCTTGTTTGAATATTTGATTGCTTGGATTAATGATTGTCTTGATTGATTGTTTAGAGTTAGTTGATTTATGATTGGATCTAGACAGGTATGGTCGAAAATGATTCAAAAGCTAAGGGAAAGGCTAAGGGATGAGAAAAGTTGCTCGTGGCATATGTAGCGGATGATGAAGCTCATATGGACGAATATGATGACGATGTTGTGATGGAGCTTTGCTTTGATGAGATGAGGCGAAGCATGATGTGATATAGTCTTGGCGTATTCCAGGCAGGGATCATTCCAAGCATGTTGATAACTCGAGGGATGGTTCGAGTTGGTTGGTAATGGATTGCTCGAGAGGTAGCTTGGGCTAGTATGAGAATAGTCGTCGAGGAGGATGACTAGGAGGCTTGGATCTCATCGTTGTTGAAGGTTCTAGTAAATTCAAAGTAAGAGTACATGGGATGTCCAAACGACTACAGGTAGGTGGTCGGGACACCCAAAAGACTACAGGTAGGTGGTCGAGTACTCTGGGCAGAGTAGGTAAGTCCTAGGCACGGGTCACGATGACGTGCAGAGTTTATCTAGAATCGGGGTTACCATTAGCCCTTGACAGGCGGTCATTCAACTAACGGTGAATCGAGGCAATGATAACAGTGATAGCCAGAGTCATGGATGTTTGGTTGCACCACCATTCGGTCTCAAGAGCGGTGTTTTCTGAGTGCTTATCTGATCTTGGTTTAGGCCTTGGGGGTTTGTATTTGGAAAACACCGACCTTGACTCGAGTGATAATTACTTTACTTAAATTGTCTGCTTTGCTATGCTTGTTTATGCTTAGTGGGTCTGGGGGCTATCACTGTAGAATGAGGTGGAGTGGGATGGTTGAGTTCATATTCCTTTTATCCTTTATGCTCTTTTGGTATGTTTGATAGTTAATTTACCGCTCACTAAGACTGTTGTCTGACTCAAGGTTTTATGTTCAACTCTTATTACCTTGGGCTGTTCATCCATGTTGGGATGGGCAGACTATGTAGCAGGTGACAGGTGCTGTTCTTGGCTACCAACGCTGTTGATGACGAAGACGAGCTGGAGGCTAGCATATTAGTTTTTTTTTTTTACTATATGTACTGGATGTTCCGTTGCTTGTATATGTTTTGAGTGTTATGTAGTGAGGCTTGATGTATTGATTGTTCAGATGCTTGTATCAAACCTTTATGAAGTCAATATGATGATATTCTGTTAAGAGCTTCACTATATACATATATTTCTCTATTGTATTTTGTCCATGCGCTGTGAGTTGTACGATAGAGATTCTGTTTTATCTTACCCTGACTATCGTCCATGGCTTCCTGGCACGCCTTTCACCGCACCATCCCCTTGTTTTGGTGCGGGAGTCATGGGCGGTCGTCACACTCCCTTAAGTCAAATGTCTAACCGTTATTATTAGTCAAAATTCTATGATGAAATATACCACTTTACGTCGATTTGGGTATTGCCCTTAGAAAAAAAAGACAATATGAATGCAAATAAAAAATTAAACTTGAATTAACGATGTAAATACAAATGAAATTTATTTTTATTTATGTTTATGAAATTTTTTAAAATGCGAGCAACCAAAAATAAAAATCGAAAATAAAAACATGAGATAAAGGCACGATATCAGAGCGTGTAGAATTTATTTTAAAAGCAGCAATTTTTTTAGCAAGCAATTTAGCAAGCAGAACAAAGCAATTATTTAGCACGCAATTGCTTTTCTTATGATTTTCTGCTTTTGCAACCAAAAAATTGCTGAACAAGTTTTATCAAAATCATAAAAAAAAAAAAAAAAAAATCAATAGTGCTTACACAAAACAAGTTTTTTCTGATTTTTTTTTTTTAAATCAAGTGTGTTTACATAAAACCAAACAAAACAAAATAATAGAAATATCAAAAATTTAAAATCCAATATCAAAGAAACACTCAGCCCATATACCCGCAAATCCAAAATTGAATTGAAAAGTCACTTTTCCAAAATTTTCCAAAGCCAAAATCCCCTTAATCAAAATTCACAAAACTAAATTTTTTTTAGGCATGGGATTTGTTCTGATGTACGGAATCGAGGGAATCGACTTCAGGCACGGGTTGCTGAAAGATTTCAGTCGTGGGTTCGAGGGTGGTTCAGGGAGGCGGGGGTTCGAGGTGATGTTTTGGTGTGAAACGAGTTCACGGTTGGGTTTGAATGTCTGAAAGTTTGCTTTTTTTAGTGTGGAAATTAAGGTCGCGGTGGTTAACGAGGTTTGCTAAGGCAAGGATGAGGTGAAGTGGAGGATGTGGAGCTATAGTGGGCAACGTTGACAGGGTTGATGTTGAAGTAGTTGTGGATTTTGGTAATAGGGTTGACTATTGAGACGTGTAGGCAGTTTTGGATATGTGGCAGTGGGTAGTTATTTGAGGAGATGGCAGTGCAAGGTAGGGGAAATTATTGTTGAAGGAGGGAATAGGTGAGACAGTTCAGTTAGGTGATGAAGTGTGAATGTTGGCAGTGGTGAAATGGTCGATGCACTGTTGTTGGTTACTGAAGGCAGAGGAGTTGTAATGGAATGGGGAGAAGGATGATGGCAGCAGTTTTGGGTAGGGGAAGAGATGGTTGCCGATGCTTCAAGTGGATACAGTGATGGTTTTGGTTAGACAGTCGGTTGATGGTAGAGATGATATGCTGTATGTTGTGTGTTAATGAAGTATGTTTGGTATTTGAAGTGTTGTCTAATATATGAAGTATTCAGTTGTAACAGTGACAAGAGGATGTTTGTATGGCAATATGTTTGGTATTTGATGGCAGTAGCAATTGATATGTGTAGTTGAGGTAGAAGAGTTCATATGGTAGTGATGGGTGATGTTGAAGGAAGATTATTTTGAGTTTGGTCGCTGTGACGAAGGGGAGTAGGGGATGATGATGTTTATGGAGTAAAGTGATGTAGTTAAAGGAGCAGCAGGGTAATGTAGTTGAAGTTGTATGCAAACAATCAACTGTTGTTGGTGAAGTGCTGTATGAAATGCACAGTAAGTATAAAATGCACAGTTAGGATATGAAATGCACCGTAATTATGAAATGCACGGTTACTGTTGGGTAAGTATGAAACCAACTGGGTGATGAAGTAGGAGGAGATGATGATCAGGGAGTGGAAAATTTTAGGGATGGAACAGTGGCAGGTAGCTGTTGTGATGTTGTTATGGATGGTATGTTATTGTATTTATATTCGACAGAGAGAGGATGTAGCAGTAAGGAGCAAGTTGGTGGCGGTACTGTTATGGCACAGTGGAAGGTTGAGGCAGGTGATTCAATTGCTGCTGTGGTTTGTGAGCAGGGTTGAATGTTTGGTTTGATGGAGGGCAGGAAGAAAGCAGTGCAGTAGTTGAATATGCAATGGGTTGTTTCTTTTAAGAAGTATAGGTTAAGGTGAATGTTTGTGGTGTTTAAGGTTTGTAGATGGGGGGTTGGCAGTGTAGCAGCAGCAAGATGGTGAATGAAATGTGTTTGTATTGGTTAAGGTTTGTATATTGTTATATGCACAGATATGTGTTGTTTGTATGCACAGTTTGCTGGTTCAGGGGTGGCTGTTGTTGTATATATGTGTGCAACAGAGAGGATGTTATGGCACTGGTATGTAGGGGAGGACAAGGCAGGTTGGTGACAGTGGGAAGGAAGACAGTGTTGCAGTAGTAAGGTAGGGTGGTTTTCTGGAGTAATGGGAGGAGCAGTTGACAGAGGTAAATGGGATGGCAATGGTTTAAGGATGGTTAGGCAAGTGACAGTTTGAAGGCAGAAGTGTGGAAGGGTAGCAGTTTTGACATGCACATAGGTGCATAAAGTTTGTAGAGGAATTTCTAACAATTTTGTAAAAGAAAAGGAAATCAGTACAAGAACTTGTAAGTGTATTGCAAAATAATATTAAACAAATTGTTCTGAAACTGTATATGTTTTTTTTTTCTGTTTTTTTAAATAGAAATACAAATGCAAATGAAATAACAACAAGCACACAAATCAAATGAAAGCAAAAATAACACAAACACACAACACAAAATATTTTTTTAAATATGAATTAACACAGACAAAAAAATAATTCGAAGAATAAAACTAAAACCGAATCAAATTTTCGGCAATGGCGCCAAAAACTTGTTAATCGATGGTTTTTCTATCGGTTAGAAAATCGTGGAAAAAATGTAATAATAAAAATAACCGCAAATACACAGTGTATAATTTTATTACGTGGCGAGTACAGGTCAATCCGTAAGGAACGGAAGTGATTCAAAATTTTACCCAATCAAATTAATCCAAAGCTAGAAGTTGTTTTAAGCGAAGAAAAATGTAAAAAATAACTAAAGCAAAGTGAATAAAAATATGAGAGTAAAAGAAAATTTAGAGGAAATTCCCTTCTCTTGATCATATAAATCAACATAATGAAATTATAATCCCTTGTTTTGGCCATTTGTGTATTTGGTTGATGTATTTATCATAAGTATGGTCTATTTGTGCTATTTATTTTTGAGCATCCAAGAGGCATGCAGGAGGCAACGCATTGCTACTTAAGATTTGCGGTTCTTGTTATGTTTTGATGGATTTTTTTGCTGTGTTGTTTTTATTAGGTCTATTATGACCATATGACTCTGATCATTCAAAGGGGTATCTTCATATACCGCTCTTGGCGTAATTTGTAATAATTATATTTGATCTGTGCATGAGAACGATTTAGGGATTATGTGTTGTGAATGTAAAACATTTGATTTTGAAATGTATTGAAGTAAATGTGGTTTTATGAAATCTGTATTTTGTTTCATATTCAAATGCTTCTGATGTTATTGATACCATTAACATAGTCGTATTTAGTCACCGGATGCTAATACAATAGATGACTGCAGCTTCTATAGCGCTTAGTTTTGGGCCTCTAGATTGAGGATGTTACAGCTTGGTATCAAAGCATGGTTCATAAAATACTTTAACTAAAAATTATTTTTGAAAACATAATCCTTAGAAATTAGAGTTAATATCGGGGTATGGAATAACGTTATAGTAACATACTTGTATTTGCTATATCGATAAGTATATGCTATCCTCTAGACTCCTATCTTAGTTAGGCTATTCATCTGTATCTCACGAGTTTTGAATACAAATATGGAGGGAAGAAGAGGTAGAGTAAATATTGGATGAGATAACACTACCCCTAATGGAAATGCCCGACCAAACACTAGGAGAGATCTCGGTCAGGCACAAGCTGAAACTGTTGGCGCCGGAGTTCCCCAGATGGACAAGGGAGCAATGTGTCAGTTCTTTGTAAACATGATGCAGGCTGGAATTGCAGCCGGAGTTGTCAGAGGTAATGCTTCTGGAGGTGGAGCTCAGAAAGTTCTGATGGTCAATCAGTATGCTAACTTGAGTAGGGACTACATCAGGCTGGGAGGGAAGCCGTTTATTCGTACTGAAGATGCTATCGGTGGAAAATTTGCTGCTGCATTGCGAGAGAATTTTCGCTGACTTAGGATTGAATGGTGCACGAAAAAGGAGATTTGCTTCGAGGCAGCTATAGGAAGCTGCTCTATTCTGGTGGAATACTGTTACTGCTAGAGTTGATGAGGAAACCATAACTTCGGAGGAGTTTAGGAGAAGGTTTTCAAAAAGATTTATGTCGGTAACGGTGCAGTCGGCGTTGGTGAGGAAGTTCACATAATTGGAACAACGAGAGATGTCTGTTTTGGAGTATGCTAGGAAGTTTGAGGAGTTTGACCAATACAGGTATGCTTTATAGACACCGTGATCAGGAGGAATGAAAAGTTTATAAGGGGCTTGAGGCCAAAGTAGATAAGTGCCAATTTGCCACATTTGAGAGATCCTAGTGATGTAGTGGTTGAAATGGCATTAAGGCAAAGGAGGCGTTGGCTTGCTTGAGGAAGAAGATGAAGAAGGCCCAGATGGGATAGGGCCAGAAAAGGAAGTATTTCCAGAAGAAGAATGCTCAAAAGGGCGGAGCACAGAAGAAAGAAAAGGCTGAAGTGGTTTGCCACAAATGCGATAAGAAGGGAAACTATGCTAATGAGTGTCGTACCAGGAATGGAAAAGGAATAGGGAGAGAAGCTATAGGGAAGAAGAATGTTAGATGTTTTAATTGTGATCAGGTCAGCCATTATAAGAACAAATTCCTTGAGCTTACTAGAGATGGAAAGGGACATATGCATTCACTGGAGCCCTCAATTCCAAGGCTAGTCATGTAGGAAAAGGGAAGGCTATCTGGGAGGTTCGCTGTAGATTCACGGTATGTCTGCTAGCATTCTATTTGTTACCATAGCCTCTCATTCTTTTATTTCTCAATGTTTGGTAGATAGGCTTAACCTAGAACCCTCAAACTTAGTTACTTCCTTAAGGGTTGCAAATCCGATTGGAGGGTATGCAACCCTTAGGATGAGGTGTGACCATTTAAGAGTTTGATTTGCTAGGCTATACTTTTGATTGTCGTTTACATGTTTTTGACTTTGTGGGATTTGGGATTATCCTTGGGATGGATTGGTTAAGTAAGTATGATGCTAGAATATTTTTCCATAATAGGAAAATATCACTTAGTTACCCGGATTGTTGTGATCGGATAGTTTATACTATAGAGAACCCTAGTTATGAAGTGAATGCTTTATTGGGTATTATGGATTTGGAGGATGAGTTGCATTGAGTCTTTGTAGTCAGAGAATTTGCTAATGTATCTGAACCGATAGTTGGACTGCCTTCAAAACGAGCCATAGAGATTCAGATCCATTTGGTGTCTGGAGCAGAGTCAGTGAGTAGGCCGCCGAGCAGGATGACACCCACTGAGATGAGAGAGTTGAATGTGCAGTTGGTGGATTTGGAAGGCAAGAGTTTTATCCGACGAAGTAGTTCACCATGGGGAGCTGTCGCAGTATTTGCGAAGAAGCAGGACGAATCGTTGAGGCTATGCATCGATTATCGTAAGTTGAATGAGAAGACGATAAAGAGCCGATATCCATTACCGAGAATTGATGATTTGTTCGATCAGTTAAGTGTAGCCAAGGTATTCTCTCAACTGGATTTGACGATGGGATTTCATCAACTTAGAGTGGCAGAGGATAGCATTCTTTTGATGATGTTTAGGACAAGGTATGGATCGTATGAATGGTTAGTTATGCCGTTCGGACTAACAAATGCGCCGGCATTCTTTGTGGATCCGATGAGTAGAATTTTTTGACAGCACTTGGATAGATATGTGTTAGTCTTCATAGATGACATTTTGATGTACTTTAAGAATGAGAAGGAACATGAAGTTCATCTTA
Source organism: Allium cepa (assembly GCA_030765085.1). Taxonomy (NCBI): domain Eukaryota; kingdom Viridiplantae; phylum Streptophyta; class Magnoliopsida; order Asparagales; family Amaryllidaceae; genus Allium; species Allium cepa. The sequence continues at coordinate 1,048,037,884 of CM060929.1, forward strand.
GAGTTGTGCTCGAAAAGTTGAGGGAGCATCAGCTGAAGGCTAAGTTTTCGAAATTTCATTTTTGGAAGAAGGAAGTGAAGTTCCTTGATCATGTCGTTTCAGAGAAAGGGTTGTATGTAGATCCGGTTAAGATTGAGGCGGTGAATAACTGGAAGAGACCCGAGACGGTGACCGAGATTAAGAGCTTTCTTGAATTTACTGGATATTATCGGAGGTTCATAAAGGATTTTTTACAAATAGCTGCATCGATGACTAAGGTTATGCAAAAGGATGTAAAGTTCATATGGACTGTTAAGTATGAGGAAGCATTCCAAAACTTGAAACACTTATTGACCCATGCACCGGTGTTAGTGGTTCGGGAGAAGAATTAAGATTTGGTTGTTTATACTGATGCGTGTGGAACTGGATTGGGAGTTATGTTGATGCAAAGAGATAAAGTGATTGCTTATGCTTCTAGATAGCTCAGACCACATGAAGTTAGGTATCCTATGCATGATTTGGAGTTAGCTACCGTTATATTTTCTTTGAAGGTGTGGAGACATTATCTTTTAGAAGAGTGATTTGAGCTTTACACTGATCAAAAGTCATTGAAGAACTTATTCTCCCAGAAGAATCTGAACATGAGACAACAGAGATGGTTGGAGTTTATCGCTGCTTATGATTTTTGAATTGAGTACACATCCGAAATAGGAAACAAGGTGGCAGATGCACTCAACTGCAAACATCAGAATGCATTATTGGCTATGATTACTGAGTGGAAAGATTTGGAAGCATTATCAGCTTGTAGTGTGCAGTTTAAATCCGAGGTAGGTTCAAGTGCGGGAAGTGCTATGTTGTCATGTTTAGAAGTTCGACCAGTAATGATTGAGAAGAAAACTTCTAAACATAAGGAGGATCTAGTTTTGGCTGAACGGATCAGAAGGTTGAGGGAAGGAACGAAGAGCGATGACCTAAAAGATTTCAGTCTTGACCAAAATGGATGGTAGTGGAAGAAAGGAAAGCTGTGTGTTCCGAATGTAGGAGATACGAGGAAGGATGTTTTGGATGAGTGACATCGTTCAAAGTTCACTATCCATCCAGGAGGAACGAAGATTTATCAGGATATGAAGAGAAATTTCTTCTGGGAGGGTATGAAACGGGACATTGGTTTGTGTGCAGTGCTTGAATTGCCAACAAGCAAAGGCTGAACACCAGAAGCCTAGAGGATTGCTTCAACCATTAGAAGTTCCATTGTGGAAATGGGATTCCATCTCTATGGATTTTATTGATGGGTTGCCAAGGACTAGAAGAGGAAATGAAAGCATATGTGTCATAATAGATAGATTTACTAAGAGTGGCCATTTCATTCCGGTAAATTCCACTAGGACATATTTTGGTGAAGATATTTATGAAGAATGTAGTCAGATTGCATGGGATTCCTAGTAGTATTGTCAGTGGTAGAGATTCTTTGTTTACTAGCGAGTTATGGAAAAGTCTACAAGAAGCATTAGGAACCAAGCTCGGCATGAGTACTGCTTACCATCCACATGCTGATGGGTAAACGGAAATAGTTAACAAAACCTTGAAGGATTTGTTAAGAGCTTGTGTATTGGATTTGGGGGGTCATGGGAGGACCATCTTCATCTGTCGAGTTCTCGTATAACAATAGTTGCCGGACTAGTATTGGGATGGCACTGTTTGAAGCTTTGTATGGAAGACCATGCAAGTCTCCCATGTGTTGGTTAGAGACTGGGGATAGATTGGTTCTTCGTCTGGGTTTGGTGAAGGAAGCTATGAAGAAGATTGAGTTGATCCGAGTTAGAATGAAGGAAGCTCAATCTAGCAGGAAAGTGCTGATAGAAGAAGGAAAGATTTGGAATTTTCTGTCGGAGACTATGTGTTCATTAAGGTTTCACCGATGAAGGGTGTGATGGGATTCGTGAAGTCGGGGAAGTTAGCACCTAGATTCATTGGATCTTTTCGTATTGTTTAGAGGATTGAGAAACTCACTTATAGAGTAGAGTTATCGAGTAGTTTGGATAGAGTCCATGATATTTTCCATGTTTCTCATCTTACGAAATGCATTAGAGACCAGGATACTACCATAGCACCTATAGTGTTAGAGGATTTAGTATTAGAGGATTTAGTATTAGAACCGGATTTGACTATAGTTAGAAAACCGATTCAGATTGTGGCTAGAGATGAGAAGAAGTTGAGGAACAAGACAGTCAAGATCGTAAAGGTTCATTGGAGTGACGATGCTAGAGACTGTACTTGATAGACTAAGAGCAGAGTTAGAGATGCTTATACTGATTTTTTTATGGTATGTTTTACCTTTGGTTGTTTTGATTGTGTATCTTATCGTAATTTCAAGGACGAAATTCTTTAAGGTGGGAGTCTGTAACACCCCATATTTTTATAACATTATTTAGAATATTTAATTGGGTAAATTAATAAAATAATGTGAAGATTAAAAGGTTGCGATTTGATTAACAAAGGTTAGCCGTGCCATGTTAGTGTGTTGATTAAAATGAAATAACTTAAGTTAATGTGTTAGGATATGAGAAGGGCAATATGGGAAATAGGTAAGATTTATACCCTAACCCATAGGAATGTAACTAACATTCATTTTCATTTTACTCAAACTAAAATTTCCAAAGGCCAGCCACCATTATTATTCTCAAGAAGAAGATTAAAGCTAGGATTCAAAAGATGGAAGAAAATCAACCAAATCAACATTAATTCTCACGTCTATAATCTCAAAGCTAAGATGAATAATTACTACATCCCATTTTCTTTTAGTTTCAGTTTTAAGATTAGACCCGAAATGATTTTGCAAGCATATGACACGTTTTGATGGTTAAAATTATATATATATATATATATATATATATGTTGTTGATGGATTATATATGTTCATGCTAGCTTCATGGTATGTTTGATATGAAAACACTATTAGATGTCATCCAAATGCCTTGAAAATTTAAATATAGGTCAGAAATGATATTTTAGAGATGAGTTTCGATTTTCATAATTTTTTGAGTTAATATGGATTTTATATTAATTTTCTAGTGAAGGAAATTGTTTATTAGGCTATAAATTATGGCTAAAATAATAATTATTTTGGGTTGAAATTTTTATATGTTAGGCAACATATTAAAATAGATTTTCTAGGATTTTTCCTATGTTATTTGATGAATATATAAAATTATTTAAGGTATGTGACTTAAATGTTTTATATATTTAATGAAGGAGAAGGGCATTTTATAAAATGAAATTATTATTTAATTCTGAAATAGTGGCAGCATATTTCCGAAAAGAATTTGTTAACCAATAAAAATTGACAAACAAATGCAGGTTAGTTGAAAATTTATTTTTTGAGTTAAAAACAAAGAAAACTTATTTTTAGCATGTTTCAGCCTTTACGGCAACAAACCTTCCGACCCAGACCTTCCGACAAGGTCGAGAGGTTCAAAGCTTTCGACAAGGTCAAACCAATGCATATGGTATCAAGTTACTTGGTACGTAATTTATTGGACAAGGTCGAAAGGTTCTTAGTTGAAAGGTTAATGGCCAAAGAGGTTGGGGTATGTTTGTTTTATAAATCAAAAGCTTTCAACTGCTTTGCTTTCGAATAAGAGCTTTCGAGTTGGTTGCTTTCGGCCAGGTCAAATATAAAGGTTTTAAACCTTCTGACACAATCGGAAGGTTATTTCTGTTTTAACACTGTTTCGTTTTGAAACCTTTCGACATAGTCGAAAGGTTCCTACCGCTTTATATTGTTTTGAACCTTTCGACAAAGATTAAAGGTTTACTTGTTCTAAAACCAACAGCTTCTACCAATGCTTTCGGAAGGAAGTTTTTGACTTAGGTATTTTACCCTTGTATTTAATTGAAGTATAACCAAGCTTTAGAAGCAGAGCATTCGACTCAGTCGAATGGTTGCTTACAACGACTTCGAAAGGTTTTAAAAGAAGGTTTTCCACTTGTTTTAAATTAAAACCACTAAGTCTTTGAAAGGTTAATTCAATGGTTTTGAAAGGTTTTAGTTGATTGGTTTCGAAAGGTTTGAAGGTTGATTTCAAAAGGTTTAAGAGATTATTTTCGAAAGGTTTGATGAATGATTTCGAAAGGTTTAAGTGAATGATTTCGAAAGGTTTAAGTGATGATTTTGAAAGGTTTGATGATTGACTTCGAAAGGTTTAAGTGATTGTTTTTGAAAGGTTTGATGATTGACTTCGAAAGGTTTAAGTGATTGTTTTTGAAAGGTTTGAGATGGAAGGGTTTCTAAGGTTTTTCTAAGGCAATGTTTAAAAGTGATTTTAAAGAAGGACGTCTAAAGTTTTATTGTTTTCGAAAGGTTTGATTTTGAAAGGATGATGTCAAAAGTATAGAAAGAGGTTCTTTCAAATGGTTTAATGTTTTCATCAACTAAAGTTTGAATAAAGAATATATATATATATATAACATGGTGATATGATTTTGAGTAAAGTGTAAAGATTATATACTTCCTTGTTTAAATTTGATTTAAAGGTTTAAATCGTTTTGGAATTTTTTTAAGGGAAAATTATGGGAGGGCATCCTTTAGTGAAAATGACTCGGATTTTAGAATACCGGATGGGACTAGTATGAGGTCATGCCTTGTACATTAGCTAGTATCCCCATCTAATTGTTGTCTAAAATTATAGTGTCTAGGGCTTTGTCACAGGTAGACTAAAATTATGGTTACAAAAAAAAAGAATGTATGTTCGTATACACATAGGTTTTTGGTGGGCCTGAAAAACCATTAGGATCAGAAAGACCTAGGAGATGATTACGTTAGGGACAAACCGTCTATAAGTGAAGTATTTAACAAATAGTTAAGGACAAACAGTCCAGATGGGAAATTTTAACAGATAGTTAAGGATAGATAATCCAGAAGAAGAATATCTAAAAGGTGTTGGGTTAATTTTGATTATATTGTCTAGTAGGCCCGAGTCAGCCAAAGGTTAAAAGTTATCTAAACAAAATTTGTGTGTTTGAACAGACAGTTCATTATTACCTTATATTTATGTATGTTTACATAATGATTGCTTTACAGTATTTAACCATTGTGAATGTAGAAGCACAGTATATGGTTTTATGAAAGGTTTTGCATAGATATGTTTTAAAAGGATTTTAGTGAGAGGAAACCTGTTCCGCTAAGCGGCGTGGTCTCAATTGACATAATTATTCAGAGATGTATAATATTATTCACACCAGGTTTTAGGTCTGACTTGAAGTTTATGTTTTCCTATTAAACTCTCGGTGCTCAAAATTAATTTGAGTAGGCGGAGGGATTAAGGTTCTTTTTCAGGTTTTAAAATGTTGACGAATAAGCTACTGGAGGTATGAAGGAGGCAACAGATAGCTACATAGGATTTGCAGTTCGTGTTATGTTTTGACTGATTTTCCGCTGTGTTGTTTGTATTAGGTCTATTATGACCATATGACTCTGATCCAACAAGGGGGTATCTTCATATATCACCCTTAGCATAATTTGTAATAATTATATTTGATCTGTGCCTGGGAACAATTTGGAGATTATGTGTTGTGAATGTGAAACATTTGATTTTGAAATGTAATGAATTAAATGTGGTTTTTTTGAAATTTGTGTTTTGTTTCATATTCAAGTACTTCTAATATTCTTGATACCATTAACATAGCCGAATTTAGTCACCGGAAGCTAATACTATATATGACTGTAGCGTTTGTAGCGCTTAGTTTTAGGCCTCCATATAAGGGATGTTACACAAAACCAGACCAAATATTTTGGATTTAGGGTTTCAATCGGAAGAACCCTAATCTTGCCTTGTCGATCGATTTGTTGCCTTCAATTGGAAGGACCATAATCTCGCATTGTCGATCAATCTTCTGGAATTAGGGTTTCAATTGGTCGAGTTCTTTTGATATGAGAATTGGTAAGTTTTTCCTAATTTGGATTTTGATTTCTGCCTTTTTGAATTCAACAAATTATTGTTGATGATGATAATGGATATTTATAGGAATTTGAATTGTTCATTTATCGAGTCTTAACATTCGACTCTAGTCAATTTCCCTAACTTCGTTCTTGACTTCGGTTTGTTGTATTGGTTGATTTCCTTGACTATAAGTATTGGTTGACATTTTGTTGTTTATTTGGTGATAAGAATCATTTAAATGTTGCCTTGTTTTTGGGAAGTTGATTTTGACTGGTTTTGTTTATGGCTGATTTTGTTTCTAACCGATTTTGTTTAAGTTTTCTACTAATTTGTGAATGTATGCTCTGCCATGTTTACTGTATATACTTATATGTATGTTTGTATGTGTGAATGCTTGCTAAGACAGTGCATACTTGTATATACATGCTTCCATGTATATAAAAATTTGTGGCACTTTGTTGGCTCGGATCTCATGGCCACGCTTTGATCTCAAACTTTAACTACCTGGACTTGTACTGTCTGGACTTGAACTGCCTAGACTTACTATGATGTGATGATTGTCCATGTTGTTTTTGCACTGTGATTTCTTTTTATGTTATCTTGTTTAGTCCATACTCATGTGTTTGTATGTTTATATCTACATATCACTACATATGAGTGTATATATGTGTGAACTTCCATGTATACACATACATACATATGTATGTAAATATATGCGAATGTTCTTATATTTGTATATATATGTGTGTGAAATGCCTTCTGTACATGAGTCTGATCTGGTTCATATTAAGTAATTTGATACTTCCATGTATATACATATACATATATACTTATATACGTGTGAATGTTGCTTCTGCGCTGTGATTTTTTGTTATGTTGGCTTGGTTCATCCATACTCATGTGCATGTATGTTTATATATATATATATATATATATCTACATATTATCTGTGAACTTCCATGTATATACATACATAAATACATACATATGTATGTATGTATATATGTGTGAATGTTCTTATATCTGCATATGTGTGTGTGTGTGTGTATGTGTATGTTTGTGTGAACTGCTTTTTGTACATGAGTCTGATCTGGTTCAATTGTAATTCTTGTTCCAATTTAGTTCTTGTATATACTTGTATGTGCTTGTATATACTTGTACACATCTTGTATATACTTGTATATACACTTGTATAAACTTGTATGTTCATATGTACACTCAAGTTTCCTTAAGCTTGAACCATTTTTAGGTTTAGTCGAACTTATTTTCAGTTCTGAACTATTTTGAGTTGATATTGTTTTCAGTACATAAATGATGTGGGCACCGAGTTATTTTCTTGATGCATATGCTATCGAATTGCAGCTGTGTGTATCTCCTCTTGATATAGTGTATCTGCCTGAATCTAATTTCCATCTTATTACCTTATTCAATCTGAATAACAATTCATGCTTGCTATTGCATTAGTATTTGACATGATACACATGTACATGCATTTTTGTTCATGTCTATCATATTCTGGCCTGAATCTGATATCCATTTGTTTCATTTTGGTTTACTTATCTGAGCTTATGCACTTTTGTTCGTTGCACCATATTCTCTTCTGTTGAATTGTCTCTTTGGTGATGTTCGTCGCACTTATGTTCACTGCACCATATTTCGGTCTTCACTTGTGTTCACTGCACCATATATACATGCATGCATATGTGTATATATGTGAGACTGTGTAATGTTGAATGCCTTATGTACACTATTTGGTCTGACCTTGTGCACACTTGTCCATGGGATTGGATTGAGGCTTAAGGTTGTGATATTCATAGTGATACACTGTGCATATCATAAGTTGTTCGTGCATATACACGCACACAGACACACACACACACACACACATATATATGTCCCTGTCTAAAACGTAAAGAAAAACAAACCCATAAACCGAGGCGATATTAATATTCATATTCAATTTTTGCAATTTATGTTTATTTCTTTTTCCATTTTACTGCGTTGTTTATTTGGCAGCTATAGGAGATGGATGGATGCAAGATGGAGCAAGCAAATCAAGACCAATATCAAAAATAAACTTGTGTGAGTGAGTGTGAGTAAAAGATATATTGTATATGAGAGTGCATAAAAATGTTATATATATGAGAGTGATAGGGAAAGTTGTATTTCAAAATGTAAGTAAAGTGATAGTTGAAGTTGTATTTTATTTGAATTTGATTTGAAATAAAATATTTATTTAGATAAAATATTTGAATTTCATTTTGTGAACAATTATTCATATCAGTCAATATGTGTTGTCTAATAAGAATTTCTAGAAATGATACTATAATATCATACAACATATGGTTTTTTTGTCGTACAAGTGCATACCAAACGTTAAGGCATCTTTATACTCGGATGTGCAATCTGACGGAATGAGATTTAACGACAGATAGATATGTAATCAGATAACGGAGTATATCCGTTGTCTTGTGCCTTTTTCCCATAGTGAGAAGGGCATGTCGTCAACATTCAATGCATATGTGAACACCTAGAATGATCCATATAAGCATATATATATATATATATATATATATATATATAAGTGTGTGCATGTGTGTGTGTGTGTATGTCCAATGGTTCGATTTTATTGTGAGTTCTATTTAAGTAAAAGCATTTAAGTTCAAATTCATTTGCATAGATCCGTATATATACAAGGCAAAAAAATCAGAAAATCCCCTAAGTATGTGAATTTTACCGATCCCATGCCCAGGGGATTCTCCTCTTATGAAAATTTTCAACTCTATCTCATCATGACATATCCCAAACCAACCATCAACATGAAATAACCCCCTAATCAATGCTTATCTCATCTTCTCCAACAACCTATGATCCAGAACCTACTCGTATATTGAAACGCGACCAGTCCTATAGGTATTGAAGTTCAAAGTTAAAGGATTCGAGGCTCGATTTCAATGGAGAACCTTGAAAGAATCAGTTAAGCAAAGCAGAGAGGAGGGATGCGCGAGTCGTTCAAGGATTAGATGGCCAAGCTTATGTCGAATTTGAAGAGGATGGGTGAATTGGTTGGGTGTTATGAGCTTATGCTTTTAATGATAGATGGTTGAAGGAGGATTTCGATGTACAAGCAAATAAAAGAAAGTGAAGAGGAAAGGTTAAGTAAACAGTAAATATACCATGTGCGGCCCGACCCTTTGGGGTCCAAAATGGAAAATTTGCAAGTGTGGGACCGGTATCGGATCCCCTCCTATAGGGATCAGTACTGAATCCCACCATATACTAAAAAAATGATGGACTTGCGACTTTTGCTCAAGGGAAGTTGGAAACGGCCTATATGCATATGAACATGCTTGGAAGCCAATGACAATAGTGCATACGTGAACATGTGAGCACGCATGCAACTTTAATATTTGATTTCCTAAATCCATGGACTTGAGATTTTTAATTGGGATTTTTAGAAAAGAAATCAGTTCGGATGATCGAAATCTACCAACTCAATTAGTTAGCTTAATGGAACCAAGCACAATGAATGATCAAGAGAGTGTACTCTGGTGTTTATTGTGTCAGATACGGACAGAATGTCACAACTGATTACAATGGACATGGCTTTCAAGAGAAATGATTTAGAGGAAGGATAGAAAACATTCAAAACACAGAGTGAAATCCTCCACAATGATTCTAAATTGTCTCCATTCAAAGCACATCACATTCGGAACGAGATGTACTTTGGGGGGCAAGTGTTATCCAGCCTTTTGGCCCAGCTTTATTCAGCTTGATTGGACAAGTTAGACTCGACGATTATTGGGGCAAGCAGCCTAGAGAGATGATCCTAGGGTCCAGAAATCGAGTCCAGACAAGACCTTGAGACGACGGTCAAAGAGATTTGGAAGTGTAATACTCTAGAAATCACTAAGTATGGATTGGAATTCCACCCGGAATTCCACCCGAAACTCCACTCTACGTAAGGGATTGGTACCGATCCTTAGGGGTACACACAAAGTGGTCTCCACTCTTATGACACTCTTCTCTATCTATATAGAGCCCGATTCAAGTGCTATTCCAGAATTCCTATGTGTCATATTGGCAATCTCCATAAACATTCTAAAGATGCAATTCATCCTTCTGTAGATCCATTGCTTGGACCAGAAAATGCCTAGGCAACTATGCAAAACAACCTTGGAAGTATGAAGCCAACATCAAAATGAGCCAACACAAGAAGCTGCAAGATCCCTGCCTACATATATAGGGGTCGGTACCGATCCTCCAAATAGGGTTCAGTACTGATTCTAGCCATAAGGGATTTGGGGCCGAGATTTTTTGGAAGGCTTTGTCTCCATGAAGAACCTTTGTAGGAGAAATGCCAGCAAGATATTTGATCGTCTACCCCTATAAATATAGAAGGCATGGTTCATTCTAAGATTCTTTACGCTGCCATTACACTTTTATACTCTTGTATTCAAGGATCGATTCTGATCCCACACTCTTGTAATCAGAAAAACTAGTTCAAAAGAAATAGAATCATTCAAGTGGATGCAAGCCAAGATTGCTAAACCATTATAAATTTGCATATGCTTGTTTTCTATCTAATTTCCTCTTTTTTTTTCCATTTATTTTCTTCATTTAATCTCCAGTACTTACATTCTTGGGTGTTTTTATCATTATTGGTTCAAATATAAGGTAGCAGAAATGGTTTTCTAAATTGATATAGATAAGTTGAGTAACTAAAGTGAATTTAAATTCTATTTTCATATATGTAATATGTTATTTAAAGTTGTTGGAAATTTTCTATTTACAAAATAGATCGATAAATTGTGGCAACCAGAATTCCAATAGTATGGATTTTTTGCAAAAATGCTAAAAACCACGCCCACTAAAGCCTGAGTTGGGTATCTTGTATCCTACAAATAGGCAAAGATAAATATATCAGAGTTCAATTAATTATCTCAAAGAAGAATTGACTAAAATATAATAGTAATTAAATACTCACCCAAATAATAACACTTTCTAAGCAAGTGTCGTAAAGCTGAGAAGTCTCTACCATTTACCTAACCTGTAGGATGTTATGAGGAAGGGGTTAGTACAAAAGTTCTAGTGAATGAATAAATTATATACTTTTAGGCTTAATTCTACATATAACATTTTATTTTCATTTACTCTTATATTAGGTTCATTAGATTACAATACTCTTTCCTCTGTTAATGAACCGTACCCATCTACTCCATAGTAGATTAATACGTAATAACTAATGTATACATATATGTATCTATATGCCCACTGACCGTATTAGTCCTAGATACTACCATAGTACCTTCCATATCCTCCTTGCAAAGAACTCCATCGTCTTGCTCCTATAAAGTTCTGAGACTACATCTGTAAAGGACAGCTTCGTGAGACCAATAATATAGATGTTCCATCGTCTACTATGAAAATGTAAAACTGCGTCTGCACTAGTCTATACTAATGCTCGGACATCCGCAATGTACCACCCAGTGCATACATTGAGGATTATATGTAATCGTTCTGCCTACTCTCTGAATCCCACCAACAAGGTCTACCTTGTACGTAACTCAGTCTAGAATTTTCTATATCTGTAAAGGATAGCATCGTTAGGCCAACAATATATATTCTAGTTGGTCTGTCTCTTTTCTCATCGTGGCTATGGCCCCACACGATTACCCCTCAACTAATCAAAAGACTTCTAAAGAGTTAAGTGGTCATTCCCTACTGAAAACAATCTAACATCTAATTGGCGGTGACCCTCCATCCAATGTCTCAATAGTGAAAGAATCATTGGCATGTTGGTTTAACTCCAGTCTTTCCTGAAATTGCTCTTGGTCTTGATGTTGGCCGATATCCACATGCGACTATCCTTAACCTTATTTGTAAGTACTGGACATACAAATACCCTACTCCAAACACCAAGCCCTTCTGACTGCCTATAAAGGTCCGCATCATTAGGCCTACAATGCAAATGCAGTCAAGGCATAATCTCTTGATGGAACACCTACAGACTTGCTTCCAACGGTGCAGCTTCGTTAGGCCTACCCAAAGGGTCATCCTAGAGTATCCTCACGTCCCGTTGAAGTCTCGTACTTCCTTGAAGCCCAAAAATACTAAGTTGGACGTGCTTCTCCATTTTTGAAATCTATGATGAACTGCTTCATTAGGCGCTTCATCCTTTGGGCTACTCCAAATGCATCTCAATTCTTTTATTAGACCTTAAGTCTAATCTTTTAATTTGCGTGTAGTTTACTTTTCTTATTATATTGGCTACTTATTCACCCTAATCAGCATATTCTTCCCCTCGTCTCACCTCTAACCATGGTGAGATTACCATTTACCTAATAAGGAATGCTGGTGGTATGAGCCACATTCATTATCTTTCTTATTTAACTTAATATGTAAATCTTAAGTTCATTAAAATAAGTCTCTTTTATCAATCCTGTTTTATTTGCTTATTGACTTAATATAAATTATTTAAATAAGCTTGTACTATTATCATCGCCCATTAATTTATTTAAAGTCTCAAAACAATCTTTTCCATTCTTATTATTTAGTTATAACATATGTTATAATTTTACTTGTAATTTTCACTTTCTCTTCTTTTATAGTCTGTACATAATTACAAGCATTTCTTTTCTATTCTAGTTTGCCTTCTTTTATTATGATATAGAATTTTCTTTAATTCTCTTATATCATATAATTCACTTATCATAATAACCGTCTTATTAAATAGTCTACGTAGTAAATATAGACCTAGGTTCATTATCATTTATAGTTTCTAATTCTTATCTAATAATTTACTTGATTCATGTCATACTTTGCTTTGTTATCTTCTATTTTGGAAAGTAATTCCATTTTATTTAGTAGGTTATGAAAACTATATTAAAAATCCATTTCCATATTTTAATATCAAATAATACTACAAGCAATAATCCGTAGCTACATAAAATTTCGTTTATTATTTTGGAATGGTGTAAAATAAAGTGGTTTCTCTATTTTACACTAACTGTCTTTTTCTTTCTTTCATTCTCACAGTTACGTTTATTGTGATATTTTTAAATATTAAATTATAAAAATACATCATATTTTCTAAACCAACCAATTAATCTATTAATTACTCCCAAATCAAGTTATTAGATTAATTAAATTTTCCCATTTTAGCATAGTTTATAGAAATAATTTCATTCCTCTATCTTTCATTATTTTACATCTAATTTCCTTCATTATGGCATTTGTAATTATTTAATCTGTATTCATGATTAATCTACTCTAATCCATATGCGAAGAAAAGGAGAAAATAGAAGAAAACAGATGCTTGCATGAAAATCCAAAACATAGAAAATGATGTAAATAAAGCATAAATTATCTAAAAGGGAATCTAACGATAATATATTATAAACTTAAAAGCTATATAAATAAATCCACTCACATGTCATCCTTAACTTCAACCTCTATCCCTTTTATTTGCTATGCTTTTCTCCACCTTTTTCCCTTTTTCTTTCGCTGTAAATTCTCTGATTTGTTTGCGCAATTCTCTAATTTGCTTGTATGTATTTTCTTTCTTAATTTTATTTTTTTAATTTAGGAACAGATTTGATTGACAGAAAAGAAAGGGAAAGGAAGAAGAGAAGAGGAGTTTGTTGTAAACGATAGCAGTTGATTCAGAGAAAATAATGTGGGCTGGGTTAAGTTACGTACAATTTATAGGTGTAGTGAACAACTATGAACCATCCGATTAACCCTAAAAAAAATCCACACCATCATTTACTGATTTGTTTACGTTAGCTTATAACGTATAATTCTCCAATGTTATTCATGTATTCCTTTGTTATATGCACCTATTAATTCATGTTTCCCTCTAAGATTCTCTCATTAATTATCCAATTAATTAGATCATACATATATATATATATGTATATCCAATATTGATTGATTTTTATACTTTATAATTTCTTACCTATTTTATCACGTCAATTAATACCTCTATTAATTGAATGCATATAAAAGTTATAATTGTTAATTTATTCTTATTAACTTACCATCATCATAAACCAAATTACTCCATCTGATGTTTGTACGCATTTAAAACGCCAATTCATTAACTAATTAATTGATATACAAGTTTCCTCTTTTATCAATCGACGGTTACTTAATGTCTTTAATTAATTTCTTAATTAATTGATGGCATCAATAATAATTTAGTATATGTAGGTTATTATTTAATTTATTCCCCACATACATTTCCCATTATTAGAAGATCCCTTAATTGATTACTGTTATACAAGTGACATATTCTCTGACTAACTGACGCTTTTATGTCTCTTAATTAATTTTTTTTAATTGATTGATGCGTCAATTAATCACACACTCGTTGTCGCACATATCTATGTAACTTCTTAATTTTTAAACACATATATTTATAAACATTAACTTTTAACCGTTATAAATCATAAACTTTTAACTTTTTAATGTTGCTTGTTTATTCTTAGTAATTACTGTCAATTGCTTGATTAATTTTCAAATATAAAACTTGTCAATTTTGAATTTCACATGCGACCAATTAATGTAAATTAATTTTCTTTATGATGGAAATGTTAATCAATTGCCTTTATGATGCGCATCTATTTTAAAATTCAAATGCGGGTTATTTCTAGACTTTCGGATGCATATATATTTATTTACAATAAATATATTTACGTATATTTACATGTATAATTATTTCTCAATACATAACACTGAACGTCAATAACCTTTTCATAAGAACTCCGTTCAAGACATATTATGTATATATATATATATTGATCAGAAAATCACTATGAACACAATGATATAAGTTTCGAGGCCATATTCTAACAATTACAAAAATATTTATTTTCACTATTCATCGTTATTTGATTATTTAATTATATAAAAATGCGGGGTGTTACATATATACTTTTATGTGTGTGTATGTATGATAAAACGACTATAAGTTATTTGAAATGATGTTTTTAAATAAATCATATGTGTTTTAGAAAAACAACAGTTGTTTATTTAAAATTTAAAATATATTTTAAATGGTTAATATTAATTATTAAAGTTAAGGAAAATAATCGGCAATGAAACTAAGGACAAAGTAAATGTTCAATGAAAAGATTTTATCTTATGAACTATAAGTAAATGAGATGATTTGGTAAAGAAATATTTTGAAAAGTGATGATGAATCTTGAAGGCGAGTGGAAGTATTAAATTTTGATGTTGTGAAGAATTTTCAATCAATAAATCTCTTTTCTATTATTTTAAAATACAAAAAAACTTTTAAAATATTATAAGTTAAGTATCTTTTGATGAATTAGAAAACAACTAAGGAAGAGAGGGCGACGTACTAGAAGTGGCCCCAAGTGCAAGTGTGTTGTCATCTTTTATAAAGAAGGGAAAACAAATCGCGAAAGCAGGTGAGTTATGACTTTAGATAAGGAATGTAACAGTAAGTAGTTCAAGTGTAAGACTCGTGTAGTGCATGCGTCGGTTGACTTTGGCATAGATTGAAAGACTAGTTCTGAATGATGGTGGATGAAGGTAAGAACATGGCTTAGATAAGGTTTACCAGACTGGGCATGATAGTGTCATAAGTCATGATCCTAATAGTTGCATGAAATGGGATAGAAAACAAAATTCCATATTCTTTCAAAGAATATTCTGGACTTCCTCCCCAAGTAAATAAAATCCATGAGATTTATGGATATGCCACTTTAGGACATGACTTTAGAAGAGAATCAGACATTAAATAGGAAAATTTACAAGTTAGTAAAAGTAAGATTGTAGTCAAAGTTAGAAAGGAAAAAAACCGTAATATTGCATTGAAGAGAAATAGAGAAGAGTCACTTACTTAATAGGAAAGTAAATAGGTTAAGATTCAAATAAAAAAGATATGGGCCTAAGTTATGTTTATTTGATATAGGAAAATTTTGAAGATGTAGTTGAAATAAAATTTCATTCATAAAGTTGGTTAGTGCAAGGGACATAAATAGTATCAGGATATTCAATTGATTGGATTTCATTAACTAAATGATTGCAATTTTTTAGGAAGATGTGAATGAAGATTTTGTTAAAAAGCTTAAATTTTATTTAGGATAGGGTCCTGGTGACTCAATGATGCTACTATGTGATCTAAACCGGTGATCCATCCATAGTATAGACATTGAAATAATAAACAATCATACCCTTTTGTTGTGTATCGTTGCAGTATTGATAGAAAATGGAAGTAAATGAAATTTAGAATAATTTATTGCTTGATATCGTAGTATAGATAGGTTTTTTGAGTTGACTCCGTAAATGAGTATCGTTGACCTTATGTTGTGGGTAACACCATTTTGTAATATGGCTTTGATGGATGTTGTTCACCAAGTAAGTGATTGTAGTTTTGTTGTATATTTTATAGGATGATAGTTACATTAGTAATATATGGAGTTGTAAGTATAGGGTTTGGATTGGATGTGACATAAGTTTGATGACATGTTCACTATGTTAGGGAATCACCCCTTCTTTCGATGTTCCTAAAAAGATTATGGCATAAGATGTTAATATGCTAGTATTTTGTTGATTTGATTTGATTTATATAGAGAGCCTCCATGCCTATTAAGTTGTCTCATCCATCGTATGGAAGTATAGTAAGTAAGTGATATAATATATGAGGAAAGATATCATTTGCTAGTTATTATTAGAAAATGGATTAAACTTTGATTTGGTTGTGAATGATATTTAGTTTAGAATTTTGATCATAAACATCCTAGATTTGGATTGGTTCTAATCTTCTATAAAGATAAGTATTTTTGTATAAAGGACGAATATTATCATATATGTCTGTCTGGTCAATAAATTGAATGAATGCTTAGGAATTGTATAGATAGATATAATTTGGAGAATAAAGAATTATAGAAAGTTGTGACCTTTGGTTATAAAACATATTCAAAATTGGATTAATGGCAAGGATTGTGTAAGAGGTAAATTTTGATTGGTGTAGATAAAAAATTTAGATAAAAGGTACCGATAAAGTATTTGAGCTATTGTGATAAAACTTAGTTTTGGAAATTTAAGAAAAGATGTTATAGATTGAATGGATACTAAGGTAAAAAAAGAAAGTACCACCGATTGGTGTGAAATCAAGTGTTTCACGTAATTGAAGTAAATGTTTGGGAAAGATCAAAGAAAGAGTCTTATAGTTAGTATGCATAAGGGTGTATAGGAAATTTTATGAAAAATAAAATCTTTGTAGGATTCAGATCAATTTTGAGTGAGGAGTTGTAACGACCCACCTGAAGACCCATACTAATAAAGAATATTAAATAGTAATATTGTCTGCTAATAAAGAGAATAAGGATATTTAGGAGGACCAGACATAAATATTCCCATGGGCTAACACCAAGACATCATTTCTACAAAAAATTTGAGGATCAAAACTAAATAACTAACGTGTACATTTCTAGCAAAAATCAATACAAATGTTAGCTACTAAGAGAAGAGCAATATATAATATATCACAGAGAACACAGAATCACTGAACACGGCAAAATATATATAATATTGACAAAAATATGCATACACAAATGAGACTACAAAAAAAATACTAGAATCACATAATACGGTTATGATATCGACTATAACATGTCCCAAAATACACATGATATAAAAGCCAACCACTCATAAAAAGTATACCCCGGTCATCAAGGTCTAAAAGCTAAACATCATACGTGCGCGTGCACACATACATATCTCCATAAGCTAGCACAACATCCACAGTCGATGAGTCCCAATAACTGAAATCTCAGCCGTACCAGGTATTAATAGATAATAAACAGGTTAGACTATCTTTAATTCAACAAAAGTGAGATTACATGATAATATAAGAGACTATAATAATATAGTCATAACAATACATAATATGCCAAACTCTAATTAATAAATGGAATAATGGCAATAACTCACCATGTTACATATCATGCTTATTATAAACAATCTTCTCAAAATATGACGAATCAAAATATCTCACAAATAATAATCAAAAACTAGCATGAAAGTAAGTCAAAACCATAAGACAAGCATGAAAGAGAATCAAAATCAAAAGACAAGCATGAAAGCGAATCAAAACCAAAAGACAAGCATTTAAGAGAGTCAAAACCAAAAGGCAAGCATGAAAATGTTATTCCATATTATACCCATCAACAATATAACTTTCTAGAGCCAACATAACCCTATGAAAATATCATAATATACCGATCAACAATATAACTTCTAGAGTCAACATCGCTCTATGGAAATATCATTCCATAATATAAAATTATTTAGTGATTCGAGTTGCTTTCCAATAACTTCGGTCACACAAACAATACAGAAGTATTGACATACAATAATGTTTTGATTCACAAATGGACAAAGTTCCAATTGTAAATTTACACAATCAAAGGAAACAACACACCAAAGCAATCAACTTCCTCCAAAATATGTGCAGTAACTAGAATACAACACATATATTAACAATAAGATATAAAGGTGAACATCAATTCATCTCAGCTAGTTCAATCATTAACAACCAAAAATTATCACACAATCAACCATATCAAGGCATGAAAATAGGATTCAAATAAGTAGATATATTATTCATGAATTTAACAACTCACCTCAACAATGCGGAGAAGACTGCCACTACCTCCATTGCCTGAAGCTGTTGTTCCTGGCTTTACACTTCATTTCTACCCTTCCAGCCACCATTGAACACCACCGTCAATTGCTACGACAAACTCCAGCCTCTGCGCTAAAAGATTAAATCTCAAAAAATATCCATTATTGCCACCCTCATACTCACCGTCGCTACACCATTGTCTACTGCAGCTAGAAGCCGTGTGACCACCTCCACACGTCATTGTCAGTGTTCATGCCTTGCGTCACTAGATCATGCTTTGAAGTGTGCGACCTCCCCCATCGCCGACGACCACGTGACTCCTATCCTTGCTCATGATAGCCAACATCACGAATTCTTTTTTTCTCTTTAATCGATTTTCAAATTAGGTCTAAGGCATGCTAAAGTGTGAAAGGGTTTGGCAAAGCAAGGAACGAGGTTGCAAAAGAGAGATCGAGGGAGTGTGGACTCGTTTGTTTGGGCTTTGGGCTCTTATATTTGATAAGGTTATTTATTTATTTATGTCTTCTTTCTTTTTCTTCAGATGACTCTTTTTATTTATTTGAAAATATATTTTGATCGAATTTAAATTGATTCACACTTTGTTCTAGAAGATATATTGCGATAGCTGCTCAATTTTAATATATTATCCAAAAAGAACCTTATTAACCAATTCAATTTTTGATATAAAAAAATCCCTTATTAAATAAAATAAAATTGAATAATAATTTGATTTCAAAAATAATAATTATTAAAATAATTTTGAATACTTTTGTTTTAATTAAATTTGTAGAATATTATGGCTTCGTAATTGGGTTGTTAGAGGAGTAGATGGATTCATTCTAGTCATCCCTCGAATTGAAAAGAAACTACCTATTCAAAGAAAATCTTTGAAGTAACAACTTAAAGATATAGAGTTTATATATCATATAAGGTGCATGTCAATAGTTTATTGTATAGTCGATTCTTTTAACTCTACCACTATCTTTGGTTATAATTTTTCTTAGGTTAGAATTTCACTTAAATTTAGGATTTAGGTTGCCATTTTTGTATTGATTGAATATAATACGGTTTCTCTTATTTGATTTCTTGCTTAGTTACTCGATTTATGATGGAATGTTTGGAAAATTGAGCAGGTGATTCATTGTGTAATTTTTTCTAGATATTTGGAGAATTGATGTCATAAGCGTAATGATATCACCTGAGTTGGACCAAAGGTTTGGATGGGAGATATGTTACCTTCACTAGTAGGACATTGATCATTTTAGATATACTTATGTGAAGAAGGAATAATGTGATGAATCAAGTTGTCTTAATTTATTTGGATAAGATGCCATTTAGTTTTATTTGTCTTGTCTTAGCAATTTTGAAGAACTAAGGAAACTACCTGTAGATAATTTAAGTGTTAGGTGTGTGCATTTAAGAATCGTTAGAGAGTGACTACAATTATATTTGGTCACGTTGTGCTAAGGCTAATTTTGTTATGTATGGTGGAGTTATATAATTGAGATGGTAGTAGGGGTTGTTGAAGTTGTAGACATGCACGTACGATTGAGATAGGTATTTTGGGATGAATTGTGTTAGTAATGGTCTTTGTTGGATTATTTTTAGGAGAATGGTTTGGTCAAGGACAATTCGAAAGTGAAGGAGCTGATCACATCTTTTCAGTCTAACTCCTTTCAAAAGTGTTTTCCATTTACTTGATTGTTAGTTTATTTAATATCTACGTTGGTTAAGTAATTGCTTAGATTAACGGTTGCTTTCTTTACGACATTAGTGATTTGGAATGATTGTCTTGTTTATTTATGAATTGTGCTATAGTTATGTTGCATTTTATATGCTTTCATTTTTATGTTTAATCATGTATATAGTCACTATATGCTAATACATATAAAATTTGTAGCTTCACCCTAGGGAGCTTGCATACGTGCTTTATATGTCATATCATCTCGTTCATATAAGAGGTCCCAAATGTTGTATATACGCGTATAGATAATGTCGTATGTCATCTGCATACATAACATGATGTTATGTTATTGGTTGTATTTAGTACACAAAACACAATGTATGTTTTTTATATGTTACTTAAACACGTACATCTAATTAATGAATTTGATTTCATATCTCATATGTTATGTATGGATGTTCAGTTTGATTGGCTTCCTTGTTTTGTGGGTAATTTTTTGGATGAATAGTTGGATGATTTAGTTTGAATGCTTATGTATTTGTGTGATATGAGAGAGTGTGCAACAACCTTTTGTCCTTTAAGAACTTCGCTGACAAAATTCATTATGGGGGGCATGTCGTAATACCTTAGTAAATTGGTAAATATCTTAATTAAATATTAATATATAATAATGCGGAAATAATTGAATTTAATGAATTAATTAAAAAATTGAAGCAGGGAGAGGCAAAATGGCCATTTTTGACTTTAGAATTAGATAATGAATGCAACGTCATTGCAACCGTCTCGTTTTTTTGATCTACGCGGTATTTTTGTTTTCATTGTTTTGGGTTTGTATGAAGGAACTAAGAGCAAAAGGTTGTTAGGTCGATCAAGCACCAAAGCTAGGGTTTAAATTCAAAATTTGAATTTGAGCGGACCATTTTTCTCTTCTATCACTTAAAAGAAAGTCACGTATATTTTTCTTGGTTTTAAAAACTAACTCCACACTGCCTTCCTCGTCCTCTCTTCTTTCGCTTACATACGAAGAATCAAACTTCAATACCTCCCTCATAACTTAATGAAAATTCACAAAACTAGTGGAGGTACGATGCTATCGAAGAGGGCCACGGATCTAAAGTGATTGGTTGGTAAATACTGAAGCATAAGAGTGCAACAGGCCAAACAACAAGGGGTAATGGAGTATATTTTGTAACTTATTTTCAGTATTTAACGTCCAACTTCAAAATGGCATATCTTCTTTGTTACCAAATAAAATTTGGTGATACTCCTTTGAAACAGCTATATGAATGAGGACTATGATCTTGAAAAAGAGTTGTAGTGAAAAACAAAGGTTACTAGCCAGAGAATTGAAGAACGATGAAGGCAGGAGCAACTTTGTAGTTTTGGTGAGTGATTCACCCTCTTATCCTCATATAATATAATGTTAAAACTCTTATGATAATATGTTTGCTATAGTACTATGGAATAACATAGTTAAACATCTAAATTCATATTCAGTTAGGAATTTGGAGGGTAATAAGAATATATAGTAAAGTTAGAACTAATGTTGTACCAATTTTTGTAAATTGATGAGTATATGAACAAATTTGTGAAATAAATGATCAAATCTGATTTAACAACTTCGGGCTATGCTCTAGGTACGTTCCCAAGCAACAAGAGGCAAAGTGGAGGTGACTAGAGTTGGAAAATGATGACCATATAATAAAAAACTAAAAATGAAAAAACTGTTAATAAACACATAAACCGGTGCACTAGTAGCACCAACTGGTCTATTGGTGGACTATAATTTTGCCATATTAAACCTGGACCCTAAGGACCTATATAAATAATAAACGATCGATTCAAATCTTGTTTCTTGTGTTCTAGAAGATGATTAGAGGCTATAGATAAGGCGGATGATGGTGTTTTGAAGTGAAAGAACGTGCATGATGATTGACCACTATTTGAGGTAGTTATATATGTTGTTACAATATAGCAACATGATACGACATAGATGTGGATATGAGCGAGTCTACGGCGTAGGTAGCTATCCTAAGATATGTATACGGATGCAAAACTATGATACGAGTAGGTGGTCTAGGTATTGCATTGCTCCTCTATAGTGTTACGGTGGGCCAGTGGGAGGGAGTGGATGTTAAGCGACCTTATAAAGTATGAGGCCACTCTTGGGCATGAATCTAACTAGGTAGCATGATGGTAACAAGAACACTTTAAGGAAAGAGGCTAGTCCAGGGTATGAATCCCAAATGTGATTGATGTGATGGTGGACAGTAGGCGAACTTGTAGCACATGAGGTGAGTTCGTCGACGCGAGTCCATAAAAATATTATAAGTTATGATTAGATGTATATGATGGTTAGGTGCAACATGAAGGAAAATTGTGTGCTGGCCGAGCGATGGACTAGTATTATTTTATAGTATTATTTTTATAGTATATGTAGAGTCAAGTATGGCTCACTCACTGTCTTATGTCTGAACTACTCCTATTTTCCTTTATATATACATACATATACAGGTTGATTGAGTAGGAAGATAAGATGATATCAAGAGCAGATATTCATTATATCAGGAGCAAATATTCATTATGTATATGATGTACATATGTATTGTGACTTAGAGTTGACTATGTAAGGGGATACGTTTGTATTTGAATTATTCAAACATATGTATTTGACGTTATAGACAATTTATGGTGATATAACTTGTTTGCAACCAAATTGGTCACAAACACCCATGAACAGATTTTTATAGAGAAGTTAGTGAAGAAAATAAAATAAAACTAAGGAAAAGACTAAGCTAACAACAAATAAAAAGCAATAATCAGAAACACAGAGATTTATAGTGGTTTGGCATTGTATGCCTATGTCCACTTTGAAGATTACCTTTATTGATCACTTATAAATCTGATTATTGCAGTTGAGAATAGAGAACACTTGATTACAATAAAGACTAAAGTAACAAGTAGCGTAAAGATCCTCAGAATGACCCATTAGGCCAGATTTATAAGTGAAGATGACAGCCAATCTCTTTGAAACTTCTGCTAAAGGACCTTCTAATCCATATGGGCCCACCAGAGGGTTTGCTGGACCCAAGTACCAATGAGGAGGGATTAGTACCGATCCCTTCATTGGTTGATTTTTGGGTAGCAATCCGTATGGTGACTTCTACGTGCTTAAATATGATGGCCCTCCAATTCTCATGTCATTTGGACTATTGGAGCTCAAGTTATTGTTTGATCTTCGATTTAACTCTACTTGTAAACATCTTTATGTCGAGCACTCTAAAGGCTTGTATACCGAGCCTACCAGCTTTTCCTATTTGATGTGCGGTCCCTATGATAGGTCCCTTAGGATCCACATACCTTGCTCTCCTAATTTCATATGCTTTCGACTTGTAGATCTCAAGATAATGATCGTTGAATGCAAGAGTACCCTTGGACTTCGACGTTTGCTGAACCCTATTCAATGAAGCTTATCAATCCATATTTTGCAATAAAGCATTCCGATCCTTCCTCTTTCATAAAATATGTCGATCCATCTCAATAAACTATGCCAAGCCATCCTTCATGAGCAGAATTAATGCCGAGCCCTCTTAAGGAGCCAACTCATACCGATCCCTTCCCTCTACAGAACTATTTTCCACACTTTAAGCATTTTACATTGTTTATCTATCAATTCCGTTCAATTCTGACTTCATAAAATCATTTGTACCCAACCTCCGAGCCCTAGAATCATCATTTTGGAACCATAAGCCTTGATAGTAGTCGGATCTATCTCGTACAGCCGATTCAATATAGCTAAGCTAGAAAGCCCGGTTACACTTGCTCCCTAAAGTATGTCTTGTGGTTAACATGCATTGAATTATAGAGAATGAGATCCATCTAGCTTTCCGAATAATTGCTATTCTTTTATCGAATCGCTTTTCCAAGGCGTCGATTTCCCCATTGATTACCCTGACACCTGGTTGATTTCCAGCAAAATATTAATCCAGTACCAAATCCCATCAACTGATATATATATCTGGTTCTGCGAGACTAATAAGCTTTTGTCATCCAGTTTAGCTCCAAACTCGAAGGTTTCAAGTTTGACTTCAGTTTCTATCAATTTAAAAGATTTAACTTTTAGGTCATAAAAGAACGTGATCATATACACGTTTTCGTCATTGGTTCCCGGACGTGCTTGCATGTTCAAAGGTCGTTGCCAACTTCCCTACTTTTGGTATGTATATGTTTATAGCCGAAACCTTCACAACCATTTTCCCATTCATTCGTTTAATTTTTTACCTCTTTTTTTTTTATTTGTAGAGATCGGCATACGTTACGCCGATCCATCACTCTCCCTCTTCTTTTTTCTTCTGTTTTTTAAATAGGGATAAGAATTCTATCCCTCCTATAGGGATCGGTATTGGTTCCCTTGGAGAGAGACCATACCCAATCCCTTTTTAATTAGATGTATTTAACCATTTCGGAGCAGCTAGGTGGGCTAAATTCTCAATCCGCATATATAAGCTAACACTTCACTTCCCTTCCCTTCATCTATTCATTTTCTCATCTTCATAATACCGAACCTTGTGTTCCCAAATCAATTGGGCAGCGCCTTAAACTTCCATTCCCTCATAAATCATTCATCACCATCTCGACTTGAATTACCGCTCTTCCATATCCAACTCCATTACCTAATCCCCGATTTGAATCGAAACCCTAACTTTATCGCTGTTCTAATCAAAACACATGGACGGATTTTTATTTTTGATTTTGTTTAAACCTAGCTTATGATAAAATGGGTTGTTCATGTTATTTGTTTATATGGACATAGATTAAGGCCGAAGATGGATGACAATGCGATAGGTTCTGGTGACAGATGGAAGCAAATGAAGGAGGAGGAGTGGCATAGGAGGGATCAGTGAAAATGGTGGAGGTGAACGGTGGAGCTAAAGTATAACGGATCGGTCGTATTTAGATTGAAGATAGGGTTTGATCATATGACTTTGGTTATATGCCGATCCCTTGGTTGTTTAAGGAGGAGGGCTTGATTGTGATGCTGTGGGAAATGGACCGATAGGAATCGGCCTATCTATAGGGATAGGTAAGTCTGGGTCGAAGTGAGAAATCGGTAGAGGAGCTACGAGATAGGTGTTGGTATGTAGGGTTCGGTCCTTAGGGATCGGCATAAGGACTTGTAGAAATTGTTTGTGCTTATACACTAGCTTAATCTCATTTGTTTGACACTAATCCATCCAAAGAACTCGGACATACGGTGACAATGAACATTGAAACGTGCATACTTACACTGACCTCGAGATTAAAGAATTAAACCCATGACTGCATATACTAAAAACATATGAATGGACTTAAACAACGAACTTCACACTTCAATATATAGACAGTTGATCCTAAAGCTTTTACAACCGACCATTCTCTCCACCATCTGTGAAGGTCAGCGATGATGGTCACTCTGGTCGAACTCCCGAGTCTCGTCGCTGCTTTTGCTTTTAATTCTGAGTGGTTTATCTTTGCATTGCATGACAGTACACTACACTAGCATGCACTTTGTATGAGGGGAATGGGCGAATTTTTCTAACCTCGATTATCTACTGAGTATAACTAATATGGACTCCAGACGCTGTAATGTCCCATATCTAGAGGCAAAAAGCTAAGCGCTATGGATTCTACGGTCGTCCATAGTATTAACTTGTGGTGCTAAAATACAATAGTGTTAATGATATCATTAATATCAGAAGCACTTGAATATGAATGAAATCACAGATTAAATAATAATTTCAGTGATTACATTTCAAATAAATCATATCCAAGTTACAAAAATCCCAAACGTAATCCCAGGCATTGATTAAATATAATTTACAACAATACACTAAGAGCGACATATGAAGATGCTCCTTGGATGACCAAAGCAATATAGACATAACTGTCTTAATACACAGTCGAAATAACTTTTAAAACGGAATTCCTTAATTAGCTATCCGTTAGCCATCTGCTCGTCTTCGAATTCTATATTCGTCAAAATCTACTAAAATTTGAAAATCTAAACCTTTAGCCTACTCAAATAAAATTTTGAGCACCCAAGAGTTTAAGCGGAAACAAAAACTTCAATTTAGACTTAAAGCCTGGTATGCATAGTATCTGTTACATCTTGGTTTACTGATAACTAGTGAGACCACGCCGCTTAGAGGAACAAGTTTCTCCTCACTAATATTTCTTTTCAAAACATATATTTTGCAAATTCTTTCCAGCAATCAAACTGGTTAATCAACAGATTTTAATAATATAGCAATATTCATTATGCTAAAGACAGGAAACAAAATAGACTTTCTGTCTAAATCTGAACTATTTGTTCTTTACCGGACTATTTGTCCTAAATTTTGAGCTTACTGCTCTTTTTTGGACTATCTGTCCTAAAACTGGTTATACCTAAATTGCAATATCTTTTATGCTAGATAATGGGCTATCTGTCCCAAAACAGGAAAAAAGGGTGGACTAACTGTCCTTAAAAGTTTAGCAAAATCCGTTATGCTAATAAATGAACTATCTATTCATATCAGAGCTGACTTCTCTTTCTAGACAAACTATCCTAGACTATCTGTCCTTTGAGCCGACCGTCCTTTAAATGGACTGACTGTCCGAATTTAAAATGGGCTGACTGCCCGAATTTTCTTTTGGCCTAACTGCCCTTCAAAATATCTGGGCTAACTGCTCTACAATATTTGAGCTAGCTGCTCTTTAAATATTCCTTAAAACCTTTTCAAAATGATTTTGTCTATCAAATCATATATATACAGGAAAATATATCTTTAGCTTTACTCTAAGCTATTTTTTCCATGTTATATATACTTTACTCAAAATAATGTCGATGATGTTCAATATGGGTTGACTATCCTTTAAAATAAGTTAAATTCCTTTATAACTTAAAACACTTAGGCATCTGCATAGTTCGTATATTCAAAACCATTGTTTAAAACCTTTAAACAACCTTTTGAAAATATAGAAGGTAACTCCTTCAAAACCATTTATAAAACCTTTTGAAAGTATTGAAGATAACTCTTCATATCCTTTAATAAACCTTTCGAAATCATTGAAGGTAACTCCTTCTAAACATTTTAAAAGCCTTCCTTTTATAAGCTTTAAAACATATGACATCCGCCTTTAAATCCTTTAAATCTTAGCCTTTCGAAAACATTGAAAAACTATACCTTTCGACCTTGTTGAATGGTCCTACCTTTCAACCATGTCGAAAGATTTCTTTTCGACTTAGTCAAACTGTTACAGCCTTTGACTTTGTCGAAAGCCTGGGGTTCCTCCTCTATATAGTAAAGCTTTCGAAAGCAATTTACCTCAAAACCTTTCGAAGACATTGGGTTCAATTTAAAACAGGTGTATAACCTTTCTAAGCCAATCAAAGTTAACTATTTTGAAACTTTTAAAACATTTCGACTTAAAACATCTAGATTATGCAAAGGGATTAAAAAAACAATGTAGTCGAAAGCAACTGCTTCAAAACCTTTTTAAAACCTTTCGAAACCATTCGAAAACAATGTTGCCAAAGAGTAAACGCCAAAATCAACTACTAGAGCCCAAGTGTTAGTGTTGGAACCAACCCTTTGAAATCAATCGAGAGAGGCGGCAAGTTTCTGAAAACAAATGATAACCTTTGACTCCATCCGTGTCAAAAGGTTAGGAAGCCGCAACTAAGATTTCGGCTTTGTCGAAAGCTATACCTTTCGATCTTATCAGAAGGTTTTATTTAAAAAAAGAAAGAAAACTAATCGAAATCTTTTTCTTTTAAACCCTATGACAATTTCGAAAGCTCTTTGTCGAAAGTTAGCAGGCGTATTTTCCTTAAACCAAAACAAAACTTCATCTCTTGCGAAAGCTATATGTTAGGAAGTCAATTCTATGGTTTCGATGACGATAACTATACAATGGAAATCGAATATGCACATATATTTCTATTCACAGGTAATTGTTAGAGTAACATCACCAATGAGACAAGACAAGACTCAAAGAAAGTACCAAAAAGCTACAAGTTGATAGAATCAGAAGAGCAATGACGCAGACACAAGAAAAGCAACAAGCACAAGTTCAGACGTCTGGGTGCACTAGCTAGACGCCTGATTGAATCCTCTAGTTTGCAAATCAGACAGAATCAGACGTCTGGTTAATGTACTCATACGTTTGAAAAGCAACCATATACAAAAAATATATAAGAGCCAGACGTCTAAAACAATTTCCAAATGTCTGATTTTAAATTCGGGTGTTGATATTTAAAGTACAACTGTCACAATTGAAAAGACACTTTCACTCCTCTTCACTGCAACTCTTCATAACCATCAGAAGCAACCGTAGAACACTTGTTAATGGATGCAACTACTCAAGGAATCTCTCTAACGCTATAAATAGCATCAAGAATTCAAGAGAAGATCTCACCTTACTTACTTATGCTTTTTATTCTTTGACTCTGATATATTCTTGATCTTTAGCAATCATACATTTGTATTTCACTCTTCTATATATACATAATTCTTCAATTAATATCCTATAGATATATATTGGAAGCATTTGTACTTAATAGTCAATATTCGTGTTATAGAACACACACTTGACAAGAACAATCTTTTGTAACCAAGCCTATTCCTCGGGGCGAAGTGAGGGTATTTGATAGTCGAATTTTGAAGAGGAGCTTCGGGACTGGGCGTAGGATAGGAGGTCCGAACCAGTATAAAATCCTGGTGTGATTATTTCCATTTACTTTGCTATTATCATCTATTAAGTTTATATTAGATATTACATAGTTAGTCACTTATACTTCCATATAAATACACTACATGATCCATCATAAAGATTTACAATCGGTATCAGAGCAAGGTTTGATCAAAGACTAGTAACACATTTTTGAATCACTTTAATATGGCAAGTATTTTTCAAGAAGGACAATCCGCAGCACGACCCTCACCTTTTAGTGGATCGAACTATGCATATTGTCAACATATATAAGAATTTTTATGGAAGCTAATGGTCTAGAAATTTGGTCAGCCACACAAGAACATATGAAGCACCTATACTGCTATGAACACATGGACCAATGCACAAAAGGCCTTAGCGTCAAACAATGCTAAAGCTATGAATGTTTTATTTTTCACTCTAGATAAAAATGAATTTTCACGTGTCATGTTATGCACAACTGCATTTGTCATTTGGCGTACCTTACAAATTACACACAAAGGTACAACAAAGGTCAAACAAACTAAGATTTCAATTTTGCAAAATCAATTCTCGTCATTCAAAATGAAGCAAAATGAAACTATTGTTGACATGTATTCCAGATTTCAAACTATCCAACATGATCTTATGGAATTAGGAGTTAAGTTTACTGATTTTGATTTAGTTTCTCGAATACTCAACTCTTAACATTGGATTGGGAAAAGAAGGTATTAGCTATTGAAGAAGCTAATGATCTCTTTACTCTCAAAGTTGAAGAGTTGATAGGAAATTTAATGTCCTATGAAGCTAATTTGCAGGCACGAAAAGAATTAAATTCGGAGAAGAAGAACATATCATTCCCAACAACAAAAAATGACGACTCTGATTTAGATGAAGATGAGATAGTTTTCATTGCCAAGAATTATAATAGATTCAAGAAATTTAGAAAGATGACCAAATTCCAAAAAGAAGGAAAGTCCAACACAACAAACCTATCTCAAATCAAGTGCTATGAATGCGATCAATACGGACATATGAAGAAGAATTGCCCCAAACTCAATAATGGTAAAAAGAAAAACAAATTTGAAAAATTCAAAAAGAAGAAGGATTTCAAAGTAACTTGGGATGACTCGGATTCATTATCTGAAAGTGATAGCGATAGTGACGGAGAACAAGCCAATGTGTGTTTTATGGCACAAACTAATGAGGTATGTCTAGAACTTAGTTATGTTGAATTATTAGAACTTAGTATGGAATTAGAGATAAATTTAGACAAATTAAAAAATTAAACCAAGAATATATAGTCAAAATAAATAGATTAGAACTTGAAGTAGGAATGTTAAAAGATGAAAAAATTATCTTAGAAGAAGAACTAGAATTATCTGAAGAAAAAATTAAAAATAATTTAATAAAAAGTGAGGCTATTGCTATTGATTTTAAAAACACTAAAATAGTGAAGGATAACCTGTTAAAAGGAAGTGTCAATTTAAAAGGCAATATTGAATTATTAAAAATTGAAATTTTAGAATTAAAAGAAAAATTAGATAAAATTATAAATAATGTGTTAAAATTTAATAAAGGAAAACAAGATTTGGAATATCTTATCAAAACTTCAAAACCATCAGGCAATAGAAATGGAATAGGATTTAAAAATATTTCTAAACAAAAAGGTAATGATGCTAAACATTTTAGTCATAAAAAAACTAAAAGTTTACCGACGTCTAACATGAATACCAAAAATATGAAAATTTGGATTCCTAAAACAAATAATAATTTGATTAGACAAAAATATATTAATAATTTCTTAGAAAATGTAGTCCATAATAAAAATTATATTTATAAAGGTACCAAACCATCTTGAGTATGTTTACCTTCAGCTAACAATTAGGACCCTAACAAAATATATAGGTACCAATTAAAACATCTTTTATTTTGTAGGTACTCAAAATAAAAAATAAGGAGAAATGGATACTAGATAGCGGATGTTCGAAGCATATGACAGGAAATTCAAAAAAATGTTATCAAATATAACATACATCGATGGTGGAACGGTAACCTTTGAAGACAACTCAAAAGAATATGTCGTGGGCATTGGAGAAGTCATCAACTTTGGTATTTCTAACTCTCCTATTATTTCTAATGTTTTATTAGTAGAAAAACTAAAACACAACCTACTAAGTATTATTCAATTATGCGATAAAGGTTTTCAAATAAATTTCGAAAAAGATAGATGTAATATTTTCGATAATAACAAACAACTTGTATTTGAAGGCTTTAGAAACAAAAATATTTATGTATTAAACATGAATAAAAATAAAAATTCAAATTTATGTTTAACCGCCAAACATGATGATCCATAGTTATGGCATAAACGATTTTGTCATACCAATTTTAAAAATATAAATATATTTGAAAATTTTGAGCTAGTTAGAGGTCTACCTAAAATAAATTACAAAGTAGAAAATTTATGTGATGATTATCAAATTGGAAAACTAAAGAAAAGCTCTTTTAAATCTAGAAATAATATTTCTACAAAACAACCATTAGAATTATTACATTTAGATTTATTTGGATCAACACAATTACGATCTA
The DNA here is from genome assembly GCA_030765085.1 of Allium cepa. Classification (NCBI taxonomy): domain Eukaryota; kingdom Viridiplantae; phylum Streptophyta; class Magnoliopsida; order Asparagales; family Amaryllidaceae; genus Allium; species Allium cepa. Next base: position 1,048,069,451 of record CM060929.1, read on the forward strand.
TAAATCACAACAAACATGTTTTCGTAATAGTTGATGATTTTTCAAGATATACATGGACTTTGTTTTTAAAACATAAAAGCGATACTTTTGGTATGTTTAAGATATTTGCTAAAAGGATTAAAACAAAAATGGACTTAAAAATTAAAAATTGTAATATCTTAGAATTTTTGACAATATCAATTTAATAATCTGTATTAAAAATTAAATTGATATTGATAATTTTGTTAATAATAATTCAAATTGATTTAATAATCTTCTTTAATAAATATTAAATTGATAGATTTTATCTTTTAAAGCTAATAAATTGGTTTCTATTTATAATATAAATATATGGTTTATATTGTAAATGGATTGGCTTTGTTTTAAATTTAATTAATAAAGCATATTTTCTAATTCTAATATTTTTAGTAATTTGATTTTTTTTTTTAATTTAAGATAAAGCTTTTCAAAGTTATTGAATAAATAATCCTGGTTTAAATTTAATAAATGAATTTTGATTTAAAATTCTAATATATATTAATAATTTGGAAATTTTAATTTAATATTATAAAGTTTTTCAAAACTACTTAATAAATAAATATATGATTTTAAATTGATAAGATAGATGTTTAAATGTTTAAAATGATCTTGGCTTAAGTTTTAAATTCAAATGAATTAACAAAAAGGGTTGTTTTGTTTTCTTTTTAAATAGAGCTTAATAAAATAGGTAATTTATTGATAAAGAAATAATTTCTTTTATAATTATTTTAATTTGATAATGAGTCATTTCTAAAAATAATATTAATAATGTATTGTTTTACAATAGATTTTGAATAAAAAATAGCATTTGTTATTTCAAATTTAATTTATATATATAACTTGATTTTTAAATATTAGATTTTTGAATTTAATTTGAATTTGAATATAAAGTTTTAAAATCCAAAGTATAGTTTTTAATTGTTTTAATTTTAATATGCATAAGCTTTATTTATAAGCATAATTTGTTTTTATTTCTTTTATAAATTTATATACATATAAAATACTAATTTATTAGGCATAACACATATATATATTAACATTTAAATTAAAATAAAAATTACTTTTGAAAAGACATGTGTTGATTTCTTAAAGCCTCATATAACAAATTTTAAAAGATAAACATCCTAAATTGACAATGTTGAAATAATTTACAAGTGTCACATTTTGTTTTCATTTTCTAAAATTTTATAAAAATCTAAAAATTAACCAATATAAGTAATCATCTTTCATTCCTATACCTTTTTCTCATTTCCTAATTAAAAGAAAACTTCAACCCGTTCTCATGAAAACTCCTCATTTTTTTTCAAAATCTGTAAACAAATCCAGTTCAAAACAAAATCAGTTTGCAAACTATTTTTCAAATTCAAAATCTGTAATCATAAATCAGTAAACATCTTCATATCAAAATCAAAATCCCTGAAATCATTTCCCTATAAACAAATCTGAGCATAACCTATACCATTTCCAAAATCAGTAATTCCCCTCATTTCAAATCTGCAGCCTGCATCTTCAAAACCATGCACTTGCCATTTTCAAAACCAAATCTGTTACAAATTCCTCATATCAAATCTGTTTTTAAAGACTGCACCTCTTCAAAATCAATGCACCTGCTATTTTCAAACTAAAAGCAAGGCATTTTTCTTTTCAATCTGAAACATCTTCAAACCAAGCTTGCATCATTCATTTTTCTGCAATCTGGAAGCATGCAAGCAGTTTTTAAATCAAAGGGGGGAATGCAGTTTTTAAGTATCAAAGTTTTTTTTTCAAATCTGGGAAGCTCTGTTCTACATCTTCAAACAAAATTTGTGAGTAGCTTTTAAATCTTAAATTATAACTTAGGTTGCATCCTTGAAGGGTTGAATATAAATAAGTATTTCTTGTGAATATAGGTAAAATTTGATGTGAATATTGATTGTGTGCAGTACTGTATGTATATTGTGCTCTGTTTTGTATCCAGGCTCAAGATTTCCATTTAAAATTCCTATTCTTTTAATTAGTTGCAGATTGGATGTAATTTATAAATCAAAGCTGTTTGATTTATCTTAAGTTAATATTTAAAATTTTAAGTAAGTTAAAATATAAGCTTGTTGTCTCTGGAAACATAAAAATATCAGTGCATGTTGATTTTAACCAAAATTCAAACTGTGTAAATTAGTAATTCAGTATTATAAATCAAAAGCATTAACTAAAACAAGATTTTTAAATCAAAGATCAGGATTTTTAGAAATAGGATAAAGGTGTAGTTTGGATATTGACTGAAATGGGAATGTTTGGTTTTCTGGTGATCTTTGTATCTGGAGGGGATGGGATTCTGCATGGTGATGGAGGGTCTATCAGAGAAGCTAGGAAAAATATTGGTTGGTGCTAAATTTCATTGTGGAAGGTGCAGCTATGAGATTACTTTTTAAACCCTAGTTTTTACTGTGATTTTAGAATCGATCACTATGGTTTGTGTAGTTGATCGAGTGTAGTTGTTTTTGGGGATTGGTAGCTGGGTAGTAGATGAAGTCGAGGTCGGAGTGGCAGAACGACAGGTGGTTGGAATATTGTAAGAGGCGCGTTGACAGTTTTGGGTTAGGGGTGACTGCACTTGTTTCCAGGTTTGGGGTTTAAGATCCTCGAACTAGAATTCGAGGGTTGAAGCACGAATCAATGGTCGTGGTGGGTTGCTGAGTCGCTTTCTGGTGTGTCGCGATCAACGCTGATGATCTGTGGTGGCCGGAGTCACCGTGCATATGCACGGTGAAGCATTTATCTGGTGATGTTTTGGGTTATAGCAGAGAAGGACCTCGAGTAATTTTGGGTGGGACTCGAAGATGTAGGGTAGTTGGCTCGGGGAGAATGGGCATTGAACTCGAAGTTTTGTGTGGGTGTCTCAGGTTTAAAGAAAGTTACAGGTTTTGGCAAACCTGTACTGTTGTTTTTAAAAAATTTAAAACTGAAAATTTTAAATGTAAAGCAAGAGTTTGAACTAAGATTAAAATTCCAGTTTGAAATTAGAATCCAAGTTTAAAATTTAAATCTTAATTTTCAAAATTAAGGCAAGTTTTTAAATTTGAATTGATTTAACTTTTTAAAAAAAAGGGTTAATTAGTTGTATTTTAAAATGAAGTTTTATATTGTAAATAGGTTTTTAAATCTAAAGATTTATCTGGAACCAAAAATTAATATGTATTCCAATTTGGTAATAAAAAGAAGTTTTTAAATTTAAAATGTTTTAAACAAATTGAATATTAAAGATTTTTGAATTTTCTTTAAGCTTTGTTTAATGTCAATTTGTATTCATTTTCAAATCTTAAATTTAAAATGAAATTTGAAAGAAAAGTTTTTAGTAAATTGATTTCAAATGTTTGTTAATGACACTTTAGTCATAATTAAGAATGTTTTTATCTTAAAATTTAATTAAGACAAATGATTTGAAATTAATTTAATTAATGAGCTAATTAAGGAGCAATTAGTTAATTTAATTAATTTATGGGTGGGGATTAATAAATAATTGATTAAGGGTTAATCAATTTGTAATTAAAGATCATTAATTAGATTATTAATTAATGATTAAAGATTTATTAATTAAGCAATTAAGTTATAATCAAGGTTAATTAATTAAATAATTAAGGATTAATTAAGTTACAGTTAACACTTAATTAATTAAATAATTAGGGATTAATTAATGAATAATTAAAGATAAATTAAATTGTAATTAACAATGGTTAATCTAAGATAATTACTTAAAGAAGTAATTAGAGAATGGTTAATGAAGGTCAATAACTAGGATTATTTAATAATTAATTAATGTGATTAATTTTAATAATTAATTAGGTTAATTAATTTAATAATAATCATTTGTGAATTGTTTAAGTGTAATTACTTTATGAAAGTAATTAAGGAATTAATTACTTAATATAATTAATTTAGTTTAATGTGATTGTTTAAATTGATTAATTAAGTTTAATTAATTTTAAGCATTTGATGATTTGATAATAATTACTTAATGTAATTTATGGAATGGGATTACTTAGTAAAGTAATTAATGGTAATTACTGAATGTAATTAATAGGAGATGTTTTAAGAATGGAAGTAATTTGGATTAAATTACTTTGTAATTAATCAAGGGATTAATTAAGAAATTAATTAAGGAATAATTAATTTATTTTAATGAAGTAATTAAGGTTAGTTAATTACTGGATGTGATTAATCAGGAGTGATTAATAATTGTGGTTTAATTTAGATTAATTACCTAAGGTAAATAAATTTAAAGAAGTAATTAAATTAAAATGTAATTAGGGATCATTAATTAATATAATTAATGATGTAATTAAAGTTGAATAATTAATATTAATTAATCAATGATAAGTGATTAGATGTAATTAATTAATGTTATTAATTAAGGATTAATGTAATTAATTACAATTAATTAAATGAAGTAATTAAAGGTTAACTACTGTTTTGGTTGAGGATAATTAATTTGTTAAATTGATTAAGGATAATTACTTAAATGTAATTAAGGATAATTAATCAAGGGTGATTAATTAAGGTGATTAATTTGAATGATTGATTAATTGATTTGTAATTGATTAAATGGTTAAGTAAACAAGATTTAATGATGAAGTAATTAATTTAATTTATTTTAAATTAATTAAAGATGAAGTAATTAATTTAATTCACTTTAAATTAATTAGAGATGGAGGTAATTAATTTAATTCACTTTAAATTAATTATATTGTGATTAAGAAAATCATTGCTTATGTATGAATAGATGATATTAATTGCTTGAATGCTCTGTGATCTCAGAAATGAGATAGTAATGCTGTGTGGTATAAATGCTTTGGTTGCATTGTGATGATATGGATTATCTATTTTGTTGATAGTATGGATTATCTGTTTATAATAATAATATGGATTATCTGTTTATGATGATAATGTTGATTATCTATTATGATTTGTGAGTTATCTATCTGTGTGTATATAGATAATTGAATTGTTTTAAACTTTAAAACAACTTGGACCTAAAAGATACGTTTTGGATTTCGATGAGACCGGGATCGGGTTTCCATATTTGGATATCCGAAAACCACATCGATCCAAATTAACGATAGGTCGTGATTCTCAAGTGAAGATGACGATTCAGAGTGCAAGGGTTATTGTCGTTAACTCTGAGGGTGATTCCAAAATGAGTGTAACGAGATAATGCCTTCGATTTCGTTCGAACCCGGAACAAACTTGTATGGATTGAATGCTTTCAGAACATCGTCAAGTGGACGACGAGCATTCTAAGTGATGTGTTCACTAAAGGTAATCGTAGCCTCAAGCCTCTTCAACCGGGAATGGCTAAAATAGGGGAGGTGCAGCAAGGCTAAGTGGGTCATGCCCAAGTAGGATGAGATGAAGCCCTGTCTAGTGTCCCTTTTATTTCGGCTATGCGGGCGGTTGAATAGCTACAACCACCAGGGTTGTCTTATTCGGAACTGTTCAATAAGGAATGGTTCTGGCTTTGTGTTTTAGGGGAGTGGGAGTGATCCTCGGTACGGTGATCTAGGCCATGTACTGTGACGGGCGGTACCCTGGTAGCCCTGCCATTGCATGGAATCCAAAATCCAATAAGTGCCCTCGGATTTGATTGTATTACCCACTTTTGTGGCTAGTAGATGGAATTTAATAAATGTAACAATTTTGGCTATTTCATATTTATTTGTAAACCCTAGACCCTATTATAATATCACTGGATTTCCTATCAAATGTTTGGTTAGCGTAAGGTAAAAACTTTTCCATGTTTATGTGCGGGAAGTCTTACGTGATACCTTTCTTTTCAAAAGGTTTTTGAAAGTTAAGCAGCCTTAACCTGTTACTCACACCAGACCCATGTCTGACCCGGAGTTTATCTTCTGTTTTCTTAAACTCTTGGGTACTCAAATTTTTACAAGTAGCCAAGGGATTCAGGTTAGCTTTGACGAATTGTGGAGGAGAAATGGAGCAGGAGGCTTTTACGTGTAGATATATAGTATTCCGCTGTGTTGGTTTCTTTGAGTAGTTTCCTTGTATTGTATTGAGTTGTATAACTAGACAAGTGTTTATAACTATCTAGTATGTGATGTGTAATCTGTGTAACTCTGATAATGGTTGTAAACTATGTAATATTTATGTTATTAATATAATTTATTCGTTCCGCTGTTAAGATTCTGTGTTGTTTCTTCTTTCTCTTCTTTCTTTTCTCTTTTCTATCCCTTTCTTTCTTCAAGATGATGCGATTTTCTGTGGTGAGAAAGTTGGGTCATCACAAAAATATTCGAAGTGATCACGGAGGAGAATTCGAAAACGATCTATTTACTAATTTTTATAATAAAAAGGGAATAAATCATAATTTTTCTTTTCCTCGAACACCTCAGCGAAATGGTGTCCTAGAAAGAAAAAATCTAACATTACAAGAATGCGCATGAACATTATTAAATAGTAGTGGTTTACCAAAACCCTTTTGGGCAGAAGCTATTGCTACAGCTTGTTATGTATTGAATCGAGTAACTATGCGTCCTATGACTGAACGAACTTGTTTTGAAATATTTTTTGAAAGAAAACCTAAAGTATCATATTTTAAAACATTTGGTGCAAAATGTTTGATATTAAATACAAAAGATAACTTAGGAAAATTTGACCGAAGGCCGATGAAGGTATCTTTGTTGGATATTCGGATCGTAGCAAAGCATATAGAATTTTTAATAAACGAAATAATACCGTTGAAGAGAGTTTACATGTTTCGTTCGACGAAAATCTTTTTAATCAGCATACTAATGATGAAGAATAAATTATTCCACTAATAAATTCTATTAATAATGAAACATATGTGCAAAATAACACTTTGATATCATCCCCTAGAATTATTAAGAATCTTCCAAGAGATAATACCATTGGAGATCTCAATTCTAGAGTAACTAGAAATCAGCTTAATCAAATAAGCCATATAGCATTCTTGTCAAATTTTGAGCCAAAAAATTATAAAAAAGCTTCAAATGATAATTTTTGGATAATCTCTATGCAAGAAGAATTAAATCAATTTGAACGTAATAATGTTTGAGAGTTAATAGCAAGACCTGAAGAACAATCGGTTATAGAAACAAAATGGGTATTTAAAAACAAAGCAGACGAGAATAGAAATATTGTTAGAAATAAAGCACGTTTAGTTGCTCAAGGCTATAATCAAGAAGAAGGTATCGATTATGACGAGACGTTTGGTCCAGTAGCTAGATTAGAGGCCATTCGTACATTACTCGTCTTTGCAACTCATCACAATTTTAAATTATTTCAAATGGATGTCAAAAGTGCTTTTTAAACGGTTTTATTAAAGAAAATGTATATGTAGAACAACCCCCATTACTTGTTCATGAAAAATATCCCGATCATGTTTTTAAATTACACAAAGCATTATATGGATTAAAACAAGCTCCACGAGCATGGTACGAACGTCTTAAAAATCATTTAATTACATCTGGTTTTCAAATAGGCAAAACAGATACAACTTTATTTATTAAAAAAGTTAATAATGATATTTTAGTTGTACAAATTTATGTTGACGATATCATTTTTGTTTCAACGAACGAAAATCTATATAATCAATTTTCAAATATTATGAAAAATGAATTTGAAATGTCACAAATGGAAGAATTAAATTTCTTCTTAGGTTTACAAATAAAACAACTTGAAAATGGAATTTTTATTTATCAAGAAAAATATTGTAACGATCTATTACGTCGTTTTGAAATGGATAAAACTTCAAGCAAACCAACACCAATGAGTACCACTGTTCACTTAGTAAAGGATGATAACGTAAACGATTTTGATGAAAAATTATATCATAGCATGATTGGTTCTTTACTTTATTTGACGGCTAGTCGACCCGATATTATGATGAGTATATGTCTTTGTGCTCGGTTTCAAGCAAAACCAAAAGAATCTCATCTAAGAGCTGTTATGCGTATTTTACGTTGTCTATCTAGTAGTAGAGATTATGGTTTGTTTTACCCTAAAGGATCATCGTTTGAACTAGTTTCATATAGCGATGCAGATTTCAGTGGATGTAGAACAAATCGTAAGAGTACTAGTGGAAGTTGTCACTTTATCGGACAATCATTAGTTTCATGGTTTCGCAAAAAGCAAAATTGTGTTTCTTTATCCACTTGCGAAGCCGAATATATCTCCGAAGCTCTAGCGTGTGCACAAGTGATACACTGCAACAAACACTTATGGATTTTGGTAAAATTATCAATAAATCTCCAATATATTGTGATAACAAAGTGCTATAAATCTATCAGAAAACTCTGTCAATCATTCGCGAGCTAAGCATATAGATATACGATATCATTTTTTACGAGACAATGTTGAAAAAGGAACTATTTCATTAGAATATGTAAGTACCAAAAATCAAGTAGCAGACATCTTTACAAAACCACTGAATGAACAAACTTTTATTAAACTCCGATGGAATTTAGGAATTTGCTCACTTCATGATCTTCTTCCTCAAACAGTCACTGCTTTATTTAGGCTATGATTAGTAATTTATTTTACTATCCACAAATTATAATTAATAACTTCTGAACCTTTAATTTTTTAGATAATTAGTTTTTCTAATAATTTTTTCAAATTATATATAAACAGTTATATAACAAGAAAAACTATAAACACACAATTCATATTTTCTTCAAGAAACAAAATATAGCCATGTCTTTTGGCAACGCTTATATATCCATCTCGATACCTACGATAGATAGCTCGGCTGTTACACCACAATGGCTTCCTACACCGACACCAAACCAGGAACCGACGTATAGGTGGTCGTCATATCACATGAGATTTACCGCCGATAGCAAGAAGACCGAAAGATATCTGTTTGTTTCTCCTAACACAAAGGAGAAAATTGATGAAATTCATCACTATCAGAAACTACAGATAGATCTACAACGAGAACTATATTTTGAACAAAAAGTTACAGCACGATGGAAAAGCTTTTTAGAGCAAGTAGCGATGAAGTTTTGTACATCAAGGAAGAAAGATGTCCATGAACCACTTCCAAAACCTTGTAATTCTTTGGATCCATTGTCTACGTATCATACTCCTTCGAACCCTTCACCAAGACGATTTTCTGCCTTCCCGAGAACTCACGAACGTAGAAATATATGGTCTCTACTTAACTGTGGAAGGATAACAAGTCAAGAGATCATAAAACTCCATCGCCTTCTAAATAATTTTTATTTGTAATTATATGTAACTATGGTTATTTTCCATTTCAGACAATTTAATAATATTTTTATTCAAAAAATAGAGAATCGAAAAATATGCAAAACCATTAAATTTTAGGCTATTTTTAGAAAACTGCCTATTTCAGACGTCTGAATATGGACCTCGGACGTCTGACACTCTGATATACGTCTAAATTGTAAGCACTGTGCATATGTCAGACATCTGATATACTCCCAGACGTTTGAAAATTTGCTCTGTTTGCTCGAAATAAAAATCAAAAAATTTTAGACGTCTGAAAATAAACCCAGACGTCTGATTTAGTTCTTTGCCGTAAATATTTTCAACATTATTCTTTTTCATACGTCTGTTTTTCAACCCAAACGTCTGGTAAAACTTTCTGACTATCAAATTTTTTAAATTCGAAACAAACCGAATGTCTAACCCAAAAACCATACGTCTGGATTTATCTACTGTACCCAATTTAGGGCAAACCAGACGTCTGATTTCCAATCCCGACGTCTGAAATTTAATCGACTCTTTAAATTAGCCCAGATAACGTCATTTTTTATCTTAAAATTTTAAAAACCTCCGACCCCCCCAGGGACGATTTTTCTCAAAAACTTCATCTTTGCGAAATCAAATAACAATGCCTCCTCGAACTAAGAATCCCAAGATTCTCAAAAGAAAACAAGGCCAACCAACATCATCTTTAAATACTCAAGTTTGCTCGAATGATCAAATTGAAAGGTGGATGAATAGAGCACCACATTTAATCAAGAGGTATGAAGATATCCAAAAGAAAAAGCTTCACACAGGTCCATTTTATAATCTACTCAAATTTCCAATGTATGATTTGGATGAAATGTGCGAAAATGCTGGGTTGGAAACTTAATTTAATTCACTCCTAATGACATCCAAATCGACCAATTAGCAATATTTCTATACTATGCGAATTTAGATAGTACTTCAGTGTGGAACACTGAAGATGAAGATAACTGGCTCTGGTCTAGCGTGTATAGAAACACGATTAGACTTACCCCTGGCATAATAGGTAGAACCCTAGGATGTTCTAACACAGGGGAAGATTTATACAACATTCCCGATATATGCTTCAAGCCGTGGAACAGTATTACTCATCAAATTTGGGAGGATGAAATGCCAAAATTTGCCTCCAAATATCTACGTTCAAAAGCTCGACTCCTAACCCGAATGATAATCAATACCATTGTTCCACGAATGGGAAGCCACGAGCAAATAACCGAGTTAGAACACAAAGTCTATATGCTCTATTTAGTGGAACAAGGGTGAATTGGGCCAAATTCATCTTCGACGAGCTCAAGCATTTTTGGACTCGATCGCGGCCATCAATTATTTACCCAACTTATATTATGAGACTTCTTCGTGCACATAACATTCCATCCTACCTATCGACCTTCGAAGAAATCTCACTTAAATATGCTTCAACCAAATTCTTCTTCCTTATGCACCTACCCGAAATTCCCCCAGAATTCATATCCTTTGATATTGGACGCACAATCGTCAATCTAGACAAGTTGAGCCTCCTCCTCAATCACACAATGAACCATCTCAAGAGGAGGAATAACATCAAGAAGCAACTCCACCTCCTTCTGCACCATTTGATTATCCAGGACAGGATGAGATTATGGAGACTCGAACGGATACAAATCCAAATGAAAGTGTTCGAGATCTCACCCTTTGAAACCAAAATATACTATCTCAAAATCAAAAAAATTTGGCTAAGCAAATTGACAAGTTCAAAACATCATTTGCTACATGCCCAACCACAGTTGAAGAATCTCTTTCGACTGTCTTGTCGGTTCTTAAAGAAGTACTACAATGGGTTCACGGTCCAACACCACCTTCTGAAGATTGGCCAACCCAGTACCTTCTCCTCCCGCAAAACGTTCCAAACTCTCAGAGGATGAACCTATCAAGCAAGCTTTGACATCTCCTACAAAGGCTAGAACTTCTGAAAAAGAAGAAACAAAGGAAGATGATCAAGATAAAGCTTCTCCAAAAGAATCATAGATTTTGGGAATCATAGATTTTATCCTTTTTTATATCAACTTTTGTAAATTCGATAAAATCTATGTATGCCATCACTTTAGAACCATTAATGAAAAATTTCTTTTGTTTTGATGATTGGTTATATTATCTATAATTCTTTTTGATAATGCCAAAGGGGGAGAAATATAAGTATAGTTATAAAACATTAAGAATACACATATATTCAGGGGAAGATTTACAATTTATATATAAGTGCATTGAATAGTTGTCATCATAAAAAAAGGGGAGATTGTTAGGAAATCAATTCTGTGGTTTCGATGACGACAACTATACAATGGAAATCGAATATGCATATATATTTCTATTCACAAGTAATTGTTAGAGTAACATCACCAAAGAGACATGAACAAGACTCAAAGAAAGTATCAAGAAGCTACAAGTTGATAGAATCAGAAGAGCAATAACACAGACACAAGAAAAGCAACATGCACAAGTTCAGACGTCTGGGTGCACTAGCCAGACGTCTGATTGAATCCTCTGGTTCATAAATCAGACAGAATCAGAAGTCTGGTTAATGTATTCAGACGTCTGAAAAGCAACCATATACAAAAAATATATAAGAGCCAGATGTCTGAAACATTTTTCAGACGTCTTATTTTAAACTCGGGTGTTGATATTCAAAGTACAACTGTCACAATTGAAAAGACACTTTCGCTCCTCTTCACCACAACTATTCATCACCATCAGAAGCGACCATAGAACACTTTTTAATGGATGCAACTGCTCAAGGAATCTCTCTAACACTATAAATAGCATCAAGAATTCAAGAGAAGATCTCACCTTACTTACTTATGCTCTTTATTCTTTGACTTCGATATATTCTTGTTCTCTAGCAATCATACATTTGTATTTCACTCTTCCATATATACATAATTATTCAATTAATAACCTATAGATATATATTGGAAGCATTTGTACTTAATAGTCAATGTGATATCCCAGAAATTTGGCAATATAAATTTAATAATCTGTGCAAAAATTAAATTGATTTGATAAATTTTGATAATAAATTTTGAGTTAATTTAATAATCTTCTTTAATAAATATTTAAATTTGGAAGATTTTATCTTTTTATAGCAAATAAATTGTTTTTGTATATATTGTAAATAAATAAATTTTTGTTTGGAATTTAGTAAATGAATCAATTTTCTAATTTTAGTTTATATTTGGTAAATTGAAATTTTGATTTAAATTTAATATTTAACTTTTCAACACAATTCAATAAATAATTTTATGGTTTATACTTATGGAAAATCTTATTTGTTTAAATTTATATTTTAATTAGTTTAAATATGAATTTAGATTAGATTAACATAAAAGCTTTGTTTTATTTTTTCTTTTCAAATATTTCTTGAATTTATATATAAGAATTTAAAATACAAATTACAAATGATCTTAATTTGTTTATAATCTCTTTTAAAAATTATTTCATATTGTTCAATTTGTTATTTTCAAATAATAATGATAATACTTAGTTCTTATGAACATAAATAGATAGGTTTTGTTATTTTTAAACTTAATGGTAGTATATATGCATCTATATATGACTTGATTTTTAAATTAGGTTTTATAATTTAATTTAATTTGGAATTTAATGTTTTGAAAATTTAAAAGAATAAATACTTAAAATATTTGAATAATCTTATATTTATAATTTGTTTCTTTTCATTTCTTTTTAATTTAAAAAAGAGAGAAATTCATTTATATATACATAAATAATAAATTAAGAATAAAAGTTTATAAACAATTTTATATTCAATTAAAAACACTCTTAATACATGTGTAAATTCATTAACACTTAAAAGACATGTGTTAAGTTATAAAGCTATCAAAGTGACAAATGTTTAAAAATTGAACAAGTGTCTTATTTTTCTTTTTCTTGTATTTTTAATAAAATCAAAGCATACTTATATAAACCCATCTCCTCTAAAATTCATTTTCTTTTCTATTCTTTTTTCTTCAAAACTTAAGATCTTTAGCTGTAAAAGAATCTGAAATCAATGATCAAAACCAAAATCTATTTTCCCCTCAAATTCAAATAAAAAACTGTTTGAATCTTCCTCTAAACCAAAACCTGAAATGCAAATCATCCTTAAAACTAAAGCTCTCTTCAAATACATCAACTTGAAATTTCAAATTGCAATTCAATTTTGCAACATTCAAACCTGCATGTATCTGCAGTCCTTTTCTGTTTTGAAAACTTCATCAACAATGCCTGCGTTTTTCACCTGGAAACAAACATGCATGCATCAGGGAGCAAGCAATGCAGGGAAAACAAGATTTAAGTTTTTATAAAAAAAGAAGCAAAAGTAAAACAAAGTTGCAACTCAAAGTTTTGGAATTGAAGTTCTGGAAGTTGAAATACAATTCAGGTTTCAAGCATCTCCAAAATAAGTTTGCTCTGCTCATAATTTTCAAAGTGAGTAACATTTTTTTTTAACTAAATAATTTAAGTAAATATGGTTGCCTGAGTTATTCCTGATATAATCATGTTTTGTATGGAAGTATATGATGTAAATTCTCTGTATTTATATGGATGCCTGAATGCATGCTTATATTGTGATATGTTTTTGCCTGTTTTAGAATCACACGTTTAATCTCTGATCAAAACCATGACCTTATGTTCAAACTTTTGTTAAGGTTCAAGATTCAAAATAATATATGGTTATGTAACATAAGTTAAAGTATTAATTTTTATTTAACATGAAAAAGATAAGAATAGAAACTGTAATGTTTCTGGAAAAACAAAATATAGCAGAGCTAACATAAGTAAGTGAAAATTTTTAATATTCAGATTCATTAATCAAGGAGTATAAGTTGATTACTGATACCAAAACTTGATTTTTAAAACTTAAATTAAAATTTCTAGTTTGGAATTGATTGGGTATTTTGGTTTAACCAAAAATCCTATTTTGGGTTTGAACTGTCGATCTAGAAAGTTTGGGTGGCCATGGTTTTCTCTGGTGATTGAGTGATGATTGTAGATGCAATGAAAAATGATGGGAGGTGAATCTAAGCAGTGAGGCGTCGGTGATTTTGAATCAGTATTTAACCCTAGTTTTGTTGTTCATATGGAAATTTGATCACCGCAACTCCTATGATTGATCGAACCTTCCCAGATTAAAGTTTGGGATAGATGGAGTGTGATAGTGGATGTGGCCGGAGATGGTACTTTTCAGGTGATCGGAGTTTGGTGATTGAGGCAATTACCTGTTGCGACATTGCTCCTGTTTGAAGCTTGAATGCTCGATTTTGAATTTGGAGTTCTGCAAATTGTTTGAGGGCCGGAATCGAGTTGGGGGATGGTCGGCGACTTGCGAGTGTTGTCGCGAGGGGTCGGAATGTGTTGCTGTGGTGGTGCAGGTGCACGGGGGTGATCTTAGTGTATCAGTTTGTTTTGGAGATGAAGGGTACTTGTGTTTTGTATCGGGATTTTACACGGGTTGCTCGAAGATTGGGGTTAAATATCTCGAAGTAATTTGGTTGAGGGCTTGGGTACTTTGGTTGTTGCAGGTTTTAGTTTAAACCTAAGAATACTGTAAATTTTGAATAGATGCAAATGAAAGTTACTCGAGTTTTACTCGAGTTTATTTAGTGTTTACTCGAGTGAATCATTTGGGTTCGGGTTAGTTTGCTGTTTAGAAATTTGTCATATTTCAAATTTTAAAACTGAAAATTTAAAGTACTAAGGAAAGATTTAAATTAAGTTTTAAATCTAATTTTATATTATGGATTCAAGTCAATTTCAATCTTAAGATGGAAATAATAAGTTTTTAAAATTCAAATCTGTTTAAAAAACTTTAAAGAGTTTATTGTTTAAATTTTTTTTAAAGCAATTTGAATTTAAATTAGAAATTGAAATATAAAGAAATGTTTTAAACAAGTTTAAATCTGAATTTGAATCTTTGTTTCAAAATAGATTTAAGTTTTATAAACTTAAGTGTTTAACAATTTTGAATGATTAAGAAAAAATTTAAATGTTTGAATTTAAAAAGAAATTTGTTTTTAACTCTTGTGAAATTTCTTTTATAAGAAAAGTATTATTTATCATGTAATTTAAAGGTTTTAAGACTTGTCGAAGTTAAATTAGAATTTGATAATTTGTTATGCATTTAATTATTAGGATAATTAAATGAGTAATTAATTTATTTTATAAATTAATAAAATGAATAATTACTCAAAATAATAAAGGGTTTAATCTTAAAAGTTTAAGATTAATTATTCTTAGAATAATTAACTTGAAATTTAAGAATAATTAATTAATAAGTTTAGATGTTTATTTAATGATTAATGATTAATTAATCAAGTAATAAAGGATTAATTAAGATATAATTAACACTCAATTAATTAAATAATTAAGGGTTAATTAATGTGTTATTAATGGTTAATTAATTTGTAATTAATAATGATTAAAATAGTTAATTATTTTAGAAAAATAATTAATGAATTGTTAATAGTTAATGAGGTCATTAACTAAGGATTATTTAATGATTAATTAATATGATTAATTTTTAATAGTTAATTAGATTAATTAATTTAAAGATAATCATTTGTGTAAATTGTTAAGCATAATTACTTATGGAAGTAATTAAGGAATTAATTACTTATTGTAATTAATTGAGTTTAATTTGATTAGATTAAGTTAACTAATTCTGTTTAATTAATTTAAATTAATCATTTGATGATTGGTGAAGTATAATTACTTAATGTAATTAAATGAAGAGTAATTACTTAGGGAAGTAATTTATGGGTAATTACTGGATGTAATTAATTGAAGTGATTTGATGATGAAGTAATTTGAGTATAATTACTTTGTGAATTAATCAAGGGATTAAATTGAGATAATTAATTAATGAGTAATTTATTTATTTGGTGAAGTAATTAGGGGTAGTTAATTACTGAATGGAGTTAATCAAGGGTGATTAACAATTATGGTTTAAATAAAGATTAATTACTAATGTAGTCAATTTAAATAGAAAATGTAATTAGAAATCATTAATTATTATAATTAATGATGTAATTAAGAATGGATTTATTTATAAATAATTAATAAATGAAGGAATTAATTAATGTAATAAATTAAGGAGTAATGTAATTAATTTATAGTTAATTAATAAATGAAGTAGTTAAAGATTAATTACTGCATTTGGTTAAGTATAATTAATTTGAGAAATTAATTAGTGAATAATTACTTGAATGTAATTACTTGAATAATTAGTGAATAATTACTTGAATAATTAGTGAATAATTACTTGTGTTGCAGGGGAGCGGGCATACTCCTCGGTACGTTGATCTAGGCCACGTACTATGACGGGCGGTACCCCAGTAGCCCAGCCATTGATGGAATCCATAATCCAATAAGTGCCAACGGTTTTGATTGTATTACCCATGTAACATCCCGCCTTTTCGCACACTTTAAACCGACACACGTGCCAATTCAAAACATAATGGAAGGACGGATTGTTATGGGGTAAATAAGAAAAACAGAGAAGAAATAAAAACAAAATAGAATCTCACATCGGAAGGATAAATAATAATAATAAATATACAGTTCAAAACAGTTTACAAACACTTGATTTGCTTTATACAATAAATATCAGAGTTACACCTACCAATACAATCAATGCAGCGGAACAGTATGAGTGTGGTGCAATACTATAGATAATAATAATATGACTCCTTCGTCTTCGTCCTTTAACGCTAAAGTCTTCGATCCTGAAACATTCGGACTGACCCGAGCGAATTTGAAAAGACAAAAACACTCGAGTCAGACTAAAAGATCTTATGTGAGTTAAATTTACAGAAATAAATATGAGTACAGTAACTCAAGAGATGTTCGGGATTTACATCTCCTAAGGATCCGTTAAACTATTTACTATGTAGTATATTGCGCTATTATAATAGTGTCTATTTATAAAATAAACTTACTTTTAAATAGCGTTAAGGCTTTACATTTTCCACCTTAACACATTTATATATTCCCATAGTCTATACAGTACCGTAATCTTCCCCGTACTGGGCGTCGTCAGAGGGCACTCCATAGGTATGGTACAAAACATAACTCGTAGTAAAGGCTAGGTATGGTAGGTGACACGGCACAACAAGGCAATGCCAGGGTAGATATACCAATTGCGTACCCAGGCTGATGGAAACGCGTAGCCGCAGTTACCGTCCACCTCGAACAAACTCCCCAAAATCAAAATAAAAGTGGCCACTGAATCAATCCAAAGTCATAGTATAATATCGAAGAGGAGTGTCCGATCAGAGGTATGACCTCATTGGCCTGGAAATAGCTCCTGTTTTAGCCACCTTATGCCAACTCACGGGAGTCGGGTCCACGTATTTACCTTACAGGAAACGTCGCCACCACCTACTTCATTCTGGAATCTCCACCGCGTACACGGTTAGTCAAAGTGGTTTTCGGTATCGACAGAGAGTATGTCAGATATCCGATCCCGGTCTCTTTGCCAACCCATCGTTATTATAACACCGCGGTCATTTAAAAATAGGTTATATGTAACAACCCGCATATTTATCGATTTTTATATTTAAAGATTTTATCGTTAATCGGATTTTGGTCCGAAGCTACTTTTTGCAAACGGTCAAATTAGGACTCGAGACCACTTCCATTGAGTTCGAAACGTCGTTTGCAATCTTCTAAGTATAAACATTGATATGTTTGGGGTTAGTGGAATTTCACCACTTTTTCACTCGAGCCTTTGGTTTGGACTTTTAGCCCATTAGGCCCAAGTTCCACCCCCCTTCTTCTTCATTGCTTCATTTCACTTCCTAACACTAAAGCTTCAACAAAAATGGTGAATGGAATGAGAAATTAAAACTCCAAAGTCTTTGTTTTATTGCAACTCCAACATTCAACTCCAAATTCAAGAAGAAGACATCGGATTCAAGCTTGTGGTTGCTTCTCCATTTGCCTTCAAGCTTTGTTCTTCATTTTCATTGGGTTTTGGAGCAAAGGTGAGATTTTTATCTCATAATTCTAGTCTATATCTATCTTGGGCTATTGGAAATGCATCCCTATCATGTTTGCATGCACATTTGCATTTGGTTTGGATTGGATTGGCGAAAAACTCCACTTTTTAGTGTTTTGGGGTGAAATTCTGGCTTAGGTCGCTCTGTCCCCCTTAGGTCGCCCAGCATCTATAGGTCGTTCGCGTGGAAAAGTCGTCACCTTCATTTGGGTCGTTTCTGGCCTTAGCCCATTCGTCCACTATAGGTCGTTAGGCCTTAGGTCGCTTGGAGTTAGGTCGTAGGTCGGCAGGTCTTCAGCTCGCACGCGTTGAAAAGGCGCGTATGGAGTTAGGTCGTTCGCGAGTTAACGTTAGGTCGTTTGCGAGTTAGCGCCCTAGGTCACTCGCGTATAGCTCGTTCGGAGTTAGGTCGTTAGGCCTTAGCTCGTATGGCCTATGCAATTTGGTTAGGTCGTCCAACCTCAACACCTTAGGTCGTAAGACCTTAGGTCGTACCCCTTAGGTCGTTAGACCTTAAGCCTTCACTATTGGAACTCGTTAGGTCGTAGCAACCATAGGTCGTAGGTCGCTCACACGGAGTTAAGTCGTAGGTCGTCTCCGACCTTATATCGCTCAGCCAGGTTTCACTTTAAGTCGTTAGGTCGTTTGGACCTCGTTTCCAGTTAGGTCGCAAGACCCTTAAACCGTTAGGTCACTAGGTCGCGATGTTTTAGGTCGCTGCACCCTATGCCTCTATAGGTCGTTCGACCTTGCTAACTTTTAGGTCGCGAGTTTTATAAGTCGCTCGCCTCCCTTAGGTCTTCACTAGGTCGCGATGTTTTAGGTCGCTGCACCCTATGCCTCTATAGGTCGTTCGACCTTGCTAACTTTTAGGTCGCGAGTTTTATAGGTCGCTCGACCCTATTCCCCTTAGGTCGTTAGACCTCATTTTGTCTTCACTAGGTCGAACCCCGTAAGCGGTGGCGTTGCCCCCGCACCCCCACCTTGGGGGGTTGCCACCCCCCCTGGACCCCCCCTCCGTAGGGAATCTTATCTGAAAAATATTCAACAGAACTTGCTGAGCTGATTTCCTTGGATTTTTATCACATCTTCGAATGTGACCTTTGTGATTGATTGTTTCTACAATCGCTTCTGTGATTTGTCACTTTATAATATAAAGGTTTCAATACTAGTAGTAAATATCAAAACTCTTTCAACAAAATGATTTCAACTCTATTTTTAATAACAAAGCTCTTTTCTTAAACCGTTTTCCAATCTATTAGTATATACAAGCCTTTACCTCACTCGGATGAGAAATCTAATTAAACGACTTAGTAAAACAAGTGGTATGAAACGCTTGCGTTCACTTCGTCGGTTAATTCTTGGACTTGTTCGATTGAACCTCTTGTGACAATTTTATTAGTGAAGATTTACAGTTTGTTCGTAAATATTTAAGTTAAGCAAGTGGTTATGGGACATGAAGCTAAACTTCTATATTTACTAGCTTAGTGTAATTGACACTTCTCGTTGATCTTGATGATCGCTTTATGAATTAGACTAGCAATTGCGCGATGTCTCTTTCATTGCAAGGTTAGGCTAGACACCACTTGTGTGATTCCACTCACACATACCTTTTTTGCTTTTTGGTTAGCCTTGACCTCATTCGGGTGACTCAGACTCATCCATATGGGGTAGCTCCCCATGGTCTTCGGACCGTCATGTGATAGGCCTCTTTCCCTTTTTATGATTTCTGGATTTCTTGTGTTGATTTCTGGAATTTATCTCTTTGACTTGTCATGAGTACAAGTTTAGGGTATGATGCCCTCTTTGGATCTTTGAGAAGGTTCTTGTGATATTGATTTATCTCTTATCGGTTGATCTCCTGTTGATCATTATTTGCATACTTATAGTAGTATGTCAGTATGGATATTTTATGTTTATGCCATATCTTTTATTTTATATCATGTCATCTGATATTTATAGCTAGACTGATCCGTTTATTATTTTCTTATAAATAATACTCGGGTCAGACCGAGATGTTACAGGTGCTACTGCTTGACTCCTCCCCCAGTGATTCACTACTCTGACTTTTGGCTACTTGTTTAGATTAGCAGCTTTTGTTGTTTACACTTGAGATATAGACTCATAGTTGTATTCTTTTGTATAGCACGCGTTGCTATTCTTTTGTATTATCGTGAATCTTTTTAGACCACTACTCTGATGTACACTTTTATGTGATATATATTCATATCTCTTTCCGCCTTTGTGATATGGATATCTGTGATGATTCGCATGTTATGCTTACTTCTATATTTGTTTCCGAAGATTATTTTATAGCCACCGTGTGATAAGAAATTACATGGATGGTCGCTCCTCAACAGCCTTATTCTCCGCGCTAGTTGACAGCACTACACCGTAGTGTTCTTGGCTAGCGTGGGTATAGAGGTGGGGCGTCACATTATACTTTAAAAATCAGAATAAACATCCCATTTCATAACCATGAATACGATATCATTTCAAAACCCAAAACCATATTTTATCACTTATCCCAAATATAATTCTTTTCCAAAATCAAAATGCTTTAACTTCATAACGTCTGAAAATCAAATATTTTCAAAGCATAGTATTTTGAAAATCATAATTTAAAACCATAACTTCTAAAACTTGAATGGTTTGGATATTCAACGGTATATGAATTAAAAGGTTTAACTTAAATGTTACTTTGTAAAGAAAATAGTTCTCATGGCTTTACAAATACATTTCTTTATTAAAGTCTAAACCAAAATTTGTATTATCTCTCTCAAGTTCCAAAACCACTTCAATTTATTCATATATACGTATATCCATTTTGAGTAACAATATTTCAAACTAAAATTGGATTTTATTCTTTCAACAAATCAATTGTTCTATTAATTAGTCTTGAATATTCATATAAAATCCATAAATAATAAGACTTCAATTTCTAGTAATAAAATATATATATTTTTCCCAATTCAAATTATACTAGAATATTCATTTCAATTTATTTCGGGAAAAATCCAATTATAAATATCATATCTTAAAATTTCCAAACTTAACATTTAAACATATGATATAAATTATTAAACTCCATTTTCTTAATTTTCTTCCATTTTTAATAAAGATTTTTATACACCTTTTAATTTCAAAATTTTCAACTTCATATGTATATATATATGGAAGAAAAATATTTATACAATATAAAATTTAAGATTATTATAAACCGTATTCCATCCAAACCATAGAAATCACATTTAAATAGTTATATATATACCGCGGTGCCTGTATATAATTTTCTATCCTATGGTCAAGTGATACGGATATTTATCATTTCAATCCGCAATTTAAAAGATATAAAATTTTGCGGTTATATATCATTTCAAACCACAATCCCGAATGAAATGAAATATGCATGATAATTTGCAATTTAATGATATACAATAAACATCCATTCATCAACATCATCCATCATCCAAATCGCAATCATCAATAAATATCAATCAATAACAATATTATTTTTGGTACTACATAACAGGTAATACTGGCAATTTTATTCAAATTAAATTTAACAGCTATTAACCTACAGTCTATATTCAGTAATAAATTATATAACTGTTAACTAGCAGTTCATATACAAACAAATAAATTTTAACTGTAAATTTATACGCAATAAATTAATTAAATAAACAGTTAAATTAAATAAATGCAATTCAACAGATATGAATAAAATAAACATGCCAAATACTCATAAATAAATTTCTATTCATTTCTAAAATTAATTTAAACAAACATAAAAGCTTCTAGTAGTTGTGAGTGGGTTAAAACACTCACCTTTTGAATTTAAATCGAATTTAAATTCGATTTAAACCCAAAAATTCACCCTTCTCGGAATTCGTCCAAACCAGCGTCATCAAATCCGGAATTAAATTACGATCCTAACAAAAGAAATTTCGTGTGAATCCGACTTCGTATGAGAAAGTTATGGCGAAAAATGATGATTGAATTCAAAATTGAAAATAAATAAAACGACACACATTCATCACTTACAAATATATGTGCCACGTCACTCCTTCTATTCCCAGAAACACACGCAGCCCCCTTCCAGAAACCCTAATCGAAGATCTACGACGATCTAACCGTTGAATCGACACAAAAACCATATAGATCCGATCCCCATCGTCCACTCTACAAAACCCAGAAAGGGTTTGACGATCCGACGAAGTTTGCGACGACGATGATGAATGGTCACGGACTGTTTGAATTAATTCTGGTCAAACGAATGTTCAAAACAGAAAACGAATTGCACCAGTAGATTACGTGCCTCGAGAACATTAACATATATTTTTTTTGTGGAATTTTTCTGAAGTGTTTGCATTTTCATTGAAATTTGGATTGAAGTAGATCTAGGTTTTGCAACCATTTGAGGAGGAGAAGGAGATGAAGAAATGAATATACAGCAAATGACAATAGGATGGAGCTAGGGTTTATAACTGTATATATATATTAAATTTCCAAAATTTAATTAAATTTACTTTCCATTATTTATTGTCAATTAGATTGATTTATCATTGGATTCATATTTCAATATGTAAATATCTCCAATTTCATCTGCACTTATATTTACATAGTTTCTAAATATTAAATTTCAAATATTACTTCATTTAACGTTACGTATTTATTATTTATTACTTGCTGCAGTTGATTATCAATTATACTTAATATACTAAATAGATGGTAAATTTTGAATACTTGTTATCATTAACGTTTTATTTCCACTTACAAAATAAATGAAATTATTACATAAACTCCCTTAATTAAGTCAACCATTATCTTATATAACTTAACTTGTAATATATATACCCAATTGCCCTAATTGGTTTATAGTTATCAGCTAAATACATACTAACTTGTAAATAAATTCGTTTAATTGCAAATGGATCTGATCAAATTTAATAGATTGAATAGATGGGTAAGCAAATAATAAATTTTCCTTTTTGTCAAATTCAAACCCATTCCTACTTAATTATCAATTACAATTTATTACGAAACATTGATTTTATGCAGTTACCTTTTATTTGCGTAGTATTACATCAATTCCTATAACCTTGGATTCATTCCCAATTCACCAAATTCAATTAATTACACTTTACAAATGTGTTTCCAATATATACGTATTGCCCAAGTTAAATTTAGTAGCTAACTCATATTAATAAACAAATGACTTATATGAATGATTAGAATTTTCAATTATCTCACTTTACTCCTAAACTTCTGTTATTTAATAATTATTGCTTAGAACCTGATTTTAATCTTCCCGTTATCTATTTAATTCCTTCTAGAATCATAGCTAATATTTGTCATCCCTTCATTACCCAAATGTTCTTATCCCATCAAATTTTAAGTTATCGAAATATTAAATGTCAATTTCTTTAATTGCACTAAATTTATCTATTAAAGGTTGCACTTAACCCAATTACATAAAACTTGCCCAATTTCTCCTTAAATCAATAACCTTCATATACAAATATGTTTATCATAAATTTTATCTACTCTTCCTTTTTAGGTAATGTCCTATATATTAGATTTCCATGTAATTTGCAATAAGTCATACTCGTATCGTAGTTATATCACATTAAATGAATAAATAAGTGTTGACTCTATTCTTTTGATTCAGCATTGGTTTACGTTATATTTCATTAATATTTCTACATACATCAGGATTTTTAAAATTGGTTGTAACGTGAAATCTCGTCTACTTCCCATTTTATATTTAAGGCTTCTAAAACCGATTCATATCATTTCTCTAGTCCAAATTTTATTAATATAACCTTAAATTTAATTTATTCCTATCGACGTAATGGTTAAACACAAATTTCACTTATTTGCAATAAATCCACAAATTGGATTTCAAATTTTCAAATAAATAAATAAATTTTAGTTTATCACTTCTTAAATACCCAAACGTCAATGCCTTAATTTAAACTGCATTTATTACATTTTATAAAAATTCTCCATCTTAAGTGACAAATCAAAACTACCCTAACTACACAAATCATCGTATTATAAAGATATTTACACTATCCTCCATTTATTACCTTAATTTATTTAAGGTAACCTTAAATTAATATCTATTGCAATGATTTCAAATTATTATTCCCCCATTCCTTTTTAATTTCAATAATGCCAAATTTAACCGTTATATTCTCTTTATTTATGCGATAAATGCAATTATTGAATCTAATACTCCATTTAATTAATAGATCCTGCTTCCTAGATTCTATACCAACAATAGGTCAAATATATACATAGAATTAGCCTTAACTTCACCTAAAAGAATTAGCTATTTCAACTACCGCACAAAACTACGCTACTGCACTATTTAGTCAAATAAATTAATTGAACTTAAATCAGCATAAAGGTTATAAAATTATATATGTAATCTTAATAAATTCATTTATTGATTTAGACTCTTTCTATACAGTAATTAACCTATTTGTGGGTATAAATAACTTTGGAATTATATTACATCTCATTAGTGCGCGTTTTATTTCCTATAACTTCTCCTTATTTAACTATACCCATTAACAACCAAAAAAATTTAAATTAGCTTTATTTCAATCTATTCTTAACTAAATAAAATAAATGGTTAACCTAAACACTTGTTATCCTTTGATATATTCAAATTCACTTCCAACATTTATTAACAAAATGTTGCCATAGGTTTAGATTTACATAAAATAAATTATATGAATAGGTAGAAAAATTGATAATCTGCAAATGCCCAATATACACGCATTAATCACTACCTATTGTTAGAATCCATTTATTAATTTACTAGTTAATAACGGTCTTTTTATTTCTATTTACTACCAAACTCTCTATTTTATTATAGTTCCAATATATTAATACTTAGGCACATCAAGTGCTAGCCGTTTTGTTATTTATATTAAATTAGGTATGCACAAATAAGTTGTTAATTAACTATTTCTACAAAATTATATTCATTCATTCAGTTCCATATCTTATAGGGTTAAATTATAATTACTTACGCTTAATCTATCAATTTAATACTCTATTCAAACATGCATTTAAATTCTTTTTATTCTAAATAAATTTTATTAAGTGTTGACATCCACTAATAGCATTCACCTTTATTACAACCAAAGGTGACATCTTCACTACTGATTTTATATTAATGAATCTCATTTTAGTTAATATTTTTTATTAATATTCTCAATTCAACATTTATTGATTTCTTAAAATTTACTTTTAACAAAAAGTGACAAATTACATTATCCAAATCTATTGTCATAAAATTTTATTGTTACACTAGGTTACAACTACTATACCAAATTTCTACATTTATTCTTAAACAAATTAGAAATTATATTAATTTAATTTATTAAATATTATTAATTTAACGGGTCGTTACAATCTCCCCCACTCAAAACTTTTCGTCCCCGAAAAAGAAAAAGAAGGGAGAAGGAAGAATAAAACAGTACATCTTATTCCAAATATTAATTTATAACAATAATTTACTAAATTTATTTTCTTAAATAAAATATACCTGTTTATAATCATTATATTATTTTATACTTAATTATTAAAGTTGGGAAAATATTTTCACAAAATTCTAAGTCCAAAATTTACGGAAAATTTTGGCAGGGTCTCCTTTGTACGGAGAGACTCTGGAGAAAATATAATATCAAAATATACAAATATATTACATATATTATCAAAATATTATATCCCAACACGGGAAAAATAGCGCTTTAAACGTAATTCGAAAACGTACCTATTTGTCGGGCAATATACGCTTATTATTTTGGAACCAAAAGCAGTAGCAGTTGCTTCCATCACCTGTATTCACTTATATAATCTAAAAGGTTAAATATTTATTTTAAAGTGAACTATTCAAGTGGATTCAATCATTAATCAACCAAACAATTCAACAACCATCAACCTTACAAACAACATGCATACACAAACAAAGCAACCGTTTAATCCATCAAACAAATAGTTGTTTGGGTTCAAACTTGAAATTTGTATGAAATGAAATTAACTATCAAGTGCATCCCTTACTCAACAGTCTTAGATGGAACAAAGATAGATTATTTATTCATCCAACAACTTCAAATTCCTTACCCAACAAACATAAATCAACAATAACAATTCAAACCAACAACCAAATTAACTTATTATACATTTGTTTCATGCTTCAATGGTTTGATTTTCTTTCTTTCATTTATGGAGTGATTTCTTTATTTCTTACAAATTTTCATTTTCCATTTATCACAAAATTCATTATATTTGTATTCCAATTTATTTACTAAAGTTTCTATCATCTATTTATACTACTTACCTTTACTTATAGTAAAATTTCCAATTTAACTTAAGTCTACACAATTAATTCTCATTAATAATAGCAAATTAATAGAATACCTTTATTACCTTACTCTTCACTAGTAAGATTTCCCCTTACATTTTCCTACTAACATTTGCAACTTTTTATTATATGGTAAGTTATGTATGTTTTAAGAATGTAAGTGAAAATTTACAAGTTTCTTCTCCATTCCTTTAGTTAATACATATTTGTTTTATAAATTACAATTTCAACTTACCTTTAATCTCAACTCTTTTAATTCATTGATTACTTCTTTTATTTCACTAACCTAAATTTTTACAACTAATTAATGGAAATTCAAGAATTAATACCGGGTCAAATTCCAAAATTTCTTTAAAATAATAGATAATTAATTTCTTACACTTTTATATCTCTAATTACCTTTAAAAAATTAAAATTTTAAATAATTTCAAAACAAATCTGCAGTAGAATTTACTACAGTGGCCTTTCCCTTCGAAACTCGAAAATGAAAGTCGATGATGCGGCCGTCATCACCGAAATTATTTTCCAGTGACAGAGAGGAAAGTACAAACTTATTGTCTTCAAAATCCTCTTTAAACCAATTCCTTCGAATTATACTAAATATTTATATAAGAAAATATTTATAAACCAAATCATTATATTTCATAAATCCTTTGAAAGCAGATTTCAAAATCCCGGACTTAAGTTCAAAAATCTCCAATTTGATTTATTATAATTTCAGCTTAGCTTCAATTATTATAAATATTTTATTACCTAACACCCAATCTATAGCAACCAAATATATATATATATATCTTTATAAAAATATTTTTATATATAGAAAATATAATAGGCAAAATTATTTCATTCACCTATATTAAAACAAATATTATGTCGGTCTGTCCGAATTAAGTGTTTAGAAATCCCTATTGATGACATAGCGTCCCATGCATCAACCAGAATTTATAAATACAAAGTGGAACAGATTAACACAATATCAAAATCTTTTATTAATACTAACAAATAAGCTCTCTCATATATATATACACTCAGCGACTCCCATAGGGTATTACTACCCTATTAACAAAGAGTCAAACCCCACAAAGCCAAGTTTATCGCTAAACCAAAGCTCTGATACCAACTGTAACATCCCGCCTTTTCGCACACTTTAAACCGACACACGTGCCAATTCAAAACATAACGGAAGGACGGATTGTTATGGGGTAAATAAGAAAAACAGAGAAGAAATAAAAACAAAATAGAATCTCACATCGGAAGGATAAATTATAATAATAAATATACAGTTCAAAACAGTTTACAAACACTTGATTTGCTTTATACAATAAATATCAGAGTTACACCTACCAATACAATCAATGCAGCGGAACAGCATGAGTGTGGTGCAATACTATAGATAATAATAATACGACTCCTTCGTCTTCGTCCTTCAATGCTAAAGTCTTCGATCCTGAAACGCTCGGACTGACCCGAGCGAATTTGAAAAGACAAAAACACTCGAGTCAGACTAAAAGATCTTATGTGAGTTAAATTACAGAATAAATATGAGTACAGTAACTCAAGAGATGTTCGGGATTTACATCTCCTAAGGATCCGTTAAACTATTTACTATGTAGTATATTGCGCTATTATAATAGTGTCTATTTATAAAATAAACTTACTTTTAAATAGCGTTAAGGCTTTACATTTTCCACCTTAACACATTTATATATTCCCATAGTCTATACAGTACCGTAATCTCCCCCGTACTAGGCGTCGTCAGAGGGCACTCCATAGGTATGGTACAAAACATAACTCGTAGTAAAGGCTCGGTATGGTAGGTGACACGGCACAACAAGGCAATGCCAGGGTAGATATACCAATTGCGTACCCAGGCTGATGGAAACGCGTAGCCGCAGTTACCGCCCACCTCGAACAAACTCCCCAAAATCAAAATAAAAGTGGCCACTGAATCAATCCAAAGTCATAGTATAATATCGAAGAGGAGTGTCCGATCAGAGGTATGACCTCATTGGCCTGGGAATAGCTCCTGTTTTAGCCACCTTATGCCAACTCACGGGAGTCGGGTCCACGTATTTACCTTACAGGAAACGTCGCCACCACCTACTTCATTCTGGAATCTCCACCGCGTACACGGTTAGTCAAAGTGGTTTTCGGTATCGACAGAGAGTATGTCAGATATCCGATCCCGGTCTCTTTGCCAACCCATCGTTATTATAACACCGCGGTCATTTAAAAATAGGTTATACTTTAAAAATCAGAATAAACATCCCATTTCATAACCATGAATACGATATCATTTCAAAACCCAAAACCATATTTTATCACTTATCCCAAATATAATTCTTTTCCAAAATCAAAATGCTTTAACTTCATAACGTTTGAAAATCAAATATTTTCAAAGCATAGTATTTTGAAAATCATAATTTAAAACCATAACTTCTAAAACTTGAATGGTTTGGATATTCAACGGTATATGAATTAAAAGGTTTAACTTAAATGTTACTTTGTAAAGAAAATAGTTCTCATGGCTTTACAAATACATTTCTTTATTAAAGTCTAAACCAAAATTTGTATTATCTCTCTCAAGTTCCAAAACCACTTCAATTTATTCATATATACGTATATCCATTTTGAGTAACAATATTTCAAACTAAAATTGGATTTTATTCTTTCAACAGATCAATTGTTCAATTAATTAGTCTTGAATATTCATATAAAATCCATAAATAATAAGACTTCAATTTCTAGTAATAATATATATATTTTTCCCAATTCAAATTATACTAGAATATTCATTTCAATTTATTTCGGGAAAAATCCAATTATAAATATCATATCTTAAAATTTCCAAACTTAACATTTAAACATATGATATAAATTATTAAACTCCATTTTCTTAATTTTCTTCCATTTTTAATAAAGATTTTTATACACCTTTTAATTTCAAAATTTTCAACTTCATATGTATATATATATGGAAGAAAAATATTTATATAATATAAAATTTAAGATTATTATAAACCGTATTCCATCCAAACCATAGAATCACATTTAAATAGTTATATATATACCGCGGTACCTGTATATAATTTTCTATCCTATGGTCAAGTGATACGGATATTTATCATTTCAATCCGCAATTTAAAAGATATAAAATTTTGCGATTATATATCATTTCAAACCACAATCCCGAATGAAATGAAATATGCATGATAATTTTCAATTTAATGATATACAATAAACATCCATTCATCAACATCATCCATCATCCAAATCGCAATCATCAATCAATATCAATCAATAACAATATTATTTTTGGTACTACATAACAGGTAATACTGGCAATTTTATTCAAATTAAATTTAACAGCTATTAACCTACAGTCTATATTCAGTAATAAATTATATAACTATTAACTAGCAGTTCATATACAAACAAATAAATTTTAACTGTAAATTTATACGCAATAAATTAATTAAATAAACAGTTAAATTAAATAAATGCAATTCAACAGATATGAATAAAATAAACATGCCAAACACTCATAAATAAATTTCTATTCATTTCTAAAATTAATTTAAACAAACATAAAAGCTTCTAGTAGTTGTGAGTGGGTTAAAACACTCACCTTTTGAATTTAAATCGATTTTAAATTCGATTTAAACCCAAAAATTCGCCCTTCTCGGAATTCGTCCAAACCAGCGTCATCAAATCCGGAATTAAATTACGATCCTAACAAAAGAAATTTCGTGTGAATCCGACTTCGTATGAGAAAGTTATGGCGAAAAATGATGATTGAATTCAAAATTGAAAATAAATAAAACGACACACATTCATCACTTACAAATATATGTGCCACGTCACTCCTTCTATTCCCAAAAACACACGCAGCCCCCTTCCAGAAACCCTAATCGAAGATCTACGACGATCTAACCGTTGAATCGACACAAAAACCATATAGATGCGATCCCCATCGTCCACTCTACAAAACCCAGAAAGGGTTTGACGATCCGACGAAGTTTGCGACGACGATGATGAATGGTCACGGACTGTTTGAATTAATTCTGGTCAAACGAATGTTCAAAACAGAAAACGAATTGCACCAGTAGAATACGTGCCTCGAGAACATTAACATATATTTTTTTTGTGGAATTTTTCTGAAGTGTTTGCATTTTCATTGAAATTTGGATTGAAGTAGATCTAGGTTTTGCAACCATTTGAGGAGGAGAAGGAGATGAAGAAATGAATATACAGCAAATGACAATAGGATGGAGCTAGGGTTTATAACTGTATATATATATTAAATTTCCAAAATTTAATTAAATTTACTTTCCATTATTTATTGTCAATTAGATTGATTTATCATTGGATTCATATTTCAATATGTAAATATCTCCAATTTCATCTGCACTTATATTTACATAGTTTCTAAATATTAAATTTCAAATATTACTTCATTTAACGTTACGTATTTATTATTTATTACATGCTGCAGTTGATTATCAATTATACTTAATATACTAAATAGATGGTAAATTTTGAATACTTGTTATCATTAACGTTTTATTTCCACTTACAAAATAAATGAAATTATTACATAAACTCCCTTAATTAAGTCAACCATTATCTTATATAACTTAACTGGTAATATATATACCCAATTGCCCTAATTGGTTTATAGTTATCAGCTAAATACATACTAACTTGTAAATAAATTCGTTTAATTGCAAATGGATCTGATCAAATTTAATAGATTGAATAGATGGGTAAGCAAATAATAAATTTTCCTTTTTGTCAAATTCAAACCCATTCCTACTTAATTATCAATTACAATTTATTACGAAACATTGATTTTATGCAGTTACCTTTTATTTGCGTAGTATTACATCAATTCCTATAACCTTGGATTCATTCCCAATTCACCAAATTCAATTAATTACACTTTACAAATGTGTTTCCAATATATACGTATTGCCCAAGTTAAATTTACTAGCTAACTCATATTAATAAACAAATGACTTATATGAATGATTGGAATTTTCAATTATCTCACTTTACTCCTAAACTTCTGTTATTTAATAATTATTGCTTAGAACCTGATTTTAATCTTCCCATTATCTATTTAATTCCTTCTAGAATCATAGATAATATTTGTCATCCCTTCATTACCCAAATGTTCTTATCCCATCAAATTTTAAGTTATCGAAATATTAAATGTCAATTTCTTTAATTGCACTAAATTTACCTATTAAAGGTTGCACTTAACCCAATTACATAAAACTTGCCCAATTTCTCCTTAAATCAATAACCTTCATATACAAATATGTTTATCATAAATTTTATCTACTCTTCCTTTTTAGGTAATGTCCTATATATTAGATTTCCATGTAATTTGCAATAAATCATACTCGTAGTTATATCACATTAAATGAATAAATAAGTGTTGACTCTATTCTTTTGATTCAGCATTGGTTTACGTTATATTTCATTAATATTTCTACATACATCAGGATTTTTAAAATTGGTTGTAACGTGAAATCTCGTCTACTTCCCATTTTATATTTAAGGCTTCTAAAACCGATTCATATCATTTCTCTAGTCCAAATTTTATTAATATAACCTTAAATTTAATTTATTCCTATCAATGTAATGGTTAAACACAAATTTCACTTATTTGCAATAAATCCACAAATTGGATTTCAAATTTTCAAATAAATAAATAAATTTTAGTTTATCACTTCTTAAATACCCAAACGTCAATGCCTTAATTTAAACTGCATTTATTACATTTTATAAAAATCCTCCATCTTAAGTGACAAATCAAAACTACCCTAACTACACAAATCATCGTATTATAAAGATATTTACACTATCCTCCATTTATTACCTTAATTTATTTAAGGTAACCTTAAATTAATATCTATTGCAATGATTTCAAATTATTATTCCCCCATTCCTTTTTAATTTCAATAACGCCAAATTTAACCGTTATATTCTCTTTATTTATGCGATAAATGCAATTATTGAATCTAATACTCCATTTAATTAATAGATCCTGCTTCCTAGAATCTATATCAACAATAGGTCAAATATATACATAGAATTAGCCTTAACTTCACCTAAAAGAATTAGCTATTTCAACTACCGCACAAAACTACGCTACTGCACTATTTAATCAAATAAATTAATTGAACTTAAATCAGCATAAAGGTTATAAAATTATAAATGTAATCTTAATAAATTCATTTATTGATTTAGACTCTTTCTATACAGTAATTAACCTATTTGTGGGTATAAATAACTTTGGAATTATATTACATCTCATTAGTGCGCGTTTTATTTCCTATAACTTCTCCTTATTTAACTATACCCATTAACAACCAAAAAAAAATTAAATTAGCTTTATTTCAATCTATTTCCCTTCTTAACTAAATAAAATAAGTGGTTAACCTAAACACTTGTTGTCCTTTGATATATTCAAATTCACTTCCAACATTTATTAACAAAATGTTGCCATAGGTTTAGATTTACATAAATAAATTATATGAATAGGTAGAAATATTGGTAATCCGCAAATGCCCAATATACACGCATTAATTACTACCTATTGTTAGAATCCATTTATTAATTTACTAGTTAATAACGGTCTTTTTATTTCTATTTACTACCAAACTCTCTATTTTATTATAGTTCCAATATATTAATACTTAGGCACATCAAGTGCTAGCCCTTTTGTTATTTATATTAAATTGGGTATGCACAAATAAGTTGTGAATTAACTATTTCTACAAAATTATATTCATACATTCAGTTCCATATCTTATAGGGTTAAATTCTAATTACTTACGCTTAATCTATCAATTTAATACTCTATTCAAACATGCATTTAAATTCTTTTTAATCTAAATAAATTTTATTAAGTGTTGACATCCACTTATAGCATTCACCTTTATTACAACCAAAGGTGACATCTTCACTTCTGATTTTATATTAATGAATCTCATTTTAGTTAATATTTTTTATTAATATTCTCAATTCAACATTTATTGATTTCTTAAAATTTACTTTTAACAAAAAGTGACAAATTACATTATCCAAATCTATTGTCATAAAATTTTATTGTTACACTAGGTTACAACTACTATACCAAATTTCTACATTTATTCTTAAACAGATTAGAAATTATATTAATTTAATTTATTAAATATTATTAATTTAACGGGTCGTTACAACCCACTTTAGTGACTAGTAGCTGGAATTTAATAATGTAACAATTTCGGCTATTTCATATTTACTTGAAAACCCTAGACCTATTATAATATCACTGGATTTCCTATCAAATGTTTTGCTTAGCGTAAGGTAAAAACTTTTCCATGTTTATGTGTGGGAAGTCTTACGTGATACCTTTCTTTTGAAAGGTTTTTCAAAGTTAAGAAACTTTAACCTGTTACTCAAACCAGACCCATGTCTGACCCAGAGTTTATCTTCTGTTTTCTTAAACTCTTGGGTGCTCAAATTTTTACGAGTAGCCAAGGGATTCAGGTTAGATTTTGACGAATTATGGAGGAGCAATAGAGCAGGAGGCTTCGGCGTTAGATATATAGTTCCGCTGTGTGTTCTCTGTGTTGGTATTCCTTTGTTGAGTTGTATTGAGTTGTAATAACTAGACAGATGTTTATTACTATCTAGTATGAGATGTATATGTTGTGTAACTCTTGTTAGTGTTGTAAACTATGTAATATTTGTGTTATTAATATAATTTATTCGTTCCGCTGTTGAGATTCTGATGTTGTTTCTTCTTTCTTCTCTTTCTTTTCTCTTTCTATCCCTTTCTTTCTTCATGATGATACGATTTTCTAGGGTGAGAAAATCGGGTCGTCACAGTTGGTATCAGAGCACTAGGTTGAGTGAATACCTAGGCTTTGAAGTAATTTCTTTCTTGAGAGAGCGTATTTGTAATTTTAAATATGTATATTTATCTATTTCTACCTATTTGTTGGGTTACCTGTTCGGGTTTTTCCAATATAAGTTATGAAGGTAGATAAGGAAGTGGGGTGTGTAACACGACTACTACCAATGGTTGGAGTTTGAGTGTTGAGGTTGAAAGTGTATCTGTCGAGACTGTAAACCTAACACCGTATCGAGTGAGTTGTACAGAGTGTAGGATTTCATCGATCTATGAAGGTAACCTGTAAAGGTTGGGAGTCTATCTTTAAGTTGGATGAGTAGAGTTTGGATCTGTCAGTTGGGCAGAAGAAAATGATGGTATCTTGATACCTCGGGAATTAGTAGCTGTGTGATGAGATGCAGTGACTATGGATGTCTCCAAAGATGTTTCTTTGGTACAAGTTTAGGAAGTATGTCTGCTTCGATGTTGTGGCTGGGTTCAGCAGGATATTTCTGCCTGGTTTGAGGCCTGAGTTTCTTGAAGAGTTTTGGATTGGGAAGACTCTGGCATCGATGTTAGCAATGCAGCTCGGAGTATTCTGTGTGCTAGCAAGAAGGTCTTCTGGTCAGCAGTTTTTATGGAGATGGAGTTCAGAAGCAGAGTGGATCCATTTCTTCGATGGATTGGCTAGTTAAGCGTAAGCTATTCTGATTGGTGAAGAGAGAATAGTTTTCTTTGGATATTGGACTGGTTGATCGCAAAAGTGACTTGCGATAGTTTGAGTGTTCTCTTGAGATCCAGAGGTTTGGTGAAGCAGCTTAGGATCAGGTGGGACATCTGAGTTTTCTTTTATGGATTTGTTGGACCATATTTCTGAGATGAGTTGTCCAGTTTGTGCTCGAGTTTTTCATCTACTCCAGAACTGAGTTGTGCAGCGGAAGTAGTTTGGGAGTGCTTTTGTTTTATCTTTTCCGAATAAGAGAAGTAAGTTAGTCTTATGATGTTTGAGGAGTAGAGTTGGTGTTCTTGGTTTGGATTGATCTTGAGGAGATCATTCTGTTGGGTTGTTTTGGTCCAGTTTGTTCTAAAGACATCAGCGAAGGTTGAGCTGATCGGGAGAGGTGAAGGCAACCCAGGATCGTCAGAAGTGTTCTGTGGATAAGAGACGAAGGAATTTGGATTCCGGAGTCGGAGATTTGATTTTGGGATAAGTTTTCTCCGATCTAAAGAACTTTAAGATTGAGTAAGTCTGGGTAAGTGAGCTCCGAGGTGTTTTGGATCTTCTCTGTGTTCTTGTGAAGATTGGTGTTTGATTTTCAAGGTTGAATTGCCAGTTTGGATAACTGGGATTCGTTGTGTTTCACGTATCTCTGAGGGAATACGTGTGTGGTTTATCTCTGGTTGTGGAACCAGCAGTTCAGGAGGATGTGATTGTTGAGTCAGACTTGTCTAGTCTGATATCCTCTTTAGTTTTGTAGAGCTAGTTGAGTAGGAGCTCTGTAGCTTAGTAGTATTGATTGTTTGGAATCTATAGAGCGAGTATCCTGATATTTATACCGGGGAAACTCGAGAAAATTCTATCCAGAATTTTTTCTGGATAGTTAGATTTGTTTGTTTGATTGGTTGAATTGGTTGCTATGGTTGTTAGCATATGTTTGATATATGCTTGTGTTTTAAAATAAAATCTTAAGATAGGTTATTAAATTACCTTTGCTTTTAAATTTCGGGGACGAAATTCTTTTAAGGGGGGAGGAATGTGATATCCCGGAAATTTGGCAATATAAATTTAATAATCTGTGTAAAAATTAAATTGATTTGATAAACTTTGATATTAAATTTTGAGTTGATTTAATAATCTTCTTTAATAAATATTTAAATTTGGAGGATTTTATATTTTTAAAGCAAATAAATTGTTTTTATATATATTGTAAATAAATAAATTTTGGTTTGGAATTTAGCAAATGAATCAATTTTCTAATTTTAGTTTATATTTGGTAAATTAAAATTTGATTTAAATTTAATATCTAACTTTTCAACACAATTCAATAAATAATTTTATGGTTTATATTTATGGAAAATCTTATTTGTTTAAATTTATATTTTAATTAGTTTAAATATGAATTTAGATTAGATTAACATAAAAGCTTTGTTTTATTTTTTCTTTTTAAATTTTGCTTGAATTTATATATAAGAATTTAAAATACAAATTACAAATGATCTTAATTTGTTTATAATCTCTTTTAAAAATTATTTAATATTGTTTAATTTGTTATTTTCAAATAATAATGATAATACTTAGTTCTTATGAACATAAATAGATAGGTTTTGTTACTTTTAAATTTAATGGTAGTATATATGCATCTATATATGACTTGATTTTTAAATTAGGTTTTATAATTTAATTTAATTTGGAATTTAATGTTTTGAAAATTTAAAAGAATAAATACTTAAAATATTTGAATAAGCTTATATTTATAATTTGTTTCTTTTCATTTCTTTTTAATTTAAAAAAGAGAGAAATTCATTTATATATACATAAATAATAAATTAAGAATAAAAGTTTATAAACAATTTTAAATTAAATTAAAAACACTCTTAATACATGTGTAAATTCATTAACACTTAAAAGACATGTTTTAAGTTATAAAGCTATCAAAGTGACAAATGTTTAAAAATTGAACAAGTGTCTTATTTTTCTTTTTCTTGTATTTTTAATAAAATTAAAATATACTTATATAAACCCATCTACTCTAAAATTCATTTTCTTTTCTATTCTTTTTTTTCAAAACTTAAGATCTTCATCTGTAAAAGAATCTGAAATCAATGATCAAAACTAAAATCTGTTTTCCCCTCAAATTCAAATCAAAAACTGTTTGAATCTTCCTCTAAACCAAAACCTGAAATGCAAATCATCCTTAAAACTAAATCTCTCTTCAAATACATCAACTTGAAATTTCAAATTGCAATTCAATTTTGCAACATTCAACCTGCATGTATCTGCAGTCCTTTTCTGTTTTGAAAACTTCATCAACAATGCCTGCATTTTTCACCTGGAAACAAACATGCATGCATCAGGGAGCAAGCAATGCAGGGAAAACAAGATTTAAGTTTTTACAAAAAAAAGAAGCAAAAGTAAAACAAAGTTGCAACTCAATGTTTTTGAATTGAAGTTCTGGAAATTGAAATACAATTCAGGTTTCAAACATCTCCAAAATAAGTTTGCTCTGCTCATAATTTTCAAAGTAAGTAACATTTTTTAACTAAATAATTTAAGTAAATATGGTTGCCTGAGTTATTCCTGATATAATCATGTTTTGTGTGGAAATATATGATGTAAATTCTCTGTATTTATATGGATGTCTGAATGCATGCTTATATTGTGATATGTTTTTGCCTGTTTCAGAATCACAGGTTTAATCTCTGATCAAAACCAAGATCTTATGTTCAAACTTTTGTTAAGGTTCAAGATTCAAAACAATATATGGTTATGTAACATAAGTTAAAGTATTAATTTTTATTTAACATGAAAAAGATAAGAATATAAACTGTAATGTTTCTGGAAAAACAAAATATAACAGAGCTAACATAAGTAAGTGAAATTTTTTAATATTTAGATTCATTAATCAAGGAGTATAAGTTGATTACTGATACCAAAACTTGATTTTTAAAACTTAAATTAAAATTTCTAGTTTGGAATTGATTAGGTATTTCTGGTTTAACCAGAAATCCTATTTTGGGTTTGAACTGTCGATCTAGAAAGTCAGAGAAAACCATATATATATATATATATATATATATATATGGTTTTCTCTGGTGATTGAGTGATGATCGTAGATGCGAGGAAAAATGGTGGGAGGTGAATCTAAGCAGTGAGGCGTCGGTGATTTTGAATCAAAGTATTTAACCCTAGTTTTGTTGTTCATCTGGAAATTTGATCACCGCAACTCCTATGATTGATCGAGCCTTCCAGATTGAAGTTGGGGATAGATGGAGTGTGGTAGTGGATGTGGCCGGAGGTGGTACTTTTCAGGTGATCGGAGTTTGGTGATTCAGGCAATTACCTATTGCGACATTGCTCCGGTTTGAAGCTCGAGTGCTGCTCAATTTTGAATTTGGGGTTCTGCAAATTGTTTGAGGGCCAGAATCGAGTTGGGGGATGGTCGGCGACTTGCGAGCGTTGTCGCGAGGGGTCGGAATGGGTTGCCGTGGTGGTGAAGGTGCACGGGGGTGATCTTGGTGTATCAGTTTGTCTTGGGGATGAAGGGGTACTCGTGTTTTGTATCGGGATTTTTCATGGGTTGCTCGAAGATTGGGGTTAAATGTCTCGAAGTAATTTGGTTGAGGGCTCGGGTACTTTAGTTGTTGCAGGTTTTAGTTAAACCTGAGAATACTGTAAATTTTGAATAGATGCAAATGAAAGTTACTTGAGTTTTACTCGAGTTTATTTAGTGTTTACTCGTGTGAATCATTTGGGTTCGGGTTAGTTTGTTGTTTAGAAATTTTTCATGTTTCAAATTTTAAAACTGAAAATTTAAAGTACTAAGCAAAGATTTAAATTAAGTTTTAAATCTAATTTTATATTATGGATTCAAGTTAATTTGAATCTTAAGCTGGAAATAAATAAGATTTTAAAATTCAAATTTGTTTAAAAAACTTCAAAGAGTTTATTGTTTAAAAATGTTTTTAAAGCAATTTGAATTTAAATTAGAAATTGAAATATAAAGAAATGTTTTAAACAAGTTTAAATCTGATTTAAATCTGAATTTGAATCTTTGTTTCAAAATAGATTTAAGTTTTATAAATTTAAGTGTTTAACAATTTTGAATGATTAAGAAAAAAATTTAAATGTTTGAATTTAAAATGAAATTTGTTTTTAACTCTTGTAAAATTTCTTTTATAAGAAAAGTATTATTTATCATGTAATTTAAAGGTTTTCAAACTTGTTGAAGTTAAATTAGAATTTGATAATTTGTTATGCATTTAATTATTAGGATAAGTAAATGAGTAAATAATTTATTTTATAAATTAATAAAATAAATAATTACTCAAAATAATTAAGGGTTTAATCTTAAAAGTTTAAGATTAATTATTCGTAGAATAATTAACTTTAAATTTAAGAATAATTAATTAATAAGTTTAAATTTTTATTTAATGATTAACGATTAATTAATCAAGTAATAAGGGATTAATTAAGATATAATTAGCACTCAATTAGTTAAATAATTAAGGGTTAATTAATGGGTTATTAATGGTTAATTAATTTGTAATTAATAATGATTAAAATAGTTAATTATTTTAGAAAAATAATTAATGAATTGTTAATAGTTAATGAGGTCATTAACTAAGGATTATTTAATAATTAATTAATGTGATTAGTTTTTAATAGTTAATTAGATTAATTAATTTAAAGATAATCATTTGTGTAAATTGTTAAGCATAATTACTTATGGAAGTAATTAAGGAATTAATTACTTATTGTAATTAATTGAGATTAATTTGATTAGATTAAGTTAACTAATTCAGTTTAATTATTTTAAATTAATCATTTGATGATTGGTGAAGTATAATTACTTAATGTAATTAAATGAAGAGTAATTACTTAGAGAAGTAATTTATGGGTAATTACTGGATGAAATTAATTGAAATGATTTGATGATGAAGTAATTTGAGTATAATTACTTTGTGAATTAATCAAGGGATTAAATTGAGATAATTAATTAATGAGTAATTAATTTATTTTGTGAAGTAATTAAGGGTAGTTAATTACTGAATGGAGTTAATCAAGGGTGATTAACAATTATGGTTTAAATAAAGATAAATTACTAACGTAATTAATTTAAATAGAAAATGTAATTAGAAATCATTAATTATTATAATTAATGATGTAATTAAGAATGGATTTATTTAGAAATAATTAATAAATGAAGGAATTAATTAATGTACTAAATTAAGGAGTAATGTAATTAATTTATAGTTAATTAATAAATGAAGTAATTAAAGATTAATTACTGTATTTGGTTAAGTATAATTAATTTGAGAAATTAATTAGTGAATAATTACTTGAATGTAATGAAAGGTTAATTAATAAGGGATGATTAATTAAAATGAATAATTGGTTGATGACTAATTAATTGATTGATAAATTAATTAATAGTGGTTTAAACAAGATTTATATTGATGAAGTAATTAATTTAATTCACTTTAAATTAATTCGAATGATGTAATTAATTTAATTCATTTTAAATTAATTATATTTGATGTGATTATTAATCATTGCTTATATGGATGGATGATGTTGTTTACCTTGAACGGTTTGAATCTCAGAGATGATATAAATAACGTTGGGTGATATGGATGCATTGGTTGCATTGTGATGATGATTTGGATTACCTTTTGGATAATGATAATATGAATTATCTATTATGACGATAATGTTGATTATCTATTGTGATTTTTGTATTATCTATCTGTGTATATAGTTAATTGAATTGTTTTAAACCTTTAAAACAACTTGGCCTTAAAAGACACGCTTTGGATTTCGATGAGACCGGGATCGGGTTTCCATATTTGGATATCCAAAAACAACATGGATCCAAATTAACGATAGGTCGTGAATCTCTTGTGAAGAGTGAAGACTCGAGGTGTAAGAACTATATTCGTTAGTATAACTCTGAGGGTGATTCCGTGATGAGTTTGAAAGAATAGTACTTTCAGATTCGAGATAAAGATTCAGAGTGCAAGGGTTATCGTCGTTAACTCTGAGGGTGATTCCAAAATGAGTGTAACGAGATAATGCCTTCGGTTTCGTTCAAACCCGGAACGAACTTGTATGGATTGAATGCTTTCAGAACATCGTCAGGTGGACGATGAGCATTCTAAGAGATGTGTTCTCTAAAGGTAATCGTAACTTAAAGCCTCATCAACCGGGAATGGCTAAAACAGGGGAGGTGCAGCAAGGCTAAGTGGGTCATGCCCAAGTAGGACGAAATTTTCCCCTGTATAGAGGTCCCTTTTTATTTTGGCTTAGTGGGCGGTTGGAACGTAAGCCAACTGCGGGGTTGTCTTGTTCGGGACTGTTCAGTAAGGAATGGTTCCGGCCTTGTGTTGCAGGGGAGCGGGCGTACTCCTCGGTACGTTGATCTAGGCCACGTACTGTGACGGGCGGTACCCCAGTAGCCCAGCCATTGATGGAATCCACAATCCAATAAGTGCCAACGGTTTTGATTGTATTACCCACTTTTGTGGCTAGTAGCTGGAATTTAATAATGTAACAATTTCGGCTATTTCATATTTACTTGAAAACCCTAGACCTATTATAATATCACTGGATTTCCTATCAAATGTTTTGGTTAGCGTAAGGTAATAACTTTTCCATGTTTATGTGTGGGAAGTCTTGCGTGATACCTTTCTTTTCAAAGGTTTTTCAAAGTTAAGCAACTTTAACCTGTTACTCACACCAGACCCATGTCTGACCCAGAGTTTATCTTCTGTTTTCTTAAACTCTTGGTACTCAAATTTTTACGAGTAGCCAAGGGATTCAGGTTAGCTTTTGACGAATTATGGAGGAGCAATGGAGCAGGAGGCTTCGGTGTTAGATATATAGTTCCGCTGTGTGTTCTCTGTGTTGGTATTCCTTTGTTGAGTTGTATTGAGTTGTAATAACTAGACAGATGTTTATAATTGTCTAGTATGAGATGTATATGTTGTGTAACTCTGATTAGTGTTGTAAACTATTTATATTTGTGTTATTAATATAATTTATTCGTTCCGCTGTTGAGATTCTGATGTTGTTTCTTCTTTCTTCTCTTTCTTTTCTCTTTCTATCCCTTTCTTTCTTCATGATGATATGATTTTCTGGGGTGAGAAAATCGGGTCGTCACAGTCAACACACACTTGACAAGAACAAGCTTTTGTAACCAAGCCTATTCCTCCGGGCGAAGTGAGGGTGTTTGATAGTCGAGAGTGGACGTAAGACAGGAGGTCCGAACCAGTATAAAATCCTAGTGTGATTATTTCCATTTACTTTGCTATTATCATCTATTAAGTTTATATTAGATACATTACATAGTTAATCAATTATACTTGCATATACGTACACTACACGATCCATCATAAAGATTTACACTATAACCTTTCATCCCTAAATCTTTCGACTCCATCCAACTCACTAGATACAAGTTGCCTGATACCATGTGCATTGGTATTTGACCTAGCCGAGAGGTTTGATACCTTTCGACCTTGTCGGAAGGTCTGAAATGAAGGCGGATGCTCTGCCAAAAGGGTTGAAATAGAAGAAAAACTATTTGTTTGTACTTTAAAATAGTTCTTTTGTACCCCAACTGCCTTGTTTTTCTAAATTTAGTTGGTTGGAAGAATTTTATATTCAAAAGTGCTGCTGACTTTCTTTATTTGGAAATTTGAATAATTTTGAAAAAGCCTCCTTCTCCTTTATAATTATATAAACATTTAAGTCCCATGTATACCTTAAATAATTTCATATAACCATTAAAAATCCTTCAAAAATTCTATAAAAATTACAGAAAATCAGATAATTGTTCTCTTCAACATATAAAATTTTCGAATCCAAACTACAATTTTTTTCCCGTAAATAATTTTATAATCCAAATAAACCTTTTCATCCTTATAAAATTCATAACAATTCTAAAAAAATTCTAAAAATCGAAACCCATCTCTAAAATAACTTTTTAGATTATCATAAAAATTTACAAGGCTAGCGAATGTCATTTAATCGGGTTTTCTTCTTAAAACATGTCATAAATTTTGTATAAACATACATAACTCATCAATGTGTGTGTGTATATCATTTTATCTTTCAAAAACATGGCAAACCTTTGCAAAATCATTTGGAATTAACCTTAAACCTGAAACCATACAAATTTAGAGATTTAAACATTATTCACCTTTTGCTTTAATGGTTAAGGAGCTTGAGATTTGAATGAATTTGATTTGAATTTACTTTCCTTAAGCCTTTCTTTTATTTCCTCTTCTTCTTCCTACGTTAATGGTGGTCGGCCTAGCTTTTAATTTTTAAAAATGAGAATGAATATGTGTTTTGAATTACACGGCCTAAAGAAGATGATATAAGAATGGCTCCTTTCCCGTAATACCCCTCCACTAATTCATTTTTAAACCTTTTATTTATTTTATTAGTTAAAGGCACGACTACCTTAATTAAATCAAATTTCAATCCCTTTGTCAACACATTATTTTATTTAGTTTATCTAACTAAATCTCCTAAATAATGTTATCAAATATCTAGGGTGTTACAG
This sequence comes from Allium cepa, assembly GCA_030765085.1. NCBI lineage: Eukaryota > Viridiplantae > Streptophyta > Magnoliopsida > Asparagales > Amaryllidaceae > Allium > Allium cepa. Next base: position 1,048,113,331 of record CM060929.1, read on the forward strand.
AAGCTCAGAGCGTTTTGCTGGTACGTCTTCCGTTCCGGCAATGCATGCATTGATTTTGAAGCAACATCAAGTTCTATGACTATATCCGGCAGGCTTTCTCCAAGACATCAAGCAGAAGAGATGGATGCATTCTGCCTACCAGTTGACCTTTTCTTGGATGTTTCGATCCTCCCGACGGAGGATATAAGTCCTACTCCTGATGTAGTAAAGGTTGCCCTTCTTTTAAATAACCTGATAGACTCATAAGCCTCCCGAATTGGAGAGGCTGCCCTTCGTCGGCTGTATTCCATTCATGGATTTCCATTTGTAGATGTCCCAGTTCCTTTTAAACGATAGACCTCACTTGACCCAATGGGGTACACGGCATGTAATAAATTTATGTGCTAGGTTGGACGCGTACCGCCCTTTAGTTCGTTCATTTGAGAGATGCTGAGATATCTTCACCCAACTCCATCCAAATAGTTATGCCTTTATACATGGAACCTTCTTGCTATTTTTGAGTGTTCTATTCCATCTTCCAACTCCTGAGGACATAAGTTCATTTACAACTTCAAACAGTGGTCAGGAAATCCTTCCTATGTTTTTCTTGAACCCTCGCTGAATTGCCAAGTCTTGGCAGGTGCTGATAATAAAATTTTTGTTCAAGCATAAGTGGTTTTATGTACGATGTCCACCTGGCTTTGCGAGGTGATGGTTGGAAGGACGTAAGTATTACTTTCATTTTATTCTCAAGTTTGCTAATCCAAGTCATAACTTTTCGTTGAATCTGCTAACATTTAGGATTCTTGTCATCCATGCTACCCCTATCGAAGATAGGAATATAAAACTTCTTGTCATTGATGAGCTACTATCTTTATTCGGGCTGCTAGAAGAGGGTCGTAGCATTGGGCTCCCTCGATGCACAACATTATCAAGAAACATTATAGAGCAAAAAAGAGATGCCATCGATCCTGTCGTGCCACATACTGAGAGGACTCAGGATGACATTGAAGAAGGTAAGAATAAGGGTTCTTAGGCCAATGAACCTTGAGACACTGACATGGGCCCACGCAAGGTGCCTGTGGTTGAATCGTCGCAAGGTGCATAATCTCAAACACCTGCCAAGGGAAAGAGAGGATGGCATATAAAATTCGTAAGAGAAAAACTGTTGTAGATCCTGAATTCGTCCTTACTTCTATTAAAGAAGAATCATTTTCTCAACACTTGGAAAGTTCACTGAAGGGATTTTCATATCTCCAATTCGAAATGATATTATGACTTATGATTTCCCAAATACTAATATCGAAGGGCTTAATTCTCCTAACAGGAGCGGTGAAGGCATTCATCCTTCTGATAAAGGAGAGAGAACGCCCGTAAGAAATGTTAAAGCCACTGGTCTCTTAGGGGGGAAAACTAGGGCATTCAAGACCACATGAACTTCACTAGATGCTCTTTATTAATCTTTCTTTCAATAATTACTCATATATTCTCGTTTGGTCTTTGCAGGTGCAATGACTCGGTCCGGGCCTTCGATCGTTTAAGAGATTCTTCAACATATTATCGATCTAGCCGTGACTCGAAGTCTATTATGGCACAGGGAGAAAGATGATGGATGGGATAAAAGCTATCATTTAAGGGAATCTTCCTCTTCTAAGCATAAGTTTCGGTCCTAGACATCACGTCAATGAGAACAGCCTAATTTTCCTGCTTATAGTGGAGACGAGCCTCCTTACCGTGGCCCTCGAATCGCCGCATCATACAAGCAACATTTTAGCTTATGTTCTAGGTAGTCTCGTGAACGAAGATCAAGTAATCATCCAATTGTCGCTTCTGATCCGTCCTTATCGGTCGCTGCACTTGACATTTCTATAGCCGAGAAATTGGCCGACCTCAAGGCCAATTTCCTAAAAATCTACTTTGATAGACTTAAATTCCTTCCTACAATACACATGATTTTAGGGCATGTCAAAGCGGCTTCTCTTGCATGCATCAATGATGTGTTTATGCAGCATGAATCGTTTTAAAATTTGGATGAAAAATTCTCTGAAGTGTCCATTGAGCAACAATATGAAATAGACTACCTTTAGTTAGAAGCGATACATGATAAACACATAGTCAGACATCAAGATGCCAAATTATTAGAATTGGAAACACAACTTGACAAAGAAAAGAGAATTGCTAAGGAAATGGCAGAAGTGGTAAGCTATTTTGAAATTCCTGATAATAAAGAACTCAACTCTACCCTCATCGCAATAGGGTACTTGCTCTAGAAAAAGATTCTTTGCAAAAGGAAAATGATGTTTTGGCCCGCCGCATTAAGGAAATTGAATAGCTTCTCAAAAAAGAAAGGAAGGAGAAAATTGAAGCCCATGAAGAATCATAGCAGTAATGCGAAGAGCCGTCGAGGCCAGGAGCCTAAAAATTAAAATCGATGTGTAGTTTGTTAAAATTGAAGCTCTTAAAGAGGAGGCTCGGGAGGAAGGCCACAAAGAAATGATTGAGCAAATTGAATCCTAAGTGGAAGCTTCTAGTCTGGTAGGAATGAAATTACGGACTTGTTTGATCCATTGATCATCGAGTACATGCCAAAGTCCTCATCCATCGTGACTTAAGTGTTTTTGGCGAGGGTTATCTCGAATCACTTGCTGAATCTAGGGAGCATATTATTGAGATGAAGAGAAAATTGGATGGAGTTGAGTACAATGAAGAAGAATTAGTACGGGAGATCCTCCATGGAAATGAACCATTAGGTTTGGCTGTCACGAGACTCTGATACTTTAATGTTTCTACACCTACCGAGAAAGGGGAACATATTGCTGGTCTTCAAGAGCTGATCCCAAGGGACGCTCTTCTTCCCAAGCAGCCGAAGCATCGATCTCCTTCGGCATAGAACAGAATTTAGGCTCTGATCCGTATAAGTCCGACTATCAATCCAAGGTATTATCCCCTATTTTATAAGGAGGTAACCCATCAACCACTGAGAGCCAACTGGATATGGGTATTTCACTTTATTCTTTAGTTTATGGAAAGCATTGTTCTTAGCGCCTAATGGTTTTGAGCTCATCTCCCTGTTTTAAATAAATTTGTAGATCTTCCAAGTCCCCATCAAAATCCTAAGAGCGATGCTTCTGTAGAGTAATAGGAGAAACCAGCAAAGGTTCCAATAGTTGCTGATGTACCGGGGCCCGATGCTCAAGTTATCGGAGCTCTTGACGACGATAAGGATGAAGATCCACTCCTAGTGGACGAGTCTGACGATATTGCGATCACCAACGCCTCTGAATGCATCGATAAGATTAACTAGAAAGAGTGGATTGAAAAGGAGGAGTTGTTGAATGAAAAGCTAGAACTGAGCCTGTCGATGTGGACATCGAAAATCCACATCTCGTGCCACTACAAGTTATTCCACCTAGCGGGTCGATTTTCAGTGAACTCCCTCCTACCTCTGTAATCTCTCCTATTAAAGGCGGCAAGGGATCCAGAAAAAGAAGCTCAAGTGGCACTTCTCCTGAAAAATCCTAAAAAGAGAGGAAGTCAAAGAAGTAGCTGTTACTTTGGCTCGGTGTGTATATAGTTTGCACATTCATTTCTTTTATTAGCTTTGGTTATATCGGTATGATCTCGATTTTTTTTAAAATTGACTTGTACTACAATCTTAAAACCTGTTATATAAATAATTTTTTTTTCTATTGAGCTTTGTTGTGAATTTCCATTTAAGTAGTTGAACTATTATTTTCCATTCAACAAACTTGTAATTCATTATTCATGAATTCTGGCAACAATCCATCATCTCTATCACAAGGCCTCCAAGTGGTCGTGGCCTCGAGTCGTATTAAACACTAGGCTCGGGTTTTAGTGTTACACTTCCAAATTCAGCAGTTTTTTAGCAACTATAATCTTACCCTGGGTTTTAGGTTAGCGGGGTTAGATGTCAGATGGTTGAATTCTATCCTTAGCAAGTTTATACTCCTTCTGTCGATTTTAGCTCGGAGTTTATGGAATAGCGAATGATCTAACTCCATTCATCTATTCATTCATGTTCTTATCCGCACTGTAGGGATAAGATTTACCTGATGGGTGGTCGAATCGCATCCAATCTATGTTTATACTCTAGCCTGCACTTTGAGAACTTAGAGTTATTCTAGGAGCGGTCGATTCATGCTCGATTTATGTTTATACTCCAGTCCACACTCTGGGGACTTAGAGTTATTTCATGGGTGGTCGATTGGTCGATTCACACCCGATTTATGTTTATACTCCAGTCCACACTCTAGAGACTTAGAGTTATTTCGGAGGTCGGTTGGATCACACTCCCCTTAAGTGATTAATTTGCCCCAGAGTTTGGGGTTTGACCTAGCAAGTGATCGGTCCTGTCACGATCACTCTCAATTTATCTCAATACCACGGTTTGGGTGGATTTATTTGATTATCAAATGGTCGGCCACGTGTATTCCTCGTCGTGCATCAAATCGGTTGGATTATGAATGAGAGTTGTCAAATAAACAAGTGGACCAAGCTAATCTTATTTAGTCCTATTGGGAATTAACACGATCGATTAATTTCAAACTCTAGAAGCCTATTCATACATATCGACATTAATCAGTTTCACTATGTAATTAATATACAATGCCACAACAAACAATTATATAAAGGAAGTCTGAAACTTTATTCATTAAATGGAAAGGAAAAAACACAAAGTGCTTATTACACATCTGGAAATCAAATGCTAAAGAAAATTCTGAAAGCAAATACAATCGAAATGAAAAATAAATAAACATGGTGAAATAGTTTCGTAAACGTTTCCTATGCCACACCCTTGGAAGTGTGATGCCATCGATAGTCGCTAGCTTGAAAGTTCCTTCTCCAAGCCTCTGTTCAATGAAATATGGTCCTTCCCAGGTTGGATTCATATGTGATTGGGTAGGAAAAACCCGTTTCAGGACGAGATCGCCAATTTCAAAGGTTCTAGGTCAAACTTTAATGTTGTAATACCGGACGATTCGGTGTTGATTTGCAGCTGCCTTTAGATCGACTTCCTCGCGCTTCTTATTTATAAAGTCAAGAGATTCCAAGAGGAGATCTTTATTCGTTCTAGGATCACAGTAAGTCACTTGATGAGAAGGAACTTCAAGCTCAACAAGAATAATGGCTTCGGAACCGTAAGCAAGGACGAATGGAGTATGGCCAGTGTGGACTTATGGGTGGTCCTGTAAGCTCACATCGCTAAAGGAAGTTCATCCACCCACATGCCTCTAGCCATCTCCAAACACTTTTTCAAAATGGATTTTATGATTTTATTTACAGCTTCAACCTATCCATTTTCCAAAGGGTAAGCGACAGCTGCAAATCTCTTTTCAATGTGTTATCTTCGATAAATGTTTAAACTCAACACCGACGAATTGAATCCCATTATTTGTTACAATGATTTATGGAAGATCAAAGTGACATATGATGTTTCAAACAATAAAGTCGATTACTTTCTTGGTTGTGACCGTGGCTAAAGGTTCTACTTGGCCCATTTGGTGAAGTAATCAACTGCAAAGATAGAATAATTAGCGCCACCTTTGGGGATCGGTAAGGAACCGATAATGTCTATACCTCACATGGAAAACGGCCATGGGCTGACCATTTGCGTGATTTCTGTCGAAAAAACTCTTTGGACTTTTGTATATATTTGGCATTTATCAAATCGTTTCACATAATCAACGGCGTCTCGATTTGCGGTCAGCCAATATTACCCATAACAGAGTATTTTCTTTGCTGGAGTTTGCCCCTAAGTGTGATCACAGCACTTCCCTTCATGAACTTCTCTTAGAACATGTTTTATCTCATCATGAGCGACACACCGAAGTAGGGGACCGAGAAACCTTTCCTGTACATAATTCCTTCTTGCATGATATACCTTAAAACTTTGCAAAGGACTTGTCGCGTTTCATTTCTATTATCTGGTAAGACTCCATGTAGTAAATAGTCTTTAATTGGAGTCATCCACAATTCCTATTTAGGCTTCACTTCCAATGTCTGATCAATATCTATCATGTTTATAATTGGGGTATTTAATACTTCGACCGCAGCCAAACCTATCTATTGTGCATCGCCGGTACTAGCAAACTTTACCAATGAATCAGCTTCTATATTTCGATCTCGTAGAATATGCGAAATGTCATAGTACTCAAATTCTATCACCAACTCTTGGACTTGGGTAAGGTATGGGACAAATCGTTGTCCCTTAGCTTGATAATCTCCCCTAACTTGATACACTACCAATTGCAAATCGCAAAAGATTTCGAGAGATTTTATTCCATCTTCTCTGGCGAGTTTAAGTCCAGCAATCAGAGCTTCACACTCAGCTTCATAGTTTGTTGCTAGGAAATCAAGCTTTAATACATAACAGATCAACCGGTTTTTAGGAGGTAAAAGCATTGTTCTAGCTCAAGAACAATGATCATTAGATGTTCCATCAATATACAATTTCCACCGTAAGGTAGGGATTTCGCTGCCTTCCAAAGTATCATCATGCGTAATAAACTCTGCTATAAAATCTGCCAGCGCCTGACCTTGGATAGCCCTCCAAGGGAGGTAAGTAATGTCGAATTGACTAAGTTCAATATTCCACTTGGGTAACCTTCCGGACGTCTCAGGTCGCGGTAGGACCTATCGTAAAGGCTGGTCGGTGTAAACATTGATCGGATGTGCCTGGAATACGGGAGAAGCATCTGTGATGCAACTAGCAAGTAGTATGCCAATTTCTCTATTTGTGGATGGTTCCTTTCATCTCCTATTAATCATTTGCTAAAGCAATACACCGGCCTCTAGATCAAATTCTCCGCACGAAGCAATGCAACACTTATAATGTGTGCCAACACAGCCAAATAAATGTATAACTCCTTATGATCCACCGACTTTGACAAGATGGGAGGTCTCTCCAAATGGTTCACCAAAGCTTGAAATGCATCATTACAACCCTGTGTCCATTCAAAGTTTCTTTTCCTTTCCTAATCAAATCGAAGAAAGGAATACATTTATCAGTAGCTCTAGAGATGAATCGGCTTAAGGCAACATCTTTCTCATTCAAAATTTGCACTAGTTTAATAGTTCTTGGTGCTTGGATATCACTGATAGCCTAAATATTCTCAGGATTAGCTTCTACTCCACAAGCATTGACAATAAAATCCAAGAATTTCCCCGACGCAACTACAAAAGAACACTTCAAAGGATTGCTTTTCATCCTGTAATGTTAGAGGATGTCAAACATTTCCGCCAAGCCTCTAATGTGGTCGCTTGATCGTCGTGACTTCACGAGCATGTCATCCACATATACCTCTATTGTCTTTCTCATCTGGTCTTTAGATATCCTGCTAACTAAGCGCTCATAAGTCACTCCTGCATTCTTTAATCCAAACGACAATACTACATAGCAGTACAATCAAACATCGGTAATGAAACTGATGTGCTCTTGATTGGGAATATGCATCGGGATTTGATTATATCACAAGTATGCATCCATGAAAGATAGCAGTTCGTGTCCAGTGGTTGAATCCACCAGTTGGTCAATCCTTGGAAGGGGAAAACTGTCTTTCGGACATGCCTTGTTTAGATATAAATAATCAATGCACATTCTCCATTTCCCATTCGCTTTCATCACAAGTACAAGATTAGATACCCATTTAAGGTAGAGGGCATCGTGGATAAACCTGTTATCTTTTATTTTATCCACATCCTCTTTGAAAGCCACAGATCTCCGGATCCATGCAGCATCTTTTTTGCTTCACCGGGACATGCCTCAGGCCAATATTCAATGCATGACGCGTAATGGCAGGCGAGATTCCACACATGTCAGAGTGAGTCCAAGTGTATGTCTAGATTCGCTCGGAGAATACCAGCAAGCTCCTTTATCATCGGGGGCTAAGCTGTGACCCAATCTTTAGGACTTGTCATGGGTCATCATAGCTGGCCGTAATATCGATTGTTAGCTCAATCGATGTAGCCTTGGGGTCCTCTTCATCATCTCTTGGATCTATATCTCTATATAACCGACTGTGGCGCTCGAGCCAAGGCTTAGGCGCTAGTTATCAATCTTTGGTAGCATTGATGTAGACACTCATGTCCATACCCTTACCTTTTTCTTTTTACCGAGCTTACCTTAACTCAGCCCCATAACAGGCATGCCCAGTTGCCTGATCACTATGAACAACTCCTACACCATTATCAATTGGAACTTCAAAGTCAAACACCATAGGAAAAGAGCTACTCGAATTAAGCTAGGGTCGATCGACCCAAAAAACATTGTATGGACAGTCAACGTCCAAAACAATAAACGGTAAGATCCGCGCTTTCTTTGTTCACCATCACCCAACTCAACAGGTAATTCCACATAACCAACAGCTTCAGTTCCGATGCCATTGTAACCATGTATACTAGCTTTAGATGGTTTTAAATCTTTAGCTTCCATCCTCATCTGATAAAATGCCTTTTTGGAGATTCTATTTACCAAACTTCCACAATCAACTAGTACCCTTCTCACCAAAGCAGGATCAAACATGGCTGAATGACTATTGGGTCAATCATTGGAGCCTCTAGCTTATCTGCATCTCTGCTCCTAAACACAATATCATCCATCACCCTACGTTATTGTTTTGTCGTAGCTCCATCTTCCGTAAATAGCATTCAAATCCACATGCCTAATCACGCTAGCATAACGCTTCGTCTCTTGCCAACTCTTATCTACCGAGTGCGGTCCCCTGACTATTATGCTTATCACCGGCCTTCCACCGGTCTGCGTGGGCTTCTCTGCCCTATGTGGCGCTTGTCCTCGGTTCGGGTCTCAAGTCCTCTGCCCGCCATCCTATAGGGCTTTCACAAACTATTGTAACTTCTTTTCTTTAATAAGTTTTTCAATAATATCATGGAGATGCCTGCATTCATTTGTATTGTGCCCATAACACTCGTGAAACCGATAATATTTCTTGGTCTGCTTCTCTGTTGATTCTTTCAGAGGCAGCTTCCTATACTACATGTATTGCAAGTAGTAATTATCATACATTGAAATCCTAGGCTTTATCTTTCCAGAATCCCTCTTTCGTTGTCATCTCCTATCTTAACCTCTTTTTTTTGCTGATTTGGCTTATTCTAAACATTCACTTGGAATTTCCTAGAACTGTCATCAGACTGTTTGATTGCAATGTTACTCTGTACTCCTTCTCCACTTGGTCCCACAACATTCTTCTTTCTGGAGGACCTGGCTTCCACCTTTCTCAAATATTGAGCTGCCTTTGTGTAAAAGCATTATAAACATTGCTGGCGGCTTGCCGGCTAACCAATTGCTAAACTCCGACTCTAGATCAATCCTTCTTATCATAGTCATGAGTATCGCATGACCATTTGGATTACCGACCTCCATAACAGCTATATGAAATCTCTCCAAATAATCTTTCAACGACTCTCCTAGAGCCTAAATCATGCTAGAAAGGGACATCATGTCTTTACAACGAGTTGCGTGCATTCAGGATTGCTCCACAAACTTGGTTGCCAAATCATCGAATCTAGAAATTGATCACAGGGCTAGTCTTGTCAACCACATTGTCACTATTGCAGAAAGAGCTATGGTAAAGCATCTACATTTAGTCGCATCATCAGCTCGTGAAAATCCATCAACCATTCATATCTCATGATGCGCTGCCTGGGGTCGGTTTTTTCCTCGCAAGCAGCCATCGACGGCATGTTGAACTTCCTTGGGTACCGTGCATGTAATACACCATCAGTGAATGGGCTGTGACTTCTTGAGATTCCAAGTCATCGTTGGTTAAGCCTTGACTCTCTCTTACTAACTGTTTGACCATTGTCGATAAGTCAGCATTTGGATGGTTGTTGCCAAGCATTGGTCGCGCTCCACCTCACGTGAATGGTCTGGTCGATGTCTACGGGCCGTTTCATGCCTTCTTGGTTCACCATCTTCCCAACATGCATCTTGTACATTCACTTTGTCATCATTACGGGGAGGTAATTGGTCAACACTCAATATAACTCCATCATCCAAACCTTCAGAAATTGTTCTAGTGTAATTCCCCAAGTGTATGAAGGGAACCCCTCCTTTGGAGGAAGGATCTAAACCAATCCCTAGGGAGGGATCAACACCGATTGATCCTGAAAGACCGTGATGGTCAGCTAGGTGATGTTCTAAAGTTTCTACATGATTTTCTTCGATATGATGCATATGCCAATGATATTCATCCGATGAGCTAGAACTTTTCGATGCCAGGTAAGGAGTGGGTTCCCTCCTAGCTTTTCCCCGCTACTGTTGAGCAATTTGGTTCTTCAAGTTGATATTAGTTTGAATTTTCTATCGATGGTTTTCCATTAACTCTCTCATTAAATTATGAAATTCGGCTCTGGTGATAGAATCAGTGGGATTCTGAACTTCAACCAGATCAGCATTCACATTTGTTGATTGATTGCTTGGGTCTCCTTACTGAATGCTAGCAGTCTCATTTCCTTCCACATTATGAGAAGAAGATCTAGTATGTCTCACCATTATTGATTACTTTGCTTTAGACTCCTCCCAATCCGAGTAGTATAAGTAACTTCTTGAAGACAACTATGAATCTCCTTTGGGGGATTTATCCAATCCAGTAGCAAGAATGGCGATCCTAGCAAACTGAGAATCAAGGTTCTCAATGAAGCGCCAAAATGTTTGCAGCCAAATTGGTAACAAACACCAAAGAACATATTTTTATAGAGAAGCAAGTTGGATAAATAAAATTAAACTAAGGAAAAGACTAAGCTAAAAACAAATAAAAAGAAATAATCATAAATATGGTGATTTATAGTGGTTCGACATTGATGCCTATATCCACTTTGAAGATTATCTTCATTGATCACTTATAAATCTGATTATAATATTTAAGAATAGAGAACACTTGATTACAATAAAGAATAAAGTAACAATCAGCGTAAAAATCCTCAGAATGACCCACTAGGCCAGTATTTATAGGTGAAGATGACTGCCAACCTCCCTAAAACTTCAACTAAAGGGCCTTCTAATCCATATGGGCCCAGGGGGGTCTTTGGGTCAAAGTCCCAATGAGGAGGGATCGATACCGTTCCCTTAATTGGTTAATTTTGGGGCAGCGATTCCTATGGTGGCTTCTGCGTGCTTAAATATGTTGGCCCTTCAATACTCATGTCATTTGGGCCACTGGAGCTCATGTTATTGTTTGATCATTGATTTAACTCTACTTGTAAACTGCTTTTTGTTGAACCATCTAAAAGGTTCTATACCGAGCCCTCTAGCTTTGTGTATTTGATGTGCGATCCCTATGGTAGGTCCTACGGGGTCCATATACCTTGCTCTCCAAATTAAATATGCTTTGGACTTGTAGATCTCAAGATAATGATCGTTGAATTTAAGAGTATCCTTGGACTTCGACATATGCTGAACCCTATTAATGAAGCTTATCGATGCATATTTTCCAGTAAAGCATGTTGATTCCTCTCTTATGGGCCATAACATGCCGATCATCCTCTTTCATAAAATATGCCGATCCATCTCAATTAACTATGTCGAGCCATCCTTCATGAGCTGAATTGATGCTGATCGCTCTTAAGATGTCAATCCATACCGATCCCTTCCACCTACTGATCCATATTTCATACTTTAAGCATTTTACATTGTTTATCTATCAATTTCGTTCAATTTTGACTTCATATAATCATTTGTACTCGATCTCTGGGCCCTAAAATCATCATTCTGGAACCGTTGGCCTTGATGGCAGCCAGATTTAACTCGTATACCTAGTTCAATGTAGCCGGGCTAGAATGCAGGGTAACATAACTATAGTATTTATTTTTATATTTTCTTCCTTTGTGAGGTCTTGAAAGTAGATAGTGTTAGTTAGAACTGTATCTGATATCTATCTTTGTTTGTAACTATATACACACACACACACACACACACACACACACACATATATATATATATATTATGCCTTACCAACGACTCACCCTTCCATTTGTTGGGTTTTTAGCATTAGATAAGGCGTCGAACCAAGGTCGAAGGTGTGGGTTATTGCATTTGGTATCAGAACATAGGCTAGAAACTAGGATAGGAACCAGGAATATGTTAAGAGAGTGCATTCGTATTTTCTAAAAGGTATATAATATAAATATGAGTTGCATATGTTTGTAGGTGTTTTGGTAGAGCTATCTATTTATTGGAGAGTTGCTAATGAATCCCAGTTATGGATGATGGCGAATGAATAGTTAGCGAGGATGGAAATAAGAACAAAGATGGACTTTAGTGGGATAATACCAAACTGGAACGGTACTTGAGTCGATCATAGGGATATTTTGGTGTGAACTCCATATTCTTTTCCACCAATATCTGCAAATGATGATTCATACCAGTGTAAACCTCACAGTACCTGCATTTAGTGTATGACGAGTGGTTATTTGTATTATGTTGGAGTCAAATCCTAATTTGTAATGGGGATGTGGCTTAGCACTTTTGTGAGTATATGTGATCACTTGGATTTAATTTGATGGATGCACCAAATAAGAATCTAGCGAGGATGGTAAAAGGATCAAGTTTCAAAAGTAATATATATATATCTTTTAGAGTGAAAATTTAAAGTATTTTTGAAAAAGGAAATTAATTATAAATTCTTTTATATGAAAATTTATTTATTGGTATTGTGTTTACATAAGATAATAAGTATTTGGATAATTTTTGAAAAAGAGATTTAAATTTTTAATTTAGAGTAAGTAGAATTCTGATGCCATGATATATTCATTTTTAAATAATAAATTGAAAGATATGTATTTTTTTTGAACATATTTATAGTAAAATAAGATCTAAGGTAGTGGAAATGGTTTTCAAAATTAATACAAATGAGGTGAGTAACAAAAGTGAACTTTTAACTGTGTTTTCATACATATAAGATGTGTTATTTAAGGTGTCAGAAATTTTCTATTTACAAAATAAATTGATATATGATGTGTGTGTGTTTGACAAAACGACTATAATTATTTGAAACGAAGCTTTGAAATAAAGCAAGAATGTTTTAGAAAACAACAAAAGATTATTTAAACTTTAATTGTATTTTAAATGGTTGGTGTTAGGTTATTAAAGTTAAGGAAAATAATTGGTGTTGAAACTAAAAAAGGTAGAGTAAATGTTCGATGAAAAGATTTTATCTTATGCTTTTAAGTAAATGAGACGATTTTGTGAAGCAATATTTTGAAATGATGACGTATCTTAAAGGCGAGTGGAAATTTTAGATTTCGATATTGTGAAGAATTTTCGATCAGTAAATCTCTTTACTATTATTTCAAAATACAATAAAGGAATTTCGAAAATTTTCAAGTTAAGAATCATTTAATGAATTAGAAAACAATTAAGAGAAAGGCTACGCACTGAAAGTAGCCTCAAGTGCAATTGTGCTACCACCCTTTATAAAGAAGGGAAAGAAATCATGAAAGTAGATAAGTTATGACTTTGGATAAGGAATGCGACAGTAAGTAGTTCAAGTGTAAATCTCAAATAGTGCATGGATCAATTGACTTTGGCATAGACTGAATCACTAGTTCTAAGATGATGCTGGATAAAAATAGGAATGTGGCTTGGATAAGGTTTGCCAGACTAGGAACAATATTGCCATAAGTCATGATCCAGATAGTCGCATGAAATCAGATAGAAAACAAAATTCCATATTCTTTCGAAGAAGATTCTGAAATTCCTCATGAAGTAAATAAAAACCATGAAAATTGTGGATATGTCACTTATGCACATGACCTTAGAAGAGAGTCGGCCATATGATATGAGAATTTATGAGTTACTAAAGTAAGATTGCTGCTATAGTTAGAAAGGGAAAATTAAACCAAATTATTGTACTGAAGAGAAATAGAGAATAGCCACTTATCTAATAGCGAAGTAAATAGGTTAACTTTCAAATAAAATGGATTCAAGCCTAAATTTTATTTATTTGATATGGGAATTTTTTGTAAATGTAGTTGAAATAAATTTCATTCGAAAAGCTAGTTAGTGTAAGGGACATAAGTAGTATTGCAATTTTTAATTGATTTGATCCTAGTGTCTGAATGATTGGTATTTTTTGGGAAGATGTGAGCGAAGAATTTATTGAAATGCCTATAGTAAATTTAGGATAGGATCCTAACGACCTAATGTTGCTACAATGTGATCTGACCCGGTGATCTGTCCATAGTATAGACATTGAGATAACAGATATTCATATCCTTTTGTTTTGTATCATTGTGTTAATTACCGAAAATTGAAGCGAATGATATTTGGAAAACTTTGTTTTCTGATATCATAGTAAAGGTAAGCTATTTGAATGAGTGTCACAAACCTGATGTTGCAGGCAACATCATTTTTGTTATAAGGCTTGGATGGATGTTGTTTCTCCAAGTAAGTGATTTTAATTTTGTTGTATAGGTTTTGGGACGATAGTAACTTGTGTAATGATTGAGTTGTAAGTATATGGTATAGATTAGATGGGACATGAGTTTGATGACATGTTCACTATGCTAGGACATCACCTCTTCTTTCGATGTTCCTAGAATGATTATAGCACAAGATGCTGCTATGTTAGTATTTTGTAGATTTGATTTATATTAAGAGACACCATCCCTATTGAGTTGTCTCGCCCATTGTATAGAAGAATAGTATGTAAATGAAATAATATATGAGGAAAGATATCATTTACTAGTTATTATTAGAAAATGAATTGAACTTGGATTTTGGTTGTGAAGGATATTTAGTTTGGACTTTTGATCGTAAAGATCCCAGATTTTAATTGGTAATAATCTTCTATAAAGATAAGTATTTTGGTATAAACGATGAATATTATCATATACGTTTGTATTATCGATAAACAGAACGAATTCTTTGGAAGTGTGTAGATAGATATGATTTAGAGGATAAAGAATTGTAGAAAGTTGTGACCTTTGGTTATAAAAAATATTCTAAATTGGATTAATGGCAAGGATTGTATAAGAGGAAAATTTTGATTAGCGTAGATAAAGATATAGATAAAAAGTTCCAATAAAAGATTTTGAGCTATTGTGACAAAATTTGGTTTTGAAAATTTAAGAAAAGACATTTTGGATTGAATGGATGCTGAGATAAAAAAGTACCATCATTTGGTGTGTATTCAAGTGTTTCACGATAATTAATGGAAATTATTAGGAAAGATCGAAGAAAGAGTGTTATAGTTAGTACGTATAAGGGATGCAGAGAAAATTTTATAAAAAAATAAAATCTAAAGGTACGGATATGATTTTCAGTGAGGAGTAGATGGATTTATTTCAATAATCCCCGGACCCAAAAGAAACCGTCTATCCATAGAAAATCTTTGGAGTTACAACTTAAAGGTATAGAGTTTATGTTGCATGTGAGGTGCATGTAGACAATGTTTTATATAGTCAATTCATTTAACTCTATCACTGTCTTTCGTTAGCAATTTTTCTTGGGTTAGGATTTCACTTAAATTTATGATTTTGGTTGCGATGGTTGTATTGTTTAAATAGAATAGGATTTCTCTTATTTGGATGCTTGCTCAGTTATTGGATTTATGCCGGAATGTTTGGAATATTGAGGAGGTGATACTATGTTTATCAAAAATTTGTCGGATATTTGAATAAGTGATGTCATAAGCATAATGATGCCACTTGAACTGGATTGGACATTTGGATGGGAGATAAGTTAGTTAACAAAGATAAAACATTGACATTTTGGATATTCTTGGGTGAAGAAGGAATAATGTAGTGAATCAAGTTGTCTGAATTTGTTTTGATAAGGCACCACTCTCTTTGAGTTGTTGTCTTAGCAATCCTGAAGACGAATTAAGTAAACTATTGTTAAGTGCTAGGTATGTGCATTTAGGATTGTTGGAGAGTGACTGCAATTTTGTTTGGTCACATTACGTTAAGGTTACTTTTGTTATGTACCATGGAATTATTTAATTGAGATGGTAGCAGGGATTGTAGGTATTTTAGGATGAGTTATGCTAGTGATAGGTTTTGCTGGATTATTTTAGGCAGAATGATTTGGTCGGGGAAAATTTAGAAGTGGTGGAGTAGATCTGATATTTTCAATTTAATTTCTTTCTAAAGCGTTTTCCATTTACTTGGTTTTATGTTTAGTTAGTATCTATGTTGGTTGAGTAATTGCTTGGATTAATAGTTGTTTTGATTATGATATCAATTACTTTGGATGATTATCTAATTTACGTATGTATTATGATATAGTTACGTTGTATTTTATATGCTTTAATTTTCATGGTTTATCATGTATATATTCACAATATGCTATGTGGATATGATTGGTCGTACATACACATAGAATTTGTATATTCACCCTAGAATGCTTGCATACATATTTTATATTTCATATCATATCATTCATATATGAGGGACCAAATGTTAGATATTTGCATATAGATAGTGTCATATGTCATCTACATATATAACATGATATTGTATTATTGGTTATATTTCATAATTGTACACAAAACACAACGCATATATTTATATATGTTAGTTGAACGCGTACACATATTTGATGAATTTGATTTTAGATCTTGTATGCTATGTATGGATGTTTGGTTAGATTGGCTTTTTTGTTGTGTGGATAATTGTTTGAATAAATGATTAGATAATTTTTTGGATGATTATGTATTTGGTGATACGAGAGAGTCTGCTACGTCCTTGGCCCTTGAGAATTTCGCTGATGAAATTCTTTAAGAGGGGACGTAATACCCTAGTAAATTAGTAAATATTTTAATTAAATATTAATAATGTAATAATGTGGAAATAGTTGAATTTAATGAATTAATTAAAAAATTTAAAATAAGGGGAGGGCAAAATGGTCATTTTTTCGACTTTAGAATTAGATGCTGAAACCAATGCCATTGCACTTGTTTTGAATTATTGGTCTATGTAGTATTTTATTTGCATCATTTGGAGTCCGTATAAATGAATTAGGAGCTAAAAGTTACTGGGTCGATCGGGCATCAAAGCTAGGGTTTTAATTCAAAATTTGAATTTGGACGGACCATTTTTCTCTTCTACCACTTGAAAGAAAGGCAAATATATTTTTTTAGTTTCAGAAACTGAATCCACTCTTCCTTCTTCCTCCTTTCTTCTGCCACTTTCATACTAAGAATCAAACTTTGATGTCTCCCATGTAACTTAACGAAAATTCATGAAACTAGTGGTGTTGTGGCTATTAAAGGTGGCTACAAATCTGAAGTGATTGGGAGGCAAAATACTAAGTGTAGTGGGATGGCCTTTCCTTACAATGCTGATATATATATATATATATATATATATATATATATATATATATAAGTAGTGCAGCGGATATATGGATATAATGGTAGTTTAAAGTATCTGGATCATCTCCTCGAGCTCCGAAGAATATCAGTGAAAATCTGCCTTTCTCTGACTACTCAAAAGACCATGGCATTAGGGAAAGATAAAACCATGAGTCAAACATAAGGTTGGTGTGAGAAACTCAAGGAAAATGTGTATAACATATAACGGTAACTTTTGAGACCATTTGAATCACCATAATGGTTAAGGATTTCCCCATAAAAGAACTAAACCATCTAATAAGTACCTATGGTGATATACTAGATATGTTTAGGGTGCAGAACATAAATCAGAAAATAGTTATGCTGCTTGCATCTCACAACAAACAATATTGGTAGTACAACTAAAACCATTAAGGTATGTTCACATATGGATTTCCATTGGTGGTCTTCTCGGTACATCGATGCCGGCCTCCTGACAAAGGTCACAATTTACCTTCTAAAATCATGCATATCTATCGATAAATTATGTCACAAAGGAAAACTAAGCTGGTCCATGCTCAAACATGTGGCATCGAATACCATCTACTCATGTGCGCTTGAACTAAAAGCATCTCTTGATATTTGGAGTTAATGTACCCTTTGGGTTGGCTAAACCCATTAACTATACTCCTACTCTATTTTCTGTCATTAATGATGGCAAAGTCACATTCATTCTAAAAACAAGAGTCTTCATCACTCGAAAAATCTTGAATCTCAACATGGATTCCAACATCTCAAACACATCTCGAATATCTACGTGGATTCCAACATCTCGAACAATTCACAAATCTCTCCATTGATCTCAACATAAGTCATCCAATGAATGCTAACTCCATTCTCTCCCTTGAGATCAACCTCAAGATAGATAGTATAACACGGTATCGTCATTTGAAATGTTAATGCCAACATCTACCTTAGACTTAACTTTAGGATAGACAATGCAACTCTATAACATACCGCTTCATAACAGCTTCCAAAACATAGAACATGTATATCGGTTTTGAAATGCTTACGTTTCGGGTCATCTCATATAAGTAGACTTATCCACTAATCGAACTCCTCAAAACCACTAGATGGATTTGGTTAACTTAACTCCAATTCTTTGAGAAATAAGCAGAAAATACATAAGGGTAGATACCATCTCCTATCCAAGTGGATTTCCTTATCTCTTGTCCAAGAAGAGAAAGACAAGTTTATACATAGGGTATAACATCATCGAGAGGCTAACTGTACCATATAATTCTCATGTTTTTATAGATATTTTAAAGTTACTACTTGTCAAATTTAATAATATTGAGAATGGTCACATATGGTGACCAAGTCTGGTTACCTATAACGTTTCCGGCCTTCTCAAGTTACACTATCCCTTGGTCAAGAGTGAAGCCAATAGGTTAGAGCTTTGTTTACTTCTAAGCTCTTCTACTCGAACATCATTTTTAACTCTCATAGATATAACAAGCCTATTTTGTTAACTTTTAGTGATAAGTACACAATTAAATACTTTCCATATATCAGTAAACATACAAGGCACGATTAGTCACAAAAAGCATGTTTAAGTCACACAAAGCACGTTTAAGTCACATAAGCTACTTCTATTTCCGTTTTTATTTAATTAATTCATTTATTAATTAAAACTTCTTTTATCAAATAATTACTTCCTTATGAAGTAAGCATATTATATATAGGAGTCCTCCCCACGGGATCTCAAACATATATGTTCTAAAAGCAAGAAACGATTCAAACGAGTGAGTCCTTGGAGGATCTCAAACCATATGAATACATGATGCTTCTCTCTCTTCCTTTTATTACTCGTATGTGTGTGTATTTAAAATACCTTTATAATAGATATATCGTATTCTACCATTTCACTATTCATTTGTACACTTTTCAATGTTTCAAAATGCATTCATACAGTTATCTAAAAGGTATAAGAAATATTCACAAACCTTTAGCAAGATTTTCCACTTTGAAAGTATAATCAAAAGGGATAAAAACAAATGTTACTAAAATATTGTTAACTAAAAAGCCAAAAACTTTATAATTTTCATTATCTTTAAAGCATTCTTTTTAAAGATCTAATTATTTTCATAAGTATATTAAATGGGTTAAAGACAAGTGGTTACTTAAACATTGTTACTACAAACCCCAAACCACTTCATACTTAACCTTATCTTTAAAATATTCATTTTAAAGATTCACTTATTTTCAAAAATACATTCAAATAGGTCAAAAACGAATGTTACTTGAACAATGTTTACAATAAATCCAAAATCATTTCATATTTGTCAATATCTTTAAAATATTCATTTTAAAGATCTAAGCACACTTATTAACAACATTATATACATTCATTTAACTTCTTAAAACCATTCTTATAACTAAGTGTTATAACCAAAACCACTTACCCTTTTATAAAATACTTAACTTACTTTTCCAAAATTATAATTAAATACTTTTAAAATGCTTATAAATAGGTTTTAAATATCTATATAAAATATTAATTAAAAAACAAATTTAGAATTTTAACAAAATCATAAACAAAAAGCATGTTTTAATTTGAAAACCCTTTACTTTAAAAATTCATAAATAACATTGATTATGGGACATTAAGTGAAAACTTGAATTGCTGAAGATGGTTGACAACCAGATTTGAGACCTGAAGGTCCTTTTGATTGACACCAACCCACATTGGGTTGGACTAAGGAGGGAGGACTAAACAATGGTTGCCAAGTGGGTCGACGCAAGAAGAAATCGGTGCAAAAGGTGACCAAGCCAAAATGGGACTAGTCCAAGATCAAATTCCATGACAACATAGGTGGGCCGATCACTGCGACAGAAAAGGATATGATGGCATTGTCATGGGTATGGATCCTAAGTAGTGGCAACAAGTAGATCTTGATAAACTATGTGATCTTTTACTGTTTCCTAAGTGGGAAGTGTTGAACCCATAATTGTTGGTCAATTTGTCGGTTCCTCCTTGTAGGTCCACATTCGCTTCTTGGGATATTAGGGGGAGCTATTGGGAAAGTGGTAGATAGGGAGGGTCAGTAAAGTCGGGTATTTATAGGGATGCAGTTCCCTCCTTCGATCCAATTTCTGCCTACGGCCCATTATATCATGGGTACAATGTTGTGCCCACGAGCAGTTCTCCAGCTAGGACTGATCAATCCAGTGTAGGAAGCTTGGTCTCCTCATGTATTCCCCTTGCTAGATGGCGAGGCCAAGCTGGTACAAACTGTAGTTTACTTGCACGTGTCTTTCTTTTACATTACACTTTGACTAACTTTTATTTCTTCTTTGTTGTTATAATAGTCGACATGCTAGTTTTTGGTGCTTTTAATGAGGGTGAGGGGATGAGCTAGATTGGCGTGACTCAAGCACTCACTGCCCCCACTGTGCCCGTTGCTCCATCTCTGCCAAGGCACCTACATCACTTAGAGTCGGCCAACAAATCATTGACCCGCCTTCTAGCCCACATGATCACATCAGTTGTCTATCGAGAGCAAGAAAAGGAAGAGGGATGCATTCGACCCTTCCACGATGGATAAGGTCGCCATTTCTTATTTGAAGTTCCTTTGCATTTAAAACATAGAGGAGTTGGTCAAAGAAGAGGTGGCGCCGCTGGGGAAGGTATCTTTGGACATCTCCCATGGTGAGAATACCGAGGACCTAGATTGCTTGCTGTCGGATTTCCAGCTCATGTCCATGGAGACCCTCTTATATCCCCACTAGGATCGAACTAGTCGGAGCTAACACTCTTTAGAGAACATGATAAATGCCTAGGCTTGGGATGCCTTGCTAGTAAGTTACCAACCTTCACTTTCTTTTTTACTTTGTTATTATTCTGACATTAGTTTTTAGTGCGAGTACCGCTGCCTCCGCATGTAGGATAAGGTGGAGAAACTTAAAAAGGACCAGATGGCGAGTAAGTGGTCTGGGTGGCAATACAGGATGAAGCCGTCTAAGCAAGGAAAGTGAAGGCAGCGACAGAGAAAGCAGTAAAGGTGGAGGCCAAGGCAGTTGAAAATTTGGTGCGGGAGGCAACCAAGGCATGAGGTGAGGTGGAAAATACAGGGATGGACCTCAAAGAGAGGTTGGATAGGGTGGAGAAAGAGGCCGGGCAGGTGCTAACTGTCTTGAATAAACACCTGATGAATGCCGGTCTAATAGGGCATAGCGACCGGTAGGAAGGACGAGGTGGGCCATCCGGCTAAAAAATATGACAAGGGCCTTGATCAGAGAAAACTTTCAACTTTTGATCTCCAATGGAATGTTTAATGTAGGGCCTTTTTCCAGGTCAGGGAGGAGGTAGCCAAGGAGATGAGGGCAGCTAGGATTGTTGTGCTGGCTATCCTTACCCTGGAGCAGTTGGACTCCTAAGCCTGGCCTGTTGACGGGCGGACCTCGTAGATATTTTTCTATCCTCTTTTTGCATGCCTAACAAGACAGACTGTGCGCCCCTCATTTTCTAAATAACTGGAATTTTTTGTGGAATTAGCCTAGGTATTTTGTTGCTTTATTCATCCTTTTCTCCGTGCATAGCATGTAAGGTAGTTTACTTTGAGTAGTCGATATAGCCCTTGTTTGTCTATGCTTGTATATTTTTCACAAGATAAATAAAATAGAAATATGGTAATAAGATGAGACCTAAAAGCGACACGTTCACGTGAACCATGTAGAGGGACTTGTATGTACATGTGCTGGGCTGGCATATAGGCTTGGACATGAGCATTTGCTGGAGTGTCTGGTTGTAATATCGAAATGAGATGGGCATGAGGCTGTTGTGCCTGCTTTCATTCTTGTGATATTGGGCATGTGCAGTGCAAAATAATGGATCTTAAGGCTACACTTGAGGGGTTAGAATAGTGTTTTTAACTAATGTAAATCTTTTTAATTTTATTTTGAGATTAATCTCAAATCATATATTAACAACTCAAAATGTATTAACGATCGGTCATGGATGCAATCATAGATAAATATAAAAGAAATAGTAAAGTAAAAGTTAGAGAGATGACATCAGAAATTTTATACTTGTTCAGATTTCTTCTACATCCAGTTTGTACAATTTCTTGTATAGATTTCTTTTCACATACCAATCTTTAAACCAGGTAGAAGGAAAACCAGATTACAATCTCGTTTTTAAGGCCACAAGAAAACCCTCGTGTATCATGAGTTCATGGTAAACTCCCTTGATTTGATTGGGTTACAAGATCACCCATTAGGTTTACTGGGCTATCTAGCACACCCACTTAATTTGAATGGGCAGCAAGCACAACCAAACAAACTCGAGTAGAGTTGATAGTTTTTCCAAAGGTAGATTTCTGTACTTTGGATACTATGGATCCTATAGTCTTTTCGATAGCACTTTAAACATTGAAATGTGAGAGAGATGTTTCCAAAATAGTAAAAAAATATGATTGAATCAATACAATGAAGTATGAATTGATTCTATATGATTTTGAAGAGTGTAGAGCATAATTTTTCAAGAGAATTTTAAAGAGAGTAAGAGAAGTAAGTAAGTAATTAATTATTCAAAATTAATTTTCACTCCCCTTTATATTTTAAATGAACAAATGTATCCATTCATGAAGGGTTGTGTTCAAAAGACACTTTCACTCAAAATTAAAAAATGCAATTCAACGGTCTGTATATCGACATACAGAAACAAGTATGTCGACATATCTTGGTAATTTTAGAAAATGCTTTTCACTTAAATCTTTTTGAAAATCTTATACATTGTAAAATAAATTGAACATAGTTTCTAAATATTTTGGACTCTTAAAAAGTTTTATAAAATATTTTTAAAATACATATTGAAATTTAAATAATTCATTTTTATTTAAAATATCAAGGATCGAAAATTGGAGATAAGGATTAGAGATTGTAATCGAGAACTTTAATGATGTATTTTAATAACTCTAGACACTAAATTATAACCTTGGAATCTTCATTTCTTTGTCTTTAAGCTCATGAGTCTTGATATTTTTACCTTGAGTCTTTATACTGTATAGTCTACGATTCAGCATTTGTGCAATATTCTACACTATATGCTATATAACTTGGCGAAATATTAGTATCTATATTTTATATGGACGTCGTCATCAAAATAAAAAAAAAGAGATATTAACAGTTTCCCTATTTTTTATGATGACAACCATTATATACTCTTATACATAAAATATGATATAACTCCTTCTGAGTTGCATAACTCCCCCTAAATATATGCATATATATATTTTATATTTTTCTTCCCCTTTACCATCGACAAAAATGGGTGGAAAACAAAACTCCTGCTAAATGGTATACTTTTAAACTGCAGAGACAAAATCAATAATTAAGAATTAAGTGATATGCCTATTAATACAGATTTACTTTATGTAAATGTGATTGGATTGAATGAAATACATAAGGAATTAAATAAGGATATAAAATGTTACATTATCCAAATGTAACATGTGAGACATAAATTTTAATATGATATAATTATGACATATATTATGATATACAACGATCAGTTATTAAGTTATATACTAAATATTAAAGACAACAAATAAGTAAACGTAAATAAAAAAAATAAATTTTGTTTATTTATTTATTTATAATACACGTAATCAAATTAAAATGTAATACATAACTAATCAAATCCTAATTACTACATAGTCCATATAGTCACACCAAATCAAACTTATAGTGACCAATCCAAACCAAAGAGTATTGATTATTTACATATCAATAAATTAGTTTAGTATGCACACTTACGAATTAAAATAAACAGAAATCTAGATCTTCATTGGGACTTCAACCTAACCTTCAGATCCTAAGATTGAATTTGTTTTGATGGCATCCCAATCTTCATTGTCCTTAGTGTTTGAGCATTCTAGGTTGTTGGTTTGATCATCTTTGATGAGGGAGGAAATCAACCAACGAAGAGTATCAAAATGCTTCTCTTGCTCTTTTATCATTTGCATTTGGATTAGTTCCAAATGCCTCTGATTCCTTGGAATAAAAGAGAGAATATATTTGAATGATTGGTGTTTCTCTTCAAGGTTTCAAAGTTTTTAGTGTGGAGAAGACATTTTTATTAAGAAAAATGTTGAGAATTGAAGGGGATGGAAAATGAAATGTTAAGTTAATTTTTTTGGAAAAAGCTTAAATATAAGTGAAAAGTCATTTGGAATATTTGAATTGATGGTAGTTACAAAATTTTAAATTTTAGAAATTTGCCAAATTGCTATAGTATGTCGACATATCCATATATGCATGTCGACATATGTGCCTGAAATTGCAATTTCTACATTTTTTTTATAAATTTTGTTTCTACTTAATACCATTATGTTTCACTAATTTTCAAAGGGTAATAGAACAATATATAACAGTAAGAACAAATTTTCATTGATCGGAATAAGATGATACATAGCATGAACGAAAATATAAGAAGGTAACATGAATTAAATTAAGGAAGTACAAAGACATAAAAGCTAAAAAAGTACAATGGATAACTAGATAGCAAAAGGTAACCAAGAAGATGAGGTACCTTAAAGTTTCTTCATAATCTTTCCATAATACTTATCCACTATGTTGGAAAGATTAGTGAATTTTCTTACTTAGCCTCCTTTGATTTTTTTTATAAACTTCTCTTGATTGTTTAGAATTTCTTTGTTTGAGCTTTGAGATGGTCTCTCAAAACTATCAAAAAAAGTTTCTACTTCCTCTTCCTCTTCTTCTTCGTCTTCACCTTGAATTCCATAACTTTCTTCTTCTTCTTCCTCTTCTTCAATTTCTTATTGATCTTCCCTCGCTAGTCATTCTTCCTTTTGGGGAAGAGTTTTATAAGGTTCAAACTAGGAAGGAAAAAGCATGAGAGATATGTTGGATTTATCAAAAACATTTTGAGGTAAAGTGGAGTCTCCTCGTAAATCAACACCAAAATATTCAAAAACTCTAGTGAGATACACGCTATGATAAAGTGTGTTGTCATGTCTAAAAATTTTCTTTTGAACAAAATCATCTAAGATGACTTATGCCCATGATGTCATAATTTCCATAAGTCGCATGAGCTTTAAAAATGTTTGGAGTTGGATTACTATTATTACCCATTCTCGGACTGACGCTTTGTTGCAAAACGAGACTCATAAGTCTCCATTTTGGTTTAATATTTTTGTGCTCGAAATCAAATTCTCCATCACTTTTAAAAATATCATGAAAACTTCATGATTTTATTCATCAATTTTAAAGATGGAGAGGTCAATTCCCCTAAATTTGCAACAAAATCTTTAGTACAGAATATCATAATCTAAAATAATTATAGTGTCATTCACACTACTCCAAACTTATCCCTCTTCTTCTTTTAAAAATTTTCCACATAAATTGCATAAAACATTTTTATAATTAGATAAGACACTAAATCATTTTGAGAAGAGTTGACTAAACCAAGAATATCATTTTGAGAACAAAGATAATGAAGCGATAAGAAGAAAAATCACTAAACTTTGCAAATCTTCTGGAAAATACCTTTTCGAAAGTAGCATATTCAACATAAGTGTCAATGTCTTCTTTATCATTGAAAACAAATCATTTTGTTCTTTTTGAGAGCCTCATCATTATTGGGGGTTGGCTTGAGGAGGCCATTTTTTGAGTCGTTTAGGTGCTAAGAGAGTAAAGAGGTACTTTGAATTTTGAATTAAAGTGAGTGAATGAATGGAAAGAAATAAGATGATTTAATAGAGAGTGAACTGACATTTAAGTTTTTAAAATAAATATGAAAGAGAGGGGAATTCAAAAATTGAATTTGAAAATGAATTTTCAAAATTCTAATAGATATGTCGACATATGGACTCTATGTATGTCGGCATAGTGCCGAAAAATCCAAAAATAAAACTAAGGTGAAAGATTCGTGTATATAATGCTCCTATGCATCCAATATTATTATTAATCTATATTTTATCCCTAAATTCAATAATCCAAAACAAAAATGCATAAAGTACCACTTTTTTCTCATTTCCCTTCGATCTATTCTGATTAATCTACTATTGCCACGAAACACATGTTTGCATCCTCAATATCCAGTTCATTGTCACTTGGAGTAGTATTTGAATCATTTAATGTTGCTACGTAAGCTCTTTTTCTTTTTCTAGATGAATCGGTAATTAGCGAGATCATTGATTTATCCTAATGTGGATAGCCTCTTTATAGATAAACATGTTTATCGTAGTTGAAACATCTAATCATAGTTCCATTTCCATGAGTCTGTTTTCATGTCTTTGTAAATTTTCATCTTTCTATACTTCAGGAACTTTCTGAATTTCCTAGTCACGAAGATAATTTCCTCATCATTGTCATCGCTTGAATCCTGATCTTTAGTTATCGTGTTGAAGGGAATGGATTTCTTTTATGTTGCCTTGTTTTCTCTTCTCTCCTGCAATTGTGCTTCATAGGACATTAAATTACCTATTAAATCTTCAATTTTTAGAATGTTAATGTCATCTGCCCCTTCTATTTCTAATGTATTTTAATCCTACTTTGAAGAGAGTGAATTGAGGACTTTTCTAATTTGGTCATCTTCAGAATTTTTTTACCTAATGATACTAAAGATTGTATGATATCTTGAAACGTACAATACATGGTAGAGATAAACACATTCTGATTCATTTTAAATAATTGAAACTTATTAGTTAACATGGAAATTTTAATGTTTTTAATTTTACTAGTGCCTTCATTTGTAACTTGCAATATTCTCCAAATATCATATGCAATCTTACAAATAGAGACTCTATTAAATTCTTTTTTATGTAATGAAAAAAATATATTCATGGCTTTAGAATTATTAAGTGCTTGTGTCTTCTTGTCAGCAGTCCATTGCGAAAAGTCGATTTGAGGTTCAGTGTGCTCATGCTGTGTAATATTCCAAATATATAAATCATTAAACTATAAATAAATATTCATCCTACATGACACATAAATGTGAATATTGTCGATAAAAATTGGGTATCTAGTAGTAGATTGTCCTTCTACAAAAGTGTTAACAAGTATACTAACAGTGTTGCTATTCATACATACTTTTCAAAAATCAAATTATGAGCTTTTGAAAACCTAATACTCTGATACCAAATGTGGATTGCAGAATAATGAATATTAAGACTAATTTAACACTAGAGGGGGGTGAATAGTGTTTTCTAACTTATGTGAATTTTTTAATTTTCTTTTGAGATTAATATTAAATCATTAATTAACAACAAATAATTATATTAGCAATCAGTCACAAATGCAATCGCAGATAGATATAAAAGTAACAAAGTAAAGTAAAAGTTAGAGAGATGACACCAGAGATTTTATACTAGTTCGAATTTCTCCTTTAGTCTTACACATTTGGTCGTACATATTTCTTTTTAAGCAATCTTTAAACCGGGTAGAAGCCAAACCAGATTACAATCTCGATTTCGAGGCTACGAGACATATCCTCCTATATCACGAGTCTGGGGTGAACTCTCTTAACTTGGCTGCAAGATCACCCACTAGATTTATCGGACTACTAAGCACACCTGGTTGATTTGAATGGGCTACAAGCACACCTAAACAAATACGAGTAGAGTTGATAGTTTTTCCAAAGATAAATTCATGTACTTTGGATACAATGGATCATATAATCCCTTGGATAGCACTTTGTTCTTTTTTATGAGAGAGAAATGATTGGAAGGAACACTGAATCAAGTTGTCTATCGAACCAAGGATGAATGTGCCTATCGAACCAAGGACTATGGTGCCTACCGCACCGATGAGAATAGTGCACACACCAGACCAAGCTAGTACTATACCCACTAAGCCGTGTGCCTTAGCGCGATTCCGAACTAAGCATGGAAGGAGTCCTCCAAACCGAAGGGGAGCCGAGCCGAATAGGGGAGCATATGAATTTAGCTAGTAACATGTCCATATGCATTCTACCGTACCAGCCAGCTTTGGATAGAGCTCCTAAACGAACCTAGCAAGCTATATAATGAATGAAATCTACTTATATCAAGAAATAATTAACTACATCTGGCATATTCTGGAATATTCTCTTTGGGCGAGTTATACATCGAAATTTCCCAACTTATTGGATTAACCACACTATCTATTCACTCCTATAAATAGCAAAGCATCCAACAACAATGGTGGACAATTCTAAAGAGCCAACCTTATAGTAGTAGTGGCAGACAAGTTCGATCTAGCTGGAATAGCTAGTAGGAATATCTTAGCAGGATCAACTAGGAGGAACAACTTAGAAGGATCAACTAGCAGGAGTAGCCTAACAGTAACAGCTAGCAAGAAAAACCTAGCAGGAACAGCTCAACAAGAATAGTTAACCAGAAGAGCCTAGTAGGAGCTGCCTAGCAGGAACATCCTAGCAGGAACCGCCTAATTTAAACTGACTAATAGAGATTACCAAACATGAGTAGGCAGCCGAGAATAGCCAAATAGGGATAGCCAAATAGGAATAGTTGAACAGGCTTCTTTGAGCTATAACTTACTTTCCATTGAGCTTTAGATCATTGTATCTTGTATTTTAGACTTATAAAAGATCTATAGGAAGAATAATGAAAATAAATAATGAAAATAAATAGTGGATGAAGGCACATTCTAGTCGAACCACTATATATCCTTGTGTTCTTTACTTTTCTAGAACTTACTTTCTGCACAACCTCAATGTGATCTTCTTTTCAAAAATCAATTAATACAAATATAACATTTTTGATATATACCTAGTATTCATAGCTTTACAACTAATTGATTGGAGGTGTTTGCCCATTTTTTTATGCACACTTACCGATCTTGGACTCTCCAAAACTAATTCAATGAATTTCTGATAAACTCAATTCTGGTTCTTTTAGAAATATGCAAACTATATAAAGATGAGTTCCCCTCG
The DNA here is from genome assembly GCA_030765085.1 of Allium cepa. NCBI lineage: Eukaryota > Viridiplantae > Streptophyta > Magnoliopsida > Asparagales > Amaryllidaceae > Allium > Allium cepa. The sequence continues at coordinate 1,048,142,578 of CM060929.1, forward strand.
GGGGATCTCGTATTTATAAGTTCTTAAAGCTAGAGACAATTCATTTCAATGCTCCTCTCCAGGGGTTCTCATAGAATATGAAACCATGAAGCTTTTAGATACTTCCTAAGTTACATTTGGTCAAGTTCAAATAGTCGACTAGTCGAATATCCTATTAAAAACGATCGCTTATATAAATCAAGGTTCATATACTTAGCATGTTTCTAACATTCTAACTTATACAATCTCGCGGTCAGGAGTGAAGCTATGTAAGTAAGATAACTGGTTGCATACCAAAGCCCTGCCTAGACGCTTCATTCTTGACTCTCATAGAAAGACAAGTCTGCCTTGTCAGTTTTTAGTGTCAAGTATAATATTAATGACTTCCATAAATGAGTAAGAAATCAACATGATTAATACATTTCTAACCTTCCCAACTTAACTATTCCTCGATCAACAGCGAATACAATAGGTTATAGCACTGTTGCTTCTATCCCTACTCGAACATCAATTCTAACACTCACAAATAGATAAGCCTACTACGTCAGCTTTTAGTGTTAAGCATAGTTAATTGCTTTTCAAACAAATAATTAAACAAAACACGATTTGTCCACTAAGCAATTCCTAACCACTTTCTTATCCTTTGTTTATACTTTTAAAACCCTTGTTAAAATGATATATGTGTATGTGTGTATGTATGTATGTATGTATGCATATACGTATAGTAATTTTATTTACAAAACTGGATATTTAATAAGATAATTTAAGTGATATTATATTAAAAAAGATATTTATACTTTGATAAAATAGTCAACATATTTTCAACAAACTATGTTTATTTAAAAATACTTTTAAAATACTTTAAAATATTTATAATTAGTTTTAAAACATTTACTCAAAATATTATTTAAAATAAGAAGTTTATAAAACATTTTGAAACTTGGAAAACCATGTTTTCCTTTTATTTAAAAGTATACCCTCTTCTTTAAAAATTCATAACTAATTCTTAAAATAAAATAAAATAAAAATCCCAAACAACTTTCAAAATACACTAATAAGAGTTAGAAAAGACTTATAAAAAGAATGAAACAAAATTCTTAATTTTAAAGTCCTTTTCAACCATATGAAGTTCAAAAATCAAGGCTAAATGGAGTAGTTTTGCATAACAATAAGTTTGACCATTTTTCGATATGTTACTTAACTTTTCAACATTCGAACTTTTTATAGAAGCTAACATGCACAATAGACATTACAAATATGGCGAGAAACCTCTAGGGATATCTCCATAATGTACCTTAGAAATTGTCGAACACAAGGCAACTCCTAAATGCATCTACAACGGCTATCGCTATAAGAGCACTTTCAAATTCAAGTCCATTTCAAACCCATTTTCAACCACAACCAATGTACTTTATTCCATGACTAAGCCATAATTCATATAGGTCCATTCAACTCAATACATATTGATTACATATGCCACTCGCTTTCAAAGCAAGAATCAAATAAATATTATAATCATATATCAATATTACAACATATATCAATATCCAATCAATTACAAAGAAATAATCAATCACAAACAATATATTTTCGTTCAAGGTGATGACTTAGCTCTCCTTTAAGTAAGTAAATAAGCAAGTCTAAGCAACCACTGTGAGAAATGCGGATTAAGGATCTTAAGGATAAGGACAAACACTAGAGGAGGGGGGAATAGTGTTTTAGAGAATTGTTAAATCCTTTTAAGTTTGATTTTGAAATTAAAGATTATTTTGAGGCTAAAAGTATTTGAAATCAGTATAGATGTTTTTGATGCTTTTAAAAGGAAGGTTTTGAAAACAAGATATAATTTTGAAAAATCATTTTGAATAAAAGGTTAGCAGATACAAAACAATGTTCCACTAGATTTTTCGTAGGTTCCATCATACTTAGGGTTCCATCCCTTTAACAGGCTCAAAGTGGATTCCATTCCACGAATAAATTGGATTTTAAGATGCCAGTGCTTTTCTAGGAGATTTAACAAAATTTCTAATTAAAAAATAAATTACTTGAATTCTTGAACTCTTGATAATCTTGATACTCACGAGTCTTCAATCTTGATATTTTGAATCTCTATACTGTACAGTCTTCATTCTTGGTACCTGCATGGTTAAATCCTGCATATACATATATATCTAAACTTATACTGTTAGTATTTATATTTTAAAATCTATTCTAAGGTGTTGTCATCAAAACCATCATCTCACGCATTAACAATCTCCCCCTTTTTGATGATGACAACCTTTGTTTATAAAATATTACTTCTATCATAACAACTCCCCCTTAATCTATGCCTAACTACCCTATTTTATACTTCTCCCCCTTTGTCATCAACAAAAAAAAAACTAACTCTAAACTATATAACACTAAACTATATAACTCCCACTAAATCTAATACTCCATGACGTGTGATTATAATGATAGTGTTATCATAAATAATCAATACTTAGATCTAATAATAAACCTAATCCTAAACTAATAACTATTCTAAGTATATGATAACCATATAGTTATATTTATTAATAGGGAAGAACACATATAAGAACATAATTTATTTATTAATCTTATAGTTATATTTACATTTTCGTTGTAAACGTAAGAAGGAATAAACAACAATGGTAAAGAAAGAGAAGAAACTAATGTGTGTTTTTGAACATAGGAGATATATGAATCGAACAGTTTGGACAGTGGAAACAGAAATTTGCACGTTGTTCGACAAGATTCCCATCTTCGTCAAAACACACTTCTCCAACGCACACGACTTTGTCGTCATCTTCCACATGCGCTTCTTCCATGGGTTCTTCTTCTTCTTTTTCTTCTTCTTCTTCGCTAGCCTCTTGTTCTTGATCTCCTGAAGAATCTTCGTCAATCAAGATTGGATTAGCATGATTGTCCATTAGGAATTTTTGCAAATTCCTAAGGATTTTGTCTTTCCTCTCCTATTCCTTGGCCATTCGAAGTTGCATTACTTGAATTTTAGTCATTAACTGAAGCGCATCCTTTAGAGAATCCTCTATTTTAGTCACACGAGCGAGAGTAGTACGTTGAAATGGACCATACGTAGGAGAGGGGAACGAAAAGGTTGATTTTATGTTTGATTTAGAAGAGGAGGCCATTGATTATTTGATTTCAGAGAAGAGAACAGAGATATAACAGAAAGGATGAATACAATTTCGAAAATGTGAAGAATATATAACCAATTATTTGAATTTCGGTGGGAAAATTTTCAAAAATTTAAAAACGTTGTATGTCGACATAGGGTAGAGGGGTATGTCGACATGGTTCTTGAATTTTTGCCTATTTAATTTATTTTGAATTAATTTTTAATTATACTTTGTTTATTTATATTTCAGTTATTGAACAAATACCTAATTCTCTTCTTAATTTAGTAAATATAGATTCATTTAACGGTTTTGTTAAGATATCAGCAATTTGATTCTCAGAATTGATATAATCTAGAGTGATTACTTCCTTACTTATATTATCTCTGAGAAAATGATATCTGATATCAATATGTTTAGTTTGAGCATGTTGAGTAGTATTTTTGGATAAATTTATCGCACTTGTATTATCATGATAAATTGGTGATTTTGAAAATTTTAAACCATTATCTTTTAAAGTTTGTTGCATATATATTACTTGAGAACAAGCCAAAGCAGCATAAATATATTCTGCTTCAGTTACTGATAAAGAAACTGTATTTTTCTTTTTACTAAACCAGGAAATCAGAGAATGCCCTAAAAAGTGACAAGTTCCACTTGTACTTTTTCGGTCTGATTTACAACCAGCATAATCAGCATCACAGTAAGATATTAAGTCAAAAGAATCATTTTTAGGGTAAAATAAGCCATAATCAGAGGTGTGTTTAACATATGCTATGATACGTTTAACGGCTTTTAAGTGCGTCTCTTTAGGTTGGGATTGATATCTTGCACAGAGACAAACACTATGCATGATATCAGGTGTACTAGCAGTAATATAGAGTAGTGATCCAATCATTCCTCTATATAACTTTTGATCTACATGTTTCGTGAGATCTTATTTACTAAGGTACTCGTTGGTTGCCTAGGAGTGTGTTTTCCACTTGCAGTAGTCAAACCAAATTTACTAATTAGGCCCTTAGCATATTTTTCTTGACTAATAAAGATACCATTATCTAATTGTTTTATTTGTAATCCTGAAAAGAAATTTGATTCACCCATATGACTCATCTCAAACTCTTTTGTCATTATTTCAGAAATTTCTTTATTCATTTCAAAATTAGTTGATCCAAAAATGATATCATCTACGTAGACTTGAACTAGTTGAATATCATTTTTATTTCCTTTAATAAAAAGAGTATTATCTACTTTATCAATTTAAAAATTTGATTGTAATAGATAAGATCTTAATCTATCATACCAGGCTCTAGGAGCTTGTTTTAGAGCATATAAAGCTTTCTTAAGTTTGTAAACATGAACTGGTAATTTATCATTTTCAAAAAGTGGTGGTTGTTCAACATACACTTCCTCTTTTATAAATCCATTTAAGAAGGCACTTTTAACATCCATTTGAAATAATTTGAAATTATTATGATTTGCGAAAGCAAGTTGAATCCTGATGGCTTCTAATCTTGCTACGGGAGCAAAGGTTTCATCAAAATATATTCCTTCTTCTTGACAAAAAACTTTGAGCGACTAAACGTGCTCTATTTCTAACTACCTCTCCTTGTTCATTCATTTTATTTTTATAAACCCATTTAGTTCCAATTAAAGTTTTATTTTCAGGTCTAGGAACAAGTTTCCAAACTTCATTTCTAGTAAATTGATTTAGTTCTTCTTGCATAGCCAAAATCCATGAATCATCAGTTGACGCTTCTTTTGGATTTTTTGGTTCAATAGTTGATATAAAAGATACACTACTCATTTGACTTTGTTGATTTCTAGTTTTAACTATAGATTGCATATCTCCTAGTATATTTTCAATAGGATGATCTTTTGAAAGTTTAGTCCTTTTATTAGGATGATTAATTTCATTATTAGTTTCAGCTGACTCTTGATTTTGAGTAATTAAATCATCTTCATCATTTGTATCTTCAAAATTTTTGAAATTTTCATCGAATGACACATGCATTGTTTCTTCGATGGTTTTAGTTCTTAAATTAAATACTCTGTACGCTTTACTTCTATTAGAATATCCGATAAAGATACCTTTGTCGGATTTAGGATCAAATTTATCTAAGTTATCTTTAGTATTTAAAATAAAACATTTACTTCCAAAAATTCTAAAATAAGATACTTTAGGTTTCTTTGAGTGAAGAAGTTCATGAGAAGTCTTATTAGTTAGTGGTTTAATTAAGATTCTATTTAAAATATAACAGGGGTAGTAACTGCTTCTGCCCAAAAATTCTTTGGTAATTTACTATCTGAAAGCATAGTTCTCGCACACTCTTGAATCGTCCTATTTTTACGTTCCACTACTTCGTTTTGCTGTGGAGTTCTTGGAAATGAAAAACTGTGAGTTATTCTCCTTTTATTGCAGAATTCCTCAAACTTTTCATTTTCAAATTCACCACCGTGATCACTACGAATGGTTATAATTTTAGAGAAAGTTGATTTTGAATTCTTTTTGAAAAGTTCTTAAAACATTCAAAAGTATCAATTTTATGTTTCAAAAATATTGTCCATGTAAATCTAGAATAATCATCTACAATTACAAAAACATATTTACTATGGTTTATTGATAGAATTTGAGATGGACCAAATAAATCAAGGTGAAGCAATTCAAGAGGTTTTCAAGTTAAAATCATATCTTTTAATTTAAAGGAACTTTTTCTAAGTTTTCCTAATTGACATGCATCACATAAACTATCTTGGGAGACCTCTTACTAGATTATGTTTTGATAGTCTAGATAAGAGTTTGAAATTCAAATGCCCAAATATCTTATGCCAAATCCAAGGGTCACTTGTATTTGCCAAAAGACATAAGTTATCATTTGAAACATTCATACTAAGAATATAAATATTCTTTTTCCTAACTCCCTCAAATATTATGTTTGAATTGTTATCTTCAATGTGACATCTATCTTTTTCAAATTTAGTTTTATATCTTTTATCGCAAAGTTGACTTATACTTAGCAGATTATGTTTCAGATTTTTAACTAGCAAGACATTAGTAATAATAGCAGTTTCAGAGTTACCGACTTTGCCGATGCCAATCACATATCCTTTTGAATTGTTTCCAAAGTTAACCAATCCTCCGTCTTTGTATGTTATATCATTTAACATATTTGGATTGCCAGTCATGTGTCTAGAACATCCACTATCGAGTATCCATTTGTCTTTTTTGATTTGCATAATTTGTCCGTTGTGTATTGATTCCTCAGTAGCCATAAAGCGTGATTCCTGCACATCAAACAATTTTGATAGACAACTTGGATTTGAACATTGATTATATGCAGACTCAAAAGACAATGATGATCTGAATATTTCTAAACTAGTAGCCATTTTAAAACTTTTTCAAAAATCAGATTATGAAACTTTGAAAACCTTGCTCCGATACCAAATGTGAGAAATGCGGATTAAGGATCTTAAGGCTAAGGACAAACACTAGAGGGGGTGGATAGTGTTTTAGACAATTGTTAAATCTTTTTGAGTTTTTGTTAATTTAAACACAAATGTATGCAATATTCAGACACAGATATGATCACAGAATCAAACACAAATGCAAATATAAAGTAAAAGCAGTAAAGGAAAGAACACACCGAATTTTATACGTGTTCGGAGTTACGTTACATCAAGTCCCGCACACAAGTACAGATTTCCTTTCAAAAACAAACTTTATAATTACACTCTCGATTTCAAGGCTACGAGGTAAACCCTCTAGAATCACAATCCGTTGGATAGAGATACTTGATTTCTCGGGCAACAAGTTCACCCAATTGATTTCCAATGCCACAATCATACCTTTTACACTTGATTGATTTTCAAGGCTACAATCACACCTTTTCTCGCTAAGTTGATTACAAAAAGCCTATAACTCTGAATAGCACTGAGGATCTTGTTGAGATAGTGATAGAGAATCAAACCAAAGATTAGCTAGTTAGATTCAGTGTTGATTTCGGCAAAGTAATGATAAGAATTTTTATATAGAAATATGGAAGAAGAAGATTAGTGAAAAACCAGAAAAACTGTCTTAAAATTCGTTGAAACTAAGCCCTATTTATAGAGGAACAACAGTCATGTCCATTCGTGAAGAGTTATGACGAATAGACACTTCTTTTGAAATTTAAATTTTGAACTCAACTGACACCATGTCGACATGGGGTACATGAGTATGTCAACATCCCAAAGGGATTTTTGGTATTTTGATTTTCTTTGAAAATAACCTTTATTTTATATTAAAATTATTTTAAACTTTATAAATGTACTTGACTATATTTAAAATACATAAGTAAGTATAAAGAATAATATATACAAAATTTTACTATAATTTTATATTTAAAATCTAAGTCTAAATATTTACAAGTTAAATATATTATATTTAAAAGATAGTTTAAAAACAAGGATAATTTAATTTTGAAATTAAAGATTATTTTGAGGCTAAAAGTATTTGAAATCAGGATAGATGTTTTTTATGCTTTTAAAAGGAAGGTTTTGAAATCATTTTGAAAACAAGATATAATTTTGAAAAATCATTTTAAATAAAAGGTTAGTGGATACAAAATAATGTTCCACTAGATTTTTCGTAGGTTCCATCCTAATTAGGGTTCCATCCCTTTAACGGGCTTGAAGTGGATTCCATTCCACGAATAAATTGAATTTTAAGATGCCAGTGCTTTTCTAGGAGTTTTAACAAAATTTCTAATTAAAGAATAAATTACTTGAATTCTTGAACTCTTGATAATCTTGATACTCATGAGTCTTCAATCTTGATATCTTGATTCTCTATACTGTATAGTCTTCATTCTTAGTACCTGCATGGTTAAATCCTACATATACATATATATCTAAACTTAAACTGTTAGTATTTATATTTTATAATCTATTCTAAGGTTGTTGTTCTCAAAACCATCATCTCACGGACTAACAACCACCCCCTACCTTAATCTTGCAAACAGTAACTTCCAACCTTCTCCTTAGCTTTTGCACTTGATTTTATGGCAATATTGCCTTCTTTTGCTTACAGCCTATGATAATGGGGGAGTTTGGCTTCATTTCTTCAAGATCTAAGTTGATGGAAGGTGTTTGACGCTATCCTAAGGCTCTTGTCCATGTTCGAGTTGATTTGGAGCTGTTTTGAATTTATTTTCTTTTAGGAAATCCAATGGAGAAGGGTATAAAGAGAGCTTGCTTTTATTTTGTAAATTAGTAAAAGTGTTTTCAAGGGGTATTCCCTCTCTTATATAGCCTCATGTTGGTGTTCCTTAACCATGCTCTCATCCCATCCTCCATCAGCCATGGAAGGCTCACCCCTATATATGCCCATCACTTCTCTTTTACACCTCTTACCTTTAGCAAATGATTAAACTACCCCTTACATACACATATCCTTATTCTTTAGAAGCTTCTAGAATTTCTAATTATTCTATAAAGAAAATTGTGTTAATTAGTTCCTAATGTGTTCATATGTTCATTAGCTAAGTTCAAAAGTATTCGAACAACTTATATTGAATAAAAAGCTGTTTATCGATGAACTGATTTTTGGTCACGTTAACAATTTTTCTTCGAAGTGTATATTTTTATATCAAATTTCAAAAACAAGTTTCTTATCATTAGTTGTTAATTAATTTTTTTAATAAGGTTATAAAATCACATTTATAAAACTTAATGATATTTCAACATGCCATGATATTCGAGGACGAATTTCTCGAATTTACGGGTTGTTACATTCTCCACACCACTTTGAACATTTGATCATCGATATTCAAATAAGAATGATAATCAATGAAGATGGAGTACTACTGAAACTATATAAAAACCAAACAGTAAACCAAATGCATACTAAGTGACTCCACCTAAAGCAGTGAGTACATTACAAAAGATATACGATACTAAGATAAGAAACCATAAGTCCACGAACAACTCTGGATAGGAAACCCTCGAACTATCCTCCTTCACCCATGTACAATTCTGAGCATCTCACTCCACTATACCTTGACTACCTTAAAAACTTCAATCCTCAATCTCTTCTTATCTCAGTCGATGATACAAATAGACTGTTTCATAATGGCCAAGTTAGGCTCAATCACTAAGTCCTTTTGCTGCGATGGCTCAATAATCAAAGTAGGATCGTGCACAGACTTACATAGATAAGATACATGAAAAACATCATTCACACCCTCCAATTTAGTTGGTAACTTGAGTCTATAAGTAAGAGTGCTTATCCTCTTGAGTATCAGAAAAGGTCCTATAAAACGAGGAGCCAACTTCCCTCCCTTTCCGAATCAAACTACATTATCATTGGGGAAACCCTAATGAATACAAATTCCCCAACTGAGAACTCCAAATCACTATGCCTCACATTAGCATCGCTATTCTGCCTACTCTGAACTACTTCGAATGCCTCCTCATCTCTGCTACCTATACCGTGGGTTTTCGAATCATATCTGGTCAAGCACTAAGCAATTTCTTGGTTCTACCTAACAGGATAGAGATTTACAACGACTTCTGTATAACACCTTAAAAGGTGCCATCACAATACTCGCTTAAAAACTATTATTATAAGAAACTCAAAAAGTGGCAAATGATCCTCCTATGAACCTCCAAATCTAGAATACAAGCAAGAAGTAAATCCTCCAAAACATGATTCGCTCTCTTACTCTCCCCATCTATTTGAGGGTGATAAGTTGTGCTTAAACACAGCTCTGCCCCAAGTGCATCATGCAAACCCTTCCAGAACTGACTTATAAAGATTGGATCTGTATCACTCATGATACCACATGGAATACCATGAAGCCTAATGATCTATCTAACATATAACTGAGCAAAACTAGAAGGAGTCCTTGTTTCCTTCATTGGTAAGAAGTGCACACTCTTGGTCAATTGATCCACAATAACCCACATACCTTCATTACCTCTTCTTGGCCCAATCAACCCATTGATAAAATCCATAGAAATTTGCTGCTACCTCTACTTTGAAATCTTAAGTGGCTAAAACAGTCCAGTTATCCTTTGGTGACTACCCTTAACCCACTGGCAGTTGGTGCATCTACTAACAAATACAGAAATGCCTTTCTTCATACCTTCCCATTAGAAAGTATGTCTAATGTACCGATACACCTTAGTGACCCATAATTGTATCGTTAGTCCAGAATGGGGACTCTCTATCAGAACCTCCTATCTAATCCCATCAACATCCAGTACACAAAGCCTATCTTTCATCCTCAAAATGCCATGGTCATCTACTCTAAATCCTGGACACTTCTCTAACGCAACATTCTCACTGACAGCTTTCATTATCTAAGCAAAACGAACATCCCTCTGCTGATTATTCTCAATGCGACGAGAAAGAGTCGGACGAACCTCAACATTTGACACAACCGCGTACCTCTTACCGAGTGCATCAAGTACGACATTAGCTTCCCCCGGTGTATATAATATGTCTAGATCATAAGCCATAAGAAACTCCAACTACCTTTGCTGCCTCATGTTTAAGTCCCTTTGCATAAAAAGATAATTTAAAGATTTATGGTCCATATACAACTCGAACCTATCACCTAGTAAATGATGTCTCCACATCTTCAAAGAAAATACCATTGTTAATAACTCCAAGTCATGAATTGGATATCTCGCTTCATGCGGTTCGAGCTGTCGACTCACATAAGCGATAACCCTTCCATGCTGCACCAACACAGTACCTAATCCTATTCCACATGCGTCAATGTAAACAGTCGAACCCTCACCTCCATTTGACACGGTGAGAATTGGAATACTATTTAACCTTGCCTTTAGCTCTAAGAATGCTTACTCACATTTATCAGTCCATACAAATTCGACGTTTTTCTTCGTCAAATTTGTTAAACGAGAGCCAATCTTCGAGAATCCTGAATGAATCTCCTATAATAACCCATTAGATCTAAAAAGTTCCTAATATCAGTTGCGTTTTCTAGCCTCTTACCTGAACGACCATAAGCTTAGCAAAATCAATACAAATAGCCTTCTTTGAAACAATATGACCTAAGAACCTAACTTCTAAACGCCAAAAGTAAAACTTTCAGAACTTGGCCTTAAAAACATGCTCTCTTAGTGTTTTCAATACAACCCTCAAATAGCGCATATGTTCCTTCTCGGTCTTCTAGTAGGCCAGAATATCATTGATAAATCAAGGACAAACTTATTCAGCATGTTTCAAAAACCCAATTAATTAGGTCAATGAAATATGCTAGAGAATTGGTAAGGATGAACGACACAATTAACCACTCATAAACTGATCGGGTCTAAAATCTATCAAGGGTATGCCCTCCTCTGCCACCCTCAACTGATGAAACCCCATTGCATGATCAAGTCGAGAAAACACTCGAGCTCCATGAAGCTAATTGAACAGGAATTTTTTTCTTAGGCAAAGGATGCTTGTTCTTAATAGTCTTCTTATTAAGCTCGTGGTAATCTACACGCAGTCTTAGAGAGCCATCCTCTTTCATAGCAAAGACGTCGGGCGCTCCCCAATTTAAACGACTTTGTAAGATCAAGCCCTTCTGTAAAAAATCACTAACCTAAATAGATAGGTCCAACTTCTCCTTCGGTGCAAGTCTACAAATAGGCAACACAATTATTTTTTCATCTTTAACCAACTGAATGCAGAAATTAATCTCCCATTGAGGGGGTAAACCCGACACCTGTTTAAAGACATATTGAAACACCCCAAACAACTAAGATTGAACTCAAATCTCCTTCCGCCACATTAAGAGAACAAAGAAAACTACTAATAAGCAAGATAGGACCCTCATAAGACATCACCGAAACCTTCCTTCCTTTCCTTATCAACGATGCCATTCACTCAACACAATCTAGGACACCATTATTCTGAGACAACGAATACATCCCAAACAGAACATCAAAACCCATAAAACCTAGAACAAACATATCGATAGGAAAGTGTTGGTCAAAATAAGAAATTGGAACTCCTAAACAGATCATACAAAGATTGCCCAAGCCCGCAACTGGGTTCGACACACAAATAAAATCTAAAGCCATAGTTGGATCAAGTTTCAATCTATCAACAAGAATTCTAGATATGAAACTAACGAGGCACCAATATCAAATAAGATACGAACAAAAACACCAAAAATAAATAGAATACCAACCAAAACATGCTTCCTTTTTACAGTGGCAGAAGTGGAAGGTGCTATAGATAGTGCAAAAACTGGAGCCCGCTTCCCTTTTTGGACCGTCGAGCACTACCTAGACAAATAACCCGGTTGGTGGCAGTTATAGCAATCTCGCCCCAATACAAATTGAGCTTTAATTGCATGCAGCTCTAGCTTCGGTACTTTAGAAATAGGTGCCCTAACTAATGGTGCTTTCGCCTCCTGTCTTCCCCTAAATGGGACATAGTTCTGAACAAGATGCCCCTTCTTCCCACGATTGTATTAAGCTAAACAAGAAACATCTCCCGATAGCTGAAACTTCCCCTTGTTGTCCCCAACTGGTGCAGAACCAAATAGCTCCGGAGCCAAGCTCTCAAAACTTAAGGCCATGATTCAGCAAACCCATAGACGACCCCATGATATTATTAGTCCTATCCTATTGAAACTCGAGAGGCATACCTACCAAAAAAATGTCATTCTTCTTCAAAGGCGTGTCTACTAAACCCAACCCAAACCGAGACAAAGCAATGAACAAGTTCTCATACTCCGCCACAATCATGCCCCCTGCTTTAAATCCAAGAACTTCCTAAAGAATAAAGTATTCCTGAATTCCGGGACAAACTTCATCTCAAAAACATTATTAAATTAGGCATAAGAGAAGTCATTCTCTTAGACAACAACTGTAATAGAACTCCACTAATCCATGGTTGTATTTGTCAGATGTTGCGATGCTAATCGATGCGTTATCACATCATTGAACTCCATATCCTTGAACTTATGGACACACAATCTGAGCCAAGACTAAACCTCTATGATCGTCTCCAAGATACTAAACATCTTACCTCCTGGCCTCTCGTAATCTTGACAAAGTGAAGCAAAACTCATCTGAGGTCGGACCTGCATGATCTCCTTTACAACGTATATTTTCGGTTCCATGACAGGTGCAACATTCCTCCATGCCCAGGTCTCACCATTTGGGATAGTACTTCCTATACCACCTCTATTTCCTTGAGCATTGGCAGATCTAGTACTCATGGTTTGTACTATTTAAACATAGCAAAAAATATTTAGGATACTAAAGGATAGAGTTTATTCAAAGAAAGAGTTATTCTTAAGGAAAAAATGAAAAGGTGTGTAGCTTTATAAAAAATGCAAATACACTCTCATATATGTAATACACTCGGCTCATTCTATAATGTCTCTTACCTTATCTCTAATGAGGAATACCCTACCAAAGCCAAGGTATTTTCTCAACCTTGAGCATCGATGCCAAATGTAACGACCTCACATTTTGACTCTCGAATGTTGACACTCAATACATCCATGGTATTCGCATGTCGAGCAACTAAGTATCTGAAAGATAAATAATTAAGCTAAAATAAAAGAAAATGAATATAACAAGAAAGTAAGAACAAAATATCAGAATCTCACAATAGAACGATAGTATATAATATCAAAAGAACAACCTAAAGGGTTACTTCGAATACAGAAATTTTAGAGTTACAAAACCTAAGTACTATCATCGGCTTGGAGGGTCAAAACTGCATGTCCTCACAATGCTGTAATATATATGCAAAATACAATGCAATAGAATTCAAAATAGGTAGATAACAAAAGCCACCAGCTCGTCTCCTGAACTCTAAAGCGTCCAAAGTAAAACCTGCTTTGCTCGGCCTACTCGAAAGAGTACATGAGGAATTTAGGAGAAAAAAATCACGTATCAAACATAAGTCTGGTATGAGAAAACTCAATACATGAAACATGTGATAGTAACTATTGAGACTGTACAAATTCCCGTGATGGTTTTTCCTTTAAAAGAAACAAACCATTCATTAAGTTAATATAGTGATATAATAGGAAATGTCTAGAGTATAGGATATAAATAATATCAAATAGTTGTGTTGTTTGCATCTCACAACACAACAATATTAGAAGTACATCTACGATCTTTAAGATATGTTCGCATATGGATATTTTCATAGAGATCTCTTCAATCAAGAAAAATCTAATCTCCTATACAAGGATCAGAAACTACCTTCGAGCGTCGTATATCTCTAGATAAAATATGTCACAAGGTAAATATAGCTGGTCCACACCCTAACACATGATCCCTTATATCATCAACTCCCACTAGCAACATTGATAAGCATACTTTAGATATGAAGTTGATATATCTTATTGTGGCTTAGCTAAACTCCAGACTATGAGGTCTTCTCTTTTTTCTATCATTTCCCATGTCGAGGTCACATTCGGCATCTCTCAACTCGAGCAAAACACGAAGCACTCCATGGATTCCCGCATAAGCTCATTTGACAAATACTAATGCTGACCTCTCACTTGGACTTACCTTAGGATTGAAAGTTCAACCCTATAGCATAAGTCTACAATGTCAACGCTGACCACTCCCTTGGACTTAACATCGGGATAGACAGTTCATCTCTATAACATTCCACTTCACAACTGCTTCCAAAACATAAACTCATATACTAGTTTGAAGTGGTATTTGGTAAGTAAATCATTTACCGATCCCGGACTCTCCAAAACCGATTCGATGAATTTTTAGTAAACTCAATTCAGGTTCCTTTAGAAGTAAATGCAGTATATAAAGAGGAGTTTCTCCTAGAGGATCTTATATTTCTAAGTTCTTAAAGCTAGAGACGTTTCATACCAATGCTCATTCCGGGGGGTTCTTAAAGGTTATGAAACTATGACGCTTTTAGATACTCCCTAAGTTATATTTGGTTAAGTTCGATGGTTAACTAATCGATTATCCAGTTAAAAACGATCGTTATAGAAATCAATGTTCGTATACTTAACATGATTTTGACATTCCAACTTATATTATACATCGGCCAAGAGTGAAGCCAATAAGTTTGAGCACTAGTTGCGTATCAAGGCCTTGACTAGACACTTCATTCTTGACTCTCACAATTAGACAAGTCTACTCCATCGGCTTTTAATGTTAAGACAGTATAAATGACTTCCATAAACGAGTAAGAAATAACCTAATTAACACGTTTTCAACCTTCTCAACTTAACTATTCCTTGGTCAAGTTTGAAGACGGTAGGTTAGAGCATTTACTGCTTCTTTCTCTACTTAAAAATCAATCTTAACACTCACAAATAGATAAGCCTACTTTATCGGCTTTTAGTGTTAAGCATAGTTAATTACTTTTCAAGCAAGTAATTAAACAAAACACAATTTGGACACTATGTGATTCCTAACCCCTTTCTAAACCTTTGTTTATACTTTAAAAATCTTGTTAAAATGATGTATGTATGTACAGTAATTTTATTTATAAAAATAGATATTTAATAAAAAATTAAATAGATATTATATTATATAAGATGTTTATACTTTAATAAAACAGCCAACACATTTAAAAAATATATATACTTGAAAATGCTTTTAAAATACTTATAATAGGTTTTATAACATTTGCTCAAAATATTACTTTAAAATAACAAGTTTATAAAACATTTCGAAACTTGGAAAACCATGTTTTCCTTATATTTAAAAGTAAACTCTCTTCCTTAAAATTCATAACAAATCCTTAAAAATTCATTAAACTTCCAAACCACTTTTAAAATACTCTAATAAGAGTTAGCAAATATTTGTAAAATAATGAAACAAAATACTTAATTTTAAAGTCCTTTTCAAACATTTGAAGTACAAAAACCAAGAATAAACGTGGAAGTTTTGCATAAGTATAAGTTTTGCCACTTTTCGATATGTTGTTTACTTTTCAACATTCACATTTTTTAAGCAACTAATATACACAATATACGTCATAAATATGGCGAGAAACACCTTAGAATCCCTCTACAAGTTCCTTAGAAATTGCCGAACACAAAGCAATTCCTAAATGCATCTATATTGACTATTATTATAAAAGCATTTTCAAATCCAAGTCCAATTCAAACCTATGTTCAACTACAAAATATGTATTTTGTTCCAAGACTATGTTACAAGTCATATAAGTCCATTCAAGTTCATAAATATGGATTACATATGCCATTTGATTTCAAAGCAAGAATCGAATCGATATTACAGCATATATTAATATCCATTCAACCACAAAAAAATAATCAATCACAAGCACATATATATAATTTATTTTCATTCAAGGTGGTGAGTTAGCTTATCCTTAAGCACGTGGACAAGCAAGTCTAAGCAACCACTTTCTATCAACCTTGCAAACACTGATTTCCTACCTTCTTCTTAGTTTTTGCACTTGATTTTAAAGCAATATTGACTTCTTTTGCTCACGGCCTATGCTGGTGGGAGGAGTTTGGCTTTGGTTCTTTAAGATCTAACTTGATAGAAGGTGTTGTGATGTTATCCTAAGACTCTTGTCCAAGTTTGAGTTAATTTGGAGTTGTGTTAAAGTTATTTTCTTTTAGAAACTTTAGTAGAGAAAAATATAAAGAGAGTTTGCTTTTACTTTGTAAATTAGTAAAAGTGTTTTAAATGGGCATGTCCTCTCTTATATAGGCTCAAGATGGTATTCCTTAACCTTGCTTTCACCACCCCCCTCCTCCCACAATCATATGCCCATCAGTTCTCTTTATGTCTCTTACATTTAGTAAATGGGTAAACTACGCCTTACATACAAATATCCTTTGCCCGTTAGAAGATTTAGAATGTTCTGATTACTTTATGAAGAAAAGTGTGTTAATTGATTTCTAATGTGTTCATATGTTCATTAGCTTAACACAAAAAAGTTCGAACAACTTATATAGGTTAAAAAGCTGTTTTCTACCTATTTTCGGTCACAATATCAATTTTTTTTTGAACTGTATATATATAAACAAATTTCAAAAACAAGTTTTTATCATCCGTTAGTGAAAAGATGTTATAAAGTGACATTTACAACACTTAACTATATTTTAAAACGTTGTGATTTTCCAAGACGAAGTGTTCGAATTTATCGATCGTTACAAAAATTGACGATAAACCGTTGGTTTAAAGGTCCAATCTTTGGTTCGTGCACAACTGACGTCTAATTGAGTTTCGAACCGTAGCAATTCATTGTTTTCCTAGATCGGACTATAGTTGGGTCCGGGTTGGGTCCGGGGGTCATGACAACACATTCTGACTAGTTAACAAAATACTGGACAAAAGCATCTGCTCTTATCCAGACTGAACAAGAAAAGTTCGGAGAGGGTTAAAAACGCTGGAAGGACCACGTCATCATTATTCTCGTTATATAAACCCTAAATTTCTTGATCATGCCCACTTATTGCAGCCTTATCCAGACAAGTGGATGTTAATGTCACATTTCACCAAATTTGTAGCACCATTGACCTATCTACTTTATGCCACATTGACCTATACATCTGTATTATTTGTGTATTATTGTCTTCCTCAAAAAATGCATGCACCAATATACCAAGTGATTATGGAAAAGATATTTAAAACATACATTTGGTTGACCAATTTACGTATATAATAATTTCAAGCAAGACCAGTTTTAATGAAAAATAAGCGCAATTTTAATGTTTTGAGCATACATTGTGGCTTTATAAATAAACTATCTATCTTGTAGTCTCCTTATTCACTAGCTAAAAGATTAAGGTTTTAGTATTATAAGTTGCTAGCTTTGCCCAAATAATTGAATTTTGAAATTCACCCAAGACAGCCAAGACTTCTACTCGACAAATTTTTTATTGTTTATTTACATTCAAGATATTTATAAGCTACACGTTTTTGATGTGATTAGTACATGAGAGCTAATGTTACATGCATGTAGTCAGTCATCACGGCTTAAATAAACTATTCTAGTCGAATAATGAATGCTTTATTCTTTTCAAGTTCATGGTTAAAAATGTAAAAGACCTAATTAACGACCTAAAATAAACAACACGGAACTTGGAAACACTAGTTTTTTGTAACTGTTAACTAGAAGTGTAAACCAATCTATTGTTTCTTTAATCTTCCTGATCCACGTTTAACATGCTAGCATTATCGTTTAACAGTTTTGAATACAGATCCCAAGAGGTTCTGTTTTTAGAAAGTATTATTTCAGAACTAGTCTCTGTGCTATTTTACAAGAAAGCTTATGTTAATTTATGTCTTTCAAAAATGTTCTCCGAAATCATAACATCTAATTTTGCCATTGGTAAATGTATAACTATTACCTGCGCATGGTTTTGTCACTAACTTCATTTTCCTAATCTTATCAAATTTTAGAGACTTTTCAATATATATATATATATATAGTAATAATAACAATAATATTAGTAATCCAAACAAAAATAAAAAAAAACAAAAAAACAAACGCAAACTAGCTTGTTTTTAAAAAATAAAGTTCTCATTATTTATTGATTACCGCAGTACTTTTCTTTTAACAGAATTGTAAATATATCATGACAATCGACTAATGATTAACATACTCCCTGTATGTCGGTATGGATAAGTTTGGTTAAAATATCATATCAGCAACTGAAGTCCTATAAGTTGAAAATCTGGCAAACACAACGAATTTCTTGTTCAGCTAATACTGCGTTGAAAAAGATATACATAAAAGTTGGCATATTTGAAGAATTAATCGGACAGCCAGAAGTCCAACCTCATGCTTTCTCCATTCTACTTCTGATCAGTCGATATTATGATATATTTTTTTTCCTTTTTTCAGAAGACTCTGACTTAAACTTCTGTAAACTTAGAACTTCACGTCTTGATAGAGCTGTATACGTGTACAGTCCTTAAATTAATTATTATTTATTGAAAAAGAGTAAGATACTTAAATCTACTGAGTTAACTATGAAAACGTACAATATTTTGTCATTCTGCCACACAAGAACGTAGGTAAACATGAAATATAGAATAGTGTATAAAAAATTCCAACATGTATGAGACTTGCGGCTAATGAATGATTCAGGTCCATCCACGAGTAGTTTCTGCTTCTGATGGCGACAGATTCATGCACTTATCATCAATACATGATTCCTTCTCTGTTTTTTCCATGCAACCTGCAATTGCATACATAGTTTCTTGTGTCAACTTGCGAAAATTAGACAGTTGGTCGAAGCACAAAATCAGAGTTTTGAGTAGCAAAAGTAGAATATCCAATAATCTAGTATATGAACAATCTCAATAATTCTAATCTAACAAAGAGAGTTGGAAAAAAAAAAAAATCAAGGACGGAAATTACAAAGAGACAAAAAGAAAAGAACACGTTGATATAATGAGGTTTGGTTGTGTTTACGTTTTTGAACCCAACGACCATTAATATTTCTTCACTTCAAGAGAGGGTGTTATATTATAAAAATAATATAAATCACACAATAAATTTCACATGATAAATATGAAAATAAAGATCTTATTGAAGATACTTTGTGGAAAACTCTTATATTAAAATAAAATCTTTTTATATATGGTTGAGAGGATGAAGACTATCATGGAGATAAGGTTGAAATCTTTTCGGATTTACTTGTTTGATTTCAACATAAATTTTGCACAATGATACTTGTTTCTAAATTTATTCCCTACTTGATTTATTTTCCACACATATTACGCTTCTTTGTTGACACAGTAAAATCAATTAATTGATTGTTTTTCTATTTTGGGTTCCACATATATCCATATTTGATTAATTATTTAAATCAATTAATGTATCATCTTAAACTAATTGATTATCTTTCATATTTGCTTTCGTATTTGGCTGATTGCATGAATCAATTAATATATCTTCCTTTTAGTATTTGGAATATATTTGAATCGTTCAAATTTAACACTCCATCTCGATTCAAATACACACACATATACATACATACACACACATATTAATAAAAACTAGTGGTTGGGTTAGCGCCCAATGACGCTAAATAGCTTATATCACGCTAGCTACTCAAGTTTGAGCATTTGCTCAAACTTGACTTTTGGAACCGACTTTGTTTACATATTAGATGGATTGTCCTTTGTGTGTATCTTCAATATCTTTATCTTATTTCTCTCTTCTTCAAGCATGGGAATGAAACTTCTAAAATCAACGTGCTTTGTTTGTGAGATGTAAGCTTGATTTTCAACAATATGAATGGTGTTCTCGCTATTTGAAAACAGCTTGACCATCTTCTGCATCATTGTTAAATCCTTCGAAGCTGTGACAAATACAATCCTTCCTTAGTCGCTTCCACAACAGAAATAAGCTCTACCTCTGTAGTTGATAAAACAAGAACGAATTGTAGCTTGGATCAGCCAAGTGTATTAACATAGCGTGGGATTTATTTCCAACCATCTCTATCTCCAGCATAATTGAAATCACAACAACCCCTTATAGTTATATCGCAACTGACTTCTCCAAACAACAAACAAATATCAAGAGTGACTCTCAAGTATCGTAGAACCCAGTTTACTGTTTGTCAATGAGTCATGCTTGGGTTGGACATGTATCTGCTAATAATACTAACTCCATAAACTAAATCAAGTCTTGTGCATACCATAGCGTAAATAAGGCTTCCAACTGCACTAGAGTAAGGACTATTTGCCATATTCCATTTGTATTCATCCAATGTGGGGCATAACTCCTAGGATATTTGAAATTGAGAGCCTAAAGGAGTGGCCACCGATTTAGCCTTTTCGATACCAAACCAAGTAAGGACTCTCTTGATATACGGAGTTTGAGCAAGCCTCAAATTGTTTTCTATCCCTTTGAATCTCCATCCCTAAAATTCTTTGTGTCTATCCAAACCTTTCATATAAAACTCCTTGTTGAGCTATGTCTTCAACTCTAAAACTCTAGTTATACTCTGTTATCAACATATCATCAACATAAAGTAATTAATAGACGATATCTTCATCATACTTTTTAAAATAAATGCATTAGTCCTTAAAGCTATTAAAGTAACCATGTGAGATCATAAAATTAAAAAAATTCTTATACCACTGTATAGGAGACTGTTTTAAACTATAAAAAGATTTGTTAAGCTTACAAACATAAATGGGTCTACCACTGTCAACGAACCCCTCTGGCTATTGTGGGTAAACGTACGTCGTCCTCAAGTCACCGTGCAAGAATGCTATCCTAACGTTTACTTACTCCAAATCTATGTTAAGTGGGCGATTAATGCAAAATAAATGAAAATGGTGTTGGAACTAGACCAGCCCATAGTAGAATAAATGAGTGAATTTCAATTATTTTTACTATAATGGATATTTAATGGACCTATGAAGTCTAATTTATTTAGAATATTTCTAAACTACTTTTAAATAAAATCATTATTTAATTTAAAATTATAATGTAGTTACAATATTCATGCATCAAGTCCCTTTCAAAAACCCCTTTCAATCAGGTCTAAAGGGTTTTTACTCTTTCAAAGTGGGCTCAATGTTCAATGTACAAGTTCTATATCCAATATGCAATGGAATAACATCTTGGACAATATAAGTTCCATGAACTTATGGATATCGAAACATCATCATCATGTCGATTTAACATTTGATATCTTGGAACATGATGATAATAGGATTGGAATACACATTCTCTAAATTGATCTCATTACATCGCATAGGTCAAATAGGAGTTAAGAAAATAAGTAATCATCATATAAAATTGGTCACTAGTCCAGCTAATGGTCGTAATGATCTTTCTCATATTAAAAATCTATATTGAATCGATGCTCTTCCTCGTTTTGCATTTATCCAAATTGGATTACAATTAAGAGATTTTTTTTAAAAATTGATTTAGGATTACAAAAGTAGGATTTGCTATGAAATGAGAAAAAGAATTCAGAATTTCCAAAATTCAGTCCTCCAACTCGGACCCCTAGGATCGTATTTGTAGGTACAAGTTGACCACCTTCTGCCTTCATCTTTTTGGCGTGGTCGAAAGGCCATCCTCCAACCTTTCACGTGCATCCTTTCAATGCGGTCGAAAGGCCTTTCTCCTAACCTTTCTCATTTATTCTTTCACCTTCACCCTTTTGAATTAGACCTTTCGACTTAGTCCGAAGGATTACCTTGATAACCTTTTGTTGCTGCTAAAGTTTGGGCTCCCTCCTATCTTTCTTTTAAATAGAACTTGACTGCTTTCGACTTCATTGAAAGGGGTAGGTGCGCTCTCTAGTTTGTGTTGCTATGCTGTTGCAATTAAGAGAAGAGGCGAGCTTTCACATAGTTTCTAAAGGATGAAAGGTCACTTAGCTGACATGTGGAGTTTCTCTTATGCTTTTGAAAGGTTCCAACCGTTTCGAAAGGCTTTTTTTTCTTTCGAAAGGTACACACTTGAGATATGTCTTCAAGTAGTAGATTAACAGCGGTGAAACCCACAATTTTAAAGGAATTGATTCTTGTGTGCGAGTTTGTTGTTTAACACCTTCGAAAGGTGTTTCGAACCCATATTAGGCTCTTTCATACATGTGGATTCAACTACGTTGGAATGTCCAGATGAGGCGAAAGGGTAACGTTGTTTTTTTCATCCTTTTTGAAAGCTCTTGTTTTGCTTGACACTTGTAGGTGCACCAGGAGCTTGCAACTTCATCCTAACCCTTTTGAAAGCTATCTCAATACATTCAAAACACTACTTTCCAACTATGGCAAAAATTATGTCTTCAATTCTTGTGGAGCCCTGCAGTTTTATGAGCCTTCTTTCATGCCTTTATTCCTAAGTGAATTCTGTGGTTAACATTTTGCTCCCTTTGTATGAAAGAAGCTTTTGTTCTTTAGGACAAAAACTTAACTCCTTTTCCCTTCACACCATTCCTTTCTTAATGACCTCATTTCCCTATGACGTTCAAGGTAAATAGAGTTCTCTATTGTTACCTCAAGACTTATATAAAAAGGCTTAGTGATTTGTTTGCCATATAATTGAAATGATATCATCATAATAGAGTTCCTGAACTCTATGTCCGAAAGTAACAAATATTAGTTGACCATCATTTGAGTTAATAAGTGATAAGAAATCCGCAGTTGTAAATGATTGGAAACCAAGAACTCCTATCTGGAAATAATAGAAGTCCCACCATCCAACTTTGGTAATTACAAAAGAAGTTTATAAATTGAACTCCCATTATGCTAATTGAAAACCGGGTGAATAATCTAAATCTAACTTTAATAATTAAAGTCCAAGACCTTTTTGCTGGTAATAACAAATGTTTGGTAATATAAATCCATGAACTATCATCGGGAAATAAGTCATTGAAATCTATGAATCCATATTTGGGGATAAATAATAGGTATTTAGAAAGCACTATTAGAAATAATAATAATCTTGAATCTGAGATTCATATGTTGACAAATGTTGTTCGAAAGAAGTAGCAGTAAACTAGTGACCCTGATTCGGGTATCGATAAGAAAAACTCAGAGTTTTAATTGAAGACCAGAAGTCTATTGAAATCTCATTACCAACTGCCTTGGAACCCAGATTCGAGTATTAACAAATGAAGTCCAAAAATTGATAGTAAAAGACTCAAAACTCAAATTTGGATATTACGAAGACCAAAGGCCTGAAACCGATTCGGGTATTAATAAGTGAAGTCCCAAAATTAACAATTAAAGACCCGAAACCCAGATTCGGGTACTAATGAATGATAGCTAGAAATCCATGATTGAGATCCCCATAATTGAAGTTTATAACCTAGATTCAAGCAATATGGAAACTAGATATTAATAATAAAGGCCCAAAACCCAGATTCGAGTTTTAATAAATGAAATTCTGAAATTCTATTTGTGAACCAGTCAGAGGTTGTAGATTCTTATTTAAGCTTTCTGCACCGCTCTTTGGGTTTTGATTCTTTTATCATGTGCCACCCTTTAGGCCTTGTATGTTGTCGTTGTTCGAGACACCGCTTTTCGGACTCGGACGTTTTAGTCCATTGTTGTCATTGTTTAATATGTCAATTCTCGGTCTTGGACGTCTTAGTCCATTTTTGATATGCCGCTTCTTGGGCTTGGACATCTTAGTCCGTTATTGTCTGGTGCACTTGGTTAGCTTATCCACAAGTAGGATACAAGGACTTAGCCAACCTCCCTCCAGGAGGCGCTCTAGCCAGGCCTTATAGACGGGACTAAAGGTTTGTTTGGTGCCTTGGCCAGGCCATAACATGGCAAGACCAAGGGCTTACTCCGTCCTGCCTCTAGGAGGCGCCTTGACCTGGCCATAGGGGCACGGTCAAGGGCCTTTCGATGCTTTAACATGGCCATAGTATGGCGCTGATAAAGTTTTAATCTATCTTCCCTCTAGGAGGCGCCTTGACCTGGCCATAGCGTGGCACGATCAAGGGCTTGTTGATGCTTTATCCTGGCCATAGTGTGACGCGGATAAATGCATACTCTAACCTCCCTCCAAGAGGCGCTTTGACCTGGACAACTTGGCGTGGACAAAGGCTTTGACTATTTAAGGTAATTTCCAAATTCAAGGAGAACTCTACTCCCAACCATGTAGACTTTTCTTTAAGGAAGAGGTACTTTATTCATTCGTTATAAGAAAATATGGTCCCAAGTGTTCTGCATTCCACGTTCTAGGAATCATATTGCCATCTAGTCGACATAACTTGTAAGCTCAAGGAGGAATTGTGGAATATGCGAGTATATGATTTTTGTTTGATGATAATAAACATATATACATTTATTTAAATGTATTTGTTAATGTACTATTTTATTTTTCATAGATTAAATAAATATTTGTTGAATAAATAAATTACACAGAATTTGAATGGAATTTGAATTCAAAATAGAAATTTTATTCAAACAAATATTTGTTACAATCTTGAATAGTACAAATTCAATCTCTCACTATACATATACAGTTTTGAATACATCACAATTATTTTTACATTAATAACCTCACTACATATCACTCACACTCGTATTTTGTCTTCAACTGCATTCCAGTTTGAATCCAGCATCCGAGCAATCTGCAAAAATATTCACTAACGCAGTAAAATTGAAAAAGAAATATTTTTGCAAATTAAAATGAAATATGATTTTTGAAAATATGATTTGCCTCAGTTATTTGGGTTGTACGTCATCATTTATATTTGAATTCATCATACACGAACAGTGTAACATGCACAGTGTATCACTGTACATGCCACAAGGCCGTGCACATCGGTATACACTTGATAATGCTACAGGGACAGGTGAGCACAGGTCAAACCCAAATGAAAAGCCGGGTTCAACTCACGTGCAATACATTGAAAATCACGACACGAGCACAAGGTCAAACCCGAATTTTTAAAACTGGCTCAACACAAGGCACAATAAACTTAATGCAACGGCCAAGCCATTGTTGTCATGACTCAACTCATATGCAAAGCTTCGACAAATCAAAACTGTATCAGATCACAAATGCAATGCTCAATGCACAAAGTAAGTAAAAGTAAGAAAAGGGCCAGAACAATGTATGGAGTGTGCAAGTGAACATGACAGCAGACCAAAGTGCAGACCAAACAGCAATGCAAATGCAGTAATGGATGAATAGACCACAAATGTACAACACAGTGAAGATGACAAGTGCATCCAGAAGTTCAACAAAGATCAAGTTCAAGTCATCAAGTTCAAGTCAGACCACTGTAATAAAGCAAACATGACAGGAGACAGATCAATATGAACTGATGAAGCAGTGCAAATGAACAAGTGCAGTTGAAATGGCCGGGCAAGTGCACAACTTCACAACAATCAAGGCAATGCACCAATGCAAGTGACTCATGCAACATGACAAGTAATCAGTGAAGTCACAATGACTATGCAGTGGACATAAATGCAATGAAGTTGTACAAAAATGTCCAGAGACAGTCTCATAAGACAGTACAGTGATACAAGGCAAACTAGCAACAACATGAAGTGAATCAAGTTCAAGGCAGTAGTGTACATGAACCAAGCATACAACAGGATGAACCAGACAGGTCAAGCCGCAAGGCAGACCACAAAGAAATGCCACCAAAATCATATGTATAGAGAATGTACAGTCGAAAGCTACAGTGGATGAACGAAGTTCAAAAGTGCAGGGATGACCAAGTAAGAAATTCAAGTGTGTGTAAATTCGAAAAATTCAAATGAATTCAACACCGTGGTGACCACGTAACAAAATCAAAGCCGTGCGCGTCAAGGCAGAAATCAGGAAAGCCGTGCGCATCAGGAAAGCAACAAATTGGGAAAGTATCAAATTGATACAAAGGAATTCAAGTCTCGAATTCATATAAATACTGAACCCAAAGAATCATCATAGGCATCGAGTCAAGCAAATCACTAAACCAGCAACGAAATAAGGAAATTTTCTCGATTAATGCTCTTGCTATGCATATATTATATTCTCATATTATTCGTGATAAGTTTTATTTCATCTCTCATTGTGAAAATGCACAGAAAATCTGGAATACTTTTGAAGCAATATATGGAGCAAAAGTCAACAGCAATGAGATGTCCTCCACAACCGACTCAGTTAAAGAAATGTGCTTAATAGGAGTGGTAAATAGTAGTTGTGATGAGGATGATGATGATGATGGAGCAGCCGAGCTGGCATTACTAATAAAGAAATTCAAAAGGAGGAACCGCAAATACGGAAATCCAGCTCTAAATCAAAAATTAAAAACAGAGAGCACAATATGAAGCCAAGCGAGGTATCAAAACTCACTCACTCTGAATTACTTATTTATTTCCACGAAGTGAATGGCTGTTTTGAACGACTTAGGGAAAAGTATGCCAAACTTGAATCACAAAAAGATACTTTGATAGAATTAAATGAACAATTCGACCAATTAGTTAAAACCTATCAAAGTAAGATCCCTAAGTGTGATAAGTGTCCAACATTCAAAAAGGAAATTAAAAAATCAGAAATCAATATAAAATCACTTGAAAATGAAATTTTGATTTTAAAAGAGAATGAAAATACTAGGAGAGAAAATTCTATTAAAAAGTGCACACAATTGATAAATGAAAATGAATCTCTCAAAACACAAGTCCAATAATTGTCAATGACTTTAGATAAATTCTCAAAAAGTGAAAAATCGTTGAATATGCTATTAGGAAAGCAAACTGTTAATACGGTTAGACAAGGACTTGGATATGATAAATCTGAAAATGTTGAAAGCAAGATTAATCAAGAAAATTCAGTGTGCACAATTTGTAGAAAATTTGGACACAATCAAAATAATTGTTGGTATAGACCCAAACACGTGAAAACTATATCAATTTGGGTTCCAAAAGGCACAAATATAAAATCTCTCAAAGTTAAACAAATTTGGGTGCCAAAGGGAGCAATTATAAATAGTTTTGGGTCTCCACAAAATTATTTTTCAAAATATTCTACCACTAACAATCATGGACCTATAAAAACAAATAGGTCATATAAATCTTTTCCTGTGTAGGTATAGTGGCAGGCTAAGGAACAACAACAGTGTTCTCTGGATTTTGGCTGTTCCAGAAACACAACGGGCAATAAAGCAAAGTTCCTTAGCCTAGTACAAAGGTGACAGAATCACAATGGACAATCACGTAAAATTATCGTAAAGGTAAAACAGGTGAAGGTATATTTATCCGACCGATACATTAAATGTGATAATCTACACCATATTCTGAGTGAAATTAGCCAATATTGAGATATTGTAAAGATGATGTTTTTTGATTCTGACTTGTTCGACATAGTTGGCCAACTACATTTATGCCAAAAACACTATTCTTTGAATTACTTCATACATATTTGTTTGGATGATAATATTTTTGGTTATTCACGGTTTTCTGATTATTTACATGGCTTCAATCCAAATCCAAGAGAATGTCAGGCTGTTAAAAATTGAATGCATACTTCATGATGCGGTCTATCAAATTTAGTTAGTGATATTTAGGAATGAAAGAGAAATTCAGATGTAGATTACACTGGTAATATAGTTGATAGAAAAATTACTAGTGGAACGTGATTAATTTTTTTGAAACATTCATTTGCTGCATCGTTTTTCAAAGAAAATATCTGCATATTTTTCACTTGAAATAAATTTCAAATAAGAAGAATTTTTTCTC
The DNA here is from genome assembly GCA_030765085.1 of Allium cepa. NCBI lineage: Eukaryota > Viridiplantae > Streptophyta > Magnoliopsida > Asparagales > Amaryllidaceae > Allium > Allium cepa. Next base: position 1,048,170,834 of record CM060929.1, read on the forward strand.
ATATAACCCCTACGAGAAAATCATTTTGACCATATTTTTAGATTAGTCATGTTTATTTGATTTTAAATGACAAATTTTGACTAATCCGACTCCCTGCTAATTATCGAAAAGATAAATAGTGATTGAAAAGGTGATAAGTGTTGATATTTAACATACATTACTCAAGAGAGTATATTTGGAAAATTTCTTTAAGAATTCAAACAAGAATTATAAAACTTTTTGTTGGGTAAACATTCCATGACCATTTCTATATCTATCATATTTCTATCGACCATTGTTTATCAAATCTTAAATATAGTTTGTCGATATGTGGTACTATAATCAGGAATCATTTGTTTTTCATTTCACAATTTTTTGTAAAAATAAATAAATATCCAAAGTATTCACTCTCATTTAAAAGTCCTCACGGTTATGCATGGGTGAATTACTTGGATTTTTGATTATGTGCTTCCATGCTCATTTAAAAGTCCTCACGGTTATGCATGTATGGAAGGCATATCAAAATTAATTGGTTAAATAGACAAGTTGATTCTAATCCCATTTAAAAGTCCTCACGGTCATGCGTGGTTAGAATATACTTGATTTCATTTTTTAAAATTAAATTGGAATACTACTAATCTCATTTAAAAGTCCTAACGGTTATGCATGATTAGTAGATATTCAAATTCCTGATATAAATGTACCACAAGTTGATACAATTGTATGATTTTATATTAGAACATCATTTCCAATCTTTCTAAAAGTGGAATATGCGCTTAACAAGGGTAGTTATGATTTTTGTTTGATTTTTATTGAAGTTTAATATTTATATTCAATTTGAGTTTAATGGATTAATATTGATCACTTAATCTCTATTTTTTCTCTAACACTATTATTCTTTTGCTGATAACAAAAGGGGGAGAGAAAAGTTAAGATTTTGTCAAATAGAATCAAGCAAAGGTCAAATAACTTTCCATTTGCATTTAGGCTCATTTATATATTTCTATGCATATATGTAGGGGGAGCATCATGTAGAGAGGAAGAATTTAAATAGGGGGAGCAATTAGAGTATATCATTGATCAAATACATTTAACACGGTCAAAATATTAAATATATGTTTGTTATCATCAAAAGGGGGAGATTGTGGAATGTGCGAGTATATGATTTTTGTTTGATGATAATAAACATATATACATTCATTTAAATGTATTTGTTAATGTACTATTTTATTTTTTCATAGATTAAATAAATATTTGTTGAATAAATAAATTACACAGAATTTGAATGGAATTTGAATTCAAAACAGAAATTTTATTCAAACAAATATTTATTACAATCTTGAATAGTACAAATTCAAGCTCTCACTATAAATATACAGTTTTGAATACATCACAATTATTTTTACATTAATAACCTCACTACATATCACTCACACTCGTATTTTGTCTTCAACTGCATTCCAATTTGAATCCAACATCTGAGCAATCTGCAAAAATATTCACTAACGCCGTAAAATTGAAAAAGAAATATTTTTGCAAATTAAAATGAAATATGATTTTTGAAAATATGATTTGCCTCAGTTATTTGGGTTGTTCGTCATCATTTATATTTGAATTCATCATACACGAACAGTGTAACATGCACAGTGTATCACTGTACATGCCACAAGGCCGTGCACATCGGTATACACTTGATAATGCTACAGGGACAGGTGAGCACAGGTCAAACCCAAATGAAAAGCCGGGTTCAACTCACGTGCAATACATTGAAAATCACGACACGAGCACAAGGTCAAACCCGAGTTTTTAAAACTGGACTCAACACAAGGCACAATAAACTGAATGCAACGGTCAAGCCATTGTTGTCATGACTCAACTCATATGCAAAGCTTCGACAAATCAAAACTCTATCAGATCACAAATGCAATGCTCAATGCACAAAGTAAGTAACAGTAAGCAAAGGGCCAGAACAATGTATGGAGTGTGCAAGTGAACATGACAGCAGACCAAAGTGCAGACCAAACAGCAATGCAAATGCGGTAATGGGTGAATAGACCACAAATGTACAACATAGTGAAGATAACAAGTGCATCCAGAAGTTCAACAAAGATCAAGTTCAAGTCATCAAGTTCAAGTCAGACCACTGTAATAAAGCAAACATGACAGGAAACAGATCAATATGAACTGATGAAGCAGTGCAAATGAACAAGTGCAGTTGAAATGGCCGGGCAAGTGCACAACTTCACAAAAATCAAGGCAATGCACCAATGCAAGTGACTCATGCAACATGACAAGTAATCAGTGAAGTCACAATGACTATGCAGTGGACATAAATGCAATGAAGTTGTACAAAAATGTCCAGAGACAGTCTCATAAGACAGTACAGTGATACAAGGCAAACTAGCAACAACATGAAGTGAATCAAGTTCAAGGCAATAGTGTACATGAACCAAGCATACAACAAGATGAACCAGACAGGTCAAGCAGCAAGGCAGACCACAAAGAAATGCCACCAAAATCATATGTACAGAGAATGTACAGTCGAAAGCTATAGTGGATGAACGAAGTTCAAAAGTGCAGGGATGACCAAGTAAGAAATTCAAGTGTGTGTAAATTTGAAAAAGTCAGATGAATTCAACACCGTGGTGACCACGTAACAAAATCAAAGCCGTGCGCGTCAAGGCAGAAATCAGGAAAGCCGTGCGCATCAGGAAAGCAACAAATTGGGAAAGTATCGAATTGATACAAAGGAATTCAAGTCTCGAATTCATATAAATACTGAACCCAAAGAATCATCATAGGCATCGAGTCAAGCAAATCACTAAACCAGCAACGAAAAGAAATTACATACCGAATCAACGACGCACTCGATCAAAAGAGCAGCTGCTAAACAACGAGCAAGCCAAGCAACGAGAATCGATCAACAGAGGAGCAACGCAATCTCGAAGTCAACCAAATCATCAGGGAACGAGAGCAAGCAAACCAGAGAATTGATTTGAAAAAGTCCCAATTTGGATCGCAAGAGCCGAAGCCCTAAATTCAGATCGAACAACATAGGGCCGCCATTCTTCTTCACAAACAAAAGAAGTGGATCGGGTGAAAGAAATTAAAAGGGCCGGCCTTTATTATCAAAAGGGGATTTAGTTTTTATTAGGGTTTAATTTTTTTAAAAGGGGGTTTTTTAAGTTTTATTTTGAGCAAAAATTAGGGATTCAAGTTTATATTTTAATTTTTGCTCCTGCTTGTATTTTTGAAGTTGTTTTTTTTGCTTTTCGAGTCAAAGAATTTGTAAACCACCACCAAGGTTGTAGGTAGTGTCAGATTGTCTAGTTAGAATTAGTTCAGTGAGCAGGGTGTGCGAGTTTGCAAAACTCTATAGGCGGAGCAAAGTTTGCGAGTAAGCGAAACTCTATAGGTGGAGCAGGGTGTGCGAGTCTATGAGAGTGTTTGTGAGCGGGAGAAAAAGGGTTTGCGAGTCTAGTAAAGTGTTTGTAAGCGGGATATCGTTTAATTCTAATAGAAATCTGGGAATGCAGCAGTAGGCAGGGGTTGCCGAAGCTGAGTAAATTTTGTGTGTGATTTACTTTTCAGCATATTTATTTCTGCAGTTTGTTTTTACGTTTAAATCGAGAAAATTTGCTATAACCCTATTCACCCCCCTCTAGGGTTAATCTAGATCCTACAAGTGGTATCAGAGCACGGTATTTTTCTTTAACTCTAGAGTCATGAATTCACCAAATAATACTTTTGTTGAGGGTCGTTCCAATATTATTCCTTCTATTTTCAATGGAACAGATTTTTTGAACTGGAAATTGAAAATGGAATTTTATTTAAAATCTGTTAATATTAAATATTGGGATATTATTGAAAATGGGTGTGATATAACAAATAAGGAAATTTTCTCGATTAATGCTCTTGCTATGCATATATTATATTCTCATATTATTCGTGATAAGTTTTATTTCATCTCTCATTGTGAAAATGCACAGAAAATCTGGAATACTTTTGAAGCAATATATGGAGCAAAAGTCAACAGCAATGAGATGTCCTCCACAACCGACTCAGTTAAAGAAATGTGCTTAATAGGAGTGGTAAATAGTAGTTGTGATGAGGATGATGATGATGATGGAGCAGCCGAGCTGGCATTACTAATAAAGAAATTCAAAAGGAGGAACCGCAAATACGGAAATCCAGCTCTAAATCAAAAATTAAAAACAGAGAGCACAATATGAAGCCAAGCGAGGTATCAAAACTCACTCACTCTGAATTACTTATTTATTTCCACGAAGTGAATGGCTGTTTTGAACGACTTAGGGAGAAGTATGCCAAACTTGAATCACAAAAAGATACTTTGATAGAATTAAAAGAACAACTCGACCAATTAGTTAAAACCTATCAAAGTAAGATCCCTAAGTGTGATAAGTGTCCAACATTCGAAAAGGAAATTAAAAAATCAGAAATCAATTCATGTTTTAGATCTAATGAGTCTTTCTTCAATTCTTGTTTTGGATCAAATGCATATATGATTCTTCGATGTGAGGGTATCTCAGTTTCAATTGGCAATATCGCTTCACACCCTTAGGTTAGGGAATAAGGGGTATGTCCTGTTGCAGTCTTAGTAGATGTTCGATAGACCCAGACTACAAGTGGCGGTTCTTCTACCCGATTTCCTTTGGCCTTATTCAATCGCTTTTTCAATATAGTCTTAATAGTCTTATTTGCTGCTTCAATGGCTCCACTAGCCTTTGGATGTGCGATTGAAGAAAAGCTTTTGATAATCCAATTCTTGTGGAAAATTCAAGTAAACTCTTCACTTCCAAATTGTGTTCCATTATCATATATAGTCTTATAAGGGATCTTGAATCTGGTAATAATGTCTTTAATGACGAATCTAAGCACCTTCTCGAAAGTAACTTTGGGGAGTGGTTCTGCTTCTACCCACTTAATAAAGTAGTCTATGGCGACTACAACATATCTTGCTTCTCCTTTGGAAATTGGCAATGGCCTGATTAATTCGATTCTTCATATGTCAAAAGGTCATGGACTTGAAATCGGAGTTAATTGACTTGGTGGCAATCGAGGAATCTTTAAAAATTTCTGACAACTTTCACATATCTTTACATACTCAATAGCTTGACTTGCCACTCGAGACCAATAAAACCTTGTCTAGTTATTTTCTTTGCCAACTTTGCTTCGTTGGAATGGTCACCGCAAAATCCTTCCTGCACTTCCACAAACAATATCATCCCAAGTCTCACGCATCTTAAGTAAGGTAAGACATAATTCCTGTAAAGAACTCCATCCATCATTCTGATTGTCAGAGTCTGTCGCTTGATTTTCCTAGTTCCACTTCGTCAGGTAGTAATATACCTTTGGAAAGATATTTGACAATAGGCGACATCCAAGTTTCACTATAACAATCATTTATCCTCGGATGATTAATCCTCTAATTTGGGATTTCTTTATTAATTTCCCTTTCTTCTCTTTCTTGTGCCATAGCTTGGGATCTAGTCAGAACTAACAATTCCTTCCCTTGTTTGGGTATACCCTCTTCAATATTTGGGTTTGCATGGTACCCCACCGGTACGACTCGGGTTTTTGGGGCGCCTTTTGAACTAGCCAACTTTGCTAACGAATCTGCCTGAGAGATTTTTCTCGTTGGAACTTGATGTATAGAAAAATCTTCATATAAGACGAGCACTTTCAATACTTTCTTTACATATAAAGATGGTTTGACATCCTTAGTCTAATATACTTTCTTTATCTACTTTACTATTAGTTGAGAATCACTAAAAACTTGAATTCGTGGGATTTTAAGCTCTAAGGATAGAGTCAATCCTGCTACCATTGATTCATATTCGGCTACATTATTTGTTGCAAGAAACCTTAATTTCATTGCGTAGTGTAGGCGGTGCCTGTTTGGTGTTATTATGACATATCCTACTCCGGCTCCTTGCTCATTTGATGCGCCATCCATAAATAACTGCCATACGGGTTTTTGATCTTTTCATTCTCCGGTTGTTCTTTAACGACGTTTCTATACTCATTAATAAAGTCTTCTAATGCTTGCCCTTTAATAGTTGTATGTGGTTGAAATTCATTATCATATTGGCTAAGCTCAATTCCTCACTTTACTAGCTTACCTGAAGTTTCAGGCTTACTAAAGACTTGTTTGAGTGGAAAGTTAGTCAATACTCTGATTGGATGCACTTGAAAGTATGCTCTAAGTTTTGGTATTGTAAGTATCAAGCAGTAAGCTAATTTTTCTATTACCAAGTATTGAACCTCGGTATCTTTTAACCTCCTGCTCACATAATAAACAGGAAGTTGAGTCCCATTTTCCTTTCCGATCAAAACTGAACTAACCGCATGTTCCAAAACTGCCATGTATAAGTACAAGACTTTCCCGTTCTCAGGGTGGATAGTATTGGCGGTCTTTCCAAATGATTTTTAAAATCTTGATAGGCTTTCTTATAATCCTCTCCCCATTCAAAGTTTTTCTTCTTCTTGATCATATTGAAAAAGGGAATACACTTATCAGTTGCTTTGGAGATGATCCTGCTTAGGGCGACTACCCTATCATTTAAATTCATTACATCTTTGCTAGTTTTAGGCTCAACCATGTCCCTGATAGCTTGAATCTGGTCTGGAGTGGCCTCCATTCCTTGATCCCTCATAAAATAGCCTAAAACTTCTCAGAGCGTTTTGGGGATTCAGTTTCATTTGATATTTCCTTAATACTTCAAACATTTCTTTTAGGTCTTTAAGGTGACTCTTAGCTTCATAAGGTTTTACTAGCATATCATCAGCATAAACTTCCATATTTCGACCGATCTGTTCTTTGAATATTATGTTGACTAGCCTTTGATAAGTGGCTCCTGCATTCTATAATCCGAAAGGTGATGCTTTGTAGTAGAAAATTCTCCAATCAATAATGAAACTTGTATGTTCTTCACCTAGTTTAAACATGGGTATCTGATTATATCCCGAGTAAGCATCCATGAGGGATAAAAATTTGTGTCCACTAGTTGCATCAACCAATTGATCTATCTGGGGCAATAGGTAATAATCTTTTGGACATGCTTTTTTCAAGTCAGTATAATCAATGCAAGTTCTCCACTTGCTATTTGACTTCTTCTCTAATACTGGGTTCGCTAGCAACTTTGGGTAGAAGACTTCCTGAATGAATCCATTTTCCAGTAGCCTTTTAACTTCTTCTTTTAGGGTATCAGATCATACTTTATCCAAATTGCCTCTTCTTTTGTTGGAAGAGGGTCTCTTTTGGATTAATATTCAGTGCATGACACATAAAAGATGGATCAATCCCAACCATATCTGAATAAAACCATGCAAACATGTCTCTATTGGATTTAAAAAACTGAATTAAGTCTGTCTTCAGGTTGTTTTCGAACTCCTTTCCCACTTTGACTTTTTTGGCTGAATCATTTGGGTCTATACACATTTCCTCAAGTTATTCTATAGGTTTTATTCTTTCTACTTTCCCACGGCAGTCAAATTCTATGATAATTTCTCCTACTTCTATGAAATTATCATCGGTCCTCTTTCTCTTGCTTCCAAGGAAAATATAGCTTTCAAACATTCATTTATTAGTTTTATTAGTTCTGACTTTTGCTTCAAATGTTGGATATAAAAATCCATCATCCATAGACTGAAAAACAGTAGAAGAATGAAAGTAATAAGAAAATTCCCTTCTATATTAATCAAGTGTTCCAAAGTACATCTCACGGGAGTTGAATTGTTCTCCGCAGATAGTGCTCCAACCCCTCTTAGTTAAGAATTTTACCATTAGATATTTTGGCAAGACAAAAGCATCCACCTCATTAAGTGCGGATTGAACAAAGAAAAAAATTATAGTATGATGTTTTGTTGATGATTACAAAGAGTGTTTCAAAAATCCTGTTGCAAGCTGGTACTCCCATCTACACTAGCTACTTCACTTGTCCTATTAGAGTCGACCCCTTGTTGTTGAACCCAAAGATTGGTTCAAGGCTGGGCTCTAGCTTGTCTTTTCGAATTCCCATTTGATCAAAGGCATGCTAAAAAATAACATTGACTGCACTCCCAATATCTACAAGATCTTGGACACTATAGATAGTCCAATTTAGGCCGTGATCGTGAGGGGGTCGTTATGAGTGTGATGGATCCCTTTCTTGAGTTCTTGGGAAGTAACAACAAGATTTTGCATTATTACATTGAGTCATGGACTTTTAAGCAGGGGCTCTTCTTGAATGGAGAACACGCCTTCTCTAGCTTCTTTGACGTATCTATTTCTGGCTCCCTTGCTAGTCCCTGCTGGGTGTAGCCCCATATGGATTACATCAATCCAATTCAATAGCGGACTCAAGCATAATAGATCTTCCTCTTCCAAGATGTTAACATCGTTATTAGGAAATTATGGTAGATCATTATCAGTCCATAGTTCTTTTGCTTGACTTGGATGAATTCCTTCAAATGCTCTTCACGGATTAATTTTTGAATGATTCCGGTCGACACCCTACATACATCATTTTTATAACCATTTTCTTTGTGATAAACGCAGTAGTCATCCCTCTTTCTCCATCCATGGTAATTTTTGGCCTTAAACAAAGTCAAGAAGTTAACCTTCTCCTTGGTCGTAGCCTATATATAAGATAATGGCTTGTTTAAAGCGATTGAATTAGTATTGGGCTCCTTCTACCTTGTTCTTTTGTATCCCTGATCCGATCCAAATCTTCCACCCTCCTTCCTAGGATTAGCTTTCTTTTTAGAATAATATAATTCATCCATTCAGATGAATTTATCATCTTGGAAGTGGAAATCTTGTAAATCCTTACACCCATGCACAAAGAGTTCCTTCCAAAATGGAGTATTTTCTTTCAGCCCGAAATGCACTGCTATAAGCTTATCCTAGTCATGTAGGATCGATTTCACCCTAGAGGGTGGGGGTCAATAGGGTTATACTAAGAACAATAAAACTTTATGTGGAAATATATATAATAATTGCAGCATAGATAACAACAGAATACTAAAAGAAAAAATAGTACAACACAGATTTACCCAGCTTCGGCAAAACCCTACCTACGTGCTGCCCCGAAGGTTTCTACTAGAAATTAAGTAGTCAGACGCATACACATGTAAAATTGCGATACCCGCTAACAACTAACCTAACTCTACGCTCAAAACCCTACCACAACTCAGCCATTGAGTTGCGAATTCTCAAACTACGCCCCATAGTTTGTCCTTAGTCAAAAGACTAGAAATTACACTATTTAAACAGGAAAATTAAACAACTAAGAATAGATTAAAAAAAACTAAAACCCAATTATATTAAACTAAAGCCCAATAGAAAAGTAAGGCTGGCCCAAATATAATTAGAGCAAAAACAATTCTCTTATTTTATTTTCGTGACCGTTGCCTTTTTTACTTCTCTTCAATAATTAGGGTTTCTGATATTCAGTTGCTGCTTGTAAGAATTGAGGCTTGAATCGTCCGATGCTTTTGTTCCTGCTTCGCTCCTTCTTCTATCAGTGAAATTCAATTACTTTGCAGCCGCTTCTCGAAGGAGTTCCAATACTGATATGTGATTTTCCTTTTTGGTTTATGATTAAGTTTAACTCGATTTTGCTTTCGACTTCGATGCCTTAAGCCGATGATGATATGAGGTAATTTATAGGGATAAAACCCCTAAAATTATGTTCCCATAATTCGCTTTGAATCTGTCTATTATTTTGCTCGGCCATACGATTATTACTTGAATGCTTGTGATAATTCTTGACTTGTTCATCACTGATAAGTTTGAATTTTACTTGAATCCGTTCAATTATTTTTAGCATTTGAATTTGTTTCTCGTTCTTTTCCTCTATGACTTCGGAGAGTAACTTGTTAATACATGTTATTACCTTTGTTCCAATCTTTGTTGGCATTGTGACTTCTTAATAGAGTGCACTTTTTAATAGAATTTTCTCTCCTAGTATTTTCACTTTCTTTCAGAATCAGAATTTCATTTTCAAGTGACTTAATTTTAATTTCTGATTTTTTAATTTCTTCTTCGAATGATGGACACTTGTCACACTTTGGGCTTTTATTTTGATAGTTTTCAACTAATTGGTCAAGCTGCTTATTTAGTTCTATCAAACTATCTTTTTGTGATTCAATTTTAGCGTACTTCTCCCTAAGTCTTTCAAAACAGCCATTTACTTCATGAAAATATATAAGTAATTCCGAATTAGTAAGTTTTGATACCTCGCTTGGCTCGCTATCATTAATGTGAGTTGTTTCTCCTTGAAGACAAAAATTTTCGTTTTCACTCTCATTGACAGTGCCTTTATCAGCTTCATCAATTTCATCCCACGTAGATGCAAAACGTCTCCTTTTCGGTTCTTTGGCTGAGTCTATTTTGAGGACAATTGAGCTTGATGTGAGCAGATTTGTTGCACTTGTGACATATGATCTACTGCTCTTCTGAGTTGTCTAGTAATTTGACTATTTTGCTTTTCAATTGTTGATTTTGAGTTGGATTTCTGTATATGTGGTTCCACCTTTTGAATCTCTTTATTGATAGTGCCAGTTTGGTTGCTCCATCATTATCATCGTCATCTTCACTTTTCATTGTTTCTTTGAGAGCTATTGATTTCTTTCGTGTATCACCTCCTTCGTGTTCTTCCTTGAATTTGATTTCTAGCTCATAAGTGGTGAGATTTTCGATGAGTTCTTCAACTTGGATTTGTTTCAGATCTTTTGATTCTTGAACGGAAGTAACTTTCGCTTCAAAATTCCGTGGAAGGACTATGAGGATTTTTCGAACTATTTCTAATTCTATGTATGGTTTTCCGAGAGCTTTTGATTTGTATATAAGATTAGAAAGTCATCCATACATCTCTTTGACATTTTCATCCTGGGCCATTGTGAAGTTCTCGTATTCGCTACTGAGCATGGCAAGGTGGGATTCTTTGACTTTGGATGTTCCTCCGTCAGTCACATAGTGTGTGTGCCAAATTTCCTACGCAGTTAGACAATGTGAGACGATTAAATTCAATTTGATCTAATGAACAAATAATAGAATTCATAGCTTTAGCATTAACATTCTGCAGTTTATTTTCAAGATCTGTCCATTGATCCATCGGTTTTTCAATTTCTTGATTATCTACCACTATAGTTGGTACCCTATATACCATCTCAACAATATTCCATGCATCTATGGTTTTCAAAAAAAATTTCGTTCTATTTTTCCAGTAAGAATATTCACCATTGAACAAGGGTGGTCTAACTATGGACTAAACCTCAGTAAAAGCTTTATTAAAAGAAGCGATTAAAAAAATCAAAGTTTTAAAAACAAATTTGGTTTTTGAAAAATCAAGATTTTTTAAAAAAAAATGGTTTTGTTCCTAGCTCTGATACCACTTGTAGGATCGATTTCACCCTAGATTGGGGGTGAATAAGATGGTTCTAATAACAATAAAAATTTATGCTGAAATATATATAATAATTGCAGCACAAATAATAGCTTAATAACAAAAGCAGAAATTGAACAACATTGATTTACCAGCTTCGGCAAAACTCTGCCTACGTGCTGCCTCCAAGGTTTCTACTAGAAATTAAGTAGTCAGACGCTTACACATATAATCTTGTGACACCCACTAATGACTAACCTAACTCTACTCTCAAAATCCTGCCACAACTCAGCCACTGAGTTGCAAATTCTCAAACTATCCCCCGTAGTTTGTCTCTAGTCACGCGACTAGAAATTACACTATTTAAATAGGAAATTTACGCAACTAAGAATAGATTAAAAACAAAATAAAACTAAGACTCTATTATATTAAACTAAAGCCCAATAGAAAAGTAAGGTCGGCCCAAATAAAACTAGAGTAAAAACACTGCTCTTATTTTATTTTTTGACCATTGCCTTTTTACTTCTCTTCAACAATTAGGTTTTTTGATATTTAGCTGCCGCTTGTAAGAATTGAGGTTCGAATCATCTGATGCTTTCATTCTTGCTTCGCTTCTTCTTCTATCAGTGAATTCAATTACTTTGCTTCCGCTTCTCGATCGAGTTCCAAAACTGGTATGTGATTTTCCTTTTTGGTTTATGATTAAGCTTGACCCCATTTTGCTTTCGAACTCCATGCCTTAAGCCGATGATGATATGGGGTAATTTAAAGGGATAAAATCCCTAAATTACGTTCGTATATTTAGCTTTGTATCTGTCTATTATTTTGCTCAGCCATACGATTATTACTTAAATGCATGTGATAATTCTTGACTTGTTCATCTCTGATAAGTTTGAATTTTTCTTGAATCAGTTCCATTATTTTTGGCATTTGAATTTGTTTCTCGTTCCTTTCCTCTATGACTTCGGAGAGTAACTTGTTAATACGTGTTATTACATCTCTTCCAATATTCGCTGGTATTGTGACTTCTTCAATTCACGGTATCGACTTTGACTTTGGCATTTCGAATTTTTGTGATAAACTTGACTTTTCATTTCCCACGGTTTTGAATTTTATATTTCTTGTTTATCACCTACGAGTTCCATAAAACAAATACTGGTGGCTTGTTGATTCTGTACTAATTTGATGCACTGTTGTCATTTCTGTATGGAGCTTTTTCATTTTGGAGTCAATCATGGTTCCTTGTTCAATTTAGTCTGGTGGTTTGTTATCATGGTCTGCTCTGTGTCTCCGTTGAGGCTTCACTTGTGTTGTTATGTTCATGCCTGAACATGCATGGTTGCATATGATTTACTTTGGATTGATACACTTGGTACACTTGAATATGCATTTTTATGTACACTTGATATTTTTGGATTGAGCTGATGCTTTATGTGTACTCGAGTTAAACTGATTTGTATTCATGTTGACTTTGTTCTTTGAACTGATTGTGTATACATAGATATGCATATATGTATACATGTGTGTTTATGAGTGTATGATTGCTACATGCTTATGTTGTAATGTTCACCTAATCCAAGCTTGTACTGTGATCTCCTATTCACTGTTATGTTTTTGCCTTTCTATTCTAATTTGAATCCATGTTGTATGTGTTCACTGTACATATCTTGATGTCCAAATGGGTTGAATGAAATGTTGAGTTGCTATGAATTGCATGTTAATGTTGAGTTGCTTTGCACTGCCCTGGTATGGTGTACTTGTGTCATCACTACTGCGTGGCTTTGAGCATTGCCTTGAGCTGAACTGTTCTGGTTGTCACTACATGTATATATGTATACATATGTGTTCACACACACAGGGGTGTGTGTGTGTGTGTGTGTATGTTAGCTTGTTGTATATGGTCCATTATGCTTTGCACTCCTTTGTTGTTTGGTTGAGTTCAATGTGGTTGCATATATGTATGTATACATGTTTAAATGCATGCATGTCCTCTGTCCTATTTAAATACTTGCATTTGAACTTGTGTGTTCTTCATTTTAATTGCACCAGCTTGTGTTTCATGTTGATGATGACCGATCTGGTCTTGGCTGCAATCCAATGGTTGTGTTGTTGACCTAGTTGTTGCTTTTCTGCTTTCAAGATCTGGTTGCCTTTGACTTTGTTTCAAAGCTTTACTGCATTGTGTAGTCTATTACACATGCTTCGAGCTTCATCTATTTTTTCTGTTGTCATGCTGTAAATGTTTATTATTGTCTAAATGCATGTTGAATTTGGTTTTGATTGATTTGGTTGAGACTCTATGCACTTGAGTTGAATCCAAACTTTGGCTTAGGTTTGACCTTATGCTCATCTGTCCCTGCAATTTTATCAAGTGTATATGGGTGTGCACGGCCTTGTGACATGTACGGTGATACACTATGCATGTTACAAGCTCTTCGTGTAAGATGAATTCAAAATAAGTGATGAAAAACAACATAAATATATGAGGCAAATGATATTTTCAAACATACACTTTTATTGTACACTGCAAAATATTTCTTTTTCAATTTTACCACGTCAGTGTTTATTTTGCAGATAATTCAGATGTTGGATACAAATTGGAATAGAGTTGAATATAAATATGAGTATTTGAGTGATATGTAGTGAGGTCAAAATTGTAAATTGAAATTTGTGATGTAATCAAAATTGTAATGTAATTGAAATTGAATTGTAATTGAAATTGTGTAAATGTAGTGGGAGTTGAAGTTTGTACTATTTAAATTTGTAATAAAACATTTGTTTGAATAAATTTTTTGTTTGAATATGAATTCTGTGTTATTTATTTTATTCATCAAATATTTATTCAATTATGTGAAAAATAAAATAAAATAATACAATAGCAAATACATTTAAATGAATACATATATATATATATATATATATATATATATATGTATATATGTTTATTATAATCAAACCAAAATCATATACTAGCATATTCAATAAGTCATTCATATATTTAGCTTTTAGTGCTTCTGTATTGGATCTTTTAAGGCAATCGTTAAGTGACTTCCCCAGTCTCTACTTAATGTTTTCTAGAATAGTGTAATCAATTGTCAAATCCTTGCATATACAGAACTGGGTGGAGAATTCATAGGAAACTGTTTCCAGAATAGATGGTCTTCTCGTGATATTGACGATACCACTTTGCAACTGCTCCTTAAAGTGTTACTGGGAATAATCTCCACCGAATTGCTCCAAAGGCATTATACAAATCTATTTGGCCATCAAACGCCATCAAGTGATCATTAGGATCCGCAATTCCATGATATTTCATAGTTGGGATCTTGACATAAGATGATATAACTGCTGACATGATCTTATTTATGAACGGAGCTACTCGTTCATTGTAATTTGCTCGTTCATCCAGTGTTCTCTTCCCTTTTGCATTTAACATGTTTTTTACTGCCTTTTCTACTACATCTTTGAAGTACACTTTAGTGTTGCGATGGATTTTCGGTTTGGGCTGTATTCTTTGGAGGTCGAGCTTTTAGATTGCTTGAGAGATTTATCTAGTATCCTTCTTTGATTATCGACATTAATCAGATGATACTCTTTTTTCTTTGATGATGTAAGAACTATTTTGCTCTTTCCCTCATTGGTACAAGCTTTTAAGTTTCTTCTTTGGGAGATAACCTCATCTTCAATTGTTGGTTTTGAAGATTTGGAAGAATTTTGAGATAGTGCTGCTTTGAGAAGTTCTTGCATTTCCAGCAATTGTAGATCCAAATGCTTTATCTTGATCACATTGTCGTTTGGTTGTCCTTGAATAGAACTCTCCAGTTGAATGTTGGAGCAATGTTTTCTTCTAAAGTTGTGGTGTGTATTGCTTCTTCGTTCATTCAAATAAGCCTTTTAGATTTCATTTTCCTACATCAAGCTAAATAGCCACACTTAGTCTATAAGGGAACTACAAAGTTGGAGGTTTGAGCCTTCCTTCTAGCGTCAAAAATGTTAACAAGAAAACTTGTCACCATCCCTAAAGTTAAGTCGTTGACAACAAATGCTGCTAACACTTCCAAAGAAAATTTTAGAAGTGATCAATCTCTTCGAAACCCCTCTCGAATGAGTTGATTGGGACAAATTGTTTTCAGAGATGGTCTTATGAAAATGTTAATTGAAGATAAGAAGCCCAATAAACCCTTTAAACTAAGGTTATGAAGACAACCCTATCGTGACCCATTCGAGTGAGTCGAAAGGGTCATTCACATCTTCTTTTAGATGGGATGAAAGAGTCATTCAGTCATCTTTCAAATGTGTCAGAAGGGCCATTCTGCTTTTTAGAAGAAGGATTCGCTTCCTAATGATTAATTTCTATTTCCATGTAAAGTATTCAATCGAAAGGGTAAATGTGTTGAAATATTCAAGCCCCTTTCAATGATATCCAACAATCAAACATAACTCGATATTCATGCATCGAGTCCCTTTCGAAACCCCCCTTTTGATCAGGTCGAAAGGGTGTTTACTCTTTCAAAGTGGGCTCAATGTTCAATATACAAATTCTATATCCAATATGCAATGTAATAACATCTTGGACAATATAAGTTCCATGAACTTATTGATATGAAAACATCATCATCATGTCAATTTAACATTTGATATCTTATAATATGATGATAATATGATTCGAATACACATTGTCTAAGTTGATCCCAATACATCGCATGTCAAATAGAAGCTAAGAAAATAAGTAAGCATCATGTGACCGTAATGATCTTTCTCATACTAAAAACTATATTGAATCCATGTGCTTCCTATTTTTGCATTTATCCAAATTGAGATACAATTAAGAGAACTTTTCCCCAAATTGATTTAGGGTTACAAAATAGGATTCGCTATGAAATGAGAGAAAGAATTCAAAATTCCCAAGATTCGATCCCCTAAATCGGACGCCTAGGGTCATATTTATTGATGCAGGTTGACCACCTTCCGCCTTCATCCTTTGGATGCAATCGAAAGGTCTTCCTCCAACCTTTCGCATCCATCCTTTCAACGCGGTCGAAAGGCCTTTCACCTAACCTTTCTTATTTATTCTTTTTCCTTAACCCTTTTGAATCAGACCTTTCATCTTAGTCAAAAGGATTACCTTGACGACCTTTCATTGTCACTAAATTTGGGGCTCCCTTCTATCTTGCTTTTAAATAGAACTTGACTACTTTCGACTTCATTGAAAGGGGTAGGTGTGCACTCCAGTTTGTGTTGCAAGTTAGAGAAGAGGTGAGCTTTTGCATAGTTTCGAAAGGATGAAAGGTCACTTGGCTATCATGTGGAGTTTCCCTTATGCTTTTAAAAGGTTCCAACCATTTCGAAAGGCTTGTTTTTGCTTTCAAAAGGTGCGCACTTAAGATATGTTTTCAATTAGTAGATCGACAGTGGCGAAAACCACTCTTTTAAAAGAATTGGTTCTTGTGTGCAAATCTATTGTCCAATACCTTCAAAAGGTGTTTCAAACCCATACTAGGTTCTTTCATACATGTGGATTCAACTGTGTCGGAAGGTCTAGATGAGGTGGAAGGGTATCTTTACTTTCTTTCTATCCTTTTCGAAAGCTCTTATTTCGCTTGACACTTGTAGGTGCACCAGGCGCTCGTGACTTCATCCTTACTCTTTCGAAAGCTAACTCAATACCTTCGAAACGCTGCTTTCGAACTAGGCAAAACCCATGTTTTCAATTCTTGTGGAACCCTACACTTTTATGAGCCTTCTTTCATGCCTTTATTCTTAAGTGAATTTTATGGTTAACACATATATACTTGCCTAATAATACTCATAGAAGTTTTTTTAAATTTATTTGATTTAAATTTCCGATCAAAAATAAATAATAATATTATATCTATATAATAATTTTCAAATTATAATTTGTATTTTAATATGTTGTACAAAAATCTTAAGGATACTTTAGTACTTGTACATTTCAATGTATATTTTGTAATTTATTTAATTTTAAATTTGATTTTAATTTTTGCATTTATATTAGTATTTAATTAATGTACATATATAAATTTCCAATCGAAAGTTTATCAATGTGCAAATGATTTTATAAATTAAATTATATGTTTATGATATATTTATTTATGTCATAGATTTATTTAAGTGATTTGATTTAAATAACATTTAAATAATATATATTAAAATTATATTTTTTATGTCAAAAAATATTTTAAGTATAAAACTATTTTTTCGTAATTTTTAAAACATATTTTGTACAGTATATTGTTTAGTATTTAAATTATAAATTTTAGGTTATTTAAATAATGTATATTAAATTAACTTAGAAAAATTCAATCTTTTATTATAATCGTAAGACGTGGGTATCAAAGCATTATATGTTTAAAAACTATTTTATTTATTTTAATTATATAGGCATATGAACAAACAACTGTTCTGAGTGTGACGATATACCGATATACTTGAATCATCACCTAATTAATGAAACAATATATAATATATAAGTTATCTAAACATTATTATATAGTTGTAAATCAAAAATTTACCTTAACTCCAAAGCCTATTAGTGTTCGCGTCAAAATTGACCACAAACACCCAATATCACGAAAGCACCCATTTATGATCGCAAACCAACAACAATCATTTATATAACTCAGATCTAAGCAATAACAATCACAATAATTCACAAATAACAATCACAAACACATGATTTATAGTGGTTCGGCGATCTTGCCTACGTCCACTTTGAAGTTTATGTCTTTAATGATGTTCACTTGATGATTTCAATTGATTACAACAAATTACAACTGATGCTAGCTTTCAAATCTGATTACAACAATGATGATGAAGTATGGAATTGAATCCGGCATAGTCTCGACGTTCAATGGCGGAAGATCCCCCTTTTCTGAAGGCTTCAGGGTGCTATTTAAAGGCGTAGGAGGCCCAGATCTCACTCAAACTTAGGGAGACTTTTTCTGGCACGTGAGTGGGCCCACACGGCCGATCCCACCAAGTTTCGACTCGATCTGAGATCGATTCGAAGTGATTTCGAATCCATCAAAGAATGATCCAATCGAGTCGAAACTTGGCAGGAACAATCTTTACCTTATATGGAAGCTACTGTGAAAATTTCATTGCATTTGGTTCAGCAGTATGGGAGATATGATCGATTCGAGTTGATGATTTTCGTTCGGCTGTCCATTTCGAATCCATCAGTTCGAATCGACTCCTTCGAATCGATCACCTCACGTGGCCTTGTGAAGACGTGGCACGCACACTTCGCCTCGATCCGGCTTACACTCCGAGTTGACCGCTTTGAATCCGTAGATTTCGCCTTGTTCGTATCCTTGGAGGACGCGTCATCCAAGATTCATGATGGATACGAACGAGCCTCTGTTTATGGATTCAAACACGGCCTTGGGATGGAGACGAAGCAGCGAGTCTCTGATGGATGCGAAGTTGATGTTAGGTGACGATACGAAGCCAATGGATACGAACATGCTGAGACGACGTTCATCTGATCGATTCGAAACTGATCGATTCAAAGTGATCAAGAGTGCTGATCGATTCGAACTCGATCGTTTCGAATTGTATGGATCTTGATGGATTTGAACAGGGCAATCATTGATGGATTCGAACCCATCGGTTCGAAATGGACACCTTCTCAACAGTTTGATGGGTACGAACTGTGTACTTTAGCTAACTTGCATCGATCATATCTCGTTCATACGAACTCCGATTAACCTGAAATTTGGAACACTGGCTCTCATGGCTTTGCTTGTCATGCCCTATCAATTGTAGCTTGATCCGGGCTTGGACAAAATTCATCGATATCCATAGCGAAGGGAAGTGCAACAAATCTCTGAGACGAACTGTCTTTTGCTTTCGACCAATCTTTTGGTATCGCGGCTTTGCCAAAAAGCGGGATAACATTTGCCCCCCAAAATATGCCTTGCGGTAGGAAAGCGTGTTTTGCAATGCCATGGGCTGGATGTTCATATCCTATCAACAACTGTAAAGAACTTGATAATTTCATATGACCTCGAATGGCGATCGTTCGGGATCGTGTGCCATTTGAGGTGAATCGAGACCGTTCGCGGTCAATGCCATTCGCGGCAAAGGATGGAGTGGGACCGTTCGCGGTCGATGCCGTTCGCGGCGAATGAAGAGATGGGACCGTTCGCGGTCGAACGCCGTTCGTGGCAGGTATCGACCGTTCGCGATCGAGTGCCGTTCAAGGCTGATTTTGACCGTTCGAGGTTGGACATAATAAGTGAATCGTGGCCGTTCGCGGTCGGGTGCCGTTCGAGGCAAATGGTGATCATTCGCGATCGTGTGCCGTTCGTGGCGAATTTGTGACCGTTCGAGGTCGGGTGGCGGACCTCAAGTGACGACCGTTCGTGATCGAGCTATTTGAGGTGAGGTGAGTTGTGCCGTTCGGGGCGAGTTGTGACCGTTCGCGGTCGGGTGCCGTTCGAGGCGAGACAGTGTGCCTGGGAGGGCTTGGTATTATCGATGCCAGGCTCACGTTTGCATAGGTCCCTGGATCGTTTGTCAGGGCGGTTTATCACCATCTCAGGGCATGCCTAAGGACCGTTCGCGACCTCGTACATGTGTAAGTAGCTTAGCCATTTCAGAATTATCAGAATCAAATATCTATTCAGCAGATGAGTTTTAAAATAGAAATGTCCAAACATACCAAGTCCAAATGTCCAAATCAAAATGAAACAAATGCAAAGCAAGGATGTCAAAGTGTAAGTTGCCACTGCGAAACAGTCAATGACCATTCATATCATGCCTGGAGATCGTTCGCGATCTCGACATGTGTAAACGATTTAATTGTGTTAGTGGAAGCTTACGACTTGTTCATCGTTATTTCAATCAATTGATAACCAAACGGTGCCTTGATTCAGGGTCGCCTCTAGCTGATGTGGATGGTGGTCGCTCTGGTTCCACCGTTGGAGTTCGCCTCCTTACATACTGAAGGAGCATACCGTTCCTGATATGCCCTTCCACCTCGTCCTTCAGATGCCTACAATCATTAGTGTTATGACCGTTTAATTCATGGAATACACAAAACTTATCTGATTTCTTTTCGTCAGAGGTTGGATCCCTTCGCATTGGCCTACGATACGGAACATGCTCTTTGGTATCCTGATAAATTCGTTCCAGGCTCTCATTCAGCTCAGTGTATGTGGTGAATCGCGGCTCCCTCCGTTGTCGCTTTGATCTGTCCCCGTCATTCTCAGTCTTTCTTTTACCTTTATCCTTGTCCGAGTCGTTTTCGAGAGGCTTTTCGTCTTTAAGCGCATAAACTTCTATCCCCTCTCCTTCTTCTCTTTCTGCATTCGCATCCTCTAATCGTAAAAACTTTTCTGCCTCATGATAGAATTCTCCTAGATCCACGGGTGGATCCTTAGTTAATGAATTTTTGAACTCCGTTCCGTCAGCTATCCCGGACACAGCAGCCATCATAACCATGGATGGATCTGGTCGATCCACCGAAGCTGCTGCCGCATTGAACCGCGTCAGAAAACTCCTCAACGTCTCTCCAGCCTTCTGTTTTAAAGTTGCCAAAGTCATCACATTCTTGGGTCTTGTGATGTGAACCCTGAATTGCTTCATAAATCTATCAACCAAATTATTCCATGTTTCGATGGATCCACTCTCTAGTTGTCTAAACCACAACGCCACAATATCCGCCAAGTACAATGGAAAGCACCGGGCCATAACCTCCTCTGATGCCCCCCAGCACTTCCATATGCCTCATATACTTCGTTAGATGAACCGTGGGGTCGGTTCTCCCGTCATACATGTCCAACGATGGCAACTTGAAATCCGGTGGGTTCCTAGCTCGCCTGATTGCTGAGTAAAAGGACTCCTATTAACATCCTCCAAATCTTTGTTTACCAAACCGCCTTTCATAGCTCTTCTAACCATCTCCACCAATCTATCATCGTCTCCGAGATGCAATCTTCGTTCATTACTTTCAACCTGCCCCCCGAGTTTACGAGGGAATTCTGGGATCTGCCCCCTTGACTGAGCGTTCACTCCTCTGCTACTCCCAGGTTGTACAGATGTTCCCCTCTCTCTCTCTCTGGGATTGGGTCAACATTCTCCATGTGTGTGACCCCTACTCCAGGTGCTACGCCGGATGGTCCTGCTCCGTTCTGAACTCCGGTAACTCCTTGATTCTGCGCTCCAAGTTGTCCTATCTGTTGAAACAAACTCTGGATCAACTCCTCCTGTTTCTTCATCATTATCTCCATCTCGTCCCTAGTGATGAAGATTGAAGCTTGGTTTGCACCTGAAGAAGCCTCTTGACTCCCTTCATGCTAACTTTGCTCTAGCATTGGCCTTCTGCTCGATTGTCTCGTCATAATTTCTCAAATCTGAACTTCCAAACTTTATGAATCAACTTCTAATTGGTAGAACTCCTGAATTAGCCTTCTCAGTGAAAGCACCAAAATGTTCGCGTCAAAATTGACCACAAACACCCATTATCACGAAAGCACCCGTTTATGATCGCAAACCAGCAACAATCATTTATAGAACTCAGATCTAAGCAATAACAATTACAATAATTCATAAATAACAATCACAAACACAGGATTTATAGTGGTTCGGCGATCTTGCCTACGTCCACTTTGAAGTTTATGTCTTTATTGATGTTCACTTGATGATTTCAATTGATTACAGCAGATTACAACTGATGCTAGCTTTCAAATCTGATTACAACAGTGATGATGAAGTATGGAATTGAATCCGGCAGAGTCTCGACGTTCAATGGCGGAAGATCCCCCTTTTCTGAAGGCTTCAGGGTGCTATTTATAGGCGTAGGAGGCCCAGATCTCACTCAAACTTAGGGAGACTTTTTCTGGCACGTGAGTGGGCCCACGCGGCCGACCCCACCAAGTTTCGATTCGATCTGAGATCGATTCGAAGTGATTTTGAATCCATCAAAGAATGATCCAATTGATTCGAAACTTGGCAGAAACAATCTTTACCTTATATGGAAGCTACTGTGAAAATTTCGTTGCATTTGGTTCAGCGGTATGGGCGATATGATCGATTCGAGTTGATGATTTTCGTTCGGCTGTCCATTTCGAATCCATCGGTTCGAAGCGACTCCTTCGAATCGATCACCTCACGTGGCCTTGTGAAGACGTGGCACGCTCACTTCACCCCGATCCGGCTTACACTCCGAGTTGACCGCTTCGAATCCGTAGATTTCGCCTTGTTCGTATCGTTGGAGGACGCGTCATCCAAGATTCATGATGGATACGAACGAGCCTCTGTTCATGGATTCGAACACGGCCTTGGGATGGAGACGAAGCAGCGAGTCTTTGATGGATGCGAAGTTGATTTTAGGTGATCGATACGAAGCCGATGGATACGAACATGCTGAGACGACGTTCATCTGATCGATTCGAAACTGATCGATTCGAAGTGATCAAGAGTGCTGATCGATTCGAACTCGATCGTTTCGAATTGTATGGATCCTGATGGATTCGAACAGGGAAATCATTGATGGATTCGAACCCATCGGTTCGAAATGGACACCTTCTCAACAGTTTGATGGGTACGAACTGTGTACTTTAGCTAACTTGCATCGATCATATCTCGTTCATACGAACTTCGATTAACCTGAAATTTGGAACACCGGCTCTCATGGCTTTACTTGTCATGTCCTATCAATTGTAGCTTGATCCAGGCTTGGACAAAATTCATCGATATCCATAGCAAAGGGAAGTGCAACCAATCTCTGAGACGAACTGTCTTTTGCTTTCGACCAATCTTTTGGTATCACGGCTTTGCCAAAAAGCGGGATAACAATTTGTACATATTGAAATGAAGAGACTGACTCCTTGAACAAGATTCCAATTCAGTAAGGTGCCAGCTCATGAATTGATGACCACCAACAAACAAATATCAATTGTTTTTATTGGTTTTGCTTGGAAATGGAAGGAACGATAAAGATTATTTTCAGTTAGCAATAATGTAAATGGAGACTCGAAAAGTCATAAATGAGTGTGGGTTGAGATTGTTATATAATGGAGATATTAGAAACATAAGTTAGGATCGAGATCCAAATTTCTCTCTTACCCATTCTTTCCTCTATTCAAATCAAAACCCTGGCCCCTCTTGCGATAATATGGCGGCCTCTCTCGATTCCATTCATGGTGGAAATACACACACTCCTATATAGGCATCAAATCCATCTAAAGCCAGAACAAATTATATTGCATTTAATTCCAATTTAACTTTGTATTGATATCATATATCGATTTATATATCCATAAGTATTATAAAGTATATTTCATCAAATCAAAATAAAAAGTTTATAATTAATATTTCAGAAATATTAATTTATTTAATTTATTTATAATAATTAAAAATTAATTTAATCATTTGGTCAAAGGAGTATTCGACGTTTTAGTTGTGTGACTCTTTAGGTGTAAATTTGATCAACCATTAATATCAAACTATTTGAATATTAACGTTCACACATCACTTAGAAGGTGGTGAGATGACATTATAGTCAAATTTATCGCTTATTTGGTTTTGGTAAAATCCAATTTTACTTTATTATGGGTTATCCGATTATGACTATTATTTACACCAATTCTCTTCGTCAAAACAATACCATTTCAGATTTATGGAATTTGTTAATGGACAAAATTCCAGTATTATCCATTTTAAACTCTATTGTCCAAGAAAAAATTCATTGGTTAAATAATAGTGATTATCATTAACCAAACTGCTCTAGTTAGAGGCTTTGACTTTGAGTTGACTTTAGTTGACCGTAATGCTAACCTCGTATAAGCAAGGAGACAAATTCTCTCTTGAGTAGTGTTTTAGTTTAGTGCTTTCACTCGACCGAGCTATAGTCGTTTGTTGGGCGTTGGGCCACGATTTAAGTGTAATCAAAGCGGAGCTTCCACATTAAAAACTGATAGTTTTCTCAAGTTAAGAGAACTGTGTAATTTTGTCGCACCGATATTTTCTATTTGACCTTAGCTATATTAAACAATAGAAAACTATCGAGTAAGTCATTCCATAGCTATTTAATAATTATCAGTACGTAACATCTTGGTGCCTCCAACAACCAAGAGTAATACACTACCCAATATTTGGACAGCAGTACGTACTGTAGTCTCAATGTATGCATCAATATCCAATCTCAATACATCTTGACTAGGAATATTTAAAACGGTATGTTTATTTTATTATGATAAATCACTTATTTCTACAACCATTATAACTACCATCATAAAACATACAATTTATGGATTTTCTATCAAATATAATTTTAATTAAATTGTTTAATTAATATATAATATATTATATCAAGTATATAATAGAAAGAAAACATCTTTCATTTCAAACAAGATTGATTATTGAGTTAGATATATGTCAAAATTACATAATTCCACCCAAAGCATACCCCTAACATTATCAATATCCCACTTTCTCTTGGGGCTTATTATGGAATCTCAATCCCATCCGTTTAATCATTTTGATAAGAATCGATCTAGTTGAACCCTTCATGAATGGGTCTGCTATGTTGTATAATTATCTACTTTGTCAATCAACTCTTTTCATGAAAATAAACTACCTTTATCAGATGGAACTATGCAGAGTATTTTCTTGGCCTCTTGTGAGCTCTTATTATTACACTATTATCAAATAACAATGATTTGTATTCTTAATACTTGGAATCACTCCTATCACAATTATAAATTTATGCATTTATATGTATATACATTACTTATCTTATGGTGCTATTCAAGACGATGTATTAGCATTTTCATTGAATCGGCCACAATATTTCGTTGGAACATTTTCAACTTAAAGCTTTTTAATTAAGTTTTGAACATGAATATAATATTGACATATTATACTCGATAGAACTTATGAAGCTCGAGTTTGAACACTCTTTTGTAAAGAGTTCGTTGTTTTGTAAATAATACTCTAGAATTTCCTAAATACTCGAGAACACTCCAAACTACCATTTAATGACCTTAATTCGAATCTAATATTTGCTTCATGCATCAAATACGTAAGAAAAATATGATATTGTAGACAATACAGTATGTATGATAATTCTTGTCGTCAATGCATAAGGAATCCATCTTACATGTTCCATATTAGAAGTTTTAGTAAGGTGCCTTTGCATATCGTTTGGGACATTCCTAATATTCTTTTATACTTATTATAAAGGATATAACTTACAAATCCAATACTGAGTATTAGGGGACTAAGTCATTACTGGTTTTGACATATGTACATCATTAACAATCAGTAGTATGTTGCTTACTTATAGCTTAGAAATATATATATGTATATGCAAGTATGTATGTATATGTATATGTATATGTATATGTATATGTATATGTATATGTATATGTATATGCATTTGTATATGTATACGTATACGTATATGTATGTATATGTATATGTACCTGTACCTTTTAATGGTTCTTTCTCATGGACACGTGCTTCCCCTCTTAATTTTGACTGAAAATCACACCATTCGATGTTTTTATCAATATACTTATTCAATTTTGATGCTTATAAGATGATAGTTCCGTAGCATTTCTTGGATCATATCCAAAAACCCAATAACTCAATATCACTCCCACTTACTTTGAGATATTTTGGTTATATCTACAAATAGTCTATTCTAAATCGTTATTTAGTATTTTCAAATTCAACACATATGTAGCAAACACAAAGTCACAACAAGTAATAATTTTATGACCAAATCCGAATTAAATTAGCCCATTGAATAATGAATTTACTATGCTAATTTCAACCATTGAAATTTACGGTGTTATTCTTATTAACGTTGCTCATTATACTCCAATTGCATTTGTCTTGCTCATGAAGATTCATTCACAGTCGATGGATCATACCCCTTCAGGTACAACTACTAAAATCATATTTTGATAACGTACTTGGAATCTTTTTTGGATTTGTGCATCATATCATATTGTAGAGTCAATACTCTTAATGACTTAATTGAAAACTGAGGATTATGTACTTTCGATATTGATAAGATACTCATAGTTTCTCTTTAAAGTGTGAGAATGATTATTAGACACTCTAATGTGATGTGTTCTTTTAGCTTATGTTAGTTTCATTTTATCCTAAGTAATTAGTTTTGTCCTTTGTATCGTATCAAAATCCATTTTAGTACCAATAATTTTTCAAAGAAATGCCTTCTCTATGAAGTTAGTATTTCTTTAGACAACAATTATTTCTCAACGCAGCAAAATAGGTACTTATAAAAACTTTATAAATGGCCTTATATATAAAACATATTTGGTTTTAGTTTACGATGCTTATGTCCAAAACATAAGTTAGTCATCCAGTGACGATTGTTCCCAAAATTCTTTTGGGGCAATTCATACATGATTCCTCATGTACAATTATTACGTGCAGTCTTTAGACTCACACAACCTGCCAACTCCTTGGCCTAGGATATGTTGGAATTTCTTATAAACCCTTATCATATATGATTCTGTAAACTGTTCTTTAGATGAAATTAATTTTAAGCTTGTGTACTACTCTTAAGTATATGACTTTATAGAAAGAGGTTAGCTCAGTCACACTCACCATTAATCATTCTTTGTTCGATAAAGTTTTATTACTCCATATGATACATCATTATGTATCATAGAAAGGAGTGACTTTTGTGATTGAATCATTATTCATTTTATGTACATTCAGAATTCTTTCCTATATACTTTTATATTCGATCAAATTGAACCAATTTTATTTTCCAATGCGTATTATTTTATTTACTTCCGTTTTACACTCTATGAGCTTATCACCTACATACTACCATGTATTAAATACACATGTCTATGTCGATAATAACTCTTTGTGAATACAATGAAGTGTAACATTCCTGAATTCTAGCCAAGTTTAATTTGACAATTAATTTACTTTTGAATAAAATTGTGAAATTATTTGTGAATTAATTAAAAATTTCCGAAATAAATAAAAATTTGGATTTTAAATAGAATTTTGGTTTGAAATTTAAGGATAAGTATTTAATAAATAAAAATTGGATTTAAAATAAATATACCAGAAATAAATTGGATTTGAAAATTTTATAAGAATTTGTTTCTAATTACTTAAATATGCATTATAATTTAAAAATGAAGTTTTGAATTTGATATAATAGATTTTTCAAAGGCCAATTTAGAATAGAAATTTTTATTCATGTGTAATTAAATTGTAAAACCATCTTTTGTTTTAATTTTTTTTAAATGAATTATAAAGAAAATGTATTTATTTAGATAAGAAATATGATATAAAGTTATATTTAAAAATATTATTTGTAGTGTTCAAAATATAGTAAAAGTTTGAATGTTGTTTAAAAGCTAAATTTTATAATTTACATATGTGATTAATTGTTTAAAGTATAATTAGATTTTTTTGAAAAAAAAATCAATTCCTTGAATGTATAAATATATACATTATTATTAAAACCATTCTCTTTTAAATTGTGTGTGTATATATATATATATATATATATATATATATATATATATATATATATGAAAACATTTGTTATAACAAGGGTAAATAAAATAAAATACATACGTTAAGATGTGAGAATATAAATGCATAAAGGGGTTAAAACATAAACGATAAATTAATTTAAACAAAAGGGGTAAACATAATTTTTATAAGGACAAATTTTCAAAAGAGACCGATTTTCAAAACCATTTGTAGATATAGGCTAGTTTTGAAACTATTTGCAGAAATAGGCTAGTTTTGGCCAGCTCAGCGATGAGCTGACCTTTTAAAAAAAATATAATGGGGCGCATTTCACAAATGCGCCCCTTTAAATTTGCATTGGCGCATCTTCAAAATGCGCCAGTACAAATCTTTGTTGTCCAAGCCTGGACAACAAACTATATTAAGCAATTCGAATTGAAATATACAAAAACGAAATTCAAATGCACAATCTTAAATGATAGTAAACGTTTATCAATATGCAAGCCAACAAATAAAACTACCAGTTAATAAATTCCAGCATAACATAATTAAAACTCGATAACATTCGAATTAAAGCAGAAGTTATAGTTCGATTACAAAAGCAAATTAATAGTAAACTAAAAATAGGAGTACTCATGGTTGAGTTGGATCGTCTTGAGTAGGTGGGGGTTGAGAAGGTCCAGCAGGTTGCGATTGGTGTGTATCCTGCCTTCTTTTAGTTCTTCGCTCTCTAGTCTGCATAGCTCTTTCGGAAGAGCTTGGCCGTGTTAATCAAATTCTAAAAAGGAGCGTGTCAATAAGTTTCTTCAAATCAAGACACCGTGGTTGTACTTCTCGTTCGGGTACTCTACCATGTCCGATATCATCTAACCCTCCTCGTACCTTCTCTAGTACATCGACCTACAAGTTGTAGTTATTTATTCAAAATTAGAAATATAATTCAAGCGAACAAACTAAAAATATCACGATAATGTGAAGATATACCACATCTCGCTCAAGCGGTGCACGAGCGGTGTATGCTTGTTCATGAGAAGTCTGATCTGCAACAATGCATCTTCGAGTAATCGACCAATACCAAGTCATGTATCTCGAAGTAGGAATCGTAGGAAGCTGTTGGTGTACGATACGGTTATGTCTATCGTTCCACTGGACGATAGCAAACTCGAAATCCGGCTTTGGTTCACATGGATCAGGTATGTGTTGCTGAAGACCAAACCGTCGCATCACTCGATCAGGATTATACATTTCTACGTCTCGCATGCATATGATAGGTGTCTTACAAAGCCAACTATGCATCCCACATAGACATATCTGCGGAAGATCGACTAGCACATCCTGTGTATACGAATTCCATATAATAGCTTCATCTGTTAACATGTCGAGCTGGTCGGGATAGTAATTTGCCA
The DNA here is from genome assembly GCA_030765085.1 of Allium cepa. NCBI lineage: Eukaryota > Viridiplantae > Streptophyta > Magnoliopsida > Asparagales > Amaryllidaceae > Allium > Allium cepa. The sequence continues at coordinate 1,048,200,112 of CM060929.1, forward strand.
CTTGCTTTGGAGACTCAACCCAACTCCTCGAACCAAACCACCTATATATATAGTTATACAATTAGAGTTTTATTAGTACAAAAATACACACATGTAAATGTAGTTGGAAATTCACTACCTTGCACTATAAGGCAATGTTCTGTCGATTTGCATGGATGAAGTCACATTTGAACGACCAATGGGAAGATATGTCCATGCCCAAAGCTGTGAAATAAATTAAAAATTTGAATACTTTAGAATTAAGTATTACATATGAGTTTATAGCAAATATATCTATGCATATTGTATCTGTAAAAGCGAGAGACAACCAGCTATCGATTTAGATTTCATGAGTGCAACATTTATTAACTCATCAATAATGTTGCCAATATAGCACTGCCCCAAGAATATCGTGCACACTCATCCAGATTTCGCCTTCACGGCTGGCTGGGTATATTACCAGCACGGGGCGCAGTTGGTAAATGTGCCTTCACAAATATTCATGGGCGCAATTGCAAAATGTGCCCATTCAATTCTGTTCGAAACAGAGACCTGCTGCTTCATATTGTGAACTGAAAATTAACAGGCGCAGTTGGTAAATGCACCTTCACAAATGTTCATGGGCGCAACTGCAAAATGCATCCATTCAATTCTGTTCGAAACAGAGACCTGCTGCTTTATATTGCGAACTGAAAATTAACATTGCACAATTTGAAGTCAACAAACAACATACAAACTGAAGATTAACATCCAAACGAATGTCGATCTTTTAAAATCCAAACTAAGATTAACATCCAAACCAAACAACATACAAATCATTCGCTACAAAACGTTCAAACCATACACTACAAAATATGCAAATTATTTTGACGGACAAGTTGATCTTTTATGTCCCTTTTGACCACATTTACTACAAGTATTTTGTTTACTTCCTCCCATTTTATCCATCATGCCTTTGATTCTTGTCGACCGTGGATGTCCCGTCTTTCTTTTTGTAGATAGTGGCAATATGGTCGGACCGTGATATGCATCCCAATATCTACTACCTGGAATTGGATGAAAACTTGGAGCGTAACTAGCTTTATAATTTTCTACTGAAAACGACGTTGAACAAAAATCGTAATATAATCTATTCGCTCCTCCAATGGTTCGAGCACAAGCGGCCATCACATGCAAACATGGCAACTTTTGCAATAAAGGTATGTTGCAAGTGCAACTACATATATTATCCTGTAATGTCAGTGTAAACGCTTTTTCAAATTGATCATTCACTTGCCATTCGGTTTGATTGAATCTAACAATTCCTATCTTACTTGTTTTGCTCTTTTGACTAAAAGAGTTTTGACTTTTGGACTCATTTGCGTTTCAAATCCCTCAGCATCGGAACGACGTTTCATGAAATAGTCGTTTAAACGATAAAACGTTCTTGCTACTAACGACTTAACTGGCAAAGCACGAGAACCTCTTAGAACTCCATTAAAACTTTTGGACACATTTGTTGTCATCATCATAAATCTTCCATCATTATCCTTGCATAGAGCCCAATTTCCTCTGCACCTCGTAAACTTCTTTCAATCCAAGCATGTGCATCTGGAGCAATAGTTTTCAAGTGACTCCTTAACTCTTTGTACTGCAATCATTTGTAGCACTAGCACATGAATAAAACAAGTCTACTAATTTTTTTTGACTAAATCCAGCAACTTGAAAGTTAGCTTTGAGATGTGTAGCACAAAAGCGATGATGGTGTTCTTGAGGCCAATTATCTAATGCTCTCGGAATACCTTTCATTCGGTCGGTTATAAAGGTTAAACACCTATTGCGAACACTATGTATATGGTCGTACATGCATCTAAGAAACCAATCCCAACTATCTTTTGATTCAGAGTCTACGATTGCATATGCTAATGGAAATATACCATCATTTGCATCTACTCCAGTCGCGACTAGCAATGTATCTTGATATTTACCGTATAGATGAGTGCCATCAATGCAAAACAACGGTCGACAATGCGCAAAACAATCAATAGATGCAGCGAATGCCCAAAATGCACTCTTAAAAAGAACTTTATCATTGGTGATTCTTTCGACATCAACTTTGAAAATTGTTCCCAAATTATGTTATTTAATGGTAGCTAAATATTGTGGTAACTCAGCATACGATGTTTCCCAATCTCCAAAAAATCTCTCAAGTGCTTTACGTAATGCTCTATATGCCTTGAAGTAGATGATTTTGATAAAAAAAAGTTTCAGACATTAACACTTCAATCGCAGAAGGAGTGGTATTCAAATCCGATTTCACAAAAGGAAGTATTTTATTAGCAATAAACCTGCTTGTAGCTTGTTTATGATTTGAATTAATAATCGGATTAACACAAGTATGATTGCCATCATATTTTCTAATTTACCACCACCCCATCAATGATTTTTTAGGGACAATTTCATGTATTCTCCAATGGCAATTTTTATCAACACTACAAATCGCGGCGTATTTTGTTTTGCGGGATTTTACGGGTTTAAAAGAAACATAATTCTTGATGGACCACTCACTCAACAGCTGAATAGTATTTCCTTTGTTTGAAATTGCATTCCCACTTGAAAACTAGAATCAACACATTCTGAGGTAAAAACTTCTCTAATAGGAGTTACATTTTCAATCAATGATGCCGCCATAATTTTCGCAGTACATAAATCATCTGTCAAAGGCATCTCATATTCCATATGTTCATCGTTATCATCGTCATCTTCTTCTTCCACCAAAGATGCTTCGTTATTTTCATTTTCTTTCTCATGATTAATTTCAAACTCTAGCGCTTCATTGTTAACTTCCATATTATCCATCCATGACATATCATTATCCATTGAAGAAATTTGCATACTATCTATATGCGGTGAACTACGACCTCCATCATCATTGTTAACCTCTCTAGCATTTGTAGGAATGGAGTGTAAAAATTGATCATTTGCCAATCAAGAGCTTGAACCACCCGGATGCATCGTAGAACTGTGAAAAAAAGAGTATGAGATCAAAACGCTATAAATTTCAACTACTCGAATATAAATACTTTAACAAATTACTTACTTTGTATTCAAAAAAGTAGAAAATACTGGACTTGGATTGCTCTGATAAGGATAACTCGGAATAGTACCAAGAATTTGAGTAGAATGTTGGTTCAAATTAGTGGTATTTGCATCTTCAAAATGCCTCAACTCCTCTTTTATTACAAATAATTCGATCACTTTCATATTAATGAAAAACATAGCATCGACATATTCATCATCATTTACGTCGATAGCAGAAGATCCAGAATCAGTAACCCACTTGCTTACTAGTTTTACATCATATTCTTGTGAGTTAATTTTTGTCACCCTATACACCGTTTCTTTTAGTTCATGATAGGAGCAAAAAAATTTAACCTTCGAACCTTTTTGTTTACCACCAATATATAACGGTGTATTGTTTTCTTTTATAGCCAATTTTCCATCAAAGTAGCAAATTATTGGGATGAAATCCGACATACTTCTAAAAAAGAAAATATTATTAATTTTAGAACAATCAATTACTACACAAATACTAATGACATAATAAAGCATAAAAATGAAAGGTGGACATGTGAAAGTTAGAATATGAAAATACCCAAAAATTGAGCTAGGGTTTGAGTTTTTACCTTCAAATTGATGCCAAGTAGCTGATAGAAGTAATCCGACTAGTAATCCTTGTATATTTTGGAGATTTTAAGTAGATATTGATCAATTTTTGAGCTGAATGGAAGAAAGATTTGGAATTGAATTTTGGACTAGACTGTTTTGTTTTGAGCAAAAAGAGCGAGTTGGGTATATTGCCTTTTGCTTTCTGTTTTGTGCAGAAAGATTTGCACTGGCGCATTTTGCAAATGCGCCAGTGCAAATTTAAAGGGGCGCATTTCTAAAATGCGCCCCGTTATATTTTTTTTTTAAAAAAAGGCCAGCTCATCGCTGAGCTGGCCAAAACTAGCATATTTCTGCAAATAGTTTCAAAACTAGCCTATATCTGCAAATGGTTTTGAAAATCGGTCTCTTTTGAAAATTTGTCCTTTTTATAATTTTTAACATGTGTAAGCATTTTTATAAAGTAATTGACAAGTGTTAGCCTAAGTTAAACAAGTGGCATTAATCTCTTCTTGAAATAAATTAAAATTTTATAAACTATATTCACATTTTCTCATATTTTCAACACCAAAGAAAAACTGGAATCAGAAAAAAGAAAAAGAAAACAAAAGCACCTAAAATTAGAATAGATTCAAAATCAGGTAACCAAGACCTGAAGCTAATAAAAGTTTAAATCTATAAACAAGAATCATCTTCAAACTTGGAACATATCAAGCAAAAGAGCAAAGCAAAACATGATTCAGAATTAAAGTTGTAAATCAATTTATAAAGCCTGGAAAGAGATTCAACTCTGTATTTTGCAACTTAAATCTGATGCAAGTTCAGCCCAGATCATTTTGAATTCAAGTACAGATTCAAACTTAATTAGAACCAAGCAGATTTGTTCAAAGTTATTTCCAGTTCCAGGCCCAAACACATTCGTCTGGCCTCTGTTCATCAATATTCAAGTGAGAAAACTTGACCTAAATCTATTCTTATATCTTGATGTTGTGATTAATCTTTGAAGTAAAATAGTAGATGTTGTTCTGCATGTATGAATATATGTATGCACGTGTGTATCTAAGCATACCTGTATATCAAAAGAAAAAGAATCTGTCTCTGTTTTGGTAACAATTTTTCAAGGATCAAGAAAAAAAAATCATATCTCAGATTATAAAAAGAATTAAGTACTGATCTTTGAGTGGAAAATTATCATAACGATGTAATAAAAATTTTAAAAATAAAAACAAGTAGAATTATAAAGAAATTCATCTGAAATTTGAAAATTACAGTGATAAACATTTTTTTTTCCAGAAATCCAAATATCAAGATTTCAAATTGCAGATATATGTTTGGATTCGCACTTGAATTTTATGAATTTTGTTGACAATTTCAATATTTTTAAATAAGAATTCACTGAGAAATGCGAGGATGAACAAATTTGGCTTTATTGGCAAATTATGATGACCGAAATAATTTTGGGTCTCGGGGTCGAAGTTGTAGCTCGGTGGAGGATTGTAGATCATCAGAAAAATACTTGACGATTTTATCATTCGTCGTGGTGGCGAGTGGACGTCGAACTAGGGTTTGATTCACGTTTTAGGTTGGTTAAATTTAGGTGATTACTGCAGCGTCGATGCTGGACTCTAGGCCATCGGACCTGGGGGAACAAGGAGAGGGGGTTCTGGCGAATTTGTGGTCAAGGTCGCAGGGTCTACGATGGCCAGAGGTGGTGGCACGAGCCATTTTCAGGTGATCGAGTTTAAGGTCAGTTGGGTTATTAAGCTAAATTTTGATTTCATTAATATTTCGAGTTTCTGGGTGCTTGGGTAGTTGAAGGTGGTTGTCGTCGATTTGTCAGAGGTTGCAGCATCGATCATTGATTGTCACGATGACCGTGCATGTGCACGGTACACATTTGGGTGCTGGATTGTGGTAGTTTGGGAAGAAGAGAAAGTCTCGGGTTCAAATGCGAAGAAAATGGCGAAACAACTCGAAGCTGATGTAGATTTCGTTTGTCCCGAAGTTTAGCTCGGGTGAAACAAGTATTTTCGCGGGTTACTTGATTTGGGGCAAAACAATTTCAAATTTTAGAAGAAAATTTAGTTTTACTTTGGAACAAAATTTTGTTAAACATATTTTTGTAAATAATAAATGTTAACCCAGTTTTAAATTGGTTAAGAATGTTTTTAAACAAAATTATTTTAATTAACCAAGTTTTTAAATGTTTTAAAATATACATGACCTTTATTTCTAAAGTTTATTTTAAATAAACTTAATAATATTACAAATGTTTTAATTGTTAATTAACTTTTAAAGTCTAAGTTAATTTATTTGTTAAATAAAATTAATTACCTTAAGTTAGTCTCTTAATGAAAATAATTAAGGCAAATTAATGATTTAAAGATTGATTAATCAAGTGTTTAAAGGGTAATTAATTAATAATTAATTACTGTAATTAAGGTAATTAATTTAAGAAGTAATTAATTAATTAATTAATTAATGACTAATTACAGTTAGTTAATAAAATTATTTAATTAATGGTAAAAGTTAATTAAGTAATAAGGATAATTACTTATTTTAAATTAATTTGGATCAATTAGTTAAATGATTAAAGGTTAATTAATTGATTGATTAATTAAGGATAATTAATTAAGGGTAATTAATTAATCAAGATTAATTCTTTAATAATTAAAGGTTAGTTAATTCATTAATTAAGGTTAATTAATAAATAATTAAAGGATAAACAATTAACACAAACTGTAATTAGTCAATGTTAATCAATCAGAATTAGTGATTAACGTGGTTTCAATTAATCAGATGATCAATTAACCTTATTTATGGATGATTGTATTCTATTGAATGCTGTGAATTATTTGATATCTCCACTGTGTGATGCTTTGTGATTTGAATTGTTTTAATTCAAGCTGCGATGAATATAATTTATTTATCTATAATCCATTTATATTATCTATCTATAATTCTGTGTATATCGATAAGCGTTATAGGAATATACCGCTTATCGATATTGCTGTGATTGTATCTGTAATGATTAATGATGTTGCACTATTGGGTAAAACCTCTGGACTACACTATACAAACACAAATACGGATTGCACGTGGAAATTGGTTAAATCACAGATTTTTGTAATAGTTTTAAAATTGAATTTTTGAATCCAAATAGTTTTGAAAATGGATTGGGTTTAAAATGAAAATCTTTTGAAAAGGAATTTTAAAGATAAAAGTTATTTTTGAATAACTTGATTTAGTTTTGAAATATGATTTAAATTTGAATTCAAAATTTGAAATTGAATTCTATGTTGAGAATTTATGATTTAAAAAGGTTATACAAGTTTATATGTGTTTTAAACCATTTTTAAAGTGTTGTTTTAGGAATTTATATTTAACCCAAAGATTTTAACCTGTATAAATGAAATCGGATTTTTCCGAAATGAAAACTATTTGTTTACAAATTATAAAAGCTTTCGTATAAGGAAGGAATTTACAATTTGTATTAGAGAGATTTCAAGTTTGAAATAAAAATGGTTTTCCAAGTTATGAATGAATCTTTGGAAATGATTTTGGAAGCTATGAATTGGGTCTTGATTTAAAGGTTGGACGAGTTAATCCATATTTGAAATGGAAATTGTTTTGAATTCCGTGAATGAATCTTTGTGAAAATTGGGTGAACTTTGTGAAATGAATCTTTTTGTTTAAAAGATTTGAAATGGTAATTGGTTTAGACCATTTGAAAGGAAAGTTTTGGATTTTAAAGTTGTGACTTAACTGAAATCCCAGTATCCATATGTTTTTAAATATTGCGCTCATTATTCGATTTTGCCGGGAGAGGACCTTGTGTCATATAACCCATTCCGAATAATGATACGACGTTATGGATAGCATTTGAAGACCGGTAGTGAAGACCGGGTATTTGCGATAACGATAGGATAACCTATCGAATGACTCTGCACTGAGTAGCTACGGTATAGAGATCTCCATAAGTGATGGGGAGTCCGATCGGGATTGTGAATACCTGGATTGCAAGTGCTTCTTCGGAAGTGCCTTCAGTTCTGTTCGAACCCGTAACAGACTTGTCTGGATGTGTGTCTGATATTACACTTTGAGATGTAAAACCGATTTCTATCAAATACATTTCTGTTTGGTAGCGGAGATTTATTCTCTTAGCTTAACACCCTTCTCTGAGACGTACGAGATCAAAGGTTATGTAGCTGATGCTTACTAGTGATACATTCCCAATTTGATAATGTGGCATACGAAGTGTTGCTGATCATTTTTTGATCAAAGCATGGCTTTGTGAAAAAGCATAACTTTGTGGACGAGACTGCATCAGGACCTCACAACCCCGTAATGGTCGAAACAGAAAAGATGCGGTAAGGTTGCATGGGTCGTCCCCCTATGGTATGTCCATTCCTTCTGGAAAAGGGTGGTATCATGGCATGGAGCACAGATACTTACTCATGTGAACACTATGTATTTATTACTTTGTGATATTGCTTTATGGTTTAGGATCCTCGGATAAAGGTCGCGAACGACCGGGGGTTGCATATCTTTAGGTATTACTCTCGAGTAGGGAGGAAACCGGCCTTGTGTTGGTAGAGAGCTAGGTAAGTTCTGGGGCATCCCTCTAGAGGCGTACCCATGTGGCAATGGAAAGTTCCTTGGCCTAACCATTTGTTGGAAATCCAATCAAACAATATGATCCCTTTACGATTGCAATTGTATAACCTGCCACCTCAGGTGGTAGCTATAGCTGGCATAATATAATGGTACCTATGCTGGTTAAGATTAATATTATACTTTTGAAATGTTTTCCACTATGCACTAATAATAATATCAAAAGGACTTTGTGTAGTAAGCATGTTTGACGATCATAAGGAGAAATCTCCCCTAAGTGTGTGATTGCATGGTGTGTGTGCCGGGAGGCCTTATGGTAGTTTCATTTTCCAAAAAGCATTGAGGATTTCAAATTTAAATTCTGTTGTTTGTTTTAAAGATAAACTATTTTTGGTTCCTCTCTCCAGTCCCATGACTGACTCGGAGTTTATTGTCCGTTTCTAAACTCTAGGTGCCCATAATTTACCACTCGGGCAGTCTAAAGTTGGGTTTTTCAGATAATCAATAATAGGTATAGATTCAGTAGCATTTGGAGATCTTCGGTCTTTTGGATCATAGAAGTCTTGGTTTTGCAATCACGTTTGGGATCGCATTTGCTACAAGTTCAGTTGATGGTGGTTCGAGCTTGAATTTTTGGAGCTCTAGCTTTGGGGTTTTGGATTGGTGTTGCAGTTTTGTATTCTATTGAATTCTCATGTTGAGATATATTTCCGCTGTGGTGTTGTGTTGTATACATTCTCTCATGGTGTTGGGTTGTTGTATTATGTTGTATATCACATTGTATCTCTATTGTATATCAATGTATTATCTTTTATTTCTGCTGTGTTATATATCATCTAATGTTGTTGCAAGCTCCAGCAATACAGATTCGATGTCGTTTGTCGAACATCGATTTCGGGTCGTCATAGTTGGTATCAGAGCTAAAGGTTGAGTAAGAACTTTAGGTAGAGAGTGTAACACATTAGATGGCTCTTTAGAGATGGGGTGAAGTATACCCTAGAATGAGTACAACCAGTGAAACCAAAACCCAAATTTCTCAGTCTATTTTCTTTAACTGTTGTTATTCCCTAAGATATCACGTCCGAATGCCTAAATCAGTTTTCTTACTATTACAGATAGTAAGAATGAGTGGAAGAAGAGGACGAGTTAGGCGACGGGGAAGTACCACTTCAACTGGTCATGGCATTACAACAACAGATATTCCCACTCAATCTCAACCAAATCTGGCTGATTTATATCGTAGCTTTTCTAAAATTGGTGGAAAGCCATTCAAAGGCAAGGAAACTATTATCGAAGCACAAGCCTGGATTCGATCGTGCGAAAGGATTTTCAAGGGACTAAAATTGGAAGATGATCAGATGCGACTGATAGCTTCCTGGCAACTCTTGGAAGAGGCTTTATCTTGGTGGGAAACAGTTACTAAGGATGAGCCGGCAGATGAGTTTACTTAGAGTCGTTTCAAGGAAGTGTTTGAACAGCGATATATGCCGTCTGCTGGTATTTCTAGAATGTGCCAAGAGTTTACGGATTTGAAGCAAGGAAGTTTATCGTTTGAGGAATACTTAAACAAATTTAAAAAATTATCTCGGTTTGGTCCAGAATTGGTGAATACACCATTAAAGAAGAATGAAAAGTTTATTCGGGGAATGAACAAGAAGTTTCAGGAGAGGATGACTACTCACGTTAAGGAATCTTTTTCTAAATTAATTGATATGGGTTATAGATACGATAATCTGGATAAGCAGGAAGTTCCAGAGGAGGATGGAGATACAACCAATCTAAATTAGAGGAAAAGGAAGTTCGGTGAAAAGAAACCATGGAGAGGCAAAGAAAAGAATAATATACAGAAGAAATAGGTGAAAGATGTTACTTGTTTCAATTTCTTCGAGAAAGGCCATTACTTGAACAATTGTAAGAATCCCAGGAAGCAAAGAAAGAGGGAGCAATTTATGAAGCCAGATCAAGAATCTAGGGAATGCTATTATTGCCACAAGCCGGGACATAGGATCATGGATTGCCCAGTACTGAAGCAAGCTCAAAAGGCGAGTGTGTATGCAATCAAAGATGATTCTACAACCTCAAACGCTGATAAAGGAAAAGGAATTTTAAAAGGTAAACTTCTCGTTTACAATAAAAAAATTCAAGTTTGTTCGACACAGGAGCTATATGTAGTTTTATTTCTCAGCAAATCATAAAAGAGTTAAACCTTGAATCTAAAATCATAGTCAAATCTATTTCTGTCTGTTTCATTGGGTTTCGATATATTCTACGAATGGTTAGTTATTCCTTCGAACTAATCAATTCCCTTGTATATTTCGTAGATCTGAATAACCCGAGTAATTCATGAAATATTGAATGAGTTTGTTCTCATATCTATTGTTGATATTATGATTTTTTAAGTCAAATGCAGAATAGATATCCAATTTGATCTGAAAAGATATTTCACTATCTTTTATCTGTCCTTGGTTGTCTCCCTGGAAAATTTCGGGGACGAAATTTTCTTAAGGGGAGAATCTGTAACATTCTCGAATTTTAGCCAAGTTTAATTTGACAATTAATTTAATTTTGAATTAAATTGTGAAATTATTTGTGAATTAATTAAAAATTTGCAGAATAAATAAAAAATTTGGATTTTAAATAGAATTTTGCTTTGAAATTTAAGGATAAGTATTTTATAAATAAAAATTGTATTTAAAAATAAATATACTAGAAATAAATTAGATTTGAAAATTTTATAAGGATTTGTTTCTAATTACTTAAGTATGCATTATAATTTAAAAATGAAGTTTTGAATTTGATATAATAGATTTTTCAAAGGCCAGTTTAGAATAGAAATTTTTATTCATGTGTAATTAAATTGTAAAACCATCTTTTGTTTTAATTTTTCTTTATACATGAATTATAAAGAAAATGTATTTATTTAGATAAGAAATATGATATAAAGTTATATTTAAAAATATTATTTGTAGTGTTTAAAATATAGTAAAAGTTTGAATGTTGTTTAAAAGCTAAATATTATAATTTACATATGTGATTAATTGTTTAAAGTATAATTAGATTTTTTTTGAAAAAAAAAAATCAATTCCTTGAATGTATAAATATATACATTAGTATTAAAACCATTCTCTTTTAAATTGTATATATATATATATATATATATCAAAATAATTTGTTATAACAAGGGTAAATAAAATAAAATACATATGTTAAGATGTGAGAATATAAATGCATAAAGGGGTTAAAACATAAACTATAAATTAATTTAAACAAAAGGGGTAAACTTAATTTTTATAATTTTTAACAAGTGTAAGCATTTTTATAAAGTAATTGACAAGTGTTAGCCTAAATTAAAAAAGTGGCATTAATCTCTTCTTGAAATAAATTGTAATTTTATAAACTATATTCACGTTTTCTCATATTTTCAACACAAAAGAAAAACTGGAATCAGAAAAAAGAAAAAGAAACCAAAAGCACCTAAAATCAGAACAGATTCAAAATCATGTAACCAAGACCTGAAGCAAATCAAAGTTTAAATCTGTAAACAAGAATCATCTTCAAACCTGGAACATATCAAGCAAAAGCGCAAAGCAAAACAGGATTTAGAATTAAAGTTGTAAATCAATTTATAAAGGCTGGAAAGAGATTCAACTCAGTATTTTGCAACTCAAATCTGAAGCAAGTTTAAGCCAGATCATTTTGAATTCAAGTACAGATTCAAACTTAATTAGAGCCAAGCATATTTATTCAAAGTTATTTTCAGTTCCAGGCCCAAACACATTCATCTGGCCTCTGTTCATCAATATTCAAGTGAGCAAACTTGACTTGAATCAATTCTTATGTCTTGACGTTGTGATTGATCTTTGAAGTAAAATAGTAGATGTTGTTCTGCATATATGAATATATGTATGCATGTGTGTATCTGAGCATGCCTGTATATGAAAAGAAAAAGAATCTGTCTCTGTTTTGGTAACAGTTTGTCAAGGATGAAGAAAAAAAAATCATATCTCAGATTATACAAAGAATTAAGTACTGATCTTTGAATGGAAAATTATCATAATAATGTAATAAAAAATTTAAAAATAAAAACAAGTAGAATTATAAAAAATTCATCTGAAATTTGAAAATTACAGTGATAAACATTTTTTTCCAAAAATCCAAATATCAAGATTTTAAATTGCAAATATATTTTTGGATTCGCACTAGAATTTTATGAATTTTGTTGACAATATCAAGATTTTAAAATAAGAATTCACTGAGAAATTCGAGGATGAACAAATTTGGGTTTATTGGCAAATTCTAATGACCAGAATAATTTTAGGTCTCGGGTCGAAGTCGTAGCTCGGTGGAGGATTGTAGATCATTGAAAAAATACTTGATGATTTTATAATTCGTCGTGGTGGCGAGTGGATGTCGAACTAGGGTTTGATTCACCTTTTAGGTTGGTTGAATTTAGGTGATTGCTGCATCATCGATGGTGGACTCTAGGCCATCGGACCTGGGGGAACAAGGAGACGGGGTTCTGGCAAATTTGTGGTCGTGGTCGCAGTGTCTACGATGGCCAGAGGCGGCGGCACAAGCCATTTTTGTATGATCGAGTTTAAGGTCAGTTGGGTTATTAAGCTAAATTTTGATTTCGTCATTATTTCGAGTTTCTGGGTGCTTGGGTAGTTGAAGGTGGTTGTCGTCGATTCGCCAGAGGTTGCAGCATCGATCAATGATCGTCGCGATGACCGTGCATGTGCATGATGCACATTTGGGTGCTGGATTGCGGTAGTTTGGGAAGACGAGAAAGTCTCGGGTTCAAACGCAAAGAAAATGGCGAAACGACTCAAAGCTGATGTAGATTTCGAGTGGCCCGAAGTTTAGCTCGGGTGAAACAAGTTTTTTCTCGGGTTATTTGATTTGGGGAAAAACAGTTTCAAATTTTAAAAGAAAAATTAGTTTTACTTCGAAACAAAATTTTGTTAAACAGATTTTTGTAAATAATAAATGTTAACCCGGTTTTAAATTGGTTAAGAAAGTTTTTAAATAAAATTGTTTTAATTAACCAAGTTTTTAAATGTTTTAAAATATACATGACCTTTATTTCTAAAGTTTATTTCAAATAAACTTAATAATATTACAAATGTTTTAATTATTAATTAACTTTTAAAGTCTATGTTAATTTATTTGTTAATTACCTTAAGTTAGTCTCTTAATGAAAATAATTAAGGCAAATTAATAATTTAAAGATTGATTAATCAAGTGTTTAAAGGTTAATTAATTAAATAATAATTAATTAATGTAATTAATGTAATTAATTTAAGAAGTAATTAATTAATTAAAGGTTAGTTAATTAATAAAAGTAATAAATTAATTGTAAAAGTTAATTAAGTAATTAAGGATAATTACTTATTTTAAAATAATTAGGATCAATTAATTAAATGATTAAGGGTTAATTAATTGATTAATTAATTAAGGATAATTAATTCATGGTAATTAATTAATTAAGATTAATTCTTTAATAATTAAAGGTTAGTTAATTCATTAATTAAGGTTAATTAATAAATAATTAAAGGATAATTAATTAACATAAACTGTAATTAATTAATGCTAATCAATCAGAATTAGTGATTAACCTAGTTTCAATTAATCAGATGATCAATTAACCTTATTTGTGGATGATTGTATTCTATTGAATGCTGTGAATTGTTTGATATCTCTACTGTGTGATGCTTTGTGATTTGAATTGTTTTAATTCAAGCTGTGATGAATGTAATTTATTTACCTATAATGCATTTATATTATCTATCTGTAATTCTGTGTATATCGATATGCGTCTTAGGAATATACCGCTTATCAATATTGCTATGATTGTATCTGTAATGATTAATATTGTTGCACTATTGGGTAAAACCCCTGGACTACACTATACACACACAAATACGAATTGCACGTGAAAATTGGTTAAGTCACAGTTTTTTGAAATAGTTTTAAAATCGAATTTTTGAATCCAAATGGTTTTGGAAATGGATTGGGTTTAAAGTGAAAAGCTTTTGAGAAGGAATTTCAAAGATAAAAGTTATTTTTGAATAACTTGATTTAGTTTTGAAATTTGATTTAAATTTGAATTCAAAGTTTGAAATTGAATTCTATGTTGAGAATTTATGATTTAAAAAGGCTATACAAGTTTATATTGGTTTTGAACCATTTTTAAAGTGTTGTTTTGGGAATTTGAATTTAACCCAAAGATTTTGACTTGTATAAATGAAATCGGATTTTTTCGAAATGAAAACTATTTGTTTTCAAATAATAAAAGCTTTCATATAAGGAAGAAATTTCCAATTTGTATTAGAGAGATTTCAAGTTTGAAATAAAAATGGTTTTCCAAGTTATGAATGAATCTTTGGAAATGATTTTGAAAGCTATGAATTGGGTCTTGATTTAAAGGTTGGAAGAGTTAATCCATATTTGAAATGGAAATTGTTTTGAATTCCGTGAATGAATCTTTGTGAAAATTGGGTGAACTTTGTGAATTGAATCTTTTTGTTTAAAAGATTTGAAATGGTAATTGGTTTAGACCATTTGAAAGGAAAGTTTTGGATTCTAAAGTTGTGACTTAACTGAAATCCCGGTATCCATATGTTTTTAAATATTGCGCTCATTATTCGATTTTGCCGGGAGAGGACCTTGTGTCATATAACCCATTTCGAATAATGATACGACTTTATGGATTGCATGTGAAGACCGGTGGTGAAGACCGGGTATTTGCGATAACGATAGGATAACCTATCGAATGACTCTGCATTGAGTAGCTACGGTATAGAGATCTCCATATGTGATGGGGAGTCCAATCGGGATTTTGAATACGCGGATTACAAGGGCTTCTTCGGAAGTGCCTTCGGTTCTGTTCGAACTCGGAACAGACTTGTATGGATGTGTGTCTGACGTTACGCTTTGAGATGTAAAACTAGTTTCTATCAAATACATTTCTGTTTGGTGGCGGAGATTTATTCTCTTAGCTTAACACCCTTATCCGAGATGTACGAGCTCAGAGGATATGTAGTTGATGGTTACTAGTGATACATTCCTGATTTGGTAATGTGGCATACGAAATGCTGCCGATCATTTGTTAATCAAAGCATGGCTTTGTGAAAAAGTGTAGCTTTGTGGACGAGACTACATCAGGACCTCACAACCCAGTAATGGTCGAAACAGGAAAGATGCGGCAAGGTTGCAGCGGTCGCGCCCCTGGGGTGTGTCCATTCCTTCTGGAAAAGGGTGGTAACATGGTATGGAGTCCAGATGCTTATTCATGTAAACACTGTATATTTATTACTGTGTGATGTTGCTTTGTGGTTGAGGATCCTCGGATAAAGGTCGCAAACGACCGGGGGTGACATATCTTTAGGTATTACTCTCGGGCAGGGAGGAAACCGGCCTTGTTTTGGTAGAGAGCTGGGTAAGTTCTCAGGGCGTCTCTCCAGAGGCGTACCCATGTGGCAATGGAAAGTTCCTTGGCCTGGCCATTTGTTGGAAATCCAATCAAATAATACGAGCCCTTTACGATTGCAATTGTATAACCTACTACCTCAGGTGGTAGCTATAGCTGGCATAATATAATGGTACCTATGCTGGTTAAGATTAATATTATACTTTTGAAATGTTTTCCACTATGCACTAATAATAATATCAAAAGGATTTTGCGTAGTAAGCATGTTTGACTATCATAAGGAGAAATCTCCCCCAAGTATGCGATTGCATGGTGTGTGTATCAGAAGGCCTTATGGTTGTTTCATTTTCCAAAAAGAATTGCGGATTTCAAATTTAAATTCTTTTGTTTGTTTTAAAGATAAACTGTTTTTGGTTGCTCACACCAGTCCCATGACTGACCTAGAGTTTATTGTTCCGTTCCTAAACTAGGGGTGCCCACAATTTTCCACACGGGCAGTCTAAAGTTGGGTTTTTCAGATAATCAATAATAGGTATAGATTCAGTAGCATTTGGAGATTTTCTTTAGTCTTTTGGATCTTAGAAGTCTTGGTTTGACAATCGCGTTTGGGATCACATTTGCTACAAGTTCAGTTGATGGTGGTTCGAGCTTGAAGTTTTGGAGCTCTAGCTTTGGGGTTTTGGATTGGAGTTGCAGTTTTGGATTCTATTGAATACTTTGCTCATGTTGAGATATACTTCCGCTGTGGTGTTGTGTTGTATACATTCTCTGATGGTGTTGGGTTGTTGTATCATGATGTATATCACATTGTATCTCTATTGTATATCAATGTATTATCTTTTTTTTCCGCTGTGTTATTTATCATCTAATGTTGTTGCAAGCTCCGGCGATACAGATTCGATGTCGTTTGTTGAGCATCGAGTTTGGGTTGTCACATGAAGTGTGTGGAATTGTTTTGGTATTAATAGACTTGTGATGGCATACATTTATATGTATTGATCCGAAGAGCTCATCAACTCTTATCATGCTTCCACTGCATGGGTGCTTTACCCTTAATTGTTTATGATAAAATTAACAAGTATCATATGATTCATTTACATAATCAAAGGATTATTTCTCCAAACTTTGCCTTAGTCCATAATTCCAAAATAATTGCAAATAAATTTAGATACTTATGTATTTTCCAATGCATCAGAAATACTACTACTGATGTCTAATTTTATAACAAATGTTCATAATATTCATATTGAGATAAAACTAACTGTGTCTATTTTTCAGTCAATGCTGTAAAATAATCATTATTTCATTTGTTTATTACGTTTGACGAAACAGTTTTTGTAACATAATGCGATCAATAAGTGTTATATGGCACATTCCCATTATTTCTACCATTACTATAATAGCATACGAAATATGAAGCTCCATTCAACCACTTATTGTAGGCATTTACTGTAACTGTTTACAGTTGAGAACTTCCAGATCAAATACCTTAAATTCAAATAAATAAATCTCATTGAAAATAATTTTCTTTTTGTAATAGAAGTCATATTTCTTATTATTATGTTAAATATCAACTATTATTTTACAATTCTCATTTTCGATATTTATTTATGAAGCATAAGTGACGATTCGTTTTTTTATCCCAATCGTGTCTTAAGTTGCAACCACTCTTGTACATTCACTTTCTTTTCTAAATGGTCAAACCATTCAAAGAAAATTCTTACTACAGGTAAAGAACTCTTTACAAAAGTGCATTTGTTCAACCTTAACTTTTAAGGATATCAAATAAATGACACTCTATGTAAACTGATCAAACCAACATTTTGGTGATCGAACTCTTATATCAATCTTGCCGCCCTTGGTCCAATCTTACATTTAACGAATACAATCATTTTGTAACTAATCATATTGAATACGCAATCTCACACTACAATTTACTTGGTTTTTTCAATGAACTAATTTCATTGAGGTTTTGTACATTACGAATTGTGATTTATATTGATTGTATATGGATTAAATATATGTATTTTTGTACTGCTTTTAGTGTTTAAAACTCATTGAAGATAATAAATAGTCTCATATAAGTAAACTCATAAGTGACCAAGTTAGGAACGTATTTAATGGTTGTATAATTAGGTGCTTACATGGGACAACGTGCAAAAATTGAATTGGTAAGTATATTAATATTTTTTTAATCAATATTTAACTTGCTTCCTTTGTATATTTTAACTGATAAATATTTAATCAATTATATTTAATGCACAAATTTATCAAAGTAGATTATATTAAATATTCATAGAGGATGTTCTTACAATATTTAAAAGTTTGAATGTTATTGTGCCATTTTTAATAAGGCTCCTATTAGTTTTTGATGTTTCTTTACATCCTAAGACAAAACATAAAATCTTTCGACTTCACTAGTAGGTGTTAGGACTCGTCTGTCTTAGGATTCTGACCTTGAGTTTGCTCAATAAGTCATATCCGCATAAATGATGAATAACTCTTTATAGGTTATATCATATGCAACTGCTAACCCTTGGTTCCTTGTTCTAATCTTATTTCGACCTTGAGTTGTCTTGATAAATCGAAAGAGATTATTCAATCGTACCTACCATTTTGTGATGGCATAAGAAAAATATATGCATCTTAAGTTTGCTCAAAAAATTTATAATTACAATACCTCGTATCTTCAATATATTAATAATACTATATATAACATCTAAAACTTGAGTTTTCTCAACAACTAAAGAGTATGCAAGTAATTTGTTAATATATAAATGGCAGAGAACAACACTTATATTAAATATTCATAATCTTCAATATATTTAATTGAGTCATTCAAGTTAGCATAATGTATTCCTTATTTAATACCCTCGTGATTCAAGTGTTGGACACATCACAAATCATGTTATGCGTACTTTAACGTATGTATTTATTCCATAAGTCTAATTGTGTTTCCTAATCGTGTTTCTTACTATTCCACCTTTAGTTAATACATTTATATTATCTAAGTTTTATCATTATATATCTTTTATGCTTTATTTAAATTATATAATATTTTATATAAAATTCGATTAATTAAATCTTATTTAATTAATATAATTAATTAACACTTTAATTAATTATTATATCAATCAATTATAATATATTATATCGAATATATATGTTTTAACCTTTATGGTAATACACATACATCTTATATATGTATTTTAATTTATTAATTAACTTTTAATTAATTTATTTAATTAAAGATTTTCAAATAAATTTTATTAATTTCAAATATTATTTTGTGTACACATATATGCTTATGTTGTCTTAAACAATTCATGGTAACATAACATATACCATTTCATATACTATACATGTGTGTGTGTGTTATTAGTTAAATTTAAACTTTTATTCTAATTTTTAAAATAAATTAAAAAAATTATGATAACATTTATTATATTTTTCTTATTTTAAATTTAACCTTTTAAATTTAGAAAATTTATTTTTATTTAAAACAATTTGGAAATTAACCCAATTCAAATTCGATATCTTCTATTAGGAGCAATCCTTGGACATACATAATTGTTTGGGCCAGGCTTGTATCCACGTAGGACAAGGTACTTGATTACCCAATAATCCAGCCTAGACACTACTGTTCTTAGACACCCTACTAACTGGGTTGCAAGCTTATTTAGTTAGCCCTAATATGACTAATTTAGAGCGTATATTCTATTGGGTTATGATACCAATGTTGGAACTGGTCAGGCCGCAGTGGAAGAAATGTATGAATTTCAATTTTTTTATCATATTGGATCTTTATAGGGTTTATGAAGTCTAATTTTTTAGAATATTTCTAGCAGCTTATTTTTTTACCATTATTAGATCTATTATTGTTTCCAACAACTCATTTTCATCAAATGGGTTCTATTTATTATTTCCAATATCCCATTATCATCAAGAAATTTTGAATAAAGGAAGACACAACATCTTCTTGCTCTTTTCAACAACTCATCATCATTAATAAATTGCACAAGAAGGAAGATGTTGTTAGTGATTCTATCATTAATGCTCTAACCGGTGACTTCCCTCCTCTGGTAGCAGTATCCTTGTAACTTCCCGGTTGTCTCAATCACCAAATCTACTGGGTACACTCATCTCGGTTGCATAACATTCTCGATTTATGCATGAGTTCCTCATTTAAGTTGACTCTAGCCATTATTGCCCTCCAGTAGTTTATTTATCCATTTCTACATTTGATCAAGAGATGCTTATTTTTTCCCCTTAGATGCTCATTTGTTGTTCCATTGGAATAAAAATCAAAGTTCTTGGAATGCCATTAAATTTTCAAAAGAGACAGCCCTTGGAATTTCTAGCTCAACGGTCCAAGTTGGAATGAATTTAGACATGGGACAAAGAATGTATGGACCGTGGAATATATGCTCTAAATTTGGTCTATGCAACATCCCAAATTTTTTAATAACAAATTAAAATATTAAAACATGAAGGAATTTGAGGAATGCAACTTTCCCATTATGTCAAGCAGATTTTTCTAGCCCAAATTCATATATAAAATGTCAAAACAGATACAGAGTAAAGAAAATATGAAATGTTTACCGTAGCGAGTATTTCGGGTTTAACACCTATTTTGAAATTATTTTTAAGAACTAATTACAAGAAGGAATCAAAAATTAGTTATTAAGTAATTAATTGAGTACATTTGAATTGATTTAAAAAGAATACAATTGTGTTAATGTATATTAAAAGAAAAGGCCACAGTATATACTTGCATAGAGAGAAAAACGTTAGTTACCATGTTAATAGAATTCAGTTCTATAATCGATGATAATATATGTTACATATGTTAGTAAAGGAATGCAATAATATATTTAAGAAGAAAAGAATGCGGTTAATGTCATATGTTTTGAAATGTGAAAATGATAATATATGCTGGAAGTAAATCATTATTTTAAAAATAAGGTAAGGTACATTATCTCTTTGTTAGTAAAGAAGAAAAGGGTAAATCTGATTTGAACTTGAAAATATTAGTAATATTCACTTACAAATTGATTGGGTAATTAATTGATAAATAATAAGGCGTGTAATTAATGTAAATAAACACACACAAGTATGTTTTAATATAAATACATTATTCCCTACGACGGTAAATAATAATAAATGTGTAGAATATTAGTAAGTGATATAAATTGATTTAGACTATAATAAATTATATTTATTTGAATCATAATTAATGTCTTTAATTGATCGAATATAAACATTACCTTTCATAAGGAAATAAATGAAAAGGAATTTTTCGTAAGTAATATGTGAATAAGCACAAAAAAATTCCTAAACCTAGAAACCCTAACTATTACCTATAAATAAAATCATAAACCTTCTCACTCAAAAATCCTAGCCTCCGCCTCTAAATTTTTTTTTCTTGTCCTTCTTCCCTAACCAAAATTCTAATTCAAGAACAAAAATAATAAAGATTAAACAAAAAGAGGAAAGAGAACCGAGAAAAGACATAAGAACCAAAACTCAGGGGCCTAGTGAGGATAATTCACAAAGATAAAGAAGGAAAGCTAAAAGGTAAGTAGGTTTGTCTACAAAATGCATATGATGGAGATAAGTAATTGATTTCCAGCTATATGCCTCCTTAGAAATAAAACACAATTTATATTCTTGAATCTATGAAATTATTTTGAAATCACTTGGTAAATGAGGAGATACTGAATTAAAACTAGCTTTAAACCTATAGATCTTATTTTATATAACATATTTGAGTTAAATTATATAAAGAAGAAAAAAATTTGGATTGAAACTACACTTAATTTGCGTAGATCTAATTTATATGATGAATTTCGAATAATAGATAGAAATGAATCAACATATCCATTGAAATTTATTTGGACCATATTTAATTTATATTAGGGTATATGTATAATTAATTTGAATACGTAGACAACTCTTTGAAATGTACATCGAAAATTTGATGGAAAACCACATACAAACATTAGGAAAAATCATTTTAAGTTTGATATAAATAAATAAAAATCATATCAAAAACACTATGAACTTAAATTTGAAACTAAAACCTCGTAGAATATCAATAAAAGAAAAATAAGTCAAATCTATTAAAAATCTAGAATCCAAATCAGTCGTTCGAGGAGACAATTCAACCATATAAACACCTGATTCATTTCTTTTATATAGTTTAGACGATTGAAATTACTATTTATACATCTAAAATGTATTAGTAAGCCCAGGTTGAACCTAGGCCCGGTACATGCGAAGCAGAAAGGATTGGGGAAAACGTGTCCCTACTTCCTCACTCGTGCCAAGCAAGCTAGAAACGTAATCACATTTGGTGAAGTCCTTGGCTCGCGCTACGTGATGTTGGTGAATGTGGCATTTAATATGGCGAACGATCAAATCACAATTAGAAGTTCTTATCATTTTTAGTCGGTACTAACCACCTATGGAAGTTGGAAAGAGGTATGGTGGAGAAATCCACTATTATGCGAAATGTTAATCCTATAGAGAATTGGATTGTTAATCCCCTCTTGAATACAACTTGTGTAATGAAGAGAGCGTAGGTATTGAGGTAGTGGTTCGACACTATACCTAAAAATGAATAAGGTATAGATATCCAATAAGAAGTAGAAATAAAACAGAGAGAACACCTAAGTTTTTATAGTAGTTTGGAAAATTCAAGGCATATGTCCACTGTTTTGTTATTTATTATATATTATAGTCAAAAGTACAAAGGTATGGTAGGTCCAACAACCTAGAACAGCCAAGAGTGACTTACTTAGTGATTAGGGTTGAGAAGTGATAGAGGATAAAGAAAGAAAAATGCACAAAGGTCCTTTTTCAAATGCCATAGGTGCTGCATTTATGAGGAAATAGTCCAACAGAATCATTAGATTCCAATCTACTAAGTTTTAATCTAAGAATCTAGGAGAGGATGATGGAATCCCCTAAGCCTTAAAATCAACTTGGTACTGACCTGAAGTGGTCAGTACCGACCTTAACTATTCGGTAGCAATCTGATTTTTTAAAGAGGGATCACTCCATCTTCCACACCGTGGCCATCTATCTTCAATCCATTGTGTTTTAAACACTTTTCCTTGGAGGTCATGTTGTTTCCAAGAGGTTCTGATATGACTTGTACCTATCTGCCTTTCTTCAAAATTTCCTTGGAGTTTTTCACCTTCTCCATCAGAAATGGACCCCGAGATGATCATTCTTACTTGTAGTTGATAGATCATAGCTCTAGAAGCCAATATGAAGCACAAAAATTGCTCAGTATTGAACTAAAAGTAGTTGTTACCGACTTATTCCCATAGCTCCAAACTTGTTCTAAATTCCTATGTCCATTGCTTTTGTCTTTACGAGCATGTTCCTAAGCCCTTGAATCACTTCATATCCTGGCATCCAAGTTCATCTAACAGCTGCTTGGTCAAAAAGCTAGATAACACTTGCTCTCCAGAGCATGCTTTTGTTGGAAACAAGGCATGTTTTAGAACAAGAAAAGTGTATATCACCATCCTTATATGTCAGTTGGTTATGCAAGCGTTGCTTTAAAGTATTATCCTTATTCCGTGGATATCCATTGGACTGTTTTATATAGTAGGAATTCAATTTCGGTAATAAGGACAAGATCTATGCTTTGGAGATCGTTCCACACCTTAGTCCCCTACGTGTTATATTCACGTTACCTTTGCTCTCTTTTTCTTTCTCATTTAGGTCAAAAATTCATTTCGGTATCGATTAGTTCTGATCAGTGCGGAGTGATTTTCCACTTCAACTCGGTGGTACTATATAAATTAAGGAATAAGAATTTTCTCACCTCACATATTCATTTTTCCTATTTCTCCAAGCATTCAACCCAGTGCTAATTTCAAGTGCTCTCGAGTTATTCACCAAAACCGAACACTGCCACTCTTTGATCATCGCCGCTGTCTAACTAAAGGCGCTGCCGTAACCTAACCCTGACTTTGACCATCATCATTAAACTCAAGGATCTTATTGCTGACCTCCCTGACTCTAGCATGAACTCAAATCTAAACTCACTAAGGTTGGGGGTTGTTCCATGTTGTGGTGGTTCCCGCTGTCCACCTATGGCTAATAAATAGTGATGCAGTAACTTGTAGTCGAACGAACCCTTGAACGAAAATCTTAACCAATTCTAAATCTTCCCAAACCTATGCCGAGTTAGAGTTGAAGCAACATCGACTTCACCCTAGGTTTGAATATCGTGGTTTCAACTTCAAGCCAATCTTGTGATTCGGTATATCTCTCTTTAAGTCAAGTTATGATGTTCACAACCTTGCAAAATCCTTGCATTTCTACTCATTCATTGATTGTGAACATGTCTTGCCAAAAAATAGTCAATGACAAGTTATTGTTCATAAAATATAGTATCCTAACAATCTCATTGCATAGCATCTCCATTTACTACATTTCTTATGTTCCTGTAAAGGAAAAACTTCTATGTTACTTTAGACGGTGGTTCCGTTATCGATTATCCAATGATAACAGATAAAATCCGATGCATGGTTTGTTCATGCTATTGACTCATTTTCCAACACAAGTGGGATATCTACATTGAATTGTCTGTTTGTCATATGCAGGGCATAGGAAACACTATATAGATCGACACTTCCAATTGCCCCAGTCGACGGTCAAAATCTGATCGATTAATACATAACATCCCTCAGATTTCGAGCGACGGTCATTTGAGTTCGCATTTAAAATAAAATTCCGAAATAAAGCATATCCGACTGTGTTGAACACCAAGTTCCCCTATCTAGAATGACATATCACTCTCCCAGTTTCAACATTGGCGCTAGGCCATTAAATCCTCCTAAAGCTTAGTCTACCACTGCTTAGGCTTCGACTTCCAAGCCTTCTAGACCTAGGGATTAAATTACCGATGAACTTTTTAGAATGATAGTAATCGCATACCTGATTCAAGAACAGCCTCCTCCTTTGAATGAACACATTGGTTTAAGGGTTCTGGATGATCTGCACAAACAGATGCCGATGACTTTAATTCCCAAAACACTTTGGACCATCTGCCGGCAATAAAAAATTTAATTCCCAAAAAATTTGGACCATCTACTAGCAACATGAAATTTATTAAAGTGATATCATGCTTCCTACACCGGGCTAACAAGCACATAATTCTCCAATAGGCTATATGGCATGCAATGGACATATCTGCCTAAACGGGACTATACCACCTTTCACTCTATTTATGCGTACATTCCTCTATAAGGTTGGGCTTTCTCCAACACAAGTTCATTCAAATGGATACACCTTTTTAAACTCCCTTTACATGTTATCATAAACCAATTTCAACGACCTCCGATCTTCAAAGAGCTAACTCACGTCCTGAGCTTCAGACAACAGAGGGAATCTCCATCCTACATGATCATCAAAACCTGATGTTGCTATAAGGTTGTAACACCCCATAATTTTAGTGATCGAATATTTAGATTATTAATTTAAATATCTAACCGGTAAGTGATGGATTGCTCTTTTACTCAACTTTTATAGAAAAACTAATTAGGGCTTGAACCACCTATAGTTGAGTTCGCCTTTTGGACGTGAGTAAAATGAGCATAAAATTTACTATGTTTGGAGTTGATTTGTTGTTGGAGTGAACAGTGATTTCTAAAAAGGAATGAAAATTGAATTAGGCTTATCCCACTAGCTTTTCCTAACTTAGCTTATATGTAGCTAAGAACTTCATTCCATTTCATTTAACGTTTCATTTTTTCATTCTCCTAACCACCTTCCTAATTTTCCATTAAGCCTAAACCCTAAGTCCACTCAAATCCCTTGATATAAAATTCCTAAATTATAACTAAAATCACAATAATTCCCCTCATCAAATTCCTAACATAAACTATCAAGGAATTAGCTTCAATCAAAGTTTGGATCTTTATCCAAGATTTCAAGAGGGCAAAGTTTAGGTTTTTGGTGATTAGAGCTTGATTTGATGAAGAAACAAGGTGAGTGGGATGATTATCCTAATTAATTTATGTGTTATACTTCATATTTATATTTATTTATGATTAGAGAATTAAATGAAGCGATTTGGAATTTGTATGGATTGATTTAGACTTGTATTCATGTTATAAACATGCTTATATTAACTCGTTATTTGTGTAGGACCTTAATAACTATTTTTGAAAATAGTTAGTAAGCTAAGAATTTGATTTTCGGTTAACATATATGTGACGTTGTGATAGAATAAAGACTAATTACATGTGATAGTTAAGTGCATGTTGTTAATTAATAATAACGAAACTAATTTAAATGGTTTTGGAAAAGTTACTAAGCTCATTAAGTGAGATATGAACTCTACACTTAAGGACTAATGAAGCTTAATTAGCACTTGTGAATATTATTTTAAAATAAATAAATGATCTTTCTTAATGAATAATTTACTTATAAATATTATTTAAGTAAAGAAATGATTTTATAAGTATAAGAGTTATTTTATAAAACAGTACTTTACAAAATAGTACAAATGAAGTTTAATTGGTATTCATAAAATGTTTATATGATTTTATAAATGAAGTATAGTTTTATAAAATGGAAATGAGATTTTATAAAATATTAATATGATGTATACTTAATTTTTATGAAGTAATTAAGTATTCAAATGCTTAAAAGTGATTTATAAGCTAACAACATATTTTACAAAATGATTTCAAGATTTTATAAAGTAATATGAAACCATATTAGACTTTATTAAAAATATTTAGTAAATAAAAGTATGATTAGATTAAGCAATAGATGAATTACTTATTTAAATATATGTGTATGTATATGAGCATGGGCAAGTATACGTATACGTGTATTCGAAGATATTTAACAATCAAAACAATTTTGTATGGTAGTTATAAATGTTACGTATGTTGTTTGAATAAATGTGTCTAGTTTTGTGTATGTAAGTATATATGGTTATGTGTAAATGCACTTATGTATAAGTGCGTTGCAGGCATTTCATATAGCCATAGCAACTGTAGTGCGCGCTAAGTTATGCGAGAGTACATCAGGTTGAGTAATCTTTCCAGTGAGGTCCAAAATGTGATTTGCGCATTATTTACGTGTTTGCATATACAATTGCATATACGTGCATGAGTGAGTATATCCACACATGCGTAGGTATCATGTGAAGCTCAAAGATCGATTGTGTTTCTTCTGACGCATTAGAGGAGGCCAGGTCGAAAGAATATCCCCATTGAACTCTAAGCGAAAAAGAGCGGTTTTTCATATCAAAATCACTTTTCGAATACACAAGAAACCACTCCTAAAATATCACTTAGTGGACTCTAGAGGAGGTCCGTTGTGGCAAAGGTAGACTTCAGGAGCTAGGCGACTCGTTAGACATAGCGATGGAGAAGTAAGACTCGAATCGGTGACTCGAAGTCTACCAGACCTGGGCTTATTGCCAAGGAAAGGATACCACCAATCCATCGGTGGTGCTTGGTACTAGGCAGTAAGCATAGGCAAGATGCCGTTTCATTAGGCATATTTCCCCAGTTTCGAGTGTGGGCAGCTTGGAATCCGAACATTAACGCAATATGATTTATATATGATCAATAATGACCAATAATGATTGAGCATGGGAGCGAACTAGTGGTTTCTCACACGATCATGTTCGACAAGATTGTATAAAGTAAATCCATCCCTTCGGGTTTTAACTCGTGGTACGTGTAGTTTGATAAATTGTATCTGTCTCATATTAGTGACCGTACATAGTACTGAGCTTATATTAGTGATCATACGTCATTTTGGCCTTATATTAGTGGCCACTTATATTATTGGTATTTCGGTAGTGACCATCTGTATTGACAGACGATGACGAGATACCGGCCTTTGTGTATGATAGGCGTATTAGATTACACAATGTTATATTTTGATATATATATATATATATGGAATTGGCGTTCCTTTGTGGTCCCAATGGCATATTAGATGGGATGATCGTTATTCTCTTTTGTTGAGAAGTTCCACGAATTTTGTAAGAAATCCTTAATATCCTAGAAGGGGATGATGATAATTATCTAATACGGGATCATAGAACACTTATTCTTGCTTCAATAGGTACGGTGTGATCCGCAAAGGCCTCAGGTATTTAGAGTAGATTGAAAATCGCCAATACTTACTTCATAGGGTACATTGGCTCCTCTTACTATTGGTACTGGGTTTCAAGTATACAAAGTAGGTCAGATATGACCCATACTTTCTTTAGAGGGTATGGTAAGGCCTGGACGAGACTCATCTTTCAGTATGTGGCTTGAGATCTATGGTACAATTCGGTACCAAAACTATTTATCTTGAAGTCTCAAAGGGAATCATTGGATCACGATTATGTCTGTAGTTGACTCCACCCATCAGTGATGATGGGTATTGATTTGTATTCTTTATTTATCTTCCAATGATGTGTTATGGGTGTTATTAATTGGCTATTGTTGTAGTTGCTGCATTTACCGTCGTTGTGCACTTCACGATAGACTTATATTATGATCACCCTACTTTTGAATGTTGGTTTACCTATATCATAGTATATTGTTATGTTTCAGCACATTATATTAGTTGTTCCAACTAGTCGATTATAGGAGAAGAGTAGGTTATGGTATGATTTTCTATCTTTTGGATGGGCTTACTTTACTTGTTAATAGATAGTCCGGATTACTCCTGAGCCACGATTGTGGTGAGGATCTGATGTGCCTTAGTAGTTTCTGTTTATTGTAAATAGTTTTAATATACAGTATTTTGAGATAGTTCCCCTAACACCAAGCTTTATGTTTGACCTGCATTTTATCTTTTTCTATTTATATTATGACAACTCATGTGTACTCGATTGAGTAGTTTGGGAGTCGAGTGCTATTGGGGATGCGCTTTCAAGATAGCTAGAGCATTCTTTTAAGGCGTGGTCGATACTTTTCATATATACTTGATGTTGTAGTTATACATGACATATATGTATTTATACATAAGGTACATTGTATCATATATTTATTTGAAACTCCATGTTGTTAGGAGTCAACATATTCTGACTTTCTTTATTGATATTAAATTATCAGTTGCTACCGCTAGTGCGATCTCTTATATATTGTCATCCTACTCTACTCACGTATATTATAAGTTATCATTCCACTACTAGATCTTATCGATGTCTTAGTTTAGTTTTTATCAAATTTTACCCTAACAGTCTTCCTTTTGTGGTATTCGAAAGTCGAGCGACGCTATAAGGTGCTGATTTTTTTAGTTATTACGAAAGTTGGTTTGTTATATTTGGTATCAGAGCTTTGGCTCAATACTCAGACCGACCAGTTTGAGTTAATCAATATGGTACAAAGGAGATATGTAGAGAGTGCATACTTGTATTTTCTACTATATCATACTATATACACCACTTGTCTTCTGAACTTGATTTATTTCTATCGTAAATTGCTAAGGCATCTTCATTTGGCTATCATTATGAGTAGACAGAGTGCATAAATGACTGAGAATAATCAGTCTAAGATGCTTGATTAGTTCACAGACCATTTAGCTAATGCAAAAGATGTATCGCTGCTCATGAAAATTTCTAGTAGATGTGGTTGTTGTTAAAGCCGTTGAGGCACCAGTATTTCTAGCTCCACCAGTTTTAAACTCTTCGAAGCAGTCGTCGAATTTCCTTAGCCTTGGAAGGGACTCATATATGAGTCTGAAGACAGTCATTAAGGCATTGTTTTTGACATATCCATGAGAAGTCATTCGTTGTTTTAAGTCTCAGGAATGTTCTTTTAGGTAAGATTGTTTCTCGACATTTTGAGAAGGGAGACTTTGGTTTGATAGGATGCAATGTTTGTGTCGTCGATGAGCAGACATGTGATTTAGGATTTATTTAGGCATCGCCTTAGTTCTGAGTTCATTTCGAAGATCGAGAAGGGCATGTAGCTTGAGATTTCCATCCATCTTGAGCAGGGCAGCTTATCAGTAAAGGAGTGTTGACCAATTCAACCTTTTGTTATTTCTGGGATTGAGATGGTTGGTACTCCATTGTTGTGGGCAAAGAGATTTTCCTTAGGTCTTAAACATCAGTTGGAGATTCATTGCTTAGCCTTATCCCTATCGAGGGCCACTTTTGAAAGTCATTTTTGCCTAGTTCTCCTTTATGAGAATATCTATGAGATACCATTTAAGGTAGAGAAAGTGGAAAAGAAACCAAAGCGTAAAGACCATGATATAAGGAAGATAAAGCTTATGAAAAAAATAAAAGCTGGCCTAGTATGTCACTCATGTAGTGTATGAGGGGCATTCGCTACGAAATTTCATCTAGCTAAAGTGAAGCGTAAGTGCTTCAATTACAATTGGCATAATCACTTGACGGATTATCCTATATTTTTGAAGGATGATTGAGTGATGATGATTTATGCCTACTGGCATTACCGGGTCATAGCAGGCCTACGACTCAAGGGAAACTGAGGGAGCTTATGTAGTAATGTATGCTCTAATTTTAGGGAACTCGCTTCAATTCCTTTCCAACACTTGACCAGTGTATTTTATTTGTTGCTAGTTACTTCATCGATAGGCTAAACTTGACACCTTTTATAGTAGATAAATTCTTCAGTATAGCTAAACCTTGTATGAGTCAAGTTAGTTGCAAAGCTAAGGTGAAGCGACCAAGAATATTACCATTCGAACTTGATGCACGAGCTTTCAAGTTAAGTGGGTTTGATCGATGAAGAGTAACTTGGATTAATTTCCAATTAGGGTTCGACGGATGCACAATAATGAGCAAAGACCGAGTGGATGACTTATAAGCATTTCTCTAGAGTCGTTCGTGTTATAATTTCTTTCCTTTTTGTCAGTAAACCTGAGGTGATGGGATTAATCCCATGTTCCAAAAGGGACATTTTCTCAAAATTGGTCCATTCATGTGCCAATTCTTAACCTATAGTTTGAGTATAGATTTCTAGGTGATTTGCACCAATTAAGAAAGGGTTTTTCACTTGATTCTGACAGATGAGCACTTGAGTCGAATTTTTAGGATGATTAAGAGATTTCAAAACATGACCTTAGTCGTGGGAGGAGATTTTAGTAGTCAGATCAAGGAACGGATCGAAGTTCACACGGATAGAGCTAAGTGGCCGACCCTAATTTAACAAAGAAATCTTACGAGCAAATAAATGTTGGAACACGCGATGTATCAATTTTGAGGTTCTTTAGTTATAATAAAGTTTTTGCATAGTATAGTTATTATTCCATGGGGTAGTTCGAAGAAGGATTTCTCACTAGTTTTATGGTGATTCGGATAATTTTCTAAGAGATTACAACACCCCATAAAATTTACCATAAGTAAATAAAGTGAATAAATAAGATTAAATATGGCAGGGGTAAAAAAGAAATTTATTTAAAAGTTGGAATTTAGTCATGAATTTTTTTGTCGTATCCATGGTGAAATTCTAATCAATTTCCAT
This sequence comes from Allium cepa, assembly GCA_030765085.1. Lineage (NCBI taxonomy): Eukaryota > Viridiplantae > Streptophyta > Magnoliopsida > Asparagales > Amaryllidaceae > Allium > Allium cepa. Next base: position 1,048,231,261 of record CM060929.1, read on the forward strand.
ATATAATATGCTGAAAATGAAGTTTGAACGAAGAAGTTATGAGTGTTTGAAGTTCTAAGATTTGAAATAATTTAGTTCAAACTCAAATAAATAAATAAATTTTAAATCCAAAAGTTAACTAAGATTAGAAGTTGTGTTAAATAAACGTTAAAGTTAACACTAACATTAAGTATACTTAAGGAATACAATTAAGTAAGCAACGTAAATAAATAAACGTTCATGAATAAAGGGGAACCGGTGACCTATAGATCCAACCGGTCGAGCTATAGACCCAACGGTTGACCCGTAGTGGCCGATCGGTGTATGTAAGGGATCATTTGCTACTTTTGGTGGTGGCTTGGGTTTTTGAGGGAATAAGAGATCCAGATTTATCCGTTTCTAACCTATTTTCATCCTATGGTTCTGGTGCGCTTCAACCTCCATAAATAGGAACCTAGAGCCCTTACTTTTATTCATAAATATTTTTAGAACATCAGCAAAGCTCTGTCAGTTTATCTCTTCTTAGATTCAGAAAACTCGATTAAGGTTTTAGGTAAGAAATCGTATATACCTTTCTTTGTTTATTTTTTAATTTCTAAATCTCTTCTCCTCCAACTTTTCTTAATCTAATATATATACAAATCCCTTATTTTATATAACAATAAGAAGAGATCTGAGGGAGATCATAATGGGAAGTGGAAATCTTAGGATTTTTATTTCGGTGATTGATCAATATATTATGGATTTGAATTTGCCTTAGGGATTTTGGGATTACGAGAACAAATCACTATAAAAACCCCTAAAACTCCTTTAATTTGAAATGTCAAATCTTGTTGGAATACTCATTTATTTAAATTGAATTATTGGAATTATCTAGATTTTGTAATTTTTGGTGATTTCAAAGTCTATTCTACTCCTCGATATTCCTTGATTTGATTATGAAGTTTTAATAAATAAGGGTTTAAAGTATGAATCTTTTTCGTAATAGATTGAGCATTTTTGTATATAAATTTATTTATTGCAATTTTTGATATGAGTATTGAATCTTTATTATGGATATTAGAATCCTTTGTTATGGATATTGGAAATTTGGCATCATTGATAATATGAAAAAAGGACTTGTATTGTTGTTGTTAAAAAGGAGGTGATATTTAACGTTAGTTAGGACGTAACCTCCGCATGCATAGAAAATAATAAGTGCATGTTTATTTATCTATTAATTACTGTAAATAACGTAAAATCATACCATATAAATTGCGTAGTTAATTAGGTAATAATTGTCATTAATTTCCCTTTAAGAAAATAATTGATTGTTAAGACAAAATAAGAAGGAATTCTTATATTGCTAACTAATGAACAAGTTGAGTTGTGATAACATATATTATAAGTGTTAAAATATGGCTAGTCATAAGGACATCACCTATAATAAGAAACTATGATGGTGCGATGTTAGTTCCAATTCTGTAGGATAAATCTGCCAAGGTAGTCTGGCTACTAGTACCTTCGAATAGTCGAACTAATATGAAATGTCGTTGTGGGGTATGGATCATAAGATAACGGCTCTTCTTTGTGGTCTTGAAGGTAGTGGTTGTTTGAGGGCCTGCCTTATTTCCCCAACTACAATATTAAATGGTTAAGGTTTATTTATTTAGACAGGGTAGATGGTATCTCGAAAAGGGTCCGCTTCAGTATAAGGTATTAAGTGGTTTTTTGATGGGCTCGAAGAAATTCCATGCAATGTAAGCTAGATAGGCGCCTATGAGATGTCTGCCTTGGGAATAGATATTAAATGATGGGGCCTACCTCAATTGAGGTCTTAATTGGTCAGAATTTGCCAATTTCCAGTAAAGAGTATTAAGTGACTTGGCTACCTTCTCTCACAATGTTAGACATTTTTGATATTGGTTATGGGTTATAGGATTAGGAAAACAGCTTCAGAAATGAAAGGTTTTAAGTGGTTATTTAAGGGCTTGCTTCCTTTCCTTATATGAAATATTAAATGGTTTCAAAATATGTAAGACATATTCTTATTTTGAACTATATTGCCCAAGTACTAAAATAATAAGGCTCGAGTTTTATTCACCGTATACTTGTTGTTATGACTCCCTTCTAGTTATAGAATAGGTCAGAGAAGAAGTTAATAAAGCCGAGAGTGAAGCTTGTGGCAGTCATTATCTACCTTTTCATGTTACTTTCTATTGTACCCATAAAATGTACTTTTGAACAAATTGATGTAACGGTTGTTGTAAACATTATGATATGTTTTGTGTCATTTGAAATAGTTTGAAATAAATGGGTTCTATCATTGCTACTATATTTTGTTCTTTATGCTGTGAATTCTGAAAGAATAGATAGATTGCTCTGTATTGTATTTCTTTTTACCCAACCAACAACTAGCTTTGGAATGGGTTTACGTTCTGATGGGCCTTTTTTGGATCGCAATTTAGGCTTATTTCGTGGTCGGTTATTACATTTGTTATCAGAGCTTAGGTTACCCATCAACAAGGAAAAGTGTAACCACCCTCAAATTCATCACTTTAGAATTTTTTTTTGCAATATTTAAATAAAAGATATTTTTAACATAAATGATAACGTTTTAAACAATAAATAATATTGGTGATCTTATTTTGAATAAATATTTACAAAAATATCTACTTTGGAAGATATATCGACAAAATAACCGAACAATGTTTTAACAATAAACAGCTCTTAAATCATCTGACATTGTGCACATAGCTAGATACATATGGTCATTTCTGTGTATGAGTGAGAATTTGTAATAATTTTTTTTTTGAAAATAAATCTCTTTATGAATTCATCGTTGATATCAGTATTTTGGAATAAATAATTTTTGAATTTAATTTTTGTTTAAATGATTTATTAATCATTTTAATTATCAAATAATCCCATTTAATTATTACGAAATGATAGAAATATTATTATTTAAATTTATTTACAAATATATATATACATATGTATATATGTATGTATGTATGTATGTATGTATGTATGTATGTATGTATGTATTAAATAAGAGCAGAAAATATGACCGAAAATCAAAATCGGAATCCATAACAATTCAACGTAGCAATGTTGTGCAAAACAAGTTTTCTAAATAGTCAAAGTTTGGCAGTTCGGAAAATAAAGTGATAAATTCTTTAAAATCATTATTTTTAGTTAATTAAAAACATGGAATAAATTATATAATATTTTATAATTTTTTAGAAGATATTTGAGTTTTAAAAATGGATTTCTAAATAATCGAAAAGTTGTTTTGATCAAGTAAGCCTTAAAAGCACTATTCATAGCACTATTCGTAGCATTTTTTGTTGCACTTATAATAACTTTTGAAATATGGCTTTAAACTTAAATATTGTTTTCCAAATCTTTTATAAATGTTTTTAAATAAATTATTAAGTATTTTAGAGATGTTTTGTTGGTTTTATAATTTAGTTTATAAAGTTCAAATAACGATTTAAAGAAAAGCTGTTAAAATCAAGTGATTTAGTTTTTGCTCTCAAAGCTTGGATTTTTCTATTCATGAGATCCGATTGTGAGGCGCTTAAACTAAGGAAATGTTTAGGAGTGACCAGTACCCTGGCTCACCTGGCCTTTTACCTAATCGAGGAATAGATAGGGTCGAAATGTCGGAAACGAGGCAAGTATAAAAGATTTAATTTTTCCAAATTTAATACAACTTGGATCATACAGAAATAATCCTTGCACTTGGTAATAAATTCTGAGGAGGGACCCGTACTTTACATGGGAATTTAAAAGGCGAGTTCATCATTATTCGATGGATATTAAAGGTTGAATATGAAAATTGATGTTGAGTAGAATTAGTATAATTTCTATCGACCCTTTTTACTCAATAAGGTTTTGCAATATTATTTATGAGAAATAATTTTTATTTGGTATTTCCAAATTTAAAGAGAGGTTTAATGATTCTGTATATACTTGAAAGAAATGTTTTAAAGATATATATCTCTAGAAGATATTTTTGACAAAAAGAAAGTAATTAATCAAATGATTAGCACCTATTTAATTAACATCTTTTTATCCATGACCGGTTCGATGGAATCTGGGTCAGATTCAAGCGATTCTTATCTAAAAATTGCTTTGAACTAATTTATGTATTTGAAGTGAAGGCGTGTAATGATAATAAATGAATGAAGGGTTACTTATTGCTGACCCTTGAGGGAAATTTCCCATATCTTATATATGTGGCAGTTCATTAGATCTATGATGCAAGGGCTACTCGCAACTAATCCTAAGGACGATTTCTGAGAGGATTTGATAGCAGAGTTCCTTTGGTTTGTCATATTCCTGGATAACTTGTATGGTTGAATGACTGACACTGCATTGTCAACATACACATACACTGATATTAACGAATGTACATCTTTTTGGAGGTGTAGGAAGTAAGTCTCTTACATCTAACACCCTTATTTTAGACATACGAGTTCAGAGGTTTTACATTTGTATAAATCAATGGTGTGTGGTGGAATTGTCAATGTGGCATTCAAAGTGGAATGCGCTACATGAAAAGGTAATCGTTACATTAGGCTTCATCATCCGAAAATGGATTAAACAGGGCATGTTGTAAGGCTATGTGGTTCGCAACATTTAGGGTGTGATCATCACCTTTCTAGATTACTATATATATGTTGAGTATGTTGTTATGCTATGGGATCCCAAATAGGTCGGTTATGATCAAGGTGATGTCATATTCGGTTCCATCCGCCACCAAGATAGGTCTGCGAGTAGGCCAGTCTTGCCAAGTGTAGAGGTTTGAAAGTTGTTGATCCTTGGTACATTTCTTTAGATATGTACTATATTAAAGGTAGTTCCTTACTTTCCATTGTACAAAAATCTATTCTCCAATAAGTGCCTTCGGACTTTATTTTAGAGCCTAATATGTTGTAATTTAATAATATAACAATAGCGGCTAAGATTATCATTACTTACTTGAAAGTGTTTTCAAAAGAATGTCATTAAAAAATAATATTACTACATTTTGCATAGTAAATATTTTGGTTATCATAAGGTTAAAAAACCCATTTCATTTTTATGTATGGCGTGGTCTTATGAGATACCCTTTGTTTTCAAATAGCTGTATTTTGAGTTTCTCATACTAGTTCCATGATCGGTCTAGAGTTTATTTTCTTCTCCCCATAAACACCGGGTGCCCTACTTTTGCAGGCAGCCAAGTAGTTAGGTGGCATGGAACATTTTGGTAGAAGGTCGGAGCATTTTGGTGGTGCAAGAAGCTTTTGGAGGGTCCTATATAAATAGTCATCTATTTTTAATTCTGCTGTAATTTTGTTATGTATCTACCTGCATTTAGGAGGATGGGCTGTTATAAATATCCTAGATGGATTAGTACTTATTAGTACTCTAATGGAACACTTTATAGTAATTTCACGGCTACTCATATGTATAATCAAATGTTGAATGCGATGTGAGATTATATTTTGTTTTGTCTTTTAATTTTATTTTCTTTACCTACATGATAATCTTCCACTTTGGCACTTGGATTTGTGGCACATGAATACTGATGATGTATTATTGTCAATTTTTAAAGGTCGAGGAGGTGGGTCATCACATTTGGTACCATAGCTTATAGTTGAGCGAATACCTAAGCCTGGATGGGTTCAACTCATTAGAGATAAGGTTAGTAATACCGTAGAACAAGTTAGTCAGAGAGAGAGCATATTTGAAATTTTGTCTGAATTAGTATATTCAAGTTATACCCATTCCCTAAGATAATTTCGTCTTCAATATGCAGATAGTAGGAGATGAGTAATAGAAGACAACGAAGGGAAGGTAGCAACACTACGACACCAACTTTCGATCAAATGCTACAGTAATTGAGGAAGTAGCGATCCTTATCCAACCTCAAATTAAGTTTTCTACTCTATGCAAGGATTACACCAGTTTGAGTGGTAACCATTCAAAGGAACGGAGTCCATTATTGAAGTTCAGGCTTGGATCCGCTCTTGTGAAAGAATTTCTAAGTAATTGAAAATTAGGAATGAGGAGAAAAGGTTCTTAGATTCTTAACATTTACAAGAAGGAGCTTTAGCATGGTGCGAGTCCATAAATCTGAATGATTCAGAAGATAATTTATTATAGGAATGGTTCAAGGAAGTTTTGGAAGAACGGTATATATGCTAGTTATAGGAAAATCCCTCCTTTATCGAAGTTTTCTGAATTTAAAGTAAGGAGAGATGTCCATAGAAGAATATTCCAACAAGTACAATGAATTATCCCATTTTGGGCCGGGTCAAATAGACACTCCAATAAAGAAAAATGAAATGTTTATCACTGGGATGAAAGGGCAGCATTAGAACAAGATGACCACACATGTAAAGGAACCTTTGTAGATTTGGTAGACATAGGTTTTCAATATGAAAATTTAGAAAAAATGAATCTGCGCACTACTCAAACCAGCAACAATAATTGGTGGAAGAAGCCATAGAAAGGCGAGCCATAAGGAGGTCCGGAAGAAAACAATTTGAAGGATATTACTTGTTATAATTTCCCACAGAAGGGTCCTTTTGCCACCACATGTAAGAATCCTAAGGCTCAGGATTAGAATTGCTACAATTGCCACGAACCAGGGCACTAAAAGAAGCTTTGCCCATTGGAGAATGGAGAACAAGTTAATGTTTTTTCCATTAATGATGAACCGTGAACTTCGATCAATGTGAAGGGCAAGAGAGTTCTTGAAGGTAATATTTATATTAATGAAAATCGTGTTAGAGTATTATTTGATACCGGGGCTTCACATTGTTTTATTTCTAAAGAATTAGATGATATGTTGAAACTTTTCTTAAAGATATTAGATACACTTATTTATGTCTCTAACCCCATGGGTGGTAAAACTAATCTGGGTATAGTTTATGAAAAATTACAAGTTGCCCACCTATCCCAAAAATTTTCATGTCACCTAATCGTCCTCAATATTATTGGATTTGAGATTACTTGGTATGGATTGGTTATTTGAACATAAGGCTGTTCTTGATTGTGTTTGTAACAGCCTGCAAATCTGTACCCCTAGAGTCGACACTATTCTCCAACACATCAACTCAAGGTGAACGGAAATACGAACCATTAGGGTTAAAGAAGAGGTAGAAGAAGAAAGTAGAAAACAACATCAGAATCTTACCATCGCAGCGGAATAAATATAGTAGATAATAACAAATCTTTACACAAAAGAAAACTATATCTTTTTTATATATATACATCATCAGAATAAATCATCAGAGTTCAACAACATCAATAACATACAACTGGATAGTAACCATTACCTGTCCTCACAATCTGAATACACAGCGGAATATTTAAACAAATACGGAAGTACGTATCGCCATCCAGCTCCACAACATCATATCTTGTAATCTATAATACTCGGTCTGACTCGAGCATTATAGTTATAACACCCGAGTCGGTCTAGAATACGAGCATGAGAAAACCACACTCGAATTGATTATTAAAGTTTCAAAATACTTTGGAAAACAAAAGCATCTCGTAAGACCACGCCACAAATAAACATATTGGGTTTTTACCTTACGATGGCTAAAAAACTTTTTGTTAAAATTCTCAGATATTATAATAGTGTCTAAAGAAAGTAAAACAGAATGTAGCTTAAATGCTTGCATCTCACATTTCAGCAATAGTTGAGCACAATCAAAACCATACGGGCGCGTAGGGAAAATGGATTTTCAACTAATGACTAGGCACTGGGGTACCACCTGTCACGGTACCTGGTCTAGATCAGCATACCGAGGATCACTCCCGACCCCCTGCAACACAAGACCGGGACTACCCCTTACTGGATAATCCCGAGTAAGATCACCCCATGGTTGGGATCAGCAACCGCACCACTAAGCCGAATAAAAAGGGACATCTTGATAGGGATGACCTCACCCTAATGGGCGTTACCCACCTAGCCTTGCTGCATAACCCCTGATTTTCAGTCATTCCAGGTTGATGAGGCTTGAGGCTAAGCGTTACCTTTTTAGAACGTATCCCTTAGAATGCTCATCGCCAACCTGACGATGTTCTGAAAGCATTCATCCATACAAGTCCGTTCCGGGTTCGAACGGAACCGAAGGCACTACTCCTACTACATCCATTTGGGAATCATCCTCAGGATTAGTAGCGGCTATCCCTTGCACTTCACTGCTCCACCTTCAAATCCAAACTCTTGTTTTCCACACAAAAACGTACAAACCGGATCGAAGGGGTTTTCAGGAAATAAATCTTGATCCCGGTCTCTTCGAAACGATCAGCGCATTGGCCAATATTGATAGTCGGTTATTTTACTATCAGTTGACATTCTCAATAACCATCAAACATAAATAATTTTACCAAATTATTTATTAGCCTCAAAATATCTTTGCAAGATATATTTCTAATTTCAGCCCCTTTGAAAACAGTTTTCAAACCATACTTTTCTCATGGAATGAATTCCCAATTATTTATTTTCACTGAAGACACCAAGTACAATACTTTAGATTTTAAAATAATTTAAAACACTTTATTATAAACTATTCTTTAAAAATTTTAAATTAAAAATTACTTTAATACTTTATTAAAAATATATACTACAGGAATATTTGAAAATGAGGTTACTTTATAAAATATAAAACTAGATATTCTCTTTTAAAACAAAATACCAAGTCACCTTTAAATAATTACTACTATAACAGATTTGAAAAAAATACTTATTTTAGAATTTAAATATTTAGAAATAATAAACTTTCTAAAACATGCTTTTTTAAACAACATTAAAAAAATTAACTTATATTTAAAAATTTACTTTGAAAACGTACTTGTCTATTCAGGGAAATATACTTCTCTTCACATCCTTTAAAAATAAATCACTATTTATTTTTAAACAAATTTTCCTATCCCTTTAATAAATTCCCATTGTGTTCTTCCAAATATCCACTGATATATTAATTTACTTTTATAAACCCAGTTTATAAATTTCATAGTCACATTCTCCTTTAAATTTCCAATTTCAAACACTTAAATCAATTTCCAAGTTGATTCCCAATTTACTTTATTTGCAATAAATTCCTTTACTTACTCATTTTTTTCAAAACCCATTGACTTCAGATTTTTATTCCTTAATTATGATTTAAAATCTTTTAACTGAAAATACCAATTTCAGATTTCCGCAAATTCCTTCTTTACCCGTTTAAATAAATTCAAACCTTAATTTTTTAAAATAAATTCTTTATTCCTTTAAATAATATCACTTAAGTTTTATAATTCATTATTTTTTGTTTACTCAAAATCCCTTTTTCCATGCTTGGAATTATTTCTTAGGATTTTTAAAATCACTTTTATTCTTATCCAGTTCTTTCTTAAATTTATTCAAACTCGCAATGATTGTTCTACTTAAAAATTCATTCTTTTATTTTCTTTCAAAAATCCAATTCTATATATTTTGATAACTCAGTGTACCGAATTATATTCAAGCAAACTATAACATTCAATATTCCAATTGTCAATATAATTCATCACAAAACATCAAATATTCATAACACAGAATATTCAACAATCTAAATAATTTTGAGGAATCCAGTTGGATCCCTCCAACCTGTTTCCCTGCATCTACAGATGTTAGCACAATATAAAATACCAATTCCACTTCGAGGTGGAATATCGCAGTATATGAGATTTATATAACATCATCCGCTATTATGCGGCGCATAAGGTCTCTTCCGCTATATAATGCAGGAAATCAATCATTCCAATATATACTATATACTACTATATATAATATAGAACATAAAATCAATTCAATTATTCAACCAATTATTTAAATTTAACCATTTAAATTTAAATTAAACTCAGTTGAGGGAGATTAACTCACCTCGTGTCCATAGATTTCCATCCACTTCAACTTGACTTGGTTTCCACAATTTCAAACCTTGAATAACATTTATAGTGTTTTATCAATATTTGAACACATCAAAAATCTATTTCCATTTAATAGTTCAATTTATTTAGCTTGTTTTATAATAATAATTTACCAACCTAATTCACATTTGGTATAAATACCCATGATATTATTGAAACAATAGGTCATTCGCTTGATTTTAAATATGAAAAAATTATGGTTGATAATGATTCCCTGAAATGGTATAATTTTAAATAAGAAATTTCCAGACATGTATTTTCTGAAATAAATTGTTTCATCACTTCTTTATCACTCTAAACAAATTTTAAATCTCACCTATATACACTTAAATTCTAATAACATAAAATCCTTCAACCCTATTAAATTAAAACACAATTTTTATATATATTTTCTAACTGTAAAACTCTTTTCTACAATATATTCTCTGTTGTTCCAATTCTATAAACATATATATATTAAATCAAAAACTAGAAAATAAATTTGTACCTCACTGCTCTCAGCCCGACACTCGCGTGTCCCACTGACTTCGCCAATTACCAGAACTCTAGGCCACGGCAATGATGATAAGGACAACATAGAGTCACCCTCCACTGCAACCACGATGAACTCGAACTCCCAAATCCCCTACCCATCTCGAAGCATCGCATGCAACCCAACGTTAATCGTGAGCGCTGGCTCGCTGCTACCCCCACACCCCAAGTCGAACCAAAACCTGAACGCAGCTCGACGAAGACGAGCACCAAAACAATCGAACAACCCAACGACCTTACAAATGAACACCACCATCTCACAAACTCGAACACACCCTCACCTCCATACGAGCCTCCCCAGATCACCAACGGGACCCAGCATGTTACCTAAAACTGAACGCGAACCTCGATGATTCTGAAAATCATCGTTGCCAATTTTCGCCGCAAGCTCGATGCGCATGCTATTCTTATTCTCGTTGAACGAATTGAGGATCGATTGAAGGTTAAAGAGGGAGATGAGCGATTCGAATCGGCTGAGGGCATTTCCCTTGGCTTTTATAAATTTCGACCGATTATACTTTTTCTTCCGAAGAGAACGAATAATTTGAATTGGGGTTTTTTTTGAAGTATCGACCATAGTTTTATTTTCTACTAGGAAGGCCGAAGATTTTTCTCTCTAATGATATGCTTTGCGTGATAAAAAGGAAACGAAGGGAACATGATGTGATGTTTACGTGCCACGATCAGTTTGCTACAGTGTTTTGGAAAGGATAGGGAAAAGTTCTGATTTGAAATAATTTCAGCTGGAGGTGGCTAGGATATAAATATATATATTTGAAGTTAAATTTTGATTGTCTCGATTACGAAGCCAAAAATCTCGATCTCCTATCGAGGTGTGCCGCTAGGCGTTCATAATGTTATACCCCTATTCCGAACGCAATGGAAAAGGTTTCGAGCCCAAATTCGATCGTATGGAGAAGATAACTTTCTTGAACCCAGTTATTAAATTAAATTTTCGATATAAATTTCAACGCGTTTACTTATCATACAACCAAACGATTGCTCCAAACAATACGAAAATTGAAATCCGATAATAATACAATATTATGGATCCAATGAAACTAGTTTCGTCGAAATCCGAGAATGTGCCTCGGAAGGCTACTTTTAAATATCAATTTAAACGATATATTTAAAAAAATGAATAAATCATTGTTAAGTTCAATTTTAGAAGTTCTATCACCTTCAGTATTATTAATATAAATTTATAAGTCTTCAAATTATTTTTAACAAGCTAAAAATCCCAGATTTCGTATTTTACCCAATTTCCAATATTATAATTCAAAATCAAATTATCCAGTAAATGGTGATATTTGAAATTCAAGCTAAAATTACTATTTTGAATATTTAAAACCAATTAAATATTCCTATTTTAAATATCCAAAATTCCGGGTCGTCATATTCCTCCCCCTTAAAAGAATTTCGTCCCCGAAAATACTAGTTAGGAAGAATGGTCCAATACCCGTTTACCTTTTTCCCAAAACCAAACAATTCAACATCCTACCAACTATCTTTTTATAGAATTCCCATTATCATTCTTAATAACTTCCCAAACTCTCCCATAGTTTACAAACAATACTATTTGCTCAATCAGTCAAATTTCAACTTAAAACCAAATTTTGAGTTATCAAAATTTTCTAAAAATTTTCTAACTCCTTAAATTTCCAAATTTTTTTGCTAGTGTCTCCTTTGCACGGCTAGCTCGGTACAACAACAAAATGCCCCTACGGGCTCCCAAATTCCAAAAGAAAACAAAAAGCCAAATGGCTAGATCAAAATCCAATCAAATTTCATACATAAATTTAAACACATACCTTTTTAGTCGGGCAATTCAAATTTATCTTATGAAATCAAAACCAATTTTCCTTTCCCATTATAATATCCTCATATCCTATTTAGCAATAATATCCAATCATAGCTTTTAAAATCATTTTATACATTTTCTTACAGAAGTTTTCATATCTACTTCTATTCAAATTAGTTTTCCCATTTTCATATGAATTCAATTTATCTTCAACTCTGAATATTGAATTTTATCTTCCATTTTAACCGATTCATATCATTATTTTAAATTAGTTTCATCCACTAATTTATTCCAATTTGAAATCGTTTTGTAGCTAACAAAATTTTTCCTAATTTTTTTTTTCTAACTCTTAAAATTTTTGAAATTTTTTGGCAGTTTCCTTTGTACGGAGGAGCTTTTGCAATTTGAAAGAGATATAAATATATATACATCGACCTACACGGTTGGAAAAACAAAAACAGTTCATATTTCCTATTTTTATTGCTTAGGCATACCTTTATTTAGCATTTTTAAGCAAGCGGCTTATTATTTTAGCATTCTGCGCAATCAAATCCAGCCAAACAGCTTCCTAGTACCTGTACTTACTCAATTCAAATATGTAAGTATAAAATATATGCAACCCATTAACAATTACTTACTTTTAATAGTTAGACACATGCATTTCATAAGCAATATACACAAAACAATATCGAATGCAATTTATAAGATTCCAACACTAATTTCAATTGCTTACAACCAATTCTCAAACTATTGTTTTTAATTTTTTAAACGATTTACAATTCACTTCCCTTCATTCAATTCATTCTAAGCAAAACATACTCATATTTATCCCATTTGATTCAAAAATCAATTTTATTCACCTCTATTAATACATTTACTTTCGTTTACGACAAAATGACTAATTTTCTTAGCAAATTTGATGTTATTCATGCAAATAACAATCACATAAGCTCATAACCATTTTAAATTGATTCCACTCAATTTATATTAATTCTATTCCATTCTACATTACTCACAACCCATACACTTACATTTTCATGTCATATCCGTATTTGTTTATCCAAAACTATTTTATTTAGCTCGTAAACAATCCAGGCTATTTCATTCAATAACTATTTCTCAACTTATTTAAACCACACTTCTATTTGAGTTCAGCTTTCATTCAACAGTTACTTAAGTTAACAACTTAAGTTCATTTCCATTTTGAATTAGATTCCATTCTATTAAATTCAACTAGTGTACTCGTTCAATTTATTTTAAACTTTGTTTCACATTTTCATTTCACCATATTTCTATCCAACTCAATTCACTTAACACTTCCAAGTTGAATTTTAGTTATAACTCAAGTTCCGATTCTACCATTCACTTTTAATTCACCAACCAATTTTTTATTAACTCACAATTCAATTTCTATTTAACCAATTTAAATTCCATTAACAAATTCAATTAAATAATTTATTCCAAATTAGTTCACTTCCAACTTGCAATTCAATTTTTGGTTTTATCTAAAAAAACCGCCTTAATTAATTTACTTGAATTCAATCTATTTTATTTTTTATTTTTTTATTTTTTTAAGTTTGGACTTTTATTTCATTCCCAAAGTATCTAACAAATTTTATTTTGGCTTATTTATTCCCTTTTTACATTTTTATAAGCTTCTCACTTATTAATATTCATACTTCTCCATCCATTTACAGTCAATCACATTTTCACTTTACGGTTAACTAGGGATTATATTTTTATTTCAATGCTTTTATAAGCTTCCAAAGTTTATTTATCCCAATTCAATACTTACTTAGTTTACGCCTATTTATTTAAGTAAGAATTTCATTCCATTCAATATTATTTATAACTCAACTGAATTTATTTCAATTCAATTTTATTTAACTCCACTTCAGTTAAATCTAGCATCTTACCATTTTCCTTTAATCCACTCACTCCACTTGAATTTAAATTAAGTAAGAACTTACTTTCACTTGATATCATCTACATCTTAATTTATTTCATTTCAATTCAATTTCAACTTAATTCAAATACAACCAGGTTTTATTTTCAGTTTAATTCCATTTATTTCAATCCAATTAAATTTTATCTCCCAATCCAAATTTAATTTCTATTTTCCCATTCCAATCACATTCAAGATTTACTAATTATTTCTTCCAATCATCCATTAAATTTTCCACAATTTAATTTTCTCTAAATTAAATTTATTTAACCTTTTCACTTTAAATTTTTATTCCAACATTCGAAGCTCATATTTTCCTTCCTTATTTAAAAAATCATCTCAACTTTACCAGTTTATAACTTACCTCATCAGGATTTTCAATTCAAATGAGGATTCAGGATTTTTAAACACCCGGCTTTTGGTTTCAAATCATTTCGAAATCACCATTATCCCAAAATCACATTTCTCAATTTTTTTAAACCAATCCTGGTTTTTTTTATTCCCAACAAATTCCCTTTGAAATTTCAAAATCAAACTAGTTCTTCTGAACAAATCAATTTGGCAGCAATCCGTCACTTAGAAACTAGAAAATTAACATCGATGATGCTGCAGTCATCACCGAAGTTATTTTCCAGCTACTGAAGTGAGTTCAATGCTATATCCCTTCCCAAAATTTATTTGAAACAATTTCCTTTCAGTAATATTTCTAAAATAATAATGCTATTATTTGTCTTCAAAACACTTCGAAAAATACTTCCAAAATCTCCGGGGTTTTAAATTTCCATATTTGGACTTAAATCAAATTTTAACTATAATTCATTTGTATAATTTACGCTCGTATAAATTCCCATTTGATTATCCAGGTCATTCCAATTTCTTTTTTTAATAATCTAATTTGTTTAAAATATTATCATCCAAACATCCAAGTTTTATAAAAATTTAAGAAAATATTTCTTTTATATCAAAATATATTTTGGGTAAAATTATTTCATTCACCTACCTTTAAAACAATACCGTGTCAATTTATCGTGTCAGGTGTTTGTAAACTCTTCTCGAATAGCGGCCAACTTACTCGATCAGAATTCATATTCCACCCAACCAATAAGTCAACACAATATTAAAACAATCTATATTCATTAACAAACACACGCTCATATCTATTAATACGCTCAAACTCATTCCAGAGTACTACAGACTCTATTTTGAATGAGTAATCCCCATCAGAGCCAAAGTTATCACCAACCTAAGCTCTGATACCAACTGTAACAGCCTGCAAATCTGTAACCCTAGAGTCGACACTATTCTCCAACACATCAACTCAAGGTGAACGGAAATACAGACCATTACGGTTAGAAGAAGAAAGTAGAAAACAACATCAGAATCTTACCATCGCAGCGGAATAAATATAATAGATAATAAAAGATCTTTACACAAAAGAAAAAAATATCTGTTTTATATATATACATTATCAGAATACATCATCAGAGTTCAACAATATCAATAACATACAACGGGACAGTAACCATAACCTATCCTCACAATGTGAATACACAACGGAATATTTAAACAAATACAGAAGTACGTATTGCCCTCCAGCTCCAAATCATCATATCCAGTAATCTATAATACTTGGTCTGACCCGAGCATTATAGTTAAATAACATCCGAGTCGGTCTGGAATACCAGCATGAGAAAACCACACTCAAATTGATTATTAAAGTTTCAAAATTCTTTTGAAAACAAAAGCATCTTGTAAGACCACGCCACAAATAAACATGTCGGGTTTTTACCTTACGATAGCTAAAACACTTATTATTAAAATTCTCTGATATTATAATAGTGTCTAAAGAAAGTAAAATAGAATCTAGCTGAAATGCTTGCATCTCACGTTTCAGCAATAGTTGGGCACAATCAAAACCATACGGGCGCGTAGGGAAAATGGATTTCCAACTAATGACTAGGCACTGGGGTACCACCTATCACGGTACTTGGTCTAGATCAGCATACCGAGGATCATTCCTGACCCCCTACAACACAAGACCAGGACTACCCCTTACTGGATAATCCCGAGCAAGATCACCCCACGGTTGGGATCAGCAACCGCACCACTAAGCCGAATCAAAAGGGACATCTAGACAGGGATGACCTCACCCTAATGGGCGCTACCCACCTAGTCTTGCAGCATAACCCCTGATTTTCAGTCATTCCCGATCGATGAGGCTTAAGGCTAAGCGTTACCTTTTTAGAACGTATCCCTTTGAATGCTCATCGCCCACATGACGATGTTCTGAAAGCATTCATCCATACAAGTCTGTCCCGGGTTCGAACAGAACCGAAGGCACTACTCCTACTACATCAATTTTGGTATCATCCTCAAGATTAGTAGCGACTAGCCCTTGCACTTCACTGCTCCACCTTCGAATCCAAACTCTTGTTTTCCACACGAAAACGTACAAATCAAATCGAAGTGGTTTTCAAGAAATAAATCTCGATCCCGGTCTCTTCGAAACGATCAGCGAATTGGCCAATATTGATAGTCGGTTATTTAACTATCAATTAACATTCTCAACAACCATCAAACATAAATAATTTCACCAAATTATTTATTAACCTCAAAATATCTTCGCAAGATATATTTCTATTTTCAACCCCTTTGAAAACAGTTTTCGAACCATACTTTTCTCATGGACTGAATTCCTAATTATTTATTTTCACTGAAGACACCAAGTATAATACTTTAGATTTTAAAATAATTTAAAACACTTTATTTTAAATTTTCTTTAAAACATTTAAATTAAAAATTACCTTAATACTTTATTAAAAATATATACTATAGGAATATTTGAAAATGAGGTTACTTTATAAACTAAAAACTAGATTTTCTCTTTTAAAACAAAATACCAAGTCACCCTTAAATAATTACTACTATAATAGATTTGAAAAAAAACACTTACTTTAGAATTTAAATATTTAGAAATAACAAACTTTCTAAAACATGCTTTTTTAAACAACATTAAAAAAATTAACTTATATTTAAAAATTTACTTTGAAAACGTACTTGGCTATTCAGGAAAATATACTTCTCTTCACATCCTTAAAAATAAATCACTATTTATTTTTAAAAAAAATTCCCATCCCTTTAATAAATTCCCATCGTGAATTTATTCTTCCAAATATCCATTGATATATTACTTTACTTTTATAAACCCAGTTTATAAATTTCATAGTCACATTCTCCTTTAAATTTCCAATTTCAAACACTTAAATCAATTTCCAAATTGATTCCTAATTTACTCCATTTGCAATAAATTCCTTTACTTACTCATTTATTTCAGAACCCATTGACTTTGGATTTTTATTCCTTAATTATGATTTAAAATCTTTTAACTGAAAATACCAATTTCAGATTTCCCTAAATTCCTTCTTTACCCTTTTAAATAAATTCAAACCTTAAAATTTTAAAGTAAATTCTTTATTCCTTTAAATAATATCACTTAAGTTTTACAATTCATTATTTTCTGTTTATTCAAAATCCCCTTTTTCCATACTTGGAATTATTTTCTCAGGATTTTTAAAATCACTTTTATTCTAATCCAGTTCGTTCTTAAATTTATTCAAATTCTCAATGATTATTTTACTTAAAAATTCACTCTTTTATTTTCTTTCAAAAATCCAATTCGATATATTTTGATAACTCAGTGTACCGAATTATATTCAAGCAAACTATAACATTCAATATTCCAATTATCAGTATAATTCATCATAGAACATCAAACATTCATAACGCAGAATATTAAACAATCTAAATAATTTTGAGGAATCCAGTTGGATCCCTCCAACCTGTTTTCCTGCATCCACAGATGTTAGCACAATATAAAATACCAATTCCACTTCGAGGTGGAATATCGCGGTATATGGGATTTATATAATATCATCCGCTATTATGCGGCGCATAGGGTCTCATCCACTATATAATGTGGGAAATCAATCACTCAAATATGTACTATATACTACTATATATAATATAGCACATCAAATCAATTCAATCATTTAACTAATTATTTAAATTTAACCATTTAAATTTAAATTAAACCTAGATGAGTTAGATTAACTCACCTTTTGTCCTTAGATTTCCATCCACTTCAACTCGACTTGGTTTCCACGATTTCAAACCTTGAATAATTTTTTTAGTGTTTTATCAATATTTGAACACATCAACAATCTATTTCCATTTAATAGTTCAATTTATTTAGCTAGTTTTATAACAATAATTTACCAACCTAATTCACATTTGGTATAAATACCAATGATATTATTGAAACAATAGTTCATTCACTTGATTTTAAATATGAAATAATTATGGTTGATAATGATTCCCTGAAATGGTATAATTTTTAAATCAGAAATTTCCAGACATGTATTTTCTGAAATAAATTGTTTCATCACTTCTTTATCATTCTAAACAAATTTTAAATCTTACCTATATACACTTAAATTCTAATAACATAAAATCCTTCAACCCTATTAAATTAAAACACAATTTTTATATATATTTTCTAACGGTAAAACTCTTTTCTACAATATATTCTCTGTTGTTCCAATCCTATAAACATATATATATATATATATATATATATTAAATCAAAAACTAGAAAATAAATTCGTACCTCACTGCTCTCAACCCGACACTCGCATGCCCCACTGACTTCGCCAGTTGCCAGAATCCTAGGCCACGGCAATGATGATAAGGACAACAAAGAGTCACCCTCCACTGCAACCATGATGAACTCGAACTCCCAAATTGTCGACACATCTCGAAGCATCGCACGCGACCCATCGTTAATCGCGAGCGCTGCCTTGCTGCTACCCCCGTACCCCAAGTCGAACCAAAAACTGAATGCAACTTGACGAAGACGAGCTCTAGAACAATCGAACAACCCGGCGACCTTACAAATGAACACCACCATCTCGCGAACTCGAACGGAACCTCACCTCCATACGAGCCTCCCCAGATCACCAACGGGACCCAGCATGTTACCTAAAACCGAACGCGAACCTCGATGATTCTGAAAATCATGGTTGCCAAGCTTTGCCGCGAGCTCGATGCGTGTGCTACCCTTCTTCTGGTTGAATGAATCGAGGATCTATTAAAGGTTGAAGAGAGAGAGAGGAGCGATTCAAATCGGCTGAGGACATTTCCCTTGGGTTTTTAAAAACTTCGGCCGATTATACTTTTTTTTGGAAGAGAATGATTATTTTGATTTGGGGTTTTTTTTGAAGTGTCGACCATAGTTTTATTTTCTACTAGGAAGACAGAAGATTTTCTCTCCCTAACAAACTGCTTTGCCTGATAAAAAAACGAAGGGAACAGAATGTGATGTTTACGTGGCACGATCAGTTTGCTACAGTGTTTTGGAAAGGAAGAGGAAAAGTTTTGATTTGAGACAATTTCAGCTGGAGGTGGCTAGGATATAAATATATATATTTGAATTTAAATTTTGATTGTCTCGATTTCGAAGCCAAAAATCTCGATCTCCTATCGTGGCGTGCTGCTAGGCATTCATAATGTTATACCCCTATTTCGAACGCTATGGAAAAGGGTTCGAGCCCTAATTCGATCGTATGGAGAAGATAACTTCCTTGAACTCTATTATTACATTAAATTTTCGATATAAATTTCAGCGCGTTTACATATCGTACGGCCAAAAGATTACTCTAATCACTACGAAAATTGAAATCCGGTAATAATACAATATTACGGATCCTATGGAACTAGTTTCGTCGAAATCCGAGACTGTGCCTCGGAAGGCTACTTTTAAATATCAATTTAAATGATATATTTTTAAAACTGAACAAATCATTATTAAATTCAATTTTAGAAGTTCTATCACCTTCAGTATTATTAATATAAATTTGTAAGCCTTCAATTTATTTTTAACAAGCAAAAATCCCAGATTTCATATTTTACCCAATTTCCAATAGTTTAATTCAAAATTAAATTATCCAGTAAATGGTGATATTTGAAAATCAAGCTAAAATTACTCATTTGAATATTTAAAAACAATTAAATATTCCTATTTTAAATATCCAAAATTCCGGGTCGTCACAGTGTTAAAAGAATGGTGCATTTAGAAAATATAAGAAGCGAACCTTTTAAAATAACGTGTAAAGACTAGTAATGGATTATTTTAGATATGCCCTAAATTCATTTCAAAATCATCTAAAAGAAGTACCCATTGAAATTTTGGGATGTTTTTGAGAAAATTAAATGTTTACCCCCACATAGGGAAATTGATTGAATCGATCTGATTTCCGATGCGAGGTTAGTTTTTCACTCTTCTCGAAGAATGGCCCTTAAAGAAGTAAATGAATTAAGGAATCAAACAGATGAATTGTTAAACAAAGAACTAACTATACCAAGTCGCTCAAGTTGGAGCTTAATAGTAGTTTTGTTGCAAAGTCAGACGGTTCTCTAAGACTTTGTGTGGACTATTGAGACCTAAATTAGAAATGATTAAGAACAAGTATCCCCTACCCCATAATGATGACTTGTTTGATCGACTTCATGGTTCTCGATTTTTCTCCAAACTGAACCAAGTTACAGGATTCCATCAATTAAGGATAGCAGAAGACTGCATTCCTTTAACTGCATTTAGAGGACAAGTGATTTCTACGAGTGGATGGTTATGCCTTTGGGCTAACCAATGCGCCTTCTTATTTTGTGAACCCTATGAACATATTATTCAAAGATGTGCTCCACAAATTCATGTTGGTTTTAATTGATGATATTTTTGTACACAAATAGACGGAAGAAGAACACGAAAGGCATTTAGAGATTGTACTAGAAATATCGAGAAGGAATGTGCTTAAGGCTAAGTTTCAAAATGCCACTTCTATGAAGGTAAGGTAAGGTTCCTTGGACATGTTATGTCAAAGGAAGGAATCTCGATTTATCTTGGAAAAATCACAGCTATTCTAGATTGGAAGCAACCTCAAAATCCAAAGGACATTCGCAACTTCTTAGGATTGGAAGGATATTACCAGGGATTTTATCAGGACTTCTCCAAAATTTCTCATCACTTAACGAAGTTGGCTATAAAGGATGTTAAATTTGAGTGGACGTCGAAATTTGAAGGTGCATTCTAAGAACTTAAGAAAACGTTAACTACCACACCAGTCCTGACTATTATTGATGAAAGCGACGGTTTAACCATTTATACTGATGCTTGTGGTGAAGAAGTGGGCATGATACTGATGCAACATGGAAAGGTTATTGCATATGTTAGTAGGTAGTTAAAGACGCATGAGCGAAATTATGTAACACAAAACCTGGAACTATTAGCCATTGTGTTTGCACTAAAGTTTGGAGACAATATTTACTGGGTAAGAATTTCTCATAGTTTATTTTGATAAACTTTATTTGACCTTGATAAATAATATTCCTTCTTTAAATAGGTAAGAAGTTCGAACTCCTTATAGATCACAAATTTTTGAAGTATATTTTCACTTAAAAGGACTTGAATATAAGATAGCAGCTTTAGCTAGAATTTCTCACGACGTATGATCTAGATATCCTATTTATGCCCAGGAAAGCTAATGTGGTAACGAATGCA
Organism: Allium cepa; assembly: GCA_030765085.1. Lineage (NCBI taxonomy): Eukaryota > Viridiplantae > Streptophyta > Magnoliopsida > Asparagales > Amaryllidaceae > Allium > Allium cepa. The sequence goes on from CM060929.1 coordinate 1,048,253,068, forward strand.
TTAAGCAGAAAGTATGTCATTATAACTTATTTGATAGTACATCTAACTTTGATTAACCATATAATAGAGAACCAGCTCAGAGATCTATTTATTCCATAGATGGACAAAGCAGTGATGAAAGACACAATACTAGGAAGATGGATAAGATTCAAGGTGGATGATCAAGCAATATTAAGGATGAATGGAAGAATATGCATCCCAAATGTCGATAGGGTAAGGAAAGAATTTTTAATAGTACGTCACAATTCTTGACTTTCAGTACAAGCCATAGTTACCAAAATGTATCGAGATATGAAGAATACTTTTTGGTGGGATGGTATGAAGAGGGATATCTTTATCCATATTAGCAGATATGCTAATTGTCAATAGATCAAAAGGGATCAGCAAAAGGCTATTGGATTACTTCAAGCTTTTGAAATTTTGACTTGGAACTTGGACTAAATATCGATGGATTTCATCGATGGCTTACCTCGATCAAGAAAGGAAAATGAAGGCATTTGGCTTATCATAGATCGATTGACCAAAATCACACATTTTATCCTAGTAAAGCCAACAAGAAGAGCTGCAAGTCTTGCAAAGATGTACATATGGGAAATAGTTCGATTACATGGTGTTCCAAGCAGTATAGTTAGTGACCTTTACCGGTAAGTTCTAGGAGGCATTACAAACAACTTTGGGAATAAAGCTGGGTATAAGCACCACATACTATTCCCAAATCGATGAGAAAATTGAAAGGGTAAACCGAGTATTGGAAGATCTTCTAAGAGCTTGTACCTTAGATTTTGGAGGTTCATGGGAAAACTATCTTCATCTTGTGGAATTCTCCCACAATAACAGCTATCAGGCAAGTATTAGAATGGCACTGTACGAAGCTTTATATGTTCGTCAATGTAGATCCCCAGCATGTTGGATCGAAACATGAGATTGGTTAGTACTATGTATTGATATGATTTGAAAAGTCTCAGTAAAGGTAGACTTGATCAGAAAGAAGACGAAAGAATCCTAGAATAGGTAGAAGTGTTACGCTGATCAAAGGCATAGAAATTTGGAATTCTTAGTTAAAGATTTGGTATTCTTGAAAGTCTCTCTGATGTGAGGAGTGGCAATATTTGTTCGGGCTGGGAAGTAAGCACCTCAATTATTTGGACCTTTTCCCATTTTTGAGTGGATTGAACCATTAGGATATCATATGGAATTGCTCAAAAGATTATCTGGTGTGCATAATGTCTTTCATATATCCCATCTACGGAAATATGCGTATGATCTGGAGAAATTATAGAAACAGCTGGCCAAGAAGATTTAGAAGTAGAACAGAATTTGGCAGTTATCAAACGACTAGTTCGAATCATGGATCGTGATGAGGAACGATTGAGAAGGAAGGTTGTATGGCTGGTTAAAGTTCAATGGAGTGGTGATGCCAAAGACCGCACATGGGAAACAAAGGATAGAATAATAAAGCTTATCCTGAGTTTAGGATTGATGTATAGTTTGCATGTGGTATCGAGATAGTGTAGTAACTGCCCACGGTGTTGTCACTTAAAATATCTTGTATATATTTCCCATGTCAAATACGTATATTCCTTTTTTGAGTCAATTACTTCTTATCCTTAATTTTGAGGACAAAATTCTTTAAGGGGGGAGTAGGTAACGACCCATAAATTCATCACATCAGTTTTATTTTTGAAATACTAAAATACAAGATTTTTTTAATGTAAATGATAATGTTTTTGACAATAAATGTACTGGTAATCTTATTTGAATAAATACTTACAAAAATATATACTTTAGAAGATATATCGATAAAATGACCGAAACCACTTTATCAATAAATAACTCTTAAACCATCCGACATCGTGCACGGAGTTGGATATATACACTTATTTATGTATATGAGTGAGAATATATAATAAAATTATTTATTTTATTCTTGAAAATAAAATCTCTTTGTGATATCATCGATGATACCACTGTTTTGAAATAAACGATTTTTGAATTTAAGTTGAGTTTAAATGATTTAATAATTATTTTAATTATTAAATAAGCCCTTTTAGTTATAATACAATGGTAGAAATATTATTATTAAACTTTGTTTACAAATTTATATATGTGTGTGTGTGTGTGTATTAAATAAGAAGAGAAAACATAACCGAAAATCAAAATTGGAATCCGTAACAATTCAACGTAGAAAAGTTATGCAACATTGTGAATCGTTTGAGATATACATATACACACATACATGTACATACATATGAACACTTAACATGCACATGAACACATATACACATATGAAAATACTTATACATTTAAATATGTGTATATTACGAAATATCAAAGATATTTTCTTAAAACATAAAACTTAAGCAAACCAAAGTCAAACTCTTACACACTAAATACAAGCACATCGACGCACACAAATGGAGGGGGTTAGTAGAGCATGATGAGGTAGGAGGGGAGTGTGGTGGTGAGAAAATGGTGATGTATTTGTGTGGAAATATCATGATATTTTCCTCCTTACCTTTTCCTTTAAATAGCACCTACCTCTCTTCACTTCATTCACTTCATTACTTCATAAAGTTCCTAAGCCTCTTCACTTCTTATACTCTACTTTAATGGCCTCTTGCCTAATAAAAATTATGTCAAAAATTATTGCAAAAAGAAATTAAAATTATATAATAAGTATATATTATCAAAATTCTTCAAAACCAAAGCAAATCCACTCTTTTTCACCACGGCAACCCATAGCCACACCTTCCACCAACCCAGGTCGAGCCCACCTATATTAGTAAGCATAGGCTAACCGTTTTCCAAGGTCTAAAGCTTGATTTCATAGGCTTCAGTGCGATCATAGCGGAGCTATAGTCACTTTAAAGTTAGTCTGATTGCAATTCATGTGCGAAACTCTATGTATATATACATAAAAACATACATACATGCATATGATGTGACATGATTACTATGGTTGTTTACTATGTTTGATCATCAAGTTTGGATATTGATTATATGTTTAGTTTTGATTTTGAAATTGTGACGACCCGGATTTCTGCGCTCGAAAATCGACATCTATACATCACCCGTATTCGAATGCCGCAGATTCAAACGTCGAAATCCTAATCGTCGGAGCTTATAACAACATTAGATGATACAACACAGCAGAAACAAAATAAATAACTTTATTGATACACCACAATTAATGTAATATGATACAATATGAAGTGATCAATACATATCAGAGATAGATACGCAGTGGAAAAACAAAGCGGCAACGACAGCGGAAAGACTATATCTTCAATGCCAAGCTCCAAAGATCCAAAACTAGAAGCGAGAACCACCATCATACTAAACTTAAGCAAAATCGATGCACAATGCGATCGCCAATCAAAAGACTCCAAAGATTTCCAAAAGCTACACCTACTAGCTGACTATCTGATAACTTGAATCTAGGCTGCCCGTGTAGAAAATTATCCCCCAAAGTTTAGAAAGGGAACAATAATCTCCAGGTCAGTCATGGAACTAGTGTGAGCAAACAAAAACAGTTTATTTTGACAAAAAGAAATTCACTATGCATTTTGGAAAATGAAACTACCATAAGGTGTCCCACCACACACACAATGCAATCACACACTTGGAGGAGATTTCTCCTTATGATAGTCAAATATGCTTAATACGCGAAAATCCTTTTGATATTATTATTAGTGCATAGTACAGAAAACATTTGCAAGTATAATATTAATCTTAGCAGCATACGTACCATTATAGCATGCCTACTATAGCTACCATGTTAAATAGCAGGTTCTACAACTAAAACCGTACAAGACACGTATTGTGTGATTGGATTTCCAATAAATGGTTAAGGCTAAGGAAGTTCCTTCACCGTATGGGCACGCCTCTGGAGGGATGCCTTGAGAACCTAACCGGATCTCTACCAACACAAGTCCGGGTTACCTCTGTAATAAGGTAACTAACTATCACGAGTATGCCATCCCTCGGTCGTCACCGACCTTTACCTGAGAGATCTCAATACCAACAAATTCCAACAACCACATAAGTTAAATTTCTGGGCTCCATACCATGATACCACTTTTTATCCAGAAGGAAATGCACATACCCTAACCGGCGCGACCCCCGTAAGCTTGCCGCATTCCGTTTTGACCATTTTTGGGGTGTGAGGTTCAACGAAGTCTCTTCCACAAAGCTACACTTTTCACAAAAGCATGCTTCGATCAACAAATGATCAGCACTTAGCATACCACATCACCAAATTGGGAATACATCACTATTAACTATCAACTACATAACCTCTGAGCTCGTACGTCTCGGAGAAGGGTGTTAAGCTAAGAGAATAAATTCCCCGCCACCAAATAAAAATGTATTTGATAGAAACCATCTTTACATCTCAAAGTGTAACGTCAGACATACATCCATACAAGTCCATCCTGGGTTTGAATGGAACCGAAGGCAATTCAAAGAAGCCCTTGCAAACCCAGGTATCCAGAATCCCGATCGGACTTCCCATCACATATGGAGATCTCTATACCGAAGCAACTCAGTGCAAATGCATTCGACAGGTAATCCTTTCATTCTCGAAAATACTCAGTCTTCACCGCCATCTTCAAATGCTATCCATTTCATTGTATCATTAATTCGGAATGGGTTTTATGACATAAAGTCCTCTCCCGGCTCAACCGAATAATGAGCGCTAATTTTAAAAAGCATATGGATATATTGGAATCTTAGTTAAGTCACAGCTTTTAGCCCAAAATACTTTCCTTTTGAATGGTTCAAACAAATTTCCACTTTTAAATCTTTTTAAACAAAAGATTCGCCCTTTTAAGACCCTCTTCAATTTTAAACAATGTTCACCAAATCTTTAACAAAGATGTATTTATAGCTTTCAAAACTATTTCCATATCAATTTTGATTAACCCACAACTCGAAATCCTTTCAACAAAAAATGGGAATTCTTTCTTTATATGAAAGCTATTATCATTTGAAAACAAAGGTATTTTTTTGGGAAAATTCCAATTAAATTTGCTCAAGTTATAGCCTTTTAAAGTATAAATCAACGAACCGTCGTATCCTCGGCAAGTTCTATTTGACTTAAATTCAAACTCTCAAAAAAATTCATTTAAAATAGTTTTAAATCCATATATATATATATATATATTGTATAACTTGTATAACCCTTTCAAACCATAATTTCCAAAATAATTTCAAAACTTAAACAAGACATAGTATATTCAAACTAAATTTAAATTTCAAAACTTCCTTTTCAAAAGCTTTTCATATTCAACTCAATTTCACTTCCAGGCCATTTGGATTCAAAGTTCATCTTTTAAACAAAATAATATTTAAATTCAATATATCTGTGACTTAACCCATTTCCTATGAAATCATATTTGTGTGTGTGTGGTGTAGTCCAGGGGTTTCACAGGCAACAATGAAATATCAGCCATCATAAATTCGAGCATAACAATATCAATTAGCGGTATAATCCTATAACGCTTATCTTTCATTCATAGATAAACAAGAAAATTCATCACAGATAAATAAATCAAAGTTCACAGCTCAATTCAAAGCAATCATATCACAGAACATCACATATCAGAGATATAAAACAATTTACGTCATTCAATATGATTTAATCATTCATAAGCAAGATCAGTTAATCACCTGATTATAATTAATTTAAACCAGATAAATTACTAATCCGGGTTAATTAATATTAATCAATAACAAGCCATTTATTATTATTTTAATTAATGAAATTAATTAATGAACCTTAATTACCCATCTTAATTAATTATCCTTAATTAATAAATTAATTGTCCTTAATTAATCAAATAAATTAATTAACCTTAAGTTAATAATATTAATTAATTAACCCTTAATTAGTTACATTAATTAATCATCCTCTAATTAATTAATTAACCTTTAATTATTAAGTAATTAACCCTTAAGTATCCTCCAATTAGTTAACCTTTAATTACAAATTAACTTTTACTTAAGTAATTAATCTTTAATCATTTGATTTATCAACCTTTAATCATTAATTAATTACTTTTATTAAGTAATTATCTTTAAGTAATTAATTACCCTTTAATTTCTTATCATAATTAATCAACCTCTAATTTATTTGAATATCCTTTAAGTAATCACATTAAGTAATTAACCTTTAATTACTTACATTAATCAACCTTAAATTAATCACATTAATTAATCAGCTTCTGATTAATTAATTTTCAACGAAAATCTTATTAATATACCTTTTGAAAACAATTATCACAAACCTATAATTTATCTTAAAACCATTAGGTTAATTTAAATCAAAACAATATTTAAGACAAACCATTTACTTTAAAATCTCATTTAAATAACCTTGAAAATTAAATTTATTTTTAACATATGAATTAACTTAAAATTCTTAAGTTAATTAAAACCATCATTTTTTAACTACTTAAATATACCATTTAAATTTATTTTAAATAAACTTAAGAATTCATTTAAATAAAGAATTAAAACACTTGAACTTAATTAATTTGAAATAATTAATTCAAAACTTTAACTACTTCCAAAACTAGTATAAAATATTTATTATTAATTAAGAAAGTGTTTAAAACTTGATTAATTTTAAATTGGAAAAACTTGTTTTATTTTTTAAAAATCAAAAACTTTTATATTATAAACCTGAGACTACTTTGGGTATCAACCCGAACCCAAAGCAATTTTTCCCGAGCCTATTCCCGAGTTTTTTTAAACTTTACTTTGTTTTTAACTTTAAAACTTTCGTACAGTCAAACACAACACTCGAGAGCATCTTCGAGCCAACAAGCCACATACCCGAGATCAACTTCGAGGCTACCCTTTCTTCCCCCATCCTTTAATACAACCCAAAAGCTCCTGATACAAACTGACACCGTGCACGTGTACACAAAGTCCGGCCATCTTTGAACGGCGCCACAACTATCAACACATCGGCGACGACCTATATAAGTGCTCCGACCACCCAGCTCCACTATTTCGACGGAAAATCAAAATCGAGATCCTTGAACATCACCTGGAACTAACCTAGTCACGAAAAACCCCATCGCTACTCCACCTCCGACCACCGAATGCCAGGCGATCACGACCTGAGCGACCCCGATGACCCATGCGACGATTCCCCTTGGTGCGATTGCTTCCGATCCTCCATTGACAACGAAATTGCCCCGTAAACAACGTCGACTAAAACTGGACCTAACACCATAAACTTTCGTCGACTCATCCATGGTGATTGATAAATCCTATCTTCATTTTTCCCAGGAGCCTCGACCTCTAAGCCTGCTCCCGCCAAAAACTTGACCCTCCAACCTTCGCCGATCGCCAGCAATCACTCAAACTATGATTTCTGTTTAACTCGCAATTTAACTCGATTTTCAAGCTTAAAATTTATGATTTTATCTTTAAAAATCATAGGTTTCGATAACAAATCAGATTATATACCTGGAACAACAAATCATTCAAGTCGAGATTTTGATACGGTTTAAATTTCACTGTAATTTTTCTTTTTGTTAAAAATATCTTTAGATTCTTCTTTGAAAATATTTTAAAAACTTACATCTTGTTATTACAAACATATTTTGTTTATAAATCATAACCTATAGGAGATCAGGGAGAAGAAATTGATTTTTTAATCATGTTTAAACTTGTAAAAACTGAACAGAGACCTGTGTATGTATATACAGACATGCACAATCAATTGCTTCATATTTTAAGGTACATGCAAGCATATTTGTAGCTATACAAACATCTTTTTCAACACACTTCAAGTATCAATCACAGACAATCAAGATTTGTAAACAAATTTAAATAGTTTGCTCACCTACACTTGAAAAACAGAGAGAACGGACTTCTGTTCTTTTATCTAGAAAGTGATTTGATGATTGAAATGATCTTGAATTTTCTTTGCTTACTTGATCGGGTTGAAATAAATTTGAACTTTGCTATAATTTTGAATTGATCTTTGAAATCTGGAACTACCTCTGATCTTTGATTTATGAATTCGGTTGCAAACTAAAGCTTGAATCAGTTCAAAGTCATTGTATTTGATTTGTTTTCTGGTTTTGATTTTATCATGCTTTTGATCTTGTTTTTCTAGTTTTTATGCTTTTGAGTTTTGTTTTCCAAGTTTCAATTTCCTTTGTTTTGAATGCATGAAAGAAAATTGAGAAGAGTAAAAGTAGACATGTTTATATAACTTATTTTTTCCTTTTATTTATTAAATTCAAAAGTGAAAAGAAAATCTAAAAGATGACACTTCTATAATGCATGGCATAATTAAGTAAACACTTGTTAATTTGTATGCTAAATTGATTACAAATGTCATTTTGCATTATAAAGGGTTTACACTTGTAAATTACATGTTTTAATAATAATTTTATATAATATATATATTAGTTTATATTTAGTTATATATATTTTTATATTCTATTTTCAATTTTAATAATTACTTTTCCTTTTATAAATATTTATAACTTCGAAGAAACAAATTTTAAAACCTAATTACACATTAATAAATAAGCATGTGTGTGTATATATATATATATTAGAATTTTAACATTTAAATAACTTTTGAAAATTTATTATATTTAAATTCAAATCATAACTTTCAAATCACAATGTATATACATATATATATTAAAATTAGTAAACAAATTTCTATTAGTTTTATATCCAATTTATTTTTTTTCAAAATATTTAATTTTGAATTTCAAATTCAAAATTCTATTTATAATACACACACACACACACACACACACACATATATATATATATAAACAAACAAAATCTTATTTAATTTGGAAAAATTCAAATTTATTCACAATTAAATCCAAAATTTCAAATTAATTTCCAAATTTAATTTGGCTCAAAAATGGGATCGTTACAGAAATGATTCACGTTTAAGACACGTTGAATATCACAAAGGGAATCACTTTCTTTTAATAAATGAAATGGTGTATATGAGATTTTTAAACCTCTTTAAAATGGTTTATAAATGTTTTATAAACACTAAAATCCAGTTTGGTGAAGTTTTGACAAGTTATGAATATTGAGTCTAAAATAGGAAAATCGTGTAACGGCGGTTTGCGATTTCGTGCCATAGAAGGTTAAATCCATTTTGCATGATGGGTTCAGAGACAGAAATCTTTGTATTGAGAATTTTCTAAACTCTTATATATTTATTTTTTCATCAAAAGTAAAAAGATTGAGATTTCTTTTAGTTTTGGAATATGAGTAAAACAAGTTTTCAAAACAGTCGCGGGTTGGCAGTTCGAAAACCAAAGCGACAAATTCTTTCGAATTGATATTTTTAATTCTTTAAAATTATGGGATAAATTCTATAAGTCTTTAAAATTTTTAAAATGAGGTTTGAGTTATAAAAATGGATTTCTAAATAATTGACAAGTTCTTTTGATCAAATAAGGCTTAAAAACACTATTCGCAGCACCTTTTGCAGCACTTATAATAACTTATGAAATACGGCCTTAAACTTAAATACTCTTTCAATCTTTTATAAATTTTTTAAATAAATATTTAAGTATTTTAAAAATGGTTTTAAGTTTTTATAATTTAATTTAAAAAGTTTATAAATGATTTGAAGAAAAGTTGTTAAAATCAAGAGATTATATCTTGGCTCTAAAGCCGGCGAGTAGACTGGATTTTTCTATTTGTGAGATCTGGATGTAAGGTGCTTAAACGAAGGAGATTTTTAGGAGAAACTAGTGCCTTGGCACACTTAGCCTTTTATTTAGGCATGGAAAATATAAGGTCGAAATGTCGGCAACGAGGTAAGTATAAAAGATTTAATTTTTCCAAATTTAATACAACTTGGATCGTATAGAAATATTCTTCTTACACTTGATATTAAACACTAATGAGGGAATCTATACTATTTGTGTGAATATAAAAGGTGATTTTACCATTATTCGATGGATATTAAAGGTTGAATACGAAAATGGATGTTTAGTAGAATTAGTATAATTTCTATCGACCCTTTTTACTCAATAAGGTTTTGCAATATTATTATGAGAAATGACTTTGATTTGGTATTTCCAAAGTTAAAGAGAGGATTAATGACTTCATACATACCAAAAATAAATGCATTAAAGATATATATCTTTAAAAGATATTTTTGATGAAAAGAAAGCAATTAATCGAATGATAAGCACCTATTTACTTAACATTTTTTATCGACGATTGGTTTGAAGGAACCGAGTTTAGATTTGAGTGATTCTTATCCGAAAACCACTTCAAACCAATTTATTTATTTGAAGTGAAAACTTGGAATTATAATATACGAATAAAGGGCTGCTTGTCATTGACCCTTGGGGAAAATATCCCATATCATATATATATGGCAGTGATATCTTCATTTAATCTTCAATGCATGGGCTGCTTGATATTAATCCTTAGGATGATTCCCCTTAAGATATGGTGGGAGAGTTCCTTTTGTTTGTCCTAGTCCTAGACAAATTGCATGGATGAATGTTTGACATTGCATTTCCAATATACATGTATAATGATTTTTGTGAACGTGCATTTGTTTGGCTGTGTAGGAAGTAGCTCTCTTACACTTAACACCCTTCTCTGAGGCTTACGAGCTCAAAGGTTGTAAATTTTAGAAACTAATAGTGTGTGATGGAAATGAAAAGGCAATGTACCATTCAAAGTGGAATGTGCTATATGAAAGGTAATCGTTAACTCGGACCTCATCACCTGGAAATGGCTTAAACATTGCATGTCGTAAGGCTATGTAGTTCGTAACCATTAGAGTATAGTCATCACCTTTCTAGATTACTCCATATATGTCGAGTATGTTGTGTAAGCTACGTGATTCCGGATAGGTCGGTTAGACCGAGGTGATCTCATATTCGGTTCTATCTGCCACTAAGATTGGTCTACGGGTAGGCTGGTCTTGCTAGGTGCATAGGTTTCAAAGTTGTTGATCCTTAATACATCCCTCTAGAGATGTACTATATAGGAGGTAGTTCCTTACCTGCCATTGTATGGAAATTCATTCTCCACTAAGTGCCTTTGGACTTAATTGTAGAACCTAGTATGCTAGAATTTAATAACGCAACGATTTTGGCTAGGATTATGTATATTTACTTAGAAAGTATTTTCAAAAGAATGTCATTAAAAATAATATTACCAGATTTTGCATAGTAAAGATTTTGGTTATCATAGGGTATGTAGCCGTATGAGATACCCTTTGTTTTCAAATAGCCATATTTTGAGTTTCTCATACTAGCCCCATGGCTGATTCGGAGTTTATTTTCTTCTCCCTTAGACTTTGGTACCCTTCCATTTTGGGCAGCCAAGTAGTTAGGTAGCATGAAACATTTTGGGAGAAGGTCGGAGCATTTTGGATGGAGCATGAAATTGAAGGGTCCTATATATAGGTGGTCATCTATTTCTAATTCCACTGTATTTTTGTTATGTATCTACCGCCACTTGTGAGGTTTGGCTGTTATGACTATCCTAGCTGGACTATTACTTACTAGGACTTTGATGGAGCAATTTGGAGTAATTTCATGTGCTACTTATATGTATAATTAGATGTTGAATGTGATGTGAGATTCTGTTTTCTTTTTCCTTCTATATTTATTTTCTTTACCCTATGATAATCTACCTCTCCGGCATTTGGATTTGCAGCACGTGAATACTGAGGATGTATTAGTATTGATTTTTGAGGGTCAAGGAGGTAGTTCGTTGCAAAAAGTATATGTATGAGTGGCGTGTTTTTTATTTCTGAACTTTTTTTCAAAAACCTACTATACATAAATATATATACTTATTTTGAATATACATCTAACTCTATAGAAGTAGTTGCGACCATATTTCAAAAAGGTGGGTGAAACAACTATAAGTTAGAAAAATAAATAGAGTTAAATTTATACCCCTGCTTTGATTATCCATGAAGCAGAGATCATATCATAAGGAGTGGACTAAGAAAAACATAACCGTGACTTATGGAAGCACCCCAAAAGCTGAATAGTACTTGACTCCTTTGTTAGACTTAGACTTCATTATAATTGCGGACCATATAAATGTAATAAATAACCGGGATATGAAATATGGAAGAAAAAGTTGTAACTCCAAAATTTGACAATGAATGTGCAATAATTAAGGAGTTATAGGAAATTAAATAGATTAATGAGACTACTAAGGTAAAATTTAAATAAGTAAATAAATGTCTTTATGAAATGTCCATTAAGATAATACGGACGAAGTGACATTTATGGAGGTAACTAATAAAAATGTTAGGTACTACTTAAATATAACAAGGCATACTATTTGTAAACATATGGAAATAAGATATAAAGGAGGAATGGAATAAGCTTCTATAAGAAGGTGTAGATTAATCAGCATAAGAATATTACCAGATTTTTAAGAGGATTGAGTAGGGAAGCTTAAAGGAAAGAACAATGAAAGCTAACTTTTAAATTCTACCTCGTTAGAAAGAATTTGATAAAAATGTTTTAGAAAGCTCCTTGAATGTTTTGAAAGTGATTTTCAAAAGATTATTAATTGAAGAACTTATGTATTGTAAGTTGAATTTTTTTTGAAAGAAAGCGAATTTAGATGGCTTTGGAAATATGCTACCAATTATTTTGTGAAAAGTATGGAAAAAGATGCGATTTTAAAAACAAAATGGTTGATGATTTTTGTAGAAGAAATTTGTAAATCTAATGACTTGAAGAGCTAGAAAAAAGAGAAAAGGTTTTCATTTGTTAACTTATTGGTATAAAATTTTTTGAATTAAAAATATTTCAACTTTTGGATTCTTTATTTATAGACTCTTCTAATTTCTATATGACTTTGCTTACTTTATAAATTTGGAAGTCCTTTTCTTTAAAATTCTTTTTAAAGGGTATATAAATGGAAATTACACATGATTGAAATAGAACAACAGAAAATAGAGGGATAAGAGTATCCGATAAGGTAGGTAAGAGGAACATTACCATATAAGAAAATATAGAGAATAATAGCTGAAACTTAGGTAGTAATAACGTTGTGAATTTTAATCCAGTAAACAATAATATAGGAGAAGAGTAATAGGAATAAGATAGAAGTTATCTTTGTTTACTCAATTTTTCTATCACTTAAAGTTATGCAAGGTGTTTTTCGACGATTGAATGAAACTAAATGATGGTTATTAATGAATGGATATTTTTATATATAAGGAAAAGCATAAGAATTATATACATATATATATTTCCTATTTGGGTTTTGAACTTGTTTTAATAAGAATATTATTGGATTTAAAATGGCAACCAAATAAATTGGAATTGATAAAGAAAAGGATTATAAAAACATATGGAAGTTTCAACCAATTTTATAAAAATTATTTGATTAAATGATAGTATATTTTGAGTAATAAAGCAATGTATGTTGATGTATATTTTAAAATAATATAATTATCTTGTAATTAGAAAAATCTTTGAAATAATAAATGCCTAATCTATTATTTTAGAATGATAGTTGAGTTTTGGATTATCTGCGTTAAAAACCCCATTTTCAAAAGAAGGAAGTCTTTATTATAGTAAGTCGTTAAAAAGGGAAGATTTTCATAGTTGCTTTTTTACGGACTAAGCAATTTTGAATTTTTGATAAACCTTTCTAAGCTTATGTCTTTAAAAAGTAGATATTCCGAATTTGGTACTTTATTTTTCGAAAATTCTAAGTTTGACAAGAAATAGGGTAATAAATGTTGAATTTGAATTTAATATAATTAGTTTATTTGTACGAGAATAGTTTATTTAAAATTACTTTATATATTACTAAAATTCTTGGTTTACAAAGAACAATGAAAACTAAATTTTTGTGGAGCGGATAGGAATCACTAACTAGATATGACAGATTAATTTTTTTGGATATGATTAAAAAAGGAATGGAATGTAGAACTTGATTTGGAAATTTGAAATCAGTCCTAAACCTCTATTGGTAGAAGTTGATAAAGTTGTAAAAATATTTCAGATCTATAATAGGGTTCTAAATTAGGTTTCCATAGACACCTTAGAATGTAACTTTCTATGTTTAATTTAAGAAGCAGTTTTCATATAATTTCCATAAATTACCATATTCCAAAATATGTATAAAAGCACATTGTTTGAATTAACAAAGGACGCACCAAAAAGGGAAAGAGACGTGCATAATATGGATTCTCTTTCCATTATTTACATTGTCTCTTTCATTAAAAGAAAAGAAATAATTCTTTGTAAATTCAAACAAAACAAGAATTTTATTTATGGTTAATTTATGGGATATTATAACGGCAGTCCTTTTCAAGGAGAGCTCTAAAAAATTAAAAATGATAAAATTAGGTGTTTTAGTTTATAAATTAGTATACATTGTATAACCAGCCCAATGGCTAAAAATAAGAATACATAAATAGCATAAATCAGGACTATACATGTATTAATTAGTAACAAGTGGAATAGGATTTTTGGACATTAATGGGCAATAATTTTGTAATTAATATAAGGAAAAAGGAACTAAATGAGGACTGATTAGGGAAACTCAATATGACACTTGTGGAAGAATTGAATTGGAGCAATGGATGAATTTTGGAATTTGAAAAAGGATAAAATGATTAATTTAAGATGGTCCAAATTTCGAAAAGGATGGTCAATTGTGTGATGACCCAGAATTTTGGACAATTTAAATTGGAATATTTAATTGATTTTAAATATTTAAAAGTTAATTTTTAACTTGAATTCAAATATTAACATTATTTAACAATTAAGTTATTGGATTTTATAAACTGAAATAGGGAAAATTGCTGAATTGTCTGTTTAAGCCTGTTAAAAATAATTTGAAGGCTTGGAAAATTCATAGTGATAATATTGAAGGTGATAGAACTTTTAAAATGGAATTTAACGGTGTTTTGTTCAGTTTTAAAATTTTATCGTTTACATTGAGTTTAAAAATAGCCTTCCGAGGCACAGTCTTGGAATTCGATGAAATCAGTTTCATTGGATCCGTAATAGTGTATTATAATCGGATTTCAAATTTCGTAGTATTTGGAGTTGTTGTGCGAGCGTACGATAAGTAAACGTGTCGAAATCTATATCGAAAATTAAATATAATAATTGATTCAAAAAGCTATCTTCTCCATACGATCGAATTAGGACTCGAAATCTTTTCCATTTCGTTCGACATAGCGGTATAACATTACGAGCGTCAGGCGACACACCTCAGTAGGAGAGCGAGATTTTCCTGTATATCATAAGAGATATTTTGAATAAATAATAATAATATAATAAAAGGTCAAAACCTATAACGTCTCCATCAGACACCCCTACGAGCATGAAGCCGCCTTCCTCCATATTATAATCGCGTTTTCTTCCTCATGTCAGTAGAATGAAATCGAAAGAAAATCAAATGAAAATTTTAATGGCCGCTCTCTTCAGTCTTTAACCGAAAGAAAAAAAATGGAATTCAATTTATCTCTGCTCCGTTTGTTTTTCCCCGTTCTCCTTTCGTTTCCAATTCAATTCGATTCATCCAGGAAAAAATATCAGGAGATGAAGGAACAAACGGGGAAGCCTACCGATTAAAACAACTTCCTTTTCCCCCTCTTTCTCTTTTTCCTTCAGTCGCAATCAAAATCAAATCGGCAGCCAAGAAAATTTAAATCGCGTAGGCGACTGCCTGGACTCGCTCGCGGTAGAGTTTATTGTCGCGAGTACCTATCGAAGCAGCGATGTCGTGAAGTGGTGGCTCACCTGGAGTATCGGCCGGTGGAGGAGTTTCCTTCGATTGGTGACGTGGAAGGGGAGCTAGGGTTTCTGGAGGGGTCGAAGTGAGGCTGGGTTCGTTCTTGGTCAAATGGCAGTGAGGTATCTTGTTTTTGTTTGATTTAATTGAATAATTAGATGTTTATATATAGACACAAAGAAGTTCTAAAATCATTTTTTTATTTAATTTATTTGTACAAATATACATATATATTAAATAGAAACAGTTTTACAGTGAGCAAACTGCAGTTTTGTTGATTTGAAAAGAAAATATAATAACTATTAAGGTGGCCAATTTATTTAATTAGCTTATTTAAATTATTTTAGTCATTTAGGAATAATTTATTAAAGGGTGATTTTTTTTGTATAGATAAAGTTTGAAAAATCTGTATAGATTATCTTGTAAGTATTTACATACGTAGTCTCAAAGGAAAATAAATGTACATTTTAATTTATCAATATTGAGGAAATAATTTATTTAACTGGTTAATCAATTATTTGGTTACTAATGGTAATTTATTAAAGAAAATTAGTTTTAAACCAAACCATTTTGTGAATTAAATTTACTAAATGGGAAATTTATTGTTCGATAGTTCAAATATTAATAAAATCCTATAATGTTTATACAAGGTCAAAAATAATGAAAATCAAGCTGGATTGGGTCGGATTGCAAATTTAAGAGCAAAGGTGAGTTGATCTCACTCGGTTGAATTTTAATTTAAATTCAAATGATTAAATTTAAATAATTGGTTGAATTGTTTATAGTGCTATATTATAGAATATACTACATCTTGGAATGTTTGATTTCCCGCATTATATAGCGGATGAGACCCTATGCGCCGCATAATAGCGGATAATATTATGTAAATCCCATATATCGCGATATTCCACCTCGAAGTGGAATTGGTATTATATATTGTGCTAACGTCTGTGGATGCAGGGAAAACTGGTTGGAGGGATCAAACGGGATTCCTCAAAATTATTTAGAATTGTTTGATATTCTGTGTTATGGATATTTGATATTCTGTGATGAATATTATTGTTAATTGGAAATACTGATTGCTATGATTTGCTTGAATATATTTTGGTTCACTAAGTTATCGAAATATATAGAATTGGATTTTTGAAAAGAAAATAAAAGAGTAAATTTTAAGTAAAATAATTATAGTGAATTTAAATAAATTAAGAATGAATTGAAAAGGAATGTAAATGCAATTAAAATATTAATAAATAATTTCGAGTATGGAGGATAAAGGATTTGAATAAGCAGAAATCAATAAATAGTAACTTAAGTGATATCAATTAAAAGAATAAAGAATTATTTTAAATTTCAAAGTTTAAATTTATTTAAAGGATTAAGAAGTAATTTGAGGAACCTAAACTTGGAATTTTCAGTTAAAAGTATTTTAAATCATAAGTAATGAATGAAATATGAAATTAAAGGATTTTGGAATAAATGAAGTAAGTTGGAAATCAATTTGGAAATTGCTTTAAGTGTTTGAAATTTGATATTTGGAAGAATAAATTCAAGGTGGGAATTTATTTAGTGGAATGAGAAAATATGTTTAAAAATAAATGATGATTTATTTTTGAAGGATGTGAAGAGAAGTATATTTCCCTGGATAGCCAAGTATGTTTTCAAAGTAAATTTTAAATATAAGATAAAAGTTTAATGTTGCTTTTAAAAAAAAGCATGTTTTAGAAAATTTATTATTTCTGAATGTTTAAAATTCTAAAGTAAATATTTTTCAAATCTATTACTGTAATAACTATTTAAAGGTGACTTAGTGTTTTGTTTTAAAAGTGGAAACCTAGTTTTATCTTTATAAGGTAACCTTATTTTCAAATATTCGCATAGTGTGTATCTTTAATAAATTATTGAAGTGGTTTTAACTTAAATATTTTAAAGTATATTTCAAAGTAAAGCGTTTTAAATAATTTTAAAAATCTAAATTTTTATGCCTGGTGATTTCAGTGGAAATAGAAAATACTTGGAATTTATTCTGAGAAAGGAAGGTAGTTTGAAACTGTTTCAAAAGGTTTGAAAGGTGAAAATTTATCTTGTAAAGATATTTTTGGGATTAATAAATAATTTGGGAAATTATTTATTGGATGATGGTTGTTTGTGAATAATTAATTGATAGTTAAATCACCGACTATCAATATTGGCCAAATGCGCTGATCGTTTCGAAGAGACCGGGATCGAGATTTATTTCTCGAAAACCACTTCGATCCGGTTTGTACGTTTTCGTGTAAACGAGTTTGGATTCGAAGATGGAGCAATGAAGTGCAAGGGCTAGTCGCTACTAATCCTGAGGATATTTCCAAAATGGATGTAGTAGGAATAATGCCTTCGGTTCCGTTCGAACCCGGGATGGACTTGTATGGATGAATGCTTGCGAAACATCGTCAGGTAGACGATGGGCATTCTAAGGGATATGTTCTAAAAAGGTAACGCTTAGCCTCAAGCCTCATCAAATGGGAATGACTGAAAATCAGGTGTTATGCAACAAGGCTAGGTGGGTAGCACCGAAGCAGGGTGAGGTCATCCCTGTCTAGATGTCCCTTTTTATTTCGGTTTAGTGGGCGGTTGCTGATCCCAACCGTGGGGTGATCTCACTCGGGATTATCCAGTAAGGGGTAGTCCCGGTCTTGTGTTGCAGGGGAGCGGGTGTACTCCTCGGTATTGTGATCTAGGCCACGTACTGTGACAGGTGGTACCCCAGCGCCTAGTCATTAGTTGGAAATCCATTCTCCCTACGAGCCTTGTACGAGTTTTGTTTGTATTACCCACTCTGTGGCTAGTAGCTGGAATTTAATAATGTAACAATTTCGGCTATTTTATAAGTATTTGTATATAGACACTATTATAATATCAGAGGATTTCTATAAAAATTATTTTAGCTATCGTAAGGTAAAAACCCGACATGTTTATTTGTGGCGTGGTCTTACGAGATGCTTTTGTTTTCAAAGGATTTTTGAAACTTTAAAAATCAATTGAGTGTGATTTTCTCACGCTGGTAATCCAGACTGACTCGGGTGTTATTTAACTGTAATGCTCGGGTCAGATCGAGTATTATAGATTACAGGAAATGATGCTGTGGAGCTGGATGACGATACGTACTTCCGTATTTGGTTATTATTCCGCTGTGTATCCTGTTGTATATTATTGATGTGGATCTCTGATGATGTACTCTGAAGATGTATGTATAAACAGTTATAGTTTTCTTTTGTGTAAAGATCTATTAATATATATTATATTTTATTCGGCTGCGATGGTTAGATTCTGATGTTGTTTTCTGTTTTCTCTTCTTCTACCTCTTCTTCTTTAATCAAAATGGTTCACATTTCTTTTCATCTTGAGTTAATTGGTGTAGAATAGCGATGTCTCAAGGGTACGGATTTGCGGGTCGTTACAGTTGGTATCAGAGGTTAGGTTAGTGATAACCTTGGCTCTGGTGGGAATTACTCATTGAAATAGAGTCAATAGTACTCTAGACTGAGTTTGAGCGTATTAACAGATAGGAGTGCGTATTTGTTAGTGAATATAAAATGATTTTATATTGTGTTGATTGGTTTATTGAGTAGTTTATGGATTCTGGTCAATACGAGTAATTAACGTTATTGATAGGGATCTCTAAACACTTGAATAGAACAATTCGACACGGTATTGTTTTAAAGTAGGGTAAATGAAATAATTTTACCCAAATTATTTTTGTATATAAGAAGATATAATTTTTGTAAAGTAGTATAGTAATTGGATGCTTGATTGTTAAGGAATGATAATATTAAATTATTAACACTGTCGTGTAGAAATTGAATATGAAATTGAAAACTTATAACCAAAGTTGAAGAATAAATTTATATAACAAAATGGAATTTGAAATATAGATTATAAATGTAATTTATAAATTGAAATGAACTTCATATACCAATGAGATCTGTTAATGTAAACTGTAAAGGTGATTATAATTTTGAAATAGAATTCCAGAGAACCATTTGAAATTGAAATGAGATAAAATTCCAGAGAATGTTTGAATATAGATTTAAAGGAATTGCAATTTGGAATTTTTGGGAAAAATTTAAATTCCTTTGGGTTTGAAAACGATTTTCAAAAGGGTTGGAGGAATAATAGTAATATTTTGGAAATATTTTTGAGTTGTATTTGAAATCTTATGAGATTTGGAAATTATTCGTTAAAGAGATAAAAGCACTAAACTCTTTCGATCGCTGGAAAATAATTTTGATGATGATCGCGACATCATCGGTGTTCATTTTCGAGTTTCCAAGAGAGGAATTGCTACCTAAATATTTTAAATTGGAATTGTTTGCGAACTGGGTTTGGTTTTGAAACTCAAAGGGATAATTGAATTTGCCAAAGAATTTTGGATGTAGTTGATTTCAAAAGTGATTTTGAAATTTTGGGAAATTGTTTGAACTCTGGAATATTTTTTTAAAATGTTTATGGAATATAAAAAATATATTGGCTAAATAAATGTATAATTCCGAGTTAAAAGTAAAACATGAATGGGATTGGTTGTCCATTGATGAAAGTATGAAAATAAATAAGTTTGTGACTTATAAAATTTAGAAGTGAAATAAATAAGCCAAAATAAAATTGATTTGAATATTGGGAAGTGAATGAAAAATTCAAAACTTAAATTATAAAATAAATTGACCTCCAGTAAAATAGTTAAAGTGGTTTTGAGATAAAAATAAAATATTGGGAATAAACCTTGAATAAACAAACTAATAATTAATTGGCAATGAAATACGGAGATGGAACTTGAATTGTTTAAATGAAAGTCGAATACCAATTTAATGTGGAAAATGTTTAGTTTGCAAATAAATTATGAAACGAGTATTTGATGTAACCAATATGAAATGTACCAAGATTAATAAATGGATTTAAATAAATTGAATGAGGATACGGAATGCGAAATAAATTGAACGGAATCAATCAAAATGAAATCAAATTAAGTATAGATTGAATTGGTATTAATTTAAAATAGTTATAAACAGGAATGGATATTCTTTTAAGTAAATATCACTGAATTTGCATAAAAATAATTGTCGTTTGACGTAAACGAGATTATATAAATTCTATAGGTTAACATAAGCCAATAAAATTGGTTTTTGAATCAATTGTAATAAACATGGGCTTGTTTGGATGAAAAATAAATTGAATGTAAGCAATAAAGTGTAAATGAATTCAGCTTGGATTGTCGGTGAATTGAATGTAATTGGAAGTATGAAATTCAAAATGGTTGACTGAATAAACTAATTTAAATTAGCTAGTAGATGAAATTGGTTGGTAATTGAAATCAAATTAGGGATTTAATTCGGAAAGTGCTTATAAAATATATATATATATATATAACTTGAGTTTTAAAGTTGAAATAACTTGACGAAAAATAAAATAATTTAAGTAATATTTGAATAAAAGCTTGATTTAAGTAAAATTGTGAAATGGTTGTGTCGAGTTTTATGAAATGATTTTAAATAAAACTTGTTTGGTAAATGAAATTAGTAATTGAGTTAATTAACGTAAGTTATATTAATGAGGATTTGACTTCGGAAAAATGGGAGTTGGATTGCTTTTGGGATTAATTCATTTTAAATGAGTTTGTTTGGACTAAGAATGAAATTTAGTTAAGAAGAGAGTAGTCTAATCATTTGAATTGAATAGGATGGTTTGAACATGAATTGAAAGCATTTAAATTGTGTGGAGCCTAATAAATTTTCTTATGGTAAGTGTTTAGTGGATATTGCTTATGTACGTATGTGTTTAACTATTGAAATTAAGTGGAATGTTAATAAGCTTTGTATATTTGTCACTTACATGTTTAAATTGAGTAAGTACAAGTACAGGAGAGTCGTATGGCTAGATTTGATCATGCAAAATGCTAAATAAATAACCGCTTTGCTTAAAAACGCTAAATAAGGTACGCCTATGCAATACAAATAGGAAATATGAACTGTTTTTCTGTTTTCCGACCGTGTGGGTCGATGTATATATATTTATATCACTTGTTAAATTGCAAAAGCTCCTCCGTACAAAGGAGACTCTGCCAAAAAAATTCGAAAATTTTGGGAGTTAGAAATTTTTCAAAAATTTTCACTAACAACAAATAATTTAAATTTGTTAAGCAAATAGAATTGAAATTGAATATTGAAATCTAATTTAATATGTAAAGTAAGATGAACTGAAGATATCGTTCAAAGAAATTAAAGATAGAAAAAGTTTGCAAACAAACTTTTATTTGAGATATAAAAACAAATTAGTAAGTGAAATTAATTTAAGGAATGATTAATCGAATATCGATTGAAATAAGATGAGCTGAACTCAATATTTTGAATTGGAAGGTGAATTAAACTCAAGTGAAATTGAAAATGAAATTTGGATAAATGATGAGAATAAAAGTATTAAGGTTTGAAATTAATTTGCAAATTGAAGAAAATTGAATTTATTTGGAATTGGAATCCAAATTGATTAAATAAAAACTGGAAGTTGTGATTAGGGAAAGTGAGAATAAGTGAATAACAAGCAAAATAAAAAGGAATTGATATTGTTGATAATCAATTGGAGCAAATAAGTAGGATGTACGTATATTATTTATTCGCATAGCTGTTTGATCCAGAATTCGAGCATAGAATTTCAAGGTAATTTTATCGATCCGAGTTAGGATTTTTCACTCGATTTTCAACGGCGAACCTGGATATGGATTGTTGATTGGTTCTGGAAATTCTCTATCATAGTTATGACTATGCAAGGAGAATGACGGTTTCTAATCAGGAAACCAGATCTGAGTCCGCACTAGGAAGTCGGGTGGACGATACTAGTTCGGAAGTGCAATTGTGTGATCGAGTGGGTGATCGGATTTGGTATTGCATACGGAGGATATATGTGCATCGTACGGGCTTAAGTAAAACAAATATTGGAAAGTGTAAAAGAAGAAAATAAAGGTTTTTGAATGTTGTGATTGGATATTATTGATAAACAGGATATGCAGGAATGAATAAGGGAAAGGAAAATTGGTTTTGATTTCAGATAATAAATTAGAATTGCTCGATAAAAAGGTATGTGTTTAAATTTCTATATGGAATTTGATTGAGTTTTTGGATCTAGCCACTTGGCTTTTTGTTTTTTTTTTGAGATTTGGGGCCGTAGAGCTATTTTGTAGTTATACCGAGCTAGCTGCGCAAAGGAGACGCAGGCAATTTTTTTCGGAAATTTAGAGAGTTAGAAAATTTTGAGAAATTTTGAAAATTTAAATTTTGGTTTTAAATTGAAATTTGAATGGTGGCGTATATGATATTGGTGGGAACCTAATGAAGAAGTTTAGAAAGTTACGGATTGTGATAGGATGTTCTTAATAAAAATATTGTTTTGGAAAGTTTATAAAAACAGTTTGGTTTTTGGAAAATAGTAATGGGTATTGGATCATTCTTCCCCACTAGTAATTTCGGGGACGAAATTCTTTTAAGGGGAAAGAATGTGACGACTCGGAATTTTGGACAATTTAAATTGGAATATTTAATTGATTTTAAATATTTAAAAGTTAATTTTTAACTTGAATTCAAATATTAACATTATTTAACAATTAAGTTATTGGATTTTATAAACTAAAATAGGGTAAATTGTTGAATCGTCTGTTTAAGCCTCTTAAAAATAATTTGAAGGCTTGGAAAATTGATATTGATAATATTGAAGGTGATAGAACTTTTAAAATGGAATTTAACAGTGTTTTGTTCAGTTTTAAAATTTTATCGTTTACATTGAGTTTAAAAATAGCCTTCCGAGGCACAGTCTCGGAACTCGATGAAATCAGTTTCCTTAGATCCGTAATAGTGTATTATTATCGAATTTCAAATTTCGTAGTATTTGGAGTTGTTGTGCGAGCGTACGATAAGTAAACATGTTGAAATCTATATCGAAAATTAAATATAATAATTGATTCAAAAAGCTATCTTCTCCATACGATCGAATTAGGACTCGAAATCTTTTCCAATTCGTTCGAAATAGCGGTATAACATTACAAACGTCAGGCGACACACCTCAGTAGGAGACCGAGATTTTCCTGTATATCATAAGAGATAATTTGATAAAAGAAAATAAAAAAATATATAATAACATGTCAAAAACTATAACGTCTCCATTAGACACCCCTACGAGTACGAAGCCGCCTTCCTCCATATTATAATCACGTTTTCTTCCTCATATCAGTAGAACGAAATCGAAAGAAAATCAAAAGAAAAATTTAATGGCCACTCTCTTCAGTCTTTAACCGAAAGAGAAAAAAAAGAAAATGGAATTCAATTTATCTCTGCTCCCTTTCTCCTTTTGTTTCCAATTCAATTCGAATCATCCAGGAAAAGAAATCAGGAGATGAAGGAACAAATGGGGAAGCCTACCGATTAAAACAACTTCCTTTTCCCCTTCTTTCTCTTTTTCCTTCAGTCACAATCAAAATCAAATCGGCAGCCAAAAAAATTTAAATCGCGTAGGCGACTGCCTGGACTCGCTCGCGGTAGAGTTTCTTATCGTGAGTACCTAACGAAGCGGCGATGTTGTGGAGTGGTGGCTCGCCTGGAGTATGGGCCGGTGGAGGAGTTTCGTTCGATTGGTGACGTGGAGGGGGAGCTAGGGTTCCTGGAGGGGTCGAAGTGAGGCTGGGTTCGTTCTTGGTCAAATGACAGTGATGTATCTTGTTTTTGTTTGATTTAATTGAATAAGTAGATGTTTATATATATACACAAATAAGTTCTAAAATCAAATTTTATTTATTTTATTTGTAAAGATATACATATATATTAAACAGAAACAGTTTTACAGTGAGCAAACTGCATTTTTGTTGATTTGAAAAGAAAATATAATAACTATTAAGGTGGTCAATTTATTTAATTAGCTCATTTAAATTATTTTAGTCATTTAGGAATAATTTATTAAATGGAAATTTTTTTGTATAGATAAAGTTTGAAAAATCTGTATAGATTATCTTGTAAGTATTTACATAAGTAGTCTCAAAGGAAAATAAACGTGCATTTTAATTTATCAATATTAAGGAAATAATTTATTTAACTGGTTAATCAATTATTTGGTCACTAATGGTAATTTGTTAAAGAAAATTAGTTTTAAACCAAACCATTTTGTTAATTAAATTTACTAAATGGGAAATTTATTGTTCGATAGTTCAAATATTAAAAAAATCCTATAATGTTTATACAAGGTCAAAAATAATGAAAATCAAGCTGGATTGGGTCGGATTGCAAATTCAAGAGCAAAGGTGAGTTAATCTCACTCGGTTGAATTTTAATTTTAATTTAAATAATTGGTTGAATTGTTTGTTGTGCTATATTATAGAATATACTACATCTTGGAATGTTTGATTTCCCGCATTATATAGCGGATGAGACCCTATGCGCCGCATAATAGCAGATAATATTACGTAAATCCCATATACCGCGATATTCCAACTCGAAGTGGAATTGGTATTATATATTGTGCTAACGTCTGTGGATGTAGGGAAAATAGGTAGGAGGGATCCAACAGGATTCCTCAAAATTATTTAGAATTGTTTGATATTCTGTGTTACGGATATTTGATATTCTGTGATGAATATTATTGTTAATTGGAAATATTGATTGCTATGATTTGCTTGAATATATTTTGGTGCACTGAGTTATCGAAATACATAGAATTGGATTGTTGAAAAGAAAATAAAAGAGTAAATTTTAAGTAAAATAATTATAGTGAATTTAAATAAATTAAGAATGAATTGAAAAGGAATGGAAATGAAATTAAAATATTAATAAATAATTTCGAGTATGGAGGATAAAGGAATTGAATAAGCAAAAATAAATAAATAGTAAACTTAAGTGATATCAGTTAAAAGAATAAAGAATTATTTTCAATTTCAAAGTTTAAATTTATTTAAAGGATTAAGAAGTAATTTGAGGAACTAAACTTGGAATTTTCAGTTAAAAGTATTTTAAATCATAAGTAAGGAATGAAATATGAAATTAAAGGATTTTGGAATAAATGAAGTAAGTTGGAAATCAATTTGGAAATTGATTTAAGTGTTTGAAATTTGATATTTGGAAGAATAATTTCAAGGTGGGAATTTATTTAGAGGAATGAGAAAATATGTTTAAAAATAAATGATGATTTATTATTAAAGGATGTGAAGAGAAGTATATTTCCCTGGATAGCCAAGTACGTTTTCAAAGTAAATTTTAAAATATAAGATAAAAGTTTAATGTTGTTCTAAAAAAAAGCATGTTTTAGAAAATTTATTATTTCTGAATGTTTAAAATTCTAAAGTAAATATTTTTCAAATCTATGACTGTAATAACTATTTAAAGGTGACTTAGTGTTTTGTTTTAAAAGTGGAAACCTATTTTTATATTCATAAAGTAACCTTATTTTCGAATATTCGCATAGTATGTATCTTTAATAAATTATTGAAGTAGTTTTAACTTAAATATTTCAAAGTATATTTCAAAGTAAAGCGTTTTAAATAATTTTAAAAATCTAAAGTTTTATGCTTGGTGATTTCAGTGGAAATAGAAAATACTTGGAATTTATTCTGAGAAAGGAAGGTAGTTTGAAACTGTTTCAAAAGGTTTGAAAGGTGAAAATTTATCTTGTAAAAATATTTTTGGGATTAATAAATAATTTGGGAAATTATTTATTGGATGATGGTTGTTTGTGAATAATTAATTGATAGTTAAATCACCGACTATCAATATTGGCTAAATGCGCTGATCATTTCGAAGAGACCGGGATCGAGATTTATTTATCGAAAACCACTTCGATCCGGTTTGTACGTTTTCGTGGAATCGAGTTTGGATTCGAAGATGGAGCAATGAAGTTCATGGGCTAGTCGCAACTAATCCTGAGGATATTTCCAAAATGGATGTAGTAGGAATAGTGCCTTCGGTTCCGTTTGAACCCGGGACGGACTTGTATGGATGAATGCTTGCGAAACATCGTCAGGTGGACGATGGGCATTCTAAGGGATATGAACTAAAAAGGTAACGCTTAGCCTCAAGCCTCATCAAATGGGAATGACTGAAAATCAGGTGTTATGCAGCAAGGCAAGGTGGGTAGCACCCAAGCAGGGTACGGTCATCCCTATCTAGATGTCCCTTTTTATTTCGGCTTAGTGGGCGGTTGCTTATCCCAACCGCGGGGTGATCTCACTCGGGATTATCCAATAAGGGGTAGTCCCGGTCTTGTGTTGCAGGGGAGCGGGTGTACTCCTCGGTATTGTGATCTAGGCCACGTACTGTGACAGGTAGTACCCCAGTGCCTAGTCATTAGTTGGAAATCCATTCTCCCAACGAGCCTTGTACAAGTTTTGTTTGTATTACCCACTCTGTAGCTAGTAGCTGGAATTTAATAATGTAACAATTTCGGCTATTTTATAAGTATTTGTATATAGACACTATTATAATATCAGAGGATTTCTATAAAAATTGTTTTAGCTATCGTAAGGTAAAAACCCGACATGTTTATTTGTGGCGTGGTCTTACGAGATGCTTTTGTTTTCAAAGGATTTTTGAAACTTTAAAAATCAATTGAGTGTGATTTTCTCACGCTGGTAATCCAGACTGACTCGGGTGTTATTTAACTGTAATGCTCAGGTCAGACCGAGTATTATAGATTACAGGAAATGATGCTGTGGAGCTGGATGACGATACGTACTTCCGTATTTGGTTATTATTCCGATGTGTATCCTGTTGTATATTATTGACGTGGAACTCTGATGATGTACTCTGATGATGTATGTATAAACAGTTATAGTTTTCTTTTGTGTAAAGATCTGTTAATATATATTATATTTTATTCCGCTGCGATGGTTAGATTTTGATGTTGTTTTCCGTTTTCTCTTTTTCTACCTCTTCTTCTTTAATCTAAATGGTTCGCATTTCTGTTCATCTTGAGTTAATTAGTGTAGAATAGCGTTGACTCAAGAGTACGGATTTGCGGGTCGTTACAAATTGCTAAGGATATATTAATTGAAGTAATGGATGGAACACATTTATTAGAAACCAAAAAGGAAAATTAAGGAAAATGGTTTGGATGGAATAAAATATTAGAAATACCCATCTTAGATAAATAAGAAGTGTTAGGAACTCAACACCATTTATATTAGTTGATGATAAATGACAACTTTAAGAAAAAAGTTCTTTTATCAGTGAGATGATGGGGTGTAAGACATATCCATTGATCTTATGAGTTAGATTAAACCACTTAATAAATATATACATATTGAAATGTAATGTAAGTAAGGAAATTTCATGGGGACACTTAACTAGCAATAAACCATAAGTAAGACTAGAAGTTAATGAGGAATTAGGTTGGTAACTTGAAATAAATGAATGTTTTAATACCAAAACTTTAGAATTTTGAAAAAATAAATTTTAGCTCACAGAATATCACCTTTAAGAAAAAGATAAAATATATATGCATGTATAGAGAAATTTCTATTGAACAAGAATGAAGAAAAAGGTAGAAAAATTTGCTGCTAGGTTTTTGAAAAAAAGCAGTTAAGGTAAATGGTAGATAGACCCACTGAGAAAGGAGACCCATTAGTGAATAGGTATTAATACCGCAGCATCTCTAGCGCAGATACACATCAGGAAGGTGGTTCGACTTCATGGAATTTCAATTAGCATCAATAGTAATAGGGACCCTTTATTAGCTAGCAAATTTTGAGGAGTTTGCCGGCAACTTTACGAGCTTCATTAAATCTCAGCACTACTTACCATGCATAGTTTGATGGACAAACTCAAAGAGTGAATGGGAACTTGGAGGATTTATTGAGAGCTTGCACTGTGGACTTTGGAGTACAAAAGGAGCAACAATCATGGATTTTGGAGGACATCAAGAGCAGCACTTAGTGTAACGGTCCCGTTTTTAAGCCGAATTTAATTTAATAATTAATATAATTTTCAGGATTAAATCATGAATTAGTTTAAATTTTTCCACAAATAAATAAGATATGTGTTTATATTTATATATATAAATAGATTGTAAAAAGGATATTGATTGGAAATTCTAAAATAAATTGGATTTAAAACTTTATAATATATATATATATATATATATATATATATATATATATATTGTGATTTTGAAGCATCAATTTGAATTCAGTATAATAATTTTCTGAAAGTTAATTACAGTTAAAGTGAACATTTTTAACACTAATATTTATTTATAGTTATCCATTCAAGTATAATAACTAAAGTTTAATTTTAAATAAGATTTAACAAAGAGGGTAATATTCTTTCTTTTTAAATTTAACATGAGATAATTATAATTTGTATATATATATAACATAATACATATATAATATAATATATAAATTAATATATAAACAAAAGAAAGTAGTATAAAAATATATAAAGACATTTGTAAGTTAATAATAAAGGATATTAACATTTGTAAGCTTTAAAGTAACATGCATTAACATGTGTAAGATTTATATATCTTGAGATTAACAAGGGTTGACTATTATATCACGCAAATTTACAAATGTCATGTTTCTAAATTTCTTTTCATTTTAAAAAAAAAATAAGAAATCAAGGCTATAAATATACTACTTCCCCTTCTATTTCACTTTCCTTCATTATTTCAAAAACTTAAAACCTGTAAAATAAACTAGATAAGAATCAAGCTAAGATTCAAACACTTTCAATTCTAAACACCTGAAAACAAACAACAATCAAGATCAAAGCCAAATCTTTCAAAGACTCAAACCAGAAATAAAAGGATCAAAAGCAAACAACAACCTTTCCAAAATCAAAACATGTTCAAGTCTTCAACCAAACTGAAAGTCCAAGATCAGGTAAGATTCAAATCAAGTAAGAGATCAAATATCATCTATAGATCAAAATCAGTTTGGATCAACATCAATGCAATTCCAGATTAAAAGCTTAAGTACTGTTCTCTACTTCTTTTTAAAACAGGTGAGCAAACTAACCTATTAAAAGCTTGAATTTGTGTTATACTTTGATATATGTGTTAATTCTGTGAAGTAAAGTGGGGGAAATTGTTTGCGTGGATGTAAATATGTTTGTATCTATATAAATATGCAAATACTTGAGTGTGCATGCCTGTATATAGAAAATTATGCCTCTGTTCATAGATTACAGGTTTCAAACCTGTTCAAAATTCAAGATCTCATCCCGTGATCCTTTTTAGGCTTGGATGTTTTAACAAAATGTGCTCAAATTAATAAAATTTAAATTTCAAAAATGGTTTGAATAGAAATGTTTGGTAATTATTTTGAAAATGTGAGATAACAGTAAAATCTTTTCAAACCAGAAAAATCAAATGTCTTAATTTTTTTGTTTTGATTGTATAACTTGATTCGTATGTAAAAATAATGATTTTTGATATAGATATCATAATTTTCAATGTTGGGTGTATTCGTGAGTTGATCGTATTTGTTTAATTTATCGATTCTCAGTAAACGATGAGGAGTTAGACGTCATGATTGATGCTAGATGTGGCTGGAAGCTGGTGTTACTTGGGAAAAATGGTGGAAGAATTTTCAGATGATCGGAGTGGCCTGGTGGAGGCGAATTAGGGTTTTAGGAGTTTTTTGGTCTACGTGGGCGAACCGGAGGGGATCGGAGCGAGGGGAATCGAAGCAGGGGACTGTGATGGAGCTAGGGACGTAATCGCGAGGTCGTCGTCGGAGTTGATGGTGCTCGATGAATTTCTGGATCGAGTTTGGGTCCAATGATGCGTCGGGTTGCTTGACTTCGATTGCAATCAAAATCAATTGTGTTGGGTGGTCGTGATGCTCAGGTGGGACGTCGGTGACTTGTTGGCAACGACGAGGTTGGTCAGAGATGGTTGGAATGGTGATACACGTGCATGCGTGTATGTGTATGTCTGGGTTCATCTAAGTTTGGGGAAGATGAAGTTGGACTTGAAGATGTACTCGAGGAAATGTGGCATTTGGCTCGAGAATGTATTCGGGTTTGCTCATGTGGGATTTATAACAAATTTTAAAATTTTAACATAACAAAATTTAAGATAAAAAGAAGGGATGACTCGAGGTTTTCCTCGGGGAAAACATGCACTGGCTCGGGTTGATACCCGAAGTTGTATCGGGTCAGGATAAAATGTTAACCAAGTTTTAAAAATTTTAAATAAAACAGGGTTTTTCAAAATTCAAATTAAATCAAGTTTAAACTTTGTCTTGATTTATTCTTGTACGATAATAATTGTTTTAATTGGGTTTTGGAATCAGTTAAAAATTTAAAGTTAAATGTTTTTTAAAATCAATTATTTGGTTTTAAATAATTATATATTAAGTGATTAATCAATGTGATTTCTAATTGTTTTCAAATGAAATTTGTTAATGTAATTAATTAATGGTTGATTTATTTAATGTGAGTAATTAAAGGATAATTACTTAATAAAATTAATTAAGGATAATTACTTCATACAATTATTTAAAGGTTAATTACTTAATGAAAATAATTAAAGGTTTAATTACTTAATTACTTAAAGAATTATTAATTAATGTGATTAATTAAAGGTTTACATACTTAAATACTTAAAGTATAATTAATTAACGTGATTAATTAACTAATATGATTAATTAATTAATGTGATTAATTAATGGATAATTTGTTAATGTGATTAATTAAAAGATAATTTAGTAATGTAATTAAGTAAAGGTTAATTAATTAATAATTAAAGGATAATTAATTAAGTAATAAAAGAATAATTAATCAAGTAATTAAGGGTAATTACTTGATATGATAATCACTTATTGAAATTGATTAAGGATCATCAATTAATATATTTAATTAAAGGTTAATTAATGATAATTACTTAAAAGCTAATGACTTAATATAAATTAATTAAGGATAATTAATTAATTAAATGGTAATTAATTAAGGGTTAATTTGTTAATGTAATTAATTAAGGGTTAACTAATTAATGTGATTAACTTTAAGGTTAATTAATTTATGTGATTAATTATAGGATAATTAATTAATCAACGGCTAATTAATTAATATTAATTAAGCAGGATATGGTAATTAATTCATAAGTAATTAATTTAATTGGAAATTAAATTGAATTAATTAAGGATCAAGTGATTAATTAATCTTGCTTATGGATGATTGGATTATATTGAATGCCTTGAATTGTTTGATATCTCTGATGTTTGATATTCTATGATTTATTTGTCTGTGATGAATTTACTTGTTTATTTGTGAATGAAAGATATTCATAAACTCTTGGGTACTCAAATTTTTATGAGTAGCCAAGGGAATTCAGGTTAGCTTTGACGAATAATGGAGGAGCAATGGAGCAGGAGGCTTCCGCGTTAGATATAGTTTTCCGCTGTGTTTTCTCTGTGTTGTGATTGTATTGAGTTGTAAATACTAGACAGGTGTTTATAACTGTCTAGTATATGTGATGTGTATGTTGTGTATCTCTGATTGGTATTGTATATTATGTAAATACTTATGTTATTAATATAATTTATTCGTTCCGCTGTTGAGATTCTAGTGTTGTTTCTTCTTTCTCTTCTTTCTTTTCTTCTTCTATCCCTTTCTTTCTTAATTGATTATGCGATTTTCTGGGAGTAGAAAGTCGGGTCATCACAGTTGGGGGATTGTACCGCTTATTAATATTATTATGCTTGAATTGGTGATGGTTGTGATATTTTATTATTGTATGCAAAACCCCTACACACAACACACATACAAATATGGATTTCATGGAAATTGTAAAGTCATGGGTATTTTGAATTTAAATATTATTTTATTTTAAAAGTTGAATTTTGAATCCAAAATGGTTTGGAGGTGATTTGAGTTAAACTTTTGAAAAGGGAATTTTGGGATAAAATTAGGTTGAATATAATATGGTTTGTTAAAGTTTTAAAATTGAAAATAATAATATGGTTTAAAAAGGGCTATACAGGTTATATAATGTATATATGGATTTTAAACCATTTTAAAAGTATTTTAAAGGAATTATTTTTGGGAATTTAAATTTAACTCAAACAGGGCTTGCCTAGAGTACGGCAGTTCGCTGATTTTTCGATTTATACTATAAAGACAATAACTTGTGCATATTTGATCAGATTTTTCCAAAACGAAAAACCTTTGTTTTCAAATGATAATAGCTTTCATTTGAAAAAGAAATTCTAATTTTTGTTGAAAAGATTTCAAGTTATGGGGAAATCAAATTTGAAATGGAAACAGTTTTGAAAGCTATGAATGAATCGTTGTTAAAGATTTGGTAAACCTTGTTTCCTAGTAAAGAGGATCTTAAAGGTTGAATCTTTTGTTTAAAAGATTAAAGAAATGGAAATTTGTTTAAACCATTCAAAGGGAAAGGTTTTGGGGAACAAGTTGTGACTTAACTAAGATTCCAATTTATCCATATGTTTCTAAAATTAGTGCTCATTATTCAGCTTAGCCGGGGAAGGACGTCGTGTCATAAAACCCTTTCTGAATTAATGATACGACGGACTGGATAGCATTTGAAGACGGTGGTGAAGACCCGATATTTTCGAAAATGGAAGGATTACTTGTCGAATGTCCCTGCAACAAATGGCCCAGTATAGATATTTTGATTACCCTATGTGATGGGGAGTCCGGACGTGATTGGGGATATCTGGATTTGCAAGGACTTCTTTTGAAGTGCCTTCAGTTCCATTCTGACCCAAGACGGACTTATATGGATGTATATCT
Organism: Allium cepa; assembly: GCA_030765085.1. NCBI lineage: Eukaryota > Viridiplantae > Streptophyta > Magnoliopsida > Asparagales > Amaryllidaceae > Allium > Allium cepa. Next base: position 1,048,286,586 of record CM060929.1, read on the forward strand.
GACGTTAAACTTTGAGATATAAAGTTGGTTTTTGTCCAATACATTTCTGTTTGGTGGCGGAGAATTTATTCTCTTAGCTTAACACCCTTCTCTGAGACGTACGAGCTTAGAGATTATGTAGCTGATGGTTATTAGTGATATATTCCCAATTTGGTAATGTGGCATGCTAAGTGTTGATCATTGGTTGATCGAAGCATGACTTTTGTGAAAAGCGTAGCTCCTCATACACCAGAAATGGTCGAAACATGAAGGATCGGCAAGGTTATGGTGGTCGCGCCCCTTAGGATATATGCATTTCCTTCTAGATAAAAAGTGGTATCATGGTATGGAGTCCAGATATTTAACTTATGTGGTCGTTGGAATTTGTTGGTGAATCCCGAGATAAAGGTCGGTGACGACCGGGGGATGGCATATTCGTAACAGTTAGTTACCAAGTTACAGAGGTAACCCGGCCTTGTGTTGGCAGAGATTCGGTTATGTCCTCGGGGTGTCCCTCCAGAGGCGTATCCATTCGGAAAGGAAGTTTCTTAGCCTTGACCATTTGTTGGAAATCCAATCACCCAATACGTGCCCTGTATGGTTGTAGTTGTAGAACCTGCCATCTAACATGGTAGCTATAGTAGGCATACTATAATGGTACGTATGCGGGTTAAGATTAATATTATACTTTCGAAATGTTTTCCACACTATACACCAATAATAATATTAAAAGGATTTTCGTGTATCAAGCATGTTTGACTATCATAAGGAGAAATCTCCCCCAAGTGTACGATTGCATTGTCTGTGTGCCGGGAGGCCTTATGGTAGTTCATTTTTCAAAAAGCATAGCGAATATCTTTTTATTTCTTTTTGTTTGTTTTTGCTCACACTAGCCCCATGACTGACCTGGAGTTTATTGTTCCCTTTCTAAACACTGGGTGCCCACAATTTTCCACACGGATAGCCTAGAGTCAGGTTATCAGATAGTCAGCTAGTAGGTGTTTTTGGCAATCATTGAAGTCTATGGATTTGGCGACTGCACCGAGTCTACTACAAGTTCAGCTTGATAGGTTTGTGCTATATTGCAGCATGATAATGGTTCGAGTTTTTGGTTTGAGTATTTGGAGCTTCTGAAATGAAGATATTATCTTTCCACTGTTGTTGTTGTTGTTGTGCTTTTTTTTTCCGCCGTTGTATCTATCTCTGATAGTGTTGATCACTTCATATTGTATCATTGTTGTATCAATTTGTCGTGTATCATAAAATTCTTCTTTGTTTCCGCTATGTTGTTTACTTAATGTGTTATAAGCATCGACGAATCGGATTCAATGTTTGAATCTGCGGCATTCGAATACGGGTGAAGTATGGATGTCGATTTTCAAGCACCGAACCAGGGTCTTCACATCTGGTATCAGAGCTAAAGTTTGAGTAAGAACTTTAGCTTTGGAGTATAACACATTAGGTGACTCATTAGAGATAGGGTTATAAACACCCTAGAATGAGTATATTCCCTAAGTCATCTTGTCCGAATGCCTCAGTTAATTCTCTTACTATTCACTGATTACGTTGTAGAAAAATTCTAATCAATTAATCATTTGTGAGTAATCTTTAAGAATAAATTTCTTTTGTCCTGAATCAAGCACCATGCAATCGATTCTTTTCTATGATGGATCTAGCCCAAGGATTCCATCAGCTGAGAATTGTGCAAAATTGTATCTGTTTGTCTATTCTTTGGGGTCCTAATATATTCTACGAATGGTAAGTTGTGCCCTTTGGACTAACCAATGCCCATGCATATTCCGTAGACCTGATGACCCGAGTACTTCGTAAAGTATTGAATATGTTTGTTCTCATATCTATTGATGATATTCTGATTTGGTAAGCCAAATGTAGAATAGATATTCAGTTGTTCTGGTAAACCATTTCTCTGCCTTTTGATGTATCCATTTGATCTTTGGTTGTCTCCCTGTCTAGCAAATTTCGGGGACGAAATTTTCTTAAGGGGGGAATCTGTAACGATCCCGTTTTTAAGGTTACTTTAATTTAGTAATTAATATAATTTTCAGGATTAAATTTTGAATTTATTTGAATTTTTCGATAAATAAATAAGATATGTGTTTATATTTATATATATAAATAGATTGTAAAAAGGATATTGATTGGAAATTCTAAAATAAATTGGATTTCAAAATTTATAATATATATATATATATATTGTGATTTTGAAGCATCAATTTGAGTTCAATATAATAATTTTCTAAAAGTTAATTAAAGTTAAATTGAACATTTTTAACACTAATATTTATTTATAGTTATCCATTTAAGTATAATAACTTAAGTTCAATTTTAAATAAGATTTTATAAAGAGGGTAATTTTCTTTTTTTTAAATTTAAAATGGGATAAGTATAATTTGTATATATATATAACATAATTCATATATAAATATAATACATAAATTAATATATAAACATGAGAAAGTAATATAAAAATATATAAAGACATTTGTAAGTTAATAATAAAGGATATTAACATTTGTAAGCTTTAAAGTAACATGCATTAACATGTGTAAGATTTATATATCTTGAGATTACCAAGTGTTAACAAGTCATGCAAATTTACAAATGTCATGATTTTAAATTTCTTTTCATTATTAAAAATAAGAAATCAGGGCTATAAATATACTACTTTTCCTTCTCTTTCACTTTCCTTCATAATTTCAAAAACTTAAAACCTATAAAATAAAACACAAAAGAATCAAGCTAAGATTCAAACTCTTTCAATTCTAAAATCCTGAAAATAAACAACAATGAAGATCAAAGCCAAACCTTTCAAAGACTCAAACCAAAAATAAAAGGATCAAAAGCAAACAACAACCTTTCCAAAATCAAAACCTGTTCAAGTCTTCAACCAAACTGAAAGTCCAAGATCAAGTCAGATTCAAATCAAGTAACGGATCAAACATGATCTACAGATCAAAATCAATTCAGATCAACATCAAAGCATTTCCAGATTAAAAGCTTAAGTACTATTCTCTGCTTCTTTTTAAAAAAGACGAGCAAACTAACCTATTAAAAGCTTGAATCTGTGTTATACTTTGATATGTGTGTTAATTCTGTGAAGTAAAGTGGTGAAAATTATTTGCATGGATGTAAATATATTTGTATGTATATAAATATGCAAATACTTGAGTATGCATGCCTGTATATAGAAAATTATGCCTCTATTCATAGATTACTGGTTTCAAACCTGTTCAAAATTCAAGATCTCATCCATGATCCTTTTTAGGCTTGGATGTTTTAACAAAATGTGTTCAAATTAACAAGATTTAAATTTTAAAAATGGTTTCAAGTAAAAATGTTTGGTAACTGTTTTGAAAATGTGAGATAACGGTAAAATCTTATCAAACGAGAAAAATCAAATGTCTTAATTTCTTGTTTTGATTCTATAACTTGATTCGTATGTAAATATGATGATGTTTGACATAGATATCATAATTTTTAATGTTGGGTGTGATGGGAATTCATGAGTTGATCAGATTTGCTTAATTCGTCGATTCTCAACGAATGATGAGGAGTTGGACGTCATGATTGATGCTGGATGTGGCTGGAAGGTGGTGTTACTTGAGAAAAATGGTGGAAGAATTTTCAGATGATCAGGGTGGCCTAGAGGAGGCGAAGTAGGGTTTTAGGAGTGGTTTTGGTCGACGTTGGTTCCAGGTTGCTACATCGACGTGGGCGAACTGGAAGGGATCATAGCGAGGGGAATCGAAGCAGGGGACTGCCGCGAAGATAGGAACGTAATCGCGAGGTCGTCGGTGGTCCGAGTTGATGGTGCTTGATGAATTGTTGGATCGGGTTTGGGTCCAATGATGCATCGTGTTGCTTGATTTCGATTGCAAACGAAATCGTTGGTGCTGGGTGGTCATGATGCTTAGGTGGGTCAGCGGTGACTTCTTGGCGATGGCGAGCTTAGTCAGAGATGGTCGGAACGGTGGTACACGTGCAAGCATGCATGTGTATGTCTGGATTCGCTTGAGTTTGGGGAAGATGAAGTTGGACTCGAAGATGTACTCGAGGAAAGGTGGCATTGGCTTGAGAATGTATTCGGGTTTGCTCGCGTGGGTTTTATAACAAGTTTTAAAATTTTAACTCTACAAAATTTAAAACAAAAAGAAGAGGCGACTAGGGGTTTTCCTCGGGGAAAACATGCATTGGCTCGGGTTGATACCCGAAGTTGTATCGGGTCAGGTTAAAACGTTAACCGAGTTTTAAAAATTTAAAATAAAACAGGGTTTGTCAAAAATTTGAATTAAATCAAATTTAAACTTTTATTTATTTATTCTTGTGGGAAAATAATTGTTTTAATTGGGCTTTGGAATCAGTTAAAAATTTAAAGTTAAATGTTTTTTAAAATCAATTATTTTGGTTTTAAATAATTATATATTAAGTGATTAATCAATGTGATTTCTAATTGTTTTCAAATGAAATTTGTTAATGTAATTAATTAATGGTTGATTTATTTAATGCGAGTAATTAAAGGATAATTACTTAATGAAATTAATCAAGGATAATTACTTAATACTTATTTAAAGGTTAATTACTGAATGAAAATAACTAAAGGATTAATTACTTAATTACTTAAAGAATAATTAATTAATGTGATTAATTAATTAATGTGATTAATTGTAGGCTTACTTACTTAATTACTTAAAGGATAATTAATTAACGTGATTAATTAATTAATGTGATAATTAATGGATAATTTGCTAATGTGATTAATTAAAAGATAATTTAGTAATGTAATTAATAAAAGGTTAATTAATTGATAATTAAAGGATAATTAATTAAGTAATTAAAGGATGATTGATTACTAATTAAAGAATAATTAATCAAATGATTAAGAATGATTACTTAATATGTTAATCACTTATTGAAATTGATTAAGGATAATCAACTAATATATTTAATTAAAGGTTAATTAATGATAATTACTTAAAAGCTAATGACTTAATATAAATTAATTAAGGATAATTAATTAAATAGTAATTAATTAAGGTTAATTTGTGTAATTAATTAAGGGTTAACTAATTAATGTGATTAATTTTAAGGTTAATTAATTTATGTGATTAATTATAGGATAATTAATTAATCAAAGGCTAATTAATTAATATTAATTAACCATGATTGGGTAATTAATTCATAAGTAATTAATTTAATTGGAAATTAAATTGAATTAAATAGGGATCAAGTGATTAATTAATCTTGCTTATGGATGATTTGATTATATTGACTGCCTTGAATTGTTTGATGTCTCTGATGTGTGATATTCTGTGATACGAATTATTTTGGATTGAGCTATGAAACTGTGATTTATTTATCTGTGATGAATTTACTTGTTTATCTGTGAATGAAAGATAATTTTGTAGGATTATACCGCTTATTGATATTATTGTGCTTGAATTTGTGATGGTTGTAATATTTTATTGTTGTATGCAAAACCCCTACACACAACACACACACAAATATGGGTTTCATGGGAAACTGTTAAAGTCATGGGTATTTTGAATTTAAATATTATTTTATTTTAAAAGTTGAATTTTGAATCCAAAATGGTTTGGACGTGATTTGAGTTAAACTTTTGAAAAGGGAATTTTGGGATTAAAATTATTTTGAATATAATATGGTTTGTTATAGTTTTGAAATTTAAAATAATAATATGGCTTGAAAAGGGATATACAGGTTATATAATGTATATATGGATTTTAAACCATTTTTAGAGTATTTTAAAACAATAATTTTTGGGAATTTAAATTTAACTCAAATAGAGCTTGCCGAGAGTACGACAGTTCGTTGATTTTTCGATTTATATTTTAAAGGCTATAATTCGGATTTTTTCGAAACGAAAAACCTTTGTTTTTAAATGATAATAGCTTTCATATAAAGAAATAATTTTCAGTTTTTGTTGAAAATATTTCAAGTTATGGGGAAACTAAATTTGAAATGGAAATAGTTTGGAAAGCTATGAATGAATCATTGTTAAAGACTTGGTTAAACCTTGTTTCAAATTGAAGTGGATCTTAAAGGGTGAATCTTTTGTTTAAAAGATTTAAAAAAGGGAAATTTTTTAAAACCATTCAAAGGGAAAGGTTTTGGGGAACAAGTTGTGACTTAACTAAGATCCGAATTTATCCATATGTTTTTTAAATTAGCGCTCATTATTCGTTTTAGCCGGGGGAGAACTTTATTTCATAAAATGCATTCCGAATAAATGATACGACGAATTGGATAGCATTTGAAGACGGTGGTGAAGACTGGGTATTTTCAAAAATGAAAGGATTACTTATCGAATGTCTCTGCACCGAATGGCCCCGGTATAGAGATTTTGATTACCCTATGTGATGGGGAGTCTGGATGTGATTACGATATCCAGATTTGCAAGGACTTCTTTTGAAGTGCCTTCAGATTGGCGATATCCAGATTTTCCGATTTATATTTTAAAGGATGTGATTGATTACCCTATGTGATGGGGAGTCCAGATGTGATTGGTAATGTGGCATGCTAAGTGCTGATCATTGGTTGATCAAGGCATGGCTTTTGTGAAAAGCGTAGCGTTATGGGACGAGACTTCATTGAACCTCACACCTCGAAAATGGTCGAAACAGGAAGAATGCGGCAAGGTTATGAGGGTCTCGCCCCTTAGGATATGTGCATTTCCTTCTAGATAAAAAGTGGTATCATGGTATGGAGCCCAGATATTTAACTTATGTGGTTGTTGGAATTTTTTGGTGAATCCCAGGATAAAGGTCGATGACGACCGGGGGATGGCATACTCGTGACAATTAGTTACCTTGTTACAGAGGTAAACCGACCTTGTGTTGGCAGAGATCCGGTTAGGTTCTCAGGGCATCCCTCTAGAGGCGTACCCATTGGGAAAGGAAGTTCCTTAGCCTTGGCCTTTTGTTTGAAATCCAATCACCCAATACACGCCCTATACGATTTTAGTTGTAGAACCCACCATCTAACATGGTAGCTATAGTAGGCATACTATAATGGTACATACGCTGGCTAAGATTAATATTATACTTTCAAAATGTTTTTAACACTATGCACTAATAATAATATCAAAAGGAATTTGGCGTATCAAGCATGTTTGACTACATAAGGAGAAATCTCCGCCAAGTGTGCGATTGTATTTTGTGTGTGCCGAAAGGCCTTATGGTAGTTTCAATTTCTGAAAAAGCATAGCGAATTTCTTTTTATTTCTTTTTGTTTGTTTTTTTTCAAAATAAACTGTTTTTGTTTGCTCACACCAGTCCCATGACTGACCTGGAGTTTATTGTTCCCTTTCTAAACTCTGGGTGCCCACAATTTTCCATACCGGCAGCCTAGAATCAGGTTATCAGATAGTCAGCTAGTAGATTTATCCTTCGCCAATCTTTGAAGTCTGTGGATTTGGCGATTGCACCGAGTTTACTATAAGTTTAGCATGATAGGGTTGTGCTATATTGCAGCATGATAGTGGTTCGAGCTTTTGGTTTGAGTATTTGGAGCTTTGGAAATGAAGATATTATCTTTCCATTGCTGTTGCTATTGTTTTTCGTTGCTTTGTTTTTCCACCGTTGTATCTATCTCTGATAGTGTTGATCACTTCATATTATATCATTGTTGTATCAATTTGTTTTTTATCAACAAAATTCTTCTTTGTTTCAGCTATGTTGTTTGCTTAATGTGTTATAAGCTCCGGCGAATCGGATTCAACGTTTGAATCTACGGCATTCTAATACGGGTGAAGTATGGATGTCGATTTTCGAGCGCTGAACCCGGGTCGTCACACTTAGCCCTAGTCTTCATGTATAATAGTAGTCACTAATAGACGATTGGTATGGCACTTTTGAAGCATTTTATGGGAGGCCATTCAAATCGCAAAGTTTTGGGTAGTAAACCACCGACAAAATTCTACTCAGACCAGATTTGAATTAAGAGACTTTGGAAAGTTAGAGTTGGTTAAGCAGTGTGTGAAGGTCGTAATATTTGGAAAGTTGGAAAAGTTAGTACCAAGATCTATTGGGCCTTTCCCAATATTGAGAATAATAAGAAAACACGTCAGTTGGTTGGAGTCCATGACGTTCTTCACGTTTTACATTTAAGGAAATACCTTAATAGCATTGCAAATGTAGAAGAGCATAATCTATCGAGGATATTGAGACGGAGTCAATAGCGTCCCTTGCCACTGCATGCATTGTGGAAAAGGAAACAAGGAAGCTCTGCAACAAGAAATTAGATTGGTCCGCGTACACCCGGGAGAAAGTCCGTTAGAAGGCATTGGGACTTCTTATCCTAAGCTTTCTGGTAAGCTTTTCTCTCTAAAATTAGAATTTTGATTGCAGTGTGTTGCTAGATTGGATGGAGAGAGATGGTTAATACACTTTACAGAACCACTTTACACTTATGTAGAAGTTTTATACATGTTTAAAAAAACTTCATGCATACTTGCATGATACGATCACAACTCATGCTAGGGTGGAGCTCATTTATAGCACGTCTGCAGCATATAATTGTTTTTCCGCCTTTTGGCCAGGCCATGACACCAAGGACTTGACTAGAAACTAAAGACAATCTGGCTCGGAGATCAATTATCTACAGGTCCACGATGGATGCAAGCAAAATTGGTCTGAGTTCGTATCGAACTACAATTAGCATGGTATGACAAGCAAAGCTACGAAAGGCAACATTCCAAATTTCACGTCAATTGGAGTTCGTATGCTCAAGCTATGGATCAATCAAGTTCTATATGAAACATGTAAACTTCGTATCCATCCTACTTTGTATCCATCACTCTGCATCCATGTCCTTCGTATCCATCAAGCAATAGAACCTCTCGGATTGATTGTAGTCCATTGCTTAACAATCACCCTTTTCACACCGATCGCACTTCATCCATCCATCGGCTGTGTGATTCGTATCGATCACTCATTTAATCGATATGAAGACTAGGGCCAAGCATCAATATGAGACCATTAACAAATCATCTATAAGAAGGCAGGATGGAGGCATCGATACGAAGATAGGATGCAGGCATCGATACGAAGGCAGGATGGAGGCATCGACATGAAGAGAACAACCATAGATGGATACAAAGGAAATGGTTGAGCCAAAGGAAGCTGCCTCTCAACATGAAATATGGATCTCCCCAGAATTCTTGATCCATGCCATCGATATGAAATCCATCGATACATAAGCATCGTACGAAACCATCAGCCAACTTGCAAACTCAATCTTAAATCAATTAAAACTCAAAAAATACAACTCTAAATGCTATGAAATTTTCACAAGGGCTTGCTTACCACCTTAGGAGTCTCCCTGATCGATCGTAGCTCGAATGGAGCCAAACTTGATCGATATGAAGATAATAGAGATCGATTAGGTATCGATCCCAAATAACCCTAGATCGATCTGGTGGGCCCACCCACATGTGAGAAGAGGTATTTTGAGGTTTGAGGGAGATATTTCCATATCTACTCCTACAAATAGAACCCTTACGCCTACTAAAAAAGGAGTTTTGGCTCTTCTACGCTGTTACTCTGCTGAAACTCAATTGTTACTTGGGTGTTAGTGCTTTGTACTATTGTAACTTAGTTGAGAATCATCAATAAACAGCAAAACTATTCAAAGTGGACATAGGCTAAAAAGCCAAACTACTATAAATTCTTGTCTCTTTCTATTTCTGCATACTTTACTTGGTGTGAATGTTAGATTAGCCTCCTTTTCCATTTAATTTCTTCATTCTAATCTCTTTAATTACAGCCGAAAAGTGTTGTTCCCAATTTTGGTACTAACACTTTGGTGCTTTCACCGAGAAAAACTCTGGTTTTCTCCTGCTTTGTGGATCCCCTGCTATTATTAGATTGGTAAAACCTAAGGAGGAGATCCAGATCTGTCTTCCAGTAGTTCCTTCCATTCTGCTCAGATTACTCTCGATCTAGGAAGAGCTACATTCAAATGGTGCGCACTTCTAGAACTGCTTCCAATGCTGCAGATCCAGAAGAAAGGGATAGGCGAAATCCCACACATCTGACCATAGCAGGCCAAACGTTAGCTGGAGCTCTAGATCTACTTGGTCTAGTGATTAGAGAGGAGTTCCACACCGTTATCCAAGAGCTTACTCAAGTCGTCAGGAGCTTGCCTAGTAGATGCATGCCAAAATGGAGCTCGCAAAGCAGCTGAACGAAGAAAGGAAAATGAGATCTAGAAAGGAGCATACCTCTTATTCCTTGTCCGAAAGCTCGGCTTCATCTGACTTCAATCATAGATCTACACGCCACAGATTGAATGGAAACTACACAGAAGCCTCCGGGAGTCATCATGCTATGAATCTCGGACAAGACGGGATTGGTCCTTCTATAGGGCATCAAGCTGGACCCTCCACTCGAGGAGGAGCACTTCCTTATCATACCATTCATGACCATGCAGCTGCTGCTACTATAGATCTAGAAGCTGAGATCCAGAATCAACCAAATCCAGCACCTCGTCAATGCGTTCATGCTCAAGATCCTCATTTTCCTGAAGACCGGGAGCTAAGGAGGCATGGAACAGACCGTAGACAACAACCGGACCATCCCCATAACATTGAACCTGACCATGCCTTGGTCCCAAACACCTAGATGCCTGACATTCCAAACATGATACACTAGATGATTAGAGAAATTCAAGGCCTCACAAATGATGATTGGGGAATCTCCCGAAGTCACACTCCATTCATCAATGGCATTCTCTATGCAGAACCACCCTGTTGATTCAGGATGCTGACCTTGCCGGTGTATGAAGGAAATTCGGATCCTAACCAGGATATCTTGACATATGAATGGCTCATGAACGCCGCTAGAGCTGATGATGCAGTTATTGTAGAAGCTTCCCTATCTCCTTGGGAGGCATTGCGACTATATGGTTCAATTATCTAGCACCCAGATCTATTTCATGTTTCGATTAGTTGGCTACTAAGTTTGTTGAACAGTTCTATATGCATGTAACGAGACCGAAGGATGCCAATACGTTGTGCAGTGTTACTCAAGCTCTAGGAGAAACTCTTAGGCGTTATCTAGAAAGGTTCCATGCTGCTTATGCTGAGCTCAGCCCAGCAACCTAAATGACAACTATATTATGATGGCATTGACTAAAGTGATCGATCTTGATTTTGTATTGGTGATTGGTTGGCTAGGAAACTCTTGGTCCGTTGGATCCTTTCTATGCTAAGGAAGTCTATTTTTTGAGGAGAAAAGATGCTAGACAATCCAAGAAGCAGGACATTGCAGGGCTCAGTGTGAAGGAATTCAAAGCAATGTTGAAGTAAAGCAGAGTGGTGAGAATTCTGGTAAAATACAGTTGAACATACATAAAAGGAAAGGTCAACAAAAGAGTACTGGAGGGCAGGGGAAGAAGATAGACACACATCGTGGGCCGAGATCCGGATCTCCTGCGTTTGATTGATACACTACCTTAAATACATTGTTGGAACATGTTTACCTTCACACTTGTAATACATAACAGTATAATAAGCTAGCTCCGAAACCATCATCTGAGAAACAAATCCAGACTGGGAAGTTCTATAGATTCCATGATTATTATGGCCATAACACTATGAGTGCCTTCATTTGCAAGATATCATCGAGAGTTTGATCAGAGGAAGAAAGTTAGAATAGTTTGTTCGGGCGCCATAGAATAGAGGCGTGGGTCCATCTAATCCGAATCAAGGTTAAGGCCAGGCTAGGGCCAAAGAACCTGCACGTATTGGCTAAAGGTTAGTAATAAACACTATGAGTGGTGGTCCTCATCCGGTTGATCGAAGTTGGAAGGAAATGGAGTCATGTGCCAGCTCGATTAGGCATGTGGACTTTGAATGTTGTAGTAACTCTAATGATGGGGCCCTAGCAAAACAACAGAGGATGATGATGGAGGACATCTTTTTCAGGAGTCGTGATGCTGATAGAGTCAAGGCCCTCACTATAGATTAGTTGGCCATCTCAGCCCAAATAGGTCCTGCTTGGACGAAGAGAATCTTAGTTAATAACGGAGCTCTGTGAACATTCTTTTTAAGCATGCTTATAACCAAAAGAGGATGGAAGCAAAAGACTTGAAACTGTGTCAATCACATATTCGTGGTTTTAACAGAAGCGCCACTATACCAGCTAAGATGGTGGAATTACCCATTGAGTTGGGTATTGGAGATCGTCAGAGAGTTCGGATGTTGCAGTTTGTTGTGTTAGACATAAATTCCCTTTACAATGCCTTCTTGGATCCGACCGGCCCTTGTAGATTTTAGGGCTGCGATTGCCACATGGTGTTTAACTCCGAAGTTCCCTACTGATAACGGGGTCAGAATAGTACATAGTGATCAGGCGGCTGGACGAGCCTGTTATGTTGCGTAGCTGCAGGATGCACGGCGGAAGGAGAAATGAAAGGGCGGAGAGGAATCTCTCCATGTCCTTTTCTCAGAAAATTGACAGCTAATGCCTGGGCCTCGGCCCAGGCGCCACAACCAGTCCCTTAAAAACCTTGATCCTTGAGTCAATAATGATAAGGTGGAAGTAAAAGATTACCAGGCTTTCCTGGTAGAGTTGATGATTGATGTTCCGATCCACGACAATGACGATTCCAAAACATTGAAGGTCGGATCTCAACTCAGTCGCCAGATGAGACAGGAATTAATTGGTTTCTTTGGGCAAACTTGATGTGTTTGGCCTGGACTCATTCAAACATTGTGGGGTCTTTCCGAACATCGCGAGCCATGTATTAAACATTGACCCACCACATGTCTTAGTGAAACAAAAACGGCAAGGTATGGATCTAGAGAGATCCCCTGCCTTGAAGCAAAATGGTTTTATCATTGATGCTTTATACCCGAAGTGGGTGTCGAATAAAGTGCTTATAAAAAAATCGAACGAGAAATGGCGGACATGTGTATGCTACTTAGATTGGAACAAAGCCTGCCCCAAAGGCAGCTTCCTGCTTCCTAAAATTGATCAACTGGTGGACTCAATGGCTGGACACGAACTTTTATCTTTCATGGATGCATATTTCGGCTACAATCAAATCCCAATGCATCTTCTCGATCAAAAGCACACTAGCTTCGTTACCGATTTGGGACTCTATTGCTACAAGGTGATGCCATCGGACTCAAGAATGCTGGAGCAACTTATCAAAGGCTCTGAACCGAATGTTCTCTAACTAGATCGGAAAAACCATGGAGGTGTACATGGATGATGTGCTCGTGAAGTTGCGATTGTCCATCAACCATGTTATTGGTGTGGAAATGATGTTTAACATACTCCGACAGTGTAAAATGAAGCTCAATCCATTGAAGTGTCATTTTGGAGTTGCATCTGGTAAGTTCATTAGATTCATTGTCAAAGCTAAAGGAATCGAAGCCAATCCAAAAAAAAAAATTGGGCAAATTGGAATCTTGAAAATCCCAGGACCATAAAGCGGTACAAAGCCTCAACGTGAAGGTCGCAGCCTTAAGCGAATTCATTTCTAAATCTACGGACAAGTGCATTACCTTCTTCGATCTGATCAGAAAGGGGAAACGAAATTTCGAATGGACAAAGGAGTGTAAAGGCACATTCCAAGCACTAATTCAGCATCTGGAAACACTTCCTATGTTGTCAAAGCCAATTGATCACGAGAGATTATATGTCTATTTGGCGGTTTCGGCAAATGCAATTAGTGTTGTGTTAATTCGAGAAGAGGATCGGATTCAATGACCGGTCTATTATATCAGCAAAAGGCTAACAGATGCAGAAAGAAACTACTCGAAGGTGGAAAAGCTGGCTTATTGTCTCGTCATAGCCTCGAGAAAGCTCCGTCCATATTTCCAGACTCATCCGATTACTGTTTACACCGACAAGCCGTTATGATGTCCTTACATGACCTGAGACGTCTGGTAGATTACTTAAGTAGAATATCAAGCTGAGTCAATTTGATATCACTTATATGCTAAGGCGAGTTATTCAAGGACAAGTTCTGGCGGACTTCATAGTTGAATTCACCATACCAGAGGATTTTCCCGGAGCTAGTGAATCTCCTAAGGGTACATGGAAGCTATATACTGATGGTGCATCAAATGACCGTTTCTCAAGTGCTGGAGTGGTACTCGAAACCCCAGAAGGTTGATCCATATGCTATGGTTTAAAGTTTGACTTCAGCGTAACTAATAACGAAGCCGAGTACGAAGTTTTTGATTGCTGGACTAAGACTTACCAGAGACTTGGGAGTTATTGCTCTTGAGATTTACTATGATTCGCAATTGGACATGTGCCAGGTTCGAGGGGAGTATCAAGCCAGAGACTAGAGATTGGTCACTTATCTTACTCGAGTTAAGGAAGCGTTGAATCAGTTCGAATACTATGACATCCATTGTATACCCCGAACGCATAAACAGAAAGCTGATTGTTTAGCAAAGTTGGCCAGCACTGGCGAGGCACAACAAATGGGACTCGTCCCCATCGATACACTTACTGCCCCGAGTATTGCCCTGATGGAGATAGACTAGGTACACGATGTAACGCCCGAGAAGGAGTCGTGGATGACTCCATTCAAGAATTATCTTAAGCATGGAGAATCACTCGAACATAAAAGTGAGAAAAGACAGGTCCTCCGAAAATCTTCACGATTTATTATCCAGAATGGAGTCCTATACAGAAGGGGATATTATTCTCCTTTAATCTGGTGTATCACCCACGGCGATATCAAACGAGTGTTACATGATATGCATGAGGGAGAATGTGGCGATTATACTGGGGGGAAAGCCCTTGCGAAGAAGATACTCAGGTACGGGTTTTACTAGCCGACAGTGAATCGAGACACATCGGATTATGCCAAGAAGTGTGATAGATGATAGAAACATGCCTGAATTCTAGGAACCATGCTAACCAAGATTACTTAGATGGTCAGTCCATGGCCATTTTCTACATGGGGCATTGATATAATAGGGTCATTACTTCAGGCCAAGGGTGGTGCAAAGTACGCCATCGTTGTAGTTGACTACTTTACAAAATAGGCAGAAGCCGACCCCCTTGCTACTATCGTGATGAAGAAAGTAATCAACTTTGTTGCGCACAACATCATCTGTCGCTTTGGTCTCCCATGAATGATTATCACTGACAACGGAGCCCAATTCGATAGTGTCGAATTCAAAGAATTCTGTCAATGCTGACGCATCCAGAGGAAGTTCTCAGCAGTAGATCACCATAAATCAAATAGACAAGTCGAAGCTGTCAACAAAGTTATCAAGTCCATTTTGAAGAAACGACTGGAGAAGGCTGGAGGTAAGTGGGACGATGAGCATTCCATGGCCTTATGGGCATATCGAACTACCTACAAGTCCGCAACCATCCATACTCCGTTTGCACTTTCCTACGGCTCTGAAATCTCATTCTAGTTGAGTTAGAAGTACCTTCTCACTGTGTGACCTATTAGGATACAAAGACGAATGCCATCCTACTTGTAGAATCTCTGGAATTACTGAATGAGAAATTTGAAGAGGCTGATTTGAAGGCAGCCAAACACTGCAGTCGAGTCCCCCGACTATACAACGCTAAGGTCCGACCCAGAGTCTTCGAAGTTGGTGATCTCGTATTTAAGCGAATTTATCCAGTCCCTTCACACATGAAACTGACATAGGAAAGTCCATATGTCATCGAGCGGAGACTTGGAGATGGCACATTCAAACTATCAACCGTTGATGGTCTCACATTCTCAAGAGCATTCTTGATGTGCATCATGCAACCGTCATGATGTACGAAGGGCTAAGTTCCATCTTAAGGTGGGACTTATTCAAACAGCGAGTGACTGTGATTCGACCGGTCACTTGCTAAGTAAAACCCTGATCTTGGGGGCAAACGATGATAAATTAAAGAAGGATCGAAATACGGAGATCCTCTAACGAACTCAAGCTCCCGGAGTGTGAGCCGGAGTAAAAATCCAAAATATAGGCTCGAAGAGGGTGGATCCGTCCCCCACGACTTCTCTTTCATTCAATCTAGTCTCCAGGAGAATGGATCTGTCAATCCACGACCTTGCCTTCATTTTTCCAAGCTCGAAGAGGATGGATCCATCCGTCTACGACTTCGCTTGCCAAATCAAGGAGGATGTGATCCAACCATTCACAACCTTGACCAACTCTTTGTTCCTAGAGTGCTAATGAGATACTAATACTTAAAAAGATATGATTGACTGTTTGTCGGTCGAATCCAAATTCTCGGATTCCGAAATGGAGTATAAACATTAACGGGTGTGATTGATCACCTATCGACTAACATTGGTCCCCAGAGCGTGAAGTGGAGTACAAATGTTAAACGGGTGTGACCTACTACCCGTAAATTAAATTAGGTCCCCGGAGTGTAAATATAATTCTAAGTAATAAACGGGTGTGATGGACCGCCCATAAAAATAAGTTAAGTCCCCGGAGTGCGGATATGATTCCAAACATTAAGCAAGCTTGACTGACCGCCAGCATACAAGTTTAATACCCAGAGTGTGGATGTGAATACCATCAAATGAGTGAGTGTGATTCGACCACTCAAACGCAATTCACTTTAACTTTATTCCGACAAAGTTGAATAAAATTTAGTAAAGGCGAAAAATGACTGCTGACTGACTACTTCGATTTTCCAAAGGACTAGGGGCATAACTCAAGTACCAGCCATAGGCCAAGATAGTGCAATGTTGGGACTCGACTCGACGTTCGATTATGACCTGAAGCCATGACTTCAGGACTTAATGACCGGACTCAAGTTCGACTGCCTTATGAGTACATTGAATGGGAATGCGAGTGCTATAATACTTAGACAAATGAATACAGAGTTATGCTGAAAACAAAAGGAAATTTTATTTCCACTATTCTTTAGAAAAGTAAGTACAAAATCTGTTCAAAGAATTCCTACAAGCGGAGGCCAAGCCCGCATCTATATAAGGCCTACAAATACGAAAGAAAACATTTATTCTAGCAATCTACCAAAGGAAGGAATCAAAAATGTGAATCTACGCCTTAGATTTTTTATCCTTCTTGCTTTTCTTCCACGTAGGCCAACTCGAACTGCTGCTCAGATGTCTCTTTCAGCCTTTGCCTCCCCGGCTTGCTCCAGCTGGCTTGTCTTCAACTAGGGGAATTGAAGCAGTCTCCTCCTCGAAACTCACAGGGACCAGAATATCCCCCATAGGTGGTACTGGAGGAATGGTGGCACCCTCAATGCTGGAAGAATGAGGCGCAGTGGTATCGATGGCGGTGCCACCTGGAGAAACAACAAGTATAAGGACTGGACCGAGACCTGCCACGCCTCTGTTAGCACTATGAGCCAGATTGGCATGCTCCATCTCAGCTTTGATTTCCTCCATTATATTCATAGCCCGGTCCACACATATATCCATTGGAATGCTAGTGGTCTGGCCCGAGGAGCCCGTGATGATCACATCTTTATCAATATTGAAGGTCACTTTGATACTTGGATCACTTTAATGGTTGAAGAGTGCTTCCATTAATTATTCATCAAGCATGAACTGTTATCCTGCATCTCCCCAGCTGAAATGTTGACCGTCGCAATTGTAGCCTCTGTTGTAAGCGTCTCTTGCTCGTGATGAATTTCTTGAGTTGCAGGAGGTTCGGTCAGTGCAGAATCTAAGACTTAATGAAGATAAGATAATATATTAGCAATATCATCTGATAACGCTCCTGTGTTTTGAGGAATAGGAGAAGTGTCCAGAATACCTTCCTCAATTTGGCTCCTAGGTTGGGCCTTTGGGTCATCCGTGCTGCGCTCGTTGATCGGAGAGAGATGCGGCATGTCAGGATCATACTCCGAGACGACTGGAGGATCAACAGAGGAAGTAGGCTCCAGATGCTGAAGGAATTTTGAAACCAACTTCGCGATGTTTAATTCCATATCCTTCTCCAGCTCACGGATAATTGGCGGCCATTTTTTCTTTCTCGAGAGTGATGGTTGTCTCATGGAGGACTTTAGGCTCATCTCCGACCAGCACTTGAGTTTCTAGTTTGAACTCATCGACAGTTGCAGCATTGTGAATCACCTTTTTGTCCTCTACCAAGTGACTCAAGGCCTTATATAGTTGGGAAGGATAGTCTCCACCGAGCTAGTTAAGGTTATGGTTACTTAGGACATTAGCACTATAAGCAACCAGGAGATCTTCAAATTCGCTCTCCATCCTGGCCTCAATCGCTTTAACTTCCCTTTTAATCCTAGCATCGGCCTCCTCGGCCTTTAGATTCGCTGCATCCCTCTCTCCCTTGAGCCTTACCATCTCCTCACATGCCTACTGGGCCACTTTATTAGCTTCATCCTTCTCATTAAGGGCTTCCGTCAGCTTTGCCCCTGGCTCCTCAACTTCTTTCCTCGTCTCATCTGTTTCCCGGATGACAACAATGTTTCGGTGACCCATCTCTTGCACCAGGTCCATGTGAGTCTTTCTAATGTTTTCCACGGATGGGATAACTCTTTATCTCTTTGATCAGTCTCCTTCTCTATTTTATTGAAGATTCATGCTTGTTGGTGAGCGTCGTTATTATTCTGCCTTATTGAGAAAGGTCGCTCTCCAGTTTCTCTATCGTTTTAGTCCTAACCCACTCCCGATACTGGTTGTACATGTCATGCATGTAATCTTATACCAGTTTTTCTATGTTGCTTGGGATTCTTTTCAAGATTGGAGGGAAGTGGAAGCCATCAAAAAATATATACGAGAAGTCTTTCTTCAACTTGGCAATTCAGATGGCTCCTTCCCTTATGGGCTCTATAGAAGTCTATTCTGTGATGACGTGAGCTTCTATTTCAAGTCTATGGTGCTGATTATTGGATTTTAAAGCATGAGGTTGCGCTATTTGATGTGCAGTTTCAAAGGATGGACAAACGGAGCCGGTTGGTTTGGAAGGTCCTTTCGATGGTGGAGATCGTGATCGGGAGCGGAACCTGCTTTGATATTACCTTTCCTTCATCCTGTCATAGCGCTTGTGCTCTTGGTTGGAGTAATAGTAGCAACCGTAGTCTCTCTCACTTTCATGCCACTGTGATTCAGAGTGTGAACTGGAAGAATGGCGTGAAGTGCGAAGATTGCTAAGCATAGACCCTTGTTTCACCATCATGTCTGTAACATGAAAAGAGAAGCAGAATTAGCTATCTCCATAAATTAAGAAGCATATGATTAGAAATCGTGTGGTGCCGCGAAGTATGTGTATGCATGTGCAAATCACCTAACCGACTGATTATGTTTGCCTTGCTCGTGGAAGTTGGCTCCCTTATGGCTAAAGAAGTTAGACCTACGCCAGTTCGTAGTGGGGAGTGGAGCCCCTCTAACCCAAGATCATGGAATGAAGATATGTCATCTGGAATAGGAACATCTAACAATCCTCTTAGTGAACCATCCGTTTGTGGAGAAGAGGTCTCCGAACCTATAGAAGTTGAAATGGGATGAGTTATTACAATGGTCCTATACCTCTTGGCTTTGTTGGCGAGAGTTTTGGTCCTTCTCTTTGATTCTGATGATTGAAGGCCCTGCGGAGGCATGACCATGGCCATATGACTAGCTGATATAGTTTCGTCATTGCTCGGTTCGATGATTGTAACTCCAGGTGTATTTTGGATCCATCGATTGAGGGCACAGTAAGGGCCTGTCTTCCATTATGCCTTACCAGGACCTCTCTGCGAACCCCTGTCAGCCCAATACTCTATCCCTTTTAATGAGCCCAATGACGATCAAGTTATCGTCACTATGAACTTCATCTATTTCTCTAAGTTCAGTGGGCACTGCTTGAAGCATTCTCACTATCTCCTTGAACTGAGCTCCTTTGAGCCATGGAATGGAAGATGTAAAAGAAATGCAGTAATGAGTTCAGCATCGATTTGTATTACCCAGTTAATTGATGAAGAAGTTAAAGCACTTGCGTCTGACCAGCCATCGCCTAGCAAGCCCCGGTGGGCATCTCACAAAGGACCATTCTATCTTGAAATGGTTCAACTTACTCCAAGCACCTACCACGACATGGCAGTTCCTGACCGCTTCTAGAAAAGTAAACAACGGGTTATCCCCACGACTCTTGACGTTGAATAAGTAACTAATCTCTTCAATGGTCAAGGGATGAAAGAGATGCTCTATAAATACGATGTATAAGCTACTGAGAAGTGCATATTCATTGGAGTGCAATTGAGAAGGCATGATCCTTAAGAAGAATAACATGTCCCGAATGAATTGGTTAAACGGGGGCAATGTTTCGGCCGTGCACATGAATCGATTAAAAGTAGTGAACATTTTCAAGGGATTGTGCGGTCTTACTTATGACCCAGTAGTAGAACGTCTTCCAAAGATAGACCATGCTTGAGACAAATTTTGCCTAGCATATCTTCAGAGATCTTTGAACGGACTGAATCCTCTAGATTCAAAACCAACGCTGCACCCGGCAGTTCAACCGGAGTAAGAATTACTACATTTGCCGCGATGTCCATCATTTCAATTCTACGAAGTGGAGGACTCTGAACTCCCTGCTACTTGGAGCTTTCGGGATCCATAGCTATTGAACTCAGTAACGCTGCACCGGCAGTCCGTCACTGCAATTCGTATCGATCTAAAGGCCTTAGCTTCATATCGATCACTCCAAGCTTTGACACTCTTCGTATCGTTCCAAAGACCTTGGCTCCGGATCGATCACCATGTCTCTTCCATCGATACGAATTGCTTTATCCTTAATCAATCAGCAAACTACTGCCTTTCCACCTTGATTATAAAGTTGCCTACAAACTGATTGACAACATTTTGATCGATCCACGTCTTGCATCGTTACGAGTTCGAAGGAGAGCTTTGGAGTAAGTGACTCAATCAATTTCTCTCCTTCTTCCCCAAAACTCCAAGAGGCCATTAATTACTTCATCTACCTTGCCCTAACCATGCTCTGACACCAATGGCGTCGGAGATGGCCATCACCATGAACGGAGCGGCATGAAACTCGATTCTTGTCACTTTAAACATGGGTCCACTAATCATTTACCTAGATTAAAGAAATTGGATTAAGGAATAAAAGTTGGTTGGACGAGAGCTTCTACAGTTTTCTCCTTTTTCCGATCGATATGAAGTGAAAACAGATGCTAGTGAATATTTTCAAAGTCAACAAATTAATTATATGGGTTTGTATCCAAAGGAGGGACATTATGTATCCTAGTTACTAAACCGAGAGACTTGATCAACATCCATCGATATGAAGGTTCAATTTCATATCCATCAACACGCGGTAGTCCAGAACTTAACATTTCGTATCCATCAGCACTTCGTATCCATCAATACCGATCAATCCGAAGACCACTAGTTTGTATCCATCAATACGAAACCCCACACTCCTATCCATCAATTCAAGAACCCATTGTTGTATCGATCGATACACAGCACGCTGAACTCAGTCTATTCCGTATCGATAGCCATCGATATGAGACCTACATTCACACATCCCAGATAGATCCAAGAGAGGATCGATATGATGGAACGAATCCGAACGACTATCAATCATTGTTACAACTCAAATTTCACATCAATCTAGGAGAGGATCGATACAAAAGTCGATCCAAACAAGAATAAAGGGACTAGACAACGACCCATGAAAGGGAAAACGTGAACAGGAGTCAGGTTAACATACGTGCTTGTGTGCCAAATTAGTGATTGATTTCAAAATTAATAGGAACTGAATGCTTTCCTGGTGATAACCAAAATAGTGAACAACAAATTGATAGCACTCGACCTTCAGTTACAACATAAACTACATGATCATTGGCAGTCTACAATTCAACATTTATATTACTAGAAATTAGTCAAAGGTTATATCTCTTAATGAAAAGGTGACAACTGCTTAATAAATCAGATAGGAAATTTCCAAAATAAAGATTACCGCTTTTCAAAGCACATCACGTTCACACAGGACATACTTTGGGCGGCAAATGTTATCCCGCCTTTTGGCAAGGCCATGACACTAAGGACTTGACTAGAAACTAAAGAAAATCCACCCCGAAGACCAGTTATCTACAATTCCATGATGGAGACAGACAAACTTGGTCCGAGTGTGGATCGAGCTACAATTAGCATGGTATGACGAGCAAAGCTACGAAACGCAACATTCCAAAATTTTAGGCCAATCTGAGTTCATATGCTCAAGCTATGGATCGATCATGTTCTGTATGAAACATGTAAACTTCGTATCCATCCTACTTCGTATCCATCACTCTACTCCATCCCCTTCGTATCCATGAAGCAATAGCACTTCCCAGATCGATCGTAATCTATTGCTCAACAATCACCCTTTTCGTATCGATCACGCTTCATCCATCCATCAACTATATGATTCGTATCGATCACTCATTTGATCGATACGAAGACTAGGGCCAAGCATCGATACGAGACCACTAACAAATCATCGATACGAACGTAAGATGCAGGCATCGATATGAAGGCAGGATGCAGGCATCGATACGAAGAGAAGAACCATAGATGGATATGGAGAAAGCGGTCGAACCAAAGGAAGAGGCCTCTCTGCATGAAATATGGAACTCCCCAGAATTCTCGCTCCACGTCACCGATACGAAATTCATCGATACGTAAGAATCGATACGAAACCATCAGCCAACTTGCAAACTCAATCTTCGATCGATCATAACTCAAAATCTACAAGTCCAAATGCGGTGAAATTTTCATAAGAGCTTGCTTACCACCTCAAGAGTCTCCTTTATCGATTGCAGCTCGAATGGAGCCAAACTTGATCGATACAAAAATAATAGGGATAGATCCCAACCAACCCTAGACCGATCTGGTGGGCCCACCTACGTGTCAGAAGAGGTATTCCGAGGTTTGAGGAAGATATTTCCAGATCTACTCCTATAAATAGCACCCCTACGCCTACTAAAAAAGGACCTTCGGCTCTTCTATGTCATTACTCTGCTGAAACTCAATTGTAACTTGGGTGCTAGTGCTTTGTACTGTTGTAACTTAGTTGAGAATCATTAATAAATAGCAATAATATTCAAAGTGGATATAGGATACAATGCCGCACTACTATAAATTCTTGTCTCTTTCTATATATGCATACTTTACTTGGTGTGATTGCCAGATTAGCCTTTTTTCCGTTTAATTTCTTCATTCTAATCTCTTCAATAATTTGAAGAGTGTTGTGCCCTATTTTGGTACAAACAATAATCACATTGCACATTGGTTAAGTACATGGTAGTGTAGCTAACTTTGTTGTATAATATGGATGTTATTGCTTATTCATTGTTCGCCCCTTGAAAAGAATTCAGGATGAAATCCTTTTAAATGGAGAATATAATACGCCGTAAAATTTGGAGGAGTGAAATTCTGATCAATTTCCGTATGTAATATGCTGAAAACATAGTTCAAACAAAGAAGTTATGAGCGTTTAAAATTTTCAGGTTTAAGGTAATTTAATTCAAATTCAAATAAATAAATAAATTTGAAATTCAAAAATTAACTGAGATTAACGTAGGGGTTAAGTGTTAAAGTTTACATTAATGTTAAGTATAATTAAGGAATAAAATTAATTAAGCAACAAAAATAAATAAATGTTCCTAATTAAGAGGGAGCGGTCGAGCTATAGAGCCGATCGATCAACCCGCGGCTGTCGACCGATGTATATAGAGCAGCCGACCACTGCTTTTGGTGGTGATTAGAGATTTTGAGGGAATAAATGTTCCAAATTTATCTTTTTTTACCAATTTTCGTCCTATGGTTCTGGTACATTTCAACACTTATAAATAAAACCCTAAATACATTTATTCATAAATATTTTAGGAACATCATCGAAGCTTTGTCAGTTCATCTCTTCATAAATTTTGAAAACTTCATTAGGGTTTATTGTAAGAAATCCTATATGCCCATCTTTGTTTATTATTTAACTTTTAAATCTCTTATCTTCCAACCTTTTGGAATCTTACATATATATATATATATGTATTCAAATCCTCTGTTACATATTAATAAGAAGAGATCTAAAGGAGATCATAATGGGAATTTCAAATCGAAAGAGAAGCATTGCAAAGGACCAACCATGAGTGGAAATATTAGCATTTTTTATTTCAGTAATTAATTAGTATATTATGGATCTGAATATGCCTTAGTGGTTTCGTGATTGTGAGGACAATATACTATAAAACCCTCTAAAATTCTTTTAATTCGAAATTTCAATTCTTGTTGGAATTCTCAGTTGTTTACATTGAATTTTTGTAATTATAGTTTTTGAGGTTTTTGGTGATTGCAAAGTCTCTTCCACTGCCCTTATTCCTTGATTCGATAATGAAATTTTGATAGTAAAATAAGGGTATAAAGTATGAATCTTATTCATAGTATACACCACTTATTCCATAACAATTAAATAAAATTCCCTATTTTATTTCTTTGTAAAAGAGGAGTTGGATAGAAGATGAAATTAGAATTGCAATTATTATTGTTAAGGCTATTCCATTGGTTTGATGTAATAGACTGAGTTTATATTTGTGTACATAAGTCTATTTATTGCAATTTTGGATTTGAGTATTGAATCCTTATTATGGATATTGGAAATTTGTTATCATTGATAATATGGAAAAAGGTCTTATATTATTGTTGAAAAAAAGGGATTGACATTTAACGTTGGTTGGGGCTTAATTTATGCATGCATAGATTTATTTTATATTAAGTATCATACATAGCATACAATTATAATGTACTAATTGCCTAGTTAATTACGTAAAAATTATCATTCATTCCCACTTAGGAAAATAATTGATTGTTAAGGCAAAATAAGAAGGAATTCTTATATAGCCTAAATAATGAACATAATGAGATATGATAATGCATACTATGAGTGTTGTAAATATGACTAAGTCATATGGACATCACCTATGATAAGTAACTACAATGATGATAAGTTAGTTCCAATTCTGTTGGGTAAACCTGCCCAGCTAATATGGCTACCAATACCTAAGAATTGTCGGGCTAACATGAGACATCACCGTAAGGTATGGGTCATAAGGCAATGCACATCCTTTGGGGTCTTGGAGGTATTAAGTAGTTGTTTGAGGGCCCACCACTTTTCCCCAAATGAAGTACTAAATGGTCAAGGGTTAGTTATTTAGGCATATTAGATGGCATCTCAAAAAGGATCCGCTTCGGAGTGGCTGTTTGAAGGCCCGCCTTCCCATAAGAAGTATTTAGTGGCTTGAAGAGATACCGTGCAACGTCAGCTAGAGAGGTACCTATAAGGAGTCCGCCTTAGGAATAGGTATTAAATGATATGAGCTTATCTCAATTAAGGTCTTAAATTGTGAGAGTCTCGTAAAGGTGTTAACTGACTTGGGTACCATCTCTCACGTTGTTAGACATTTATGACGATGGTTATGGGTTGTGGGTTATGGGATTGGAAAACCTGCTTCAGGAATGGAAGGTATAACGTGGTTTTTAAAGGCCCACCTTCTTTCCTTATATGAAATATTAAAAGGTTTCAAAATATGTAAGACATGTTCTTATTTTGAAATATACTACCTAAGTACTGAAATAGTAAGGATGGAACTTTTTATTCACCCGACACTTGTATTCTGACTGCAACTCATTACAACACGGGTTAGAGGAGTTCATGATACCGAAGATGGCAAGAGTGAAGCTTATGGAAGTCATGATCTATATTTTCATGTTATTTCAATTGTACCCATAAATTGTTCTTTTGAACAAATTGATGTAACGGTTGTTGTTAACATTATGATATTTTTCATGGGATTTTAAATGGTTTGAAATAAATGGGTACTATTATTGCTATTATATATTTTTCCTTCTGCTTTGAGTTCTAAAAAAATAGATAGATAGCATTGTATTCTTTTTATTTCTACCAACCAACTGCCAACATTGGAATGGGTCTAAGATTCAGTGGGCCTTTTTTGAGTCAGAATTTGGGCCTATTTCGGGGCAGGTTGTTATAGTGAAAAGATGATACTCAGCTAGCAAAGCGTCATAGTGCACTTAGTGTATTATCCTTATGAACATTATGCAGTCGAGATGAGTTTGAACCCGAGCAAACTTAGGCAATCTATATATAAGTTGTAGAATTTTCTCCTTTGGAAATTGATTTCTGTTCAGAAGAGAAGGAAAGTTAAGGAATTGTTTGCTAAATTTATTCGAGAGTTATTAGACTCGGAGACCTCACATATCGTGTAATTTTTCCTTTCTATAGCAGGATGTGTAATAGTCTTTCGTGTATTGTACCCATGGCCCCACTTAGGTGTTTATTCCTTTTTGATGTCGAACAGGCATATTTGTGTTTATGGTTTGACAGTGCGTTTGATTATTGATTGGTTACCATGCATGTCAGCATATACTCTCTCTGAATTATCTATTGCTTTTTATGCTTGTTGTTTCTTGTTGGTTCACTAGTTGTTTGTTGATGGTATACCGATTGCTTGTTGTTTATTGTTGTTGCTTTCTATTTTTTACCATTGCTTATATTTTCTTACTATTGTTGAACATTTTAATTTTTGCTTGATTATGTTGTTTACTGATTTTGATTGTTATTGGTGTTGTTGCTTGTTTGCATGTTTGATAGTTGGTATGCTAGTTATAGTTGCTTATCATGATTTTCTATTGATTGTTCGTTGCTTGTTTCTTATTGATTGCTTGTTGTTAGTTTGTTGTATGCTATTGCTAGATTCTTGCTTGTTTGTTGTTACATGATTCGTGCTTGTTGCTTACTGTTGTTGATTGCTATTGATTGATTATTGCTTATTTTGTGTTTTTCATTACTTCTATTTTAGTTATAATTTCATGATTTAAGTTTGTGCAGAGATAAATAGCGATAGCTGTTTAAAATAGATCACATATCATCCATGACAATTATAGGTTCGAGATGGGATATATACGAGTCCACTACCTTTTGGTGTGACTCGTAGTTAGTGGTATATTCTGATACCGACTCACTTGAGCTTACTCTCCAATTGATTGTCATATATGATTATAGTAGTATCAAATACTACACTAAGGTTATACATGTTTGAATTCTGTTTTGTGCACAATCGTCTCTGTATAGTACAATTATGCATTTGAGAGTTGATGTATAGCTATTTAAATTCTTGTTTTCTTTTATTGGCATTTTAAATAGTGAGAAGCTTTCTTGAGAATGGAATGAATTTTTGGAAAGCATGGGATAGCGTAGGTTATCACATGTTACCAAGTTGTGTGATGCATTCTAATTTGGATGTTTTCATGATGCTTATAGTATAAAGGAAATACTATTGGATTTTTTTGAAATTTAGGTTTGGGGAGTTTGATTAATCCGATTACTTTTGTATGGTCGTGGGAATTTTGGGGATGAAATTCTTTCAAGGAGGGAATAATGTAAAACACCACAATTCTAACAATTGAATATTTAAATGATTAATTTTTATATATAATTATTAAGTGACGGAAGGCCTATTATACTCGACTTTTATAAATGAATGAATTGGGACATGAAACACCTGTAGTTGAATATGCTTTTTCGACATGAGAAATGATTATAAACTTGATTATGTTTGGAGTCAATTTGTTTTGGAGTGAATAACGATTTTTAGAAAGTAACGAAAATTCAATTGGGCTAAGTCCACTAGCTTACCCTGATTTTGCTTATATGTAGCTAAATTTTTCATTCCATCTCGTTCAGTGTTTCATTTCTTTTTCATTCTCCTAATCACCTTCCTAATTTTCTATTAGTCCTAAACCCTAAATCCACTCAAATCACTTCATATAAAATTCCTAAATTCAAACTAAAAGCACTGTAATTCCTCTTATCCAATTTCTTACATAACCCATTGAGGAATTAGCTTGGATCAAAGTTTGCATCTTTATCCAAGAATTTAAGAGAGCGAAGTTTGGATTTTTGTTGATTAGAGTTTGATTTGGTGAAGAAGCAAGATGAGTGGGATGGTTCTCCTTATTACTTTATGTGTTATGCTTCATATTTACATTTATTGATGATTAGAGAATTATATGAAGTGATTTGGAGGTTGTATGGATTGATTTAGACTTGTATTCATGTTATAAACATGCTTATATTAAATCATTATTTTCTTAGGACCTTAATAACTATTTTTGAAAATAGTTAGTAAGCTAAGAGTTTGATTTTGGGTTATTGAATGATTATATGTCATGTTGCGATATATTAGGGACTAAATTACATATGATAGTTAAGTACATGTCAATAGTTAGTAATAACAAAATAAATTTAAATGGTTTTAGAAAGGTTAATAAGCTAATTAAGTGAGTTTTGAACTCTACACTTATTATTAAAGCGATTAGAGGGTTAATGAAGCTTAATTAGCACTTGTGAGTATTATTTAAAAATAAATAAACGATCTTTCTCAACGAATAATTTACTTATAAATATTATTTAAGTAAAGAAATGATTTTATAAGTAAAAGAGTTATTTAATAAAACGGTATTATATAAAATAGCATAAATGAAGTTTAATTGGTATTTATAAAATGGTTATATAATTTTATAAATGAAGTATAGATTTTATAAAATAGAAATGAGATTTTTCTAAAGCATTAATATGATGTATACTTAATTTTTATGAAGTAGTTAAGTATTCAAGTTCATAACGGTGATTTATAAGCTAATAATATATTTTATAGAATGGTTGTAAGATTTTATAAAGTAATATGAAATCATATTAGATTTATTGAACAAAAATTGTAAATAAAGGTAATATTTGATTAAGTAATGGATGAATTACTTATTTAATATATGTGTTTGCATATGACTACGGACAAGTATACGTATATGTGTATTTGAAGATGTATAGCAATCAAAACAATTTATATATGGAGTTAGAATTGTTGTGTATACTGTTTAAATAAATGTGTGTACTTGTGTGTATGTAGTGTATATGGATGGGTGTAAATACATTTGTTTATAAGTGCGTTGCGGACATTTCACATAGCCATAGAAACTATAGTGTGTGCTAAGTTACGTAAGAGTACACCAGGCCAAGTAATCACTCCGATGAGGTCCAAAACATGATTCGTGAAGTTTTTATGTGTTTCCATATACGTGTGTGCATATATGTGCATGAGTAATTGTATGGACACACTTGCAGGCATCACATGAAGCTAGAAGATCGATTTTGTTCATTTTTGATGCATTAGTGGAAGCCAGGTCGAAAGAATTGTCCCCTGGAACTCTAAGCTTAAAAGAGCGGTTTTAGAAGCCACTTTTCGAACACTTAAGAGACCACTTCCAAAATATCAACTAGTAGACTCCGAAAGAAGTCCGATGCAGCGAAGGAAAACTTTGGGATCTTGGCAACTTATCGGGTGGAGCGACGGAAAAGGCAAGTGGAAAACCAACAACTCGAAGACTACCAGACCTAGGCTTACTCCCCAAGAAAAGCAACCACCGATCGACCGGTGATGGACAACTGGTCCATAGTGGTGCTTGTTTATAGGATGTAAGCCTAGACATTGTGTAATTTCATTAGGGATAATTTCAATGATTTGGGCGTGGGGATGCATGAACCTTTGGCTTGACTTCGAGGTAGCTTTGGGCTACTCAAAGAAGCGGATGGCACGATGAAGCATGAAATCCGAAGACTAATGCAATGTGATTTATTTGTGATCAATAATGACCAACAACGATCCGGCATGAGATCGGCCTGGTGATTTGTCACACAACCATGTCTGGCGAGATCATATAAAGAAAATCCGTACCCTAAGGCATTGACTCGGGATAAATATAGTTTGATAAATTTGACCAGTCTTATATTAATGACCATATATAGTATTGATCTTATATTAATGATTATATATTGTATTGGCCTTATATCAGTGGCCACATATATTATTTGTCTTTCAGTAGCGGCCATCCGTATAGACAGACGAGGACGAGACATCGGCCTTTATTTATGACTAGCATATTTGATTACATACGATGTATATAGACACACATAGGTACACACACATACACATATACATATACATACATACACAGATATATATATATTGATGTGCATGTAAAAGTGTATATTTATACTCCCATATTTAATCTTTTTTATTAAAATAAGTGAGCATATTAGGGTATTTTACATGTTTAAACCAAAATCGAAATTGTTTTCAAATCATCATTCATTCACCTTCATTGGGGGAAAAATGGTAATTTTGTGTATGAATTAATTTTGAAAAAATTTATTTCCACACTTTTATTTTTATTTTTAGAAAATTGAGTGCAAACTATATGGAGGTTCATGGATATGTGCATGTACAAGTGTTCAAGGCCAAAAGAATTTAGAAAAGAAAAGAAATAATGCAACATAGAGGAGCCTACATGCCCATTAACTAATGGAACATAATTAAAAGCACATGCACATGTTAATGGAGATTAATTAATTCCCTAATGATTGCTTGAAGGCTACACAATCTCTAGGGAATTTTTGGTAGTCCTTTAAAAATTGAAGTAGTGTATTAGGCATGTATATATACCCTTTATGTCTCATGAAATATCCTTTTCTTTTTTTATGCAAAATTGCAGCACAAAGTTAATGGAAAACAAAATATCTCTTTAATGGCATTTTATTCTTGTTCTTTACTTTCGTGCTCTCTTTTATTGTTATTTTATTTTATGCTCTCTTATTTAGTTTATGTTTGTCTTATTTCATGCTAGTAGAAATAGATTTAATTCCTTCAATTGGTTTATTTTTATTTCATGCAAGTAGTTAGCTCTCTTTTCTTTTAATTAGCTTTCATTTTCCTTGCTTTTTATGCTTGAATCATTTTGTGTTGATATGAATTCAAATATGATAAGTTAAACCCCTTCAGTTTAGGTGTAGTGAAGCTCTCATGAGTCATACTAAATCAACAAAAAATGGTTGCATTTGTAGTCTCTTTTTTTGTGCTTAATAGAAATTAGAAACGATGGTAGTTTATGTTTATTTTTTTATTGAACTTGATATTCTATGTTGAAACTCAAACAAGTTATGCTGAATCCAATATAAACATAAACTATTTGATGATATGCCTAAGTGATTTTGATGACGAAAGTCAAACAAGAATCAAAATTTGATACTCTATGTTACTAATTTATAGTAATAGATCATGCTCAAAATAGATTTTATTTTTTATTTCATCTCATTTTCATGAGAGTTGACAAGTGGGTTTGAATAGTGTATTTGAGTTTGATGTTTTAAGTTGTGCTATTAATAGCACAAATAAACCATACTTATAATAAACACATCAATCATTTCTACTTAAAATTTAAATGAGAGATTATAGATAAATTCTATGTTAGTTTATATGAATTATTGAAAGAAGATTTGCCTTTAAATTGCTCCTTATTCTCATAATTTTGTTCTCATTTTCATTCTCGTTTTAGTTCATTTTTCTACAATTTGAGCTAAATCTCCTCTTAATTCTTGGGCTAGTTTGATTAAGTAATTTTAGCATTTTTTGCTTTCTCCGTGGATCAGTCTATACTCATATACATACTATGATTGTCCACCGTGGACTTGCGGTTTTAATAATGATATATTTTCGACGGTATTCTAATCAATAGAATTTTCCATCATTAAACATGCATATACGTAGACACACACAAATATATATATATGTATGTTGGTACGTATGTATATGTATATATATATATATATATTTGTGTGTGTATACGAAATCGATCTTCCTTTGTGGTACCGATGGTTTATATATAGGATGACCATTATTCTTTTTTGCCGAGACATTACGCGAATTTGCTAAGAAATCCTTGATGTCCTAAAGGGTGATGATCATCATCTACTACAGGGTCATAGAACACTTATGCTTGCTTCAGAGGGTACATTGTTATTCGCAAAGGTCTTGGTAATTAGAGTTGATTGAAAATCACTAATACACTCTTCAGATGATATGTTGTTTCTACTTACTATTGTGACTATGTTTCAAGTATATAGAGTAGGTCAAATATCACCCTGCTTGCTTCAAAGGGTACGATGAGACCTACACGAGGACCATCTTTAGGATACGGCTCAGGGTCTATAGTACATTTTGGTAATAACTTTATTTATCTTAAACTGTTGAAGGGAATCATTGGATAGCAATAGATGTCTATAGTTGACTCCACCCATCAGTAATGATGGGTATTGATTTGTATTCCTTAGTTATCTTCCACTATTGTGTCGTGCATGTTATATTATCTTTTGTTGTGGTTATTGCATTTACTATTATTGTGTACTTCACGATAGACTTATATTATGATCATCCTACTTTTAAATGTTTGGTTACCTATATCATAGTATGTTGTTACATTTCAGTCACATTATATTAGTTGTGCTGACTTATTGATTATTGGAGAAGAACCGGTTATGGTATGACTTTCTATCTTCTGTTTATGTATACTTTACTTGTTTATGGACAATTTGGGATTACCTTTGAGCCATAATTATGGAGAGGACCGACTATGCCATAGTAGTTCATGTTTATTGTATATAGTTTTAATATACAATATTTGAGATAGTTCCCCTTACACCAGATTTTATGTTTGATCCATGTTTTATCTCTGTTCATTTGTCTTATGACAACTTTAGGGCACTTGATTGAGTAGTTTGGGAGTTAGGTTCTTTGGAGATACAGTTTTAGGATAGTTGAGGAATTCTTTGGATGCGATGTCAATACTTTGCATATATACTTGATGTTGTAGTTGTATGTGTCAAATATGTATTTATATATGAGACCCGTTGTATCAGAATTTATTTGGAAATCCATGATGTTAGGAATTAATGTTTTTGACTTTCTATATTCATACATATTCATATGTTTCTCCCACTAGTGCGGTCTCTTATATATTGTCATCCTGTTCTGCTCATGTATATTTATTATATTATATGTTATCATTCCATTTTGAGATCTTATTGATGTCTCGTTTTAGTGTTTTTTTCAAATTTTATCCTAATAATCTATCTTTTGTGGTATTTAAAGCTCGAGCGATGATGTAGGATGGTGATTATTTTGGATATTACGAAGGGCAGGTTGTTACGAAGGTCATCAAAGCACTCCACAATAAACATTCGTACTTCAAGAACAAATGCTTCTTTGTTCAATATCCATACAAATTCAACAAGCTTTTGCTTTTTTGAAGTAAGATCCTTTCATTTTCATTCTTTTCCATGCTTTGACTTTCGTCTTTTGGTCATTTATCTTATTATCTCCATCCATCTCAGTCATTCCTACTCGAAACACGAGCACGGTGCATTCTGATACTCTTAAGAAGAGCATCTACATCTGATATCGCTCCACTACCTATCTACTGATGAATGAAACCCATGTCGGTGCAACCTTTTACATCCATATTTGTTTTACTAATCCTGTTGAAACTTCTTTGAGTAGTTTCCAAATGCTGAGTAGGTCTTCTGCCTCCATTTGCAGTTCCGATGATAACATCCAAAGGGGCGTTAAAGGCCTATCCGGTACAACTAATGTTGATGAACCTGTTGATAAAGAAACAGAAGAACAAGTTGCCAGCAAAAGTTCAAGAAGAAAGAGACGAGAGATTTGAAATGGAAACTATTTATAAAGAGGAGGATATGGTAGAGGAAGTGAAAGTGGAGAAAAAATAGAATAAAGGTAATGAAGGAAAGGATGACGATGATGATGCCTACTAGGGAATAGACGAGTCATGTGAAGAAATGTCTCCTAAAGGCACTAAACTTCCTATGTCGCTACACCCAAAGCGCATAGTCATCAATACTTCCAAGCAGACCTCAAATCGAGTACGGTGCCATTAGCTGAGGCGACACCTTTGGCTAGTTCTTCAGATGACATATTTTTCTCATTAAGCGAGTTCGACATTCCATCCCTTATTCCATTTTAGTAAGGTCCATAGTGCAGTACGGGGGACACCAGCACTCTACACACCTCTAGGATCATGAACACACATTCACTACTCTTGTAACGACCCGTAAATTTTCGGTAATTAAAATGGTTAATTTAATAAGATTTCGTGATTAGTGTTAGAGAAAAAAAAATTGTAATTCGTTTGGAATAATAATAACTAGAATGAATTGCAACAATAATTATCCAAGTAACGGTAAATAAAAGCTACTTAGTGAATGCCTTTGAAATCAAAAGTTGAATAGGATAATAAATGTTGATTCATTGGGTATAAGAGAGTAATTGATTGATAAGTAAAATCTATTTGAAATCAAATATTGAATATTGAACAGGTAAGTTGTTTAAATTAAATATTTAAAACTTATTGAATAATTGAATAACTGTAAAATGAAAATAGTGTTCTAAATTGTGAATTGGTTTTAAAGGTTGAATCTTATAAGTTTAATTTCAATATTTCAAAAGATAATGAATTATTGGATAATCGAAATCGTTTAAATTAAATATTAGGAATTAATTGAATAATTTAATAATGGGAAGTGAATAACCGTATAATGTAAAGAGTTGTTTTATAATTTTAATTCGTTTCAAAAGTTAAATTTTATAAGTTCGTTTTGAATATTTCAAAAGATAGCGATTTAAGAATAATCAAATTTGTTAAATTTAATATTACGAATGTTTGAATAAATTATATTTCAAATTTGATATTGAAATTTAATATATGAAAATAGAGTGAATATTTGAAATTTGATTTAATATGATTCAAATTGGTTTCCAAAGTGAATGTAAGTTATATTTGGACTTTAATAGAGTTAAAAAGATTTTAAAATTGGAATTTATTGGATAAATTGAATAACGGGTTTAATATGATTAAAAATGATTTGTAAAATTTTATTTTATCATATTGGAGTTATAGTGATGTTATAGAATTTTTAAAACTGAATTTAGAATGTATTTGTGAAAATTGAATATTTTAATATTTAATTATCGATTGAAAAATAGCCAATTGTCGAACAGTCTCAGAATTGGACGAAACTAGTTCCATTAGATCCATAATAGTTAGTTATTATCATATTTCAATTTTCGTAGCAATCGGAGTTGTCGTTTGACCGTGGCAGCTCGAAACGCGTTGAAATTGTTTAATATTAATTTGGCGAGTTAAAATAGTCATTTTTCAAACGGTCTCGGATTTCGACGAAACTAGTTTCATCGGATCCGTAATATGATATTATTGTAATGTTTCAGATTTCATGTCAATCTGAATTACCGTTTGACCGAGGCGAGCCAAAACGCCTGGAAATTCGTTTAATCGGTTTAATTTAATTTTGATCGTTTATTTCCGCAACTCACACATACGATCGAATTAGGCCTTGAAACCTTTTCCATTGCGTCCGGAATAGGGGTATAACATCATAAACGTCGGACGACACGCCTCGATAGGGGTTCAAAATTTTGAGTTTCTTAAATCGAGTTATTTGGATATTAAATTAATATATATCTAGTCAAACAAAGCTGTTTTAACATTACATCAGCCTAAATTCCTTCTTTTCACTGTAACCCTATGCCTACTGTAGCTTTCAACTCACATCCCCTCCCACTTCTTGTTTTAAACCCACGACAGTAAACAACAGAGCATAAAAAAAATAAGCATATGAGATTCAAAAATCATAATCACGCAAATTACTCAATAGAAAAATACGAAATCAATTTTAAGAATCTTGTTAAAGCTCAAACTTCAACTTGGTATGCTGTTAGGAAGGTGCGGTCTTGTTTGGCCTGGTGACAGTGAGAGTCGAACAACAGAAGGAGCTAGGGTTTCGGTTTTTGAGGGTTTGGAGGCGTATTTGCTCGAGGCGAGGGTGGATTCGAGTTTAGCATGGAAAGACGCATCTCCGGCCAAGATTTCATGAAGCTCGGCCAAGCATGGTGGAACGCGACCTGGGGGGGGGGGGGGTTCGAAGTCGAGTGGGTTGTCGCGTTTTCCATTGTGGCTTCGGAGATCAGATCGTGGGGGCCGACGTGTCGAGGTGGAGATGGCGGTCGTGTTGGCGTGCTCGGTTTCGTATTCTTCGCCTTGTGTCGTGTATCAGTGTTGAGGGTGCACGGCTTGATTTAGGTTTTGTGCACAGGCTATTGTTTAGAGCTTTGGGAAGAAGAGGTGAATTGGTGGGCCGGGCTTCTTTTGTCTTGGGTGAGTTTAAAATAAAAACCAAAAAGAAGATTTGGTTTTAAATTATAAATATATATACAAATCTTTAAACATGTATATCTTCGTCGTACGAGGTCGGAATCGGACGATACCGGTGATGCTGGAATCGCAGAGACGAGAGCTTCACTGTTGTGCAGATCCGAGAGTGTTTGAAGCTCGTCAAAATTTTAGGTTAAATCGAACGCACTCGATTTAATTTAAAATTTGACCGATTGGCAACGGAAAAATCAAGGTGAGTGTTTTATAACGCTCACAACGTACTAAATATCTTTATGCTAGTTAGATTTGATATTATGAAGTGTTATGATTTTATTTGTCGTTATTTGATAAAAATTTAATTGTCATATAGCTTGTCATTTGAATTAACTATTGAAAAATTTAATTGACAGTTAAATTGAAGTTAAAATTGAATTGCGATTAAATTACTTGACATTGATAACTATGAAACTGCCATGAATTGTATTGTTTATTGGATGATGTATTTTGATGGATGCTATTGGTTGATAATTGAATGTTTGGATGTTTTTTGCTTATATATATCCTGTTATGCATACATATGATACTGTGATTTAATTTAAGTAATATATACTCATCCCTGACATTTAATTGAAATAAATAACTACTTGGCCATAGGATAGAAAAATATATACGGACACCGAATTGGCTAAATTAATAATTTTTGAAATCGTCGATTTGAAATCTATTTAAATGTTTTGATTTAAAAGTTATAAATAGAAATCGATTTATAGAAATTGAATTCATTGAAAATTTAGTTTGGAATGTTGAAATAAATTTTGGTTAAAGGAATTTTATTAAATAATTAAGTTGAGACTTTAAATTTGAAAATTGGATATGATTGAATGTCGAAAATTGATTTGTATAAAGATTTAACCTAAAATTCGAGCTTTGAATATTACTAGGTAATAGTGATATAAAAATGATATTTTGAAATCGAGCTTGGAAATGAATCATATATTGAAATTTGGATTTAAACTTGAATATTGATGAAAAAATTTGTTAAGTGTTACAAATGGGTATTTTGAAAATCAAGCTCCGAATCGATATAAATTGAAATTGAAGAAATTGAAGGTGAATATAGAATTGAATAAATTCGAAGTCAAAGTTAACATTGATTTGAATTGAAATCGAAATTTAACCGGTAAAATGGAAATTGAAATTGATTTGAATTGGGAAGTTATAAATTGAGAGGGATTGGTTTGAAGCTGTTTTATTTTGTTTTCCAAATTACTCTGTTATATAAACCATTTTGAATACTTAAACTAATTTAATCTATTTAATTAACCCAATTTAAATTATTTTAAACTAATTTATCTATTTCAAATCCATTTTAAGATTTTAAGTATTTTAACTATTTTAATTATTTAAAACTACTTTAAACTCCTTAAAACTATTTTCTAAATTCTAAGCTGATTAATAAGGTGAAATGTTTATATTTAAATCTTGAATTTAAATACGAATTGGGTCAAATGAAGTTGTAACATAAATTGAAATTCGAAATGATTTTGAAATCAAATAAGATATTGATGCGAAAATTTATTTTTGAAACGGAATCTGACATTTTGATAGCTACGGTGATATTTGAAATGGATTTGATTTGTGAAACGAATATGATATTTCGATATCAATTATGAATCGATTTGGAATGTAAAAGAGCCAACGGTGTAATAATACGTAGTTATTAAAGAGACCGGGATCGGATATGGACATACTCTCTGTCGATACCGAACACCACTTTAATAACTATTATACGCGGAGTGTTGATCCAGAATGAAGTGGATGGTTTGGTGAACGCGTTGACTGAAGAAACAGAACGTTATTGGATGACCCCTGACATGACTAAAACAGGAGCCGCGCCGGGCCATTGAGGTTCGCCACCTCTAGCGGACACGCTTCTTTGATACCATTTCTATTACATTTGTGATTCGATTTGGGTGCACCCCTTCATTTGGGAGTGTTGTTTCGCAGTGTTGGGGTGGCTGCTGGCTATGCCCAACATCAGTCCGGATCACGCAACTACTAGTATCCTAGTTGGTATCGCCTCATGTACCTTGTCATACTGATTATCCTATTCGCGACCACTACGTTTTGATTTGTTCCTTAAGTATATGGATTGCCCTCTGGCGACTTCCAGTTTTTGGGAAACTACGGTCTTGTATATGCTTTTGGGAATATAAAATGTGTTAAGGGGGATTATGGTAACGTCTTAACGCTATTTTGATACTTTATATTACCGATAGGCATTATCTACTTAGCGTATATTACTACATAGTAGATAGTTTAACGGATCCTTGAGAGATGGAAAATCCCGCAACATCTCGTAAGTTATTGCACGCACGTTGACACTGGATATGAGATGTCAAACCCCGTAAACATCTCTGACGCCGTTACACTCATATTTATTTGCGATTGATTTAACTTTCATAAGGATATTTAGTCCTGACTCGAGTGTTTTGTCTTTTCATTACGCTCGGGTCAGTCCTGAGTTTTTCAGATTTTTGAAGATCTATTCTGGAAGACGAAGACGAAGATTTGGTATACTATTACTATTATTACCCTTGCATCATGCTATCTGCTGTATTATTTAATTGTTCTATTGTATATGTATAACTCTGATAAACGATGTATAAATAATTGTCAAAGTATAGTAGACAGCTTCATGAACTGTTTATTTGACTATTATATTTTATCGTTCCGCTGCGAGGTTCTGTGTTGTTTCATTTCCTTTATTTCTCTTTCTTTTCTTTTCTTATTTACCCCAATAACCATCTGCCCTTTTGAATGGTTTGGAATCGACATGTGTATTTGATCGTCGGTTTAAACTGTCCAAAAAGGCGGGTCGTTACAGCTGGTATCAGAGCTTAGGTTTAGCGATAACCTTAGCTCTGTGGGGTCTGACTCTTTATAAATAGGGTAGTTATACCCTATGACGAGTCGCTGAGTGAATATATATATGAGAGAGCGTATTTGTTAGTGGTATAAAATGTTTTATATTGTGTCGGTTGATTTGTTGAGTGGCTTATGGATTCTGGTCAATACGAGTAATTAACATCATTGATAGGGATCTCTAAACACTTAAACAGAACAATTCGACATAGTATTGTTTTGAAATAGGGTAAATGAAATAATTTTGCTCTAATTATATTATGGTATATAAAGAAATTTTTCAGAAGTTATTGTGACTTATCTAGCTTACCTGGTTGTTAGAAATGAAAATATTGGTTATTATCATTAATTGGATATTGTAATTTAATAAATAAGGTGAATTACAAATTGAACAATGATAAAACACTGGTGGATTGTTTAAGAGAAAATTCCTATAAGAATACTTTATAAAGGTGACTTATGAATTAAAATAGATTTAAATTTGAAAATATTGAATTTAAGACCCGGAGATTTTGAAAAATGGTTTTCAAAGTTTTGCAGAAATATATAGTGATATTAATTGGAAATTGTTTATGGAAATATTTTGAAAGGATTTTTAAATAAAGGAATGAATTTAGTACTCCTCTCTTATGTCGCTGGAAAATAATTTCGGTGATGACTGCGCAGCATCATCGACGTTCATTTTCGAGTCTCAAAGTGGGGGAGATTTCTAAGAAGCTTTGCTTATCTTCAAAATTATTTTGGGTAAGTTGGTTTTGGTTTAAACTCCAAAGGTATGATTTAATATATTAAAGATATAAGTGTATATATTTATTTCAAACGATTTGAAATAACCGGGCATTTAAATTTCTAATTTCTGTTAATTAATAATTTTCAAATTATTTGAATAAATTGTGAATAACCAGAATTTATAAAATAAGAGGATTAAGATATCTAAGCTATTGTTTTGGGAAAACTTTAAAGTTGAAAGGTAAAGAGGATTTAAACAAATTAAATTTGTGAACATTCTAATTAAGTAAAATGAAATTCTATAAATTTGTATAATACCAAAATTACATTCTGATAACATATAACAAGACTTACCAAATGTTAAAAGTTAAAATGATGTTTCGGATATGTAATGAGATATTGTATAAATAAACAGAACCTGAAGTAATTGAAGTATACAAGTAAGGAAAGCTCAAAATGAATTAAAATGTATGTAAATGAAAATTTTGGTTGTGAAAAAATTGTTATATACTTAAATATAGCATGAAATGATAAATGGATAAATGAAACAAGTAAGTGAACTTAAGAAATGAATCGTATTATATCTTTATAAATTGGTTATAGAAAATAAATATAAATTGCAAAGGATTGTAAGAAAATTAAATTTGTAACCTTTAAGATAACCATAAACTAAGAAAAGTCATATATAAGAAGTTAGGCTTTTATGGAATGACTATAAATTAAAGTGATGATTAATAAAATGTTCGGCGTTAATAAATGTTCCACAAATAAATTTGTATTAACTGAAATTATGAAAATGAAATAAATGTAAACAAAGGAACTTCTTATAGCTAAGAATCAATTGGAAATGAAATTGAATTTAATTAAATCACATGGAATGTTTAAAATGAACTTGAGTAAGAAAATTCTTTGATATGATGTTAAGAAAAGATAATGTCAAAGACTATGCTATGTAAAGAAATGAATATACTAACTGAATAATGGATTGTGAGTAATTAAGTGAAAAAAATAGAAGTCAATAAAATAATTTAATATAGATAAATTGGATAGAAATCCATTGGAAGGAAATACGTGAGATTGTACGTATATTATTTTATTCGCATAACGATTCGATCCAAATTCGAGCACAAAATTTCGAGATGATTTATATCGATCCAAGTTAGGATTTTTCACTCGATTTTCGACGGCGAACCCTAGATATGGATTTTTAATTTGATTATGGAATTCTCTATCATAGTATATGGCTATGCAAGGAGAGTAACAGTTTCCAATCAAGGAACCAAATCTGAGTCCGCACTAGAGAGTCTGGTGAACGATACTTGTTTGGAAGTGAAATTGTGTGATCGAATAAGCGATTAGATTGATATTGCTCACGGATGATATATGTACGGCTTACGGACTTAATTAAAGTTAATATTGGAAATATATGATGCCAAATATAAAATGATTCTTTTAAAATTATATAACAGAATATATATATAAAAGAAATAAACCAAATTGAATGTAAAATAATAATTTGGTTATGTTGGGTATGATTTGGTTGTTATGTGATTGTTAGTTGATTGTTAAGTGTAAATTGAAGCTATAAATCATTGAAATCAAATTGGAAGTGAAATGAATTTAAATAGAATTTAATTTGATTCAAATTGGAAGTGAACTAATGTAAATATAAATTAATGAATGTTAACTAATTGAATTGAGAATGAATGTTAGTAAAATCCAACGTTAATGAATCAACTCTGATTAAAATTGAAACCCAAGTCAATGAATATTAATGAGAAGTGAATTTATATTGATTGGTTATGGATTTGTTGGATGGTAGTTGGATGATAGTTGATTGATGGTTGCAATTGTTGTTTTGTTGCAATTGCTATGTTGGCACATGTAGTTGTTATGTTGCTATATGATGTATATTGATATTATTTTCGTATATGCATGTTTCTCATAGTTTGTTGAGTGTTTAGTAGGTGCGGATTGCGTTTGCTTCGCATTTGGAGCTCGCTTTCGCGCTATATTATTCGTATATGCTCGCTAATAAAAATATAAGGTACATGTTTATTTTATCATTGGATTGGTGATTTTTGATGAGCCACTTGGCTTTTGGATTTTCTTTTGTTGGATTGGGGCCCGTAGAGGCGTTTTGTAGTTGTACCGATCGAGCCGCGCAAAGGAGACTCTGCCGAAATTTTTCGTAAATCCGAGTGTTAGAAAATTTTTCAAGTTTTAAAATTTTTTCTTTATAACTTGTTTTGATAACTAACCTTTAAAAGTTAGGAAGTCGTTCGGTGTAACTTAATGAAAGCGTAGTTATGACTTTATAAAAGGAATTTCATTGTTTTATAAGTTGGAAACTTTGAATAAAATATATCTAAGGTTAAATTCTATACTTAGTTCCTTTTCCCTTCTTTTTCCTTTTCGGGGACGAAAAGTTTTGAGTGGGGGAGAGTGTAACGACCCGTAAATTTTCGATAATTAAAATGGTTAATTTAATAAGATTTCGTGATTAGT
The DNA here is from genome assembly GCA_030765085.1 of Allium cepa. Classification (NCBI taxonomy): domain Eukaryota; kingdom Viridiplantae; phylum Streptophyta; class Magnoliopsida; order Asparagales; family Amaryllidaceae; genus Allium; species Allium cepa. The sequence goes on from CM060929.1 coordinate 1,048,328,829, forward strand.
GTTAGAGAAAAAAAAATTTGTAATTCGTTTGGAATAATAATAACTAGAATGAATTGCAACAATAATTATCCAAGTAACGATAAATAAAAGCTACTTAGTGAATGCCTTTGAAATCAAAAGTTGAATAGTATAATAAATGTTGATTCATTGGGTATAAGAGAGTAATTGGTTGATAAGTAAAATCTATTTGAAATCAAATATTGAATATTGAACAGGTAAGTTGTTTAAATTAAATATTCAAAACTTATTGAATAATTGAATAACTGTAAAATGAAAATAGTGTTCTAAATTGTGAATTGGTTTTAAAGGTTGAATCTTATAAGTTTAATTTCAATATTTCAAAGGATAATGAATTATTGGATAATCGAAATCGTTTAAATTAAATATTAGGAATTTATTGAATAATTTAATAATGGGAAGTGAATAACCGTATAATGCAAAGAGTTGTTTTATAATTTTAGTTCGTTTCAAAAGTTAAATTTTATAAGTTCGTTTTGAATATTTCAAAAGATAGCGATTTAAGAATAATCAAATTTGTTAAATTTAATATTACGAATGTTTGAATAAATTATATTTCAAATTTGATATGATTAATTTGATATTGAAATTTAATATATGAAAATAGAGTTAATATTTGAAATTTGATTTAATATGATTCAAATTGGTTTCCAAAGTGAATGTAAGTTATATTTGGATTTTAATAGAGTTAAAAAGATTTTAAAATTGGAATTTATTGGATAAATTGAATAACGGGTTTAATGTGATTAAAAATGATTTGTAAAATTTTATTTTATCATATTGGAGTTATAGTGATGTTATAGAATTTTTAAAACTGAATTTAGAATGTATTTGTGAAAATTGAATATTTTAATATTTAATTATCGACTGAAAAATAGCCAATTGTCGAACAGTCTCAGAATTGGACGAAACTAGTTCCATTGGATCCATAATAGTTAGTTATTATCATATTTCAATTTTCGTAGCAATCGGAGTTGTCGTTTGACCGTGGCAGCTCGAAACGCGTTGAAATTGTTTAATATTAATTTGGCGAGTTAAAATAGTCATTTTTCAAACGGTCTCGGATTTCGACGAAACCAGTTTCATCGGATCCGTAATATGATATTATTGTAAGATTTCAAATTTCATGTCAATCGGAATTACCGTTTGACCGAGGCGAGCCAAAACGCCTGAAAATTCGTTTAATCGGTTTAATTTAATTTTGATCGTTTATTTCCGTAACTCACACATACGATCCAATTAGGCCTTGAAACCTTTTCCATTGCGTCCGGAATAGGGGTATAACATTATAAACGTCAGACGACACGCCTCGATAGGGGTCCAAATTTTGAGTTTCTTAAATCGAGTTATTTGGATATTAAATTAATATATATCTAGTCAAACAAAGCTGTTTTTACATTACATCAGCCTAAATTCCTTCTTTTCACTGTAACCCTATGCCTACTGTAGCTTTCAACTCACATCCCCTCCCACTTCTTGTTTTAAACCCACGACAGTAAACAACAGAGCATAAAAAAATAAGCAAATGAGATTCAAAAATCATAATCACGCAAATTACTCAATAGAAAAATACGAAATCAATTTTAAGAATCTTGTTAAAGCTCAAACTTCAACTTGGTATGCTGTTAGGAAGGCACGGTCTTGTTTGGCCTGGTGATAGTGAGAGTCGAACAACAGAAGGAGCTAGGGTTTCGGTTTTTGAGGGTTTGGAGGCGTATTTGCTCGAGGCGAGGGTGGATTCGAGTTTAGCATGGAAAGACGCATCTCCGGCCAAGATTTCATGAAGCTCGGCCAAGCATGGTGGAACGCGACCTGGGGGGGGGGTTCGAAGTTGAGTGGGTTGTCGCGTTTTCCATTGTGGCTTCGGAGATCAGATCGTGGGGGCCGGCGTGTCGAGGTGGAGATGGAGGTCGTGTTGGCGTGCTCGGTTTCGTATTCTTCGCCATGTGTAGTGTATCAGTGTTGAGGGTGCACGGCTTGATTTGGGTTTTGTGCACAGGTTATTGTTTAGAGCTTTGGGAAGAAGAGGTGAATTGGTGGGCCGGGCTTCTTTTGTCTTGGGTGGGTTTAAAATAAAAACCAAAAAGAAGATTTGGTTTTAAATTATAAATATATATACAAATCTTTAAACATGTATATCTTCGTCGTACGAGGTCGGAATCGGACGATACCGGTGATGCTGGAATCGCAGAGACGAGAGCTTCATTGTTGTGCAGATCCGAGAGTGTCTGAAGCTCGTCAAAATTTTAGGTTAAATCGAACGCACTCGATTTAATTTAAAATTTGACCGATTGGCAACGGAAAAATCAAGGTGAGTGTTTTATAACGCTCACAACGTACTAAATATCTTTATGCTAGTTAAATTTGATATTATGAAGTGTTATGATTTTATTTGTCGTTGTTTGATAAAAATTTAATTGTCATATAACTTGTCATTTGAATTAACTATTGAAAAATTTAATTGACAGTTAAATTGAAGTTAAAATTGAATTGCGATTAACTTACCTGACATTGATTACTATGAAACTGCCATGAATTGTATTGTTTATTGGATGATGTATTTTGATGGATGCTATTGGTTGATAATTGAATGTTTGGATGTTTATTTGCTTATATATATCCTGTTATGCATACATATGATACTGTGATTTAATTTAAGTAATATATACTCATCCCTGACATTTAATTGAAATAAATAACTACTTGGCCATAGGATAGAAAATTATATACGGACACCGAATTGGCTAAATTAATAATTTTTGAAATCGTAGATTTGAAATCTATTTAAATGTTTTGATTTAAAAGTTATAAATAGATATCGATTTATAGAAATTGAATTCATCGAAAATTTAGTTTGGAATGTTGAAATAAATTTTGGTTAAAGGAATTTTATTAAATAATTAGGTTGGGACTTTAAATATGAAAATTGGATATGATTGAATGTCGAAAATTGATTTGTATAAAGATTTAACCTAAAATTCGAGCTTTGAATATTACTAGGTAATAGTGATATAAAAATGATATTTTGAAATCGAGCTTGGAAATGAATCATATATTGAAATTTGAATTTAAACTTGAACATTGATGAAATTTTTTGTTAAGTGTTACAAATGGGTATTTTGAAAATCAACCTCCGAATCGATATAAATTGAAATTGAAGAAATTGAAGGTGAATATAGAATTGAATAAATTTGAAGTCAAAGTTAACATTGATTTGAATTGAAATCGAAATTGAATCGGTAAAATGGAAATTGAAATTGATTTGAATTGGGAAGTTATAAATTGAGAGGGATTGGTTTGAAGCTGTTTTGTTTTGTTTTCCAAATTACTCTGTTATATAAACCATTTTGAATACTTAAACTAATTTAATCTATTTAATTAACCCAATTTAAATTATTTTAAACTAATTTATCTATTTCAAATCCATTTTAAGATTTTAAGTATTTTAACTATTTTAATTATTTAAAACTACTTTTAAACTCCTTAAAACTATTTTCTAAATTCTAAGCTGATTAATAAGGTGAAATGTTTATATTTAAATCTTGAATTTAAATACGAATTGGGTCAAATGAAGTTGTAACATAAATTGAAATTCGAAATGATTTTGAAATCAAATGAGATATTGATGCGAAAATTGATTTTTGAAACGGAATCTGACATTTTGATAGCTACGGTGATATTTGAAATGGATTTGATTTGTGAAACGAATATGATATTTCGATATCAATTATGAATCGATTTGGAATGTAAAAGAGCCAACGGTGTAATAATACGTAGTTATTAAAGAGACCGGGATCGGATATGGACATACTCTCTGTCGATACCGAACACCACTTTAATAGCTATTATACGCGGAGTGTTGATCCAGAATGAAGTGGATGGTTTGGTGAACGCGTTGACTGAAGAAAGAGAACGTTATTGGATGACCCCTGACATGACTAAAACAGGAGCCGCGCCGGGCCATTGAGGTTCGCCACCTCTAGCGGACACGCTTCTTCGATACCATTTCTATTACATTTGTGATTCGATTTGGGTGCACCCCTTGATTTGGGAGTGTTGTTTCGCGGTGTTGGGGTGGCTGCTGGCTATGCGTTACATCAGTCCGGATCACGCAACTACTAGTATCCTAGTTGGTATCGCCTCATGTACCTTGTCATACTGATTATCCTATTCGCGACCACTACGTTTTGATTTGTACCTTGAGTATATGGATTGCCCTCTGGTGACTTCCGGTTTTGGGGAAACTACGGTCTTGTATATGCTTTTGGGAATATAAAATGTGTTAAGGGGGATTATGGTAACGCCTTAACGCTATTTTGATACTTTATATTACCGATAGGCATTATCTACTTAGCGTATATTACTACATAGTAGATAGTTTAACGGATCCTTGAGAGATGGAAAATCCCGTAACATCTCTTAAGTTATTGCACGCACGTTGACACTGGATAAGAGATGTCAAACCCCGTAAACATCTCTGACGCCGTTACACTCATATTTATTTGTGATTGATTTAACTTTCATATGGATATTTAGTCCTGACTCGAGTGTTTTGTCTTTTCATTACGCTCGGGTCAGTCCTGAGTTTTTCAGATTTTTGAAGATCTATTCTGGAAGACGAAGACGAAGATTTGGTATACTATTACTATTATTACCCTTGCATCATGCTACCTGCTGCATTATTTAATTGTTCTATTGTATATGTATAACTCTGATAAATGATGTATAAATAATTGTCAAAGTATAGTAGACAGCTTCATGAACTGTTTATTTGACTACTATATTTTATCGTTCCGCTGCGAGGTTCTGTGTTGTTTCATTTCCTTTATTTCTCTTTCTTTTCTTTTCTTATTTACCCCAATAACCATCTACCCTTTTGAATGGTTTGGAATCGACATGTATATTTGATCGTCGGTTTAAACTGTCCAAAAAGGCGGGTCGTTACAACTCTTACGCACTCCAATACTCCAAATATATACGATTATTTATTTCATTTTTGGTACAGTAGGAAGAGATTGATTTAGTAAACTCCAATACAGTATTTTCATGGATATTAAGCACACTTCCAATCCATTCTCACCTCATTCGAGCTACCGCAAAGAATGGGAGACTGAAGAAGAAAGAGCTTATAGAAAAGATCAGAGGTAGAAAGCGGTTGAAGGAAGAGGAAGCCCAAAGAAAGGCTCTCCTATGATTAAGGGAAAAGAATAAAGATTCACACGATCATCGCGGTTCCTCCTCCGGTGCTCCACTACCTCGATTTTAACCACAACTTCCTCCATAGAAACATATTCCCACTTCACTCTCACTTTCTACAACCATTCATCCTCCCCCTTGATCCATGGGAACTACCACTCATCCAACTCCTCTTCGGCCCCGTCCAATTATATGCAGGCCGCCTTTCTTGATCCCTACTTAACTGGTGTCATGTTCGGCCATGACATCGGCAATATTCCTAAAGAAGAAGCAAGCCTCAAGGTTGGATGATTCCAGGAATTTATTGATTAAGGGTATGAGTGGACGAAGCTTTGCTATGCCCTTTCCAATTTTAACCCAATCTACCAAATGAATATCCGGTCAATTAAATCAAAAAGGGAAGCCTATGATAGCCTCATAGAAGAGTATAAAAGGGATTTTGAAAAGATGAGGAAATAGGGAGACGTGGCTTTGAAACCCGAGGTAAAGACCAAAAGCCTGATAGAGGAGATGAAGGGAGCCCACAATCAAGGTGAGATTGTGATAATTGATCTATTAAAGAATTCTCATAAAGGAAAAGCTGCTCTTAAGATGCATCTTGCCGATAAGGACTTGGCCACTTGAAGAAGGTATGGTTATCTCAGAAAAGGATGAGGATCTTGAGGCAAAAGAAACTGATATCCAAAAGCTATGCACTAACAACGAGAAACTTGATTCCGTCGTGCTCCTGTCATTGCCAAGATATTGGAGGCTCAAGTCGACTACACCATAGCCATGCATGATCTGAATGAACTAATAGAGTAGAAAGCCAAAGAAAGGGAAGAATAGAATACCATACTTTACAAGTTCTTTGCAAATGTCATCCAATACAAGAACTTGACGTGGTTGGGAAGTACATACATTGTCACCCTCGTTGAATCATGGGTGGAGGTATTACGTCGTTGAGAGGAAGTCAGCCTAACTAAGGATAAACTTAAAGCAAAGTATCTTCATGCTCAAGACATTCTGAAACTCGAATAGGAGAAGGATATACTCCCCAAGGAAGATGCTACTGCAAACGCTACTATTGAAGCTCCAGCCAACCCAAGTGCATCGAATCAAGAAGAGTCATCAGCTCCTAATTCCCAAGAGCTTGGAGAGACTATTACGTTATCAAAAGAGGCTAGCTCCAAGGCCATCCAAGTCATTCCAGCTTTGACAATGTCTATTCCTATTGAGCCATACATTCCTTCCTCTGTTAACCAACTAACTTAACATTTACTCAAAGAGGGAGAAATTTCTATGCCTTATGTTCAGCAACCGAGTAGATGCGAAGGTATATCTCTTATCTCTCTAGTATTCAACGTCCTTCAGTTCTTGCTTGAGATTGTAACTAACCCGACTTCTTCATTTGTGAAGTCATAGGTCATCATTCTCTTCCACCTCCTCTGCTACCAATTACTCAAGGCATGGGCACAACTGCCATCACAATCGATTCAACCTCCATCACTGTAGGACTAGTCGTTTTGAGTCTTCCTTCCAGCTCTACTCCAGTCCTAATGCATAGAGGATCATAGCTATGGACGAATCGGATGACGCTTCGCTGTCCATGGAGGAGGATATTACTAACTAATGCCTCGGGTCCGACTGAATCCATTTCCATGTGTAGAGGTGGAAAATTTTTATGGCTAAGGTAAAGATTAAGACCAAGCCTGGTCTTAAAAATCTTACTAGCACTAAAGAGTCACAACCTTCTTCTCGAATCCTTCCTATCACTATCCATCCTCCAAACAACAGTAACATCAGTGCTACTATAGAGACTTCGAAGCCCCCTATCAATCATCTTGAGGATCCTTCCATCATTACTACTGAAGACGACACAACCCCTTTCGAAGGCTACATACCAAAAGATGAGAAGGGTCAGAAGAGGCCCTATGATGGTGAAGTAGCAAGGGTAGAAAGAATAAGGGGAAGGGTCTCATCAAATAGGCTCCTTAGTAGTCATCTAATGGCTACGAGACGGTTTCATTTTGTCCCTATTTGGGGTGTAATTTTTGTATTTTTCCAGTTCAATCTACATAAGCCTTGTTTTTGCAAGAGCGGCCCCCGCTAGCATTGTTGTATGTAAAAAGTGATGTAATGAAAGACTACTTTTCCTTTGCAGTCTCAATATTCCATTTACATGTCTGCATTTTTATGTATTATACTTGCCTATCTATCTGTGTATATAATATAATTGCTTATACTACAATGTATCTATATTATGCATGTTCGTCTCTACACGATTCTTCTATTTACTACAATCAATGCATATAAATAAAATTCTTGTAATTACTTTACTTGTATTTTATTACTCAAATATGTTTAAACGTTGCCGAAGCATTTTCGCTTGGCTAATAAGACTATTATTGGCCAATTCTGCAATCATTTTTGTATATTTTAGGTCAAGTTGCATTCGACCATTAACAAGTTATAGATAGTTAAAGTTTCATGCTATTTCCTATCTTCTTGGAATATAGGCTTGAGCATCTATTTTCTGATGTCCCCAATCTCATCGATAACCCAAGATGATCGATGTTATCTATATGTTTACACTATCAAACCTTAGCAAAGCAAACCACTACGCAACTACTTATTGGTCATCGATCCATTGTGAAAAATTAGTCTCGGGTTTAGTGTGCTTAGCTTGTGTAACATTCCAAGTGTGTAAACCAATTGACAGTAAATAAATTTTCATTCTATATGACCAATAGTGTAGTTACTACCATTAAAAAGTGGAGCTCTAGCAGTAAATTATCCTTCGACAAATACATTACTAAAAAGTGTGTTAACAATGTTAATAATAGTGCTATTACAAGTGTTGGTAGCCATTTAAACTTTTTTAAATCAGATGGAGAATACTTTAAAAACCAATGCTCCGATACTAAATGTGAGTCAGCGGAATAGGGATCTTAAGGCTAAATAATCACAAAAGGGGAGATGAATAACGTTTAATGTATTGTATGAATATTTTTCATATCCTTTAAGATTTTACTTGGAACAATGTAATTAAAAATCACAAAAACAATTATAGAATCAAACAATAGACAAAGGTAAATGTAGTAAAAGTAAAAATGAAAGAACACATTAGGATTTTATTCTGGTTTGGAGTTAACCTACATCAGTCCCGCACAATTCCTTATACAGATTTTTTTTTTCAACTATTAAATGCAAATACTATCTCGATTTCAAGGCTATGAGACACACTCTCCAAAAACCCAACCTCTGGGTAGAGACACTTGATTTTAGGGCTAAAAGCACACCCACTAAATTTATGGGCTACTAATCATACCCGATTGATTTTACAGGCTACATTCACACCTACTTGGATTCAAGGGATACAAGCATACCATGAAATATAAGAGTACGATTTGAGAGTTTATAGACTCAGATCTTCGATCTTGATTACAATTAATCCCATAACTATTGAGTAGCACTTTGATATTGGTTTGAGTGAGAGAGATAAGAGAAATCGGAGAGTATATGAAGGAGAACCAACTAGTAATGATTTAATTTGATTCTAGTTGAATTTTGGCAGAGTCTGGGTAAAAATTGATTTAGAATCAAAAGAGTGAAAATAGGAGAGAAGAATGAGAAAGTAGTTATTAAAAATTCTTTTGGAAGTCTAGTATATATAGGAAAATAATGGTCATGTTTATTCGCAAAGAGATATGACGAAAAGTTACTTCCATTCAAATTTGAATTTTGAAAAGTACGGCTACTATGTCGACCTACATGAATACGATATGTCAGCATATCCCTTTGTATTTTGAAAAACACTTTAAAAATATTATTTTGAAATTTCGTTACTTTGTAAAATAATTTGATAATCTATAGAATCATTTTTATATAGTTTATACACATTTTAATTAAAATATAACTTAATAAAACTTTATAAAATAATTTTGAAAGATTTAATAAGAGTATTGAATAATATATATAAATCAATATAATTATAACTTATTAAAGTGTAAAACAAAGTTCAGTATATAGATACATATAAAAACTTAAAAACACTACAATATCTTTATAGCTATAAGAGATTGAAAATCATTTTGGGAAATATTTTGAAAATATTATTTTAAAACTAGAATATTTGAAAAACAATTTAAAATAAAATTAAAGAAGGCAAGAGTGATTAGGGAAGTGCTATCTAGGTTTTAACATAAATTTTATGACTCTATAACTTATTTGGAATACCTTGAAATCTTGAACTCGACAATACTCATAAGTCTTCAGTTACAATTATCTTAAATCTACCAACATCTTGATATTGTACATTCTTCTTAATCAATACTTGTCTAATATTCTGCACTGTATACTATATATATCTTGATAAACCATTAGTATCTTTATTTTACGTAATGTTCTATAGTTGCTATCGTCAAAACCAATACCTAAGGCACAAACACTCTTTTTGTTGAGCAACTACACTTAATTCCATTTCCTCTCCCTTCTCATCAACCAAATCTAGGGACTCAAGCAAGAGTTCCTTGTTTACCTTTGGATCGTATGCCTTTTACGATGAGAAGGAACTTCTAATTCTACGGGAATCATGACCTCTAATCCGAAGGCCAAAGCGAATGACATGTCCAATTGCTGGCTTATGGGTTATCCCATAAGCCCATAGTGCAAGTGGAAGCTCACTGACCCAGTTGCCTTCGGCTTTGACTAACCATTTCTTCGAGATGGACTTGTAATTTTGTTTACTGTCACCACTTGTCCTTTCGCTTGTGGGGGCAAGACCGCCGAAAAGCTTTTCTCAATCTTATATCAGTTCTATAAATCTTTGCACTCAATACTTTCGAACTAGATTCCATTGTCCGTCACAATCTTCTAAGGAATTCCAAACCTACAAATAATGCTTTTAGTCATAATTTGATCATTTTTTCACTGTGGTCCCGGTAAGCAGTTCTACCTCAGTCCACTTCATGAAGTAATCCCTACAACTGTACAGTATGTAGCTCCTCCTCTCATTGTCGGTAGCACACCAATTATATCAATTCCCCAAATAGCAAATAGGCAAAGGCTAACCCTTTGTGTAAATTCTATTGATGGGTCTGCTAGAATCTTTGAATTTTTTTGGCAACGATTGCATTGTTTGTTGTAATAAGTTGCATCTTGATTTATCGTTGACCAAAAATATCCATATCGAAGTGCCTTTATTTCCAACATGTGCCCCCTTTGTGATTACCTAAGCTACCCTTATTGATTTCCATGAGGACTTTCCTATCTTCATCCTTGGTTGCACACTTGAGAAAAAGGATAGAAAATCCTCTCCTATAAAGTAATTCTTCTTGCATTATGAACCATTTTTGAAGGAGTTTATTCTTCTTACTCCTTTCTTTCAAGAGAATCCCTTAAGTAAAAAATCCTTGATTGGAGTCATCCATGACTTCACTTCCTCTACGAGCTCCAAAATCTAGTCGATGTCTATTTAGTTGATACTTAGAGCCGACAAAACCTCCATTGAAACTAATCCCAACATTTATGCTTCTCCATATCTAGCTAATTTAGCCGGTGAATCGGCCTTCATATTTTCCTCTCTAAAGATATGCGTAATTGTGTAATACCCTACATCATCCAATTGCTCCTGTCCTTTTATTAGCAAAGGAGAAAGTCTCGCAACTTTGGCCTGATATTCCATCTTCACTTGGAAAATCACCAATTGGGAATCACTAAATATATTAGTTTTATCCGACATTTTGACCTAGCTATATTCGAACAGATTGGACAGGTTAGATTCAACTGTCATCAAGGCCATAGGGTCCAAAATTCAAGTATAGATGGTAATATGAAGCTGTGATCGAACGAAATTAAAAGATATGCAATGCAGAATGTTCGAAGCATGGAATATAGTTCAACGTAGATGAGGGATTGGCTATAACCATTTTCCAACATAGGGATTGGCATATATCAGGAAGCAAATGCAATTCAATAGTTAATAATAAATATCTTAAGATCCATAAGTCCAATGCACATGAAATTTTGTGAGCAAGATGTAGGGAACCTAGGGATTGCACCTCAAGAACATGAAACAAGAGGGATCGACCCTCTTCCCTAAATACGAATCGGCTAAAATTAGAAGACAACTCATATTGAAGCAAAAATCAAGCAACAACTCAAGTTTTACTAATCCAATTGCATGAAACTTGGAGTTAAAGCATATTACAACATAGGAAGCTACCATAAGGATAGCACCCCTAAATACCCCTAAAATAGGGATCGGCGTCGATCTATATTCGTTCGGGTTTGGGCCATGCGATCTCTCTTATGGTTCCATATGGTCTTGAAGGTCCTTCTGCGGAATTTTCAAGAAGATATTTTTCTATCTTCCTCTATAAATACTCAGTTTGCAAAGTGATTAATAAAGCAATCTATTCAAAGTGAACGTAGGCAAACAGCGCTGAACCACTATAAATCATCGTGTTCTTGTTATTTCTTTAATTCTCTGCTATTTCGTTACTATATTCCTTCATTTTTATATTTTTAATTTATTTCTCTATAAAACTTCTATTGGGTGCTTGTGCCAATTTTTGGTGCAAATATTTTGATGCTTTCACTAAGAACCGAGATTCTCGGTCCTATTTGGATCGCTTTGTTACTACTGGATTGCATAAATCCCCCGAAGAGATTCGGAATTATCTTCAAGCAGCTTGTTCGTTCTATCTAGATTTAAAAAAATCTGAGGAAAATTATCTACAATGGTTACATCTCAAAACATCGAAGGAAATGAGAGTGCCAGCTTCCAACAAGAGGCTCAAGCAGTCTATCAGTAGTTGTGAATGCTACCAATCCAACTGATGTCCAAAACCGTGCCGATTCCATCACAAGAGCCGAATTCCAAATTCTGATTAGAGAGCTAGGGGATAGCCTTTGATGGTTGGATCAGCAAATCCAAGCTAATATCGATCTAATGAACCAACTCAGTCAGTAATAGCGTAGGAATCTAGGAGGGATCCTACCCCTTATTCTACATGAGAGAGTTCTAGTTCATCGGATAATAAACATAGGCGCATGCATCGCTGAATTGATGGATATCACGCAGGTGCTTTAGAACATCAACAAGCAAACCCACCTGGTCTGCCGAGACTGATCAGTGCCAATCCATAAGGATTGGTATCGATCCCTCCTCTAGAGGAGGGAGCCTACCTTTCCATGCTAAAGCCCAAGCTAAAGCTATTGTAATTGATTTGGATGTTGGAGTTTAGATGGATGCAGATTAATTGCCTCCCTGGAATGACAATTAAGTGAATGATCACGATATAAATTGAGAGGATGTTAAGCTAAGAAGGCATGGAATGGCCCATAGAAATCGATCGAACCATTCACGTGAGGTGAAGCATGACCACCACTTGGTTCTATCTATCCAAACGTCGGACTTTCCTGCTATGATTAGACAGCTAGTGAGAGTGCAAAGGCTTGACTAATGATGATTGAGGATCTTAAGAAGCCATACTCCATTTACTGACAATGTTCTGCATGCAGAGTATCAAAGGAGGTTCGGTATGCCATCAATTCCTGCCTACGAGGGAAAAACCAACCACATGCAGCACATTATGGGATATGAATGGCTGATGGATTCCACACAAGCTGATAATGCAAAAAAGTGTAGACGTTTTCCTATTACTGTCTCTAGATTTGCAAAAATGTGGTTTATGGGATTACCCCCGCAGTCAATCTCTAGATTAGACGATTGAGATAAAAAGTTTGTGGAACAGTTCCATATGCACGCAACTCATCTAAAGATGTAATGTCTTTATCCAGCGTGATTCAGGCTCCAGGAGAATCGCTATAAGATTATTCAGAGAGATTTCATATAGCTTTCACAGAAGGAGTAATCCGAATGACCATTCAATATTGATGGCGGTAACGAGAGAGATTGATCCAGAATCTGACTTTGGCAATTGGTTAACAGGAAAACCACCTGCAACGTTGGAACGTTTCTATGCCAAAGCAGCTCAGTACTTGAGGAAAGAGGAAGCTAGGCGCTCGAGGAAGAAAATGTTGTGGGATCAAGTGGAGAAGGAGTGCTGAGTAACATTGTAGTGAAGTAGTCTGGTGATAGTTTTAGAAAAGTTCAAGTGAATGTCCAAAATAAACCAAACCAGCAAAAGAAAGGCAATGATTGGAACCATGAAAGGAAAAGGGATTCTGGAAGGGGAAAGCCTAGGATTTCAATGTAAGATACCTACAAACCACTGAACGTATCTCTAGAGACTGTATATTTGTCTACCTGCAATACAATGTAGTATAGGAAGCCACCTCCAAAAGAATCGACGGAGAAAGAAAAGCAGACTATAAAATATTGCTGGTTCCATAAATGTTATGGTCATAACAGAATGAGTTTAGGCATCTCTAGGATATTATCGAGAAACTGATCCAAGAAAGAAAGTATCAGCAGTTTGTTAGAGCCCTATAAGATGGCGGGCCGGGGACATCTTACCCCAATCAAGGACAAACTCCATACATTGCCAAGGAGTCTCCATGGACTGGTGGAAGATTAATGATCAATATGATAGTCAAAGGACCATGTCCAGTTGATAAGAGTTGGCATGAGATGAACCGCTAGCTAGTGCAATCAAGCATATGATTTTGAATGTTGTTCGAATAGAGAAGATGGAGCACTGATAGAATAGTAGCATATAATGGCAGATTACATTGTATTCGAAGACAGAAATGTAGATAAGGTGGAGGCATAGACGATTGATCCAATAGTCATTTCGAGCATGATTAACCCCGCCTTAGTAAGAAGGATTTTGATTGATTAAGGAAGTTCCATTAATATAATTTTCAAAAAGACTTATGATAAGATGAGGATGGAAGCAAAGGACTTAAAACCATCTAAAGCCTACATTCACGGCTTTAACGGTGCTATGACTGAAGTTACCGAATATATCAAATTGCCTCTGGAGTTAAGAGAAGGTGACAGCAGGAGAGTGTGGATTTTACCATTTGTTATCTTGGATGTTAAATCTCCATACAATGCTTTTCTGGGCTAGCAAGCCCTAGCTGAATTCCAGGCAGCTCTTGCCCTGTGTTATTTGATTTTGAAGTTCCCAACTGATAACGTTGTTGGAGTTGTGCATGATGATCGGCAAAACATGCCTATTACGTAGTTGAATTGAGAGACTCTTAATGAAAGGAGAAAGTTATGGGTGCGGACAAGTTTCTCCGCATCTAAATCACCGAAGATTGGCAACCAGTGCTCGGGCGTTGCTCAGGTGCCATAGTCGGTTCTATAAATACATAGATCTGAGGGATGACGAGGAGGAGAAAAGAGACCAAGGCAGCACTGCCCGAGCTGACAATTGACATCATGGTCAGCTACGATGACCATTCATGGGTTCTAAAGAACGGATCACAGCTTAGCCCTTCGATGTTGAAAGAACTTGATGGATTTTTCTCCAAGAGAATCTTGATGAGTTCACTTGGAATCACTCTGACTTATGTGGGATCTCGCTTGCCATTGTGAGCCATGCATTAAATATCGACCAGCGGCATGTTCCGGTGAAACAGAAAAGGTGTGGCATGGATCTTAAGAGATATGCTACCCTAAAAGAGGAGGTGGATATACTCAATGGCAATGAGTTTATTCGCGACATGCTCTACCCTAAATGGGTATCTAATCATGTACTTGTGAGAAAGGAAAATGGAAACAGGCAGACATGCGTTGATTACTCGGACTTGAACAAGGCATTCCCGAAAGATAGTTTTCCTCTTCTAAAGATCAATTAGCTGGTAGACTCAATCGTAGGACACGAATTGCTACCTTTTATAGATGCGCACTTGGATATAACCAAATCCTGATCCACATACTCGATCAGGAGCATACCAGCTTCTTTACCAATGTTGAATTGTATTGCAATATGGTAATGCCATTTGGATTGAAGATTGCTAGAGTAACCTATCAATGCCTTATCAATAGAATGTTTAAAGATCATATTGGAAAGATAGTGGAGGTATATATGGATCATATGCTCGTGAAGTCATGACGATCGAGCGACCATGTCAGAGACTTAGCAGAGATGTTTGATATCCTCTGATATTACAAAATGAAAATCAATCCTCTAAGGTGTTCTTTTGGCATTGCATCAGGAAAGTTCTTGGGTTTCATCGTCAATGTCCATGGAATCTAAGCTAATCCTGAGAAGATACAAGCAATTCGCAACATCCAAGTTCCAAAGACCATCAAGCAATTATAGAGTCTAAATGGGAAGGTTGCCGACCTAATTTGATTTATTTCCAAGGCTACCGATAAATGCATTCCTTTCTTCGACTTGATTAGAAGAGGGAAAAGGAACTTTGAATGGCCGCAGGATTGTAAAGATGCATTCCAAGCTTTGGTGAACCACTTAGAGAAGCCTCCTATCTTGTCAAAGCCGATAGATCACGAAGACTCGTATATTTACTTGGCCATGTCGGTATATGCTATAAGTGTCGCACTGCTTCGCGAAAAGAATCAAATTTAGAGACCAGTCTATTATGTTAGCAAATAATTAATGGAGCTGAAAGGAACTATCCGAAGATAAATAAATTGGCTTGTCACATGTTGATTGCTACACGAAAACTCTACCCCTATTTTTAGGCTTATCCTATCAATGTTCAAATAGACCAGCCGTTACGATAGGTCCTACAACGACCTAAAATGTCTGGAAGGTTATTCAAGTGGAACATCGAACTAAGCCGATTCGACATTACTTATCTCCCTTAGAGAGACATCTAGGGACAAGCACTGTTAGACTTTATAGCAAAATTCACTGCACAAGATGATCTCCCAAAGAGCGGTGGAGCCCCTACCATTGGATGAAAAATGTATATGGATGGAGCATCCAATAATCGTTGTTCTATAACTGGAATTATGTTGGTAACTTTGAAAGATCGATCAATTTGCTACACTTTAAAGCTTGAATTCCCCACAACAAACAACAAAGTGAAGTATGAAGCTCTGATTGCTCGACTCAAACTTGTCAGAGAACTAGGGATAAAATCTCTTAAAATCTTTTACGACTCACAATTAGTAGTATACCAAGTTAGGGGAGATTACCAAGCTAAAGGACAACGAACCGTCCCATATGTAACAGCTTAATGTTTTGATAACATTATTCAAGAGATTTAAATTGATAAATTAAACAGAATAATTTAAATATTAAGTGATAAAGGGATTGAGATTTGAATAAATACATAGAGGTCGTGCTTAATACATATTAAATGGGCTTAAGAATGGTTTGTAAGATAATTAAATTACACAAGGGCACAATGGGAAATAACTGAACCCTATTACCATATCACTTATATATTTTCGTTCCTTATGCGATTCACCTTCATTTATCATTTTCCTAAAAATAAAACACAAACATAAGAAGAGTAGTCGACCATTACCAGGAAGAAAAAGAAGAGAAAAATCAACTCGAGCTAAGGATTAAAGCAAGGGGAATAAATCTTAATCTCAATCCAATCTCCTTATCCTAATCAAGGTGAATAATAATTTATACCATCTTTATTTTGTTTTATGAGCATATCTTTTCGAATTTAAGATTAAATTCATTTTTATGATGTTTTTGATGATGATATGCTTGAACTATAATTTGTTTGATTTGAACAATATTGTTTGAATGGGGATTTATGCGGTTTTAGGGCAAAACCGATTGTAAATGATCTTTGAATGCCATGGAAAAATTTTATGTTATGTAAAACATGATTTAGGATTTGGGTTTTAATTTTGATCATTTTCCAAGCTATGGAATGATTATTATAAATTTTCAAAGGAAATATAGTTAATTGGGTTTAGAAATTTATTTCACAAATTATATTGAGAATATGGGTCTAAAATTTAGATATCTTAGATAACATATTAAAAGTGAATTTATATGATTTTTAGGTATTTTTCCTAGTTGCTATGGAAATTAAATTATTTTAAAAGGACTTATTTGCAATATTGGTTTTGCTTAATGGAAAGGCTTATTTGTTAAATTAATCTTGATTTAGATCTGGATTTACGCGATAGTTAATTTGAGAAAGAATTTGAAAAGTTAAGGCAACCAATTAAATGTTTACAACTAGGTAGGTAAGTTATAAAATAGTTGCTTTTATTGGCTTTAATTCAGCCTTTACCTAGAAAAAGTATGTTCTGTCTCTTTTAGAAGCTGCCTTTCGACCCTATGCTTCTGCCTTGACCAAGTCAAAACCATTTCAGTCGAGACCAACCCGTGCCGAAACCAATGCACAAGGCATCGATGAGATTGGTGGTAGTGGTTTGGAAAAGGGGCGAGAGGCATAGTGTCCAAGTCAATGCTTTCAATAGGGGTCAAAACCTTTGTTTGTTTTCCAAAGAAAAACGCCTGCTTTGTTTTACTAAAGCCTTCGAAGGAGTCGAAACATATGTTTTCGAAAGGGTTTTTCTAGTAGCTTTCGAAGGGTTTTCCATTTAACGTATTAAAAGTATAAGCTTTCGAATGGGTTCCTTTATTTATAAAATGATGCTTTTGAAAGTAATGTTTCCGATTAAGTCGAAACCCAGCCGTTGTTCTTTTGCCTTTTGAGTGTATTGAGGTCATCAATGATTTCGAAGGGCATCTTTTTCTTAAACATGAACTAAGTCACTTCCTAAATGCTTTCGAAAGGATTTAAAGGTTTCAAAGTCAATGGCTTTGAAAGGGGGTTTCGATGCTAACTTTCAATGTTTTACTTAAATGTTTTGAAGCTTTTGGAAGGATGGCGCCGCCGCCGTCAAGCTTTCCCAAAACAATTTTATATGATGATTAAAGGTTTCGAAAGAGGTACTTTCATATATATTTACTTTGACTCAAAAGATGTTTTAAAGAAAAACCCAATGGTTTCGAAAGGGGTACTTTCATTTGTTTTGAAGCTAATCGAAAGAGATGATTATAGAGCTTCGAAAGGTATATATTTAATGTTTTGAAAAGAAATTTTCTATGCTTTCGAAGGAGGTTATCTAGGGGTTTCAAAAGTGATGTTTTAAAGTTTCAAAGGCCTTAGTTTTCAAAACAAATAATTCAATCTCATTTTAAAGGAAAATCTGACATAAATAAAATATTTTGAAAAAGAGTTTCGAAGAAGTTTTCCTTGATTAATGGTTTAAAGGGATTAACCAAGTTTTATATGAAATGATTTCAAGGATATTAAACCACAGAGGTTGGTATTATTATGTTTGTTTCATCATATATGTATTTGAATATATTCACATTATAATGAACCCATAACGGTACCTTAGGGAAGGGCAGAATAACTAGCTAGGTTGACTTAGTAGTGAATATAAATTAAATTAACTCATGAATGAGTAGAATTGCATCCAGGAGGTCAGAAAGACCAGAGTATAGGATGCTAAAATATTTAAATAAGATATTGGCAGGGGCCAATAGGTTCGCGGTAATCCCATGAAAACTGCGTGTAGGAAAAGATATTGGCAGGCGCCAATAGGTATATAATAAGCCCATGAAAACTATATGTAAATGATGATGTCAGGAAGACATGTTCATAGTTAGCCCATGAAAACTATGATTTGATATTGGTAAAGGCCAATAGGTTTGTAGTTTGCCCATGAAAACTACATCTGGATTAAGATATTAACAGAAGTCAATAGGTTCCTAATCAACCCATGAAAACTAGGATAAGAGAAAAGATAATTAAGCTACCAATAGGTTCAGAGAGAACCTATGAAACAATAAAGAAATTGGCAAGGCCAATAGGTTCTTAGTGATCCCATGAAAACTATGAAACTGGAGAGGGAGTCCATAAACATTAAACAGGTTATTAGTAAGCCCATGAAAATAAGTTAATAGTGACGTTAGAAACTATAACTGAGACAGATAGTCAAAAATGAATGAGGATGGATAATCCTAAATTGATTTACTTGTTTTCATATCATCGGATTGTTTTGAGATGTTGTAACCATTATGGATGCAGGAGCACAATATATGGTTTTACAAAGGTTTTAGGATACTAGTGTGGGGATAACCCATTCCGCTAAGCGGCGTGGTCTCAATAGTATCTAAGTAGTTTGAGATGGTAATTTATTGTTCACACCTGGCTTTATGTCTGACTCGAAGTTTATGCTTTCCCCTTAAACACTTGGATACTCAATTGATTTTGAGTAGTTTGAAAGTTGAGGTTTTTAGGTACATCCTTAGACGAATAAGCTTCCTGAGACGTGCAGTAGGCATGGTAGCTATCTATAGTTCTCTTTTATTTTGATTCCACTGTGTTGTTATTGTAAAGGAAAAGTTGTTAAATTGATAATATATGCCTTGATCATCCAAGAGGGCATCTTCATAAGTCGCTCTTGGCATATGTTGTAATAATTATATTTTCTTTGAACGTGGTTCTGTATTGGGATTATGTAATGAATTTGAAATTTTGTGAAATGGAATGTGGAACCTGTTTGATGTTTTTAATTTTTTCCGTGTACATGTGTTTCTGTGTATCAATGTATCTAACATTACCATTTTTGGTTGCTGAGGATTAATAGTTACGGATGACTGCAACATCCGTAGCCATTAGTTTTGGGCTTTCAAGTAAGGGATGTTACACTGTACCTTATCCGAGTCCAAGAGTTATTGACTGGCTTGAGTATTATAACATCATGCACATTCCTCGGGGTCAAAACAAAGAGGTCGACTCATTGGAAAAGTTTGCTAGAATTGGGGATCCACAACAGATGGGGTTTGTTCAAATTGAAGTACTAAATGCTCCAAGCATAAATTGGATGGAAATCGATTGGGTACCAGAGATGGAGCCTAAGAAGGGGTCATAGATGACTCCGGTTAAATACTATTTGCTATAGGGAGTCCTTCTCGAATGAAGGAATGAAAGGCGACAAGTCCTTCGCAAAGCTTCACGATATATCACTCATAAAGGAGTTATGTATAGAAAGGGTATTTCAATTACCCTACTCCGATGTATTGCTCATGATGAAATAATATAAGTCCGAAAGGAAGTTCATGATGGGGAATGTGGTGATCACACTAAGGGGTAGACCCCAGCAAAAAACATATTCTGTTATGGGTATTATTGGCCGACTGTCAATCGAGATGTTGCGGATTATGCTAGGCAATGTGACAAGTGCCAGAAGCATGCAAAAATTTCGTGAGATCCACCAACAGAAATCACACAATTGGTTTGTCCATGCCCGTTTGCCATATGGGAAATAGATATCATTGGTTCCTTATCGACCTCTAAAGGTGGTGCAAAGTACACCATCATTGCAGTTGGTTACTTCACCAAAAATACTGAAGCAGAACCTTTAGCCAAAATCATGATAAATAAAGTAATCAATTTCATCATCCAGAACATCATCTCTCATTTTGGCCATCCGCAAACCATTGTAACAGATAATAGGACTAATTTCGATAGCATTAAATTCAAAGACGCTCCCGTCAGCACTATATTGAGAAGAGATTTGCGGCAGTTGCTCACTCTCAAGCAAGTGGACAAGTTGAAGATTTGAACAAAATCATAAAATTCATTCTGAAGAAGTGCTTGCAAAAGGCTAGAGGCAAGTGGGTAGATGAACTCCCAACAGCATTATGGGGTTACAGAACCACCCATAAGTCTACGATTGGCCATAGTCCATTCGCTCTTGGTTTTATCTCTGAAGCTATCATTCTTGTTGAACTCGAAGTACTTTCTCATCGAGTAATCTTCTATGACCCTAAAACGAATAGAGAACTCCTTTTAGAATCTCTACATTTTGTAGATGAGAAGCGTGAAGAAGCTGATTTCAGGGCAGCTACACATCGACACCGATTCGCCGATATTCCACTAAAGTCCGATCCAGAACCTTTGAAATCGAAGATCTCGTTTTAAAACGAGTTTTCCTGTCCCGCCGCACATGAATCCTACTTGGGAAGGACCATATACCATTGAACAAAGGCTTGGGGAGGGAACTTTTAAGCTAGTGACTATTGATGGCGTCACACTTCCAAGAGAGTGGAGTAGCAAGCATTTATGATGCTATTTCACTTAATTAATTTTTTTCATTAAGTTACATTCAATTTATGAATTTTATTTAGCAGTTGATTTTTCATATACGTAATAAAACAAATTATGTCATTTCTTTCCATTTGGCAAATAAAGTTTTAATTTTCCTTTATATCTGTGATTGTTGTATCACTACATATTACTTACGATACCTGGTTAACTAATATTGATATGACCAAGCAGGTTCCTAGAATATGGACCAATTACATAAATTCTTGACTAAACTAAAAAAATGAACATGCCCCGACCATTCATTTGAGGATTTTCGCTCACAACCCGATGGACGGAATATCTAATGAGGAATGGATGAGACTCGACCATTCGATACCCAAGTTAATCCAACCGAGTTTTAGGACAAACATGAATTAAAAGCGATCATGATACGATCGATTGCTCGCTAAGTTAAACCCCGTATTTGAAGGGAAATCAATCAGCTATGGAAAAATACGGTTCGACTATTTTCCAAAATAACTCTAAATCCCCAAAGGGCGGACTGGAGTATAAACACAAGTTGGGTGTGATTCAACCAGCCGTTAACTAACTCTTATCCCCATAGTGCAGATATGAGTATAAAAAAAATGGTTGGGTGTGATTCGACCACCCATCAACTAACTCTTATCCCCAGAGTGCAGATATGAGTATAAACAAATGGTTGGGTGTGACTCCACCACCCGCCGACTAATTCTTATCCCTAAATTGCGGACATGAGTATAAACAAACAGATGAGTGTGATTCGACCACTCACTATTCCATAAACTCTTACCTAAAACCGACGGGAGGAGTATAAACTCGCTAAGGATATAGTTTGACAATCCATTACCTAACACCGCTAACCCAAGACTAGGGGCAGGAGTATTAACACTCAATCCACTGAAACCGATAGCGTAATACTGAGGCTCGAGCCCCGTATTTGGTATGACATATGGCCACGACCACATGGAGGCCTTGGGATAGAATTAATGGATTATAATTCAAACCAATGAGAAATGAATTATAGGTATATTGAATGGAAAAGTAATAGCTTGACTACATAGACAAGATTCACGTAAGAGTTCGACAGAAAACAGAGAACTTTTATTTACATGCTAAAACTCCAAAATTATGGTACAAAGTTTACTCAAAAGCGGGTGCCGTACCTGCAATCACAGCCAATAAAAAAGGAAAAACAGCTATACAAGTTATATAACAAAGCTAAACCAATGACTATTTCTTCTGCCCTTTCTCCCTTCTGGATTTCTTGGGAGTGGCACCACCCAAACTTCCGCCTATTCTTTTCCTCCATTCTTTGCCCCCTTTGTAGCAGAGCTTTCAGTGGTTAGAGGGAGTTCTTCGGGAATATATCCGCCAGGTGGAATGACTTGTAGTGGGGCGAGACTTAGATCATTGATACCCACATCAGCTGGCTCATCTTTGGCTTGTTTCTGCAATAACTTCTCTCTCTTGATGTGCTCTTTTAAGATAAGCTCATCGGTATGTTCATTGGCGCCAATAATCACAACATCATCTGATTCATCTGGCAAAGGCAGGTAATTAGCTTTTTCATCATCAAGCACTCCGATAATTTGAGCATCGGGCCTTGAAATGTCGGTAGCCGTCGGAACTTCTGTAGATGTCAATTGTTACTCCATGGCGATACCGCTTCCTAGAGTCTGGCTGGGAACCGAAAGGCCTGTAGATTCATTAAAATAAGAAGATAAGCCCATGAATATTAGGCATGCAGAACAAAATCTATCGAATAATAGTGAATAATGCGGGATACATGTGTCTGGCTAACTTTCAACTGTCACCGGAGTGCTTCCCTCTAGAATAGAAGTCAGCATGTAACGACCCAAAATTTCAGCCATTCGAAAATAGGATATTTATTTGATTTTAAATATTCACAAGTTAATTTTATAAGTCAAATAACTTATATTTCAAATATCTTGATTTATTTGGATAACTAAATTGTTAATTTAATAATTGAAATTGTAGAAATAAGTGGATTTCGAGATTTATGTGAACGAAAATGATTTATAAAGTTGAATTAATTCTATTTAAATTACAATGATGTTAGGGAACTTTTAAAATTTAATTAAAATTTAACTTGTAGAAATTGGAATTTTAATATTTAATTTACGTGCAAAAACAGTCATTTTGGACACTCTCTTGGATTTCGACAAAATCAGTTTCATTGGATCCGTAATATTATATTATTTCAGGATTTCAAATTTCGTTTCAATCGGACTTACGGCTTGATCGTACGAAGCTAAAACGCGTAGAAATTTATTTAAGTAAATTTTAATTGAAATAATTTGATTCAAAAACCTATCTTCGAAATATGATGGAATTTGATCCTGATATATATTCCACTATGTTCGGAATAGTAGTAAAATATTATAAACGTCAGGCGGCATTTTTGTTTCGATTTCGAAATATTTTCGGATGAATAGTGTCACAAAATTTTCTATAAAACGACCTCACATTTTCTTTTTTTCACAAAACTTGGGTTACAAACCCTAGTCGCCACTTTGAGTTTAATGGCCAAAATCACTCGATTCTTCCCCCTCAAAATCTCACGATCCATCAAACGATTCGAGAAACTTTCTAAAGCAAAAACGTAGAGGTCGACGCGATCTATCAATCCATACGGTGATGATCGCGTGAAGTTTATCGATGTAGCGGTAATTTGTGTTCAGATGTCGTGCGTTCAAGCACAATTTACAAGGCACTCGAAGCGCATAGTCGAGAATTACTCTAGGCATTGTTGAAGTGGAGGTCGAGCAATCATTTGGCATTAGTTGACCATGTTCTAGTGGTCGATAGGAGGCTCGGCAGTCATTTATATAAAGACAGCCATGCATTCATAGCTTGCATCATTATCTGGAAATGAACAAAGATGAAATAAAGGTGGAATGGCCAAGATTTGATTCTATTGATCAACGGTCCAGATCGTGTAGGGTTTATTATAAAAAAATAATTGTAATTTATTTGTATTTAAATTCGTGTAAACTTTAAAATTGTATATCTTTACGTACGAGGTCGAAATCGGACGAAACAAGTTGCATTTTGTTTCTATTCACGAACACTACACGATGGAGCTAATTTGGATTTATTGGAGCTAGTGATAATTTTGGGTAAAATTAAACGCTCGTTTAGTTTTATTTGGAATAAAAAGCTACAACGTCTATTGGAATCAAAGTGAGTACAACCCACTCTTTCTGACTCGCTTATATTTTTATATAAGTGAGAATAAATTTATTTATGCTAATTGATGATTGTTTGGATAATATATATATATTATATATATATATATTATTGGTTTGGATATATGTACCCACATATTTTAGTTGATGAGGCCCTATACGTTCCCGTATATGAGCAGATGGCCTTCTTTATGGGCGTCTACCTCTAAGCGGACATTGTACATATTTTCTCATATGTATATTTATTGCAGATGACAGGTTGGAGGGATCCTATAGGATTCCTCACAATTGTTGATTTTGTTTACATATATTTATATATACGTTGTTTCAGGAGATTATTGTTGTGTTGGATGCCATGGTTGTTATTATCCAAGTGAATCACCATATTTAGTGTTGTTGTAGCATTGGGCCTATTTATGGAATTCTAAAATATTAAAATAATGATTTTAATTTAAAAGAATTTTTAAGTGATTTTTGTAGTTATACAAGTTTTTAATAATGATTTGTAAATTATTAAAATAAGAAGTTTATTTAAATGGAATCAAAATATGATTTTTGAAATAAGAAGTTATCTATTTTATAAATTAAGTTAAATTGAGCATTTGAACTTAGTATAAATGGTTTATACATAAGATTTAAAATTGGATATTTTTTAAAAATAAAAAGTGATGGAATTGTAAACGAGTTTTATAAGTGTAAAAATGAAGTTATAATTGAATCTTATAAGTAACTAAGATTTATAAATTTATGAAGTTATAAAAAGAACAAACTTGTAAATAAGAGATTTATAAGTAAATTAACTTATAATTGGGTTTTGACATATAAATGGAATTTGTTAGTAAAGGAATTTTGTATGTGGAAGTTTATAAAATACAAATGGAATTTACGAACATTGTTTTAAAAATCTAGAATCAACTTATTTTGATAAGTTAAATATGGAAGTTCATAAAGGAATTTTGTTCATGATTTTGGGCAGTGAACGATCCTTTAAATTAAATGTGCAATAGTAATGAATTTGGTAAGGAAATTATATTCACGATTTTGGACAATGAATAGTCCTTTAAATTAAATAAATGTTTTATAAAGCGATTTTAAAATGAAGTTTGAATAGTTTGAAAATTAATTAAAATGTGAATTCACTTATCATTAAAGTAAGTATTTTGAAATGTTTTCTAAATATTGAAATATTGAAATGGTTTTGAGAATAAATCTTTTTAAAGATATTTTGAAGTGAATATTTGGAAAGTGATTTATAAAAGATTAATTAAAAAGGGCTAGTGATTTCTTATGGTTTCAGATAATTTTTGTTTGCTTTGATAGTTTAATAACTGACAATTAATATTGGCTATTTTAGTTCCTCGACTTGATGTGGGAACTAATTAGTCGTAAACTTAGTACGTAACAGACTGTGTTTGCTTGATTATTTGTGTTGAGGATGTTGATTTGTGTAGTGCGGAGTATTACTCCAATTTTCCGAGCTTCCTTCTTGGCAGAAAGATAGCAAGTTGAAAGATGGAGATATGATAAGTCTATAAGACTTAGTTTCTGCGTGAGGCTAAGAAATGCTTTTGCGTTATTGGTGCGAAGAGACTAGGGTCAGATTTATCTGAAACCCACTTCGGACCAACGTATATGCGTTCGATTGTGCCTAATATTGATGATATTGATATTTAGGATTTTCATACTGAAGGACTGCTTTTTGATTGTTTGAGGTTAAAATCCCAATATACATCCAATAGCAGTCGTCTCTCCGTTATGAAATATCCATTGCAAAGACTATTCGCTACTAATCCTAGGGATTTCCCGACAGAATATGGTAGGAAAGTATCTTCGGTTCGTCTTGTTCTTGGACAACTTGTATGGACAAGTGTTTGACATTGCATTTTTAAGATTACGTACAATGGCTTTTACAAATGTACATCAGTTGGTGGTAGAGAAGGCAACTTCTCTTAGTTTAACACCCTCCTTGAGACGTACGAGCCCAAGGGTTGTATTTTTATGAAAGGAAATTGGTAGTCAATGGAAATGGCAATGTGGCATTCAAAGTGATGTGATATGTGTTATGTGAAAGGTGATCGTTACCTCAGGCCTCATCAACCGAAAATTACCAAAACAGGGTTAAATGCAGTAGGGCTAAGTGGGGCATTCCCAATTAGGATATGATCATCCTCTTTTAGATATATTTCTTTCTGTTATGACATTCGGGAAGTAATTAATGTGGTTTGTATGCTATGAGGGCCCTCGAAAGGTCGTTAATGATCGGGGGACGATATATTCGGTATTACCTAGTTATAGAGGTAGGTCGGTCTTGTGTTGGTTGAGGATTCTTTGTGATGGTCCTCCGTACATTCCTCTAGAGATGTACTGCCGAAAGGTAGTCCCTACACCTAGTCATTTGTATGGAAACCCAAACTCCACTACATGCGTGCCATTTTGATTGCATTACCCAATTTGAGCTATATGCTGGAATATAATCAGTGTAATAATTTCGTCTATGATTAATATTATTTGTATACTAGACACAAGTATAATTTAACATGATTTGATATGAATGGTTTTGGTTATCGTAAGGTAAAAATATGTTCGTGTTTATGTGTGGGCGTGTCTTGCGAAATACTTTTTTTTTGAAAAGAAAAGTTTCAATAATTTAATAAGTTCAGTTGAATGTGTTTTCTCACGTCGGTTTACCAGACTGATCCGAGCGTTCTTCCCTTTCAATGCTCGGGTCAGACCGAGTATATTTTCAGGTTTATATTTGGTGTTTTTGGAGCTTCAACAGGAGAGCTGGAGATCTTCATTTTTGTATACACGTATCTATTTATTTTCCGCTGCATTGTTGTTGTATATTGACGACATTTGTGAGGATAAGTTGTTATAATTGTCCAAGATGATAATAATGTATTCATGAACTCTGATTGATGTATATAATATTACAGTTTTTGTTTTATAAAGATCACTGATATGATATTATATGTTATTCCGCTGCGATGTGAGATTCTGTATCGTTATTGTTTTGTTTGGTTTTTTTCTTCTCTCTTCTCTCTTTCTTCTCTTTTCTTCTTCTCTCTTCTTTTCTTTCTCATGACTTACTGTCATTCTGTGCTTTTTGGGTCGGACATATATGGTTTATTGTCGATCGGGTATGGATTTGCAAGTCGTCACACATGGTATTAGAGCTTAAGTTTAATATATTACTAGGCTTTGATGTGTACTCAGTATAGATAGGGTTAGTAGCATCCTAAATTGAGTTTGAGTGCCTTATATATATATATATATATATATATATATATATATATATATATATATAAACGCGTATATGTTAGTGATTATAAAAATGTTTCATATTATGTTTACTTATTCGTTGAGTTGATTATGAATTCTGGTCGGTATATGGGATATTTTGGGTAAAATTAAATGCTCGTTTAATTTTATTCGAAATTAAATGCTGCAACGTCTATTGGAATCAAAGTGAGCACAACTCACTCTTTCTGACTCGCTTATATTTTTATATAAGTGAGAATAAATTTATTTATGCTGATTGATGATTGGTTGGATGATATTATATATATATATTGATTGGTTTGGAAATATTCCTGCACATTTTAGCGAATGAGACCCTATATGTTCCTACGTACGAGCGGATGACCTTTTGTACGCGCATCTTCCTCGAAGCAGACATTGTACATATTTTCTCGTATGTATATTTGTTACAGATGACAAATTAGAGGGATCCAACAGAATTCCTCACAATTGTTGATTTTTTTACATATATATATATATATATATATATATATATATATATATATTGTATCAGCAGATTTTTGTTGTGTTGGATGCCATGGTTGTTATTATCCATATGAATCACCTTATTTAGTGATGTTGTAGCATTGGGCCTATTTTTGGAATTCTAAAATATTAAAATAATGATTTCAATTTAAAAAGGATGTTTAAGTGATTTTTGAAGTTATATAAGTTTTTAATAATGATTTCTAAATTATTAAAAGAAGAAATTTATTTAAATGGAACCAAAATATGATTTTTGAAATAAAAAGTTAACTTTTTTGTAAATGGAGATTTTGAATTTATTATAAATGGTTTGTGTATAAGATTTATAAAATGGATATTTTTTTAATAAAAAGTGATTGAATTATAAACGAGTTTGGTAAGTGTTAAAATGAAGTTATAATTGAATCTTATAAGTAACTAAGATTTATAAATTTACGAAGTTATAAAATGAATGAACTTGTAAATAAGAGATTTATAAGTAAATTAACTTATAATTGGATTTTGACATATAAATGAGATATAAATGGAATTTGTTAGTAAAGGAATTGTGTATGCACAAGTTTATAAAATATAAATGGAATTTATAAACATTGTTTTATAAATATAGAGTCAACTCATTTTGATATTATATGGAAGTTTATAAAGGAATTATATTCATGATTTTGGGCAGTGAATAATCTTTTAAATTAAATGTGCGATAGTAATGAATTTGGTAAGGAATTATATTCAAGATTTTGGACAGTGAATAATCCTTTAAATAAATAAATGTTTTGTAAAGTGATATTTTAAAATGAAGTTTGAATAGTTTGAAAATTAATTAAAATGTGAATTCACTTATAATTAAAGTAAGTATATGGAAATGTTTTCCAAATACTGAAATATTGAAATGGTTTTGAGAATATATCTTTTTAAAGATATTTGAAGTGAATATTATATTTGGAAAGTGATTTAATTAATAAATGATTAATTGAAAAGGCCTAGTGATTGCTTATGCTGCTAGATAATTGTTGTTTGCTTTGACAGTTAAATAACCGACTATCAAATTTAGCCATTTTAGTTCCTCGACTTGATGTTGGAACTAATTAGTCATACACTTATTATGTAACTGACTGTGTAGGCTTGATTATCGTTTGTGTTGAGGATGTTGATTAATGTAGTGCGGAGTATTACTCTAATCTATTGAGTTTTCTTCTTGGCCGAAAGATAGCAGATTGAAAGTTGGAGACATGATAAGTCTATGAGATTTAGTTTTTATGTGACGGTTGAGAAGCGTTTTTGCGTTGTTGGTGCGAAGAGACAGAGATCAGATTTATCTGAAAAACACTTCGGACAAACGTTAATGCGTTTGGTTGTGTAGGTTATTGATGATATTGATATTTAGGATTTTCATAGCGAAGAACTGCTTGTTGATCGTTTGGGGTTAAAATCCCAATGTACATCCAATGGTCGTAGTCTCTTCGTTATGAAATATCCATTGTAAGGACTATTCTCTAGTAATCCTAGAGATTTCCCAACATGATGTGGTAGGAAAGTACCAACGGTTTGTCCTGCTCCTGGACAACTTGTATAGACGAGTGTCTTACATTACATTTCTAAGATTATGTACATTGGATTTTACAAACATACATCAGTTGGTGGCGGAGAAGGAAACTTCTCTTAGCTTAACACCGTCCTTGAGACGTATGAGCTCATGGGTTGAATTTTTTGAAAGGCCATTAGTAGTTAACGGAAATGGCAATGTGGCATTCAAAGTGATGTGATATGTGATATGTGAAAGGTAACCGTTACCTCAGGCCTTATCAATCAAAAGTGACCAAAACATGGTTAGATGCAGCAGGACTAAGTAGGTCATTCCCAATTAGGATATGATCATCCTCTTCTAGATATATTTCTTCCCGCTAGGATGTTCAAGATGTAAATTAATGTGGTTTGTATGCTACGAAGTCCCTCGGAAAGGTCGGTAATGACCGAGGGATGATATATTCGGTAAAAATCGGGGAAAGATATATTCAGTACTACCTAGTTATAGAGGTAGGCCGGTCTTGTGTTTGTAGAGGATCCTTTGTGATGGTCCTCTGTATATTCCTCTAGAGATGTACCGCGGAAGCTAGTCTCTTCACCAAGTCATTTTTATGAAAATCCAAACACTACTACATGCGTGCCATTTTGATTGTATAACCCACTTTGGGCTATATGATGGAATTTAATCAATGTAACAATTTTGGCTTTGATTAATATTATTTGTATACTAGACACTAGTATAATATAACATGATTTGATATGAAAGTTTTTGGTTATCGTAAGGTAAAAACATGTCTATTTTTATGTGTGGACGTGTCTTACGAAATACTTTTGTTTTGAAAAGAAAAGTTTTAATAATTTAATAAATTCAGTTGAGTGTGTTTTATCACACTGTTTTACCAGACTGATCCGAGCGTTCTTCCCTTTCAATGCTCGAGTCAGACCGAGTATATTTTTAGGTTAAGATTTGGTGCTTTTGGAACTTCAGCAGGAGAGCTAGAGATCTTCATTTTGTATACACGTATCTGTTTATTTTTCGCTGCATTGTTATTGTATATTGTCAGCATTTGTAAGGACAAGTTGTTATAACTGTCCAAGCTGATAATCATGCATTCATGAACTTTATTAATGTATATGATATTATAGTTTTTTTGTAAAGCATTGATGTGATATTATATGTTATCCCGCTGCGATATGAGATTCTATATTGTTATTGTTCTTTTGGGTTTTTTTTCTTCTCTCTTTCTTCTCTTCTCTTCTTCTCTCTTCTTTTCTTTCTCATGACTTTCTGTCATTCTGTGCTTTTTGGGTCTGAAATTTGTGGTCTATTGTCGATTCAATGAGTACAGATTTGCGGGTCATCACATAGCACCTTTGAATGATAGCCAGGTCTGTTTGGATCGTAGCTTAGATCCTATCTAGGGCCAAGAGAAACTGATTCTTCGATTGTTTGAAGTGAAGGGGGACCTTTGGATCAGACTTCGAAGACTCGATAACATTTTCTCCTTTTTCGGAGGGTGTTTGAATATTAAAGTATCGGAGTCTCACAACAGAAAGATTTAAAGGTTCATTCCTATGAAGAATCTCTCGCACCAACTTCTCTTCATCTAAATCAGCTTCACCGAGGGCATTCTTCTTTATTTCAACAATATATCCTAGGCCTCAGTGACCGACTCAAGATAGCCCTCTATAAGGAAACTCATATCACAATGAATTAATACTTTAGCATTATATTCAAAGATCAAAGGATCGAACATGTCCTTAATTTCATTTCGATCGGTTTCTTTGGCATCTTCTAACTGGGCCTCGATTTGCTCTCTCATCTCGTTGCGGCCTACTTCTCTTGCCTTTTTTTGAGGACTTCAATTTGAGTGAGTTTCTCGTTAAGCTTGTTTTTCAATCCTCGGCCTTTGACGGCCTTTTTGCCATATCTTTGCAACAATTTTTGACATTCAAGATTCTCTTTCTTCTCTTTTTCAAGGAGTTCTATGAGTTCCTCAATGCGATGGGCCAGAATACTTGTCTCTTTTTGCACTGCATCTTTTTTCGAAGCAAGCATGCTATTGCAGTTGAGGGCAGCATCCAATTCCTTTCTATGAGCCGCTTCTAGATGACTTACTTCCTTAATTGTTTCTTTAGCACTTTTTTCTGCCGCAGTTAGCTTTGTCGTCAACTCTGAGATCTTACTATCTTGATTTTTAATTATATCTTTGTCATGGATCGCCTCTAGATTGTGACGATCGATTTCATGTTGTCTCTCAAAAGACACCTCACATATTTTTTTGGTATATGCTAGAATGCTTCATGCTGTACAAAAACATCATTGATGCATGCAAGAGAACTCACTTTAGTTCTCTGTGAGATTATACGAATAGAAGGAAGGAACTTAAGCCCATCGAAGCAAATTTTTGGGAAATTGACCTTATGTTCGGCCAATTTTTCTGCCGTGGAAGCCTCAAGAGCTGTAACGGGCAAAGAAGGTTAGATGTTAAAAGTGGGCATTTGGTCGACCTACGATTATGGGACTGTCTAGAACCAGGTGAACCAGAAAACTACTAAAGCGGCATAGCACTTTGAGGAGCACGCAAAGAAGTCTGATCACCGCTATGTACAGTAACATTAGATTGAGCTTCCTAATGAGACAATTGAGATTGGGACTTATGATTGGAAGATGAAGACTCCCTCGAACGATGACTTCTTTCCCAACCGTCATCTCTCTCTCTATGCCTACCTAATTTTGAACCACAACCAAATACATACTATGTTGATGAGCTCCTCAAGTGATCAAATGCGCTGGATTGAAACATCACACCTGTAAACCAAACAAGAGTGTATAAGTAACCGTCGAACAAAAGACAGATGAAAATCATGCATTGAAGTTGGAATGATTATGAGTGTCTTAGTGTTCCCCCGACGGGTTGGCCGCAGTAGCCATGTTCATAGGAGTTTTCTTCCCTTTGCTGGTGGGAGAAATGTCGTCACCACTCCTGGTAGGAGAATTGAGCCTCCCAAAGCTGATGTCGGGAAAGTCATAAGTCATGATATCATTAGGGATCGAGAGATTTGAGAACACTTCCATTGAACTTTCTAGATGTAGAGAGGAACACCCTTCATTAACAAGGTGATTATAAACTCAGGCTCTTTAGTGATTTTTTTTCCAGTGGAGTTTATATACGAGCTTCTTTAACTTCTCCTTATTAGCATGTAAGATTCTGCGCCTTGTGACGGTTCGATCACAGGCGCAATGCCCAGGCCTGCATCAACATCGCTAGGCTGATTGGCTTCACCGCCTCTGATTTTACCCTCTTTGTCGTCATCCCTGGCCCCTTTGACTGGGAGCACAATTGGGCTATTGGCGCTGCCTTCTATTCCGCCACATTTCTTGGTGGTGCAGCGTGTCCTAGAAGACCGATGTTAAACCTTCTTCTAACAGGCCAAACTGAGATAACCACTCATCAGTTACAAGGGATCTGATATCCCTATCTCCAACTAGGGTGTAACGAATTGTAGAAACCACCCTTGAGAAGCTATCACCTTCTAGATGTAAATGGACACCTATAAATTTTCAAAGTATTATTTAGTTCAGGATATGACTTGGATTAAAGAATTTGAGAATAAAGTGAAGATAACACTTATGTCCTTTCACTCGTTTCCTCGAGAAGCTAACGGACAATGAATGGAAAACCAATCATGTTTGAAAATGCTAAGCTCGTTCCACGCACCAGTTAGAACTTTACAATTAGGCGAAGGCTCGAGAAATGTGTAAAAAAGGCTTCCTATCCATCAATTGAAATTGTAAATGAACCTAATGTCTTCAAGAGATAGTGAGTTGAATAGAACATCCATAAATAATAAAAAGGTGCCATGGAGAAAAGCATAGCTGTTTAGGGCAGTTAGGCAGGAGCTATTCCTGAATAATTTAGCATTTCACAGATGAAAGAATTGAAAGGCGACACGCATCCGGCCCAACACATGAATTTATTGCATGTTGTATATCTATCCAGGGACAAATGAGCCCTATCATTCACTAAAGGGAAGAAAATATTTCCAAACAGAATCCCATTTAGAGCATAATCCGCGAAGAGCAGCCTTTCCAATTGTGGATGCTTGGAAATCGTTGGATTATCTAGAAATATAGCACCTTCTACAATGTCGGGGATAAGACTTATATCTTCTGCTGGAAGGACGATAATATCAAAGAAAAGGTCAATCGATGGGCAAAAAACCACTGATTGCTCAAATTGACTATCAGGAGAAAGTCTTTCGAAAACAGTTGCATAACTCGACTCGGCTCTGGGATTGCTAAGTTGAGAAAATTGTCCATAAGGCATTACAGCTAAATGCTTTGAACATTTGGAGCCCATATCAACTAAACTCAGTAGATAATCGAGATTAGAAAATTTTACCTGTCCCCCCGTGGTAAGTGTGAGCCAGCATGGTGCAGTGTAGAGATAAACAGTTCAAAATTAAAAACAAAAGTAAATAATGATACTTTGGATTCCGACCAAAGTGACCATCATTGCTGACCATCTCAAATGGCATTTAAATTGATTGGTTGTGTAAGCTTTAGGATCGACCATCGGCATGTCAAAACGTGGAGTCCATTATTAGAGGCTATATGTTAAGTTTTAGTTCATGTTCTAAATCCAGGAGTTTCGCACTTCAATTTCAAGTTCAATATCAGGTATGTAAGTCCTGTTGTTTGTTATCGTCATATGTTCAAGTTCATTGGGAATGGACTGGTTCTAATCGTTCAAACAAGTTAATATGGATTGGTTTTCAAGTTCAATACAAAGCTTAGAATTGACTAAGTACAAATACCCGACCCTTATTTATGCCGATCCCTATGCCTTATAATGACTAATCCCTTTTTTCATTCATCCTTCATACATTTCTTTCTCCTCCTCTCCCACTTCGCTGAACCCTGCATCGCCATCATCAATCTCATCTCCTCCAAACTTAGCCTATGATTATTACAAATAGAACCTATTGTCTCGTCATAAAATTAAAGGTTAAAGGCAGACAAAGCTTCCTATTTATATTTATATGTTAGTGGTGATGATGAATGGCTTAGAAATGATCAAGGTTGAAGGGAAGAAGGAAAAAATTTGTAGAGGTAAGTTGGATTGCAGTGGATTTTTTTTTCTAAATTGGGGAAAAAAGAAAAGGAGAAGGGTTCGGCTTTAATGATAAAATGAGAAGGGTTCGGTATCGAAAAGGATAAAGGAATATGAAAGTGAAATGAAGTAAAGTGTGGGATGGAATATGTTGGCTAATATATGGGGCTAGAGGGGTAGGCCTACCTTATTTTCTTCATGAATTCGAAAGAAAAGAATAAGAGATCAATTAAAAGAATGTTGATTCCTATGAACAAATAAAAACAAAGGGGGATCGAATAAAAGAATATCGATCCCTACATACATAAAAAAATAAAGAGGGAATCGACCATGAGCCTATGTGCATGCAAGCTTGGACATGAAAATTATGTAAAGTGCATATACGCAAAATGCATAATTCATATCTAACTCAACTAAAATTGGCGATGATCCATGAGCATACAAACACGTCCGGGTGCCAACAATAAGAGAGTGTATCTGAATGTGCACTTATATAGTTTAAAGGTCCAATTTTTGAAATTGATAGAAATTGAATTCAAACCTTAACCTTTCCAGGTCAAGACCGGATCAGATAGCCAAAGTTTACTAGTCTTCTAGAACTGAATATAGATAGTAACTGATGGAATATAATCCTGAATTTATATTATTGGAAATCAACCAAGCGCCATAGCGATCAAAAAGAGATACAACACTGGGAAAATAATTTGATAGAAGGATAGCGACTATTTAGAAAACTGGATGGATTTCTTCCCAATAACTCTAACCCTCTTCGATTTAAAGCATTCATGTTCAACACAAGATGTACCTTTAGAGGCAAGTGTTATCCGACATTTTGACCTGGCTATATTCGAATTGATTGGACAAGTTAAATTCGACTGTCATCAAGGCTAGTAAGTCCAGAGCGATGATCATGTGGTCCAGAAGTCAAGGACAGATGGTAATATGAAGTCATGATCGAACGAAATTGAGAGACATGCTATGCATAATGTTTAAAGTATGGAATATAGTTTATTGGAGAGGAGGGATAGGTTATAACCATTCTCCAACATAGGGATCGACATCTTTTAGGAAGAAAGTGCAATTCAATAGAAAATAATCAATACCTTAAGATCCATAAGTCTAATACATATGAAATTTTGTGAGGAAGGTATGGGGAAACTATGTAGGCTACCCTAGGGATTGCACCTCAAGAACATGCAATAGGAGGGAACATTCCCTCTTCCCTCAATAGGGATTAGCTGAAATCGGAAAACAACTCATATTGAAGTAAAGATCGAGCACGAACTCAAGTTCTACTAATCTAATTGGCATGAAACTTGGAGTCAAAGCATATTACAACATAAGAAAGCTATAATAGGGATTGCATCCCTAAATTCCCCTAAAACAAAAATCGGCACCGATCCCTATCCTTAGGATTTGGGCCATGTGATCCCTCTTATGAGTCTATATGGCCTTGGAGTTCCTTCTGTCGAATTTTCAGAAAGATATTTTGCCATCTTCGTCTATAAATACAAGCTTTGTTGTTTATTTTTGGGACCTTTACGCTACTAGTTACTTTGTACTCTATCGTAATTAAGGATTTACATTTGATCTCTATTGTACTCAGTTTACAAAGTGATTAGTAAAGCAATATATTTAAAGTGGACATAGAAAAACAACGTCGAACCATTATAAATCATTGTTTTCTTATTATTGCTTTAATTTTTTGCTATTTCATTACTATATTCCTTCATTTTCATTTTATATTTTTATTTATTTCTCTATAAAACTTCTATTTGGTGTTTGTGCCAATTTTCGGTGCAAACATGTAGTGACCTTATCCCTAGCTCCTTTGCAATCCCGACCCCTGCTATCATTGCCTTGTACTCAGTCTCGTTGTTAGTTATGAGGAATTCCAACTTCAATGCATAATAAACTGATCATCCTTCCAAAATTACAAGCACGACTCTTGCGCTTGAATTGTATTTATTTGAAGCTCCATCCACAAACAGTTTCCACTGAAGAAGTGTGAATTATCTTCTTCTTCTTCACCATCTCATGTGGTAAACTCCATGATGAAGTCTGCCAACTCTTGCTTGTTTATTGCCCTGCTCAGATGGTAAGTAATATCGTACCATCTGAGTTTAATATTCCATTTCAGCACCCTTATCAAAATCTTGGGTTGGCATAACATGCGCTTCAAAGGTTGATATGTTAGCACCTTACTATGATGAGCCTAAAAATATTTTCATAGCTTCCTCGACAATATTAGAAAGCAACATGCAAGTTTTTCCAACTTTGGGTAATTCTTCTTGGCTCTAGTAAACTAGTTACCGATATAGTATACTGGTCTTTGAATCCTCGCCTCATTATGTACTAATACTGCGCTTAGTGCATGAGCGAACACAGCTAAATAAACAAACAAATCTTCTACATTCAAAAGTGTGGATAAAACAGTGGTGTTTGCATGTACCTCAACAATTCTTCAATGACGTTTTGACATTTCTCATTCTATACAAAATTCTTCTCTACCTTTTCTAGGGCGTCAAAGAACGGTATTTGTATATTGCCTTTGAGATAAACCAACTCAGAGCGGTAATCTTACCATTCATGCTTTGTAACTCCTTTTTCTTGGTTGGGGCAGTTACGTTTCTTAGTGCATTAATTTGCTCCAGATTGGCCTCAATGCCCCTAGAATTCACAATAAATCCCAAAAACTTCCATGATAGTATCAACGAATTCAACTTCATTGCATACTTCCATAGCATTTGATCATCTCCGAAAGATCATCTAAGTGGTTCCTTTATAATCATGACTTTATGAGCATATCATCCACGTATACATCAATCATCCATTCAATTTTTCCCCTGAACATTGAATTCACCAATCTCTGGTATTTAGTCTCTATGTTCTTTAAACTTAACATCATAACCTGATAATCGTATAATCCTAATTCTATTATAAAGCTTATATGCTTCTAATCTAGAATATGCATCAGTATCTGGATATAACTGGAATAAGCATCCATAAAACAGAGAAATTCATGTCTTGCAGTCCCGTCTACCAACTTCTCAATCCTGGGCAAAGGGAAGCTATTCTTCGGACATGCTTTATTAAAATCCGAATAATCTATACATGTCTGCCATTTTCTGTTTGATTTCCAGAACAACATGAGGTCTGATACCCATTTTGGGTACAAAGCATCGCGAATATATTCATTCGCTTTTAGCTTATCTACTTCCTCCTTCAATGTAATGGATCACTCTAGCCCTGACCGTGTCTCTTCTGCCTCATAGGTGGAAACTTTAGGTCTACATTTAGTTCATGGCATGCTATCTCTGATAGTACCCCTTACATATCTGAATGTGTCCAAGCAAATACGTTCAAGTTCCCTCAAAGGAAATTAATCAACTCCTTCCTTATTCCATTCGAGCTAAGATCTGATCTTAAGAGCCTTGGTGAGATCATTCATATTGATAGGGACATGGACTGTCAGCTCAGTTGGCGCTGCCCGCACTTCCTATGACTTCTTCCTGGGATCCATAGATTTATCGAACTTGCTATGGTTCCCAAGCCTAGGGCATGGGCTTTAATTACTATGGTTCTGAGTTTTTAATGTAGAGAGATCTCTTCACATTCTTGCCTTTCTCCTATCACTTCGCTTCTTTTAGTCCAACAATATAGCATTCCCATCCAGTGCTCTGGTCTCTTATAACTGGTCCAACCACATTCTCTATTGGGAATTTCATCGTCATGCACCAAGGAGCTGGTGCCATTTTGAAATCAACAAGGGTCGGTTGACTTAACAAGGTGTTTACATTGAATATTCAACCATCGTGGTGAACTTCTAAATCCGCACCACCTTGCAGTTTCCATCACCTAACTCCATGGACAAGTCAGTTGTCCAAATCGGTTGTTTTGCCTTGCCTGTAAATCCTTGATTATTGAATTTACAAGGCTTAACATCCTTCATACCAATCTTCATCTAATTGAAAATTCTTTTAAACGTAATATTTATAGAACTTCAGTTATCCACCAGAACTCAATGCACTATTGCAGGACAACAATAGCCGTAATCACCATGGGGTCGAAGGTTAGCACCTCGACTCCATCACAATCCTTAAGCCTGAACAAAATATCATATGTTACAATTCTTTACTACTTAGCTAGAGCTCTTTCCTTGATGGGGAAGCAACACTCTTACCGTACGTGCCTTAAGAAGCTCGTGTACCGCTCTATTTCCCTCCATCTTTTTTCTGCTGGATGAGGTCCTCCAGTTATAATGTGTATGACTATCTGCCATCATTCCGCCCAGGCCTTTCTCTGCTAGGTCAAAGTTGGTTCCATTAGGCAGTCGGTCTTTGAGGTCTTGCATTTTAACCACTATCCTATGGGTCTCTCACATATTGTTGTGACTTTTTCTTCATTGTTGACTCTTCGATAAAATCCCTAAGACAACAACACTCATTCGTATGTGTCAAATGTGTTTTATAGACATGACATTACTTGCCTAAGCATTGCTCTTTCATAGCCATCTCCCTCCTAGGTGGCCTTTTACACTGTTTCGTGCCTTGTATAGCAGGGTACATATTCTCCAACATATCGTTCAGAGCTATACACTCATTTGGCCTCATATTCCTTGAGCGTTTCTTGACCGCATTCCGCCTGCGACCAGAGCCCTGAATTCTCTCTTTTTTGTTAGAATTAGCAATGTTTACCGCCACATTACCATATTTTTCAATGATTTTTTTAATCGCCCTGCTACTTTGAATTACCTCCTTTGATTGTCCGTCATTATTCTTTCGAACTTCTTGACTTGCTTCTTCTAAACGCAAAAATGAATTAGCTTTCTGATGGAATTCCTCCATACTCATTGGCTGCTCCATCTTCAGCCATTTTCCAAAGTCCATGTCCAGATGTATGCCTTAGACTAATGCAATAAACACCAAATCTTCCTTTGAATTATTAACTTTGTTACTGCAATATTAAACCTATTCTAGAACCTCTTCAACGACTCCTGAGGTCCTTGAAGAAGGCTCAACAATGACTTCACGTCTTTAGGCCGAGTAGTATAAAGCATGAAATGTCTAGAAATTTCTTCGCCAGCTTATCAAAAGTTGATGCAGACTTCGGCAAAGCTGAGTAAACCACATTGATGCGACACCATATAGAAAAATAGGAATACTTCTACACCGGACCACATGCGTAGCTCAGGCACATTCTTATGCCATTCATATTTGAATAAATGTTTCTTGGGATTGGTGTCCTGCTATAATATAGCATTATTAGCATTGTGAACTTCTTGGGATACTCCTCCCTCAAAACATTCAATGTAAATATAGTTCTTCTTGGCATCAAACTCCAATCCTTGTTCTTCCTTCAGTTATTTATTCCATCAACTGCTTAATCATATCTTATATGTTCCCTTACTAGCTTGGTGCTCTAAAAACGATAATCAAGAGCTACGTCGAGTGTTTAACTCTACAAATGGTCTCAGTCTTCTCATTGATGTCTAGGTTCTCAAGTCCCTTGGAGAACCATTCTTTCAGCTCTCTTTTGAAGTCTAGTTGGCTCCATAGTGATTGTTTTTACACTAGTACCTCAATCTTCAACATCCTCTTCATAACCATCACAGTCATGTTGCAGATCATACTTAGAATTAGACAAGTCAACATCCTTAACTCCTTACCCCTCCAAGTGTCCTCGAATCATGTCGGCGCTGACTAAATCTAATCAGTACCGATCAAAATTCCCTTAGTGGGTGCTCTCCTACTTCCTTTAATAACCATTCCTACTTCTCTAGTAGCCTTTTTCTTCTGCTTCTTCTTCCCATCATTTCTATTCTGACTAGAAGTAGACAAGTTCTCCTCTTCCGATCTTGTAGATGAAGTCTCCTTCATGGTTTTCCAAGATCTTTATGACTGGTGGGTCAGTAAAGCTATGCTAGCGTCCTTCTTTTCCAAATAGCTTTCCCACTTTCAATGATCTTTTGATTCATCTCCTACATTATCTTATCAAACTCCACTTTAGTGGCCATCTCTTGAGGGTGCAGATGGTCTTTCTAACCTTCGTATAATGTGAAGCTCTTCATGTGCACCAGCTACCGCTCTAGATTTTCCTGACATCCTCGATGGTGTCATTGGTTCCAATATGTAACTCCTTCAAATCATTTGATCAAAATCTTTTGGATCTAACCTTTGGAAACTCCAATCCACAATAGAAAGCTAGATTTATCCCTGAGAACCGTCTTTCTTAGTGAAAGCACTAAAATTTTGAGCTATGAAATGGAACAACACTCAAAAACGAGTAGAGAAATAGAGATCTAGCAAAAAAGTAAAGAAACAGAACCAAAGTTTTTATAGTGGTTTAGCTAATTCAAGGCCTACGACCACTGTCTTGTTATTGATTATAGATTATATCACAAGTATAAAGATTTGGTAGGTCTAACAACCTAGAACAACTAAGAGAGTTAAGGAGAGATAGAGGATGAGAAACCAAAACACCCAAAAATCCTTTTTCTAATAACGTAGGTGTTTTATTTATAGGGAAATCGTCTAGAAAAATTGCAAATACCAACATACTAAGTTTAACTTTGGGTCCAAGAATTAAAAGAGGACGACGAATTCTCTTGAGCCTTAAAATCAACTCAGAACATACCTAAAGTGGTTTGTACTGATAAGATTTTTTGAAGGGTGTTCATTCCATCTTCCCTCCCATAGTCTTCTATCTTCGGTCCATTGTGTTACAAACTCTTTTCCTTAGAAGTCATGGTTTTGTTACACTTGTACTTATCTGCCTTCCTTTAGAATTTCCTTTGAGTTGTTCGGCTACTCCTTCAAAATTAGACCCCTAGATGATCACTCTTGCTAGCAATTGATAGATCATCGCTCCAGAAGCCAATGTGGAGCACAAAAAGTTCTTGGTACCAAGCTGAAAGTGGTTGGCATGAACCTATTTCCATAACTCCAAATTCATTAATTCCATTCCTTTTGGCTTAACGAGCATGTTCCTAAGCCCATGAATCGTTTCATTTTCATTTTGGCATCTAGATTCATTGGAAAGCGGTTAGTAAAAAAAGTCAAATAACAATAGGATACATGTACCATCGAAGAAGAATAGATTAGGACTGTTAACACAAAGGAGTAAATTTAGGGATGTTAACCCAAAAGGATAAATTTGGAAATATTAACCTATTAATTTAAATGATTAAACTGGGACTATTAACCCAAATGCATATGCTTAGCATAGTAAGCTATACTTTATTCAGAGTAGACCTAACAATCATAAATGGGAATGTTAACTTAACCGGTGGTTATATCTTAGAAATGTTTTTTCTACGAAATATTCGGTTGATATGCTCTACCTATGAGTGGAACCTTATAATAGAATTGGAAAATAGTCACAATAGTAGTAGTCAAGCCATACTATAAAGTTATTAATCACTTATGCATAAAGAATACACATACTAAAGAACTCTCTTAGGTTTAGGTTATAAATAAACTTTAATTACTTGTCTACACCATACTGCTAGTGATATAATTCATTTACCAGACTTATTCTAGCTCCCTCAAATTTTCTCTCTTTAAAATCATCACATGTGGTTAGAGTAGTAAGTGAAATTGGCAAGGCAATCTGCATGGAGAAGGCAACATGACATTTCAATGATATATTAATTTATAGTCACTCTTCCTATAATTTATATTATATTTATTTTTATCAATCACACTCTTATGTACCGTCATTTGGAGGCAATATTGTATAGGATCGTGCTGATATTAGGACTATTATATGATTGTATTATTTTCAATACTTACATTTTTTTCCTCCTCTTCTAAGATTAGAAAGTGCAAAAAATTTAAACATTTATGTTGGTCTCTGTATCATGTTACTCTAAAAACCAATGACTTGTACTTTATGGCATAATGAAAATTCAAATGCCATTTTGGGCTTTGGATCGGTATGTCCAAAGATGTGGGTTATTGTGGTTGGCATCAGAGCTAATGCTAATAAATTCCTACAAAATTAGGACGTATGAGAAAGAGTATTTGTAATTTTTGATTATACATACATACATACATCCGTATATATATATATATATATATATATATATATATATATGTATGTATATATATTAATATGCCGTAGCCTATATATTTTAACTCATAAGGTAGTTGTTGGCTTGTCTCTTATACAACCAGATAACTATAAGTTTGGAAAGATGTTAAGTTTATATTAGTAGGGGTAAAAAATAAACCCAACACATTTACTTCTTAAAGAAGCGCTGATAGAGGTTCCATAGACCAGTTAATAGTAGTGAGTAAATTATGGGTTTAAGGGTGAATAGAAGAAGAGTAGTACAATTGGACACATGTAAAATAATTATGATATTGATAAGCATAATACAGACATGAAAGAAAGACTTCACAAAGTTAGAATAAATCTTCTAAGTTAAAGTGGAAGCCCTATTCTTATATTAAGTTTCAAAAATCCTATTTGAATTAAATTGATTGGTAGAGTGTTCCTTCATTGTAGTTGAATGTTGTATTGGAGGATAGGCTTGAGTTAAGCATTTTTAGAGAAGAGAGGTAAAAACTTTATGCAGTTTAAACATTGTCAGATGTAGTTAGGCTTGTATAAATTAGTTTGTTTTCACCTACTCCAACCTAAGTGTTAAACCATTAGAAATGTTTTCTAAAAAGTTAGAAACATTAGATGTCTAATATTTAAAATAAATTGGTTCATGATTTTCTATGAAATTTTCAAACAAAGGTTATTAAAATTTATAAGGAAAATAAAATAAAACCGAAAGAATTAATAAAGTGGGTTAGAAATATAAGTGTTTTAAACCTTTGGAAAAGTATAAAATTTGAAGTTTGAACTGGTAACTCCTTTTTTTTCAAAGCATAGGAAAACTTAAAAAAATTGATCTTCCATAACCGATTTAAAGCATTTTTTTTGTAAAGCAAGTGTAAGGCACATTGTTGCACTTATCTTTTGTTATGCGTTTTTCTTTTTTATATAAAGACTTTTAAAAGGTAAATTCAAAAGAAAAGCAAAACCCTCATCTTTTCAAAAATATTTGTGTCATGCTTTGAAAAAGAAAGTTCAAATTTCACTCTTTTTTTTAAAATACACTCTTGTGAAGATGTCTTATTTATAAAAGAAAAATTAGAAAGATACATTTGCATATCTAAATTTCTAATCTAAGTTGAACCATTTTAGGTAAAAATTAAAATTAGGGGAAAATGTCATGATTATTGCTAAAAGGAAATATTTGTCAAAATCACTAAAGTTTTTTATAGTTTTTTTTAAAAAAGCTTAATAGTTTTGTAGAAATTATGTTAAAATCAAAGATTCTTGATTTAAAAAATGAACCAAAAAACTATTGTAAAAGTTAATGATATTAACATTGAAGTTTTATTGAAGTTAGATGGATTACGCAGCCCATAAAGCTTAAACGGATTCTTGTGGATCAGCTAGA
Organism: Allium cepa; assembly: GCA_030765085.1. Taxonomy (NCBI): domain Eukaryota; kingdom Viridiplantae; phylum Streptophyta; class Magnoliopsida; order Asparagales; family Amaryllidaceae; genus Allium; species Allium cepa. The sequence continues at coordinate 1,048,373,126 of CM060929.1, forward strand.
ATAGTCAATATGTCGGTGTGCTAAGCAACTGCTAATTATGGAGTTGCATAAACTTGAAAGATTTAGGGTAAAAAATGAAATTAAAATAGGGTACCAAATTGAATTTTCTACAGTAATAGATATTGGACACCACTTCATGTTTTTCCACCAAAACATGGTTCGAGATGCCTAACCTTAGCATAAGAAGGGTTGGAAATGTATTCTGGCTAAAACTAATTAATTTTAAATAGGAAAAAGTGGCCAAGATACTTTACTGTACCATAGAATGATATAGAGGCAAGAAGTACCCATAGTTTACTTAGCTACTACACTAAGTTCATTAAAGGCTTCATAATAATTAATGCTCCATTGGCATGCCTTGCAAAGAAGACTTAAGTTTTCTTAAGGAACTCAAAATGTTGGCATGCTTTTATTAAGAAAAAGGAGTTGTTTATTGATCATAAGTCCCTAAATATTAGTTGTATTAACATCGCTAGAAGAGATAAATGATTTGGGTGATTTATGGATAGGTATCGTTGATCCAACATTTCGAGATGCCACACATGTTGCTTTTGAATTTGAAAGTTATAGGTACCAAGCAAGTAGATTATTTCTTAATATATACATCGTATAGCCATATTTCTAAAATGTTGATACTTGAACTCTCCTCACCACTCCAAGTATTTGGGGTTGAGGTAATGTGAGTTTCTTATCTTGTTTACTAGGCTAGGACATCGTCCATTTTAGACATTCCTAAAGGAGTTTTGTGTACGTTGCTATTTATGTAGTAAAAAAATTCTATTAGATTAATATGGCAAGATGCCATTTCATTTGGAGTTATCTTGACCATATAAAAGTTGTAGTAAAATGGTGGGAAGTTATGCTTAGAAAAGACCACATCAATGGGATTGCAAGGAGGAATAGAAAATTTTAGAAGTTCGGGTTGCTAAAGATATCTTATATGAAATAAAAGTTAAGAGATAGCATAAGGAATGATAAGATCATGGGATTTTGAGAAACAAGAGAAAGACCTCATTATTTGCACATATTGGGAATGCAGAGGTGATTATCATGGAAAATGAGGTTTGAAAGTTCTTGTAAGTTCTTAGGATAGTGGGATTCCTTTAAGTCATCCCTTGGACTAAAAGGAAACAATATATTTACGAAAGCTGCCATGGAATACCAACTTAGGATACATTGTTTGTATTGCATAATAGTTGCACTGGAACGATATATCACCTAGTCGATTACCTTTTGATGATAAACTAATATTAGGTTAGGATTTCACTTAAATTTAAGACTCCGCTTAGATTTAGGATTTAGGTTACTATGTTACGGATTAGTTAGTAAGTTTACCATATTTGAATGCTTAAAATAAATTTACAAAATACCACAGTATCATAATTGCTGGAGGATTGAAGAAGCAAAATCATAAGTGAAATGATATTGCTTAAGTTGAAACAATGTTAGAAAAGAAGTTATGCTATTTTCATCAATTTAAGAAATAACTGTATTATGATGTCCTTAAGTAAAAAGGAAGAATAGCAAGAAATTTAAGTCAGTTGATGCTAGATGAGACACCATCTACTTTTGAGTTGTCTTACATTATCTGTAGTTGAAGTAATCGATATACTACTGGGATGATTTAAGGTAATGTGTATATGCATTAAGGATTGCATAAGGCTATGTTTTTGTTTGGGCATACTTGTGCTCAAGTTATCATTTTTGGGCATGTCAATGTCAATTTATGTGAGTTAGTAGTAAGAATTATGGATGTTTACCTATGCATTTACATTTGAAGTGATTTCGATTGAGTTTACACACCCATAGCAAAGTCAATACTTTAAGGTTGGAAGAATGATCCAACTGAGAGTACTTGGGAGCCAGATGAGAAAATCCGTGCTACTCATCCAAAGATCTTTTCTGGTAAGTTTCAATTTAAGAAGTATAATTGTTGGTGCATACATCATTTAGCTTGGTATACCCCATAGGTAGGGTTTTTGGACGCTAGGCTTGGTTGAGGAAGTGTCATTAAGACATGTTTTGAATGATGGTTGCTAATGAATGTACTTTATAAATTATTATTGCATATATGGGCTAATATTTTCATTGGCCAATGACATACATCACATTTTCCCTTTTATCTCTCAATTGTACACATAATGGTTGTTGCTTTTTTGCATATGTATTAAATTGTTGCTTATCGCATAGAATTTCAAGTACATTGGTCGTTGCATACATTTTTGGATTCATGGCACAAGTTCTTGCATTTCAAGAGGTCAATTAGCTTAGAAGATCGCCAAATTTATATATATTGTCTATATGTTCATATGCATTCCATTCCTATATGTACATGCTACAGTAGAAATTCGAAACTAAGGACTATTTTTTGAATTGTTGATGGTTCAGTAGATGGTTGTAGAAGATGGTTGCATGATTGAGTTGCATTTTCCATCTCTTGAGATTTCGAAGATGAAATTTTTGTAAGGGGGTAGAATGTAACACTATGGGAATTTTAATAACAAATTAAAATAATACAAAGCGTAAAAATGCAATTTACGTAAAAATACAAAATAACGAAATTTTCTAAATGAAGGAATTTGGGGCGAATGGTAAAATTTCTCTTTGCCAAGGAGAAGATGCGTTTTACCTTGCATTATGTCAAGTATATTTTTATAGCCTAAAATCGTATATAAAAATGTCAATAACAAATACCGTGCAAAGAAAATATATAATGTGTGTTAGAAAGAAAATGTAACAAAGTACATAAGAAGAAAAAATGCATTGAATGTTATATGTTTTTAAAAGTGAAGATAACAATATATATATATATAGAAGTAAAGCGTTTTTTTAAATGAAAGGAAAGATATGCTATCTCTTTATTAGTAAAGAATAATAGGATAAATCCAATTTGAACTTAGAAACATAAATACCAACCAAAATGCAAATTGACTGTGCAATTAATTGGTAAATGATAAGGTTTTTAATTAATGTAAAAAAAACACACATGTACATTTGAATATAAATATATGATTCCTTATAATAGTCGGTAATAATAAATATGTAGAATATTAGTAAAAGATATAAGCTAATTTAGACTATAGTAAAAAATAAATAAACGATGATATTTATTCAAATCATAATCAATGTCATTAATTAGCGAAATATAAACATTATCTTCTTTAGGGAAATGAAAGGAAAAATAAATATGGGTATACATAAAGGTAATTAATATAAGAATAAATATATAAAAATGTCGTAAACTTAGAAACCCTAAATTTCACCTATAAGTAGAAGCTTAAGCCTCCTTCCTTCTCGCTTAGAAATCTTAGCCTTAGCCTCTTAAAAGATCCACTTCTCCCTCCACAAATAAAATTCAAATTCAAGAAGAAAAAGTAGATCAAATAAAGAGTGAAAAGTGAATCAGAGAAAAGGGAACATAAGAATCAAAACTTAGTAACCTAGAGGGGATAATTCTCGAAGATAAAGAAGAAAAAAGCTATAAAGCGGAATGAGCTTGTCTATAAAGTGCGTATGATAAAGATAAGAATTGGTTTTCAGTTATACGTGTCCTTGATAAAAAAACAATTTGTATTCTTGAATCTATGAATTTATTTTGAAATCACTCAACAAATGAGGAGAAACTGAAATATAATTAGCTTTAAACCTATGAAACTAATTTTATACAACATATTCGAGTTGAATTTGATAAATAATAATTAATTTTGCTTGAAACTACTCTTAATTCACATAGATTTGATTTATATAATGAATTTGGAATAATAGATAGAAATGAATGAACATATCCGTTGAAATTTATTTGGACCTCATACAATTTATATTAGGGTATACGTAATAATTGATTTTCATGAACAACCCTTTGAAATAGACATAGAAAATTTATTGGAAAACCATGTACAAACATTGGAAAAAATCACCTGAAGTTGGATAAGATAAATAGGAATCATATCAAAAACACCTTGAAGATATACCATTAAATTTGAAATCAAAATCTTGAAGAAAATTGATGAAATAAAAATAAGTCAAATATATTAAAAATTTGGAATCTAATAAGACATCTGAAAAGTCAATTTAGATATCTAAACACCTAATTCTTTTTTTATATATATGGTCAAACTTTCAAACTTCTGAAATATACCAGTCAGCCTAGGTTGAGCTTGGACCTAGTACATGGCAAGTAGGATGGACAGGGGGAAACATATCCATGATTCTTCATTCACGCAATTGAGTGGAGTCGTGCAACAAGCTGGAAACGAAATCACATTTAGTGAAGACTTCGACTTGTGCTTCATGAAGTTAGTGAGTATGGCATTTAACGTGGTGTGCAATCAAATTGCAATTAGAATCTCTTATCATTCATAGTCGGTCCTAACCATATGCCGAGTGGAAGCTAGAAAGAAGTATGGTGGAGAAATCTATCATTATTGGAATCATTAATCCTACAGAGAGTTGGAATTGTTAATCCACACTCTTGAATGCTACTTGTGTACCGATAGAGAACATAGGATACGTGCAGTTGGGATATAAACTAGATTGCGACTATTAATCCAAAGAAGTAAATTTGGGAATGTTAATCTAAAAAGGTAAATTTAGGAGTGTTAGCTGAAAAGATTAAATTTGGATTGTTGATCTGAATGCATAGACTTACCATAGAAAGCTATATTTGATTCAAAATAGACCAAACAATTAAAACAAGAATGTTAAGTTAATAGGTAGTTATATACTAGAAATGTTTTTTTTAGGAATATTCAGTTAATATGTTCTACCTGCGAATGGAAACATTCTCAATAAAAATAGAAAATAGTCATAATAAGAGTTGTCCAGCCATAATATAAAGTAGTTAATCACTTATGTATAAAGAACACATATTAAAGAACACTCTTAGATGTAGGTATATATCTAAACTTTAATTGTTTGTCCACACCATACCAATAGCGATATAATTCACTCACCAGACATTTTTGAACCCCCACCATTTTTCCTCTTTAAAATCTATCATAGGTGGCGGGGTAGTAAGTGAAATTGGCAAGGCAAGGTGCGTGAAGGAGGACGCCTGACGCTTCAAAATTGTATTTAATTATAGTTACCCTCCATGTACTTTATGTTATATTATTTTATCAGTCACACACTTACGCATTGTTATTTGGAGACATTATTATATAGGACCACATTGATGTTAGGACTATAAACTAATTGTGTTATTTTCAGTACTTATATTTTATTCCTTCCGCTATGAGATTTAAGTGTAGAATTATTAGAAATTTATGTTAGTCTCTGTCATGTAAATTTGAAAACTAACAACTTGTACTCTTTGGCATGACGTGAATTTTAACGAAAAGACCAATATATTTAGTTTAACTTTAGATCCAAGAATCAAGAGCAGATGACAAAGTCTCTTGAGCTTTAAAATCAACATTGATATGGACCTAAAATGGTTCGTACTGATATGATTTTTTTGAAGGGAGTTTACTCCATCTTCCCACCCATGGTCTTCTATCTGCAGTCCATTGCGTTACAAACTCTTTTCAATGGAAGTCATGTTGTTTTCGAGAGGTTTTGATATCACTTATACTTATCTGCCTTCCTTCATAATTTCCTTCGAGTTGTTCAGCTACAACTTCAAAACTGGACCCCTAGATGATCACTCTTCCTAGTAGTTGACAGATCATGGCTCCAGAAGCCGATATGGAGAAAAAAGTTCTTGGTACCCCTTTCAAAAAAGTTCTTGGTACCGACTAGAAAGTGGTTGGCATGAACCTCTTTCCATAGCTCCAAATTTGCTCCAAATTCATAAATCTGTTCCTTTTGGCTTTACGAGCATGTTATTGAGCCAATGAATTGTTTCATCTTCATTTTGGCATCACAATTCATTGGAAAGTGGTTTAGCAAAAAAGCTAAATAATAGTAGGATACATGTACCATCGAAGAAGAACAGATTAGGACTGTTAACACAAAGGAGTAAATTTAGGAATGTTAACCCAAAAGGATAAATTTGGGAATGCTAACCTATTAACTTAAATGATTAAATTGGGACAGTTAACTCGAATGCATAGGCTTAGCACAGTAAGCTATATTTGATTCGGAATAGACCTAACAATTATAAATGGGAATGTTAACTTAACTAGTGGTTATATCTTAGAAATGTTTTTATACGAAATATTCGGGTTATATGCTCTACCTGTGAGTGGAAACCTTTATAATAGAATTGGAAAATAGTCACAATAGTAGTAGTCAAGCCATACTATAAAGCTGTTAATCACACATGCATAAATAATACACATACTGAAGAACACTCTTAGGTTTACGTTATAACTAAACTTTAATTACTTGTCCACACCATACTACTAGTGATATAATTCTACCAGACTTTTTCTAACTCCCTCCATTTTTTTCACTTTAAAATCTGTCACATGTGGTTAGAATAGTAAGTGAAATAGGCAAGGCAATCTGCATGGAGAAGGCAACATCACATTTCAAAGATATATTAATTTATAGTCACCTTTCTATACTTTATATTATATTTATTTTTATCAACCACACTCTTATGTACCGTCATTTGGAGGCATTATTGTATAGGACCATGCTGATATTGGGACGATCATCTGATTGTGTTATTCTCAATGCATACATTTTTTCCTCCCGATCTGAGATCAGAAAGTGCAAAAATTTTAAAAATTTATGTTAGTCTTTAAATCATGTTACTCTAAAAATCAACGACCTGTACTTTTTGGCATAATGAAAATTAAAATTCCATTTTAGGCTTTGGATCAGTATGTCCAGAGATGTGGTTTATTATGGTTGGCATCGGAGCTAATGCTAATCAATTCCTACAAAATTAGGACGTATGAGAGAGAGTATTTGTAATTTTCGATTGTACATACATACATCCATAAATATATAACAATATGTCGTAGCCTATATATTTTAACTCATAAGGTATTTGTTGGCTTGTCTCTTGTATAACATGATAACTTTGAGTTCAGAAAGATGGTAAGTTTATAATAGTTGGGGTAAAAAAACAAACCCACCACATTTACTTCTCAAAGAAGCGCAGATAGAGGTTCCGTAGACCAATTAATAGTAGTGAGTAAATTATGGTTTTAAGGGTGAATAGAAGAAGAGTAGTACAATTGGACACATGTAAAATAATTGTGATATTGATAAGGCATATTGGAGACTTGAAAGAAAGACTTCACAAAGTTAGAATAAATCTCCTCAGTTAAGGTGGAAGACATATTCTTATATTAAGTTTCAAAAATCCTATTTGACTTAAATTTCTAGCTAGAGTGTTCCTACATTGGAGTTGAATACTTTATTGGAGGATAGGTTTGAGTTAAGCATTTTTAAAGAAGAGGGGCAAAAGCTTTATGCAGTTTAAACATTGTCAGATGCAGTTAGGCTTGTACAAATTAGTTTGTTTTCACCTACTCTAGACTAAGTGTTAAACCATTAGAAATGTTTTCTAAAAATTTAGAAACATTAGACGTCTAATATTTAAAATAAATTGGATCATCATTTTCTATGAAATTTTCAAACAAAGGTTATTGAAATTTAGAAGGAAAATAAAATAAAAATGAAAGAAATAAATTATAAAATGATTTAGAAATATAAGTGTTTTAAACCTTTGGAAAAGTATAAAATTTTAAGTTTGAACTGGCAACTCCTTATTTTTCAAAGCATAGGCAAACTTGAAAAAATTGATCTTCCATAACTAATTTAAAGCTTTTATTTTTCTGTAAACAATTAGTGTAAGGCACACTGTTGCACTTATTTTTTGACGTGCTTTTTTCTTTTTTGTAGCTAAACTTTTAAAAGGTAAATTTAAAAGAAAAGTAAAATCCTCATCTTTTCAAAAATATTTTTGTCACGCTTTGAAAAAGAAAATTTAAATTTCATTTTTTTTAAAAATACACTCTTTTGAGGATGTCTTTTTTATAAAAGAAAATTTAGATAGATACATTTGCATATCTACTTTTCTAATTAAAGTTGAACCATTTTGGGTAGAAAATTTAAATTACGGGAAAATGTCATGATTTTGGTTAAAAAGGAAATATTTGTTAAAATCACTAGAGAATTTTATTTTATTTTTAAGAAATCTTAATAGTTTTGTAGAAATTAAGTTAAAATCAAAGATTCTTGATTTAAAAAATGAACCAAAAAACTGTTGTAAAAGTTAATGATATTAACTTGAAGTTTTATTGGAGCTAGATGGATTACACAGCCCATAAAGCTTGAACTAATTCTTGTGGATTAGCTAGAGTAGTCAATATGTCAGTCTGCTAAGCAACTACTAATTATGGAGTTGTAAAGAGTTGGAAGATTAGGGTAAAGAATGAAATTAAAATAGGGTACCAAATTGAATTTTTTACAATAATAAAGAGTGGACACCACTTCATGTTTTTCCACCAAAACATGGTTTGAGATGCCTAACCTTAGCATGAGAAGGTTTGGAAGATGTATTCAGGCTAAAACTATTTAATTTTAAAAAGGAAAAAGTGACCAAGATACTTTACTGTATGAAAGAATGCTACAGAGGCAAGAAGTACCCATAGTTTGGTTAGCTACTACAAGAAGTTCATTAAAGACTTTATAATAATTAATGCGCCATTGGCATGCCTTACAAAGAAGACTTAAGTTTTCTTGAGGAAATGAAATGTTGGTATGCTTTTATTAAGCCAAAGGATTTGTTTATTAATCATAAGTCCTTAAATATTAGTTGTATTAACATCGCTAGAAGAGATAAATGATTTGGGTGATTTGTGGATAAGTATCGTGATCTATGTCATGTAACTCTGAAAACAAACGACTTGTACTCTTTGGCATGATGTGAATTTTTATGCCATTTTGGGCTTTAGATCGGTGTGTCCGAAGGTGCGGGTTGTTACAGTCATGACCTAGGTTAGTTGGCTCGATGCTTCGGGACTAGCCCGAGACTGAAACAACACTAACCTGAAAACTAGTTTGAGTCAACTGCTCTGACCTCCAAAACAATTCCATTTATTGCCGAACCAGATATATGGTTGGGTACTAAATCGACTTCCCATTAGGTTGGCAGTCGTACCATTTCCTTAATAAAACATGGCTAAGGCCCTTACCCTATTGCTAAACCCAAAGTTTTTTTGAAGACCTAAAGAACCTAGCATTGCTTGTAAACTCTAAGGAAGTATGCACTGAACTCACAACACATACTTTACGTAATTCACAAGGTTATGTATTTGTTAAGGATTGAACCCTCGACCTTTATGGTGAGCGCCGCATGTCTTAACCACTGCTTGACTCGAAGCTTGCTTTAGATCAGGCAATTTCTGATATGAATTTCTTGCTCTACCAGTCCTCACATTTGCCGACTTTTGGTAGCCTTGCTTGTCCTTTGAATGCCCCTTTATAAATCCTTCCCAACTTTAAATCTAATATTCATATGACGGCAAAAATTTCTCTAATAATCACAAGCGTGTTTCAATCCCCAAAAAATAACACCAGCGACAATTTCAAACACACAATAATAACTAAAGCAAAGATCAAACATGTAACGTCCCGTAAATTTCAACAATTAAATTTGTTAATTTAATAGGATTTTGTAATTAAATTTTAGTAGAAATAATAAATGTGATAAATTAATATTGGAATGAACGCTAAATTAAAATATAGCAATGGTAATTAAAACCTATTTATAGTAATTTGAATAAATTCAAATGAATTAAGTAGTGAAAAGATTTTTACCTAGATATAAATTGAATACGAGAAATTTAAGGAAAGTATTAGATTGATTTAATGTAATAAAGGATTGTTGACAGTAATTGGAACAAATTAGGGAATTATGTTAATGTGAGTTAATAATTTATAAACTTGAATGAACATTTCAACTTAATAAATAAATTCAAATGTAAGACTTAGTTATAAGTGTAAATTTAGGGGTATGATAACAAATTTGTATACATTACCTAATTAATTGGTCGATTAATTTATTAGAATCAAACTTATTTAAATGGTAAGTGATTATAATGTGTTATTGATATAAACGTTACTAATTCTTAATATAGTAACGGAAGTGTAAATGGAATGCAACCGTAGAAATTTAAGGTAAGTATTAACAATTGAAATGAAATGTCGATTAAATGGAGTACTATAAATTGTCATACTAAGCTAAGAATTGAATATAAGGAAACAAAGGCAAATAGTAAATTAATCAATGAATTTATATAGATTGTAAAGTTATAATAATAAATAGTAATTGGATGTCTTGTACGAAGTTATAATATTGTGTGAATTATTAATAAAGAATAACTAGAATGGGATTCAAATTTGTATAATAATGGAAAGTGTTAATTGTTGCTCTTGAGCATAAAAATTTAAAATAAGTAATTTAAAGCAAACATTTAATTAACCAATGCAATAAGATTTTCTAATAGTAACTGCGTAAATTAAGGTAGTAGTGTAAATGGCAGTTGATGGATAACCAAATTCAATACAATCCAATTGATTGAAATTAGGTTATAATTGAATATAAATTAAAATAGAAACATAAACTTAATACAATATAGTAATTTGGGAAATAAAAAGTATGAAATCAAGAAATAAATTACAGAAAATATTTAATTGAAATTAATGTATCTATTTGGCAAAAATATAATAAGTGTAGTACAATCCAAATTAATGTAAGTAATTATAATATTGATTTGTAAATAATGAACCTATAAAAGTGTGATTAAGAGTTAATGACAATAATTTTTGTACGTTACTTACTTTATTAGTTTGATAAGTTTAATTTGAATTCAATTTCAAATAATTCACTAAATTATTGCTGTTAATGTGGAGTAAATTGGTAAGTGAAGAATGTTGAATTCAATAAGATGTAACCAAGGTAAAATTCCATTCGTAATATGATAATTAATGTAATAAAAAGAATGAAACCAAGATGAAATAATTAATTGAGATTTTTAAATTTAATTAATGAGTAAAATTGACAAAATTTCCAATATAATTGAAATACAATAATTAATGCAAATTAAAGATGAAAATTGGAAAATATTAATGTAATGAAATATAAAACAATGTTAACTATGTTAGTTAAGTAATAATTGATTGAATTTTAAGTTGTAATCGAATAAAATCAAATTTATTGGAATTAATTTGCAGTTAATTGGATTAATTGCAGTTGACATTTGAACACTGTATTTATTGGGATAATTGACACTAAATTGATATGTGAATTTGCTTTTAGTTGTTATAAATATCTAAGGGATTAAAAATGACAAAAATCTACTAGTTTATAAATATTGAATTTAAAGGTGGTAAATTTATTTATTGATTTATTTAAAAAGTGGAAAAAATAGCCATTTTGGCCACTGACTCGGATTTCGACGAAACAAGTTTCATCGGATCCGCAATAGTGAATTATAATAGTGTTTCAAGTTTCGTAGCGTTCGGACTTGACGTTTGATCGTACGGACTCGAAACGCCTTCAAATTTGTTTAATTAAAATCAATTGAAATCAATTTGGAAAATATTATTTTCAGCATAACTTCTTCATACGATGCCATTTGGACCTGAAACTTTTTCCATCGCGTTCAGAATATTTTAAAACATGTTTATTCCAGCTTTATCTATAAATACCCTACTAAACCCTAGCCTCCGTCTATTCTCATTTGTCTACGCATAAAATTTCATCAGCTCCTCCTCTTCCTAAATGGATGCAAACCCTAGATCCAATTACAATTCAAAATCAAATCAAAAATTCAAAGCCTATGTTGAAGCTCTCGAAATGCGTAATCTGCTGGTGCAATTCGTTTTTTCAATTCGAGTTATCGTTTGCTCTGAAATTTAAGGTTTATCCACAGCCGTTCATCATCGCCGTGATAAACTTCGTCGGATCGAAAATTCCCTTCTAGGTTTTGTAGAGATTCTCGAGCGGAGCTCATCCATGCAAGTAAATTGAAGATTCAACGGTTAGATCGTCGTAAAATCATGGTTTAGGGTTACGAAACCGGTGGCGGCGACGGCCTTGGGGGAGGTCCGGTCTTCGGCCATGGGGGGCGGCTCCTCGTGGCGAACATGATGGTGTAGGCGGCTCTGCATATAGAGGTGGGACGGCGGCATAAATGGCGGTCAAAGTTGGGTCAACATGGGTTCGTTCGTTGCCTTGCTTGTAGCATGCATACGGGGGTGTTGTTTCGTGAGTTTCTTTTAGATCTAGGAAGAAAGTGTGACGTGGCAATAATATGTAAAGTGTTCTTTTTTTTATTTTATTTTTTTTTTGAAATTCAAGCATAATTTTCGCTATATTTTTCACATACGAACTTCGTTTCACGCGCGATTTTTTTTGTTAGGATCGTATTGAAATTCCGGACTTGATGATGCTGGTTTGGACGAATTCTGGGATGGTCAAATTTTTGGGTTTAAATTGAATTTAAATTCAATTTAAATCCCAAAGGTGAGTGTTTTAACCCACTCACAATTTCTAAAATTTCTTATGTTTGTTAAATTAATTTATGATGTGTTTAGGAATTTATTTATAGCTGTTTGGCATATATTTCATCATTATCTCAGTTAATTTGCATTCATATAATTTACTTGTTATTTAATTCATTTTTGCATATAAACTGCCAGTTAAAATTTTAGTTAAATTTATTATTGCACATAAACTGCTAGTTAAATTTATTTATTATTGCATATAAACTACAGTTAAATAGTTATTTAATTCATTTTTGAAAAATTAACTGTCAGTAATTAACCATTATTTATTAATTTGATTGTTTGAATTGGTTAATAAATTGATAAATGTTTGATGATTGATATGATGGATGAATAGATGTTGTATTTATATTGTATAAGCTGTAAGTTATCATGCATTTTCATTTCATTCGGGATTGCGGTTTGAAATGATATACAACCGCATTTTTATTTTTAAATTGCGGATTGAAATGATAAATATCCGTATCACTTGACCATAGGATAGAAAATTATATATAGGCACCGCGGTATATATATAAAATTATTTTTGAAATGATTTTCTATGGTTTTGGAAAGAATACGGTTTAATAAATATTAAATTTCGATATATATATATATATATATAGTAAAAATTCTTGAATTTAGCTATGTATAAATTTGTTTTGAATTTTTAAAAATAAGCTAAATAATGAAGTTGATTTCGTTTATATAATATGGTTAAGAATATATTTGAAATTCTATTGTATATAGAGTTTATAAAAACTCAAATAAAAGTAAGGTTGAAGATAAATCTGAATATGATTTGAATTAATGTATTTAAGAATTTTCTTCGAAAAATTTGTTTTGAAATGTAAATAAATTAAGATTTAAAGGGTATGATTTTATAACTTGATTTTGATTTGAGAATTTAAATGAGTATCCAATTGATTTAAAGAATGTTATCAAGTTAATTTAATCAAAAAGAATATCCTGTTATTGAAGTTTAAGGGTTTTACTTAAATTATATTTGTTCTATTTAGTATACATTTCACTTTTTAAATAACAGGAATTGGATTTGATATATATTAAATTTTTAAAGAATCCATTTTGAAATAGTGGAATATTTAAAGATTTAAATACATGAATTATAAAGAATTGAAATATAGAATATTTAAGCTTTGGAATATATGGGAATTTAAAATGGTTTATTTGGAGGTTCAAATTGATATTGGGAATATATTGTGAAATTTGAAGAAGATGTTTATTTTGTAAAGTAATATAGTATTTGAACCATTAAGTATTAAAAGTTATGTTTCAAAGCTATGGTTTCAAAGTATATATATTTGAAAATATTATGATTTTGGGAAAGGGATATTTATAAAATAAAATGATATCATATTGATTTGGGTTTTAAAAATATAAATGATACCGTATTTATATGGTTTGAAAGAGATATTATATTCTAGTTTTAAAGTATAAATTATTTTGAAATAACCGCGGTGTTATAATAACGATTGGTTGTTGAAGAGACCAGGATCAGAAGTTGTCATACTCTCTACCAACCCCGAAACCACTTTAACAACCGTGTACGCGGTGGAGATTCCAAAATGAAGTAGGATGATGGCGGCGTTTCCTTTGAGGTAAATACGTGGACCCGACTCCCGTGAGTTGGCATAAGGTGGCTAAAACAGGAGTGATTCTCGGGCCAAGGGGGTTAGTGCCCTTTATCGGATACTCCTCTTCGATATTATACTCTGACTTTGGATTGTTTCGGTGGCCACTTTTGATTTCTTTGATTTTAGGGGGGAGTTTGTCCGAGGTGGGCGGTAGTAGCTACTGCGTGTTACCACCAGCCCAGATGCGTAGTTGATATATCTACCCTGGCATTGCATAGTTGTGCCGTGTCACCTACCCTATCGCGCCTTGTATGAGTTTCTATTTGTATCGTACCTATGGAGTATCCTCTGGTAGCCTCCCGATCAGGAGGTATTACGATACTGTATAGACTATTGGCATTATTTGTGTTAAGGGCTATATGGGTAAAGCCTTAACGCTATTTAAAAGTAAGTTTATTTTACAATTAGACACTATTATAATAGCGAAATATATTACATAGTAAATAGTTTAACAGATCCTTAAGAGATGTGAATCCCGAGCATCTTATGAGTTACTGCACTCATATTTACTTCTGTTAATTTAACTTACATAAGATCTTTTAGTTCTGACTCGAGTGTTTTCTCTTTTCAATTCGCTCGGGTCAGTCCAAGCATTTCAGGATTTCGAAGACTTAGCTCTGGAGGACGAAGACGGAGATTTATATTGTTATTATTATTATTAGTCCACTATACTCATGCTGTTCCGCTGCATTGTTATGGTATGTGTAACTCTGATAAATGTGTAAGTATAATCGAATATTTTGTAAAACAGCTTTATGAACTGTATATTTGATTATTATATTTTATCCTTCTGCTGTGAGATTCTATTTTGTTTTATTTCTTTCTCATTTTTATTATTTACCCCATAACAATTTCCCCTTCCGAACGGTTTGAATTGGCATGTTTGTCGATTTAAAGTGTGCGAAAAGGTGGGATGTTACAAAACATATCAACCATATTCAATCAGAAATCCATACTATCCAATCTACTAAAATTATGAAGATAATGACATAAACATATATGGCCATCAAAAATTCTAGCGCATAATTAATCGCTAAAACACCTATCCAATCCCTATATCAAATCCGAACAACAAAGATTATTGAATGAAATGGTTAATTTATTTCAATTTTGCAATTTTTCATCAAGCATGAAACCCTAAATCCCTTAATTAATTATCTAATCTCAATCCTATCAATAAAAAAATTTATCATTGACTAATGTAAAATATGATATCAATATCTCATTTTCACATAAAAACGCATTTTCTCATAACAAAACATAATATATTATATAGGATTGAAATATAGTAAAGGGTGTAGTATCACTCACTAGAAATTTTTTGGAAAAGCTTTAAACCTCTAGAAATTGAACCCCTACCAGTGAAAGACAACTCTAATCCACCCCAAATTTGCTGATTTTATGATTGCTCTAGGCCTCATTTATTGTCTACTCTTGAATCTATTAATTTCTTTTCAAAAGATAATGATTTTGTTTGATCTTAAAATTGGGTTAATAATATTTTTTTATAATGTTAGAAACGATTTTTGGATGCTGTAAAACATAAATAAGGTGGCTAATCCCAAAATGGATAATAGACGTTAATTATTTACCCTTAATTGCTGATTGTTGGAGAGAAAATATTTGAAATGGACATAACATTCAAATAACAAAGTCAAATTGCTATCATGACCATTTTTAGGGTATGGAATCAATGTCTTATATCATCTAGAATGAAAACATGCTCCTAATTCATCTTCCAACAAAAGCTATGACCAAAATAATGTTTGAGTATCAAAAAATTATACAACCAGGCCTAAGTTCAAAATTGGAAAAATCTATATTCTTATAAATTTTTAACTCAAAAAAAATCACTTTGATACACTATAGTTATTTTTTAACAAATTTAGATATAAAAAATGTGGGTCGTTACAATCTCGTTCATATAGGAATTTCACCCCAAAATCCTACGATATTGGTAAATGTACACAATAAAACATTAAAAAAGAAAATATAAATGATAAAATAGGCAAAGTATTCATATTGGTTAAACATATCATGCATCTCATCACATCAATACAACAAAAAAAAAAAAAAAGCTAAATCATAGCAATTATAACTAGAAACATATCTGATATGCAACCCAAACGCATTCCTCTTCATCATCACCCATTGCATCTTTACCAACTTAACATTCTTCCTCTGAATTTGTTTTGTATTGTGTCCAACTATATGTAAAAGCCTTCTTGGTCAAGAGGTCTTTAGCTTGACTTCCAAATCTTCAAGTTGATCTATACCGAATACAATGCCTGAATTGTGCCCAAATTTCCTACAATTTGAGACATCGAATACATTTTGCACAACACCATCTTCTAAGGTAAGTTGCCTCTATACATCACATTCCAATCATATCTTGATTCAAAAAGGTCATACGAATCTTGGAGCCAACTTTACTTTCCTAATAAATTGAACTAAATTCCTCGATGGAGACATCTTTACAAACACTAAATTTCCCACTACAAACTCTAAGTCTTATCATCTCTTATTTACTTAAATATTTTATCGATCTTGGGATACTTTCATTCGCTTTCGAATAATCTATATTTTTATAGAAGTTTCCTTATCTTATTTGACCCAAGTATTAGTCATCACCTGCTTCCCACCAATATGAAGGTGTATTACATGGTCGCTTGTACAAAGACTTAGATGGTGATGCACCAATGCTTTAATGATAGTTGTTGATGTATGTGTACTCTACTAGATGTAAATGGTCATCCCAAGAACCTTCAATGTTAAAAAAATAATCTTAAAATAGATACTCTAATAATTATTTCACCCTCTACGTCTAACCATCCGCCTATAAGTGATAAGCTGAAACCAAGTTCAACTTTATCCCTAATATTGTAAACTTTTCCAAAATCACTCACGAATAATGGATATATATTGGATTATATATTACATAATATTCTTTGGCACTTTATGGAATCTATCATTCCAAAGCATATGCAATTTAGCCAAATATATCATCGTCCTCGTAGATCTCAAAGGATAAAATGAGCACTATTCGTTAAATGGTCAACTATAAACCATATAATATTATTCCCTTACCTTGTTCATACCAGTCCATAAATAAAATCCACTCATATTTTCTCCCATATCAATTATGGGATTTCAAGTTTCCAACTAGTAGCTTGGTGTCTCATATTCTTCCTTCAATTGGTGACAATTTATGCACTTTGCGATGAATTCCCCTTGAATGAATGGTAAGTCTTGAATGATTGTCTTCTATCAACACTTCCTCTCTATATACATTAGAATTTGGAACACTTAATATACTACCCTGATAAAGGCAATCCTCTTGGTCCACTCCATATTACAACAAGTCTTCGGACTATATATGTGATGACCCTAATTTTTTGGATATTTGAAATTGAAATATTTAATTGATTTTAAATATTTGAAAGTTAGTTTAACTTGATTTTCAAATATCACTGTTTATTTGGCAATTAAATTATTGAATTTAATAATTTGAAATCGGGTAAATTGTTGAATCTAGAATTTTAAGCATGATAAAAATATTTTAAAGACTTAGAAAACTCATATCGATAATACTGAAGGTAATAGAATTTTTAAAATTAAATTTGAAAGTCATTTGTTCAGTTTTGAATTTATATCGTTTAAATCGATATTTAAAAATAGCCTTCCGAGGCATGGTCTTAGAATTCAACGAAACCAGTTCCATTGGATCTGTAATATTGTGTTATTATCGGATTTCAATTTGTAGCATTCGGAGTTGTTGTGTGACCGTACGGTTGATAAACGCGCTAAAATCTATATCAAAAATTCAATTCAGTAACTGGTCCAAAAGCTATCTTCTTCATACGATCGAGTTAGGCTTCGGAACCTTTTCGATCGTGTTCGGAATAGGGGTTTAACATTAAAAATGCGTAGTGCACGCCTCGATTGGAGATCGAGATTGTGAGTTGCAGAAATCGAGACGATTTAAATTTGAATTTAAAAATTTAAACGTAAATAATATAATTTCCTCAAAAACACTGTAGCTAGCGCGATAAGTCGTGATAATCTAAACATGTGTTTCCCATGTTTTTCGTATCGCATACAAGTGTTTTTTTCTTCTTCTGTTAAAGGGAAAATTTTAAAAAAAATTATATACCTGTCTTCGTTAACAAAATTAAAACCGAAAGAAAAATAAATTCATGGCCGAAATTGAAATTCTCCCCTCCAGTTCAAAAAACAAATCAGATAGCCACGTAAATTCAAATCGAGTTCTTCCTTTCTTCAATCAATTCAAGAAATCAAAAAAAGGAAATCAATGGCCGATTATAGAATCCAAATCAAATTGCATTTCGTATATAATAAATTCTCGGAATCGTTGAGCCGAGAGGAGGGATCGACCGCGTTTTGTCCGGTCAGGTTCGAAGGCGTCGGCATAGGTAAATATGACGTTTTGGTTGCGTTGAATTTGGGTGATCGTACGGAGGGTGAGGCAGCGCCATCGCTCGATTTGGGGTGCTATCGTGTCGCAGGTGGTTGCGAAGGGTGCTGGAGCACGGGGTGGCGCTCTGCTTTTACGGCAGTCTCGTGATTAGGGGGCGTGGTGGTTGCTGCAAAATCAAGGGCATAAGCCTGGGTTCGCATTTTGCCTATAGGTACGAGGTAATTTTTTTATTTTATTTTTTTATTAAAATTTATGTGTATATATATATATATGTGTGTGTGTGTGTGTGTGTATGTGTGTACATATATTAGGTAATGAATATAACAGTTAGGCATATGAATGCAGTTTTCCAAATTTATATATATAATCATATTTTGAGAAAAATATATGCAGTTTATCCACTTCAATTTAAATATGATAATATATACATACATGAATGTATTATAGAAAAAAGGGATAAATATATATGTATAAATAGAGATTAAATGCTGATAGAAATTATTTTTCCGTAAGGTTAAATATACGTAGATTTTTCATTTTGTGTATACACAGGAAGAATTAATATATATTTACTATAGGGCAAAGATTTATTCTGTTTTTAATTTGATAAACATATATATATCCGCATGCATATTGTAAATTAAACAGTAAATATATGTATAGATAAGATTTTTAAAAGTATGTAGAGATTTTAAAATGCTGAAGAATTTATTTAAAAAAAATTGACTTTTGAATCTATATAAGTTATTTTATAAATATATATGTAGTTTCAAAAGAAAAATAAAGTAAATATACATATATATTTTTTGGCAAGGCCAATATACATATATATTTTTACTTTCACTTACTATTTAATTTTATAAAAAAAAGTATATTTAGGTGGTTAACTCATTTAATTAGCTCATTTAAATTATTTTAGTCATTAAAAATGTTTTATATAAAAGGAATCAGTTTAGAATTAAATCAATAGTTAAAAATAAAAATTATTGGTTAATTAAACTTATCAAATAGGAAAATTAATTTGTTCGACTAATTCAAATATTAATAAAACCTTATAATATTTGTTACCAGGTTTAAAAATCGTGAAAACAAGCTGGAAGGGAAATGGATTGCAAAATAAAAGCAAAGGTGAGATCTTCTCACTCACTTGGTTTGCCTATTTAATTTAAGTAGTTAAATTTAAATTATTGGATGTGCTTGGATGAATTTGATAATTTATCTGTTGGTTGATATTATATATAGTAGCATATGTATATTGGAGTGATTGATTTCTCGTATTATATAGCGGATGAGACCCTGTGAGCCCCGCATAATAGCGGATGACCCCATATACTGCGATATTCCACCTCGAAGTGGAATTAGTATTTTATATTGTGCTAACATCTGTGGATGCAGGGAAACAGGTTGGAGGGGTCCAATTGGATTCCTCAAATTGTTTGAATTTATTTCACATACTGTGATATGATCTATTGATAATCTGTGAATGATTATATTGGTAATTAAAATTATTGAAGGCTATGGTTTGGCCGAATGTAATTTTGGTATTTTAAAATACCAGAAGAATAAAATTGGATTTTTGGAAACAAATTAAAATGGAGAATTTTAAGTAAAATAATCTTAGGAAATTGGATAAATTAAAAGAAGGAATTTGGAACGGATTTTAAATGGTTTGGGAGAAATAAAAAGGGAATTTTGGAATCAAGTATGACATTGGTTTTCTAATTTAAATGGAATTTAAATCATAAATATAGGTGTGAATACTCGATTAATGGGTTTTCAAATAAATTTGGATAAGTAAAAGAGTAATTTTTTAATGAAAGTAAATTATGGAAATTGATTTATTGTTTGAAAATAAATTTTGAAAATCAAATTGGAAATTGATTTAGTGTTTGAAACTGTGTTTTGAAAGAAGAATAAGACTATGGAATTTATAAACTGGATTTATAAAGTAGAATAAGATATCAGTGAATATTTGGAAAGCATAAATTCATGATGGGAATTTATAGAGGAATGGGTAATTTGTTTTAAAAATAAATATTGGTTTATTTTTAAAAAGTGTGGAAAGAAAATTAACGAATTTGGGATGCAAATTGAGATAAGTCGAGAAGGATTTATGAATTGATTAAAATGGACTATTTTGAAATGGAAAGTGTATTTTCCTTAGAAAGCCGAGTATGTTTTCAAAGTGGCTTTTAAATATAAATTAAAAGTTCTAATGTTGGTTTTTGAAAGAAGTTTTGGAGAAATTATTTTCTTAAATTATTTTTAAATTTTAAAGTAAATATTTATTAAGTTAATTATAGAAGTGATTATTTTAAAGATTTAACTAGTGTTTGATTTCGAAGATGGTTATTTAAATAATTATACTCTATCTAATAATTTTATTTTTAAAATTAGTATGGGGCTTAAGTTTTACATGAGATATCGATATAAAATTCATAACCAATATTTTAAATAAATGTTCTAGAATAGTTTTTATTTTAAGTGTTTCCAAGAATATTTTTTTGGACAGGTGATTTAAATTATTTTAAAGTATTCGGACATGGCAAATTTTCAGTGGAAATAAACAATATTTGGAAATTTATTCCGCGAGAGGAAAGTGATTTGAAAATTGTTTTCAAAGGGTTGTAGGGTGAAATATATTTTGCAAAGATATTTTGAAATAAATAATTTGGGGAATATTATTTAAATCTGATGGTTGTTTATGGATATTAATTGATAGTAAAATAACTGACTATTAATATCGGTCTTTAAAATGGCATTTGAATATCGATGCGACCGGAGGTCGAATTCCAAATGGTTATCCAAAAATCATATTGAATCTTAAAGGTGGATCTTTTGTTTAAAAGATAAAAAATGGAAATTTGTTGTGACTTAATTTGGATCTGAATGTATCTAATTGTTTTTAGAATAAGCGCTCATTATTCGGTTTAGTCGGAAGAGGACATTGAGTCAAAACACCCATTTCGAATAATGATACGACGAAATGGGATTGCATTTGAAGACAGTGGTTGAAGACCGGGTATTTTCAAAAATGAAAGGATTACCTGTCGATTGTCTCCGCACTGAATTTCTCCGATATAGAGATTACCCTATGTGATAGGGAGTCCGGATGTGATTAGAGGATATCCGGATTTGCAGGGACTTCTTTCCTTAATGGAGGAAGTGCCTTCGGTTCCATTCAGACCCAGGATGGACTTATATGGATGTATGTCTGACATTGCACTTTGAGATATAAAGTTGGTTCCTATCAAATACATTATGTTTGGTGGCGGAGAATTTATTCTCTTAGCTTAACACCCTTCTCTGAGAAGTACGAGCTTGGAAGTTATGTAGTTGATTGTTACTAGTGACATATTCCCAATTTGGTAAAGTGGCATGCTAAGCGTTGATCATTGGTTGATCGAAGCAAGGCTTTTGTGAAAAGTGTTGCTTTGTGGGATGAGACTTCGTCGAACCTCACACCCTGAAATTGGTTGAAATAGGAAAGGATGCAGCAAGGTTATGGGGGTCGTGCCCCTTAGGGTATGTGCATTTCCTTCTGGATAAAAAGTAGTCTCTGGTATGGGGCCCAGATATTTAACTTATGTGGATAAAAAAATGGTATTCTGGTATGGAGCCTAGATTATTTTACTTATGTGGTTGTTGGTTGTTGGTTGTTGAGGTGCCTCGGTATAGGTCGGTTACGACCGGGGGATGACATACTCATGACAGTTAGTTACCTAGTTACAGAGGTAACCCGGCCTTGTGTTAGCAGAGATCCGGTTAGGTTCTCTGGGCGTCCCTCCAGAGGCGTACCCTTCGGATAAAGGAAGTTCCTTAGCCTTGACGTTTGTTGGAAATCCAATCACCAAATATGAGCCCTGTACGGTTTTAGTTGTAGAACCTTCCATC
This sequence comes from Allium cepa, assembly GCA_030765085.1. Classification (NCBI taxonomy): domain Eukaryota; kingdom Viridiplantae; phylum Streptophyta; class Magnoliopsida; order Asparagales; family Amaryllidaceae; genus Allium; species Allium cepa. The sequence goes on from CM060929.1 coordinate 1,048,395,563, forward strand.
TAACATGGTAGCTATAGTAGGCACACTATAATGGTACGTATGCTGACTAAAATTTATATTATACTTTTGAAATGTTTTCCACACTATGCACTAATAATAATATCAAAAGGATTTTCACGTATCAAGCATGTTTGGCTGCTATAAGGAGAAATCTCCCCCAAGTGTGCAATTGCATTGTGGTGTGCCGGGAGGCCTTATGGAAATTTCATTTTCCAAAAGCATGAATGGATTTCCTTTCCTTTTCTTTTGTGCAAATAATTTTTTTAAGATCTCACACAAGTCCCTAACTAACTCAGAGTTTATTATTCCATTTTCTAAACTCTGGGTGCCCATAATTTTCCAAACGGGCAGCCTAGAGTTAGGTTACCATTGTTCTAGAGCGAAGTCAGGAAAGTTTGCTGGGAAAATCAGGAGACAAGTTGGATGGCGTGACGTATCACTCGTATATGATGTTACTTTTCCATTGTTGTGTTGTTAATATGACTCTGATGATGTAATGTATAAACTGATATAGTTCTTCTGTTTAAAGATTATTCATTTATCTATTATATATTGTTCCGCTGTGATTGTGAGATTCTGATATTGTTTCTTCTTATATCTTCTTCTTCTTTAACCGTAATGGTTCGGTTTTTCGGCATTCGATTGCTTGGTATTTGATATAGTGGGCGTATTGATGTCGACTTTCGGGTGTCGAAAAATTGGGTCGTTACAATATACATCTTGTTCCCTCTTAGACGAATGATCGATCTTGAATGGTGGTCTTCTCTTAACACTTTCGCTCTATGCACATCAACATCTGGAATATATATCTATGATCCTAAAAAAGGTAACGCTCTCGTTCCACTCAATATTGCTTCAGGTCTTTAGATTCTACTCCATCTTCCAATATTTAAGGATCCTAGCTTTATTTGTGTCACTGACTAGGTCCAATTCTCTCCATGAGAGTAGATCATACGAATAAGCTTTCTAACTTCTTAGGCTCAAAACTCCCTTTTGGTCGGAAGTCAAATCTAGCTATATATTCGAATTGATTTCACTCTAAGGGATATTCTCCTAAATCAGCATGTGTCCTACTCAATGTATCAGCAATCGCATTCTATTTCCATACGTATAGGAAATGTTTAAGCTATACGATGCTAAGAACTATAACCACCTTTGCTTCCTTAGATTAAGGCCCGTCTAAGAGAAAAGATACCTCAACGATTTATTCTTGATGTATAACTCCAACCTCTCTCCTAATAATAGTGTCTTTAACTTTTCAATGTGAATAAAATCAATGCTAAATCCAGATCATAAGTTGGATATCTCTTCTCATAGGGTTTAGTTGCTTGTTTGCTCAGCGCTACCCATCTGCACTAATGCTTCTCTAAGTCCAGTACCATATGCATCAGTGTTTATTGTAAACTTCTCATTTTCATGTGCGATAACTAACATGAGTGCACCCATCAAAAACTCCTTTAGCTTCACAAACGCATGCTCATATTTTGCATCTCATGCAAATATTTGGCTCTTTTTCATCACTTTATTCGACTTGAAGAAATCCATGCATGGTGCCAATGATCCATCTGCCCTAATGGAAAATAAAACAAGTGATACATATTCAGATGCATTGCTTGATATAGCTAAGGGTATCTTCCCCTTGGGGAAATTATGTAATTTAACGTAAATTTTTAACTCTGTAAAAAGTCTCATTCAAAAAAAAATTGTTTTTCTTTCCGATACATGCTGTTATAATGTGTTATAATTGATTAATCATTTAATTTAGGTATATTTAATAAAAAATCTATAAATAATGTGTTTGTGATAGTAATTACAATTGCTATCATCGGGAATATTTAACCATAATATTTATAAAATTACATCGTTTTAAATATTTCTATTCAAGATGTATTGAGACTGGATATCAATACATCTATAGAGACTAGAGTACGTAACACTCTATTGGTTGAGTTGTGTATTACTCTTGAGTGGTAGGGGAACCAAGAGGTCGCATATGGATAATTATTGGATAACTTGGAATCACTCACTTAATATTTTTCTGTTGGCTAATATAACTAAGGTCAAACAAAAAATATCGATGTGACAACTTTGAACAATACTCTTGACTTGAGAATATAGTTAGGCTTCAATTTGACACTTTTCTTTGTTATAGTTAGATCAAGGCACAACATCATCAAATGACCGTAGTTGGGTCAAGTGAAAGCATTGGAAGTAAAAACTATTCAATAGAGGATTTGTCTCCTCGGTTATATGAGGTTAAATATCAAGGTCAACTGAAGTTAACTCGAAGTCAAAATCTGGCCAAAATAGTTTGGTTAATAATAATTGTTATTATTGAACTAAGGACTTTATGTTTAGACTATAAAGTTGAATATGGACAATATTGGAATTTTGACAATACAAAATTCCATAAGTCCTAATGTGATATAGTTTTGAAGAAGAGAATTGGTGTAAATAATTGTCACCAATAGGTAACGCGGAAATAGGTAAAAATTAGATTTTATTGTAGCTATGTAAGTGATAAATTTAGCCACAATGTTACAATACCTATTAAGCTGACATGTGAACGTTAATATTCGAATTGTTCAATACTAGTCGTGGATTGAAAGAGTCACGTAACCTACGTTAAATAGTCCTATTACAACCTAATTTAGTTGATTATAATTTTTATAAGGTAATTAAATTGAGTAATATTTATGAGATATTAATTATTAAATTTTATTTAATCTCATTGATCAATATTAAAATAGCACATATATAAAAGTTATATACACGTATCGATATACGATATCAATGAATATTTGAAATAGATTTAAATGCAATTTTTACTAACAAGGCCTAAAGAAATTTTGAGATCCAAATATAAGCATATAGGAGCCGACCATAAGGGGTTGGAGTTGGGTTTAATAATGATTCAAAAAGGTAGGAAATAATAAGGAGAATGTGGATCGGGGTCCGCTTTTTTACTCCTTTGAATCTCTACTATTTAAACACCTCAAAACCGCACTTTAGAGCACTTGATTTTTCCTCCATCTAAACTAGATCTACCTAGACTCTCCTTTGCCGTTACTCCTTAACATTCAAGTTTTAAAAATATAATTATATACAAATAGAAGATTGGTGGCTAATGCTTACAAATTGGTAGCTCTTTCTGGATTTTAGATAACAACTGGAGGAGTTCCAGATTAAAAGTTTCAACATGTCACAACTAGGCCTTAGTTGGGTTAAAAAATTTCTTTCAATTATGTATACATATGTATTGCTCACTACGTTATTTATGTGCTATATTCAGCATATGAATTATCATAAAGTCATATGAATCTGTGATGTCTTCATTAAGTGAAAATGAGTATATATATGCATCAAATTATATACACACACACACACATACATACACACAACACACACACATACACACAAATATAGTTCAAGGCCATAAGTTAAAAATATTTAATAAAATAATATTTAAAAAATGATTTTTTTTAAAATCGATTTTAAAACACAAACATAATTATATAAAGTATGTGTTATATTTCATTAATATATGTAGTTTTCAAAAATAAGAAAATTTCACACACACAGAGATATATATATATATAATAAAATCCAAATAAAGTGTATATATGTAAATATATTTGAATATTGTATCCAAATACATATAATGTATATACATAAGTAGGCACATGTCATAAAATATATATGTAAATATTCAATATAATATGTATATTTTAAAATTAAATTCAAAAATAAAAAATTTAATTTTTTATTGATTTCTATAGTAAAAAATTAATTAAAAAATTAAAATCAAAATAAATAAAAAAATTCATTGGCGAATGTGTATATGTGTATGTGTATAAAATTATTAGTTCACATTAAAACATATTTATATATATTTATACACCTATTGTAATGACCAATAATTTTATCACTTTAAATTGGAATAATTAATGAATTTTAAATATCAAAATATAGGATCATCAAACATAAATATCCTTGTTTTATGTGATAAATAATAATGGTGATCTTGTTGTGAAAAAATGTTTAGGAAAATACATTCTTTAGAAAGATATCGATAAAATGACCAAGAACCGTTTTATCAATAAACAGCCTTTTAACCATTAGAAGTCGCGAAAAAATCTGAATACATACTCTTATTTCCATCTAAGAAAGAATATGTAATAAAATTAGTTATTTTATTTCTGGAAATAAAATGATTTTATGACATCATCGTGATATCATTATTACTGAATAATTGGTTTTCAAATTTAAATTGAGTTCAAATAATTTAATAATTGTTTTAAATTATAAGAATCCATTCTAATTAGTTAAATAATAATAATAAGTGATTTATAATAGATTTATAAATATATAAACTTGTTGTATAAAGATATACAAACTTCATCGTATATTGGTAGATCGACATCGTATTTTGATAATGGATTTTAATATTATTCAATATGGTTTTATTGCTTGAATAATCTTTTTTAGTTAAGAAATGGTAAGGAATTTATTTTCAAACTTTGATTACATAGATAAATAGTTTAATGCAAAATTGAAAATATGACCAGAAATCAGATTCTAGATACACAACTGTTTAACAAACGAAAGTTGTTTTAAGTCATTGCAACCTTGTTTTTGTGTCATGTGTACGGATACACATGTCATACATGTACATACACAAACAAGCACACAGAAAAATATACATGTATACATATGGTAAAAATATCATGATATTTAGAAAAAAAATTTGAAAATATCGTGACATTTTTCATATAAAGTCAAAAGCAACCATCACCATCACCTTTTGCATATGGAGGCACAAAGGGTGGAAGGTGGTTGAGCTTATGGCGACATGGGGGGGTTGGGCATGAGCATGAGGTAGGAGGGGGAGAAGAATTTTACAAATTCAAATCTATATACACATGCAATCATTCACTCCTTCGTTCATACATTTCTTCATCTTGTTCTTCTCCTTCCTCAAGCTTTTAATGGCTTCTCTTATTAGGAAATTTATAAAGAAATAATAGTAAAAAGAAACAAAAATATACACATATATGTTATCATTACACCTCAAAACCAAGGCAAAATCATTCCCTACCACCTCCAATACCCACGGCCACAGCCTCCTCCCTCTTCAAGGCCAAGCTTCACCACTTCCAAGGTCAAGGCCCAACCTATTAGAGGCATAGAGCAAGATTTGGGAAGCTTCGGAGTAAAAATAGTGGATAGAAGTGTTGCAGGATTTCTGATAGGAATCGATTTAAGGAGTTTCAGAAAAGTTTGGTGGAATAGAAGACAATAGTGGGTACTTGAGTTTAGTTTTGTTTATTTAAAACTTAAATGGTGATTTGCATATTTAATTAGTGAATATGCTTGGTTGAATATTGGATGAATATTTGGTTTATAACTTGGCTGAAAATGGTGGAAAAATAATATTCATCAAAATAGATATGGTTAATTAATTAGCCATAGTTAATTCATGGAAAAATAAATCCATATTAATGTGTGTATGGAGTTTATTGAGCCTCTTAATGTTTTGAAATATGAAAGGTTGAAATTTGAATATTATAACAATATAATATTATTATATTAGAAAGGAAGTGAAAATAAATTTTAATTAGGTGAAATTGGAAAATATAGTTTTAATTTGGTTAAAGTAGTTTTAATATGATACTAAAATGATTCAGAAGTGTTTGGGAAAAGTTTCAGAAAATTTAACCAAAGTGGTAAAATCAAGCTCATCAGGTAGTAAGATTTAACCAAACTATTTTCTAGACCATTAGAATGTAGTTTTCAAATGAAGAAAGAAATTCAACATTTATTAAATTCTAAAGTAAATCAAAATATAGTTTCAAAAAACATCGCGGTTTGGCGGTTTTGGGAATTTAAGTAGCATATGTTTTAAATGGATATTTTTAAATCTTTAAAAATATGAACTAAATTTTACAAATATGTTAAAAGGTTTTAAAAGGGATTTGAGTTATGAAAATGGACATATATGAGATGGAATTGGTGTTTTGATCAAATAAGCTTTAAATCATTATTCAAAGCAGTTTTTGCGATGGTTTTCCATAACATTTCTAAACATGGTTTTAACTTAATCATTATTCCCCAATCATTTTAGTAATCTTTTCAAATAAATAATTATTTATTTTAAAAATGATTTGGAGGTTTTATAATAATTTTAGAAGAGTTTAAATAGGTGATTAAAAGAAAAATTGTTTATAATCCTAATTTTAAATAGGTGATTTAATCTTGGCTCTAAAAGCCAATGAGTAGATCTGATTTTTCTATTTGTGAGATCCAAGTGTATGGTGCTTAAACAAAGGAGATGTTTAGGAGCAACTAGTGCCCTAGCTTACTTGGCCTCTTTTCTGGATGAGGGATTGATAAGGTTGAAATATCAGACACGAGACAAGTATAAGAGATTTAATTTGCATAATTAATTTCTTACAACTTGGATTGTATATAAATAACCTTCTTATACATGTTTTCTAAATTCCAAGGAGGAAACTCGTACTATCCGTGTGAATTTAAAAGATGATTTCACCATTATTCATGAACAGTACAAGTTGGATATGGAAATTAGTATTGGATATAATTAATCTATTTCTATGGATCCTTTTCTACTCTATACTAATTGGTTTGGGCTTATAGTAAATGATATCTTAAATAACATCTTTTTGACCCATTTAAAGGTTTTGGTTCGAAAATAAGAAATATTTGTGAGGACTTAAATAAATGATTTGGAAACGTTTTCCTAAGTAAAAGGTGAAATGATTTGGAATTATTCCAAGATTAAACAGGTTTAATTCACTAGAGAATTTGATAAACGAGGCCTAATAACTCCATGTACTCGTAAGAAGATAAAAGGAATAGTTTAAAAGAATATATCTCTGAAAGATATTTGATTGATATAAAAAGATAAATTGATTGGATGTTGTTTTATAATCACCTTTATACTTGACATCATTTCATAGATGATGAGTTCGGAGAATTCTGGGTCAGATTAGGTAATTTCTATCCGAAACAACTTCGAATTAATGTATCCATTTGGAAGTGAAGACATGTTGAGGACAATAATTTTGAAGATGGAGATCTTCATAATATAGAGATGCTTGCCACTACCTCGGGGTTAATCCGCATATCATATATTTATGGTTTGGAGTAGTGCCTTCATTCTAAAAATATTTTATTTGCAAGGACTAATCGCTACTAATCCTAGGGGTAGGAGGAGTGCCTTCGGTTTGTTCTTCACCTGGATAACTTGTATGGATGAGTGCCTAACTTTGAATCTGTAGAAACCACGTACATTGATTTCTACAAACGTACATTTGTTTGGTGGTGTAAGAGGTAACCCCTCCTATACGTAACACCCTTCTCTGAGTCGTACGAGCTCAGAAGCTGTACTTTTGTGGAAATCAATAGTGTGTTTTTTGAAATGGTAAAGTGGCATTCTAAGTGGAATTTGCCTTGCGAAAATCAAAGTGTGGCTTTATGAAAAGCAAAGCGTGTCTTAAGAAGAGCATAGCTTCATAAGACTCACACTCCAGGAATGATATAGGGTTCTATATGGTCTGTAGAACATATATTTCAGGCTATCAGTTTTATTGATGATGGAGGAGTTTAGTAGCATCTGGACCCTCAGTTGTTTAAAGGGGAAGTTATTGGAGGCTTCACTGAGAAAGAGCAATGCTACTAAAATACGCTCTTCCATAGTAGTGTAACAATGTAGTACGAAGGCTTACTTAAGAAAAGTGAATAGTAACTAGAAGCTAGGATGTTATGCATGGATTTTGCATCGGAGGAAATAGCCACTTGTTCCCTATCATTTTGGAAATCCAATTCCAATACAAGCTTTACGTTTTTGGTTGTATTTCCAAAATAGTTGTAATGCTTTGCAAACACTTCAACAACCCCTTTGGTATCATATACACTGTTTGACATTATCTGGGGTTTGATACCTACTTTATGTATATATTTATTTAGAAAGTGTTTTCAAACTAGTGTCATTAATAATAATATCAAATTTGTTTTAGTATAAAGTATTTTGGTTATTATAAGGTAAAACCTATCTATGTTTATGTGTGGTATGGCCTTACGAGATACCTTTCTTTTTAAAGATTTTGATTGACACCAATCTGATCTATGACACTGTCATATACATTTACAATTTGAGTTTTCTTAGCTGGTTTATCAAGCCTGATCAGGGCATTTTTAGTACATAGGTCAGATCTAAGTAGTTTTCGGTTTAGATATGGATGCTTGGAGCTTCCGGAGGAGAGCTAGAGATCTTCTTCCATGTATGGATGTATTCTATTTCTCTGCTGCATTTATTTTGTTATTTTTCAGCATTTGTAAGGATAAAGGATTTATAACTATCTATACTGAATCTAGGTTAGACTCTGATATTGTATTCAAAATTATCTACTGTAAAAGATTTTCTATTAATAATATATGATTATCCCATTCATGTGACATTCTATTTTCTACTCCGTTCTGTCTTTATTTTCCTTTTACCCTTAATAATTGGTTTATCCAGCACTTGAATGTTCAACATCAATAAAGTAGATGTATTAGTATCGATTTTCTAGGGTCGAAAATCCTGACTATTACACCTATTATATATATAGCATTTCTAAACAACAATTTAATATGTATATGTATAAGATTATATGATATGTTTAAAAAGATTTAGATTTTGAAATATATATATATATATAAACATTAATATATTAATTTGAATTTGAAATTACTAGATATTTTATTATGCGAATCTAGATATAAAATTTAAAATTTGAATTTGAACTCATATTTAGTTATATTAATATTTACAATTAATTTATATTATAATGTAAATTATATATACAAATATACCTATACAAACATGTACATCTACAAATATTCTTTTATAATATATAAAACCATATAAATATACACACATATATATTTATTTATTTGTACGCACATATATATTAGACAGCACATATGTCTACGGAGGGGCTAATATATCCGTTTTGATGTAAATCCTAGCACTTGTATATGGGCATGTTAAACCATGTACACTATTTATGTTGCATGTGCATGTACACACACATGTGTATATGTTATGCATGTTATATTATAGCATATAAACATATAACAGATATAACTTTATTTATAACTTAAATAAAGTATTGATTTTATTTAAAATAAAGTTAGACAAGAACTATATAAATTTAGACTTCATAAGCTCAATAAGATCCAAATGGACTAAATTTTTGGAAATTTACCCATTTATCTGTAGTGTGTTGCCGCAGGTCCAATAATAGTATTAAGTCCCAATAACCTATACGGTCTAATTCAGTCATGTTAGGGTTAACTAGTTAAGCTTACCCATATAGTAATGTGTCTAGAAAAGTAGTGTCTAGGTTGGGTTTGGATAATCAAGTACTCTGCCCTACTTGTCTTCCAACTTAGCACGAAAGGTGAGTGAGCCTAAAGGCCGCCCTTAATAGAAAAGGCCCAATTTGAATTGGGCACTGAGCTAATTTTCAAAATAGTTTTGAAATTAAAACAAAATTTTAAATTTAAAAGTTAAATTTAAAACAAGAAATATATAAGACATGTCGTATTATAAGGTTCAAAAGTGTTTTAGAAATATAATAAATTAAATAGTTAATTAATCAAACATGTATATAAGACATATTATGACATATGTTACATTGACTTGATTTGTATAAAACAATGTAAATGTGTATGTAATCCAAACTTTCGAAACTAAAAATATTCAATTTAAATTCTTTAATTAAATAAATTAATCAAAAGTTAATTAGTAAATAATAAAATACACACACACGCATATATAAAGATATATGTGTATAACTATAAATGTTATAGTGTACATGTTCAATACAAAATGTTTAATTGAATAATGTAGTATTAATTAAAATGTTACTTAATTAAATTAATTAAATAAGATATAATTACTTTAATATTGTACATAAGACTATTATATAAATTTTAAAAGTTATATAATAATTAAAACTTATATAATATAATGTATAAATATAAGGTAAAACATTAAGAAACCCTAATTAAACTTAAGGGATAAATACATATGTATAGTACATATACCTTGGTTTCTAATGTGTCTGACACTTGAATCATAAGGATATTTCATAGGAAATACATTATTTCAAAAGTCGATATCGCTCAATATAATATATTAAAGATTATGGATCATTAATATAAAGTTGTCCTCTACCATTTATATATTAATAGATACTTGCATACTCCTTAGTTTTTGGTATTCCTCAAGCTAAGGATGTTATGTGTAGATTATTATTATATTGAATAGGCAACATTAGATATATGTATGTATTTGTTAATATTCCTCAAGGTATGTAAATTTATACTTAGGCTGTCGCAAAATGATAGGTAAGAGTGAATAATCTCTTTTGATTTGTTAATATTTCTCGAAGTCAAAATAAGATTAGGACAAGGAACAACAAGTTAAGAGTTGTATGTGACACAATCAATAAGGAGTTATCCATCATTTGTGGGAGTATGGTGTGTTGATATTCCTTTAGGTTAAAAAGGCTAACACCTTCTAGTAAAGTCGAAAGACTTCTATATTTCGTCTTAGTGTTTGTAGCAACATAGAAGACTAGTGGGAAGTTATTAGTAAAATGCATCATAAAGTTTAACCTTACTAATATAAGAAGAGCATCTACTATGAAATTATCCTAATCTACAAAGTTAAAAGTTGTAGAAAATGCATGTACCTAAGCTATTTTATGAAAACAACAAACTCACTGAACCTAACTATGTTGACTTGCTAAGAATGATAAAGTTAGCATTAATTTATGAATGCCTTTAGTCATCGATAACTGCACCTATAAAAGAACAAGCCATTGATGATTCAGACCTTGAACTAAGATTTGCTTATGATAGATGGGCTGTATACCTATAGACCACCCAAGTTTTTATGCTATCAATGTTACAAGCCATTACAAATGCAGCACGAAAACATGCCTATTATGAAATTTTCGATAGTATCAAATATCTTTTTGGTGGATAGTCATATTCCACAAGGTATGAATTCACGAAAAAATTATTCAATAACAAATTTACCAATAGATAGAAAGTGGGCGATCATGTTCTAATGATGAAAGGCTATATTGATAGACTGCCACAGTTAAACATTGCAATAAGCAATGCAATGCAAGTAGACTTAATGCTTGGGTCTCTTACTCCCCAGTATAAGCCATTAATATTAAATTGTAATATGAAACGGTTGAACATAAGCCTTATGGAGCTCCTCAATATGTTGAGCTCGGTTGAGACTTGGTCCAAGGATCAAGGAGTACTTTCTGCTAGGGGAAACACATCATCCTTGAAAGGTTCGAAGAAGTGGAAAAGGGTTAATGAGAAAAATAAGGAGATTACTACTACAGACAAGGGCGAATGTCATCATTGTCACTAGAAGGTTCATTGGAAGTAGAATTGTTTGTAGTACTTTAAGATTATCTAAAGGAAGAAGCAGACTAGTGCTAGCACTCCATCAAGTAGATTTATGATTCGAACTTGTGTTACAATAAATAATTATCTTGGATTTAGATGCAGGATCTGAAACTCACATCTATAATCCATTGTAGGGGATTGGAAACGGACATCATGTGGAAAAAAGAGAAATGAGGCTTCAAGTTGCTGATGGATCGATTGTAGATGCACAGAAGTTGGAGATTTTTAATTGAGTCTATCAAGTGGATTTGTTTTGATATTGAATAATTTTTATTATGTAAACGACTTTATTTATGGAATTATTTTGCAGTCTAGATTGTCTAACTCTGATAACATTTTTCACTGTGCTAATAATGTTATGGACATTATTTCAGAAGGTAATAAAGTCCGATGGTATTTTAGATAATGACATATATGTGATTAAAACAAATTATATCTGTTATACAAGTAGTTCTTTGAATAATGATATAAATAAAATTATCTTTAACATTATTGGCTGGGTCATAGAAGTTAGAAATGATTACACAAATCGAAAATAGAAGGTTTTCTACCATCACTTGATTCTAAATCATTTGATACATGTGTGTCATGCATCAAAAGATAAGATGACTAAGCATCAATTTAGTAGGAGCAAAGAAAGAGTTGGTGAACTTTTAGGTCTTGTACATACTAAAGCATATGGCCGAATGCCTATAATTACTAAAGATAATTGTTCTTATTTTGTAACCTTTACCAGTGATATATCTGAAAAACAAGTCTAATGCCTGTGAGAAATTTCTTGAATATAAGAATGAGGTTGAAAATCAGACAAACTGAAAGATTAAAATACTTTAATCCGAAAGAGGAGGTGAGTATGTTGGACAAAAAAATCCAATAGTGGTTAAAAGATAATGAGATTATCTCTCAGGTTACTCCACCATATAATCTGCAACACAATGGTGTTTCGGAGTGAAGGAACAGAAGTTTGTTAGTTATGGTTCGTTGTATAATGAGCAAGGCTGAGTTACTTCTATGCTATTGGGGATATGCATTAGAAACAGATGTGCATATATTGAATTTATCACCCACTAAGTTTGCGCCTAAGACGACATATGATATTTGGCATGGGAAGAAAACCCACTTTAATTATTCGAAGATGTTGGGTTGTCCAGCCTAACTTAAGAATGTCTGTCCAATAAGCTTGAGGCAAGATCAATTTTGTGTAAACTCAAAGGATATCATAAGAATTCCAATGGATTTATTTTCTACAAAACTCAGCATTAAAATGTCTTGTTTTCTCATTATGTTGTCTTTTTAGAAAAGGAATATCTACTAAAAGAAATTAATAATGAAGTTGTAGAATTGGATGACATTTAAGAGTAAAATACGGAGACTAAACCAATGGGAGAACCTAGTTCACCCATATAAAAAACATGTGGCCTATTAGAAGGTCTAAGAAAGAATCTCTCACACTAGAGAGATGCGATGACTTTTTAATGGACGGCGAGAAGGAGGACCTTGTATTAGATGACGACAGTCGTCTATCATTCCAACAAGCAATAAAGAGTAAGGATTTTGCAATATGGCTTACAGCAATGAAATCCGAAATGGATTCCTTATATTAAAACAAAGTATGGACTTTTACTAACATATCTGAAAGGATAAAACCCACTGTCTACAAATGAATTTTAAGAGAAAGCAAAATGCAAATGGATAAGTACAGAATTATAAGGATAGGCTAGTCGCGAAAGGATTTTGTCAAATTTAAGGGGTTAATTACGACAAGACCTTTTTGCCTATAGCTATGCTTAAGTCCATTCAGATAATGATGGTTATTACTGCATTATATGACTTTGAAATATTGAAAATGGACATAAAGAAGGCATTTCTAAATAATGGTCTAGCATAGACCATCTATGTGTCATAGCCCAATGGTTTTGAGGTCAGTGAGACTAAGGAAAAGCTTGTAAGTTTTTATTATCCATTTTTGGAATTAACTAATCTTCAAGGAGTTGGAACTAATGTTTTGATAAAGTGATCAACCAATTTGGTTTTTTTAAGAATATAAAGGAAGCATGCATGTACCACATTAAACAGTGGAATGTTTTCGTATTCTTAGTGTTACACATTGATGCTCTTTTGTTGATTGGCAATGATGTTTTGTTATTGCAATAATGAATTCTTAGCTTTCCAAGAACTTATCCAAGAAGGATTTGGGAGAAGCAACCAATATACTAGGGATATGTGTCTACAAAGATAGATCTAAAAGACTGTTGGAATTGTCTCAATCTCTACACATAGATACCATACTGAAAATGTTCATTATGGAGAATTCCAAGCATGGAAATGTTCCTTAGCAATTTGGAATCGTCCTTCCTAAGAAGGACGCTCTTTGGAAAGATAAGGAGAAAAAGCATGTGAAGAGAATATCATATGCTTCGGCAATAGTTCAATAATGTAAACTATGTTATGTAATAGATCAAATATGTCATACGCATAGGATGTGTAAACCGTTATCACTCTAATCTTAGAAAAAACATCGGACGGTTGTAAAATATATGATGAAGTATTTAAGAAATACTAGGGACTTATTCCTAGTGCCATCTGGAATTCTAGCCGGGTTATATTGAACTTGTTGCATGAGTTCGATCCAGCCGCTATCAAGGCTGATGATTCTAGAGCGATAATTGTGGGACCCGAAAGTCAAGTACAGATGGTTATATGAAGTCAGAATTGAATGGAATTGATAGATATGCGATGTAGAATGCTCAAATTATGGGATATGGCTCCATGAATGGAAGGGGCGGGTAAAACATGGCTCATTAAGAGGGATCGGCATACATCATGTAGGATGGATCAGTAGGCTTCATGGAAGAGGGGTCGGCATATACCAAAATACTAGAACATCTATGTAGAAAAATATCAATATCTCGAGATCTACAAGACTAATGCATATGAAATTTGGAGAGGATGGTATATTGACCCTAGGAAATTTACCCTAAGGATTGCAAATCAAATGGACAAAGCATGAGGGATCATCATGCACCCCTTGAGAGGGATCAGTAGAATTGCAAAACTCAAGTCATGCTAAGTCAAAGATCAAGCAATAAATTGAGTTTCAATGGTCCAAATGACATGAAAATTGAAGGCTAAACATAATTTAGCATGGAGAAGCCACCATAATGATCGCTGCCCCCAAAAATCAACCAATGAAGGGATCAGTACCGATCCCTCCATATTGGGAATTGGGCCTAGCGACCCCTCTAGTGGGGCCATATGGATTGGAAGATCCTTCAGTTGAAGTTTCAGAGAGATCGGTAGTCGTCTTCACGTATAAATACTGGACCGATGGGTCATTCTGAGGATCATTACGCTGCTTGTTGCTCTAGAATCTATTGTAATCTAGTGTTTTCTATTTTATACTATTGTAATCAGATTCATAAGTGATTAATAAAGGATAATCTTTGAAGTGGACGTAGGCATACAACGTTGAATCACTATTAATCTTTGTGTCTTTGATTATATTTGATTTTCTGTTGCTTGATAATTGATCTACTCGATTTATATTTGTTTTTTCTTCATTTACTTCTCTACAAAGATCTATTCTTTGGTGTTTGTGACCAATTTAGTTGCAAACGTTTTGATGCTATCAATGAGAACCTTGATTCTCACCTTGCTAGGATCCCTTTGTTGCTACTGGATTGGATAAATCGCCCAAAGGAGATCTGCAGTTATCATCAAGAAGTTGCTAATACAACTTAGATTTGTAGAAATCTAATCAAGGCTATTAATAATGGTGAGACATACTAGATCTACTTCTCAAAACATGAAAGGAAATGAGAATGCTAGCATTCAGCAAGGAGACCCAAGCAATCAACCAACAAATGTGAATGTTGATCCAGTTGAAGTTAAAAATTCCCATTGATTCTATTGCAAGAGCTGAATTCATAATTTAATAAGAGGGCTGATGAAGAGTTTTTGAAAACTAAATTAACAAATTTAAACGAAAATTAACTTGATGGGCCAAATCAATCAGCAGTAGCGGGGAAAGCTAGAAGGGATCCCACTCCTTACTCGGCATAAGAAAGTTCATGCTCATCTGATGAATATCACAGATGTAAGCATTGTAGGACAAAACAATATCTCATAGAAACTTAAAAGCATCGCCTGGCAGACCATCATGGTCAGCTAGGACCGATTGGTGCTTATCCATTCCTATGGATCGGTACCAATCCCTCATCCAGAGGAGGGATTCCTTCCATACATCTTAGGAATCGAGGTGGAACTATCTCTATTGGTTTGGATGATGGATTTCGATTGAATGCTGACCAAGTTCCTCCCCAGATTAATGGAAAAATGAATGTACAAGATGCGCATCAGGAAGATGGTGAACCAAGAAGGAATGATACGGCCCACAGACATCGACCGAACCATACATGTGAGGTGGAGCATGACCTCCACTTGGCACCAACCATCCGAACACCGGACTTATTAGCAATTGTTAGACAATTAGTGAGAGAGAGCCAGGGCTTGACCAACGATGAATGGGGAATTCAAGAAGCCGTACCCCCATTTACTGATAATGTTTTACATGCAAAATATTCGAGGAGGTTCAAATTTCCATCAATGCCCGCCTACGAGGGAAAGACCAACCCGAGCATCATATCATGAGATACGAATGGCTGATGGATTATGCACAAGCGGATGATGCGACCAAGTGTAGATGCTTTCCCATAACTCTCTCTAGAATAGCGACAATGTGGTTCATAAGACTACCCCCATGATCAATTTCTAGATTCGATGATTTGGAAACCAAGTTTGTGGAGCGGTTCCGAATGCATTTTACTCATCCCAAAGATGTGATGTTCCTATCTAGCATGATTCAGGCTCCAAGTGAGTCGTTGAAAGATTATTAGGAGAGATTTCATATTGCTGTTACGGAGGTCAGTAATCCAAATGATCATGTGATACTCACGGCCGTGATGAGAGGGATTGATCTAGAGTTTGAGTTTGGCGATTGGTTAGCTAATAAGCCGCTTGCAAAGTTGGAGCATTTTAATGCAAAGGCGGCTTAGTATTTGAAAAAGGAGGAAGCGAGGTCCTCCAGAAAAAAGAATGTTGCAGGACCAAGTGGATAAGGATTATAGAGTAACATTGTAATAAAACAATCTGAAGAAATTTTTGGAAAAGTCCAAGTGAATATCTAGAATAAACCAAATCAGCAAAAGAGAGGTAGGGACATGAACCGAGGACGAAAGAGGGATACTAGACGAGGGAAGCCTAGGATTTCGACGTATAATACTTATATGCCGCTGAATACATCCTTGGGGAATATCTACCTGTCTACTTATAATACCATGCAGTATAGGAAGCTACCTCCAAGAATCATCAAAGAAGCAGAAATAGACTGGGAAATATTGTTGGCTTCATGAGTATTATGGGAAAAAAACAAATAAATGCAGGCATCTCCAGGATGTGATAGAAAAACTGATTCGAGAAAGGAAATTATAAACACTTTGTGAAAACCCCATAGGATGGAAAGCAGGGGTCATCTAACCCCAATCAAGGACAGGCGCCGCATAGGGCTGAGGAGCCTACACGGACTAATGGAGGAATGGTGATAAATATGATAGTCAGAGGATCGCACCCAGCAGATAAAAGTTGGCAAGAGATATAGCACTATGCTAGCACGATTAGACATGTGGATTTTGAATACTTTTCGAATACGAGCTCTAGAAAAATAGCAACGTATGATGGCGGATGATATTATGTTTAGGATAGAGATGTAGATAAGATAGAGGCTCCGAAGATCGACCCAATGGTCATTGTGGCCATGATTGGCCCAGCTTTGATGAGAAGGTTATTGATTGATTGTGGAAGTTCGTTAAATATAATTTTCAAAAAAGCTTTTGATAAGTTGAGGATGGAAGCCAAATATTCAAGACCATCTAAATCTCATATACATGTTTTTAATGGCATTGCAACTGAAGTCGTTGGTTACGTCGATCTACCTGTGGAGTTAAGAGAAGGTGAACGAAGGAGAATGCAGATTTTTTTCGTTTGCTATTTTGGATGTTGAATCTTCATACAATGTTTTCTGGGTCGAACGGTCCTAGGCCTACTTCGGGCGGCTCTTGCCCCATGGTATTTGACTTTGAAGTTTCCGACTGATAATGGTGTTGGAGTTGTTCATGGCGATCAGGTGATTGGACATGCCTGTTATGTAGCTGAGTTGGGGGATGCTCGGTGCAAAGATAAAGGTAAGGGTGTGGACAAGATTGGTCGCATCCAAGCCATCAAAGATTGACAACTAGCACCTGAGCCTTGGCTCAGGCACCATAGTGGATTCTATAGGGATATAGATCTGAGAGATGATGAAGAGGAGCCCAAGGAGACCAAGGCTGCACTGGCTGAGTTGACAATTGATATCACGGTCAGCTACGATGATCCATCACGAGTCCTAAAGATTGTATCATAGCACTGGTTTTCTCCAAGATAATCTAAATGTGTTCGCTTGGGCTCACTCTGACATGTGTGGAATCTCGCATGCCATTACGAGCCATGCATTAAATATCGACCTAAGGCATGTCCTAGTAAAGAAAAAAAGATGCGGCATGGATTCGGAGAGATCTGCCACTCTCAAAGAGGAGGTGGATAGACTCGGAGACAATGGGTTTATCTGCAATGCCCTCTACCCTAAATGGTTATCTAATCTTGTATTTATGAACAAAGCGAATGGGAGATGGATAACATGCATTGAATATTCAGATTTGAACAAGGCGTGTCAAAAGTAAGTTTTCCCCTTTCAAGGATCGACTAACTGGTGGATTCAACTGCGGGACATGAATTGCTATCTTTCATGAATGCATCTCAGGATATAACCAAATCTCGATGCATATTCCCGATCAGGAGCACACCAACAGATATTGGATTGTACTACTATGTAGTAATGTCGTTTGGATTAAAGAATGTAGGAGCTACTTATTGGTGCTTAGTAAACAGGATGTTTAAAGATCAGATCGGAAAAACAATGGAAGTGTATGTGGATGATATGCTCGTGAAGTCATAACGATCATGAAAACACGTTAGAGTCTTGGCAGAAATATTCGACATCCTCCGATATTACAAGATGAAAATTAATCCTTTGAAGTGTTCTTTTGATCTTGCATCAAGGAAAATTTTGGGCTTTATTGTTAATACCCGTGAAATAGAAGCTAATCCTAAGTAGATTCAGGCTATCTGCGGTATCCAAGCGCCAAGGACTATTAAACAAGTACAGAGTCTGAATGGAAAGGTTGCTGCCTTAAGCCAATTTATTTCCAGGGCTACAGAAAAATGCATTCCCTTCTTTGATTTGGTCAGGAAAGGGAAAAGAAACTTCGAATGGACACAGGATTGTAAAGATGCGTTTCAAGCTTTTATGAATCATTTGGAGAGACCCCCCATCTTGTCAAAGCCAGTGGATCATGAAGATTCGTACATTTATTTAGCCGTATTGGCACACGCCATGTGTGCCGCATTGCATCGCGAGGAGGATCGAATCTAAAGGCCAGTGTCTTACGTCAGCAAATGATTGACGGGAGCCGAAAGGAACTATCTAAAAGTAAAGAAACTGTCACGTTGGTTGCTGGTTGTAGCACGAAAGTTTCATCCATACTACCAGGCACACTTGATCAACGTTTACAACCGACCAATTGTTATGACGGGTCCTACAGCGACCTGAGACATCTGGAAGTTCACTCAAGTGGAATATCGGGCTTAGTTAATTCGATATTTCTTATCTGCCTTAGAGGGCTACCCAGGGTCAGGCACTGGCAGATTTTTTAGTAGAATTTACAGTGCAGGATGATTCTCTAAAAGGCAGCGAAATCCCTACCATATGGTGGAAAGTGTATACTGATGGAGCATATAATGATCATTGTTCTGGAGATGGAATTGTGTCTATAACTCAAGAAGGTTGATCAATCTGTTATGCTTTAAAGCTTAATTTCCCAATAACAAAAAATGAAACTAAGTATGAAGCTCTGATTGTTGGACTTAAACTCGCTAGAGAACTCGAAATAAAATCACTTGAAATCTTTTGTGATTCATAGCTAATAGTGTACCAAGTATGGGGTGATTACCAAGCTAAGGGACAATGGCTTGTCCTCATACCTTACCCAAGTCTAAGAGTTGTTAGAAGAATTTGAGTATTATGACATTTCGCATATTCTACGGGATCAAAACAGAAAGGCTGATTCATTGGCGAAGTTTGCCAACACTGATGATGCATGGCATATGGGCTTGGTTCCAATTGAAGTATTAAATGCCCCAAATATAAACATGATAGAAATCAATCGGATACTTGTAGCGGAGCCTGAGAGGGAATCGTGGATGACTCCGATCAAAGATTATTTGCTACATGAAGCCCTACCAGGTTAAAGAAATGAAAAGCGACAAGTTCTCTGTAAAGCTTCACGATATGTCATGCAAGAAGGAACTATGTACATAAAAGGTTTTTCGATCCCCCTATTCCAGTGTGCCACTCATGATGAGATAAAATGTGTTGTAAAAGAAGTTCATGAAGGGAAATGTGGCAATCACACTGGAGGGCAAACTCTGGCAAAGAAAATACACCATTACGGGTATTATTGGCCAACTATCAACCGTGATGCCGCTAACTATGTAAGGCGATGCAATAAATGCCAAATATATGCAAAAGTTCTAAGAGCTCCGCCAACGGAAATCATGCAAATGGTTAGCCTATGGCCATTTGCCGTGTGGGGTATATACATTAGCAATTCCTTACCGATCTCTAAAGGTGGCACGAAGTACGCTATCGTCGCAGTTAATTACTTCTCCAAATTGGCCGAAGCAGAACCTTTAATCACGATCACAACCAAGAAAGCAATCAACTTTATTGTCCAAAATATCATATGTCATTTCGGTCTTTCGCAAACTATTGTAGTAGATAATGGGACTCAATTTGACAGTGTTGAATTCAAAGAATTATGTCGGAGGTGTCATATTGAAAAGAGATTGCAGAAGTCCCTCACCCTCAGGAAAATGTATAGGTTGAAGCTGTAAATAAAATTATAAAGTCCATTTTGAAAAAGCGTTTAGAGAAGGCTAGAGGTAAGTGGGTGGATGAGCTTCTGACAGCATTGTGGGCCTACAGGACTACCCATAAATCCATGAGTAGCCAAACTCCATCCGCTCTTGTTTATGGTTCCAAAGTCGTCATTCCTGTTAAGATCGAGCTCCCGTCTCACCGAGTGACTTATTACGATCCCAAAATGAATAAAGATCTTCTTTTGGAATCTCTTGATTTATAGATGAAAAGCGTGAGGAAGCCGATCTGATGGCAGTTGTGCATCAACACCCAGTCGCTCAGTATTACAACATTAAAGTCCGGCCTAGAACCTTTGAAATCGACGATCACATCCTGAAATGGGTATTCTTACCCCATCGCACATGAACCCAATCTAGGAAGGACCATATTCCATTAAACAGAGGCTTGGAGAGGAAACTTTCAAGCTAGGAATCGCCGATGGCATCACACTTCAAGGGCTTGGAACAGCAGCATCTACGACAATATTTCACTTAGTTCATTTCGTTTTTATTTCAATAGTATTTGCTTTTAGAATTTTCTTTAGCATTTGATTTTCCAGATGTGTAATAAGACATATTATATTATTCCTTTCCAATAATTTTTTGAACTTCATTTATATTTATGTTTACTATAGCATTATTTATTATTTACATGACGAACTAAGTGATGATGATATGTTCGAACCGGCTCCCGAAGTTTGAAATTAATCAATTGCGCTAGTTCTCAATGGAACCAAACAAGATGAGCTTGGTCCACTTGTTCATTTGATAACTCCCGTTCATAATCCAACGGACGAGATACACAGTGAGGAATAAATGTGGCTCAACCGTCCAATGATCGAATAAATCCTTTCGAACTGTAGAACTGAAACAAAATAAGAGCGACCGTGACACGATCAATCGCTCGCTAAATCAAACCCTAGATCTTGGGGGGAAAATCAACCAATTAAGGAGATTAAGATCCGATTTCTCTCCAAAATAACTCGAAGACTCCAGAGTGCGAACTGGAGTATAAACATAAATTGGCTGTGAGTCGACCACCCGCGAAATAACCATAAGTCCCCATAGTGTGGACCAGTATAAACATAAATCGAGTGTGAATCGACCACCCGAGAAATAACTCTAAGTCCCCAAAGTGCAGACTAGAGTATAAACATAGATTGGGTGCAATTCGACCACTGATCAACTATTATTATCCCCAGAATGCGGATATGAGCATAAAGAGATAGACGAGTGAGGTATGACCATTCACTATTATATGAAATCCAACTTGAAATCGACTGGAAGAGTATAAACCGTAAAGGATGGAGTTAGACCATCCAACGTCTAACCTCGCTAACCTAAGGCAGGGGCAAGAGTACGATTATTCAAAACCACCGAATTCGATGGCATAGCATTAAGGCTCGAGCCTAGCGTTTGACATGACTCAAGGCCATGACCATATGGAGGCCTTAGGGTAGAGCTAGTGGATTGTTTCTAGAATTGATGAACAACTAATTACTAGTACATTGAATGTAAAGTAATAATTCAACTACTTAAATAGCAGTTCATAAGAAAGCTCAATAGAAAGCAATAACTTTTATTTATATGATAAGTTTCAAAATTATGCTCTAGGTTATTTGAAAAAACCAAGAATCATACCCATACAACCAGATTTAATAAAAGAAAACGACGAACAAACACATATGCAAACTATGTACACACTGAGCCAAAGTGAAGGCTATTTCCTCGATATTCTCTCCTTTTTGGGTTTTTAGGAGGAGTGCCGCTCGAGCCTTCGATGTTTCTCTTCCTGTATCCTTTGCCACCTTTTACAAGAGAGCTTACAAAGGTAGGAGGGAGTTTATTGGGAATTGTCCTACCAAGTAGAATAGCATGTAGCGGCACAAGGTGTAGATCGTCGATGCCCACCTCAATGGGCTCAGCTTTAGCCTTTTTCTTTAGCAACTCCTCCATCTTGATATGCTCTTCCAAGCTAATCTCATTAGTGCATTTGAAGGTGCTAGTATTCACAACATCATCGGATTTATCCACTAGGAATGGATCTTCAACCTTATCATCGTCAAGAGCTCCGATGACTTGAGCATCGGGCCCTGGTACATCAGTGGCCGTCAGAATTTCTCCTAGTTTCTCTTGTTGCTCCATAGCAGCATCGCTTTAGGAGTTTGATCGGGATCGGAAAGACCTGCAAAATTTGTTAATAGGGAGATAAGCCTAAAACCATTGGGTATGAAGAACTAAACCTCTCATAAACTGGAGAGTAAAGTGGAATACCTGTATCCGGTTGGCTCTCGATGGTAGTTGGAGTGCCCTCTTCCAAAATAGAGGATAACACTTTGGAATAATAGCCGGGCTTATTTGGATTATAGCTCAAGTCCTGCTCCGGGTGAAAGGAAACTGATATTCTTGGTGCTTGGAAAGAAGAAGGGCTCTTAGGATGGGACTTAGAAGATCCAGCAATATGTTCCCCTTTGTCAGAAGGCGTTGAAACGTCAAATATCAAAGTCTCGTGGCGGCAAGATCTAAAGGTTTATTTCTACGAAGGAGCTCCTGCACTAATTTTCCTTCATCAAACTCAGCTCTGCCCAACTCCTTCTTTTTCATCTCAAAAATGTGCTCCTAGGCTTCAACAAGTGACTCGAGATAACCTTTACGAAAAACTCAAGTCGCGATGGATGACGACTCTAGCGTTGTATTTGATGATCAATGGATCAAACGAAGTCCTTGATTTCATTTCGACCGGGCGCTTTAGCATCTTCTACTTAGGTTTCAATTTTTCTATCATCTCTTTGTGTCCTTTTCTTGTACCTCCTCCTTTAAGGCTTCTATTTTGGCAAACATCTCATTAAGTTTAGTTTTCAGGCTCCTAGCTTCAACAGCCTCTTCGCAGTACCTTTGCGATTCTTCCTCGGCTTCAATCTTATCTTCCCTTTCTTTCTTGAGAAGATCCTCAAGTTCCTCGATGTGGCGGGCCAAGACATCTTTTTTCTTTTGTAATTATTTTTTTCCGAAGCGAATGTGCTGCTGTAATTGAGAGTAGCATCAAGTTCTTTCTTATGGGAAGCTGCTAAACGGCTCACAGCCTTCGACGTTTCCTTGGCGCTCTTCTCTACCTCAGTAAGTTTTGTTGTCAACTCCGACAGTTCATCATCTTGGTGTTTGATTATGTCTTTATCATGTATCGCCTCTAGCTTAAGACGATCTATTTCATATTGTCGCTCCATTGACACTTCGGAGATTTTTTTCTGCCAAGTGTTAAACGATTCATGCTGCATGAACATATCGTTAACACGTGCAAGAGAAATTTCTTTGGCATGCCACAGGATCATATATGCCGTGGGAAGGAATTTAAGCCCATCAAAACAGATTTTAGGAAAGTGGCCTTAAGCTCAGCCAGTTTATACACTGTAAAAGTATCAGGAGCAGCGGCCGACAAGGATGGATTGGAAGTAGCAAAGGGATGCTTGCTCGATCTATGGCCACGATATTGTTTGGAGCTAGAAGAACCAAAATGTCGATCATGTGATGTAGCAATTTGAGGGCCGTGGAAGGGAAGCTGGTCTCTGCTATACATAGGAAAATTAGGCTGATCTCCCTAGCGAGATGTCTGAAACTGGGACTTTCGCTTAGAAGAGGAAGATTCCCTTGAATGATAACTTCTTTCCTATCTGTCGTCTTTTTTCCTACACCTTCCAGACTTTGAATCACGGCTAAATCGATAATATGTTGAAGTACCTCTTAAGAGATCGAAGGCCTGAGACTAAGTCATTGCACCTGCAAAAACCAAATAAGAACATGTGAGTAACTATTGTGCAAAGGATTAAGGAAGATCGTGTAGTAAAATGCACGTGGTCGTGAGTGTCGTAGTGTTTCTTCCTAACAGACCGGTGGTTGTAGCCTTGCTTATAGGTGTCCTCTCTCCTTTATTAGTAGGATGAATTCCTTCACCGCTCCTAATTAGGAGAGCTGAGCCTTTCGATATTGATATTTTGAAATCATAGGTTATACTGTCGTCGGAAATTCGGAGGTTTAAAAATCCCTTCAGAGAACTTTCCAAGTGTGGGAAGATTATTCTCCTTAAATAGAAGTAATGACGAATTCTAGATCCGCAGTAGTTTTTCTTCTGCGAAGTTTGTATGCCAGCTTCTTCTTTCTCTTAGTAGGTGTTTGAAATTGCGCATCTTGTGGAAGATCGACCATAAGTGCCTTGCTTGGGCCCGCATCAGTGTCAGCCTCACCTTCTTCAATATCATCCCGAGTCCCCTCGGCTAGGGGCACAATAGGATCGATTGCATCCTTTTCTTGCTCTGTGATGTTTCATGGCAATGCTACACTTTCGGGGAACCCAATGCTACGACCCTCTTCCAACAACTCGAACATAGATAATAACTCATCAGTTACAAGAAGTTTGTTGTCCCTGTCTTGGACAGGGATTGCATGCATGGCGGCGACCGCTCTTGAAAACTAATGCCTTCAGGATGTGGATGGGCACCTGTAGGAATGTCATATGTTAATAGATTCGAAAAAATGACTTGGATTAATGGACTTAAGAATGAAATGAAAATAATACTTACGTCCTTCCAACTATTACCTCACGAAGCTGAGTGGACTTCTAACATAGAAGCACTCGTGCTTGAACAGAGAGAGTTTATTCCAAGCACCTGTTAAAACTTAGCAGTTAGGCGAAGGTCAAAAAAACATAGGAAGGACTTCCTGCCCTTCGTTTAAAGTTGTAAATGAATATTATGTCCTCGGGAGTTAGCGTACAAAATAGAATGCTCATGAATAGAAGAAATTTCCTTGTACGAAGGCGTAACTGTTTGGATGGAGTTGTGTGGGAGCAATTCCAAGATATCTCAACATCTCTCGAATAAATGAATTAAAGGGCGGTACGAATCCGACCCAACACATAAATTTGTCATATTCCTTGTACCCCTCTGGAGGCAAGTGAGGCATGTTGTTTATTGAAGGAACTAGGACATCTATAAACAGAATTCCATGTATGGAATACAGCCTGCGAAGGGCAGCCTCGCCAATTCGGGAGGCTTGAGAATCTATTGGGTTATCTAGAAGAATGGCACCCTAAACTGCATGGGAGTAGGACTTATATCCTCCACCGGGAGGATCGGAACATCTAAAAAAAGGTTGACTGATGGGCCAAAAACTTCCATATATTCTGCTTGATGACTGGGAGAAAGCCTAACAGATATAGTCACAGAGCTCAATTTTTCTTTAGGATCGACATGCTGCATGGCTAGTTGGAAAGATATAGAAGATAAATGCTCTGAGCATCTGGAGTTCGTATTAGCTATACTCAGTGGATAATCGAGGTAAGAAAAGTTTACATGTCCCCCCTTGCTAAGTGTAAGCTAGTGCAGTGCAGTGTATAACAGATATAAACATTTTAAAATCAAAAAACAAAGTAATATAATAGGACTTTAGATTCCAACCAGAGTTACTATCATCGCTGACTGTCAACTAGCGGATAGATTGATTGGTTATAAAAGCTTTGGGATCGACTATCGGTATATCGAAGCGTGAAGTTTGTCGTTCAAGTCCATTCGTAAGTTTTTAGTCTATGTTGAAAGGTCCAAGGATTTGATTGTTCAATCTCGAGCTCGGTAGTAAATATGCAAGTTATAATGTTCATCATCATCATATATCCAAGTTCGTTGAGATGAATTGGTAGTAACTATTCAAACAAGTAAGGATAGACTACTTTATAAGTTCAAAAAACCCCTACAAGTCCTTGTGCCAATCCCTATATATCGAACCCTAAATACCAATCCCTATCTCAAAGCCTCTCTACTGATCCCTATCTTCACCATAATACTGTTGATTCCTTCATTTCACCCTCTCTTCACCATATTCCTCCAAAACCTCCCATACTTCCCTTCTACTTAACAACATATAGACCCCTATGTTTATACCAATCGGCATAGGTCCAAGACTCCAAAACTGACCTCTCCTCTCCTCTGCTCTATCTTCTTCTTCCTTCCTCGTCCTTCGCCTTGCCAAACTCCTCCAAATCCAACATTTCACCTCTCATAAATAGATTCAACC
The DNA here is from genome assembly GCA_030765085.1 of Allium cepa. Classification (NCBI taxonomy): domain Eukaryota; kingdom Viridiplantae; phylum Streptophyta; class Magnoliopsida; order Asparagales; family Amaryllidaceae; genus Allium; species Allium cepa. Next base: position 1,048,422,200 of record CM060929.1, read on the forward strand.
ACTACTCCAACGTTGCGCCTAACTTTGGAATCTCTTATCTCATCATATAGCTAATGGAGAAAAGAAGGCTTAACTATATGAGAATTTTAGTTAGAATGTAGATGAGTGTTAAAGGATGCAAGAGTTGAAAGGAGGAAGAAATAAGTCATAGCATAGGCGAGATTGCAAATGAATTTCAAGCCGAAGATTAAAGCGTTCAGTTTCGTGAGTGAAGAAGGAGAGTTTGGTTTAGAATTAGAAGTTAGGAAAGTTTGATAAATGAAATAAGGAAGATAAGGGAATGGAATATATATGTAAGGGAAGAAGGGGTCGGTATGGTGTAGAGAAAGAGAATCGACCAATGTGTTGGCATTTAAAGATAGAGAGAGGTCGACAAGAGATATGCTGATCCATATACAAGTGAGAAGTAGAAAGGAGGGATCGACATAATGCATGCTGACCCCTACAAATGTTTCTAAAATATGGAAGGGAGAGGGATCGGCTAAACATATGCCAATCCTTAAAAAATGGAAAATGAAATGAATGAATGAAAAATGATTATAAAGGTTCGGCTATAAACACGTACATACAGAATGCAGGGAAGTTGGCAACGACCTGTGAACGTGCGAGCGCATCCAGAAGCCAACGACAAAAAAGTTTATATGGATGTGCATGTGAATGACCTGAAAGTTCGATTTTTTGAAATCGACAAAAATTGAAGTTAAAACCTAAAACCATCTAGTCCAAGGCTGAACCAAATAACAAAAGCTTATTAGTCTAGCAGAACCAAACTTGTATGTTGATGGAACATAGCATTGGATTTATATTATTGGAAATCGGCCAAGCATCATGGCAATCAATAAGGAATTCAACACCTTGGAAAAATGATTCGATAAAGGAATAGCAACTATTCAGAGAGCTAGATGGATCTCATATTCAATGAATCAAAGCATGTCATGTTAATCACAAGGTGTACTTTTGGGGGTAAGTGTTACCCAACATTCTAGCCTAACTATATTGAACCAGTTGCATGAGTCAGATCCGACTGCTATCAAGGCCGATGATTCTGAAGCGATGACTGTGGGACCTTGAAGTTAAGTACAGATGATTCTATAAAGTTGAAATTGAATGGAATTAATAGATATGCAATGGAGATTACTCAAAGTATGGGATATGGTTCCTTGGATGGAAGGGTTCGGTATAGTGTGGATCATTAAGAGGGATCGGCAATCATCGTGAAGGATGGATTAGTAGGCTTCATGGAAAAGTGGTCGACATATACCAAAATACTAAACATCTATGCAGAAAACAATCAATATCTCAAGATCTACAATACCAATGCATATGAAATTTTGAGATCAAGGTATATGGACCTTAAAGAATTCAACCTAGGGATCGCCATCAAATGGACAAAGGAAGAGGTATCGGCATACAACCCTTATGAGGGATCAGCAGAATTGCAACACTCAAGTCATGTTAAGTCAAAGATCAAGCAATAACTCGAGTTCCAATGGTCCAAATGACATGAAAATTGAAGACTAAACATATTTTAGCATGGAGAAGCCTCCATAGGGATCGCTGCCCAAAAATCGACCAATGAAGGGATCGACACTGATCCCTCTACATTGGGAATTGAGTAGCAATTCCTCTATTGGACCATGTGGATTAGAAGGTCCTTCAGCTGAAGTTTCAGAGAGATTGGTAGTCGTCTTCAAATATAAATACTGGACTGATGGGTCATTCTAAGGATCTTTATGCTGCTTGTTACTCTAGACACTATAGTAATCGAGTGTTTTGTTATTTTCTATTGCTGTTGTAAAATTCATAAGTGATTAATAAAGGATAATCTTTGAAGTGAATGTAGGCATACAACGCCGAACCACTATAAATCTTTGTGTCTTTGATTATATTTGATTCTCTATTGCTTGATAATTGATCTACTTAGTTTATTTTTGTTTTTTCTTCATGTACTTCTCTACACAAATCTATTCTTAGGTGTTTGTGACCAATTTAGTTGCAAACACCTAGTATATGCGTATGGTGGCCTCCTTATGAAGGGGTATACTGACTATAACCTTTCATAGTGATATCAACGAAAGAAAATCATTGTCGGGTTACATCTTTACTACTAACATAGAGGCAGTCATTTGGAAACATTCCAAATAGGAAACAATATTCGATTCCACGATAAAGGTCGAGTACGTCACTTTTAATCAAGTATCTTAAGAAGTGGTCCGGATGCACAAGTTTTTAAGTGAGCTCGGAGCAATTTTCTACAAGAAGAATCTAATGGCATTATTTTGGATAACAATGCAACGATCTAAATTGCAAAGGAGCTAAGATCACATAAGAATTCACGACATATCCTACGAAAGTTCCACCGAATTAGAGAATTTATTGAGAAGAAAGAGGTATTGATACAATGGGTAGATACCAAGGATAATATAGCATATCCATTCACAATGGGACTAGCTTCTTCGGTTCTCGTCAAGTTGATCGAAGGGACGAGATTGAGATTCCATAACTGGCCCAAGTACAAGTAAGAAATTGATAGAGTTAGGGCATGCCTTCGAGAAATTCTGTAATTTATTGCAAAATAATAACTCTTTAATAATTTAGGGTGTCGAGGATAGAGTCAGTGGCTATTTTTTAGGTTGGACTGAGAGGTTTGGATGAGGAGGTGAAGAGTACATTTTCTAGCTTTGCAACTAAGTGTTTGGGTTCTTAGTAAGGAGGCGTTGAGGAGTTCTTAGGTCGCATGGTTTGAGTTTTCGAGAAAGTTATGGGAATCAAGTAGGTAATCGTTTGATTGTCTTCCTTCTAGTGCCAAAATTTTAATAAAATTTTTATCTCACAACACCAATTTAATTATGAAGCAGTTACGGTGCTGAAAGCTTACCATAATCAGGAATTAACAAATTTAAGTGATGTTAAGTTTTCCTTATGGTGGTAATTATGTTGTTTATGCTTACACACTATAAGGTTACACTCTAAATTTTCCTTCAAACGTAGAGAATTATGTCCAATTAAGGTAAAAAACAGAAAGAAAAAAGAATTTAATACTAAAAGGAGTAAGTAAAGTGTAGAAAAAGTAAAGGATGTAGAAATTTATGTGGTTCGGATTTCGAAAAACACAACGTTCACGGGTTAAATCTTTATTTATATGTTTCTTTCTGCTAAAAACTTTTTCAATGGTAGAAAGTACATGTATATTTAGTATAAAATTCAAAAAATATGCCAAAAGTCCTTCTCTTTGCAACATTAACCTTTTATTTATATTAACACAATGTCACATGGATCGATAATCCCCTAATTCAATATTGCTCCTCCACCATTCGATCCTTCTATACGTTATTAATCGCTCTTCTTGTTGGTTTGTGCATGGATTTCTGACATGGCTAAAGGAATGGGAAAATATTTTAGCGGGAAGATTTAGTTGAGGGCGAGAATTTTGAATATGAAGTTAGGTAGGAGATTTAAGCTTTGAAGCCTTGGGGATGAACTCCTAGATTCATTACGTGGACTGTGCTTCGCTAGCTCGTGGTATCATAGCTTCTGAATTTGTTTCTAGTTGGTGCAGTTCCTCTTCGAACCATAGTGACAAATCCTCTCTTAGTGTTAGTGTCATTTCTAAATTGATGGCACCTAGATTTCAAGGAGATGCTAGAGCAGTTTCGAGGGTGGTGTCAACCCTGGTTTTAGAAGGGTGTTCGATGTAGTCATGTATGAGTTTATGGTGTAAAAGAGTGAAGATCATTGGATTGTCTTTTTTCTTCATTTTTCTCGTTCGATATAGCCTCCATTTTTTCTTCATTAATTTTTCTAGCCACTTCTACGGTTTTATCTTCGTCATATAGAGCTTAGCTTTCTGGTTATTCTTCTCCTTTTTTCTTCTTAGTTTTCTTTATTATCTCACTCTTTGTAGATGCAAATAAAATATGAACATTTGTACTAAGAGAAATGCTAAGCCCACCATCAAGGAAATGTATTTGTATTTGTCCTTTTATGGATGGAGGGTGCAGTTAACAATCATAGAGGATATGTAGATAATGATTGATGGGCTTGTCATCTCCATCAATCAAAATGCTAGTAAACGTGTATTTATAATTCCTATTATCCTTATTAATTAACCAAATGGGTTACCTATGTACTTAATACACGAAATAAATAGTCAATGTAATTGTGACCATAGTTCCCATTCCAATAAGCATTAATAAATAAATAAATAAATAGTGCATCTAATTTAGTTCAGCAGAAAAACATTAGTGTTCAATAAATACAAAACCGTATTGGTTTCTTTGCAACTATGTATCGTGAACCAAAAATTCTTAATCTAGACTTTAATAAGGTATTTAACATGAAAAGAAGAATTCTGTATGCACGCTTGTAAGGCTGTAATTATCAAAGTAAGACAAACAACTATAATTCCACGTGCGTTCTAATAAGATGCTCTCAATATATCCACCCCTCTGTCTCATATCCAAAAATATACATTTCCTCATTAAGATCTCAAATCAAATAAACAACATTTGATAGTTTTATAGCCAAAAAACATAAATATCTTTATTACAATGTTATGCATATATGGATATGAACATTTTATACCCGAAGCTACAGCGCCTTAGAGCGACTACATCGTCATACAAAATATTGACCTCCCTGACTCCAGAAAACTTCCTTTATCCAAATATAAAGGCGTAGTCTCACAGCCCAACGGTCGTAGGAGATCCCAGATCTACGAGAAGCATCACAGGGTGTGGCTCGGCACCTTCGAATCCGAATCTGAAGCCGCAGACATCGTTGTTTGCAAGTTCCATGGCCGTGACGCCATCACCAACTTCAATTTAATCAAAGACGAGTCCAAGCTCGACTTCTTATCATCATGCTCCAAGGCTGAGATTATGGATATGCTTAGGAAGCATACTTATAGAGACGAGCTCAACCAAAGCAAAAGGGTTACATATATGTCAATAATATTTTTGTCTCACAACACTAAGTTAATTATGAAACAACTACGATGCTGAATACTTACCATAATTAGGAATTAACAAATTTAAGTGATGTAAAATTTTCCTTAAGGTGGTAATTATGTTGCTGTATGTTCACACAATTATGAGGTTACACCCTAATTGTTCCTTCAAATGGAGAGTATAATTTATGTCCAATTGAGGTTAAAAAAATAGAAAAAATAATCTAGTACTAAAAGGAGTAAGTAAAGTGCAGAAAAAGTAAAGAGTGTAGAAATTTATGTGGTTCGGATTTCGAAGAATACTATGTTCACGGGTCAAATATTGGTTAACATATTTCTTTCTGCTACAAACTTTTTCAACGGCAAAGAGTACAAGTATATTTAATATAGAATTCAGAAGATATGCCAAAAGTCCCTTTCTTTGCAACATTTACCTTTTATTTATATTAAAACAATATCACATGGATTGCTAATCCTCTAATACAACATTGCTCCCACACCATTCAATCCTTTTATGTGTTATTGATCGCATTACTTATTGATTTGTGCATGGATTGCTGACATGGCTAAAGGCATGGGAAAAATCGTTTAGCGGGAAGATTTCATTGAGGACGAGAATTTTGAATATGAAGTTAGGTGGGAGATTTAAGCTTTAAAGGCTTGGGGATGAACTCTTGGATTCATTATGGGGACTGTGCTTCTCTAGCTCGTAGTGTTATAGCTTCTGAATTTGTTTCTAGTTGGTGTAGTTCCTCTTCGAATCATAGTGACCAAATCTGCTCTTAGTGCCAGTGTCATTTCTAAATTGATGGCACCTGGATTTTGTGAAGATGCTGGAGCAGTTTCGAGTGTGGTGTCAGCCCTGGTTTCAGGAGGGTGTCGATGTAGTCATGTATGAGTTGGTGGTATGGACCTTAAGGAGGTGGTGAAGTCGTCTTCTTAAAGAAAGAAGGCGGTGCAGTCTCCAAAGGGATGGCTAATTAGATGTTAATGGGGTGGCGGTTCAGTCTCCTTCGAGAAGTTAACGCAGTCTTCGTTGGGTGCTGACCCAGCTTCTATAGTGGATTCGGTGCAGTTTTAGAGGAGAAAATGATGTTACCTTTCAAAAGAGATCTGTGTAGTGTTTTCCTTCTATGCATAGATGGGTTCTTTTAATTTACCTTTTTTGCTTGCTGACAACACTTTTCTAGCCATTTTTGTAAGAGTCACCACCATACTTGATTTTTAGTATATGCTGATGCAATGTCCATGTAATCCATTCGTTAAGATTGCATGACCTATCTTTGATTTTACTCAATTTTCATTATGTCTTTCGTCTTTGATTTCTTTGTTGAATGTGTATGAGTAGTGTGTTTGTCCAATTTTCTATGAACGTGGTTTCTTGGATTCAAAGATGTTCATCTTTTTGCAGTTCACTTCTTTTGGTGAAATTATAGCCGAATTGCTTTTTTCCTTTCGGTTGCACAGTTCTAATGTGCTCATTTTGTTGACCTGCATTGTACATACTTACAGGAGGAAATTGGGTATAAAAATATCAATACCCCTATCCAAATATTAGGTGGTGTATTACTCATAGATGTTGGGGGCACTAAGGATTTATATACTCATATTATTGGATAAATATGAAATGACTTGTTTGAGAGTCTTCTATTAGTTGATAACAATTAGGTCAAATAAGATATCTCGATGGGACAATGTTACACAGTTCTATCGGCTTGAGAATACCTTCAATGTGGATACCCTACTTTGATTATGTTAAATCATGGCATGACGACCATCAAGTGACTATATTTGAGTTTGAGCCGAATTATTGGAAGTGAAGCATTATTCAGTAGAGAATTATTCTTTTCAGTTGTATCAGCTTAGTCTCATGGTCAACTGTATTCAACTCAAAGTCAAAAAATTTGGCCAAATTAGAGCAGTTAATAATGAATATTATTGAATATATGACTTTTTGTATGGACTAATCTAGTTAAATATAGATTATTTTAGAGTTTTGATTAGTTCCAAATTCCCTATATCCTAAAATGATGTAGTGTTGATGAAGAGCACGTGTGTAAATTATTGTTACCGGGTAACGCTCGAGAAAATGTAAATTGGATTTTACAAATGAGATCTGTAAGCGATGAATTCGATTAAACTATCACACCACAAGTTAAGGTGTCATGTGAACGTTAATATTTGAATTTTTGAATATTAATCGTTGATTGAATTCACGACTATGAGTCGCACAACTAAATCTATTGAGTCTCCGCAATACCACATGATTTAATTAGTTTATAATAGTTATAGATTGATTAAAGTAATTAATATTTAGAGAAATATTAATTATGAGTAAATTGAGTATTTGGAGTGATATTAGTAATGGGGTAGCTCCTAAAAATTTCCTAAGCGCTATTAGTGAGTACTTGGGTATGCATATAATAGTTATATATGCCTATCTCGATATAAGATATCGATATATACTTAAATTGGTTTTAAATATAGTTAATTGTTAAATGGATTTTGAGATTTTTTTTGGGGCCATATAGGATCCATTCATGGTCGACCATATGATTGGCGGTAGGAGTTTGAATTTAGATCTAGAACTAAGTTGATTTGGTAAGGGAGAATGAGTAAAAGGTGCAAAATATTTTCACCTTTCTCTCTGTAAAGACCAAATTAAGCACATTCATCTTGCTTTGATACCATTGTTGGTCAGTCCCAAACTCCTTTGGATGGTCTATACAAGATCCCTCATGAGTGAATTTTAAGTGCAGCCTCTCAACTTATACAACCTATCAACTTCTTGTCCTAGGAGATGTAAGGGTAAGAGCAATACTTCACCACAAATCACATTATGAGAACCCCTCCCCCCCCCCCCCCACCAATCATGTTTGGGGGGGGGGGAACTAAACATGTAACATCACCGCTACCATGTAGACGCCTCTTCCAACCTCGCTCCTATACTATTGTTGAAACTAACACATTTGAAAGCGGGTGAAATGGATAAATTTTAAAAAAATTCCTTAGTTGGATCTTAATAGGTCTATAAAGCTTATTAATTAACATTAGATCCAATCTATTTATTTAAAAAAATCTATTTTATTTTGAATATTTAATATTTTATTTTATTAATCATATTATGTTAATATATTTAATATTTTGCTATGAACATACCTTATATACTCAAATACAAATATGATGAGATGTTGAGATGACACGTGAGCATAGCACGACAATATAATAGATAAAAGCATGGTTTGATATATACTTATGTAGATACTAGAATTTATATCTACCACGTATATATTGAGCATATATAATATGTGTGCGTGCATGTACGAGGAATTCTATTGGGACATAAGTTGGTGACACGGTGAATTTCAACCATTGGATTGCTCCTCATTTCAACTGCGGTGTGAATTTAATGAGATTCAACAGTCAAGATTCATTTATTCACCAATTATATTTTATTTTGTATCTAAATAGTCGCTCATATATATATATATATATATATATATATATATATATATATATATATACACACACACACACACACACACACACACACATACACACTAAACACATTAATACACACACGTGTATATGTATAGCTGTATTTCGAAATTTACACATACATGTGGGTGTATAGTATATTTTGAAAATTATATTTAATGAAATAATAATTTTGATTTTGCTTTTGCTTTTAATTCTTTAGTTTCATTTTTCTACATTTTCCTCGTTTGATATAACCTCCATTTGTTAAATTTTCTAGCCTCTTCTACAGTTTTATCTTCATCATATTAATCTTAGCTCTTTGGTTATTCTTTTCATTTTTTCTTATTGTCTCACTCTTTATAGATGCAAATATATTACAAACGTTTGTACTAAGAGAAATGCTAAGTACACACTCGAGTAAATGTGTTTGTATTTGTCCTTTTATGGATGGAGGGTGCAATTGACAATCATAGACGACATGCAGATAATGATTGATGGGCTTGTGATGTCCATCAATCAAAATGCTAGTAAAAGTGTATCATTCCTCTTATCCTAATTAATTAACCAAATGGCTTACCTATGTACTTAATACACGAAATAAATGCCTGCAGTCAATGTAATTGTGACTTCCCATTCCAATAAGCATTAATAAATAAATAAATAAATAGTGCATCTAATTTGGGTCAAAAGAAAAACATTAGTGTTCAATAAATACAAAACCATATTGGTTTCTTTGCAACTATGTATCATGAACCAAAAATTATTAATCTAGACTTTAACAAGGTATTTAACGTGAAAAGAAGAGCGTTGCATGTACGCTTGTAAGGCTGTAATTATCAAAGTAAGACAAACAACAACTATATCCACGTGCGTACCAATAAGATGCTCTCTATTTATCCACCCCTCTGTCCCATATCCAAAAATATACATTTCCTCGTTAAGATCTCAAATCAAATAAACTGCATTTGATACTTCTATAGCCAAAACAAAAATATCTTTTTTACAACGTTATACATATAAGGATATGAACATTTTATACCCGAAGCTGCAGCGCCTTGGAAGCGACCGCAGCGCCATATCAAATAACGACCTCTCGGACTCCAGAAAACTTCCTTCCTCCAAATACAAAGGCGTAGTCCCACAGCCCAATGGCCGTTGGGGATCCCAGATCTACGAGAAGCACCAACGGGTGTGGCTCGGCACCTTTGAATCCGAGTCCGAAGCCGCTCTCTCCTATGACATCGCTGTCTGCAAGTTCCGTGGCCGTGACGCCATAACCAACTTCACCTTAATCAAAGATGAGTTGGAACTCGACTTCATATCGTCATGCTCCAAGGCTGAGATTGTGGATATGCTTAGAAAGCACACTTACAGAGACGAGCTCAACCAAAGCAAAAGGGTTGCACTCTCCTGTGCAGGCCAATTAAAGAGGAAGAGGAACGACAGTGATGCTGGTAAAGAGCAGATGTTTGAGAAGATGGTCACACCGAGCGATGTAGGGAAGCTGAACAGGCTGGTGATACCCAAGCTCTATGCTGAGAAGCATTTTCCAATGGTGAATGGTGCAAGTAAGCTACTGAGTTTTGAAGATGAAGGAGGGAAGGTGTGGAGGTTCAGGTACTCGTACTGGAACAGTAGTCAGAGCTATGTGTTGACTAAAGGGTGGAGCAGGTTTGTGAAGGAGAAGGCCCTCAAAGCTGGTGGGGTTGTGGTCTTTGGGAGATTACTGGGTGTGGAGAAGCGGTTTTATGTCGAATGCAGATGCAGTGATGATCAGAGTAAAACCAATGGAGTCGTCGAATCTGCAGAAGTTGCTGTTAGGAGAGATGTTTTTAGGCTATTTGGGGTGAATTATTTGTTACATGTTTCGAAGAATGAGATAGTCGATCAGTTGTTCCCACTAGATCGATTTGTGAAGAAACCATGTCTGCAAGTTTTATAGCATCTGCTTTAGTTTTTGCAAATTCATATTGATCCTTCGATTTGCTTTCTATGATCCACCGATTTTTTAAATTTGGTTTTGTATAGAATTAGCATTCCCAGCATAAACAGGCATTCTTCGATAAATTAGGAAAGAATAAAATCATAGTTTTGTTGTAACGCTTTTTTTGTTATCAACGTTAACTATAAAAAACGTTCATCAGTATATTATCAAATCTTAATCATTTAAATCAGGATCTAATATTAAACGTTTTTTACAAATTCAAACGTCCTTAAAAGTGAATTTAACAATTAAACATGCTTTACAAATTCAAAACGCTTCTAAAAATAGAATTTAAAACTAAACTTCCTTTGCAAATTCAAAATACTTCTTTACAAATATACAAATCCTAATATCACTTGAAAATAAAAATAATTTTTTTTTTTTTACTGATTTAAACATATACAATTTATAAGGAAATAATTCACGCATGAAGCGCGTGTCGTAACACTCGTAATAAATAAGCTATTAACAAATTAATTGTAAAATGTCGAGGTTTTCCAAATTATAATATGATAAACTTGTTTCTTTGAATTATTTATGAATTGTTAAATGGTATATCAAAAGTAGTAATAAATAAGGTATAGTTTGATCCTCAATTATTTATGAATTGTTAAAATTGCTACTTATTCGAATATTATTTATTCCTCAATTTTCTCACAAGAATAATTAGCAAGCTGATTAAGGTACGATCCGACCCAATTAAATCCGGTCCAACATATTTCAACCCAGTCAATACATGACGGCCCAAAAACAGAGACCCCAAGGCAGCCCATCTACACAACGGCATGCTAAGACAATTGACAGTCAACACAACTCATGATGTGTATCACCCCGTAAAATTTGATAAGAAATTTAATAACTAAAATAAAGTTAAAAATAAAATTTTTGTGAAAGTCGAAATTTGATCACCGGAGTTGCATCATTACGTCCGAGGTGATTTTCTGACAAACTTTCATATATAATATGTTGAAATCGACGTTCAAACAGAGAAGTTATCGACATTTGAAATTTTCGAATTTGAAATTATTCAACGAGTTTCAAATTTTAAATCTTAAATATTTGAATTTGAAATTAAAAGTTCGAATTTAAATAATAGTTAATGTCCGTTTAAGTAAATGTTAATTACAAATCTTGTTAACGTATAAACTAAATAAGGTATTTAATAAATAATTAACATAAATTAAACAACGCAGAAATCAAGGGTCTCGGAAGGGAGATCGATCGACTGACCTTGTGTAGCGGTCGACCATCCATGGTCAACAATCAACCGGTTGGTTGTCAGGCGGATGAGGTTTTGCTTATTTAGCAATCTGAATTTTATTATTTTTGATCCTACGGTTTTGGTATCTTCTTACTCCTTTAAATATACCCTAGACCTTCCACTTTTCCTTCATAAAATTCTGTAGCAACGTCGAAGCTCCGTTAAATTCTTTCTCCTTTGGGTTTCAAAAATAGTAAACCTTCTGATAAGTAATTCTAGTTCCTAATCTCTAATTTAAATTAATCACTCTTCTTCTCACCTTCTGATTTCTAAAATCTAGTACATGCACAAAATCTATTTTTCGTATATTCAAAAAAGGGGAAAGATTAAATAGAGAATTGGGAGCGGTATAAATCAAATCTCATCTTCTTCTTCTTTGTATTCCAGAATCTGTTTGGATTTTTAGAGTGAGATCCAAAAGGAAATTAGACATGATGGAACCATATCCAGTTAAAAAGCAAACATTTGCTGTGAGTAGAAATATCAAGTTTTTCACATTTTTGTAACTGAATAGTATTTATTTGGATTTGATGTATGCCTTGAGAAATTTTGACAAAAACATAACATTTAAAACCCCAAAAATTTGCCTAAATAAATGTAAATCTATGAATATGTTGGAATTTCAATTGTCTGTATTAACATAGTATGACCAGATATGTACTTGAGATTTAGATAATTTATAATCTATTTCACTTTTTTTTATTTCACGTGGAGTATAAAAAGGGTTCTAAAAGAAAATAAATTAGAAAGATGGTGCAAACTATGAATTTAATTATAATTTGCAGTGCCTATTTCTGTTAATTAAACATGTATGGACTCTTTTTCGCTTCAAAGTGCTTTGTGTAAAAGTTAAATAGAATATGAAAGGTCTAAATTTTAGGACTTGTTTTACTTGAATAAAAGAGGTAAATTCTACTATGTTAATATATGAAATGAGCTTGGTATCATTCCTTTCTGTATACAAATCAATGGTTGACTAAAGATATTTGATATATATTTTGTTGGAATTTAAGATTTGTATAAGTTTGATATTTAAATTAATAAGTGTTTTCTTTGTGTGTAATTGAAAATATTTTATTTGAATCTCGTGTGTGTGTGTGTAATATTAATGCATTGGATATGAAAGTAACAATTGCGTGATAAATATAGCATATTGAATTATGAGTATTTATTAATAAGTTGTTTGAATAAGATTTTTCAAAAGATTTATTAAGAAATTATTGTTTTGAAAACGCAAGAAAGTTTAGAACATCATAACATAAAAAGAAGTTGTGTAGGCAAAAGTTCTGATTAAAAGGTTTTTGGTAAAAAAGAGTTTTTCATTTTTTTAAACTCTTAGTTTAAATATTTGGTTGGGTCAAAAAGATTTTGGTTTATAAATTTCCAATAAAATGATTCTTTTTTTAGATAAAAGTAAAATAGAGGATGATGATTTTTATATTTCATATATTCGAAAGTTCTTTAAAATTCTTCTTTTTAAAATCGAAATGGAACTTGATTAAAATGAGATAAAAGCCATTTAAGTGGGAAAAATTCAAACGAAGGTAATATTGGAAGATTTAGATAGAAATAGCATTAGAAACTTACAAAATAGGATCAGTAATCTAGTTAGAGATTGAATAGAAGAGTAATGAGAATGGTATAGGAAAATGATGAGATAAAAATTTACCCTGTCTACACCACTTCTCATTGTTTAACGTTATAGTTGATGTTTTTTTTAATGTTTTTGGTTAAAAAGAACAACTTTTAAAGAATAAATCTTTGATGTGGAATTTTTTTGAAAAAGGAATGTTATTTTGCTTCTTTTTGGGATTAAGCAATCCTTTTAGTTAGGTTTAATAATTTATTTTTTAAATGTTTTGGGTTAAAGACCCTACTTTTAAAGAAGTAAGTCTTTGAGGTAATGTATTTGAGAAGGAAAAAATATTTTACTAAGCAATTTTAGAACCTTTTAATTTGGGGTTAAAAATAAAACAGTAAGTATTTTGAAAATTGTCAAAAGTTGGGCTCAAATATTTTTGAAAGTTTTGTCCAATTGTTCAATAAAAATGGAATAGATATATGGAACAAAATAAAATAGAGTGTTTGGATGTTTTTAAGAATTCAATTCCCCAAACTAATTTTGGAAGTTGGTACTTCATTTTTAAAAGTATGCTTTAAAGTTTTCTTTCGAGTTATGGAAATTCTTTTGCAAATTTGAATTTCAAATATCGCATATTAATGTAATGTGGACTTTTTAAGTTTATATTTAATGGATTAGGTAGGGATTACTGTATAGGAAAGAAAGATTAAAGGTTTCAAGATATGAATAAAATAAGAATAGTATGTACAACCTGATTGGAAAATTTGAAATCTCTCCCAAACATATATTTGCAGAATGTTGATAATCTTGTAAATGTATTCCAGATATATAATTGGGTTGTAAGTTAGATTTCCCTTGGAATGTGAATTTCTATTTTCTGATTTATTGAGAGCGGCTCCATGTAATATCCGCATGTTATCTAATTTCTTAAATGATTAAAAGTGCGGTTTTTGAATTGACAAAGGATATACCAAAAAAGAAAACGAGATGTGTAATATATAGATATTTTTTTTATAGTTTACAATGTCTATTTCAAAAAAAATAAACCCTTGTAATTTCAAACAAAGCAAAAATACCATTCGTGGTTATTTGGAAATTTTTAACGGTGTCCTATTTGGAAGGATGGCTCCGACAAAATAAAATATAAAAAGGAACGTTCTACTTTAGTGAGTAATAATTAGAAATAAGAAATATATAGATAATGCAATTTATAACAGTATTGTATTAATTATAAATAGCGTAGTAATTATAGGGCTATGGTTTATGGACATTAATTATAGATTTAATGGGCAATAAATTTGTAATTAATAAGGAATAAAATGATTAAATAGGGAATCTAATATGGTATCTATATGGGAATTGAATACTCATAATAGGTAATCTTAAAATTGATAATAGGTTGAAATGGATTTAATAATTATTGATTGTGTAATGACCCTTAAATTTTTAATGGTTTTTATAACAGAAATAACCGAAATTTTATGAAATTTTAAACAATTGAATATGGAAATAAAAATTTGATATTTGGAATATGTTTATATAAACATAGCAAATGGTAAAATTTTATCAGATAATACGAAAGTTTATTTTATTGTGTAATTTTATTTAAACTTAAATCAGTTAATATTGAAATATTGATAATAATAAAATATTTATCAAACCCTAATATTTTTATATAATAACTTTTTAAATCATCTTCTGAGTGAGACGTCATATTTCGTTTTGCTAAATTCGGACTGTTATTGCTCCATTTATCTTATTTTCAGCATTTTAGCAGCATTTTCGGTACCGAATATCGACTTTTGATTGGATGGTCATATCGCTGATATCTGTGTACCATCGTGCTGGTCTTCGCAATTTTTTCTCTAGTGTGTTTCAGCATCCAGTACATGGCGAAATCTGTGTAACGGATCACTATATCGGTACCCATTTTGAGTCTCTTTGTGTCGGTGTCCATTTAACTATCCATCAGCTGATATGAATTAATTTTAACTTTTAATATTCTTAGATCCGACCCTTGACCTTTGCTATTTCCACCTTTTCATATTTTTGTTGGTTCGATTTCCCCATTTTCATTCAATTTTGACTTTGTGATATAATAATTTTTTTAATTTGTACGTATATTTCTGCAATCTTCTCCTCTCTTATTTTCTACTTCATTCTTTTAGCCTGCTACCTCCATTTCTTTTGAACCCAGCATGAACCAAAGCTCACGTCTTCCCCACCAAGGCCAGCCGAACCTCTCCACCAAACTCCCCCTCTTCTCTTTCACTGCACCTCCTCACCTGCCGCATCTAACCCAACACCTTCAACAGCCGTCTATTCTCCTTCCTTTCCCTACCTATTTCTTTCGGCTTTTCCCCATCAACCACCCTAGCAGATGAGCAGCACGCAAGCCTCCTCTCTCTCCCCTCCATGCGCAGCGCCCTCCACCCAGCTCATGCTCGACTCCTCTCCTCTTTGACTTTTCCTTTCCCACCGCAAGCTTATATATGTTTGCAAACACACACACACACATATATATTTATTTAAAAGTAAGTCTTTATATATATATATATATACACACACACACACGTGTGTTTTTCCAAACTTTCCTATATATGAGTTATGTGAATTTTGTTTACAAGATGTATTACATTTTAAAGGGAGTATATTTGTTTATAGTATAGATGATTTCAGTATATATATGATTGTTTTGTTATATATATATATATATATTTATATATATATATATATTATATTTTGAACAGATTTTGGAAAAAATATATTAACACACACACACACACGAGAGCACTTTGTTTTCCAGCAAATGGTGGATGTGTGTGTGTGGCGCGTTTTAATTGTTGTGCTTTGTTGTGTTTATGTGTGTGTATATGTATATAATCTAAGTTATATATGAGTTAGTTTATATATTAATTTAATATACATAGGTTTATAATATGTATATGTTCAGTCTGTTGTAAAAGAAGGTTATATATATAGTTGTTTATGTGATATGTTTATATGGGTTATACATTTCATTCTATTGTGAATAATAATATATAGGGTTCTTTTCTTAGTATTCTATATATGTATATAATATATATAGTTTGGTTGCATATCTTGGTAGTTTGCATAGTTGATCGTTGTCTGATGGTATATATAATTGTTTTAAGTATAATTTGCATATTTGTTAAGTCGGCATATATGTTGTTTTCTCTAAAACATAACAAATAGAGATTATTTATATATGTGTTATAAAACTTCATATTACTTTTGAATATGATTACCTGAAATCTAATACCTTATGATTTTGATAGGTGTTTCAAGAAGTATTGATTTTATAGATATATATTGATTTTAAATATCAACATCGATGGGTTATTATATACTATATACATATATTGATGTTTTGATTTTCAATATATATATATATATATACATATATATAGAGAGAGAGAGAGTTTTAAATTATATAATATATATAAAGAAATTTATTTTAAATTGAATATTGATTTTTTTAAATAATATATATCTTATTTCAATCGATCTCTTGTCCATCTTGACTTACCTTCTCAATATCGAATTCGCCGCACCAATTCCTAACTTGTTGATGTTTCGTGCGCGTATCTGTGTCCTTGTCATCTTCTTGTCTCTTTAGCCTCGAAAGGTGAGAAATCACTCACGATTAACATTCTTATATTTATTAAATTTGATTTCATTTGAAACGACAATTGAAATATACTGCAAGATTAAACTGTTAATTATATAATTGCTATATATGATATGTTATTATCCGTAATTGTTCGCCTGTGAAGTGTGACACCATATCTTGTTGTTTATATTTTATTTAAGTTATCACCGATTATACATACATGTTATTGATATGTCATATTATTATCATATTTGTTCTCACTCTGCAAGTTCCTTGTTAGTATAGAATTCCCTATAGGTTGAAATGATACATACCCGAACGATCTTGTAGAATAGGAGAAAATCGTTATGGGTTAAAATGATAAACCCAAACAATTTTCATTGAATTAAATTTGGGATTGCGGGTTGAAATGATATATACCCGTAGATATTTAAATTGCGGATTGAAATGATAAATATCTGTATCTCTTGACCATAGGATGGAAATTTATATACAGACACCGTTGGTCTATATATATTTTGAAATGATTTTCAAGGCTTAAAAAGAATTACATATGGTTTTTATATAAATATTGATTTTAAAATATTATATATATGTATATGTTATTTTATATATGTTTAAATACTTGATTTTTAAAATTATATGTTAGGAAATTTTAAAGTTATAAGTCAGTTTTGAAATTATAAATTTTAAGAATCTACTTATAATTTTTACTATTTTAAATATGTGTAAATTAGTTTTAATATAATATAAAATTTAATAATAAGCTTTAATTTAATAAGGTTTAATTTAATTAGTATATAATATGTTTTAAGTATTCATTTAAAATTATATTTTAAAAAACGTAGATTTTTATAATTTTAATAAATTAAGGGTTGAAAGATAGATTTGAAATTGATTTGAAATTATATTTGCTTAAGGATTTTTCTTAAATAATATCAATTTGAAAATTATTGAATTTTAGATTTTAAAGATAGGATTTTATAACTTGATTTTGATTAAAAGTTAATATTTTCAAATTTAAATAAATTAAATGGGATATTTAGTTTTGTTTAAATTTGTAATTTGAGATATTAATTAAATGATTTTTTATTAATGAAGTAAATATTTCAAAAATAAATAATAAATTGAATTTGAAATATACATAAAATTATCAAATTGAGTTTTTGTAAAAGTTGAATATTTAAACTTGGAAATCTATTGAGGTTAAATAGTTTAGTTTATAATTCAAATCTGCATTTGAAATCGATATAAAACTTTAAATGGGTTATTAGGAGTTTGAATTGAATTGAAATGGAAGAACCAAGATTTGATTTAAATGGGATTTCAGAATTTGAGTTGATTGAATCGATTTGTGAACTTTGAGGAAACTATTTTTATTATATAAAGCATTTTTAATATATATATATATGTTATTTTATAAGTTATTTAATAAATACATACTATTTTAATATAAACTATTTTAATATACTAATTATTTTAAGATAAATTATTTTAACTTATAATTATTTTTAACATATAAACTATTTTATTATATAAACTATTTTATTATATATACTTTTATTAATATCTAAACTTTTTAAGACGAAAGTGTTATGATTTCAAAGTTATGTTTTCAAAGTGCTATGATTTCCAAAGTATTATGTTTCCAAAGTATTATGATTTCCAAAGTTATGTTTTCAAAGTGTTATGATTTCCAAAGTGTTATGGTTTTAAAGGTTTATAAATTAGAATGAGTTATAATTTTGGAAAATGCTATGATTTTGAAAATGGATATATTTTAAGTGAATAATGATCTCATATTGATATGGTTTTGAATGTATATGATATATTGGATATGGAAATGATATTTTGAAATGACCACAGTGTTATAATAACTTTTGGTTGTTAAAGAGACCGAGATTGGTTATTGCCATACTCTCTGCCAATACCAAATTTAACAACTATGTACATGGTGGAGATTCCAAAATGAAGTAGGATGGTTGGCGACGATTCTATGTAAGGTATACACGTGGTTCTAACACCCGTAATTTAGCTTAGGGTGGCTAAAACAGGAGTAATTGACGGGCTAAGTGAGGTAGCTCCTTCGATCGGACACACTTCTTCGATACCATTCTATTACTTTGTGATTGATTGGGTGCACCTTCGGATTTTAGGAGTGTTGGACGAGTTGGGAGGTAGCTGTGGCTATACGTTACCAATAGCCCGGAAGTGTAATTGGTATATCTACCCAGGCATTTCCTAGTTGTGTCATGTCACCTATCACATCGAGCTCATTACGAGTTTGTTTTGTACCATGCCTATGGAGTGCCCTTTGATAGCCTCCAGTTTACGGGGGAATTTACGGTATTGTATAGACTATGGGAATATATAAAAATGTGTTAAGGGAGATATGGGTAATGCCTTAATGCTATTTTTATAGTTTACTTTGCTATAGACATAATATAATAGCGTATTGTACTACATAGTAGATAGTTCCACGGATCCTTAGAGGATGGGTATCTCAAACATCCTTTAAGTTACTTGTATTTTCATTGATATTTCACTTGAGTTGGATTTATTGATATAAGAATGTTAATACCCACTCGAGTGTTTTGTGTTTTTCTTTATGCTCGGTCAGACTGAGTGTCGCAGCATTTGCGACTTTCCTTTGGAGTTGGAGCTTCACTTGGAGACCTATCTATATCTATTCAGCTTTCAGTTATTCAGTTGACTTCAGTGATATATTTAAATTTTGTTATTTGGCTATTGTATTGAGAATTCTATGTATTCGAGACTTCTGTTGTATATTGTTTTAACTCTGTTATACATATCGTAGCTTCATGAACTACTATTCATTTGTTTCCGCTGCTTATTATTATATTACTCTGTATCTATGATTATGTGATTAATTTATTTACTATATATGTTGAGTTTTTGACAAATATAAATTAAGAATATGTTGTTTTGAACAATTCAAGTCTGATATGTGTGGATGCGAATGATACGAAATAGCGGGTTGTTATGTGTGGTATCAAAGCTCTGGTTTAGGCAAAACTTAGCATATAGAGTAAATTTAATTACGGAACCACCTTCATTTGAGCTTGAATTCCTTCCTCTTTAATTTGGATTTCTTTCGAATTTTGGAACTCTACCTTGTTCTGAAATCCATTCTTGTCCTTTCCTGTTCGTGTCCTTCTTGATTTTGGAGCATCCCGTGGCTCTACTGTATGATTTGTAAAGGGATGAAACTCCTTTACAACAAGCATTGATTCATCGAAGATTTATGTATCTTCGGTTTAGATGCTGCTATCTCTTACTATGCCCGAATGTTTCTATAGTAAATGACCAGGGCAAATTCTATTCTTATCAATCTTATTCTATCTCGATCTTATTATTAAAGTCTCGGTTAACCCGGTTAAGGTCACCTGCGATTAATATTAGTATATCCATCTTTCTATTTTATAATTTGATTGTCTTATTATCATTTCGAGCTTATCTCTAGTTAAAATTCTCTTGGTAAGGGTTCCTTTAATTTGAATCTCTACCCTTGATTTGCAACCCATTCTTGAATCATTGAGTGAGGGAGTGTATTTGTAATTAATATGAAATGTTTTATAGCGCGTTGTTCGAGTTGTTAAGTTTGAATTTCAGGTTTCGATCGATTCGTCTAGCTAACGCTCTCGATAGGAATTCAAAACACTTGAACAGAGCAAATTGACACAATATTGTTTTCAAAATTTATAGACTTTGTATGATTATATTTTATGTTAATTTTCAGAAATTAAATAGTTAAATGAATTGATTGTTAAAAATGATAATATTTGATTTTCATTTAATGTTTTGTAAACCATTGACTATTGCAACATGGTATAAATAAATGAAATTATAAACCATAGTTTATAAATTGATTTGGAATTTAAATGAATTTAAATTAAGAAATTGAGAGATTCAATTTCCCGTATTTTAGAAAATTTGGGTTTTTAAAATTCTAAGGTATATTAATTTAAAAGTATTTTCGAAAAGAAATCGTTTCCAAAGAATTTTAAAAGTTTTAAATTAGTGCTCTCCTCCATTGTCGCTGGAAAATAATTTGGTGATGACTGCAACTTCATCGACATTCATTTTCGAGTTTCAGAATGGAGAGACCACATAGTAGCTCTGCTACATTTTATTTTGGAAAATAGATTTGATTTGAATTTCTTAAGCATGTTTGGTTCATAATATATACATAGGTATATGATTATAGATTTGATTTGATATATATAATATATATGGATACATTTATCTCAAAATGGTTTGATGTAAATCGAAAATTTAACTCTTAAATTTTATGTTAAAGGATGATTTTAATTATAATATGAAGCCAAAATTTTGAATAAAAATTTAAAAGTTGGAATAATTGAATTAGGAATTTTTTTACTCGTATAATATTTAAATACATTCCAATATATATAACTTACCTAATAAATGTTCAAATACCTAATTTATGATTATAGAAAATGTTAATTTAGATAAACTGGATAATAAAATAATGGATAAATAAATATGAACTTTGGAATATTAAATATTTAATTATAAGTGAAATAATTTTAAGTGAAATCAAATAGATTAAACCAAATTGTCGAATATTAATTTATTCAAATTTGAAATTTATATGGTTTTAAATTAATTGTTTTATTTTATATTTCAAAACTATTTTTCTTTTTGGTTGTTCATATTCTCCTACCTCCTTCCTTTTCGAGGACAAAAAGTTTGAGTGGGGGAGAGTGTAATGATCCGTAAATTTTTAATTGTTTTTATAACATAAATAACTGAAATTTTGTGAAATTTAAATAATTGAATTTGGAAATAAAAATTTGATATTTGGAATACGTCTATATAAACATAGCAAATGGAAAATTTTTATCAGATAATATGAAAGTTTATTTTACTGTCTAATTTTATTTAAATTTAAATCAGTTAATATTGATAATAATAAAATATTTCTCAAACCTGAATAGTTTTATATAATAAATTTGTAAATCATCTTCTAAGTGAGACATTATATTTCATTTTGCTAAATTCAGACTAACTATTGCTCCATTTATTTTATTTTCATCGTTTTAACAGCATTTTTGGTACCGAATATCAACCTTTGATTAGATGGTCATATCGCTGATATATGTGTACTATTTTGATGTCTCGTCATGCTAGTCTCCACAGTATTTTCTCTAGTGTGCTTCGGCGTCTGGTACATGGCGAAATCTGCGTAACGGATCGCCATATCGGTACCCGTTTTGAGTATCTGTATGTCGTTGTCCATTTAACAGTCCATCAGCTGAAACAAATGAACATTAACTTTTAATATTCTCAGATCTGACCGATCTTTTCTATTTCCACCTTTTCATACTTTTGTTGGTTCGGTTTCCTTTTTTCATTCAATTCTGGCTTTGTGATATAATAATTTTTTTAGTTTATATTTCTCAATCTTCTCCTCTCCTATTTTTCTTCTTTCATTCTTTTAGCCTGTTGCCTCCGTTTCTTTTGAACCCAGCACGAACCGAAGCTCCATGTAATAGCTCACACCTCACTTAACGCAGATATTATCCCCAACTTAGTCACCTCCTCCTTATAGGTCAAGCCAAGGTGTGATGTTTTGTTCCTCAAAAGTCCTCGATGTTGTTATGAGGTGAATACTTTGGTATATAAGCACCCACTTCCAAGTGTTTTTCCACGATGTGGGACTATTATTCCCATTTTGAAGGGGTGTTACATTCTCCCCTCCTTTAGAGCCCAACGTCCTCGTTGGCTTATGAAGACAACACCACCCAGGCGTCGTGGTTGTAACACGTAGATACCACAATTCTGGCTGGGTATGGCTCTAATACCAATGTAACAGCCTGCACCTCACTTAACGCATATATTGTCCCCAACTTAGTCACCTTTGCCTCATGGGCCATGCCAAGGTATGGGGTTTTGTTCTTCAAAAGGCCTCGACGTTGTTATGAGGTGAAGGCTTTGGTATATAAGCACCACTTCCTAGTGTTTTTCCACGATGTGAGACTATTATTCCCATTTTGAAGGGATGTTACACTACACATCTTCCCCAGCAATGCCAGTTGAACCTCTCCGCCAAACTCCCCCTCTTCCCTTTCACTCCACCTCCTCACCTACCGCATCCAACCCAACACCTTCAACAGCCGCCCATTCTGCTTCCTTTCACCACCTCTTTCTTTCGGCTTTTCCCCATCAACCACCCCTGGCCAATGAGCAGCACGCAAGCCTCCTCTCTCTCCCATCCGCGTGCAACGGCCCCCACCCAGCTCATGCTCGGCTCCTCTCCTCTTCGACTTTGCCTTTCCTACCACAAGCTTATATATGTTTTTATATATATATATATATATATATGTTTAAAAATATGTGTTCATATATATATACATGTGTTTTTTCCAAACTTTCCTGTATATGAGTTATGAGAATTTTGTTTACAGGATGTATTACATTTTACAGGGAGTATATATGTTTATAGTATAGATGATTTCAGTATATATATATGGTTGCTTTGTTATATTATATATATGTATTATACTTTTAACAGATTTTGAAAAATATATATTAACATATATATATATATATATATATATATATATACATACACACACTTTGTTTTCCAGCAAATGGTGGATATGTGTGTGTGGCGTGTTTTAAATGTTGTGCTTTGTTGCATTCAAGTGTGTATATGTATATAATCTAAGTTATATATGAGTTAGTTTATATATTAGTTTAATATACAAAGGTTTATAATATGTATATGTTCAGTCTGTTGTATTATAAAAGAAGGTTATATATAGTTGATTATGTGATGTGTTTGTATGGATTATACATTTCAATTTATTCTGCATAATTAATTATAGGGTTCTTTTCTTAGTATTCTATATATGTATATATAATATATAGTTTGGTTGCGTATCTTGGTAGTCTGCATAGTTGATCATTGTCTGTTGGTATAAATAATTGTTTTAAGTATAGTTTGCATATTTGTTAAGTCTGCACATATGCTGTTTTCTCTAAAACATAAAAAATAGAGATTATTTATATATGCGTTGTAGAACTTCATATATTTTTGAATATGATGACCTGAAAACTAATACCTTATGATTTTTATAGGTGTTTCAAGAAGTATTGATTTTATAGATATATATTGATTTTAAATATCAACATCGATGGGTTATTATATACTATATATATATTGACGTTTGGATTTCCAATATATATATATATATATATAGTTTTAAATATAAAATGTATATATATAAAGAATTTTGTTTTGAATAGAATATTGATTTTTTTTAAATAATATATATCTTGTTTCAATCGATCTCTTGTCCATCTTGACTTACCTTCTCAATATCGAATTTGTCGCAGCAATTCCTAGCTTGTTGCCGTTTCATGCGCGTATCTGTGTCCTTGTCATCTTCTTGTCTCTTTAACCTCGAAAGGTGAGCAAGCACTCACGATTAACATTCTAATATTTAGTAAATTTGATTTCATTTGATACGACAATTGAAGTATACTGCTAGATTTAACGGTTAATTGTACAATTGCTATAAATAATATGCTATTATTTGTAATTGTTCGCCTGTGAGATATGACACCATATCTTATTGTTTATATTTTATTTAAGTTATCACTGATGATATGTACCTGTTATTGATATGTCATATTATTATCATATTTGTTCTCACTCTGCAAGTTCCCTATTAGTATAGAATTCCTAATGGGTAGAAATGATACATACCCGAACGATCCTATAGAATAGGATAAAATCGTTATGGGTTAAAATGACAAACCCAAGCAATTTTCATTGAATTGAATTTGGGATTGCAGGTTGCAATGACATATACCCGTAGATATTTAAATTGCAGATTGAAATGATAAATATCTGTATCACTTGACCATAAGATAGAAATTTATATACAAACATCGTTGGTCTATATATATTTTGAAATGATTTCCAAGGTTCAAACAGAAATATATATGGTTTTTATATAAATATTGATTTTAAAATATTATATATATATATATATATATGTTATTTTATATATTTTTAAATTCTTAATTTTTAAAATTATATATTTGGAAATTTTAAAGTTATAAGTTAGTTTTGAAATTATATATTTTAAGAATTTACTTATAACTTTTACTATTTTAAATATGTATAAAATAATGTTAATATAAAATAAATTTAATAATAAGCTGTAATTTAATAAGGTTTAATTTAATTAGTACATAATATGTTTTAAGTATTTATTCAAAATTATATTTTAAAAACAGTAGATTTTTATAATTTTAATAATTAAGGGTTGGAAAGCTAAATTTGAAATTCATTTGAAATTATATTTGCTTAAGGATTTTTCTTAAATAAAATCAATTTGACACTTATTGGATTTGAGATTTTATAGATAGGATTTTATAGCTCAAATTTGATTAAAAGTGATTAAATGAATATTTTCAAATTTAGATAAATTGAATGAGATATTTAGTTTTGTTTAAATTTTAATTTGAGATATTAATTAAATGATTTTTTTGATTAATGAAGTGAGTATCTCGAAACTAAATAGTAAAGTGAAATATATATATAAAATTATCAAATTGTGTTATTATAAAAGTTGAATATTTAGACTTAGAAATCTATTGAAGTTAAGTGATTTAGTTTGTAATTCAAATCTGTATTTGAAATTGATATAAAACTTTAAATGCTTTATTAAGAGTTTGAATTGAATTGAAATGAAAGAACTGAGATTTGATTTAAATGGGATTTTGGAATTTGAGTAGATTGAATCGATTTGTGAACTTTGAGGAAACTATTTTTATCATATAAAGCATTTTTAATTTATATATGTAAAAATATTTTATTTTATAAGTTATTCAATATATATATACTATTTTTAATAAAAAAAGGTTAATATATTAATTATTTTAATATAAATTATTTTAAATTATAATTATTTTTAACACATAAACTATTTTATTATATAAACTATTTTATGATATATACTATTATTAATATCTACACTGTTTAATAGGAAAGTGTTATGATTTCAAATTTATGTTTTCAAAGTGTTATGATTTCCAAAGTATTATGTTTCCAAAGTCATGTTTTCAAAGTGTTATGATTTCCAAAGTGTTATGGCTTCAAAGGTTTATAAATTAGAAAGAGTTATAATTTTGGAAAGTGCTATGATTTTGGAAATGGTTATATTTTAAGTGAATAATGATCTCGTATTGATATGGTTTTGGAATGTATATGATATTTTGGATATGGAAATGATCTTTTGAAATGATCACGGTGTTATAATAACGTTTCGTTGTTAAAGAGACCGGAATCGGTTATTGTCATTGTTAAAAAGATCGATCGAAGACAAAGGATAGTTCGCCTCAGAGATTGATCATACTTTGTTTCGCTATGGATATCGCTAAATTTTGTCCGAGTCCTGATTGAGCTACAATTGATAGGACACGACAAGAAAGACTATAGAAGTCAGCGTCTCAAATTTCAAGTCAATCCAAGTTCATACGCTCAAGTTATGATCGATTCAATTTGAAGGGAAAAGCACTGGATTCATATCCACCATTGTAGGCGTCTTCGAATCCATCATCGAGCACTGGTTCGAACTGATCACCTTCGTATCGATCCACTTCGAACCCATGGAAGTGCCTCGATTCGACTCCCTCAACTTCGAATCCATCGAGCTCGTATCGATGGACCTCGTATCCATGGAGAAGTTGCAAAGCTCGTATCCATCAAAGAAACGCAAGTTCGAACCCATCAATAAAGCCTTGTTCGAACCCATCAATAAAGTCTTGTTTGAACCCATCAGTGAAGCTTCGTTCGAACCCATCAGTGAAGCCTTGTTCAAACCCATCAGTGAAGCTTCGTTCGAATCCACTAAGTCAACTAGCCATGATGACGTGTCATCCATCGGTTCGAAAGCGCCGAGATACATGGAGTCGAAGCGGTCTACTCGGAGCAAAATCCGGATCGAGGCGAAGTGTGCGCTCCACGTCAACACGAAGGCGCGTGCCACCATCGATTCAAAACCATCGATTCGAAGGGATGGTTTCGAACCAAGCAGCCGCACAGGGAATCTCATCTCGTATCCATCATATCTCTTAATCTACTGATCCAAATGCCACGAAATTTTCACCGAAGCTTGCATACATATTGAAGAATGTCCACGCCAAATTTCACCTCGATTGGATGAATTTATGATCGATTCGAATAGAGTTCGAATCGATGCCAAAGTGGGCCCAAATTTCCTGAGGCCAGGCGCGTGGGTCCCCCTCACGTGCCAGAAGTGGTCTCCCAAGTTTTCAGCGAAATATCAGCATCCCACGCCTATATATAGCGCCCTAGAGCCAACTGGAAAAGGATCTTTCGACTCTGAAGCGCCCAGACTCTGCCGGATTGAGATCTCCATCATCCTACATCATAACTTTGCTGTTGATTTCGAACTTTCAGTTGTAACTCGCTGTTGATTGCTGTAACAACTTGTAATCATTGAAAGAGAATCAATAAAACTGCAAAAAAACTTCACATTGGACGTAGGCAACACGTCGAACCACTATAAATCGCTTGTCTACGCATTTTACTTTACTGTTGATCGGAGTTTCTGTTAGATAATATTTGCTTTGAATTTACATTCTTTGTTATTATCTCTTCAACGACTCCCGAAGAGTGTTGTGACCAATTTTGGTGCAAACACTTTGGTGCTTTCATTGAGAGAACCCAGTTTTTCTCCTGCTCCTTGGATCTGTCGCCGAAACCGGATTGCGTAAATCGAAGGGAGAGATCCAGATTTCAGTTTCAGATTCCTTCCGTTCTATTCAGATTTTCCAAAGTCTAGGAAAGGAATTCAACTTTCAAGATGTTTAGCATAAGAACCACCTCAAACGCTGTCAATCAAGAAGAACAGGATAGACAGAATCCTGCCCCACTACCTCCATCTAATCAAGATGCTACTGGACACTCGGAACCGTCAGGTCCGGTTACCCGACAAGAGCTACAGTTGCTACTCCAAGAGCTGACCCAGAGTCGGCAGCAACTAGCAGAACAGCTACGTGCTAACGCCGAGCTGATCAACAAGCTGGATTGCCAGAAGCGAAAGAGATCCACGAGAGACCATGCTTCTCGCTCCTCCAGCGAAAGTTCTTCATCTTCTGATTATCATAATCGGCCTCCACGACCCCGGCTAGATGGGAGTCGTATGCCACCCGTTGGAAATCAACCGACAATAACCATTGGACAACTGAGAGTTGGTCCATCAGCCAGTTTCCAAACCGGACCCTCCTCCCGAGGAGGTTCCGTTCCTCACCACACCGCAGAATACCGCACCACTAACGTTGCGGCTGAACCAGGAGTCGACACCCAAGATCAGTCGGACCTGGACCGTCGTCATAGCGGACGTACTCCTAAACCGTACGTCCCATAGGACTATGAGCCCAGAAGGCAAGACTTGGACCGTCAACAATATCCGATCCAACCCCAAAGAATGGAACATAATCATACTCCGGTGCAGGCCGCACAAAATGCGCAAATGCCGGATCTTTCAACTATGATACGTTAGATGATCCGTGAGAGCCAGGGATTCACAAATGACGATTGGGGAGTTTCTCGAAGTCACACTCCTTTTACGGACGATATCCTTACTGCTGAACCCCCACGGCGATTCAGGATGCCAACTCTACCCATGTATGAAGGAAACTCCGACCCCAACCAACATATTCTGAAATATGAATGGTCAATGACTGCTGCCAGAGCCGACGATGCAGTGAAGTGTCGTAGTTTCCCCATATCCTTGGCGGGCATCGCTGCCATGTGGTTCACTCGATTGCCACCTCGATCCATCTCTTCATTCGACCAGTTAGCCACAAAATTCGTTGAGCAATTCCGCATGCACGTCGCAAGGCCAAAAGATGTCAACACTCTGTCTAGTGTCACTCAGGCTCCCGAAGAGACGCTCAGACACTATTTAGAGAGATTCCATACTGCATGTGCGGAGATCAGCAATCCAAACGATAACTCCGTCCTAATGGCGTTGACTAAGGGGATCGACCCTGATTCTGAGTTTGGCAACTGTTTAGCTGGGAAACCACCTGCATCATTGGACCGTTTCCATGCCAAAGCAGCTCAATTCCTAAGACGGGAAGACGCGAAACAGTCTAGGAAGCAAACTGATGCAGGACCAAATACGGAAGGGATCCAAAGCAATGTTGCAATCAAACAGTCCGGTGAGAGCTCTGGAAAAGTTCAGTTGAACATTAAAAATAAACAAGCTCGGCGAAGAGAGAGCGTGAATCAAACTAAAAAACAAGATCAAAATCGTGGCCCGCAGCGCAAGAATCCAATGTTTGACAGTTACACTCCTCTGAATACATCACTAGAAGACTTGTACTTACGAACCTATAATACAATTCAGTACCAAAAACCTGCACCAAAACCGTCGTGAGAGAGGCAAATCCAGACGGGAAAATTTTGCAGGTTCCATGAAAGCTACGGGCACAATACGAACGAGTGTCGTCACTTACAAGACCTCATTGAAAAACTAATCAGAGAAAGGAAGCTGAAACAGTTTGTGCGGACACCGCATCCCAGAGAAGCGGGCCCATCAAATCAAAACAATGAACCCAATCGACCGAGACAGAAGGGCTCGACTTGTCCCCGTGGAAGATTGGTGATAAACGCCATCAACGGCGGACCAACTTACCCAGGAGCTTGGAACGACGAAGATTCTCGTCACTATCACACATGACGGGCTCATTCAATCTATGAATACTTCGCAGTTTCCTTTACATTCTAAAATTTGAATTTGTAATAAGGCACTGACTTTGCCATATTTTCTTATTTCAGCAATAAAATACTATCTCTTCAAGCTAGAGCTGTGATTCACCGAATACAACATTCAATAATCACGACACACGAAGAGCTAAGTTCCATCAAACAATGGAATTTATTCAAATAGCGAGTGACTGTGATACGACCGGCCACTCACTAAGTGAAACCCCAGCTCGGGGGCAAGCCATCACGTCAAAGGATGAACTGGACCAACACACGACAGTCCTACAACTAACTCCAACTTCCCAGAGCGCGAATTGGAGTATAAACATTCAACAACTCATTCCCAGAGCGCGAACGGACTCCAAATTCACAGAGCGTGAATTGGAGTATAAACAATCAATAACTCGTTCCTAGAGCGCGAACGGACTCCAACTTCCCAGAGTGTGAATTGGAGTATAAACATTCAATAAATCGTTCCCAGAGTGCGAACGGACTCCAAATTGCCAGAGCGCGAATTGGAGTATAAACGTTCAATAACTTGTTCCCAGAGCGCGAACGGACTCCAACTTTCCAGAGTGTGAATTGGAGTATAAACATTCAACAACTCGTTCCCAGAGCGCGAACGGACTCCAACTTCCCAGAGTGTGAATTAGAGTATAAACATTCAGCAAATCGTTCCCGGAGTGCGAACGGACTCCAAATTCCCAGAGTGCGAATTGGAGTATAAACATCTAATAACTCGTTCCCGGAGTTCGAACGGACTCCAACTTCCCAGAGTGTGAATTGGAGTATAAACATTCAACAACTCGTTCCCAGAGCGCAAATGAACTCCAACTTCCCAGAGTGTGAATTGGAGTATAAACATTCAGCAACTCGTTCCCAGAGCGCGAACGGACTCCAACTTCCCAGAGTGTGAATTGGAGTATAAACATTCAGCAACCCATTCCCAGAGCGCAAACGGACTCCAACTTCCCAGAGTCTGAATTGGAGTATAAACATTCAGCAACTCGTTCCCGGAGTGCGAACGGACTCCAAATTCCCAGAGTGCGAATTGGAGTATCAACATCCAATAACTCGTTCCCGGAGTGCGAACGGACTCCAAGTTCCCAGAGCGTGAAGTGGAGTATAAACATCAATTCCAGGTTCCCGGAGCACGAACCGTGTTACAAACATCGATAACTCTCAAGTTCCCGAAGTGCGAACCAAAATATCAACATTAACTCCAAGTTCCAAGAGCGTGAAGTGGAGTATAAACATCAAATCCAGGTTCCCGGAGCGCGAACCGTGTTACAAACATCGATAACTCTCAAATTTCTGGAGTGCGAACCGGGTTATCGATCTCAAATTATCCTAAGTCCCCAGAGCGCGGACATGTGCTTAAGATGTGCAATAAGTGTGATCAACCATCAAGATGCAAATGTTGTTCCCCGAGACTAGGGGGCAAAAAAGCTAAGTGTTAATCACTAACCAAAGTGATACAATGTCCGAAGTTCAATTTATT
Organism: Allium cepa; assembly: GCA_030765085.1. Classification (NCBI taxonomy): domain Eukaryota; kingdom Viridiplantae; phylum Streptophyta; class Magnoliopsida; order Asparagales; family Amaryllidaceae; genus Allium; species Allium cepa. Next base: position 1,048,453,389 of record CM060929.1, read on the forward strand.
CATCGATCATAACTTATGACCAAGATTCTCAGACTTGGCAAATAAAATGAACTCTACTTGACGGTAAAAACACCACAAGTACACTGGACTGAAAACAAAACACTACAAACACTTAAGCACAAAAGAAATGAGAATTGAAACAAAGAAATTGAATTTCATTTCAACTAACTATAGACAAGGACTTACATGCAAATAAGTTCTTCCAAAAAAGAATTCCTACCTACAAGGGCCGAACCTGCGTCTATACACGGCCTACTAGCAGAAAACAAACACAAGTTCATATCTGTCAAAAAATCCACTTAAACGGCCCATCTACTTCTTCTTTTTAAATCTCCTTATCAGCGGTTCGTCTTCGGACTCGCTAGAAACAGAGATCCCGGTGGTTGCTCTTCGGCCGAGGCATAATGTCGACGTCCTCCTCAGAGCTTGAATCTACATGAAGGCTTCCCACCGGAGGAGTAGGAGGGACTGGATCCGTAACGGAAGATGGGATAGTGCCACCAGATGATATTATCCTTACAGGTGCTGGGCTATGCGCCGCCGTACTGCCACCAACACTACCACCTTGCCCCGCAGCTTCTAAATCTGCATGAATCTCGGCCAGAATTTCCTCATCACGAGTCGCTTGGGCCTGGCTGGGGGCATCTGCAGTCTGCGTTGAAGAGCTAGAGGTTGGCGGAAGGTCACTAACGATGAACGGCAGGTCTATGGAGAAGCCACCCTGCTCGCCGAGCAGCTCGCTCACCATTTGTTCATCAAGAGATAATCCACTCCCCTACGCCACCTCAGTTGACACTGCTGTTACGACGGTAGTCTCGGTGATGATGGCCTTCTCCCCTTTACTTGATTCTTGAGTCGTGGCAATCGGCGCAACACCACCCACTGAACAAAGATAGGAAGTTATTAGTAACTGCTTCAAAACAAACTCCCTATTTGGAATACACTTGAGATAAGTTCGGAGTACCTTCCCCAGTTTGGCTTGCGGACGGCTGAGCGGCCTCAGAAGTATGCTCCTGAATAGGAGATAGCCGCGACTGTTCTGGGTCGTAAGCTGGAACGGATTGGGGATCAACCACAGATACAGGCTCTAACGAAGGTGGAGTAGTAAATTCAAGAATAGTAGTGTGATGCTCGACACCCGATCATTCCCCAATCTCCCGGTGCTGGCCACCAATCATCTCCTTCTCATGAGAAATTATGGCATCGTGAAGGATATTCTTTTCATCATCGGTCAGCAACCGGTTCTCAAGCTCAAACTGGTCGATTGATGCGTCCGGTTGCGCTTCTCCTTCCTCCTCAACCAATCGGACCCAAGCGTTACGAAGATGCATCGGATAATCCTGAAGCCAGGCCAAATTTCTAGGTCTCAGCACATTGGCATTGTAAGTAATGAGGAGATCTTCGATGTCGGCCTCCAGCCTGGCCTCTGCCCTTTGAACCCCAGCCTCGACAGCCTGAACTTTGGCCACTGCCGCATCTCTTTCAGTCCGAAGCACTACGGCTTGTTCGCATGCTTCTTGGGCCGCATTATGCGCGTCATCTCTACCTTTGGTGATTTCGGCGAACTTAGCCTTAAGCTCATTAAGCTCTTTCAAAGCCGCATCTCGCTCAGCGGTGACGATGGTGTTCCGGTGGCCCATGTCTTCCACCGTGACATAATGCTCTTTTTTCATCCTATCCATGGCCGCTTGAGCTTCATCGGCCTTCGTGAGAGCCTCCATCTCTGATTTCCGAGATGATTCAGCTTCTGTGTTCAGCACTTGTATGATGCACTCTCTTTGAGCCAGCTCGGCTTGTAGCTTTTCAATAATGGCCGCACGCTCAAAGGCCAACGCCGATGCTTTATCAGCCGCTTTCGACCACGCTTTGTACTGGGCATAAAAATCGTGCACGTAGTCATGTACTAACTGCTCAGCTTCCCCCGGGATCTTCTTTAAATGTGGAGGAAAGATATAGTTGTCAAAGCATATGTTTGGAAAATCTTTCTTTAGCTGAGCAAGCTTGATTGCTCCTTCCCCTGAAATTTCCACGGGGGGCTGTTCTGTAACACCAGCAGTTATTGTTTCGCCTCTAGAATAGCGGGATTCATGCCTAGAAGATTGAGAATCCGACTTGTAGTGTGAAGATTCAGAGGGACGAGGGACATGAGCAGGAGGTTGTATGGGATCTCTGGGAGGAGGAGGAGTACGCGATCGAGATCGACGCTTATAGCCTCTATCTGTATCATATCTTTCTTGACCAGAATACCCAGAGCGTCCCTGGCCGTAGTCTCTGTCCCCTCCTCGTCTGTGCGACTCATGATATGAAGACTTGCGAGCATGTCGGAGACTCCCTAACATTGAACCTCACCCAGACATAGTATCTGCAGAGCAAAATAAAGTAGAATTAATCACCTTTCGAAACAGGTAGTTTACAGTCAAAGGTTATGCAGTGTTGTGAAATATGTATGAATGTGCAACCCCTCGACCAACCGGATGTGTCTGCCACACCAGTGGGAAAAGACTCGCTCAAAACTAAATTTTCTGAAAGTTCTTCCAATCCGGCATCATGCTGCAGGGACACATCGTCCGGAATTGGAATATCGGCGAGCCCTTCATAAAGATTTTCAGTTCTCGGAGGAGACATCTCCGAAATTCTAACTCCGGGAGCGGATTGGGCCGTGACAACCGATTTCCATCTCCCCTTCTTAGTTGGCTTAACAACGGCTGCCTTGCCTTTTCTCTGCTCTACGACATCCTGAACTACATCTATAGGCTCGATCAACGGCTCATCGTCGGTATGGGTCCTTTCAGAATCAGCTTCCTCGGCTATAATAACTTTGGGCTTCTTGTGCTTGACTCGTTTTTTCAAAACGGTCCTTAATGCCCCGTCAAAATTTATGCTTTGCCCTCGTTCAATCAACCCAAAAGTCCGGAGATTCCTATCCGTCAAGAGCAATTCGATATCCCTATCTTCGTTCGGGACTCCCTGGAGTACTCGTACTATCTCCTTAAAGTGTTCACCTTCGGGTCGCTGAATCGTTGCTGTAAAAAAGAAAAAATATAAGTTTCACTTCGACGGCAATTGCCGAAGTAATTATTTGAGAACTCAGCTATACTTACGTCTGAATAACCATCGCCGGGCAAATCCTGAAGGACATCTGACATAAAACCATTCCGTCCTGTAATATCTCAACCTGGTCCAGGACCCACTAACCACTTGACAATTCCTCACTGCTTCCAAAAATGTGAAGGAGGGGTAATCACTTCGGGTTTTGCAATTGAATAGATATCTGATCTCGGTCGAGATCGGTGGTCTATAAAGATACTCCTGAAGACGATGAACAAGCTATTCACGGAAGCATATCCATTCGGGTGTAGTTGAGATGGGGCAATCCTCAAAAAAGACAGTACTTCTCTTATGTACTCATTGAACCGAGGAAGCGTCCCGGCCGCGCACGCGTGGCGATTGAATGCTGTATATTCTTCCGGCGGATTGTGTGGTCTATCATTCGGCCCCGGCAATAACACGTCGTCCAGCGACAGGCCATGCCTTAAACATATCCTCCCCAACATATCTTTAGAAATATTGGATTGAACGGAATCCGATGGATTGGCAATAAAAGACGCATTGGGAAACTCGTCCGGGGCTAGACCGATGATCTCAGGTTCAATATCCGGAACCTCTAGTCTTGAAGTAACTGTACTTTGAATCTCCTGCTGCTGCGAACTTGAAGGTTCCATAACTAGCTAACTCATGAGAAACCATCGTTAGACGACAAAGGACCCATGCATTCCCCAGTGTAAAGTGTATGAATGTGCGTTGTGCAGTGATGTGCATTACTTGAATAAATGTCGCAGAGTTAAAGAAAATATGCAAACGACGAAGCTACGGAGTCAAGTTATAATGACCGTCATCGCTGACCTATTTACATGATGGAAATTGATTCAGATAGAAGTTGTTATGGTTCCATCGACGAGCTTCGAAAGGTGGTCAAGTATGCAGTTTAGTATTCAAGTCCAAATATGCAAGAATGAAGCTCGTCGGAAGTATGCTAAGAAAATGTAAAACTTTGGTATCCATCATAGAGGGTTTCGAACCGATCACGGGAAGCTCGTTCGAACCCATCATTATACCACTTCGAATCGATACCGAGGGGCGCACTTTGAATCGATGTTCAAGTGCCGAGTTCGAATCGATCAATGAAGGATGACTTCGAATCGATCCTTGGTTAACTAGTTCGTACCGATCAGGAAAAACCTCAACTTCACATCGATCACGTTCGAATCGATACCTTTCGTATCGGTCATAAAGATATGATTCGTATCGATGTAAAGTTGAGAACTTCGAACCGACCAATAACTATTCCTCGTATCGATCATTTCGTATCGATGTGACCCATCACAATAGTCAATCGGTGTGAACCGAGTCACCCCCATGAGGGCATCCCAGGGATCGATGCGAAATCCAAAGGAAAATGATACCGCTCTCATCGATTCAAACACGAGTCCATGAATCGATTCGAAGCTCCTCCAAACCAGATCTGGTTTTACCAATCACCAGAGTGGCCAATCGATGAAGAAGAGATAGGTCTGAAATAGCTTTGCCGTTTGGTTTTGAGGCTAATTACCTAATTTGAGAGATGGATTCGAGGAATTAAAAGGTTTGGATCTTGAGTGGTTCGAAGATGCGACACAGTGCTTTCCTCTCTGAAGCTTCGAGACGATGCAGAACACAGTAAACGCAAGGCAAAAAGTAAAAAGTAAAAAGTGAAAAATGGCTAACCCCCTGCTATTTATATGGAGCCTTGAAAGCAACCGAGACGTTTTGCATCCCAGTCAACTCAACCAGTCACAACCGGTCAATTGACATATTGGTTCGAAATCTACCTTCGAATCCATGCGCTTGAAGCTTCATCGATACGAAACACACAGCAGAGCATCGAGTCGCATCGATGCGAAACAAACAGTGGGCACATCGATTCGAAGCCCCTGATCACAACTCCAACCACAACCTACCGATACGAACAACGATTTCGTATCCATCATTTCCTATCGGTACGAACTACTTTTCATATCCATCCTTTCTCATCGATACGAATGAACGTTTCGTACTCGTCCAAGCCATCGGTTCGAATGTCAGTTTCGTACCCATCATAGCATAAGCATACTTTGTTATACGAATGTTGATCTCGTATCCATCGATGCTCATACCCATCGATTCGAAATATTACATCCGCGCAACACAAATTCGATTCCTTCAACCTTCTATATCGGTTCAGGAGAGGATCGATACGAAGGGACTTTTCAAAACAACCATCAAGCGTTGTCTCAACTCAAATTTCCAAATCGGTTCAGGAGAGAATCGATACGAAATTCAATGGCAAACAAAACTGACAACGACTCGTGGACGCACGACGTTAACAAGGGTCAAATTGACATATGTGCATATATGTCGGACTAACATTTGATTTTAAACATTTACAGGGATCGAATACTCATCTTGTTACGAATATAACAACCAACGGCTAAGCGCTATTATACAGCAATCAATCATATCAACACAAGGTTACAGCAATATAGAATACGAGTCCCAACAAAAAAAGAGAGCAATGATTGTTCAGAGAGAAATTGCAGCTATTCAAAGCACGTCATGTTCCCACAAGATGTACTTTAGGGGGCAAAATGTTATCCCTCTTTTTGGCAAAGCCGCGATACCAAAAGATCGATCGAAGACGAAGGACAGTTCATCTCTGAGATTGATCATACTTCGTTTCACTATGGATATCGCTGAATTTTGTCCGAGTCCAGATTGAGCTACAATTGATAGGACACGACAAGAAAGACCATAGAAGTCAGCATCTCAAATTTCAAGTCAATCCGAGTTCATACACTCAAGTTATGATCCATTCAATTTGAAGGGAAAAGCACTGGATTCGTATCCACCGTTGTAGGCGTCTTCGAATCCATCATCGAGCACTGGTTCGAACCGATCACCTTCGTATCGATCCACTTCGAACCCATCGAAGTGCCTCGGATTCTACTCCCTCAACTTCGAATCCATTGAGCTCGTATCGATGGACCTCGTATCCATGGAGAAGTTGCAAAGCTCGTATCCATCAGAGAAACCGCAAGTTCGAACCCATCAATAAAGCCTTGTTCGAACCCATCAATAAAGTCTTGTTCGAACCCATCAGTGAAGCTTCGTTCGAACCCATCAGTGAAGCCTTGTTCGAACCCATCAGTGAAGCTTCGTTCGAATCCACCAAGTCAACTAGCCATGATGGCGTGTCATCCATCGGTTCGAAAGCGCCGAGATACATGGAGTCGAAGCGGTCAACTCGGAGCGAAATCCGAATCGAGGCGAAGTGTGCGCTCCATGTCAACATGAAGGCGCGTTCCACCATCGATTCGAAACCATGGATTCGAAGGGATGGTTTCGAACCAAGCAGCCGCACAGGGAATCCCATCTCGTATCCATCATATCTCTCAATCTACTGATCCAAATGCCACGAAATTTTCACAGAAGCTTGCATACATATTGAAGAATGTTCATGCCAAATTTCACCTCGATTGGATGAATTTATGATCGATTCGAATAGAGTTCGAATCGATGCCAAAGTGGGCCCAAATTTCCTAAGGCCAGGCGCGTGGGCCCCCTCACGTGCCAGAAGTGGTCGCCTGAGTTTTCAGCGAAATATCAGCATCCCACGCCTATAAAAAGCGCCCCAGAGCCAACAGAAAAAGGATCTTTTGACTCTGAAGTGCCCAGACTCTGCCGGATTGAGATCTCCATCATCCTACATCATAACTTTGCTGTTGATTTTGAAATTTCAGTTGTAACTCGCTGTTGATTGCTGTAACAACTTGTAATCATTGAAAGAGAATCAATAAAACTGCAAAAAACTTCACAGTGGACGTAGGCAACACGCCGAACCACTATAAATTCTTGTCTACGCATTTTACTTTACTGTTGATTGGAGTTTTTGTTAGATAATATTTTCTTTGAATTTACATTCTTCGTTATTATCTCTTCAACGACTCCCGAAGAGTGTTGTGACCAATTTTGGTTCAAATAGTCATACTCTCTGCCAATACCGAAAACCACTTTAACAACTATGTACATAGTGGAGATTCCAGAATGAAGTAGGATAGTTGGTGACGATTCTATATGAGGTATATACGTGGATCTGACTCTCATGGGTTAGCTTAAGGTGGCTAAATAGTAGCAATTGACGAGCCAAGTGAGGTAGCTCCTCTGATTGGACACACTTCTTTGTTACCATTCTATTACTTTATGATTGATTGGGTGCACCCTCGGATTTTGGGAGCGTTGGACGAGTTGGGCGGTAGATGCGGCTATGCGTTACTAACAGCCAGAAGTGTAATTGGTAAATCTACCCTGGCATTGCCTAGTTGTGCCATGTCACCTACCATATCGAGCCCACTACGAGTTTGTTTTGTACCATACCTATGGAGTGCCCTCGGATAGTCTCTAGTTTATGAGGGAATTTATGGTAATGTATAGATTATGGGAATATATAAAAATATGTTAAGCGGGATATGGGTAACGCCTTAATGCTATTTTAATATTTTGCTTTACTATAGACATATTATAATAGCCTATTGTACTACATAGTAAATAGTTCCATGGATTTTTAAAGGATGGGTATCCCAAACATCCTTTGAGTTACTTGTATTTCAGTTGATATTTCACTTGAATTGGATTTATTGATATAAGAATGTTAATCCTTACTCGAGTGTTTTGTGTTTTTCTTTATGCTCGGGTAAGACTAAGTGTCACAACATTTGAGACTCATCGTTGGGTTTGGAGCTTCGCTTGGAAACCCATCTATATCTATTCAGCTTTCAGTTATTCAGTTGACTCCAGTGATATATTTAGATTTTGTTATTTGACTTTTGTATTAAGACTTCAATGTATTCGAGACTTCTGTTGTATTTTTTAACTTTGTTATATACATAGTAGCTTCTAAACTACTATTCATTTGTTTCCACTTCTTATTATTATATAACTCTGTATCTGTGATTCTGTGATTGATTTATTTACTGTATATGCTGAATTTTTGTCAAATATAAATTAACAATCTATTGTTTTGAAAAAGCAAGTCCGACATGTTTGGATGCGAATGGTATGAAATAGCGGGTTGTTGTAGATTGGAGATGGTCAATTTTGACACCAATGACTAGTAATTATGGGTAATGGAAACAAATAAAGCTCCGCCATATAATCAACAATTAGTGATAGAGGACCATTGCTCGTTAGGTAATTTGGAAGGAGTTTTGTAACACCCGTAAAATCAACCATAAACAAATTGAGTGAATTAAAATAAATATTGAAAATGGAAATTTTATAAGAGATGGAATTTGACCATGAAAGTGATTCTGTTGCGTTCGTGGTGATACGCTAAAAACGAAACTCAAACAAAGAAGTTATGAGGGTTTGAAGTTTTCAAATTTAATTAATTTAGTGCGAATTTGAATTCAAATGAGTTTTTAAATTTAGGGTTTGAATTTGAAAATTAAGTGTAGGTTTACTTGGGATTTAGGTTAAACAATTAACATTAAAAATTAATTAGAAAATAAAATAAACGAGCAATGGAAACAAATCATTGCACCACGAATGAGTGGAGAGGTTGACACCTTCGACCCAAGCTGTCCACCCCTAGCTATAAACCGATTAAGGAGGCGGTCGACCCCTATTAAAGGCGATAATTAGGATTTTTTCGCATTTAACCGCCCTAGATTTTTCCTTTTTTCACCAAATTTCATCCTACGGTTTTAGTGTGCTTCAACTCCTATAAATAGGACCCTATCATCTCCACTCTTATTCATAAATATTTTGGGAATCCCTCGAACCTCTGCCATTTTCTCTCTTCGGTTTGATTTATAAATTCAATTAGGAATTCTGGTAAGGATTCTAATCATTTACTAATTATTATTTTAATCTTTTCACTTCTTCACTAACCTCTTTGAATCTAACAAAATTATACATACACCTATCCTTTACTGTGTATATATATCGAAAGAAGGAGATCTACAAAAGAGTTGCTTTGGCATTGCAAATCCATGCAAGAAAAGCTAAGGATAATATGTGAGTGGAAACCTTAGTATTTTTTTATTTCAGTACTTGATTAGTATAAATCTATGGATTTGAATATGCCTTAGTGATTTTGGGATTGCGAAAACAAAATAGATAAAAATCCTCCAAAATTCCTTTTTATTTTTAAATGTCAACTCTAGATGGAGACTCTCAATTATTTATGTTAATTTTATGGAATTTATATTGTTCCTCCAATTTTTGATAATCCAATTCCCCTCCTTCTTTAATTTGAATTGTGAGTTTTCAATAATGGAATAAGGGTGTAAAGCACGATCCTATAAGTAGTATACACCACTTATTCCATACAAAATTCCTTTATTTATTTCTTTGTAAAAGAGGAGTTGAATAGTATATGAAGTTAGAATTGCAATTCCTATTGTTTAGTATATTCCATTGAATTGACGTAATAAACTGGGTTTCCATTTCTATTTACAAGTCTATTTATTGCAGTTTTGGATATGAATATTTAATCCTTGTTATGGATATTGAAATCTTGAAAATCCGAAGGGAAAGGACTTGTATTAGTATTATGGTTAAAGGAATTGACATTTAATGCTAGTTTAGGGTATATGAACCGCATGCCTAGAAGTTATTGGGTATGAATATATATTTATTTTGTTAATGTAATAAACGTATGATTATAATTGTGATAACCCGGATTTTTGGACATCCGGTAATTGGATAATTTACTGATTTTTACCCTTTGAGATACTTCTTTTATTGAACAAAATTTATTCTGAAAAGGAAATTAAACATATAAAGATAAATATTAATTTTGATAATCTTCTAATAACATATGATTATCTAGTTTAATAAATATGATTGTAAATAGAATTTGAAATTGGATTTGAAATTCAAATGTAAATATCCAAGAAATAAATTGGATTCAAAAATAATATGTATATATGATTTTTATTAGTATATGATTATTTTTATATCATTGTCTTTAAAGGGTTTTATAAAGGATGTATTAAACTAGTATAATTAATTTTTTAAATGTGTAATTGGATTTTATATCTTTTTTTAAAAATTAAATAAATATAAAAGAAGTTTAAATATTAAACACTTAAGACATTTATATATATAACTAAATTAAAAATATAATATAAATATATATTAAAAACATATTAATTATGGAATTACAAATGTAAGGTTAAATGTATATATAATCACAAATGTAAGCAAAAGAAATGTGTTTAGTGACAAGTGTTATCAAAATTGTACAAGTGTCCTTAATCTCTTCTTATTTTTCAAAATAATTAATAAATGAGAAAATTAAGTTATATAAACATCTTCATATCTATCTTACATTTTCTTTCATCGGTTAAATTTCTAAAGCAAAGAAACAATAGTCTGTAACAAAATCCATAAAAAAAGAAAACAAAATCAAAGGAATTCAAGGTATCTCTTCACAATTTCAAAATCTGAAACAAAAGCAAGATAAATTCAACAATCCAGATCAGTAAGCAATCAAAATCTAGGGGCAGTTCAAATTTCAGATTCAAAACCCAAGTACCCGATTTTCAAACTCTCTGCTCATCGTCAAATACAAGGTGAGTAAACAAAGAAATAACTTTGTTTATAATCTTGATGCATGCAATGCGAAACCTTTATTTTAACCTGGAAATGAATTTGTTCTCTTATCTGTTAAAATGTGAAAATTCCATTCTTACCAGTATTCAAAATTCTTTATCTCATTATCTAGTTTATATTTGTCGATGTTATAAACTAGGAAAGTGTTTAATTTTGGGCATAGTTTATGTAAAAAAGTTTGAAAGCAAATTTTGCTGTGTAGTTCTATATGGTTCTGATTTACAGTGAGAAACCAAATTTTAGTGAAAAATTAATATGTTTAATTCTGGAATTTAAACATGCAGCCTCGATTTTTGTATGAAATTATGAATTTTAGCGGTTAAATTGTAATTTTTAGTAATCTGCATTTTGAGAAATTTGCAAATGAATGTTTTTCGTTCAAAAAATTATTGCCGTCGAACTCGTTGACGAGAGATGATGCGGCTTGCTCTGGAAGAGTGGGTGGTCATAGCAGAGGTACGGACCATGGCCAAATTTTCGTTTAAGGCCTTGATTGAGAGAGCAGGTTATTTTTAGGGTTTAGGGTGGGTCGATTTTGGATGATGTTCGCGATGTTTTTGGGAAACGAGGAGACGACCGGAAGTCAATGGGGCTTGGCACGGTGATAGCTACATGTGTGGGCTTTTGTTGGAGGTCGGTGGTTTGTGCAATAAGGGTCGGCCGGCGATGGAATTGGTGATTTGTGAGGGTAGAGTGGCTTCGTGTTTTGGGCTTTGGGTGACTGGAGATCTGTTTTTCGAACAAAGACGAAGTTTGGGTCGGCGATGCGGCGGAATTAAGGCTGGGGACGAGTGTGACTTGTAGGCGTTGTCATGGCGGAAAAATGGTAAGAGATGAGGTCGTGCGTGTGCACGAGGGGTGTAAAAATTTGATTGAATCGAGTGAGATGTGGATTCGATCTAGCTGAGTTGTTTGAGTTTTCGTTCGATGTACGAGTGGTTATTGTAGAGTTGGTCGGAGTTGTTTCCGGTTTGTGGCGAACGATTTCAGGTGGGCTTGGGAGGATGAAAGATAGTCGGGTAGGAGGGAGTAGAGGAGAGGAAATTAGTATAGAAGCGGGTCGATGTTTCTTCATTTTGGGCTTCGGCCCGCTTAATTATTTAGTGGTTAAGAATTTGTGGGATAAGGTTTTGGTTTTAAGCAAAATTTTAAAGTAAAATTAAATCATAACCCACAGAGCTAGATCCTAAGTTTATATTTAAACTTAATCAATAATGTTATTAAGTGGGAATTAAGGAAATAAATGTTTTGTCATTATTAAACTTAAGGGTCTTAAGTTAAATTATCAGTTAATGATAAATTAGTTCCAAGATTATTAAATAAGATTTTAAAAGATAATTAAGAAAGTAATTAAGATATATGGTTCATCTTTAATAGTTTAGGTTGAGTAATTTAAGAGTAGTTAATTAATTGATTGATTGATAATTAAAGATTAATTAATGAAGTAATTGAGGATTAATTATTGATTTATTACTTAATTAAGTAATTAAAGAGAAATTAATTAATGGTTAAGGAATAATTAATTAATAATTATGGGTTATAAATTAATTAGAGATTAATCTATTGGAAATTAGGAATAGAATTAATTACTTAAATGATAATTACTTAATGTAAGTAATTAAGGATTTTTTTAGGTTAATTACATTTTGAAATTAAAAAAAAGTTAATTAAGGATTAATTACTTGGTGTAATTAATTAAAGGATTGATTAATTAAGGAAATTAATTAAGGATTAGTCAATCATTGAGTGTGATTAATTAAAGGATAATTAATCAATGTAAGTAATTATAAGATAATTAATTTGAGTAATTAATTTAATTAATATGGATGGGTAAAGGTTAATTCATCCGTGTAATTAATTAAGAGTTAATCACTTATTGTAATTAAAGGATAATTAATCAAGGATGATTAATTAAGATGGATAATTAAAAGATGATTAATTAATTAATTGGTTTGGAATTAATTAATGTTAAGTAAAGGTAATCCAAGTGATTAAAGTTTGTAATTAATTTAATTAGAGATAAATTAAATTAATTTTGAAAGTGATCAATCTTTCTTGTGAATTATTGAATGATGTTAAATGCCTTGAATTAGATGATATCTCTGATATGAAATGATTTCCGATATGATATTTTTGGGTGGACAATGATAATGTGGTTATCTATCGATGATGAATTGTTGTGTAAAAGTGAAATCCTGTATTTAAAGTGGAATTGTATTTCACTTGAATAACTTGGGTTAAGATGGCATTGAATTCGAAGAGACCGGTGTCGGGTATCAGTAAATGCCCGAACCCACTTTGATTCGTAACCTACAATGATTCTTTATATATTGATATATGAAATCAATAGGCCAGAATGGAATAATTTAAATGACTGGACCATTTAAAACTAAGTAAAGGTACTTGAGGATTGATTAAGTGTTGACTATAACAAGTTGTGAACTTGTAGTGACGAACGAGTTACCCCGAGTTTTAAATAAGTTCTATGCATTGGAATTTCATGTTAGATGTGTTTACTCATGCTGGTTTCTAGCCTGACCTGGGTGTTACTTTGATGTAATGCTCAGGTCAGACCGAGTATTACAGATTTTCAGGTGAGGATGTTCTGGAGCTCAGGAGATGAGCTGGATGGCAGGAACGTATGGAGTTTCCACGGTGTATATTATTGTCTGTATTTATGGGACAAGTTAACTTAAACTATCCAGATTTGTGTAATGGCTGTAACTCTGATGTATTGTTGTAAATTAACTGATACAGTTTTCCTCTGTATATCTGCTATTTTATTTGATATTATATTTTGATCCGCTGAGAATGTGAGAATATGTATTTTGGTGTTTCGGTTTCTTCTTTTTCTTCTATCTCTTTTCTTCTTTTCTCTAACTAGCTGGAATTTTCGGGACTAAAAATTCCGGGACGTTACAATAACGTATAATTGCATAGTTAATTAGGTAATAATTGTCATTAATTTCGCTTTAGGAAGATAATTAGTATTTTAAGGCGTAATAAGGAAGATTCCTTTTAAGGTCTTAATTATGAAACAGCGAGATGAGTATTATATATATATCGAGAGTATTTAAATTATGTCTAAGTCACAGGGAAGTGAAGTCAGTCAAAAGATATAAAGAAGTCTATGCAGCTAATCTGACAACCAGCGGTGACTTTAGGGCTGATGTGAGACATCTCCTATGATAATTATTTACGATGACATGAGGTTATTCCTAAATTCAGTTGGGTAAATCTGCCCAACTAATATGGCTACCAGTTCCTAAAAATAGTTGGACTAATGTGAGACATCATTATAAGTATGGGTAATAATACGAAGGGCCTGCTTTGGGGTTTTATGGTATTAAGTGGTTGTTTGAGGGCCTACTGCATTTCTCCAAATGAAGTACTAAATGGCCAAGGGGATAGTTATTAGGCATGATAGGTGGTATCTCGACAGGAGTCCGCTTCGGGATAAGTATTAAGTGACTGATTGAGGGTCCGCCTTTCCGAAATGAAGTATTAAGTGGCTCGAGAGATTCCATATGATGCCTGCTAGATACGTACCGTTGAGGGGTCCCCCTTGAGAATATGAATTAAATGATGGGGTCTTCCTTAATTGAGGTGTTAAATGGCCAGAATCTGCCTGTTTTCAAATAAAAGATATTAAGTGGCTAAGGTATTATCTCTCGTATTGTTAGATATTTATGACATGGTATTTGAATTATGAGATTTAGAAATCGACTTTGGGAATGGTAAGTATTAAGTGGTTAATTGAGGACACACCTCCTTTCCTTATAAGAAGTATAAAATGGTTTTATGTACGTAAGACATATTCTTATTTTAGAATATACTGCCCTACTGAAATGATAAGACTAGGGAATTTTATTTAACAGAAATTTGTTGTTTTGACTCCCTCCTCATTAGAACACAGGCTAAGGACAGAATGATAATGGCGACGATGCTTGAAGGTGGAGTGACTTAAGCTTGTGGCAGTTATTATTATCTTATCGATGTTTTATGTTGTACCCATGCATTTTGGATAAACGATATAACGTATTTTGCTTGACAGTCCAATGATGTTCTGTACTATGATATTTCAAATGGTTTTGAAATAAATGAATATAATTTTCTATTACATTTTATTCTATCTGCTATGAGTTTTAACGAATTCTTATTGTTTTATACTGTTATTTCTTTATTCAATCAATGGCCAACCTTAGAATGGATCTAAATTTCAATGATCCTTTTCTGGATTGAAATTTAGTCCATGTATTTTAGATACACCTATGAAAAAGGCCAAGAAGTTTGTGAAGGGCCTAAATTCCACCTTGAGAGAAATGTTGTTGACCGAAGTAACCATTGGTTCCACGTATGAGATGTTGGTGGAGATGGAAATGCTACACATGGACAATGTGGACAATAAGGAGGCAGAAAAGAAGAAGGCTGCACTTACCTAAAATCAAGGAGAGTCCAAGAAGGAAAGCTTTCGGACTAACATGAAGTCGAAGGGATGTTTAAGAAAGACGGTAAGATGTGCAAGCGATTCTAGAAGAAAACTCCTGATGCTAAAGATTATAAAGAGAGTATGATGAAGGAGGCTTTTAAAGGGGATTGCTTTAATTGGCATAAGGAAGGCTTCCTCAAGAATCAATGTCCTTAGTTGGAAAAGGAAGGATCAAGCGGACAAGCCTATGCTGTTGATGTCATCCCTATTATAAAGTAGACCACCGAGAGACCAAAGGAAGGCAACATTAGAAGGTATAACTCTTATTTTAGGGGTTATAACTTGTACCCTATTTGATTTAGGGGAATTACATTCCTTTATGGCTAGGAATGTAGTAAACTTCTTAAACCTTCAAACCCAGATTGTCACCCGTCCATTAATGGTCTCTAATCTTGTTGGGGAATCGACACATCTCTCTTTTATTTGTAAAGACCTAGAGTTGAACATATGCGACATTGATTTCATATGTAATGCATACGTTCTAAATTTTGAGGGGTGTGGGCTTATCTTGGATATGGATTGGTTAGCATATTATGGATCAACTCTTCGTTGTGATAGGGGGTTGTTTGATTAAGAAGTTAAGGAGGCCTTGACCTAGAAATTATTTGTACACCTCAAAATTTAGTTGAGTAAAGCCATCTATTCTTACTAAGTGTATCTATTGGAGAGCTATCATCTGTACCCATAGTTTGTGAATTTCCTGATGTCTTTGAGGAAGTATCGGATCTTCCACCCTAAGGGAAGATCGAGTTCTAAATAGATTTGGAGAAAGACGCAAGGCCAGTCGCCCTACCTTTACAACACAAGGCCCTCAAAGAAAGAAGAGAATTTGATATGAAAATCTTTGAGCTATAAATAAAGGATTCATCCATCGGAGTACTTCGAAGTAGGGATCCCCTATTGTTTTCACTTCTAAAGCAGACAGTTCATTGAGACTTTACATCGACTATAGGGAATTGAATACTTGTTCGATCAGCTTGGAGGAGCTAAAGTCTTTTCTCAACTAGACTTAGCAACTGGATTCCATCAGCTGAGGATTGCACAAGAAAGCAAATCGAAGACTGCATTTCGCACACCAGATGGACTTTATGAGCGGGAAGTGATACCTTTTGGATTGACGAATTCCCCCTCATGCTTTGTGGATTTGATGAGTAGGGTATTTAGGAGGCTACTCAATAAATTCATCGGTATATTCGTAGATGATATTTTGGTTTTCTCCAAGGGCAAAGAAGAGCATGAGAACTATCTAAGAGAGATATTAGAAACCTTAGGAAGGCACTAGCTTGACAAAATTTGCTAAATGCCACTTTTGGAGAAAAGAAGTTTGATTCCATGGGTGTTTCTGATCAAGGACTAGCGGTAGACCCTGCTAAAGTAGAAGTTATGCAAGGATGGAAGGCCCCTAGAAATGCATTGGAGGTTAGAAGTTTTCTTGGGTTAACAGGATACTATAGAAAGTTCATCAAAAACTTTGCAAGAATAACAACCCCCTTAACCCATTTGATTAAGAAGAACCTAGTCTTTTTTTGGACGATAGATGCACTAAAGCATTTGAGAAGCTTAAGGAGTTATTAACCAGTGCACCTATGCTTACTATTCCCGATAGGACCAAACCATTTATAGTTTTCACAGATGCTTATGGCATAGGGTTAGGAGCAGTTCTAATGGAAGAAGGAAAAGTAGTTGCTTATGCCAGTACGATCAACTGAAGGATTATGTGAAAAGATATCTAGTTCATGACTTGGAGTTGGTAGCATTCGTCATTGCCTTGAAGATGTGGAGGCATTATCTCTTGGGAGAACAGTTTGAATTATTCATTAATCGCTTAAATACCCGTTTTTGTAAAAAGATCTAAATCTTAGGCAACAGAGATGGATGGAATATAAAGCGTCATTTTGACTTTAGTATTTAATACACCCATAGAAAAGGGAATGTGGTTTTCGAAGCCCTTAGTTAGAGGCATGCTACGCTAGGTGTTATATGAATGGAGGCAGATGGAGTTCCTCTCAAATTTTAACTTCCAACCATCAACAGAACCCAAGGTTTTTTACCAGTTGTGAAGATTATGCTAGCCTTGATAGACCGTATGAGGCTCGAGCAAATGAAGGACAAGAAGTTAGTAGGGATTTTGGAAAATTTGCGAAAGGCAGACCATATTCCTTATGCTAGTAGGTACTCAGTTGATGAGAAAGGATGCTTAAGTGGAGATGGAAGCCTTTATGTCCTAATGGTTGATAGTTTGTTGAGAGAGTTGCTTATGGAATGTCACTGCTCAAAGATGATCATTCACTCTGGAGGAGATAAGATGTACAAGGATTTAATGAGGATTTTCTTTTGGCCTAAAATAAAGAAGAGTAGAGCTGAGTTTGTTCCTAATCGCTTGACATGTCATAAGGTAAAAGGGGAACAAGGGAACTCTGGAGGGTTACTTTACCATTGGAAATTCCGACTTGGAAGTGGGAGCATATTTCAATGGATTTTGTGGAAGGATTACCTAAAAGTCAGAGGGGTAATAACGCTATTTTGGTTATTGTGGATAGACTTAATAAGAGTACCCATTTTATTTTGTTTAGGAACAATAGAACTGCCTCTTCTCTCGTGCAGATCTATATCAAGAAGTAGCTCGATTCCATGGAATTCATGTGAGCATAGTTAGCGATAGGGTCCTCTTGTTCACCATTGAGTCTTGGAGGAAACTACAAGTAGCTTTGTGAACTTCTTTGAATCTTTAGCATTGCATATCACCATAGACTGATGGTCAAATAGAGAGCATGAAAAGGATTTTGGAAGACTTGTTGAGGGCATGTGTTTTGGATTTTGGAAGACATTGGGAGAAACACCTAACATTGGTGGAATTCGCATATAATAATAGCTGTCAAGCAACAATTGGTATATCCCCTTTTGAAGCACTTTATGGGAGGTTATGCAAATCACCAATTTGTTGGTAGGAAAGCACCAACAAAATATTACTCGGACCATACTTAATCTATTATACCATGGAAAACGTAGAGTTAATCAGGCAACAAATTAAGGAAGAGCAAGATCATTAGAATATGCAGATAGAAGAAGAAAAGAGCATGAGTTTGAGGTTGGGGATACGATATTTGTCAAAATGTCCACTCTTCGAAAAGTGGTTATGTTTGGCAAGTCTGGAACATTGGCGTCTAGATTCATTGGGCCATTCAGAGTTTTGGAAAGAATAGGAAAACTTGCTTATTGCATGGAGTTTCTTGACAGATTGGCATGAATCCATAATGTTTTCCATGTTTCTCACCTTAGAAAATGCTTTATGACACTACTATTGAAGTTGAGCCTGATCAGTTGGGAGAATAGAGATGAAGCCAACAGTGCCCCATGCCACCGCACACATTGTGGAGCATGAAACTAGGAGAATCCGTAACAAAATAATTAGGCTAGTTTGAGTACAATAGAAAGATAACTCGGTGTAAAACACATGGAAAACCAAGGAGAATATGAAGATCACTCATCCAGAGCATTCACTGTAAATTTCTCTTTAAAATTAGAATTTTGGTTGCATCGTGGTTACTAGATTAGATGGTAAGAGATGGTTGCCATATTTTTTCACAATCACTTTACACTCATGTAGAAATTTTTATGCATGTTTAAGGTATTTTTATACATACTTGCATGACACGAGTACACACTCACGCTAGGATTAAGCTCATTTTAGCATGTCTGCAGTACATATCACATTGCACTACGGTTGAATAGATGATTGTGTATATAACTTGGTTATATAACATGGATGTTATTGCACGTTACGCTGTTTGTCCCTTGAAAGATTTCGAGACGAAATCCTTTTTAGGGAAAAATAATTCAACCCCCATAAAATCAACTATGAATAAATTGAGTGAATTAGATTAAATAAGGTATGGTTGAGAATGAAAATTTTATAAAAGTTTGAATTTGACCATGAAAGTTATTTATTGCGATCGTGGTGAAATTTCGATTTGTTTCCATAAATATATGCTAAAAAGGAGCTCAAATGAAGAAATTATGAGCATTTAAAGCTTTTAGATTTAAATTAATTTAGCTCGAATTCAAATTCAAATAGGTATTTAAATCTAGGGTATGAATTTCAAATATTAACTTTAGGTTGACTTGGTGGTTAAGTTAAATGTTAAGTTAAAAAATTAATGTCAAAAGTTAATTAGGGAATAAAATAAATGAGCAATAGAAATAAACAAATGAGTGGAGAGGATAGCTAACCCAAGTAGTCAATCCCTAGCGATCGACTGATCAAGGGGCGGTCGGCCTCTATTCGGGGTGGCGGTTAGAGTTTTTCCACTTTTAAACGCTCTATATTTATCCATTTTTCACCTAACTTCATCCTAAGGTTCTAGTGCATTTCTACTTCTATAAATAAGACCCTACCCTCTTCACATTTTATTCATAAATATTTGGGGAATTCGTCGAAAGTCTACCATTTTCATTCTTCGGTTAGATTCAGAAATTCAAGTAGGAATTTAGGTAAAGATTCAAATCATTTTCAAATTATTCTTTTAATCTATTCGCTTCTCCTCCAACCTCTTTGAATATGACAAAAATATATATACTTGTCCTTTGCTGTGTATAAATATACATACATACATACATAAATACACACACACACACATATATATATATAAATATTATATCAAAAGAAGGAGATCTAGTAAAGAGTTGCTTTAGCATTGCTAACCAACACAAGAAAAGCTAAGGATAATATATGAGCGTAAACCATAGTATTTTTTAATTTGGTAGTTGATTAGTATATATCTATGGATTTGATGCCTTAGGATTTGGGATTGCAAAAAAAAATCCCCTAAAATTCTTTTTTATTTTTAAATGGAAATTCTAGTTGGAAATTCTCAATTATTTATGTTATTTTGGTGGAATTTATATTGTTCCTACAATTTTGATAATTTCATAGTGTATTCCACTTCTCCTCCTTCTTTGATTCAAATTATGAGTTTTTAATAATGAAATAAGGGTGTAATGCATGAATCCTATTTGTAGTTTACACCATTTATTCCATACAAAATTCCTTTTATTATTTCTTTGTAAAAGAGGAATTGATTAAAATATGAAGTTAGAATTGCAATTCCTTATTTTTAGGATATTATATTGAATTGATGTAATAAATTGGGTTTCTATTTCATATAAGTATATTTGTTGCAATTTTATATATGTATGTTGAAGCCTTGCTATGGATATTGAAATCTTAGAAATCTCAAGGGAAAGGACTTTTATTAGTATTATGGTTAAAGGAATTGATATTTAATGCTAGTTTAGGGCGTACGAACCGCACGGTTAGGAAGTTATTAGGCATGAATGTATATTTATTTCTATTAGTATAATAGATTTATAAATATAGCATACAATTGCATAGTTAATTAGGTAATAATTATCATTGATTCCTCTTTAGGAATATAATAACATTTTAAGGTGTAATAAGGATGATTCCTTGTAAAGCCTTAATTATGAAACGGTGAGATGGGTATTATATATATTGAGAGTATTTTAATTATGGTTACGTCATAGGGATGCAAGGTTAGTCAAAAGACACAAATAAGTTTGCCCAGCTAATCAGGCTACTAGTAGTGTGACTTTGCGGATGATATGAGACTTCTCTATTGATAAATATATTGATGACATGAGGTTAGTACTAAATTCTGTAGGGGAAATCTACCCAGCTAATTGGCACCAGTTCCTACGAACAGTTGGACTAATGTGAGATGTCATTATGAGTATAGATCATAATACGAAGGGCCTTCTTTTCCATTTTGAGGTATTAAGCGGTTGTTTGAAGACCCGCCTCTTTTCTCCAAATGAAGTGGCTAGTTATTAGGCGTGATAGGTGGTATCTCGATAGGGATCCACTTTGGGATAAGGTATTAAGTGACTGATTAAGTGTCCGTCTTTCCATAAAGAACTGTTAAGTGGCTCAAGAGATTCCATGTGATGTCAGCTAGATAGTTACCATTAAGAGGTCCTCCTTGAGAATAGGTATTAAATGATGGAGTCTACCTCAATTGACGTCTTAAATGGCCCAAGTATGCCTATTTCCCAATAAAATGTATTAAGTAGATTAGTTACTATCTCTCGCACGGTTAGAAATTTGTAACAGGGTTTTGGATTATGGGATTTAGAAACCTACTTTGGAAATGGAAGGTATCAAATGGTTGATTGAGGACTAACCTCCTTTCTTTATAAGAAGTGTTAAATGGCTTTATGTACATAGGACATATTCTCATTTTTAAATATACTATCCAAGTACTGAAATGGTAAGACTCAAGGTTTTTATTCATTAAATATTTGTTGTTTTGACTCTCCCCTTATTACAACAGAGGTTAAGGATAGAGTGATGATGGTGACGATGCTTGAAGGTGGAGTGGCTTAAGCTTATGGGAGTTATTATTATCTTTATTGATGTTTTATGTTATAACCATGCATTTTGGATAAATGATGTAACGGATTTTACTTGACAGTCTAATGATGTTTTGTTTTATTACATTTCAAATGATTTTGACATATTATTATATTTTATTCCATCCACTATGATTTCTAAAAGAATAGTTATTGATTAATACTGTTACTTCTTTTTCCAACCAAAAGGTTCCGATGGGCCTTTTCTAGATTGAAATTTAGGCTTGTTTTGAGGTGGGTTGTTACAAGTTTACAATCTGATTCGGGAACGACTTTGTATCTTAGCACCGCTTGCCCCCATAGACCGACGGTTAGACGAAAAGAGTGTACAAGAATTTAGAAGAATTTTCATCTGGATTTTGGAGGACCTTGAAAAAGACAAAAATATTTAGACCGTGAGTGAAGACCGCACATAAACATTAGGAGTCTTATGTTGACAGGCAAAGAAAGGGATTGGAGTTTTTAGTTTGGAACACGGTATTCGTCAAGGGTTCCCTTCTTAGAATGGTTATGAGGTTCGGTATATCGAGGATGTTGGCGCCAAGGTTCGTTGAGCTTTTTTAGATTTTAGAGAGAGTTGGGAAAATTGCTTATTAGGTAGATCTTTCGGACTAGTTAGTGGGAGTCCATGATGTCTTTCATGTTCCATGCTTGAGAAAATGTCTGCATGACATTGCCTCTATAATAAAGGCTGATCGGTTAATTGGTATTAAAGTGGTGCCCAAAGCCCCCTTTCCCACTGTACACATTATGGAGCACGGTATTAATAGGTTTCATAAATAAGGTATTAGGTTAGTTAAAATTCAATAGGGAGATGACGCAGCGGAAAGCACATTGGAAGCCGAAGAAAAGGTGAATGTTTCTCATCCTGGGCCTTTTTTCGGTGAACTTTATCTCCAAAAGTATAGGTATTCGGTTGCTTCATAGTTGCTATATTGGATGGTAGGAGATGCTTGCCATACTTTTTACTGTTATTTTTGCACTCGTGTAGAATGTTATGTATATTTTGGATTCTCTCATACATATCCATATGTCATGTCCTTGCATTCACTCATGGATTTAGCTCACATATATTTTGTTTGCATACATAATCACATTAAATTTTTGGTTGAGTAGATGGTTGTGTGGAATATTATAGATAAATTGGTTGTATAACATAGTTTTTAAGTACGCGTTACACTATTTCCCTTGGTGATTTCGAGGGCGAAATCCTTTTTAAGAAGGAAGAATGTAACATCCTGTAAAATTTAATAATTAAAATAAATTTAAACATCAATTTTTTTAAAAGTCTGAATTTGGTCATGGAAGTTGCACCATTGCGTCAGTGGTGATATTCTAATCAATTTTCATATATAATATGTTGAAATCAAAGTTCAAATGGAGAAGTTATGGACGATTGAAGTTTTTGAATTTGAAATAATTCAAATGAGTTTATATATAAAAAGTTTAATTATTTCAATTTGAAATTAAAATTTTGAATTTAAATAATAGTTAACCTTAACGGAGCCATAACATTTAAGTAAATGTTAATTACAACTGCGGTTTACATATCAATGGAATAAGCTATTTAATAAATAGTTAACGTAAAATAAACAACGTAGAAATCAATGGTCTCAAAAGGGGGACTGGTGGACCGTCCTTGTGCAGTAACCGAACGCTAGCGGTTGACTGCCCAAGGTTGTTGGACGACCGCTGGGTTGTCAGGCGACTAGGGTTTAGCTTATTTAAGGATCCAAATTTTATTATTTTTGATCCAATGGTTCTGCTTTCTTCTTACCTCTAAAAATAAACCCCTAACATTCCTTCCCCTTAGGGTTTCAGAAACACTAAAATTTCTGGTAAGTAATTCTAATTCTAATCTCTAATTTAAATTAATCCTTCTTCTCCCTATCTTTTGATTTCTAAAATCTAATACACACACATACAATCTATTCGTTGTATATTCATAAAAGGGGAAAGATCAAACAGAAAATTAGGAGCGGTATAAACCGGATATCATCTTCTTCTTCTTCTTCTTTAGATTCCAAGATCAGTTAGGATTTTCAAAGGGAGATCTGAAAGGGAATTAAACGTGGTGGAATCAAATCAAGTTAAGAAGCAAACAATTCGTTGTGAGTGGAAATATCAAGTTTTTCGCGTTTTTGTGATTGAAAAATTTTTATTTAAATTTTATGTATATCTTAGAAATTTCGGTAAACGAAAACATAACATCTAAAACCTCCAAAATTACTCTAAATAAAAGTAAATCTTTGAATATGTTGGAATTTCAATTATTTGTATAAACATAGTAGGACCAGATCTATACTTGAGATTCAGATAACTCACAATATGTTCCACTTTATTTCTTTTGATTGCGCTTGAAGTATATAAAGGATTCTAGAAGAAAATAAATTAGAAATGGTGCACAAAGTATGAATTTTATTGTAGTTTGCACTATCTATTTTTATAAATTAAACATGTATGGACCCTTTTCCCTTTAAAGTTTTTAGTGTAAAACTTAAATAGAATATGAAAGGTCTAAATTATAAGACTTGTTTTACTTGAATAGAAGAGATAAATTCTACTATGTTAATTTGAGATGAGTTTGGTAATATTTCTTTTTTTTTATACAAGTCAGCTATTGGTCAAGGCTATTAGCTGTATATTTTGTTAGAATTTGGGACTGGTATAAGTTTGACTTTTAAATTAAAAAGCTTTTTCTTTACATGTGACTGGAAATATTTTATTCAAGTTTCATGCATTTATATATATAATATTAACATATTGATTGTTGAAGTAATAATAGCGTGATAATTATAGTGTATTGAAAGTATTGATAAGAATTAATAGGGTGGTGAAAAACGTTAATTTCTTAGGAAGGTGGTTAATGACAAGTATGGGAATTAATACATAATTAAGGGCATAATAAGAGGATAACTTATATGGCCTTGATTATTAATTTTGTAGGATAATATATGTATACAATGTCTACACATATGAATTATGATTAAGTTGTAGGGATGTGAGGTCAATCCAAAGTTACATAGAAGTCTGCCCAGTTCAGTATAGCTTCTAGCATTTTTGATTTGCGGACTGATGTGAGACATTGCCTATAATAAATAACCCTTGTGGACATGATGTTAGTTCCAATTCTGTAAGGTAAATTTTCCTGGTCAACTCTGCTACCATTACCTACGAATAGTCGGATTAATATGAGTGTCACGATTGGGTTATGGATCATGAGTTACACTACTGATACGGTAGTTGAAATTTTTAGAAGGGGCTTGCTTCGATTTGGAGGTATTAAGGGTCTATGGTAGGATCCGCCCCTTTTTAGGAGAAGTATTAAGTGACCTGATATGATTTCTTACGATGTCAGTTAGTGAGAACCATGTAGGGATCCACCTTGGATTAGGTCTTAAATGATGGGGACCTTCCTATTTTATAGGTGTAAAGGTCAAAGTTTGCCAAAGTCTCTCGAAAGACATATTAATTGGTTGGAGGTTCTCTCTCTTGCATCGTTAACGATAGTTGCATTAGAATTTGGAAATAAATTAGGCACTGAAGGACGGAAACCTTCCTATTTTATAGGTATTAAATTGTTAGCATCTACTAATTAACAATATAAGGTATTTATTGGTTTGGATGCTTCCTCTTGCATCATTGATTTTAGTTGCGTTAGAAATTTGGAATTGGACTAGAAAGACCTTTGGGCTAATATTTAAAGTTACTAGTATTTGTAGCACCACCATTTAGGATAACTATTACATTTGGTACAGACATAAGACATATTTTTTATTTAAATAATACTACCCAAGTAAAATTATGAAAAACCTTGAGATTTTCATTTCA
Organism: Allium cepa; assembly: GCA_030765085.1. Taxonomy (NCBI): domain Eukaryota; kingdom Viridiplantae; phylum Streptophyta; class Magnoliopsida; order Asparagales; family Amaryllidaceae; genus Allium; species Allium cepa. The sequence continues at coordinate 1,048,478,830 of CM060929.1, forward strand.
CCGACATTGTTGTTCTGACCCACTCCTCATTACAACATAGATTAGAGAGAGTAATGTTGATTTAGGAGAAAAAGGTGGAGATCAAGACTTATGGCAGTAATCTATCTATTTATGCTTTTTATGTATTTTCATTGTACCTCGTTCGGACAGTTATGTTATTTTGAAATATTGCATTACGGAGGCTTTATGCAAACATGTTGTAATATTTAACATGTTATGTTTCTAAAATGGTTTTCTTTATGGAATGGCTACTTGTTCTGATATTATATGTTATCCATTTTGCTGTGAGATTTTAAAAGTATATATAGATAGCTCTATGTACTGTGTATTGTTTTTAATTTTATCAATTTAAAAGCTCTCCTTGAGACGAGCCTAAGATTCGATGGGCTTTGGCTTGGTTGAAATTAGGTCTGTTTCGACGAATGTTGTTACATGATGGCTCCAATAGCCAACTCACCAGGCGAGATCGGCTCAAGCGCGACTCGTCTTTGAGTTGGCTTCATCACAGCCAACCTCCAAGTGGTCCCTGCTCGCCCTAGCACCTCACTTGCATCTTGGTCCTTAGCACTAACTTTCTTTCATAAATTTAGGCATCAACAACCAGCGCACTCATGTCGGTTCGCATCCAATCTAGCTCAGGCTAGCTCGTCAAGACCAGTTTCATTTTCGATTGGCATAGCTCAAGCCGGCTTCAACAGACAACTCATCTATCAAGACCGACTCAAGCATGACCCATCTCCAACCCTACTACATCGCAGTCCATCCCCTCATCTCACACTGATCTGTCACATTTTATGCACCTTGGTCTTTGGCCATATTCAACCTCTTTCAAGCATTGTTAGAAGAAGGCCCGCCACCTTCAATGCCTTTTGGTCCTTAGCAATATTCAGCTTTCTATCTTCATAAACTAACCAGCCACTAACTCACCTTTCTACATAGGTGTGCCAAAGTAAACGATAAGCCATACAGCCAGACTATACTAGGTACAATAGCAAAGAGACCAAAATAATACATACTCATGTAGCTCGCCATCAACATTTTATGTGCAATAAATGTAATACATGCACCTAGTACGAAGTGACAACTAGTATGATTCTCAGCCACACATTCCATCCTTTCTTTATAGTTGTCTTCCATCAGCTAGGGCTGCTAGATCAATGGTTTAGCGTCTTTCCCATCTATTTTACTTTGCAATCTCAGCCACTTATCATCACTTACAACCACTATAAATACTCCTATCCATGCAACGTCAAAGGAGATGAAAACTAGTTAATTTCCAGTTGAACTCCACTCAGTTACTGCCCACGACAAATCAAAGCCCTAAGCTCTTAAGGTTAGCTACTTTTTTAGTATTAAGTGTTTTATTTATTTTTTTCAGAAACTTCCCAATACAGAGGACTTTGGGAATGGACGACAGATCTGGCCAACTCTAAGAAGGGATTAAGTTGTGCGTGTTTGCTTCAACTCATGACACCTGTAACCTCCAAGTTACTGTTTTTTATTTCTTATTATTCTCTTGTAATTCCTTTTAACTATAGTAGAGAAATGTAATAAGAGATCTTCATGTTAGATGTGGAAAATTTGCTGAATAACTCTATATTTGGTGTCATTTAGATTTACTTACTTTCTTCCTTATTTTACTTTCTTAAGACTAATGAGTAGCAAGTAACCTCTGTTGTCACATATGCGTTAGTCTTATTCTGAGGTAGGCTAATTCTATGGTCAATATTTTAGCACTAGAACGAGGGCTTTACCTTAAAGCTCTCACCTTTCATCACTTTTCTTCTCTAAAAAATAATCTAGTATGACTTGTTACTATGGACTTCCTAAGGTAAAGTTAACAACTCCAACGAGTTTGGAACTAATGAAAACACCAGGGTTAGTGCTGCTTACCCCATTCATGTGCTCAGTAATGATATGTGGCATATCATGTTGCAAAAATTAACAAACATGGGTACTTTGGCCTACGAAGTGCAAAACCCAAGGATGCAGTTGGACACCCAATAAACTATGTCCAACTGGCTCCTGTTGTAATCGACCTAGTTAACTTACTTGCTCATCAACCTACCCTTCCTAGTGCCTACGACCTTGTGATTAATATTGAGGCCCAAGATAGAGTGGTGCCTGAAATCCCATTCATGGATGTTCATACTTATATAAGGAGATATACTGCACGTGTGCATAACCATGTTATTAATACTGCTCCAGATGTAGCTTTTGAACATCTTAACAGCGATGCTCCCTTCGTCGATAGGGGTAATGTAACAACCCCCCTCCATAAGACGTTGAAATGGATACTGAACGACAATGTCTGACTTCTCAATACCATTAGAGATAGATTGTATGGAATGAAAATTAAAACAAACGTTATACTAAGGCATATCGACCGAGTCTCATAATGGAATTATGATATATAATATACTGAATATACATAAACAAAATATGATAACAATATATATAAGAGACTACACTAGTGGAAATAATAGATAAATGAATATTAATTAGAAAATTATAAGATATCAAACTCTATACAGATGGAGTCCCGAATATAATATCTGATACATCAAGTCTCATATATAAATACATATCTATCATGTCTACTACAATATCTAATATATATACGAAGTATCACTAATGCCTCTATAGGATGTTCCAGTTATCCTAAGTGCATATCCTCTAAAGCACTTAATTTACAAACTACTCAATCGAGTACCCAAGAGTTGTCGTGACATAAACAGACAAAAACAAAACGTGGGTTAGACATAAAACCTGGTGTAAGGGAATTGTCCCAAAATACTGTATATTAAAACTATATAAATATGAAACATGAGCTATGAAGGTACAACCAGTCCTCTCCAGAAATGTGGCTCAGAGATAATCTAGAGTGTCCATAAACAAGTAAAACCTCAAAAATGGAGAATCATACTATAACCTGCTCTTCTCCTATAACCAGTGGGTCAGCACAACTAATATAATATGTTGATACATAGTATTATATCAAGATAAGTAACCTGATATACGAATGCAAAGACAAATGCAAATCACATTATACAAGCATATCCTAGAATACACAATGATATTATCAAACAACTAATATTACATTTAATACAGCGATAAGCGATAAACAAAGAACATAAATTGATACACATCATTACTTCGATACTAGATGTAACAACCTGCCCATCATAACACCCAAAAATTAGTGCTTCATGTCAATTCCTAACTTTCAATTACCTCAAATGACGGCTTATCGGGAAAAGAAAGAAAGAAAGAAGAGGAAACAAAATACTAAACCAAGTGACATCGATATGATCTTGCAGTAGAATGATGACTTATAATATACACTAAACATACATGAACAGAACATGATAACAAAATATATGAGAGACAACACTAGCGAAAATAACTGCAAGCGGCTAGCGGTACATAAAGTTAGAATAATACATTGACTCCATATAGGCGGAGTCTTGAATATAATATCTGATACATCAAATCTCGTATATATATACATATTTGTTATGTACTACTATAATACCAAGTATATTTACAAAGTGTTGATGTTGCCTCTATTGTGTGCTTTAGCTATCCTGAAAGCATATCCCTAAAAGCACCCGACTCCCAAAAACTACTCAATTGAGTACTCGAGAGTTGTCATGATATAAACAGACAAAGAAAAACGTGGGTCGAATATAAAGTCTAATGTAAGGGGAACTATCTTAAAATACTATATATGTTAAAACTATATACAAATAAAATAGGAAGCTACTAAGGCACAGCCGGTCCTCTCCATGAATACGCTCAGGGGTAATCTGAACTTTCCATAAATAAGTAAAGTAAACACATAATTAAAGTAGGAAATCTTACCATAAATTGTTCTTCTCCTCAACGAATCAACATAACTAATATAGTGCGACTAATATATGGAAATATAACATGATAAGGTAACCCAATATATGAATGTAGGGACAATGCAGATATCATGATACAAGCATATCCTAGAATACACAACAATATTATCAAACATTAATATAACACACAATATAATGATAAGAGATAGACAAAGAATATAAATCGACACTCATTGTTGTTGATGAATAGAGGTCGCGGTAGACTCATGCCTAACATAAATAAAGTCAATGTCTCAGTGTACCATAAATCCCGAGCCGCATCTAATATGGTCAAACCCATGCAGGCCATACCGTACCCCTCAATGAACATAGGTGATATGTGACCTACTATGTTTATTTTGGACCCTCGATGGGAATCATTGGATTACGATGTAACAACCCGCCCCTAGCCTGCCTTTTCTACATCGGACCTCCTCTAGAGTTCATTGGTTGATATTTTGAAAATGGTTCCTTAAGTATTCGAAAACCGATTTTGATATGGATCTTACTATTTTTCACGTGGAGTCTCCTCTAACATGCCCAATTGAACTAAACATGCCTTCTCGCTGCACGTGATGCTTACCTACGTATAGGTGCACCTACTTATGCACACATATGCACACACGTATATGCAAACACGTACAAACTATGCAAATCACGTTTCAAGATTCATCAAAGTGATTGTTCGACCCGATATTCTCTCATATGACTTCCTACATACAATAGTCGTTGTGGCTATGTGAGATCGCTCATATTGATCTGTATATACACATATATAATCTATGACACAAATATATTCATTTCACACATACACAACCATTATTAACAATTCTAATTACAATACAAGAATTGTGTTTATTATTATCTAACATCGAATACACGCATACGCATACTTATCCTTATATGTATACATATAAGTATATTTAATTAAAAATTTAATTATATTATCAAATCCTTTTTATAAAATTTCAACTTCCCTTTCTACTATTTTATAAAATCATTTCATTATTTTATAAAATACAAACTAGCTTAAGCCTTTATGGTACTTAATTTCTTCATTAAAATTAAGTAATCATCTTATAATTATTTTATAAAACCTTTCAACCATTTTATAAAATAACTTACTATTTTATGAAATCTCACACTTGTATAAAATACTTCTTTTGCATTATTTTATAATATTTCATTCCATTTTATAAAATATCATTTATACTATTATATGAAAATCCCTTTATTTTATAAAATATATCATTATCACAATTTTGTAAAATATCATTCTGTTGTATAAAATATATTTTTCACTTTATAAAGTTATTTCTCTACTTAGATAATATTTATAAGTACTAATTAAGCTTTATTAACCCTCTAATCACTTTAATAATAAGTGTAGAGCTCCTAACTCACTTAGCTTACTAGTTTTTTTAAAACTCATTCAAATAGTTTATAAATGTTCTCTAATGACATGCACATCATTGTATTACTTAATTAATCACTACCAATCCAAACATCACAAATTATCATCCAATTAAATCAAAATTCCCTTCTAGGGATTACTAAGTTTTTTAAAAGTAACAATTAAGGTTTCGAATTAATAACGAGATGATATAATTAAGTTCCTAACATGAGTAAAAACCTATATCATAACTTAAAATCATTCCATAATACATCATAATCACATATAAATTAAGTAGGAGAATTATCCCACTCGCCTTCTTCACCAAATCCAACTCTAAATCACCAAACCCATCTTTAGCTCTCTAGAATTTTGAGATGAACTTCCAATCTTCAATTCAAGCTAGTTCCTCTGTGAATTATATAAAGAATAGGTAGAGAGGAATTATGGTGATTTTTTTCCATGAATTTAGGAATTTTATTTAAGCAAGGATCGGTGATTTAGGTTTGAAGGATAAACAAGGTAATTAGGAGAATATTAGAGAAGAAGGATAGGAAAAGAACGTGAAATGAAAAGGCGATAGGAAACATGATGAGGGTGGGAACTTATAGGAAAGCAATGGGCTTTAGCCTAAATCCTCTCCATCCAACTCTATTTATCTTTGAAATTCATCGACTTCAAATATATCCAAGTCCATACTCATTTTTCTCACGTCGAAAAATTGGTCCCAACTAGGGTTGTCTCAAGACCCAATTTATCCATCTTTGAAAAATAAAGTATAATGGACATTCCATCAATTAATAATTAAATATTCAAATTAATTATTTAAATATTCATTCGTAACAATTGTAGGGTGTACAATGGGGCTCCCTCAGGATAATCCAGATCTTATGAGGGTGGCCAGGAATAGGTCAAGGGAAGGGTCAGTTGGTCATTCACGGTTTTCCTTTATGCAAAGGGAGAGGGTTCTCCTACTCTGGCTCGTCACCATCATCATCTCTACCCTTCCCCATCAATCCCCACTCCAGCACGATGTTAGTTGAGCTCACAACCGATCATTATCCAAACATCCTATAGTAAGCAGGTGTTGGCCTCAAGGAGGAAACAAACATCCTTCTCCTTATCGCTCAATAGAATGTAATCCAAAAATAATAAGATTGAAACATTTTCCAACGATAAGAATGGCGATCCATTTTATGAGGAAATCTTGAATACTTACACCCATAGGCTACATGCCCTGCCACCCATTGACAAGTACGATGGGGGTACTAACCCATCTGATCACATCACTGCACTTAACACATTACCCATGTCATTCAGCTTTACCGCCCAACAAAATGCTTGTTCTTTCCATTCACTCTCGCGGGACTGACCTCCCATAGGTTCTTGCATATGCAATAAGACAACATCAATTCTTAGGCCTAACTATATGTAGATTTCAAGACCATATTCTTTACTTTCAAGATCCATGTTATGATGGCTAGTGAGCTAGTAAACATCTGATAGAGGCCAATTGAAAATGATTATATGTCAACCACTTCAAAAAAGGGTCCACCCGTGCAAGAGGTGTCGACATGAAAGCCGGGTCGTGGCTCTTTGCTCAAGAGTTAGGTATAAGTCTAAAATATGGAAAGAGCTTCAAAAGCAGCAAGTTGCATCCGCGACTAACTTCTGTCAGTAAGCGAATGACATAAGGAAAGTGGAAGACACTGACTTTTCTGTTAGTGACACTGAAACCCGGCATACCACCCAACCCGATCCTCATAATAATAGCGACTGTCGACCTGATGGTCGGGAAATCGACATAAAGATGTGAGCTGAAGCTGACATAGTATAGATCCAAGAATACTAATTATGCTGATTTGAATAGGGATATGGAAATAATATATCTTGCAAACTGGGATCGGGTACACTTTTAAAGACCAAAGACTGCCAAAAACAAAAAATGGAGGAGCACTACGATAATAGAAAATGTTGTCGATTCACTAGCGCTACTCAAGTAATGAGGGTCGAATTCCAAAAGATAAAATCAAAAGACTTATCCGAGAAGGTATCCTTTTAGATTTTGTTCGTTATGAAGTAGAATAAAAGAAACAACCCTGACAACCACCCGACTCTACCCTAGAAACACAAAAACAACATTGTAGCAACCATCGGCATCTTGACCCTATGCAAAGGCCCGCATATGGCCAATAGTAGCCATGGAGCATAATCATGGTATTAGAGAGAAGTGGTTTAGCGAGCCAAGTATATTTCTTAGAGCACAAAGCACCCAAAGCACCTAAGTTGGAATCAGATCAGCCCATCACTTTCACTGATAAGGACCAGTACGAAGTTTCATACCCCATCATAATCCTATGGTCACCACTCTAGAAATTACCAACTCAAATGTTCTTCAAGCCTTCGTGGATGGGGACAGCTCGGTCAACGTCATGTTCAGACCTATTTTTGAAGCTCTTAGGTTTCTTACTTCCAGCCCCACCCCAAACCTAATTTACGGTATTGGGGGTATGGGCATTTTTCGATAAGCACAAGCTCGCTTATGACAACATTCGACTAATAGTCCTTTGCAACAAAGGTTCATGTAAACTTTATACTGGTTGAATACCCTTCTTCTTATAATCTTTTGGTATGATGATCGACACTTACTAAATTGGACGTCATCGTTTCCTAAAACTGCCTCATTATGAAATTCTATGTCTATGGCAGGATCGGCAAGATCTAGAGCGATTAACAGAAGGCCGAGGAATGTTACGGAACCTCCATAAAATAAGAAAAAAAGGCACTCTCATGCTCTAGCAGATAGTTACAACGCTCAGCGGCAAGTTACTCAATAGAACCATTGAGCCAGTCAGTGTTCTGGTTGATGTCGAGAACGCCCATAACTCTGATGCATCAAAATCAACTCCTATCACAAACAACATTCCACCTAAGAAAGTTATGGCATATAACAACGAGTCATGTGAGAGTACCCTCGAACCGAACAACGCTCATCCATCGATTAACTAAATAGTTTTTTGATAAATGAAATTTGACTTTGAATTGTGCAGTTTTACCATCTATTTAAAGGTTTAAATTTAATTTTACATGAGTTTAATAAGCCACTTAATCTTTGAATTTCTAAAGGCATAAGCATGTTTTTAGGATAGGAAAAGGCATGTAATTTAGTGTTCGAAAGTAAATTGCATTAACTGAAAAGGATATGAGAGAAAAGGATGTGAAAATCAAAGAAAATCTAGAATTAAAGAGTAAAAATTGTATATCATAAAAAGAGTGAAAATTATACTGAAAGAAAGAGGGAGAATGTAACATCCTTCATTGAGAGGCTTCGATATAGATAGTATTAACGCTACGGTCATTCTTAGTATTATTTCTCTATGATAAAAGAAGATCCATTATTGAATCATTAACACCGAGAGCACTACGATCTACAAATTTTTAACAAAACATTCATTAATTTTCCAATTAATCACATTTTATTTCATAAACTTACGAATTCTTCATTTAGATAAAATATAATAAATATATATAGTTTCAAGAGTGACATATAATGATGCCCCTTTACTTGATATGAGATTTAACTACTTAGATGACTATAGTACCCATCGCCATATACATTCAACAAATCAAAAGAAACACGATGGAAATATAATCTTTTATGTAGTAGCTTGCCTCCTACACGTCTCTAGAAGCTTATTCATCTACACCTAATAATGACCTACTATTAGCCTACCTAATGCCAAATTAGGAACCCGAGAGTTTAAGGGAAAATCAAACTTCGAGTATGACAAAAAAATTGGTATGAATAATATTACTCCATCTTGAATCAAAATATGGGTACTTAGTGAGACCATTTGCGGAGCGGAATAGGTTTCCCCTTATTAATACCCTATTAAACAATATGTTAATCATAACATATGTAACATCCAAAATGATTAGCACATAATCATAACATCATTACCATATCATGCATGCATGGGTTAAAACGAATAGTTCATCATTCTCAAGATTAAGGGTAACATATTTGAAAAACTACCCAATCCCATTACGGTTCATTCAACGATATAACCTATATTAGTTTTCTCAAAAAAATTAAAAACCAATTGGCTCACTCGGACCAAAATTTACAAGATAATTCAACAGTCTTCTAATTCAATCAGAAGAAATATCAACAGTCTCCTAGATCTGTAAGAGAAGAAAACAATGGTCACCTAATAATGCTAGAAGAAAAACATAAGTAAGCTATTACCTATGAGTTCTCTATTTGCGTAATCCAAATTTTGTCGTCCTTCAACTAAGCCCTATGTAATGGAATTGTGAACCAAACCAACTAGGGTCTAATGATTGGATCATAGGCAACGACTCTACACAAGTCTCCGCCATTAAATATAGTTATACAAATTCATGTCTTTTGATTAATTTGGCCGTCCAAAAATAATTTGATCTTCATGATTTTTTGGACGCAGTTCTACTTACTCAGGAGCTTAAGAGTGATCATTCCCACTAATGGAACAACCCTAATTGGTTATCAGTTCCCAAATCCTAAAGGCCAAAATGCTAGGTGATAGCATTCATCAAATATGTGAGTATGACAACAATTTATCATATGCAACAACAAATGATCTATGCAAACAAAATGAACATATAACACAAAAAATCATCCTTATATATATATATATATATATATATTAAATATGATAGCCAATTTATACACAAAACTACTTATTCAAAGCAACAATTTTCTTCATACGTAATTCTTTTAATAATAGGCTAAAATATCCTTTTTTTCCTTTGAAAAGCCCAAAACTCATCCTTTTTTATTTGATAAAATTTGGCCCAACACAGAGTTAAATAAATTCTAATTGTATATAAACAACTATCTTTCTTTTTAAAACATAGGCCAACATGCCTTATTAAGTTTGAGGCTTTCATGGTTAAAAATATAAGCCCTCGTGCCATAAAATTCAGCTTTTGAAAACAAATTAAAATGTTGTTGTTCTCTGATAAATCCTTGGCCATCATGGGTTAATAAAACTTACCATTGCGCCTTAAATATAACCAACGTTCCATATTAAGAACTTAGTTTTATTTCTAAAACTATAGTCATCACGACAAATGAAACATAGATTTATGCCTTTGAAAACATAGCTATTGTGATTAATAAAACATAGCCATAGTGCCTTTGAAAACCATAGACTTTGTACCTTTACAAAATAATGCCATCATGACATATCATGGCCATCATGCCTTTATTGAAATATAGCTTTTATTGATGAAAACAAAGTCGTCATGACTTAATAAAAATGTAGCCTCCATGCTATTTTATAAGATAAAGCTTTGTGCCCTTTTAGTAAATCAAAGACTTTGTGACTAAACATGATAGGTAGCTTTCGTGTATAATAGAAAATAATGCCTTCGTATAACAACATAGCTTTAGTGACATATCCCTATAGATGTTGTGATGAGTAATTGAAACTACAGCCTTATAGGCTTATTGAAATAAATAGCTTGATAAGTAAAAGCAAAACATTTGAAGGCTAGTAAAACTTAGCTATCGTGGGAAAAACAAAGCTTTAAATCGCAACTATCGTGGACAATAGCTTTCGTGTGTTAAATAAAAGCTTTCAGAGGATACTTAAAATAGAGCTATTGTGGACAATAGTTCTCATGCATAAAATAAGGGCTTTGATGGGCTTATAATGGCATTTATGCAATATTTTCCCAAAACTGATATTTTTCCTTTAAAAGCATAAACTTTTCACCAAACCCATATTGCTTGTCAAAATCTCATTAACTAATATTCATCTTTTCAGAATTCATTCAAAAATCAAAGTGAAAATTTTACTTTTATTTTTCCAGAATAGAATTTTCCTCAAATTTACATCAAGTCCTATTTGCACATAACAATTTATATTAAATTGTAAACACTTACGAAAAATCCACAAAAATTTCCAAAAACAATATTTACTTCTTTAACATAAGGATAATTGTTTCTCATACCTGAAATAATTCAATTCTGAAATTAATCATTTTCTTCTTTTGAAAATTCATAATAATTCCAAAAATTATGAAATTTAAAACCTATCTCCAAAGAATTATTTCAAACATTATATGGAAAGTTTAGACCATTTGGAGATTAAAAACATAGCTTTTCACATCGGAACATTTAAGAAAATTTCTAAAATTCCTAAATAACAACCATTCGATCATAAACATTATTATACATTCAATTTGCATGATAAACATTCAATAAAATTCAGATTACACTTAGACTTGAATCAATATACATCAAACAATGAGATGGTAATATTATTTACCTATTAATCCTTGTTGAAATGATGAAATATACCTTATTTTGATTCTCTTTACTTTTCCATCTTCTTCCTAAATAATGGTGGCCTGCCTTAGTTACTATTCTTCATTTTTTTAGAGTGAAAATGAAAACGAATGTAGGGAAGGGGAGAGTGTAGTAAAAAATTTCTCTAATTCTTTTTCCCACTCTATATTTTTGCTTGTTAAACCTTATTTCCTTAACTATTTTTTTTAATTAAAATTTTCAGGGCCAAATAAGATAATTAATATAGAAAATTCCACATTTACAACTTCTTATTTAATTATCATATGGTAATTAAATACTTAATTTTATGCAATAAAATTAGGGGTGTTAGAGGCTTCCCTCCTTTAAGAATTTTGTCCTCGAAATTGCGATAAGGAAACAACAACATGCATATTAATCATACAAACATGTGTCATAAGCACGTAACAACAACAATACTAGTCACATCTACTAGTCAAAAATATATACAACGATAGAAATCATATAATTCAAATTGATTGGGATACACCTCCCTAATCATATCTTCTGTCTCCCATATATAGTCTCGTCCATCGTACTCCATGGACTTTCACTAACTTTGCTATTTTATTCCTTAACTTCTTCATATACCTATCAACTATACAAACAGGTCGCCTAACGATAGTCATTTCAAGCTCAACTACTAAATCTTCAAAACTGTTGGCTCTATAGTAATCTCTGGATCATGTATGTACTTCCTTAGATGAGATGTGAAAAACATTATTGACTCCTACTAAGCTGCAAGGTAACTTAATATGATATGCAAGTTTTCCAATTTTCTCAATGGTAGGAAATCGACGAACATATCTAGATGCTAATTTTCCCGTCTTCCTAGTTTGTCCAACACCCTTTATCATCTAGTACATAAGCTCTCAATAAGTCTTTGAGTAGTTTACTGACCATTTCCATCTACCCATCAATCTGCAAATGGTAAGTGGTACTCATCTTTGGCTTGGTACCCAATTCATTCTGGAAACTCCTCCAGATCTCACTTAAAGGATCTCTATCACTTACAATGCTACTCGGTATTTGATGAAGTCTCACTACATTCCTTATGAAAAACTTTGCCAGGCTAAGTGCCATTCTTGTCGATTCAATCGGGATAAAGTGTGTACTCCTAATTAGTCTTTCAGTTACAACCCAAATGCTTTCATTTCCACTATTGGACCTTGGCAACCCATCAATAGATATAGAATCTCATTTTGACAGTAGCACTTCTAAAGGAAGAGGAAGTCTAGTTGGCTTTTGATGCTCGACCTTTACCTGCAGGTAATTCATACATTGCTTCACCCATAAGCTCACGTCTCTTTTCATAACTTTCCAAAAGAAGCTCCTCTTATTTACCTCCAAGATGAATATTAAATTTCAATCGATAACATTCTTTAAGAAATTCCTTTCTCATATTATCCTCATAAAAAACACACAATTGTTTCTTCTTTCTTGACCATCTTCTTTGGTCAAGTGAAAAATATTTCAAATCATTTATCTCATTTCCCTCTTCAAGTCATTTGATTCAATTCCCTCTTCAAGTCATTTGATTCAATCGGCTAGTATTGTATCACTCTTTTGCTTTGATGGAATTCTATTGATCAATATCGGTCAAACTTCTAGACACGAAATCATTGCAGTATCCTAACTGGAATTTGTAGTCGATCCCTTTATAAATCCACACGATGCCAATGCTCTAGATCATTCATTCAGATAACATTGCTAACACCACACGATGATGTTTTCTAATAAATGCGTCCACCACTTTATTTCTCTTCCCTGGCATATACTATATCCCAAAGTCATACGCTGTTAAAAACTCCATCAATCTTTGCAGACTCATTTACAACTCCTTCTGAGAGCATAAATACTTCAAGGATTATGATCCATAAATAACTCGAATTGGTCCCCTAACAATAGTATCTCCATGCCTTTAGTACAAAGATCACCATTGCCAACTCCAAATCATGTGCAGGATATCTAATTTCTTGCAGTCAAAGCTGTCAAGAAGCAAAGGCAATAACTCTACCTCTGTACATCAATACAACTTTTAACCTTGATCCACATGCATCGGTATACACAACCAAATCTTTATTTCCTCTGGAGCAACGAACATGAGCACATTGGTCAATAAATGCTTTAGCTTTAGAAATTCTTCTTCACATTTATCACCCCAAAAATACATTATGTCCTTCGTTGTTAGTTTAGTCATCAATGCTACTATACAAAATAAATCTTTAATAAATCTTCGGTGATATCCAACTAAACCCCAAGAAACATCTAACCCCAATCATAGTCTCGGTTCTTTTCCAATTATTAATAGCTTCGATCTTGGATGGGTCTATAAATAATCCATTCTCTAACACTATATGCCTAAGAAACTTTAATTTCCTTTTCCATAAATAACATTTCAAAAAATTTGGTTTTAGCTTATGTTTCCCAGCGTATTTAGCACTATTTTGAGATAAACTTCATGGTCCTATTCACTCTTTCAATATAACAAACTGTAACATCCCCTATCTAGAGGCCCAGAGCTAAGAACTACAGATATTGAGTCATCCATAGTATTAACTTCCGAAAACTAAATACGGCTATGTTAATGGTATCCATAATATCAGAAGCACTTGAATATGAAACAAAATAACAGATTTCAAAAAACATCATTTTGTTGATTACATTTCAAAACACATGTTTCACATTCAAATTACATAATCCCATAATCATTTTTTAGGTTCAGATAAAATATAGTTAACATATAAATACACCAAGAGCGACGTATGACATTACCCACTTAGTTGACTAGAGTACCATATATACAATACAGCGAAATCAATCCAAAATATAACAAAAACTTCTAATTAGCTATCTATCAGCCACCTATTCGTCACTGGAAGCTTTATTCACCAACCTACTAAAACCTGTAAACTCAACCCTTAGCCTATTCAAATAAATTTTGAACACCCGAGAGTTTAAAGAAAAAATAAACTTTGAGTCAGACATAAAGCCCGATGTGAATAATACTATATATATTAGTTATTTGATATTAAATGAGACCACTCTGCTTAGCGATATGGGTTTCCCCTCGCTAATATCCATTTAAAAAATATCTTTTACAAATTATAATCATACAATGAAAAATGGTTAAATCTGTAAAAAAATATCTTTTATGTGTACATATCAGTTATCATATGGACTATCTATCCATACATTATAGTTTTGTTTGGCTAACTATTGACCCTTGTCTAACTCGGGCATACCAGATAAACATAAAAATCTAACATCGGTTGGATACTCCTCTTTTGGACGGTCTGTCCTTATTTACTTCTTTAGGTCTAACTGATTCTAATGATTTTGCGGGCTCACCAATAACCTGTCTTTCCTATTTTAGATTCCTTGCTGTGTGTAACAAAATTTTAGTCTCACTTTTGACAAAGCCCTACACATTGGAATTTTGGACTAAATTAGCTAGGGGCTAATAGCTAATAAGTCTAGAGTGCAACCCTACACCAGTCGCATCTGGTCTTCTAATCTAAGTCATTTTCTTAGGGTTAACCACCCTTTAAATTTTTTTTCCTTAAAACCTTTTCAAAATGATTTAGACCTTTAAATCATACATATACAAGGAAACTATTTATAAATACTCTTTGCTTTACTCAAATCACCTTTCCATGTTACATATTCTTTACATAAAACATTGTTAATGAAAACGTTTAAATTTTCGAATGTACCCCTTTTGAATCCTTTGAAAGTATCTCTTTCAATACGAGTAAAACCTTAAGACGAAGGCCAAAACATATCTTTTGAAATCATACCTTTCGAAACAATTCATATTTATCCTTTTGAAAGCATTAAAAACATCTCCTTTGAAAGCTGTAAAACCTGAGACATCCTCTTTAAAACATTTAAACATTGCCTTTTGAAACCATTGGAAAACCTTTCCTCTTAGACCATTCAAAACCATTGAACAACCTTTCCTTTTAGATGTTTCAAAACCATTGGGGTACCAGCCCTTAGAAACTTTTCTTTGAAATCTTTCGAAAGCATCAAAACATCAAGCCTTTCGAAAGCATTTGGGTTCAATTTTATATGTGGAAACACCTTTCGAAACCTTTAAAACCGTCTCTTTCAAAACCATTTGGGTTCTACCTTTTATAGAGCAAAATAGTCATTAAAACATTTAAGTCGAAGGCATCTCTTTCGAAAGCATTCCTAAATAAAGAAGTGATGTTATCAAAGTCATCCCTTCGAAAGCATTGGAGAAGAGGCTTGGTTTTTAAAAAGAAAGATAAGGTAACCTTTCGAAACTAATCTAGTTGAAAGGTAAAAAGCGGCAGTAAGGGGCTTTGACCTAGTCGAAAGATGTTACTTAAAAAAAAGGTGCGAACTCTTAAATCTATTCTTTTTAAAGTCATTGACCCAGTAGAAAGCAGGCCAAGTTGAAAGATCTTCAGTCAAAAGCAAAGCAAGCGCATTTTCATTTAAAAGTAAAGTAGCGCTTCAACCCCTTTGGAACCTCTGGTTTCGTCCCAATATCTTCCGCCTATATCGAATTCTCTATGGAATAGGTATCTGATACCATGTACATTGGTTTTGATGGAGTCAGAGTAGAGGTAAGGAGTCGGAAGCCTGGTGCTGAAAGCATTGAAACATGAAAAAGCATGTAGATTTGACTTTTTAAACTATTTCTTTATACCTAACCTGCCTTGTTTGTCAAACTATGATTGGTTGCACATTTATTTAAAAGTACTACCAATTTTCCAAAATAAGAATTTAGATTATTAACAAAATACCCCTTCTCCTATTTATAAATATATAAAACATTTAAGTCACATGCCTTAAATAGTTTTACATATCCATTAAAGCACTTAGGAAAATTTTAAAAAATTCCAAAAAATCATTTTTAATATGTTTTCTAACATATATAAATTTCAAACCCTAAGCTAATATGATTTAGCCATAATTAATTTTAAACTCAAATTAGCATTTTCTTCACTAGAAAATTCGTACGAAATCCACATTAATTCGGAAAATTATGAAAATCGAAACCCATTACTAAAAAATTGTTTCTAATATAAATTTAAATTCGCATGGCAATTGAATGTCATATAATAGGGTTTTCATATCAAAACTTATCACAAAATCTATATGAATTAGCATAAATCATTAACAACGTATAGATATAAATCTTATCATCCAGAACATGGATTTTTTTTGCAAATAATTCGGATTTCATTCCAAAAACCAAAAACCATTGAAAATGATGTAGTTAATATTCACCTTAGCTTTGTGATTAAAGATGTGAGATTGGTTCTTGATCAAATGATTTGATTCCCTCTCTTGAAATCCTAGCTTTTATCTTCTCTTGAGCTTGCTAATGGTGGTCGGCCTTAGCTTGTATTTTTGATTTATGAAATTAAAATGAATATTTAGAACGAATTCAAAAGGGATTTAGGGTATAAGGATATACATTTTTCCTATTTTTCCAATGCATATTTTCTAACATTTTATTCCCTTTTATTCTTTAGTTCGGTTGTTTAACATGGCACATCTACCCCTTATTTAATCACAAATCTCAATCCATTAATCATCTTACATTATTTTATTTTATTTAACTAATTAAGTATCCTAAATAATGTTACTAAAAATATGGAGTGTTACAGATTCCCCTCCTTAAAGAATTTCATCCTCGAAATTACGATAAGGTACTCATCAAAACAATCGAAGGTAAAACATGCTGTCAAACAAATAAGGATAAGCATCTCTCATCCTGTTCTCGGTCTCCCAAGTACCATTTTTGTCATCCTCACCCCGCTGGACTTTAACTAATACGACCGTCTTGTGCCTGAGCTTTTTCTCATCTCTTGCGACTATGCAAATTGGCTTTCTAATTATAGTCAAATTCGGCTCTATGACTAAGTCATCTAATACAGTCGGTGGTATAGTAGTATCTGGATCTCAAATACACTTCCTTATATGAGAAACATGGAAAACATCATGGACCCATTCCAAACTGGTTACTCTACTCTATATAAGAGTTTCCCGATCCCCAATAATAGGAAATGGTCCGGCAAACCTTGATGCCAACTTCCCCGATTTCCCAAATCGAACACACCCGTCATCGGCGTCACCTTAATGAAAACATGCTCTCCAACAAAAAACTCTAAATTTTCCGTCTTTTATCTGCATAATTCTTCTGCCTAGATTAAGTTCCTTCATTCTAGCTCGAATTTTCTCAACCTTTTCTACAGCTTCTCTAACTAAATCCGGACCATGAACCAACCTATCCCTGGTCTCTAACCAACAAACTGGAGATTTGCATGGCCTTTCATACAAAGCTTCAAATGGTGCCATCCATATACTAGCCTGATGACTTCTGTTATATGAAACTCGACTAGAGTAGATGGTCTTCCCATGATCCCTCAAAATCTAACACATAAGCCCATAACAAATCCTCCAAGACTTTGTTAACTCGCTCCATTTGCCCATCGGCCTATGAATGGTAAGCGATACTTATCTTGAGCTTGGTACTTATGGTATCTTGTAGACTCTTCCAGAACTCGCTAGTGAATAAAGAATCTCTATCATTCACTATAGTACCTAGAATTCTATGCAGTCTAACATCATTCTTCATAAACAACTTCGCTAACACAAATGTCATTCTAGTTGGCTTAATTGGAATCAAATGGGCACACTTGGTCAACCTATCCACAATGACCCATATGCTTTCATTTCCTCTATTTGACTATGTCAACCTGTCAATGAAATCCATAGAAATATAATCTTTCTTCCACACTGAAATGTTCAAAGGCTAAAGCAACCCACTTGGCTTCAGATGTTCGGCTTTCACCCATTGGCAGTTCAAACATTACTTCACCCATAAGCCTACATCCCTCTTCATACCTTCTTATAAGAAACTTCTTTTCATGTCCTGATATATCTTAATTCCTCCCAGATTAATAGTGAACTTCAAATGATGGCATTCCTCCGAAACTTCCTTCCTAATGCCTCCCGCATTTGGAACACACAATCTTCCTTTCTTTCTCAACCACCCATTCTGGTTAAGACTAAAATCCTTTAAGTCATCGCTCTTCGTTCTATCTCTCATCTTTCTGATTAGCCAATACTGGATCCTATAGCAGTTTAGAGGCTGTCGAGAAGCATAAGCAATAACTCTACCCCTCTGTATTAACACAGCTCCTAACCCAGTCCCACATGCATCCGTGTACACCATGAAATCCTAATTCTCCTCTGGAACAACTAACATAGGTGCATCACTCAATAATTTTTTCAGCTTCTGGAATGCCTCCTCACACTTATCGATCAAAACAAACTTCACATCTTTTCGAGTTTGCTTAGTCATTGGTGTCGCTATCCATGAAAAATCCTTAATAAACTTTTGATGGTAATCAGCCAATCCCAGAAACTTCTTATCTCCGTCACCATTTCTGGTCTCTTCTAACTATTCATGGCCACGATCTTAGCTGGATCTACTGATAACCAATTCTCAGAAACTACGTGGCCAAGAAACTTCACTTCCTTTTTCCAGAAATGACATTTCAAGAACTTCGCCTTTAGTTGATGCTGGCTCAATGTTTCAAGTACTACTCTAAGATGAACTTCATGCTCTCTTTCATCCTTAAAGTACACCAAAATATCATCTATGAAAACCAATATGAACCTACCTAGGTGCTCTTGGAAATCCGGTCAACAAACCTACAAAGAAAGCCGGTGCATTAGTCAGTTCGAAAGACATTACTAACCATTCATACGATCCATATCTAGTTCTAAACATCATCAAAGAAATACTATCCTCTGCCACTCTAAGCTGATGGAAACTTGTAGCTAAATCCAACTGCAGAAATATCTTGGATCCGCTCAACTGATTGAACAAATCATCTATCCTAGGCAACAAATATCGATTCCTTATCATTTTCTCATTCAACTTACAATAATCTATACATAACCTTAATGATCCGTCCGGCTTCTTAGCAAATACTACGGCTGCTCCCCAAGGTGAACTACTAGGTCTGATAAAATTCTTACCTTCAAATTCACAAGCTACACCTTAAGCTCCCTTATTTCGATAGGTGTCGTCCTGCTTGGCGGTCTACTCATGGGTTCTGCTCCAGGCACCAAATCTATCTGAAACTCAATGGCGCATTTCGGTGGCATTCCAATTACGGATTCAAAAATATCCACGAATTCTCGAACCACAAAAACTCGATTTAGCTCGTCTTCTACCTCCACAACACCCTACAAAGTATTCACCTCACAGCTAGGGTTTTCTACGGTATATACAATCCGCTCCCTACAGTTTGGGTGTCTAAGCAATATTTTCCCATCATGGCAAAATAACCTAGCATCGTACTTACTTATCCAATCCATACCAAAATAATTTCGAATTGTACGAAATCAAACACATGCAAATTGCAAACAAAAGTATGACCTAACAAGTCAAACTTTAGGTGGTCACATCTCATCCCAAGTGTTGCATACCCTCCTATAAGAATTGCAAACCTTAAGGAAGTAACTAGCTATGAGGGTTCTAGGTTAAGCTTATCTACCAAAAAATGAGATATATACGAATACGAGGCAACAATATCAAACATAACACTAACCTCCATACCAAGAATCATTAGCATCCCTCCCAACACTGCTTTCCCTTTTTCCCCTGCCATGGGTCTCGAGGTAGCTAGCTCCAATACATATACTTTTCCCTTTCCATCCTTTGCAGGCTCCTTGCATTGGCTCTTGTAATGGCCCATCTGATCACAGTTGAAACATTTGATATTCTTCTTTCCAGGCACCTTCTTTGCCTCTCCAGAACGACATTCATTTGCAAATTACCCTTTCTTGTCCCACTTAAAGCAGAAAACTTCTGACTTTCCTTTTTCACGGCTCTACTCTTCTGGGCTCCCTTCTTAGGAAAGAACTTCCTTTTCTGAATCTGCCCTACTTGGACCTCCAATACCTTATTCTTCTTCACAAAATCAATAATTTCCTCATGTCTTAGAGTCATCTCTACTATAACAACACAAGGATCACTGATATGAGGTAATGTAGCCCGGGCCAATTCAGGTTTCAACCCCATAATGAACTTCTCGTTTCTCTTAATCACAGTATCCAAAGTGGCATGACTATGTCTTGCCAACTCCTCAAACCTTGTAGCATACTCTAACACAGTCATCTCTTCCTGGTCTAACTCAGCAAAAATTTTGAACAAGGTAGACTTTGCCATCATAGACATGAATCCCTCCTCGAACCTCCTCTTAAACTCAGCCCATGTCATCGTTCCTTCATCCAATCCAGCCATCACACTGTTCCACCAGTATAAAGCTGCTCCTTGAATCTGCCTCGAAGCAAGCCTTCTTTTATGCTTATCATGGAACCCTAAATCTATGAAAATCCTCATAGTGTAGCAACCAACTCCCTACTTCTATGGCATCTTTAGTCCCAACGAATGGTTTTCCTCCCAAACTAGCATAGTCCCTACCCAGAGTAGCATGATTGTTGACTATTGGAGCTTCTTGGACTCCTCCTCTAACTACTCCGGTAGCAACTCCGCTTGCATCATATTCACGAAAAACTGATACATGGCTCCCATGTCGACTTGTGGGACTTCAACGCCAGTATTTCCAGCTCGTACCAGACCTGGGTTCCTTCTAGTATTAGGTCTGGCATTTCCATATACAGTGGTGCCTCTCCCTCCAACATTATCTCTTCGAGAATCCATATCTGCAATCGAACCTTCGTGAGATACAGGAAAATAATAATAGTGGCAGGAGACTAGAGATAAAGCGCATACTTATATATGGCAAATACAAGTCTGTTACTATAGTGTTATCCCATACCCCGATATTATCGCAAATTCCTTGGATTATGTCTTTCAAAATCATCTTTTTAGTTAAAGTTTTTTATTAACTTATGCTCTGATAACAAGTTGTAGCATCCCCTGTCTAGAGGGCCAAAGCTAAGTGCTACAGATGATGCAGTCATCCATAGTATTAACTTCCGATGATTAAATACGGCTATATTAATGGTATTCATAATATTAGAAATACTTGAATATGAAACAAAATCATAGATTTAAAAAACATCATTTTATTGATTACATTTCAAAACATGTGTTTCAAATTCAAATTACATAATCTCATAATCGTTTCATAGGTTCAGATAAAATATAGTTAATACATAAATATGCCAAGAGCGATATATGGCGATGCCCCCTTGGTTGACTAGAGTACCATATATACAATACAATGAAATCAATCTAAAATATAACAGTAACTCCTAATTAGTTATCCGTCAGCCACCTGCTCATCACCGAAAGCTTTGTTCGTCAACCTACTAAAACCTATAAATCTCAACCCTCAGCCAACTCAAATCAATTTTGAGCACCAAAGAGCTTAAGGAAAAAAAACTTCGAGTCAGACATAAAACTCGGTGTGAACAATACTATACATTTTGGCTATTTGATATTAAGTGAGACCGTGCCGCTTAGCGAAATGGATTTCCCCTCACTAGTATCCTTTTAAAATATATCTTTTGCAAATTATAATCCTGCAACCAAAACTAGTTAAATCTGTAAACCAATATCTTTTATAGGTACATATCAGTTATCATATGGACTGTCTGTCCACACAATGTAGTTTTGTTTGGCTAACTACTTACCCTTGGCTGACTCGGGCATGCTAGATAGACATAAAAATCTAACATCTGTTAAATGCTCCTATTTTGGATGGTCTATTTTTACTTACTTCTCCAGGTCCAACCAATCCTAATGGTTTTGCGGGCTCACCAATAACTTGTCTTTCCTTGTTTTTATAGATTACTTTTGCTGTGTAACAAAATTTTAGTCTCACTTCTGACAAAGCCCTACACATTGTAATTTTGGACTAAATTTGCTAGAGACTAATAGCTACTGAATATAGGGCACGACACTACACTAGTCCCATCTAGTCCTCTAATTTGAGTCATTTTCTTAGGCTTAACTACCCTTTAAATTTTTACCTTGAAAACCTTTTCAAAATGATTTGAACCTTTAAATCATACATATACAAGAATATTATTTATATATACTCTTTGCTTTACTCAAATCATCTTGCCATGTTACATGCTCTTTACACAAAACCTTTTTGATAAAACATTTAAACTTTCGGAAGTACCCCTTTCGAATCATTTGAAACTATCCTTTCAATATGAGTAAAACCTTAGGCCGAAGGCCAATACATACCATTTGAAATCATAACTTTCGAAACCATTCATATTTATCCTTTCGAAAGCATTAAAAATATCTCCTTCGAAAGCTTTAAAAACTTAGATATCCTCTTTAAAACACTTAAACACTGCCTTTCGGAACCACTGGAAAACCTTTCCTTTTAGTCCTTTCGAAACCATTGGAAATCCTTTCCTTTTAGACTCTTCGAAACAATTTGGGAACCATTCCTTAGAAACCTTTCTTTAAAACTTTTTGAAAGCATAAAAACATCAAGCCTTTTGAAGCATTTGGGTTCAATTTTATAACATGTGGAAACACCTTTCGAAACCTTTAAAACCATCTCTTTCAAAATCATTTGGGTTCTACCTTTTATAGAGCAAAAGGGTCATTAAAATATTTAAGTCGAAAGCATCTCTTTCGAAAGCAATCCATAGTAAAGAAGTGATGGTGTCGAAACCATCCCTTCGACCGCATTGGAGAAGCAGCTTAGTGTTTTTTTAAAATAAACAAGGTAACCCTTTCAAAACCAATTTGGGTCGAAAGGTAAAAAGAGGCAGTCAGGGGCTTCGACCAAGTCGCAAGTAGTTATTTAAAAACAAAGGCACAACCTCTTAAAACCATTCTTTTTAAAGTCATTGACCCAGTCGAAAGCAGTTGAAAGCTCTTCGGTTGAAAGAAAAGCAGGCGCATTTTCATTTGAAAGCAAAGTAGTACTTCAACCCCTTCAGAACCCTTAGCTTTGACCCAATACCTTCTACCTATATCCAATTCACTACATACTAGGTATCTAATACCATGTGCCATAGTTCCGATGGAGTCGGAGGCGATGGTCAGGAGTCGAAATCCTGTTGCCAAAAGCATTGAAATAGGAAAAAGTATGTAGATTTGACTTTTTAAACTATTTCTTTGAACCTAACTTGCCTTGTTTGTCAAATTATGATTGGTTGCACATTTTTCTTTTTTAACCGCACTATTGATTTTCAGAAATAAGAATTTGGATTAGCTACAAATTATCCCTTCTCCTTATAAACATATAAAACATTTAAGTCTCATACCTTAAATAATTATATATCCATTAAAATACATAGGAAAATTCTACAAAAATTTAAGAAAATCATATTTAATATGATTTTTAACATATATAATTTTCATACCCTAAGCCAATATAATTTGGCCATAATTAATTTAAACCAAAAGTAGCATTTTCTTTACTAGAAAATTCATGTGAAATCCGCATTAATTCAGAAAATTATGAAACTTGAAACTCATTCCTAAATTATTATTTCTAATCTAAATGTAAATTCACAAAGAAATTGATGTCATACAATAGGGTTTACATATCAAAACATATCACAAAATCTATGTGAATAAACATAAATCATCAACAATATATAGATATACACTTTATCATCCATGTGGAAAAACGTTTGCAAATAATTCAAATTTCATTCCAAAAACCGAAAACCATTGAAACTGAGATGTAGTCAATATTCACCTTAGCTTTGTGATTAAAGATGTGAGATTTGTTCTTGATTAAGTGATTTGATTCTCCCTCTTGAAATCCTAGCTTTTATCTTCTTTTTAGCTTGCTAATGGTGGCCGACCTTAGCTTATATTTTTGATTTGTGAAAATAGAATGAACGTGTAGAATGAATTCCAAAGGGGTTTAGGGTATAAGGATATGCCTTGTTTCTATTTTGCCCTTGCATATTTCCTAACCTTTTATTTCCTTTTTATTCCTTAGTTCACTTGTTTAACATGACACAACTACCCCTTATTTAATCACAAACCCCAATCCATTAATCATCTTACATTATTTATTTTATTTAACTAATTAAATATTCTAAATGATGTTACTAAAAATATGGGGTGTTACACAAAATGTCACCAATAAGCACCAAGATGAATATATCCAAATACTCTTAGAAGATTTGGTTCACAAGTCTACAAAGAAAGCAGGTGCATTGGTCAGTCTGAAGGGCATGACTAACTACGCACACGAGTCATATCTTGTTTTAAATGCCATTAGTGGTATATTGTCCTCTGCTACTCTCAATTGGTCGAAACCCGTTGCCAAATTTAGCTATGAAAACACCTAGGCTCCACTCAATTGATTGAACAAATCATCTGTTCTAGGCAAAGGGTACTGATTCTTCATCGCCCTCTCTTTTAGCTTTCTATAATCAATACACATTCTCAACGACTCATCTGGTTTTTTCACAAACACTATCGTAGCTCCTCAAGGCGAATTGCTTGGTCTAATAAAATTCTTCCCTTCTAAGTCCACTTATTGGACCTTTAACTCCTTCATCTCGATTAGTGTCATTCTCCTAGGTGGTCTATTTATGGGTTCAGCTCGTGGTATGAAATCTACTCCAAAATTTAAGGCATGTTTCGATGATAGTCCCATAATAGGCTTAAAAATATCAACATTCTCTCTTGCAACAAAAACTTGATATACTTCATCCTCCGTACCTTCTATTGCACTTAACATGGCACAAACGTCAATACCCGCCTCTTCGAATGAGCATATAATTCAGTCACAGCAATAAGGGTATTTCAAGGATATTACTCTATTTCGGAAAAATATCTAGCATCATATCGGCTAAATCAATCCATACTCAAAATTATCCCAAAACCCATAAAATCAAACATATACAAATTGCAGGAAAACAAATGACCTAACAATTCAAACTCTATATGGTCACTTCTCATTCCAAGAGTTGTGTGGCCCCTTATTAGATTTGCGACCCTCAGAGAGGTAATAAGTGAAGGAACCAGGAAATTTGTTGGGTCATTTGTTTTCAAAATAGAGTAGTATGAATTTCAAAAGTTTATAGTATAAATTTTGTCGGGGAAGAAATTAGTAAATTTCAAAAAAATTCCTATTAGGTCTTTGTTGGGCCTATGTGGTATAAATTCATTTAGAACATTTCTTAATTTTCCTTTTAGAATTTTATTCATATTATTATAATTGTTTAAAAATTAGTTTAATTTGATTTTGATTAATCGTATGTTTTGATGAGTACTTCAAATATACCCATGTGCATAGTGCAGGTGCAACATATGAAAAGTGTACATAGTTGATGTGAGCGCTGTTTAGGTGCTGAGATTTACACCGCAATCGATATATTTCCCTTCTATATATACCCTTGTCGTCTAAAACATGATTTTTTTTAAATTTATATGTGTGTGTGTCTATATTTATATGAATGTATAAATGTGTGTATATATATAGATAATAAATAATTTGCATAGCATTTCAAATTGAAATATACTTTATTTAGATTACATGCAAAAACCAAAGAATACAAAGTCTATTTAAACTAGTTTAAAATTAAACTATTATATCTTATACAAAACTTCTTTTTAAAACATTGAGTTAAATGCAAACACGCCACACAAATGAGATTATGTAAATATATAAATTCATGTACACATATTAAAACAAAATTCTAAAATAAAATAAAATAATATACAAGTAGATTGTGATATAGAAAGTTTCCTTTTGGACAAACATTTAGTACTACACTTGATACAATTGTAAAACTAGGAATAAATCATTAATTTAATGTTTTCCTTTTTATTTCAATTAGCAAAGCTTGTTTTAGAATGGTTTAAAACATAACACAATTTAGTTATCCTATTATGTTGACACAAATATTAATTAATACAATTATTTCAAAGTATTATTCACATACCAATTTATATGTACATATTCAAATCTATATCTTCTAATACAAAAACTAACTTATTCACAAGAGTATTCCAAAATTCAATTTAGTTTTTCTAATAACATTGATAAAATTAGATGATATAAGCACATATAAATTCGTGATAAGAAGTTCTAAAACTACATTATACATGGATGAATCAAAATGCAGAAAAATGAAAATGAAATTATAAGGATCTAGATCTAGGTTAAACAAATTGGATAAATAAGCATGTAGAACAGAGACAGAAATTATTATCATTGTTTATAACAAAATAGTAGTGAACATAACAAGGGTTTTTTTCATGGTAAGGATATACTATTGATTCAAGCAGGGGTTTGAGACATCCAAATCAAATTCTAAATTCATACATAGAGGCTAAAAGGAGAGCAACAAAGGAGGGGCTAAGGGTATTTAAATAATAGAGAAAGAGAGGAGAAAAAAATAGATCCGGATACACAAATATCTCTACTAATTTAAACCCCCTTTTAAATCAAATTCAACCTCTCCTCCAAAACCTATAGCCGACCAAATTAGTTCCCTTTTTAGGCCTCCATATCAATTCAAGCATAATCAAATAAAGTCCATTTAAATCTAATTTAAACATACATTGATGTCGTATATCTATACAGGTATATACAACTTTTATATACGCACTACTTTCAACGCAAATAAAATAAATTTTTATAATTGATATTTTGTAAATATTAATTAATTTAATTAATTTATAATGGTTATAATTAATTAAATTAGGTGTTAGTCGGAGTATTCAACTTTACCATTATATGGCTCTTAGGTATAAATTCAGTCAGCGATTAACATCGAACAATTTGAACAGTAACATTCACAGGTCACTTAGAAGGTGGCGTAACATTATAGCTAAATTTATCGCTTACAAAGCTTCGGTAAAATCTAATTTTACTTTATTTAAGCATTCTCCAATAGTGACAATTATTTACACTAATTTTCTTAGTTAAAACTACTATCACTTTGGACTTATGGAATTTGGTAATAGTCAAAATTTCAGTATCATCCATATCAACTCTATATTCTAAACAAAAAGTCCTTGGTTCAATAGTACCAATTATTGTTAACTGAACTGCTTTGGTCAAAGACTTTGACTTTGAGTTGACTTCAGTTGACTGTGATACTAACCTCATATAACTGATGATATGAATCCTTACTTGAATAGTGTTTCAATTCCTATGCTTTCACTTGACCCAACTATAGTCGTTCGATGAACGTTATGCCATGATTTAACTATAATTGCAGCGGAGTTTCCACATTAAAGCTTGATAGATTCTCAAGTTAAGATAACTATGTAATTTTATCACATCAATACTTTCTATTTGACCTCGGTTATATTAACCAACAAGAAACTATCGAGTGAGTTATTCCATAGTTATCCAATAAGTACCAGTACGTAACCTCTTGGTGCCACAAACAGTTATGAGTAATTTATTGCCTAATATTTAAAGAGTGCTATATACTCTAATCTCAATGGATGTATCCGTATCCAATCTCGATATACCTTGACTAGGAATATTCAAAATGGTATGATTGATTTCATTATGATAAATTACTCATAGATACAATACTTTGTAACCACCATCACTAAAAAAAATACCATTTGTGGATTTTATATTAAATATACTTTTAATTAAATTAATTAATATAATACATTATATCAAGTATATAATAGAAAGAAAACACCTTTTATTCCAAACAAGATTGGTTATCGACTTAGGCATATGCAACAAATTACATAATTGCCCCTGAGGGCATACCCTTAACTATATCGATCTTCCACTTGCACTAAAGGCCAATTATGAAATCTCTATCACATTCCTTCAATCATTTTGATAAAAAATGATTGAATTAGATCCTTTATGAATGGATCTGCTGTGTTGTTTTGATCATCTACTCTGTCAATCAACTCTCTCCGATGTTGATAAACTACATTTATCATATGGAATTATTTCAAGTACGTTTCTAGACTTCTAGTGAGCTCTTATTATTACATTTTTATCATATAATAATGGTATAATATTCTCAATACTTGGAATTACCATTAGCTCAGTTATAAATTTCTGCATTTATATACTTCTTTTATTATGGGGCTATTCAAGACGATGTAATTAGCCTTTCATTGAATCAGCCATAATCTTTCATATAGAACATTTCCAAGTTAAAGCTTCTTATTTAAGGCTTGAACATGAATTTAATATGACATATTTTATTAATAGTACTTATGAAGATCGGGTTCGAACACTCCTTCATAAGAAGTTCATTGTTTCTGCAAAAAATCAATTACATTAATTGGACAAATTTATCAATGCAGATTATTATAACTGTATAGAAGATCTTATTAGAATATTAGAAAGGTTAAATGCTACAATTTCATTTTTCTAATAAGGGTCCCACTAGTCTTTTATGTTTCTCCAAAACCTAAAGATGAAACACAAAAGAATTTGGACTTCATTAGTGGGTGTTAGGACTCGTCTATCCATGGATTATGACCTTGGGTTTTCTTACAAGTCATAGCCCCACATGTGATGGATAACTCCTTATTAGATATATCATATATAACTCATAACCCATGGTTCCTTCTCCTAATCTCATTTCGACCTTAAGTTTTCCCAACAAATCAAAAGAAATTATTCACTCGTACCTACCATTTCATGACAGCCAAAGTACAGTATATATACCTTGAATTTTCTCAACAAATATATATAGTTATCTTACCTCATATAGTCAATATATTAATAATACTACACATAACATATTGAGCTTGAACTGTTCAACAACTAGTGGGTATGCAAGTTATTTATTAATATACAATGGAAGAGGATAACAGTTATATTAAAAGTTCATAATCTTCAACATATTTAACTAAGTGATATCGAGTTATAAAATAATATATTTACTATGAAATACTCTTATGGTTCAAGTTTCTGACACATCAAAAATCACGATATATGCACTATATGTATGTGTTTATTCATCAAATCTAATTGGATTTCTTACCGTTCCACCTTTAGTTTATACATTTACATCATATAAGTTTTATTATTATATAACTTTTACATTGTATTTAGCTTATATAATATTTTATCTATAACATTATATTAAGTAAATATTATTTAATTACTTTAATTGCTTAACACTTTCATTAATTACCATATTATTCAATCATAACATATTATATTGAATATATCTATATACTATAACTATTATAGCAATACACATATATCTTATATATGTATAATTCATTCATTATCTTTTAATTAATTTATTTAATCAAACAATTTTAACTAAATTTTTAATAACTTTGAAAATTCTTTTATACACATATATATACTCATATTATCTTAGACAATTTAAGACAACATAATATTTCTTATTCTACCTATTGTACATGTATATATACATATTTAATTAATTAACTTATTTAAACAATTCATTTATTTTATTAATCTTATTAATAAATACTATTTTTGAAATTAATTTTATAATGTTTTCAAACATTTTGAAAAATTATATTATGACTTTTGTAGTATGTGTTTTAGTTTAAATTTAACTTTTAAATTTAAAAAATCAATTTTAATTTTCAAAATAATTTGAAAATCTATACCAAAACATTTATAATATTTTTATTATTTTAAATAACTTATAAATTTCTAAATTTTATTTTATTTTAAATAGATTTTGAAAATTAGTCTGATGCCCAAATCGTTTGAGCCTTTATATTGGGGATAACCTTTAGGCTTACTACATCCTTTCGGGTTAGGCCAGTAACTAGGTAGGGCTGGGTACTAGATTATCCAATCCAAACCTTGGACACTACTTTTCTAGACACTCTACTATATGGGTAAACTTTGATAATTGTCATAATACAGTTAATTTATACCGCAAGCTATTTGACTATTATACCATTGGTGGAACTGAGCCAGCACGTCGTAGGGTAGTTCAGAAAAATTATACCATTTGGATCTTATTAGGTCTATGAATCTAAATTTATTTAGATATGATCTAAATTTATTTTAAATAAAATCTATTATCACGATCCGAATTTCGACGTTCGAAAATCGACACCCGTACTTCACTTATACTCGAACGCCACAGATTCAACCATTGAAATCTGATTCGTGTCAGAGCTTATAACACATTAGGTGCAACAACACAGCGGAAGAAAAATATTATATCATTGATACACAATAGTTGATATAATATCGGATACAACATGAATATCAGTATTATCAGAGATACGAGACAACAGCAAAACAAAACACCAGCAGCGGAACAATATCACCAACTTGATCTTCCAAAGAATAGAAAGAAGATAGAATCTGAAACTGCATTCCAATGCCAAAGTTCCTAAACCAAATGGCTTGACCCAAAAGCTTCGAAGACTTCAATCCAATAAGCTCGAACCACCATCAAGTTGACTTAAACAAGGTCAGTAATCTTGAACAAATGCTATCGCCAAATCCAAAGGCTGGATGCTATCGAATCTACTCGTACTATTTGATTATCTGAAAATCCCAGTCTCTAGACTGCCCGTGTGGAAAATTGTAGGCACCCAGAGTTTAGGAAGGGAACAATAAACTCCAGGTCAGTCATGGGACTGGTATGAGCATACAAAAATAGTTTTATCTTTTAAACAATAATCAACAAAAGAAATAAAAAGGATCTGCAATGCTTTTTGGAAAATGAAACTACCATTAGGCCTTCCCGCACAACACAATGTAAGCGCACAGTTGGAGGAGATTTTACCTTATGATAGTCAAACATGCTTGATACATGAAAACCTTTCGATATTATTATTAGTGCATAGTGGAAAACATTTGCAAGTATAATATTGATCTTAGCCAGCATACGTACCATTATAGTATGCCTACTATAGCTACCATATTAGATGGCAGGTTCTACAACTAAAGCCGTACAAGACACGTATTGGTGATTGGATTTCCAACAAAAGGTCAGGCTAAGGAACTTCCTATTTCCACATGGGTACTCTTCTGGAGGGATGCCCCGAGAACCTACCCGGATCTCTGCCAACACAAGGTCGGGTTACCTTTGTAACTAGGTAACTACTACTCGAGTATGATATCCCCTTGTCGTTTGCGACCTTTATCCGAGGATCCTCAACCACAAAGCAACAACCACAAAGTAATAAATTTGCAGTAACCACATGAGTTAAGTATCTGGGTACCATGCCATGATACCACCCTTTTCCAGAAGGCAATGACATAACCTAAAGGGCGCGACCCTCATAACCTTGCCGCATCTTTCCTGTTTCGACCATTTCCAGGTTGTGAGGTCCGACGAGGTCACGTCCACAAAGCTACACTTTTCACAAAGTCATGCTTCGATCAACAAATGATCAGCAACACTTCGTATGCCACATTACCAAATTGGGAATGTATCACTAGTAACCATCAATTACATAACCTCTGAGCTCGTACGTCTCAGAGAAGGGTGTTAAGCTAAGAGAATAAATTCTCTACCACCAAACAGAAATGTATTTGACAGAAACCAGCTTTACATCTCAAAGTGTATAGTCAGACACACATCCATACAAGTCTATTCCGGGTTCGAACAGAACCGAAGGCACTTCCAAAGAAGCCCTTGCAATCCGGGTATTCACAATCCCGATCGGACTCCCCATCACATATGGAGATCTCTATACCGTAGCTACTCATTGCAGAGACATTCGAAGGGTTATCCTTTCGCTTTCAAAAATACTCGGTCTTCACCATCGGTCTTCAAATGCTATCCATAACGTCATACCATTATTTAGAATGGGTTATATGACACAAAGTCCTCTCCCGGCTAAACCGAATAATGAGCGCAATATTTAAAAACATATGGATATAGTGGGATCTTAGTTAAGTCACAACTTAAAACCCAAAACCTTTCATTCAAATGGTTTAAACAAATTACCATTTTCAAATCTTTTAAACAAAAAGATTTACTTCATAAATTTTACTAATCTTTCACAAAGATTCATTCATAGTTTTCAAAACTATTTCAATTCCAAATCTTTTATACAAAAGATATACCTTTAAGATCCGCTTCGATTTCAAAACAAGGGTCAACAATCTTTTACAAAGACTCATTCGTATCTTTCAAACTATTTTCATTTCATAAACTTGAAATCCTTTCAACACAGATTGGAAATCCTTTCTTTATATGAAAGCTATTATTATTTGAAAACAAATAGTTTTCATTTCGGAAAAATCCGTTTACATTTGCACAAGTTAAAGCCTTTTAAGTATAAAACTTGGGTTAAATTCAAATTCCCAAAACAATACTTTTAAAATGGTTTAAAACCCATATAAACACATTTATAACTTATATACCCTTTTAAACCATAATTTCCAAACATAAAATTCAATTTCGAATCTTGAATCCAAATTCAAATCAAATTATTTAAATTTTCAAATTTCGTCAAGTTATTCAAAATAACTTTTATCTTTTAAAACTTCTTTTCAAAAGCTTTTCATATTTAACCCAATTCCATCTCCAAAACTATTTTGGATTCAAAATTCAACTATAAAACCATTTCAAAAATCTATGACTTAACCAATTTCCTCGTGCAATCCATATTTGTGTGTGTATAGTGTAGTCTAGGGGTTTTACACAATAGTGCAACAACATCAATCATCACAGATTCAAGCACATCAATATTGATAAATGGTATAATGTATAACGCTTATCTTCCATTCACAGATTCACAGATAAATAATATAAACTCATCACAGATAAATAATATAAACTCATCACAGATAAATGAATTACATTCATCACAGCTCAATCAAAATAATTCATATCACAAAGCATCACACATCAGGGATGTCAAACAATTCAAACATTCTATAGAATCCAAACATTCACAAGTAAGATTAATTACTCATCTGATTAATTTAAATCAGATTAATCACTTATGAATAAGTTACTAATCCTGGTTAATTTTTATTAATTAATTACAAACCATTTTAATTTAATTAACCTTTAATCATTTATTGATTAAACTTTAAAATAAATTGATCAACCTTTAATTATTAATTAATCTTTAATTAATAAATAATCAACCTTTAATCATTAAAGAATTAATCTTAATTATTTAATTTCCTTAATTAATTACCCTTAATTAATTAATTAATTAACCCTAAATTAATTATCATTTAATTAATTATCCTTAATTAATTACAATAATTAATTACTCCTCAATTAATTATCATTCCTTAATCACCTTCATTAATTAATTTACCTTAATTAGTCGCATTAATTAATTAGCCATTAATTATAATTAGTTAATCCATTAATGAATTAATTATCTTTTAATCACTTATTAGTATACCCTTAATAATAAATTAATTTATCCTTAATTATTCAGTAATTAATCAAATTTTAATCACCCAAGACCTTAAAGATAAATCATTATTTTAATTAATTACTTGGTTATCTTTCAAATATTTAATAAACTTTTGAAATAAATTATCTTAAAAAACATTTAATTTTAACATTTAATCTTTGAAACATGTTTAAGATCTTATAAAATAATCTTACTTGGGAAAATCTTGTTTATAATTTTTTGAAAACTTATTTATTCAATTAAACTTCAAAAACTTGTTTTAAATAAATCGCTTGAAATTTGTTAAACCATTAAGTCCAGAAAACCTGAGCCAATCTTTAGTTTTCCTATGCAAAACTTTGGGTTTCTTCCTTCTTATAAAATTGTTGAAAACACAAAAACGTTCGTGCATAAGAACTCGAGCCACAACCACTTTCTTCTTGGTATAAATTTCGAGTTTATCTTCTTCTTCCCTGATCCAACTACCCAGACCTCACCTATACACGCATGCACGTGCACCACTACCCGACCATCTCCGATCTTCGCCGAAATCCTCCACAAGTCACCAATGACTTAGACCATCGACTCGAGCACCCAGAAATGTCAAACTCTTCTGAACCCAAAATTTAGTATACCTGGCACTACCCGGAACTAAAGCCCAATCGACAATCTCCCTTACCCCAATGCCACCAACCACCATGCAAATTCATCTACAAACTCGCCAAAAATCCATGCACCCTCTCGCCTTGGTTCGATCACCTTCAGACCATCCATGATGACGAGAACACCTCTGAAACATCATCCACTCAATCCAGCTCACAAAACCCTAATTCGACCTCATCTGCTTTCCACGATGAATTACAAAATCATCGAACATTTTTTTGATAATCCTTGACCTCCAAACATGCTCCCTCTTTGATCATGAGATTTATCATCACTTCGATCACTAGAACATACTTAAAATGTAATTTTCGTTCATCTCGCAAATTCATACCCAATATCAAACTAAAAATTTCGACTTCATTACTAAAATTCATCATTTTCGATTACAATCCTAATCATATAATTAAATCGTGAAAATCTGATAGTCGAATTTCCTAACTTTGTTTATTTTTTACCGTGATTCTTTGTTTTTGAATTTATTACTTAATACAAGCATATGAAACCAATTTTTAAAATAAACTAGCATTTATACAATCATTTTTCTTTTGGGAATCATAGCTTGAAATAGATTAATCAAAAAGATATGAATTTTTTTTGTTATTTTGGGTCTAGAAACACAACATGGGCCTGTGTATGTCTATACACAGACATGCACATCCCTCCTCATCTATATATTCAAACATAAAATCATATTACACAAATATTTCCGTAACATACTTCAACATCAATCATAATATCAAAAAATATAGGCAGATATGAGGGTTTGCTCACCTGAGAGATGTTAACAGAGAGGAACGGAGAAAAGTTTGAGCCAGTAAATGTTCTGGAATTTGAAATTTGAGGAGCATTTTGATTTGATTAAACTGAGTTCCCCGAGCTTGCATGCTTTAGATTTGAGATGCTCTGATCTGTAGCTTCAAAACTTTGATTTGATTCTCTGGTTTGTTGAAGACTTAAAACAGGTTAATAGCTTCAAGTTCTTGAATTTGTTTTCAGGTTGAAATGCTTCAGTTTTTTTCAAACTGAAGTTGTTTGTTTTTTATTCTTCTTCGTTTTTTATTTTAGTTTTCAGTTTTAGATGGAGGATGAAAAGGAAGATATGGAGAACATTTTCTCATATTTGAAAATGAAGAAGAATTTTGATAAAATACACAGTAGCCTTGTTTCTCTCATTTGATTTTTTTATTTACATTAAAATTTTAAAAGAAAACATTTTGCCACTTGTAATTGTTGAATTAACACTTGTTATTTTATACCTTACTTGTTACATATTTTTCAAAAACCATTAAATTATGTTTAAGTCCTTTCTCTTAAATTTATTTATAGTTTATGTTTTAAACCTTATCATATTAAAATTTATTTTTGAAATTCAACTCAAAATTCTACTTCAATTTAACTTTGTAAATAGCTTTATATTATATTTCCTATTTAAATAAATACATTTTCTTCATTGATCATTTACATAATCTTTTAAAGAAAGTGGTTTTAAAATTTAATTACACATGAATAAATATATTAGAATTTAATTCTTAATTAGCCTTTGAAAAATTAATTATATTAAATTCAAAATATCATTTTCAAATCAAAATGAATATTTAATATAATTAGAAAACAAATTCTTATTAACTTAAAAATAAAATTTTAAATCCAATTTATTTCCAATATATTTATTTTTGAGTTTTCAAATTCAAATTTCAATTAAACATCAATATATATAAACAAACAAATATTTTATTTTAGTTTGGAAAAACTCGATTTAATTCACAAGTTAATTTCAATAATTAAATTAATTATCAAATTAAACTTGGCTAAAATCCGAGAATGTTACATCTATATTTTATTCAATTTGTAAATAAACTTTTATTTTTATATAAGATCTATATTATATAATATAAACATGCATATCATACACAAATGTATGTGTATATGCACACGTAACATACATTGTGACGACCGCCCATGACTCCCGCACCAAAACAAGAGAATAGAGCGCTGAAAGGTGTGCCAGGCAGCCATGGACGATAGTCAGGGTAAAATAAAATCGCAGAATCTCTATCGTAACTCACAGCGCATGGATAAAATACAATAGAGAAATATATAGTGAAGTCTCATAACAGAAAATCATCATATAAGCATCACAGAAGTTTTATACAATCATCTCAACAAAACCATACATCAGGACCTCACTACAAGCACTCATCAAATACAGCAGCGGATACCCAGTACATATAAGAAAATAATATGCATAGCCTCCTGCTCGTCTTCGTCATCATCAGCGGAAAAACTCTAACTCTAAGCACAGCACCTGCCACCTGCTACCTAGTCTGCCCATCCCAAACATGGATGAACAGCCCAAGGTAATAAGAGGAGACATAAAACCTTGAGTCAGACAAAGTCTTAGTGAGCAGTAAATCAACTATCAAACATACCAAAAGAGCATAAAGGATAAAAGGAATAGGAACCAAACCATCCCACTCCACCTCTTTCTACAGTGATAGCCCCCAGACACATACCAAGGAGAAGTAAGCATGACATAGCAGATAATTAAGGTAAAGCAATAATCACTCGAGTCAAGGGCGATGTTTTCCAAATACAAACCCCCAAGGCCTAAACCAAGATCAGATAAGCACCCAGAAAACACCGCTCTTGAAGCCGAATGATAATACAACCAAACATCCATGACTCTGGCTATCACTGTCATCCTTGCCTCGATTTCACCGTTAGTTGAATGACCATCTGTCAAGGGCTAATGGTAACCCCGGTTCTAACCATAACTCCGCACACTGCCTTGTGCCTAGGACTTATCTACTTTGCCCAGAGTACTCAACTACCTACCTGTAGTCTTTTGGGTGTCCCGACTACCTACCTGTAGTCGTTATGGGCGCCCCATGTACTCTTGCTTTTGAGCATGCTAGAACCTTCAACAACGATGAGATCCAAGCCTCCTAGCCATCCTTCTTGACGACTATCCTCATACAAGCTCAAGCTACCTCTTGAACAATCCATTATCAACCAACTTGAACTACTCTTCAAGTTATCAACATGCTTGGAATGATCCCTGCTTGGATTAAGCCAAGACTCACATCATACTTCGCTTCATCGCATCAAAGCAAAGTCTCAACTCAACAACATGGTTTGCCTCATCAAATCATGGCAAAGTCCCATCTCAACATCATCCAATCTATACATATGAGCTTCAACATCCGCTACATATGCCTTAAGCAGCTTTCACCATTCA
The DNA here is from genome assembly GCA_030765085.1 of Allium cepa. Classification (NCBI taxonomy): domain Eukaryota; kingdom Viridiplantae; phylum Streptophyta; class Magnoliopsida; order Asparagales; family Amaryllidaceae; genus Allium; species Allium cepa. The sequence goes on from CM060929.1 coordinate 1,048,516,645, forward strand.
AGAGCCTTCTTCCATAGCTTTTGAATCCTCTTTCATCATCTTGTTCCAAATCAACTACTAGCTAACTTGGAAACAATCAAATCAATCATACATTCAAATAATCAATCATTCAAACAAGATCTATTAAGCAATTTAAGCAATATCAACTATAATGGGAATTTCGTAAATAAACGAGCAAAAGTCCAACATATGTGAAATCATGGTTTTTAGCATAGATCTATCAATTATAAAACATGGGTTTTGTCTCTAATGCTTATTAAACAAACTTGCATAAGTAAACATCTTCAAAAACCATGGATCTAGACTTCGATCTAAGAAAAATGCATGAAATCTCTAACTTTAACACCCAAACATGCCACCAATCCAATATACTCCTTTGGATCCGCGTGAGAGATAACTACCACTCACCAAATCACCAAAACAACCTAAAATCAATCAACTTCAGATCTGGACAGCAAGGACTTGAGCTTGATCCGGAGAAATTTCACTTGAAACGGTGAAATCTAGCTTCTTCGGATGAAAATCTTCAACTTTGGCTCTTGATCTTTGATCTTGATCTTCAATCTAAATCTTCGATCTTGGATGGATGTTAGAACTAGATTGGAATGGAGAAAAGAAGATGAAGAAATGTTGTAGTCGAGTCTTCAAAATGGCAGCACTTCGTCGCTTCAAAAACCGGTGCCAAAAAGTGAGCCAAACCCCTCTATTTATAGGCTGAACAACCCTTAGGTCGTCGCCCTTTAGGTCGTCCCCGACCTAACACTCCAACGACCTACGACCTAAAACCAGCCCGCCCTAGCGACCTACGGCTTATCCAAACACACAGGGTCTCACGACCTAAACCCCCTGCGACCTAACAAACAAGGCCGACTTAAGCCCAAGGCCGACCTAACGACTTATAACATTAACGACCTACGACACAACCCAGACATAACCTAAAACACAGGCCGCATATCCCAAGTCCTAAGTCGTATGACGACTTAACCACCATGCCGACTTACGACTTAATACCAGTGCCGACTCAAACCCCTGCCGACCTATGTCCCCAACGACCTAACAAACACACAATACAAAAGCCTCCGACCTAACTTAGGTCGTTGCCGACCTATCATGCTACGACCTAACAACATAGCCGACTCACGACTCAACCTATTTCCTTTAGGTCGCTACCCCCTCTTAGGTCGCTCTCCACTAGGTCGGTCACTTTCTTAGGTCGTTCCTCTATCCTAGGTCGCTCAACCGACCTAACTCTCAACACATTAACATCCTAACCCGTTAGCTCCTTAGGTCGCTCACCCCTACCTACGACCTATCCTTCAAACGACCTAACTCCCAAGCCTTCCATCCTATGAGTCGTAACTTGTACACGACCTATCCTATGAGTCGGTCACGACTCAACCCTTAACTCGGCAATGCCTATGAGTCGGCCCTCTATGAGTCGGCCACGACTCATCACTTGACCCCTATTTCGCCTCTCTTCTTAAGTCGGCAACTACTATGCCGTTCTATCCCTTAACTCGGTCCATCCCCTTAAGTCGTCTACGACTTATCTATGAGTCGGTCACGACTCATCACTTGCACTCGGGTCAACTCCTAAACGACTCAAGCTAGAGGCCACACAAACAACACTATCGACCTGCAAATTCTACGTTTTATCGACACGTAAAATACGGGTCGTTACATTCTCTCCCCCTTAGGAATTTCGCCCCCGAAATTCCAAGCAAACAACAGCCACCACAATCATTCTGCATGCCTACCATCCATAGCAATCAACAAACCATGCATCCAATTCTAACCTAGCATGCAGAATTCTAAGACTTAGAACAAGCTACAAATTCATGAGATGTCACGACACTTTAGGGCCATACCTCGAAGAGTCCGGGATGAGCTGCCTTCATCCTCTCTTCCTCCTCCCACGTACAGTCGTTAACATCGTCACTCCATTGTACCTTGAGCAACGTAATCGTCTTCCTCCTAAGCTGTTTCGTATCGGTTTCAACAATGCGAAGCGGCTTACGAGGTCTCGTAACCACTGGATCAACCTCTAAGTCTTCACAGCTATCAGCAGAAACCACCGTAGTTGGGTCGTGCACATACTTCCGTAGATAAGATACATGAAAAACATTGTGCACACCCGCCATCTTTTCCGGTAACTCCAATCTATAAGCGAGCTTTCCAATTCGCTCGGTAATCGGGAATGGTCCAACAAATCTCGGAGTTAACTTCCCTTTCTTCCCGAATCTAATAACATTCTTCAATGGAGAAATCTTCACAAAAACCATATCACCCACGTCGAATTCCAAATCCTTTCGACGATTATCTGCATAACTTTTCTGACGATCCTGGGCTGCCTTCATTCTTTGTCGAATAATCTCTATGCAATCCGAAGTCTGTCGAATCATCTCTGGCCCAAGTATCAACTTTTCTCCAGCTTCCAACCAACATGTCGGAGAGTTGCACGGTCTTCCATATAATGCCTCATATGGTGCCATACCAATGCTAGACTGATAACTGTTATTATAAGCAAACTCCACCAAATGAAGGTGATCTTCCCATGATCCTCCGAAGTCCAAAACACATGCTCTAAGAAGATCTTCCAATACCCGGTTGACTCTCTCAGTCTGACCATCTGTTTGAGGGTGATAAGCTGTACTCAAACACAACTTGGTTCCCAAAACTTCCTGGAAGCTCTTCCAAAATCCACTAGTGAACAACGGATCTCGATCGCTCACTATACTCTTCGGAACACCATGGAATCGAACAATCCACTTCACATACAATTCAGCCAACTTCGATGCAGTCCTAGTCGATCGAACAGGAATGAACCTTGCACTCTTGGTCAAACGATCTACTATGACCCAAATCCCTTCATTCCCTGCTCTTGTCCTAGGTAGACCATCGATAAAATCCATCGACACTTGCTCCCACTTCCACGTAGGAACCTCTAATGGCTGAAGCAATCCACTGGGCTTCTTCTGCTCAGCTTTTACCAACTGACAATTCATACACTTGGAAATAAAACTTCCAACATCTTTCTTCATACCTTCCCAGTAGTAAGCTCTCTTCATATCCCGATACATCTTATTCCCTCCTGGATGAATTGTCAACTTCGAGTGATGACTTTCCCTTAGAACTTCATCTCTCAATCCATCAACATCGGGAACAACCAATCGTCCTTGCTTTCGAAGCCAACCCTCTTGATCGACCTCGAATCCCTTATCCTTCTCTGGAGTCAATCCAGCTTCCAAATCTCGGATAATCCTGACAAGCTTATCATCTCTCTTTTGGCTCTCACCAATCCTTTCCACCAGAGTAGGCCTTATCGATAAGTTTGCCAACATCTCAGGTTCCAATTCACATCTAGGCCTGAAATCAAATCCAGCCAAATACTCAAGACTCTTCCATTCCGAAAACATGGCTCCCAATCCTGCATGTCTTCGACTCAACGCATCAGCCACTGCGTTACCTTTTCCCGGAGTATAGGCTATACCAAAATCATAAGATGCTAGGAACTCTAGCCACCGTTGCTGTCGAAGATTCAAATCCTTTTGGGAGAACAGATACTTCAACGACTTATGATCTGTAAACAACTCGAATCTAACTCCCAATAGATAGTGTCTCCACATCTTCAAAGCAAACACAATCGCCGCTAACTCCAAATCATGAGTCGGATAATTCCTTTCATGCGGCTTCAGTTGTCGACTAGCATACGCAACAACTTTATCCTTCTGCATTAGCACCGCTCCTAGTCCAGTGCCACATGCATCGGTGTAAACCACCATCTCATCATTCCCACTTGGAATAGTTAAAACAGGAGCACTTGTCAGTCGCTCTTTCAGGATTACGAAAGCTTGCTCACATTTATCATCCCATTTGAACACTTGGTTCTTCTTCGTCAATCCTGTCAACGGTGCAGCTATCTTGGAAAAGTCTTTGATAAACCGACGATAATATCCTGCTAATCCAAGAAAACTTCTCACATCAGATGCATTCTTAGGCCTAACCCAATCCTGGATCGCTGCCACCTTAGCGGGATCAACCGCTATTCCATTTCCAGAAATAACATGACCTAAGAACCTCACTTCATTCTTCCAGAAGTGACACTTCGAAAACTTAGCCTTCAGCTGATGTTTCCGTAAGATTCCTAAAACAATCCTCAAGTGCGTCTTGTGCTCTTCCTCAGTTCTGGAATAAACCAAAATATCATCCACGAACACAAGCACGAACTTATTCAACTGATCTCTGAACACTCTATTCATAAGATCCACAAAATATGCTGGCGCGTTAGTCAACCCAAACGGCATTACCAGCCACTCATAAAACCCGGATGGTGTCCTGAAAGCAGTCTTCGGCACACTATCCTTCGCCACTCTCAACTGGTGAAATCCCGTTGCCAAATCCATCTGAGAAAACACCTTAGCCTCGTGAAGCTGATCAAACAAGTCATCTATTCTCGGCAATGGATACTTGTTCTTCTTAGTCACCTTATTCAGCTCACGATAATCCACACACAACCTCAACGATCCATCCGCTTTGGTTGCGAACACAACTGGCGCACCCCATTCGGACACACTTCTCCGAATGAATCCTTTCTGCAAAAGGTCATCAACTTGCACCTTCAGCTCTTGCTGCTCCCTCGGTGCCATCCGCCTAAGAGGCATCACAACAGGTCTGGCTCCCTCAACTAGATCGATACGAAACTCGATCTCCCTATGCGGCGGCAACCCTTTGACTTCGTCAAAGACATCCTCAAATCCATTCACAATAGGCACCGATGACAGTCCATCCCGTGGAACAACCAGCGAATACATGAAGCTCATGAAGACGCCTTCTTCATGCTTACATCGTATCACAACCTTTCGCCCATCCACATTCCCGACTGTCACCTCCAGCCTCTCACAATCAATCCTAGCCGCATACTTCCTAAGCCAGTCCATACCCAAAATAATTCCGAACCCCGCAAAGTTCAGAACAAAGCAATCACAAACAAACGAGCAATCATGACTCGATACAACCAGACCACGGCATATCATACACAAACATGACGAACCCCCAACTGGATTAGTCACAACCAATGGCCTATCAACAATATCCGGTTTCAAACCTAACCGGCCTACCAAATCACCACAAACAAAAGAATGCGACGCTCCAGTATCAAACAACACTCTAACTGGAACACCACAAATGGAAAGAGTACCTTGGACCACCACACTCTTCCCCTTCTCCTCAGCAGTAGGAGCTCTTGAAGACGACGGAACAGCTTCCAGAGCATAAGCTTGCACAACCTGCCTATCCTTCCTCGGCTCTGGACAGTCCTTCCTGAAATGCCCTGGCTTATCACAGTTATGGCATTTCGCCGGCGCCTTTGGATTCCTACAATCCTTGGAGAGATGGCCCTTCTTCTGGCAATTATAGCAAGTCACTTCGCCCTTTGGCTTCTTCTGACCATCCTTTCCCTTCTGTTGCTGCTGCTTCCTCTTCTTGTTGCCACTCTGCTGTGGTTTAGATCCTTCCCTGGTTACAGCAACAACAGAACTTTCCCTAGGAAACAAGCTCTCATGCCTCAAAGCTTTCTCCACAAGCTTCTCAAATGGATCGTCCAAGTGATCCACCAACTGCCTTCCAAGATAAGCATCCAGACCAGTCACAAACTTTTCGTTCTTCTGGTAGGGAGAATCAATATATGATCTGGCATACTTAGACAAGGCTTCGAACTCAGAAATATACTCAAGAACAGGCCTCCCGCCTTGTTTGAGCTCCACAAATCTCTTGAACAAAACAGACCTCTGAGCAGTAGAGATGAACTTGGCTTCAAATCTAACTTGGAACTGCTCCCAAGTAATCTCCTCCTCTGGTGTATCTATAGTGATAGAATTCCACCAATCCGCAGCTCTCCCTTGAAGCTGCCTCGATGCAAGCTTTCTCTTGGTTGCATCCTCAATCCCTAGATCACCAAAAATCCTTCGGCAAGCATCCATCCATCTCTGCACTTCAATAGTAGATTCAGTCCCCAAGAAAGCTTTTCCCCCAAGAGAAGTATAATCCTTGCAAAGCTTGGCAAAATCTACTGGCCTCGGAGTTTGGACTTGAACTCCAACATCAACAGTAGGCCCTGGAACGGGCATCCTCCTCATGATTGAAGTCATCATGGCCTCAAACATAGGAGCATAATCAACAGCCTCCCTAGCAGCACGGCTATCCCTCGCAGCTTGTCTCTCACTTCTGCTCATCCTTAATATCTGTAAATAAGAATGATTAGAACACCTTAAGAAACAACTGCATAAGGAGTTCAAATCCTTCTAAGCTACTATATTATATATAGTAATCATCCATCAAATTACAATTACGTCTCTCTTACGTAGTTACATCAGCGAGCGTTGGCTAAAATCGATTAACCAAAGCTCTGATACCAAATGTGACGACCGCCCATGACTCCCGCACCAAAACAAGAGAATAGAGCGCTGAAAGGTGTGCCAGGCAGCCATGGACGATAGTCAGGGTAAAATAAAATCGCAGAATCTCTATCGTAACTCACAGCGCATGGATAAAATACAATAGAGAAATATATAGTGAAGTCTCATAACAGAAAATCATCATATAAGCATCACAGAAGTTTTATACAATCATCTCAACAAAACCATACATCAGGACCTCACTACAAGCACTCATCAAATACAGCAGCGGATACCCAGTACATATAAGAAAATAATATGCATAGCCTCCTGCTCGTCTTCGTCATCATCAGCGGAAAAACTCTAACTCTAAGCACAGCACCTGCCACCTGCTACCTAGTCTGCCCATCCCAAACATGGATGAACAGCCCAAGGTAATAAGAGGAGACATAAAACCTTGAGTCAGACAAAGTCTTAGTGAGCAGTAAATCAACTATCAAACATACCAAAAGAGCATAAAGGATAAAAGGAATAGGAACCAAACCATCCCACTCCACCTCTTTCTACAGTGATAGCCCCCAGACACATACCAAGGAGAAGTAAGCATGACATAGCAGATAATTAAGGTAAAGCAATAATCACTCGAGTCAAGGGCGATGTTTTCCAAATACAAACCCCCAAGGCCTAAACCAAGATCAGATAAGCACCCAGAAAACACCGCTCTTGAAGCCGAATGATAATACAACCAAACATCCATGACTCTGGCTATCACTGTCATCCTTGCCTCGATTTCACCGTTAGTTGAATGACCATCTGTCAAGGGCTAATGGTAACCCCGGTTCTAACCATAACTCCGCACACTGCCTTGTGCCTAGGACTTATCTACTTTGCCCAGAGTACTCAACTACCTACCTGTAGTCTTTTGGGTGTCCCGACTACCTACCTGTAGTCGTTATGGGCGCCCCATGTACTCTTGCTTTTGAGCATGCTAGAACCTTCAACAACGATGAGATCCAAGCCTCCTAGCCATCCTTCTTGACGACTATCCTCATACAAGCTCAAGCTACCTCTTGAACAATCCATTATCAACCAACTTGAACTACTCTTCAAGTTATCAACATGCTTGGAATGATCCCTGCTTGGATTAAGCCAAGACTCACATCATACTTCGCTTCATCGCATCAAAGCAAAGTCTCAACTCAACAACATGGTTTGCCTCATCAAATCATGGCAAAGTCCCATCTCAACATCATCCAATCTATACATATGAGCTTCAACATCCGCTACATATGCCTTAAGCAGCTTTCACCATTCAAGAGCCTTCTTCCATAGCTTTTGAATCCTCTTTCATCATCTTGTTCCAAATCAACTACTAGCTAACTTGGAAACAATCAAATCAATCATACATTCAAATAATCAATCATTCAAACAAGATCTATTAAGCAATTTAAGCAATATCAACTATAATGGGAATTTCGTAAATAAACGAGCAAAAGTCCAACATATGTGAAATCATGGTTTTTAGCATAGATCTATCAATTATAAAACATGGGTTTTGTCTCTAATGCTTATTAAACAAACTTGCATAAGTAAACATCTTCAAAAACCATGGATCTAGACTTCGATCTAAGAAAAATGCATGAAATCTCTAACTTTAACACCCAAACATGCCACCAATCCAATATACTCCTTTGGATCCGCGTGAGAGATAACTACCACTCACCAAATCACCAAAACAACCTAAAATCAATCAACTTCAGATCTGGACAGCAAGGACTTGAGCTTGATCCGGAGAAATTTCACTTGAAACGGTGAAATCTAGCTTCTTCGGATGAAAATCTTCAACTTTGGCTCTTGATCTTTGATCTTGATCTTCAATCTAAATCTTCGATCTTGGATGGATGTTAGAACTAGATTGGAATGGAGAAAAGAAGATGAAGAAATGTTGTAGTCGAGTCTTCAAAATGGCAGCACTTCGTCGCTTCAAAAACCGGTGCCAAAAAGTGAGCCAAACCCCTCTATTTATAGGCTGAACAACCCTTAGGTCGTCGCCCTTTAGGTCGTCCCCGACCTAACACTCCAACGACCTACGACCTAAAACCAGCCCGCCCTAGCGACCTACGGCTTATCCAAACACACAGGGTCTCACGACCTAAACCCCCTGCGACCTAACAAACAAGGCCGACTTAAGCCCAAGGCCGACCTAACGACTTATAACATTAACGACCTACGACACAACCCAGACATAACCTAAAACACAGGCCGCATATCCCAAGTCCTAAGTCGTATGACGACTTAACCACCATGCCGACTTACGACTTAATACCAGTGCCGACTCAAACCCCTGCCGACCTATGTCCCCAACGACCTAACAAACACACAATACAAAAGCCTCCGACCTAACTTAGGTCGTTGCCGACCTATCATGCTACGACCTAACAACATAGCCGACTCACGACTCAACCTATTTCCTTTAGGTCGCTACCCCCTCTTAGGTCGCTCTCCACTAGGTCGGTCACTTTCTTAGGTCGTTCCTCTATCCTAGGTCGCTCAACCGACCTAACTCTCAACACATTAACATCCTAACCCGTTAGCTCCTTAGGTCGCTCACCCCTACCTACGACCTATCCTTCAAACGACCTAACTCCCAAGCCTTCCATCCTATGAGTCGTAACTTGTACACGACCTATCCTATGAGTCGGTCACGACTCAACCCTTAACTCGGCAATGCCTATGAGTCGGCCCTCTATGAGTCGGCCACGACTCATCACTTGACCCCTATTTCGCCTCTCTTCTTAAGTCGGCAACTACTATGCCGTTCTATCCCTTAACTCGGTCCATCCCCTTAAGTCGTCTACGACTTATCTATGAGTCGGTCACGACTCATCACTTGCACTCGGGTCAACTCCTAAACGACTCAAGCTAGAGGCCACACAAACAACACTATCGACCTGCAAATTCTACGTTTTATCGACACGTAAAATACGGGTCGTTACATACATGGTTTAACATACATATACATACATACATACATACATATGTATGTATGTGTGTGTGTGTGTGTGTGTGTGTATTTCAAGATTTATACCACAACGGATATCTTTGACCCCGTAGTATGCATACTTTTGTCTAATATATATGTATATGTATGTGGATGTATATATATATGTGTGTGTATTTCATTGTGACATAAAATATATTTACATGAGTATAAATGTTTATATATATATACATGCACGCACATAAATTTATAATAATGTAAAATACTTATATTTGAAAATGCAAATATTAATAATCACAAATATAAATTAAATTTTAGGTTTCAGATTCAGGTTTAGACTATAAAATATTTTCTAATATAAAATAAATTTCAAATATAAAATGAAATAAAAATAAAATTTTCCTTTTAGAACTATACATACATATATTCATATACATATATATCTATTTATATGTATAAATTAATACTTAAATTTTGAATAAAAATATCATTACATATTTAAATATAAACGGATAAAATTATATATATATATACGTATATATATATATATATTCATAAATATTTTTGGCCAATAATACGTTTGAAAAAATCTTTTTTAGATCCTTTATAGTTTTGAAAATTATTTTTGTAATAGATCTTTTCCATACGAAAATGATTTAAGAAGGAAATTAGATAAGTTTCGTAATCATTATTATAATTAATGTATATTAAAATTAACACACAAACACACAAATATATATATATATATATATATATATATATATTAAAGTGACATATTATATTTTTAAATAAATTAAAATAAATATGTGTGTGCGTGTGTGTATATGTTTTTTAAATATTATATATGTAATTAAATTTTTTTAATTTTTTAAAATTATTAGAAGTACATGATTTAACAAAATTTTACATGTAATTTCCACGCACACATTAACAATCAAATTTTGTTTTAAAATCCCTTTTAAAATTAATATTTAATCCAATTTTTTTCTGGCCTAGAGCTATATATATATATATATATATATATATATATATATATATATATATATATAATTTTTTTGCAATACACGTATATTCACATAAAATGTGGACAACACATATACATAAGGATTTGTAATATTGAGATCCAATCTAAGCGCATATGATTCAAAATAATTATCAAATAAATATGTATAATTGTAAATAAACAAGTCAACTTAACTATAGCCTAATTAGTTCATGGTGAATGCTAAAAATCGGTCGACTCCATTTGAAGTTGAAATCAAATCCTTCCAGAGAGAGCTAACAGATTGAAAGCACTATGCATCATTGTCCTGATTTCACTTGAATTTGTGTTTTGAGTGCTTGAATTAATGGAGGAGGCAAGCTACCATTTTTGACAAGATATGGATGTAGTGGAGCCAAAGGGAGAACAAACAAATGAGGGGTTAAGGTGTTTAAATAGTAGAGAAAGCGAGGAGCAAAAAGTGGACCCAGATCTATAAATATCTCTATTAATTCAAACCCTTTTTTGAGTCAAATCCAACACCTCGTCCTACACCTATAGCAGGCCAAATTAAGTCCCTTTATAGGAATCCTCAATTTAAACCTGACCAAATAAATATTTAAAATTACGTCGATATCGTTTATCGATACGTGTGTATACAACTTTTACATACGCACTATTTTCAACACAAATAGATAAAATTTATAATTAATATTTCATAAGTATTAAATAATTTAATTAATTTATAACCATTATAATTAATTAAATCATGTGGTAGTTGGAGTATTCAATATTACGGCTGTGTAACTCTTACATGTAAATTCGATCAGCGAGTAATATCAAATAATTTAAATATTTACGTTTACACATCACTTAGCAGGTGGTGTGACAATATGGACAAATTTATCCCTTACATAGCTTCAGTAAAATTCAATTTTTTTTAGTTAAGTGTTTTCCCAGTAGTGACAATTATTTGCATTAATTCTCTTTGTCAAAACTATATCACTTTGGACTTATTAAATGTGGTAATGGTTAAATTTTCAGTACCATCCATATTCAATTCTATAGTCCAAGCAAGAAGTCGTTGGTTCATAATAATAATTATTATTAACCAAATTACTCTAACTAGAGACTGACTTTGAATAGACTTCAATTGACCGTGATGCGATGAACGAGCTCTTGAATAGTGTCTCACTTCCAATGCTTCAACTTGACCTAACCATGGTCGTTCGATGGATGTCATGCCATGATATAACTATAATCAAAGTAGAGTTTTCACATTGAAGCTCGATATTATTCTTAAATCAAGAGAACTGTGAATTTTGTCACATCGATATTTTTTATTTGATTTTAGTTATATTAACTAACAAAAAGCTATCGACTGAATCATTCCATAGTTATTCAATAACTATTAGTACGTAACCCCTTGGTTCCTCTAGTAATCATGATCAGTAATACACTGCCCAACATTTGTAACTACCGGTACGTAACCTCTTAGTTCCCCCAGCAATCACGATTAGTACACTATCCAATATTTGAAGATCATTGCGTATTATAGTCTTAACGGATGTATCTATATCTAGTCTCGATACATCTTGACTAGGAATATTTAAAATGGTATGCTTGATTTCAATATGATAAATTACCCATGGTAACAACACTTTGTTAGTATTATCACTAAATCATACCATTTGTGGATTTTCTATTAAATATGCTTTTAAATTAATTAATCAATATAACAGATTATATCAAGTGTATAATTTAAAGAAAATGCCTTTTATTTCAAACAAGATTGGTTATCGAGTTAGTAACAAATTACATAATTGCTCATATGGCATACCCCTAATTTTGTCAAGATATACTTGTTTTTAAAAAATTCCACCTTTTAAAAAAACTTCCACTTGTTTTAAAAAAATTGCACATCTATAGATTCTATTATTTCAAAAGTATCAAGTTTATAAATCGATAAGTTATATTGTTAGGAGAATAACTAATAAAAAGGACACTTAAATGTTATATTTCCTAGTTTTGGTCTATTAGGATCTGAATTTCTAAACATAATCCAAACTATCTCAATCTTTAAGTCTTGATAAATCGGGTTTTCTAGCATCGCTCGTAAACTGTTAGGCAAACTAGAAGTACTGAGCATAGGATTAACTATTTCTACCAATGTCATGTTTTTCTTTTCAGCAACTCCAATTTTTTGAGATGTATAGAAGGTGTGCATTGTTGAATTAAACCATGTTGTTTACAGAAACTGTGAAATCATTTGAAAAATATTCACCACCACGATCAGAATACAACATTTTAATTCGAAGCCCTAATTACATTTCCACTTCAACCCTATAAATTTTAAATTTATCAAAAACTTCATCATTGCTTTTTCATTAGATAAACAGAAGCATATCAAGAATAATCATCGATAAACATGATATAATATATGTTGCGTCCATAAATTGTATGACCTTTTGAGTTACCAACAACACTATACAATAAATTGAACAAACTGGATTTCATTTCTACATAGAGTTCCTATGTATTTTTGCTTGAACATATATTTCACATTTAGAGATAGGTTTAAAATTACAATCTGAAATTAATCCTAGTTGTTCAAGTTTTTAAGTAAACCATAAATAATAGATCCTAATCTAGCGTGCCATAAATCAATAGAATCGACAATATAAGGAGAAACAATCTTTATTAAATTAAACTTAGTCATGTCATTACAAGAATTACCCTATCCAACGAATCTGCAGTTCTTGGATAACAGTAATTTGTCAGACTCATATACCATATTGAATCTTCCTTTATCAAGAAGGTATCCAATGATCAAATTCTTACAAATATCAGGAACATGTAATACATTAATCAAAGTAAGAACCTTTTCAGAGGTGGATGGAAGTTTTATATTATCTTTTCAATTTACTTTGCTACATTTTTTCCCTACTAACTTGATTGTCTTCTCCACTAGCTTCTTTATATATCTTGTAAGGATTGTGGCATTTGCATATATGAATGATTGCTTCGGTATCAAGCCACCAATCGTTCTTTATGCCACCAACGCAGTTTGCTTCTTGCACTATAATCACAAGCGAGTCTTCAACCACATTATTAATCTTTTGTAGATGGTTACCACGATGACCAAGCTTGTTACAAAAATAACAAACAGAATTCTATTTAGCTTTCTTGGGATGACATTTCTTCTTAAATCGTGTCATGTTTTTAGGCTTTAACATATTTGCTATTTCAAAATTATTCGCCTTAAAATAAAACATAGTTTGTGGACTATCATTTAGTTCTCATTTATGAGAGTCCACTTTCTTGTGAAGGTGTAAACTCTGTAAATCATAGTCCGTTTTTGCATGCTTCAAATTTTCCTTATGGTCATTCAAAAACGGGGAGTCTAGATATTATGACTCCAACTATGAATGATTCGGGAAGATCAATCTTGGTGTCATTGAGTTGATTATTATATATAATAGTTCACTTACTTGTCCAATAATGGACTTACTTTCAGTCATTTTAAAATGCATAAAATTGCATACCATAAATATCCTGTTACCTGCCTCCAATATTCGATATTTGTTTTCCAGTGCAATCTAGAATGTTTTTTTGTTTCCAAGCTTCATTGTGCATTATGGAAGTAGATAATGCATTTAAAATGAGTCTTTATATAGAAAGTCATTCTTTTTGCGCTTTGCATGTTTCTTCTTAAGCGCATCATCATTTGTAGGAGTTTCTTTTGGTATTTCCTTTAAGGAATCTTCTAATATGTAGAACAGTTTGATGGTGATCATAAAGAACTTCATAGTTTCTCGCCATGGAGTGAAATTATCTCCATTAAACTGCTCCAATCGAGTAAGGTGCTAATTCATGATTTGCAAGACACTGATGTTGCTCGAATCTTCCATGGTTGAAACTATTGTCTAAAAATTGGAATTATTTGGTGATTCGAATATGAAGATGATCCACGTACTATACTTTTGATTTCAAAAATCTTTTATATGATTCTTTTAGATCATAATTCAACCCTCCCAGTAAAACGAGTATAGAAATGAAAGAGAGGAGGTACGTATGTTCGTCAAATTTGCTTCTTCAACGATCATGTAACTATGTGTCAAGATGCATGACCTATTTCTTCGATCTAAGATTAAAAAAATTAGATGTCCAAAATGTCCAACCTTCTCGACGGCTTTCGACAGCAAGGGGAGACGGCTTCCGACATCAAGGGGAGATGGCTTCCGATGGCTGTTTTCCGACGGCTTTCAACGGGCCGTCGGAATTTCATGAATCATAGGGCTCAGCCGATCCTTCTTCTTCCTCAGTATTACATACGAAAATTTTAAAAAAAAAACCCAATTTCCTTCTCCAAGCTTTCAATCTCTAATTTCGAGCTACATGATCCTCCACGGCTGTCTAATCAACCTATATTGCTCTCAATCTCAGGTATAATATCTTATTTTCGTCAAAAATCAAATTTTTAGCCTAAATTTAAATTTGCACAAGTTGATAAATTAGGATTAATTAGCAATTGAAATTGTTTCCAATAGCGTAATAATGGTTTATAGCATCACATGGTATACCTATTTCATCTTTTATCGTGAAATTGTGAAAAACATGTATAATTTGTGGTTGTTCATGTATATGTAAATCGTTGTATGCCTTGATTCTACGATTGTATATGTGTGTAGCGCTACTATCATTGTATTGTGTTAGTTGGAATAAGATAAAATGAATGAATGAGCTAGGAGTATTATATTGTGCACGTATTGACTTATGAAACAAAAAATGCATGAGCCTAAATTATAATTGTGTGTATTGAAAAATGACAAAAACGTTAAACAAGCCTTAAGTTGATGTAATAAGTTGAATAAATGTGTTAAATTAAAATATATTTTTGTAAATGTGAACAGTCGGTAAAAATGTATTTTTTCGTAAAATGCGCACATTTAATTAACTAATGTCCCTTAGACAGTTTTTGGCCCACTCTGACGAGTGTTGTACATGATCGTTATATAAATAGTCGTTTTTTTCAAAAAACGACCATTTATATTCATCTGGTACAATGTTTGTTCGTTTTGTCCATGTATTGGACAAGTTATGAACACAGTAAGCATTTACGTTTTGTATACTATTTCGTCTTAAAAGATTCACAAAATTTCGGCCTACGTACACGCATTTGTGTACAATGCAGGGAACAAAAGGTAAATGCTACCGAAATTTTTTTGAATCGTTTGAGACGAAGTAATATACGAAATGTAAATACTTACTGTTTTTGTAATGGGAAGTAGGATGCCTGACCATGGAAGAAAAATTTATACAATTTTTTATATCGATACGTTAGAAAAATAAAATGTGCCCTATTTGAAAATATTTTTAATTTTGTGAAGTAGTTCTTTAAATTCAAATATTATACGACCATGAAGATAATCTTTTTCGAATTTGTATTCTTGAAAATAAATATTAAATTTTGAACTTCTCATTTTGTCAAATATAAAAAATGATTGATTATTTAGTTGATTGGAGGAGATGGATGTACCAAAGAAAAGGATCGAGGGGCTCAATAAAAAAGATTTTTATAATGGTATAAACGTGTTTGTTGAATTCGCTTTAAGTAACAACGGAAACGATCCAGAAATTCGTTGTCCATGTAGTAGGTGTAGACATTTGAAGTATTTGTTACCAGATATTGTGAAAGTCATTTGTGCCAAAACGGTTTCGTACCCGAGTATTATGTTTGGGATCGGCATGGAGAAGTAGCAAATACTCCTGTAGAGTCTGAAAGTGTCGTTAACGAAATTGTTATAACGACCCGTATAGAAAATATGGTCGAAGATGCAGCACGATCAATGTTTTCTATGATTGAAGTTGACGATGATGATGGAAATGTTGAAGAACCAAATATTGAAGCAAAAAAAAAAATTTCGATTTACTAGATGCTGCTAAGAAACCTATTTGGGATAGTTGTAAAAGCGGCACTCAGCTGTCAGTAATCGCAGAATACATTGCGATAAAGTCAAAATACAACATCACTGAAGCTGTGTTTACAGCTGTTGTACAAGCTGCAAAAAGACATATATCGTCCGATAATCTAATGTGTGAAAATCACTATGATGTTAAAAAACTTATGCCAGTCTTTGGTTTACCTTATCAGAAAATAGATACATGTTTAAAAGGCTGCATGTTGTTTTGGAAAGAAGACGCAAACCTTAGAAATTGTAAAATCTGTAACTAGGAGAGATACAAACCAAGAAAAAAGAAGGGGAAGGAAGTTCTGTACAAGCGTATGCATTACTTACCCATAACTCCAAGACTTCAAAGATTATATGCATCTTCTGTAACTGCATCTAATATAAGATGGCATAGCGTGAGAACGGAGGAAGAGGGTACGTTGACATATCCGGCCAATGGAGAAGCATGGAAGCATTTCGATAAAGCGTATCCAAATTTTGCTGCGGAGAGTCGAAATGTTAGATTAGGATTATGTACGGACGGTTTTTCTCCATTTTCTCAATTTGGTTCTAAATATTCATCCTCGCCCATTATCGTCACAACGTATAATTTACCTCAATGGATGTTTATGAAAACGCAATATATGTTTCTTACTGTTGTCATTCCTGGCCCCGACGATCCGACACAAGGAATCGACGTATATTTACAACCGTTGATTGAGGAGTTGAAAATAATGTGGAACGAAGGAGTAGAAACATACGATGTGTCCAAGAAGAAATTTTTTCGTATGTTTGCTTCTTTGTTGTGGATTATAAGTGATTTTCCGGCCTATGCAATGCTTTCAGGATGGAGTGCTGCCGGTCGTCTAGCATGTCCATATTGCATGGATGAAACACGAGCGTTTTCTTTACCTCATGGTTAGAAAATTTCATGGTTTGATTGTCATCGATATTTTCTCTATCTAAATCATCCCTTCAGAGGAGACAAGAAAAACTTTTTAGCTAATAGAGTAGAAACCAGACAACCACCAACGATATGGTCAAACGAAGACATATATGAACTTGTTAGGGACTATCCAAAGATATATGAAACTGGAGAGAAAACAGAAATTGAAGGCAAATCAGTTGTTCATAACTGGTGCAAACAAACTATTTTTTAGGAGTTTCCGTATTAGAAACATCTTCTGCTTCGTCATAATATAGATGTGATGCACAATGAGAAAATGTATTTGATAATGTTTTTAACACAATTTTGAATGTGAAAGGGAAGACGAAGAATGATTTGAAATCAAGACGTGATATAGAAGAATTATGCAAACGTCCTGAGCTTCATATGAAATCAAATGACAGTAAAAAAACCCAAAGCATGTTACGAATTAGATAACAATCAAGTTAAAGCTGTGTTAAAATGGGTGGAAGGGTTAAGATTTCCTGATGGGGTATCATCAAATCTTCGTAGATGTGTTGACTTTAAAAATGGTAGATTGTGTAGTATGAAAAGTCACGACTGTCACATAATGATGGAAAATTTATTTCCCGTTATGTTCAAAGAACTACTGCCGTTAAAAGTTTGGAAGGTAGTAACGGAACTTAGCATGTTTTACAAAAAGCTTTGTTCAACTACTTTAAAAGTGCAACGTTTACGTAAACTTGAAATGGATATTCCTATATTGCTTTGCAAATTAGAGAAAATATTTCCGCCAGGTTTTTTAATGTAATGGAATATTTACCTGTTCATCTCTCATCTGAAGCACGACTTCGAGGTCCTGTCCAATATGGATGGATATATCCATTTGAGAGGTATGTAATATGTTATCACGTAATTTAATTGCATTTGAAAGATGAAGTTCATATAAATTAATTTTGCATAGATATTTGAATCATCTGAAGAAAAAAGTGAGGCAAAAAGCACGAGTTGAAGGTTCGATATGTAAATCTTACATCAAAGAAGAAGCTTCGTTCTTTTTCTCTCACTATTTCAGTGACCATGTGAATATTTCATTTGAAAGTGATCCTCCTAATGACGAAGGCGACGAACAAAAGTCCTCTCAAGCAATGTTATCTATTTTTAGACAACATGGTCGGGCTTCTGGAAAATGTGTAGAAATATGGCTAGACGATAGAGATCTTCATGTAGCACACACTTATATTCTTCTAAATTGTGCCGAGGTTGCACCGTTTGTTAGGTAATCTGAAATAATAATTTGCGTTTTATTCTTTTCTATAATGCATGCGCGTGTATAGCCTAATGTAATAATTTGTTTATATAAACAGTGTTTATAAACGTGAATATCCGAACCGAGATCTCAGTAAAGAATTTTTCGGTTGGTTTTCAAATTACGTTTATGAGCCGAGAAATTATGTTGTTGACGAAGGGTTGAAATATCTTGCAATGGGACCAAAAGAGTGGTCAAGGCATATCCAATATATTTCGTCAATGGATATAAATTTAATACCAAAGAATACGGTGTAGAAAAATTAACAAATAATACTGGTGTATTTGTTAAAGGTAGTGACGATCCAGAAAATCACTTGAATGATTTTTATGGCGTTCTAACACAAATTTTGCAACTAACATATTTCTCACGACCCACGGATGAGGTGTTTCTATTTAGATGCAATTGGTTTAGCAATGTTCCAGGTTATGAAATTAATGTGTACAAGGATTATAATCTTATCGAAATAAAGCATACATCGCACTACCACAAGTATGATCCTTTTATACCAGCCAAACAAGCATTGCAAATTTATTATGCTCTTTATCCGTCTCTAAAAAGAGATAAAGCAGATTGGTCTGCAGTTTTTAAAACAAAGGCCAGATTCACATTCGATGGGAAGAATATTCCGAACGAATAAGCTTATCAGGCAGATCTTGAGCAAAATAACGAAATAATAATTACAGACGATCATACAGATTTTGGTCCTTTGATCGATGAATCAAATGTTTTGGTAGAAGCGTTTGACAGTGCAGAGGAAAATATCGTAGAAAACGAGACCGAATCTGAATCAGAAGACGATGATAACTGATATAAATCTGAATCTGATTTTTTTGCAATTGATGTAACTATGTTGAATTCTTGATGTATTATGAAATTGATGTGACTATGAAACCAAATCTGTTTACCTTTGTTTACATGTTTTATGTCATTTCCATTTGTCATTTATTTAGCAATTTTTATTAAAAATGCAATGAAATCTGGTTATCGTCGGAACAGTACACCCATTACGAATCAGGTATAACAAACTTCCATTTCTATTTCTATTTCAGTCATTAATTAAGCACTTTATCTCGTTGATGTCATTTACATACGAAATATATTTTATTATCATGTTATTATTATCTTATATAATGATGTGTATATATGTCACAGATTTATCTAATGTCATATGGAGGTAGGAGCTCTTCCCGATCATCAGGATGCGATGGCAGTGGCCCATCGCAAGAGTCACAGCGTATAGTAGTTTCGTTAGTCCCTAGAGCAGAGGGGTAAGAATTAAATTTTATTCAGCATCTTATTTTTTATATGATATACGTGCGTGCTTATCTGTATCGTATTTGAAAACAGGAGGTTCGACCTACTTCCCTCGAAGGTTGTGCTGGATGTCTCTAGAGCTTCTTATCGTAGTAGGATGAGTGTCTGCTGGCCGAAGTGGGATAACATCCCTCCTCACATCATAGATTGTATATGGCAGGATGTCCTAGTATGTATATTTTTCTGTTTTCCATTTTTAATTCGTTTTTGTCGTTTTTCTACTGTTTATCATTTACATCTTTTTTTACTTTTCTCGTGAAACACAGGCTGAGATAGACATCCAGATAGACGATATGCTGCTAGCACGAGGATACTGGATGAAGAAGATGCGCAAGAACT
The DNA here is from genome assembly GCA_030765085.1 of Allium cepa. Classification (NCBI taxonomy): domain Eukaryota; kingdom Viridiplantae; phylum Streptophyta; class Magnoliopsida; order Asparagales; family Amaryllidaceae; genus Allium; species Allium cepa. The sequence continues at coordinate 1,048,536,843 of CM060929.1, forward strand.
ACAGAGACCGATATTTGAGATTAAGAAATCTGGTAAGAAACCACAGTGGATGGGGGAGAGCGTATGACAAGCTTGGTTGAGATACTGGGAGACGGACGAGGCGAAGGCAAGTATACTAAATTTTTTTGAATTATTAATTTGATGTGATCGAAAAATAATGTATCAAATTTTGAATGTACATGCAGAGTCGGATAGAAACTCTGCAAACAGAATTAAAAATCTCATCACTCATCGCGGAGGATCTAAGTCATTTCAGCAGTATCGGCAGGAGTTGGTAGATTTACTGAATGATAATTGTAAATAGTTTATGCTATATAATTTTAAATGTATAATAATTGTATGTGAAAATCAACTTCAGGAAGCTAAGGCACATGGTCCCGTGGGCTATATGGACGTGTTCACTCATACGCATGCTGTTGAGCATGTAAATCCGGACGGGACTGTTTCGTATACATGGCGGGACGATAAATCCAGCAAGAGTCATGTAAGCATATTTCATTTTATGCGGTATTAGTAATTGTTCTGCTTGTTAAACTATAATAAAATAAGATATGATGTTATTAATTTGTTAATGCAGGAAAAGTTTATGGAGCAGCGCCAGAAACTCCTTGCTGATACGGGTCGAGATCAGCTGACGAATGATGAGGAGGACGCTATTTTTGAATCCGTTATGGATCCAGCAGAGCATGACAGACGATACGGATTCGGCAATCAAGTGGGAAATAATTTATTTTACTGCTAATTTGATATTTAAGTCATAATTCTACGTTGGATTATATAATTTTATCTTAAAATACTTCAAATATGCTATTTTGACCTTTTCAAAACAATAAATTGAATTTTATTCATTTTTCCATCATTTAAAAATATTTGAACCTTAAAAAATCCTGCATATTGAATTTGAATTCAAACCAACCAAATGAGTTTATCACACCAGTAAAGCACAAGAAGGCAGAAGATATGAATGTTATGTTATTTATTAGCTTACGTAGATATGCACATACACCTACAGAGATCACACAGCTAAATTAAATATTTATTGTAGGCCAGCAATCGAAGACGGGATTGGCGGAATAGAGCTCAGAGCGATCTACCAGATATAGAAGAATTGCGGGCTAGAGTGTTCCAGCTGGAGGAGCAGAACCGCCAACAGGCCATGCAGACCACACAGATGCTAGAGTACATACAGCAGTTTGGTGGCCGCTTCCCTTCCTCAGCCCGCTCTGGATCTGGAGGAGGTTGATTCATTGCTCGCTTGCTTTTTCATGTATGTTTTTTTAGTTTTGAATGATTTGGTAGACGGTGGAGGTAATTGTTGATTTTTGTATGATTATATTTGATACACTTGGTTGTGTTGTTGTATGAAGATGTGGATGTTGATGATTTTGTGTTATGTTGTGTATGTATGACATGGTAGAACACTTGTTGTTGGGGTTGTTGTGAATGTTGGAATGGTTATGTATATTAAGTATTTTATTTTAATGTAATTTGATGTATTTGTGTGTTTGATGAATTTTGTATAGTTTGGCTTTTGATATTTGGTTAGAATATTGTATACTGCATTGTGCAGTATTGGTGTAATAGTGTTTGGATAGGAAATGTGGATGGAAGACTATATTGCAGAAGTTTTAAAAAAAAATACAGCAGATTTTCGACAGCTCCCGACAGCTTTCAGGTGGTCATTTTCCGACGGCTTCCGACGGCCTGTAGGTCATTTTTTCCGTTGTCGGAATCCGTCGAAAGCCGTCGGAAATATGTTCGGCGCCCCGTGTCGGAAGCCGTCGGAAAAACTGCTCCCCGACGCCTTATTTTCCGACGGCCGCCGACGGTAATTTTTTGCTGTCGGAAATCACTGTTCATCTTGTATTGATAGAGTTATATGTCCAAACAAATACAGTATATCATTTTCTGCAATGTGGAACGTAACATCCCTTCTTCCTTTCTTTTTCTTTCTTCCAAAACAATAACCCAAAACAATTTTGAAAATTTCCAGCATAAACAAGCACGTAATCAATAGTTATCAACTAATATGTACTTAATTGAGACTATAAATAAAGTGAAAATAATAATTTGTTCATGTCTGACAACTCAAAACATAGAAACAATATTAATGCTTAAAGGTTTACACTATTGAACCTTGAGTTTTAGACTTTATTCATCTTGAGATCCCAGGCACAAATTTGGTATAAGCTACATCTAACATTGAAAATGTTTACATTTCATGTGTATGGTTGACTAACAAGATTTTGCTTTTTCTTTTAAAAACGAGAGAAAAAGCAACAAAAATTTGTAGTCGGCATGACGATCCTAGCTCGTCTATCTTATTTTACAAACATATGAAACGTGAGAAATAAAGAAGACAGGTCATCTGTCAAATTCAATTATATGGTACAACAAGATAGCACTTGTAACAAATCCAACTCCCAACTTTGCCTAGTTGTCATAAAAACTGTGTGACCTATTGCAAGTTGAATGGAAATACCAGAAGTAATCGTGTATTGTTGATAAATGCATGAATCTGTCGCCATCATAAGCAGAATCTACTTGTGGATTGACATGATTCATTTGTCGCAAGTCTCATACATGTTGTAATTTTATACACACTAATCTACATTTCATGTTAAACTATTTTTTATGTTCCAGAATGACAAAATGTATAAAATATGTTAGCGTTTCCATAATTATTAAGGTAGCTATAATCAGCAGATTTAAGTTATCTACAACTCTGGTTTGATAATTCAAGACTATATGTATAAGCAATTTATTTAAGAGGTTCTATCAAGGTGCAAGATTCAAGTTTGCACAACAGTTTAACTTTAAAGTCAAGAGTCTACTGAAAATATTAATAAATAAAATTAATCATAACATTGACTGATGAGATGGAGAATGGAGAAAGCATGAGGATGAGCAAGTTGAGCTTCAAGTTGTCCATTTGATTCTTCAAATATTCTACCTCTTATGTATATCTTTTTCAACGCTGCATTAATTGAATGGTGGATTCAATGTGTATATGAGATTTTTGAACTTATGAGACTTCAACTTCTGATATATTTCATATTATAGTCCGACTCTCGCATATGAACGTACATGGACTATGTCAACAGACATATCTATCATATGTTATGAAATTATGCAAATATCTAAACAGTTGATTGATTTACAATTTTAATGAACATTCACTAATAACAAACGTTTCAAATCCCGAGTTGTTTTTTTTTCGTAGTTAGGTCTTTTACTGGTTTAATCGTGATCTTTAAAGAAACAATAAAGCATTAATTATCTGACTAGATTTGTCGGTTAAAGCCGGGATGACTGACTAGAGTACTGTACGTACATTGGGTAATTTATTAATTAAATCAAACATGTGTAGAATAATAAAGTTGTTTGTCTTCTAGAATTTTACGTTACTTTAGGATGAGTTTCAAAAAATAGGCATACATAGCAACATGTAAATTTGTAATACTTAAATCCTAACCTCTGTCCAGTGAACAAAGGCTCTACAAATTAATTCAAGTATATATAGAGGCAAAATAAATGATCAAACTTACACTTATTTTTCATAAAAATGGTTTTCATTATGCGGTATTATTATTAACAGAGACTGGTTGGCTAAATATGTGTTTTACCCATATTTTTTCAGTATAACTGCGTAAATAGTTTTGATGAAGAAGATGAATCATAAATAGTGTAGGTCAATGTATGAATAAATGCAGATAGATCATCAAATAGTTTTGAGGGCACACAATTAGATCATTTATTTTGTTTTGATAAAATAGTTCTCAGAACAAATTTGGTAAACTGTGACATTCACAATTTGTTTGTTTGTTTGTTTTGGGCGCTAGACTACAAATAAAGTGAGCACATAAACACAAACACAAAAGTTAGGGTTTATACTAATACAGTGAGAAAAACGAACATGTGCGGTTATCCAGTAACTAGTGAATGCTGTTAAAAATAGATTATGAAAAAGTATAAATACTTCGTTAGTTTAAAACACATATTTTGGTATAAAACTAGCAAAATATATAAATACTTGGTTGAAAATAGTATTTTGCTTGTTAATTTAAAATATTCTGATTAAGATGGTATTAAAAAAGAGAGAGAGAACTTGTTACAAGGACATAGTTGGATAAATTTTTGACTCAACCACACCAACTTCATTTTTTAATGTCAAAGAACAAAGTTTTTCAAACAATAGAGATTAGAAGTTTAAACTTTCTGTATGTAGGTCGTGACTGCGATTTCTAATTTTCATGTGAAGGACCTTGGGCGATGGAGGAGGGGTGCTATGATCTCCGACAATGTAGCAGGCGTCAACGATGCAGCAAGCATCGATTTCGACGATGTTTTTTTTTTTTTTTTTTTTTTTTTGTAAACTGACTCTTTTATTCCTTTAGGTTTATCAAAAGCTGTCAACAGGTAACCCAAACAAGGAAGAATAAAACTATAGCCACTAAAAGAACTATACAACCACAAACAACAGATCTGAACCTACGGCAAATGTAACAGAATACAAAAAAGCGAGCACCACTAAACTGGCACCAAGGATCCAAATACCAGAGAAGATCAACCAGCATCGTCTTCGAACTCCGGCAAGGCCACCGCCCGAAGACAATGTTGGCATACAATATAGAATAAAGAATACCCTCCACCCGATACGACAATGGAAAGAAGAAGCCGATCACCCCCACCAACAGCAAAGCTACCATCCCAAACTAAACTGATATGGCAAAACGAGACAGCAATAGCACCAGGCAAAAGCAATATCAGAACGAGACAGCAATAGATGGCATAAAACCACGCCACCACAGCCTGAACCTGAAAGCAAACATCACAGACGCGCACCATTAAAGTTTAAAAGGGGGGGGGGGGGGGGTAGGTGGCAAAAGACTAAGAAGCATGATTCTGCAAAGCAATACACACCAAACCGCAGCATCAACATCAACCAATTCCCGCTCGATCAGAAGATTGCGAGCAAGAGATAGATAAAAGGCTCACAAAGCGACTCGAGCGATGACTGACCGAACCGCGGAAAGGGCGACCACGGAAGGCCAAGTAAACATCGTTTCGAACCCGACGGATAACAGAGAAACGATCCATAGGGCAGTCTTCAAAGATTGCCTTATTCCGAGCACACCAGATGTGCCAGCAAATAAGACAAGGAATCAGACGATACAGGATAGACCGAAGAGACTTACCTGTGCTGCGAATCCACCAAGTGGACAATAAATCAATAGCCGACGAGATGTTGCCCCGAACACCCAGAAGATTGCCGAAATAATTCCAGCAAGCTCTGGCGCACCAGCCCGTAAAAAGCAAATGAGCAACAGATTCTGTATCCCCATGACCACAACATCTACAACGGGAAACAGTCGGTAAACCTATCCGCTGGAGGTTCACATCGACCGGTAGACCACCGTGGAAGGAACGCCACATGAAGAGAGAGACTTTAGGAGGAATACGCGAGTCCCAGATGCGAGAAAAAATGGGAAGAGAAGGAGAAGGAGCCCGAGTAGAATTCCAAGCCTTAAATATAGAGAACGGACCGCCATCCCAACCGGATAGGCCGTGATGAGAATCAACAAGCCCTTTCACCGATTGCATATGCTTCCAAGTCTCACTAGCGAAAGAAGGAGTGCCGGAATAACCAGCAGGAGCCAGCCTACGGTACTTAGCGTGAAGGAATTTTGCCCAGAGGGAATCGTTACTTGCAAACCGGTACCACAGTTTGCAAGCAAACGCTGAGCAGATATCCTTCGGATTGCGCAGACCTAAACCGCCCTCAACCTTAGGGCGACAGATAACATTCCAAGACACCCAATGGTGCCTTCGATCATCCCCCTTCGATCCCCAGAAGAATGACGCAGCCAAAGATTGGAAAGATCGAAAAAAAGAAGAAGTGGGGGTCATAGCTGCAAAGATATGAGTTCCCATAGAGCATAGAACAGATTGGATGAGCACCAACCTACCTGCTTGCGAAAGAAGAGAAGCGTTCCAGCGGATAATCTTTCCCCTAACCTTGTCTGTTAGGGGATCAAAAAGGGCATTGAGTTTCCTACCCCTATAGAGGACAATGCCCAAATAAGGAAGCGGAAGAGCAGACGCCCTATACCCAGAGTAGGCCTCAACCCAAGAAACACGCGAGGGGTCCATGTCTTTCGCATGAACGAAACAACTCTTAGAAGAGTTGACCAATTGACCCGAACACCTCTCGTAAAGGTGGATGAACCGAAGCAGCCGCCGGACGGAAGAACGATTACCATTAGAAAAAATAACGATGTCATCAGCAAAGGACAGAGACGAAACGAGAGGACATCCACTTGGTAGACCAAAGCGCTGAATCTGGCCGAAAACGGATAAAACATGAATACCACGGATGAAAGCCTCTGCCGCTATAACGAATAGAGTGGGAGATAGCGGATCTCCCTGACGAATACCTCTGCCTACTCTGAAATAACCTCTGGCAGATCCGTTAATGATAACAGAAAACCGACAGTTGGAGATGAGCCTCCACACCAAATCGATAAGATCCTCCGGAAAACCGAAGGCACGGAGCACCTTGATAATGAAAAACCAGGAAATACGATCGTAGGCCTTTTCCATATCGAGTTTAAAGATAACATTCGAACCCCTGACCTTACGATCGATTTGAGAAACCAGTTCTTGGGCTAAAAGGACGTTATCAGTGATTAAACGACCTTTAACAAAGCCAGCCTGGGAGGAAGAGATAATCCGATCAAGGTATGGACTCAGTCGGGAGGCCAGAACCTTGGAAATGATTTTGTTAGTGAAGTTACAAAGGCTGATAGGACGAAACTCCGAACACGACCTTGGCTTTTCACACTTGGGGATAAGAATCAAGTTTGTGGAGGACCAACTAATGGGGAGGTCACTTCCGGAGAAGAAATGCTGAATAGCTAGGCATAAGTCCGATTGGATAATATCCCAAGAAGAACGGTAAAAGGATCCGTTAAAACCATCCGGGCCACAAGCACTGTCCTTACTGAGAGCAAATACACAAGCTCGAATCTCATCGGACGAGGGAGGGGAGCCTAAACCTACACAGTCATCCGCATGAATAAGCCGAGGAATGAATGACATAATGTCCGAAGCAGGTTCATTAACAGACGGAGATCCGAGGTAAGATTGGAAGTGGGAAACTATAACCTCTATAACTTCCGAGGGGGTTGTAGCCACAGATAGGTCCGCTCTCGATATCTCACGAATAGAGAGAAGATTGGCTTTCTTTCTAATAGAGGAATGAAAGAATTTGGAGTTTGAATCTCCTTCAACCACCCACTTGATCCTTGCCTTTTGACTTAGGTAGGAGTGCTCAATACGAAGCTCAGAGGAGAAAGCCAATTGAGCGGAAGCCCAGTTCGCTTTGTTTTCGGCCGAAGGAAACTCGTCAAACAAGGATTCGGCCAAAATAAGAGACTCTTCAGCCGCCCTAACGCGGTCGAAGATATTCCGAAAAACAGTAGAATTCCACGACTTCAGACGAAACTTAAGCCGTTTCAGTTTTCGGAAAAAAGCCCCCAACGGGGCCCCTTCAATGGGTGCGGACCACGAATCCGCCACCAATTCACGGTAGGTGTGATGAGAATTCCACATACTAAGGTAACGGAACGAAGACGGACCCGTCATCGATCGCGAAGCACAGGACAAAAGCATGGGAGCATGATCAGAACATGAGCGATGAAGATGGGAAATAGAATAGGAAAAAGGAAGGTCAAACCAATCAGCCGACCCAAAAACCCTGTCCAACCTGGAAAGAATCTGATTTGGCCCTTCCTGGTTGTTAGACCAAGTGAAGGCCGAACCAACGAAAGGAATCTCAGCTAACCCGGATCGAACAACAAAAGAATTGAAATCAGAAATAGAAAGGCGATTGACCGCAACTCCACCTACTTTCTCCGCCTGACTGGCGACCACATTGAAATCACCACCTACCACTGAGGCCGAGCAGCCAAAATCTGCCAGAGACAAAATATCATCCCAAAGAGATAATCTGTCAACCCTAACACATTTGGCATAAACAGCGGAGAAAAGAAATGGGCGAGGGAAGGAGGAAGAAGAACAAACAACAGATAAAAGCTGCGACGAATCAAAAACAGATTGAATAACGAAACTTTTGGACCAAAGGATCCAGATCTTACCAGAAACATTCGAAAGAGCGCCTCCATACCCCAGTGACAGAACCACCTTGGTTATGTCACCCGAGTCAACAAGAGGTTCCAAAATAGCAATCAAACTGACGGAATGCTTGCGAACAATCCGTTTCAGCCTAGCAACCGATGCTTCATTTCCAATACCACGAATATTCCAAAATAGGAAGGACGACATGATGAGAAATCAACAGGAAAGAAGCCCGACTCCAAAACCCAACCCAGACAGAACTCAAATACGATACAAAGAAGATAGAGCTTCTCTCTCGAGCTGCTCAGTCGCCGCTATAGAGCGAGTGCGAATGGTGCGGAGAACTCCCGAAGAACCGCGCGATCTACTACGGGACGACCTGCGCAAGAACGGTCGCAGAGGCTCCTCCGAGGAGTAAGAACAATAGCGCTTCTCAGGCGCGGACATGGGAAAAGAAGCACGAATCGGCACAGAATTCTCTGCCAGACGAGCAAGCCGCTCGTTAAGCAGAGAAATCTCCTCGTCGGTCATCATCGGAATGACAATCGATAACGAGCAGGATGAAGAAGGAAGAGAACAACAGGACGAACAGCTAATAGAAGAGGAAACCGACGAACAAGCTAAAAAAGGAGATAGACGCGGGAGAGTCGGGGAAATAACTAATCGTATCCCTCGATCCTGTAGGAACCTCACCCAGGCCGGAATGCCACTAGACAGACATCCCCGCGATACAGGTGGTGTTCGCAATGTGGTCCCGGCAGAGATTTCCCCCATCATGGTCGCACCTGACTGGCAATATTCTATTCTGCTTGCATAGTGAACCATATAAGGGTACACTATGCAGCCAGAGCTAGGACACCGCCTGAGCCTAACGACACTGCCTGGAAAATCTGCCTGAGGAGGCCACAGTGGAATAACGGGCATACAATAGAAACTAATAGCCAAACGCGATATTAACCAGACCTCGCTTTGGCAAACTAAAAAAAAAACACAAGAAGCATCATATTGGGTTATCCAAACGGATAACACAATGCCGGAGTGACCTGGCATGCCTTCACGGAAAACCGGAGAAGCGATGCCAGGGAGCACACGCCTAAGCGTGCCAATGCTCACACAGATAACAACCATGCAATCAAGGATGACCAGAATAATATACGCAGAACCACAAAGAAACTGCACATAACCAAAATTACCAGAAACAGAAATCTGACCAGCACGCACCCACCATCCACGGCCACTAACAACAACCCAAACAACATCGAACACCGCCCAAACTGAGAGCCTCTCACAGCAAACAAACAAACCACTGGCACAGCTCGCCCAATAAGCACGAGGCAACAACGACACATAGGGACAGTGCCGCGCTAGCCACCAAAAGAGGAAACCGCCAGAGACCCCTCGGATAACACCAACCAAGCCACCTTCTTCTGACGACCCAACAGCCTGGGAGGAAGGGGTGGTGAGATCCCCTTCGACCGGCGAGACTGGAACTGAGCAACCAACGCCAGAAGAAGAAATAACCAAGCCAATGGCCTTATCCACAAAAGAACCACAAACGCCGTCCATTGGATCGAAAAGGGTAGTTACATCCCTCAGATCCTCTGCAGCGGCGACGAAGCCATCAACGGTAGAAAACGATCCAAACTTCAAAGAATCAACCCCATAAGGCACAGCATCGACAGCGACAGCAAAGACCAGAGACGGTTCGAAAGGGGTAATGACATCCCCCTTCAACACAGTCGAGGAGGCGATACGGCACTCCGCCTCGCAAGAAGCTTCGAACAACGAAGACCGCGAGCTATGGAACGGACGGCAAGCCAAACCATCCCCAAAAATCGGAATCAATTCCAAAAAACCTTTCTCTACCCACAGAAAACGGCAACGAACCAAATCCCCAAAATCGACCATAGAGAAAACCCTAATTTCGATCGTTCGCTCACCAGTTACGACCAGAGAGATAGGACCGGCTATTACCTCACGAAGAGCAACGCCAATCGACTCAAAAGGCGGACAACGACGAACGAACGTTCCAGCGAGAACAAATTCTCCATCGCCACAAACAGTTGCGCTCATGGCCAAGCACGAGAACAGCATACACTCAGACTAGAGACAGGAAAAAAACACCAAACCAGAATTCAGAGAGCGTTGGAGAATCACAGGAGAAGAGGAGCAGAAATAAGCGAGAAGAGAAGAATCGCTCAATAGCGAGCAGCCATTTTTTACCGTTGCTTTTTTGGATGGATTTCGACGATGTTGAAGCAAGCACGCATAGGTCGAAAAGAAGTAAGGTTTTCTACCTGGCCCTGATGGATTAGAGGCAGCGACGACCAATTCCTATGGTAAAAATGGTGATGCTTCAGTTTTTGCTGGTGGGAGCTTTGGTAGTACACTTTAATGGTTTTCAAAAACCTAATTTATAATATTTTATGTCATATAGCTATTTTGTGGTACCATTTCATTTTCTACTGTTTGTATGTTGTCAATTGAGAAATTGAATATAACGCTTAATGCCATGATGCTACCTCAGACTAACATTTTTTATTGCAGTACACTTTATAATAACATTACGTGCTTGGAATCATAAGGATCATTTTATGTTATAATTTACCATATATATAGTATCATTTCAATATTATTCCTTATATGTTTATTTATTTTTCTACTATTTAACAGTACATGTTGCTAATATTTAATTTCATTTTCCCCCCATTTTTATATGTTTATTGCATTGTTTTTAAGTTGCACTTTTTATCCAACGTTTAGTATCTATTTTGTTGAAATTTTTCCCATGGTATGGTCTACCTACTACTTTATTCAAAAATATAATAATTAGCTTTTGTTGAAATGTTTTTGTATAGAGTAGTCGTATAGTGGTATTTTGTACGTGTTACTTATTATTAAAAATAATAGTTTCTTATGCAATTATATTTTACAGTATCATTTTGTAATGTTACTACATTTTCACTACCAATAGTTATAGGCGATGAAGGAGTGTAGGAAGAGGTTGAAAATGGTGTCATGGTGAAGTGGCGAACCCAGGTGGTGCGGCAGATGCCATTATGTTGCGACGTGGTTTCATCGGAAAAATTAAGCTTTTAGGGTTTAATTTGTGGTTACGGTTGGAGACGGTGGATGTGGCAAGGGAGCGACCGTAGAAAGAAGCAACAACGTGGAGTAGCACCAATTAAAGTGAAGTGATGATGAAGCTTTTAAAGTTCTATCTACATATTAAAAATGAACCCAAGTTCATTAAACAAAAAAAATCTCCTATGGCAATGGCAATGCACCATATATTGATGATCTTAGAAGTGAACGGGGTGCAATGCATCGGCCTTCGTTTTCGCTGTCATTTTATCAAATTCATCTCAGCTATTAATTATTATATGATATGATTACTTTAGTAGCACGGTGTGACACATTCAACAATAAAATTATATGATGTATGACTATGATTTAATTACACATGAGATAGTGAAATTGAAAACAGAGAAATTGAGTTGAGTGAATAAAAGAGCTATACATATATGGAAATAAGAGACTGACCCTAGTTTAAAAACTTTTTCAACTTCCACTCCCTCCAAAACTAGATTTAACAAATGCCTCTATAATTGTTTCCGCTGAAGAATTGCTGTTGTAAACCGTAAAAATTTAAACTAAAAACTACATATTTGCACCTTTTAACGTAAATATTAATTTGGTAAATATATGTAGTATTTATTGGTAATATTTACAGTTCATGTAAGTATTTGTTTTCAAAACTGCATAATGTTCTGAAATAATTTTCCAGTAAGTGTATATACGCAGATGGAAATGCTATAAAGTCGAGCAGTGGAAGTTCCGTATAGTGGAAACTTTATACGTTGTATACGATAGAGACGAGCGGATGTAAATGTATTTCACTCTTTAGAGTCTTTGTAGTTTGTACACAAAACCTCACTGTATAAACCACATAATAATGGGAATGCTATAAAAAAAGCTTGTACGCACAGCCTCTTTTCAAATTGTAGTGGATTCAATCAGATCAATCTGCCTCTTTGAAACATTTAACATCAACTAGAGGGATATACATGGAACTTGCATAAATTAAAGCAAATGTTATAAAGCTCGCACACATTGTTTCTTATCAAATCGATCTAATGGAAATAAGTGATGGTCAATCTCCTTCCTGGAAATATCTAACAAATAATTCACCCCGAACAGCCTGAAAACATCACTCCTAACCGCAACAGCTGTAGGTTCAACTTCAGTATGACTTTGATTCCGATCATCAGCAGCACCACATCGACATTCTATGTAAAACTGCTTCTCCGCACCCAATAATCTGCCAAACACCACAACCCAACCTGCTTTCAGCTGCTTCTCCTTCACAAACCTGCTCCACCCTTTGGTCAACACATAGCTCTGACTACTGTTCCAGTACGAGTACCTGAACCTCCACACCTTTCCACCTTCATCTTCAAAGCTCAGCAACATACTTGCACCATTCACCATTGGAAAATGCTTCTCGGCATAGAGCTTTGGTACCACTAGCCTGTTCAGCTTCCCTACATCGCTCGGTGTTACTATCTTCTCAAACATCTGCTCTTTATCGCCATCATTGCCATTCCTTTTCCTCTTCGATTGACCTGTACAGGCGAGTGCAACCCTTTTTCTTTGGTTGAGCTCGTCTCTGTAGGTGTGCTTCCTGAGCATGTCTACAATCTCAGCTTTAGAGTGTGATGATATGAAGTCGAGCTCCGACTCATCTTTGGTTAAGGTGAAGTTGGTGATGGCATCACGGCCTCGAAACCTGTAGACAGCGATGTCGTAGGAGAGAGCGGCTTCGGATTCGGACTCGAAGGTGCCGAGCCACACCCGGTGGTGCTTCTCGTAGATCTGAGAACCCCAACGGCCGTTGGGTTGTGGGACTACCCCTTTGTATTTGGACGAAGGAAGTTTTCTGGAGTCTGAGATGTTGTTTGATATGGCGCTGCTGTCGCTCCCAAGGCGCTGCAGCTTTGGAGGGATGGGGGAGTACTCAGAAAGGGCGTTTGTTTCCATTTATTGATGACGTTGTGATAAATATATTTATGTTTTAGCTATCGTGAGTATATGAAAAATGTTGTTTATTTGATTTGAGATCTAAACGGGGAAATGTATATTTTTGGATGTGGGAGCTATGGGTTGATATGTTGAATTTATATAGAGATCATGTTGACTGGTACAGACGGGCATATATATAGTTTGTTGCTAGTTATACTTTGTTAATTAAAGCATTTAAACTAGCGAACAAGCAAAACACTCCAGGGGAAGAGAAAATAGGGTCAAAGGAATTGAAACCGCTTTCAAGTGGGTCATGTGTTAATCGTTAAAACTGTGTTTGATGTGTATGCATTACAAAAAACTACAACATTTTAGTGTATGATATAGTGTTTGCCGGAAAACACTGTTGTTTTAATGGACTTTTCGGTAGTGTAAAAGCAGATACAGCTTAGTGTTAAAGTAAGTAATATCTACATTGAAAAAACACGCGTCTTTTATAATTTTGTCTTCATCACTTGGACAATCTTGGAACCTTTATCCTCTTTCTATTCCCTTGTACCGTGGGGATCAGAAATTTTTTGGCCTAGAATCCCAAACTTTACAGGGTTTGCCTTTGATCTACGCATACAATTCTTTATCTTGATTTTATCATTTTCATTTGTGGTTTCTTCAATTAATTTTAGGTGTGTAGAGTGTTGTGGCCAATTCAAAAAGAAAGAACAATGGAAGTGAACAGAAATGCTCTTACAACTTTACATGCACGCAGTATACAACTCTTAACCTCGACTACTTCATACCATTTTCAAACATTTATTTTGTTTTATTTTATAGAATCAAGATTAAAGAGGTACAAATATATCTTGGGTATTGATTACGATATTATGGAAAGTCAAATTGTGTGTGTGTAGGGATTAAAATAAAGAGATTTATGGAGAGTTCTGAAGAGTGTTTTAAATACATCAAATGTATCTCCACCATTCATGCGAAAGATGGATGAATACAGGAGTTGAAGTCACTTATTTGTAGTGAGGCAGGCAGTAAAAAGTGAAAGAAAGATCTATTGCAAAGATGAAAATTAAACAGATTCTTTTCACATCAATTATGTGTTCATTCATTTTCACATTCTACCAATAGCCTGCATATTGGTATCGTAGCTTTATTTTAATGTACAAAAGAACTAGTCATACGGGAACCACACCTTTCAATTACAATCACAATCACAATCAAGCTAATGTTTTGAAGGAGAAAACTTTGATTGTTGCATCATGAGAAATATTTTCATCCTAAGTGATTTGGTGGAGATAGTTGAAGAAGGTTATGATGAACAAGCAACCGTTACAACTAACAGTTGATTTAAAGGAGTTGGAATAGAAAGATGCAAATGATTGCAATTCAACAATGCAAACAAAATACCTATTTCACAATTGGCAATGTCAGTTGTAATAGAGCTTTAACAATGGTCATGCAACCGTCATAATATGCGAAGTTGTAATAGAGTGGGTGCATTTTACAACTATTTTCGTCCGTTGCAACGTACCGTTGTAACAAAGTCTTTTGCAACAGTTTTTACCTCCTGTAATGGGTCTTTTACAACTATTTGGTCCGTTGTAATAGATCTTTACAACTTATTTTGCCAGTGTTAAAAATGCAAATTAAAAAGAAAAAAATTTATGCATTGCTCCGGCACACACCTATTGATTTTATATTATTTAGTAGTTAAAACCATTGTACTAATAACCAAAATCATTCGCATTTACTATAAATAACATAAAAGATCCACATTCCAAAAAGCCAAGACTAATAATATATCGACGCCATACATCATTCTTAAAGTCTTAGCCTAGTTACAAATCCTCAAGCCAATGTTGAAATTTTCGACACCCCCTCGCATCTCAAGCTATGCATGCACTTCACTTAGTGTAGAAGAAGCAAGATCATCGAACGAAGCTTTTTGGTGCCAGTGTCATGATTGGATGATCCTACATCCCCCTAGAGCACATAATTTCATAGCAACATTTATTATAATAAAAGAAATCCGTAATTGTTGCATGCTACTAATCCTATATATATGCTCATCTTCTTTAGCATATCTTGCGATATGGGACTAATCAGAGTCCAATCTACGTACCCATTCTAATACAATGTGAGACATACCTAACAGATCTCCACCTTGACGAGCATATCTCAATACTATTTAAAGTATGAAGAGTCCTCAAATACTTGGATAAATTTGTTAACACCTCCAATAGTTCATATTAGGTCGCTAACACCTCTCAGCAGTTTGGCCAAGCTTTTTTTTAACAAAGAATCTTTTTTTCCACGGTTAGAGCAGGCCATGTTCTAATATATAACTTGACCTTAATGAGAATCCCGAGCTCGAGACACACACTGGAGCATACTTAGGTCAATGCTGCATCATATTAGCCCCCTTAAACCATCGGCTCTAAGATCATGTTGAAATTTTCAACACCCCCTCACATCTCCCGATATGCACACACTTCATTTAGTGTAGAAGAGGCATGACCACTAAACGAAGCTCTTTTGATTCCAACATCATGATTGGATATCCATACATCCTCCTAGAGCACATTTATTTTCATAGTAACATTTTTTGTAACAAAAGAAATTCCTTATTGTTACATGCTACCAATTTCGTATATATACTCACCTCCATTAGGATATCTTACGATATGTGACTTATCAGAATCCAATCTACGCACCCACTCTAATACAATGTGAGCCACACCTAAAAGAATTATATTCTTCTCATATTGGACTCCCTCTTAAAGTGAAGTAGAATAATGGTTGTTGGGTCTGAGGACGTAGGCATAGCTGAACCTCGTTGTATCGGTGTGTTATTTCTTTTCTGTCTTTTACCTATAATTTATGCTCTTTGATTTTTTTTGTTCTCTTTGTTGGATTGAAATTATTGATATTGCCCACAGACTAGATTATTGGATGTCTCCTTCCACTGTCCAAAACTCTGATTTTTCATTATAGTATATTATTAAAACTTGTTGTTCTGTTTGAAGACTATTTCAGCTATGTAAAATTCTACAAAGAATAGCATAGGTAGGAGCTCTACAAATTATGGAGTCGCTAAATTTGATGGAAATAAAGATTTTGGCACATGGAAGATGAAGATGGAAGCGGTATTGAAGAAAGAGAAACTTTTAAGGTTGTCACGGATCCAGAGCAATTAGCTTATGAGGAATTGAGGAATTGAAAGATGATGCTTTTTACTACCATCTAGCTTAGTCTTTCTGATGAAGTACTTAAAGAGTTTTCTCATGTGAAAAGTGCTAAGAAAGTATGGGATGTTCTTCAGAAAAAGTTTTACGACAACTCTCTTGCCGCATCATCCTACAACAACTTTACTCATTCAAGATGAAGCCTAAAATCAATGTATAGCTCACACGGATGCCCTAAACACACTTTTTTTGAATTTTCAAGCAGCTGAAGTAAAAATTGAGGATGAAGCGCCGCTGTCATTCTTTTTTGTTCTTTGCCTACGAAGTATATCACTTTTACTAACGATATGGTCTATGGAAGCTCTTGTATTTGCTTGGAGGATATGAAGACAAATTTGCATAACGAGGTGCTTAGAGGAAAGTTAGCAAACATAAGCATGGAGAATAACTTCGAAGGCCTTATTGCACAAATGGAAAGAGTAAGCATATACCCAAATATGATGGAGGTAGAGCCAAGTCAAGATCTTAGTCAAGGGGATCTTCGAAGGGATTTTTTCATTATTGTAGAAGACTCGACATTATATTGCAAGTTGCCTCAAGTTGGAGAATAAAAGTAAAGTCATTACCCAAAAGGCTTCAGCTTCTATAGCGGAGGCATCAGATTTAAAGAATGATCCTGCCATTTTGCGGCTTCTGCCTCTTATATGAAGAGTACTTTGTGGATTATTGACTCTATAGTATCCTAACATATGACACCTAATAGACACTTTTTTCCAATTATCATCAATTTGACAGAGGAGAGGTTCTCATGAAAAATAATGCAACTTGTTGCATGATTAGCATTGGAACGGTGAAGATCAGGAGTTTGATGATGTTGTTTGTACTTTATGTAATGTCAGGCATGTGCCTGATTTGATGTTTGGTTTGATCTCCATTTGAGCATTGTGCAATATTGGCTTGAAGTGTGTAATAGAAAAGGATTCGGTGAAAATTACAAATGGCTTATTGATAGTGATGAAAAGGTTAAAAAATGGAAATCTATAATTGACAAAGGATACCACAATTATTACGGATTCTTCTTCGGTTGTTGATTCTATTGATTCTAATTCTATCAGATTATGGCATTTTTGTTTGGGACACAATTGGAGAGCACGGCTTGAAAATGTTGAGAAAGTGATGTTTGATTGACTGTATTCATCATTCAACACTTGGCTTTTGTGAGGGATGCGTACTTAAAAACAGATGAAGGTTTCTTCCGGCACTACAGAGTATAAGTCTAAAGATGTTATAGAGTAAGTTTATACTAATGTTTAGGACCCCGCAACATACTTATCTTTTGGAGGAGCCCGGTATTTTGCCTCATTTGTTGATGATTTTTCTAAAAGGTGTGGGTTTACTTAATGAAGTCCGAGGATAAAGCTTTTGATAAGTTTCACAGTTGGAAATCTCTTGTTGAGAAACATTCAGGAAAAAAGTGGAGGTTCTTCATTCAGATAATGATGTGAATTCACTTCTCAAAAATTCACCAAATTTTGTGAGTCTGAGGGAATCAAAAGGCACTACACAACAGGGGACCCTTAGTCAAATAGGGTTGCAGAGAGGATGAATCAGACTTTGTTAGAAAGAACCCATTGCTTATGTCTAGTTGCTGGATTAAAGATGAGATCTTAGGCAAAAGCATTATCTATAATTATTTTCCTCATCAACCGTACACCTTATACCATCATAGTTATGAAGATTCCTAAAGAAGTATAGAAGGGAGTGCATGTTTCATATTCCTTTCTCAGAGTGTTTGGTTATCCAGCTTATGTACATGAGAGCAAAGGGAAATTGGATCCAAGATTACGCAAGTGTATTTTTCTTGGCTATAGGAGAGAAGTTGAGGGTATATGTTGTGGTGTCCTAATGCCCAGAAGATTTTTACTAGTAGGCATGTTATATGTGATGAAAAGCTTAGTTGAAGGTGGAGCCTTCTTCTTTAGTTAATGATGATGTTGAGAGGAAAAATTCAGAGTACCAGACATAAAGTAGATCATCAGACTTCCATATAAATAAAAATAGTGTTTTCGATGAAACCATGCTTGATGAGGAGAGGACATGTGATAAATCTCAAGATGATTCTCAAATTCAAACTCGACCAAGCAGAGAGAGGAAAAGACGTAGATGGCTTGATGATTTTGTGGGATTTAGCATTGAATACATTGACTTTGATGACATGGCAGCCTATGCATTAAGCACAATTCATGATGATTCTATAGACTATAGAGATATCATTACTTTGGTTGATAGTTCCAATTGGTTGGTAGATATGTCGCACTGGGGATTTAGTTCCACTTCCTTCCAGAAAGAGAGCAATTGGATGCAAGTGGATCCATAGGGTGAAAGACGGCGGTAATGGTGACTTAAGGTATAAGGCGAGATTAGTGGCGAAGGGTTATGTTAAGGTATGGAATGTTTGTGCCAAAATTGGTCACAAACCCCATAAGTAGTGAAAGCACCAGTGTTTACATACATATCCACAATATCCCAACACAAATCTCAAATCTAGATAAAGTAGATAATAAAATGAAGAAATAATAAAACTAAAATGTAAGAAAGCAAGAAAGAATACAAGTTTTATAGTGGTTCGTCTATCTCTGGCTTATGTCCACTTTGAATCAATCCCTTTATTTCTTTTGTATTGATATTATAATTACAAGCCTTTGAACATCAACCAACAAAATAGTGGAGTTTCGGCATAAAGAGAAAAAGAAGATTCTCTTTTTAGTTGCCATAGGATCGCAATCTATAGGTGTAGATATAAAAATATCCACTCCAAACCTAGAACACCTTTTCCATTGCGCAGGTGAGCCTGCCAGATCGATCCAGAGTGATTTAAGATCGATCCAAGTGTAATTTGTACGGATCCAAATCGGCTCCAAACAAGTCGAGATCGATCATGTACATCCCCAAGTAAACAAGCAAGCTCCTGTGAAAATTTCATAGCATTTGGACTTGTAGAGTAAGAGTTATGATCGATCTAAGTTTGTATTTGCGAGTAGGCTGGAAGCCTCGTATCCATGGTTTCGTATCCATCAGCCAGTTCCCTTTTTCGTATTGGTCGGCCACTGTCCTCTTCTTCGTATCAGTTCCATGCTCTTCGTGTTTACCTTGTTTTTATCAATCCTTGAGAACCCTGAAAGAACATGCCTTCGTATCCATCAAACTTGCTTCCATGCATGCCTTTCGTATCGATCATTAATGATCGATACGAAGTGCTCTTCTAAACCCATGCAGTTATTACCTCGTGTCCATCGGTTGTTCTATCCCCTGTATCGATCCAGCTTTATCGATACGAAGTGCACCTATGTATCCATCCGACTGATTTGCATTGCATCAATATGAAGTCTATCGATCCGAGGTATGTTGCTACGTCCATTTTGATCGATACAAAAGTACCAATACGAACCTGCCTTCCAAGAATATTGATCCATCCATATGTCGAGTATACGAACTCCGATTGACCTGAAATTTGAAATGTAGCCTTTTCAAGCCTTGTTCATCGTTCCCTATCGATCTCGTCTTAATTGAAGCTCGATTAAATTTTGACGGTATCGATCATAAATATTTTTCCTATCGATCTATAATCCCCATATCCATCCATTTTAACCAATTTTGTTGATATCCTGGCCTTGACTAAAAGGCGGGGTAACATTTTCCCCCCAAAACATGTCTCGTGATAGGAAGGCATGTTTTGAATAGCTTCAAGTCCAACGTCCAAAGTCCATATTCCCTCCATAGTCATAACTTTCGATCCATAATCCAATCCACTACCGAACCATTCTATCCAAGTGCCATAGTCATATCCTTATCCAAATCCATGATTTCTCCGAGTCGATATCTAATTCTAAATATAGTAACCAAATTCTTATCCAATTCCATAGCCATTCGAACCCATCAACTGAGTTTCAATACATCCATATCCAATAACCAAATCCAAGACCTCTCCAGGTCGGCATCCGAATCCAAGACCACTCTGGGCCCTTGTCCAAATCCTTAACTGTTCACAGCCAATATCCAAATCCATAACCTCTCCGAGTTATTGTCGAGCGCAATCCACACTCGACGAGTGTTTGCGCCAAAATTGGTCACAAACCCCGAATACCGTGAAAGCACCAGTGTATGAATACAAATCAATAATATTCAAACACAAATCTCATATCTCAGCAAATATTAAGCAGCAATCCAAAAGTAAAGAATAGAGACACAAGTTTTATAGTGGTTCGGCTATCTCCGGCCTACGTCCACTCCAAAGTTTTTTATCCTTTTATTGTTTATCCTTGATGATTACAGATGATTACAGCAGTTACAAAGTCCAAAACTCGAAATAAATAGCAGTAATGATGATATGGAGTGATTCTGGCAGCGTCCGGGCGTGCTTTCTCTCTCCAAATTCTCCGACCCCTTTTCTGAATGACCAGGGGCTCTATTTATAGGTGTAGAAGGCTGATATTTCTCCTAAAAACCCGGTAGACCGTTTTTGGCACGTGAGGGGGCCCATATGTTCGGCCCTAGGAAATTGGGCCCACATTGGGATCGATTCGAAGTAAGGTTCGAATCGATCAAGAATGCATCCAATCGAGATGAAATTTGGTGTGAACATTCTTCAACATGTATGTAAGCTCCTGTGAAGATTTCATAGCATTTGGATCAACGGTTTGGAAGATATGATCGATTCGAAATCAAAGCTTCGTGTGTTCTGCCTGGCTCGAACCCATACTTCGAATCCACCTCCTTCGAATCCATCTCCTTTGAATCCACATACTTCGAATCCATCTCCTTCGAACCTATCTCCTTCGAATCCATGAAGTCGACTCCCTGCGTATCCTCTTCGAACGCTTTCTTCCTATCGATAGAACCCTTGAATGGATTCGAAGTAACTTACATTCCCTTTGATCGATACAAGTTGTAATCGATTCGAACCATCATCGATACAAACTAACCTGTGTACACTTTATGGATACGAAGGGGATCCATGCTGTGATCGAGTTGAAGTCCACCTGTCCTTCTCATCTGATCGATATGAAGCAACCGAGTCGAAACAATAACTCGATCAATTCGAAGCCCATCGAGTCGAACCAATAACTCAATCGATTCGAACACTATCGAGTCGAACCAACACCTAATGCGAACTTCTCAGAGCCGAATCCATAATCGATACGAAGTGTATCGATTCGAACCGTCCCTGTGCCTTGCCCTCGATCGATGTGAACCTGATGGGTTCGAATCCAATGGATTCGAACCGAGCACCACCTTGATGGATTCGAACAATATGCCTTTCCTACCTTGAATCGATCATATTTCCTCCATACGAACTCCGATTAACCTGAAATTTGAAACATAGCCTTTTCTAGTCCTTATCATCGTTTCCAATCAATTTCGTCCCGATTGAAGTTCAACCAAATTTTGACGATATTGATCGTAGCCTTGACTCCAACCGATCTCCAATCCTGATATCCACCAATCCTCGTCCATTTGTCGATATTCCAGTTTTGACCAAAAATAGGATACACTTTGCCCCCCAAAACATGCCTTTTGATAAAAAGGCGTGTTTTGAACAGTTCCGATTCCAACATCCAAAGTCCATAGCCATATTGCCAGAGTATGTCATCCTTGACTGCTTCGAGTCGATGCCCAATTCCAAATCCCGTAACCAAAGCCTTAGCCAATTCCATATCCATTCGAACTTGACAACCGAGTCCTAATCCATCCTTATCCAATAGCCAATAACCAGATCCAGGACCTTTCCGGGTCGATATATGAATCCATAACCTCTTCGGGTTCTTGCCAAGCGCAATCCACACCTGACGACCGTGGTCCAGTGTCCCTGGACGTTGTTCAAAGCCATGGCTTAAGTCCTAAGCCGAATCCTGGTCTCTCCGGACCCTTGTTGAGCACAGTCCATACTCAACGACCTGAAACAATAATCGATAATATGGGGCCTAAGTCCTAGGCCGAATCCTGGTCACTCTGGACCCTTGTCGAGCATAGTCCATACTCGACGACCTGAATGAGTCAATTTACCACGTTCGGGCAAAGTGACTCACCCCTTGCCAGGCATTATCCATACCCGACGACCATTTATCAAAAACCAGGTGAAAATCCAATCAAAATCCAACCCAAAATCAAATCCAAACCAGAAAACCAGAAATCCAAAGAAGCATTCAAAATAAAAAACAACCATCCAAAGGAAAATCTAAATCAAAAGAAAGCAAAACCGGGAGCTCAATCCAAACTCCAAAACCAAAATCCAAAAGGAAAAGAAGTGTCCAATCCAAAAGCAAAAGATAAATTTTACAAACCACAGCATTGCAGTTTATCGTCATCCAGAGCATGCCTAGGGGCTATCTCCGTCCCCCGTACATGTGTAAATGACTTGGTTGCTTGCCAATAATTCGCTACTTATTCCATATTATCCTAGTCAATGGATGATCAATCAACCATTGTCCCTGGGCCTCACATCATCACGGTGTGAGGTGGTCGGTGGTTGCTCCTGCTCCACCATTGCATTCCGAGTTCCAACATATTATGGTAGTAGTCCCTTCCTGACATGTTCCTCGATTATGTCCTTTAAATGCCTACAGCTGTTGGTGTCATGCCCGTCTAAGTCATGGAAGAGACAATGCCTCCCTGATGCCCTCTCTCGTTTGGAAGGCTCTCTCCTGGCTGGCCTCCGGTAGGGAAGGCGATTCCGAGTATCCAGGTATATTCGCTCCAGCGTCTCGCTCAATCCTGTATATGTGGAAAACTTTGGATCCTTCCATCGCTTCCTAGCGTTTCCAGAATCATCGTCCAACTTCCTTTTCCCTTTTTCTTTATCCAAACCTTTGTTGGATGGTCCTACATCCTGAGTTGCATTAACCCCTTTCACCTTTAAATCCGTACTCGCGTCTTCTTGCCGGAGGAACCTTTTTGCCTCATGAAAGAATTCGTCGAGATCCTGTGGGGGATCTCGTATCAGAGACACCTTAAAATCCGAGTCCTCCCTGACTCTTGATGCTGTTGCCATTAAAACCATCGATGGATCAGGCCGATCCACCGAAGCGACTGCCGCACTGAATCGAGTTAGAAAAGCTCTAAGCGATTCATCCATCCTTTGCTTCACCGATGTCAATGTCATCACATTCTTCGGCCTCTTGATGTGAACCTGAAACTGTCCCAAAAAATTTTCCACCAATTCTCTCCAAGTCCTGATAGATCCTTCTCTCAGCTGCCTAAACCACATTGCAGCTAAGTCCGTCAGATACAAAGGGAAACATCGGGCCATCACTTCCTCCGATGCTCCCAGCACCTCCATGTGTCTGGTGTACCTCATCAAGTGATCAGTTGGGTCTGCTTTACCATCATTTACTTCCACGCTAAGTAGCTTGAACTTAGGTGGATTCTAAGCCATCCTTATTTCCCGAGCAAACGGACTCCTATTCGCTCCTTCCAAGTCCCCGTTGGTCAAACCACCTCGCACAGTTCTTCTGATGATTTCTATTAATCTGGTATTGTCTGTTGGGGGTTGCCCTCCATGCCCCCGAGGGAACTCTGGCACATATTCCTCGTGTGGCTCACTAGCAGCAACGTTAGCTCTAGCTTGTTGAACTCCTTCCAAAGGTCTTCCTATGTTGGATCTCGTGGGCCTGCCCCCAAGCCCTTGATGATTGCCTTCTGGCTCCGCATCTCATCCTCCATTGGGTTCCACGACCCCAGCCCCCTGTCCTGCATCCACAGCGGCTATAGCTGTTCCTAAGTTCTGCATCCCTGCAGCTCTCATTTGCTCGAAGAAAGTCTGCATCATTTCCTGTTGGCTCTTCAACAATCTCTCCTGCAAAGAATTCGTCATAGCTTCCATTTCATCCCAAGTTATATAGATTGAAGCATGTCCTTCCCCGGCTCCGGAGGATGCTTGTTGACTTCCTTCCTATTGGCTTCTCTCAGCCCTTTGCCTTCTACTATTTTGCCTAGTCATTGTCCTCTAATCCAAACTTTTTAAAATCTTCAAACCCAACTTTCAAATCCGATGTAGCGGGTCCTGAGTTCAGCTCTCAATGAAAGCACCAAAGTGTTTGCGCCAAAATTGGTCACAAACCCCGAATACCGTGAAAGCACCAGTGCATGAATACAAATCAATAATATTCAAACACAAATCTCAGATCTCAGCAAATATTAAGCAGCAATCCAAAAGTAAAGAACAGAGACACAAGTTTTATAGTGGTTCGGCTATCTCCGGCCTACGTCCACTCCAAAGTTTTTTAATCCTTTTATTGTTTATCCTTGACGATTACAGATGATTACAGCAGTTACAAAGTCCAAAAATCGAAATAAATAGAAGTAATGATGATATGGAGTGATTCTGGCAGCGTCCGGGCGTGCTTTCTCTCTCCAAATTCTCCGACCCCTTTTCTGAATGACCAGGGGCTCTACTTATAGGCGTAGAAGGCTGATATTTCTCCTAAAAACCCGGTAGACCGTTTCTGGCGCGTGAGGGGGCCCACATGTTCGGCCCTAGGAAATTGGGCCCACATTGGGATCGATTCGAAGTAAGGTTCGAATCGATCAAGAATGCATCCAATCGAGGTGAAATTTGGTGTGAACATTCTTCAACATGTATGTAAGCTCCTGTGAAAATTTCATAACATTTGGATCAACGGTTTGGAAGATATGATCGATTCGAAATCAAAGCTTCGTGTGTTCTGCCTGGCTCGAACCCGTACTTCGAATCCACCTCCTTCGAATCCATCTCCTTTGAATCCACATACTTCAAATCCATCTCCTTCGAACCTATCTCCTTCGAATCCATGAAGTCGACTCCCTGCGTATCTTCTTCGAACGCTTTCTTCATATCGATAAAACCCTTGAATGGATTCGAAGTAACTTACATTCCCTTTGATCGATACAAGTTGTAATCGATTCGAACCATCATCGATACGAACTAACCTGTGTACACCTTATGGATACGAAGGGGATCCATGATGTGATCGAGTTGAAGTCCACCTGTCCTTCTCATCTGATCGATATGAAGCAACCGAGTCGAAACAATAACTCGATCGATTCGAAGCCCATCGAGTCGAACCAATAACTCAATCGATTCGAACACTATCGAGTCGAACCAACACCTAATGCGAACTTCTCAGAGCCGAATCCATAACCGATACGAAGTGTATCGATTCGAACCGTCCCTGTGCCTTGCCCTCGATCGATGCGAACCTGATGGGTTCGAATCCAATGGATTCGAACAATATGCCTTTCCTACCTTGAATAGATCATATTTCCTCCATACGAACTTCGATTAACCTGAAATTTGAAACATAGCCTTTCCTAGTCCTTATCATCGTTTCCAATCAATTTCGTCCCGATCGAAGTTCAACCAAATTTTGACGATATTGATCGTAACCTTGACTCCAACCGATCTCCAATCCTGATATCCATCAATCCTCGTCCATTTGTCGATATTCCAGTTTTGACCAAAAATAGGATAACAACGACCTAGGTCAAGCATTGCCTTGCTCAATGGTGATCCTGGTTTAGTGGCCCTGAACGCTCAGTAATGTTGTGGCTTAAGTCCTAAACCGAATCCTAGTCACTTCGGACCCTTGCTGATTTCCATACTCGACAACTTATATTAACAGATGATAGGTAATATGGGGCCTAAGTCCTAGGTCGAACCTTGTTCTCTACGGACCCTTGTCGAGCATAGCCCATACTCGATGACCTAAATAAGCCGATTCACCATGTTCAGATGAAGCCACTTACTCCTTGCCGGCACAATCCATACCCAATGACCATTTACCAAAAACCAAATAAAAATCTAATCAAAATCTAATCTGAATTCTAGATTAAATCAGAAAACCAAAAATCCATACCAGAAATCCAAAATAATATCCAAACCAGAAAACAAGCATCCAAACCAAAGTCATACAAACAAAACTAGGAGTTCAAACCAAACTCCCAAACTAACCAGAAAAGAGCAAATGTCCAAACCAAAACGAAAGAGCAGATTTCATAAACTAGAGCGTCGTGGTTTATCATCATCTCAGAGCATGCCTAGGGGCTATCTTCGTAGGGGCCATCTCCGTCCTCATACATGAGTAAGTGACTTAGCCGTTTGCTCAAAGTTTGCTACTTATTCCATACCATCCCTGTCAGTTGATAACCAATCGACCATCATTCCTGGGCCTCGTGCCATCGTCATTTGAGGTAGACGGTGGTTGCCCCTATTCCACCTCCATATTCCGACTTCTAATATATTACTGCAACCGACCACTCCTTACATGCGCCTTAATTATATCCTTTAGATGCCTGCAACTATTGGTATCATTCCTGTCTAGGTCGTGAAAGAGATAGTGCCTTTTGGATTCCCTCTCGCATTCCAAGGAATCCCTCTTTCCCGGCCTTCGATAAGGAAGGCGATCTCGAGTCTCCATGAATATCCGCTCCAATGTTTTTTTCACCCCTGTGTCAGTGGAGAATTTTGATTCTTCCCAGCGTTTCCTTGCCCTACTAGTGTTGTCATCCAAGTTCCTATTCCCTTTATCCTTATCCTTATCCGAGCTTTCACTGAATGGTTCTCCATCCTTAACCACATTTAATTCCTTTAGATTCAAATCTAGACTCGCTTCATCCTGTCAAATAAATCTTTCAACCTTGTGAAAGAATTCCCGAGATCCATTAGTGGATCCCATATCAATGATACTTTTAAATTCGAGTTATCTCTGACTCCTGACATTGCCGCCATTAGAACCATGATGGATCTGTCCGATCCACCGAAGCAACTACCGCATTGAACCGAGTTAAGAAAACCCTGGGTGATTCCCATGTCCTTTGTTTTATTGATGTCAGTGTTGTCACATTTTTTGGCCCCTTGATATGAACCCGAAACTACTTCAAAAACCTATCCACCAACTCTATCCATGTCCTAATAGATCCATCTTCCAACTGCCAGAGCCTCATGGCAGCTATATCCATCAAATACAGGGGGAAACACCAGGCCATAACTTCCTCCAATGCCCCCAGCACTTCCATGTGTCTTATGTACCTCATTAAATGATCAGTAGTATCAGCCCTGCCGTTGTACACCTCCAATGTAGGTATCTTGAACTCTGGTGGATTCCTAACCATTCCGATATCACGGGTAAACGGACTCCTGTTTATTCCCTCCAGATCTCCTTTTTCTGAACCTACGCGCATAGTTCGCCTGATAATCTCAGCTAATCCGGTGTTGTCCACCAAGGGTTGCCCCTCACCTCCATTTCCTAACCACCCTCCATGTCCTCGAGGGAATTCTGGTACATACTTCTTGTCATGCACTCCTGTATTCTTACCGACATCCTATTGTATGGTGTCACCTTGAATCCCTCTTTGAATTGGTCTATATTACATGGTGGTGTGCTCTCAAGTTTGGATCCATCCAAATTGCTAACTGTTTGTTGGTTGGGGGTTGTGCCCTATTGAGCTGCTCCATCCAATTGCCTTGGGTCCATCTGTCCAGCTCCGTGGAACTAAACTCCAGCAGCTCATGTTTGTCCAAACTGTGTGAGAAGGTTCTGCATCATTTAATCCTGCCTTTTCAACAATTCTTCCTACATAGCTTCCATCATCATCCCACCTCATCTCTGGTGATGAAAACTGAGGCCTTATTCGCTCCTAAGGAAGCCACCGGACTCCCTTTCGTGCTGACTCATTTTTGCTTTTTGTCTCCTTGTTGATTGTTTCGTCATGGTTCCTTTTAGATCCAAGCCTTTCAAAACCTGAACACCAAATCCGGTATAGCGAGTGTTGATCCTTTCAATGAAAGCACCAAAGTGTTTGTACCAAAATTGGTCACAAACCCCAGAAGTAGTGAAAGCACCAGTGTTTACACACAGATCCACAATATCCAAACACAGATCTCAAATCCAGATAAAGTAGAGAATAAAAATAAAGAAATAGCAAAATTAAAATGTAAGAAAGCAAGAAAGTACAAAAGATTTATAGTGGTTCGGCTATCTCTGGCCTACATTCACTTTGAATCAATCCTTTTATACCTTTTGTATTGAGATTACAATTATAAACCTTTGAATGTCAACCAACGAAATAGCGGTGTTTCGACGTAAAGAGCAAAAGAAGATCACCTTTTTAGTTGCCATAGGACTGTTATTTATGGGTGTCGGTCCGAAACTATCTACCCCAAAACCTAAAACACCTTTTATCTTATGCAGATGGGCCAGCCAGATCAATCCAGAGTGACTTGGGATCAATCCAAGTGTAATTCATATCGATCCAAATTGACCCCAAATAAGCCGAGATCGATCATGTATGTCCTTGAGTGAACAAGAAGGCTCCTTTGAAAATTTCATAGCATTTGGACTTGTAGAATGAGAGTAATGATCGATCCAATTTTGTATTTGCAAGTAGGCTGGAAGATTCGTATCCATCAGACCATTCCCTTTTTCGCATCGATAGGCCACTGTCCTCTTCGTATCGATCCCATGCTCTTCGTGTTGCATTGTTCGTATCGATCCTTGAGCACCCCGAAAGCACCTGCTTTCGTATCCATCAAACCTGCTTCCATGCATGCCCTTCGTATCAATAATTAATGGTTAATGCGAAGAGCTCTTCTAAACCCATGCAGTTATTACCTCATGCCCATCTGTTGTTCTATCCCTTGTATCGATCCAACTTTATTAATACAAAGTGTACCTATGTATCCATCCAACTGATTTGCATTGCATCGATATGAAGTCTATCAGTACGAGGTATGTTGCTATGTCCATTTTGATCGATACGACAGTATCGATACGAACCTTCCTTCCATGAATATTGATCCATCCATATCTCGAGCATACGCACACCGATTAACTCGAAATTTGAAACGTATCTTTCCAAGCCTTGTTTATCGTACCCTATCGATCTTGCCTTAATTGGAGCTTGGTCAAATTTGAACGGTATCGATCATAGCCATGTTTTCCTACCGATCTCTAATCCTCATATCCATCCGTTTTAGCCAATTTTAATGATATCCCAGCCTTGACTAAAAGGCAAGGTAACATAGGGTTCCTTGATTTTTTCTTCTTCAATTGTTAGACACACTTCCATTTGCATTCTTTTGACATTGGTTACTCACATTGACATGGAATTTGAACAATTAGACGTCAAGACAGCATTCTTGCATGGTAATCTTGAGGTGGACATTTACCTATAGCAGCTAGGGTTCATTGATAGTAGTAGGCCCATTTTCTCTAGTAAATTTGCTCTAATATAGATTTAAATCCTTGAAGGATCAAAAAAAATATAGACCACATTTGAAGTGTAGTAAAAAAAATTTGGTTTGGTATATTTTTAAAGTAAATAATAAAGATACCAAATCAAGGAGGTGGGTGTTCTTGAAGAAACAATGAAGGGAGTTTTGGAAGAGACCCGTGACATATTTATCAAATAAGCTTAGAAGAGGTTTAGGTACCTAAAACATGATAAATAAAGCGATCTCAATAAATCATGTTTAGAATTCATATGAAATAACCATCGATGATAAATTTATAAATAATATAGCACATTGTTTCCTGAAGATTTGACTAGGCATACGGCGCACAGGGATACCCGGCATTGGATAGTTGGAATCTGGAGAACGTTCGGTGTTAGACAGCACTCAGCCAAAGGCGTCGTTCGACCAGGAACCTCGCTCGGTCAAGGTATCGTCCGACATACTAAGGACGTTCGGCCTTTAAGTGGCTCGGCCCCGTAGCATTCGGCGTCACGTTACGCCCAACATCTAGAGAGCGCTCATCATTGAATAGCGCTCGGCATCAAGCGCTCGTTTGGCATACAAAGAACGTTCGGTATCCATGAAGTTCGGCATCCAGAAGACATTGAACAAGAGTCTCATTCGGCCTCTCGAGACGTTCGGCAATCAAAGATGGTTTGGCATCCTCCCCATCACGTCCGACTTCGATTATCGCTCGGCCTACTCTTCCCACACAACGAACGGCTCGTTCGGCATAAAAAGAAGGGGTCGGCATTCAACTGTTCGGCATGTTCGGTTCGACACACAGAGCTTGTCCTATTTGGACCGAGTTATTCAGCTACCAGGCCCACCAGGGAAGTCCAACCCACTTTCGCCTATAAATAGAGGGGCACAGAGAAAAGGGGAAAATTTTAGAGAACACTGGGGAGACTGACATTTTCAAGACTCATTCCAGACTTATTTCTTTTACTTTGCAATAGTATTCTAGTAACTAAAAATGGATTGTATCTGTAATCACCCATCAAGGAAATCAATGGAAATCAACTTCAAAGTGGATATAGGCAGTTACGCCGAACCACTATAAATTTGGTGTTCTTGTTCTCTGCATTTAATTTCACACTCTATTCTCTGATTTAATTTACTTTCTTCATTAATCTCTCTACACAATCTTTCTAAGGGTGTTAGTGACCAATTTTGGTGCTAACATTTTGGTGCTTTCACTAAGAATTTGAATTCTCAGACTATTAGGATCTACTTTGCAGCTACTGGATTGCATAAATCCCCCGAAGGAGATCCATAATCATTTATAAGGCATCTGTTGATTCTACTCAGAGTTACAACCAACAACTCTACCATGGGAAGACCACGAACTAGATCAGCCTCTCAAAATGCAGATGCCCATGAGACCGTTAGTGTGCAACAACTGGGAACTAGCAATCAGCAAGCGATTCGAGGCGCAGGGCTCTCCAACCAATACCAAGCGGAAATTGTTTCCCGAGCAGAGTTCAATGACTTGATAAGAGAGCTTAAGGAAAGTAGAAGGCAACTTGCTGAGCAAATGCAAGACAACGTCAACCTCATAACTCAGCTTACTCAGCAGCAGCATCAGAATGCTAGAGGTAGCTCCATCCCTTACTCTGAAGATGATAGTTCGAATTCAGCTGATGAACCTCCTAGGCGTAGACGCCGTAAGGATAAAGATGCACAAGCGGATGCCACTGATCGTTCTACTCGAAATCAAGCCCATGAAGAGACCGGACGTCCGAATCTCCAAGACCCAAATCAGGCAGGACATCAACCCTTACGGTCCCGTGGAACGGAACCCAACCTTCCATCCTCCATACAAACTCCGGACTTAACAGCTATGGTCAGTCAGTTGATGAGAGAAAACCAAGGCTTGACCAATAAAGATTGGGGAGTGACCAGAAGCCATACCCCCTTTACGGATGGTATCTTGCAGGCTGAGTACCCCAAGAAGTTCAATATGCCGACTATCCCAGCCTATAAGGGGAAGACTGACCCCAGACAACACGTGATGAGGTATGGATGGATGATGAATTCTGCAAGAGCCAATGATGCGACCAAGTGTAGGTGCTTCCCAATAACTTTGTCTGGTATTGCCACCATGTGGTTTACTCGACTCCCACTTCGATCTATATTCAGCTTAGACGAATTAGCAACAAAATTCATAAAACAATTTAGGATACACACCACTCGCCCGAACGACGTGATGTCCTTATCAAGTGTAATCCAAACTCCAGGAGAGTCATTAAAAGCATACTTTCAAAGGTTTCTTGTTGCTGCTACCGAGGTGAGAAATCCTAACGACCACGCAATTCTGATGGCAGTAATGCATGGAGTGGATCCGGATTCTGAGTTTGGAGATTGGTTGGCGGGGAAGCCCTACGTTTTTATTCGAAAGCTCATCAGTTCATAAGAAGGGAGGAAGCTCGGTGGACAAGGCGAGACAAGGCATCAGGGACCCATTCAAGAGTCTGTGAAAAATAACATCGTCGTGAAACAAACCGGAGATAATTCTGGAAAAACTCAAGTTAACATCCAGAACAAGCCCGGGCAGTCTAAAGGATCCGGAGGTGGAAATCCCAGAAAGAAAAAAGAAACAGGGAAATGGAAATCAAGGATCCCAACATACAATGAGTACACCCCGTTGAACGCATCTCTTGAAAACATCTATCTATCAACTTGCAACGCTTTCCAATATAGAAAGCCATGTCCAAAGGAATCGACGGAAGAACAGAAGCGGACCGGGAAGTATTGCCGTTTCCGTGAGTCTTATGGGCACAACACGGAGGAGTGCAGACACCTCCATGATGCTATAGAAAAGCTGATAAGACAGAAAAAGCTGCAGGAATTTATCAAGGACCCACAGGATGGGAGGCAAGAAACATCGAACCCCGGACGTGGGCCAGCCCCACACCAACCAGAACAACCTACTCGAACTGTGGACAGATTGGTTATTAACACGATTGCTGGTGGGTCTCATCCTGAAGATAAGAATTGGCAAGAGATGGACCGATATGCTAACTCTGTAAGACATGCGGAGTATGAGTGTTGTTCGAATGTGGAGGATGGGACTGCTGCAAAGCAGCAGCGCACGATGAATGATGATATTGTATTCAGGAGCCGAGATGCGGACAAGGTAGAAGCCCCTACCGTCGACCCGATGGTCATATCTGCGACAATCGGGCCGGCGTATGTAAAGATAATTCCAATTGATTGTGGAAGTTCCGTTAACATCATCTTCAAGAAGGCATATGACCAAATGAAACTGGAAGCTAAGGATTTAAAACCATCCAACGCCAGAATCCATAGCTTTAACGGCGCAGCAACGGATGCAGTGGGATATGTGGAGTTACCAGTTGAATTGGGGCAAGGCGAGCGTAGGAGGGTGAGAATCCTACCATTCATAGTATTGGATGTTGACTCTCCATATAACGTATTTCTTGGACGTCCCGCCTTGGCAGAATTTAGGGCAGCATTGGCCCCTTGGTGTCTGACATTAAAACTTCCCAAAGACAGTGGTGTTGGAGTGGTGCACGGCGATCAGGCGACCGGACGTGCCTGTTATGTGGCTGAGCTGAGGGAGGCTCAGCGTAGAGAGAAAGGAAAGGTTGCGGACCGCTCCGTCCGCAGCCGAAATGATGATGATTGACAAGTAGCGCCCGAGCCCTGGCTCGGGCAACATTCTCGGATCTATAGGGACATAGATCCGAGAGACGATGATGGGGAACCCAGGGAAACCAATGCAGCACCGGCTGAACTCACAATTGACATCCCAGTTAGCCGGAACGACCCATCACGAGTCCTTAAAATTAGGTCGCAACTCGACCCTTTGGCCTGAACCTTACTGATTTCCTCCGAGCGAATCTTGATGTTTTCGCCTGGACACATTCCGATATGTGCGGGATTTCTCTTGCGATCGCAAGTCATATGTTGAACATAGACCCGAAACATATACCTGTGAAACAAAAAAGGAGAGGCATGGACCCGGAAAGGTCCGCGGCTCTCAAAGAGGAGGTGGACAAGCTCAATGCCAACGGGTTCGTCTGCGACGCCCTCTACCCTGAATGGGTATCTAACCCAGTGCTAGTGAAGAAAGCGAATGGAAAATGGAGGACCTGTGTTGATTATTCTGATTTAAACAAAGCATGCCCTAAGGATGTTTCCCGTTGCCTAGGATTGACCAGCGGTCGACTCAACTGTCGGACATGAGTTATTATCATTTATGGATGTGTATTCAGGATATAATCAAATCCCAATGCACCTCCCAAATAAAGAACACGCCAGTTTTGTCACGAACATGGGATTGTATTGCTATGTAGTAATGCCATTTGGATTGAAGAACGCAGGAGCGACTTATCAACGCCTGGTGAATCGAATGTTCAAAGATCAGATTGGTAAAACAATGGAAATCTATGTGGATGACATGCTCGTGAAGTCACGACAGCCAAACAACCACATCCGAGACCTAGCGGAGATGTTTGACATACTCAGGCATTAAGGAATGAAGATCAATCCGTTGAAGTGTTCATTCGGCGTAGCATCAGGAAAGTTTCTGGGATTCATTGTGAATGCCCGGGGAATCGAGGCTAACCCAGAGAAGATCCAGGCTATCCGAGATATACAAGTACCCAGAACCATAAAGCAGGTCCAAAGCCTGAATGGAAAAGTGGCTGCGCTAAGTCGATTCATATCCAGAGCTACAGACAAGTGTATTCCCTTCTTCGACATTATAAAGAAAGGAAAGAGAAACTTCGAATGAACATCCGACTGTGAGGAAGCATTCCGGGCTCTGGTAAGGCACTTGGAAAGTCCCTCAGTACTGTCCAAGCTGATAGACCACGAAATGTTGTATGTATACTTGGCGGTATCCCAGCACGCTATCAGTGCAGCCTTGGTCCGCGAGGAAGATCGGATTCAAAAGCCGGTTTACTATTCAGTAAACGCTTGGCAGGGGCGGAAAGAAATTATCCAAAGATTGAAAAACTAGCATATTGCTTGGTGATCGCATCACGCAAGCTTCGCCCCTACTTTCAGGCACACTCAATCGGTGTCTACACTGACCAACCCTTGCGACAGGTACTCCAACGACCGAAAACTTCCGGAAGGATGCTGAAATGGAATATTGAGTTAAGTCAGTTCGATATTACCTATTTGCTGCGGGGGGCCATACAAGGATAAGCACTAGCCGACTTCATTGCTGAATTCACTATGCTAGATGAACCGAGCAGTCACAGAATCATACCCCCCGTTCGATGGAAGATGTACACCAATGGGGCATCTAACGACCGTTGCTCGGGAGTAGGTATAATCCTTGTAACTCCTAAAGACCGATCAATCTGCTACGCTTTGAAGCTCGAGTTTGCAGCAACAAATAACGAAGCCGAATATGAAGCATTGATTGCTGGCTTGAGACTTGTTATCGAACTGGGAGTGAAGTCAATCGAAATCTTCTGTGACTAGGAGCTGGTAGTATATCAGGTGCAGGGAGACTATCAAGCGAAGGGGCAAAGACTTGCTCCTTACCTTGCTCGGGTTCAAGAGCTGCTGGCGAATCTGGAATACTACGACATCTGGCATGTCCCACGCGAACAAAACAGAGAAGACGATTCGTTGGCAAAATTTGCAAGCACTGGTGATGCTCAGCAAATGGGATTGTTCCCTATTGAGGCCCTCTATGCTCCAAGTATAGACGTAATGGAGATAGATTTCGTGTTAGAAACCAATCTTGAGAAGGAATCGTGGCTGACCCCAATCAAGCAGTACCTGTTACAAGGGGATTTGCCTGAGAAGAGGAGCGAAAGACGCCAAGTCCTTCGTAAAGCTTCATGTTATGTAATACATGATGGAATAATGTATCGAAGGGGGTTCTTGACCCCACTACTCCGTTGCATTTCCATGATGAGGTAAAATGAGTCCTGGAGGAAGTCCATGAAGGAGAGTGCGGCGGCCATACTGGAGGGCAGACATTAGCAAAGAAGATCCTCCGCTATGGATACTACTGGCCAACTGTGAATCGGGATGCTGCAGACTATGTGAGAAGATGTGATAAATGCGAGATATATGCAAAAATCCCGAGAGCTCCGCTGACGGAACTCACGCAAATGGTAAGTCCCTGACCATTTGCAATGTGGGGAATTGACTTAGTTGGTTCTTTACCCATAGCTAAAGGTGGAGCGAAATATACAATAGTTGTGGTCGACTACTTCACCAAATGGGCAGAAGCAGAGCCTCTGGCCACGATAACCACTAAGAAGGTTATTAATTTCGTCGTACGAAATATCATATGCCGCTACGGCCTTCCACGGACCATCATTACCGACAATGGGACTCAATTCGAAAGTAAGGAGTTCAAAGAATTTTGTCAAAAATATGGCATTGAAAAGAAGTTTGCAGCGGTTGCTTACCCGAAGGCCAACGGACAAGTGGAAGCCGTAAACAAGATAATCAAGTCCATATTGAAAAAAAACGTCTGGAAAAGGCTAGAGGCAGGTTGGGTGGATGAAATTCCAACAGCACTTTGGGCCTACAGGACCACCCACAAGACCGCAAATGGCCACACTCCATTCGCGTTGGCATATGGCACGGAAGCTGTCATACCCGTGGAACTTAAGGTCCCATCGCATCGGGTAACTTATTACGACCCCGAGTCGAACCAGAATCTTATATTGGAATCGTTGGACTTCATCGATGAAAAACGCGAAGAAGCCAATTTGAGAGCGGCCGCATACAGACATAGAGTCGCTAAATATTATAGCGAGAAGGTCCGACCAAGAATGTTTAGTGTGGGAGACCTCGTGTTGAAATGAGTTTTTCCGATCCTGTCTCATATGAATCTCGCATGGGAAGGTCCATACGTCATCGAACGGAAGCTTGGAGAAGGAACTTTCAAGCTAGCGATCGTCGATGGTGCGACACACCCCCGAGCATGGAACAGCGAGCACTTACGGCGTTATTATACTTAGTCCATTTCTTTCATGTATTAGTCGCACTTATCTCCAGTATGCTTTTATTTCTAATTCTTGGCATGTAATAAAGCTATTTAGCTTGCTCTCATTAATAAAGGCTTGAAGCCATCTTTCCTATGAATTACTAATGTCTCTACAAATGATGATCCTGTGACGGGCAAATAAAATTATGTTATCCCGGCTAACGTACGAACGCGCACGGACACTTAAAAATCTCCAAGTCCCCGGAGTGCGGACTGGAGTACTCTATGTCCCCGGAGCGCGGACTTGAGTATAAACGAATCAAAATCTCCAAGTCCCCGGAGTGCGGACTGGAGTACTCGAAGTCCCCGGGGCGCGGACTCGAGTATAAACGAATGAAAATCTCCAAGTCTCCGGAGCGCGGATCGGAGTACTCGAAGTCCCCGGAGCGCGGACTCGAGTATAAACGAATGAAAATCTCCAAGTCCCCGGAGCGCGGACTGGAGTACTCGAAGTCCCTAGAGCGCGGACTCGAGTATAAACGAATGAAAATCTCCAAGTCCCCGGAGCGCGCACTGGAGTACTCGAAGTCCCCGGAGCGCGGACTCGAGTATAAACGAATGAAAATCTCCAAGTCCTCGGAGCGCGGACTGGAGTACTCTAAGTCCCCGGAGCACAGACTCGAGTATAAACGAATGAAAATCTCCAACTCCCCGGAGCGCGGACTGGAGTACTCTAAGTCCCCGGAGCACGGACTCGAGTATAAACGAATGAAAATCTCCAAGTCCCCGGAGCGCGGACTGGAGTACTCTAAGTCCCCGGAGCACGGACTCGAGTATAAACAAAAAAAATCTCCAAGTCCCGGAGTGCGGACTGGAGTACTCTAAGTCCCCGGAGCGCGGACTCGAGTATAAACGACTAAAAATCTCCAAGTCCCCGGAGTGCGGACTGGAGTACTTTATGTCCCCGGAGCGCGGATTCGAGTATAAACGAATAAAAATCTCCAAGTCCCCGGAGTGCGGACTAGAGTACTCTATATCCCCGGAGCGCGGACTCAAGTGTAAACGACTCAAAATCTCCAAGTCCCCGGGGTG
Organism: Allium cepa; assembly: GCA_030765085.1. Lineage (NCBI taxonomy): Eukaryota > Viridiplantae > Streptophyta > Magnoliopsida > Asparagales > Amaryllidaceae > Allium > Allium cepa. The sequence continues at coordinate 1,048,574,485 of CM060929.1, forward strand.
CGGACTGGAGTACTCGAAGTCCCCAGAGCGTGAACTCGAGTATAAACGGTAAAAATTCTCCAAGTCCCCAGAATGCGGACTGGAATATCCTAAGTTCCCGTTGTACAGATTAAAAAATGTTCTAAGTGCTTGAAGCATGGGAGGAAAACGAATAACTCTCAGAGAATCAACGGACCGTTTGAAGACAAACTAAGAAGTCTATGTTACGCACAACACATGGACTCGAATCAAAATCACAAAGAAAACTGAATAATAAGAATCATTTGAAAAGACAGAAAAGGAAACTAAACTCTATTCAGGAAATTTTTTTTGCTACAAGCACTCCAAAATTCGGAGTCAATAGTCTATCTACAAAAATTACAAAAAATTATTCACGCCTTAGATTGACACTCGTTGAACGAGGACAGTAGTCATTTCTTGTGCTTCTTCAACTTCTTCTCAGAGGACTCTTCCCCAAAGCGTTTACCCTTGGAATCTTTCCTTTATGGAGGAGTAACAACTGAAGAAGGAGGGGGAACATCCAAGGGCTTGGACCTGCCAGGAAGGATGACCTTCAATGGCTTGTTCAAGGGATCGTCCAGGTCCACTTCACGTGGCTCAACCTGGACCTTGGCTGTATCTGTTTTCTCTTTCTCGAGCCGCTCCTTCATGCTCAGTTCAGATGTATGCTCAAAGGTGCCTGTGACTTCTACTTCATAACTACCAGAGGAGGAATCGGACTTACCTTCGACAAGCGCCTTGATCACCTGAGCATCAGGACCGGGAGCCTCACCTGCGTGAGGGGCCTCATTTGTTTTCTTCTCCGCCTCCTTGGCGACATCGCTCCTCAGAGTGGGTTCAAGATTAGAACGACCTGCACAAAGTCACGAAAATCATGTATTAGAATACGAAAGCTTCTAGGGAAACACTCGGGATGTTAACGCAAAAGAATCGCCTACCAGGTTCCGGCTGGATTTCAGCCATTAGGGGGGTCTCACCCTCTGGGATAGGAGACAAAACATGAACGCCCAGGCCGGGGGCTTCCGGATCGTAGCCAACGTGTCGTTCAAAAGGATCAAGTGTCGGCCGACTGGCCGGCTGGGTAGGCACATGAACAGGAGGCTCGACTGATAGGTCCGAAGGCTCATTTCCCTTCATAAATTCTTTTATCAAAGCCCCCTCGTCAACCTCCTTGACACCACGCTCGGCCTTCCTGATCTGGATTAAGGTTTCCCATGCCTCGAGCAATGATTCAAGATAGCCATCACCCAAAAAAGTTAAGTCACGGTGCATGATCATGCGGGCGTTGAATTCGGCAATGCGTGGGTCGAACGCGGTTTTGATCTCTTCTCTACCTTCTTCCCTGGCTGCCTCAAGACGGGAATCGATGTCCGTCAACGCCATCTTCTTTCCCTCTTCAGGGGCCTCGCTCTTTAACATCTCAACCTTGGAATACTCGCCTTCGAGTTGTTCTTTAAAAAGTCGGGTGGCGACAATCTCGTCACAGTATCGCTGTGACTTTTCTTGGGCAGCCGTCTTCTCCTCTTTCTCTCTGCGAGAAGCTCCTCAAGTTCCTTGAACCGGGTGCTGAACGCATCCCTCTCCTTTTGAATGGATTCCTTCTCTAAGGACAAAGCCCCACATCATTGAACTACCTCGTCAAGCTCTTTCTTATGAGTTGATTCCAAGCGAGTAACGGCCTCAGCAGTATCCCTGGCACTTCGATGGGCGACCTCGAGTCCAGACTAATAAGTGGTGATTTCTTCGTCTTGGGCCTTAATGATATTTCTATCGTGGATAGCCTCAAGCTTCAAACGGTCTATCTCATGCTGGCGCTCCACAGAGACTTCGGAAAGTTTCTCAGTTAGGTGAACAAATGCGTCATGTTGAACATAGACGTCATTCGTACAGGCAAGAGCGCTCTGTTTAACATGACCGGGAATAGGATGAATAGCCGGAAGGAATTTAAGGCCATCGAAGCAGATTCTCGGAAATTTGTCTTTAAGCTCAGCCGGCTTCTCTGACACTATTGGGTCTATCGCAGGAGCAGGGGTGACGACTTTGAAAGTTCACCTCTCCGGTGAGAACCTCGGGACTATCGAGTAGAAGAGGAGTAAGAGTGCTGGTTCCGGGGAGCGTCGGGTTGCGACCTCTTATGGCCGTGCTTGACTTTGCTGTGCTCTGCACGAGACGAAGTATCCTGGTGGTACTTTGGCTGATAGTATGTTTTCCTCCGGGATGAGGAGTCCCGGGAATGATAGTCTTTATCGCCATCTCCATCTCGACGACTTCCGGAACCCAAATCCCGTCCTGGTTGATGAAAAATGGACGAACCGCGAAGACGATCGAATCCATGTGAGCGCCCCATGTCACCTGCACAGAATTCAAATAATAGCGAATTAGCAAAGAGATGGTGTGACAACGAAAACTAAGTGCAAATGGAAGTACGAGTGTTTTGTGTGTGTGTCCTAGTGTGTTCCCCCACGACGGACCAGTCGCTTTGCTAACAGGAGTTTTCTCTCCTTGGCTGTGGGATAAGATGCATGCATCGCCTCTAACGGGCGAGTGAAACTTGTATGCCTTCGGATCATTGAAGTCATAGTTGAGCAGATCTTCCAGAATGGAGAGGTTCGAAAGGCCCTTTAGCGAACATTTAACGTGCTGTGAAGAAGCCTCCTTCTCTGGCGGGTGATCGTAACTTTGGAAGTTCCGCCAACCTTCTCCTTTCTAATCTTATATGTCAACGACTTTTTCCCCTTCGAAGGGGAAGATGACGTTTCAATATCATGCACTTCGACCGGCGGATACTGAGTAACACCCACATTCTCACCTTGTGTTTCAGGAGCCTCGCCCTCTCTAATCTTCCCCTCTTCCTGTTCACCGGGGGTGCGGTGTGATGGCGATCCGGTTAGTTTTTTCCCTTTACCGGATACGGGCCTGGGAATAGAAACACCCTCAGGAAGGCTTACTCGACAACCTTCCGCCAACAGTCCGAACCTTGACAGTGCCTCATCTGAAATGAGAGTTCGGATGTCTCGTTCTTCGGCGGGAAGGGCTCTAATAGCTTCAACAGCCTCAGAATAACTACGACCGTCAGGGCGCGGATTGATACCTAAAAAGAGGAAACAAGAATTAGAAAAAGCATAGCCTCGGTCATAACATGAGCATCGTTCCAAGAAAAAGACTTACTTCCTTCAACCCATCTCCTCGCGAAACCGGGGGCAACGCACATAGAACCATTCCTGTTTGTATAGGGCAAATTTGCTCCATGCCCCGGTTAAAATTTGGCATTTTTGGTGTGGCTCAAGGAACACAAAGGAGGGGCTATCACTCCGCTTCTTGATCATATAAATATATATGATGTTGCCAGGGGTTGGAGGCCTAGAAAAGATGGTCATGAAGAGGAGGTATGTCCCATAAATGAATGTGTGGCCATTCGGGTGCAGCTGCGAGGGGGCGATGTCCATATATTGCAACACATCCCAAAGAAATAGATTGAATGGAGGCACACTGCCACCCAACACATGAACTTATTACAGGAAGTATATCCAACTGGAGGCAGGTGTGGGCGATCGTGCCCCGACGGAACCAACACGTCGGCAAAATGAATTCCGTAGATAGAGCATATTCGCCGGAGAGCAAATTCGTTAATCTGCGAAGCCTGTGAATCGATCGGATCATCCAAAGAATCGATGCCTCCGGGGCATCTGGGGCTAAGTCATGAGTGGGGGACGTTGACGGGTTTGGAACGTCTGCATCCCCTTGCTTGGAAGATGGCCCGGGCCTAACTGAGATAGTGGCGGAGCTGGATCTTTTAGACATCTTCAATAAATAGCGGATCTAGCAAAACACATGTGTGAACTATACTTGAAAAATGACCGATGTTAGAATTAACAACATGAATATTCCCTCCACGTGGTGTGTGAACTAGTGCAATCAATCATGTATAAGCGTTGAAAGTTGGGAGTCATGAGGTCACTGATATAAAATTAAGCCTCAAATTATCGCCTTCGAAGACCGTCATCGCTAACCGTCTCCAAAAGCCCGCCAAATGGCGATTACAGTTTCAAGTTCAGGGAACGTTAGAGGAAGTTATCTGGTTACGTCAAGAAAAGTTTGGATTTATAGCTACTGAAAATAAAAGGTTACTAGTCCAAATCGGTTCGATATACTAGAATGTTAGAGTCATTGTTCTTGCTTTACGACCGTTCGGCATAACCGTTCGGCATGTTTTAGTTCGGCATTCATGTGTTGTTCGGCTAAATATCGTTCGGCGTGTATGGTTAGGCATTTACGTTTGTTCGGCTAAGCTGTCGCACGGCGAAGTTATCGATCGGCCTAAAACGCGCGGTCGACCTAACTACAGTTCGAACCAGTTAGCGCTCGACAGAGTATCGTTCGGCCAAAATCTCGTTCGGCCGAAACAACACTCAACATCCTCTCCGCTAACTCACACCTCCTCCCAAACCTTCCCTCCTACCGTCCGGCATGTGATGAGTCACACCGAACCAGGATTATGTCGAACCTTAAAACTTTCAGCGCTCCACCCTTGGCTACAATTCCATCCCTCTCCTCCTCTACTCTTTCCTCTCTTCCAGTCTCGATTAGGCACAAAGAAACCGTGTCGAACCACATTATATCTCCCAAACAAACAACTCCTACGTATGATCATCCCTGGCTACTTATCCCTACCTCACATCGTTTAGCCCTAAAGATAACCTAATCGAATCTTAGTTCAGCCACCCACGCAACCCTGTCATCTACCGTTCTAATATAAGCCTCTTATCGAAACTTCCATAGTCAGGGAGAGGATTTGGATAAAGGAGTTGATACCTAGTTCGTAGATCGAGCTTTGGAAAAGATTGTGAGGCCTTTGGAGTCTGATAGCAGAGGAGGTTCGTAAGTCCAAGATCGCAGAAGTAAAAGTGGAAAAAAGGGGAAGAAGGAGGGGGCCAGGTTTTGTAGGGAGGAAGAAGAAGTTGAAGAGGCCATGACCGGTAGAATCGGTGAAGGCGATATCGACCGGCTATCTCACATTGTTCGACCTCGGCTATTCTGTTTCGCTCGGCATCCTGGGTACTTGTCTTTAGCTAGATCGTTCGGCAGTTGCATTACGTTCGGCACGCACCATAACCCCTTTAAGAGAAGTGGGACAAGGTTCGAAGAGGAACGCAAAGGACTCATGGTTCAAAGCGCATCGCGTTTGGTCACGCGATACACTTTGGGGGGGGCAAGTGTTTCCTGAAGATTTAACCAGGCAACCTAGTACTCGGCCTACCCACCGATCGACTAAGCTAGTTCGTTCGGCAGCACCCTACGACCGGCATCCAAGAAGCATATGGCACATAGGGACACCCGGCATTGGATAGCGTTCGGCATCTGGAAAACATTCGGAGTTAGACAGCGCTCGGCCAAAGGCGTCGTTCGGCCAGGAACCTCGCTCGGTCAAGGTATCGTCTGGCATACTAAGGGCATTCAGCCTTTAAGTGGTTTGGCCCCGTAGCATTCGGCGTCACGTTACGCCCGACATCTAGAGAGCGCTCATCATTGAATAGCGCTCGGCATCAAGCGCCCATTGGGCATACAAAGAACGTTCGGTATCCATGAAGTTCGGCATCCGGAAGACATTCAACGAGAGTCTCATTCGGCCTCCCGAGACGTTCGGCAATCAAAGATGGTTCGGCATCCTCCCCATCACGTCCGGCTTCGATTATCGCTCGGCCTACTCTTCCCACACAACGAACGGCTCGTTCGGCATAAAAAGGAGGGGTCGGCATTCAACTGTTCGGCCTGTTCGGTTCGGCATACAGAGCTTGTCCTATTTGGACCGAGTTATTCAGCTACCAGGCCCACCAGGAAAGTCCAACCCACTTTCGTCTATAAATAGAGGGGCAGGGGCATAGAAAAAAGGGGGAAAATTTTAGAGAACACTGGGGAGACTCTGACATTTTCAAGACTCATTCCAGACTTATTTCTTTTACTTTGCAATTGTATTCTAGTAACTAAAAACGTATTGTATCTGTAATCACCCATAAAGGAAATCAATGGAAATCAACTTCAAAGTGGATGTAGGCAGTTACGCCGAACCACTATAAATTTGGTGTTCTTGTTCTCTGCATTTAAATTCACACTCTATTCTCAGTTTTAATTTACTTTCTCCATTAATCTCTCTACACAATCTTTCTAAGGGTGTTAGTGACCAATTTTGGTGCTAACACACATATGTTTACAATTGAACTAAAAATCTTGAATTAGAGAAAAAAAACATGATTAACCATCATGAATCCTTTCCTAAATAAGAAATATGGACTTGTAATCCGCACGGTATAATTAGAAACATATATATATAAAGTGGCAAAAAAACATTAAAATTACTGCAGCACATAAAGTGTCAACAATATGTTAAGTACCTTAGGTATTGTAACGACCCGTAAATTCTCAGTAATATAATTTGTTGATTTAATACGATTTTGGTAACTAAAATTGAAAGAATAAAGACTTTGTAATTCAATAATTAAACAAACATTAAAATGAAATGTAACAATGTAATTAAAACTAATTATGAAATTTCAACTAATTGAAAAAATGTAAATTATTGCACTTAGTTATAGATTTGAATATAAGAAAACAAGGGTGAATGTTGAATCATTAATGAGATAATATGTAATCAATATAAATTGAAGTAATAATCAAGTAACTGTAACATTTGATATGTAAATAATAATAAATTCATTAATTGATTTAAAGTAATAGTAACTGTTGTAAGTTACTATTTAATTGGTCTATTAATTTAGTTGTAAATGTTAGATTTGGGTATAAAATTTGAATATAAAAAAATAAGGGTAAGTGTGGTGCGAACAAATGAATTAGTGTATAATCTATGTTAATTGAATGAATTTAACATTTTGTAAGCAATTATGATAATTAGAGAAAACGGTAAACTTGAGCGTAATAAAGATAATGGTAACAACTGTTATAAATTGTCTATTTAGGCTATAAAATGAAGTGGAAATCAATTTATTCAAACGTAAATAAATGTTCATCAATGAGAGTAAGAACCATAATCGTAAAGTGTGAATGTAATAAAGCAATGGAAATGCATATTTTATTCATAAGATAATATAAAAGAATGAAACTATCTGAATGAATTAATTGAGGATTCAATCATAATAAACGTATACATTTGACAAATTCAATATAATTAAAAACAACTGTTAATACAAAGGAAAGATGGATATTTGAATATATATTAATATGATGAAAGATAAACGAAATTAACGAGGTTCGTAGGTAGTATAGAGTTAATAAAAAGGGATTAGAATTGAATCAAATCAATTTATTTGAAATTAATTATAACTTATGGGAATTCAATTCATAACAAATAGATTTATGGTAAGAGAATGAAATTAATTACTTTGCTAATTGAAATTTGGATGAATTGGAAAGTTATTAATGTATTAGTATATAAACCAATGTTAATATGGATTTATTGGGAATTCAAAATTATATTTTTAAATTAGATAAAAATACAGTGTTTACACGCAATGACTTTCTATATTTTATTTTCTATTTCCATATATTTGTTTCTCTAATTTTTATTTTCTATTTTATTTATATACACTTTGAATATATTTATTTTATTCTTGATTAATTTTACTTTTAATAATAGCATAGGAATTTCAAGAGATATAGGTTACCTATTTGTTTATTTGTTGCCTTTTCATTGCGTGCAAACAAAGAAAAAAATAGACAAGATTCTTTCTCCTTAAATTGTGCACTTTAATTTGCTAGCCTTTCATTTTCTAGACCTCATCTCATAGCCGTTCAAGGCTCTTGGAAATCCAAGCCGCCTCTTTTTTTATTCATGTGAAAACTTTCTTATCTCATTTCCATTTGCGCGAGAGAAAAATAAAACAAGCTCTAAATTTTCATGGCTTCTCCTTACTTTCTTCTTCCTTTTTCTTTTGGTTTTCTCTTTTGGTTTTCATGCTAGCTCGGCCTCCACCTCCTACCCTACCTATCCTCCTCATCACCACCCACTGATCACGACCTCTACCCCTCATCAACATCCCAAACCTTAGCCGTGAGCATTTGATTCAATTCCTTCACTAAAACATGAAAATCTAGCATAGATCACCATGTTTACCTTCCACTTCCTCCTTTGCCTCGGCCACACCACTCAAGCACCATCTCCTATTGCTTTGCCTTGCCTAGCCATGCCTATGATGACCACTTGACCAAGATCCAAGCCATGGCCGAGCATACGATGGCATAGGGCGAACCCTATGTTGGCTTGTAACTTTCCAATGCTTGACTTTTGCCTTCCACCATTTGTAACCTACCATCCTCTTCAATTTCTAAGCTCACAGTCATGCTTACTTGCTCCTTTGGCCGAACCTTCATGTCATATAGCATTATGGCCGAGCCATGTAAGGGTGTGGCCAAGCCCACTTGACCATGACCGAGCCACTTGATTGACGTAAAGCAAGGTTGCGTCCTCTTTGATTCATAATTGCATTGTTTAATCCATCTTTTATTGTATTGAATTTTATTCTTATGGTTTGTGTATTTTCTATGTACAAGATTTGGATCTGACTCATCATTCACTCAAAAATATGGTCGTGCCTTGTCGTGCTTTTCGGGGTTTGTTGTGTATCTCTAGTTTGTCAAATTCTAGCTTGAAAAAGGTGAATTTTATCACTCTAGACATATGTACTTATATTATTGTGGAATAATGACAAGTGGATCTGTATAAATTGAGATGTTATTCTTACATGCCTGTGATATGTTATATGATGTTAAATGTTGTTTACAAATTTGTTACATCATCTAATATGTTTTTATATGATATACTGTTCATTCTGTTTATTGTATCATTACTACAAGTTCCCTATCACTATGGGTTGAAATTATACATACCCGAACGGACTTTAGAATAAGGAAAAATCATTATGGGCTGAAATGATAGGCTCGAATGATTTTTATTGCATTTATTTCACTTGAGATTGCGGGTTTGAAAAGATAGAACCCGGATTTTTCTTTTAAATTATGGATTGAAATGATACATATCTGTATCACTTGACCTAGGTTAGAAAATATTATATAGGCCCATGGTTATAATTTAAATGATATTTTCCTAAAAATTTATTTAGTATTTTAAATATTTTCTGAAAATTATTAAGTATTTTGGAATTATAAATATATGAATATTTTAACTTAATTTGATTTAATGCTAAAGTGTAAAGAAATATTGTTCATCCATAAGTTAAATTTTTTATAAGTTAATTGGTTTTGGGTGGAGTTCAAAGAGTCTTATTTAGGATAAATAACTTAATAATTAAGTTTGGTTTGATTTGGAATCTTAAATCTACTTAATAATTAAGTTTGATTTGATTTGGAATCTTAAATCTAACCTAGTAATTTTAATAAAGGTTATTTATTGAAATGGACATATTTTGTATAATAAATAATGCAATTTTGAATAAATAAAATGAAATACATTTTATTAGACATTTGTAATAAGTTTATTTAACTTGGAATCATAGTTGAATTGATGTCTAAATGAATAGATCTACTAAGGAAATTTGATTGTTATATTAATTATGATAAATGTTCTTTTATGAAATGTTATGTTGGGTAAGATAAATAGTTATGGTTTTAAAATAGGAAAGTGTATTTTAAGTAAAGACTCAAATTGAAATTTGAAATTTGGTTTTAAATGGAAATATTAAGTTAAGCAAATAAATGGAAATTTAATTTATTTATTACATGGGTATGTTAAATAAATTACTAAGTTATTTATTGGAAAAAAGGTTAAGCAATTTATCAACTATTGACTTAACAAATGGAGGTTTAATTTAAATTGGATATTTATTGATGAATGTTATTTTACTAAAATTCATAAGTTAAGTAATATCCACATAAATTTTTTAAAAATTGGAACAAGTTTGATAAGTTAAAAATGAGAAAATTGAAGATATATTGTTTTAAAGGGTATAAAAGAAATTATAGCGTTTCTGAAATGGTGTAGTTTCTAAATTTGTACTATGTTTTGATATATACTAAATATACCTACCGCAGCACTTTATAGATGCTGCTGTTTTGAAATATAATGTTTTGGAAAGTTATGATTGAATGAATAAACTTATAAATGCTACAACTTTGAAATGAATATTATTTGACATTGAATTTAAATGGTTAAATGAATCTTGTTTGGAGGATATTAAGATTGAATTTAGATGGTCTAAATAAATATGTTTCAAAATGTTTGGTTTTTAGAGTTGTTATGACTTGAAAGTAATATGGCTTTGGAAATAAAATTATTGGAAATTATATTTAATTAAGAATTGTCTTTAAATATATAAAATTGAACTTATTGAAATTGAAGATTTAAGAATATGACTTTATAAAGTGGTTTGGTTTAAGATGATTTAAAGCAATATTTCGAGTTTAATAAATTGAAGGAATATTCAATGATTTGGAAATTGGGTTTCATTTAAATGATATATTGGTTTGGTTTTTGAATTTAAATGGTATACTATTACTTTGGTATTGAAATGGATATTATTTGGAAAGTGATCGTATTTGATTTGAAATGGTTTTGGAATAGAAATGATTTTGAAATAAATATCCATGGGTAATAATAACGTTAGGTTGTTAAAGAGGCCGAGATCCAAAGTTGTCATACTCTCTGCCAACCCTGAAAACCACTTTAACAGCCGTGTAGACGGTGGAGATTCCAGAATGAAGTAGGATGGTGGTGACGTCCTTTGAGGTATGTACGTGGACCCGACTTCTGTGAGTTGGCATAAGGTGGATAAAAAAGGAGCGATTCTTGAGCCATGGAGGTAGCCCCTCTTATCAGAACACTCCTTCGATATCATATTCTGAATTTGGATTGATTTGGTGGCTACTTTTGATTTTTGAGTTTGGGGGTGTGGTTCGAGGTGGATGTTAGTAGCTGCTACGTGTTACCACCAGGCCAGATGCGTAATTGGTATATCTATCCTGGCATTGCCTTGTGTGCCGTGTGACCTACCCTAACGCGCCTTATACGATTTTGTTTTGTACCATACCTTTGGAGTGCCCTCTGACGACGCCCAGTACGGGGGAGATTACGGTACTATATAGACTATGGGAATATGTAAATGTGTTAAGGTGGAAAATGTAAAGCCCTAACGCTATTTAAAAGTAAGTTTATTTTACTATAGACATTACTATAATAGCGAAATATTACTACGTAGTAAATAGTTGACGGATCCTTAAAGGATGGGCAGTCCCAAGCATCCTTTAAGTTACTTGTACCTTACACTACAGTTCACTTGAGTTGGTTTACATTGTATAAGTATGTATGTCTTGACTTGAGTGTTTTGTGTTTTTGCTTTACGCTTTGGTCAAGATGAGTGATACAATATTATAGACTCACCTTCGGATTTGGAGCTTTGCTTGAAGATCTAGCTATCTATTTCAGTTATCCAATTGATTCTTGTTACCCAGTTGATTCCAGCGATGTATTCAGCTTTGTACTTGATTATTGTATTGAACTTCTGTAATATCTTGTACAACTCTGATGTATTTATGTAGTAGCTTCATGAACTACTATCACTTTCCTTCCATTGCATTTTATTACTCTGTATCTGTGATCTATGATTTATTTATTTACTGCATATTCTGAGTTTTACCAAATTTATTTTTACAATTTGGTATTTTGTGTAATTCAAGTCCGACATGTGCAAATGCGAATGGTTGAAAATATTGGGTCGTTACAGTTGGTATCAGAACTTTGGCTCTAGGAAAAACTTAGCATATATGGTAAATTTATTTACAAAATCGCTTTCGTTTGAGCTTGAATCTCTTCCTCTTTGACTCTGTTTTCTCTGGATTTTGGAACGTTCCCTCGGTTCGGAAACTCATTCTTGTCCCTTACTATTCGTATTCTTTTGATTTTGGAGTATCCCACAACTCCACTTCCAATGGATTGTAAAGGGGTGGAACCCCTTTACAATTGGCATTGATTCATCATAGATTTCTGTATCCTTGGTTTACGATGCTAATATCTCTTGTTATCCTAAATTCTATCTCTTGAGATCGAATGTAGATTTACCCAAGGAATCTGCATCGATCTAATTCTTGAAATCGCGGTTGACCCGATTAAGGTTGCCCACTACTTATATAAGCTTATTCATTTCCTATTTCAATTAGTTTAATCATCTTATCTTTTGTTCCAACTTATCCTCAAATCAAAATTTTCGATTTGAGTTAATCAAATTGGAATCTCTATCCTTGCTTTGGAAATCTGTTCCTGTATAGTGTATTTGTAAATCTATATTTAAAATGTTTTATACACACACACACACACAGATATATATATATATATATATATATATATATATATATTGTGTTGCTTGAGTTGTTGATGTTGATTTGGGTTTTCGATCGATTCGTCTGATCAACGCTATCGATATGATCTCCAAAATACTTGAATTGAGCAAACCGACACAATATAGTTTTCAAATTTAGTAAATGAAATAAACTTTATATAATTATATTATATATGCATAAGTATGGTTTTCTGAATTTTAATAGTTAACTGACTTGGATATTAAATGAATTTAAAACAAGAAACTAAGAATTTAAATTTTCGATGGTTTCAAACTTTATGTTTAGAGTTTTAAAGGGTGTATTATGTAAAGTATTTCAAGTAGAAATTGTTTCAAAGAATTTTTAATTTGTAAATCAGTGCTCTTTTCTTTGTCGCTGGAAAATAATTTCGGTGATGACTGCAGCATCCTCGACATTCACTTTCAAGTTTCGAAGTAAAGAGACCATTCTGTAATTTTGCTATAGTTTTGCTTTGGAGAATTAAATTGATTTGAATTCCTAAAATATGACTTGATTTATAATATATATTGAAATATGATTTAAATTTGAATTGATATATTATGTATATATATTTATTTATTTATCTCTAAAAATAGTTTGAAGTTAATCGAAAATTTATTTCTTAAATTTTATCTTAAAGGATAATTTCAAAAGGAAGTCAAAATTATGAATAAATATTTAGGCTTGAATAATCAAATTAGAAAATTTTATTTGTATAATATTCTATTTCATTCCAATATAACTTACCTTAATTATTAGAAGTTAACAATGTAATTGGAGAATATACAATAAAAGGATTTTATAAATAAAAGTTGAGTGTTTATAATAAATGTTATACACTTAAATTTTAGTTATAAAAGGATTAATTAAGGTAAGTAGAATAAAAGGTTAATTGAATAATTTACAATATAAAATGGTGTTAAAGGAATTTTTAAATAAATTGGTGTATTTTAAAATTGGTGTATTTTATTCAAATTAGTTAATTTTGTAAATTTACTTGTTTATAGAGTTAGTATTTTTGAATAAGATGTATTGTTTACTTAACTCTTTCTTTCCCTGCTTTTCCTTTTCGGGGGCGAAAAGTTTTGAGTGGAGGAGAGTGTAACGACCCGTAAATTCTCAATAATATAATTTGTGGATTTAAAACAATTTTGGTAATTAAAATTGGAAGAATAAAGACTTTGTAATTTGATAGTGAAACAAACGTTAAAATGAAATGTAACAATGTAATTAAAACTAATTATGGAATTTCAACTAATTGAAATAATGTAAATTGTTGCACTTAGTTATAGATTTGAATATAAGAAAACAAGGGTGGATGTTGAATCATTAATGAGATAATATATGATCAATATAAATTGAAGTAAGTCAATGTTAATTAAGTAATTGTAACATTTGATTTGTAAATGATAATGAGTTCATTAATGTGATTTAAAGTAATAGTAATGGTTGTAAGTTAATATTTAATTGGTTTATTAATTTAGTTGTAAATGTTAGATTTGGGTATAAAATATGAATATAATAAGATAAGGGTAAATGTGGTGCGAACAAATGAATTAGTGTATAATCTATGGTAATTGAATGAATTTAACATTTTGTAAGCAATTATGATAATTAGAGAAAATGATAGACTTGAGTGTAATAAAGATAATGGTAACAACTATTATAAGTTTTCTATTTAGGCTATAATCAATTGTATTCAAACATAAATAAATGTTCATCAATGAGAGTAAGAACCGTAATTGTAAAGTGTGAATGTAATAAAGCAATGGAAATGCATATTTTATTCATAAGATAATATAAAAGAATGAAACCTATCTAAATGAATTAATTGAGGATTCAATCATAATAAATGTATACATTTGACAAATTCAATATATTTGAAAACAACTGTTAATACAAAGGAAAGATGGATATTTGAATATATATTAATGTAATGACAGATAAACGAATATTAACGAGGTTTGTAAGTAGTATAGACTTAATAAAACGGATTAGAATTGAATCAAATCAGTTTATTTGAAATTAATTATAACTTATGGGAATTCAATTCATAACAAATAGATTTATGGTAAGAGAATGAAATTAATTACTTTGCTAGCTGAAATTTGGATGAATTGGGTAGTTATTAATGTATTAGTGCATAAACTAATATTAATATGGATTTATTAGGAATTTAAACTTATACTTTTAGATTAGATAAAAATACAATGTTTACATGCAATGACTTTCTATATCCCTATGTTTGTTTCTCTAGTTTTTATTTTCTATTTTATTTGTACAAACTTTGAATATATTTATTTGATTTTTGATTGATTTACTTTTAATAATAGCCTCGTAATTTCAAGAGATATAGCTTACCTGTTTGTTTGTTTGTTGCCTTTTCATTGCGTGCAAACAAAGAAAAAAATAGACAAGATTCTTTCTCCTTAAATTGTGCCTTTTAATTTGCTAGCCTTTCATTTTCTAGACCTCATCTCATAGCCGTTCAAGGCTCTTGGATACCCTAGTCGCCTCTTTTTTTATTCATGTGAAAACTTTCTTATCTCATTTCCATTTGCATGAGAGAAAAATAATACAAGCTCTAAATTTTCATTGCTTCTCCTTACTTTCTTCTTCCTTTTCTTTTGGTTTTCTCTTTTGGTTTTCATGCTAGCTCGGCCTCCACCTCCTAGCATACCTCTCCTCCTCATCACAACGACCTGACCACGGCCTCCACCCCTCATCAACATCCCAAACCCTAGCCGTGAGCATTTGATTCAAATCCATCGCCAAAACATGAAAACCTAGCATAGATCACCATGTTTACCTTCCACTTCCTCCTTTTCCTCGGCCACACCACTCAAGAACCATCTCATGTTGCTTTGCCTGGCCTAGCCATGCCTATGATGACCACTTGACTAAGATCCAAGCCATGGTCGAACGCATGATGGCATAGGTCGAACCCTATGTTGGCTTGTACCTTCCAATGCTTGACTTTTGCCTTCCACCATTTGTAACCAACCATCCTCTTCAATTTCTAAGCCTATAGCCGTGCTTACTTGCTCCTTTGGCCGAGCCTTCATGTCATATAGCATTATGACTGAGCCATGTAAGGGTGTGGCCAAGCCCACTTGACCATGACCGAGCTATTTGATTGATGTAAAGCAAGGTTATGTCATCTTTGATTCATAATTGCATTGTTTAATCCATTTTTGTTGTGTTGAATTTTATTCATATGGTTTGTGTATTTGTTATGTACAAGATTTGGATCTGACTCTTCATACACTCAAAAATATGGTCGTGCCTTGTCTTTCTTTTCGGGGTTTGGTGTGTATCTCTAGTTTGCCAAATTCTAGCTTGAAAAAGGTAAGTTTTATCACTCTAAGCATATGTACTTATATTATTGTGGAATAATGACAAGTGGATCTGTGTAAATTGAGATTTTATTTATACATGCTTGTGATATGTCATATGATGTTAAATGTTGTTTATATATTTGTTACATCATCTAATATGTTATTATATGATATATTGTTCATTCTATTTACTGTATCATTACTGCAAGTTCCCTATCACTAATGGTTGAAATGATATATACCGAACAGACTTTAGAATAAGGAAAAATCATTATGGGTTGAAATGATAGGCTCGAATGATTTTTATTGCATTTATTTTACTTGAGATTGCGGGTTTGAAATGATAGAGCACGAATTTATATTTTAAATTACGGATTGAAATGATACATATCCGTACCACTTGACCTAGGTTACAAAATATTATACAGGCCCACGGTTAAATTTTAAATGATATTTTCCTAAAAATTTATTAAGTATTTTAAATATTTTCTGAAAATTATTAAGTATTTTGGAATTATAAATATACGAAAATTTTAACTTAATTTGATTTAATGCTAAAGTGTAAAGAAATATTGTTTGTCCATAAGTTAATATTTTTATAAGTTAATTGGTTTTGGATGGAGTTTAAAGAGTCTTATTTATGATAAATAACTTAATAATTAAGTTTGATTTAATTTAGAATCTTAAATCTAACCTAGTAATTTTAGTGAAGGTTATTTCTGGAAATGGACATATTTTATATAATAAATAATGCAATTTTGAATAAATAAAATGAAATACATTTTATAGGACATTTGTAATAAGTTTATTTAACTTGTAATCATAGTTGAATTGATGTCTACATGAATAGATCTATTAAGGAAATTTGATTGTTATATTAATTATGATAAATGTTCTTTTGTGAAATGTTATGTTGGGTAAGATAAATAGTTATGGTTTTAAAATGGGAAAATGTAATTTAAGTAATGACTTAACTTGAAATTTGAAATTTAGTTTTAAATGGAAATATTAAGCTAAGCAAATAAATGGAAATTTAATTTATTTATGAGAAGGGTATGTTAAATAAATTATTAAGTTATTTATTGGAATAATTGTTAGGCAATTTATCAAGTATTGACTTAACAAATAGAGGTTTAATTTAAATTGGATATTTATTAATAAATGTTATTTTACTAAAATCTATAAGTTAAGTAATATCCAAATAAAAAATTTGAAAAGTGGAATAAGTTTAATAAGTTAAAAATGAGAAAATTGAAGTTAGATTGGTTTAAAGGGTATAACAGAAATTATAGCGTTTCTGAAATGTTGTAGTTTCTGAATTTGAACTATGTTTTGATATATACTAAGTATACCTACCACAGCACTTTATAAATGCTACTGTTTTGAAATATAATGTTTTGGAAAGTTTATGATTGAATGAATAAACTTATAAATGCTACAACTTTGAAATGAATATTATTTGATATTGAATTTAAATGGTTAAATGAATCTTGTTTGGAAGATATTAAGATTGAATTTAGATGGTCTAAATAAATATGTTTCAAAATGTTTGGTTTTTAGAGTTGTTATAACTTGAAAGTAATATGGCTTTGGGAATGAAATTATTGAAAATTCTATTTTATAAAGAATTGTCTTTAAATATATTAAATTGAACTTATTGAAATTGAAGATTTAAGAATATGACTTTATAAAGTGGTTTGGTTTAAGATAATTTAAAGCAATATTTCGAGTTTAATAAATTGATGAAATATTCAATGATTTGGAAATTGGGCTTCATCTAAATGATATATTGATTTGGTTTTGAAATTTAAATGGTATACTATTACACTGGTTTTGAAATGGATTTTATTTGGAAAGTAATGGTATTTGATTTCAAATGGTTTTGGAATAGAAATGATTTTGAAATAAATATCCATGGGTAATAATAACGTTTGGTTGTTAAATAGACCGGGATCGAAAGTTGTCATACTCTCCGCCAACCCCGAAAACCACTTTAACAACCGTGTAGGCAGTGTAGATTCCAAAATGAAGTAGGATGGTGGCGGCGTCCTTTGAGGTATGTACGTGGACCCGACTCCTGTTAGTTGGCATAAGATGGCTAAAACAGGAGAGATTATCGGGCCAAGTAGGTTGCCCCTCTTATCGGACACACTCCTTGTTTGATGTGATTTTTTGTTTGATGATAACAAACATATATATATCAATATATATATGTGTTTGCAGTTTGGACTATATTCATATTGAATAATTATACTATTGCGCAGAATCTATATAATTCAACTAGTATTTTTTATTCAATATAATATTTTATTACAACACTTAAACAATACAAAGTTTTCAGCTCTCTCTATATATATACATACATCAGTTCATACATTTTACTTTTCTCACTACAACACTCAACACTCAGTTTTTCACTCTGTCTGCACATCTGCATCTATCTGCATTGTCCAGCTCCACTTCTCGTCCTGTCTCCTGTGTACCTGTATAATTAGCAACTACAACAGTAATCTGAAAACAAACAAATTTAAATTTGCAAAAATAAAATTTGTTTGTGTCTCAGATACATGGGTTATTGTCATCATCTTTGATTGTGCAATATCTATGCATATCAGTAATTTTTATCAGGGACAGGCAATTATAAGTGGCTGCAGTACACACGTATACATTCGTATACGTGTGCACTGCCATGCCAACTCGTGTGCACAAACTACAACAAAACACAAATTCATTCAAAGCAACATAACAGAGAAGAACAAAGAACAAGTGCAGCATCAGTCACACTTTATCAAAAATATGCAAGACAGTGATCATGAATGCATTAACAACATCGAGCCAGAAACAGTCAAATCTCCCACAAAATGTCCAGACCAACAAAAACATGAATACTGCACCAACTAGGAATGAACATAATCACAAGGCAAGTGCACCACCACACAAGTATACACAAGCAACATGTATGCACCAGTAAACCAATGAACCAACACAAGCATACACACACACATACATACGCATGTGTATACATGAGGAAGGTTACAGATTCAAGTCAAAATGCACAGTTCAAACTACAGCGGACAGTGAAGTTCAAGTTACAGGTTAAAATGCACAAAGACATAGCAAGAGTCACAAGACCATCAAGCAGTAAGCAAGTGCAACTCAAGCTTCAGAAATAACAAATGCAGCTACAAACACCAAGTGCAACAGTGAAAACAATGTACTTGCCAACAACAAGTTATGAAGCAATCAACATGAATATCACAAGAGTCACAGCAAAAAAATGAAGACTGCAAACTCAAGTGATAAAACATGTGACCAGACAATATTTGAGTACATCGAACCAGCTTTCAAATGAAACAAGGAACATAAATACTGCAACTACAACAATGGAACAACAGCTCATATGAACAAGTGTACAAAGGCAACATGAACAAGTGTAGCATCTGTATCAAAGCAGTGGAAACAAACTCAAGTGCATGTGAACATGGCAGCAGACCAGTGACAACAACCAAGTAAAGAACATGGATGTACAAGGCAATACACCAATGCAAGTGACTAATGCAACATGAAGTGAATCAAGTTCAAAACATCATAACAACAAGTACAGTGTTCCTCAAAGATGAATTCGAGCTAGAAACAAATGACATGCACCAGCAAGCTCTCAAGAATCAGATCACAACTACATGCAGATCAAATGAAGTTCTGATTTAATCCCATAGCAAAATCAAGTCATAATGCAAGTACAAAACCGAAAATATATGCATACACACATACATTTGTATATATGCACATATATAGTAAACAGGTGAATGTGCAGTAGGGAATGCAAAGACAATGGCAAGTACAAATCAGTGCAGAAATCAAGCCGAAGTTAAAGAACAAAATTCGTATCTTTTGATTAAGTCTTTGATTAAGTCAAAGAAAATCTAATTTGGAAAGAAATCTCTGCATAAAATTTCTCGAAGTCACATATGGTCAGTATTAATTCAAATGGGGACCGATACAACAAATACAGCAAGAAATTTTCGAATTAATTAATTCGAATTCAAATATGGTCAGCAATTGTTCGAAATAGAATCAAGAAAGGAATACTCCAAATCCAGAACAATTTCAGGAAAATAATCAAAGACGTGTAGAAATCAAATCTGACAGTGGTTATTAGGGTTTCAACCCTATAAATAAACCCAAGAAATCATCACAGAACTATCGAGTTCGAAAATCACAAAACCACAAACAAGCAAAAAGATTACATACCGCGACAGTAAACTCGATTATCAGAGAACGAGCTAGCAACAAGCATCAAATCATCAGAGAACGAGCGTGAGAAAGATCAACACAAGTCAAAGAATCAATCATCAGAACAAAGCCCCAAATCTCACAGAAGAACCGAAGCCCTAAATTGAAAAAGAAAAGGATCGGCCATTTTTTTTTCACAAAAGAAAATGGACCGGGTGAAATAAGATAAAGGGAAGTGACCGCATATCTTATGTTTGTATTGGGTTAGGGTATTTTTATTTTTATAAAGGCAAGATAATTTAAATAGTTTTAAATGTAGTGCTTGCTTTTATAATTCGCTTTATTTGTATGTTCTTTTCAAAACAAAACATGATAAATTATCACCTAGGGTTTAGGTGTTGACAGATTGTCTAGTTAGAGTTAGTCCAGTTAGTAGAGTTTGCAAGTTTGCAAAACTCTATAGGCGGTAGCAGGGTTTGCAAGTCTGTTAGAGTGTTTGTAAGCGGGAAACTGTTTAATTCTAATAGAAATCTGGGAATGCAGCAGTAGGCAGAGGTTGCCGAAGCTGGGTAAATTCTGTGTGTGATTTATTTTTCAGCATATTTATTTCTGCAGTTTGCTTCTGTGTTTAATTCGCAAAAATTTGCTATAACCCTATTCACCCCCCCCCTCTAGGGTTAATTTAGATCCTACAAGTGGTATCAGAGCTAGGTATTTTACTTTAACTCTAGAGTCATGAATCCACCAAATAATGCTTTTTCTGAGGGGCAATCCATTGCTAGACCACCCATGTTTAATGGGAATGATTATGCTTATTGGAAAGTTAGGATGAGTATTTATCTTAGTTCTGTCGATTATGATGTTTGGGATATTATGATGTTTGGGATAGTTATTGGTGATACTGAGATTCCTAAACCTAAGGATAGGTGGAATGCTAACGATAAGAAACTAAAAACTACAAATGCCAAAGCAATGAACGCTTTGATCTGTGCTCTTGATAAAAATGAGTTTAATAGAATTTCCCATTGTACAACAGCACAGGAAATTTGGCACACTTTGGAGGTGACACACGAAGGAACTTCTCAAGTCAAGGAGTCACGTCTAGCTCTATTTAGCAATGAATACGAAAACTTTGTGATGGAAAAGGGCGAGAGCATAAAGGATATGTTTGGACGATTTTCAACTTTGGTGTACAATGCTAGAGCGCTTGGGAAGGTCTTCACTGAATTAGAGCTTGTGCGGAAGATACTGCGAGTCTTACCAATGAACTTTGAGGCAAAAGTCACGGCAATACAAGAATCGAAAGATCTGAGTAAACTAAGCATGGAGGAGTTGATCGGAAACTTGATGACATATGAGCTTGAGCTAAAGGCAAAGGAGGAACGTAACAACTCCGAATCAAAAAAGAGGACAATTGCCTTGAAGAGCAAAGAAGAAAGCGATGAAGAAGAAGAAGATCCAATTGAAGAGCTTGCGATGGCTGTCAATAATCTTAGAAAATGGTCAAAATTCAGGCCACGCAAGAAGAAAACAAGTGGTAATAGGTCAAAAGATTCTGACAATTCCGATAATGAATTGACATGCTTTAACTGCAAGAAGCCTGGCCACTTCAAACAGAAATGCCCACTTCTCAAAAACAACAAAGGAAAGAAAAAGAAGAAGAAGGCCTTTGCAGCAACATGGGATGATGAAGAAGGAGAAGAAGTTTCGGATAATAGCTCAGAAGAGGCTAACTTGTGCCTTATGGCAAAATCAGATTCAGAAACAAGTTCAGAGGAATCCAGTGAGGTACGTAACTATTCTTATAAAGAACTTGTTTTGATGTGTTATGATTTTACTAATACAATTGATACTCTTGAAACTAAAATTGAAAAATTGAAGTCTGACAGGAGAGAACTCGTTCATGAGAATACTAGGTTAGAAACTGAACTTGAAAATATTCAAAACCTAGACTGTAAAAAATGTAAAATTTTAGATTCAGAAATATCAAGACTTAAGAATAACTTCGATAATCTTGAAAAAGAAAACTCGAGTCTTAAGGAAACCATTGACACTAGGAAAAGGGATTTTATAAATAGATGCACCACACTTGTGACTGAAAATACAACACTAAAAACCAAAGTCCAAAATCTTGAGAAATCTCTGAATAACTTTTCAAGAGGAGAACAATCGTTTAACATGTTATTGGGAAATCAACTCTTTGCTAACAACAGAAAAGGACTAGGTTTTGGGAAAACCCAAGTTGATGATCATGCAAAAGGTAAGAGTGTCTTTGTTAGAAGTGAAATTGGACATCATGTTGAAAATTGTAGTCATAGGAACAAGAACACAAAATTTATACAAGTTTGGGTTCCTAAGAATTCTACAAACAAATTTCATGTCTATAGGAACAAAAATAAAAGGACAAAACAAGTTTGGCTTCCAAAGGGATTGTTTGTTCACAATGCTTCAGTTACTAATATCATTGGACCTAAGAGTTTCTCTAGGTCATCCTCCTCTCTCTTTATGTAGGTCTGTTGGCGGGCTAAGGAGCAACAAGAATGGTTTCTAGATTCAGGTTGTTCTAGACATATGACAGGTGATAAATCTAAGTTCCTTAGCCTAGAGAAGTTTAGAGGTGGAAATGTGATCATGGGAGATAATAGCAAGTGTAAGATTATTGGGAAAGGTGAAGTAAGTAATGGTACTTTTTCCTTGACTAATGTTTTATACGTTGATAATTTGCATCACAATCTCATTTCTATTAGCCAACTATGTGACAAAGGTATGAATGTGGTTTTTGATAGTGATACTTGCAAAATCATTGATAAAACTTCTAATAACATTGTTTTTATGGGCAAAAGAAAAGGAAATGTTTACTCACTTTCGTTTGACAATCTAAATCTTTCCAGATGTTTGGTAGTCACTGACGAAGAGGCATCTTTATGGCCTAGGAGACTTGGACATGCTAGCATGAGTCTCTTAAGAAATCTTGAAACGAAAGAATTAGTCAGAGGGTTACCACATTAGAAATTTAAAGATAACAAAGTGTGTAAAGCATGTTCCTTGGGCAAGCTTAGTCGATCATCATTTCGCCCTAAAAACATTGTTAGCACATCAAGGGTCCTCGAATTAATTCATATGGACTTATTTGGACCAAATGAAATTGCAAGCTTGAATGGAAAACGTTATTGTTATGTATTGGTTGACGATTATTCTAGATTTACATGGGTTTATTTCTTAGCCAAAAAGTCTGAATCTTTTGATTATTTTTCAAAATTTGCTAAACTTGTTCAAAATGAAAAAGGAGTTTCAATTAAAATTTTAAGAAGTGATCATGGAGGCGAATTTGAAAATTCGGAATTTGAAAACTTTTGTGAAGAAAATGGTTTAAAACATGAATTTTCTGCTCCACGAACACCTCAACAAAATGGGGTGGTTGAAAGGAAAAATCGTACATCGCAAGAATTGGCTAGATCCATGTTAAGTGAGTATAAACTACCTCTAACTTTTTGGGCAGAGGCGGTGAATACTTCGTGCTACGTAATGAATAGAGTAATGATTAGACCAATACTTGGCAAAACGTCTTATGAAGTTTGGCATGAAAGGAAACCTAACATCTCTTACTTTCGTGTTTTTGGATGCCCTTGTTTCATTCTTAACACAGGTGATCAACTTGGAAAATTTGAATCAAAGGCCGATGAGGGAATTTTCATGGGCTATTCAACCAGGAGCAAGGCTTACAGGATATACAACAAACGAACAAAGACAATTGTTGAATCAATCAATGTGAAATTTGATGAATCTGATCTGAAAAGGACGACTGAAAAAACGATTGATGATGGGGTAGATCATGAAGGCATTAAAGAAGGAATATCTAGTGAGCAAGGTGAAAGTAGGACTGTTGATGCTGATAGATTGAAGTTCAAAACCAATTTTCCTCCTGAATTGGTTATAGGAGATCCTACGGAAGGTATACGCACTCGCTCTTCATTTGATAAAAATTTGTGTGCGTTTTGTTGTCATAGTGGTTTTATTTCTGAAATTGAACCTGATTCTGTTGAAATGGCTCTTAATGATGAAAGTTGGATTCTAGCAATGCAAGATGAACTTAATCAATTTGAGAGAAATAAAGTTTGGAAATTAGTTCCTAGGCCAAATGACTATCCAATTGTAGGAACTAAATGGGTGTTCAAAAACAAACTTGATGAATCAGAAAATGTAATTAGAAACAAAGCTAGGTTGGTCGCAAAAGGATACAACCAAATAGAAGGCATAGATTTTGATGAAACATTTGCTCCAGTTGCTAGGTTAGAAGCCATTAGGATTTTGCTAAGCTTTGCTTGTTATAAAGGTTTCAAACTTAAACAAATGGATGTAAAAAGTGCTTTTCTAAATGGTGATTTGAAAGAAGAAGTTTTTGTTGAACAACCCCCCCGGTTTTGAAAATCACGATTTTCCAAATCATGTGTATAAACTTGAAAAAGCATTATATGGTCTTAAGCAAGCCCCTAGAGCTTGGTATGACTGCCTTTGTACATATCTTCTGGAAAATGGCTTTGAAAAGGGGAGTGCTGACACGACACTGTTTCTATTACATAAAGGAAGTGATTTTTTGATTGTTCAGATTTATGTGGATGATATCATTTATGGTGCTACTAATGAACTCTTGTGCGAGAAATTTGAACAAGTCATGCAGGCTAAATTCGAGATGAGCTTGGTTGGAGAATTGAAATATTTTCTTGGATTTCAAATCAAGCAAAGCAGTGATGGCATTTTCATTTCGCAATCCAAGTATGTGTTGGAACTGTTGAAGAAATTTGGAGTTGAGAACTCCAAACCATTGAGAACTCCTATGAGCCCATCAACAAAGTTGGACAAAGACGAGAAAGGAAGTGTTGTTGATCAGAAAAAATATCGAGGGATAATTGGTTCACTTCTCTATCTTACTGCTTCTAGACCTGATATTATGTTTTCTGTGTGTTTGTGTGCACGTTTTCAATCTAATCCTAAAGAATCTCATTTGAAAGCCACTAAACGAATTTTGAGATATCTTTCACACACACACAAATTTGGATTATGGTACCCTTCTTGTGAAAACTTTGATTTAGTTGGTTATTCTGATGCTGATTATGCTGGTTCATTGGTTGACAGGAAAAGCACCAGTGGGACATGTTTCATGCTAGGACATTCATTAGTTTCATGGTCAAGTCGAAAACAGAATTGTGTTGCATTATCCACCACTGAAGCAGAATATATTGCTTTAGGAAGTTGCTGTGCTCAAATTTTATGGATGATGCAAACCCTTTCTGATTTTGGCTTAGTTTATAAACAAGTTCCATTAAAATGTGACAGTAAAAGTGCAATAGACTTATCAAATAATCCTGTTCATCATTCACGCACAAAACACATTGATGTGAGACACCACTTTCTTAGAGATCACATTGCTAAGGAAGACATTTGCATTGAATATATTTCAACTGAGGCTCAACTTGCTGATATTTTCACAAAACCCCTCCCCGAAGACAGATTTTCTAGATTACGTTTGGATTTGGGGATTATAGAAATTGACTAACCATTTTTTCATTGTTAGGTTGAAATATTCTTGGATATATACTTTCAACTTCAATTTCTAGGATTCAAACAAGTTTTGGATATTTTCCAAAGATTGATTCGAATATGGTATTCAGTACTGGATATTACATAATATATTTAACTTGGTAACTTATTCCACGATCATTTCTATTTCTACCATCTTTCTATCGTTCATAATGGTTTGATAAAATAAGAAGAGTGAATTATTTTAAATTAAAAAAAAAATATAATAATAAATAATAATAACTCTCATGCATCCATTCTCATTTAAAAGTCCTTATGGTTATGCATGGATGGAGCATGTGAGTGAATTATTTTTATCATTACTCCATTCTCATTTAAAAGTCCTTATTGTTATGCATGGATGGAGTATGGTAACTAAGTATTCTGGTCTCACTTAATAGTCTGGATGCATAGACTAATAAGTAACTGCTAATCCCATTTAAAAGTCCTTATGGTTATGCGTGGTTAGTAAGTGCTTATTTTTTTGTTTTTGTGCTTAAATGTCAAATTAATGTTAAAATATCTCTCTTCTTATTAAAACTAATCATCGATCCATCCTCTACAATATGGAAGTTTTTATCTCGTTATGATATATTATTTTTTGTTCCTACTGTTCCATTTTTTTTGTCAGTCTTTTGATAATGACAAAAGGGGGAGAAGAACAAGATTTTGATGAGAAAGTAAATATTTTTTGACCTATTTCAACAAATTTGGTTAAATGTTGTTAGTTAATTTTTCTTTAGTTCTTTTATTCTTTTGTAATTTTTGTTATCTTCTAAACAGGGAGTGGTCTTGGTTGTAGGGGGAGCATTCAAATAGGGGGAGCTAAAAATTTCGTGTTCAAACACATGTATTAGCATTTCAAAATCTTTAATATATATGTTTGTCATCATCAAAAGGGGGAGATTGTTTGATGTGATTTTTTGTTTGATGATAACAAACATATATATATCAATATATATATGTGTTTGCAGTTTGGACTATATTCATATTGAATAATTATACTATTACACAGAATCTATATAATTCAACTAGTATTTTTTATTCAATATAATATTTTATTACAACACTTAAACAATACAAAGTTTTCAGCTCTCTCTATATATATACATACATCAATTCATACATTTTACTTTTCTCACTACAACACTCAACACTCAGTTTTTCACTCTGTCTGCACATCTGCATCTATCTGCATTGTCCAGCTCCACTTCTCGTCCTGTCTCCTGTGTACCTGTATAATTAGCAACTACAACAGTAATCTGAAAACAAACAAATTTAAATTTTCAAAAATAAAATTTGTTTGTGTCTCAGATACATGGGTTATTGTCATCATCTTTGATTGTGCAATATCTATGCATATCAGTAATTTTTATCAGGGACAGGCAATTATAAGTGGCTGCAGTACACACGTATACATTCGTATACGTGTGCACTGCCACGCCAACTCGTGTGCACAAACTACAACAAAACACAAATTTATTCAAAGCAACATAACAGAGAAGAACAAAGACCAAGTGCAGCATCAGTCACACTTTATCAAAAATATGCAAGACAGTGGTCATGAATGCATTAACAACATCGAGCCAGAAACAGTCAAATATCCCACAAATGTCCAGACCAACAAAAACATGAATACTGCACCAACTAGGAATGAAAAGAATCACAAGGCAAGTGCACCACCACACAAGTATACACAAGCAACATGTATGCACCAGTAAACCAATGAACCAACACAAGCATGCACACACACATACATACGCATGTGTATACATGAGGAAGGTTACAGATTCAAGTCAAAATGCACAGTTCAAACTACAGCGGACAGTGAAGTTCAAGTTACAGGTTAAAATGCACAAAGACATAGCAAGAGTCACAAGACCATCAAGCAGTAAGCAAGTGCAACTCAAGCTTCAGAAATAACAAATGCAGCTACAAACACCAAGTGCAACAGTGAAAACAATGTACTTGCCAACAACAAGTTATGAAGCAATCAACATGAATATCACAAGAGTCACAGCAAAAAAATGAAGACTGCAAACTCAAGTGATAAAACATGTGACCAGACAATATTTGAGTACATCGAACCAGCTTTCAAATGAAACAAGGAACATAAATACTGCAACTACAACAATGGAACAACAGCTCATATGAACAAGTGTACAAAGGCAACATGAACAAGTGTAGCATCTGTATCAAAGCAGTGGAAACAAACTCAAGTGCATGTGAACATGGCAGCAGACCAGTGACAACAACCAAGTAAAGAACATGGATGTACAAGGCAATACACCAATGCAAGTGACTAATGCAACATGAAGTGAATCAAGTTCAAAACATCATAACAACAAGTACAGTGTTCCTCAAAGATGAATTCGAGCTAGAAACAAATGACATGCACCAGCAAGCTCTCAAGAATCAGATCACAACTACATGCAGATCAAATGAAGTTCTGATTTAATCCCATAGCAAAATCAAGTCATAATGCAAGTACAAAACCGAAAATATATGCATACACACATACATTTGTATATATGCACATATATAGTAAACAGGTGAATGTGCAGTAGGGAATGCAAAGACAATGGCAAGTACAAATCAGTGCAGAAATCAAGCCGAAGTTAAAGAACAAAATTCGTATCTTTTGATTAAGTCTTTGATTAAGTCAAAGAAAATCTAATTTGGAAAGAAATCTCTGCATAAAATTTCTCAAAGTCACATATGGTCAGTATTAATTCAAATGGGGACCGATACAACAAATACAGCAAGAAATTTTCGAATTAATTAATTCGAATTCAAATATGGTCAGCAATTGTTCGAAATAGAATCAAGAAAGGAATACTCCAAATCCAGAACAATTTCAGGAAAATAATCAAAGACGTGTAGAAATCAAATCTGACAGTGGTTATTAGGGTTTCAACCCTATAAATAAACCCAAGAAATCATCACAGAACTATCGAGTTCGAAAATCACAAAACCACAAACAAGCAAAAAGATTACATACCGCGACAGTAAACTCGATTATCAGAGAACGAGCTAGCAACAAGCATCAAATCATCAGAGAACGAGCGTGAGAAAGATCAACACAAGTCAAAGAATCAATCATCAGAACAAAGCCCCAAATCTCACAGAAGAACCGAAGCCCTAAATTGAAAAAGAAAAGGATCGGCCATTTTTTTTCACAAAAGAAAATGGACCGGGTGAAATAAGATAAAGGGAAGTGACCGCATATCTTATGTTTGTATTGGGTTAGGGTATTTTTATTTTTATAAAGGCAAGATAATTTAAATAGTTTTAAATTTAGTGCTTGCTTTTATAATTCGCTTTATTTGTATGTTCTTTTCAAAACAAAACATGATAAATTATCACCTAGGGTTTAGGTGTTGACAGATTGTCTAGTTAGAGTTAGTCCAGTTAGCAGAGTTTGCAAGTTTGCAAAACTCTATAGGCGGTAGCAGGGTTTGCAAGTCTGTTAGAGTGTTTGTAAGCGGGAAACTGTTTAATTCTAATAGAAATCTGGGAATGCAGCAGTAGGCAGGGGTTGCCGAAGCTGGGTAAATTCTGTGTGTGATTTATTTTTCAGCATATTTATTTCTGCAGTTTGCTTTTGTGTTTAATTCGCAAAAATTTGCTATAACCCTATTCACCCCCCCCTCTAGGGTTAATCTAGATCCTACACTCCTTCTATATTATATTCTGACTTTGGATTTATTTGGTGGCCACTTTTGATTTTTGAGTTTGGGAGTGTGGCTCGAGGCGGGCGGTAGTAGCTGCTACGCGTTACCACCAGGCTGGATGCGTAATTGGTATATCTACCCTAGCATTGCCTTGTGTGCCGTGTCACCTACCCTAGCGCGCCTTGTACGATTTTATTTTGTACAATGCCTATGGAGTGCCCTTTGATGACGCCCGTACGGGGAAGATTATGGTACTATAGACTATGGGAATATGTAAATGTATTAAGGTGGAAAACGTAAAGACTTAACGCTATTTAAAGGTAAGTTAATTTTACTATAGACATTATTATAATAGCGAAGTATTACTACATAGTAAATTGTTTAACGGATCCTTAGAGGATGGGCAGTCCCAAGCATCCTTTAAGTTACTTGTACCTTACACTACAGTTCACTTGAGTTGGTTTACATTGTATGAGTATGTATGTCCTGACTCGAGTGCTTTGTGTTTTTGCTTTACGCTTGGGTCAGACTGAGTGATATAGCGTAAGAGACTCACCTTCGGAGTTGGAGCTTTGCTTGAAGATCCAGCTATCTATTTCATTTCAGTTATCCAGTTGATTCTTGTTACCAGTTGATTCCAGTGATGTATTCAGCTTTCTACTTGATTATTGTATTGAACTTCTGTTGTATCTTTTATAACTCTGGTGTATTTATATAGTAGCTTCATGAACTACTATTTCTTTGCCTCCGCTGTATTTTATTACTCTGTGTCTGTGATCTGTGATTTATTTACTGCATATTCTGAGTTTTGCCAAATTTATTTTTACAATTCGGTATTTTGAGCAATTCAAGCCCGACATGTGCGGATGCGAATGGTTGAAAATATTCGGTCGTTACAAACATGATGCTTATGGAAATAATTGAATTGTTTGAAGTAGTGACAGTGTTTGAACACGTAAAATACCTGAAGGTATAAATATTGGTCAAATCATAGCAAATGATGGAAGTATACAGGCTCTTGAAGAATATAGATAGCCTTGCTAGTTTTAAAGAATGAAAAGCACAAGAAGCTTAAATTACAACCCTCTTTTAAGTATTGTTGTAATGGAAATCTTGATATTCTTCAAGATGAGTAGATTACTTGCTGCTTTTAAGTATTATTGTAATAAACTCTTGATATACATCGAAGAGGTACTTGCAATATGCAAACTATTTTAAAGAACTGAAACGAAAGCACATAAAGTATTTCTAATAAAAGTAGCATACGAAGTGCATAAAATGCAAATCATATTTGGAAGAAACAATCTTGGAAAAACCGATTGTAACAAAGTTCTATACATATACGTACATACAAACATAAATACATGCATACATACATACGTATATACGTGTGTGTGTGTGTGTGTGTTTAAGAATGGTGACAATAATGGATGGCTCAATTAAGGAACTAAATATTCTTTTGATACAAAAACATGCTTTAAGTGTACAAATGCACGCGAGATAGCCAAAACAGTGTCCATTATATATATCAATTTCTATGTTTTACTCCTTTTCCTTCATGTTGGTTTTTTTTCCTATTGGGTTTTTCTGTACTAAGATTATTAGTGAGGTAACTATTCATAAACAATGAACACAAGGAGAACTAGAACCATTGTCTTTTGATTAAATTTTCTTAATGCTTTCCTAAGCAATGTTATACATATTTATGGATCCAGAAGCACCCATAACAGATTTGAATTATCAAAAGATATATTCTAATCAAAGAGAAAATATTAATCATGAGTATCATCCAGAAGTATCAAACTCCCTCTAATGTAATAAGATATTAAAATATGTTATATTATTTTATTTTATTTTTCCTTCACTAAGATTTTTCCTATTAAATTTTTCTTTGTAAGGTTTTAACAGAGCATTATATTAATCTAGAAGTATCAAACTTCCTTGGATGCAATAAAATATTAAAAGATGTCATATTATATTGTATTCATTTTGCTTCACTGCGATTTTTCGCACTGATTTTTCTTAACGAGACAGTACATTGATCAAGAAGTATCAACCTTCATTTGACGCAATAAAATATTAAAGTGTCATATTATGTTGTATTTTTTCCTTCATTAAGATTTTTCCCGTTGTGTTTTCCTTAGCAAGGTTTTAATAAGGCACTATTTTGATACAGAAGTATCAAAATCCTTAGCAAGAAATATAGTAATTTTGTATGATATCTATGATTGTTAACCCAAAATATGGATCAACACCTTGAATTGAGTGTGAAAACACCAGCCCTGTTCTTATAGAGAAATAATATAAAGAATAAATGTAAAAAGAGTAGAAATAGTAAAAAAAACAAGAAGATTTTTATAGTGGTTCAGATGTTAATGAAACATGCGTCCACTTTATAACTTTCTATTAACTGACTGTTGTTACATGTTAAATCGGATTACGATATAATTGAATTTTCTAAGTTAGATCAAGCCATAAGTACAACAGTTCACTGGAGAATCACAGTGAACTCCAATATGACTATTGTGAGGGAGGAGAAGTGTGAAGAATAATCTCTGTAGAGTTCTAGCAGTGTAACATCCTAATATTTTCAACCATTCGCATCCACATATATCGAAATTGAATTGATCAAAATACCATATTGTTAATTTAAATTTGGAAAAACTCAGCATATGCAGTAAATAAATAAATCATAGAATCACAGACACAGAGTAATATAACAATAATGCAGCGGGAACAAAAGAATAGTAGTTCATGAAGCTACTATATATATAACAGAGTTAAATAATATGCAACAGAGGTCTCGAATACATAGATGTCTCAATACAATAGTCAATTATAAAAATCTGAATACATCACTAGAATCAACTGAATAACTGAAAGCAGAATCGATAGATGGATCTCTAAGTGAAGCTCAACTCCAAAGGTGAGTCTCGAATACCGTAAACTCAGTTTGACCCGAGCGTAAAGCAAAACACTCGAGTCGAGATTAACATTCTTATATCAGTAAATCTAAGTCAAGTGAAATAACCACTGAAATATAAGTAACTTAAAGGATGTTTGGGATACCCATCCTCTAAGGATCCGTTAAACTATCTACAATGTAGTAATATACGCTATTATAATAATGTCTAAAGTAAAGTAAACTATTAAAATAGCACTAAGGCGTTACACATATCTCCCCTAACACATTTTATATATTCTCATAGTCTATACAGTACCGTAATCTCTCCCGTACTGGGCGTCATCAGAGGGTACTCCATAGGTATGGTACAAAACAAACTCGTATAAGGCGCGCTAGGGTAGGTGACACGGCACAACTAGACAATGCCAGGGTAGATATACCAATTACACATCCGGGCTGGTGGTAACGCATAGCAACCCTACCGCCCACCTCGGAACACACTCCTAAATCAATAAATCAAGTGTGGCCACCAAATCAATCATAAAGTCAGAATATAGTATTGAAGAAATGTGTCCGATCAGAGGAATGACCTCACTTGGCCCTGTTTTACCCACCTTATGCCAACTTACGGGAGTCGCGTCCACGTAAATACCTCAATAGAATGTCGCCACCATCCTACTTCATTCTTGAATCTCCACCTCATACACGGTTGTTAAAGTAGTTTTCAGCGTTGGTAGAGAGTATGGCAATAACCGATCCCGGTCTCTTTAACTACCAATCGTTATTATAATACCGCGGTCATTTCAAAGTAGTTTATGCTTCAAAACCAAAATATCATTGCCATTTCAAAACATATCAATACGATATCATTTCCATTTCAAAACCAAATACGATATCATTTCCATTTCAAATATATCCATTTCCAAAATCATAGCACTTTCAAAGTTATAACACTTTCGAAACCAAACACTTGAAATTATGACATTTTCAACATAATACTTTGAAATTCATAACTTTGAAAACATAATTTCCACCACTTAAACAATTTAGATATTAAAATAGTATATATAATAAATTGTTTATAAAGTAAAATAGTTTATATAAAAGAGTTATAAGTTAAACTAGTTTATATTAAAAGAGACAGTATATTAAAATAGTTTATTTTATAAATAGTTTATATTAAAAATGATTTATATTAAAATAGTTTATATTAAAATAATTTATAAAGTAAAATATAAAATAGTTTAAATATACTTTAAAATACTTTATATAAAAAAGCAGTTTTCTCAAATTTCACAAATCGATTCCAAATCAACTCAGATTCAAAAATTCAAATCTAATCCAATCTCAAATCATCAATTTAGTTTCTCAATAAACCATTTCAAACTATATAGATTTCAAATACGGATTTGAACCACAAAATAATCCACTTTAGTTTCAATATTTTCAAAGCTTTAAATATTCAAACATTTCAAAACTAGATTTGATAATTCCACATATATGTCAAATTCACTTTACTATTATTTATTTTGAAATGTTTACTTAATCATTCAAATAACATTTAAATAAATTTCAAATTTCAAATTTTAATAAAACTAAATATACCATTTCAATTTATGTAAGTTCGAATTATTTACTTAACTCACTTTTAATAAAAAAATCAAGTTATAAAATCATATCTTTAAGATCCCAAATTTAATGAATTTCAAGTCAAACTTATTTGAGTATAATTCTTAAATAAATCCAATTTCAGATATAATTTTCTATCATATGGTCAAGTGTTACGGATATTTATCTTTTCAATCCGTAATTTAAGTATATATACGGGTATATGTCATTTCAACCCGCAATCCAAAATTTAATTCAATGAAAATCGCTTGGGTTTATCATTTCAACCCATAATGATTTTCCCTTATTCTACAAATCGTTTGGGTATGTATCATTTCAACCCATAGGGAATTCTATATTAATAGAAAACTTGCAGAGTGATAAACGATAAGATAACAATATAACAGACATGTATCATCAATATAAATAACAGATAATGGTATCATATGTCATAGGTAAACAGATACAGATAATATCATATATATATATATATGTATATATAAATGTAAATAACTAATAAAAGCATATTTCAATTGTCGTTCCAATTGAAATCAAATTTAATAAATATAAGAACATTAATCATGAGTGCTCACCTTTCGAGGCTTAAGAAATGTACGAGAATGGAATGAATAGACAAAGACAAGCACGAATTCCCGAGAAAAGCAAGGTTGGCAAAAATTCAATGGACAACTGATAAATAGTAATTGATGAGAATAAATCAGATCAGCTTGATACGTACAGAAAATATATTATTATTATTATTATTTTGTTAAATCAATATTTAAAACAAATGATAAAATAAAATATATAAAATTTAGATCATTATCCTTAACATATATATTTAAAAGTCAATATTCAAGTTAAAGCCCATATAACTTAAGGTCAAAATATTTTATATTTTCAAACAATACTTAACAATATTTGTAAAGAAATATTTATATAAAATTGAACACATAACATATAAAATTGACATATATACATTAACATATATAAATTATATATAAAAACTAACAGATTAAGAAAACTAACCTATTGTAACTTACAGACGTTTACAAACAACAAATTGTATAATTATATATAAACCTGTTTATATAAAAATATATATATACATTAATTACCCATGTCATATAAAACTGCATATACATGCTTTATAATATATATAGACTGTATAACTATAACAAAATTTTATAATATATGTACACAGTTCACAATACTAACATCAATATACATAACATATATTAAAACACTTAAAAAAAACAAAATGAAACCTTGCAAACCTATTACTGTAACTATATATGTTGTAACATACTTGTATAACATAACATTTAATACAAACATATATATATATACACACACACACACTAGAATACGAAAACATATCTCATATAAATCAAACCAAACATATATAAACTGATAGATTGTACACTTATATAAATTAATATATAACTTAGATAACCCTTCATACTTAATAATATATATAATAGTTTGATATGAGTAAACTGTATACCCTTTTATACTTTACAAACTTTGTAAACTGCAGCATATTTATATACAACTTTTGTTTAAAACCATATAGATATATACTTACATAAATAATTAATATAGAAAATCATAGTGTAAGCAAATAAGTGCAGGTCATAATTATAAACCAATATATATATATATATATAGAACCGTACTGTAAATATGCAAACTTTATATACAGGATATATATTAGTATATATTAAAAGAAAGAGGCAAAGGGGGTCTTCGGCCAGAGCATCAAAGGAGAAGGCACCGTTGCTTCGGCTAGCCGAGGAGAAAGTGAGTGGGAGATGGGTGAAGGAAGATGTCGAGATGGTGGAGGCTTTAAGCACGAGCTCAGGCTTAAAGTTTCACGTGATGATGGAGGGTGAAGTGGCATGGCCAGTGAAGAGTGGTTTATGGTGGAGGTAGCTTCAATGAGAGGGGAGGGGCAAAACGCGAGCACAATCAAGAGTAGAGAGGAAAAGAGGATGACACGGTGGAAGAGGAAAGGCTACGGGCAAGTTGTTTCATCATCATTTTTTTGACTGAACGTGACAATACAAAAGGCTGGATTCAAAGTAAATCATAACGAATATAAAGAATGGTAAAGGCTAGAGCGTTGAATACAGTAAATATGAAAGGCTATTGACCATTCATTTCTGACAGTGGACAATGAATGGTCACAAGAATCAAAAGTCACAAAACCCGGTACTGATACAGTTAGCGTTTCGAGGATTCCGCAGCGAATCGGACTTTAAAATACAAAATTGAATATACCGCAGAGATCAGCACGATGAGATAATCAAAACGGTATACAGATATCAGTGGTACGACTATCCGATCAAAAATCGATATCGGTACCAAAATGATGTTAAAACGACAGAATTAAAATAAATAGAGCAATAACAATTCGAATTTGGTGAAATGAAATATGATATCTCACTTGAAGATGATTTACAAATTCATTGTATAAAATATTCAAGTTTGAAAAACATTTTATTATCATCAAATTTACTGATTTGAATTTAAATAAAGTTACATAAGAAAATAAACCTCCATATTTTCTTATGAAAATTTACCATTTGCTATGTTAAAGTAGATGTAATTCAAATATTAAATTTTCATTTTAAAATATTATCATTTAAAATTTCACAAAATTTCTAGTTAAATAAATTATTAAAATTATCAAAATTTACGGATCGTTACAAATAGTCAATGCAGAAGATTCTGTTTATGTTGCAGGTGGGATTGTATTTATAGGGATTGGATGGCTAATTGGCTAGATCGCCATGCTAGAAGCTTGCCTTTAGAAATACGAAGGTGCACCAAATGTTTCATAGCCAACCGATTTGATTTGATGGATCGCTAGTTATCCATAGGCGATGGAATGCTAGCGATCCATAGTTTTTGGGGCATGACGATTCAACTACTTGGGATGCTCTCCTTCATCCTTTCCTTTAAACTTCATGGCAATCTAGCACAATCATATGGATCGCTAGTGGTCCATAATGCATGGATCGCTGGCGATCCATGTACTTAGTGGATTTTTGGACTCCGTCTTTTGAATTGCATTTGTTCTCTTATGTTGGCGTTCTCCATGTCAATTCATAGCTTGTTGCCTAGTTTTGATGATGATCCATACACCGGTTGTATTGGACTGCTAATTGAATTAGATAAATGCTCGCTTCTTAATCTAACTAGTTTGTTAATCTATGAAACTTAGCAATCATTCCTAGAATACCTATTGGATCACAATGCAAGAGGATTGATGGAACAACGAGCAAACCTATGGATCGCTAGCTATCCATAGGAGATGAATCGCTAACGATCCATCACCTTAGCATGTTTTTTCTTTCTTTTACTCTAATTCTTCTTAGTTGGTTCTTTTAGTCCTTTTGGTTGGCTCTCAGTTTGCTCTGAATCAATGAAGCTGTTCCGACTTCCTTTGAATTCTACTGGGTTAAAAATTCGAATAACATGGCGATCCATCAAACAAGGACCGACCTTCTCCAAATTTGGCTAGCGTGATCCACGTGTTATGACGAGCAATGAAAGCCCACGTCAAAGTTCAACAAACAACCAAAGCCAAATTCGCATGACGGCCTTAACACGATCGCTTGAACCTCACCAAGTGGGAACCCGGAAGCAATAACTTCTAAAGCATGCCTTATTTCCAACAAAAGCATACTCTGGGGGGCAAATGTTATTCGAGTTTTTAACCAAGCAGAATTCAAAGTAAGTCGAAACAGCTTCGTCGAGTCAGATCAACTTAAGAGCCAACCAAAAGAACTAGAAGCACCAACTAAGAAAATTTAGAGTAAAAGAAAGCAAAAACATGCTAATGTTATGAATCGTTACCGATCCATAAGGTTCACTCGTAGTTCCACCAATCCCCTTGCATCGTGATCCAACGGGTATTCTAAAAATGATTGCTAAGTTTGATGGAGTACCAAACTAGTTAGATCGAGAAGTGAGCATTCGTCTAATTCAATTAGCAGTCCAATGCAACCAGTGTATGGATCATCATCAAAATAAGGCAATAAGCTACGAGTTTACATGAAGAATACCAACACTGAAGAAGTCCAAAAGTCCACTAACTACATGGATCGTTAGCGATCCATATTATTATGCTAGATTGCCATGAAGTTTAAAGGAAAGGATGGGGGAAAGCATCCCAAGCAGTTGAATCGTCGATGACCCAAAGACTATGGATCGCTAGCGATCCATCGCCTATGGATCAAATCGACTCGGTTGGCTATGAAACATACAGTGCACCTTTGTATTTCTAAAGGTAAGCTTCTGGCATGGCAACCTAGCCCAATAGCTCTCCAATCCCTGTAAATACAATCCTAGCT
Organism: Allium cepa; assembly: GCA_030765085.1. Taxonomy (NCBI): domain Eukaryota; kingdom Viridiplantae; phylum Streptophyta; class Magnoliopsida; order Asparagales; family Amaryllidaceae; genus Allium; species Allium cepa. The sequence continues at coordinate 1,048,612,541 of CM060929.1, forward strand.
ACAATATAAACATGATCTTCTGGACTGGCTGCTAGAATTCTGAAGAGATTATTCTTCATTTTTCTACTCCTACACAATAATCATATACGGGTTCACTGTGATTCTCCGTTGAACTCTTGTACTTGTGGCTTGATCTAACTTAGAAGATTCAATCATATTGTAGTCTGATTCAACTTGTAACAGCAGTCAGTTAATATAAAGTTATAGGTGGAGTAGGCTTCATTAACAGCTGAACCACTATAAAATCTTCTTATCTTTTTACTATTTCTGCTCTTTTTACATTTGTTATCTACATTATCACTCTGTAAAAATAACACTCAATCCAGGGTGTTGATCCATATTTTGGGTTAACAATGATTTTACAAATTGCACTCTTTTCCTCATTCAAAGTTTTTCACCTTAGATTTTTCTAACAGAGGGTTTTAATGAGGCAATATATAATATCTACATCGACTAAATACTAAGCAAGAAAATAATGAGGGAGAGCAATCATCGTACATATTTTAAAAAGGATAGCTGCAAGTTACCATATAAGCATCCAAGATTTTGAAGACGCATATTGAAGAGGGAGTGTTGTAATACATACAAAATATAAAGGTGAATATGCTAAATATTATATGGATATTATTGTAATCTTCAGTTTTTACCACATGCATATAAATAGGGCTCCATTGTATTGTATGTTTACACTTGTAGTGAATAAAATATCTCCTCTTTATTTCACGAATGGCTTCTTATTTTCTTATGGTTTACAACAAAACACTAGTATGTATAGACTCGTAATAATTGAGTCTTGAGCTCAATATTAGCCATCATCACATGGCCTTATCATAAATAAAGGGCATAATATGATCACACTTTAACGATCTACTAGTATAAAGTTATATCCTCACGACGCTCATCATGTATATTCTGGCTGAAAGAAATTGAACCTGATAACTCAATCAGAACGAAATTCAAAAAACATTCTGATTCCAAAAAAGCAAATTCCTTTCTTCTTTTATTAAAACGATAAACATCGACCTAAGGAACAATCAGACAATCTTACCTAAAAATCTGAGATACTGACTTCAAAATATTATAAAAAATTAAAACTAAAACACAAGTCTTCATCACATTTTGATGGTGATCGCCATAGAATAAACCAGACCTATGTTGATTAACCTAAGTCAGTTACAAACAAAAATTGCCATTTCAATAATTAATTGAGAAAACCCCGCTTGCCATTTAGAATATCTATTCCCCCTGTATTACGACTTTGGTTACAAAAATCATGAGAAACCTGGAATATACATATGAATCAAAATGCATAATCTATATACGATAACAAATGACTTGTTATTTAAGCAACCACGAATACTGGGGCAATGATGGATGTCTTGTTATTCAAGTCATCACTAATACGAAGACACCAACACTTTTGTATTGACTATTTTTCAATAATACGGAATCTTTGATACCAAATTAGGATAAGAGACCACTATTTTATCTATTTCATTGTTGTTCCGGTCTGAATGCTCCCCCGCTAAGGGCTGTATACAAGATTGCAAGTGAGAGATAACACAAAACAATTGGAGGACAAAAAAAAAACTGGAAAGATCATCATAAGGTATTCCAAAATAGTGCAATATCATTATTAGCACTGCACATTTTTTGAATGTCGTATATCCAACAATTCTGTTAATAAAATGTTTCATAAACAACAGTTTTGGTACTTATGCCTCCTAAAAAGTAAAGGTAAACGGTCTTACTGTACATTACCTGAACCCATATCCTACAATCCCATCAACCAACTTACATTTTAGTCATTAAAAGAAAAGGAACTATTGTACAAAATTACTTCTTACATAAGGTCTGCTGAGTTGAATTGCAAATAATGCTAAAATTAAACACTCAAACTATGTATAAGCATATAATATATTGATTTAACATGCTTGAAAATTCCAATTGAATCAACATAATTCTTTATTGAAATTCATCTGTTATTACATTATGTGCTTATTTTAAAGACTAAAATAAAATATTTGTAATTGTTTAATACTCATGTGCATATTTAGTGCTTATCTAATGAATGCAAACATTAATCTGAATATTTGAATGACTAAATGAAGATAGGAGAACTTATCTTTTTTACTCGTAAAGTACCGGGCTCAGAAAAATGAACTATAAAGATCAAGAAAGATTTATGAAAATTAAAACCATAACTTAAGAAAGAAAAACTCTTACCTTAGCATATTAGTTATCCCTTGGCAAATGTCGACTGTTGGAATTCCTATAAGACAAAATGAATGAAAAATACATAAAGTCCCACATCGCCTAATATACTAAGAAAACCAAGTATATTAATAGCTTTCTCAAGTAGAGGTTGGGGGCCTGAGGCTCCCAAATGTATGTTTTGTTGTGAGGAGGAAGATCATGCATCTTCACCACATGCGCGTCGTCGTCCGACCGGGCCGGCTTTGGGTCTAATATGATACTCGTATTTTTACTGCAATTGGATCGGGCTTTTTAACAGTTGTAGGCTATACGAACGGACGCGACTGTTCATAAGCGGACGCGGATTGCTGAGGAGGTGCGACCCGCTAGAAGCAAACAGGTGCGAGCCGATTGACGCGAGCGGGTATGAGTGAAACAGTACCAGGTGGTACGAGCGGATGAACAGATGTGACTGTACGAAGAGGTACAGACGCGACTGTTTGAGCGAACGGATGCAGACACGACCGTTCGGAAGAGATACGGACCAACTATAAATAAGAAGGAAAACTAATCACTTTCCTCACTCATTTTTAGAATCCGAAACTTCTTCTTCTCTTCTGCTACCATACTCTAGATCACAGAGTGATATACTCATTACAATCTCGAGCAGAAGAATACGTCTGTTGTATCTTGGGGGAATTTTGAAATAAAATTCTTAAGGAACTTGTTACGACAAGTCTCAGATGGAATATCCTTTATAATCCGATTAGAAATCTAGTCTGTTTGTGTATTTATGTACATTATTCTATATTCTATCCGTTATTCTGGTTATACTATTTATTCAAAATAGTATAACGCTGTTGTTGTAACTTATTTACAACTTTCATATTGTTTTAATAATTAATACAGAATTCCAATGTAGTAGAAATCTAAGTTATAAACTTGTGCGGCGAGTTTATAATTGATTATTCTCTATTTTGGCATACTAAACGTATAACATCTTAAGAATTTTACTGTTTTCTTACTAAAACAGAGATGGCAATAGTGGAATTTTCAAAAAATACAACTCACAACAGACCTGAACCGTTCAAGGAAGATGATGATGATTTCTTGACATGGCAGAATCAGATGTTGTTTTATCTCACCACACTCGGTCTGCAAAAATATCTCGAGGAGGAGGAACCGATTCCTGCACCAGGTAAGAAGCAGAGGTGAATACGTGGAAGCATTCCGTTTTTTATGCAGAAACTATATTCTGAATTGTCTCGACAAGGTGTTATACAAAGTATATCAGCCTTTGAAGACATCAAAAGAACTCTGCAATGCACTTACCACAAAGTATAAGACGCGGAATATCAGTTTTAAGAAATTCATTGTAGACAAATTCATTGATTACAAGATGGTTGACTCCAAACCGGTGACTGCTCAACTGCATGAACTGCAAATTATCATTCATGAACTCGAAGCGGAAGGTCATAAGGTTGGAGAATCGTTTTTGGTTGAAGCCATCACGGGAAAATTGCCGTCGTCATAGAGAGATTACCGTAATTATCTAAAGCATAAAAAGAAGGAAATCTCTTTACAGGATCTCATAGTCCGATTGAAAATTGAGGCAGATAACCGTGGAATAACAAAACAAAGCGATGAGTCATTTGTGGCTGAAGGGTCAAAGACCAAAAACAAAAGGAGGAATTTTCAGAAGAAAATGAAAGCTCTTGAAAACAAATCCAAAGGCAACAAACAAACCAAGAAGTTTAATTGTGAATGTTGGGTTTGTGGCAAAATGGGACACGCCCCTAGAGATTGCAGACACAAGAAGGAACGTAACTCAGAGGCGAATATAGTTGACAACATGGAAATGGACGAGTCTGATTTCTCAGCATGATGGCCTATTTAAGGCAAATGAAGCCGTTGTTGGCAATAAAACTATGTATTCTGATTGTGCTGTTAATAAAATTGAAGTTTCTTATGTGCTTGAACACAATATTTTACTATGGCATGATAGATTAGGATACATAAATTTCCCAAAATTGAAGAATACAAAACTGAGGTAGAACATCAGTTAAATAGAAAGATCAAGATACTGAACTCTGATCGAGGTGGAGAATATGAATCACCGTTCGAACAGTTCTGTGCAGAAAATAGAATAAATCATCAAACAACATCACCATATTCGCCACAATAAAATGGTTACAATTCCATATGAGTTATGGAAAGAACACAGTCCAAGTTTAAATACCACAAAGTGTGGGGTGCTTGGCAAAAGTTCTAATTCTGTCTCCTAAGAAAGCACTAATGAGAGTGTTGGGATATTTAAAGAATACCACTAACTTTTCCTTACATTATGAAAAATATCTTGCAGTATTAGAAGGATATAGGGATGCAAACTGGATTGCAGATTCAGAGGAATCAAAATCCACAATTGGTTATGTCTTTACCCTTGCAGGAGCAGCAGTGTCATGGAATCTGAGTTTTCCATTTTGGCCCAAACCTGTGACGGCCATATGTACTCACTGCGATAATTAAGCACCGTTGAGTAGAGCGAAAAACTTTATGTATAATGGCAAATCACGACACATACGTCGTTGCCATAACACAGTTAGGTAGTTACCCTCTAATGGAAATATTTCCATTGATTATGTGAGAACAAATGATAACCTAGCGGATCCATTTACTAAAGGTTTGTCAAGAGAGAAAATTGATTGCGCATCGAGGGGAATGAGTTTAAAATCCTAAACCAACAAGAGTTACCTTATACGAAAACCTATCCTAACGACTGGAGATCCCACGGACTATGATCGATAGGCAAACCAGTTACGAGTAACTCAAGAAGTAATGCATTTGTTTGGACTTGGTCCAACTCCATTCCTATGGTGCAAAATATAATGCATGTCTACAGAAGTTTTGAAGGTTAAAACTATGTTTTTTAATGATGACCATATCTTGGAAATAACAAGTGGGTATATGTAGGATACTCTTAGTGGTTGCGACCACCTATGTTAGTGTGAGCTGGGTCGGCTCTATGAGAATATTAAAAGGCTTTTATTCTCTAAAGCACTCGCAGAACCAAAAATTATTCAGGATCAAAATGAACACAACCAAGAGATTGGATGAGAAGGGAATCAATGCTTCGTAAAGCTTATTGTCTGGATATACAATAAAGGCCATGGTTCCAGATGAAATAATTCACCGATTTGCCAAGTAGATCCGATAAGTTTTAACTAGGGAAAGTTCAAAGTGAAATATCTACTTATCCACGATAAAGCATTATTCCATATGTACTCTGTGATATTTCGCTTTGTGTGGGGGATATGTATATTATCATTCATGTGTGGGATTGTTGGAATTCCTATAGAACAAAATGAATGAAAAATACATAAAGTCCTACATCGCCTAATATACTAAGAATGCCAAGTATATTAATAGCTTTCTCAAGTGGAGGTTGGGGGTCTAGGGCTCCCAAATGTATGCTTCGTTGTGAGGAGGGAGATCATGCATCTTCACCACACATGCGCGAGCGTGCCGCCGCCCGACCGAACCGGGCCGGGTCGGGTTTCGGTCTATTATGATACTCGTGTTTTTACTGCAACTGGACCGGGCTTTCTAACAGTTCAGGCTATACGAACGGACGCGACTGTTCATAAGCGGACGCGGATTGCTGAGGAGGTGCGACTTCTGAAGCGAGCGAGTGCGACCCGTTAGAAGCAAACAGCTGCGAGCCGATTGAAGCAGACGCGGGCGAACAGATGTGGCGCGAGCGGGTACGGCCCGACTGAAGAGGCATGGGCAAAACAGTACCAGGTGGTACGAGCGGATGAACAGATATGACTGTACGAAGAGGTACAGACGCGACTGTTTGAGCGAACGGGTGCAGACACGACCGTTCGGAAGAGATACGAACCAATTATAAATAAGAAGGAAATCTGATCACTTTCCTCACTCAATTTTAGAATTCGAATCTTTTTCTTCTCTTCTGCTACCATACTCTAGATCACAGAGTGATATACTCATTACAATCTCGAGCAGAAGAATACGTCTGTTGTATCTTGGGGGAATTTTGAAACAAAATTCTTAAGGAAATTGTTACGACAAGCCTCAGACGGAATATCCTTTATAATCCAGTTAGAAATCTAGTTTGTATGTATATTTATATACATTATTCTATATTCTATCCATTATTCTGGTTATACTATTTATTCAAAATAGTATAACGTTGTTGTCGTAACTTATTTACAACTTTCATATTGTTTTAATAATTAATACAGAATTCCAGTGTAGTGGAAATCTGAGTTATAAACTTGTGCGACGAGTTTATAATTGATTATTCTCTGTTTTGATATACTAGACGTATAACATCTTAAGAATTTTACTGTTTTCTTACTAAAACAGAGATGGCAACAGTAGAATTTTCAAAAAGTACTACTCACAACAGACCTGAATCGTTCAAGGGAGATGGTGATGATTTCTTGACATGGCAGAATCAGATGTTGTTTTATCTCACCACACTCGGTCTGCAAAAATACCTTGAGGAGGAGGAACCGATTCCTGCACCAGGTAAGGAAGCAGAGGTGAATACGTGGAAGCATTCCAATTTTTATGTAGAAACTATATTCTGAATTGTCTGCACAAGGTGCTATACAAAGTATATCAGCCTTTAAAGACATCAAAAGAACTCAGGAATGCACTTACCACAATTATAAGACGCAGAATATCAGTCTTAAGAAATTCATTGTAGACAAATTCATGGACTACAAGATGGTTGACTCCAAACCGGTGACTGCTCAACTGCATGAACTGCAAATCATCATTCATGAACTCGAAGCGGAAGGTCATAAGGTTGGAGAATCATTTTTGGTTGAAGCCGTCATGGGAAAACTGCCACCGTCATGGGGAGATTACCGCAATTATCTAAATCATAAAAAGAAGGAAATCTGTTTATAGGATCTCATAGTCCGATTGAAAATTGAGGCAGATAACCGTAGAATAACAAAACAAAACGATGAGGCATTTGTGGCTGAAGGGTCAAAGACCAAAAACAAAAAGAGGAATTTCTAGAAGAAAAGGAAAGCTGCCGAAAACAAATCCAAACACAACAAACAAACCAAGAAGTTTAATGGTGAATGTTGGGTTTGTGGCAAAATAGGACACGCCGCTAGAGATTGCAGACACAAGAAGGAACGCAAATCAGAGGTGAATATAGTTGACAACATGAAAATGGACAAATCCGATTTCTCAGCATGATGGCCTATTTAAGGCAAATGTAGCCGTTGTTGGCAATAAAACTATGTATTATGATTTTGCTGTTAATAAAATTGAAGTTTCTTATGTGCTTGAACACGATATTTTACTATGGCATGATAGATTAGGATACATAAATTTTCCAAAATTGAAGAATACAAAACTGAGGTAGAAAATCAGTTAAATAGAAAGATCAAGATATTGAGCTCTGATCTATGTGGAGAATATGAATCACCGTTTGAACAGTTCTCTGCCGAAAATAAAATAATTCATCAAAAAACCTCACCATATTCGCCACAATAAAATGGTTACAATTCCATATGAGTTATGGAAAGGACACAAACCAAGTTTAAATACTTCAAAGTGTGGGGGGTGCTTGGCAAAAGTTCTAGTTCCGTCTCCTAAGAAAGCACTGATGAGAGTGTTGGGATATTTAAGGAATACCACTAACTTTTCCTTACATTATGGAAAAAATCCTGCAGTATTAGAAGGATATAGTGATGCAAACTAGATTGCAGATTCAGAGGAATCAAACTCCACAATTGGTTATGTCTTTACCCTTGTAGGAGTAGCAGTTGCATGGAATCTGAGTTTTCCATTTTGGCCCAAACCTGTGATGGCCATATGCACTCACTGCGATAATCCAGCACCGCTGAGTAGAGCGAAAAACTTTGTGTATATTGGCAAATCACGGCACATACGTCGTCTCCATAACACAGTTAGGCAGTTACTCGCTAATGGAACTATTTTCAGTGATTATGTGAGAACAAATGATAACCTAGCGGATCCATTTACTAAAGGTTTATCAAGAGAGAAAATTGACTGCGCATCGAGGGGAATGAGTTTAAAAGCCTAAACCAACAAGAGTTACCTTATACGGAAACCTATCCTAGCGACTGGAGATCCCACGGACTAGGATCAATAGGCAAACCAGTTATGAGTAACTCAAGAAGTAATGCATTTGTCTGGACTTGGTCCTACTCCATTCCTATGGTGCAAAATATAATGCATGTCTACAGAAGTTTTAAAGGTTAAAACTATGTTTTTTAATGATGACCATATCTTGGAAATAACAAGTGGGTATATGTAGGATACTCTTAATGGTTGCGACCAGCTATGTTAGTGTGACCTGGATCGGCTTTATGAGAATATTAAAAGGCTTTTATTCTCTAAAGCACTCGTAGAACCAAAAATTATTCAGGACCAAAATGAACACAACCAAGAGATTGGATGAGAAGGGAATCAATGCTTCGTAAAGCTTATTGTCTGAATATACAATAAAGGCCGACGGTTCAAGATGAAATAATTCATCGATTAGCCAAATAGATCCGGTAAGTTTTAACTAGGGAAAGTTCAAAGTGAAATATTTACTTATCCACGATAAAGCATTATTCCATATGTACTCTGTGATATTTCGCTTTGTGTGGGGAATATGTATATTATCATTCATGTGGACGATTGTTGGAATTCCTATAGAACAAAATGAATGAAAAATACATAAAGTCTCACATCGCCTAATATACTAAGAAATCCAAGTATAGTAATTGCTTTCTCAAGTGGAGGTTGGGGGCCTGGGGCTCCCAAATGTTTGCTTCGTTGTGAGGAGGGAGATCATGCATCTCCACCACACACGCGCACGCGCCGCCGTCCGTCCGTCCGACCGAACCGGGCCGGGTCGGGTTTGGGTTTGGGTATAATATGATACTCATATTTTTACTGCAACTGGACCGGGCTTTTTAACAATTACAGGCTATACGAACGGACGCGACTGTTCATAAGCGGACGCAGATTGATGAGGAGGTGCGATTTCAGAAGCGAGCGGGTGCGACCCGCAAACAGGTGCGAGCCGATTGAAGTGGACGTGGGCGAACAGATGTGGCGCGAGCGGGTACGACCCGACTGAAGAGGCGCGGGCGAAACAGTACCAGGTGGTACGAGCGGATGAACAGATGTGACTGTACGAAGAGGTACAGACGCGACTGTCTGAGCGAACGGGTGCAGACACGATCGTTCGGAAGAGATACGGATCAACTATAAATAAGAAGGAAAACTAATCACTTTCCTCACTCATTTTTAGAATCTGAATATTCTTCTTCTCTTCTACTACCATACTCTAGATCACAGAGTGATATACTCATTACAATCTCGAGCAAAAGAATACGTCTCTTGTATCTTGGGGGAATTTTGAAATAAAATTCTTAAGGAAATTGTTACGACAAGCCTCAGACGGAATATCCTTTATAATCCGGTTAGAAATCTAGTCTGTTTGTATATTTATATACATTATTTTATATTCTATCCGTTATTCTGGTTATACTATTTATTCAAAATAGTATAACGCTGTTGTTGTAACTTATTTACAACTTTCATATTGTTTTAATAATTAATACAGAATTCTAGTGTAGTGGAAATATGAGTTATAAACTTGTGCGACGAGTTTATAATTGATTATTCTCTGTTTTGATATACTAGACGTATAACATCTTAAGAATTTTACTGTTTTCTTACTAAAACAGAGATGACAACATTAGAATTTTCAAAAAATACTACTCGCAACAGACCTGAACCGTTCAAGGGAGATGGTGATGATTTCTTGACATGGCAGAATCAGATGTTGTTTTATCTCACCACATTCGGTCTGCAAAAATACCTCGAGGAGGAGGAACGATTCCTGCACCAGGTAAGAAGCAGAGGTGAATACATGGAAGCATTCCGTTTTTTATGTAGAAACTATATTCTGAATTGTCTCGAGAAGGTGTTATACAAAGTATATCAGCCTTTAAAGACATCAAAAGAACTCTGTAATGCACTTACCACAAAGTATAAGACGCAGAATATCAGTCTTAAGAAATTCATTATAGACAAATTTATGGATTACAAAATGGTTGACTCCAAACCGGTGACTGCTCAACTACATGAACTGCAAATCATCATTCATGGACTCGAAGCGGAAGGTCATAAGGTTGGAGAATCGTTTTTGGTTGAAGCCATCACGGGAAAACTGCCGCCGTCATGAAGATATTACCACAATTATCTAAAGCATAAAAGGAAGGAAATCTCTTTACAGGATCTCATAGTCCGATTGAAAATTGAGGCAGATAACCGTGGAATAACAAAACAAAGTGTTGAGGCATTTGTGGCTGAAGGGTCAAAGACCAAAAATAAAAAGAAGAATTTCCAGAAGAAAAGGAAAGCTCCTGAAAACAAATCCAAAGACAACAAACAAACCAAGAAGTTTAATGGTAAATGTTGGGTTTGTGGCAAAATGGGACACGCCGCTAGAGATTGCAGACACAAGAAGGAATGCAACTCAGAGGCGAATATAGTTGACAACATGGAAACGGACGAGTCCGATTTCTCAGCATAATGGCCTATTTAAGGCAAATGTAGCCGTTGTTGGCAATAAAACTATGTATTCTGATTGTGCTGTTAATAAAATTGAAGTTTCTTATGTGCTTGAACACGATATTTTACTATGGCATGATAGATTAGGATACATAAATTTCCCAAAATTGAAGAATACAAAACTGAGGTAGAAAATTAGTTAAATAGAAAGATCAAGATATTGAGCTCTGATCGAAGTGGAGAATATGAATCACCGTTCGAACAGTTCTGTGCAGAAAATAGAATTATTCATCAAACAACATCACCATATTTGCCACAATAAAATGGTTACAATTCCATATGAGTTATGGAAAGGACACAAACCAGTTTAAATACTTCAAAGTGTTGGGGTGCTTGGCAAAAGTTCTAGTTCCGTCTTCTAAGTAAGCACTAATGAGAGTGTTGGGATATTTAAAAAATACCACTAACTTTTCCTTACATTATGGAAAATATCCTGCAGTATTAGAAGGATATAGTGATGCAAACTGGATTGCAGATTCAGAGGAATCAAAATCCACAATTGGTTATGTCTTTACCCTTGCAGGAGCAGCAGTGTCATGGAATCTGAGTTTTCCATTTTGGCCCATACCTGTGACGGCCATATGTACTCACTGTAATAATCAAGCACCGCTGAGTAGAGCGAATAACTTTGTCTATAATGGCAAATCACAACATATACGTCATCGTCATCACATAGTTAGGCAGTTACTCTCTAATGGAACTATTTTCATTGATTATGTGAGAACAAATAATAACCTAGCGGATCCATTTACTAAAGGTCTATCAAGAGAGAAAATTGACCGCGCATCGAGGGAAATGGGTTTAAAAGCCTAAACCAACAAGAGTTACCTTATACGGAAACCTATCCAAGCGACTGGAGATCCCATGGACTAGGATCAATAGGCAAACCAGTTATGAGTAACTCAAGAAGTAATGCATTTGTCTGGACTTGGTCCTACTCCATTCCTATGGTGCAAAATATAATGCTTGTCTACAGAAGTTTTAAAGGTTAAAACTATGTTTTTTAATGATGACCATATCTTGGAAATAACAAGTGGGATATATGTAGGATACTCTTAATGGTTGCGATCACCTATGTTAGTGTGAGTTGGGTCGGCTCTATAAGAATATTAAAAGGCTTTTATTCTCTAAAACACTCACAGAACCAAAAATTGTTCAGGACCAAAATGAACAATACCAAGAGATTGGATGAGAAGGAAACCAATGCTTCATAAAGCTTATTGTCTGGATATACAATAAAGGCCGACGGTTCGAGACGAAATAATTCACCGATTAGCCAAGTAGATCCGATAAGTTTTAACTAGGGAAAGTTCAAAGTGAAATATCTATTTATCCACGATAAAGCATTATGCCATATGTACTCTGTGACATTTCTCTTTGTGTGGGGGATATGTATATTATCGTTCATGTGGGGGATTGTTGGAATTCCTATAGAACAAAATGAATGAAAAATACATAAAGTCCCACATCGCCTAATATACTAAGAAAGCCAAGTATATTAATAGCTTTATCAAGTGGAGGTTGGGGGCCTGGGGCTCCCAAATGTATGCTTTGTTGTGAGGAGGGAGATCATGCATCTCCACCACACACGCGTGCGCGTCGCCGTCCGTCTGTCGAATCGGGCCGGGTCGGGTCGGGTCGGGTTTGGGTTTGGGTCTAATATGATACTCGTATTTTTACTGCAACTGGACCGGGCTTTTTAACAGTTGGAGGCTATACGAACGGACGCGACTGTTCATAAGCGGACGCGGATTGCTGAGGAGGTGCGACTTCTGAAGCGAGCGGGTGCGACCCGTTAGAAGCAAATAGGTGCGAGCCGATTGAAGCGGACGTGGGCGAACAGATGTGGCGCGAGCGGGTACGACCTGACTGAAGAGGCGCGGGCGAAACAGCACCAGGCGGTACGAGCGGATGAACAGATGTGACTGTACGAAGAGGTAAAGAAGCGACTGTTTGAGCGAAAATGGGTGCAGACACGACCGTTCGGAAGAGAAACGGACCAATTATAAATAAGAAGGAAAACTGATCACTTTCCTCACTCATGTTTAGAATCTGAATCTTCTTCTTCTCTTCTGCTACCATACTTTAGATCACACAGTGATATACTCATTACAATCTCGAGCAGAAGAATACGTCTGTTGTATCTTGGGGGAATTTTGAAATAAAATTCTTAAGGAAATTGTTACGACAAGCCTCTGACGGAATATCCTTTATAATCCGGTTAGAAATCTAGTCTGTTTGTATATTTATATACATTATTCTATATTTTATCCGTTATTCTGGTTATACTATATATTCAAAATAGTATAACGCTGTTGTTGTAACTTATTGACAACTTTCATATTGTTTTAATAATTAATACAGAATTCCAGTGTGGTGGAAATCTGAGTTATAAACTTGTGCGACGAGTTTATAATTGATTATTCTCTGTTTTGGTATACTAGACGTATAACATCGACACGTGAATTTCTCTTGATGGAAGTCATTTGTCAATCTACTAAGTGAAATTTCAAGATTATCTTTTACTTTTACATCACAAAGTCAACACAAAAATTATAAATATAAAATATAACGAAGCCGTGCGTAGGTAAAATGGTATTGGGAAAATAGTCTTACTCTAGGATATGGGTTTGCTAATGGAAAATGTATATACATGTCTTTTGTCATAACTCATAAGGTAAGCATCTTTGATTCAAGTTGTTTGTCAATCTTGCCATATTTACATTGCCACTAATCTTTGACTTAGAACAAGCTATGAATGAACTTTACTTGCTGCTCTCCCGCATAAGATAGTTGACTTTTATACTTAAATGACTAATAACCCTAAAAATAGAATGTTTTTTATTTTGTATTAATCCGTTGTTTGATTTAAAATGAACATAAAAGTCTAAATATAAGCAAGCATTCAATGCATCACATGCTGTCTGCAAGTGCTAGCTTTGCAATGACAATCTGATTGTATCGAAAAGCATGTTTTTACAACCAAATATGAACAGTTAAACAAGTAAAATTGAAAAATGAACCTTCGATCTGGTTGTATCAGAAAAGAAGAAGTAACATTTAGGTCTGGCAACGTGGAAACCAGATAGAAGCCATCCAAGTTTTTCTAGGTATTGAAGCCAAATTTATCTCAAAGAAGATCAAAGTAGCAGGTAGACCTTCCTTGATACATTTAGACAGTCATCTTTTTATGTCCAGACTTCCCATAAATTATAATCATCTTTGTGCTTTTTATGTTGGGTGCTTAACAACTTCTTTATCATTCTTTCACCCATTTTTATTTAATCTTTGTCCTTAATTAGAATTCTATGCCAAATGAGCATTTTTTACCTTATCATGTTTCAGTCTCTCTTCCTCTTACACACAATATGAAATAAGCTCATTAAGTTACCAATTCTCTTTTAAGTAATAATAACTAATCATAAACTTGTAACTTACCAATTCTCTTTTAGGTAATAATAACTAATCATAAACTTGTTGTATTTTGCATGAAGAAGGATTAAGGCCAATGGTTTGAGCAAGTTATTTGAAAGTTCAAACTTGAGTCCATAAAACCAACATAAGACATTTCCGTAATACTCCCTTGTGTTCCCTCTACTTTGATATTTTATGGAAATCAAGCATTACAAAAAATGTGCTTGTCTCCATCTTATAGTTTTTGGAAAAACGTTTTTCAATATTGGCTAGGAACTCTTTGACATCGATTATCCAATCGGATACCCCACCTTTGAATGCATGTGGAAAGTTTCACTTCACAATTAATAGTGTAATAACTCGACTTTTTTCGCGACAAATAAAATCACTGTAAAATGAAAATTCGAATCGTTACAAAATAATTTCAATAGTATATAAAGAGCTATATAAACTAACTAAATAAACTTTCAAACTCTCACGGTGAAAGGTAACAAGCATAATATATTTCAAATATCAAATCATATCCCAGTACAAATGATCAAATCCAAATCCATGTACATAAATACATCATATACCGATACTGTCAGGTGATAAATACAACATACTATACACATAAGCAACACCATCGTCACCCGCACAGTCAACGTTACTCAAGTCCACCATCGTAACTTATAAATCCATAAACAAAAAGGAACATAGAAGGAGGGGTCAGACATGAGTCTGCTGAGTGAGAAAGACTACTAAGAATATACTGCAGATACGATCGCATAACATTATATAAAGGCTACATCTAAACAAAGACGTACCTCAATATGTCTCACCTACATTCACAAATTTAGTCTAACATAATAAACTTAATACGTGGGCCTAAACTACTTTGTGAACAATGACACCATAACATAACATAGAATAACATACAATGTATGGGTTAGATAAACACAGATTAACCCATAAACAAGCGATGATTACGTAAACATAGTATAACCATAACCAATTAAATATGGACTGATATAAACAAGAATTATGTTAGATAAACATGGTCCTATACGACATAAAACAGAGGACTAGTTAAACAGAGACTAGTTTCTGAACGCACTAGCATTAGTTAAATAATACTAACACACGAATACGCATTTATACACACATACCAATATATTGTACAATGCTTGGTGAACGCCCACATAAACATCTTACGAGATTCTCACATTGCTCAAAACGATAAATGATCGGTATTCGATTTGCCCTACACGGGCCTAGATTCAACCTGCCCTTTGCAAGTTGCACTGGTCGACCGGTGGGAATGCACCGGTAGATATTCCCACCGGTAGATCGGTGAATGTGTCATGCACTACTAGAAAATACTGCACTTTCCTACGCAAAATTTCTGACGTCTTTCCTACGCCAAAAGGCGGGACGTAGGGTAGGCGTAGGAAACTGATAGAAAGAGGTAAAGACGTAGGGAAGACGTAAAGAAATTTCCTACGCTTCTCCTACATCAACTTCAAAATGTAGAAAAAAAATTGAGGCGTAGGTAAGGTGTAGGAAATCGCCTACACTAAAATAATACCGTAGAAAAGGCGTAGATAATCTCCTACGCCATTTCCACGCCTAAGTTAATTTTATACAATTCCACATTGGCGTAGGAAAGACGTAGGAAATTTCCCACGCCATCCCTACACATGTACTAGGACAAAAATAGTTTTTTACTTTTACATTAATCACCGCTTCCATTCTCCTAGCTAACATCAGTTTTTCACCGAGTAAAAAAAACCTAATTCTACAATCGTCGATCATTTTGGACGCTAAAATTTTAGGTAAATTATCTTCTCATCGTTTTATATTTGTTTTGATTGGATTTCATCTTCTCCTTTCCTCTCCAATACAAAAGCCTAAATTTCACGCAACTCATCAGCTACGCATTTTCTTAACGTAAATTAAAATTCGTACACGATTTCGATCACATGCTGAGGTCGCGGTTTTGGATTTGGGTTGGTTAGGTGATTCGATGGTTATTGGGGGTCGACGTGGTTTCGAGGAAGAAAGGAAGTGGAGTTGTGGTTGATGCAAAGTAAGGCTGCGATTTAGGGTCGAGGCTGGAGACTGGTTTGTTGCTAAGGATTTGCTATTGATTGGTATTTGGATATTAGGTTTTTCAGGTTGTCGATTTGAGATGGTGGCAGGAGGAGACAGTCGTGGTTTGTTGATTTGTATTGCGTGTAATGTAGATGTTGGAGATGTTTGCAGTAGCACCGCAAGTAGAAAATGATTGAAGTTATCAGAGATGGCCGGTGATAGTTAGGAGATGAGAGAGGTGCTACTGTGATAACAGTGGAGTGGGTGGTTGCAATTGAGCTGAAGGAGATGGACTAATGGTGGTACTGGTATGTAAGGGAAGTTATTTGATGGTGATGACGGAGGTATACAGTTTTGAATAGGCAGTTGTATATGCAAAGGTGGTAGTGAAGTGGTTTTGAATGTTTGTAGTATGAGATGTATATATGAAGGCTTTAAAGTGGTGAAGGATGCTGGGACAGTGGCAAGACAGTGGGATGTTGTAGGCAGGTATGTTATGTGGTATGTCAGAAGTGAGGTATGTTGTGAAGTTTGGTTTGAGTGCTGTCTGCACGACAGGTTGGAGGAGGAATGTTGCTACAGTGTGGCATATTAACATCTGAAAGCTGGAGTCTAACTTTAATGTCTCCGTCATGTACCTCTCATCTATGCTTAAGCTCTTGCATACTCCTTTAAGTAGCTTTATTCCCACTTCTCTTATGTACTTAGTGAATTCTGACAATGATTCCCTAAAAATAAACATAGCACATTCTAATGATAATCTAATGAATCAGGATAAACAATGAGCTTTAACTAATGATAATACCTAAGTTGAGGGGGATTAGAAGGGCAGTGCAACTCGGGATGAATAATGGGCTTTAGGAAATCCCTCCAATATTTGACATCATCCTTCTTTAGATTGAAGCTAGTTCCATATCTGATCATATCCATCACATGAGTATCTGCAAACTTATCTACATACTTTTGCTTTTCCTCGAGTGGAAGATCGAAGAAGGCTTGAAATGCTCTCATTAACTCATCCCTTAACTCATTAGCCACACCGTGGTTTACAACCTAACCACGATACTGATGAATGAATTAATTGATGTTGATTTGATTAGAATTTAAGCGGGGTTCAATTTGTACCTGGAAAAAGCCCCACTCTTCCAGTGCGTGCTTTAAATTTTGTACTTGTGCTGCTTACTGCTCAACCGTGCCTTGAGATAACATATAAAGGTCGATTACTAGAAGTTCGATCTCCTCTGTTGATCCAAGGCTGATTTGGTGAAGTAGTGGTAGCAGTGGTTGATTTGGTGAAGTAGTTTTTGAGTGGGTGATTGCAAGAGGAAGCATGCAGAAGTTTGTAAAGGAGATGCTGCATTGGGTTTGAGTAGTGGTGGATGATGATATTGTATGTGCACAGGGATGCATAGAGAAGTGCACGGAGGGGATGAATGTGATGGTAGCAGTTGTAGAAGTTGGAGTTTGCTATGGTGGTAGATAATTGGTTTGTGATGGTTGGTAGGGTGATTGAATGCAAGGCAGTGGAATGTTCTGTAAGCAAGAAATTGATATTTAAGGTAAGATAAATTTTTATTTAGCAATTCAAACCATAAACAGACTACCATTAAACATTTTTTTTATTTTCATTCATCATCAAGCCAGCACTAATCAAATAGCTACAACACGTAAATTTAAGTTTTTTTTTGGTGATGGGTTGGAGTTGCGAGTTGTAATGGCTGATGGTTGATGGTTGTGGTGAATTGAGTGGTATAGGTTGTTTGCAGTTTAGTTAGTTGATGGTGGTGGAAGTATTCGAAGTGTTTAAGTTGCAGGAGGAGTTTGTACAGTTGTTATGTTTAATTTAGAGAGTGTTGTAAATGCACAAAGGAACAACAGGATGTAGCTGAACAAAGTTTACAGATTGTAAATGTAGATGTAAAGCTTGAATATAAAATGTGTGTGAATTTTTTTAAATGAAGAATAAAGTGAATAAAAAAAGAAATGAAGAGATGAAAATAGAGGTAGAGAAGAAAACAATGAGATAGTGTAATGCAAAGAATGAAACAGAGAACAAAAAAATGAAAGTTAAGTGTTCAAATTGCAATGCAAACAGCAAGCAAGACTGTAAATAGCGAAATGTATCAAAACAAGATGTAACAATGCAAAATAAAGTAACTTGATATGTAACAGAGATGCACACTGTCATGAAGTTACAAAATGAAATAAAATGCATAGTTTTTTTTAAAATGCAACTCAACGCACAAAATAAAAATAACATAAAAATAATTCGAAGGGTAAAACTAAAATTAAATTACAATTCCCTGGCAACAGCGCCATAAACTTGTTGACAATGACAGAAGTTTATATCCATTAGAAAAATGTGTTAAAAATATAATCATTAAAAATCACAAACACACGGCGTACAATTGTAGTACGTATGCAAATATGAAAGGGAATGTTGCAGTGTGTAGGCGTGAATTTAAATATAGGCCACTTGCAAAAAGAAATAACAAATATAGACCACTTTCAAACTTATTTACAAATATAGACCTGTTTTTTGTTTTCTGGACTTTAAATTTTCTAAAATTAAATATAATTTAATTTATTTCTAATTATGTAGTAAAAGATGGATTATATGAAAGTTCGAACTTGGATGTATGAGCCTGGATGGAAAAGAGGATCAATATCATTGCACTTTAGAAACGGCGTGGAAGCATTTCTAAGAGTGGCGTCTTGTAATAAAACAAAGATGAAAGAAATTCGACGCCCGTGTAAGAAATGTCATTGCATGAAACTTCAAGACTACGAAACTATAACTTTTCACTTGCATAATTATGGTTTTATGCCAAAATATTACGTGTGGAGATATCATGGTGAATCGGGGACAAAGCATGATTCGACAGTGGAAGTTGAAGATGCAACTGAAACCATCGATGCTAATTTTGATGACTATAGTATGGAAGATAGAATGACAGAAATGGTCCATGATGCTGCCGGTCCAAGTATGTGGACTGATGAACCTGAAGCAGAAGAACTTGACTCGGAAGCTAAAAAGTTTTTTGATTTGTTAAAAGCATCGAAACGACCGCTTTATAAAGGTTGTACAATGACACACTTGTTGGCTACATCTAGGTTAATCACTATAAAATCCGAATACAATGCGTCGGAAAACAGGATGAATGCGATTTTAAGTCTATGTAAAGAAATGCTTCCACCTGACAATGTGTTGGCATGTAATTGGTATTCATTAAAAAAGGAAGTATATGCATTTAGTTTTCCGTGTGAAAAAATTGACACATGCCCAGGTGGATGCATGATATATTGGAAGGAAGATAAAAACCTTACGAATTGTAAATTCTGCAATAAAAAGAGATAAGTCTACAAAAACCAACAAAAAAGGTGTACCTTTCACTCGTATGCATTATTTTCCGCTTACACCCAGATTACAAAGGTTATATGCATCTTGTGCTACTACAAAACACATGCGATGGCACAATGAACGACAACGAGAGGAAGGGATTTTATGTCATCCTTCTGATGGCGAGGCGTGGAAACATTTTGATAAAGTTTATCCCGATTTTGCTAAAGAATCACGAAATGTCCGACTTGGTTTCTATACGGATGGTTTCGCGCCTTTTACGTCGTTCGAAAAACCTTATTCGACATGGCCAGTTATTGTAACACCTTATAATTTACCTCCGTGGATGTGTATGAAGAATTCATACATGTTTTTAACTGTGATTGTTCCTGAACCAAAGAATCCCGAAAATGGAATAGATGTATATTTGCAACCTTTAGTTAATGAGCTGAAAAAACTATGGATAGATGGCGTTGTTACTTACGACGTGTCAAGGAAAAAAATTTCAGAATGTTTGTATCTTTATTATGGACAATAAGTGATTCTGACAATAGGTGCTGCCAATCCATCGACTAATGCATCCGTGTCGGACTCCTCCTCCGTAACAAGGGTCGAAGTTTTCTGGCAAGCCAATGTTGGGTAAGAATTCTTGCAAAATAAGTAATTGATGTTGACTTTTGCAAAATATGTAATTGTTGCTGACTTTTGTGACTCTGTTTAATTTACTTTGACTAATTTGAAATAAGCTAGGTGAGAACATAAATTGTTTTCCTAGACACTATCGAATTGTATCCATTGTCAAAAACCACTATCTTGCTTGAATGATATATCTCATACAAACAGTTTGAGTAATGTATATTCATGCTTTACATTTATATGTTTCAGATATGAGTTCACTTTTAGGGCTACATCTTATGCTATTCGAGTAGGTTTGTTAGCATGGGTTAACGATTTTTGGCCCAATTTTAAAAGTGTACCGGATGATGTTAAGAAAGTGATGTTTCAGGAGTTTCTGGTAAAATAATATTAGTGTATTTGTGTTACATCTATTTTTTTGGTCATTACATTTTCCACTACATGTACAAGAGTCATTTCAATGGACAGATGATGCTTCACCAGCAATTGTGAAGCAGATATGGAATAGAAAAGCAAGTTTGAAGTATCGAGACTGGATTCACGGTATGAAAGAGTCAAGCAAGAAGCATCCGAACCCACCTCAGGAGATATATGAGCAGTTTTTGGCATATTAGGAGCTTCCTGAAGTAAAAGCTCAGGCAGAAAAAGCTGCAAACACTAGGGCTCAAAACCAAAAGCGACATTGTGGTGGTTCGAGATCCTTTGTGGATTATCGAAACGATTTGGTTTGATCTCTAAAATCTTGTTTTAACGTTAATTGACATCAACTTATCACATTTTTACTCTATTTTTATCTTTATTTTCTAGACCGATGAACTTAATAGGGAGCCAACTACTTGGGAAGTGTATTGTAGGACTCACAAGGTCACTTCTTACAGCGGATCTACCACTAGTGGATGGATTGATGAAGCATCGATGGAATTTGCAGTAAGTGATTCTTATAACTTGGTTTAATAACTGGTTAATAGTTTAATATGTTCATGATTAGTTAAATTTTGTTAAAAAGTGCTTCAGCAAGTTTATTATGTCTTTCCATGAGTGAGCAAATCCGATAATTTACCCGATAAAACAAATATGAATTGATGCAAAATAGAAATTAAACGTGTGTTAATAATGTAAGTAAAAATGAATTTTTTTTCTTTTTGTTTCCAAATGCCAGCAACCAATGATGTAAGAAAAATAAAAACAAGATTTAAGAACATGATACCAGAGCTTGTAGAATTATTAACAAATTTATTTAAAAGTAGCAATTTTTTTAGCATAATTTTTTTGGCAAGCAAAGTAGAGCAATTCCTTCAAGCAATCAATTCTTCTTCTTTTGATTTCCTGCAATTTGCAACCTGAAAGTTTTAATGAGATTTTATATTTCGATATTTTTTAAACAAACAAAAGCAAATTTTCTTTTTAAATAATTTTTTTTTTACACAAATGAATTTTCAAAACAAAGCAAAATAAAGTGAAAATAGTCCAAAACAAAACCCACTACCCAAGATTCCAAAAAAAAAATATAATCAATTTTTTTAAAAACAAAAATGAGTTTTAAAAAAAAATAAAATGAAATGAAAACAGCCTACATGCAATTTTACAAAGCCCGTACGCTCAACTTTAAAAACAAAACTCACCCTTGTTAAAACAAAACGTAACCCCGTACAAAAAGGAAAAATGCGATTCCAAAATTCAAAAACAGAAGTTAAAAATAGAATTTAATTACGTTTTGGCGATTCTTAAGTTCAAGTGAATCTCGAGTCGTGTTATTTGGTTTTCGGTATTCTGCCGTTTAGTGATTGGTGAAGGAGGAAGTGGTGATTTGATGATTTGGGCAATTCGTGAATTGTGGTTTAGGGTGATTTGGTAGAGGGTTGGGGATTTGCAGCTTGGCGATTAGGCATTTTGCAGTGATGCGGTCGCGATTGTTGGTATAGGAGGTGGCAGGTTGTTTTTTTTGGGTAAAGGTGATTTGCAGGGGAAGATGTTTGTAGGGCGGTCGGGGAATTTGGGTTGTGGTTGCGGGATGGTGAAATACTGCAGGATTTGGGTGTTGCAGGCTGAAGAATGGTTGTGTGTCATGGTTTGCTGATTTAGGAGTTAAGGTTGATTCATGTAGTTGTTGATTGAGGAGGAGTGCTCAAAGGTTGTAAGAGGTTTGGGTGTGGTTGTAGCTGCAAGGGATTATCAGTGGATGCGGCAGTGATGGTTGTAGGTTGAGTAGTGTTTCTGGTGGTTAATGTAGGGAGAAAGTGATGGACTGGGTGGTTATTAAGGTTGTGGATAGTTATTTGCAGTAGTTGAAGTGCAGTTTGTTGCAGGTGAAGGTGCAATTTGAATGGTGAAAATTGGGACAATGGTTGATGTTGTGATTGATGGTTTATGGTGGATACTAGAGTTTGCGGATGAGGCAATGGAGGGGGAGGAGAATGTGAACTTGCAACGTTGACTATAGGTGGAGTCTGGTTATGGTTGAAGTTTTATAGTGATGTAGGAGCTTGGGATGGAGATTGCCTGTAGAAAAATCTTAAAATGTAACAAAAACCTAAAATGAAATTAATGCAATAGAAATGGATAATGGAAAGAAACTTGGATGGTTGCTGAACTTGTAGTGAATAAATAACAGAAAATGAAATGCTAAAAATTTGCAATAACGCAGTGAGTAAATGCAGTGATTCAACAATGCAGAAAACTTGTAATAGCACAAAATTGAATGTTGAAATATGAAATACAAAAATGAGAAACGAAATGCCTATAACAAAATGTTACAAATGCATACAACAGATTTCAGTAACAAAAAATAATGAACAGAGATTTGCTGTGTAGTGAACTTGAAATATGGTGAAAAGTGGCATAAAATGTTGAGGAGGAGATGTAAATCAGATAGGCTTTGCATTGCCAAAAGAACTAAAGAACAAACATGCTTTTTATCGCCTATTGAAATCCGATAATTTTCAATGTTTCTTATGGTGTTAATTGTAATGCTGTTAATATAAACTTTAAATGCTCTCACACATCCTGAAACTATATGAATTGAATATAACTAAAGAAAGGCTACATCCACAACTAATTAACTACACCACCTTGTAGTTATTATGTTACTAGTACTTACTAAATAATGATTCAAAGATCTGGACAACATCAATTGGGACCATTTGAAACATAAACAGATAGTCCAGATCCTTGGGCAATTTCTACGAGTAGTAACTGTTAGATGGTCATTAAGTTTGTATCAAGTGGAAGATAAGGTAGTTGAGGAACTTACTAAGTACCTAATGCAGAGGAAACTTTTCGGGGTGGTGAGAACAAGATTGGATAAAATATAGTATCTTGCATGAGTTTCTTAATTTTATATCTCTGCAAATTTGTGCAAATGCGTGCATTTGTATACGTGTCATACTTAAATTTGATACATCGTTAAAGTTATTCTTCTCATGATTTCTGAAACTACACAGTGTGAGCATGTATTTATGTTTTTGTTCATGTATTTGGAAAAAGACAAATACATGCACAATATCAAGCTAGAATTGAAGAATTGAAAAGTCAGGGCACTTTAATTTCGTATGAAGTCGAGGAAGAAGTATTCAACAAGCTTACCGGTGCTATAGCTAAAAGAAAGGACCGTAGGCCATATTATGGCAATATCCCTAGAGTAAGTATTTAAACTTTCAACAAAACATTATTTTAATTAGTTTAAAATGCAAAAATTGATGCAATATTTGCTAAAATGCAGAAACACAAAGACGCCACTTATAGCATCAATAAGGGAGAAGCACAGACTAGAGCCAAACTAGAGAAAAAAGTGGAGCGTCAAAAAGGGGAGATTCAAATGCTGAAGATGCAGTATGAACAACTCACCGAGATGCTTCGACAGAGATTTGATGAAGAGCCGAATGATCGTCGTGAGGGATGAGGGTATTGAAAACTTTTTAATGGTATTTGTATGATATCATGTATCATGAACATATTATCATATTATTTTAACACATGGGAACTTAATTAATATTGTTTGACTTTGTAATATGAGTGAGATATTATTTTTTTGAATTAAAGATGAATGGTTTGACGTTAATCTTTTTGTTGGAATGTGTATATATATCAAATAAGTTGATTTTAGTTTCTATTTAATGTGGTGAAATAAAATAGAATAGTAATATATCAAAATTGCTTCAGAGAAGGTGTAGGTAAATGAAATATTAATGCAGCAAAAATTCGTGTGCATGGTGTAGGAAAAACATTAAAAACACAGGCGTAGGTCAACCGTGGATAAATGAATGATGTAGAAAAGACGTAGGAAACGTAATATGTAAGAATAACGTAGGGAAAGCATAGGAAAACAGGGCGTAGGGAAGACGAAGATAAACGAATGACGTAGGAAAGACGTGAGTGCTTAAAGAAGTAAAAATGTAATAACAAAACCGTAGGTACAACATGGCGTGGGGAAGGTGTAGGAAAATTATGGCGTGCGAAAGGCGTAGGAAACAACCCAACGGATGGCGTAGGTAAAGCGTAGGAATTTTATTAACTACGCAGGTTTTACCCACGCCAAAATTGGCGTAGGGGTTACGTAGTTAATGCATTTACCTACGCCCCACCTACGCCATTTTGGCGTAGGTAAACCGCAGTTTTCTTGTAGTGAGGTAGAAAATTTTGCCTACGGCCTGACATTGCTTCTCCACCTATCTTCGCCATATTTCATCCAAATCATTATATTTCTGATTTCTGAAGTTATCAACATGTTTAAGGCATTATATTAAACATTTCTATCTACCCAATCTTCATTGAATCATTACATTAGTTCTCTTAACCCAATTTCAATCATTTCAACATTTAGACACTATCACTCTAATTTAAACCCTAACAGCGATTATAGAATGGTATACTCTCAGATAGACATTATAATCGAAGGAGATGATTCACACTTACGAATCTATGCCCTCAAGCATAAGAATTCACTTAATTGCTCTTTCATTCCTCACCGTCCAAAAAAAAGCCCTCGAAAGATCCCCAAATCGCTAAATATATGGTATAATCGAACTTCTCTTCTCGCACTGATCAATTTTATATATTTATTTGTTGAATTTGCATGAGGATTGGGAAATTTGTGAGAAGATAGGGGAAGAGGGTGAAGAGAGTAATGGAGCCAAAACGAAGAAAATAAAATATACGTATATTCAGAAACTAAATAAGAGAGGGATGTGGCTGTTCAGATTTCAAATTCAAACCTAAACAGGTTAAGCATGTTTCAAAACCCACAGTCCAAAAATCTAGGTAACATCTTCATACGAACACTTATTCGAATAAATCAATATATCATTTTGACCAGAAAAATGAGCTTTGCAAAATGGCATAAGTTTTGTCGTTTAATTCCAAAGTTTGTTAAATTACCATTTTTCCTTTCTTAGTTAAAATTATTAAAATAACTTTTATATTAGTTTCTAAAATTTATGGGGTATTATATTCACTCCTTTAAAAGAATTTCGTACTTCAAATACCAAAGGGATGAAAAATACAATGCACACAATCACGTATCACGTAACATAAACGACATATCCATAAACAAGCACAACCATGTATGTATATCCATATCGTAAAACTCGTATCATAAATTATCAAAACAAAATCAATAACATACCTTCAGTCCCATGCCAAAGTCGAGCATTCTCCCTTCATATGCCCCATCTGGTTGCAATTATAGCACAAAATCTTTGAGACGTTGACCCTGCATTCCTTTATATCATGTCCCCTCATATTACCCCTTTTAGATTTAACATCTTGTTTCTTAACTTAACCACTATGATTTCCACTTTCCTTACGTTTTCCTAAACATGTGTCTTTCTTAAACTATTCCTTAGAAACCCCCACAAGAACAACATTCAATAATGCAGATTTCACTTACCTCTCGAATGTCACTCCCATAGGAATTTGACAATTGCCGATTACCTTAATGGAAATTCAATCTTTTTGCAAATTTCATAACTTTCTTCGATGTTGTATGCACTAGCTCAAATCCATACCTCGCTAATTCATTAGACTTATTTATATACTCTTTCAAAGTCATTTCTCCCTGATGGAGGTTGATAAATATTTTGAGCATCTCTTCCTTTTCAGCTTCATATATAAACTTTACCTCAAACCTTTTCTTAAAGTCAGCCCAGGTGACTTCCTTCTTGTTAACCTTAGCCATTACAATTTTCCACCAATTTCCTACTTCTCCACTTAAATACCAAGAGGCAAGCTTTATCTTAACACCATCATCCAATCCTAGCAAACTAAAAATCTTATCACAATTGCAAATCCATTGGCGCGTTTCCGCAAATGACTTCGGCCCCTTAAACTATTTACCTCCTAAGCCCATAAACTTCTTGCACGACTTAGGGAAATTCAAAGTGAGGGTCTGAGTAACTACAACACCTTGTACTTAAGATGTAGCAATTTTAGTATCAACAGCGACCCGATTCCTGGCTTGTAGATAACGGCGGAACCACAACGGAATGTTCACTCCTGGTATCTCTGTAACCTCCTCTCTAGTGCTAGGTTCTGTTGGGTATCTCATCTTGGGATTCATTAGCAACTCCCCATAGAATAGAAAATAGAGATGGTAAACTTAACCCCAAAACCAATGATATATACACGTGCCTTCTTTCAAATATTAATAGTATTAATAAAAATATACAAGTACACTCTCTTAGTATGTCTTAACCTTAGCTCTGATACCAAATGTAATAATCCGACATTTTTCACGACAAATAAAATCACCATAAAATGAAAATCTGAATCATTATAAACAATTTCAATAGTATTCAGAGAGCTATATAAACAAGCTGAATAA
The DNA here is from genome assembly GCA_030765085.1 of Allium cepa. Lineage (NCBI taxonomy): Eukaryota > Viridiplantae > Streptophyta > Magnoliopsida > Asparagales > Amaryllidaceae > Allium > Allium cepa. The sequence continues at coordinate 1,048,639,660 of CM060929.1, forward strand.
ACTTTCAGAATCTCATAGTAGAAGGAAACTGTGACAACCCGCTAATCCGCACAATTTATGCTGACAGTACACCACAGATGTCCAATCCAAATCGAATGGAAAGACAGATAGTTGTGGGAAAGAAAGAAGAGAGAAGAGAATAAAAGAAGAAGAGAACAGAAACTGACAACAACGCAAAATCTCACAATCGCAACGGAACAACTTATAATATAATATCAATGCTCTTTACAAAAGAGAAACTGTTATATACTTACATCCATCAGAGTACAACAATAAATCACCATCATTAGCCTGGACAGTTATAACAACATGCCCTCACAATTGTTGATGATTTCAAAAATAAAGCAATGGAAAATAAACATATATGTAAATACGACTTGAAGACCTCCAACTCGTCTCCTGAGCTCCAATGCATCCAAAAAAATCTGTAAATATGCTCTGTCTGACCCGAGCATTATCATGAAATAACATCCGAGTCAATCTGGAAAACCACAATTAGAAAACACACCCAACTGGATTTTAAAGTTATGGAAAACCTTTGAAAATCAAAAGTACCTCTTAAGACCACGCCGCACATAAACACGGACGAGTTTTTACCTTGCGATAACCAAAATATTTTTTTATAGAAAATCCATTTATATTATAATAATGTCTAGGGGTCAAAGTAAAATATGAATAGCTGAAATACTTGCATCTCACGTTTCACCATAGTTGGGCACAACTAAGCCTGTACAGCATTTATTGGAGAATGGATTCCATACAATAACTGGGCTACTGGGGTATCGTCCCTTTCAGGGCATCTCTAGATGAATTAACACCGAGGTTGAACCTATAGACCCCTGCTAACACAGAACCGACCTATCCCTTACTGGATAGTATCGAATATGATCATCCCTCCATTAATGGGCCATAAAGCATACAAATGAGAGATAATAGTAACTCTAGATAGAGATGATCATACCTTACTTAAGAGCGACCCACTTAGCCCTGCTGCCTCTCTCATGTTTTAGTCATTCTCTGTTGATGAAGCTTGAGGCTACATTTTACCTTTTATATAGCACTTCCCGCTCGGAATGCTAACATTGCCCCCAAGACAACAATGTCATGCCAGTGTTCATCTATACAAGTTCATTCTGAAACTGAAAGAAACACTTGAGAGCTCCGTCTTCAATTCCATCATCTTCAAGATGTCTTCACTTCGAAACGCATTCACTAGATCGAAGTGGTTTTTGTATAACATACCCGATCATGGTCTCTTAAAAACAACATTCGATAGTTTTCGGTAAACTCAACCCCGTTTCTTTATGAAATAAGCAGTCGTAGATAAGAGCAGAGATCACCTTCTAACCGTTAGTGGAGGGATTTCCTTATCATTGTCTTCGGAGAATGAAACGAGATTTGTACGCACAGTACAGCATCATCGAAGATGACTGTGCCATATAACCCATGTGTTTCTCCTAGATATTTTCAAAGTTACGTTTGGGTCCAAATTCGATAGTCAGTTATTTAACCACTGAATAACAACATTCAATCAGGGATTTAATTCCATAGGAAAAACCAACAACGGTTAAGCACATGAGCAACCACTAATCTCATTTTAATTAATCTTTCAGTAATTTAATGTACTTTATAAATATTTGCCTCAAAATCCTTTTACAAATATATATATATATGTGTGTGTGTGTGTGTGTGTATGTATATCAACAAATCCCTATATTTCAATACTTGGGAAAATATCAATATACTTATCCCATTGGTATAAGTATATTCACCAACATTTGGGAAGATTTCTCTTTTTGTTCAATTTTAAAACCATTTATAAACTATTTCATAAATATCTAAAAATCACTTAAATCTCATTAATCAATTTCAATTACTTATAACTCTTTTTAACCTCTAAATTCATTTATAAACCCTTTATAAATCTTTAAAATCAAAGTCCTTTTATAATCTATAACTCATTTCTAAAATTCGTTTCAAACATATAACCATTATAATACTTTTTTTACCCTTTTTCCAATCTTCATTTAAGTCTTTCAAACCATGTTAAAGATTCCTCTTATGAAACTCACATCTATTTATAAAATCCTACTTATAAAACTTGAAAACATTTATAAACAAATTCTAACCTTTTACTTTAAAAACTATTATATAATAATAAACATTATAAATAAATAAATGTTAATTTTTAAAACATATTTAAATAATAATAAATAAATTTCAAAACATTCTTAATAAAACCATAATAATTTATCCTAAATGTAATCATAAACAATAATAATTAATTTTCAAAACCTTATTGATAAATAATTATATTTAATTTCGAACCATATTAATTTTCTAATTAATTAACCTTTCGAATATTAAAATAGTTATAACAAATTTAAAACAATATAATATAAATAAACAACTTTTAAAACATAATTATATTTTCTTGATTAAAATCCATACTTAACTTTCCACATAATCATTTCCATATTTATAAAGCTATATTTATAAATCTCTTCTATTTTGTGAAACTTCCTTTCAAAAAAATCCTTTTACTTATGAACCCCATTTATAACTCCATTCCTTTATGAATCTCACTTATTTATAAATCTCATTTAAAAACATCAATCACCATCCATTTGATTTATTTCACCAATTTATTAAATGATAATAATTCCCTTTAATTTATTAACACCATTTATAAATCCATGCTTTTATTGACAAAATACGATTTTACAAATCTTCATTTCATTTGTAAAACAACGCTTTTATAAATTATCACACTTATAAATCTCACTTTTGTAAATAATCTTTAATATATGTACATATGCATATATATATATATATATCAAATATTTCTATTTTTGTTTAAAAAGGTATCCCTTTATTATAAAAGACGAACTTATTTTAAGATTTTAAAAATCTTTATTTTATCGTTCAAAAGTCTCTATTTAAAATATTTTATAAAACTATTAAATTATAGTATCCAAAAATCATACCTTTGATTTAAGATAAATTACTTCTTTAAATAATTCAGCATAATTATTTAAAACATATATAATTTCCAAAATCTCTTTAAAATCCTCTTATATTCAATCACTATTTTATGGTACTTTAAAATACCAAAATATAAGCTCCAATGCTACTAAAGCACTATATAAGAAAAATCGCATGCATGTCATCAGTTATAACATCTAACATATCATATACCAATTATATGAAAAATAAAATCAACAGTGTGAGGAATCCTGTTGGATCCCTCCAACCAGTACCTTGCATCACATACAGTATTTAATCATACAAATATAAATCAACCGCTTCGAGGGGATTGCTTACAAAGAGTCATCCGCTCTTATACTGGAATGTAATATGGACTCAACTCTAAGGTTGGAAATATATTCAAACCAATAATATAAACTAGTAAATCATCTAAACATTCAATAACCATCAATGATATAATATCCATATCCCATAAATAATTTTACTAAATATATAATATTTTCGATTAGCCAAAAAGGTGAGATTAACTTACATTATTTTCAAAAATTTCCAAAGTGCTTCGGTTATGATTAAAAGTGAACGGTCGTTCAGTTTAACCCAAAATTCCTGCTAGCTCTAAATCCATCCAGTCTAACTCCATAGCGCGGTACTCACTGGTACGAATGCAATGCAACCTGTCGCGTTCGATTTGGACCTCGTATGAATAAGTATATGATTAATGACCGTACAAAATAATTAAATTAACATTAACTTAATTAATTAACTTTTTAAAATTAAAATTTTTTCCTCCTTTATCCCTCATGCGCTCCAGATAGGCCGCTCCTTTTTTCTTTTTTATTTGATCGATCATACAACACCTGCCGCTGCCCCACCATTGCTCACACCGCCGCCATCTCCGCCTTGACACCCTGCCGCTGTCCATGCAAGCACATCTTCACGCTGTCGTGACCTAAAACTGCTCGCAAATGCCGTTGATTTTCACCCACTATGCAATGATCTATAACAATCCAACCGATGATTATGTAAAGCTCGTCGAGTTTTCCAACTTTCTTGTTGAAGTCGTTGGCCAATTCAGCCTGTGGTGGCTCCGATTTGCCACGGCCATTCGGTTTGGTTAATTGGGAAATGGCAGCTGTGAATTAGGTTTAGGGTTTTAGAAAATGAAAGGAATGGATGGCTTTATATAGAAAAACTTTAATGGAACTATACACGCTTTAAAATTTCGGACTCCAAACGAAGCGTGACGCCTATCGTTCTATATGTAATATCCATATTCCGATCATGATGGAATATTATCGAAAGCCAATTCCATCATATACAGAAGTTAATTTCTCAAAATCAAATTACATTAATTAAATTCCTTTAATTAATTTCTACGCATTTCGAACTCGCATACCAAAAGATATGTTCAATCACCATGAAATTTGATGGTATATAATAATTTGCTATTATGGATCCAATGAAAATGGTTTCGTTGAAATCCGAGAGAGTGCCCGAGAAGACTATTTTTACACATTAATTAAAACGAGTTATTTTCAAAATCAGTTTAAATCACTTTTAAATCCAATTTAAAAGTTTATTATCTTCCTTCTTATTCAAATAGAGTTTAAATCAACTTTCAAAAGCGTTTTCATTCACATTAAATTCAAGATTCAATTATTTAAAAATTTCAAATATTAAATTTTACAATTTAATCACCCAATAAATCGTTATATTTGAAATTAAAGTTATCTAACTTATAAAATTAACTTTTTAATATTTAAAATCAATTAATTATTCCAAATACAAATGATCGAAATTCTGGGTTGTTACAGAAACAAACGTAATATATTTCAAATATCAAATCATATCCCATTATCCATGATCAAATCCAAATCCATATGCATAAATACATCATATACTAATGCTGTCACATGATAAATACAACATACTATATACATGAGCAAAGTCATCGTCGCCCACACCATCAACCTCAGTCATGTCCACCATTATAACCTATAAATCCATAAACAAAAGGGACATAGGAGGAGGGGATGAAACATAAGTCTAGTGAGTGAAAAACACTGCTAAGAATGTACTATAGATATTATCGCAGAACATTATATGAAGGCTACATCTAAACAAAGGCGTACGTCAACCCCTCTCACCTGCATTCACAAAGTTTGCCTGACATTATAAACACAATATGTGGTCCCAAACTACTTTGTGAATAGTGGCACTATAACATAGCATAGCGTAGTATACAACGTATGGGTTAGTTAAGCACATACTAACCCGTAAACAAGCAGTGATTAGGTAAACATAGCATAATCATAACCAGTTAAACATAGACAGGTATAAATGGGAATTATGTTGGTAAACATGTTCTAATATGACATGAACACATAAGACTAGTTATTCAGAAACAAGTTTTCGAATGCACTAGCATTAGGTAAACAATACTAACACTCGAACACGCATGGATACATTTGTACCAATATATTATTGCGCTTGTTAAACACCCATATAAACATCTTATGAGGTTCTCACATTGCATATATATCCAAAACGATAAACGATCGGTATTCGATTCGGCCCTGCACGGGCCTAGGTTCAACTTGCCTTTTGCAGGATGCATCGGTCGATCGGTCGGAGTACACCGATGGACCAGCGAATGTCCTGAGCAGAAAATTCTGCATGCGGCCTAGCACTTTTCTTTACCGTTTTCGCCAAACTTCATCTAGATCATTATGTTTTTTATTTCTGAAGTTATCTGCATGTTTAGGGCATTATATTACACATTTCTACCTACCCAATCTTGATAGAATCGTTCATTAGTTCTCTTAACCCAATTTCAACATAAAACACTATCGATATAATTTAATCCATTCTAATGGTCACTTAGACACTACTTAGGCTTATTATCATTTCTATTGTTTCAGATATGATGCACCTTCCGTTTACATATAGATTTATTTAATTGTTAACACTAACAACGATATAGAATGATATACTCTTATATCGACATTATAATCAAAGGAGATGATTGCCATTCACCAATCTACACCTCCTAGCCCAAGAATTCGCTTAATTGCTCTCTGATTCCTCGCTGGTCAGAAACATGGTCCTCTAAAGATCCCCAAATCGCCAGATAGATGGTAAAATCAGACTTCTCTTCTTACACTGATTGATTTCGTATATTTATTTCTTAAATTTGGTTTATGATTGGTAAAGTTGAGAGATGACAGAGGAAGAGGGTGAAGAGAGTAATGGAGTTGGGAAGAAGAAAAATGAAAAGTACATACATTTTCAAAAATTAAATAAGAGAGGCAAGCGGATGTTCAGATTTTAAATTTGAACCTTAACGGGTTAAGCCCGTTTCAAAATCTACAATCCAAAATCTCATGCAACTTCTTCATACGGACTCTAATCCAGATAAACCAGTATATTATTCGTCGCCTAATTCCATTGTTTGTAAAATTATTATTCTGGCCTTCAGTTAAAATTATTAAAATAACTTTTAGATTAGTTTTCACAATTTTAAGGGATATTACAATTAGATTCTTGCAATATGGACTCTCCCATTCTCACTGTTCTTCATAACATAAACGGAATATTAAACCATTATAGGGGTTTGTGTGTCTATTCAAAATGCAAGTTTTAGATCTACAGAACCAAGAACAAGCAATATCTTCTCCTTCTAATCCTTGATGTAGGTGTTCAACTAAGTAAGAACACACTAAAGGTAGATAAAAAATGTAGTCCATTTAGCTGAAATATAACAAAAAGATTAACTAAACATGTCAAATAAAAAATAAACCCTAGTAAATTAAAATAATTAGTAAGTCTCTTTACAAGGTACCAAGCACAACATTGAATCCATCTTCAGACAATAATTTAACCATAAGGGTATTCTTTTTTTATGATCAACCATTGAAAATAATTCATACCAAATAATAAGCCTATCTGTAGATCGACTTATTACTCACACATAACACCTTGCAATTGTCGCATGTTTGTAACCACCTATGAAGATGTAATTTGGCAAAATATTAACTTTCTTTTGTACTGACAAATATTGAAAGAATCATGTATGCACAAATATCGAGCATCTTCATGAACAGTTTATACTAGAGTCTGGTGAATCTTGTTTCAGTTAGCTCACAAAGAATGTAAGATACCAGTAACTAACTTAAAAAAAGACACAAAGATATTTGCTTTTTTTAATACATATTTTCATAGTATGAAGTTGTTGATATAATCGAAAAGTTCCATTAAGTGGTGTATTCTTATCATAATCTTTTGTTGCTTATTCTTGATTAGTGCCAAACATCTGAACTAATAACTTAAGTATATATTAGTTAGAACCAAACCACCAAGTCCTCGTTGTTTGTGTCTCAGTATACCCAACTAGTGAGAAGTAAGAGAACGTTCCAAATAAGTCCATTCGACTTTAATGTTTGGATCATTTTGCAGAATTTTCTTAATATTCAAGACTTGGCACGCTAGAACGCCAACGTTGGGAAGATGTGATTTGGATCCAAATTAACTAAATACTAGCATGATGCCTGCATGGGAATCAAACACAGGAAGATGAAGGTGTGTTATTTGGCTCTATAATATATGTTGCGTGATGTGAAGGGATTCATGAACAGTGGATTTTTGCTTCTGCATTGTTGTAAATGGCATATTTGTTGAAAATTGTTTTTCCGTGGTACTATGTTAAAATTGTTGACTTTAGTATGAGGAACTGTGTTTCAAACGCTTAATACAAACCAATGTATCAAGTACACACCATTATGGATTTGATTAACATAGACGACCATTTTATGCTGAAACGTGATTTAACACAGAAACAAACAATTGTGGAAACTCAATGTAACATGCATATAAATTGCATGTGAATAAATGTACTAGTTGAAAATTAAATCAATAAAGTATTATGTAAAAACAAAGTATTCAAATTATACCAATAGTAAATTAAGAACTGGCGCAGTGGATATTAAGGAAACAATGAAATCGATGTAATGTAGCAATCGGTGATTTGAAAATACTGCAATGCCCAAATTCGTTGATCCGAAGATACCGAATTTTAGCTATCTCTGACTCGTTGATCCGAAGATACCGAGAAAGAGATCTACGATTTTTCAACGTTGATCTTGCGCACAAGATTCCGTGAATCGGCTTCACAAACGAAGATTCGAGCGCACTCGAATGACGTAGGTGGAGATAGGAGATCAAACACTCGACTACCAATTTAATGAAAGCATAAAGCTAACAAAGAAGAATTTTATTCAATTTTCAACAACCTTTACAAATGACACAACGTGCCTATTTATAGACTTACAACTCAATACACGACTTAACAAAGCGGTACAACAAATACACACACAAACAATCTAAACACTATAACAGTACATGACTCAACTTGACTCGGGACTTAAAATAACTCGGAATCGACTTAATGTGACTCGGCCACGTTCAAGTGACTCGGTAACGACTCAGGGCTAGCTCGGCAACGACTCAAGGAGATTTCAGCGACTCAAAGAGATTGTCGCGACCTATGAAATTGTCACGCGACTTACTGGGAGCAACTCATATTTCGTTCGCGACTTTCAAAATAAATATGAGTCGTTCGCGACTCAATGAAGTTTCACCCTACTGGAAATTGTGGAAACTCATTCGCGTTTAGGTTTTTTTGTTTTTTTTTGGGGTCAGGGAACGAGCTAATCGGGGGACGAGCTAAGTCGTGGCTATAGGGAAAAGAGTGGTTCGCGAGATTGATCTGTGTCATGAGTCGGTGATGGATGGATCGTAGGTCGCGGGGTAGAGTTGAGTCGTGAGTCGGTGGTGGGTTGAGTCGTGGGTCGGTGAGGGGGACGAGTCGTGGGGAAATGGATGGGAATGAGTCGCGAGTTGTGGGAAGTGGCGATGGGGATGAGTCACGAACCGGTGAGGAGTTGGGTCGTGGATGGGGAAAAGGTGTTAGGTCGGGCCCTGTTTTTAAGATACGTACTTCATCATCCTCCCCTTGTTGGATGGAATTCGTCCTCGAATTCACACTCTCGTCAACTTCATCAAGTTCCTTCCCATAATACGGAATTAAATGTTTGACATTGAAAACATCAGAAGTATGAACATTTTCCGGCAACTTTAACCGATACGCATTATCATTGATCTTCTTCAAGGTTTCTACTGGTCCAATCTTTCGAGCTTTCAATTTGTTGTAAGTTCCAACCGGAAAACGATCTTTCGTCAAAACGGCATATACCAAATCTCCCTCTTTGAAGACAACATTTCTTCGTTTCTTATCCGCCATTTGTTTATATTTCTCATTTGTCTTTTCCAATCGTTCCTGAACGATTCTATGGCATTCCGTCAACCCATCGACAAAATCAGCAGCTCGTTTAACTGTCCTCTTCGGTTGTGGTACTACTGCCAAATCCAACGGTCCCCTAGGTAAATTTGAATATACAATCTGAAATGGACTGAATCCCGTACTACGATTCACCGCATGATTATGAGCAAACTCTGCCTGGCATAACTTCATGTCCCAACTCTTCAGATTGTCCTTTACAAGACATCGCAACAGATTTCCCAACGATCTGTTAACAACTTCGGTCTGTCCGTCCATCTACGGATGGTACGCACTACTGAAATTCAGCTTCGTTCCGACCATCTTCCACAAACTTAGCCAAAAGTGACTCGAAAAACGAGTATCTCTATCCGACACAATAGATTCTGGTAACCCATGAAGTCGATAGATCTCTTTGAAAAATAACTGAGCAACATGAACAGCATCTGCCGTCTTCTTGCAAGCAATAAAATGTGTCATCTTTGAAAACCTGTCCACCACAACAAATATAGAATCATTTCCCCTCTGAGTTCTCGGCAAACCCAACACAAAATCCATACTAATATCAACCCATGGTTTAGTAGGCACAGGTAACGGCATATATAATCCCGCATTCGTAATCGTTCCCTTCGAAACCTGACAGATATGACATCTCTCCACAAATCTCTCTACCTCTTTTCTCATTGACGGCCAAAAATAAGATTGAGAAATTAACTGCAAAGTACGATCTCTACCCACATGGCCTTCTTCATGTAGCTCTTTGATAATTTTCATTCTCAGACTGCTCTCCGGAATACACAATCGATTTCCCTTAAACAGAAAACCATCCACCAACACAAATTCATCAGTACTTCCTTCCTTGACTTTTTCAACAAATTTCTTAAAGTAAGAATCTTCTTCAATCTGTTCTGGCAACAATTCAAACCCGGTCACCTCAACTTTCATTGTTGTCAATAAATGATTCCTCCTGCTCAAAGCATCAGCTACACGGTTCGCCACCCCTGATTTGTGTTTAACGACAAAAGTAAACTGCTGTAAATAAGCAATCCATGATGCATGTCTTGCTGAAATCTTGTCTTGCCCTTGCATATGCTTCAACGCCTCATGATCAGTATAAAGAACAAATTCTTTCTGAAATAGATAGTGTCGCCAATTCTTAACAGCTTGTACCACAGCATAGAATTCGACATCATAAGTGCTATATCTCATCTTTGCTCCCGACAACTTTTCACTGAAATATGCAATAGGACGCCCATTCTGACTCAACACTCCCCCAATTCCAACCTTCGACGCATCAGTATGCAATTCAAACAACAACTGAAAATTTGGTAAAACAAGAATCGGCGCTGTCGTCAATAGTTCCTTAATCTTCTCAAAAGCAACCCCCGCTTCCTCTGACCATACAAACTGTTTTCCTTTCATGCAATCAGTAACTGGAGCCATCACGCTACTGAAGTGTGGAATGAATCTTCGGTAGAATGAAGCCAACCCATGAAAACTCCTCACCTCTGTAATTGTCCTCGGCTGTGGCCAATTCCTGACTGCTTCAACTTTATTCTGGTCCACCTGTATACCTTCTCCCGAAACAACATACCCCATAAATAAGACACTATGCGTCATAAACACACATTTATTGTTCCTCACGAAGAATAATCAACACTTCCCTCAAATGTTGAACATGCTCCTCCGTACTCTTGCTGTATATCAGAATATCATCAAAATACACCACCACGAATTTCCCAATAAATGGTCTAAAGATTTGATTCATCACCCGCATGAACGTACTAGGCGCATTTGATAAACCAAATGGCATAACCAACCATTCGTATAGACCCTCCCTGGTTTTAAAAGAAGTTTTCCACTCATCGCCTGGTCTAATACGAATTTGATGATATCCGCTCTTCAAATCAATCTTCGAAAAGATAGTTGCTCCACTCAACTGATCTAGCAAGTCATCCAACCTCGGCATTGGAAATCTATATCTCACTGTAATCTTATTCAATGCTCGACTATCAGTGCACATCCTCCACGTTCCGTCCTTCTTTGATACTAATAAAGCTGGCACAGCACATGGACTTAAACTTTCCTGCACACGTCCCTGTTCAAGCAACTCTTCCACCTGCCTCCTCAACTCTTCATGTTCCTTTGGACTCATTCGATAATGTGGTCTATGCGGCAATACTGCTCCCGGAACAAGATCGATTTGATGTTGAATGTCTCTCAGTGGCGGTAACTCCTTAGGCAACTCTTCTGGAAATACATCTTCAAATTCTTTCAAAACTGGCTTCACTTCTTCTGGAATTTCAACCTCTTCGTTACACTCTCGTCCAATCAACAAGTACACTTCAGGTTCTTCTTCGACTTCCTTGACAAACTCCTTCAAAGTTAACAGAGTTTTCAATTCTTCAATTTCCTCCAACTTGCTTTCTTTCTGTTGCTGCTTCTTGGGAACTAACGTGATTTTAGTACCTTCAAACATGAAACTGTAGCTATTAGCACGACCATCATGTTGTACTGCTCTATCAAACTGCCATGGTCTGCCCAACAACAGATGACACACATCCATGTCCACTACATCGCACCAAATTTCATCTTTATATTTCTTCCCGATTGAAAATTTAACACAAGCTCTTCGTCCAACTTTCACCTCACCACCCTTCCTTAACCATGCTAACTTGTATGGTTTAGGATGTTTCTCAGTCTTCAACTCCAACTTTTTCACAGCCTCTGTAGAGATAATATTATCACAACTCCCGGCATCAATAACAAATTTACAGACTCTTCCAAGAATATTGCAAGTAGACTGAAATATGTTATTCCTCAACCAGCTGTCTTCCTCCTCTTGCTTCGGTGTCAAACAAATTCTCCTTATCATCAGTGAATATCCTTCGTCTCCCGACAACAAGTCTTCTTCCTCAACCGGTAAGGAATTAGAACACTCTGCCTCTCCTTCCTCTTCTTCAACCTCAGCTATCATAGTTCTCTTCTTCGGCTTCGGACACTCGTTGCTTTTATGACCCATCTCCTGGCAATTGTAACATTTGAATCCACTGTTAACCTTCGCCTTCTCAGTCTCCTTCACAACTGGTTTTGTAACAGCTTTAGAAACATTAGAACTTCCACTGACTCCCTTCACTTGATTGTTAGAATTAGTAAACACACCACCTCCACGCCTTCCCTGCTTCTCCCAAGCCAACGCCTTTTGGTGTGCTTCCGCCACAGATCTTGGATCGAACATATTAACCATATCCTGGATCTGCATTCGTAACCCTCCAACAAATCTTGCTGTCAACTGCTCTTCCATTTCCGTTATATCGTTCCTGGCAATGAGTTGGTAAAATTCATCTGCATAGTCATTGACCGACTTCGTCCCCTGCCTTAGATTCAGCAATCTCTGGTACATAAGTGACTGATAGTTGTATGGTAAAAATGTAGCTCTCATCATTTTCTTCATCTTATCCCACTCAATAACCTTTGACTTTCCCATCCGTTCTTGTGTAAGTTTAGTTTGCTGCCACCACGCCAAAGCTCTTCCCCTCAATCTAGTAGCAACCAACTTCACTCGACGATCTTTAGGAACCTCCTTGAAATCAAAGATCTCTTCAACATTAGATAACCAATCCAAAAATTCTTCAGCAACCATTCCACCCTTGAACTCTGGAATTTCCATCTTCATTCCCAATTCCAACGTCGATCATTACCAATAACCCGATACTGACGTTGTCCCTGATCTCTATCTCTGAAATGAACACTTCCTCTTTCACCATCAAACTCCTCATCAAAGTCTGATGTATAGCGTTGTCGATCACGACCTCCAACATCTCTACTACCACTCCTTCGATCAGCATTCCCATCACGATTGTCAATATTCCTCCTACTTCGATTATCAACACTTCTATGATCTTGATCTTCTCTTCTCTCTCGATCTGAATGTATCGAAGCTCTACTGCCCCCATGGTTCGATTCAGGTGAAACCCTTCTTCGATTTTGATTCATTTCAAGCATCATTCTCTCTAATCGACCAATCCCTTCATTCAACTTTTCAGTGAAACTCTCGTTGATTCGTTGCTCCATTTCATCGGCCTCTTCTCTTCCATACAAGGCATTAATATTGCGATGACGTTGAGCTCGTCTCGGTGGCATGATTGAACTTCAAACAAACTTCAACAAATTGAACACAAAACTTCAACAAACAACAAGTCACGGCTCACACTAGCCCACACAAACTCCTTGGCTCGGCACAAAGTAACTCAGTTCAACACTAACTCATTAGAATGCAACGACCTAGGATAGGTCGGCACAGATTCAACACTTCAAACTCAACTTTGGCGCGCAAATTCTCCCCCACAAATTCAAACACCTTTCCACACTTTGATCCAAAGTGAGATGGATCGAAACTCCCAACTTGTTGCAACTTCACGATGAACACGATGAACTCCAAATTCCTCAACAATGGCAAATCCAATTTCCAAACTTCAATTTCTCGAAACCCAAATCTCCAAATGATGCAAACTCCTTGCAATCTAGCTCTGATACCAAAACTGGCGCAGTGGATATTAAGGAAACAATGAAATCGATGGAATGTAGCAATCAATGATTTGAAAATACTGCAATGCCCAAATTCGTTGATCTAAAGATACCGAATTTTAGCTATCTCTGACTCGTTGATCCGAAGATACCGGAAAAGAGATCTACGATTCTTCAACGTTGATCTTGCGCACAAGATTCCGTGAATCGGCTTCACAAACGAAGATTCGAGCGCACTCGAATGATGTAGGTGGAGATAGGATATCAAACACTCGACTACCAATTTAATGAAAGCATAAAGCTAACAAAGAAGAATTTTATTCAATTTTCAACAACCTTTACAAATGACACAATGTGCCTATTTATAAGCTTACAACTCAATACACGACTTAACAAAGCGGTACAACAAACACACACACAAACAATCTAAACACTATAACAGTACATGACTCAACTTGACTCGGGACTTAAAATAACTCGGAATCGACTTAATGTGACTCGGCCACGTTCAAGTGACTCGGTAACGACTCAGGGCTAGCTCGGCAACGACTCAAGGAGATTTCAGCGACTCAAAGAGATTGCCGCGACCTATGAAATTGTCACGCGACTTACTGGGAGCAACTCATATTTCGTTCGCGACTTTCAAAATAAATATGAGTCGTTCGCGACTCAATGAAGTTTCACCCTACTGGAAATTGGGGAAACTCATTCGCGTTTAGGTTTTTTTGTTTTTTTTTGGGTCGGGGGACGAGCTAAGTCGTGGCTATGGGGAAAAGAGTGGTTTGCGAGATTGATATGTGTCATGAGTCGGTAATGGATGGATCGTAGGTCGCGGGGTAGAGTTGATTCATGAGTCGGTGGTGGGTTGAGTCGTGGGTCGGTGAGGGGGACGAGTCGTGGGGAAATGGATGGGGATGAGTCGCGGGTTGTGGGAAGTGGCGATGGGGATGAGTCACGAACCGGTGAGGAGTTGGGTCATGGATGGGGAAACGGTGTTAGGTCGGCCCCTGTTTTTAAGGTACGTACTTCATCAAGAACCAAGTTAGCGATCAATTGCTTGCAACTAATAATCAATTGTAAACAATGATGATATGGTTCATAAACATGGTTACATTGACAGGAATCAAAGAGATTGTTTGTCCAATTTCATTTTCATTATTTTTTTATTCAATGTAACTATGTAATTTCCATATCTTCCTGTACTCTGTATAAACTAGCATGAGACCCGTGCATTACACATAGGTTACGGGTAGTATAACTTTGTCATATGTTAGCATGTCTCGGTCATTACTCGAGAACGTCGAAGAAAATTCATTACTTGGAAGCATTAGTTAAAAATGAGTTAAACATATTTTATAGAAAACTTGTTTGCAATAGTCAAGCAGTACTGTCTTTTGCACAAATTAATTAGAAGTAATGAGAAACATAAAAGAAATGCAGGATTTACTAAACATTTCTTAGCATAGCTTCGACTACTTCATAGATGAAGTAATGTGATAGTATTAATAGATATGAGCAACAGAGCCTTACAAAAAAATTGGTTAAAGTAGTACTATAATCATGACATGTTCAGGTATGCTTTCAAAAACTCAAAAATAAATTGTTCGTTGTGAATTCATTAGACTTCATATTTTAGTCCTTTTTCTTAACTTTGGTTCTAAGTAAGCCGTGAGTAACTGCACTTTTGTCAACATCCTCTGAGAAGTAATTTCTATCATGCTTTATGATGGCATGATCGCTCACCAATGAAATTTGATAATCAAATTAACTAGTTAGTAGGCATAACATCACAAATAAAACCAATATTTTAAAAGCCAATAACCATAGTTTAGGCCAACAAAGCATGAGTGCTATGTTGGATCTTGAGTTTTGATTGCTGACATGATACAACGATTAATGTATCTGCGACTACTACAACAACCAGACTCAACGACTCGAAGTATGGTTCGTATAGTCTATATATTTCACCTAGAGTCATGAGATATGTATATAGAGTCTAGTATAGTTGCTTTGTTAAGATATTTCTTCAAGAATCATTACTCTCATTCACATACTCATAAACACTTACACTCGAATTAAAACAATCACTTTCCGAATTCAAATGCACACGGATTTCACTGAACTAAATAGTTCAGCTGACTGACTTGATGCCCTCGATCGACTGAACCAGTGTATACAATTTTTTATAAAATACACGGACCAGTCGACTGACGGATCTATTCAGTCGACTGAGTCTGTGCAGGCTATCATACTTGTGCATGTTTTTGAATTCAGCCGAATGAATGCTCAAAGTCAGTCGATTGAATTCGGTAATTGTCATTTTTTTATTGAAAAGATGCTTCTTTTCTCAATGGTTGTCTTCCTCCCCA
Organism: Allium cepa; assembly: GCA_030765085.1. Taxonomy (NCBI): domain Eukaryota; kingdom Viridiplantae; phylum Streptophyta; class Magnoliopsida; order Asparagales; family Amaryllidaceae; genus Allium; species Allium cepa. The sequence continues at coordinate 1,048,655,878 of CM060929.1, forward strand.
AGTATTACAACCATTACCTTTCATAGAGAACTTCTTACCAAAGGTTGCAGCTTATGATTTACTGTAAATTTACTCAAGTATCAATGATCAATTCACTTAAATTCTCTTATCTCTCTTGATCTAACGTGCATAACATTCTCGAATCAATTGTTTACATAAGTTCATATATTTGTTGCTTACAATCTCACTTCCATATCTTATAAGCAATTCTAAATCTTCATATTCTTCATACACACACAATCGTACACATTACTCTTGAGGAAAAGATTATAGGAACAGTGTATATTATCGACCTATCTGTTTATTCAATAGCATACTCAATTAGAAACAACTTTACTACTTGTATTGGAAGTCCTATTCGGTTGCTCAAGCGGTAGAAGTTCTATTTGGTTGTCTAGGTGGTAGAAGTCATGTTCGATTGTTTAGGCGATGTAATACCTGTTCCTTCGGGTTAAGTGAGGGCTGCTAATTTTAATCCAAAAGGAGTCGGGGATTAGACGTAGAACGAGAAGTTCGAACCAGTATAAAAATCTCTAGTGTCATCTTTACTTTACTGCTTTTTACTATTATATTTTATTCTACATATATATAAGCTTATATTCCATATTGCATGATCCTATAGCACAGTCACTTTCATTTGGTATCAGAACGAGGACGTCTTTTAACCGTAACACAATTATCTGATATTTTAATATTGAAAACAACACCAGCACCGTTACTAACACTAGATTTCTTGAAGGTCAATCTACTGTACGACCACCACTATTTAATGGAATAAACTATAACTATTGGGTTACTAGGATGAGAATTTATATACAAGCAAATAGTTATGGAACCTGGAATATTATGCAAAATGAATATACCATACCTACCACTGAATATTCACAATGGTCTAACACATAAAAACTGGATACTACTGCAAATGTTAAAGCCATAAATATGTTATATTGTGCATTAGACAAGAATGAGTTTACTAGAGTATGCATGTGTAAAACGGCTTATGAAATTTGGTGTAAACTTAAAGTTACACATGAAGGCACTAACAAAGTAAAATAATATAAAATCTCTATGTTCAAAAATCACTTTTAGAATTTTAAGATGAAATTATTTATGAAATGTACTCTAGATTCCAGGATATATATCATTATCTATTAGCATTAGAAGAAACTTTTACAGAATTCGATATTGTTTCAAAAATCGTCCACTCTCTAATAGATAAGTTGGAACGAAATGTCTTAGCGATCGAAGAAGCTAACGACATTTCAACCATTAAACTAGAAGAGTCGATAGGAAATCTAACGTCTTATGAAGCTAATCTCCAGGAAAAATGAGTACAGGCTCAAGATAAGAAAAATATAGCATTCCAAGTAGAAAAAGATGAATCAGATTCAGATGAAGAAGATATGGCGTTCATTGCTAAAAATTTCAAATTCTTTTTGGAATTTAGAAAGAGCAACAAATATAGAAATAACAAGAACAGCTCCAGCAACAACAAGAAGACATCTTCTGCTCTAGAATGTTATGAATGTCACAAGAAAAGCCACATGAAGAAAGACTGTCCTGATCGAAAGAAAGACAAATTTAAATACAAGAAACACAGATTCAAGACGATTTAGAATCATCTCCAGCATCAGATAGTGACTCAGACAATGATACAGAACAAGCCACATATGTTTTATGGCCACAAATGACGAGGTAAGTGATCTTAATTTTGATGATTTATTGGAAGTAAACTCAAAATTACTTAACAATAAAAGACATCAAAAGAAAGTACAAAGACTCTCTAGAAAAACTGAATAGAACTGAAATTGAAGTTGATATGTTTAAGAAGAACTTGAAGTCACTCAACAATCTTGTTCTAATATGTCGTCTTAACTATCTATGTTAAGTCTGAAGATAGAAATTCAGAAAGAAAAGAATAATGCTCTATTAAGTGAAAATCATAAGCTTAAAGCTAGCATTAAATATTGGAATTAAATAATTCTAGTCCTAACAAAATTAGATGATATTACTATAAATGTCCCTAATTTTAATAAAGGCAGAGAAAATCTTTCTAAAATTATAGAAAATTGTCAGACTGTTTCAAATAAAAGAGGACTGTGATATAAGTAATTTTCTAAAGTTATTCCAAAGAAAAAGATTTCTTTATATAAAAGGAATAATAATAATATTTCAAAAGTTTCAAATTTTTCTAAATTAATTAAGATTTGGGTTCCTAAAACAAATAATTTTTTGATTAGAGATAAGTATAAAATATCTTTTATAAAAACTGTTCATAAAAACAAATATATTATTTTTAAAAGGAATTCTAAACCCTCTTGGGTTTGGTTTCCTAAGATCTAACTCTTAGGATCCAAATAAAACAGTGGTACCAATGTTAATTCTATATTCTTTGCAGGTACCCGCCTAAAAAGAGAGGAAACTGGATATTAGACAGTGGTTGCTTGAAACACATGACAGCAAATAAGAGGATGCTAACGAACATTATCTACTCAGATGGAGGTTCTGTTACATTTAGAGACAATTCCAAAGGATATGTCATTGGCAAAAGTGATGTGAGCAATAACGGTATATCTAATTTATCTCTTATTACAGATGTTTTATTAGTTAAAAATTTAAAACATAATTTACTTTGTATCTGCCAACTGTGTGACAAAGAATTCAATATTTCTTTTTTTGAGAATAAGTGTAGCATTTTGAAAATTCTCCTTTTTGTTGATGACAATGGGGGAGAAAAGATATCACTCGATTACTATTACAGGAAGGTATAAGCATAGGTCCAGTGGGAGAAACAACAAGCATAGTAGCAAGTATATATTCGGTAGAGAAATAGATCAAAAAAGGTTGTCAAGGTTCATTCATAGTAAATAGAGTTGTCATCATCAAAAGAAGGACAATGTTGGATCTTGAGTTTTGAATGCTGACATGACACAACGATTCATGAATCTGTGACTACTACAACAACCGGACTCCACGACTCGATATATGTTTCATATAGTCTATATATTTCACCTAGAGTCATGAGATACGTATGCAAAGTCTAGTCTATTTGTTTTGTTAAGATCTTTCCTCAAGAATTATCACTCTCATTCACGTACTTACAAACACTTGCACTTGATTTAAAACAATCACTTTCCAAATACAAATGCACGCAGATTTCATTGAACTACACAGTTCAGTCGACTGACTTGATGCCCTCAGTCGATTGTACCAGTGTATATAATTTTTCACAAAATACACGGACCAGGCGACTGATGGCATCTATTCAGTCGACTGAGTCTGTGCAGGCTATCATACTTGTGCATGTTTTTTAATTCGGTTGACTGAATAATTAAGGTCAGTCGACTGAATCTTGTAACTGTTATTTTTTATATTGAAAAGATGCTTCTTTTCTCAATCGCTATCTTCCTCCCCAAGTGTTGCAACCATTACCTTTCGCAGAGAACTTTTTACCAGAGGTTGCAACTTATGATTTACCATAAATTCACTCAAGTTTCATTGATCAATTCACTTAAATTCTCTTGATCGAACGTGTGTAACATTCTCGAATCTTTTGCTTGCATATGTTCATACATTCCTTGCTTACAATATCACTTTCATATCTTATAAGCAATTCTAAATCTTCCTATTCTTCATACACGCACAATCATACACATTAATCTTGAAAAAATATATTATAGGAAGGGTGTAAATTATCGAGTTATCTATGCTATTCAAGAGCCTACTAAGTCAGAAAAACTTTACCACTTGTATTGGAAGTCCTGTTCGGTTGCTCAGGCGGTAGAAGTCCTATTCGGTTACGTAGGCGGTAGAAGTCCTGTTCGGTTATTCAGGCAGTGTAACAGTTGTTCCTCCGGGTTAAGCGAGGGCTGCTAATTTTAATTCGAGAAGGAGTCTGGGACTGGACGTAGAACAGAAAGTTCGAACCAGTATAAAAATCCATGGTATCATCTTTACTTTACTTCTTTTTACTATTATATCTTATTCTGCATATATATATATATATATATATAACCTTATATTCCATATTGCACGATCCTATAATACAGTCACTTTCATGTTAATGCTTTGTTCTAAGGATGGATCAAAATAACATGCATTAATATGTTGATGGGAATATGCACTTTATGTCCGCAATTAGGCTATTAAAAATGTTGTAAAGAACTGCTTTATTGTAATCATTTATCAGCAGGACTCAACATTTGAGCATAATATGTACTTTAACACAAGTTATGAAAACTCAATAATATATTTTTCGCTAAACCTACATTTGCATGCACATTGGGTATAAAAATGATAATTCACAAAATGAGCAAGAAATGAATACCTAGTAAAGTATATAGTTAACTAAATATAGAGAAGCAATTAAAAGAACAAAAAACTAACAGAAACCAAAGTAAAATAATGTGTGTGGTGCAGTGTTACAAAATTGAATAAATGATCAAGATATTTAAACCTATTTAAACAAAAAAATAGTAAGGAAAAGAAGGTTGCATAATCCTAAGTTGTCTATTAGGGTAAATTTCTCACAAATGATTGTAAATCAATCCAAATAAATGTAGAAGCAATAAGATTGTGCTGTAATGCGATAAAACAAACAAAAGTAAGAGAATAAAATAGAAAATCACAAAAAAAGTAAATATAGAGTTCACACATGGATTTATAGTAGTTCCACTATTGTGAGATTGTGTACATCCACTATGGAGAGAGGAGATTTTATCATTTCTGAGAAAAAAGAATTTTACAAGATTGATAGTGGAGACTAAGAAGTATAAGAAATATAACTTAAGATGAACATTTTACTCATGCTAATCTCTGCCTTTGTCCAGATATTATTACTTAAGGTTGAAGTAATTGATTTATAGTCATAAATCAATGCCTCACTAGTTCTCCTAACACGGGAAACGTTTATCCAATTGATTTGGCAGTTTCCCCAATTTAATTCCTTCCTTAATCGGCTAATTAAGGAATTAATTATTACTTCAATCTCTCAAAATAATTCTTCTTCTCATGTAGGTAATTTATTGCTCTCTTTAATGCTATAAATGAGGAAATATATTTGAGTAATTATCTCAAATATCTTACAAATCTTTTACAGTTGAAAATATTGTATCACTGAGATCAAAAATATTTTTCAAATTTTCTTTAGTATAGAAATATTGTATCATCAAATCTAACTGTCTCCACTATGATACTATATTTTCTCATAAGCCTACCAACTCTACCTACATGCTCTTACTCTAAGCAGCTCTCGGACAAGACACCAAAGATACTTCCTCAATGAACTTTGACATGGTCATCACCCATTGCACTTTGTCAATGAACTCCTGCAAGGCCGCTGCCTGCCAACAAAGTGTTGAAAGTACCCTCTCCATGTAGGACTTATCAGTCTCCAAAACAAACATCTCCATCTGCCAATTCACTCTCTTCCTATGCCGCCAAGTAGCACCTAACACTTAGGTAAGCGAATCAAGTTCGAGCAATGCTCGAACTTTGCAACAGTTTTAGCTTTGTATCTCTCATCGTCCTTCACCTTATATGTATACTTGCATCCTATGGCTCGACTTCCTTGAGGGTCTACCAATTTCCAAGTCTGATTCTTCTTCATTGAATCAATCTCCTCCTCCATAGCATGCATACATTTCAAGCTGGTACTCGAACTTATAGCTTCTTCAAGGTCGAAAGGTTCATCTTGCAATATATGCAATGCATAGTCAAACTGATCATCAGGACTAAGATTTGCACGATTCCAGTCTCCCTTTCTATTTGTTGGTCTTCTAACTCTAGAACTAACCCGAATAGGTGTAACTTCATCTAAACTTCTACAACTCCACCTGGAGCTGAATCATCTCTAGCTTCATGACGATCACCATCATTGCTAAAGGAAGTTTTTGGTCCTTCATGTGATGTGCCAATGACTTCAATTACTCTATCTTCTTTTGCGGCTTTGACTCTACTACTAGGCTGATATATGGGAATAGTTTCCATCTTCTTAGGCCTTTAAGCTTCTAAATCTACTGAACTAGGTGGATTCCACTTTGGCTTTAACATATCCAACTTTTCAAATGTGACATGTCTAAAGTGCACTACCTTCCTATCAACGGGGTTTCAAATGTGATTTCCTTTGATGCCTTCTGCATAACCCAAAAATATTCCATAGGCACTAGCCTCTAACTTGTCATTTCCTCTATGGTGAACATACACAGGGTTACTAAATATACAAAAATAACTGATATGTATAGATGTGCCTTTCCTCTAGAATCTTCTCATCAATGTATGAGCGTGGAATTCGATTGATAATATACGCTGCAGTTGATAAAGCTTCGGCTCAAAAGCCTCTAGATAAACCCACCGTCAATCTCAAACAACGAGCTTTCCCCAGTAGAGTCCTATTCATCCTTTCAATGGCTCCGTTTGACTACGGATATCAAGTGTAATGAAGTGTCTCCGATTTCAATGCGGCTTACAGAAATTTATGAAATCCTTAGAAACAAATTCATCGCCATTATCGGATCTCGGCACCTTCAACTTCCATTTGACCTCATTTTCTACCAGAGTCTTCTAAGTTTTGAACTTCTCAAAACTCCGACTTAGCTTTCATTACGAACATCCAAACCTTCTGAGAGAAATTAACAATAAAAGAGATAAATACTTAGCTCCTCCAATAGAAGCTGTAGCTACTGGTCCCAAAACATCTGCATGGACATACTCTAGTACTTCTTTGGACTCATGTCTACTGACAACAAAAGAAACCTTTGCCTATTTCCTTAATACACACTCCTGTCAGAATTCTAAACGGTTGAAGGTTTCACCTTTGATCATCTTCTCTCTACAAAGCAACTCCAAAACATGACCCAATCTGAGATGCCAAAGTCTGGTGGCATCCAAAGCTTGTGAACTAACAACTCTAATACACGACTCTTCAAGAACTGTAGATTCTTTCAATAGATAAACATTTCGAACCATTACTCCTTTCTTCAGTACAAAAGCAACACATGTCATCTTCAAGAAATCCAACTCTATCGTAATCCTACAACCCGAAGATGCTAGCTAACCCGGAGATAAAAGAGATTTCCTTAAACCTGGAACATAGCGGACTCCAGTGAGAATGCATACCACACCATCATGCATGCGAATACGCACCGATCCATCTGTTAATGATTTGCAAGTAGCATCGTTCCTCGTCAATATTGCACTTCCCTCCTTATCTTCGAAAGAACATAACTAATCTTTTCTAGGCATCATGTGGAAAGATTCCCATGAATCCAGCATCTAAAGGTCTAATACATCAAAAATATCTGCGGTCAGCACATCATCAAAAACAACATTCTCCACCACAATAGATGAAGAACCATCTGCTTTATTTCTCTTCCTTAAATTTGGATAATCTTTCTTCCAATGGCCATGCTTCTTACAATGATGACAACTGTTGTCTCTAGACTTGCCTCTCCAACCAATTTCGGGCTTTCTTGAATTAGAACGCCCTATGAAATTATTCTCCTTCTTCTCCTTTCTTCCTCTCTCTACGAATAGTCCTGTACTACTACTAGCTTCTCAACTTTCACTCACAAGCTTCATTTGATCTCTCATCTCTTCACTCAGGAGTCTCGTCTTCACATATTCTAATGTCAGCGTGCTTTTACCATAGATTAAGCTGTTAGCAAATACCCTATATCGCACTGAAAGAGAGCACAACAACACCATTGCCTTTTGCTCCTCGACCATATTTAAATCAACAGCTTTCATCTTCATCATAGTGTAATCAAAGAACTTAAGATGTGCTTTCAACGACGTACCTTCCTACATCTTGTAAGTGAAGAAAGTTTTCAATAAAATAAGCCTATTCATGAGCGACTTCTTCATGTAGAGGTGTTCTGATTTCTTCCACAAGCCTCTAGTGGTAGTTTCACTACTAATCTCTAGGATGACATTCTCACCCATGGCCAATTGGAGGGTAGTAAATGTGCATTCTTCCATCTCCTTCCCTTCCAATTCTAAGATATCTACTAGCAATGATTCTGCGTCAAACATAACCTGATAAGCGTGATTTCTTCTCAACACCGCCTTCGTTTTCCACTGCCACTTCTCAAAATCATTATCTCTATTCCACTTCTCTACAATCGATTACTGCATATGAACCGCTAGTGTAGGATGCATATTCCTGGGAAGGTCTAACCATGTTTCCATCTTCAAATCATGTCATCTTATCAATCATCTTCTAGCCCTAAGCTTCAACAACAACCTTCAATGCTCAGATACTAGACTGTTAGGATAGATTTCACATAAACAACTGTAAATCAACCCTAATAAATGTGAAAGCAATAAGATCGTGCTGCAATGCGATAAAACAAACATGAATAAGAGAATAAAACAACAAACCATAGAAGAAAGTAAATAGCGAGTTCACAAACAGATTTATAGTGGTTCCATTATCGTGGGATAGTATATATCCACCGTAGGAAGAGGATGTTTTATTATTTCTAAGAAAAGAGAATTTTACAAGATATAATGGAGGCTTAGAAGAAGAATAAGAATACAACTTGAAATGATGATTCTATTCATGTTAATCTCTGTCTTTGTATAAAGATTATTACTTGGTATTATTTGGTATTGATATAATTGATTTAAGGTCATATATCATTGTCACGTCAATTCTCTAATTCGTAAGGGAAACAATCATCCATTTGATTTTTCAATTTTCCACAATTTACATGCGCCTAATAAGATTCCTTCTTTAATTAGCTAATTAGAGAATTAATTAATTATTTCAATCTCCAAAATAATTCTTCTCATGTAGGTAATTTATTGCTCTCTTTAATTCTATAAAAGAGGCAACATATTTGTGTAATTATCTGAAATATCTTCTGTAACTGAAATTATTGTATCATTGAGATCAACAATATCTTACATATCTTCTTTAGTATGGAAATATTGTATCACCAAATCTAACGTCTTAGAAAGCGACATATTTTTACATCAGGATACACCTTACACAAATAAGATGAGTTCACTAAGTACCACTCCATATGCTTACATGTATGACCCATTTGCTAGATGAAAAATTGTTCAAACTTCAACTTGACCTGAAATCACAAAACACATTGAAATCAAAAGATGAATATCGCTTCAATATTATCATCCTACTAAATAATAATGACCATGTAGTTCATATTTTGGTCATATGTTTTCCGGGTCTTCCCTTAGTAGCACCAGTACTCATATGTAATGGATACAAATAGTCATAATTGCTACACCTAGAGCGCTTTCTCTGATTTTATATTTTCCAACTAGCTTTGCAATTGCGTTAATCAATGCAGCTTATGAAAACATATGAAGGTAAGTAATATGCTATATATTTCAATGTAGATAGCTTTTAGCTAGACATGAAAATTGTTAATATCCTATAAGTGTAACCTAAGAATTGATAGTATATGAATTATGCTAAATACTAAACATTCTTAAGGCTTAAACTTGATAAATTTGCTACTAACATGAAAATGGACTCCAAAAATTCTAGATGTATTTATGTACGCATGCGCATGTGTATGTGTGTGTGTGTATACATACATATACGCATATGTGGAAATTTTATTTGCACACAAATATATACACAAAATGAGACATAAGGGATCTTGACCACTAAATTTTCCTCTGATTTCCACCTCTCATATAAAGACAAGAAGATCCAACGGTATATATTTGTTGTGTCGTATTTTATGTCTCAATAGTCGTCCACACACACACATACACATATACACACACACATACACACACACACCCTTATATACATGTATTACAAATTCAAAGTAAACCTTAATTTTACCGTGTGCATATGTGCACAAACATAGACATACATATTAAATTTGTACTTCAATATTTCTACTATCATTTGTAGCATAGTTAACCAAAACCAATACAATGCCATTCAAAACTAATCAAGTCATGTTATAGCAAATTCAGCATAATGTAAAGAAAATGGATCAAATTCCAGTGCCAAGTTAGGTTTGCCCCTTTTAGTTTTGGTTTTCCCATAGAAACAAAAAGGTGCATAACACATGTATTTTTAAAATACAACCGATTTCAAAAATGAAGTTAACATACAGAACAAAAATTAATTTTTTTTTTCCGTATTTACGAAAATAACAAAAAAATGTAAAGCAATGCATCGTCCCTCTATTATTGTAATGGCTTATATTTTTTAGTATTCTCCTTGACTCTCTTCACATTTTCTGATGCATGTCCAAAACTCAAATAACATATAGGCCCTAAGTTATTCAGCTAAAATTAAAAACAAAACAAAATGTATAAAGTCTAAGTTTTTTTGCTAAAAATAACCATAAAACTACCTAGCATCAACATTAAGAAAATTATGAAGATCGTTAAGTTTATGAAAGTTAATTTGTAATTATATTCAAATTAGGATCTAAAATACTATGTAAAACTATAAGTGTAACGACCCGCCTTACATTCCATAGAAAGACGCATCATTAAGAAGAAAGAAAGAGATAGAAAAGAGAAAAGGTAGGAAAGAAAGAAACAAACAACATCAGATTCTCACAGCGGAAGGAATAAATTATATTATATCACATAAACCATTACATAGTACCATATACATCAGAGTTATACGGCTAATACAACACAAACTAGACAGTTATAAACACCTGTCTAGTTATTACAATTCAAGTACATCAGAGAAAACAAGTACAACTCAAACACAGGGGAACTATTATATATATCTACACGCTGAAGCCTCCTGCTCCATTTCTCCTTCAGAATTCGTCAAAGAAATCCTGAATCACTTGACTACTCATACATAATATGAGTACCCAAGAGTTTAATAAACACTCGGGTTAGACGTGGGTCTGGTGTGAGTAAACGGGTTTAAAATTTGTTTAACTTTAGAAAATCCTTTAGAAAGAAAAGGTATCACGTAAGACTTCCCACACAAAAACATGGAAAAGTTTTTACCTTACGCTAACCAAAACATTTGATAGGAAATCCAGTGATATTATAATAGTGTCTAGGGTTTTTAAAATAAAATACAGAAATAGCTCAAATGCTTACATCTCACGTTCCAACATAGTTGGGCACAATCAAAACCGTACAGGCACTTATTGGTTTTTGGATTCCATCAATGGCAAGGCTACCGGGGTACCGCCCGTCACAGTACGTGGCCTAGATCACCGTACCGAGGATCACTCCCAACCTCTGCAACACAAAGCCAGAACCATCCCTTACTGGACAGTCCCGAATAAGACCACCCCACAGATGGCCGTCGCCAACTGCCACACAACCGAAAGAGAAAGGGACCTCTAGATAGGGTTAAATCTCGTCCTACTTGGACATGACCCACTTAGCCTTGCTGCACCTCCCCTGTTTTAGCCATTCCCGGTTGATGAGGCTTGCGACTACGATTACCTTTATAGGACACATTAATCTTAGAATGCTCATCGTCCACCTAAGGATGTTCTAAAAGCATTCAATCCATACAAGTTCCTTCCGGGTTCGAACGAAACCGAAGGCACTATCTCGCTACACTCGTTTTGGAATCACCCTCAGAGTTAACGACAATAGCCCTTGCACTCTGAATCTTCACTCGAACCTGAAAGTACTACACCGTTAAACTCGTATTGGAATCAACCTCAGAGTATTAACATGAATAGTCCTTACACCTCGAGTCTTCACTCTTCAGTTGAGATTGACGACCTAACGTTTAATTTGGATTGATGTGGTTTTTGGAATTTCAAATTTGGAAACCCGATCCCGGTCTCATCGAAATCCAAATGCCATCTTAATGTCCAAGTGAATTTAGTTTGAACAATTAATTCAATTCATTATTATCTATTACACACAGATAGATAATTCACATATCACAATAAATAATCACATTCTCATCCTAAACAGATAACCCATATCACCATCACAAACAGATAATCATCACAACTAGATAATCATCACAAACAGATAATCCATATTATCATACTTTAACGAAGCATCCATATCATATAGATATTACTCATCTCATTACTGAGATCACAACCATTCAATGAAATATTAATACCAACCATAAGCAAAGATTTATTAACCATCAACTATAATTAATTTAAAATGAATTAAATTAATTACTTCTATCTCTAATTAATTTAAAACAAATTAAATTAATTACCACATCTATAAATCCTGCTTATATATCCATTAACTAATTAACCTAGTTAATTAATCATTCTCTAAGTATTCAACTTGATTAAACACCTTTTATTAATCATTCTAATTACAATAAGTAATTAGTCTTTAATTAATTTCACAAAATTAATTAACCTTAATCATAGTAATTAACATTTAATTACTTTATTTATTAATTAACTATAATTAATTACATATATCCTTAATTAATTACATTAATTAATCACTTAATTATTAATTATTACTTAATTAAACAATTACATCATTAATTATATTAATTAATGATCTCTAATTTATATTTAAATAAATTACTTAATTTAAAATTAATTACATTTAGTAATTGATCTAAAATTATTAATCACCCTTGATTAATATTAATCCAGTAATTAACTACCATTAATTATTCCATAATTAATTATCTTCACTAATTAATCCTTTGATTAATTACAAAAGTAATTGCCCAAATTACTTCATTATAAATCAACTTTCACTAATTACATTCCAGTAATTATCATTTATTACTTCTCTAAGTAATCATGCTCCATTAATGTAATTATTCTTATTAAACCATCAAATGATTTACTTAAACTAGTTAAACTAAATTAATTAACTTAAACAAATCACATTATCATAATTAATTACAATAAGTAATTAATACCTTAATTACTTTTATCAAGTAATTATACTTAATAATTTACAATTGATTATCTTCAATTAATTAATCTAATTAATTATCAAAATTAATCACATTAATTAATTACTTAATAACCTTAGATAACCATCATTATTAACTAACAACATTTTCTTTAATTACTTACTTAAGAATTTTATCTTAGATTAATCATTATTAATCATCGCTAAATATAAATTAATCTAAATCATTATTTAAAATCAAATAAATAAGTGAATCCTTTATTATCTTTAATTATTTTTAAAATAATTCATTTACTTTATTAATGACTTCATTAACATTCAAATGTATTTAAAACAATACATTTCTAAATTAAATTCAAATTCCATTTAAAAATTTAAGATTCAAAATGTTTAACTATTTAAACATTATCCAATTTTAAATAAATTTATAAACCTTAAAATAAAGGTGAAGAACATTCAGTACTTATATAAGATGCTTATATAAGAAAAGGTTTAAGACTAAATTACTAAATTTTATTAAAAGAAATCTAGCTTTAAAAAAATTGATTATTTAACTTTTCAAATTTAAGTTAAACACTTCATAATTTTCATTCAAATATTAAAGAAAACCTTTATAAAGAATTTTATCAAGTTTAAACTTTTATTTGAAAACAAACTCATTTATAAAAACTATCTTAAAACGTTTAATCTTGTTCAATATTTAAAATTTACAAAACTATTTAAATTAAAAACTTGAATCCATAGTAATCTTGAAACTACAATTAAACTTGATTTTAAAACTTAATTAAACCTTGCTTAAAATTTAAAATTTTCATTTTAAAATCTTTGGATTGAAAAGTTCATTTGAATCAAATCCAACTTAAACTTTGAACTTAAATTCCTGCTTTAAAATCCTGCTCTAAAATTTAAATTTCATTCAAACCTTTAAAAACAGAATGCTGTCAGGTTAATAAACCTGAAACAAACACTTACCCGAGACCACCCATTACTGCTCTGAATTAAAGCCGTAATTGCTTTGAGTAAACTACCTGGTCTACTCGAGTAAAACTCGAGTCACAATCCTGCACAACCCAACAAGTTCATCAGAACAAAATATATGCACGGTGCATATGCACCGGCGCTCCGGCAACCTCCATCTACCATAACCCTCTTCACCAAGTCGCCGACCATCCCCAAAAATGATCACGACCACCAGAGTTTCCACATCGGCTCGAAATCAAATTCGAGTTAACCAAGAAACCTGGAACATTACACTGTAACCATTTCCAAACCTGTCATCACTGCGCAAACTCACCTCCGACCATCTGATCACCTACGACTCCGGCAAACCCTCCATCTACATTCCCTTTTCAAATTCCCAAAACCTTGCATCGCTCGATGCACCAGAGATACAGAGAAGCAACAAAACTTCGACCACCTAAAAACTAGGGTTAGAAACTGAGATGAACAACCACCGTCGCCGCCAACCTCTGAGCTTCCACCTGATAATTTTCCTCCACTCACCTATTAACCCTCCACATCCAGGAAGAACTACATCATCCCAAATCCACTGAACCACCAGATCAACCCCAAAACCCCAATTTTGTTCAATCCAGAAATGCCCACTCCACAGTTAACTAAAAAATGTGATTTTAGTTTTAAAAATCATGGTTTTATATATGCATTCAAGTTATGAACCTGTTTCAATAATTTAAGAAGTTTGATATTTTCTTATTTGAAACAATAACTGATCTTATTGTTTACAGAGACAACATTTTTTAATTAATCTTAATTTTCATTTATAAACATAATTTCATACTAAACAAACATCTTTTTGTTTACATATTAATTTCTAACAGAGATCAAACCAGTTGATAAGGTATTTCTATTAAAAACTTAGTTTTAAGACCAAGAACATATATACAGATGCCTGAAAGACACACACACATATATATATTTATATATATATATACACACACACAGAATATCATCACAATACAATCATACAAACATGATTATTTCTATCAATCCACACGCATCAGATAAATTTACATTTAATAGCAGTTTAATTTTTTGAAAACATAGCAGGTATATTTACAACAGTTTAATTTTTTGAAAGCAGATGCATTTGATACTTGAGTTCTAGAAATTTGTTAGCTTTGATTTTTGAAAAGTAAGAACTGTTTTTAAAAATATAAATTTACTCACATAATATAGAAGAAGCAGATGACAAATTCTGATGCAAATTCATTTTTCCTGGAACCTGATTTGAATCTGCATTATGAATCTGAAGTTTGCTTTTGCTAGTTGAATCTGGTAAATTGTTTCCCAATTTGATTACTGAAGTTAAATTTACTTGTTGTAGTTGATTTAGATTTTTGCCGCTAACCCCATTCTTCTTTTGCTTAGAGTTGAAGTTAATCTTTAAACAAATTTCAGATTTTGAAAATTGAATTTGTTTGCAGACTTGGTTTGCAGATTTTTGATAGATTTGTATTTGGTTTTGAATTTCTTTAAATCTGATTTTCAGATTTTCATTTGAAGAAAATGGTTTGAACAATGATGAATTGTTAAGTTTCTACTTAATATATTTTCAATAAAAAGTTTTTAAAAATAAATAAAATCATTGCCACTTGTTACTTTAGTTTGTAAAGTGATTTACAAGTGTCTCCCCTATGAGTTAAATGTCTTACACATGTACAATTTAATATTAAAATAAATTTCTTAGTTTATGAATGTTTTTAAATTCTTTCTAAATCAATTTCTTATTTAATTTAACATGTTTTTAAATGTTTTATTTCCATTTAGCCTTTAAATGATTGCATATAAATTACTTTATACAATTACATATCTTAGTATTTATTTGTATCTTTTAAAAAAAATATTTTTAAAGCTAAATTTTCAAGAAAGAAAATTTTAAAAAGAAAAGGAATATTGAATTCAATTTTATTCCAAAGTTTCAAACTCAAAATTATACTCTAATGTAAATAAACTAAGTCTATTTCAGAATTTTTTTTTAAAAGGAAACAGAATAAACTTTTATTGTAAAATACAGTTTAAACTATTAT
Source organism: Allium cepa (assembly GCA_030765085.1). NCBI lineage: Eukaryota > Viridiplantae > Streptophyta > Magnoliopsida > Asparagales > Amaryllidaceae > Allium > Allium cepa. The sequence continues at coordinate 1,048,671,762 of CM060929.1, forward strand.
ATTTTTAAACAAAATAAACATTTACTTATATTTCTTTTGAAAATATAAGATAGATTTTTAAATTAACTTTTGAAAAGTTTTCAATACTAATTTAAGTCAAACTTTGTAATTCACAAGTTATACACATACATATATTATAAATTTGAAAATATCTTTATTAAATTTAAATTAAAGTTAAAATCAAATTCTCTATTTACAATGTATACATTATAAATAAAATATCCTTTAAATTAGCTTAGAAAGATAATTTTATCATTTAAATATTTTTAACTTTTGAAAAGAATAAAATTCCCAAATATTAAATTATTATTATAAATTTTGAAAATAATATCATTTGAAAAACTAAATAATTATTAGTTTCAAAAGATAGTTTTTGTTTGAATTAGATTATTAAATCAATATTTCATATTTTAAAATAATTATTAATGGAAATTATTAAATAAATATTGCCTAAATTTCCGGGACATCACATTCCTTTCCCCTTAAAAGAATTTCGTCCCCGAAATTTAAAAGCAAAGATAATTTAATAATCCTATACAGATTTTAATTTTAAAATAGCAAACATATGCTATCAACCAAATACTAGCAACCGTAGCAACCAATTCAAACAAACAATTCTAACTATCCAGACAAAATTCTGGATAGGATTCCCTAGAGTTTACCAAGTACAAACACCGGGACACTCGCCCTACAGAATCTAAACTGGCTACACCACTCAGATCTAGAGCTCCTATGTATCTAGACCTACAAATCTAAACAGGATACTAGACCACAGAAAAGTCCTGATCAACTTCCAAATCTCCTAGAACTACTGATTCTAAAACCAGTGGTAAACCATACACGTACTCCCTCAGAGATACGTGAAAAACATAACAAATTCCAGCCATCCGAACTGGAAATTCAATCCTATAGACCAAACACTTAACCCTTAAGAGAAAACAGAAAGATCATATACTCTTATCCACAAATCTCTCATATCGATCCTGGGCTTCCTTCAACCTTCTTGATCAATCTAATCTTCACAGATGCCTCACGGAACAAATCTGGACAAAGAAATAAACGACCTCCAGATCCTACTCAACAAAAATGGTTCTTCGAAGATCCATCAAAATCCACCACACAAACTCTACTACACAAATATCAGAAGACTTCAAACATACTACTCCCCTTCGGGAAAACAAAACAAATGCACAAGACAATTAAGCCTCCAGACCCAAAATGAATTTCCTGTAGAAATCCTCTGTTCTAAGAATAAACTCAAATTCCCAAAGAATCAGGTGTTGCTTCTATTCTGGAATAGCTGCCACTATGCTTCCGCTGCATAACTATGATTTGAGAATGCTGTTGATGAACACAAGTACAAACTTGATCAATCCATTCTGGAAACATTGTTCATCAAATTCCATAAAATCTCAGTGACCTATCCGATTGGGTCACAAACACCACAGCAAAAATTCTGCTAGGAAACAAGATCCGATCTATCCTGCCAGCTTAAACAGACCTCTCTCTCAAAGAACCTTCTACTAAGCTGAACCACCAGTAAAGCTCCAAGAACCAAGTCGAAACAGAACTCAATCTCTCGATGCGGATGCAAAACTTAATTTCTTCGAAGATATCCGAAAAATACCAAACCACTTCGATAACTCAAACATCCTCTAGAGATGCTTCAATCTAAACAAAGATTACTTAGAGAACTTCCGAACCATCACAAGTCACTTTTGCGATTCTCTTCAGTTCAGATTCCAAGAAACCATTCTCTCTTCAACAATCAGAACAGCTTAAGCAACCAAAAGGAGAAACTAGTGGTCCACCTTCAACCACAAACATCACACCCAGCTGAGCTTCCAGAAGAAATGGACAAGCTTCACCATCTGTCTGGCCTACTGACAAAAGAATAACAGAGATTTCTGTACTAACGAAGAAACGGTCCTCACTGCTGCTACTGCTGCCAAAGACTTTCTTATCCAAAAGCTCATCGAATCACAAAGCTACACCGGCCACTTCCACAATAGAGCCTTCAGTAGACAGATATCCCTCAGGAAATTCGACTTCAAATCAAGCACAAATACTCTGCCAAACTGAGTCTCAAACTCAAATACAGACAGAACTCCTTCCTAAGGTTGCCAAGATACCATTGTTGGCTTCAGTACTCCCAACTGATCCAGGCTCAAGAAAATCCACTTGCACGAGTGCAACCAAGCTTACATTCTAAAGATAAACTCCGAACCTTGAAAAGATTTCCTTCAGAGATCAATGAAATCCTTCACACCAAACTGCAAAATTACTCAAGATGCCCAATACTGCCCTAGCAGATTCACTTCCAACCTCAAACACTCTGACTCCAACCATTTGTAGTTCTGTTACACACACCTCTACCCTATCTACCTCTAGAATTTATATTGGAAAACCCGAACAGGTAACACAATCAAATAGATAGAATATATATATATATATATATATATATATATATATATATATATATTCAAAATTACAAATACGCTCTCTCAAGATAGACATCACTTCAGAGCCTAGGTATTCGCTCAACCTAGCGCTTTGATACCACAATGTAACGACCCGCCTTACATTCCATAGAAAGACGCATCATTAAGAAGAAAGAAAGAGATAGAAAAGAGAAAAGATAGGAAAGAAAGAAAGAAACAACATCAGATTCTCACAGCGGAACGAATAAATTATATTATATCACATAAAACATTATATAGTATCATATACATCAGAGTTATACAGCTAATACAACACAAATTAGACAGTTATAAATACCTGTCTAGTTATTAAAATTGAAGTACATCAGAGAAAACAGATACAACTCAAACATAGCGGAACTATTATATATATCTACACGCTGAAGCCTACTGCTCCATTTCTCCTCCAGAATTCGTCAAAGCAATCCTGAATCACTTGACTACTCATACATAATATGAGTACCCAAGAGTTTAATAAACACTCGGGTTAGACGTGGGTCTGGTGTGAGTAAACGGGTTTAAAATTTGTTTAACTTTAGAAAATCCTTCGGAAAGAAAAGGTATCACGTAAGACTTCCCACACATAAACATGGAAAAGTTTTTACCTTACGCTAACCAAAACATTTGATAGGAAATCCAGTGATATTATAATAGTGTCTAGGGTTTTCAAAATAAAATACAGAAATGGCTGGAATACTTACATCTCACGTTCCAACATAGTTGGGCACAATCAAAACCGTACAGGCACTTATTGGATTTTGGATTCCATTAATGGAAGGGCTACCAGGGTACCGCCCGTCACAGTACGTGGCCTAGATCACCATACCGAGGATCACTCCCAATCCCCTGCAACACAAAGCCGAAGCCATCCCTTACTAGACAGTCCCGAACAAGACCACCCCGTAGATGGCCGTCGCCAACTGCCACACAACTGAAAGAAAAAGGGACCTCTAGATAGGGGTAAATCTTGTCCTACTTGGGCATGACCCACTTAGCCTTGCTGCACCTCCCATGTTTTAGCCATTCCCGATTGATGAGGCTTGAGGCTACGATTACCTTTATAGGACACATTAATCTTAGAATGCTCATCGTCCACCTGACGATGTTCTGAAAGCATTCAATCCATACAAGTTCGTTCCGGGTTCGAACGAAACCGAAGGCACTGTCTCGCTACATTCATTTTGGAATCACCCTCAGAGTTAACGACAATAGCCCTTGCACTCTGAATCTTCACTCGAACTTGAAAGCACTACCCGTTAAATTCGTATTGGAATCACCCTCAGAGTATTAACATGAATAGTGCTTACACCTCGAGTCTTCACTCTTCACTTGAGATTCACGCCCTAACGTTTAATTTGGATCAATGTGGTTTTCGGAATTCCAAATCCCAGTCTCATCGAAATCCAAATGCCATCATAATGTCCAAGTGAATTTAGTTTGAACAATTAATTCAATTCATTATTATTTATTACACACAGATAGATAATTCACATATCACAATAGATAATCACATTCTCATCCTAAACAGATAACCTGTATCACCATCACAAACAGATAATCATCACAACTAGAGAATCATCACAAACAGATGATCCATATTATCATACTTTAACTAAGCATCCATATCATATAGATATTACTCATCTCATTATCGAGATCACAACCATTCAATAAAATATCAATATCAACCATAAGCAAAGATTTATTAACCATCATCTATAATTAATTTAAAATGAATTAAATTAATTACTTCTATCTCTAATTAATTTAAAATAAATTAAATTAATTACCACATCTATAAATCCTTCTTATATATCCATTAACTAATTAACCTAGTTAATTAATCATTCTCTAAGTATTCAACTTGATTAAACACCTTTTATTAATCATTCTAATTACAATAAGTAATTAGTCTTTAATTAGTTTCACAAAATTAATTAACCTTAATCATAGTAATTAACATTTAATTACTTTATTTATTAACTAACTATAATTAATTACATTTATCCTTAATTAATTACATTAATTAATCACTTAATTATTAATTATTACTTAATTAAACAATTACATCATTAATTATATTAATTAATGATCTCAAATTTATATTTAAATAAATTACTTTATTTAAAATTAATTACATTTAGTAATTAATCTAAAATTATTAATCATCCTTAATTAATATTAATCGAGTAATTAACTACCATTAATTACTCATTAACAAATTAATTATTCCATAATTAATTATCTTCATTAATTAATCCCTTGATTAATTACAAAAGTAATTACCCAAATTACTTCATTATAAATCATCTTTCACTAATTACATTCCAGTAATTATCATTTATTACTTCTCTAAGTAATCATGCTCCACTAATGTAATTATTCTTATTAAACCATCAAATGATTTACTTAAATTAATTAAACTAAATTAATTAACTTAAACAAATCACATTATCATAATTAATTACAATAAGTAATTAATACCTTAATTACTTTTATCAAGTAATTATACTTAACAATTTACAATTGATTATCTTCAATTAATTAATCTAATTAATTATCAAAATTAATCACATTAATTAATTACTTAATAATCCTTAGATAATTATCATTATTAACTAACAACATTTTATTTAATTACTTACTTAAGAATTTTATCTTAGATTAATCATTATTAATCATCTCTAATTATAAATTAATCTAAATCATTATTTAAAATCAAATAAATAAGCGAATTCTTTATTATCTTTAATTATTTCTAAAATAATTCATTTACTTTATTAATGATTTCATTAACATTCAAATGTATTTAAAACAATACATTTCTAAATTAAATTCAAATTCCATTTAAAACTTTAAGATTCAAAATGTTTAACTATTTAAACATTATCCAGATTTAAATAAATTTATAAACCTAAAAATAAAAGTGAAGAACATTCAGTACTTATATAAGAAGCTTATATAAGAAAATGTTTAAAACTAAATTACTAAATTTTATTAAAAGAAATCTACCTAAAAAAAATTGATTATTTAACTTTTCAAATTTAAGTTAAACACTTCATAGTTTTCATTCAAATATTAAAGAAAACTTATATAAAGAATTTTATCAAGTTTAAACTTTTATTTGAAAACAAACTCATTTTTAAAAACTACCTTAAAACATTTAATCTTGTTAATTATTTAAAATTTACAAAACTGTTTAAATTAAAAATTTGAATCCATAGTAATCTTGAAACTACATTTAAACTTGGTTTTAAAACTTAATTTAAACCTTGCTTAAAATCTAAAATTTTCATTTTAAAAACTTTGGATTCAAAAGTTCATTTGAATCAAATCTAACTTAAACTTTGAATTTAAATCCCTGCTTTAAAATCCTGCTTTAAAATTTAAATTTCATTCAAATCTTTAAAAACAGAATGCTGTCAGGTTAATAAACCTGAAACAAACACTTACCCGAGACCACCAATTACTGCTCCAAGTTAAAGCCCTAATTGCTTCGAGTAAACTACTCGATCTACTCGAGTAAAACTCAAGTCACAATCCTGCACAACCCAACAAGTTCATTAGAACAAAATATATGCACGGTGTATATGCACCGGCGCTCCGGCAACCTCCAGCCACCATAACCCTCTTCACCAAGTCGCCGACCATCCCCAAAAATGATCACGACCACCAAAGTTTCCACATCAGCTCGAAATCAAATTCGAGTTAACCATGCAACCTGGAACATTACACTGCAACCATTTCCAAACCTGTCATCACTGCGCAAACTCACCTCCGACCATCTGATCACCTACGACTCCGGCCAACCCTCCATCTACATTCCCTTTTCAAATTCCCAAAACCTTGCATCGCTCGATGCACTAGAGATACAGAGAAGCAACAAAACTTCGACCACCTAAAAACTAGGGTTAGAAACTGAGATGAACAACCACCGTCGCCACCAACCTCTGACCTTCCACCTGACAATTTTCCCCCACTCACCTATCAGCCCTCCACCTCCAGGAAGAACTACATCATCCCAAATCCACTGAACCACTAGATAAACCCCAAAACCCCTATTTTGTTCAATCCAGAAATGCCCACTCCACAGTTAACTAAAAAAATGTGATTTTAGTTTTAAAAATCATGGTTTTATATACGCATTCAAGTTACGAACCTGTTTCAATAATTTAAGAACTTTGATATTGTCTTATTTGAAACAATAACTGATCTTATTGTTTACAGAGACAACAGTTTTTAATCAATCTTAATTTTGATTTATAAACATAATTTCATACTAAACAAATATCTTTTTGTTTACATATTAATTTCTAACAGAGATCAAACCAGTTGATAAGGTATTTCTATTAAAAACTTAGTTTTAAGACCAAGAACAGGTATACAGATGCCTGAAACACACACACACACACACAGATATATATATATATATATATATAGAGAGAGAGAGAGAGAGAGACACACACAGAATATCATCACAATACAATCATACAAACATGATTATTTTTATCAATCCACATGCATCGGATAAATTTACATTTAATAGCAGTTTAATTTTTTGAAAACAGAGCAGGTATATTTATAGCAGTTTAATTTTTTGAAAGTAGATGCATTTGATACTTGAGTTCTAGAAATTTATTAGCTTTGATTTTTAAAAAGTAAGAACTGTTTTTAAAAATAGAAATTTACTCACATAATATAGGAGAAGCAGATGACAAATTCTGATGCAAATTCATTTTTCCTGGAACCTGATTTGAATCTGCATTATGAATCTGAAGTTTGCATTTGCTAGTTGAATCTGCTAAATTGCTTCCCAATTTGATTACTGAAGTTGAATTTACTTGTTGTAGTTGATTTAGATTTTTGCAGCTAACCCCATTCTTCTTTTTCTTAGAGTTGAAGTGGATCTTTAAGATTTCAGATTTTGAAAATTGAATTTGTTTGAAGATTTGGTTCGCAAATTTTTGATAGAATTGTATTTGGTTTTGAATTTCTTTAAATCTGATTTTCAGATTTTCATTTGAATAAAATGGTTTGAACAATAATGAATTGTTAAGCTGCTACTTAGTATATTTTCAATAAAAAGTTTTTAAAAATAAATAAAATCATTTCCACTTGTTACTTTAGTTTGTAAAGTGATTTACAAGTGTCTCCCCTATGAGTTAAATGTCTTACACATATACAATTTAATATTAAAATAAATTTCTTAGTTTATGAATGTTTTAAAATTCTTTCTAAATCAATTTCTTATTTAATTTAACATGTTTTTAAATGATTTATTTCCATTTAGCCTTTAAATGATTGCATATAAATTACTTTATACAATTACATATCTTAATATTTATTTGTATCTTTTAAAAAATATATTTTTAAAGCTAAATTTTCAATAAAGAAAATTTTAAAAAGAAAAAGAATATTGAATTCAATTTTATTCCAAAGTTTCAAACTAAAATATTATACTCTAATGTAAATAAACTAAGTCTATTTCAGAAAAAACAATTTTTAAAAGAAAACAAAATAAACTTTTATTGTAAAATACAGTTTAAACTATTATATTTTTAAACAAAATAAATATTTACTTATATTTCTTTTGAAAATATAAGATAGATTTTTAAATTAACTTTTGAAAAGTTTTCAATACTAATTTAAATCAAACTTTGTAATTCATAAGTTATACACATACATATATTATAAATTTGAAAATATCTTTATTAAATTTAAATTAAAATTAAAATCAATCTCTATTTACAATGTATACACTATAAATGAAATATCCTTTAAATTAGCTTAGAAAGATAATTTTATCATTTAAATATTTTTAACTTTTGAAAAGAATAAAATTCCTAAATATTAAATTATTATTATAAATTTTGAAAAGAATATCATTTGAAAAACTAAATAATTATTAGTTTCAAAAGATAATTTTTGTTTGAATTAGATTATTAAATCAATATTTCATATTTTAAAATAATTATTAACGGAAATTATTAAATAAATATTGCCTAAATTTCTGGGACATCAAAATAAGTTGGAGGTTAAACGATTTATTTTGTTTAATTTCATCAAACTCTTTACATGACTACTAAGTGACCTAAATAGAATTTACAAACATTTCTTTAATTATCCAAAATTTAGATCTGTAATTGGTAACCCATGTTTAAAAATCTACAACCAATAACCCAAAAGTTAGAAAAATACCACTTGCAATGTTAAAAAGATAATAAAAAATTATAACCAAACTAAAACAATTGTAGAACATCATGAAATGATATCAACCTTAGCTACCACTGGATAATTGTCCATGTATAGATTAGGCAATAACCTTTGATGATAGCTTGAGGAGATATATATATATATATATACACACATACATACATACATATATATATATATATATATATATATATTATTGAACATAGCAATTACTAAAGGTCGATCAAACTACATACTACAAAAATCGTCGTTGTAATTGCAGAGTGGAGAACTTTAACCAAATTAGCAAATTCATATTATAATAAAATAATTTGAAATTTAGTTAATAATTTGAAATTTAGTTAGACTTTGAAGAAAAAATGGTGAAAGCATTTTATTACTATAACTAAATGGAGACAAATCACCTTGATTTTCTAATATGATATTATATTTTTATCGGCAAGGGCAAACTTATTCCCAACTAAATGTTTGTTAAACTTTCCATTTGCATAACCATCATCTCATTTATCCATAGATTAGCAATAGTGAACTGCTCAGGTTTGTCACATCATAAACGGTCTAAAGCAAAGAATTAATTTGAAAATGACCAAGCGGTTATGATATTTTCACATAGAATAAGAAGAAACCAGAATATATGATATAATTAAAACAATGAAGATAAAATGAATGGTTGTGGCTACTCATACGTTATTCTTAGCATTTATCTCAAATACAAACGGGTAACATGTTGCGGTAGTAGGAAACAACTTCTACCCGAAAGTAGGATATTAAGCAAGTGGGCCGATCATCTTTGTTTTGTTTTCTGGCCCATAGTCACTTTATTTACTTCAGCAACGAGATATACAATATATAAATACTGATGTAACAAGTAAAAATTGAAGTTACTCTAAATAAAATCAACTTTCTAAAACATTTCTCAATTCTTTGTAATCAAACACTATGCAAAGCATAATAGTAATTCTAACATTTACATGGTATTAGAGCTATCAAAGCTTAATAGCATTTAGTTGATATTTTAGATCTGAATCATCATCAGATTTGGAATCATCATATGATTATCATATCACCCATCAGAGATCATCTCATAATTTGGGATTTATAACGAATCTGCTCTAGAAAACCAGTGCCATACCCGAAGGTCAAAATCTTGGTTGCAACAAGGTTCTTTCATTAAAGAATAGAGCAAACCAGGCAAGAAACATCTGAAAATCAATTTCAGAGTCAAGAAAACAATCAAGAAGTGGTAGAATTGTCATTACCTCGCCAAGAACTCATCAGATAATTATCATTATTTGAGTATTGGCTGTAAACTAACCTGATCACCTCTTATTTGAGTTCTCTTGACTCTGTCGGTTGCTGATTTTTTAAGATTCAGGTCATAATTTCAAATCATCATGGTAGGAAGCAATGATAGAACAGCCACTTCTAATACTTCATCCAACTCTCATCAAATTGCCACTGAAAATCTCATAAAAACTGTTGTCAGCCCAGAAAGTTAATTGATTACTACTCATCTCAAACAAGACAATTATCTTCTTTGGAAAGTTGAAGTGGAAACCGCTATAAGAGGCTATGGCCTTGAAGGATTTCTTCTTGGTACCATTCCAATACTACCTATGTTCATAACTGATCAAGAAAAAAACTGTTAATAAGGAAGAATTCACAAGATATCAAACGTAACATATTTCAGTCTGTTCATGGTCGTTATCTTCTATTAGTATCAAGTTACTGCCACAAGTAAGTGGAACCAAAACTGCTAAAGGACTATGGACAACAGTTGAAAGGATATTTAATTCTCAATCTGCTGCCAAAGACATGCATCATAAGAGACAACTGCATAGCATTAGAAAGGATAACCTATCCATGGGTGAATACTTAACAAGAATTAAGACAGCATGTGACTTACTTGAAGCAGCCGGACATAAAATTTCAGATTCTTAACAAGTTTTAATCATTTTAAGTGGTTTAAATGAAGATTATGAGGCTGTAGCGGCTGTTATATCATCTTAAAGAATCACACCATCAACAGAGGATGTGCATTTAATACTTCTTGCATATGAAGGAAGAATTGACTACAAGAAACCTATTACATCAGATACGTCAATCAATTATGCATCAAGTTACAAGGGCAGAAACCAATACAATAACAAATCTGATCAACATTTACAAAGAGATAATCAGTCAACAAGAGGAAGGGGTAGAGCAAGATGGAATAACAAAAACAAGACAAAATGTCAAATTTGTGAAAAAATAGGACACATAGCCCCAAAATGCTACTTCAGACTAAACTTGAACTATGTGCTAGGACAGAGCTTAAACAGTAAGAGAAATGGCAATCTAAGTGCAAATGTGGCATAAGTTCAACAAGAATCAAATGGTCAATCAGAAAGCAGCAGAAATCAAATTACAAGAACAAAGCATATTCAAGATGAAGCATGGTATCCTGATTTTGGAGCAACTAATCATTTAACAAGCTATCTTGACAATTTATATCTTAGGAATAAAGAGTACAAAGGTAAATGCATGGGCAATGGTGAGTCTTTTAGAATTACTCATGTTGGTAAAGCTAATATCAAAGGTGCAAGACAATTAGTTATATATAATTTATTGAAAGTACCAAAGAAAAAGAAGAATCTTATTAGTGTCTCTCAATTTGCTAAAGATAAAAATGTCTACTTTGAATTCTTTCCCAAGTACTATTTAGTTAAAGATATGCTAACAAAGGAAATTCTTTTGCAGGGTGACGCAGACAAAGGCCTATACAGATTCAATCTTGTTAACTCCACCAATATTGTAAAAGAAAAAAAAGTTGTAATCTGTCTAAGGTTACTGAAACAAAAAAAAAAGAATATTTGATCTGTGGCATTACACACATGGACACCCAAATGCAAATATTGTTAAACAAGTACTTACTGAAAATAAAATTGCTTTTGATAATATTCCTTTACCATATGTTTGTACTTACTGTCATATGGGTAAAAGTCATAAATTTGCATTTAATGATTCTCTCACTGTGTATTCAAATCCATTGGTGTTAGTTACTACAGACTTTTGAGGTCCAGCCCCAATATGTTCAGACTATGGTTATAGGTACTACATATCGTTTATTGATGCATATTCTAGATATACTTGGATTTATTTTCTAAAAGCTAAGTATGAAACCTATAATGATGTACTGCATTTCATATCATTAGTTGAAAACCAACTGGTTTTCAAATCAAGGTCATACAGACCGATGGGGGTACAGAATACAAAACTCTTACCAATTTCTTTAATAAGGGAATAGTTCATAGAACTACATGTCCATACACATCTGAACAAAAATGGTTTGAGTGATAGAAAACATAGGCATATTGTTGAGTCAGGCCTTACCCTTATAGCTCAGGCATCTTTACCATTAAACTTTTGGCATGATTACAGCAGTGTATTTAATTATTAAACAACTAATAAGAGTGTTAGAAGGATAAATCTTATAGAGAAATTATATGGAGTTAAACCTAACTATCATAGTTTAAAGACATTTGGATGTCTGTGTTTTCCTCAATTAAGACAATATAACATCAATAAATTGAATTCCAGATCAAAATCATGTACTTTCTTAGGATATTTAATCAAAAAGGATATAAGTGCCTTGATAATAGTGGAGATTTTTTTATTAGCAGACATGTTGTGTTTGATGAGCATGTATTCCCTTTCAGCAACTCAGATATGAAAACAACCAAGAAAATATACAATTCAAGAATGTTAATACCCAATTTACCTATATATTCTGATACATGGCAATAGAAGGAGAATGAGAGGACTATAGAAACTCATGATTCATAACTCACAATGCTTGATCAATCAAATCATGAATCAGCAGAAGTATCCAGCTACCTCAATCAGTCTCCTACATGCACAAATGATCAAACTCAACAAGTTAGTGATGAGAATACATACATTCAACAAAGTCAATCCAAGAATAATTCTTATCAAATAAAAATAGAAGAATCACAAGTGAGATCAGGTCATCCTATGATTAAAAGATCAAAAAGTGGAATATTCAAACCAAAACTTTACACTACAATCAAGACATCTGAAGAGCCAGAAACCTTTGAACAAGCTTCAAAGGACAAGAATTGGAAAGCTGTTATGGATGAGGAATATAATGCTCTTATTAGAATAAAACATGGGATTTGATCAGCTCTCCAGACAAAAAAAATATTGTTGGATGCAAATGGACTTATAAGCTAAAGAAAAATCCAGAAAGAACTGCGGCCAGATATAAAGCTAGACTTGTAGCTAAAAGGTACACTCAATAATATGGATTTGACTTCAATGAAAAATTTTCACCAGTGGTAACCAACTATTAGAGTCATTCTCACTATTGCTCTACATAAGCACTGGAATATAAGACAACTTGACAACAACAATACATCTAAATGGCATCTTTCAAGAAGAAATCTATATGGAAAAATCATGTGGATATAATCAAAATATGAATTATGTATGCAAATTAAATAAGGCAATATATGGCCTTAAACAAGCACCAAGAGTCTGGTTTGATAGACTGAAAACCATTCTAGTCAAATTTGGTCATCATTCCACTAAATCAGACAACTCTCTATTTACCAAAGTTAAGAAAGTATCTGTTATATACATTCTAATATGTGTTGATGATCTAATTATTACAAGTAACGATGAAGCTGAAATTAATGGTTTTGTTCAGTATCCAGACAAGCAGTTCTCTATTAAAGATCTTGGAAGTTAAATTACTTTCTAAGCATAGAAGTAAAAAGGAGGTCAAGTTCATAAATAATTCTAAATCAAAGAAAGTACATCAATGAAATCCTTCACAAGTCAAAAATGGATGAAGCTAATCCTCAGCCAACACCCATGATAAACAGTCAAAGACTTTTCAAATATAGGGAGAACCAATATTTAGTATTAAACAATATAGAAGTATTGTGGAAGCTTTGCAATATGCTACCATAACTAGACCTGATATATCATTTAGTGTTAACAAAGTATCTCAATTCATGTAGGAACCGCTAAGCGAGCATTAGAAAGCTATGAAAAGGATTCTAAGATATCTGAAAGGGACTGCTACATATGGCTTGTCACTAAAAGCATGCAAAAATCTCAGTATGAATGGATTTACCGATACTGATTGGGGAATAGATCTAGATGATAGAAAGTCAGTTTTAGGATACTGCATTTACATTGGAGATAATCCCGTATCATGGTGTTCAAAGAAGCAATCAACTATATCCAGATCCAGTACTGAAGCTAACTATAGGACCGTAGCTAGTGCAACAGCAGAAATTATATGGATTCAATCTTTGCTTAGTGAGCTAAAGATCAAAACTGAACTCAAACCAACATTATGGTGTGACAATCAGAGTACGTTATACATGTCAGCAAACACAATTTCACATTCTTGGGCAAAGCATATTGAAATAGACATATACTTCGTTTGAAAACAGATACTCAAAGGACTAATACAAGTTAATCATATACCTGCTACCTACCAAAGGGCAGATATACCAAAGCTTTGTCGGTTAGAAATTTCACAATATTTAGGGACGACCTTAAAGTAAAGTCCACCTCAAGTCATGTCGAAGAGCAGAATCAGTCTCCACTCGAAACTTATTCAAAAGCCAGAGCTACAAATCGAAGTCTTTCAAAACCTAATCTCTAAAGTAACTGTAACAAAAAAAGAACTTGGAATTCAAGCTGTCTTCAATAACCAAATCATCAGTGCTTAGCCAATTTTTAAAGAAACTAAGCGGACATTTCTCATCAATTTTGAAGTTAGAGTATTGATTTGAAGAGAATCAATGATTTCAGAGAGTTGCATCAAACCCTAATTTTGGTTTGAGAGGAGGAGATAAAATGAATGGTTGAGGCTACTCATCTGTCCTTCTCAGCATTTATCTCAAATACAAATGGGTAACATGATGCGGTAGTATGAAACAACTTCTACCCGAAAGCCTACCCGAAAATAGGATATTAAGCAAGTTTGGTCGATCATCTTTATTTTATTTTCTGGCCCATAATCACTTTATTTTCTTCAGCAATGAGATGTTTAGTATACAAATACTAATGTAACATGTAACAGTTGAAGTTACTCTGAATACAATCAACTTTCTGAAACATTTCTCAATTCTTTATAATCAAACACTATAAGCGAAAGCATAATAGTAATTCAAATCTTTACAAATGACGAGATATGGACAATGATTATAGCTGCTTATAATAGTTTAGACCGTGGTTCGAAATTCCAACGGAATTCCGGTTATTCCGGTGATTCCGTTCCAGTTCCGTTCATAACCGGAATGGAATCCGGTCAAAATTCCGGTTCCGGTCTAAATTCCGGATTTGATTTTCAAATATTAAAAAAACTTATAAAAAAATTAAAAAAATACAACAAATATATAATATTAAAAAAAAGAAAACAAATTAATGAGGACAATAAATAAATGGAGAAGAAATCATATAGTTTCATAAAAAAAGTTGTTATATTTTTGTTAATTTAAATCAAATCATAATAAAAAATTCAAAATTTTCAAAATTAATCAAAGTTTTAAAATCTCAAATGAACAATACAGAATCTTACACACTGAAATTTTTAGTTAAAGTGTGTATTGCATATGCAATGTAAAAATGTACTAGAAATTTATGACAGTATTGGATATTTATTATCATATATAGCAAATTAAAGCAAAAAAGTACTGAAACTAGAAAACCGAAATTAAAGCGGAACTTTTGGAATTTCCGGAACGGAACCGGAAATTTTAAAATTACCAATAGCCGAAACGGAAACGGAAAACGGAATTTTGAACCTTGATTCAGACCACTGTTGATAAACCAATATACAAAAGCAAAAAAAATCAAAGTAAGTTAACGACTATATAAAAATTTGCAAAAATATGGATATTACTTGTGTTTGGATATAAATGATTTTAATGCTAAGGTAACCCATTAAAAGCTATTGAATCCATGATTAGACATAGTTCCATGAGAAATTTATAGAAAAGGTCAAAGTTCGCCTTAGCATAAAAATTTTGTAAAGAAATTTAGTAGTTATTACTCTTTGATGCCGATTAATCTTCAACTCAATCTCTATACTAATTTGTTGTGATGATAACAATAGTATCGATAACAAGAATATCCGATAAGATAAATAATGGAGCATTTGATAGTGAAAATGGCAATCTAAATAAAAAAATTCATCCATTACCATGTTATCAATACTAAAGTAATTTACTTAACACTTTGTACATAGTTAAATTTTAGTTGCTTCCCTCGAATTCCTTGACGTATCAAGTTATGATGTTGCTGTCAATAATATGAAACCATGAAGGATTGTAACATTATATAAAACAATTAACATTGTTGGGTTCAGTTAGGAAGAAAAGTCATGAGGCAAGGCTAATGATCTACATATTAATTTTGGTTTATATATTTTATCATAAATGTCATATACCAAAGTGCATAGAGATTTGGAAAAAAAATTACCCACATTTCAACTAAACAAAAAATGATACAACAATTAGGGAGAAATATTGTACAATTAAGGGCTAACAACATAATAGCCCATGAATTTTCAACAACAACTACATTAACTATTTATTAATAAATCGGATGGTTCTAATTGTGAAGATAATGAAACTTACAACATAATAAAGTAGAATTACCGAAAAATTGGATTTTCAGTTTATTTGATGATTTTCCTTCACTCCACATTGCTATTGGCACAATATCAACTTAAGAAGCCTAATTATGAAAGAGCAATTACTTGTATTAGACTATAGCTCATTGAAAATTGAAATACGTATAATGAAGTCAAGAATATAAAGTACCACAATAGTACAGTAAATTCAGAAAAACAACCCCATCAATACCTAAATGATTGAAGAAAAGGAATTATGCTATAAAAAAATAGTGCCATGTGTGCAATATTGAAGAAGAAATTGACGCAGCGGATTAATCAAACAAAACTTCAATCGATGAAATGTAGCAATCGGTGAGTTGAAGATACCAAAATGCCCAAGTTCGTTGATCCAAAGATACCGAACTCTAGCTATCTCAAACACGTTGATAGCGCACTATACCGTGTTCAAAGATCTACGATTCTTCGCACGTTGATCTAGCGCACTAGATTCCGTGAATCGGCTTCAACAAACGTGGATTCGAGCGCACTCGAATGACGTAAGTGGAGATAGGAGATTACACTCAACTACCAATTGGTATGAAAGCACAAAGCTAACAAAAGAGAAATTTTATTCAAAATCAACCACCCAAAAAATGTACAACACATACGCTATTTATAGACTTTTTCTGACCCAGTGCCTTAAGTCGGCAAGCGACTTACGACTCAACTTAAGTCGTGACCGACTTAACACATGCGCCTCCACCCTTTTACAACAGACCGAACTACAAGCGACTCATACAAGGTCGGCACCGACTTAACTACACCACTCCGCTTACACGACTCAGCAAGCCCAACACCAATACAACTCCTCCGACTCAAGACCCGACGACTCAACACATTACAACACTGTACAAAGTGACCGACTCAACCAAGTACGACTCATCATACATGCCGACTTAAGAAACTCACTACATACGACTCAAGAAAAACATAACGACTCACGACTCAAACTACAGCAGTTAGGTCGTTGCCGACCTAACGACTCAAGGCCAACAACCATCTGCTTCTATGGCCGACTCATCTCCTTGCCGCTTCCTGTTAAGTCGTAGACGACTTATGCGAATGTCTTTAGGTCGTAGCATCTTCTCCTGATCTTGGTTAACTCGTATACGACTCAAGCCCTCTTCGTTAAGTCGTATACGACTCAAATCTGCCTCCTTTATACAGCTTGAATTGTTGTTAACTCGGACCTTGCTATCTCGTGCCCCATTAAGTCGTAGACGACTCAATCTCGATGCCTCATCTCCCCTTTTGTTAAGTCGTAGCTCGTTCCTCCAAGTTTCGTTAGGTCGGAAACGACTCATGCATCTATTAACCCGTGAACGACTCATCCAACTCGAACTCTTCCAAGCTTTGTTAAACCGGCTCCGACTCATGCTTCCTTTATCTCGTGTCCGACTCAACAAGCATGCCGACTCATGAGTTAAATCCGAAGCTCCTTGACTCGTGCACGATTGAATATGGTTTAACTTCTGAATTCCTATATGCCTTGCTGCATCATCCTCCCCTGGTTGAGAAAAATTCGACCTCGAATTTGCAAATTCTTTCTCATCAAAATGTTCATTTCTACGATACGGAATTAAATGTTTAACGTTAAACACATCAGAAGTATAAACATCATCTGGTAATTGTAATCGATAAGCATTCTCGTTAATCTTCTTCAAAACTTCAACTGGACCAATTTTTCGCGCTTTCAACTTGTTATAAGCACCCACTGGAAATCGATCCTTTGTTAACACAGCATAAACTAAATCACCTTCTTTAATTTCAACATTTCGTCGTTTCGAATCTGCAAACTTCTTATATTTCTCATTCGATTTCTCCAATCGTTCCTGAACGACTTTATGACATTCCGTCAGCTCATCAACAAAATCAGCAGCTCGTTTAACTGTTTTCTTTGACTGTGGTACAACTGCTAAATCCAACGGTCCCCTGGGTAAACATGAATAAACAATCTGAAACGGACTGAATCCTGTGCTTCGATTAACTGCATGATTGTGAGCAAATTCTGCCTGACATAGTTTCAGGTCCCAACTTCTCAAATTATCCTGTACAAGACAACGCAACAAATTTCCCAATGACCTGTTAACAACTTCTGTCTGTCCATCGGTTTGTGGATGATAAGCACTGCTGAAATTCAACTTCGTTCCCACCATTTTCCACAAACTCAGCCAAAAGTGACTCAGAAAACGAGTATCTCGATCAGAAACAATAGATTCTGGCAATCCATGAAGTCGATAAATCTCCTTGAAAAATAACTGCGCTACTCGAACTGCATCTGCTGTCTTCTTGCAAGCAACAAAATGTGCCATCTTTGAAAACCTGTCCACCACAACAAATATCGAATCATTTCCCCTTTGAGTTCTCGGCAAACCCAAAACGAAATCCATGCTAATATCAACCCATGGCTTAGATGGTACTGGTAATGGCATATACAACCCTGCATTCGTTGCTGTTCCTTTTGAAACTTGGCAAATATGACATCGCTCCACAAATCTCTCAACTTCTTTTCTCATCGATGGCCAAAAGTAAGATTGCGAAATCAACTGTAAAGTACGATCACGGCCCACATGTCCTTCCTCGTGCAATTCCTTCACAATTTTCATCCTCAAACTACAATCCGGAATACATAATCGACTTCCTTTAAACAGAAAACCATCAACCAACATGAATTCATCGGTAATCCCATCCTTCACCTTTTCAACATATTTCACAAAGTAAGGATCTTCTTCAAGCATCTCTGGCAACATTTCAAACCCCGTCACTTCAACCTTCATTGTCGTTAGCAAATGACTCCTCCTACTCAAAGCATCAGCTACTCGATTCGTCACCCCTGATTTGTGCTTAACGACAAAAGTAAACTGCTGCAGATAAGCAATCCATGATGCATGTCTCGCTGAAATTTTATCCTGTCCCTGTAAATGTTTCAAAGCTTCATGATCTGTGTAAAGAACAAATTCCTTCCGAAATAAGTAATGTCTCCAATGCTTAACAGCCTGAACAACAGCATAAAATTCAACGTCATATGTACTGTATCTGATCTTTGCCCCTGACAGTTTCTCACTAAAATAAGCAACTGGCTTTCCATTCTGGCTCAGAACTCCTCCAATTCCAACCTTCGAAGCATCAGTATGCAATTCAAACAATAACTGAAAATTAGGTAGAACAAGAATTGGTGCAGACGTCAACAATTCCTTGATCCTTTCAAAAGCAACCCCCGCTTCTTCTGACCATGCAAATTGTTTCCCCTTCATGCAATCGGTAACTGGTGCCATCACGCTACTGAAGTGTGGTATGAACCTTCGGTAGAATGACGCTAGCCCATGAAAACTTCTCACTTCTGTAATTGTCTTTGGTTGTGGCCAATTCCTGACTGCTTCAACTTTGCTTTGGTCAACTTGAATACCTTTCCCTGAAACAACATAACCCAGGAATAAAACACTAGGTGTCATAAACACACATTTCTTTGTAGCAGCATAAAATTGTTCTTCACGAAGAATAAGCAACACTTCCCTCAAATGTAGAACATGTTCCTTCGTACTCCTGCTATAAATCAAAATATCATCGAAATAAACCACGACGAACTTTCCAATGAGTGGTCTAAAAATTTGATTCATCACCCGCATGAATGTACTAGGTGCATTAGACAAACCAAATGGCATAACCAACCATTCGTACAACCCCTCTCTAGTTTTGAAAGCTGTCTTCCATTCGTCTCCAGGTCTGATACGAATTTGATGATAACCACTCTTCAAATCAATCTTTGAAAATATAGTTGCCCCACTCAACTGATCCAACAAATCATCCAACCTTGGCATAGGAAATCTGTAACGTACAGTGATCTTATTCAAAGCTCTACTATCAGTGCACATCCTCCAAGTTCCGTCCTTCTTGGGTACCAACAATGCTGGCACAGCACATGGACTCAAACTTTCCTGAATACGACCCTGTTCAAGCAACTCTTCCACCTGCCTTCTCAATTCCTCATGTTCCTTCGGACTCATACGATAATGTGGTCGATGTGGTAACACTGCCCCCGGAACAAGAT
Organism: Allium cepa; assembly: GCA_030765085.1. NCBI lineage: Eukaryota > Viridiplantae > Streptophyta > Magnoliopsida > Asparagales > Amaryllidaceae > Allium > Allium cepa. The sequence goes on from CM060929.1 coordinate 1,048,692,199, forward strand.
CAATCTGATGCTGAATGTCTCTAAGTGGTGGTAACTCCTTTGGCAACTCCTCTGGAAAGACATCTTCAAACTCTTCCAAAACTGGCTTGGCTTCTTCGGGAATCTCAACTTCTTCACTACTCTCTCTCCCAATCAACAAAAACACTTCCGGTTCTTCCTCCACTTCTTTAACAAACTCCTTCAAAGTCAACAGAGTTTTCAATTCTTCAATCTCCTCCAGTTTGTTCTCCTTCTGCTGTTGCTTCTTAGGAACTAAAGTGATTTTAGTACCCTCGAACATGAAACTGTAACTGTTGGCACGACCGTCATGCTGAACTGCTCTATCAAACTGCCATGGTCTGCCCAACAATAAGTGACAAACATCCATATCTACGACATCACACCAGATTTCATCTTTGTACTTCTTTCCGATTGAAAAATTCACACAAGCTCTTCGACACACTTTCACTTCACCTCCTTTCCTTAACCATGCTAGCTTGTATGGTTTAGGATGCTTCTCGGTCTTCAAATTCAACTTCCTAACTGCCTCTGTAGAAATAATATTATCACAACTCCCCGCATCAATAACGAACTTGCAAACTTTCCCCAGAATAGTACATGTCGATTGAAAAATATTGCTTCTCAGCCAACTACAATCCTCTTCTTGCTTAGGTGTCAAACAACTTCTCCTCATCATAAGATTACAACCTTCATCACCCGACACTTTTTCTTCCTCCTCAACATAAGGTACATTTGAATACTCTGCCTCCTCACTATCATCTGCCTCAACCTCTGCAACCATGGTTCTCTTCTTCGGCTTCGGACATTCGTTGCTTTTGTGACCCAACTCCTGACAATTATAACATTTGAAAACACTACTAGCCTTCGCTTTCTCTGCCTCCTTCACCACTGGCTTTGTAACAGGTTTAGGAACACTAGAACTTCCGCCAACGCCCCTTGCTTGATTATTGGAATTAGTAAACACACCACCTCCACGCCTTCCTTGTTTCTCCCAAGCTAACGCTTTCTGATGTGCCTCTGCTACTGATCTAGGATCAAACATATTAACCATATCTTGGATCTGCATTCTCAAGCCCCCAATGAATCTAGCAGTTAGCTGTTCTTCTGTTTCCATGATATCATTCCTGGCAATGAGTTGGTAAAATTCATCAGCATAATCACTAACAGACTTTGTCCCCTGCCTCAGATTCTGCAACCTTTGGTACATAAGTGACTGGTAGTTGTAAGGTAAGAAAGTAGATCTCATCAACTTTTTCATCTTCTCCCAAGATTCTATCTTTGACTTCCCCATTCGTTCTCGAGTAAGTTTAGTTTGCTGCCACCACGCCAATGCTCTTCCTCTCAGCCTTGTAGCAACTAACTTCACCCTTCTATTCTCCGGCACCTCCTTGAAATCAAAGATTTCCTCCACATTAGACAACCAATCTAAAAACTCCTCAGCAACCATTCCGCCTTTAAATTCTGGAATTTCCATTTTCATACCCGACTCCCAACGACGATCATCCTCCACATCACGGTAAGAATTTCGAATTTGGTCTCGATCTCTATAAGGAATACTTGCTCTATCACCCTCTTCAACAAAATCAAAGGTACGCCTACATCGATCTCGACTAACATCATCCCTTCTCTCATGCATGCTTCTTTGACTATGTCTCTCTTCATCTCTATATACTTCATGGTCAAATTCTCGATGACTTCTTCTTTCTTCATGTGCATAGTCATGATGATCTCTTCGTGATGAAATTGATGTTTCTCTTCTATCTCTACAAGAATGTGGTGATACCCTCCTCGCTTCCGTAACCAATGGCGAAACTCGGATTCCTCCATGGTTCGAGTTTGGTGATCTCCTCCTTTGATTCAAATCAGTCATCAATCTCTCCAATTTACCAATGCCTTCATCAAACTTTTCATTAATACGTTGTTCCATAAGCTCGGCTTCTTCTCTACGATACAAAGCTTCAACGTTTTGATGTCGGTTAGCTCTCCTTGGTGGCATGGTTGTAAACTTCACAAGACTTCAAAAATTCAACACAAGACTTCAATCAACAAGTCACGGTTCAACAATGTCTCGGCTCCAACTGGTCTCGGCCTTGACACTTCACGGTTCAACTTAGGTCGATTTCAACAATGCACAACTCAATCACTTGGCACGGCTCAAACTAGCTCGCACCAATCTATCTCGGTTCACTTGCTTAGCTCGGCCTACAACTCCAAACCCCTTCAAAATTTGGCGCGCAAAACTCCAATTCAAAATCCAAACAAAGTCCAACTCCTCGATCCAAAATGAAATGGATCAAACACCCCAAACTTGTTGCAACTTCAATATGAACACAATGAACAACTCCAAACTTCAAAAACTTCAAAAACTTGGCTCCAAGAATCAAACTTAGCTATGATTGGCTAAGTATGGCTCCGATACCAAAACTGACGCAGCGGATTAATCAAACAAAACTTCAATCGATGAAATGTAGCAATCGGTGAGTTGAAGATACCAAAATGCCCAAGTTCGTTGATCCAAAGATACCGAACTCTAGCTATCTCAAACACGTTGATAGCGCACTATACCGTGTTCAAAGATCTACGATTCTTCGCACGTTGATCTAGCGCACTAGATTCCGTGAATCGGCTTCAACAAACGTGGATTCGAGCGCACTCGAATGACGTAAGTGGAGATAGGAGATTACACTCAACTACCAATTGGTATGAAAGCACAAAGCTAACAAAAGAGAAATTTTATTCAAAATCAACCACCCAAAAAATGTACAACACATACGCTATTTATAGACTTTTTCTGACCCAGTGCCTTAAGTCGGCAAGCGACTTACGACTCAACTTAAGTCGTGACCGACTTAACACATGCGCCTCCACCCTTTTACAACAGACCGAACTACAAGCGACTCATACAAGGTCGGCACCGACTTAACTACACCACTCCGCTTACACGACTCAGCAAGCCCAACACCAATACAACTCCTCCGACTCAAGACCCGACGACTCAACACATTACAACACTGTACAAAGTGACCGACTCAACCAAGTACGACTCATCATACATGCCGACTTAAGAAACTCACTACATACGACTCAAGAAAAACATAACGACTCACGACTCAAACTACAGCAGTTAGGTCGTTGCCGACCTAACGACTCAAGGCCAACAACCATCTGCTTCTATGGCCGACTCATCTCCTTGCCGCTTCCTGTTAAGTCGTAGACGACTTATGCGAATGTCTTTAGGTCGTAGCATCTTCTCCTGATCTTGGTTAACTCGTATACGACTCAAGCCCTCTTCGTTAAGTCGTATACGACTCAAATCTGCCTCCTTTATACAGCTTGAATTGTTGTTAACTCGGACCTTGCTATCTCGTGCCCCATTAAGTCGTAGACGACTCAATCTCGATGCCTCATCTCCCCTTTTGTTAAGTCGTAGCTCGTTCCTCCAAGTTTCGTTAGGTCGGAAACGACTCATGCATCTATTAACCCGTGAACGACTCATCCAACTCGAACTCTTCCAAGCTTTGTTAAACCGGCTCCGACTCATGCTTCCTTTATCTCGTGTCCGACTCAACAAGCATGCCGACTCATGAGTTAAATCCGAAGCTCCTTGACTCGTGCACGATTGAATATGGTTTAACTTCTGAATTCCTATATGCCTTGCTGCATCAGAAATGGTTTCCTGCATGAAGCTAAGTTAAGAAATTAATACGACAATTAATAATGCACTGAAAGTGGATCATGGGCATAAAAACAATGTAGACGTATGATATACAAGGTGAGTAAGAAATAAATTCAGTACATAAACCAATAGCATATTTTTGAAATGCAACACAGACTAAATATTCGTTGTGCATAACCACATCCTGTGCAAAATGCATGTAATTAATTTCTTAAATTTTCTTAAATGTTTACAGTAATATTATCTACACTTTAAATGAAACCAAAGGCACACAAATGGTATAAACATAGGTTTTTTCAAATTAGTAAGCCAAAAAGGTAAGCGTATATAGCAGATTAAAAATAGTAGCTGCTCATTACTAAGAAAAAGGGGAAGTGATGTGCAACGGAATCAAACCAATTGTAACAAACTGCTATGATTCATTATTATGGGAGTGACTGAGCATAAATGGTCTACTACATGTGATTAAATTAGCCAATTAATAGAAGAATTAATTATGCAATGAAAGTAGATTATGGTGTCATAAATAGTATAGGCATATATAATATACAGAGTCAGCAACACGTTATTTAAATAAATAAACCAATAAGACCAGATGTTGTATAGGTGCAATTAATTAATTTCATCCCATACACCTTAAATTTATCTAAACGCCCAAAGTAATATTGAGTAAATTGCAAATTAAACCAAAGGTCCATAAATGGTATAAACATTGGATTTATGAAATTAGTAAGCAGTAAAGGTTATCACATATACCAGATTAAAAGGCGGTAATTACTTATTGCTATTGTGAAAGGAAAGTAATGTGCAACAGAATAACATGATTTACCATGTTTTTTGCACTTTAACAATAGTGGTAATTCATATTGTGTCACAAGTTTTCTGTATCAACGTGAACTACCAAAAATGCCCTTAATATCAAACTTTAATATCATTTGAAAATATGATTTACCAATTAAACTTCTTTTACAAATTCAAAAAATAAAATTAAACAAATAAACTTTCTATACAGATTTGTTATTTAATAATATAAATAAAAATTTAAAAAATAAATAGATGTTGCAACTTAGAAATAAAGTTCAAACTAACAGCAATGTTAGGAGGCGGTACCGTATATCAAAGTTGGAACCAAAGGTGACAAATGATAATGTGTTGCTTTGTCCATGCTGAAACCTAGGTTATATTCCAACATAGGAGCAGGTTCATCCTGAGGCGTCATAGCTGGGAAGAGAAGAATTTACTTTATATTTTTTGAATCAGTTAACATCATGGGAAGTCGACCGATTCCCGAACCCCAACTGTCAGTTGGTGGCAACCCAAATTTGAGAGGAGTGCAAACTGTCTCATATAAAGCCATAGCTTTGTCATAACCAGATTGTCAGTCCTTCAACTGCTCTGCAAAACAACTACGGTGCACATCTGGATCGTTCATTTCAGTGTATGCATTGCATACCTCGTGCTTGGTGATAAACAATTCAAACCGCTCTGTTAAGCCAGGCTTCGATCAATGCCATTTTGCCAATGGGCTCATTATCTCTGGATGGTTGATGATAAAAGTTGGGTTTGTACGTGTTTCTTCTAGAGAATGTCCAACAATCTTGCAGTTGTTTGAGTTGGTGAATAAACAATTTCAAGTTGTGCAGAGACATCCACCAAGTATTTATTAATAGCTTCATTAGCAAGATCATTGGGAATACACTACAACAAAACAACCATATTACAACCTTTTCTTTACAACTTGCACAAACTGGCAGTTGTAATAGGTATTTTATAACAACTGTTTATATGTAGCAGTTGTAACAAATTTATTTTTAACAAATTTATTTGTTCAGCAGTTGTAATATATGTCTGTAACAACTGTTTATTTGTGTCAGTTGTAAATATTTATTTATCACAACTGTTTTTGACGGTTGTCTGCTTGCACTATGAAAAATTACAACTTCCCTCTTTTATTTTTCTTTGGCCCGCTCAATGCTTTCGTGTTGACTAAAAAATTAGCCGCAAAATTTCATAAATCTAAACCTGACCCTATCTCACTCTGCCATTGCTATTCTTCCAAACCCTAGCCCTTTACTCTCTGTCATTTTCTCATCTCCGTGGCCGCATCTCCATTGCTACACGCGTTCGCTCGCTTCGCCACCGCTGCTACCCGCGTTTGCTTGCCGTTGTTGTTGGTCGCCTTCGACGAAGTTGTGGTATGTTGCTATCCTATGATTTTGTTTGGTTCATAGTTATTTGTTGATTGAAATTGTTGATAGTTAAATGATTCTTTACTGCTATCCTACAATATCCCAAATTTCTCAAAACTAAACCTAATTGTGGATTCAAATTGCTTCCAATCTAGTATGAATTTATAACAATCTCATGAGTGATGGCTATGCACAATAATTTACCGAATAGTACTAAAAATCACATACAGCAGTTATGTTTTGAATTAGGTGCATTGTATTGTGAATTAGGTCCATGTATGGAACCCATGCATAGATCCCACTTCGCTCACTCTATGGGTAAAGTTTATTCCAAAATTTGGGAGATGTGTAGTATTTTTTGTTTATTATAAGCCTAATTTATATCAAATTTGCGCATATTATATAGCACAATCCAGTATTCTTATATCAAAATAGCAAATAGATGGTGTGTAATTATTCCTTTTATTCTTTTAATCAATAGGGAAAATTTCTAACTATACATTCCAAATAGTAAACGGATGGTGCGAAGTTCTGTTTATTTGTTTAATCACAAGGGGAACTTTCTTTATATATGTGTGTGTGTGTAATGCAGATTGGGGAATATGAAGTAGCTTGGGTTGATGGAGAAGTGGGAAAACCACATGATAAGCTTTCTCTACTCCCCCCCACATCAAACCCTCCTAGCCATGACTCTGTACTTGTTGGCGATTTAAAGTTGCCTGATTTTAAGCAATTCCTTGTGAGCAAAGGCATTCAGGTAATGATGCAATTTTTTGTTTTGTTTTTTCCACTCTTGAAAATTTATGCCTGTTCAGCATGAAATGTTTAGTATATGAAATGCATCATTTCCAGTTCATTAAGACTTTATACATTTTGCTAGATAGATATGCACAAATGTGTATTCTTGTCTAACTTGTTTTTTCCCACCTGCTTTACTTGTCTGATGCATCTCTTTACTTAATAATGACACAAATATTTCACATGATAAGCAAAGAAAGTTCAACAATTTTTCCATTTCCTTAAATTATTTGTAAACAAGGTATTAAAAAACAAGGTGCATAACTGGGAATAACTTTATATGTTTTTTGTTCTCCTTTTTTTGTAACTTTTAGTTTAGATAAACCCATTACAAGGTGATCCTCTACTTGCAATTACTGGTTGCTTTACTAAGATAATAATTTTCACACATCTTACTGTTATTTTGGCACCTCTAGTATGGACTCATTGCTTGGATATCAACTACCTGTGTTGGTTGCTCCTCTACTCATAAGGTATGCCACATTATCTTCTTACCAATAAAATTATCACAATATATAATTATTTTATTTTATATACAACATATAATATGATTTTGCTTCACTGTGTATTTTTCGTAGTGGAAGGTGTTTATGTACTTTATTAAGGCTGTATGTTTTTAGTTGGCTAAAATTATATCATTTTGAAATTAAAGCGACTCAGTTGTCCTCATTTTTGTATATATGTTCTCAATTTTGTTTCTACCTACTAGGAAAATTTAGAAGTATTCTCCTTACAAAAGTGGTTGTTGGTACCTTCCCATTTCTGCAAAATAAAATGGAATTATTTTTCAGTGTCTTTTATCTTGATCGTGTTACTTTACTACATAAATTTCAGTTAGTACCTTTTTATGATTGATATTCGACGAGCAGAAGTAAATTAATATATTATACTCAAATATCTTTTAAACAAATATTTCATGAATGTCGGGATAATTTACATCATGCTTCTACTAACAGTTACCTCTGCATGTGATTTTCAGCAAATCATCTGTAATACTTGGGTTGGCTTTGACCGTTCTACTTACGGTGGCACGTCTTTCGGTAGCTATTCCAAATATGGGTTCATAATAGATATTGTTTTTTGCTTTTACACTAGGATTCTGTAACCCACATATACAATCATCAAAGTCCTAGGAAGAAGGTATTGTTACATTTTACATACGTTTTTCAAGATTTTTCTTTTATTTTCTATTATCAGTCATTTATGTAAATGGCTGTGTTGGTGCACAAATAAACATTTTTTTCTTCCTGATAATGCAACCCAAGGATATATCATCACAGTTTTAAAAGCGGTTTGCTTGTTATTTGTAATTGTCTATAGCACGTTAACTTCTTTATGACTGATTTATTCACTTGATGCACTTGACATCTAAGAATACTTAATATAATTGTATTTTTGTATAAATTTTCTGTATTGATTTTCTTCTATAGGGAGTATTACGTTTTGTCGGTGTATTCATATTGACTGGATCAGTCGTAGACCTTGGCACAACAGTGTCTGCAAAGCCCTAGATGCTTTAGGTTTACAAGGGATGAAGTAGCGATGGTTAAGGGCACTATTCGCCTATGTATCATCTGCATATCTTGGCAATATTTGCTGTAATTTCTCTACTAGTTACTGCTATTCTACCAATCATTTTGTGGTTATCCACATCGATTTCTCTCTCTTCTGCTATATGCATTTACCATGTTTTCAGTTAGTCAAACTATACCTTCATATCTTCCTTATTATAATCATATTTCATTTTTAAACTGTAAGTTTTTTTTAGTTGTTCTTATTGCTTTTTGTAAAGTGCCATATTGGAATGTAGTGAATTTTCGGGTGGATAGAGTACAGATAACGGTGGATTTTCTCGTAGCTTTGCTTCCTTTGGTCTATGTACCTGGGATATTCTCATTATTCATTGGGTTATATAAATGGCAAGTCCATGAGTTCTTTAGTTTTCCAACTTAAGTTGTGTCAACATAGATCTACTTCCTTATCGGTTACACATGATTTTTTTCTTTAGGAAAGGTGAAACTTTCATTTGGTATCTATGTGTTTGTTATTATTGGATTTTTCTCTTGATTTGTGCCATATCTATAGTTACAACTGTTATTACACCATGGATGTCAGTGGACATGTCAAGGTTTATCACAGTTGAATTTTAATTTAACCGTAACAACTGATAATTTATAATCATTCCATTTGTTATAGGTTGGGGTTACATTCCTTCTTGTTATCCTTCTAGCTATTCTTGGCATTGGCGTTATTCATTACTGGGCTTCAAACAATTTCTATATGACCAGGACCCAAATTTTATTTGTTTTCCTTTTCGTTTTCCTTCTTACTCTGGCTTCTTTTTTGGTTTGATATTTTGAAGGTGACAACAAATTCCTTCATCGATCCTTGAATTGTACATTACAACATTGACTATAGGTATACGTCCGTCAGTTAGGTGAGTATAAAAGTATTTCTATTCATTATTTGCAGACAAACTGCCTATAGGATCATCTATGGGCTATTTTCATTTTTGTTCCACACGGGAAGAACTTCAAGAGTATATTATTATTACCCTAATATATCTTTCTTTTTTCTTGTTATCTTTTTTTCCTTAGCCATATCGTAATAACTTGTATTCTTGATAGGTTCTTCTTTCACTTCCCATTGTCATCTGTTCCCCTCGGCTATTACCTGTTTACGATTATGATGCTCGTGCAGATTGTGCCAAAAATAGCAGGTCAGTATTATTACCAAATCATATCCACCATTTGATAATTAATTTTTGTACAATTCTATACTTGTTGGCAATTTAAAGTTGCCTGATTTTAAGCAATTCCTTGTGAGCAAAGGCATTCAGGTAATGATGCAATTTTTTGTTTTGTTTTTGCCACTCTTGAAAATTTATGCCTGTTCAGCATGAAATGTTTAGTATTTGAAATGCATCATTTCCAGTTCATTAAGACTTTGTACATTTTGCTAGATAGCTATGCACAAATGTGTATTCTTGTCTTAACTTTTTTTTCCCACCCGCTTTACTTGTCTAATGCATCTCTTTACTTAATTATGATACAAAGATTTCACATGGTAAGTAAAGAAAGTTCAGCAATTTTTCCATTTCCTTAAATTATTTGTTGACATACAAGGTATTAAAAAACAAGATTCAAATCGTAGATCGTAAATTTTCAATCTCTAAATTTAAATCATAGATTGAAAAAATTCATATTTAACATGCATACCTACTTGTATGCTCGATTTTTCTTCTTCACTGTGTTGGTTATTAAGTGATATTTAAGCGTTTAAAAGCATCAATTCTCCTTTTTATAGAGTAATTTGTACATTTGGAATCGAATTTGATGCTTCTTCTAAACCTATAGCCCGATTTTTATCCTTGTTCCGTCTTTATTTTTTTTAGAAAACAATAAAATACGAGTTATAAATTCAAGTAGAAATCTTGATATTTTTTTATTCAGTATGGTTTAATGCTTTTTTTCAGTTACAGTTTTAATAGAGTAACAAGAGAAAGCAATGTACTTGTATATATTAAGTTTGGTTACATCATTTTAACATGATGTGTAATTCTGTTGCTTGATACCGTATCAATATTATATAAACCACATGTCTTGCTTAACACACACACGCCCACACACATCTTTGTGTATGTATGTATGTTACATCTATACTCGCAGATGAGCTCTTTCTTCAAGTTTCAAATTTTGCATCCTTACTCACTTGTATGAGATATGCACATAATTGTGTTAAATGTATTTATTGTTATATGTACTTATTAGGGATCTTGTAGTACTGCACATTTTGTATTAATACATGGAAAATGCAGTGCATGTTATGAAGACACTTTAATCAGTTCTATTGTGACCCAATATATATTCAAACGATCTCCTGTAATTTTCTCTGCTTCCAGGTTGAGCTTGCTGGGGAAATTTTGCGATGCAGTGAGCATGTCACAGGCAGAAAAATCATTGATGTCAGCAAGGTTATTTTTTTATTAAAATGTTATATTTGTTAACTTTTAGTAGGCATTTATAAACAATGAATAAAATGACTAATGGGGTCCACAATTCATTGAAGTTTTTTAGCCTATTTGATTGGTCTAACAATGATTTTGAGCACAATTGCAAATATTGTGTTAGTCTTCATCAGTTTTTTTTTTTTTTTTTTTTTTTTTTGCGACAAAGGAAAACACATACACACATTCATGCATATGTATATAATTATACATGTGTGCAGCTTTATAAGTTTTATCGCTTTTCTTTTATGCCATCAGAATAAACAATGAATTCTATTTGATATTTTTCATATTTTTCCAAATAGGAAGTTGAACTGTACTTTATAATATTAGTGGAATATCATTTCAATTTTCTCATGTACCCATTGCCCAAACCCTAGCCCATACAAATTTTGGTATGTTCGTATCAGTTCACAATACTGAACAAGCCTCATTTTTAAACCTGCTTAAACAAATTTCTTGTGTGAAAGAATTATAACTTAATACAAGAATGCTTTATTTTAGATGTGTCCTTTTTAAATAAGACATCAATACTACCATGTGATATATGCATCTTTGATTGGACGTCGAAAGAATTAAAAGTCAAGAAAGTCCTTCAGGAAATGGCGGTATTTTAGGCCTCAAACATCATCATTGTGTTGCTTTCTATTGAAATATGGTGGATACTAAAAAGTAAAAACACTGTTAAATTAAGGGAAATGATTTAATAGAGGAATAATCGTTGAATTTCAATACGGATAATTTGAATTTTTAGAACAGAAATTTCCTATTAATTCATGACTAATTATTCCTCCTATGGAGATAACAATTGCATATACTGATCCTACAGTTTTAGTGCATCATGTACCACTTGGAGCAAATGCTTGGAAGGTTTGGATTGATTCAGTGGTGGAGCCCGAAGCTATTTTATATAGGCCTACTTCGGATATCTATACTATTGGACAGGCGGTTGGGACGACTTTTGCTTGGCATAAGGAATTTATCTCTTATAATTAGTATGTATATGTACTCTTACTGAAATATGTTATGGGTTTAGTTATGTTTTGTATTGAACTTATGAATTCATAAATGGTGTAAACTCGAATGGTTTTCGATTTTCTTGAATGCAAATGGTTTGTGTTGTTTCAAGTAATTTGCATGATTGTGTATAATATTAACGAAATATTGGTTTTAGTTTTGATATTAAAAAATTATAGCAGCTGTGAAAAGATGATTATAGTTGTTTGTAGCAGTTGTAAAAATATATGTTGCAACTTTCATTGTTAGTTGTATTTCATCCTTCTACAAGTGCAAGCGGTACTTGTAAAAAGCCTTTTACAAGTGCTAAAAGTAGTTGTAACTAGTCATTTACAACTTGCATGTTGCAGTTGTAAATGGTTTTCCGCAGTGTAAATAAGTTTTCTACAACTAGCAGTGGAAGTTGTAAAAGACCTTTTGCAAGTGCTAAAAGCAGTTGTAACTAGTCATTTACAACTAACATGTCGCAGTTGTAAAATATGTTTCTACAACTGATTCTGCAACCGTTCCAGCCTGTTGTAAAATAATTCGTATCTATTACAACTGCGGATATAACGACTGGCGGGTGCTAGTTGTAATAGACATATTACAACTGTTTTTGGCAGTTGCGAAAAGGTATTTTTGTTGTAGTGATACTGAGGTTGGCCATCGACTCCAAACACTCGATCATATCTGCCTTCCACTCTTCCTTAATGGTGGAGTAAAATTAGTTTGAACAGCATCTTGGTCAACTCCATTTGCGCGGTAAAAATTTTATAGCCACCTTGATGAAGCGTTTACCTCAAAAAATCACGGCCGACTCATCACCGTGCCGACTCAACCCCCACTTCCCCACGACTTATCCCCACCACCGACTCACGAGTTTCCCTCCCTTCTGCCGACTCACAACTCCATCACTTTCCCACCGACTCATCTCCAACTACAACCTACGACTTACCAATTGCAGCCTACGACTCACCTTTCCCCCCCCTCAAGCATATAACCGAGACACGAGATAAACCTCTCCCCTCAATCCTATAAGTCGCGACACCTCCAGGAATTGAGTCGCGAACGACCTAATTTGTGTGTCGCGAATGGCCTACCTTCAAAACTTTGAGTCGCCGAGTTCCCTATGTCGCAAAGCTATGAGTCGTAGCCGAAGGTATTGAGTCGTTACCGAGTTAATTTTAACTCGCGAACTACCCTTATGTCGCGAAATTTGCTCTACACCTGCTGATGAGTCGTAGCCAGTTACGTTAAGTCACTGTTTGTAATTTTCTAAGTCCTTTGTGTTGTAATTTTTTTTAGAGTCTTTGTGTTGAGTCATAAACCCTATAAATAGGGACGAAATGTCATGGTAATATAGTTGTTGAATATTGAATAAAATTTCTTGTTGATTGCTTTGTGCTTTCTTCTCTAATTCGTAGTCAAGTGAAATCTCCTATCTCCACCTACGTCATTCGAGTGCGCTCGAATCTTCGTTTGTGAAGCCGATTCACGGAATCAAGGGCGCTTGATCAACGTCGAAGAATCGTAGATCTTTGTTTCTCGGTATCGTGCGCGATCAACGAGACGAAGATAGCTAGAATCCGGCATCTTTGGATCAACGGATTTGGGCAGTGCAGTATTTTCAAATCACCGATTGCTACATTTCATCAATTGAAGTTTATTTTGAAATATCTGCTGCGTCAGTTTGGTATCAGAGCTCGATTGTAAGGAGTTTGCATCATTTGGAGATTTGGGTTTCGAGAAGTTGAAGTTTAGAGATCGAATTTGCAAATTGTCGAGAAGTTTGGAGTTTGAAGTTTGTGTTCGTCGTGTTCATATTGAAGTTGCAACAAGTTTGGGGTGTTTGATCCATAATCATTTGGATCAAAGTGTGGGAAAGGTGTTTGAATTTGCGTGGGAGAGTTGGCATGCCAAAGTGAAGTTCGAAGCAAGCTTGAAGCGCACTAGTTGTTTTGTTTGAAGATTTTTGAACTCAAATTTGTTGAAGTTTGGAGATTTGTTGAATTATTTGTGAAGTTCAATCATGCCACCAAGACGAGCTCAACGACATCGCAATATTAATGCCTTGTATGGAAGAGAAGAGGCCGATGAAATGGAGCAACGAATCCACGAGAGTTTTACTGAAAAGTTGAATGAAGGGATTGGTCGATTAGAGAGAATGATGCTTGAAATGAATCAAAGTAGAAGAAGAATTTCACCTGAATCGAGCCATGGGAGAAGTAGAACTTCGATACATTCAGATCGGGAGAGAACAGAAGATCATAGAAGTGTTGATAATCGTGATAGGAATGTTGGTAGTAGGAGTGGTGGTAGAGATGTTGGAGGACGTGAACGACAACGATATACTTCAGATTTTGATGAGGAATTTGTTGGTGACAGAGGGAGTATGCATCGAGATAGAGAACAAACACGACGTCAGTATCGAGATGTAGATGATGATCATCGATGGGAATCGGGAATGAAGATGGAGATTCCGGAGTTTAAAGGTGGGATGGTAGCTGAGGAATTCTTAGACTGGTTATCTAATGTTGAAGAAATCTTTGATTTCAAGGAAGTGCCGGAGAATCGTCGAGTGAAGTTGGTTGCTACTAGATTGAGGGGAAGAGCATTGGCATGGTGGCAGCAAACTAAACTTACACGAGAACGGATAGGGAAGTCGAAGGTTGTTGAGTGGGATAAGATGAAGAAGTTGATGAGATCTACTTTCTTACCTTACAACTATCAATCACTTATGTACCAGAGGTTGCAGAATCTGAGGCAAGGGACAAAGTCTGTTAGTGATTATGCTGATGAATTGTACCAACTCATTGCCAGGAACGATATTATGGAGACTGAAGAACAGTTAACTGCTAGATTCATTGGGGGATTGAGAATGCAGATCCAGGATATGGTTAATATGTTTGATCCAAGATCTGTAGCAGAGGCACATCAGAAAGCGTTAGCTTGGGAAAAACAGGGAAGGCGTGGAGGTGGTGTGTTTACTAATTCTAACAATCAAGTGAAGGGGGCCAGTGGAAGTTCTAATATTCCTAAACCTGTCGGTAAGCCAATTGTGAAGGAGGATGAGAAGGCGAAGGTTAATAGTGGGTTCAAATGTTATAATTGCCAGGAAATGGGTCATAAAAGCAATGAGTGTCCGAAGCCGAAGAAGAGAACTATGATAGTTGAAGCCGAGGATGAGGATGAAGAGGTTGAGTGTTCTAATTCCTTACCGGTTGAGGAGGAAGACTTGTTATCGGGAGACGAAGGATATTCACTGATGATGAGGAGGAGTTGTTTGACACCAAAGCAAGAGGAGGAAGACAGTTGGTTGAGGAATAACATATTTCAGTCTATTTGCACTATTCTTGGAAGAGTTTGTAAATTCGTTATTGATGCTGGGAGTTGCGATAACATTATCTCTACAGAGGCAGTAAAGAAGTTGGAATTGAAAACCGAGAAGCATCCTAAACCGTACAAGTTAGCTTGGTTGAGGAAAGGAGGTGAGGTGAAAGTTGGAAGGAGAGCTTGTGTTAAATTTTCAATTGGGAAGAAATACAAGGATGAAATTTGGTGCGATGTTGTAGACATGGACGTATGTCATCTATTGTTGGGCAGACCATGGCAGTTTGATAGAGCAGTTCAACATGATGGTCGTGCTAATAGCTATAATTTCATGTTTGAAGGCACTAAAATAACTTTAGTTCCCAAGAAGCAGCAACAGAAAGAAAGCAAGCTGGAGGAAATTGAAGAATTGAAAACTCTGTTAACTTTGAAGGAGTTTGTCAAGGAAGTCGAAGAAGAACCTGAAGTGTACTTGTTGATTGGACGAGAGTGTAATGAAGAGGTGGAAATTCCAGAAGAAGCAAAACCAGTTTTGAAAGAATTTGAGGATGTATTCCCAGAGGAGTTGCCTAAGGAGTTGCCGCCACTGAGAGACATTCAACATCAAATCGATCTTGTTCCGGGAGCAGTATTACCGCATAGACCACATTATCGAATGAGTCCGAAGGAACATGAAGAGTTGAGAAGACAGGTGGAAGAGTTACTTGAGCAGGGACGTGTGCAGGAAAGTTTGAGTCCATGTGCTGTGCCGGCTTTATTGGTACCGAAGAAGGACGGGACGTGGAGGATGTGCACTGACAGTAGAGCATTAAATAAGATTATGGTGAGATATAGATTTCCTATGCCAAGGTTGGATGATTTGCTGGATCAGTTGAGTGGGGCAACTATCTTTTCGAAGATTGATTTGAAAAGCGGTTATCATCAAATTCGGATTAGACCTGGAGACGAATGGAAGACAGCCTTCAAAACGAGAGAGGGGTTATACGAATGGTTGGTTATGCCATTTGGTTTGTCAAATGCACCTAGTACATTCATGCGGGTGATGAATCAAATCTTCAGACCATTCATTGGGAAGTTCGTCGTGGTTTATTTCGATGATATTCTGATTTACAGCAGGAGTACGGAGGAGCATGTTCAACATTTGAGGGAAGTATTGAATATTCTTCGTGAGGAACAATTTTATGCTGCTACGAAGAAATGTGTGTTTATGACGCACAGTGTTTTATTTCTGGGTTATGTTGTTTCAGGAGAAGGTATTCAAGTTGATCAGAGTAAAGTTGAGGCAGTCAGGAATTGGCCACAGCCAAAGACAATTACGGAAGTGAGAAGTTTTCATGGGCTAGCGTCATTCTACCGAAGATTCATTCCACACTTCAGTAGCGTAATGGCTCCAGTTACTGATTGCATGAAGGGTAAACAGTTTTCGTGGACAGAAGAAGCCGGGATTGCTTTTGAACGAATCAAAGAACTGTTGACGACAGCGCCAATTCTTGTTTTACCTAATTTTCAGTTGTTGTTTGAGCTACACACTGATGCATCAAAGGTTGGAATTGGAGGAGTGTTGAGTCAGCAGGGGAGACCTATTGCATATTTCAGTGAAAAGTTATCAGGGGCAAAGATGAGATACAGTACATATGACGTTGAATTTTACGCTGTTGTGCAAGCTGTTAAGCATTGGAGACACTACCTGTTTCAGAAGGAATTTGTTCTTTACACTGATCATGAAGCTTTGAAACATTTACAGGGGCAGGATAAAATTTCAGCGAGACATGCATCATGGATTGCATATTTACAGCAGTTTACTTTTGTCGTTAAACACAAATCATGGGTGACGAACCGTGTAGCTGATGCTTTGAGCAGGAGGAATCATTTATTGACAACAATGAAAGTTGAAGTGACAGGGTTTGAATTATTGCCAGAGCTGATTGAAGAAGATCCTTACTTTGTGAAATTTGTTGAGAAAGTCAAGGAAGGAAGTACTGATGAATTTGTGTTAGTTGATGGTTTTCTGTTTAAAGGAAATCGGTTATGTATTCCAGAGAGCAGTTTGAGATTGAAGATTATCAAGGAGTTACACGAGGAAGGACATGTGGGCCGTGACCGTACTTTACATTTGATTGCTCAATCATACTTTTGGCCGTCAATGAGGAAGGAGGTTGAACGGTTTGTGGAGAGATGTCATATATGCCAGGTTTCTAAGGGAACAGCAACCAATGCGGGGTTATACATGCCATTACCGGTGCCTACCAAACCATGGGTTGATGTCAACATGGATTTCGTTTTGGGTTTGCCGAGAACTCAAAGGGGAAATGATTCTATATTTGTTGTGGTGGACAGGTTTTCGAAGATGGCACATTTTATAGCCTGTAAGAAGACAGCAGATGCAGTTCGAGTAGCTCAATATTCTTTAAAGAGGTGTATCGATTGCATGGTTTACCTGAATCTATTGTTTCTGATCGGGATACTAGATTTCTAAGCCATTTTTGGTTGAGTTTGTGGAAGATGGTCGGAACGAAACTGAATTTTAGTAGTGCTTATCATCCGCAAACAGATGGGCAAACAGAGGTGGTGAATAGATCGTTGGGAAATTTGTTACGATGTCTTGTGAAAGACAATTTGAAGAGTTGGGATGTGAAGTTGTGTCAAGCTGAATTTGCTCACAATCATGCAAATAACCGGAGTACAGGCTTCAGTCCATTTCAGATTGTATATTCAAGCTTACCAAAGGGACCACTGGATTTGACAATAGTGCCGCAACCGAAAGGAACAGTTAAGCGAGCTGCTGATTTTGTTGATGGGTTGACAGAATGCCATAGAATCGTTCAGGAACGATTAGAGAGGACAAATGAGAGGTATAAACAAATGGCGGATAAGAAAGGAAGAAGTGTTGTCTTCAAGGAAGGAGATTTTGTCTACGCAGTGTTAACAAAAGATCGTTTTCCGGTTGGCACTTATAACAAGTTGAAAGCTCGGAAGATCGGTCCAGTGGAAATCTTAAAGAAGATAAATGATAATGCGTATCGGTTAAAGTTGCCGGAAAATGTTCATACTTCTGATGTTTTCAATGTCAAACACTTAGTCCCGTATTATGGGGAGGTACTTGATGAAGAAGGCGAAGATGTGAATTCGAGGACGAATTCTTTCCAACAAGGGGAGGATGATGAAGCGTTTACCTCAAAAAATCACGGCCGACTCATCACCGTGCTGACTCAACCCCCACTTCCCCACGACTTATCCCCACCACCGACTCACGAGTTTCCCTCCCTTCTGCCGACTCACAACTCCATCACTTTCCCACCGACTCATCTCCAACTACAACCTACGACTTACCAATTGCAGCCTACGACTCACCTTTCCCCCCCCCCCTCAAGCATATAACCGAGACACGAGATAAACCTCTCCCCTCAATCCTATAAGTCGCGACACCTCCAGGAATTGAGTCGCGAACGACCTAATTTGTGTGTCGCGAATGGCCTACCTTCAAAACTTTGAGTCGCCGAGTTCCCTATGTCGCAAAGCTATGAGTCGTAGCCGAAGGTATTGATTCGTTACCGAGTTAATTTTAACTCGCGAACTACCCTTATGTCGCGAAATTTGCTCTACACCTGTTGATGAGTCGTAGCCAGTTACGTTAAGTCACTGTTTGTAATTTTCTAAGTCCTTTGTGTTGTAATTTTTTTTAGAGTCTTTGTGTTGAGTCATAAACCCTATAAATAGGGACGAAATGTCATGGTAATATAGTTGTTGAATATTGAATAAAATTTCTTGTTGATTGCTTTGTGCTTTCTTCTCTAATTGGTAGTCGAGTGAAATCTCCTATCTCCACCTACGTCATTCGAGTGCGCTTGAATCTTCGTTTGTGAAGCCGATTCATGGAATCAAGGGCGCTTGATCAACGTCGAAGAATCGTAGATCTTTGTTTCTCGGTATCGTGCGCGATCAACGAGATGAAGATAGCTAGAATCCGGCATCTTTGGATCAACGGATTTGGGCAGTGCAGTATTTTCAAATCACCGATTGCTACATTTCATCAATTGAAGTTTGTTTTGAAATATCCGCTGTGTCACACCTGCTAGCTCCTTTACCATTTGAATGTCATTTTCTCAGTTAGCTCCATCAAATCACTGTACTCTGCATAGGCCATATAAAATTCACAAGTAGTAATTTCAGGATTGCAGGTCATATATATATCCCTTCATTCCTAAATTGTTTTCCAGATGTAGTAACTCGTTCCAACCCGCCGACAACTAACTCCTTAAGGTAAAGCTCAGGGGTGATACGCATGAATAATTTCATATTCAAATCATTCTGATGAGTTACAAATGGTCTGGCAGCTGACCATATTCATCATGGGTATTTCCACCTCAAGGAACTTAAGTTTGTATAGGAAACTCGTAATGTATGAAATAATCCTTGACCGTGTCTTGAATATTTCCCTAACTTTGTTGTTTAATATCAAATCTAATATTTCCCAAGCTCATGGGCATACATGTGCAATATATATTCATATATGTTGCTCAATACTACATGTACATTTTAAAATTTATTTTTAGTTTTCATCATACATATGGAAAATGCCATTTAATTTTGAAATACAAAAACATGTGACAAGTCAAGTACTTTTTTTTAATACAACACATTGGTTTAGAGTTTAAATATTTTTACTAAGTATTCAATGGAGAAAAATTATTTTTCTCAAAGATTATTAAAATTAGATAAAAAAGGACAAATTTTCAAATAGCACCTGTCATAAAAGCAAATTGTAATAATAGACCTCACTAAAAACTTATTGCAGAAATAGGTCTGGATTTGAAATATACTTACGCAAATATGGATTGCGTAAGCTTTTTTTAACAAAAGGCTTACGCATTTTGTAAATGCGCAAGCTCTATGTATATAACTTGTGCAATCCATATTTGTGCAAGCTTTATATATAATGCTTGCGCAAATATGAAATGCGCAAGCTATATTTCGGGCATTAAAATTCCAGTTTGCACATATCTGATATTCACTTTATCAGAAACCTTCATTCTTCCCAAAATCCTTCCAAACTTCATCCCTAACCCATTTTTTACCAGATCCAAACTTCTCAATTATCTTATTCTCAAGTCCACCTTGAAGCAGCTAATTAATTTAGCTAAAAATGGAGGGAAGTTCTTCATCTACGGTGATTAGAGGTAAAATAAAATTTAGTTTAAATTAATTTTAAATTAACAAGTGATTGTTGTTGGTAATGTACTAAGTATTGTTGTTGTTCTCGACGATAATTTACGCCTATGGTTGTTATCATAGTTGAAAATGTAAATAGTAATAAATCAATCGTAAACTAAACCGTAGATGGAAAATCGATTTTTGAATGAATAATTGGTTGATGTATATATTGTAGAATTGGCTACCAAACCCAAAGATAGAAGTGTTCTTTATCTTCAAGAGCAGCATAGAAGCCAAAATGATGCGCTTATGGAGGTATTTATTTTAAACACAATGAATTATTGTTAATCCAAAATGCAAATATGAATTACTAATTACAATTCTTTGTTATAAATCAGAATATTGAAACAGTTAAGCTTTGTGACCATTCAAGCAAGCTAAGGAAATAGACTTTAAAGAACCTAGATATGAACAAAACCTAAGAATTGCATGGTTTTGGAAAGCGATGTAAGTTTACTACATTCGACTAGATCATCACCTTATTACTGCATTGCGTGATAGATGGAGACCAAAGACAAATACTTTTCATTTAAGAGTGGAAGAAATAATGGTAACTTTAGCCTATGTTTACTTTCTATTTGGTTTAGGCACAGACGATTTCTCGGTATGTTCACAAAATTTAGATATTGATTATTTGGAATTGTGTCATGATTTGTTTGGCCTTTTTCCACCAAAAGCAGCTTTAAAGTTTAAAAGTGAGCTAGCAGTGACCTGATTTAAAAGTGAATTTTATGAACCACTACCTGAAGGTGCGACGGATTTAGATATACTTCGTTGTAGTCGTGTTGTCATATTGTATTTTTTTAAGTCATCGTCTTTTTCCAGATCGTTCGAAAGGTAGATTGAATTTGAATATTTTACCATATCTGGAAGATTTAGCAAACTGTGCTTACCATTCTTGGTGCAGTGCTACACTTTGTTATTTGTACAGCGAGTTGACAAACGTTGCCTTACAGAAAAGAAAAGTTTTAAGGGGTTCTACAACATTGTTGCAAATATGGTCTTGGTCTCATATTTCTATTGGAAGGTCGTTTGTAAGAATTCCTACCGATTTAGATCCTTATCTTCCTTTCAGATGTAGGTGGAATTGTGCTAGGAGTTGACGTGAAACTCTAAAAAAAGTACAGTTTTACCAAAATGAATTGGATTTGTTAGCGGATGACGCCGTTACCTAGAAATCATATTCTTTGGTGATGAAATTTGGGCATCCTGACACTGAGTATATGTATGCAGGTTGAATCTCTAAGAGCAGTCTGATTCTTTTTTTGGACTTTGAATTATATGCTCCTGACAAAGTAATGAGACAATTTGGCTTTGATTATCAACACATTACCAATCCCGTGGTGACGTTAGACCAAGAGGCCACCAGTTGGATGGACTTTCTGCAGGAGAGTATAACATTATGGAATTCTAGACTTAATCATGCCGAACGAGCACGTGATCTCCCGACACCGTTGAGCGACATTCGTTGTTACATTGTTTTGTATTTCACATAGGTAAGCGGGATATATAGTACTTTGGATGTTGTTGACGAAATCGAAGATAATCTTATGGAGCCGAACAAGGTGAAAAGTAAATGGATTAACCTACGGCGTATAATTGACACGATTCTAGGTCAAAACAAGTTAAGAAGGCCGGAAAAACCTTTGCGTATTGTAGAAGAACGACCAAGTGCTTGTGAGGAGACACATACAACAGTGGAGCAAGCGAAGGGAGGACAAACGACATAGGTGGAGCCACATATAGAATTGGAGTGAACACAAGACGTCGGGGGAGAAATTCAAGCTCAATGGCCTGTTTGGCATGAAGAAGAACAACAATTTGGGTATCTTGGTCAATCCACTCAAGAGCAAATGAAAGAGTGGTCACAGTGGAAGGCACAGCAAGAAAAACTAATTTTCGGTCCCACTCAAGAACTAGAAATACCTATTCCATCACCTGTTTCAACATTTGATGAAGGCTAAAGTTCAACTCCAAATGTGTACAAAAGGAAGAAGAAGAAGAAGAGAGACATAGCTCTTGAGGCTAGAAGGCATTACGATTGAGGTTTTTTGTTGTTTGGCCGATATATATTGTTGATGTTTCATTAGTTGGAATGGTAGTTGTTGATGTTTATAAAGTTGGTGGATTGTATATTTTGTTGAACTTAATATTGATGATATTCAATTGTATTATGGATGGTATATTTTGCGTTGATGATATTCAATTATGTTGATGATATTCAATTGTATTATGGATGGTATATTTTGTGTTGATATTTGTGTAATGTTTGATGATATGTAATGTTGATGGGTTGTGTAGGGGAGGAAGGTGCAATAGATCTTTGTGTTTTACAGGAGCATATTATTGCTTATGAATTTCTGAACTGCACAAGCTATATTACCGAATATAGTTTGCGCAATTTTGGAATGCACAAGCTATATTCGCATATATAGCTTGCGCACTTTAAAATTGTGCAAACTATATTCAGTAATATAGCCTGTGTAGTTTAGAAATGCGCAAGCTATATTTAACTGTTGTACAAGACAATGTGCATTTCAACGAATTTAGAAATGCACAATAAGAAGTTAACATTACATTAAAAAGAAATAAACATATGCAATAAAAAATTAACATATGCAATAAGAAACAAACATATGCAATAAGAAGTTAACATAAGTCTTACATTGAAAAGAAATAAACATATCCAATAAGTAATAAATACAACAACTCATACAATTCAATGAGGACATGTTTTTTTCTTTTAGCTATAAGCACCACATTTGCTACATTTATTATGGCTGGATGAAGATGGAGGATTCATAAAACTTTCGATTCGAGTAGACCGTGGACATCTTGAATTTTTATGCACTAGTGGTGGTGTATATTAGGACCTTCGTAGACATCCAAATGTCGACTATCTAGTACAGGATGGAATAAAGGTGCATTAGCAGTGGTATACTTAGCCATCGTGTACTACGTTAAGATTAAGTCAAAATACGCTCTATTAGCACCACGTGAACCACGTGAACATGTTGCTAATACATACGAGTACGGAAAACGATCTAAAGCTGGCATGTTGCATGAACATTTGGAGACATTATCATCGATATTCACCATATAATCAAACATATGAACATCTTTCACCTGCCATTCTATGAAGCTATCTCTCTATAGACATTAGCTTTGATTCTTCCATTTTTCTCCTTGCTAATGCTTCCCACTTCGGTGTGAGTTGTGACGTTCACTCTTTCCTTGAGTTCTACCTTCGAAAAAGTAATGGTTCAATCAATGAAACAATCATGCAACCAAGGATATAACAGATAAATTACTAGTTCCTTTTCACACACCGTTAAAGTTTTCCGAAACATTAGTTTCATCATATTGAATCTTACGCCGCCGTCATAACAAAGAGTCCAGCTTGATTTATGATTTTTCAATCTTCTTTCAATCCATGCATCGGCTTCTCAATTTACAGCCTTCAACTGTTTTCGAAATTCATTATATTTTACAACCTATGATGCCATGGCACATGCATGTAACAAATTTTGTAGCTCATCCATACCATATCCTGATTTCTTGAAATTTGCTTTAATATGATGAATACAAAAGCGATGATGATGTTCGAATGGCCAAGCTTCTCTAAGTGCATGTGGAATTCCTTTCATACTATCTGAGATAAAGGTAATACATCTGGTATGTACATATGGAATATAATTCCATATGCAATGAATAAACCAACTCCATGTTTGCCACGACTCTGTTTGTACATTAGCAAAGGTTAACTGAAAAAGACCTTGGATTACGTCTACACCAGTAGCTACTAGTAATGTACCCAGATACTTTCCGTATAAATGAGTGGCATCAATAGACAGTATAGCTCAACAGTGGTTGAAACCATCAATAGAAGGTCCGAAAGCCCTAAAAACACCATTAAAAACACCACGACTATGAATAACATCATATATGGTTCCAGGGTTGGTACATTGCAGGGCTCAAAAATACTTTGGCAATTCCGTGTATGAAGATTCCCAATCTCCATAAATCATTGCAACTGCTTTCTATAGTCTGTGCCATTCTCGAGAATAACTCACTTTAATATGAAACATATTTGACATTGTCTAGTGAACTGTTCTTGCATTTATATTTGTTTCAGCTTTAATCAATGGAAGTATTTAAACAAGTGTGATCGCCGCCATATGTTGTTATTTTCCACCAATTTTGAGATTTTCTCACCGATAGGCTAGCATGCACTCGCCAAGGGCATGTTTCATCCACATCACAATGAATGGTGTATTAATTGACACGCGATTTTAGAACTTAAAAAGAAACTAAACATTTAATCGCTCATTCACATATTGTTCAACAAGCTTCTGCTTACTTTCAAAAATTAACCCAACTTGTGGTTCTTTTTCAACACATTCTTTTCCAAACACTTCCATGTCTGATTGACAATTTTCCATAATCGATTTCACCATCATTGTTGCAGTGCATAAATCATCGGTTAGGGACTCTTCATATGTGATTTGTTCATCTTTGACATTTTCATCATCAGCCTGCTCCATGTATGCATATATGATTGCATCATTGTTAACTTCCATTTAATCGATCCAAGTTCTATCTACATCATCCACACAAGCTACTTGCATGCTATCCAATTGCACTCCACTCTCGCTTGCAATATCAACATGATCATCGTCGTCGTCGTCAGCACAATCAATTAACGCTTCTTCCCCTACATATATTTTGACACTACGAATACAAAAAATAAAGGTACGAGTAAATTCCATGAACGTAACTCAAAATGCTAGTGCTAGAGTATAATATTACTCACTTTCCTATTCCTTGCGATTGATTTAGATGTATAGAGTTATGCATCATATTTTGTTTTTGACTTGAAGATACTCCAACCATTCCATTGTACCTATGCAATTAATTTGTAAACTCTCCACCTTGATGACTTGTCAGATAAGAATGATACGCCGACCATTGTGTTTTTTGTAACTGTGTGGTGGGTACGTACTCATCCAAAGAAATTACGGACGAATGTGTTTTCACCACATTAACATGTTCTAATTTCGCAATATATTTCTATCGCTCTCATTCCAATCGAAAACGTAGAGTTCAAATCATCGTCATCTTCCAAATCAATAGTGGATGAACCATCATCTCTAACCCATTTCACCGCTAATTTTAAATCATACATCATACTATTGATTTTTGTCACTTTAAATACCCGTTATTTAAGCTCTAGAAGACTACAATGATTTTTTATTTCGATCCTTTTCGCTTTCCGCCAACATATCTAGGTTTACCTTCATCATGAACCAACAATTCTTCATCATAGTAAAATATAGTTGGAACCGTTGTCATTATCTACAAAATCAATTGCAAGACTACATTCAAAATCTTGATTTTGTGACAAAATGATGAAAAAAAATTTGTTGAACTGACGCCTTATTTTTCCAAGAAGATTTTGATTCCGTGGACAATTTTCAACCAAAAGCAGTCGAAACAATCTACAAGAAAAAGTAAGCAAGCAAATAAATATAATGACATAACCGATATATTTCACCAACATAATCAAGAATATAGTTCTACATTATATTTAAGCCCAAAATCACCTCAGTGTTTATCCAACCGATTAACTAGCACACAATACGGGTAAAAACAAAAACAAATAATTCAGAAATTTATATTCAAAATACTACAGTTCAATAAAAACCAAAATTTGACAACGTTATCCTAGGCCCAAATGAGTTCCAAAACCTTGACCTCCTACTAGTTTCCCTTAGTTATTCATTCAACTTTTTGGGACAACTGATTTCGGCTTGCAAATCGTAGGCATACTCGAGTCCCCTTTTACACAATGGTTAATCAATCCATTTAAAATAATTACAATAATCAACTTCACGAGGATTTAGTCTGTGTTCATTGTATGAACTACAACCGAAATATTTTCGGCACTCTTTTGCTTTCCGCAAACGACTACTACACACATATATAACCATAATAAAAATTTGGATATGGTCGTTGCCCTATGGCATGGATAGACCAAAAGGATGTTGAGGCGTTGGCATATTTCTATCAACGCGAATTTGATGACTGGGTCTTTCGCTAGAAACAACTCCGCGTAAACGAGCGTGTAAGATTGATGGTATAGAATGGAAGTTACGCGGTATTGTTTCGGACTATCTCTGAAACATGATCAATATCAACGTCAATATGACTTGAGCTTGCAACACCGATTTGTGCTTCAAGTACATCACAATGTTTCAACAACGTTTCATCGTCAATCTCCTAAACAATTATGTCTACCGTCAAAATAAACAATAAAATATTAACATATCAATTAGGGTTTCCAATTTACAACTAGGTTTTCCTATTTCATTAATCATTACCTAATTTTTCAACAGTAACAACACCATTACCTAGTACTTATCAACACTAACAACAATAACTATTAATTTTCAACAACAACAAAAACAAAAAATTTGAGCAACATTAACTATTACCTTTTTTTGTAAAGATGAAGAAGAGTCTTCTATATAAAATTTAGCAACTATTTGGTTGACAATGTGTTTGAGAAGTTTAGATTTGGGAAAATAATGGGTTTGGATAGATTTTGAGAAGATGAATGAGATTGTGGAAAATGATGGATAGATCTGAGCAAACTGAATTTTGCTGCCCGAAATATTGCTTGCGCAAATACTTCTTACGCAAATATGTATTGCGCAAATGTTGCTTGCGCAAATGGGGAGCTTTATGTATATTGCTTGCATAAATATGTATTGCGTAAGCCTTCGTTAAAAAAAAAGCTTGCGCAATCCATATTTACGCAAGCTAATTTCAAATAAGGCATATTTCTGCAATAAGTTTTCAGTGAGACCTACTTTTGCAATTCGTTTTTTACAGGGGTGTTGTTTGAAAATTTATCCTACAAAATAACATGAACATTTTGTTTGTATAAACTAAATAAATATTATAGTACTATAAAAATACATATTAAGCTCAAATAATCAAAAATATTTTTTCCTCCATTGATATTAATTATTTAGTTTTAAAGGATAATGATATAAGCAATATACAGTTCAAAATAATCATGAAATTATTTAAGTTGAATAATATGGAAACTATATGATTAAAAAAAATTCATATGTTATCCAGGTTATAAAAGAAACATAAAACATTTTTACCAATAATTTCATGTAACATCATGTATTTGCTAACAAATTGAAGATATTCTTTGTACACTACATTTAAAAGTTAAATGTATATGATATTTCTAACGGTCCGTATTTTTGACTGTTTTAAATTATAAGATTTAAAACAATTATTGAATAGAAACGGTAAAATTTAATGAATTATTAGTATTGATGTATCGGGTAATTAAATTTTTTAAATTTATGTTGCAATTATCTAAATAATAGAATCGTGGATTTTATGTGAATGAAAATGGCATCGGAAATTGATTTGAATTTTATATAAATTTGAATGAAGATGATTTACTTTCAAAATTCGATTTAGATGTGAATAATTAGAATTTGGAACTTTTATATATTAATGGGTAAGAATAGCCATTTGGCAACTGTCTCGGATTTTGACGAAACTAGTTTCATCGAATCCATAATGGTGAATTATTGTAGGATTTCAAGTTTCGTAGCGTTCAGACATGTCATTTGGCCATGCAAGCTTGAAACGCATAGAAATTTAATTTTAGAATTTAATTAAAATACAATTGACTTTGAAAATCTATCTTCCGCATATGATCGAATTAGTCCTCAAAACTAGTTCCATTTCGTTCAAAATGGGAGTAAAATATTATGAATGTCTGGCAGCACGTTTCATTTGGAGTTCGAAATTTTGGACGGTTATAAGCAAGATATTTTATAATTTAAATAATAATATATATTAATCAAATGATACTATTCAAACCCACCTTTCCAACCGCATATCTATCTACCTCATCCCATTATCTTTAATTTAAATCGCATCCTCCAATCAAATAAAAAATGAACGACATCTCGATCTAAAAAAAGAAAAACGATGCCGATCAATTTCAAAAAAAAGGGAACGCGATGAAATCACGATGGAGATGGCACGCGGCCTAAGGCATCATGATTGTTTGAGCCAGCGGCGATCGTTAGAGGAAATAGAGATTTAGGTATTCCCGTGTTATAGGTTCTGGCGGTCTGTGTTCTTCGAGCGTGTGTTGTAGTGGCATGGAGAAGAAGGTTAACAATAGGCGGTTGTGCCTTAGGGCTTAGGGCATGGGTAAAAAATAGCTAAAGTAGGATGTTCACGCATGAACAGTAGGGAGGAGAAGGGGAGTGCTGAGAAGGTTACGTTTATTATTTTATAAATTATTTATTTTTGCTGATTAAATTTATATTATATCGAGTATTGATTATCGTATAATTTGTGCATACGAGGTCCGTTTCGAACGAGTTACAGTGCAACTATATTAGCATCGTCTACAAATTGAAGTCAGATTGTGATTTATTTTGAAGCTTGAATAATTTCAGTTTCAAATAAAAAGGCGAGTGTTTATACGCTCACAAGTACTAAAATATTTTTTCTATGTAGTTGAATTATATCATGAACTGGATTGAGTTTATTGATTATTGCTTGATAAATTTAACTGACGATTAAATTGATATCGAATTTATTGATAGGATTTGAATTGATAGTTGAATTAAATTAGAATTTAATTGCCAGTAAAATACCCGATATTGATAACTATGAAATTACTGTGAATTTTATTGACTGTTTGGATGATTGGTTGTGATGAATGCTATTGGTTGATATTTAGATGTTTATTTATTTTGACATACCATGTTATCATCTTGTATATAATTTACAGCATATAAAATTGTAGATCGAATTATTTCGAATAAATTAAGAAATATGTTGAAATGATATATACCCATGGCATTATTTTGGATTGAAATGATATATATCCATCCCTAGAATTAAATTGAAACGATCGATTCACTTAACCATAGGATAGAGAATTATATATAGACATCAGGTTGGTTAAATTAAATGGTTTTAAATTTTTGATTTGAAATTATTTAAATGATTCGATTCAAGGAAAAAAAATCAATTTTATGGAAATCAAATTATTTTTGAATTGGAACTCGGAATGTTGATATTTAAATTTGAAACAAAATTGTTTAAATAATTGAAGTTGAGATTTTTAAGTTATAATCAAAATATGATGTGAATTTCAGAAAATTGATTTGTTTTAAAAGATTGGACTTTTATTCGAACTTTGAATATTTCTAAGTAAAAGTGATATAAAATGATATTTCGAAATTGAGCCTGAAATTTAATTATGTTTGAAGATTTGGATTTTAAATTGAATATTGAAAGAATATTTGATTTAAGTGTTTTAAATCGATATTTTGGAAATCGAACTCGTAATTGATATAAATCTAAACGGATTAAATTTGAGATTGGAATTTAAATTAATTTGAGATTGGAATTTAAATTAATTTGGAATTGGAATTTTAAATTAATTTGGAATTGGAGTTGAAATTAATTAGGAATTGGCATTGAAATTAATTTTGAATCGAAGTAAAATTCGACTTGAAATCGAACTTGAATGGTTAAATCGAAATGGAAATTGGAACTGATTTGAATTGGAAATTTGGAAAGTGAACTGGTTTGACTTTAAAATTGATACTTTTAAATGAATAATTTTTAGTATAAATGGTTTAAAATCTATATTCCTTAAATATTCAAATTATTTTGATTTTTCAAACTATTTTACTAAATGAATCATTTTTAATACTCAAATTATTTTCTATTAAAATATTTTAACTACTTAACTTTTTTTAAACTATTTTAAAAATTCAAACTGGTCAAAGGGTGGATGTTTATATTTAAAATTTTGGATTTAAATGCGAATTGGGTTAAAGTAAAGTTATAACCAAAATTGTAATTAGAATCAAAATTTTGAATTGAATTCGATATATCGATCTGAATTGACTTTTTGAAGCAAAATATGATTTTTTTTAAAGCGAATATGATGATTTGGAAATAGATTTGATTTTGAAATGAATATGACATTTTGATATCAAGTATGATTTGTTTTCAAAATATAAAAGTACCAATCGGTGTGTAAAATGACGTTTGGTTGTTAAAGAGACCGAGGGCTCTTATTGGCATGCTCTCTGTCAATATTGGAACCACTTTGACAATTGTGTATGCGGTGGATAATATCTAGAATGTAGTGGTTGAATTGGCGACATTTACTGGAATGAAGTAAGAGAACGATGATGGATAGCCTTAACACTTGTGTCATAATTAAAATGACTAAGACAAGAGCCTATGTCTGGCTATTGAGGTTAGCTACCACTGGCGACATTGATCCCTCGTATTAATATTATGATTTCGTATTCGATGGGTGCACTTTTGTCTGTTGGATTAATTGTCGCGGTCGGCCATGGATGGGTTACGACCATGTAGAAAGGGAAAACTGTTAGAATCCTATCTTGAAAATTGCTTCACGTGCCTTGTTGTATTTATCCATATACGAGCCATTACGACTTTCATTTAAACTGTACAAATGTGTTAAAGTGGATCAATGTAAAGCCTTAACACTATTTTGATTTTTATTTTACCGATAGACATTTTCTATTATAGCGTATACTATTATATATAAATAGTTAAACGAATACTTAGAAGATGGAAAATCTCGTAACATCTCTTAAATTATTGCACTCATATTTATGATATTAATTTAACTTACATAAGAGTATTTTAATCCTGACTCGAGTATTTTGTCTTTTCATTATGATCGGGTCAGTTCTTAGTTTTTCAACGTATTGATGATTATTCTCCAGAGGACGAAGAAGAGGATTTTGGTATATTGCTATTATTATTATCCCCTGCATCATGCTATTCCACTGTATTGATTATATATCCCTGATGTATATATATAACTTCGATAAATGTGTATAGATTATAATCAAATGTATGATACAAACAACTTCATGAACTGTTATTTGATTTTTATATTTTATCATTTCCTCTGTGAGATTCTATGCATGTTTTTTTCTTCCTTTCTTATTCTTCTTATTTAACCCCATTGATTATTTATGTTTCGGATTGTTTAAGTTGGACATGTGTGGATTATTGTTGATTTAAAACTTCTGAAATGTGGATTGCCACAATATTGCTATGACAGTGATTAGAAATGATAAATTGAAATAAGAAAATAGATTCAATTTACCTGTCAAACTACAGGCAATATTTGCAACATTTACCATAGAAGACTACCAGTAGTCTTCGTTCACTTTTTTCCGTTCTAACAATAATAAACCTTTCCTCTATAAAAAAGAGCAAGATGTTCAAATTTTTTCTTTGTAACAAATCGTCTCAATAGACTTATATAATAATTTCAACATAGAACAACATTTCTAAAATATATATAAATAAGCAGTAACAATAGTCAGATGATAGAAATTTGCTCATAAGTCATTCAGCTAAAATCTTGATTTCTCTACCATCTAGTTGTCCGCCTTGACATTTTTTGAATCTTACAAAAGTTATGAAGTGAATAATTAAAAGCACCAAAATTACAATTAGAGAACATAAAAGTTAAAGCTTAAACAGCTATATGACAAAACTATTCATCTATCATGTTATTAGCGGCCTTAGTTACAGTGGCTGGAGTAACAGTTGCTATCCTGTTGGGGGTCACAATTGCATTCCATACAAATGCACCAAATATTTAAGTATATGAATCAATGTTAACATGAATTAAAAATTACCTTTATGTACAAAAAAAGAAAAATGAAGATGATATTTGAAGTAATATGAATTAAAACCCACTTGCATAAACCTGCGAGTCAGCATAGAAAAATGAGAAAAATTATAACATGATGCAGTTATGTTAGTGAAAGCAAATTTGTTCAGATACATAAAAGTGAAGATAAAACATATAGAAATAAAAGATAAGAGACAAATGACAAACCTATTAAGAGCATTCCCAACGGTAGGGGTTGCTTGGGGTCGATTCAAGGCAATCGACCCTAAAAGCAACCTCAACCAGAGCGAAGCACACTTCGTATGCTTCCCCTTAGGCGGCCAAAACAAGACCGACTAAGGGGATAAGGTGTGGATTGTAATCCACACGTCCCCTTAGCCGGCCTTTTTGGCCGGCTAAGGGGACATAGCACAACCAGTTATAAATCAGGCGGCTGTGCTAGTTTCTCCCCCACAACTCTCCTCCTTCCTCCTTTCTTCTTCCACTCGTCATTTCTTCTGCCACTCGCAAACATACGCTTTCCAAAAAAATAAAATAAATGAGAAGAGCTTTCCGAAGACTCCGAGGTAGCAGCACTTGCATCGCAGGAAATGTTCCACCGTTCTTGGAAAACGTGTCCGTCGAAGGTAGCGCACCCGCACCGCCAACGTTCGTTGAAGGGCGAAGAAGCACGGCGGTTAGACGAAGACGCATATGAAGAAATACAGCATCTGTAGCTTTGGACCCCCACATCGACCAAATTTGGGTCCGGATAAAGATTTGGTCAATTTTCGGATACTACCAGATGAAGAAGTAAACATTAGCGTGTTTGTTGATAAGTCCGTAAGTTATCTACCTCTAATTTTTCTTATTAGTTCAAATTGTACAATAAAAATTCAATACGCCAAATGTTTTAACTTAGTCTTGTCGTGAGCGCATACGTGGATCTTGAGTTAGCGTAATATGGTTTTATAGGATTATCTGAGATTACGATACTGACTGTAGATATATGAAAGAGGAGATGAAGCAAGATTTTTGGGTCACTCTAAACGAGACTTTTAATAGTCATCCAGATCACTGATTAACTCGAAGGATTTTGCAAACTCTTTGCACTTTTGTAACATTTACAAGGGCCTGTCGACGATATAGACAAGTTATAAATGCAGTAAAAGAAGAAGATTTATTTCAGCTAACACGAGCCACGTACTATTCCTATTATTTGTGGGATTATCAGGTTGATTTTGTTGGACATGTTGCGTACAATCTCTAGGCTAGATATATTAGACAATTTGAATGAAGCACGGGTCGGTTAAGTATGTTCGTTAAGTTTATTACCTTATGCTTGTTGTTTGGACTATTGGTAATTTATATGTAATTTCAAATTCCAATAAATCTTTTATTTTCATAATCTACTCCGCACTTAACATAATAACCGTATATAAACAGTTGAAAATCATCAACAACAACACTTAAGTTACGAAAAGAATATATAACAGCTTTCATTGAAATCGAAAAGGACAACAAACTAAAGAAATCACGAGAACAATATATTAAAAGAACTATAAGCAAACATGACAATATATAATTTAAAAAACTTCCTCCGACCACCAGATAAGTTAATTGAACCCAACGTCCTTTGAAGCATCTGAATTTGATTTTCAAGTTCGTTGGTATAAACAACTGCACAATGAGGAAGAGGATCATCTAGCCATTGCCAAAGGCCCCATGTAATTCCATTCGAATTTGTAGTGATAAAGGAGGTAACCTTAAGAGAGATCCGAGGTCTCACGTACGTAGCGCAAGGAAACCATCGGATGTATTGCGGCGTCTATAGTGACACCGACCAATATCTGTTCCGTTAGATACAATAGCGTATAGAACAAGAAACCCCACAGTTATAGTCTATCTCATTAAAGTTAACATCTTGATTTGTGCGAGGCACTTGATGTCGTACTCCTTTTCTTTGAGCTCTGTTTCTATTATGGCTACACCGATCTTAATTAAAGATTCCAGATGTCGAAGAATATCTTTAATCGGGTTCTCGACAAATTAACAAAAAAAAACATTTTTTACGCATAGAAGAAATGGAATCAATGAACTTGGTTTTTTCTCTCTTGCAAAAGGTTAATGCTGCTCTTCGCACGACATCATATGGAACTGCTGGAGATTCGCAAGACGAAAACATGAGGATTGGAGACTCAACGCAATATTATGTATGAAAGAGTTTTGCAAAATCGTCCTTTGTATGTTTGGTGAAGAATATCTTCGATCTCCAACAGCACAAGACTTTGATAGATTGCTGGCAATGGTATCTCGGCGTGGATTTCCAGGTACGTTAAGTAGCCTAGACTATATGTATTGGAGATGGAAAAAACTATCCAGTTGCATTACAGGAACAATATAAAGGACATTGCAAAAATGCTACTCTGATCTTGAAAGTTGTAGCTTCGTACGATTTGTACATATGGCATGCTTTTTTTGGAGCGCTGGTTTCACTTAATGATATTAACGTTCTACGACAGTCATACTTATTTAATGACTTACGTAATGACCTCTCACCTCCATGCAATTACAAAAGCAGAGACAAAGATCATTCAATATGTTATTATCTGGTAGATGGAATCTATCCAAAATGAAAAATACTTGTGCAAGCTTACAAAAGGCCAAATAACGCAAAAGAAGCTAGTTTCACAAACAACAAGAAAGCTTGAGAAAAGATGTGGAACGAGCATTTAGAGTGCTTCAAGGTAGGTTTCATATTTTATGAAAAGAAGTATACTACCATGATCTGGCGGTACTATCTTATCATGTACTGCTATATAATTTTACATAATATGATTGTCGAAGAAGAATGAGTTGTGTACGAACTTCAACTGAGAAACTATCTAGATTTGCTACAGCATTTCATAAAAAAACTTATAAGGACCCAATACTTTTGCCGAATACTTGCAAAGAGTACAAGATATTCGAGATCCACAAGCTCATCTTGATCTAAAAGAAGAATTGGTGGAGCACTACTAAGAACATATAGGAAACAATTAGTAAACGTAATGTTAGTTGATGTTGACAGTTTGTATTATTGTTCTATTAAGTGGTTGTTGACAGTTTGTATTGTTAAGTGGTTGTCCACAAGCTTATCTGCTGTAATATTAAGTGGTTATATCCAGTTTGTATTATCATTTGTGTTTGAATTTGTTATTTCTACTTTACTAAGTTGTTTTTGACAAATTACGCATATTCAAGAGTAATAATAGCAATAACAACTTAATTTACCATTAAATTTACAACCAACACTCACATTAGTACAACCAACACTTTTACAACCAACGCTTATGATTACTACAACCAACACTTACATTAGCAATAATAACAACAACAAATTAACTCGAATTAATATGAAGAAATTAAATTTGAAAACACTCAAATTTAACTTACAACCAACACTTACATCCCCCTTGATGTCTATGGTACTTCTTAAGCTGCATCTCCATATACATCCTCTAAAATGGATTGAGTTTGTTTAAGTTGCAAGTTAAAAGAACCATATCATCATCTCTTTGTTGTCGAGCTAGTTCTTCTTTTCTTAACTCTAGCTCATCATTTCTTAACTTCTGTTTTTCATCGCGCCACCGTTGTTTTTCCATTGCCCTTTCAATTCTCTTTATTTCTTTTGTTTCCAGATATAATCTGATTGCATCTTCCGTGGCTGCCATATGCTATCTGGTATTTCCGTAATGTGCGTTGTAATCGGGGGCAGTTTTTTCTTCCCCTTGAACTTTCCTGGAGGCCGACCAACTGAACTAGTTATGAAGGGGGTGTCCTCATGTGGATCAGAACTACCGGGGCTAGATTCATCACTCATCTTTCCAGGAAGAAAGCGCAGCGCTGAATGTTCTTGTCGCATTCGGCTCCATTTTTCCTCTTTTTCTAGTATGTCATAGCAATGTTGAAAGTTGAAAGGTTGGTTGTAATGTTCAGACATATACAATGCGTTTGCTTATTGAGCTGTAGAGGATGAAATACTATCAGATGAGTTAAACATAAAACTTGTTATTTCAAAGTCCAAAATTCAAAAATTTATTAGATCCAAGTTGTTTGCCCCGCTTTGCTCTCTAGAATGTAGGCCAACCATTATTTCTTTCCAACCTTGACAAGCAGTGTTTAGTCTTTTCCATGACTGCTTCAAACAATAGATAATCTATCGATTTCGGGGGCTGTTTGGAGTTCGAATGATGAAAAGGTTGCGTAAACAATCCAAAATGAGGATTCGCTTTCGCTCGTACCTTTCTTATTACCTCTAGAGCATTCGACCTAGCAGAGTGCTAATTCAGCTTGCTCGTCCGATGGTCATTTTACCACTTTCCCACCATTCGGTTTCGCGGTTATAGATTCTGAAATGTTGATTCTCGATGGTTGATTTACCCAAGTTTGACCATAAGACAAAGTATGATTCCTACAATCGTCTTCTTCATCGGCTATTTCATTGATATCAAATTGCATTTCTTGATTTTCAAATATGTTGCCTCCAAATTGATTAGTGGGATTTCTCGATATATTTTGTAAACGATAAGGCATTACCGATCATCGTTGGCTATTGGGAGACACGTAGTTTTGATCATACTGATAGTTTTGTTGAAACGAACTATTCTGCGAATAATTCGCATTTTGAGAATTTTGGTACCGATTCGAATTTTGTTGAGAATGGTAGACATTTCGATTTTGTTGAGGCTGATATGAAACTGGGGCCTATTTACAATGAATTGATTCTGACCGTGCTGAGAATTATACATATGCTGATTAAATTGCGCCGGATTCTGATATCTGGTCTTTGTGGAGGTAGAAATCTAGGAGATGAAGACTTCTATGATTTTCCTTCAGAATTTTTCGACATTACTAATATTGGTTGAAGAAACTATGTTGAGATGAAAGAAATTGAAGTGGAAATGGTGTAAACAGAATGATGGAATGAACATATTATATATGGGGAGGAGTAATGGTCACATAAACAAAGTTAGCCGGCTATTTTTTGGCCGACAATTGCCCTTTTAGCCGGCTAATAGCTAATGGCTACTAGCTGTTGGCTTAGCCTCTAAATAAGTCCGGCTATACCTAGCCAACCTTATTTTGGCCGGTTAAAAAGCAACCCTAAAGTGGTCAATCGGTCCTCCGTTGGGGGTCGGGTTTTTTCTCAACCAATCCATGATTGGGAATGGTCTAATAATAATACCTTTCTATAAAATTCAAATAGTAATAAATTCGTGTATAAAATAGAGCATACATTACTTTAAATGACACATTTACTCTGCCTCATAAGAGAAATAAATCATATTTTTATTTGCCTTATACCAAAAAAACCAAATGCTATTGGTATGCATGATTTCAGACCAATCTCTTTATGTAATGTCTCCTATAAGATTTTAGCCAATCTTTTGTGCAATCGACTAAAACCTTATATAGAAGACCTTATTTCTTATAATCAAAATGCATTCATCCCTTGGAGAATCATTACAGAAAACTCTCTTCTTGCATATGAAATAATTAGAGGATTTAGTAGGAAAAAATCTTATAACATTTTCCTGAAAATTGACTTAGAAAAGCCTATGATAAAATAAATAAAGATTTTATTCATCATATGTTGCTTCCCATGGATTTTGCTGTCTTTTGCTAATCTCTTATACGAATGTATTTCTACTCCAACTTTTTTGGTGTTAATTGAAGGAACTGCTTTTGGTTTTATTGAGAGTTCGAGGGGTTTAAGACAAGGTGACCCCCTATCTCCATATTCATTTTCTATAGCTATGGAGTTCCTCACAATCAACCTCGTTGGAGTACATAAAAGATGATCTATCCCCTATTCACAAAATTGACCCCATAATCACCCACTTACTATATTCATATGATATATTGATTATGGCCAAAGCCAGCAAAACTAATGTAGAATGTATAATACATACACTCCATAGCTTGAAATATTTTGCTAGCCTTGGTGTTAATGAAAACAAGTCCACCGTCTATATTAGCAAAGGAGCCAAAAACAAGTAGTAAATAGCATACATTCTCAATACCAGTATAGGTAATTTGCTAATGGTTTATTTAGGCATTCCTCTTTCTAACAATATTCTTAAAGCAATAGACTTTGGGTGCTTAATAAATAAAATCAAAAAAGAATCACTTGAAAAGTAAATTACTGAATATTACTGGTTGATTTAAATTAGTGAAAACAATCATTCATCCTAAAAGGCTCCACACCTCTTAATATACCCAAAAAGACACATTAAAAGGCGTAGTGCATTGTAGGTATAAGAAAACTAACAGATACTAAGATTCACAAGACAAAAATAGGTAAAGACATCGGAAACTAGAATAACAACTTATTTAAAGTAAAACTTTCGTGATTGCTTAATAAGTCAAATACCAAATACAACAAAAGCCGTCATGTTTTAAAAAAATTCAGTCTCAAAATCAGAGTATCCCTTATAATAAACCAGTACATAGAAAGAACAAAAGCTGAAAGAAAAGAAATACATGGTAGGAAACTCCTCCAAGAAATCTTCAAGAAATTGCAATCTTTTAACTTCTCCCTTTATTGCCTATAGGGGGTGGAAAGGGGAAATAGAGAAGTGGGTCAGACTAGAAGTCCGATGAATGATGGTACTTACTAGAGGCTTTAAGCAAGATAAAAGTAATAGACTCTGCAATAGTTCGAGCATAAAGAAGGATAACAAAAGGAAATAGGGAAGAGATAAAATGAAAATAAGTATTATTATATATTGCTCAATTTATACGATATGTTAACTTTGATATTTTGCACTTGTTCCTGATTTCTGCTTTGATTGAGCTGAATTCGTAATCCTGTAATTAGGATGTAACCCTAATTCTACCCTTTTTGATCGGCCCGCTACTCTATAATACCTTTCTATGGACCAGCCACTATATAACTCTACACACAAAATGTTATTGTAACCAAGACGACATATATAGTTCCCTACACATAAGGCAATGGTGTCAACTAAAGACACCCATACTAAGCACTTGGAACTCATAGCTTTTACTGAGCACCCGCAAATGGAAGTCGCATGCGTAACTGCCACCAAGCTCTTGCTACCTTTTCTCCATCTATTAGGTCTTCTTATTACCTCCAACGTCCAGCATAGCTTGCCCCTCATCTCACTTCAGCCTAATGTGAGATCACCGTGTGTCCATAGAAACTATAAGGGAAATGCTGTTGGTACTGACCTTTTATCCAAACAATATCTAGTTGTGCCCCTTATCCAAATCCCCGTGATTTAGACTTCTATTTGACCAATTACTACCATTCTTAGCATAAGCATACCCTCATCTCACTTCAGACTAATGTGAGACACCGTTTTATCTAATAAGGAATGTTATTTCGTACAGGTCCTACTTTCTTCTTTGCTTATTAACTTAGATAAATTATTTAAATAAGCCTTTATTATCGTTTTTAATTTCTACGCTTATTGCTTTATTCCAAGTCTTAAAATAAGACCCATTCTATTCTTTTTATTATAACCAACATTATAATCATGCTTATTACTTAACCCAAGATCTAAATGTGAAAATAAGTTCTTTCATCTCTTATTCTTTTAGCTATAATTTTATGTTATAACTAAGCCAATTATTTAATCCAATTCTAATCATAATTAGGCATAATTTCATCCAATTCCACTTAAATTACAGTCTTTATAATTTACATCTCATAATTATAAATAGGCCAATCTCTTTAATTCAGTCCAATTAGTATCATAATTATGCATAATTTCAGTCTAAATTCATTTTATTACAGTCTTTGTAATTTACATATTATATTCCATTATTTCAGTTTTCTTATAATTTTGATCCGCACATTAATCTTATTTTAATCCACACACGAAGAAGGAGGAATAAAAGAAAACTGAAAATAGAAGAAAATCCAAAACGTATAAAAAATAAGTAAATAACTTATAAATAACAGTAAATAACTAAAATACTATAAATAATTGAAAATCTATAATTAACAGAAATAAATTAAAATTACTGAAAAAATAGCTGAAAGGAAATCGACTGAAAATAATTCTAAAACTGTAAATAAACTACTGGAAAGGCTATTCCAAAAATCGTAATAATACTACAACTATTGGAAACCATATTATTTCAAATTACTTAAAGGAATCTTAAAATAATTACAATCACTCACCTTTGGTCCTTAGCACTTTCTTTTAGGCCTTCACGGATCCACTTGGGGTTGTTAAAATATTTTTATTAAAAGATTCTTTCTTTGAAAAATTATTCCTTTTAGGGCATTTCTAGAAAAGGTGAACCCAAGCAGAGAAAATCCAAAATGAGAAAAAGTGTTAAACCCAGGGTCTTATTTATAGGTGTAGAAGTGGATCTCAGACCGTTGGATTTGGAGATTGAATAGGATGCGACCACGCCATAGGCTGAACAGGATCCATCGAATGAAAGCACGGAAGGACCATATAAAATAAAAGAATGCAAAACAATGTGCATGAAACTTCTGCTAGCTCATTGCTATGTCAAATTTTACAATGCGCCTTGTCATCGCCTTATCTTATATTTAATTCAATCAACTACACCCCCAATAATATACAAACTATAAATAACGTTTTATTCTCCTCAATTAATTTCTAATTTGTGTATTTTATTTCAGGTCAAATTTCCATGCGTCTCTCTTTATTCGCATGTTTCATTTCAGTTTTCAACATTCCATTTAATTTACATGTTTACGTCTAAAATAAATAAATAAACAACACATCAATATCTTTCCACATTTACATCTGAATTAAGTAAATTAACATGTTAATTGTTATATCAACATTTTTTCATATTCACATCTGTTGTAATTAGATAAATAACATATGTCCAGAAATGTTTATATGTGTTGTGTATTAATTAGTAACCTTATATTTTACCTTTAAATCGAGCAATCAATTACGTTAATTAATTGGTATAAATGTATTGATGTTCAAAAACCAAACGGACACTTATTCCTTACTAACAATGAAATAACATACCTTATATTTTCTGTAAGAAATACAATTCTTCCATAATACACTCTTGCCTTTTCTTTTCAAAATATAACATTTATTTTATTAAATGACTTCGTTTTTTACATATACTGCTATATATACATTATTGTTTTTCTTTTTTTTAAACAAACCAAACTCCCTGTTTATAAAATCATATATGTATTCAAATATGAAAATTTTATTTCATTTATCTCAAAACATGCATTTCTATTTAAAATGTTCATTCCATTTTGACACAAATTCAAGTTCTTATATTGAACTTAATCATTACAATTTAATTCCTCTTTCCCTTTCTAATTGAAACATTTCAATAAATCTACTGCCAATTAATTTCAATACTAATTTCAACGAATTCTAATTATAAATACTATTTCTTTTCGCTTATAATTATTTATTAATTTCTCCTTAAATTTTGGGTTGTTACGTTCTCCCCTCCTAAAGGGATTTCGTCCCCGAAATGTCTAAGGATAGAAGAATGAAATAAATGTTTTCATCTAAGTTCTATAACCAACTACTCAAATCGTCACCCATAACATCCATTGCATTTAGGTTTTTCTAATGCGATTTATGATACTGATGCAAATAGTGTATTTTCAGTCCCTAACTAATGCAAAATATTAGACGGTCCACTGATTCAGTCGACCTCCTTTTATGCAATTATGTCTGTGCCATGTATCCAAATGAATGCAAATTCCCTAATGATAACCGATAGTTCTATATGCATGTTACAATCAGCATCCAAATTCAACAATCATGTGATAATCATCCATTTATAGCAACCATGAAAATAAAATAAAAATGTAAATGCACGCATATCCATATGCATATGCTCTAATGTCCTAGTTAGGCCGATCCCAGAAGGATAACCGTGCCTAGTGTAAGTATATGCGTCCATTAGCATTCACTAACAAACACTCGCAACTACTAGTATACATCATTCATAACATGTTCCATTAACATGCTTACGTCAGATCCCACCATCCATAGGTTAAATCCAAAGTTTTACCCTCCCAAAGGATAATAAAGAAAAGAACCTATTCAAAACTAAAGATGGAAATAGAAAATTCTAAAACTTGCTATCAAAGAATGCAGATAAGAGATAAGAATTTTCTCATAATCAAACCAAGTTTCTCCGAAGTCTCCTTAACTATGTCGGAACCAAGGCAATCCCTCTGTAGACTCTATCCAACGCGAAGGCGACTTGCGTAGTCTTCCATAAAGAGGTTCGAAAGGTGCCACCCAATGCTAGCTTGAAAACTACTACCATATGAATTCCACTAATTTCATTTTACTGTTCTTCATGAATCAAGACTCCTAGGTTTTTACTGGTGTGCTATACGCTTTATGAAAACTTCCATTATTACTTCTAAAAGTAATTACTATTATCTCCTTACACCTTTTCCATTACTCTTAGGAAATGATTCTTACCTACTCCATATTTAGGAGTTTGGTTTGGTATTTATCACCTTGCTATAAAAACTAAGGTTTCTTAAATTTTAAAACATCAAATCCCAAAATCTTTGTCGTTAAAAGTGTTATCTTTTCAGTTTCTATTATATTAAAAAATAATTGATTACTCATTATTTTATTTTTCTGAACTTGCATCCTTATAGCTTTTTGAATTTACATTAATTTCCAAACCTAGAGGGGAAACTTTTTAAATCCAAAAATTATTCCTCATTTTCTTTTAAAGACATCTACAATTTTCTATAAAATTGGGATTTTTAAATTTAACCGTTACCAAGCTTTTTGCTTTCAAAAACTTATTTACTTTTTCATCAAACCATTTTCCTTTTAAAATATCTTTAAAATGTCCTTTTTCAAATCATCTTCTTATTATACTTAATAGCCTCATATCTTAAGGTATTGGAACTACTTGTTTTAACGAGAAATTCTTAATGCTAAAATCTTCTATGAACCTTTTAAAAGAGGACTTCATGTTTATGTGGAGTTACAAGGAATTTATTCTATATTTTTGAAATAGACTATACAAAATATGGTGCTTCCCATACCTAGTACATCTCTTTCATATATTCCTTGTGACTTGCACAAAACATTTTTATTGGTTTCATAGGAAATTATACAATTATTCTTTTCATTCCAATGGATTAAAGCATGTTAATTTATACTTTCCTATGATAAACATTTTCTTATACTTATTTAAATAATATGTGTATTCACAAATTACTGAATGTCTATTCTTAGAAATTACCTTTTTAAAATACGTCTTTATTTGGATTAAAACGGATGTTGCGTAAAATACCATTATTACAACCCAAAAATACTAATGTATGAATCTAATTAAAAATAAATACTAATAGACCTCACATATCATGTAAAAACATTCATTTGGAAGTCATCTATCATAATAATGGTGTTATTGTCTATGCTTCTTTTATTTTCATGAAAACATCCATTACAACAATAAATATTGTAACATATATTTTCGATACTTAATGAACTTTATATTTTTATATTTAAAATATTTGTTTATTTACAAAGACGCTAGTGAGCTATATACGCTCCATAATTCTTCAAAAGAATTTCACTTTTTCAACAAAATTTATATCATATAAAACCAATTTTAAATTTCATGCCATTTTTCAAAAAGACCCAATATTTACTTTAAAAACATTGAAAATTTTACTTTTCAAGTTTTCTAATTCTAACAATTTTATTGGGCTAGATATAAAGTGGGTTTTCTTCTCATTACCCAAGGAGTATCCTTCCTAAATATTGGTAATCCCTTTCCTTACCAAAGTCTCTTGCTCTAA
This sequence comes from Allium cepa, assembly GCA_030765085.1. NCBI lineage: Eukaryota > Viridiplantae > Streptophyta > Magnoliopsida > Asparagales > Amaryllidaceae > Allium > Allium cepa. The sequence continues at coordinate 1,048,735,963 of CM060929.1, forward strand.
TTCCTCTTTGATGCTTATATTTTTATTCCAATGGACTACCATTAAATCAACTTATATGAAACAATTATAATTTCTGCAATTATCTACACATGGACTTTCCTCTTTACTTATCAACTAAATCTATTGTACATCTCCAACCTTTTCCTACCTCTCTTTGTATTTCCCTAATCTGAAGCTAAAAAAACCCTTTCTCAACTCCTAACATGTGTATACCTTCTCTATGCCTCGATAAAAGCACCTCTTTAAAGACATCTGGGAAATTTCTAAAGACTGAAACTGAATCTAACTCTGCTGATGATGAATCGTGGGGATAAAAAAAGCTTGTACGACCTAAAATTTGTCCACTCTAAAATATACAATTTAAAATGATTTTAAATATAAATTAGGCAAGGTTATATGATTTAAAATATTAAATAGGATTATGAAAGAGAAGTATGCACAAAAATAGTAACATTTTTCTATATCGACAAAAGTGACAAAATGTTGATTTCAGAAAAGTAAGTTTCAATGGTTAAATAAATTATTTTAATTTATTTATGAGTGTTTATATTTAAATAACATTATACAAATTTATTTTTAAATTTGGTTTACATAAATAAATAGTTTGACTAAAACGTCAAAATATGGACGCAAAACATTTTGTCGAAATTCAACATTTTGTCGATTAAAAGTTGCCGCAACATCATCACATCTTTATTTTCTTATTTAGGAATATGTATTCAAATAGTATAAGTATTAATTAATTCACTAAGCAAGTTTACTTTTACAAAACATGCTTAGAATATTCTATAATTTCATTAAGAAAAGTAAGCACAAAAAGACAAAAAAAGTACAAAGTCAAAAATTAAACCACAAATCAAATGAACATAATTATTGTATTCTTTACTTAATGCTTAAATGAAAATGACATAAAGTAATGATTTGAAATATGATGTTAAGTTTTGAAAAAACAAGGTTGCTTAAAAAGTAAGTAAAGAGTATTTTTGTCATTTTACGTAATAATATTTTATTCCAAACTTCTTCATATAAATAGCCATGCATACCTCTTCCATTCTCACACTTTCCATTCTTCTTCTTTTTCCTTTTCTAAGCTTTCTTCTTCTTCTTCTTATTTCTTAGAGCTTTAATGCCTTCTTCTCTTCCATTTCCTTACATAATTTTTCAAAACCATATCAAACAAAGTCAAAAATCCACCAAACTTCTCCAAAGACTTTAGAATATCATCAAAATATGGTTTAGCATCTAAGAAGTGAAAAATGATGGAGGAAGGGGTGGATCAAGGGGAGGCCGAGCCTTATTGATGTTGTTGGAATGTTTGGCCAAGAGCAAAGTAGGAAAGACTTATGGTCGAGAGCAAGTGGAAGTAAAGTAAAGCGATGACCGAGCACTAAAAAGTGAGGTGAAGTTATTTAGGTGATGTTTCGTAAAGATAAGATGATTTAGTAAAGTGTTAGATTAATTGGATGTTGGTAAGAATTTAAACGATTTGGTTAAAGGTGAGTACTCGTATTTTAAGTAACTAATTCCTAAAAATGTTTCAAGTTAGTAACATGAAAAGTTTGTTATATGTTGGACGATTTAATGGATGATAACATGGTTGATTTTATATTTGTGACATGGATGATAATTTGGCTTAATAAACGATAAGGGAAATGATTAGTACGCATAGTTAACTAAATAAGAAATAAATCCATAAAATGTACGCATGAAAATTATTTAGCCTCTTAATGATTTCAAAATATCTAAAAAAGATTGAAAAATAATATAATAATAATATAATATTATAATATGAAATAAAATGAAAAATGAGTTTGAAACGATGAAAGTATTATTTTAAATAAGTTAAAATAGTTTAATATGGTTTAAAACAAATTTGAAGTGTTTCGGACAAGTTCCAAGGCAATTCACAAAATGGGTCAAAATCGAGCTCGTCACAAAGCGGTAGTTCATAAATTTTGACTCGTAACTTCAAACTAATATAAAGAATGATTTATAAGTCGGATTTTCTCAAAATAAAAATTCTTTGGTCCACAGTGATAATAGTTTTCCAAGGAAGAAAGAAAATTCAGATTTCATTGAGTAGATTTTGTAATATGTCCAAAACTATTTTCTAAAAACATCGCAATTTTGCATTTCGAAATCCAAAAAAGGATTTCTTTATAATTGATATTTTTAAATATTTAAAAATATAAAATAAATTCTAAAAATCTTATAAAATATTTTAAATGAGATTTAAGTTGAAAAGATGGATTTCTAAATGATGTAAAAGTCGTTTTGAAGAGTATAGCTTTTTACATATATTTGCAACACATTTCGCAACGCTTTTCGCAGCAGTTTTTAATAACTTTTGTAACTTAGTTTTGAACTTAAGTATTCTTTCCTAAATCTTTTTTGAATGATTTTAAAAGAATAATTAAGTCATTAAAGGATGAATTGGAAGTTTTGATAAGAGTTTGAATAAATGGTTAAGAGGATTTGTTTATAAAAGTTAAACAATAAGAATATTAAATATAATAACAAATTGAGTATACAGAAACAACTAGTCGTTTGTCCTGCCCGTGAGAGCTAAACGGTAAAATAAGGTGTGTAACTAAGGTTAGGAATGAAGAAACCGGTGCCTTGAACTTATTTGGCCTTTAATTTATCCTTTAGACGAGGGATGGAATAGATCGAAAGGAAAGCCTGAATGCTCTAAAAGATCATATTTAAGTTTTTTCAAAATAAAAGAAAAGAACCAAATTCTTAGAATGTTAATTAACCACTTAACATCTTTTGTTCGATGATTAGAATGAAGCAATCGGGATCAGATTTGGGTGATTCCTATCCGAAAATCACTTCAAAATAATTTTCAAACCCATATGAACTTAGCATCTTTTATCGATGATTGGTACGAAGGAACCAGGATCGGATTTAGGTGATTCCTATCCGAAAAACCGGGATTGAATTTGGGTGATTCCTATCCGAAAATCACTTCAAACTAATCTTCAAAATAAAACATATTGAAGACAATGACCATTGATGAAAAAGATCTTCATGATGTAGGATTACTTGCCATTAGTCATTGGAGGTGAAATTGATCATATCAAAGATAGTAGTAGTGCTCTGTCATGAAAATCTTTGATTTGCAAGAATATGATTTGAAGTTAAGAAGGAAATCTTTGATTAAGATCTAATAAATGATTTGAGAATATTTTCTCTAAGTTAAAGGTTATAACTTGAATATAAAAAATCCTTGATTAAGATTTTATGAATGATTTGAAAAAGTTTTTCTAAGTAAAAGAGAAAATAATTTGGAATTATTCCAGGATTTAAGAAAGATTTAAATAAACCAAATGGTTTGATAAATGAGGCTTAATGATTCCATGTATATTTGAAATGAAAATGGAATAAATTGAAAAGAATATATCTAAGAAAGATATCATATCTAAGAAAGATATCTGATTTAAATAAAAGATGAAGTAATTGATTGATAATTAATATCCACATGTGAACTTAACATCTTTTACAGCGATGATGGCTTCGAAGGAACCGGGGTCGGATTTGGATGATTCCTATCCGAAAACCACTTCGAACCAATGTATACGTTAGAAAGTGAAGACGTTGAAGATTATGATTATGGAAGATCGAGGATCTTCATAGCATGAGAACTTCTTGTTGACATGCTCTAAGTCGCTCATATTATAGAGTTATTTATAGCAGCGGTCTTTGTGGCAAGGATTGCCCGCTATTGTGGTAGTAGGAGAGTGCCCCCGGTTTTGTTTTGTCGCAGAACGAACTTTTATGGATGTTTGTCTGACATTGTATTCTAAATCACATTTGAGTGGTTTCTATTAATGTATATCAGTTGGTGGTGGAGAAGGAAACTTCTTTTAGCTTAACACCCTTTTTCGAGACATACGAGCTTAGGAAGTTATACTTTTCTAGAAATCGATCATGTGACGTGGAATGATAATGTGACATTCAAAGTGGAACCTGTTATGGTCAAAGCGTGGTTTTGTATGAAAAAACGTGGCTTTGTAGAAATTGAGCATAGCCTTACTAGCCTCACATCTCGGAAGATGTTATAGGATAATATGTGGTCTGATAGACACAAATTCAGAATAAGTAAGTATGTATGGCGGTGTCCAATACGTTGGCCCTCTCGGGGAAAATCTCCCTCAAGGCCTGTATTGCCCCATTTTGATAAAGTGATTAGCTTGAGAAAAGCAGAAAACTACCAATTATTAGTAGTAGTATAGCAAGTATAGTTTCAAGTGACTTGTTAGAGAAAAGCGATTAAGGCACCAAGCAATCATAAAAAATCCCGTGACGACCCAGATTTTGAACCAGTTAAAATCATCGAAATACCCGTCCGTTCTAAAACTACGAATGAAAACTACCAACTAAATACATAATATAGGATAAATATTCAACACTATAAAATGTCTAGGATACAATTTCAATTGTACAAGCTATCATATTAATCAATTTAATCTACGAGGTGTGTTTTAATACGTACCAAATACAAATAAATCTACCGCTGCACAACTCTAATGAGAGAGACAACAATAATTGTTTCTGCTAACTCAATAAACATGACAAATGCAGAATAAAATAGTAAGCATGAAAAACACATCAATACACGATATATAGTAAACAATAAATAGAAAAAATTTATGTCATTATTGGGGCTGCATCACTACCACTTTTGACTACCTTGTACCCCTATTTAATTGCTTACCCAATTAGATAACAGGATCAAGCCAACGTAGTTCTCTTATAGCAAATAGGACCCATGGAGCCTACGATGCAGCAAACAATATGCAATTCCCAAATTAAACCCCTTAGTCTTAATCTTTAATTTTAGATTTTCAAATCTAATTACCGTTACAAAAATTATCAGTTTGGACTTTATTCTCGAATTCTTATTTCGAAACTTTTAAAACATATATATCTTTTATATCCAAATTATACTTTACTTCATGATCTTAAATCAAATCACTTTTGAAAAGTTTATTTGGAAATTCCAAATACTGTAATAAGAGCATATCAAACCATATGCAACTAGATTGGGAGGTTTCTTCCAATAACAAGGCAACTGGGTCCCAGCCTTCACACAATCGATAAATAAGTACATCCCTCTATTTCAAGAGCGGACTATACCAAAAAAATATGCCCTTTTTTTAGTTATGGGTTACCCGAATCATTGGTAATATAACAAATCATTTTATATCCCGAAGCGATAAATCATTTCACACTAATATTGACATGTACTTTCAAATATATGATAATTTTCATTTCCCAAATCCATTCAGAAACCATCTTAAAACCACCGGGTTTTGTCCTTGAAATTCTTTCCATTTCATAAAACATTTTTATAAAACCATTCTTATATAAATCACTTTTATATAATATAACTTTAGAATATTCATTACCAAACACTTCTATTTCTTTTAAAGGGAAAACATTTTGTAACATTTCCATTTGAAAGTCAATTTTCAAAACAATTCATAATATTTAAGTGAACCATATATTACCGCTAAACAACTTATACTCAAATCATGAAATAAATCACAAGGTGTTATCCTATAATTATTTTCTACCAAGCCCATGCGTATGGATAATTAATTGCTCATAAACTGATTGAGCAAAGTCAACAACCAACAAATAATAATCAGTGCTCATAAACAGGTCGAGCGCAATTCAAACAACCAAACAATCAATTAACAAAATAAACACAATAATAAATGATAAATCAATGCTTCATTCTATCAAATATTTATAACACTTTTTACTTTATCTTGGGTTAAAAAAAATGAATTTTACTTTGGAGCATCCAGGCTTTCCTTTCGACATGTTCCGTACCTCATCCAAGGCTTCTTGGATCTCATAGACGAAACACATGTACTAGTCGTTCCCGCATACCCTATTAAGTATTTAACATCTAAATTTTAAAATACTTAATTAACTATCCAAACATAGTCAAACAAGGAAATCAAACCATTGTTTCAGCCAACAAAGTAAACAAGCATTCAACAAAGGTTTTCAAACAATAGTTAACACTTAAAATTACTTCAGCTTAGCAAAGATTTTAATGAACTTAAAGAAAGAAATAACTCACTGTGGATTCCACTCCATCAAACTTTAAGGCAAGGAAATTAAGATCTAACCCATACTTCCTACCATGCTTGGAAACCAAATCAAAATAAACCCAATTTTTTCCTTCCTAGTGCTTGGCCAAGGCTTGAGATGGAGGTTGGTCAAAAGTATAGTGAAGAAGTGGTGGAGCTTTGACGTTGAATTCTCAAAATTAGACCCGAAAAATAGGTCATTTTCTCTCTAGTTTTTGACACTCTTACTTTCAAATTTTGGAAAGGTGTTTCCCACAAAGTTGTTGCAATTTCTTTTCTCTTGAATTTCAAAAAAAAGAAAAACTAGATTTCGAATAGTAAGGAGGAAGTTATGATCAAAAGAAGAGAGGGTATTCTCAGACTGACAAAAAATGAAGCCCAAAAATATACTGCGAAGAATTGGAATTTTGATACTGCTAAGTTCAAAACTGAAAGAAGTACTCCACATAAAAGTTGTAGCCATTGGAATTTTATATGATCTGAAAAAAAATTATTTGAAACATTTTTGAAGTTATGATAATAAGAAACAAAGGTATTTTGAACCATAAAATCTAGGCTGAAAATGATTTTGAAAGAATTGAAATTTTGCTATAGTAACTCTTAGATTTTGAAGAAATGATATATATGAAAATTGTAGCCAACTTAATTCTCTTTAATTTAGGAAAATGTATTTTCCAATTTGGATTAGTTTTGAGAAAGTTATGGCTGTGAGAAGAAGAGGTAAAATATGAAAAAAGAAGAGTTTAATTTTGAAGAGAATGGATATCGATTTTATTTGAATATTTTGTAAATATTTTAACGTTACTTCTTTATAATTTCTTTTATATGGCATGGAAGCCATTAAAGAAGAGAGGAAGAAGGTGAAGAAGCTTGAGAAAAAAAGAAGAAGAAGTGTCAATGAAATGAGAGAAGCAGTTGGGTATTTATAGAAAAAGAAGGAAGTAAATTTACCAAAATTACCTCTTACCAAATTACCAAACTAACCTTACTTCATTCTAAAGCAACCTTCACTTTTTTCAATACTTAACTTCGACTTTCACATCATTCTTTATGTCTTAGTCACTTAAAAATTCAACAAAGAAAAGTAATGTAACAGCCTGATATTTTCAACCATTCGCATCCACACATGTCGGATTTGAATTGCTCAAAATACCAGATTGTTAATTTATATTTGGCAAAACTCGACACATACAGTAAATAAAGATCACAGAATCATAGACATAGAGTAATATATAATATATAGTGGAAACAAAATGAATAGTAGTTCATGAAGCTACTATATATATCAATGTTAAATAAGACGCAATAGAAGTTTCAAATACATTAGTCAAATACAAGATCAGAATACGTCAATGGAATCGACTGACTAACTGCAAGCTGAAAAATGTAGATGATCTCCAAAAGAAGCTCCAACTCCAAAGGTGAGTCTCAAAAGTTGTATCACTCAGTCTGACCCGAGCGTAAAGCAAAACAAAAAACACTCGGGTCAGGAATAACATTCTTATATCAATAAATCCAACTCAAGTAAAATAACAACTGAAATACAATTACTTAAAGGATGTTTGAGATAACCATCCTCTAAGGATCTGTTAAACTATCTACTATGTAGTAATATACGCTATTATAATAATGTCTAAAGTAAAGTATACTATTAATAGCATTAAGGCTTTACATTTTCCACCTTAACACATTTTATAGTGCCAATAGTCGATACAGTATCGTAATACCTCCAGATCGGAAGGCTACCAGAGGATACTCCATATGTACGACACAAATAAAACTCGTATAAGGCACGTTAGGGTAGGTGACACGACACAACTAGGCAATGCCAGGGTAGATATACCAATTACACTTCCGGGTTGGTGATAACGCATAGCAGCCACTACTGCCCACCTCGAGCCACACTCCTAAAAATCAAAGGTGTGCACCAAATCAATCATAAAGTAATAGAATGGCATTCGAAAGTGTGTGTCAAATCGGAGGAGCTACCTCACTTGGCCCGTCGATTGCTCCTGTTTTAGCCACCTTATGCCAACTCACGGGAGTTGGGTCCACGTTTATACCTTAATAGAACGTCGCTACCATCCTACTTCATTCTGGAATCTCTACTGAATACACGGTTGTTAAAGTGGCTTTCGGTAATAGCAAAGAGTATGACAATATCCGATTCCGGTCTTTTTAACAACCAATCGTTATTATAACGTCATGGTCATTTCAAAATAGTTTATACTTCAAACCAAAATATCATTTCTATTTCAAAACCAAATACGATATCATTTCCATTTCAAAACCAAATACGATATCATTTCCATTTCAAATATATCTTTTTCCAAAATCATAGCACTTTCAAAGTTATAAGACTGTTGAAACCAAACACTTGAAATTATAACACTTTCAAGACCTAATACTTTGAAATTCATAACTTTAGAAACATAACTTCCACCACTTAAATAGTTTAGATATTAAAAGAGTATATATAATAAAATAGTTATAAAGTAATATAGTTTATATAAAAGAGTTATAAGTTAAAATGGTTTATATTAAAATAGTTAGTATATATATAAATAGTTTATTTTAAAAATGATTTATATTAAAATAGTTTATATTAAAATAATTTATAAAGTAAAATATAAAATAGTTTAAATATAATTTAAAAATACTTTATATAATAAAATAGTTTCCCCAAGTTTCACAAATCGATTCCTATCAGCTCGAATTCCAAAAAATCAAATTTAACCCATTCTCAAATATTCAATTTCAATTTAATTCAGTTTCTCAATAAACCATTTCAAATTATATCGATTTCAAATATAGATTTTAACCACAAAATAAACCATTTTAATTTCAATATTTTCAAAGCTTTAAATATTCAAACATTTCAAACTAGATTTGATATTTCCAAATATATATATATATACATACATATATCAAATTCACTTTACTATTATTTATTTTGAAATATTGACTTAATCATTCAAATAACATTTAAATAAAACTTCAAATTTCAAATTTAAATACAACTAAATATACCATTTCAATTTATGTAAATTTGAAATATTCACTTAAATCACTTTTAATCAAAAATCAAGTTATAAAATCATATCTTTAAAATTTCCAATTTAATAAATTTCAAATCCAACTTATTTGAGCATAATTCTTAAATAAATTCAATTTTAAAACCTTGGAAATCATTTCCAAATATATATACAAATCTTAAAAAAAAATCAATATTTATTAAACAATATATTTCTTTCCAAAACCGTAGAAATCATTTTCAAAATATTTATATATAGACCAACAGTGTCTGTATATAATTTTATATCCTATGGTCATGTGATACAGATATTTATCATTTCAATCCGTAATTTAAGTTATATATGGGTATATATCATTTAAACCCGCAATCCCAAATTCAATTAAATGAAAATCGCTTGGGTTTATCCTTTCAACCCATAACAATTTTCTCTTATTCTACAGATCGTTCGGGTATGTATCATTTCAACCCATAGTGAATTCTATACTAACAGGGAACTTGCAGAGTGATAACAGATATGATAAATATAATAGGCATATCTCATCAACATAAATAACAGATAATGGTATCAGATGTGACGACCCGCCCTTCTACTACCAGAAAAACGTATCATCATTAAGAAAGAAAGGGATAAAAATAGAAAAGAATAGAAAAGAAAGAACAACAACATCAGAATCTCACAGCGGAACGAAACAAAATATAATACATCACATAACTATTACATAGTTTTTACATATATCAGAGTTATACAATATCATACATATGACAGTCATACATACATCTGTCACTATATACATCAGAGATACATCATACACGAACTACACAGCGGAACTAGATAGATATCTACATACGTCTGGACTCCTGCTCCAATCTCCTCCAGAAAGCAACAATCCAAACCTATCACTTGGCTACTCATAAAAATTTGAGTACCCAAGAGTTTATGAAAAACAAAATATAAACTCCGAGTCATACATGGGTCTGGTATGAGTAAATGGTTTAAAGTTGTTTAACTTTGAAAAACATTTGAAAATAAAGGTATCACGTAAGACTCCCCACAAATAAATACGGGTAATTTTTTACCTTACGCTAACCAAAACATTTCATAGGAAATCCTGTGATATTATAATAGTGTCTAGGGTTTTCAAGTAAAATACAGAAATAGGTGAAATGCTTACATCTCACATTCCAACACAGTTGGGCACAATCAAAACGTACAACTCTTATTGGAGATTGGATTCCATACAATGGCAGGGCTACTGGGGTACCTCCCGTCACAGTACATGGCCTAGATCGTCGTGCCGAGGAGCCACCCTAACTCCCCTGCAACACAAGGCCGAAACCATTCCTTACTGAACACTCCTGAACAAGATAACCCCGCAGTTGTAGCTAGCAACCGCCCACACAGCCGAAATAAAAAGGAACATCTAGACAGGGGTATATCTCGTCCTGCTTGGGCATGACCCACCTAACCTTGCTGCACATCCCCTGTTTTAGCCATTCCCGGTTGATGAGGCTTGAGGCTGCGATTACCTTTACAGAACATATTTCTTAGAATGCTCACCGTCTGCCTGACGATGTGCTGAAAGCATTCAATCCATACAAGTTCGTTCTGGGTTTGAACAAAACCGAAGGCATTATCTCATTACACTCATTTTGGAATCACCCTCGGAGTTAACGACAATAACCCTTGTATTCTGAAAACACCATCTCAATCTTCACTTGAGAATTCACGACCTAACATTTAATTTGGATCGATGTGGTTTTCGGATAATCATAAATGACTCCCGATCCCCGTCTCATCGAAATCCAAACGCTATTTTAAAGGCCAAGTTGTCTGATTAACTTAAACAGTTTAAATCCAACACTTGAATTCACATAGCATATCACAGATAAATCATATGCAATCATCATAGATATATCAAAGCATATCACAGAACATCACAGAATATCATCAAATAAATATCACAAATCGGATATTCTACATACACAACAATCCGGAAGTAATCATCCTTAATTATTATTGTAATTATTTCAATTTAAAACAATTACTTGAGAATTAATTACTTAACCCTGTTAAATTGATCATTAATTAATTATCAATTAATTACTTATTCCATTTCAAATTATTTAATTAATCATTTCTTAATCAATTATTAAGTCTTAAATACTTAATTAATTACTTATTTTATTTCACACCATTTAATTAATTATTTCTTAATCAATTTATTTAACTTTAATTACTTAATTAACTATTCCTTAATCATTAACTAATAATCTTAATTACTAATCAAACTTAATTACCCATTAATTAACCACTAATTACTTAATTAATCAATTATCAATTATTAATTCTTAATTAAATCACTTAATTACTTAACTACTAATCATAAATTATTTAATTTAAGTAGTTAATTATAAATTTAGTAATCACTTAAGCATTGATTAATTCAAACTCTAATTACAATTATAATATAATTATTCTTAATTACTTTCTAAATAATTAATTGGTATCAATCATTCAACTTAACTAACATTTTTAAAGAAATCTTCTTAAACTTTGAAAATCAATATTAACTACAAACTTTTAACGTTAATTAATTTCATACTTAACTTAAAGTAATTAATTAATTAAAATAATAATTAAGAGTTATGAACATTGTTATGTATTAATTAAGATAATTAAACTTGTATAAAGTTTTTAACTTAAAACTGTTGAACACTATTAAGTTTTACAGTGTTTAAAGCTTAATGAAAATCTTTTTACTTAACTTCACCTTTATAATACAATAATGCATTGAGGAAACAAACCCGAGAACTACCCTGATAAATCCCGCATATCACTTCGAGTTAAGCCCATATTCCCCTAGTCATTCCCTGCAACTCTTCTTCTTCTTTTTTCTTTCTGGATTTTAAGTTTAACTAAGTTAATTAGCATCAGGATTACCCACGCTCACGAACTAAAACCCCGAAGCTACCACCATTTTTACTCGAGCACGACTCAAGTCACACACCCTCACAGCACTGACACCCATCACCGCTACCGTGCACGTGCACGACGGCGCGACCCAACTTCAGCAATCACCAATAACATCGGCAAGTCACGAATCCTCCATAGATTCGAAAACCAAACACAATTCGACCCTAAAAATATCGAATCGAAAAAAAGCCTTCAGCTCGAAAAACTGTAGCTCACCATAGTCGACAAAATGACTTTGCCACCGCCGCCGAGACCACATGAGACCCTCAACCTTTGGCCACACCACGACAACACGTTAACCTTCCATTTTCCAAATTCTCGTGACACTCGATCACCTATAAGAGCTGTACGCGTTTAGTTACAGACATGTCCAAATACATTGAACAAAACCCTACATCAATCTCATTTCCAAAAGTATTCAACAGAAAATTTTTCTGATAATTTTTACGAAATCACAGGTACTTAAACTTGCTTCAATTCAAATTTCAACCTTTTACATTGATTCAATTTCCTGAAATTGGTGGAAATGTAGTTTTATTTCAAATTCGAACTACTCATGAAAAACCAATCTAAAAATCTTCATTTTTATATTAAAAATCATAAATTTCAGTAGGAATTCAAGATATAAACTTGAATTAGCATTTTATAACATTCAATTTTATCAAAGAAATATTTGATGTACCTGCAGAATCAAGTTACAGAGGTGTATACTTACAATCCTAGTTTAATTAGCTTTTTAAAAAATATGTTTACTCACCAGAAAATTCCTTTGAACAGAACAATTTCCATTTTCATTTGAAAGCCTGAAGTTTGAACTGCCTTGAATATGTTTTTAAGCGCTTTCTGTTTTGAACTGCAGTTTTGAATTGAGTATTTGTTTCTTTTTCTTTCTTGTTTTTCTCAGGTTTTCTCATATGATTTCTTAATGAACTAGAATGGCAAGATGCAAACATATAAATACAAGATAACAGGATGCTTAAGGGAGGTGTTATCTGGTTATACTGTTTCCTTAGCTTTCTTTATTTTAACCAGATTAGATAAATATTTTGAAATGACAAAATGTTATGCTGAGAAGATGGTAATTAAATGTTATGGTTTCCAAAGATGTTTACATACTTATTATGATTTGCTGTAGATATATAATTTATATGTAAATGTACAACTTGCAGGTAAGCATTTATGGCTTGTGAGTGAAGACACTTTGTTTTGAATGTAAATATTTATTTTGTTATCTTCTTGTGTACATATTTGTGTCAGGTTTTATCTTACACTTGCAGGCAACACTTAGTCTTGTATATGAAGATATTTATTTAAATATTTGTTTTGTTAACTACCACTTGCAGGTAGATATTTAATTTTGTGTACGATGATTTGTTTTGTATTAAAATATTTGTTTTATTATGTAACATTCCTGTTTTTAAACAAATTTAAATTTGTAATTAATTTGATTCCTAGATTAGATTAAGAATTAATTTGGTAAATTAATATGAAAATATATAAAATGTTTATATGTTAACGAGTGTAGCTAGTTTTAACAAGATATTTGTTCATTTATTATATCTGTATATTTATTGATTTTTAAATAGAATTTGAATTTGAGATTCAAAATAAATATTGTGAATAAATTGAAATTTGAATTTGAAATTCGAATACTAATATATTAAAATTTAATTGGACTTAAAGAAATTATATTTGAAACAAAAATATAATAAGTATGATTACTTAAGTTTAAGATGAAAATTTTAAAATAATTATTTGTTAATAAGTTTAATATCTTAAGTTTAAAAATATAATTGTGTTTACTAACTTATAAATATTTATTTGTAATGTATAATTTAGTTTCAAACCATTTTTTCTTTAATTTGTATACATAAGAAAATATTAAATAATTGTTTTTAACATTTAAAACATAACAAGTTAAACATTTAAATAAGTATAGTAGCTTAGGCTTGGATTTGAAATACATTTTCTTTTAAAGAATGAATAAATATAGTTGTATATTTATAAATTTAAAAATGTAATACATATGTTAAGTTATAAAACATAAGAGATAAATTGATTCAAAAAAAAATCTTAAAATGAAAAGAGTTTAAAAAAATTATAAATTAAATCAAGACAAGGATATAAAACATAAATGCATAAAGATATAAATATGTAAAACATAAAGTATACAAGGATTTAAACAAAGTTGTAAATTAATTTTTAAAACAAGGTTAAAAACACAAAATACCTTTATATTAACAAGTGTAAACCACATACATAAGTATATTTACAAGTGTAAAGGCATGAGGTATGAAATCATACAAATGGCAATATAACTATTTTCTTTAGTTAAGAATTTTTTAGAAAAAAAAAACTGACTTCTCAATTCACTAAAGAAAAAAAAATTCATTCATCCTCAAATTAAAACCTAGGAAATCAAAGTAACAAGAATTATTTCCAGTTTCCTTAACCTGAAACAAAGATCAAATCTAAAAAAAAGAAAAGAAAACCAAATCAAAGTCTTTAACCTGGAATTTAAATCAAGAAAGCAAATTAAGACAACTACAACTTGAGATGATCAGCTTAGAAACAAGATTAGGTTCAAGTTCAAAAAATCTGAAGCATTCAGCAAATTTAAAACAGATCAAAGTTCCAGTTCAAAGCTGCAAAGATCAAAAACAAGAAAAAAGTGGAAAATAAAAACCTGGAACTCAAAATATGATCATGTTTTCAAACCAGGAAACTAAAATTCAAAACAGAAGCAAGATTGAATCAAGCAACAAATAGAAGTTCAAAATCCTGTCTCTGATTTAATCCAATGTGAGTAAACTTTTTTTGAATTTGGAGTTTAAACTTGTTGTTTGAGATCATGTCTGACTGTAAGTGAAAAATGCTTGCATGAGTACAAATAAGTGTATATTTGTATGTGAATGTGTATATGCATCTAACCTGTGCATGTTGATATACAGGGTTGTAAATTCTGTTATAGTTCCAGGTTATTAGAAAAAAACCTGTCAAAAACAAAATTCTTTACCTCTAGTTTTTGTGAGATCGAAGTAAAAAAAAGGAAAGTGTTCAGATTCACTAAAACTAAATTTAAAAAAAAATTATAAATTAAAATCAAGAATACATGCCTGGAACAAGAAATAGTACAGTAAGCTCAATCTAAAGTTAAAATTTGATTTCCCTGATTTTTCAATTTGATTATATGATCAAAATCGCCTTTGAAAATACTGATTTTTAAGATTAAAATGAAGATATTAAATTACGTATCCAATGTGAAACTTGAAGTTGAACGTGGCATGAGTTTTTGTGAAACTCTGACGATTGGAGGCAAAGTTTGTCTCTTGACCATGGCAGATGATAGATGAAGGTCTGGGGTCATCACAAAAATTGTTGAATGATTTTTAAATCATCGTGGTGTCTGGAGATCAATGAAAAAGGGTTCAAGCCCTAAAATAGGTTGCGATTAAAATGGTTGCCGTGCCGAGTCTCTGTTTGATCGAGTTGTACGGTGTTTTGGGAAATTGTAGTGGGGAAGGTTAGCTAGGTGTGGCCGGAGTCTTAGGCAGTCCGGTGGTCGGCGTGGGGCGTACGAAGTGATGCTCTGATGATGGCTGCTGTATCCATGTTGATCGAGATAACTCGATTTTGTTTTCGAGTTTCATTTGTGCTTTTTAGTGTTTGGGTAGCAAGTGTGGGTCGAAGGTCGTCTGCTGGTGGTGGTCTTGGGGGCCGGAAGGGTGACGTCGATCAGTGCAGGTGCACGGCACTGGAATGGTGTCAGTAGTTGACAAATGAAGGAGCAGGGTTCGACTCGGAGGAGGCTTCGGGATAATCATGTTGTGGCTTGAGTTTGATCTCGAGTGAATTTTGTGATGCGCCGGGTCGAAAGTACTTAAGAAAATTTAAGTTGGAACAGAGGGCACTCGGGTAGAATTCCTGATAAACCCGAAGCGAACGAGAAAAGCTCTCGGGTGTGACTCGAAGCGAGTCTCGTGATTTATATGAAAACGGTTTTTTCCTTTTTCCTGTAAAAGTTTTCAAACTTTTAAACAATTTTAACCATATTTCAAATTTATACCTTAGACTTAAGTTGGATAAATCAAGGATTTAAGTGAGATGTTTTTAAAGTAATTGAATTTTAATTTATTTAATTTTGATACATCATTTTATAAAGTCATTTATAATAAAGAAAATTAAAATAAAATGTTGTTTGAAACTGAATCTTAACCTTTTAAGGTATCTAATGTGATAAAAGTAAGTTATTGAACAAGATTTATAAAGATAATCAAGAAAACTAATTTATCTTTTGATTTATTAAATAATTAATGGTTTCATTAAATTAATTATTTTAAAGGGAATTACTGTATTTAATTATTAATTAAGAAATAACTAATTAATAAAAGTAATTAAGATTTAATTTATTAATAACTAAGATTAATTTATTTGGAATTAATTAATAAAAAATTGGTTAAATAGTAATTAATTAATGAAGATGATTAAGACTTAATCAATAGTAATTAATGATAATTAATCATTGATTAAAGATTTCTAATGAAAGTAATCACGTGATTGATAAATTTAAAACTACATGATTTATTCATCTTAAGGGAAGATGCTTTGATTGTTCTTGAACGCTGTGTGTTGGATTGACATTTATGTTATGTGATGCTATGTATTAGTGCTTTGTGCTGAGCTGTGATATTGGTATTGAATATACTGCTGGGTGATTGTGAAAACCATTGGCTCATAAAACGGCAATTGTATTTCGATGCGACAGGGAGTTGGATTCCAGTTGGTTATCCGAAGCCCACATCGATTTGTAATGATGAATCTTTGTGATTGATAAATTTAATTTATCTCTGAAACTGTGAATAAAGATAAGCATTATGGGTTATACCGCTTATCAATATTGATTTAATCTGTGATGATGATGTTGCACTATTGTGTGTAAAACCCTTGGACTACACTATACACACACAAATATGGATTTCACGAGGAAATCGGTTAAGTCGCAGATTTTTGAAATAATTTTAAAAGTTGAATTTGAATTTAAATGGTTTGGAAATGGAATTAGGTTGAACATGAAAAGCTTTGAAAAGTGTTTTTGAGGGTAAAAGTTATTTTGAATAACTTGATAAAGTTTTGAAATTTAAATAGTTTGAATTAAATTTGAATTCAAGGTTTGAAATTGAAATTTGTGTTTGGAGATTATGGTTTAAAAATGTTATACAAAGTTATAATGTGTTTATATGGATTTTCAACCATTTTAAAAACATATTGTTTTGTGAATTTGAATTCAACCCAAGTTTTATACTTGAAGGGTTTTCACTTGAGCAAATGTAATCGGATTTTCCCAAAACGAAAACCACTAGTTTTCAAATAATAATAGCTTTTATATAAGTAAAGATTTTTCAATTTATGATGAAAAGATTTTCAAATTTGAAATAGAATGGCTTTGAAAGTTATGAATGAATCTTTATAAATTGTTTGAAACTATGAAATAAGTCTTTGATTCAAAGACCGGACGAGTTAATCCAACTTGAATTGGAATTATTTTGAAAAGGCTATGAATGAATCTTTGGAAACAAATTTTGAAACTATAAGTTAAATCTTGATTTAAAGATTTAACGAGTTAATCCAATTGAAATAGAAATTATTTTGAAATCTATGAGTGGATCTTTGTGAACGGGGTGAACTTTGTGAATTAGATCTTTTGTTTAAGAGATTAAAGTGTGAAAATTGTTTAAACCACTGAAGGTTTCTGGAAGTTAATCTTTTTGTTTAAAAAGATTTGTAAATGGTAATTTGTTTAACCCTTTGAAAGAAAAGTTTTGGATAATAAGTTGTGACTTAACTGAGATTCCATTATCCATATGATTTTAAATATTGCGCACATTATTCGGTTTAGCCGGAGAGGACCTTATGTTATATAACCCATTCCGAATAATGGTACGGCGTTATGGATAGCATTTGAAGACCGGTGGTGAAGACCGGGTATTTGCGAGAACGATAGGATGACCTATCGATTGTCTGTGCATTGAGTCGCACTGGTATAGAGATTCCCTAAGTGATGGGAAGTCCGATCGAAATTGTGAATACCGGGATTTGCAAGGGCTTCTTCGGAAGTGCCTTCGGTTCTATTCGAACCCGGAATAGACTTGTATGGATTGTATGTATGACATTACAAACTAATATATAAAGCTGATTTCTTTCAAATACATATATTTTGGTGGCGGAGAATTTATTCTCTGAGCTTAACACCCTTCTCTGAGACGTACGAGCTCAGAGGTTATGTAGTTGAAGGTTATTAGTGATATACTCCCAATTTGGTAGTATGGCATGCTGAGTGCTGCTGATCATTTGTTGATCTAAGCATGGCTTTGTGAAAAAGCATGGCTTTGTGGATGAGACTTCGTCGAACCTCACAACCCGGTTATGGTCAAAACAGGAATCGTGGCAGCAAGGTTATTTGAGGGTAGCGCCCTCCGAGGGTGTGTTCATTTCCTTCTGGATTATAAGTGGTATCATGGTATGGAGCCCAGATACTTACTTTGTGGTTGCTGCAAAACTTATTGCTTTGTGGTTATCAGTTGGGAAGCGCTTCGGATAAAGGTTGGTAACGACCGGGAGGTGGCATACTCGTGTCAGTAGTTACCTAGTTACAGAGGTTACCCGGCCTTGTGTAGCAGAGATCCGGTTAGGGTCCGGGGACGTCCCTCCAGAGGCGTTCCATTTCATTTTATATGGGAAGTTCCTTTGCCCGACCATTTGTTGGAAATCCAAACAAAACAATACGCGCCCTGTGCGATTTTAGTTGTATAACCTGCCATGGAATATGGTGGTAACCTGCTATTGAACATGGTAGCTATAGTAGGCATAAGTGCGAAATGCCTATGCTGGCTAGGATTTATATTATACTTTCGAAAGGGTTTTCCTACACTGTGTACTTATAATAATAATATCAAAGAATTTCTCATATCAAGCATTTTTGACTATCATAAGGAGAAATCTCCTCCAATTCTGCATTTGCATTGTGCGTGTGGCGGGAGGCCTTATGGTAGTTTCATTTTCCTAAAAGCATTACGGATTTTAAATTTCAAGTTATTTTGTTCGTTTTTAAAGATAAAAACTGTTTTTGTTTGCTCACACCAGTCCCATGACTGACCCGGAGTTTATTATTCGTTTCCTAAACTTTGGGTGCCCACTATTTCCCATACGGGCAGTCTAGAGTTGGGTTTTTCAGATTGTAGATATAGATATTGATCCGGTAGCTCTCAGCTTTCTCTTGGTAATTTTTCGGAGACTTTGGATATTGAAATCTTTGGATTCACGGACCAGACTTTCTTAGCTTGGTGAAACTCGATGGGGGTTCGAGCTTGTGATTTGGAGTTTTAGCTTTGGAGCATTGGCTTGGAGTTATCTCATCTATTGATATCTTTTCCGCTGTAGCATTGTTATCTTGTATCTCTGATATTGATTCATATTGTATCATTGTTGTATTATTCTGGGTATTGTATCATTGATTGTATATGATATTCATTTTCGTTTTCTTCTGCTGTGTTGTTATACCTAATGTGTTATAAGCTCTGGCGAACCAGATTCGACCTTTGGATCCGCGGCATTCGAATACGAGTGTCTTATTCGGTGCCGATTTCGAAGGTCGAGTCAGGGTTGCTACATTTGGTATCAGAGCTGAAGGTTGAAACTTTAGCTCAAGAGTATAATACATTAAGTAATTCATTAGAGATATGGTGAAATATACACTAGAATGAGTATATCCCTAAGATATCCGTCTGAATGCCTCAGTAAATTCTCTTACTATTCACCGATAGTAAGTATGAGTGAAAGAAGAGGACGAGATAGGGGACAGGGGAGTACCACTATAAGTGGTCAGTACCTTGCAATAGCGGAAACAACTTTCTCTATCAATCTCCTTTGATTCGTCTTTTCAATTCTTTGATGATTCCTGGTAGATCCAGGAAGAAGCTTTGATATATTTGCATGGGACACAAACTCCTGATGGGTCAGAATTATTTGTTTGGATGAATTTTTTGCTTTGGTTTCTATGGTTGGTAGGTATATTTTGGTTGTTTAAAATAAAATATTTGGGATCGCATCCAAATATCTGTTTATTCTGTTTGGTCCAGATATATTCTACGAATGGTTAGTGATCCTTTGAACTAACCAATGCCCTGTATATTCGTAGTTTTGGTGACCCGAATGTCTTGTATTGAATGAGTTCATTCTCATAATTATTAGTGATATGCTGATTTGGTAAGCCAAATGCAGAATAGATAGCCAGTTTGATTTGAAAACTGTTTCTCTATCTTTGTGTATCCATCCTTTGTTGTCTCCCTTACAAATTTCGAGGACGAAATTTTCTTAAGGGGGGAATCTGTAACATTTCTGTTTTTAAACAAATTTAAATTTGTAATTAATTTGATTCCTAGATTAGTTTAAGAATTAATTTGGTAAATTAATATGAAAATATATAAAATGTTTATATGTTAACGAGTGTAGCTAGCTTTAACAAGATATTTGTTTATTTATTATATCTATATATTTACTGATTTTTAAATAGAATTTGGATTTGAGATTCAAAATAAATATTGTGAATAAATTGAAATTTGAATTTGAAATTCGAATGTTAATATATTAAAATTTAATTGGACCTAAAGAAATTATATTTGAAACAAAAATATAATAAGTATGATTACTTAAGTTTAAGATGAAAATTTTAAAATAAGTATTTGTTAATAAGTTTAATATCCTAAGTTTAAAAATATAATTGTGTTTACTAACTTATAAATATTTATTTGTAATGTATAATTTAGTTTCAAACCATTTTTCTTTAATTTGTATAAGTATAAATAATACAAAAGAAAATATTAAATAATTGTTTTTAACATTTAAAACATAATAAGGTAAACATTTAAATAAGTATAGTAGCTTAGGCTTGGATTTGAAATACATTTTCTTTTAAAGAATGAATAAATATAATTGTATATTTATAAATTTAAAAATGTAATACATATGTTAAGTTATAAAACATAAGAGATAAATTGATTCAAAAAAAAATCTTAAAATGAAAAGAGTTAAAAAAAATATAAATTAAATCAAGACAAGGATATAAAACATAAATGCACAAAGATATAAATATGTAAAACATAGAGTATACAAGGATTTAAACAAAGTCGTAAATTAATTTTTAAAACAAGGTTAAAAACATAAAATACCTATATGTTAACAAGTGTAAATCATATACATAAGTAGATTTACAAGTGTAAAGGCATGAGGTATGAAATCATACAAATGGCAATATAACTATTTTCTTTAGTTAAGAATTTTTTATAAAAAAAAAACCGACTTCTCAATTCAGTAAAGAAAAAAAATATTTCATTCATCCTCAAATTAAAACCTGGGGAATCAAAGTATCAAGAATTATTTCCAGTTTTCGTAACCTGAAACAAAGATCAAATCTAAAAAAAATGAAAACCTGATCAAAGTCTTCAACCTGGAATTTAAATCAAGAAAGCAAATTAAGACAACTACAACATGAGATGATCAGCTTAGAAACAAGATTAGGTTCAAGTTCAAAAAATCTGAAGCATTCAGCAAATTTAAAACAGATCAAAGTTCCAGTTCAAAGCTGCAAAGATCAAAAACAAGAAAAAAGTGGAAGATAAAAACCTGGAACTCAAACAAGTTTTCAAACCAGGAAACTAAAATTCAAAACAGAAGCAAGATTGAATCAAGCAACAAATAGAAATTCAAAATCCTGTCTCTGCTTTAATCCAATGTGAGTAAACTTTTTTTGAATTTGGAGTTTAAACTTGTTGTTTGAGAACATGTCTGAATGTAAGTGAAAAATGCTTGCATGAGTACAAATAAGTGTATATTTGTATGTGAATGTGTGTACGCATCTAACCTGTGCATGTTGGTGTACAGGGTTGTAAATTCTGTTCTAGTTCCAGGTTATTAGAAAAAACCTATCATAAACAAAATTCTTTACCTTTAGTTTTTTTGAGATCGAAGTAAAAAAAGAGGAAAGTATTCATATTCACCAAAACTAAATTTAAAAAATAATAATTTTTATAAATTAAAATCAAGAATACATGCCTGGAACAAGAAATAGTACAGTAAGCTCAATCTAAAGTTAAAATTTGATTTCCCTGATTTTTCAATTTGATTATATGACCTAAATCGCCTTTGAAAATATTGATTTTTAAGATTAAAATCAAGATTTTAAATTACGTGTTCAATGTGAAACTTGAAGTTGAACGTGGCACGAGTTTTTGTGAAACTCTGATGATCGGAGATAAAGTTTGTCTCGCGACCATGGTAGATGATAGCATGAAGGTCTTGGGTCATCACAAAAATTGTTGAATGATTTTTAAATCATCGTGGTGTCTGGAGATCAATGAAAAAGATTTTAAGCCCTAAAATAGGTTGCGATTGAAATTGTTGCCGTGTCGAGTCTCTGTTTGATCGAGTTGTACGGGGTTTCGGGAAATTGTAGTGGGGAAGGTTAGCTAGGTGTGGCCGGAGTCTTAGGCAGTCCGGTGGTCGGCGTGGGGCGTATGAAGTGATTCTCTGATGATGGCTGCTGTATCCATGTTGATCGAGATAACTCGATTTTGTTTTTGAGTTTCATCTGTGCTTTTTTGTGTTTGGGTAGCAAGTGTGGGTCGAAGGTCATTTGCTAGTGGTGGTCTTAGGGGCCGAAAGGTTGACGTCGATCGGTGCAGGTGCACGGCACTGGAATGGTGCCAGTAGTTGATAAATGAAGGAGCAGGGTTTGACTCGGAGGAGGCTTCGGGATAATCATGTTGTGGCTCGAGTTTAATCTCGGGTGAATTTTGTGGTGCGCCGGGTCGAAAGTACTTAAGAAATTTTTAAGTCGGAATAGGGGGCACTCGGGTTGAATTCCTGATAAACCCTAAGCAAACAAGAAAAGCTCTCGGGTGTGACTCGTAGCGAGTCTCGTGATTTATATGATAACAGTTTTTTCCTTTTTCCTTTAAAAGTTTTCAAACTTCTAAACAATTTTAACCATATTTCAAATTTATACCTTTGACTTAAGTTGGATAAATCAAGGATTTAAGTGAGATGTTTTTAAAGTAATTAAATTTTAATTTATTTAATTTTGATACATCATTTTATAAAGTCATTTGTAATAAAGAAAATTAAAATAAAGTGTTGTTTGAAACTAAATCTTAACCTTTTAAGGTATCTATTGTGATAAAAGTAAGTTATTGAACAAGATTTATAAAGATAATCAAGAAAATTATTTTATCTTTTGATTTATTAAATAATTAATGATTTTATTAAATTAACTATTTTAAAGGGAATTACTTAATTAATAATAATTTAATAAACAATTTAGTTTTATTAATTTGTAATTAATTATTAATTAAGAAATAATTAATTAATAAAAGTAATTAAGATTTAATTAATTAATAACTAAGATTAATTTATTTGGAATTAATTAACAAAAAATTGATTAAGTACTGATTAATTAATGAAGATGATTAAGACTTAATCAATAGTAATTAATGATAATTAATCATTGATTAAAGATTTCTAATGAATTAATCATGTGATTGATAAATTTAAAATCACATGATTTATTCATCTTAAGGGAAGATGCTTTGATTGTTCTTGAACGCTGTGTGTTGGATTGACATTTATGTTATGTGATGTGATGCTATGTATTAATGCTTTGTGCTGAGCTGCGATATTGATATTGAATATACTGCTGGGTGATTGTGAAAACTCATTGGCTCGTAAAACTGAAATTGAATTTCGATGCGACAGGGAATCAGATTCCAGTTGGTTATCCGAAGCCCACATCGAATTATAATGATGAATCTTTGTGATTGATAAATTTATTTTATCTCTGAAACTGTGAATAAAGATAAGCGTTATGGGTTATACCGCTTATCAATATTGATTTAATCTGTGATGATGATGTTGCACTATTGTGTGTAAAACCCCTGGACGACACTATACACACACAAATATGGATTTCACGAGGAAATCGGTTAAGTCACAGATTTTTGAAATGATTTTAAAAGTTGAATTTGAATTTAAATGGTTTGGAAATGGAATTAGGTTGAACATGAAAAGCTTTCGAAAAGGGGTTTTTTGAGGATAAAAGTTATTTTGAATAACTTGATAAAGTTTTGAAATTTAAATAGTTTGAATTAAATTTGAATTCAAGGTTTGAAATTAAAATTTGTGTTTGGAGATTATGGTTTAAAAATGCTATACAAATTTATAATGTGTTTATATGGATTTTAAACCATTTTAAAAACATATTGTTTTGAGAATTTGAATTCAACCCAAGTTTTATACTTGAAGGGTTTTGACTTGAGCAAATGTAATCGGATTTTCCCGAAACGAAAACCACTTGTTTTCAAATAATAATAGCTTTTATATAAGGAAAGATTTTCCAATTTATGATGAGTAGATTTTCAAATTTGAAATAGAATGGCTTTGAAAGTTATGAATGAATCTTTTAAAATTGTTTTGAAACTATGAAATAAGTCTTTGATTCAAAAACCGGACGAGTTAATCCAACTTGAATTGGAATTGTTTTGAAAAGGCTATGAATGAATCTTTGGAAATAAATTTTGAAACTATAAGTTAAATCTTGATTTAAATATTTAACGAGTTAATCCAATTGAAATAGAAATTGTTTTGAAATCTATAAGTGGATCTTTGTGAACGGGGTGAACTTTGTGAATTAAATCTTTTGTTTAAAAGATTAAAGTGTGAAAATTGCTTAAACCATTGAAGATTTCTGGAAGTAAATCTTTTTGTTTAAAAAGATTTGTAAATGGTAATTTGTTTAACCCTTTGAAAGAAAAGTTTTGGATAATAAGTTGTGAATTAACTGATATTCCATTATCCATATGATTTTAAATAATGTACTCATTATTCGGTTTAGCCGGGAGAGGACCTTGTGTCATATAACCCATTCCAAATAACGATACGAAGTTATGGATAGCATTTGAAGACCGGTAGTGAAGACCGGGTATTTGCGAGAACGATAGGATGACCTATCGATTGTCTCTGCACTGAGTCATGCCGGTATAGGGATTCCCTAAGTGATGGGAAGTCTGATTGGAATTGTGAATACCGAGATTTGCAAGGGCTTCTTCGGAAGTGCCTTCGGTTCTGTTTGAACCCGGAATAGACTTGTATGGATTGTATGTCTAACACTACAAACTGAGATATAAAGCTGATTTCTTTCAAATACATATCTGTTGGTGGCGGAGAATTTATTCTCTTAGCTTAACACCCTTCTTTGAGACGTACGAGCTCAGAGGTTATGTAGTTGAAGGTTATTAGTGATATACTCCCAATTTGGTAGTGTGGCATGCTGAGTGCTGCTGATCATTTGTTGATCGAAGCATGGCTTGGTGAAAAGACATAGCTTTGTGGACGAGACTTCGTCGAACCTCACAATCCGGTTACGGTCAAAACAAGAATCGTGGCAGTAAGGTTATTTGAGGGTAGCTCCCTCTGAGGGTGTCTCCATTTCCTTCTAGATTATAAGTGGTATCATGGTATGGAGCCCAGATACTTGCTTCGTAGTTGCTGCAAAACTTATTGCTTTGTGGTTATCGGTTGGGAAGCGCTTCGGATAAAGGTTGGTAACCACCGGGAGGTGGCATACTTGTGTCAGTAGTTACCTAGTTACAGAGGTAACCCGGCCTTGTGTAGCAGAGATCCAGTTAGGGTCCGGGGGCGTCCCTCCAGAGGCGTTCCATTTCATTTTATATGGGAAGTTCCTTTGCCCGACCATTTGTTGGAAATTTAAACAAAACAATACGCGCCCTGTACGGTTTTAGTTGTATAACCTGCCATGGAATGTGGTGGTAACCTGTTATTGAACATGGTAGCTATAGTAGGCATAAGTGCAAAATGCTTACGCTGGCTAGGATTTATATTATACTTTCGAAAGGGTTTTTCTACACTGTACACTTATAATAATAATATCAAAGAATTTCTCGTATCAAGCATTTTTGACTATCATAAGGAGAAATCTCCCCCAATTCTGCGTTTGCATTATGTATGTGGCAGGAGGCCTTATGATAGTTTCATTTTCCTAAAAGCATTGCGGATTTTAAATTTTAAGTTCTTTTGTTTGTTTTTAAAGATAAAAACTGTTTTTGTTTGCTCATACCAGTCTCATGACTGACCCGGAGTTTATTGTTCCTTTCCTAAACTTTGGGTGCCCACTATTTTCCACACGGGCGGTCTAGAGTTAGGTTTTTCAGATAGTAGATATAGATATTGATCCGGTAGCTCTCAGCTTTCTCTTGGTAATTTTTCGAAGACTTTGGATATTGAAGTCTTTGGATTCACGGACCAGACTTGCTTAGCTTGGTGAAACTTGATGGGGGTTCGAGCTTGTGGTTTGGAGTTTTAGCTTTGGAGCATTGGCTTGGAGTTATCTCATCTATTGATATTTTTTCCGTTGTAGCATTGTTACCTTGTATCTCTGATATTGATTCATATTGTATCATTGTTGTATCATTCTGGATATTGTATCATTGATTGTATATGATATTCTTTATCTTTTTCTTCCGCTATGTTGTTATACTTAATGTGTTATAAGCTCCGGCGAGCCAGATTCGACGTTTGGATCTGCGGCATTCGAATACGAGTGTCTTATTCGGTGCCGATTTTCGAAAGTCTAGTATAATAATTTATCTCATTTACTATTCAATCAACTTATTATTCTATTTATCACTATTAACATTTTTATAAATATAATATAAGTGTATAACATTTAATATAACCACTATTTTTTTTATAAAATCAATTTATATTGTATATTTTCCAGTTACATGTTCAACTTCTAAATAATTTAGGTAGGTAGAATTGGAATGTAATTGAGCATTATACAAGTAAAATTTTCCCAATTCAATTATTTCAAGTTAAATATTTATTCAATTTTTGGTTTCATTTTATAATTGAAATCTACTTCTAATCATAAATTTAAGAATTAAATTTCTGATTAACTTAAAACAACTTAGAGATAAATATATATATACACACACATTCGATATATTACATCAAATCTATAACCATATACCAATATATATATATATATATATATATAAGTCAAGTCATATTTTAGAAATTCAAATCAATTTAATTCCCAAAAAAAACTTTAGCGAAGCTATAGAATGGTTTCTCCACTCTAAAACTCGAAAATGAATGTCATGATGCAGCCGCCATCACCGAAATTATTTTCCAACGACACAAGAGAAGAATACTGATTTAAACATTTTCAATTCTTTGGAAATGATTTCTATTCGAAATTACTTTCAATGATATATATTTTAAAAAATTTAAAACCAAAGTTTGAAATCATCGAAAATTAAATTCTCAATTTAAATTCACTTAAATTCCAAATCAATTTATAAACCGTGTTTTATAGTTTCAATTATTTATATTATGAGACAAAAGTCAATGGTTTACGAAACAATAATTGAAAAATTAAATATTATCACTTTTAACAACCAAATCAGTTAACAATTCAATTTCAGAAAATTTACTTATATATAGTATAATCATACCAAACTATTTCATTTACCAATTTTGAAAATATTATTGTGTCAGTTTGTTCTCTTTAAGTGTTTTGGAAATCCTATCGATAGTGTTGATCAGACGAATCGAGCGAAAATCCAAATCAACATCAAAAACTCAAAAAACACAATATGAAATATGATTTATATAAATTACAAATACACTCCCTCACTCGATGATTTCAGAATGGATTTCAAAACAAAGATAAGGATAATTCAAGGGGATCTTAATCAAAGGGAATTCTATCTGGAAGATAATCTCGATAGGGAGATAAATAGTTTTCAATGAGAGAAAAGAATAGATAGACTTATATAAATCGCGGCCAACCTTAACCGGGTCAACCGTGACTTCAAAATAAGATCGAGGAAGAATTCTGGAGCGAATCGACATTCGATCGCCAGAGATAGAATTCAGGCATAGCAGGAGATAGATAGCATTGTAAACCGAGGATACAGAAATCTTTGGTGAATCAATGCTTATTGTAAAGGAGTTACACCCCTTTACAAATCATTCGAAGATTGGTTAGGCCACCGATTTATTATAGAGATCATTCGAAGTGGGGAATCAAAAGAATACGAATAGGGAGAGACAAGAATGGGTTTCAAAACGAATGGGAGAGTTCCAAAATTCAAAGGAAACCCAAATCAAAGAGAGAATTCAAGCTCAAACCAAGGTGATTTTGAAATTAAATTTACTTTAAATGCTAAGTTTTCCTAAAACCAAAGTTCTGATACCACATGTAACCGCCTGATATATTCAACCATTCGCATCCACACATGTCGAATTTGAATTTACCAAAATACCATATTGTTGATTAATATTTGGAAAAACTTGGCATATACATTAAATAAAGATCACAGAATCAAAACACAGAGTAATATACAATATGTAGCGAAAACAAAGTAAATAGTAGTTGATGAAGCTACTATATATATCAAAGTTAAATAAGATACAATAGAAGTTTCAAATACAATAGTCAAATACAAGATCAGAATATATCATCGGAATCGACTGACTAACTGCAAGCTGAAAAGATGTAGATGGATCTCCAAACGAAGCTCCAACTCCAAAAGTGAGTCTCAAAAGCTGTATCACTCAATCTGACCCTAGCGTAAAGTAAAACACAAAATGCTCGAATCAGGATCAACATTCTTATATCAATAAATCCAACTCAAGTGAAATAACAACTGAAATACAAGTAACTTAAAGGATGTTTGGGATAACCATCCTCTAAGGATCCGTTAAACTATCTACTATGTAGTAATATACACTATTATAATAATGTATAAATTAAAGTATACTATTTAAAAATAGCGTTAGGCTTTACATTTTCCACCTTAACACATTTTATAGTGCCAACAGTCTATACATTACCGTAATACCTCCAGATCGGGAGCTACCAGAGGATACTCCATAGGTACGAAACAAATCAAACTCGTATAAGGCAGGCTAAGGTAGGTGACACAGCACAACTAGGCAATGCCAGGGTAGATATACAAATTACACTTCTGGGCTGGTGGTAACACATAGAAGCCACTACTGCCCACCTCGAGCCGAACTCCCAAAAATCAAATATGCGCACCAAATCAATCACAAAGTAATATAATGACATACGAAGGAGTGTATCCGATTGGAGGAGCAACCTCACTTGGCCCGTCGATTGCACGTATTAGCCACCTTATGCCAACTCACGGGAGTCGGGTCCACGTATATACCTCAATAGAACATCACCACCATCCTACTTCATTCTTCAATCTCCACCACGTACACGATTGTGAAAGTGGTTTTTGGTATTGGCAGAGAGTATGGCAATATCCGATCCTAGTCTCTTTAACAACCAATCGCTATTATAACACCGCGGTCATTTCAAAATAGTTTATACTTCAAACCAAAATATCATTTCCATTTCAAAACCAACTATGATATCATTTCCATTTCAAAACTAAATACGATATCATTTCCATTTCAAATATATCTTTGTCCAAAATCATAGCACTTTCAAAGTTATAACACTTTCGAAACCAAACACTTGAAATTATAACACTTTCAAAACCTAATACTTTGAAATTCATAACTTTGAAAACATAACTTCCACCACTTAAATAGTTTAGATATTAAAACAGTATATATAATAAAATAGTTTATAAAGTAAAATATTTTATATTAAAGAGCTATAAGTTAAAATATTTTATATTAAAATAGTTAGTATATATACAAATAGTTTATATAAAAAAAATTATTTTAAAAATGATTTATATTAAATAGTTTATACTAAAATAACTTATAAAGTAAAATATAAAATAGTTTAAAAATAATTTAAAAATACTTTATATAATAAAATAATTTTGTCAAATTTTACAAATCGATTCCAATCAACTCGAACCAACTCGAATTCCAAAAATTCAAATTTAACCAAATCTCAAATCATCAACTACAATTTATTTCAGTTTCTCAATTCAAATTATATCGATTTCTGTAACATCCCGCCTTTTTGCACACTTTAAACCAACACACGTGCCAATTCAAAGCATACGCAAGGGCGGATTGTTATGGGGTAAATAAGAAAAACAGAGAAGAAATAAGAACAAAAACAGAATCTCACAGCGGAAGGATAAAATATAATAACAAATATACAGTTCATAAACAGTTTACAAAAGCTTGATTCTTCTTTTACAATAAATATCAGAGTTACACATACCAATACAAGCAATGCAGCGGAATAGAAAGAGTGTGGTGTAATACTATATATAACATAATACTTATTCTTCGTCTTCGTCCTCCAAAGCTAAAATCTGCTATCCTGAAATGCTCGGACTGACCCGAGCGAATTTGAATAGACAAAAACACCCGAGTCAGACTAGAATATCTTATGTGAGTTAAATAAACAGAATATAAATATGAGTACAGTAACTCAAGAGATGTTCGGGATTTACATCTCCTAAGGATCCGTTAAACTATTTACTATGTAGTATATTGCGCTATTATAATAGTGTCTATTTATAAAATAAACTTACTTTTAAATAGCGTTAAGGCTTTACATTTTCCACCTTAACACGTAATAGTCCCAGTAGTCCGTCCAATATCATAGCCCCTCCTGATCGGGAAGCCACTAGAGGATACCACACGGGCTACGGGAGAAAACCAAACTCGTACAAGGCGCGATATGGTAGGTGACACGGCACAACTAGGCAATGCCAGGGTAGATATACCAATTGCTATCCAGGCCGGTGGAAACGCGTAGCCGCAGTTACCGCCCACCTCGGACTAACTCCCCAAAATCAAAATATAGAAGTGGCCACTGAATCAAATCCAAGTCAAATTATAATATCGAAGAGGAGCGTCCGATCAGAGGAATGACCTCATTGGCCTGAGAATCGCTCCTGTTTTAGCCACCTTATGCCAACTCACGGGAGTTGGGTCCACGTATTTACCTTACAGGAAACGTCGCCACCACCTACTTCATTCTGGAATCTCCACCGCGTACACGGTTAGTCAAAGTGGTTTTCGGTATCGACAGAGAGTATGTCCATATCCGATCCCGGTCTCTTTGCCAACCAATCGTTATTATAACACCGCGGTCATTTAAAAATAGTTTATACTTTTAAAACCAGAATATAATCCATTTCAAACCGTAATATTACGATATCATTTCTTCTTTTAAAACCCAAAACAATATGATATCGTTTATCCCAAATAAAATTATTCCTTTCCAAAAAATTATGTCACTTTTTATTATTTAATATCCCATGTAACCAATATTCTGTTTGTAACTTTCAACATAATTCTTCGAAAATCCATAGCATTTTAAAACCATTATTTTCAAAACTAAATGGTTTGGATATTCAACGGTATGCGAATAAAAAAAAAGTTTAACTTTACTGTTGCTTTATAAAGAAATAAATTACATGGCTTTCCAAATATTTCTTCTTTTAAAGTTAAACCAAAATCCAAAATATTACTTCAAGTCGCAAAACCATTTCAATTTTATATATATTTATATCCATTTTGGAGCATTAATATTTCAACTAAAGTTGGATTTTTATCCTTTCAAAAATCAATATTCTATTAATTAATCTTGACCATTCACATAAAATCCATAATTAATAAGACTTCAATTTCTAGTAAAATATATATATATATATATATATATATATATATATATATATATATATATTTCCAAATTCAATTTTTACTAGAATATTCATTTCAAAATATTTTGGGAAAAAATCCAATTATAAATATCATATCTTTAAAATTTCCAACTTAATATTTAAACATAGGATATAATCATCAAACTCCATTTTCTTAATTTTCTTCCATTTTTAATAAAGAAATTTATTCACCTTTTAATTTCAAAATTTCAACTTCATATGCATATAACTATGGAAGAAAACATTTATTCAGTATAAAATTTAAGATTTTTATAAACCGTATTCCATCCAAACCATAAAAATCACATTAAAAATAGTTATATATAGACCACGGTGTCTGTATATAGTTTTCTATCCTATGGTCAAGTGATACGGATATTTATCATTTCAATCCGCAATTTAAAAAATAAAACTGCGGTTGTATATCATTTCAAACCGCAATCCCGAATGAAATGAAAAATGCATACTAACTTGCAGTTTAATGATATCAAATAAAACATCCCTTCAATAACACATCCATCATCCAATCACAAACATCAAGCAATATCAATCAATAACAATTATATATATGATCATATATAACAGGTGATAACTGGCAGTTTATTCAAATTAAAATTTTCAACTATTAATCTAACAATTTATATTCAGTGATAATTGACATAACTGTTAACTAGCAGTTCATATGCAACCAAAAATTTCTAACAGCCAATTAACACGCAATAAATCAATTAAATTAACAGTTACATTCAATAAAATGCAATTCAACAGATATGAATGAAATAACATGCCAAAAGCTCATAAATAAATTTCTATTCATTTCTAAAATTTATTTAACAAACATAAAAGCTTCTAGTAGTTGTGAGTGGGTTAAAACACTCACCTTTTGAATTTAAATTGAATTCAAATCCAATTTAAACCCAAAAATTGGACAGTCTCCAAATTCATCCAAACCAGTGCCAAAACGTCAGAAATTCCGATACGATCCCAGCAAAACAAACCGCGCGTGAATCCGAGCTCGTATGCAAAAGTTATGAAAATTTGAAAAATGAAAAATTCTGGTCCTGGGTCAACTTCGGGTTCGACTTCGGGGCGCCGCCTCATTTCCCCGATGCTTGCTTGGAGTTTTCGCCAAAACGACCCGGAGCGACCCGAGTCATTTTCTTCCTGACCGAAGTTGCTCTAGGGTTTTCTCCTCTGAAACCCGAAGCGCGACCAGAAGCTGCTGCAGATCCACAAATTTTTTTTTTTTTATTTTTTTTTTTTTTTTTTTGAAATAAAATTTTGGAATTTGGGAATTAGGTTTTTTTCTGCCATTGGAATGAGGAGTTGAGAAGGAGATGTACGTATAGAAAAATGAAAATAAGGAGTGGCTAGGGTTTATAATCGCAAATATATAGACAGATAAAAGAAGGCTAGGTGGGTACGGATAACGAACGTGCTAAACGATAGTTGGCCCAAAAAGCCCGTTCTGCCTCCGGAGTCGAATTTGTTAAAACTATATATCCAAATAGGTGTTTCAAAATATTCTGAACGCGATGGAAAAAGTTTCGCGACCAAATTCGATCGTATGAAGAAGTTATGCTAAAAAAATAAAAATTTCAAATTGATTTCAAAATGCGTAAATTTCAAGGCGTTTCGAGTCCGTACGATCAAACGACAAGTCCGATCGCAACGAAACTTGAAACATTATTATAATTCACCGTTACGGATCCGATGAAACTAGTTTCGTCGAAATCCGAGTCCGTGACAAAAATGGCTATTTTTAATATTTATTAAATAAATTAAAATAAATCATAAAATCCAAATTTTCTTTCAACTTTAAATATTCGCCAAATTTCATTACTTATATAATCCAATCAATTCCAAATAAGCTTGGATGTGAATTAAAATTTATAAGTATATAAATTTCGCAGTGTTAACCTCTGCGTTTTCTTATTATTTGGGAATTATAAATTTTATTCGCAAAACCCAATTATTTAATCATATACTTATACTCTCATCTTAAATCTAATTATATAAATAACTTGATTTCTATTATCCAACTCAAAATATATCAATTATTCTCCAACTACATAGTTAACGTTTCTTTTATATATCACTGTGGTAATATTTCAAAATGTTCATCTTTTGTTTGCATAAATTACTGTATTTAGATAAAATTGTAATTTTGGTAACTTATCACATAAATAACTTAAAACCTCAACTAATACATTCCACCTTTGTTTCATCTTATTCATTCACTCATCAATATTCCGTACTAACTACAAAATTTAGTGTATTCCTTTAAATTGATCAAAATAAGACTTATCAACTAATAGAAAGATTTACGTACAAAATTTATTGTCATACATCTAATTTACAAGCCTATACTTAATTATTATCCTACAATACGTTTTACGTTACTATAATGTTCATTCTTCCGTTCCTACGTTTCTATAAATTTATTCCTTTATAATTTATTTAACGCAACACTTAATCTACACCTATTGCGATGTTTCAAATTTACTTGAATGAACAATTTCTTTACTTAAAATAGTTGTTGTAAACTCTTAATTCCACATTTATAAGTGTATTATTATTTTCACTCAAATATTATACATATATATAGAGTATTGGGTTTTTATTTAATCATCATTTATCATATATATTAATTAATTAAATTCAATACTTAAGTCTGACTAAATTTATTCCCCAAATACACATTTACATTTCTCAACCAATAAATATAACCAATCAAATTCTCATTTTATTGAACCTTGGTCAATTCCACACGTTAATTTTACTTAAAGTCTCAATTAATTAATTTACCTCGGTTTCATTACCTTATTACCTTATATGCATAATTGACATGGTTATATCTTCCATTACATCAATAATTTATCATTTCATTTCTATGCAATATATACTCATCTTATTCCATTTATTTGGTTACTGCATTGAAATCTATTTATTAACCAATACTAACGTTATTATCATAAAAAAAAAATTTGATTCCCAATTTTATTCAATACTTAGAACAAAAATTTTCACATTAAATCAAATCCTTCTATTCAAACCAAGTATCATGCTATGATAATATTTTACGTTGGTTACACTGAAAAAAATCAACTTTTTATCGTTATCAATTAAACATACATTAATTGCACAAATTAAAGGAATTAATTGCCATTTATCAAATTAAATTTTTCATACATCAATCTATTTCATCTAAATCCTTACCTATGAATATTGCAACCTTTAATTCCATTAAATACCAATTAACCCAAATTATTTCATTTATTCTAAGTCATATCACTAAAATAATTCATCATAATAAACTTAAAATCTATACGTTTATTGATTTATTTCTATTTGTCTTATGTTAAATTCTAAATTTAGTAAGACAACCTAAAGTACTCCACTCAATCGACAGCCCCTTTCAATTGTTAATACGTACTTAAATTTCTACAGTTGCCTTCCATCTGCACTTCCGTTACTATGATAAAAATTAGTAACGTTTATGCCATCAATCCATCATAATTACTTACCCTTAATTGAGTTTGATTTCCAAATAAATTTGCTGACCCTTAATTAGACAATTTATAAAAGTTTGTCATCATACCTATAGTTCTACGCTTATGCTATGTCTTAAATTTCAATAAATTTATAAATTTTGAGATGTTCATTAGGGTTTACAAATTTATTGACTTGCAATAACAGGGTTTCTTAATCTATTCAATTTATCGTTCACAATCTTTTATTGCATTAAATTGGTTTAATATTCCCATATTAAATTCTATGTACAGGTAAGAATTTTTCTTTCTTTCTCTACTTAATTCATTTGAATTTTATTCAAATGTCTTTAAATAGGTTTCTAAGTCACTTCTATATAATTTATTCTAGCCTTCATTTTAATACTTATCTACCACCTTTATTCTTTCAACTAAAATAAATTACAAAATCCTATTAAACAAACAATTTTAAATGGTCGAACTTAACGGGTCGTTACACTCTCCCCCACTCAAAACTTTTCGTCCCCGAAAAGGGAAAGGAAGGGAGAAGGAAGAATAAAACAGTATATCTAATTTCAAATATTAACTTATAACAATAATTTACTAAATTAATTTCCTTTAATGAAATACACTTGTTTTATAATCATTATGTCTTTTAATACTTGAACTATTAAAGTTGGAAAAATATCTTTAACCAAATTCTAAGTCCAAAATTTACGAAAATTTTTGGCAGAGTCTCCTTTGTACGGAGGGACTCTGGAGAAAATATAATATCCAAATATACAAATATATTACATATATTATCCAAAATAAAATATCCCAACACGGGAAAATATATAAAATAGCGCTTTATACGTAATCCGGAAACGTACCTATTTGTCGGGCAATACGCTTATTATTTTGGAACCAAAAGCAGTAGCAGTTGCTTCCAACCCCTGTATTCACTTATAAAATCTAAAAGTTAAATATCTATATTACAGTGAAATGTTTGGGTAGATTCAATCATTCATATCCAAATCAAATGCAACAACCATACATTTTAACAAACGGCACACACCACAAACAACAATCATTCAATCAACAACCATTAGTTGTTCGGGTTCAAATTATGAAATTTTACGGAGTGAGAAATAACTATCAAGTGCATCCGTTACTCAACAGTCTTAGATGGAATAGAGATAGATTATTGTTCCTCCAACAACTCCAAAATTCCTTACCCAACAACCATACATCAACCAAACAATTCAAATCAACACCACAATAGCTTATTATACATTTATTTCATGCTTCAGTGGTTTTATTTTCTTTCTTTCATTTATGGAGGGATTTCTTTGTTTCTTACAATTTTCATTTTCCATTTGTTACAAAATTCATTATATTGTATTCCAATTTATTGACTAAGGTTTATATCATCTATTTATACTACTTAGCCTTTCTTATATAGTAAAATTTCCAATTTAACTTAAGTTTATACAATTAATTCTCATTTATAACAGCAAATTTATTGAATACCTTAATTACCTCAAGCTTCACTTGTAAGATTTCCCCTTACATTTTCTTACTAACATTGCAACTTTTATTATATGGTAAGTTATGTATGTTTAAGAATGCAAGTGAAAATTTACAAGTTTCTTCTCAATTCCTTTTTATTTATTAATGGTTCAATAAATATATATTCGTTTTATAAATTACAATTTCAACTTACCCTTAATTTCATTCCTTTATTTAATGTTTACGTTTTATTATATTTAATTACAGTAACCCTCTACTTACACTTAAATTATTAACCTTAAAACCTCCATTTTTATAAATAAAGGATCTTATTAATTCATTATCTAGGGTTTACAGACATTTATTTATATTACCTACTTTTTATTATATTACTAGTAGCATTTTAAAACATACTTAAGTTTATAACCGTACACATCAATCTTTATTTATTAAAGAATTTCATTTTATTTACTTAAGTTAAAATCACCTATTAATAATACTCACCTTTAATTTGGGTAAAATTTCAATTATCACTTAAGTTTATACCAATAAATTCTTATTATAACAGTAATTTATTGAATACTTCATTTTTCCTAAATTCCTACTTGTAAAATATTCAATTCCAGTTTCTCATTTAACACTTCAACTTTTATATTTGGGTAAGTTATTTATGTTAAGGAAATTGCAATTGAACTTATACAAGTTTAATCTCCATTCTTTTAATTAAATTTAATGTTTATTCATATTACCCTTTGTCTCATATGTATGCAAATTCCTCTTTATAGCTTTGCAGTTATTCTCTTATTTCAATTAGAGGTTTCAATTCATTCATTCTTCAATAAATCTTTTCCATTATTTATCAGTTAAAAACTTTTACTTCCCTTATCCCTAGCATTAACTTTCTTACTTAATATTTCACTAACAAAGTTTAAACAATTAATTAACGGAAAAATTTAGAATTAAATACCGGGTCAAATTTTAATCTATTTCAAAATAATAGATAAATAAGTTCTTACAACTTTTATATCTCTAATTATATTTAGAACAATAAAAGAAAATTTTTAGAAAATTTCAAAAATAAATCTGCAGTAGAATTTACTACAGTGGCCTTTCCCCTTCGAAACTCGAAAATGAAAGTCGATGATGCGGCCGTCATCACCGAATTTATTTTCCAGCGACAGAGAGGAAAGTACAGAATTTAATTCTTTTCCAAAATCTTCTTTAAAACAATTCTTCCAATTTATACGAAATATTTATATAAGAAAATACTTATAAACCAAATCAATAAATTTCACAAATTCTTTGAAAGCAAATTTTCAAAAATCCCGGACTTAAGTTCTAAATCTCCAAATTTGGTTTATTATAATTTCACTTAGCTTCAGTTATTATAAATATTTTTATTGCCTAACATCCAATCTATAGCAACCAAATATATATATATCTTTATAAAACTATTTTTATATATAGAAATATAATAGGCAAAATTATTTCATTCACCTATATTAAAAACAAATATTATGTCGGTCTGTCCTATTAAGTGTTTAGAAATCCCTATTGATGACATAGCGTCCCATGCATCAACCAGAATTTATAAATACAAAGCGGAACAGATTAACACAATATTAAAATCTTTTTATTAATACTAACAAGTACGCTCTCTCTTATATATACACTCAGCGACTCCCATAGGATATTTCTACCCTATTAACAAAGAGTCAAACCCCACAAAGCCAAGGTTTATCGCTAAACCAAAGCTCTGATACCAACTGTAACATCCCGCCTTTTTGCACACTTTAAACCAACACACGTGCCAATTCAAAGCATACGCAAGGGCGGATTGTTATGGGGTAAATAAGAAAAACAGAGAAGAAATAAGAACAAAAACAGAATCTCACAGCGGAAGGATAAAATATAATAACAAATATACAGTTCATAAACAGTTTACAAAAGCTTGATTCTTCTTTTACAATAAATATCAGAGTTACACATACCAATACAAGCAATGCAGCGGAATAGAAAGAGTGTGGTGTAATACTATATATAACATAATACTTATTCTTCGTCTTCGTCCTCCAAAGCTAAAATCTGCTATCCTGAAATGCTCGGACTGACCCGAGCGAATTTGAATAGACAAAAACACCCGAGTCAGACTAGAATATCTTATGTGAGTTAAATAAACAGAATATAAATATGAGTACAGTAACTCAAGAGATGTTCGGGATTTACATCTCCTAAGGATCCGTTAAACTATTTACTATGTAGTATATTGCGCTATTATAATAGTGTCTATTTATAAAATAAACTTACTTTTAAATAGCGTTAAGGCTTTACATTTTCCACCTTAACACGTAATAGTCCCAGTAGTCCGTCCAATATCATAGCCCCTCCTGATCGGGAAGCCACTAGAGGATACCACACGGGCTACGGGAGAAAACCAAACTCGTACAAGGCGCGATATGGTAGGTGACACGGCACAACTAGGCAATGCCAGGGTAGATATACCAATTGCTATCCAGGCCGGTGGAAACGCGTAGCCGCAGTTACCGCCCACCTCGGACTAACTCCCCAAAATCAAAATATAGAAGTGGCCACTGAATCAAATCCAAGTCAAATTATAATATCGAAGAGGAGCGTCCGATCAGAGGAATGACCTCATTGGCCTGAGAATCGCTCCTGTTTTAGCCACCTTATGCCAACTCACGGGAGTTGGGTCCACGTATTTACCTTACAGGAAACGTCGCCACCACCTACTTCATTCTGGAATCTCCACCGCGTACACGGTTAGTCAAAGTGGTTTTCGGTATCGACAGAGAGTATGTCCATATCCGATCCCGGTCTCTTTGCCAACCAATCGTTATTATAACACCGCGGTCATTTAAAAATAGTTTATACTTTTAAAACCAGAATATAATCCATTTCAAACCGTAATATTACGATATCATTTCTTCTTTTAAAACCCAAAACAATATGATATCGTTTATCCCAAATAAAATTATTCCTTCCAAAAAATTATGTCACTTTTTATTATTTAATATCCCATGTAACCAATATTCTGTTTGTAACTTTCAACATAATTCTTCGAAAATCCATAGCATTTTAAAACCATTATTTTCAAAACTAAATGGTTTGGATATTCAACGGTATGCGAATAAAAAAAAAGTTTAACTTTACTGTTGCTTTATAAAGAAATAAATTACATGGCTTTCCAAATATTTCTTCTTTTAAAGTTAAACCAAAATCCAAAATATTACTTCAAGTCGCAAAACCATTTCAATTTTATATATATTTATATCCATTTTGGAGCATTAATATTTCAACTAAAGTTGGATTTTTATCCTTTCAAAAATCAATATTCTATTAATTAATCTTGACCATTCACATAAAATCCATAATTAATAAGACTTCAATTTCTAGTAAAATATATATATATATATATATATATATATATATATATATATTTCCAAATTCAATTTTTACTAGAATATTCATTTCAAAATATTTTGGGAAAAAATCCAATTATAAATATCATATCTTTAAAATTTCCAACTTAATATTTAAACATAGGATATAATCATCAAACTCCATTTTCTTAATTTTCTTCCATTTTTAATAAAGAAATTTATTCACCTTTTAATTTCAAAATTTCAACTTCATATGCATATAACTATGGAAGAAAACATTTATTCAGTATAAAATTTAAGATTTTTATAAACCGTATTCCATCCAAACCATAAAAATCACATTAAAAATAGTTATATATAGACCACGGTGTCTGTATATAGTTTTCTATCCTATGGTCAAGTGATACGGATATTTATCATTTCAATCCGCAATTTAAAAAATAAAACTGCGGTTGTATATCATTTCAAACCGCAATCCCGAATGAAATGAAAAATGCATACTAACTTGCAGTTTAATGATATCAAATAAAACATCCCTTCAATAACACATCCATCATCCAATCACAAACATCAAGCAATATCAATCAATAACAATTATATATATGATCATATATAACAGGTGATAACTGGCAGTTTATTCAAATTAAAATTTTCAACTATTAATCTAACAATTTATATTCAGTGATAATTGACATAACTGTTAACTAGCAGTTCATATGCAACCAAAAATTTCTAACAGCCAATTAACACGCAATAAATCAATTAAATTAACAGTTACATTCAATAAAATGCAATTCAACAGATATGAATGAAATAACATGCCAAAAGCTCATAAATAAATTTCTATTCATTTCTAAAATTTATTTAACAAACATAAAAGCTTCTAGTAGTTGTGAGTGGGTTAAAACACTCACCTTTTGAATTTAAATTGAATTCAAATCCAATTTAAACCCAAAAATTGGACAGTCTCCAAATTCATCCAAACCAGTGCCAAAACGTCAGAAATTCCGATACGATCCCAGCAAAACAAACCGCGCGTGAATCCGAGCTCGTATGCAAAAGTTATGAAAATTTGAAAAATGAAAAATTCTGGTCCTGGGTCAACTTCGGGTTCGACTTCGGGGCGCCGCCTCATTTCCCCGATGCTTGCTTGGAGTTTTCGCCAAAACGACCCGGAGCGACCCGAGTCATTTTCTTCCTGACCGAAGTTGCTCTAGGGTTTTCTCCTCTGAAACCCGAAGCGCGACCAGAAGCTGCTGCAGATCCACAAATTTTTTTTTTTTTTTTTTTTTTTTTGAAATAAAATTTTGGAATTTGGGAATTAGGTTTTTTTCTGCCATTGGAATGAGGAGTTGAGAAGGAGATGTACGTATAGAAAAATGAAAATAAGGAGTGGCTAGGGTTTATAATCGCAAATATATAGACAGATAAAAGAAGGCTAGGTGGGTACGGATAACGAACGTGCTAAACGATAGTTGGCCCAAAAAGCCCGTTCTGCCTCCGGAGTCGAATTTGTTAAAACTATATATCCAAATAGGTGTTTCAAAATATTCTGAACGCGATGGAAAAAGTTTCGCGACCAAATTCGATCGTATGAAGAAGTTATGCTAAAAAAATAAAAATTTCAAATTGATTTCAAAATGCGTAAATTTCAAGGCGTTTCGAGTCCGTACGATCAAACGACAAGTCCGATCGCAACGAAACTTGAAACATTATTATAATTCACCGTTACGGATCCGATGAAACTAGTTTCGTCGAAATCCGAGTCCGTGACAAAAATGGCTATTTTTAATATTTATTAAATAAATTAAAATAAATCATAAAATCCAAATTTTCTTTCAACTTTAAATATTGGCCAAATTTCATTACTTATATAATCCAATCAATTCCAAATAAGCTTGGATGTGAATTAAAATTTATAAGTATATAAATTTCGCAGTGTTAACCTCTGCGTTTTCTTATTATTTGGGAATTATAAATTTTATTCGCAAAACCCAATTATTTAATCATATACTTATACTCTCATCTTAAATCTAATTATATAAATAACTTGATTTCTATTATCCAACTCAAAATATATCAATTATTCTCCAACTACATAGTTAACGTTTCTTTTATATATCACTGTGGTAATATTTCAAAATGTTCATCTTTTGTTTGCA
Organism: Allium cepa; assembly: GCA_030765085.1. Lineage (NCBI taxonomy): Eukaryota > Viridiplantae > Streptophyta > Magnoliopsida > Asparagales > Amaryllidaceae > Allium > Allium cepa. The sequence goes on from CM060929.1 coordinate 1,048,778,374, forward strand.
TAAAGTACTGTATTTAGATAAAATTGTAATTTTGGTAACTTATCACATAAATAACTTAAAACCTCAACTAATACATTCCACCTTTGTTTCATCTTATTCATTCACTCATCAATATTCCGTACTAACTACAAAATTTAGTGTATTCCTTTAAATTGATCAAAATAAGACTTATCAACTAATAGAAAGATTTACGTACAAAATTTATTGTCATACATCTAATTTACAAGCCTATACTTAATTATTATCCTACAATACGTTTTACATTACTATAATGTTCATTCTTCCGTTCCTACGTTTCTATAAATTTATTCCTTTATAATTTATTTAACGCAACACTTAATCTACACCTATTGCGATGTTTCAAATTTACTTGAATGAACAATTTCTTTACTTAAAATAGTTGTTGTAAACTCTTAATTCCACATTTATAAGTGTATTATTATTTTCACTCAAATATTATACATATATATAGAGTATTGGGTTTTTATTTAATCATCATTTATCATATATATTAATTAATTAAATTCAATACTTAAGTCTGACTAAATTTATTCCCCAAATACACATTTACATTTCTCAACCAATAAATATAACCAATCAAATTCTCATTTTATTGAACCTTGGTCAATTCCACACGTTAATTTTACTTAAAGTCTCAATTAATTAATTTACCTCGGTTTCATTACCTTATTACCTTATATGCATAATTGACATGGTTATATCTTCCGTTACATCGATAATTTATCATTTCATTTCTATGCAATATATACTCATCTTATTCCATTTATTTGGTTACTGCATTGAAATCTATTTATTAACCAATACTAACGTTATTATCATAAAAAAAAATTTGATTCCCAATTTTATTCAATACTTAGAACAAAAATTTTCACATTAAATCAAATCCTTCTATTCAAACCAAGTATCATGCTATGATAATATTTTACGTTGGTTACACTGAAAAAAATCAACTTTTTATCGTTATCAATTAAACATACATTAATTGCACAAATTAAAGGAATTAATTGCCATTTATCAAATTAAATTTTTCATACATCAATCTATTTCATCTAAATCCTTACCTATGAATATTGCAACCTTTAATTCCATTAAATACCAATTAACCCAAATTATTTCATTTATTCTAAGTCATATCACTAAAATAATTCATCATAATAAACTTAAAATCTATACGTTTATTGATTTATTTCTATTTGTCTTATGTTAAATTCTAAATTTAGTAAGACAACCTAAAGTACTCCACTCAATCGACAGCCCCTTTCAATTGTTAATACGTACTTAAATTTCTACAGTTGCCTTCCATGTGCACTTCCGTTACTATGATAAAAATTAGTAACGTTTATGCCATCAATCCATCATAATTACTTACCCTTAATTGAGTTTGATTTCCAAATAAATTTGCTGACCCTTAATTAGACAATTTATAAAAGTTTGTCATCATACCTATAGTTCTACGCTTATGCTATGTCTTAAATTTCAATAAATTTATAAATTTTGAGATGTTCATTAGGGTTTACAAATTTATTGACTTGCAATAACAGGGTTTCTTAATCTATTCAATTTATCGTTCACAATCTTTTATTGCATTAAATTGGTTTAATATTCCCATATTAAATTCTATGTACAGGTAAGAATTTTTCTTTCTTTCTCTACTTAATTCATTTGAATTTTATTCAAATGTCTTTAAATAGGTTTCTAAGTCACTTCTATATAATTTATTCTAGCCTTCATTTTAATACTTATCTACCACCTTTATTCTTTCAACTAAAATAAATTACAAAATCCTATTAAACAAACAATTTTAAATGGTCGAACTTAACGGGTCGTTACAATTTCAAATATAGATTTTAACCACAAACTAAACCATTTCAATTTCGATATTTTCAAAGCTTTGAATATTCAAACGTTTCAAATTAGATTTGATAATTCCAAATATATATATCAAATTCACTTTACTATTATTTATTTTGAAATATTGACTTAATCGTTCAAATAACATTTAAATAAAACTTCAAATTTCAAATTTAAATACAACTAAATGTACCATTTCAATTTATGTAAATTTGAAATATTCACTTAAATCACTTTAAATCAAAAAATCAAGTTATTAAATCATATCTTCAAAATTTCTAATTTAATAAATTTTAAATAAAACTTATTTGAGTATAATTCTTAAATAAATTCAATTTTAAAACCTTGGGAATCATTTCCAAATTTATATATATAATATCTTAAAAAAATCAATATTTATTAAACTATATATTTCTTTCCAAAACCATAGAAATCAATTTCAAAATATTTATGTATAGAGCAATGGTGTCTGTATATAATTTTCCATCCTACAGTCAAATGATACGGATATTTATCATCTCAATCCGTATTTTAAGTTATATATGGGTATACATCATTTCAACGTACAATCCCAAATTCTATTAAATGAAAATCGCTTGGATTTATCATTTCAACCCATAACGATTATCTCCTATTCTACAGATCATTTGGGTATGTATCATTTCAACCCATAGTGAATTCTATACTAACAGGGTACTTGCAGAGTGATAATAGATATGATAAGCATAACAATCATATATCATCAACAAAAATAACAGATAATGGTGTCAGATGTCATGGGTGAATAGATATAGATAATAACGTGATATATAGCAATGTAAATAACTAACAATAGCATATTTCAATTGTCGTTTCAATTGAAAATCATATTTAATAAATATAAGTACGTTAATCGTGAGTGATTGCTCACCTTTTGAGGCTAGAGATAAGTTATGAATCCAAATACGAATTCGAAAGCAGAGCTAGATGGACACGATTCGACGAACAAAGCTGATGGAGAGAAATTGACGAAGTCAAATCAGAATGGGATCGATGAGGATAAACAGTTACATATAACTATATATAACTTTATATATACAAAACTTAATATAACTTATACATATTACACTAAAATAAAGCAACATATATATAAGAAGAACTACAACAATACTTATATGTCTATATATATATTCATTGACACTAAGCTATTATATTATAATAACAAAAACAAAACCAGGTGTAAATTTATATTATATATGTATAATACAAAAGCATAGATCTACAAACAAGTAAATTTTGAAAAAAGCAGCCTAATACAAATGCACATTAAACTATTAAAACTTGTATGTACATAAAATTCTTAATTACAAGCTCACCCAGGTTGTATATAAGCTAATATATATAAAACTATATATTGTGAAATAAACAAACCTATGTATAATTTTATATAGAAAAATAAAACATCCGAACAACAATACTAGGCTTATATTTTTCACATTTATCAATATTTATCATAAACAATATGAACTCACTAATTATTATATTTACACTTTAAGTAAATCATACATAACCTAATATTATAACTAACTCAAAAATCTTGTACACAGTAATACATATAAACAGATAATGCATGAAATACTAATATAAACTTTTGGGTATATAACCGACCTGTAGTACACATCCTTAGAACCATTATATATAAAATAACAGAAGCTTGCATACTGACCCTATATATAAATACTTAATACTTATTACACTAAAATCAAAGTCTTAATATATTACCAATATACTACAAGCTACATACGTAAAAACTTTACAATATATAGAAAACAGGACCGATATAAGCATTATTATATAACAAAAAATCTTTAAAAAAATATAATACTAACATAATATTTCAAACAACAGGGTCTATACTAGTTGTAAACAAATATATATATATATATATATATATATATATATATATATATATATATATATCTAACTTACCGTAAACACATTATATATATACACTTAACTAGAATACAACTCTTATGTATAAACTCTTACATAAATTGTAAACAAATTTAAACAAAAAATGTGTTTGCTACACATATAAATAAACTGAAAAATATATATACAAGCAATAAAATTATACCTTTATAACTCAAGAAAACATAAATACATGCAAGCGAGCACGGCTGCCTAGTGGAATGTTCGGCTATCACGAGGACGGACAGGGAGGTTGCAGCTGTTGTTGTGCCTCGGAGGGGTCGGTGGCACAAGCAGCAAGAAAGGGAAGGTGAGAGTTTTTGTCAAAGGTTGCGGAAGTGGGAAGGCCGGGGGAGGATGACCGAAGAACGAGCATGAGATGATGGGTGAAGTGAAGAGAGGAGGAGGATCATGTGGAAATGAAGGCGGATCTAGTGAGGAGTGGAGACGTGGAGATGGTAAGAAGTTTGTCTCAGCCATGAATGTATTTTGAATTAGAAGAAGATTAACATGGAAACGTGTCCTTTCGCATAATATATAGGCTACTGAAAAAATACTTTCACACGAAGTAACGCAACAAAAATGTGAAACATCAAATCAAGTATGTGGAACTCTGGGAATAGCAAAGGTTAAGGCTAAATTCAGGAAACATTAATAGTCCCGAGGCTATTGATTTCTTCAGGAAGCAACGAAAAGGCATAGGTTCAAATACAAAACCGGTACGACTGATCGGCTCACCGATTTCATCGTGTCTCGGATTCCAAAAAACATGAATGAATATACTATAGAGATCAGCATGATGAAACGATCAAAACGGTATACAGATATCAGTGGCACAACAATCCTATCAAAAGTCGATAATCAGTACTGAAAATGCTGCAAATTTGCTAGAGTTAAGATAAACGGAGCAATAGAACTCCAAATTTGACGAAACGGAAGATGACATCTCACTCTGAAGATGATTTGCAAAATCGTTGTATAAAAATATTCAGGTTTGGAAAATATTTTATTATCATCAAATATTAACCGATCTAAATTGAAATAGAATTACACAAGAAAAATAAACTTCAATATTGAAAATTTACCATTAGATATATTTAACAGGAAATTATTGTTAAGGACAAAATTTCACAGTTTTTTAGCCTCAAGGACAGACTTTCAATATTTTATCCCGAAGGACAACTTTCTGTAGGTATCAGTTTTTAGTTATTGATAGCAGTTTTTAGGTATCAGTTTGTAGTTATCGGTAGTAGTTTTTAGGTATCAGTTTTAGCTCAGTAGCAGTTTTGTTGTCCATATGAATAAGTTTGGAAAATATTTGTCCTTATGAATAATTTTTAGAAGAATGTTTGTCCTTGTGGGAAAAATATCGAGGTCGTGTCCTTGAGGCAAAAAATATACAAATCTTTGTCCTTTAAAATAATTCCCCCTATATTTAATTAAACGTAATCCACATATTAAATTTTTATTTCCAAATTCAAATATTTAAAATTTCACAAAATTCTATTAATTATAATAATAAAACCACTAAAATTTATGGGTCATTAGAAGTAATTATTTTGTTGGATTTTAAATGATTTGGATTTGATGTTTACGTTTGACTTTTCTTAAACTTACTTATATTTCTTAATGATGTTCTAGAAGTTTCATAATCATAATTAGTAAACATGTTGAGTTATTAAAATGTGTAATATATATGTTAAAACATGTTAACAAAAGTGCAACAATGTTGTGATAACTTACTTTGAACAAAACGTTGAATTTCGACAAAACATTTTACTGTCACATTTTGACGTTTTAGTTAAACTATTTATTTATGTAAACCAAATTTAAAAATAAATTTATATAATGTTATTTAGAAATATAAACACTCATAAATCAATTAAAATAGTTTATTAACCATTAAAACTTACTTTTCTGAAATTAGCATTTTGTCACTTTTGTCGATATAAGAAAATGTTACTATTTTTATGTATATTTATATTTCCAAATCTTATATAATATTATTTGAATCATAAAAGCTTTTATATTTAACATTATAAATCACTCAAAATAGTATATTTTGAAGTGGTCAAATTTTGGGTCGTTACGTTCTCCCCTTCTTAAAGGAATTTCGTCCTCGAAATTACAAGGACGAAAAAAATATAACAACAAAAACAACAATTAAAAGAAGTCAAGCACACCAAAAAATAGTAATATCACCCATAACATCGGTCAGAGATACGGTGCCTTATCCTATCCATTTTATTTATCAAACTAAGGTAGTTTCATTTATAAAATTTCTAGGTTGATTTACTAACCTAGACAAATTTTACTTAGGCACATAACCTAAGCTCCGATACCACCTGTGCGTTAAAGTGATTTTCAAATCCCCATGTGAAATTAGCATCTTTTTATTCGATAGTTAGCATGAAGGAACTAGGATCGGATTTGGAGGGTTCTTATCCAAAAAGCCAGGATCGGATTTTAGCAATTCCTATCCGAAAACCTATTCAAACTAATTTTTAAAATAACACATATTAAAGATGAAGATAATTCATGATGTATAACTACTTGCCACTAGTCCCTGAAGGTGAAATTTACCATATCTAAGGTGGTAGCAGTGCTCTGTTATAAAAATTTTCGATTTGCAAGAATATGATTTGAAGTTACGAAAGAAATCTTTGATTAAGATTTAATGAATGATTTGAAAAGGTTTTCTTAGGTAAAAGAGAAAATAATTACAAATTATTCCAAGATTTAAGAAAGGTTTGAATAAACCAAATGATTTGATAAACGAGGCTTAATGATTCCATATATTCTTGAAAGGAAAATGGAATAAATTGAAAAGAATATATCTAAGAAAGATATTTTATAAAAGATGAAGTAATTGATTAAAGATTGATATCCACATATGAACTTAACATATTTTAAGTTGATAATTAGCGAAGAAGCAAGGTTGGATATGGGTGATCCCTATTAGGAAACCACTTTGAACCAATGTACAAGTGAAGACATGTTGAAGATGATGATTGTTGAAGACCGAGGATCTTCACAGCGTGAGGACTGCTTGTTGACATGCTCTAGGTCGCTCCCATTATAAAGTTATTTATAGCAGTGGTCTCCTCAAGGGCTTCTCACCTAGTAATGGCCGAGGAAAGTGCCTTCGGTTTTGTTCAGTCCCAGAACGAACTTGTATGGACATTTGTCCGACATTATATTCTAAACCACATTTGAGTGGTTTCTATAAATGTACATCAACGGTGGTGGAGAAGGCAACTTCTCTTAGCTTAACACCCTTTCCCTAGACATACGAGCTCGTGAAGTTATACTTTTCTAGAAATCAGTCATTAGACGTGGAATGACAATGTAGCATTTAGAGATGTGATATGTAAAAGGTAACTGTAGCCTCATGAGCCTCACACCCCGGTTATGATGGAATACAATGTGGTCAGATGTATGCTTGCATTTCGGATAGTAGTGATTTGGGTTATCAGATGTTCTGATCCCTAGTCACAATATACGTTTGGGCCTCATGGCGGGGATGCAAGAAGTTTTGAATCCTTGGGTGTTATTCGCATATTATATCCCCTTTTAGCCATTTGTGTTGATGTATAACGGCATCTGAGTCTTTGACGTTAGCCATGGATACAGATTGATTTTTCCACTAGTTTCCTATCATGTTGGAAAATCCAATTCCAATACAAGTTTTACGGTTTTGATTGTACTCCCAAAATAGCCGTAATTACTTGCAAACATTTCAGCTACCCTTCTGGTATCTTATACCCGTTAGGTATATTCCATTAACCTAGTCAGGATATATTACCTTAGACTTAGTCCCGATATTGATACATTATTTGAATAAGTTTTTTTGAAAATTGTTTTTGAAAGAATGTCATTAAAAATAATATCAAGTGTATTTTGGGTTAGTAGTGATTTGATACCATGTCCCAAGATCGAAACCTGGCTATGATACCAAATATAATGGCCCGTTTTTCCATAACTTTTGAATCGACAATAAACCACACGTGTTTAACTCAAATTGCATGAATAAGCAGACCATTAAGGGTAGAAAGAAAATAAAGATAGAAAAGAATCTCACATGAATGAAATAACATATATTATTTCAATAATAATCTTTACAGTGGAAAATTTTAAAATACAATGTCAGATTCTATCCTAGATTTAGCCTGGACAGTTATAAACTTCTATCCTTACAAATGCAGAAAACAACTAAACAAATGCAATAAATGAAGCGGATAATAGAACACGTCCATACGATGATGAAGATCTCTAGCTCTCCTCTAAAAACTCCAACTATCTTCAACTCAACTTGAACCCACTCAGATCTGACCCGAGTATTAAAAATACTCGGACCAGGCTTGATAAATTAGTGTGAGATACTTGAAATTTTAAATGTAGACATCATGACGATGTTATCAAAATCTTTGAAAAGAAGGGTATCTCATAAGACCACACCCACACATAAACAAGGATAGGTTTTTTGCTTATGATAACCAAAACACTTTTATACCAAAATTCACTTGATATTATTTTTAATGACATTCCTTTGAAAATACTTTCAAATAAACTTATTCAAATAAGGTATCAATATCAGCACTAAGTCTAAAGTAATAAATCCAGACTAGGTCAACAGAATATAACAAACGTAATATATGATACTAGAACATGTCACTAAAATGTTTACAAGTAATTGCATCTATTTTTAGAATATAATAAAAACCATAAATCTCATATTGAGATTGGATTTCCAACATGAAAGGGAACTAGTGGCCTTTTCTCCAATCCATGCATAACAAATATAGTTCCCATGGTGCCTTAATCGCCTTTCTCAAGCTAATCAATTAGAACTATACTTGCTATACTACCGTTGATAACTAGTAGTTCCTTGCTTTCTCAAGCTAACCAATTTATCAAAATGGGGCAATAAATGCCTTGAGGGAAGTATCCCCCAAAAGGCCCAACGTTGGACACCACCGTGCATAATCACTTATTCCGAATTTGTGTCTGTCACACCACATAGTATCCCATATCATCTTCCAAGACATAAGACTACACTCAATTTCTTCAAAGCCACGCTTTTCATAAAAAACCATGCTTTGTTCACATCAAGATCCACTTTGAATGCCACATTGTCATTCCACGTCACGTGACTGATTTCTTGAAAAGTATAACTTCATGTGCTCGTATGTCTTGGGAAAGGGTGTTATGCTAAGAGAAGTTGCCTTCTCCGCCACCAACTGGTATACGTTTGTAGAAACTACTCAAATGTGATTTAGAATACAATGTCAGACAAACATCCATACAAGTTCGTTTTGGGAATGAAAGAAACTGAAGGCACTTTCCTCGGCCATTACTAGGCGAGAAGCCCTTGCAATCTGAAAAATCTCACAACGAGGAGACCACTGCTATAAATAACTCTATAATGGGAGCGACCCAGAGCATGTCAATGAGCAATCCTCACTCTATGTAGATCCACGGTCTTCAATAATCATCATCTTCAACATATCTTCACGTTTGAAAGTATACAATGGTTCAAAGTTGGTTTTAGATAGGAATCACCCAAATCCGACCCTGGTTCCTTCGAAGCCAATCATCGCTTTAAAAGATGTAAAGTTCATATGTGGATATCAATCATCAATCAATTACATCATCTTTTATCTAATCAAATATCTTTCTTAGATATACTCTTTTCAATTTTTTTTCCCAGGAGTATATAGAATCATTAAGCCTCATTCATCAAATCATTTGGTTTATTTAAACCTTTTTAGATCTTTGAATAATTCCAAATTATTTTCTCTTTTACTTAGGAAAACCTTTACAAATCATTCTTTTAATCTTAATCGAAGATTTCTTATATTCAAGATATGACTTTTAACTTAGGGAAAATATTTTCAAATCATTCATTAAAGCTTAATCAAAGATTTCTTGCTTAACTTCAAATCATATTCTTGCAAATCGAAGATTTTCATAACAGAGTAATACCGCCACCTTAAATATGGTAAATTTCACCTCCAGGGAGTAATGGCAAGTAATCCTACATCATGAAGATCTTCATCTTCAATGATCTTTGTATGCAGTATGTTTTATTTCAAAAATTAGCTTGAATGAATTTTCGAATAGGAATCACCCAAATCCGATCCCTATTTTTCGGATAGGAATCACCCAAATCCGATCCCAGTTCCTTCATGCTAATCATCAATAAAAATATGTTAATTTCATATGGGGTTTCAAAAATTAGTATGAAGTGATTTTCGGATAGGAATCACCCAAATCCGATCCCGGTTTCTTCGTACCAATCATCGAATAAAAGATGTTAAGTGGTTAGCTAACATTCAAAGAATTTGTTTCTTTTCTTATATCTTGGAAAAACTTAAATATGATCTTTATAGATCATCCAGGCTTTCTTTTCGATCTATGCCACCCTTCATCTAAAAGGTAAAGTGAAGGCCAGGTAAGTTCATGACATTGGTTGCTTCATTCCTAACCTTAGTTAGACATTCCTAACCTTATGTACTAGTCATTTCTGCTTACTCAGATTGTTATTATATTCAATCTTCTTTACTTTTTACTTAAATTGAAATTTAAGTTTTGTTGTGATAAACAAATTTGAATATAAAATCCAACTTGAAATTGATAAATATAAGTGAAATGAATTTGGACTTATAATATGAAATAATTTAACCTCGATTATATTTTGTATATAAAGGAAACCATTTTTCATAAATTATTAAAGTGTATATAAAATGATTGGTTGGTTGTTTGAAAATGAAAATATATATCAATTAATAAAATTTGTTTGAATATTCTCAATAAAAAAATACCAGTTGTAAAAGAACAAATTGTATAAGCTAGTGAATTATAAAGTATGGAATTATAATTAAAATGATTTACAATTGTGAAATAATCTTATATATAAGGAATGAAACTATATGATATATGTATAAATATGAGTAGTAAATAAAAATGAATTTCAACTAAGAATTTACGAATTTGAATCCCGATTATTTTGACAGATGCTTTTCAAAGATTAAAGAGGTTATATTATTATAAATCTAAATAAGATAAATAAATTTGGAAACAATCTTATACGAGTAAAGATTTATAAATGTGATTTATAAATAATAAAGAGGATTTTTAAAATAATATAAAGCACTGAATTCACTATCGTTGTTGGAAAATAATAATGATGATGACTACAGCATCATCAGTATCATTTTCGAGTTTCTGTATGATTGATTTTCTACCTTTGGTACAGTTGAAATAAATTTGAGTTAGCATAATAAAATATATGATTTGAAATTCAAATAAGGGAAGTTAAATAAAATGGACTAGATTTGAACAGAGTTAGACAAGTTATTGAAATGGAAATTAAACTTAAATGGTAAGTGATTATAATGAATTTGAAAGTTTAAATAACTAAGTTGTATAACTTGTAAAATGGGGAAATGCAAGTAAAACCTATTGTTAAAATGGTTAAACAATTTTGTTAAGCAAAAAAAAAACTGAATTTGAATAAGTGATGAAATTTGACTTAAGTAAAAGTTAAATAAAATGACTTAAGAAATGAGATAATGAAATGAGTTAAACAAATAGAACTTGAATTGAATTAGAAGTGAACTTAAGTTGTATAATGAAAGTAAATGCAAGTGAGAATTAAATGAAACATAACTTAAGTAATGTTGAATGAAGTTGAATTTGATATCAAAATGAATTAATAAGTGAATAACGAAATGAAGTAATTAAATGAATACGAATTTGAGTTATATAATGAAATTCAGCTTTAGTTGTAAAATGAATTAATCAAACTGAAAGCTAAGTAATTGAATTCAAATTTGAAGTGAAGTGAATCTAAATAGAATTGAATTTGATTTGATTTTGGAAATGAACTAACTTGAATGTAAATTAGTGAATGTAAACTAATTCAATTTGAATAAATGAATGTTAGTAAAATCCAATGTTGATGAATCTAATGTGATTAAATTGAAAACAATTCAATGAATATTAATGAGAAGTGAATGTATATTGATTTAGTTATGGATTGATTGGATAGATATTGGTTTGTTGAATGCTAGTTGGATGATAGTTGTTTGATGGTTGAATTTATTTCTTTTGATTACATTTGCTATATTGGCATATATAGTTGTTGTATTGGTATATATTGTATATTGATATTACTTTCCATATATACATGCATTTATTCTTTGTTGAGTGTTTAGTAGGTGCGGATGGTGTATACTTCGCATTTGGAGCTCACTTTCGCGTTATATTAGCCGTATATGCTCGCTAATAATATATAAGCTAAATATCTCAGATTACATATTGTACTTTTATATTATTTTCTATACGGGAGGCCTCATCCTCAAAGATGAGATGCATATTTGTGATGTTAGATATTGTGATTTTTTTGATCGAACCGCGCAAAGGAGGCTATAACGAATTTGTTTGAAAATTTAAGGCGTTAGAAAAAATTTGAGAAATTTGTAAAAAAAAATTGATAACTAAAATTTTAATTTTGAGTTAAAAGTTAAATAATATTAGTTGGTTTTGAAAATATAACTATGAACGGACTTAAAAACTTAGAAAAGTTTTTACAAGAAGTTTAACAAATGGATTTTGGAAAAAGTTAAAAGCTTTAAATAATGTTGGTAATCTAGTTTTAATGATTTGTTTTTGACAAGTTAATGGATTTTATGGTTTTTCTTACTTGGTAATTTCGAGGAGGAAATTCTTTTAAGTAGGGGAGAATGTAATGGCCTAAAATTTCAGTCATTTGAAATTCGTATGTTTGATTAATTTTAAATATTCAGAAGTAAATTTTATAAGTTGAATAACTTATATTTCGAATATAATGTTTAATTTGATAATTAAATTGTTAATTTAATATTTGAAATTGCAGAAATAAATGGATTTTGAATTTAATGTGAATATAAAATGATTTATAAAGTTGAATTAAATTCTATTTGAATTAGTATGATGTTGTAAACTTTTAAAATTGAACTGAAAGTTAGTTATAGAAATTGAATATTTTAATATTTAATTAACGTGTAAAAATAGTCATTTTTCACAAGGTCTTGGATTTCGAAGAAACCGTTTCAATGGATCCATAATGTTATATTATTATAGGATTTCAAATTATATGTCAATCGGATTTATAGTTTAGTCGTGGCAAGCTGAAACGCGTAGAAATATGTTTAAGTAAATTTTAATTTAAAATAAGTCGATTCGAAAACCTGTCTTCCAGATATGATCAAGTTGGTTACCGATATATATTCCACTATGTTTGAAATATGATTAAAACATTATAAACACTAGGTGGCACGCTTTGATTGGAGTTCAAAAAAATTTCGGATGAATAGTGCACAAAATTTTTCTATAAAAGGACCTCATTTTCCTCAATTTTCACAAACCCTAGCTGCCTTTTATAAATCGATGGCCAGAAATCATCAATTTTCTTCCTTATTTTTCTTCCAATCCATCCACAATTCGCAAAACCCCCTATTAAGAACTTGTAGACCATAGGGAGTTCTTTGTATCAAACGGTAGAGATCGGAAATTGATTAGCGATTGGCGTTGAAATCAGCGACGTTCACGTCAGCCAGGGGAGAAGTTTTCACATGATAGGGCGCATCGAGCGTGACTTGGTTAGTGGCGTGGGTGGAGCTGGCTATGGGGGACGTGGCGGTGGTCTCCGATCGTTGCATAGTTGTTGTATGGAGGTGCGACATCGAAGGACGTGGCCGCGTACATGGGTTGGGCATGCGTGATCCTGGAGCTTTTGAGTGATGGGAAGAAGATGGAATTGTATGGCCTAGATTTTAGATCAAAGAAACATGCGGCTATGATTAATTTGAGGTTTGAAAATAAATAAAAAATTTAAATTTATTTATACAAAATTGTATATACTTTAAAATATCGTAACCTTTTCATACGAGGTCGAAACTTGACAAAGCAAATTGGGTTGGGATCATATTGACGAGCACTACATTTTAGAGCTAGTTGGGAGTTAATTGGAACTAGTAAATTTTTTGGATAAAGTTAAATGTCCGTTTAATTTATTCGAAATAAAACGTTGCAACATCTATTAGAACCAATGTGAGTACAACTCACTCTTTTCGACTCGCTTATATTTTTATATAAGTAAGAATAAATTTATTTTGTGCTAATTGATGATTGTTTGGATCATATATGATATATTATATATATTGATTGATTTCGATATATTCCTGCCTATTGGAGCAGATAAGACCCTATACGTTCTCGTGTATGAGCGGATGACCTTTTGCACACGCGTCTACCTCAAAGCGGACATTGTACATATTTTCTTATATGTATATTTGTTGCAGGTGACGGGTTGGAGGGATCCAACTGGATTCATCACTAGTGTTGATTTTATTTACAGATATTGTGATATATGTTGTTATCATATGATATATGATGTTTTGGATGTGATGATTGATGTGAATCACCATATTTAGTGCTTTTACAGCATTAGGCCATATTTTGGAATTTTAGAAATATTAATGTGATGATTTCAAATAAAGAGGCCGTTTAAGTGATTTTTGAAGTTATATAAGTTTTAATAACAATTTGTAAATTATTAAAAGAAGAAGTTTATTCATATTGAATCAAAATGTGATTTTCGAAATATGAAGTTAACTATTTTGCGATATTAAGTAAATTGGGATTTTGGATAGTGGATAATCCTTTAATAAATGTGTAGAAGTAATGAATTTGGTAAATGAATTATACTCACGATTTTGAACCGTAGATAATCCTTTAATAAATACTTAGAATTAATGAATTAAGTAAATGAATTATATTCACGATTTTAAACATTGAATAATCCTTTAGATTAAATGTGTAGAAATATTGAGTTGGTAAGAGAATTATATTTACTATTTTGGACAGTGAATAATCTTTTAAATTAAATAAATGTTTTGAAAAGTGATCTTCTAAATAGAGTAAACTGGTTTGAAGATATTTTAAAATGAATGAGCATCGAATGCATAGATTTCAACATTCATTGTTGAAATAGATGTTTTTGAGAAGTAAGGCAAGCATGTACTATCACACTGTTGTTATAGTAAATGATTTTCGAAAAGAGATGTTTGTATAGTATATGAGATTTATATATCTATCTAATTATCGAATCTCTATACTAATGATTTTGGGTTATCGTAACGATGTTTTACGTAACATTCATTTTGACCCAAATAAGCACGTTTAAGAGAATGTTTTCCTTAAAAGAATGAAATATATACTTAATCATGATTTAAGTATATGTAATATTTTTTAAGCGTTGAAAGTAAATTGATTTGTGAAGCTTATACGGCTAAAATAAGTATATGGAAATGTTTTCCAAATAGTGAAATATTGAAATGGTTTGAAATTATATCTTTTTTTAAAGATAAATTGAATTGAATATTTGGAAAGTGATTTAATTAATAAATGATAAATTAAAGGGCCTAGTGATTGCTTATGCTGTTAAATATTTGTTTGTTGCTTTAATGGTTAAATAACCGACTATCAAATTTGGCCATTTTAGTTCCTCTACTTGATATGAGAACTATTTAGTCGTACACCTAGTACGTTGCCATCTGTGTAGGCTTGATTATCGTTTATGTTAAGGATGTTGATTCATGTAGTGCGGATTATTACTCCAATCTATCAAGCTTCCTTCTTGGTCGAAGGATAGCAAGTTGAAAGTTGGAGACGTGATAAGTCTATGAGACTTAGTTTTTGTGTAAGTGTAACGTACGCGGATTTTTGTTGCCGAAAAACCGAATAGTTATGGGTTTTAAAAAGAATTTAAGAAAAGAAAAGAGAGAAGAAAAAAGAAAAAAGTGATAGAGGGAGGAGACAAAATAGAAAATTTTAAAATAGAAGAAAAGAGAATAGAGAACATAGAATAGATAAGAAGATAGAAAATTTAGATAGGGAAAAGAAGATAGAAAATTTTAAAATTGAAAGAAAAGAGAATAGAGGAAAAAGAAAACAGAAGAAAATAGGACGGAACAGAAAACAACAGAACAACATCAGAATCTCACAATTCGCAGCGGAACAACATATAATAATAAATGAATAATCTTTAAACAAAGAACTATATCAGTTATTACATTTTACACATTACATTACATCATCTCATCATATCATCAAGTGTACAACAACAAACAGTGCAGCGGAAAAAGAAATACTATATAAGTAATATGTCATGCCATCCAGCTTGCCTCCAGCAACTCCAGAATATCCAGAATATCCTGATAAACCTTAACTCTTAACTGCCCGTGTGGAAATTGGTGGGCACCCAGAGTTTAGGAAGGAAAACAATAAACTCCAAGTCAGTCATGTGACTGGTGTGAGAACTCAAAACAGTTTATTTATCTTTAAAATCAAAATAGAGGAATATTTTTAAATTCAATTCGCAATGCTTTTAAAAATGAGACTACCATAAGGCCTCCCGCACACACACACAATGCAAACGCAGAATCGGAGGAGATTTCTCCTTATGATAGTCAAAGATGCTTGATACGCATTTAAAAGAACATTTCATATTATTATTAGTGCATAGTATAGGAAAAATTCATTTTGAAAGTAGAATATAAATCTTAGCCAACATAGACATTTTGAACTATGCCTACTATAGCTACCATCCAAACAGTGGTGACCACCATAAGTGAATGATAGGTTCTACAACTAATACCGTACAAGTTTCGTATTGGGAATTGGATTTCCAACAAATGGTCAGGCCAAGGAACTTCCCATTGCCACATGAGAATGCCTCTGGAAAGACATCCCCGAGAACCAAACCGGAACTCTGCCAACACAAGGCCGGGTTACCCCTAACTGGGTAACTACTGACACGAGCACGCCATTCCCCGATCGTAAACGACCTTTCTCACGGGATCCCGAAAACCAACAACCACAAAGTAATAAATTCGTAGTAACCACATAGGTTAAATATCTGGGCTCCATACCATGATACCACCTCTATCCAGAAGGAAATGTACATACCCTAAAGGGTGCTACCCCTCATAACCTTGCCGCATCTTTCCTGTTTTGACCATTTCCGGGGTGTGAGGCTCGACGAAGTCACGTCCACAAAAACATACTTTATACAAAAGCCATGCTTTGGGTCAACAAATGATCAACACAATGATCACCAAGATAGACGATCAAATAAACGATCCTATCACAATAATCAACACAATGATCATTTCAGCATCACTCAGCATATCACATTACCAAATTGGAAATATATCGCTGATAACTTCAACTATATAACCTCTGAACTCATACGTCTCAGAGAAGGGTGTCAAGCTAAAAGAATAAATTCTTCGCCACTAACAGAAATATATTTGAATGAAATCGGCTTTATATCTCAACTTGTAATGTCAGACATACTATCCATACAAGTCTGTTCCGGGATCGAACAAAACCGAAGGCACTTACAAAGAAGTCCTTGCAATCCGGATATTCACAATCCTAATCGGATTCACCATCACATATGGAGAACTCTATACCGTAGCTACTCGGTGCAGAGTAAATCGACAGGTCATCCTATCGCTCTCGCAAATACCGGGTCTTCAACACCGATCTTCAAATGCAATTCACAACGACGTATCACATATTCGGAATGGGTTATACGACCCCATGGTCCTTTCCCGGTTAACCCGAATAGTGAGCGCTTATTCAAAAATAAGTGTGCATTCAAATTCAAACAAATCATATCAAATACTCATTCAAAGGGAAATATTGATAGTCGGTTATTGAACTATCAATGGATATGCACACATCACCAGATTCCAAATAATTTTCCAAATAATTTATTTTCCAAAATATCTTTACAAGATATATTGTTTCATACTTCAAAAATAAATCAATATTTATTTTTAAACAAATTCTCCTTTCCTTTATAAATTCAATAGTGAATTTATATTTCACAATATCTATTGATTTACGTTTTCAATTATCCATTTTCAATTTATCTTCAAAAAGATAAATTCTCAAAATATTCACTTTATATTGGAAAACATTTCCATACTTATACATTCATAAGTAGTTCACAAATTTTATTAATTTTCAACACTTGGAAAATATTCAATATACTTCAATCGAGATTAAGTATATATTTCATTCTTTAAGGAAATCATTCTCTTAAACATATTTATTTGGGCCAAAACGAATGTTACGTAAAACATCGTTACGACAACCCAAATTCACTAGTATAGGGATTCGAAATTAAAATAGATATATAAATCCCAATACTATACAAAACATTTCCTTTCGGAAATCATTTACTATAACAACAGTGTTATAGTCCATCATCTCCTTTTATTTCTCGAAAACGTCTATTTCAACGATAAATGTTGAAATCTATGGTTTCGAATCTCAACACAATTTAAAACATCGTTAGATCGTTTTAATTCTGTTTAAAATATCACATTCAAAACAATTTCTTTAACATATTATTCACTATTTAAAAACGTGAATATACTTCATTAACAATCTCATCCTTTTATTCATTTTGTTTAAAAGAATTATTCACAGTTCAAAAACGTGAATATACTACGTTAATAAATTTCATTCTTTTATACATTTTATTTAAAAGAATTATTCACAGTTCAAAAACGTGAATATAACTCCATCAAATAAGTTATGACAATTAACTTATCAAAATAAGTTGTTTGCGGATTTATAAAACAACGTTTATAAATTCCATTTCTATTTATTTTATAACTACTTCCTTTATAAATCTCCTTTATTAACCTATTCGATTTATAACTCAATTATAAACTAAAAGTTCATATTATAAGTTAAATACTTATAAAACGATTATTTTACAAAATCGTTCTTTCAAAGACTTTCCAAATCATAAATCTTATGACTTATAAGATTCATTTATTTATCCAAAATTCGTTCTTTCAATAACTTTATAAATTTTGTAAACCTACCGTTTATAAAATTCCATTTATAACTTCACTGTTTAAAATTCTATAAATTCCATTCAATTATGAAATTCATTTTCACTTCATTCAAACACTTATAAAAACTCGTTTTATAATGTCCATATTTCAATTTATAAATATCCATTTATAAATATCTTAATAAAATTCAATTTATATTACTCTTTTAAAACTTCTTTAATCTCCTTTATTATTTCACCATTTTGATTCATAAAATAATTAAATTTTATAAATCCTATACTTAAACTTTTCACAATAATTCTAAAATATCTCGATTAAACTATTTTATAAACTCAATAGCATCATATTCTCAAAAATCAGTTTTTAACTATATTTCTCAAAAATCATAATTTTTATAACTTTAAAAATTATAACGTTTATTTATTTAAAATGGGTCGATTCAAAAATTATTTTATAAAACGTATACTTTTCAAAAATCACTTTAAAAATCATTTTAAAATCCCAAAATCTGGGTCCAATGATGCTACACACCAAATAGTCAATCACGACTACAACGATATCATATATCAATATGATAATCAATCAAATATCAAAATATCTGAAATCAAATAAAAACTGTTGAGGAATCCAGTTGGATCCCTCCAACCTGTTTTCCTGCATCCAAAAACATTAGCACAATACCAATTTCGCTCCAGTATGAAATTATCGCGGTATATGTTCTTATTAAATATTATCCGCTTAATAACGGCGTAATAAGGTCTCATCCGCTAAAAAATACGGGGAATCAACAACTCCAATATATACATATGCCAATATATATATATTGATATTATATATAATACCAATTTCACTGTTTATGAAATATTCGCGGTATATGTTTTTAATAAATAACATCCGCTTACTAACGGCGCATAATGTCTATTTTAACAATCAATATATATCAATCATCATTCAAACATGCATTCAAATATTTTAAATCTAACTATTTAAAATAAAATCGAAACTGATTCGATTGAGTGAGAAGTTCTCACCTTGATTTAAATTCCGTTTTAGCGATTTATTTCGAATAAAATTAAACGGACGTTTAATTTTACCCAAAATTCTCACTAACTCCAAACGACTCCAAACCAACTCCATCGCATAGTGCTCGTCCATACGATTCCAACGCAACTGGTTTCGTCCAAAACGGACCTCGTATGAAAAAGTTATGATTTTTATAAGATTGTACACGATTTATATAAACAAATTTCAACATAACTTAATTATTTTCAACCTATCTCACTTCAGCCCTTAGATCCCCTTTCTTTCCATCCTGGCCGTCCCCATCTCTCCCTCTCCCTCACGTTCTCCTTCACCAGGCCAAGCCGTGCTCAATCAAACCCATCACATAGCATTAGGGTTTAAATTCGTGCCCAACACATCGCACTTGAACTCGATCAGGGAGCTCCATGTCGAAGCCCATCTCCTCCACCATGTTCGGCCTGAACCTTGGCCAACTCGGCCTCATCATGTGCCTAGGAAAACGTGCCAAACCTGTAGCAAACGGCCCACCATAGCTCCTCCATCGTCGCTCCAAATTCGATCATCACCGTATGGAATCGAAGCTCTCGTCGAGCTCTTCGACTTTCGTGTTGAGCACTTCGCGTAATTCTTTACGGATTGAGAGAGATTGAAGGGGAAGTGAGAATGATTTCTGGCCATTCATGGGTTAGGGCCGGCTGCAGTTCAAAACTAGGGTTTTTTTCTTTTTATTTTTTTATTTTTTTGAGATAGTGGGCTATTTATAAGGAACCGACGAAACACTATTCATCCCGGAAATTTCGAACTCCGATTTACGCGCCGTAACCAGCGTTTCTAGGGTTTACCCCGCGTTCCGGACACAATGGAACAGGTTTCGAAAGCTAATTCGGACGTATGTGCGAGTTATGGCTATAAACGCTCAATTTAAATTAAACTGATTTAAGCGATTTTCTAGGCGTTTTAATTTGTACCGGACAAACGGTAAATCCAATTGACTTGAAATTTTAAACCTTACAATAATATCACATTACGGATCCGATGAAACTGGTTTCGTCGAAATCCGAGACTTTTTGAAAAATGGCTATTTTTACTCGTCAAATTTAAATTAAAAATAAATCGATGCGTTTCGAGTTGCCACGCTCAAACGATAACTCCGATTGACACGAAATTTGAAATCCGGTAATAACTAACTATTACGGATCTAATGGTACTGGTTTCGTTCAATTCTGAGACTGTTCAAAAATTGACTATTTTCACTAGTCGATTTAAATATTAAAATATTCAATTTTCACAAATTAACTTTTAATTCGATTTTAAAAGTTCTAAAATATCATTCTAACTCCCATATGATAAAATAAAATTTTACAAATCATTTTCAATCATATTTAACTCTATTTTCAATTATTTCCATAATTTAACGTATTAATTATCAATTTAATTATCCAATTAAATTCAAAAATTCAAATAAAAATTTATTTGACTTATAAATTCACTTATTAATATTTAAAATAAATTAAATATTCAAATTTTAATTTCTAAAAATTCTGGGTCGTTACAGTAAGGTTGAGAAACGCTTTTGCATTGTTGGTGCGAAGAGACCAGGATCAGATTTATCTGAAAACCACTTCGAACTAATGCATATGCGTTCGAATTATGCTGGTTGTGAAGGCATTGATATTTAGGATTTTCATAGTGAAAGGCTGCTTGTTGATCATTTGGGGTTAAAATCCCAATATACAACCAGTAGCAGTAGTATCTTCATTATGAAATATCCAATGCAAGGACTATTCGCTACTAATCCTAGGGATCTCCTGACAAGATGTGGTAGGAAAGTACCTTCGGTTTGTCCTGTTTTTGTACAACTTGTATGGATGTTTGTCTAACATTGCATTTCTAAGATTACGTACATTGGTACAAACGTACATCAGTGGTGGAAGAGAAGGCACCTTCTCTTAGCTTAACACCCTCTTTGAGACATACGAGTTCAAGGTTTGTATTTTTGTGGAAAGCAATTAATAGTCAACGGAATGGAAATGTGGAATTCAAAGTGAGGTGGTATATGAAAGGTAATCGTTACCTCATGCCTCATTAACCGGAAATGACCAAAACAGGGTTAGACGCAGCAAGGCTAAGTGGATCATTCCCAATTAGGATATGATCATCCTTTTCTGGATATATTTCTTCCCACTATGACATTCAGAATGTAAATTATTATGGTTTGTATGCTATGAGGGCCCTCGAAAAAGGTCGGTTACGACCGCGGGAAGAAATATTCGGTACTATCTAGTTACAGAGATAGGCCGGTCTTGTGTTGGTAGAGAATCCTTTGTGATGATCCTCGATACATTCCTCTAAAGATGTACTGCCGAAAGGTAGTCCCTTCACCTGGTCATTTGTATGGAAATCCAAAACCCACTACGAGCTTGTGGTTTTGTTTGTACCGGCATAATGAATAGCCTTGAAATGCTAAATGGAAAACCATTTCGGCTATGATTAATATTATTTTATACTAGACACTAGTATAATATAAGATGATTTGTTATAAAATGTTTTGGTTATATAAGAAAAAAACATGCCCGTATTTATGTATGGGCATGTCTTATGAGATACTTTTGTTTTGAAAGGAAAAGTTTAGTAATTTAATAAATTCAGTTGAGTGTGTTTTGTCACACTGGTTTACCAGACTGATCCGGGCATTCTTCCATTTTAATGCTTGGGTCAGACCGAGTGTATGTTCAGATTTGGTGCTTTTGGAGCTTCAGTAGGTGAGCTGGAGATCTTCATTTTCATAGACAAGTATCAGTTTATTATCCGCTTTGCACCTTATGTTGTATATTATCAGCAATTGTAAGGACATGTTTTTATATCTGTCCAGGATGATGACTAGTGATTGGTTGTTGAAATCTGATTGATGTATGTATATACAGTTTTTATTTTGTAAATATCATTGATACGATATTATATGTTTTCCGCTGCGATGTGAGATTCAGTATTGATCTGTTTTGTTTTCTCTCCTCTCTTTCTTCTCTTCTCTTCTTCTCACTTCTTTTTTTCTCATGACTTTTCGTTAGTCTGTATTTTTTAGGTCAAACATTTTGGTTTATTGTCGATTCAAAGGGTACGGATTTGCAGGTTATCACATGTGGTATCAAAGCAAACATGTCACTTGGAACCAAATGTAATGGCCCGTTTTCCATATCTTTTGAATCGACAAAAAACCACACATGTCTAACTCAAATTACATGAAAAGACAGATCATTAAGGGCAGAAAGAAAATAAAGACAGAACAGAATCTCACACGACTGGAATAACATATATTATTTCAATAATAATCTTTACAGTGGAAATTTTTTAAATACAATATCAGAATCTAACCTAGATTCAGCCTGGATAGTTATAAACCTCTATCCTTATAAACACTGAAAACAATAAAACAAATGCAATAAATGTAGCGGATAATAGAATACGTCCATATGATAGTGAAGATCTCCAGGTCTCCTCTGGAAACTCCACCCGTCTTCAACTCATCCTAAAACTACTCAGTTCTGACTCAAGTTTTAAAAATACTCGGACCAGGCTTGATAAACCAGCGTGATATACTCGAAATTTAAAATGACTATATTATCAAAACCTTTGAAAAGTAGGATATCTCATAAGACTTCGTTAACACATAAATACGGACGGGTTTTTACCTTATGATGACCAAAACACTTTATACCAAAATACACTTGATATTATTATTAATGACATTCTTTTGAAAACACTTTTCAAATAAGGTATCAATACCCAGACTAAATCTAAGGGAATATAGCTAGACTAGGTCAACGGAATATACCGAATGGAATATATGATACCAAAAGGGGTTGCTGAGATATTTGCAAGTCATTACAGCTATGTTGGAAATACATTCAAAATCGTAAATCTCGCATTAGGATTGGATTTCCAACATGATAGGGAACTTGTGGCCTTTTTCACCGATCCATGCATAACAAACACTGTTCCCGAGGTGCCTTAATCGCCTTTCTGAAGTTAGTCACTTAGAACTATACTTGCTATACTACCACTGATAACTGGTAGTTCCCTGCTCTTCTCAAGCTAATCACTTTGTCAAAATGGGGCAATAAATG
This sequence comes from Allium cepa, assembly GCA_030765085.1. NCBI lineage: Eukaryota > Viridiplantae > Streptophyta > Magnoliopsida > Asparagales > Amaryllidaceae > Allium > Allium cepa. The sequence continues at coordinate 1,048,802,270 of CM060929.1, forward strand.
CCTTGAGTGACGTATTCCTCCAAAGGGCCCAATGTATTGGACATCACCATACATACTCACTTATTCCAAATTTGTCTCTGTCAGACCATATAGTATCCCATATCAACTTCCAACATATGAGGCTATTGAGGGTACGCTCAATTTCTTCAACGCCATGCTTTATTTTCAAAAATCCATGCTTTAGATCGTAATAAGTTCCACTTTGAATACCACACTACCATTCCTTTGATTGCTATTTGACTCCCACAAGCATATAACCTCTGAGATCGTATGTCTCAGAGAAGAGTGATAAGCTAAGAGAAGTGGCCTTCTCCGCCACCAAGAAGATGTACATTTGTAAAATTCAAACATTGTGTCTCTGAAATGCAATGTCATACATTCGCCCATGCAAGTTCATTTTGGAACTGAACTAAACAGAAGGCACTCTCTTACTACCATTAGTAGCGAGTATTCCTTACAATCCAAAAAATCTCCACAACGAGGAGCTTATTGCTATAAATAACTCGATAATGGGAGCGACCCAGAGCATGTCAACAAGCAGCCCTCATGCTATGAAGATCCTCGGTCTTCAATAACCATCATCTTCAACATGTCTTCACTTTTGAGCGTATAAATTAGTTCGAAGTGGTTTTTGGATAGGAATCACCCAAATCTGACCTCCGTTCGTCCGAAACCAATTATCGCTGAAAAGATGTTTATTTCATATGTGGATATCAATTATCTATCAGTTACTTCATCTTTTATTTAAATCAAGTATCTTTCTTAGATATATACTTTTCAAGTTATTCCATTTTATTTTCAAGAGTATATGAAATCATTAAGCCTCATTTATTAAATTATTTGATTTTTTAAATCTTTCTTAAACCCTGGAATAATTCCAAATCATTTCCTCTTTTGTTTAGAAAAACTTATCCAAATCATTCATTAAATCTTAATGGAAGATTTATTATATTCAAATTACAACTTTTAACTTAGGAAAAATATTCCCAAATCATTCATTAAATCTTAAACAAAGATCTCTAATATTCAAGTTAAAACTTTTAACATAGGGAAAATATTCCCGAATCATTCATTAAATCTTAATCAAAGATTTCTTATATTCAAGTTTTTACTTTTAACTTAGAGATAATATTCCCAAATCATTCATTAAATCTTAATCATAGATTTCTTTCTTAACTTCAAATCATAATCCTGCAAATTGAAGATTTTCATAACAGAGTACTACTTCCACTTTAAATATGGTAAATTTCACCTACAGGGACTAATAGCAAGTAATCCTACATCATGAAGACCTTTGTCATCAACGATCATGCCTTCAATATATTTTATTTTGAAAAGTAGTTTGAAGGGGTTTTCGGATAGGAATCATCCAAATCCGATCCCGGTTTTTCAGATAGGAATCAACAAAATCAGATCCCGGTTCGATCGTACTAATCGCCGATAAAAATATGTTAAGTGGTTAACTAACATTCAAAGAATTTGTTTCTTTTCTTTTATCTTGGAAAAACTTTAAATATGGTCTTTTGGAGCATCTGGGCTTTCCTTTCGATCCATTCCACCCCTCACCTAAAGTGAAAATATAGGCCAGGTAAGTTCAGGACACCGGTTGCTCCATCCCTAACCTTATCTAAACACCTTATTTTATCTTTCTCGAGCCCACAGGTGAGACAAATGTACTACTCATTTCTGCATACTTAGTTTGTTAATACATTCAATATTCTTTACTTTTTGTTTAAGTGGTATTTACAATTCTTCTTAACCATTTATTCAAACTCTTATTAAAACTTCTAAATCATCTTTAAAATACTTAATTATTCCTCTAAAATCATTCACAAAATATTTACGAAAGAATTGTTAAGTTTAAAACTACGTTTCAAAAGTTACTAAAAATTGCTGCGAAAAGTGTTGCAAATATAATTTAAAAGCTATATTCTTCAAAACTACTTTTATATCATTTAGAAATCCATCTTTTCAACTAAATCTCTTTTAAAACATTTTAAAATATTCTTAGAATTTATTTCACATTTTTTTTAAACATTTAAAATATCAATTTTAAACTTCGGTCAATTTACTGCAAAAGCGCGATTTTCCTAGAAAATTGTTTTGGACACATTTAAAATATACAAGATGAAACCTTGATTTTCTTCCTTTATTGCTTTAAACATATAATATTTATAACAAATTCAAACTCATTTTAAAACTATTTCCAAAAGGTTAAAGCATTCCATACACATAATTTCATTTTCAAAAGGAAAGTGATTTCCTTTGTGCTTATCGATGTGTTTTAATGTGACTTGGTAAAAAATTTAATAATCATATCAAACAACCAATACTTGATGATTAAAGCATATATAAACATCCATAATAATCATGACACATCATAAAACATGTATATAAATATAGATATTAAATAGATGATAATTTGGTTTGATCATCAAGTATTTTAAATCACATTTAATAGTGATTCCTATCTGAAAAACCAGGATCGGATTTTGGTGATTCCAATATGAAGAACTAGGATCGAATTTGGATGATTCCATCCGAAAATCACTTCAAAATAGTTTTCAAAACCGCATATGAACTTAACATCTTTTGTTCGATGGTTGGTACGAAGGGACCGGGATCGGGTTTGGGTGATTCCTATTCAAAAACCCCTTCAAAGAAATTTTGGAAATAAAACATATTGAAGACAAAGATCACTAAAGAGAAAGATCTTCAAGATGTAGGATTATTTTCCATCAGTCTCCGGAGTTGAAATTTACCATATTTAAAGTGGCAGTAGTGCACTGTTATGAGAATCTTTGATTTGCAAGAATATGATTTGAAGTTAAGAAGAAAATCTTTGATTAAGATTTAATGAATGATTTAGGAATGTTTTACCTAAGTTAAAAGTTATAACTGGAATACAAAGAAATATTTGATTAAGGTTTAATGAACGATTTGAAAAAAAATTCCTGAGTAAAAGAGAAAATGATTTGGAATCATTCCAGAATTTAAGAAAGGTTTAAATAAACCTAATAATTTGATAAGTGAGGCTTAATGATTCCATGTAATCTTGAAAAGAATATGGAATAAATTGAAAATAATATATATATATAAGAAAAATATTTAATTTAAACAAAAGATGAAGTAATTGATTGATGATTGATATCCACTTATGAACATAACATCTTTTTATCGATAATTGGCTTCGAAAGAACGGGGGTTGGATTTAGATGATCCCTATCTGAAAAATACTTCGAACCAATGTATATGTTTTAAAGTGAAGACATGTTGAAGATGATGATAATTGAAGACCGTGGATCTTCATAGCGTGAGGAATGCTTGTTGACATGCTCTGGGCCACTCCCATATAGAGTTATTTATAGGAGTGGTCTCCTCATTGTGGATATTTTTGTATTGCAAGGGCTTCTTGCCTAGTAATGGCTGAGGAAAGTGCCTTTGGTTTTGTTTAGTCCCAAAACGAACTTGTATGGATGTTTGTCTGACATTGTATTCTAAATCATATTTAAGTGGTTTCTATAAATGTATATCAGTTGATGGCCGAGAAGGCAACTTTTTTTAGCTTAACACCGTTTTCCAAGACATACGAGCTTAGGAAGTTATACTTTTCTAAAAATCAGTCATGTGACGTGGAATGACAATGTGGCATTCAAAATAAAACTTGTCATTATCTAAAGCATGGCTTTGTGAAAAACAAAGCGTGGCTTTGAAGAAATTGAGCGTAGCCTCACTAGCCTCACATCTTGAAAGATGATATGGGATACTATGTGGTTTGACAGACACAAATTAGGAATAAGTGAGTATGTATGGTGGTGTCCAATACGTTGGGCGCTTTGGGAGAAAGCATCCCTTAAGGCAATTATTGCCCCATTTTGATAAAGTGGTTAGCTTGAGAAAAGCAGGGAACTACCAGTTATTAGTATAGTATGACAAGTACAGTTCCAAGGACTTGTTTGAGAAAAGTGATTAAGGCACCGCGGAAGCTATGTTTGTTATGCATGGATTGAAGAAAAGGCCACTAGTTCCCTATCGAGTTGGAAATCCAATCTCAATATGAGATTTATTATTTTTATTGTAGTCCCAAAATATCTGTAATTCTTTGCAAACATTTCGGCTACCCCTTTTGGTATCATATATTTCGTTTGGTATATTCCGTTGTACTAGTCCGAATATATTACCTTAGACTTAGTCTGTGTATTGACACCTTATTTGAATAAGTTTATTTGAAAAGTGCTTTTAAAAGAATGCCATTAAAAATAATATCAAGTGTATTTTGGTGTAAAGTATTTTTGTTATCATAAGGTAAAAACTCGTCCATGTTTATGTGTGGATGTGGTCTAATGAGATACACTTCTTTTTAAAGGTTTTGATAACATAGTCATTTTAAATTTCGAGTTCCTCACGCTGGTTAATCAAGCCTAATCCAGGTATTTTTAATACTTGGTTTAGATCTGAGTAGTTTCAGGTTTAGCTGAAGACGCTTGGAGTTTCCAAAGGGGAGCTGGATATCTTCATCATCGTATAGACGTATTCTATTATCCGCTTTGCTTAGTGAGGTTCGTACATGATAGTGGGTTCTCGCTTCTTGTTAGGCAGCGAACAGATGACTCTTACTCCTACATGTCCCTGAGATCGAGTATCGAAGGGTTGGTTTATAGTCGAGAGGCTGGCCGTAAAAGAAAGCGTGAGGTACCAGTGCAAGCTACGGTGGAAAGGAGCTATTGTCGATGGTTGAAAAGCCTAGATCGTTACATTAACATAAAAAGGAGATAAGATAATTTGAAATTTAGACACATTAATTAGGTTAAAATCAATGTGAAATTTAGGAATAAGCGATCTAAGAGATATTATTTTAATATAAAACTTTGAATTAGTGATACATTTTGGGTAACATCGGTAATTCAAAACGAAGTAAGATTAGAAGGGGAAGTTTTGAGTAATATGGTTAGTAGGTTTATTGTTGGAAGAGAATGCTTGATTAACAAATACCATGTGAATTAAAAGTCACAATTTGACTATAAGGTATTTGATCTATTTAAAGTTAAGAAATTGGATTTAAGAAATGGATAAGGTAAATAATTAAGAACTTAGCTAAATAAAACTATGGATTAAGTTTTATAACTTATTAATCTGGAACAATAGCAAAATTCCACATTTTTTAAACGCACTAATTGAAGTAATAGCGGTTTGAAGTTGGGGATATGTATATATATACTCTTAGGAAGTAAAGGTATATTACACAAGTTTAAGTCATATTTGTAAGTGTAAGTAATATTGGATATAGTATGAAGTAAATGGTTATGAAATAAACTTGGATTAATAGAAATTTTAAAGAAATACATTAGGTAAAAATGAATGTGAATAAATACATAAGCTATACATAAATCATTTCAGCACATAAATTTTGATCTAAGATTTGAGTGAGGTGTTTACACCAGTCCATAAAAGGATTTTTTTACTTGATTCTTGATGGCGAACATTGATGAGGATTTGTGATTATGTACTCAAGTTTTCTATCATATTTGAGAGCTATGCAAGGAAAGCAAGGGTTTGTAATCAGGAAGTCTGATCAAAGTCCACACTAGAAAATCGGGTGATCGATACTAGTTTGGAGGTAAAGTTGTGGATTCGAATAATAGATTGAATCAAATATCACATATAGTATGTTGTTTTTGGTATGTCTACATAGTAGTTGGATATTTATCTTAAATAATAGGCACTAAGATATTAGGGTTATGTGGATGTATTCATTCATGTTGATATAGTTTCAGTTTAGTTGTTTTTGAATGTATTGTCTTCTTTGGTTATTGTATATTCTATCTTAATTGTGCAGTACGCACTAGGATGGGTATGATAGAAGTCTAACTTGATGTATGTTTATGTAACCTTAAGTACGTGATAAGTACTCAGGTTAGTAAGGGGAATCTCTGTTCCATGTATGTATGTTTGATATCATTTGTTTTAGTATTGTTATGGTATTAGGCTTGTTTTTATATATGCTTCTTTTCTATCATCGGTATAAATAAGCCAGGATGTTTAAGGATACGAGTATGAGATAGATTCCCTTATCTAACTTTCATTTCGGGGACGAAATGCACTTTATAGGGGAGAATATAACGACCCATAATTTCACTACTTCAAAAATGAGAAATTTTGCTTATTTTAAATTTTAAAAGAATTTAAAACTAAAATAAATATGTTATAAATAATAAATAATAATAGAGAAATTATTTATTCTTATAGTTAATAATATAATAATGTGTAAATTTGGATTTTATCACAAATCAATAGAAGTTAAGTTTTGTTAAAAATAATTTAAGGCTTAAATAAATGGATTTAAATATTTATTTGAAAAGTTAAATCTTATTAAAAGCACCTAAAAAAGATAATAAAAGTATATTAAAAGATTTAAAAGTATATTGATAATCGATTTACAAAAAAAACCAAAATTTATCGCATTTTGTCAGTTTTACATACACTATAAAGATGTAGATTTTGATATTATTTAAATATAATTTTAAAATGCGAATTGACAAGTTTTAATTTATTTAAAGAATTAAAAAGTTCATTTTTAAGTTTGGTTTATTTTAATATACAGCTTAACAAAAACGTCAAATTTTGACTGTAAAATATGTCAACAAAAACACCATTTTCAACCAGAACAAGTTATCGTTAAGTTGTTGTAACATGATATGTTTTCTAGCACACATATACTGTAACATCCCGGAATTTTTAACAATATCAATTTAATAATCTGTAGTTAAAATTAAATTGATATTGATATTTTGTTAATAATTATTCAGATAAATTTAATAATATTCTCTAATAAATATTTAAATTGGTTATTTTATCTTTTAAAAATAATAAATTGATTTCTATTTACAATATAAATATATGGTTTATATTTTAAATTGTTTGGTATTGTTTTAATTTTAATAAGTAAAGCATATTTTCTAGTTTTATTTGTAGTAATTTGGAAAATTTTGTTTTATTTAATATTTAAGTTTTTCAAAGTAATTAAATAAATGATTTTGGTTTAAACTTAATAATTGAACCATGTATTAAAATTCTAATATTTACATTTTAATTTGGGAATCTTGTTTTAAATTAGTATTGAGTTTTAAAACTATTTCATAAATAAAAATATGATTTTAAAATTGATAAGAAAAATATTGGAATGTTTTTAAATTAAATTGGATTTAGTTTTAAATTTAGAATAAATTCAATAAAATGTTTTATGGTTTAATAAAATGGATATTTTATTTAATAAAAATATAATTTCTTGTAAAACGACTTTTGTAAAACAATATTGATATTGTATTGACTTTTTAAATAAATATTGGATAATATTTGTAGTTTTTATTTCAAGTTGAATTTATATTTATAACTTAATTTGAAATTGTTTGATTTGGAATTTAGTTTGAATTTAAATTTAAAAGTATAAGTTTTAAGTTGTTTTAATTTTAATATGTATACGTTTCATTTGTAAACATGGTTTGTTTTCATTTATAAATTTTATACACATGTTCAATATAAACTAACAAATTTAATTTAAGCTAACATATACATTAATTTGTAATTAGTATTAATTACTTTTAAAGATAACATGTGTTAAATTCATATGCATTCATATTGACAAGTGTTGTTAAATTGACAAGTGTAAATATTAGTTTTAATCTTTCTTTTATTTCATAAATCTGAGAATACATTTACAATCCTCATTCATATTACATTTTCATTTCCATATTGCATTTACATTTTCCTGAACCAAAGAAATCTGCATTTACAATCAAAGATCAAATCTGCATAATCATAAACATATTCAAATCTGCATATCTCAAAATCAAGTAAATCTACATTTACAATCAAAGTAAAAACCTGCATACTCCACCCCTCATCAAAGATCAGAATACTGCATTTCCTCAAATTCAAGATGAGCCTGCACACTTTTGTTTATCTGCATTCTGTTTAAACCTGGGTTGAAAGTGCATCTGCATGCATGTGTTTGGGAAATTGGAAATAGCATCTTCTACCTGCATATGCTTGTTACTGCATAAATGAGCAATAGAGAGGAGCAAGCTCTGCATATTTTATTTCTGCAAAATTCAAAGGAGCTAAACAGTGGTCTGCATTTTTAATTGGTGAGTAACAATTTACTTTCAAAACGATTTAAATTAACTTAGTTGCTAAAATTATTGCCTGATAAGTATGATGGATATGTCTGTGCATATGTATGAGATTTGAATGCCTGTATTGCTAGTGATGAATTCTTTCCTGATCTTGATTTCAGACTTAAAGATGTAATTTAAAATTTATGAACTCAAGATCTAATCTATGTTTAGATGTAAATTATAAAATAGATCTAGTAGTATATCCTAAATAAAGTGTTAGATTTTATTCAGGATAATAAACTTGTTTTTCTTGACTCTGTAATTTTTTAAAAAACCTCATGCATGTTCAATTTTATTCAAACCCAATCTAATTATTATGATAATCCAGTAATGAAAATCAAAAATATAAACTGAAACTTGATTTTTAAATCAAGTATTGATATTTTTAGGTGCATGTTTCATTTACAGTTGGTTCTTGAACCAAAAATATGAATTTGAGTAATATTTGAAATCTGATACTTGAGGAATCATAAAATTCTTCTGAGTTATAGTAAAAGGAATATAGATCCTTCGAAAAATCTTTGAAGTAAATAAAATTTGCTAGATTGACTGCAGTTTTGGATTTTTAGAATTTAACCCTAGTTTTTATTTGGGGTAAAGGATCGATCATTTCAAGACATAGGAGCAATCGAGTGTACTGATATTTAGGGATTGGGTAGTTGGTGTGTAGAGTAGTTCATGGCTGGAGAGGTGGATTTGCAAGTGATCGGAGCGAGGCGAATTGGCCGTTGACAGGTTTGAGCAGAAACCTGTAATATTTTTCCAGGTTTGGATTGGGGGTTTGGAATTTGTCTGCGTGGGTGATAGCTTGATATGGATGTTTGTGATGGGTTGTAAGATGGAAGTCTGATGTGTAGAGATCGTCCATGGCGATCAACGTGGGCTGGAATCGCCGTGCATATGCACGGCGATGAAAACTTTGATGAATTGTTTTGGTTTGGGGGTTTTCAGGGGATGGTCTGTGAATGACTCGAAGTAGGTTGTAGAAAAACTCGAAGTGGTGAAGCATAAAACCCGAAGTAAAGTTTAGGTTCTCTCGGGTTGATCTCTGTTATTTCCAGGTTTGAAAGCCTGTATAAAATTTGGGTTTTGAAATTTAAAATCTAGGTTTTAAATATTGTAAATTCTGTAGATTTATTTAAAGTAAGGATTAAGTGAAAATTCAAATGCAAGTTTGAATTTTAGATTCAAATTTAAATCCCAGGTTTTGAAATAAAAGTTTAAATTCTTAACTTAATTAACTATTTCAATTTGGTAAATAGCTGAAATTTTAAATAATGAAGTTTTTAAAATATGAAGCAAGATTTAAAGATAAATTTTAAAACTGGAAATCTGAGTTTAAAATGAAGTTCAGTTTGAAATTTAAAAGAAGATATAAATTTGAAAGTTTTAAACTAAAAATGAATTGAAACTTCTAAAATTCTGAAATAAATTTAACTAAAAATTCTTATGATTGCATTTTTAAGTCAACCTTTTGTTTTGACTTGTAATTTTAAATAAGTTTTAAATTATTTAAAACTTTGATAAGTTTTAAAATTATTCTATTTAAACTTGAAATTTAAATTGAAATCTAAAAGGAAATTTCTTAAGTACTTTGTTTTAAATCAAATTGTTTTAAACATAATTAAGTTATGTTTATGAAAATTTAATTTAGATAAATATTTCAGAATTAATTTGTTAAATAAGGTAATTAAGATTAATTAATTTAATTAATTAATTGAATTTGGAATTAATTATTGATTAATGATTAATCAATTTATAATTAAGATCATTAATTAGATTATTAATTAATGATAAATGAATAATAATTATGTAATTAAGTTTTAATTCAAGGTTAATTAATTTAATAATTAATTTTAATTAATGAATGATTAAAGATGATTTAAATGGTAATTAATTTAAGTTAATTACCATATAAAATAATTTGAGGATGGATAATGAAGGTCATTAACCATGATTATTTAACAATTAATTAATATGGTTAATTTTTATAATTAATTAGTTTAATTAATTTAATAATAATCAATTGTAAATGGTTTGAGTATAATTACTTGATAAAGTAATTAAGAAATTAATTACTTAATGTAATTAATTTAATTTAATGAGATTGTTTATTTTTAATTAATTAAGTTAATTAATTATAAACACTTGAGTTTTATAAATAATTACTTTATGTAATTAAAAGTTTTGGAAATTACTTAGTTAAGTAATTGTTTAATAATTACAGATTGTAATTAAGTGGAGATGTTTAAGAATGAAGTAATTTGGATTAATTATTTAGTAATTAATCAAGGAATTAATTGAGAAATTAATTTAAGGATAATTAATTTAGTTTAATATAGTAATTAAGTTAGTTAATTACTTTGAGTAATTAATTTAAGAAATAATTAAGGATAATTAATTATTTTAATTAATGATGTAATTAAAGATGATTAATTATGATTAATTAATCAATAATAGGTAATTAATTAATGTAATTAATTAGGGATTAGGATAATTAATTATGATTAATTAATTGAAGTAATTAAAGGTTAATTACTGTTTAGTTGAGGATAATTAATTTTTTGAAATTAATTTAGGATAATTACATGAATTTAATTAAGTGTAATTAATCAAGAGTGATTAATTAAAGTAATTTATGATTGATTAATTGATTGTAATCAATTAAATAGTTGGGTAAGAAAGTTATAATTTGGTGAAGTAATTAATTTAATTTATTTTAAATTAATTAAAGATGAAGTAATTATAATTCATTTTTAAATTAATTAATAATAGAGATAGTTAATTTAATTCATTTTAAATTAATTATATGATGATGAGTAAATCTTTGCTTATGTTGAATGGATGTCATTGATTGATTTGGATGCTTTGTGATCTCAGTAATGAGATAAATAATATTGTGTGGTATGGATGCTTGGCTGTATTATGATGATAACTTAGATTATCTATTGTGATGGTATTATATGGAATATCTATGTGATATTGATGATATGAATTACCTGTTATGAGATAATGTTGATTATCAGTTATGATTTATGAATTATCTATCTGTGTGCATATAGATACTGTATCAAATTGTTTAAAACTTTTAAACAACTTGGACCTTAAAAGACACGCTTTGGATTTCGATGAGACCGGGATCGAGTTTCCATATTTGGATATCCGAAAACCACATCGATTCCAAATAACGTTAGGTCGTGTATCAAAATGGAGCTTTGTGAAGACTCGAGGTGTAAGGACTATGAGTCAGTATAACTCTGTGGGTGATTCCGTAATGAGTTGACGGAATTAGTTCTTATAGATTCGAGATGGTGGTTTAGAGTGCAAGGGTTATTGTCGTTAACTCTGAAGGTGATTCCAAAATGAGTGTAACGAGATAATGCCTTCGGTTTCGTTCGAACCCGGAACGAACTTGTATGGATTGAATGCTTTCAGAACATCGTCAGGTGGACGATGAGCATTCTAAGTGATTGTCCTAAAAAGGTAATCGTAGCCTCAAGCCTCATCAACCGGGAATGGCTAAAACAGGGAAGGTGTAGCAAAGCTTCGTGGGTCGCACCCACTGGAGAGCAAGATTGATCCCTGTCTAGAAGTCCCTTTATATTCGGCTGTGTGGGTGGTTGCTAGCTACAACCACGGGGTTGTCCTGTTCGGAACTATTCAGTAAGGAATGGGTCCGGCTTTGTGTTGCAGGGGGTCGGGAGTGATCCTCGGTACGTTGATCTAGGCTACTTACTGTGACGGGCGGTACCCCAGTAGCACTGCCATTGTATGGAATCCAAAATCCAATAAGTGCCAACGGTTTTGATTGTATTACCCACTTTTGTGGCTAGTAGCTGGAATTTAATGAATGTAACAATTTCGGCTATTTCATATTTATTTGAAAACCCTAGACACTATTATAATATCATCAGATTTCCTATCAAATGTTTTGGTTAGCGTAAGGTAAAAACTTTTCCATGTTTATGTGTGGGAAGTCTTACGTGATACCTTTCTTTTCAAAAGATTTTTGAAAGTTAAGCAACTTTAACCTGTTACTTACACCAAACCCATGTCTGACCCGAAGTTTATTTTTGTTTTTCATAAACTCTTGGGTACTCAAATTTTTATGAGTAGTCAAGGGAATTCAGGTTAGGATTCAGGTTAGCTTTGACGAACTGTGGAGGAGCAATGGAGCAGGAGGCTTCCGCATGTAGATGTATAGTATTCCGCTGTGTGATCTCTGAGTTGTTGTATTTGAGTTGTTGTATTGAGTTGTATAACTAGACAGGCGTTTACAACTGTCTAGTATGTGTTGTATGTCTGTGTACTCTGATATTGGTTGTAAACTATGTAATATTTATGTTATTAATATAATTTATTCGTTCCGCTGTTAGATTATGATGTGTTGTTTCTTTCTTCTCTTCTTTCTATTCTCTTTTCTATCCCTTTCTTTCTTAAATATGATGCAATTTTCCAGAAGTGGAAAGTCGGGTCGTCACACTTGGTATCAGAGCATTAGGCTGAGTGAATACCTAGGCTCTGAAGTGTATCTTTCTTTAGGGAGCGTTAGGTTGAGTGAATATCTAGGCTCTGTAGTGGTGTCTTTCTTAAGAGAGCGTACTTGTAATTTTTATATATAACTATATATATATATATATATATATATATATTTCTACCTATCTGTTGGGTTACCTGTTCAGGTTTTCCAACATAAGTTATAAAGGTAGATGGGTAGTAGTATGTGTAACACGACTGCCATTGGTTGGAGTTTGAATGTTTGAGGTTGGAAGTGTAGTTGTCGAGACTGTAGACCTAATACCGTCTCGAGAGAATTCTGTAGTAATGAAGAACTTCATTGATCTCTAAAGGAAATCTGTTAAGGTTCGGAGTTTATTTCTGAAGTTGGATGAGTAGTGTTTGGATCTGTTGGCTTGGCAGAAGCGAGTGATGGTATTTTGGTACCTCAGGAAATAGTAGCTGCGTGATGAGATGCAGTGACTATGGATGTTCCCGAATACAAACTTTTAAACATTTAAACATTTAGCATATAACACAAAAGAAGATATTTTGAAAAGTTTAAATGTATAAAATAGTAAAAGACATGATTTAACTAATTGAATTTTATTTTAAATTTTTATAAACAACATCATAACTAGATCTCTTATCTCTTTAATGAGATGGAATGGATATGCATGGAAAAGGAGCAAAAGTTATTTTAACATTTTAAAGTTTACGAAAAAAAGGAAAACATCATTTCTTAAATACAAATCACATCTTATCATTCTTTCCGCTATTAATGCACTTCATATCATGCTTAAGCAAAATTCAAAAAGTAAGGTAAGAGTATTTACGTTATTTACCTTTTTAAACTCAGTTATAAATAAGCATGCACATCTTTCATTTTTGCACACTTCATTCTTTTCTTTCCTTCTTCACTTTCTCCATCTTCTTCATCTCCGCTTCCATAGCTTCCCACTTCTCCATTCTCTTGAAATGAAAAATAAAACCAATTCCACCTTCCAAAGCACCATCCACCGCCACCAACAAGCCAAACACATATCCACCCGAGCTCCACCTCTACCCAACACGACCATACCCGAGTCCACCATCCTTCATACCCCACAACCACCACCCTACCCGAGCCCCTATATCACCCTATATGGTCGTACACCTCACATCCACCTCCTACTCCACCAGAATATCACACATCAAGGTCGTACCCTCCTCCCTAGGCCACACACCCTCCCCTAAGCCCACGGCCACAGAAAAAAGAGAAGCAAAGAAAACGGCAAAATTCGAGACGTTTGAAAATAGCACATTAGCTCGAGAAACGCTATCTTACGTAATAGATTGACAGAGTGAAAATAAAGATGAGAAAATACTTACCGCTATATAATTTATATTGGTTTTTGAGTTGATTTGCTATGATATATGATCACTATTTTATGATATGGATGTTTAACTAATCATTTGAATATTGGATAATCTATAGTAATGTTATGACATTTATCGTACTATACCTGCATTGAATATGTCAATGTCATATGATTGTTTATATGGTTGTGATGTTAATATGGACATCAAATTTCTATCATTTTCGATTAAGTGATTTCTTTGTTAAAAAAGACCCAATTTTGGAGATATGAGATAGTTTCGAAAAATAATTCTCTTTCCAATTGGAATTGAAATCAAAGTAGAAGTAAAGGGGAATTTGAAATTTGAAGTGAAACAGGATTAAAAAGGATAGTTAAATTGAAATTGAAATTTAGATGAATGGTGAAATTGAAATTGAAATTGATTTTGAAAATTGAAAGTGAAATTAAGATTGAAATTTAAGTTTAAATTGAAATTAGATTTGAAGTCTATGTTTTGATTGAGTTTAATTTGAAGTTAGAATAGAAATTAAAATGAAATTAAAATGAAATTTAAAATTTAAAATATAATGTTAAAATAATAGGAATAAATAATATTATAATATGGACATAGTGGAAATACATTTTAAATACTTTAAAAAGTGGAAATATTGATTTAAAATGATTTGTAATGATTCTATAAATGATAAAATTCAATTCGAATAGATTATTTCAAATATTGAAAAATAAGCTAAAATAAGGCGCGTCGCGTAACGGGAGTTTGCGATTTCGCATCGAAAAGTTCAAATGAGTGTATAGAGTGGAATATAGCTCGGAATTCTTTGAGATAAGAAAATTCCGGACTATGTTATCAATACCTTCTAAATGAAGAAAGAAAATCAAAATTTTGTTGAGTAGATTTTGAAATATATCCAAATTAATATTCTTGAAAAATCGCGCTAGTGCAGATAAGTGACCATAATGGGAAATCTGTTTGAATGAACGTTTTCAATTATGGAAAAATATGAAATAAATTTGATAAGTCTATTTAAATAGGTTAGAAGAGATCTGATGTGGAAAATATAGTTTTTCAAATATTAAAAAGTTGCTCAAATCGAATAAGCTTATATAGCACTTTCGACAGCACTTATATGCTGCGTATTCTATAACTTTTTGAATATGAGTTTAAATATAATGATTTTTCCTAGGGTTAATTGTAAATGTTTTGAAAAGAAAACTAAGTGTTTAAAAGATAATTTGGAATCTTTATAATCTATTCCAAAATAAAGTTGATAATTGAGTATGTGGAAATGACTAGTACGTTTGTCCCGCCTGTGAGATCTGCGAAGATAACACAAGGTGTTTAACTAAAGTTAGGGATGGAGCAACCAGTACCCTGAACTTACCTAGCCTCTATTTTCTCTTTCTAGGCGAGGGGTAGAAAAGATCGAAAGGAAAGCCCGGATGCTCTCAAAAGATCGTATTAAGTTTCCTAAATAAAAGAAGATTGGTATTTTTCAAAATTAAGCAATCTCCAAAAAGAATGATTTCTATGATCCTATTTAATCAAAACATTTGCTAAATTGATTTAGGATTTATCACAAACGATGTCCTAAGTAACATTGTTTTTGACTTCCTAAAAGTTAAGGAATTTGGATCGAGAGTTAAGTGAGGTAAATTGCAATATTATCGAAAGCAAAAGAATGGATTACTTAGAATTATTCTAAAACAAAAGAAAGAGATTTCGAAATCATCTGAATTGAAATTAAAGTGAAAAGAGACTTAATGATCCCGTATACTCATATTCATTTTTTTTTATCGATAATTGGATTTCGAAGGAACCGGGGTTGGATTTGGATGATTCCTATCCGAAAACCACTTCGAACCAGTTTACATGTTCGAATAAAGAAGTTGTTCGAAGACGGAGATATTGAGGCAAATAATAACGAGGGACTACTTGTTTATTAATTAAGGATAAACGCCCGATTCACTTTACTGTAGCAGTTGTCTCTTTGTTATGAAAAACCTCAAAACCACAAGGGTTTCTTGCCTAGTAATGACCAAGGATAGTTCCTTCGGTTTCGTTTCTATCCCAGAATGAACTTATTTGGACGACAGTCTGACCTTGAAATCTAAATCACAATGAGTGGCCTCTATAAATCAATATCGGTCGGTGGCGGGGAAAACACCTTCTCTTAGCTTAACAACCTTTCCCGAGACTTACGAGTTCAGGAAGTTATACGTTTGTATAAATCATTCATGTGAATGTGGAATAGCAATGTGGCATTTAAAGTGAAAGAATATGTGCTTTGTGAAAAGTTAATCGTTGTCTCAAGCCTCATCAACTGGAAATGACCGAAAAAGGGATAGATGCGGCAAGGCTAAGTGGGTCATTCCCAATTAGGGTATGATCATCCTCTTCTAGATTTATTTCTTCCCTCTATGACGTTCGAGATGTAAATTAATGTGGTGTATGGAAAACGAGCGCGCGGTTAAAGGTCGGTAACGATTGGGGGATGACATATTCGGTACTATCTAGTTACAGAGATAGGCCGATCTTGTGTTGGTAGAGGGCAGTGGTTTTGTGCCTCCGTACATCCATTTAGAAGTGTACCCATTGGAAGGTAGTCCCTTCACTTGGTCATTTATATGGAAATCTATTCTCTAATAATAACCTACGGTTTTGTTTGTATCGGCGTAATGAATAGCCTCGAAATGCTATATAGGTAACAATTGTGGATAAGATTAAAAAGTTTAACTGCAAATGTTTTCAAGGAACGTCACTAGATATAATATCAAATGTTTTGATATATAAAAGTGTTTAAAGTTATTATAAGGTAAAAACTCATTCGTGTTTATGTGTAGGCGTGGTCTTATGAGATAATCTTTCTTTCAAATGATTTTATTCAAAGGCTAGTATATGACACTATCATTTATTATTGAGTTTTTCTTGCACCGGTTTATCAAGCCTGATCCAAGCATTTTCAATACTCGGGTCAGATCCGAGTAGTCTCAGGTTTAGTAGAAGACGGTTGAAGTTCATAGAGGAGAGTTGGAGATATTCATCTATGTATGGGCATATTCTTTTATCCGCTGCTGTTTGTTTTTGTTTGATGTTTGTCACCAATTTTAAGGACAGATGTTTGTAACTGTCCAAGCTAAATTTAGGTTAGACTCCGATATATGTCTGTTGAAAGTTTTCTGCTGTAAAGATATTTGTTCGATATTATATGTTAGTCCATTCATGTGAGATTTTATTCTGACTATTTTTCCTTATTACCTTCGATAATCCATACTTTCATGCAATTTGGCTTAGACACGTATGGTTTATTGTCAGCTCAAAGGGTACGAAATTGTGGTTCGTCACATTTGGTATCAAAGCTGAAGGTTAAGCGAGAACCTTGGCTTTGGTAAAGACTCATCAGAGATAGGATTAGTGATATCCTAGGATAAGTAACTCATTAGTGATGGGGCTAGTAACACCTTAGAATGAGTTATAAGAGTAATATATATGAGCATGTATTTGTTAATTTTATAAAAAATGGTTTTGTTTCAAAGAAGTTGGTAAATGAAGTAATTTTACCTAAGTGTGTATTTTGAAAGTAAAATGGGGTATATTTTTTAGAAAATAAATGGTTGTTTGAAACATAGATTAATAAATAAGCAACTTGAATTAGTTAAAAACAAGTTAATAAAGGACATCTTAAGATTAGAATTGCACAACTTAACTATAAAGATAAGAATCAATCAGTTAAAAGCTAGAATCTAGAACATTAATCATATACCCCTAGACATTCGGTTATTAGGAAATAGTGATTTAATGATCATCAAAATTGATGGATTTAAATGCTAAGTACAAATATCTTGTGAAGTAAAATTCATGATTTGACTATAAGATATTTGATGATATTGAAGCTAGATGTTGTATTTAGAGAAAGCAAAAAGAAAATGCGTTCTTAGAAAAAATTCTTATCAACAAGATAGAAAAAAGATAAACCTAAATTGAGACTTTTAGTAAATATAATATAAAAGGTTAAGTTCTATAACTTTTAATGGAGATAAGATAATTTGAAATTTGGACTCTTTGATAAGGTTAAAATCAAAGTGATATTTAAGAATAAGAGATATAAGAAATATCATCTTAATATAAAACTTTGAATTAGTGATACATCTAGAGTAACATTTGTAATAAAGTAAGATTAGAAGTGGATAGTTTTGAATAATATGGTTAGTAGGTTAATTGTTGGCTGAAAATGTTTAAATAAACAAATACCATATAAATTAAGTTTCACAATTGGCTTTAAGTTATTTGATGGTTAAGAAATTTGATTTAGAAATGGATAGGTAAATAAGTTAAGTAGATAATCATAGAATTAGTAAAAAAAAGATGTACACTTAGTAAGATTGTCTTATTAATATATGAATAAGATAAACAATGTTAACTAAATTAAGACCTTAGATAAATAACTAAGTATTAAGTTTTATAAATTATTAATTTAAGATAATAATAGAGTTCCACATTTGTTAAATACCCTAATTGAAGTAATAATGGTTTGAAGTTTAGGGATATATATACTCTTAGGAAGTAATGGTATATTATATAAGTTTAAGTCATATTTGTATGCTTAAGTAATAATGGATTTAATAGAAAGTAATGGTTGTGAAAAAAACTTGGATTAATAAATTTTGAAGGAATATATTAGGTAAAAATAAATATGAATAATTTACGTAGATCATTTCAGCACATAAATTTTTGTTCTAAGATTTGAGTGCAAAACATTGAGGTGTTTACACCAATCCGAGAAAGGATTTATCACTTGATTCTTGACGGTGAATATTGATGAGGGTTGTGATTATGTACTTAAGGTTTCTATCATAGTTGAGAGCTATGTAAGAAAAGCAATAGTTTGTAATCAAGAAACCTGATCAAAGTCCCAACTAGAAAATCGAATGATCGATACTAGTTCGGAAGTAAAGTTGTGGATTCGAATAATAGATCGAATCAAATATCACATATATTATGATGTTTTGGGTCTATCTACATAGTAATTGGATAGTTATCTTAAATAGTAGGAACTAAGATATGAGGGTTAGACTTATGTTTTGGTATGTAGACCTCAGGTGTAGTACATGCTTAGGTTAGGGGAAGGATTATGTAGATGTATTCATTTATATTGATATAGTATCAGTATGGTTGTTTATGGCTATATAATCTTGTTTGGTGTTGGATGTATTATCATAAGTGTGCAGTACGCACTAGGATGGGAGGGATAGAAGTCTGACTTGATGTATGTATATATAACCTTAAATACGTGATAAGTATTCAGGTTAGTGTGGGAAATCTTTGTATGTATGTTCAGTATTATTTGTTTCAGTGTTGTTATGATATCAACCTTCTTTTTATATATGCATTTTTCTATCATCCGTATAAATAAGCCAGAATGTTTGAGAATGCGAGTATGAGATAGATTTATTTATCTTTCATTTCGAGGACGAAATGCTTTTAATTAAGGAAAAATGTAACGACCCATAATTTCACTACTTCGAAAATGAGGTATTTTATTTATTTTAAATTTAAACAAGGTTTGAAAACTTAAATAAGTTATATATAATATATAATAATAAAGGAATTATTTATTCTTATAACTATTAATTAAAAATTATAAATTTGAATTTTATCACAAATCAGCAAATGTTAAGTTTTGTTAAAAATAAGTAAAGGCTTAAATAAATGGATTTAAATATTTATTTGAAAGGATAAATCTTATTAAAAACACCTAATAAAGATGATAGAAGTATATTAAAAGATTTAAAAATGTGTTTATAATCGTTTTACAAAAATATTCAAATTTTGCCGCATTTTATCAGTTTTACATACACTGTAAAAATAGGGATTTTGATATTATTTAAGTACGATTTAAAAATATGAATAGACGTGTTTTAATTTATTTAAAAAAAGTAAAAAGTCCATTTTTAAATTTGGTTTACATAAATAAATAGTTTAACTAAAACGTCAAAATGTGACCGTAAAATATTTTGTCGAAAATCATCGTTTTGTCTATTAAAAGTTGGCGCAACGTTGTTGCACCTTTATTTTATTATATATATGAACATATATTCAATAGTATAAGTATTAATTAATTTACTAATCAAGTTTATTTTTACTAAACAGACTTAGAAAATTCTAGAATTTCATTAAGAACATGTAAGCATAAAATTCCAAAACATGTCAAATCAAACCAAACATAATTATTACTTTACTTTTCTCACTTTTTAAGTGAATGTGACATAAAGCTTGATTTGAAATATGACATTAAGAGTTGGAAAAAGGTAAAGTTTCCTAAGAAGTAAGTAAAGGGTATTTGGTCATTTTACATAATAATATTATATTTCAAACTTTTTCCTATAAATAGCCATGCATACTGCTTCCTTTTTCACACAAATCATTCTCTTCTTCTTCTTATAAGCTATTTTAATGGCTTCACTCTTTAAAAGAGGTGGTAGGATTAAAAATAGTGGAGTGTTTAAACAATAGTCCACTTGTTACTCTTTAACCTCTTCTTAAACAACTTCTTAATTCACTTCTTCTTCTCTTCTCAAAATTGGCCTTAGGCTGTGAGTTTGGGAGTTGATAGGGGGTGGACGTGAGAAATATGGAAGGGGAGGCTATGTTATGGCCAAGAGCAAGAAGGGATGTGGGGTGGTTGCCGAGCGCTTGAAAAAGGTGCAAGAGTATTTAGGTGGTGATTTAGTGAAGTATTGACTGATATGAATGTTGGTAGGAAGTTAATCAATTTGGTTGAAGGTGAGTAATTCTCATCGTTTTTAAAAGATTGTATTTGATTTTGCTATAATAATTATCTTATGACATATGCTAGTATGCAGCCCTTTAAAATGTTATTATAGATGTTTGGATATGTTTGTGTCATGTTTGAATAAGTAGCAAGTGTTTTTGGTTGTGATCATTTATCATATTAGCTTGTGTATGGACCATAATTATGTTAGTGATAAAGGCTAAACTTGGTTATGCTTATTTTGATTAAATATTCGCTTTATTAAATAAGACCCTATTTTGGTGATATGATGTATTTCTGATAAATAAGTCTCTTTTTAGTTGGAATTGAAATTAAAGTGAAAATAAAAGAGAATTTGAAATTTGAAGTGGAAATTGGATTTGAAATGGAAAGTTAAATTGAAATTGAGACGAATAGTAAAACAGGAATTGAAATCGATTTTGGAAATTGAAATCGATTTTGAAAATTGAAATTGAGATTGAAGTTGAAATTTAAATTAGAATGGAAATTAGATTTTAAATCTAAGTTTTAATTGATTTTAATTTGAAGTTATAATTAAAATTGAAATTGGAATTTCAAATTTAATATTAAAATAAAAGGGATAAAATAATATTATAATATGATAATAGTGAAAATACATTTTAAAAGCTTTAAAAGGTGAGAATATTGATTTAAAATGATTTGTAATGGTTTTATAAGTAATAAAATTCAATTTGAATAGATTATTTTAAATGTTGAAAAATGAGTTAAAACTAGGCGCGTCGCACAACGGTATTTCACGATTTCGCGCCGAAAAGTTCAAATGAGTGCGTAGAGTAGAATATAGCTTGGATTTCTTCAAGATAAGAAAATTCTGGACTATTATATTCATATCTTCTAAACGAAGAAAGAAAATTAAATTTTCGATCAGTAGATTTTGAATTAAGTCCAAATCAATTTTCTTGAAAAATCCGCTAGTGCAATTAAGTGACCATAACAGAAATCTTTTTAAATGACTGTTTTTAATTATGAAAAAATGTTGAATAAATTTGATAAACCTATTTAAATAGTTTAGAAGAGATTTGAAGTAGAAAATATGAATTTTCAAATATTAAAAAATTGTTCAAATCAAATAAGTTTATATAGCACTTTCCGCAGCATTTTTATGCTGCGAACTCTATAAACT
The DNA here is from genome assembly GCA_030765085.1 of Allium cepa. Classification (NCBI taxonomy): domain Eukaryota; kingdom Viridiplantae; phylum Streptophyta; class Magnoliopsida; order Asparagales; family Amaryllidaceae; genus Allium; species Allium cepa. Next base: position 1,048,824,237 of record CM060929.1, read on the forward strand.
TTTGAATATGAGTTTAAACGTAATGATTTTTCCTATAGTCTATTATGAATGTTTTTTAAGGAAAATTAAGAATTTAAAAGATAATTTGAAAACTTTATAGTCAATTCCAAAAAAAATGATAACTGAGTATGCGGAAACGACTAGTACATCTGTACCGCCTATGAGATCTGGGAAGAGAAAACATAGGCTAGATAAGTTTAGGGCACTAGTTGCTCCATCCATAAACTTAGTTAAGCATCTTGTATTATCTACCCAAATCTCACAGACGGGACAAATGATACATTCGAAATTGAAGACATGCTGAGGATGATCATTATTAAAGACTATGGATCTTCGTAGCGTGAGGATTACTTGCTGACATGCTCTGGATCGCTCACATCATAGAGTTATTTACAGAAGTGGTCTTCTCGTTGTGGAGATTTTTTCGAATTGCAATGGCTTCTCGCCTAGTAATGGCCAATGAAAGTGTCTTCGGTTTCGTTCAGTTCCAGAACGAATTTATATGGATATTTGTCTGACATTGTATTCTAAATCACATTTGAGCGATTTCTATAAATGAAACTGTATCCTAGACATTTAATAGTGTTTAATATTTATCAAATATTATGTTTTTAGATGGTAGTTTTCATTCGTAGTTTTAGAACGGACGGGTTTTTCGGTGATTTTATCTGGTTCGAAAATTTGGGCTATTACATTTGATACCATGTGTGGCGATCCACACTCAGCACTCCATACATGTTGGACCCAGAGTGCATCGATTGCAGATGATCATGCGAAAGAAAAGAGTGGGTGAGAAGGAAGTATGAAGAAAGGAGAAGAGAAGAGAAGAAAAGGAGAGAAGCTGAACCAAAAAAATACAGAATCTTACATCGCAGCGGAATAACATATAATATAGATAAATAATCTTTACAAGGAGAATTTGTAATATGCATAAATCAATACCAGAGTAATTACTTTATTTGTTAATCCTACAAAGTGTGCTTTAATAGATACCAAATACAATGACTATAAATCTATCACTGTACAACTCTGATGAGAGAGACAACACTATACTTACCTTCGAACTCAATAAACAATATAAATGCTGAATAAAATAGTAAGTAGAGAAGATACAATAACACAAGATAAACAACAACCAATAATAGATAAACATCAAAGGGTTGTATTATTTTAGGGGCTGCATCACTATCACCTGTGACTGCTTACGTATCCCTATCTAATTGGGTATCCAATTAGATACAGAATCAAGCCAACGTAGTTCTCCTATCGCAAATAGGACTCATGGAGCATACGATGCAACAAAATACATGCAATTCCTAAACTACCCACTTAGGCTTAATCTCCAATTTTATATTTTCAAATCTAAATACCTTTACGGAAATTATCTCTTTGGACTTTATTCTCAAAATCTTATTTCAAATTTTTGAAATATATATGTATCTATTATATTCAATTCATACTTTACTTCGGGATCTTAAATCAAACCAATTTTGAAAAGTTTATTTGGAAATCCCAAACACCGTGATAAAAGCATATCAAACCATATGCAATCAGATTGAGAGGTTTCTTCCAATAACAAGGCAACTGGGTCTCAGCCTTCATACAATCGATAAATAAGTACATCCCTCTATTCCAAGAGCGGATTATACTAAAAACATATGCCTACTCTTTAGTTACGGGTTACATGAATATTCGGTAACATAACAAATAATTTTATATCACGAAGCAATAAATCATTTCACACTAATACTCACAAGTATTTTCAAACCTATAATAATTTTCATTTCCCAAATCTTTTCAAAAATATCTTAAATTCATCTGGTTTAGTCTTCGAAATTCTTTCCGTTTCATAAAATATGTTTATAAAACCATTCTCAGATAGGTCACTTTTCTATAATATATAACTTCAGAATACTCATTACCAAACATTTCAATTTCTTTTAAAGGGAAAACATTTCATAACATTTTCATTTGAAAACCAATTTTCAAAACAGTTCATTAAATTGAAGTGAACCAAAAATTATCGTTAAACACCATATAGTCAAATCGTGGAATAAATCATAAGGTGTTATCCTACAATTATTTTCTATCCAGCCCACGCATATGGATAATTAATCACTCAAAAAATGGTTAAGCAAAGTCAACAATCAATAAATAATAATCAGTGCTCATAAACTGTCGATCGCAACCCAAATAACCAAACAATCAATTAACGAAATAAACACAACAATAAATGATAAATCGACGCTTCATTTTATCAAATATTTATAATACATTTTATTTTATCTTGAGTTACAATGATTTGATATTTATTTTGGATCATCCATGCATTTCCTTTGACATGTTCCATCCCTCGTCCAAGTCTCCTTGGATCTCACACATGAAACATGTGTACTAGTCGTTTCCGCGCACCCCATTAAGCATTTAACTTCTAAATTTTAAAATAATTAACTAACCATCCAAATAGTCAAACAAGGAAATAAAACCATTTTTTAGCAAATAAAGTAAACAAAAATTCAACAAGGATTTTCAAACAACACATAACACTTAAAGTTCCTTCAACGTAGCAATGATTTTAATGAACTTAAAAGAAGAAATAACTCACTTTGGATTCCACTCTGTCAAACTTTAATGCAAGGAAATTAAGATCTAACCCATACTTCCTACCATTCTTGGAAATCAAATCAAAATAGGCTCAATTTTCTCCCTTCAAGTGCTTGGCCAAGGCTTGAGATGGAGGTTGGCCGAAAGTATAAAGAAGAGGTGGTGGAGCTTTGAACTTGAATTCTCAAAATTAGACCCGAAAAATAAGTCATTTTCTCGCTAGTTTTTGACCCTTTTACTCATAAAATTTGAAAAAGTAGTTTACTATAAAGTTGTTGCAATTTCTTTTCTTCTAAATTTGAAAAAAAATAAACACCAAATTTCGACTAATTATGTGGAATTTATGATCAATAGAAGAGAGGGTATTCTTAGACTGACAAAAATGAAGTGCAAAAATGCACTGCAAAAAAATTAAAATTTGGCAAAGCTATGTTCAATACTGGAAGAAGTGCTCAACATAAAAGTTGTAGCCACTAGAATTATATATGATTTTAAAAAAATAATTTCTTTATTCAGATCAATTATTTAGAAATTATGATAATAAGAAATAGAGGTATTGTTGGCCATAAAATCTAGGCTAAAAATGACTTTGAAAGAACTGAAATTTTGCAATAGTAACACTTAGATTTTGAAAAAATGATGTGAATTATAATTTTACTAACCAACTTAATTCTATTGAGTTTTAAAAAAAAGAATTTTCCAATTTGGTTTAATTTTGAGAAAGTAATGGCCATGAGAAGAAGATGTGAAATACGAAAAAAGAAGAGTTTGATTTTGAAGAGGATGGATATCGATTTATTTGAATATTTTTTAAATATTATGGCATTATTTATTTATACTTATTTTATATGGCATGGAAGTCATTAAAGAGGAGAATAAGAAGGTGAAGAAGCTTGAGAAAAGAAGAAGAAGAAGTGTGAATGAAATGAGAGAAGGAGGTGGGTATTTATAAAAAAGGTAAGAAAATTTTACAAATTTAACCTTTTACTAAATTACCAAACTACACTTCAACCAAAGGAAATCTCCCCTTTTCAATACTTAACATTATCTTTCACATTCTTACTTTATGTTTTAGTCACTCAAATATTAAGTAAATAAAAGTAATTATCTTATTGAATTTTGATGTGATATGGTTTTGATGTTTACTTTTGACTTTTCTTAAACTTACTTACTTTTTTCTTAATGATGTTGTAGAAATATACTAATCATAATTAGTAAAATAAAACATGTTTAGTTATTAAAATGTGTAATATATATGTTAAAATAAGTTAACAAAGGTGTAACAACGTTGCGACAACTTATTTTGAACAAAACGTTGAACTTCGACAAAACGTTGTACGGTCACATTTTGACGTTTTAGTTAAACTATTTATTTATGCAAACTAAATTTAAAAATGAATTTGTATGATGTTTTTTAAAAATATGAGCACTCATAAATCAATTAAAATAATTTATTTAACCATTGAAACTTACTTTTCTGAAATTAGCATGTTGACACTTTTATCGATATAAATAAATGTTACTATTTTTATGCATATTTCTATTTCCAAATCCTATATAATATTATTTAAATCATAAAACCTTTTATATTTTATATTTAAAATCACTCTATACGGTATATTTTGAAGCGATCAAATTCTGGGACTTACATTCTCTCCTACTTAAAAGAATTTCGTCCTCGAAATTACAAGGACGAAAAAAATATAACGAAAAAACAACAATTAATGAAAGTTAAGCACACCAAAAATAGTAATATCACCAGTAACCCCGGTTGGAGTTACGGTGCCTTATCCTATCCATTTTATTTATCAAATTAAGATAGTTTCATTGATAAAATTCTTAAGTTGATTTACTAACCTAGACAAATTTTACTTAGGCACCTAACCTAAGCTCCGATACCAGGCATAACAAACATAGTCCTATCGGTGCCTTAATTACTTTTCTCAAGCAAGTCACTTAGAACTGTACTTGCTATACTACTACTAATAACTAGTATTTCCCTGCTTTTCTCAAGCTAACCACTTTATCAAAATGGGACAATAAATGCCTTGAGGGATGTTTTCCCCCAAAGGGCCCAACGTATTGGATATCCACCATACAACTTATCACAAATTTGTGTTTGTCGGACCACATAGTATCACATATCATCTTTCGGGATGTTAGGCTAGTGAGGCTACGCTCAATTTCTTCAAAGCCACGCTTTTCATGCAAAACCACGCTTTGATCATAATAAGTTCCACATTGAATGCCACATTGTCAATCCATGTCACATGACTCATTTCTAAAAAGTATAACCTCCCGAGCTCATATGTCTTGGGAAAGGGTATTAAGCTAAAAGAATTTCTCTTCACTGCAACCAACTGATATACATTTATAGAAACTACTCAAATGTGATTTAGAGTACAATGTCAGACAAACATCCATACCTCGGCAATTACTAGGCGAGAAGACCTTGCAATCCTTAGATTTCAAATAGAACAGAACCACTGCTATAAATGTCTCTATATCGGGAGCGACCTAGAGAATGCCAACAAGCATTCCCTTTGCTATGAAGATCTCCAGTCTTCAATAATCATCACCTTCAACTTGTCTTCGCTTTCGAATGTATACATTGGTTCGAAGTGGTTTTCGGATAGGGATCACCCAAATCCGACCCCGATTCCTTCGAAGCCAATTATCGATAAAAAGATGTTAAGTTCATAAGCGGATTTCAATCATCAATCAATTACTTCATCTTTTATAAAATATCTTTCTTAGATATATTCTTTTTAATTTATTCCATTTTCTTTTCAAGTGTATATAGAATCATTAAGCTACATCTATCAAATCATTTGGTTTATTTAAACCTTTCTTAAATCTTGGAATAATTCCAAATCATTTTTCTTTTACTTAGGAGAACTTTTCCAAATCATTCATTAAATATTAATCAAAAATTTCCTTTTTACTTAGAGTAATTCTAAGTTAATTCATTCTTTCGCTTTGGATAATATTTCAAATTTCCTTACTTAACACTCGATCCAAATTCCTTAACTTTTAGGTGGGTGAAAAACAATGTTATTTAAGACATTGTTTACTGTGAACCCTAAAATAAATCTTCGCAAACATTATTGAGTAAATAGAATCATAGAAATCATTCTAATTTTACTCAACATCAATTTCCGTATTCAACAAGTGCATGGGTGGAATAATGTTGAAATCACCTTTTCAATTCCGGGAATAGGACGAGTTCCCTCTTCGGAATTTAATACCAAGTATAAGAAGGTTACCTCTATGCAATCCAGGTTGTAGTTTATTCATTTTAGAGATTTCTTAAAGTTTGGATAATACTAATCTTCTTTAATTTTGGAAAACTTAATATAATATTTTCAGAGCATTTGGGCGTTCCTTTCGATCTGTTCCACCCCTCGCCTAAAAAGAAAAAACATAGGCCAGGTAAGTTCAGGGCACTGGTTGCTTCATCCCTAACCTTAATTAAACGCCTTGTTTTATCTTCCCAGATCTCACAGACGGGACAAATGTACTGATCGTTTCCACATACTTAGTTATTAACTTCATTCTAGAATTGATTGTAAGATTCCAAATTATCTTTTAAACAAATTATTTTCGTTTAATAAAAATATTTAGAAAATAATAATTAAAGAGATTATATAAAGAAGCAACTTTATAAAATGTTTAAACTTAAGATAAAGTTTTTATGAAAGTTTTTGAGGGTTAATAAATGCATATGTTACATGTAGATCATCTCATCACATAGTTTTGATCTAAGATTCGAGTTTTGAACTTTGAGGTGTTTTACACTGTTTTAAAAAAGGATTTATCCCACAATTCTTGACGGCGAATATTGATTAGATTTTATGATTGGGTACTTGAGTTTTCTATCATAATTAGGAGCTATGCAAGGAAAGCAATGGTTTCTGAGAAAAGAGCCTGATTAAAGTCTGCACTGGAGGATCGAGGGATCGATACTAGTTCCAAATCCAACATTGTCAGATGTATGCTCGCATTTCGGATAGTACTAATTTGGGTTATTAGATGTTCTGAGCCCTAGGTACCAGATACGTTTGGGCCATATGGCGGCGATGCGCGATGTCCGAGTCATTGGATGTTAATCGCAGATTGTATTACCTTTTAGCTATTTGTGTTGTTGTATAACGACATCTGAGTCTTGGATGTAAGCCATGGATACAGATTGATCCTTCCATTGGAACTATGTTTGTTATGCTTGGGTTAGAGAAAATGCCATTAGTTCCCTATCATGATAGAAATCCAATCCCAATACGAGGTTTACAGTTTTGATTGTATTTCCAAAATAACTATAATGACTTGCAAACATTTCAACTACCCCTTTTGGTATCATATGTTCCGTTCGGTATATTCCGTTGACCTAATCCGGATATATTACCTTAAACTTAGTCCAAATGTTGATACCTTATTTGAATAAATTTATTTGAAAATGTTTTCAAAGGAATGTCATTAACAATAATATCAAGTGAATTTTGGTATAAAAGTGTTTTGCTTATCATAAGGTAAAAACTCGTCAGTGTTTATCCATAGGGCATGGTCTTATGAGATACCCTTCTTTTTCAAAGTTTTGATAACATCATTTATGATCTATACCTTTAAAGTTCCGAGTATCTCATGCTGTTTAGCAAGCCTGATCCGGGTATTTTTAATACTCGGGTTAGATCCGTGTAGTTTCAGGTTTAGTTAAAAACGGTTGGAATTTCCAAAGGAGGCTGGAGATCTTCATCATCGTATGGACGTATTTTATTATCCGCTACATCTATTGCATTTGTTTTGTTGTTTCAGAATTTGTAAGGACAAAAGTTTATAACTATCCAGGCTAAATCTAGGTTAGACTCTGATATTGTATTTTAAAATTTTCCACTGTAAAGATTATTATTGAAATAATATATGTTATTCCATTCATGTGAGATTCTGCTCTTTCTTTATTTTCCTTCTGCCCTTAATGATCCATCTTTTCGTGCAATTTGAGTTAGACATGTATGGTTTATTATCGATTCAATGGGTATTGAAAATCGGGTCATTATATTTGGTATCAGAGCTAAAGGTTAAGCGAGAACCTTGGCTTTGGTGGGGTAAAGGCTCATCAAAGATAGGGTTAGTAATACCCTAGAATGAGTAACGCATTAGAGATAGGGTTAGTAACATTCTATAATGAGTTTGAGTGTATTATATATGAGTGCGTATTTGTTAGTGAATAATAAATTGTTTGTGTTGATTTGTATGTTGAGTGATTTATGGATCCTGATCGATACGCCTGATACCGTTGTCGGTAAGGTTCCTAAACATTTAAAAAAGGCGAACCGACACACCGTTTTGAAAAAAATGGTAAATGAAATAATTTAACTAGGATTATATTTTGAATATAAAGTATATATTTTGAAACTAGGATTATATTTTGAATATAAAGTGTATATTTTGAAAAGTTGTATAGTTAGAAATCAGGATTAGTGAAATTTAAATATGAACATCTTGTGATTAGAATTTCACACTTTGACTATAATATGTTTCATAAATACAATCGAATCTGATAAGGTAATTAAGATCTTTAATACTTATTCCAAAATAATAAATTAAGAAATGATCATGTTAAGTTACTATCATAAATTGATCAACTGTTTGATTTAAAAGTTTAAGTACAAATACCTTATGAATTGAGTTTCACAATTTGACTATAATGTGTTTGATAATAAGATATATTTAAGGAATGGACATATAAGATAAAAATAATATAAGATAAATAATAGAAATTGATTATCTAAATGGAAAAATACTATAAGGAATGAGAATTTAAATTCGAGTAAAAAAATTATGGTAATTTAAATGAAGTTAATTAATATAAGATGAAATGAATTTATAAAATAGGTTTTATAAAGTAGTCTCTAAAGGATTTTGAAAATAGTATTATTTCAAATAAAAAGAGGTATTTGATGATAAATAATTCGATTGGCTCGAAAATAAACCAAAAATGGGAAAGGGATGTGATCGGATGGTAAGCACTTCTCTTAAGTATTACTCTTCTTGTTAAGAGAATATATGATACTATTGGTAGTACCCAATTCCACGGATTGTTTTGGAGTTACACGATCTATATAGTTTTCTTAGGTTAAAGAAATAATGTGAATCATTGATTAGTAATCTTTATAAAAGTGTTTAAACTAAAGATAAATCGGGATTGATAATTGCTAAAATAAAGCGGGATTCTCGACGATTTTGCACGGTTGAAAATTTTCGAATAATACTTAATTCAGAGCTAAAAAACTTATGAAAACTTATGGTAAAAGATTGTGAAATACTTTGAGTAAATGAAATAAGATAAGGATAATTTATAAATCTGATTTATAAAGGAAAAAAATTAAGAGTTATGATTATGGGGATTAAAATGGTTGTGGTTTAATTTTTTTTTCAAAGTTGGAAAATTAATAATAGTACTAAATAGTAATTAACTTTTATAACGTATGAATTTGAGACAATGGTAAATTACAACAAAGTTTAAATTTGTTAGATGATGGATTTAAGTAAAATCAATTTGAAAGTTGGGATTTGTATGTACTCTTAGGATGTTAAGGTATATCATACAAACATAGATTTAATTCATGAACTATTAAGTTAAATAATGACTCCTGAAAAAGGTAATTATAACCTGGAAAATGTTTTATTAATTAATTCCAACATTAATTAAAGATTTGGACTTAAGTCTTTAAATATGGTTGATTTACATAAGTTATAAGATGAAATAAACAAAAGTAATACTTTTACGAAATGATTCGTAAACAATATAAGTATTAAAGAAAATGTATGAAAAAATATGAATGTGAAAAATAAAGGATGTGAATTAAGAGAAATTGGTATAACTGAGAAAAAAACCAATATAAACAAATATGTAATTTATACGTAAACTATTTCGTCACACAAATGTTGATCAAATATCCGAGTACGGAACTTTGAGGTGTTTATACTGGTCCAAAAAAGGATTTATCAATCGATTCTTGATGACGATCATTGCTTAGGGTTTATGGTTATGTACTTGAGTCTTCTATCATAGTTGAGAGCTATGCAAGGAAAGCAAAGATTTCTAAGCAAAGTACCTGATTATAATCCGCAATAGAGGATCGAGGGATCGATACTAGTTTGAAAGAAAAGTTATAGATTTGATTAGAGGATCGTATAAGATATTGCATAAAAGTAATCTATGAAAATAAGTTGGTAAAATAATGTTTGGACAAATTATTATGAGTTTTAGATTCAGTGTAATTTCGAGGACGGAATTCTTTTAAGTAGAGGAGAATGTAATGTCCAAGAATTTGATCACTTTAAAATATACTATTTAAAGTGATTTTAAATATAATTTAGGTAAGGTTATATGATTCAAGCAATATTAGATAGGATTTGGAAAGAGAAGTATACACAAAAATAGTAACATTTGCCTATATCGATAAAAGTGATAAAATGCTGATTTGTTATGCGTGGATCGGAGAAAAGACCACTAGTTCCTTATCATGATAGAAATTCAATCCCAATATGAGATTTACGGTTTTGATTGTATTTCCAAAATAGCTGTAATGACTTGCAAACATTTCAGCTACCCCTTTTTGGTATCATATATTCCGTTCAGTATATTCCATTGATCTAGTCTGGATATATTACCTTAGACTTAGTCCAGATATTGATAACTTATTTGAATAAGTTTATTTGAAAATGTTTTCAAAGGAATTTCAGTAAAAATAATATCAAGCTAACTAGATTTATTCCAATCAATTCTACTTATCAGCTTTGATCATCAAAATCATGCCAATCTTGTTTGCTTTGGAATTCGTGCTTGGATTCATAACTCATATCATTCTCGTTCATCTCTAGCCTTGAAAGGTGGGAAAGCACTCACGATTAACGTTCTTATATTTATTAAATTTGATTTCAATTGAAACGATAATTGAAATATGTTGCTGTTAGTTATTTACACTGTTATATATGTGATATTATCTGTATTTGTTCACCTGTGACATCTGACACCATTATCTGTTATTTATTTTGATGATATATGCATGTTATATTATTATCATACTACAAGTTCCTTGTTAGTATAGAATTCACTATGGGTTGAAATGATACATACCCGAATGATATGTAGAATAGGAGAAAATCGGTATGGGTTGAAATGATAAACCCAAGCGATTTTCATTGAATTGAATTTGGGATTGCGGGTTGAAATGATATATACCCGTATATATTTAAATTGCGGATTGAAATGATAAATATCCTTATCACTTGACCATAGGATAAAAAATTATATACATACATCGTTAGTCTATATATATATTGAAATGATTTCTAAGGTTATAAAATTGAATTTATTTAAGTATTATACTCAAATAAGTTTGAATTGAAATTTATTAAACTTAGGATTTTAAAGATATGATTTTATAACTTGATTAAAAGTGACTTAAATGAATATTTCAAATTTATATAAATTGAAATGGTATATTTAGTTTTGTTTAAATTTTAAATTTGAATTTTTATCTAAATGTTATTTGAATGATTAAGTAAATATTTCGAAATAAACAATAGTAAAGTGAATATGATATATATATATACACACACACATATATATATATATATATATATATATCGAATTATCAAATCTAGTTTTGAAATGTTTGAATGTTTAAAGCTTTGAAAATATTGAAATCGAAATGACTTATTTTATGGTTCAAATCTATATTTGAAATCAATATAATTTGAAATGGTTTATTGAGAAACCGAAATAAATTAAAATTGATGATTTAAGTGTTGATTACATTTGAATTTTGGAATTCGAGTTGATTTGTAATCGATTTGTGAAATTTGAGGAAACTATTTTATTATATAAAGTATTTTTAAATTATGTTTAAAACTTTTTTATATTTTACTTTATAAATTATTTTAATATAAACTATTTCATATTTTACTATATGAACTATTTTTAATATAAACTATTTTAATATACTGACTATTTCAATATAAATTATTTTAACTTATGACTCTTTTATATAAACTATTTTACTTTATAAACTATTTTATTATATATACTATTTTAATATCTAAATTGTTTAAGTGGTGGAAGTTATGTTTTCAATGTTATGAATTTCAAAGTATTATGATTCCAAAGTGTTATAATTTCAATTGTTTGGTTTCGAAAGTGTTATAACTTTGAAAGAGCTATGATTTTGAAAATGGATATATTTGAAATGGAAATGAAATCGTATTTGGTTTTGAAATGGATCGTATTGATATGCTTTTGAAATGACAATGATATTTTTGTTTTGAAGTATAAACTATTTTGAAATGACTGCGGTGTTATAATAACGGTTGGTTGTTAAAGAGACCGGGATCGAATATTGTCATACTCTCTTCCAATACCGAAACCACTTTAACAACCGTGTATGTGGTGGAGATTCCAGAATGAAGTAGGATGGGGGCGAGGTCCTATTGTGGTATATACGTGGACCCAACTCCCATGAGCTGGCATAAGGTGGCTAAAACAGGAGCGATTCTCGGGCCAAGTGAGGTCATTTCTCCAATCGGACACATTCCTTCGATGCTATATTCTAACTTTGTGATTGATTTGGTGGCCACACTTGATTTTTCGATTTAGGAGTGTGTTCCGAGATGGGCGGTAGTGGTTCCTATGCGTTACCACCAGCCCGGATGCGTAATTGGTATATCTACCCTGGCATTGCCTTGTTGTGTTGTGTCACCTACCCTATCGAGACCACTACAAGATTGTTTTGTACCATAGCTATGGAGTGCCCTCTGACGACGCCCAATACGGAGGAGATTGCGGTACTATATAGACTATGGGAATATATAAAATGTGTTAAGGGTAACTCCTTAACACTATTTTAATAGTTTACATTAATTTAGACAATATTATAATATCGTATATTACTACATAGCAGATAGTTTAACGGATCCTTAGAGGATGGGTATCCCAAACATCCTTTTAAGTTACTTGTATTTCAGTGTTTATTTCACTTGAGTTAGATTTATTGATATAAGAATGTTAATCCTGATTCGAATTTTTTGTGTTTTGCTTTACGCTTGGGTCAGATGAATGTACCAGTATTCAAGACTCACCATTGGAGTTGGAGCTTCGCTTAGAGATCCATTTATCGATTCTGCTTTCAGTTATTCAATTGATTCCAGTGATGTATTTAGATTTTATATTTGACTATTGTATGGACACATCTATGTATTCGAGACCTCTGTTGTACCTTATTTAACTCTGTTATATGTATAGTAGCTTCATGAACTACTGTATATGCTGAATTATTGTTATATTACTCTGTATTTGTGATTCTATAATTTATTTATTTACTATATATGCTGAATTTTGCCAAATATAAATTAACAATATGATATTTTGAGCAAATCAAGTCCGACATATGCAGATGCGAATGGTTGAAAATACCAGGATGTTACAATAGGCGTCGCATTCAAACTTTATGCATAGGATAAAAAAAATTCAAACCCTACAAACCATAGATAAGTGTGCCGATCATCCTATGGGTTTTGAAAGAACAATGAGGTCTACTACTAAAGAGATGTCTGAGTGCAAACAATCAAACAAAGAAGTCGAAATGAAAGGGTGTGATTCTGTATAATTGAAAAGAGTCCGAATGGGAAAATCAAAAATAGAAATCAAAACTTTTCATGGTGACTTTCCTACCTCTATCTAGTCCACTACTAGAAGGTGCTGCATTCAAAGCTTATACTTGCATTGTAGGTGTGTCTGCTTTCTGCCCCTTCCTATGGGGACAATTCCTACTCATGTAACTGAGTTGTCCGCAATTATAGCACTTTCCCTTCATTTTGTAGTCTTTTGCGTAATGACCAGCCACCCCAAAACTATGGCACTTCGCTCTTTGCTAGATTTACTTCCGAGGGCCTTTCCTTTTTGACTTGGGAACCTCTTTAAGCTCTCCTTTCGGTTGCGATGATATGGGCTGAACTCTCTGTTGGTCTTCCAAGTCTAACAGCCTAAACTTTTGCTCCATATCTTCCAACCTAGCTCGTGTCTCCTTGAAATCCTTCGTGCCAGAAAACGTTCTGCCCCTTATACTAGTGAAGTCCTTGCATAGCTTAGAAAAATCGACCGGTTTAGGTGGATTAAAGGGATTTCCGCCTATTGGTGTTGTATTGGGCATTTGCCCTTGCACCTCTGGTACCGTAACTTTACGACACTAGTCAGCCATACTATGCAGACAAAATGAAACATTGGCTTGAAAGAATCGAAAAAAAGTTGAACTAGAGTTTGAGGGGATTTTTATAAAAACTCTTTTATACTTGAAAACTATTTCTAAGAGTTCCTTGGAAAATACTTCTAAAACAAGTTATCTTTGGAGAAATACTTTACTTTTAAAATAGATTTTTAGGAATCATGAAAGCCTAGGCTCTGATACTGTTACCCAATGCATTGACCAGGTAACCAGAGACTTGATGTAGAAGGCTCGTTCGGCATAAAGGATCGTTTGGCACAACTAGGTCGTTCGGCACAACTAGGTCGTTTAGCACAACTAGGCCATTCGGCATTCATGCCTCGTTCGGCATTGCAACCTTTTTCAAAACAGCAGGGTCGTTCGGCATTCCTGCCTTGTTCGGCATTCCAGCCTCGTTCGGCATTCCAGCCTCGTTCGGCATTCAGGGTTGTTCCGCATGAACCTCATTAGGCATCCATCCTCGTTCGGCATTCATGCCTCGTTTGGCATTCCAGCCTTGTTTGGCACAGTAGGGTCATTCGACATTCCTACCTCACTCGGCATTCCAGCCTCGTTCGGCATTCCAGCCTCGTTCGGCATTCCAGCCTCGTTCGGCATTCCAGCCTTGTTCGGCACAACAGGGTCGTCGCCATTCCAGCCTCGCTCGGCATTCCAGCCTCGCTCGGCATTTCGCTCGGCATTTCGTTCGGCATTCCAGCCCCGTTAGGCATGAAGCCTTGCTCAACATTTCTCCTCACATAGCATAGCAAAGACGTTCGGCATTCGTGGCTCGGCACGCAGATGTCACTCGCCACAGGCTGAAGTATCTCACTCCTAGGCCCAAGAGGGAAGTCCAATCCATCTTCATCTATAAATAGAAGTGCAGGGGCACAATTAAATGGACATTTTTTGGAGAACACTAGAGAGACTCTGTTGCATTCAAGACTCATTCTCTTTACTTAGCATTTGTATTCAAGTAGTTGGTATACGGATTGTATCTGTAATCAATTGTTGAGTAAAGCAATAAAAATTAACTTCAAAGTGGACGTAGGCAATTACGTTGAACCGCTATAAATCTGGTGTTCTTATTTTCTACATTTAACTTAGTATATAGTGCTCTGTTTTAAGTTACTTTCTTCATTAATCTCTCTACAAAATCTTTCCTAAGGGTGTTAGTGACCAATTCTGGTCCTAACATTTTGGTGCTTTCACTGAGAATCGAATCCTCAAGCTACTAGGATCTTCTTTAGCTACTGGATTGAATAAATCCCTCGAAGGAGATCCAACTTATGTACGGGACGTCCGTTGAATCTACTCAGAGTTTCGATCAACAACTCTACCATGGGAAGACCGCGAACCCGATCTGCCTCTCATAATGCAGACGTCAACGAGATTGCTAGCGTACAACAGATAGCACCTAGCAATCCGCAAGCTAATCCCGGTGTAGGGACTGCCGGAGGTCATAATCAGACGGAAGTCGTTATAAGGGCAGAGTTCAACTCGCTGAGCAGATTCAAGCAAACGCAAACCTGATGACTCAACTTACACAGCAACAGTATCAAAGTACTGGAGTTAGCCCTGCTCCTTATTCTTCATCTGATAGCTCGACTTCATCCGATGAACCTCCCAGGCGAAGACACCGTAAAACTGAAGATGCACAAGCGGGAGCTATCGACCGATCAACTAGGGATCGATTACATCTTGAAGACCGCACCCAAGCCAGAATGGGAAACTTAGAGGCCGAAACGCATATGGAAATAGGACGCCCGGCTCAGCAAGGCCCTAATGAAGCTGGCCTTCAAGATACACGTTTGGAAGATCGCCAGCAGTGAGGACATCAGCCCGAGCAGCCCCGAAGAACAGAGTCCTACCTTCCATCCTCCATACAAACTCTATACTTAACGGCTATGGTTAGACATTTGATGAGAGAGAATCAAGGCCTGAACAATGAAGATTGGGGAATATCTAGGAGTCATACTCCATTCGCTGATACTATTCTGCAGGCCGAGTATCTCAAGAAGTTTAGCATGCCAACAATCCCGGCCTATAAAGGAAAGACATATCCCAGGAAACACGTGATGAGGTATGAGTGGATGATGGATTCAGCTAGAGCGAATGATGCAACCAAGTGCAGATGCTTTCCAATCACTTTATCCGGAATCGCCACCATGTGGTTCACTCGACTTCCCCCATGGTCTATATCTAGCTTTGATGAGTTGGCAACGAAGTTTGTAGAACAGTTCAGTATACATGCCACTTGCCTCAAGGATGTGATGTCCTTATCCAGTGTAATCCAGGCTCCGGGGGAGTCGTTAAAAGAATATTTGCAAAGATTTCATAATGCGGCTATGAAAGTTAGAAATCCTAACGACCACGCAATTCTAATGGCGGTGATGCGAGGTGTGGATCTTGACTCATAATCTAGAGATTGGTTGGCATAAAAGCCTCCAACGACGCTGGAGTGTTTCTACTCAAAGGCTCATCAATTCATAAAAAGAGAGGAAGCCAGATGGACGAGGCGAGATAAGGCACCAGGGCCTGTTCAAGAGACTGTGAAAAGAAACAATACCGTAAAACAATCCGACGATAACTCGGGAAAGGTTCAAGTCAACATCCAGAACAAGCCTGGGCAATATAAAGGGTCCGGAGGAGGACAGCCCGGAAAGAAAAGAGAAGCAGGGAAATGGAAGCCAAGGATTCCAACTTACGACGAATACCCCCCACTGAATGCATCTCTTGAAAACATTTACCTATCAACTTGTAACACTTTTCAATACAGAAATCCACGCCCAAAGAAGTCCACCGAGGAACAGAAGCGGACGAGGAAGTACTGTCGCTTCCATGAAATGTATGGGCATAATACAGAGTGTTAGGAACTGAGTTGATGATGTTTTGATGACAACAACCTTATACAGTTATTATACTTTACTTTATAAAATATAAACTAACATTTCCATATATATATATATATATGTATGTATGTATATAGGAAGTATATGCAGGTATCATCGAAGACTGATCAGTATAAAGACTCAAGCATCAAGATGAAGATTAGAGATACAAGATTCAAGACTCTAGAGAATCAAGATTTCAAGATCTCAAGATAAGTGTCTAATTTTGTTAAAACTTCATAATAGCACTCTCATCTTTCTTCCAATTTTCTTTTGGGATGGAACCCAATTTCTATCAAAACCAGTGGCTTACAAACCCACGACAAGTAGCTTACAAACCTACGATAAGTGGCTTACAAACCCACGAAAATCAAAATCATTTAAACTACTTTGTACAAGTTCTCGAGTCCTATGGAGGAGCTCTGTAGGAAGGTTCTTGCAATTTCAGTTTGAATAGATTTTTCAAAATGTTTTAAATTTGTTTTCAAAATGTTTTAGCTTTCAAAATCATGTTTTCAAACTTTGTTTTAGCCTTGAAATATTCCTCTATTCTGATTTTAAAAACTTCTATTTTTAAAACATCAAAACTTATTCTGATTTTAAATATTACTTATATAATTGACGGTCTATATCAATTATATATGTATATTTAAAATAATGTTTTATATTCATTCTCTATCTCAAAATATTGTTTAAACACTTTACTTTGCTTCAGAGAAGTTTCAACTTGTTTTAAATTCAATTGTCTTTACAAAACAACATCTCTATAATTTTGTACTGAGGGATGTCGACATATGGGGATACCCCATGTCGACATGGTGACAGTTGGATTCAAAATTCAATTTTCAAAAGAAGTGTCCATTCGTTCAAAAACCTTTCGCCAATGGTTATGACTATTGTGCATCTATATAAAGGCTTCCAAAACGAATTTCTTTAACAACTACTTTCTTATTTTCTTCACTCTTTCTTCTCCACCATTCCATATCCATAAAACTTCATATTTTAAAGATCGTGCCATCATTCTGCCAAATTCTCAATAAGAAATCATTTAGATACTCTCTCTATTTTATTCTTCATCATTCTACTAAAGATCAAAGTGCTATTCAGAGTTATAGGATTAATTCTTATTCAAAAAGTACATAGAGTCTATCCATTCAAAAGGATTGTCATTAAGAAGTATTAGGGTGATCTTGTGTCCCGTAAATCAAGAGAGTTTACCCCAGACTCGGAGATAGGAGGGTTCCTCAAGGCCTTAGAAATTGAGGGTTGTAATTTGTATATTGGCTTATAAAAATCTGTACAAGGATATTGCCTTGGTGCAGGACTGGATGTAGGAGGTGTAACGACCCAGAATTTTCAGAAATTAAAATTTGAATATTTAATTAATTTTAAATATTAATTAGTGAATTTATAAGTCAAATAAATTTTTATTTGAATTTTTGGATTTAATTGAATAATTAAATCGATAATTTAATATGTGAAATTATGGAAATAATTGAAAATATAGTTAAATATGATTGTAAATGATTTGTAAAATTTTATTTTATCATATTGGAGTTAGAATGATATTTTAGAACTTTTAAAATCGAATTAGAAGTTAATTTGTGAAAATTGAATATTTTAATATTTAATTATCGACTGTAAAATAGTCAATTTTTGAACAGTCTCAGAATTGAACGAAACCAGTTCCATTGGATCCGTAATAGTTAGTTATTACCGGATTTCAATTTTCGTGTCAATCGGAGCTATCGTTTGATCGTGGCAGCTCGAAACGCATCGAATTATTTTTAATTTAAATTTGGCGAGTCAAAATAGCCATTTTTCAAAAAGTCTCGGATTTCGACGAAACTGGTTTCATCGGATCCGTAATGTGATATTATTGTATGGTTTCAAATTTCAAGTCAATTGGATTTACCGTTTGTCCGGTACAAATTAAAACGCCTAGAAATCGATTTAAATCGGTTTAATTTAAATTGAGCGTTTACAGCCATAACTCGCACATACTTCCGAATTAGCTTCCGAAACCTATTCCATTGTGTCCGGAACGCGGGGTAAACCTTAGAAATGCTGGTTACGGCGTCTAAATCGGAGTTCGGAATTTCCGGGATGAATAGTGTCGCTCGTTCCTTATAAATAGCCCACTATCTCAAAATTTTATAAAAAAAATAACCCTAACCCTAGCTAAAAACTGCAGCCGCCACCTATAGATGGATGGCCAGAAATTATCTCCACTTCCTCCCTCAATCACTCACAATCCATCGACAATTAGGCGAAGTGTTCAACTGCAAGGTTGTAGAGGATGGAGAGAGCTTTAGATCCGTACGGTTGAGATGTAGTTTGGTCGACTCGAGGCAGAGCAAATGGAGGCCGTTCTCTACAGTTTTCGCACGCCATACGAGGCACATGTGCAGGCCGAGTTGGCCAAGGCTGGGGCCGAACCTAGCTTGAGTCGAGAGCTTCGACGTGGTGGTAGTATGATGAGGTATCGTCGAGTATTGGTGTGGAAATATCTAACCCTAGTTGATCAAGTTGGGTTATGTTGTGCGTGTTTGGAGCTGTAGAGTTGCGTGGTGGAAGATGAAGCAAATGCACGGTCCAGATGAGAAGGGGGTGAGATCTATGGTTTAGATTAGGTTAGGTTATAAATTATTAAAGTTTAAGTTGATTTGTTTGTATAAAATTCGAGTAAACTTGTAAAATCAATAACTTTTTCATACGAGGTCGAAAAATTGCAAACTCAGTTGCGTTGGAATCGTATGGACGAGCACTACGCGATGGAGTTGGTTTGGAGTCGTTTGGAGTTAGTGAGAATTTCGGGTAAAATTAAACGCGCGTTTAATTTTATTCGAAATAAATCGCTAAAACGGAAATTAAAACCAAGGTCAGAATTTCTCACTCAATCGAATCAGTTTCGATTTTATTTTAAATAGTTAGATTTAAAATATTTGAATGCATGTTTGAATGTTGGTTGATATCTATTGATTGTTAAAATAGACATTATACGCCGTTAGTAAGCGGATGTTATTTAATAAAAACATATACCGCGAATATTTCATAAACAGTGAAATTGGTATTATATATAATATCAATATATATATTGGCATATGTATATATTGCAGTTGATTGATTTCCTGTATTTTTTAGCGGATGAGACCCTATTACGCCGTTATTAAGCGGATAATATTTAATAAGAACATATACCGCGATAATTTCGTACTGGAGCGAAATTGGTATTGTGCTAATGTTTTTGGATGCAGGAAACAGGTTGGAGGGATCCAACTGGATTCCTCAACAGTATTTATTTTATTTCAGATATTTTGATATTTGATGGATTATCATATCGATATATGATATCGTTGTTAGTCGTGATTGACTATTTGGTGTGTAGCATCATTGGACCCAGATTTTGGGATTTTAAAATGGTTTTAAAGTGATTTTTGAAAATATACTATATTTTTGGAATTGATCCATTATAAATAAATAAACGTTATAATTTTTAAAGTTATAAAATTATGGTTTTTGTGAAATATAGTTAAAAGCTGGTTTTTGAGAAATATGAACCAATGATTTTATAAAATAGTTTAAACTGGATTTTTGAGTTTATTATTAAAAGTTTGAATATAAGATTTATAAAATTTGATTATTTTATAAATCAAGAGAACGGTGGAATTTTAAAGGAATTTAAAGACGTTTAAAAGAATAATATAAATTAATTTATATTAAGAGATTTATAAATGGATATTTATAAATTGAATTATGGACATTATAAAACGAGTTTTTATAAGTGTTTGAATGTAGTGAAAATGAATTTCCTAAATGAATGAAATTTATGAAATTATAAACTGTGAAGTTATAAATGAAATTTTATAAGCAATAGGTTTATAAAATTTATAAAGTTATCGAAAGAATGAATTTTGGATAAATAAACAATCTTATAAGTTAAGATTAATAATTTGGGAAGTTAAATGAACGATTTTGTAAAATAATCGTTTTATAAGTAATTAACTTATAATATGAACTTGTAGTTTATAATTGAGTTATAAACTGGAATAGGTTAATAAAGAAATTTATAAAAAGGAAGTTTTTATGAATAAATAGAAACGGAATTTATAAACGTTGTTTTATAAATCCGCAAATGACTTATTTTGATAAGTTAATTGTTATAACTTAGAGATAGAGTTATATTCACATTTTGAACAGTGAATAATCCTTTAAGTTAAAGTGAATAGAAATGATGAAATTTGTTAAGGTAGTATATTCACGTTTTTGAATAGTGAATAATACGTTAAAGAAATTGTTTTAGATATGATGTTTTAAATAGAATTAAAACGATCTAACGATGGTTTAAAATGTGTTGAGATTCGAAACCATAGATTTCAACATTTATTGTTGAAATAGACGTTTTCGAGAAATAAAAGGAAATGTGGACTATAACACTGTTGTTATAGTAAATGATTTCCGAAAGGAAATGTTTTGTATAGTATTGGGATTTATATATCTATTTTAATTTCGAATCCCTATACTAGTGATTTTGGGTTGTCGTAACGATGTTTTACGTAACATTCGTTTTGGCCCAAATAAATATGTTTAAGAGAATGATTTCCTTAAAGAATGAATTATATACTTAATTCGATTTAAGTATATTGAATATTTTCTAAGTGTTGAAAATAAAAGGAATTTGTGAATTACTTATGAATAAATAAGTATGGAAATGTTTTCCAATATGAAGTGAATAATTAGAATTTATCTTTTTCTGAAGATAAATTGAAATGAATTATTGAAATCGCATATGCATGGATATCTTGAAATATAAATTCATTATGGAATTTATATGTGAAAGTGAAACTTGTTAAAAATAAATATTGATTTATTTTTGAAGTGTTGAAATTATATATCTAGTAAAGATATTTTGAAAAATAAATAATTTGGAAAATTATTTGGAATCTGGTGATGTGTGCATATCCAGTGATAGTTCAATAACCGACTATCAGTATTTCCCTTTGAATGGGTATTTGATGTGAATTGATTGAATTTGAATGCACACTTATTTTTGAATAAGCGCTCACTATTCGGGTTAACCGGGAAAGGACCATGGGGTCGTATAGCCCACTCCGAATATGTGATACGTCGTTGTGAATCGCATTTGAAGATCGGTGTTGAAGACCGGTATTTGCGAGAGTGATAGGATGAACTATCGATTGACTCTGCACCGAGTAGCTACGGTATTGAGTTCTCCATATGTGATGGTGAATCCGATCAGGATTGTGAATATCCGGATTGCAAGGACTTCTTTGTAAGTGCCTTCGGTTCTGTTCGAGCCCGGAACAGACTTGTAAGGATTGTATGCCTGACATTACAAGTTGAGATATAAAGCCGATTTCTTTCAAATATATTTCTGTTGGTGGCGGAGAATTTATTCTTTGCTTAACACCCTTCTTTGAGACGTACGAGCTCAAAGGTTATATAGTTGAAGTTATCAGCGATATATTCCCAGTTTGGTAATGTGACATGCTGAGTGATGCTGAAATGATCATTGTGTTGATTATTTGTGATAGGATCGTTTATTTGATCGTCTATCTTGGTGATCATTGTGTTGATCATTTGTTGACCCAAAGCATGGCTTTTGTATAAAGTATGTTTTTGTGGACGTGAATTCGTCGAGCCTCACATCCCGGAAATGGTCAAAACATGAAAGATGCAGCAAGGTTATGAGGGGTAGCGCCCTTTAGGATATGTGCATTTCCTTCTGGAAAAGGGTGGTATCATGGTATGGAGCCCAGATACTTACTCATGTTGAAAACACTTTGTTATGATTGTGTGAATTGATTACGAGCGCTCGGTTGATAAAGGTCCCAAAGGACCGGGGGATGGCATATTCGGTCAGTTGTTACTCAGTTAGGGGTAACCCGGCCTTGTGTTGGTAGAGATCCGGTTTGGTTCTCGGGGATGTCCATCCAGAGGCATTCTCATGTGGCAATGGGAAGTTCCTTGGCCTGACCATTTGTTGGAAATCCAATTCCCAATACGAAACTTTTACGGTATTAGTTGTAGAACCTGCTATTCACTTATGGTGGTCACCACTGTTTGGATAGTAGCTATAGTAGGCATACGATAATGGTCGTATGTTGGCTAAGATTTATATTCTACTTTCGAAATGAATTTTTCCTACACTATGCACTAGTAATAATATCAAATGTTCTTTTAAATGCGTATCAAGCATCTTTGACTATCATAAGGAGAAATCTCCTCCGATTCTGCGTTTGCATTGTGTGTGTGTGCGGGAGGCCTTATGGTAGTCTCATTTTTAAAAGCATTGCGAATTGAATTTAAAAATATTCCTCTATTTTGATTTTAAAGTTAAGTAAACTGTTTTGAGTTCTCACACCAGTCACATGACTGACTTGGAGTTTATTGTTTTCCTTCCTAAACTCTGGGTGCCCACCAATTTCCACACGGGCAGTTAAGAGTTAGGTTTATCAGGATATTCTGGATATTCTGGAGTTGCTGGAGGCAAGCTGGATGGCATGGCATATTACTTATATAGTATTTCTTTTTCCGCTGCACTGTTTGTTGTGGTTGTACACTCTGATGATGTGATGTAATGTAATATAATGTAATGTAATAACTGATATAGTTCTTTTTTTAAAGATTATTCATTTATTATTATATGTTGTTCCGCTGCGAATTGTGAGATTCTGTTGTTGTTCTGTTGTGTCCGTTCTATTCCTTCTTCTCTATGTTCTATTTTAAAATTTAAAATTCTTCTATCTTCTATTTTCTGTTTCTCTGTTTTCAAAAAAAATTGTCTATCTTCTTTCCTCTCTATTTCCTATCACTTCTCTCTTCTCTTTCTTTTCTTTTTAAAACTCATAACTATTCGGTTTTTCGGCAACGAAAATCCGCGTACGTTACAGGAGGATTCCGAACCAGTATAAAATCCGGTGTGTTCTTTCCTTTCACTTGCTTTACTTTACTATTTGCATTTGTTATATGTTCTGTGATCATTCTGTGTTAGAATTCTGTTTAGATTTGTGTTGAAAGTTTTAATTTAGTCATATAGTTCATATATTCTTTAAAACACTATTCACCCCCTCTCTAGTGTTATTTCTGCCTTAAGATCCTTAATCCGCATCCCCAACAATTGGTATCAAAGCATTGGTTTTCATTATTTTCATAATCTAAAATTTTGAAAAGTTTTAATGGCACAACACACTAATAATGTCACTCCTATCACCACTACTTCTGTCAACACAAGCACTAAAACTAGTTCAGTTGTAGAAGGTCAGTCTACTGTCAGACCACCACTTTTTAATGGCAGTAATTATGCATATTGGGCATGTAGGACGAGAATTTATTTACAATCCATAAGTTTAGATACTTGGAATATGACACAAACTGAATATGTTGAACCAACTACTAATTTTTCCCAGTGGACTACTGAGCAAAAGACGGTTGCACAAAACAATTCTAAGGCTATGAATATACTATTTTGTTCACTAGATAGGAATGAGTTTAATAGAGTTTCTGTTTGTAAGTCTGCATTTGAAATCTGGAAAACTTTGCAAGTAACTCATGAAGGAACAAGCAAAGTTAAACAGACTAAAATTTCCATATTAACTAACCAGTTTCAATTGTTTAAAATGCATGAAAATGAGTCAATTTCGGACATATATTGTCGATTTCAAGATATTGTACATTCATTGATTGCTTTAGGAAAAGGTTTCTCAGAAGAAGATCAAGTCAGAAAGATACTCAATTCACTCACTCCAGAATGGGATCAAAAGACACTTACTATTTAAGAGGCAAATGATGTTGGTCAAATGAAGATCGAAGAGTTAATCGGTAATCTAATGTCTTATGAAGTTCAACTACATGGGAGAAAAGAATCTAAGGCAACGGAAAAGAAATCAATCGCATTCAAAGCAACAACTGGAGATTCAGAACAAGATGGTTATGAAGAAATTGCTTTCATGACCAGAAATTTCAGAAAGTTTCTGAAGTATAGAAAGATGAATAACTTTAAAAGAAATGATCAAAGGAATTCCAGAAATACTTCGGAGAACAACAACAACAACAATGGTGACAGATGCTACAACTGCAACAAAACAGGGCACTACAAGATAGATTGTCCATATCCAGGCAAACAGACATTTCAACCAAACAACGAGAAACTAAGGAAAAGAAAGAAGGCATATGCAACAACTCTTGACGATTCAGATTCACCCGGTGATGATGAGAAGAAAACTGATAATTCAAATCTGTGCTTCACTGCTATTCTCGAATCGGAAGACGATCAGAGTTTGGATCTAAAAATAGGTACACATTTATTTTAATTTTATTGGATGCTTGTTTGTTTTGATTTTGTTTGCAATTCCTTGAATTTTTAAATTCAAAATCACCCTTTGAAATTTGAATTTTTAAATTCAAAATAATATTATTTTAATAATATTTTAAATATTAAAATATTTTAATATTATTATATTTAATATTATTACTGGAATTATATATAGATATAGAATATAGATTAGGTTTCTTAAGATTTTAGGAATTTCTTAGATTTTAGGAATAGACACCCCTTTTCAAATTCAACAGGCACATGTCGACATGCCAGGATACCCCATGTCGACATGTCTCTCAGAAATTTGATTTCAAAATTTGAATTCAAACTTTTGAATTTCCCTCCACTTTTTTCACTTACTTCAAAATTCTGAAAAGATACCTCTTGACCAGAGAACATGACTTTAGAGAATCTATTTAATATACTTCTCTTATCATCTCTTTTCACTTTATTCTCATAATTCAAACTTTCTTCATTATCTTCTACTTCTCTCAAACACTCATCAATGACTTCCTCAAGTTCCTCATCAACTATGAGGCTGACCAAACCCATCAAAAATGATCTTTTTAATGACCCGGAGGCTATCAAAGCTTACATAAATTATGTAAACTGTGGTAAAGTCAATACGGGAAAATTTGCTATTTTTGATGATTTTCCTTCTTATGAAATCGATCAACTTTTTGAAGAAAACTCTATTCTTAGCTTGATTGATAACAAGAAAAATGATTTCGTTTGTTATCCAAACCTTGTCAATATGTTTTATGCAAACCTAAACCGTGAATTTTATAATGGAAATGAAGATCAAATTTGGAGTAGTGTTAAAGGAACACTTATTGTTTTGGATTCCGATATTTTGGGTACTATTTTGGGTTGCAAATCTACCGGTATGAATCTCTCGCAATTTCAAATCAATGAAACCAATCGAGAGACTTTTCATCACATTTTTGAAAGCGATGACCACATGGATTTTAAGAATCGCTTTTTCCGCCCAAAAGCAAGAATTGTCAACCTTCTTATTCAACACACCATTATTCCTAGGTCGGGAAACTACAATAATCCCACCTCAAAAGTGTGTAAAGCTCTTTATGCTATATTTGGAAAATATGATATTAATTGGGCACAAACTATTTTGGAAGAGTTAAGACCCAAAAATTTTACTATGGGAGAAAACACTCTTTATCATGGAATTTATCTTACTCGGATTTTCAATTATTTTGGTGTGGATGTTAAAAAGGAAGAGTTTGTAAGTTGGAAAGTGTTCAATCATGGGAACATTTCCCTTATGAAAATCCCACTTATGTTTCAACCGTATGAAACACTTACCGAAAAGGCAAAGAGGCTTGCTCATGAAGAGATGGAAGAAGAGGGAGAAGAAGAGGGAGAAGAAGGGGAAGGAATGGAAATTGAAGAAGAAGAGGAAGATGAAGAAACCTCTTTGGAAAGTATAGAGTATCCACATACACCCGCCAATCCGTCCAACAAAACCATACTCAAGAACCAAAAGATACTTTCTCAAAACCAAAAGGTTCTTAAGAGAGCTATTAGCAAGAAAATGGATAAAATCTCTACCAAGATCGACAAGTTCTTTGGGAAGATTGGCAGGAAACTTGGCTTGTCCTCATCATCATCCTCATCCAACTAATCCTAGCCATTATCTCTCTAGCTATCTTTTATCTATCTTTGTATTTTCTTTGGTTAATATTATGTAATGTTAATTAATATAAGTAATGCTATCTTATTCTCTGTTTCCCATCTTTATATATCTCTGATAGTTATTTATTTTAAGTTTATATAGGTCCACTAGTATAAAAATAAACTTAGAAATCAAAAATAACTTAACTTGGTCATTCTGTCTAGATCATGTCGACATGCCCCATCCCCCCCATGTCGACATATAACAGTCAAAAAGTAGTTACAATTTCTAACTTCAAATTCTTGTAACTACCAAGTGGCAATTCATTTTGAACGGCCAATAACTCCTATAAATACCTACTTCTTCCAGAAAAACTTCTCTACCACCATCTCTATTCATCTCCTTTCATACTTCAACTTATTTCTTAAATTATGGCTTCTCCAATTAAGAATTTAAGTGAAAATATTGAAGAAACGCTTACTTCTTTCAAGAATATTCTCTCTTTTATACTTAGAAATCAAAGGCACTTAGAATTAAACCAAATGCAGATGATCAAAGAGCAAGAGAAACACTTCGACGCACTTCGTTGGATGATCTCAAGCCTTAGCAAAGACGAACCCGAAGCAAATCCGCCGGTCACTCTCGACAAAGATAATTGGGATATTATCAAAACTGATCCTATCTTTGGAGAAGATGGATGGGTGGAAGTCCCAAGGAATGTCTGATCATTATGTATGTTTGTTTGTTTGTTTGATTAGATTTGATTTAGATTTGATTAGGATTTGATTGAATTGTTTACTTAAGTTTGATTTGTATATAATTTCATGATTGGTTTGCTATGTATGATATTGATTTGATTGTCAAGTTACACTTATATATATGCTCACACACTTGATCACTTACACGTTCACTTTACACTTTTATTCTATATATACTTGATTATCTTAGAACAGGTAAATCTTGTATTCCTTTTTGCTGATGTCAAAGGGGGAGAAAGTTATAAAAATATATGTTCTTGGTGTAAGAGGGAGTCATGGAGTAAGGGGGAGTTGTAGTTTTAAGAAGAAGTCACGGAGTAAGGGGGAGTTATGGGGAGTTATGGTTTGGTAAGAATATTTTATAAATAATGGTTGTCATCATCAAAAAGGGGGAGATTGTTAGGAACTGAGTTGATGATGTTTTGATGACAACAACCTTATATAGTTATTATACTTTACTTTATAAACTATATACTAACATTTCCATATAGATATATATATGTATGTATGTATGTATATGTATATAGAAAGTATATGCAGGTATTGTTATCCCGCTTTTTGGCAAAGTCGTGATACCAAAAGATTGGTCGAAAGCGAAAGACAGTTCGTCTCAGAGATTGGTTATACTTCACTTTGCTATGGATATCGATGAATTTTGTCCAAGTCCGGATCAAGCCACAATTGATAGGACATGACAAGAAGGGTCGTAGGAGTCATCATTTCAAATTTCAAGTCAATCCGAGGTCGTATGCTCAAGTTATGATGGATTCAAATTGAGAAAGGTGGTCACTGTCTGTTTCGAACCCATCGCACTGGAGTACTTCGAACCCATCACCGTCGAAACCATCTCCTTCGAACCCACATAGTTCGAACCCATCCACGCGCTTGCCTTCGAAACCGTGAAGTTCGAACCCAGGCCACGTTCGAACCCCTCAGCTAGTACCTGCTTCGACTCCATCGCCTTCGACTCCATCGCCTTCGACTCCACCACAATGGCCTACCTTCGAATCCATGGCGCCGCTCAGCTTCGCATCCTTACTTCGAACCCATGCAAGCCCTTCATTCGAACCCATCGAGCGACCCAGTTCGAACCGATCGAATTCGAACCCATAGGGATTCCTTGATTCGAATCGGTCACGTTCGAAGCCAGGAATACTCCTTAGTTCGAATCCACCGAGTCAGTTGGTTTGGATGACGTGTTCGCCGTAGTTCACGGAGCAGAAGCGGTCCATTCGGAGATAAGTTAGGATCGATTCGAGAGATACGCGCCACGTCACTGCAAACCCACGTGCACTCATGGGTTCGAAATCATGGGTTCGAACGACACAGCCAACCAAGAAAACCCCATTTCGAACCGAGCGTATCTCCTCAGCCACAAATCCAAATGCAACCAAATTTTCACAGTAGCTTCCATATGAGGTAAAGATTGTCCCTGCCAAGTTTCAGCTCGATTGGACCAATTCTTGATGGGTTCGAAATCACTTCGAACCGATGTCAGATCGAGACGAAACTTGGTGGGATTGGTCGCGTGGGCCCACTCACGTGCCAGAAGAAGTCTCACGAAGTTTCAGCCAGATCTGGGCCTCCAACGCCTATAAATAGCACCCTGAAGCCTTCAGAAAAGGGGATCTTCCGAAAACTTCTGCCATTGAACGCTGAGACTCTGCCGGATTAACGGCTATTGATCAGAATCACTGTTGTATTCAGATTTCAAAGCTATTATCTACTGTAATCCATTGTAATCGATTGAATCGAGCAAAGCAATAAAGAGAAATCCTTTAAAGTGGACGTAGGCACGAACGCCGAACCACTATAAATCCTGTGTTTGTGATTGTTGCTTGTGAATTACCATGATTTGCTACTTAGAGCTGAATTCTATATTGATTGTTGCTGAGTTCTGTGTTGATTATTATCGAGTTGAGTACGTAAACGGGTGCTTTCGTGATATTGGGTGTTTGTGACCAATTTTGGCGCAAACATTTTGGTGCTTTCACTGAGAATTGAACTCAGGAGTTCTACCAGTTGATAATTGATTCAGAGAAAGTTTGGAAGTTTAAATTTGAGAAGTTATGACGAGACAATCGAGTAGAAGGCCAAGGCCAGAAAGGAGTGAACAACAAGGAAGTCAGGAGGCTTCCTCAGGAGCGAATCAACCATCGATCTACATCACTAGAGACGAGATGGAGACGATGATGAAGAAGCAGGAGGAGTTGATCCAGAGTTTGTTTCAACAGATAGGACAGCTTGGAGCGCAGAATAGGGAAGCCAATGGAGTTCAGAACGAAGCAGGACCATCTGGCGTCGCACCCGGATTAGGGGGCACACCCATGGAGAATGTTGGTCCAATTTCGGAAGGAGAAAGAGGAATATCTGCACAACCTGGAGACAGCAGAGGAATGAACGCTCAGTCAAGGGGGCACATCTCAGAATTCCCTCGTGAACTCGGGGGGCAGGATGAAAGTGACTAACGAAGGCTGCATCTTGGAGACACCGACAAGTTGGCAGAGATGGTTAGGCGAGCAATGAGAGGCGGTTTGGTGAACAAAGACCTAGAGGATGTTAATAGGAGTCCTTTCACTCCCGCAATCAGACGAGCTAGAAACCCACCAGATTTCAAATTACCATCGTTGGACATGTATGACGGGAGAATGGACCCCACGGTCCATCTGACAAAATATGTGAGGCATATGGAAGTGCTGGGGGGCATCAGAGGAAGTTATGGCCCGGTGCTTTCCACTGTACTTGGCGGATATTGCGGCGTTATGGTTCAGGCAATTAGATAGTGGGTCCATCGGAACATGGAACGATTTAACTGAGAGGTTTATGAGGCAGTTCAGGGTTCACATTACAAGACCTAAGAATGTGATGACACTGGCAACTTTGAAACAGAAGGCTGGAGAAACATTGAGAAGTTTCCTGACACGGTTCAATGCAGCGGCAGCTTCCGTGGATAGACCGGATCCATCCATGGTTATGATGGCGGCTGTGTCCGGAATAGCGGACGGAACAGAGTTCAAAAATTCGCTAACTAAGGATCCACCTATGGATCTAGGAGAATTTTATCACGAGGCGGAAAAGTTTTTACGATTAGAGGATGCGAGTGCAGAAAGAGAAGAAGGAGACGGGATAGAAGTTTATGCACTCAAAGACGAAAAGCCCCCTAGAAGGGATTCAGACAAGGATAAAGGTAAAAGAAGGATTGAGAATAACGGAGACAGATCAAAGCGGCAACGGAGAGAGCCGCGATTCACCACCTACATTGAGCTGAATGAGAGCCTGGAGCGAATTTATCAAGATACCAAAGAACAGATTCCGTACCGTAGGCCGATGCGAAGGGATCCTACCTCTGACGAAAGGAAATCAGATAAGTTCTGTGTATTCCATGAATTAAATGGTCATAACACTAACGATTGTAGGCACCTGAAGGACGAGGTGGAAGGGCATATCAGGAACGGTATGCTCCTTCAATATGTAAGGAGACGAGCTCCTGTGGCGGAACCAGAACGACCACCGTCCACATCAGCTAGAGGTGACCCTGAATCAAGGCACCGTTTGGTTATCAATTGAGTGAGATAACGATGAACAAGTTGTAAGCTTCCACTAACGCAATCAGCTTCCACTAACGCAATCAGATCATTTACGCATGTGCGAGATCGCGAACGATCTCCAGGCATGCTCTGAATGATCATTGACCGTTTCGTAGTGGGAACTTACACTTCGACATCCATGCTTTGCTTTCATATCATTTTGATTTGAACATTTAGACCCTGTTTGTTTGCTGTTTGTTTGGACATTGTTTTTGAAACTCATCCGTGTAATAGATATTTGATTCTGATAACTCTGGAATGGCTAAGCTACTTACACATGTATGGGGTCGCGAACGGTCCTTAAGCATGCTCTGAGATGGCGATGAACCGCCCTGACAAACGATCCAGGATCTCACCCGAACGTGACCCTGGCATCGATAACATCAAGCCCTCCCGGGCACACAATTCGCCTCGAACGGCACTCGACTTCGAACAGTCACAACTCACCACACCTCAAATGGCTTGATCGCGAACGGTCGTCACTTGAGGTCAAACACCCGACCGCGAACGGTCACAAATTCGCCTCGAACGGCACACGATCGCGAACGATCACTTTCTCGAACGCCATCGACCGCGAACGGTCATGGCTCATTAATTATGAAACCCGACCTCGAATGGTCGCCATTCGCCTTGAACGGCACTTGGTCGCGAACGATCATCAATTGCCGCGAACGGCATCGACCGCGAACGGTCCCATTCAATCCTTTGCCAGAAATAGCATCGACCGCGAACGGTCCTATTCTCATCACTTGCCGCGAACGGCATCGACCGCGAACGGTCCTATTCCATCCTATGCCGCGAACGGCACGGATCGCGAACGGTCCCAATTCACCTCAAACAGCATATGATCCCGAACGATCGATGCATGGATTTATACGCTCGACCGCGCACGGTCGCACTTCACCTCGAATGACTCGATCACGAACGATCGTCATTTGACGTTAAGCGCTCGACCATGAACGGCCGCGCTTCATCCCAAATGGCTTGATCCCGAACGATCGTCATTTGAGGCCATATGAAAGCTATCAAGTTCTTTGCAGGTTGATGATCGGATACGAACATCCAACTCGAGGCATTACAAAACACACCTTCCTACCGCAAGGCATGTTTTGGGGGGCAAAATGTTATCCCGCTTTTTGGAAAAGCCGTGATACCAAAAGATTGGTCGAAAGCGAAAGACAGTTCGTCTCAGAGATTGGTTATACTTCACTTTGCTATGGATATCGATGAATTTTGTCCAAGTCCGGATCAAGCCACAATTGATAGGACATGACAAGAAAGGTCGTAGGAGTCATCATTTCAAATTTCAAGTCAATCCGAGGTCGTATGCTCAAGTTATGATGGATTCAAATTGAGAAAGGTGGTCACTGTCTGTTTCGAACCCATCGCACTGGAGTACTTCGAACCCATCACCTTCGAAACCATCTCCTTCGAACCCACATAGTTCGAACCCATCCACGCGCTTGCCTTCGAAACCGTG
Source organism: Allium cepa (assembly GCA_030765085.1). Taxonomy (NCBI): domain Eukaryota; kingdom Viridiplantae; phylum Streptophyta; class Magnoliopsida; order Asparagales; family Amaryllidaceae; genus Allium; species Allium cepa. The sequence goes on from CM060929.1 coordinate 1,048,856,786, forward strand.
AAGTTCGAACCCAGGCCACGTTCGAACCCCTCAGCTAGTACCTGCTTTGACTCCATCGCCTTCGACTCCATCGCCTTCGACTCCATCGCCTTCGACTCCACCACAATGGCCTACCTTCGAATCCATGGTGCCGCTCAGCTTCGCATCCTTACTTCGAACCCATGCAAGCCCTTCATTCGAACCCATCGAGCGACCCAGTTCGAACCGATCGAATTCGAACCCATAGGGATTCCTTGATTCAAATCGGTCACGTTCGAAGCCAGGAATACTCCTTAGTTCGAATCCACCGAGTCAGTTGGTTTGGATGACGTGTTCGCCGTAGTTCACGGAGCAGAAGCGGTCCATTCGGAGATAAGTTAGGATCGATTCGAGAGATACGCGCCACGTCACTGCAAACCCACGTGCACTCATGGGTTCGAAATCATGGGTTCGAAATCATGGGTTCGAACGACACAGCCAACCAAGAAAACCCTATTTCGAACCGAGCGTATCTCCTCAGCCACAAATCCAAATGCAACCAAATTTTCACAGTAGCTTCCATATGAGGTAAAGATTGTCCATGCCAAGTTTCAGCTCGATTGGACCAATTCTTGATGGGTTCGAAATCACTTCGAACCGATGTCAGATCGAGACGAAACTTGGTGGGATTGGTCGCGTGGGCCCACTCACGTGCCAGAAGAAGTCTCACGAAGTTTCAGCCAGATCTGGGCCTCCAACGCCTATAAATAGCACCCTGAAGCCTTCAGAAAAGGGGATCTTCCGAGAACTTCTACCATTGAACGCTGAGACTCTGCCGGATTAACGGCTATTGATCAGAATCACTGTTGTATTCAGATTTCAAAGCTATTATCTACTGTAATCTATTGTAATCGATTGAATCGAGCAAAGCAATAAAGAGAAATCCTTTAAAGTGGACGTAGGCACGAACGCCGAACCACTATAAATCCTGTGTTTGTGATTGTTGCTTGTGAATTACCGTGATTTGTTACTTAGAGCTGAATTCTATATTGATTGTTGCTAAATTCTGTGTTGATTATTATCGAGTTGAGTACGTAAACGGGTGCTTTCGTGATATTGGGTGTTTGTGACCAATTTTGGCGCAAACAGGTATCATCGAAGACCGATCAGTATAAAGACTCAAGCATCAAGATGAAGATTTGAGATACAAGATTCAAGACTCTAGAGAATCAAGATTTCAAGATCTCAAGATAAGTGTCTAGTATTTTGTTAAAACTTCATATAGCACTCTCATCTTTCTTCCAATTTTCTTTTGGGATGGAACCCAATTTCTATCGAAACCAGTGGCTTACAAACCCACGACAAGTAGCTTACAAACCTATGACAAGTGGCTTACAAACCCACGAAAATCAAAATCATTTAAACTACTTTGTATAAGTTCTCGAGTCCTATGGAGGAGCTCTGTAGGAAGGTTCTTGCAATTTCAGTTTGAATAGATTTTTCATAATGTTTTTAAATTTGTTTTCAAAATGTTTTAGATTTCAAAATCATGTTTTCAAAAATGTTTTCAAACTTTGTTTTAGCCTTGAAATATTACTCTATTCTGATTTTAAAAACTTCTATTTTTAAAACATCAAAACTTATTCTGATTTTAAATATTACTTATATAATTGACGGTCTATATCAATTATATATATATATATATTTAAAATAATGTTTTATATTCATTCTCTATCTCAAAATATTGTTTAAACACTTTACTTTGCTTTAGAGAAGTTTCAACTTGTTTTAAATTCAATTGTCTTTACAAAACAACATCTCTATCATTTTGAACTGAAGGATGTCGACATATGTGGATACCCCATGTCGACATGGTGACAGTTGGATTCAAAATTCAATTTTCAAAAGAAGTGTCCATTCGTTCAAAAACCTTTCGCCAATGGTTATGACTGTTGTGCATCTATATAAAGGCTTCCAAAACGAATTTCTTTAACAACTACTTTCTTATTTTCTTCACTCTTTCTTCTCCACCATTCCATATCCATAAAACTTCATATTTTAAAGATCGTGCCATCATTCTGCCAAATTCTCAATAGGAAATCATTTAGATACTCTCTCTATTTTATTCTTCATCATTCTACTAAAGATCAAAGTGCTATTCAGAGTTATAGGATTAATTCTTATTCAAAAAGTACATAGAGTCTATCCATTCAAAAGGATTGTTATTAAGAAGTATTAGGGTGATCTTGTGTCCCGTAAATCAAGAGAGTTTACCCCAGACTCGGAGATAGGAGGGTTCCTCAAGGCCTTAGAAATTGAGGGTTGTAATTTGTATATTGGCTTATAAAAATCTGTACAAGGATATTGCCTTGGTGCAGGACTGGATGTAGGAGGATTCCGAACCAGTATAAAATCCGGTGTGTTCTTTCCTTTCACTTGCTTTACTTTACTATTTGCATTTGTTATATGTTCTGTGATCATTCTGTGTTAGAATTCTGTTTAGATTTGTGTTGAAAGTTTTAATTTAGTCATATAGTTCATATATTCTTTAAAACACTATTCACCCCCTCTCTAGTGTTATTTCTGCCTTAAGATCCTTAATTCGCCAATGTTTTCAAAGGAATTTCAGTAAAAATAATATCAAGCTAACTTGATTTATTCCAATCAATTCTACTTATCAGCTTTGATCGTCAAAATCATGCCAATCTTGTTTGCTTTGGAATTCGTGCTTGGATTCATAACTCATATCATTCTCGTTCATCTCTAGCCTTGAAAGGTGGGAAAGCACTCACGATTAACGTTCTTATATTTATTAAATTTGATTTCAATTGAAACGATAATTGAAATATGTTGCTGTTAGTTATTTACACTGTTATATATGTGATATTATCTGTATTTGTTCACCTGTGACATCTGACACCATTATCTGTTATTTATTTTGATGATATATGCATGTTATATTATTATCATACTACAAGTTCCTTGTTAGTATAGAATTCAATATGGGTTGAAATGATACATACCCGAATGATATGTAGAATAGGAGAAAATCGGTATGGGTTGAAATGATAAACCCAAGCGATTTTCATTGAATTGAATTTGGGATTGCGGGTTGAAATGATATATACCCGTATATATTTAAATTGCGGATTGAAATGATAAATATCCTTATCACTTGACCATAGGATAAAAAATTATATACATACATCGTTAGTCTATATATATATATTGAAATGATTTCTAAGGTTATAAAATTGAATTTATTTAAGTATTATACTCAAATAAGTTTGAATTGAAATTTATTAAACTTAGGATTTTAAAGATATGATTTTATAACTTGATTAAAAGTGACTTAAATGAATATTTCAAATTTATATAAATTGAAATGGTATATTTAGTTTTGTTTAAATTTTAAATTTGAATTTTTATCTAAATGTTATTTGAATGATTAAGTAAATATTTCGAAATAAACAATAGTAAAGTGAATTTGATATATATATATATATATATATATCGAATTATCAAATCTAGTTTTGAAATGTTTGAATGTTTAAAGCTTTGAAAATATTGAAATCGAAATGACTTATTTTATGGTTCAAATCTATATTTGAAATCAATATAATTTGAAATGGTTTATTGAGAAACCGAAATAAATTAAAATTGATGATTTAAGTGTTGATTAAATTTGAATTTTGGAATTCGAGTTGATTTGTAATCGATTTGTGAAATTTGAGGAAACTATTTTATTATATAAAGTATTTTTAAATTATGTTTAAAACTTTTTTATATTTTACTTTATAAATTATTTTAATATAAACTATTTTATATTTTACTATATGAACTATTTTTAATATAAACTATTTTAATATACTGACTATTTCAATATAAATTATTTTAACTTATGACTCTTTTATATAAACTATTTTACTTTATAAACTATTTTATTATATATACTATTTTAATATCTAAATTGTTTAAGTGGTGGAAGTTATGTTTTCAATGTTATGAATTTCAAAGTATTATGATTCCAAAGTGTTATAATTTCAATTGTTTGGTTTCGAAAGTGTTATAACATTGAAAGAGCTATGATTTTGAAAATGGATATATTTGAAATGGAAATGAAATCGTATTTGGTTTTGAAATGGATCGTATTGATATGCTTTTGAAATGGCAATGATATTTTTGTTTTGAAGTATAAACTATTTTGAAATGACCGCGGTGTTATAATAACGGTTGGTTGTTAAAGAGACCGGGATCGAATATTGTCATACTCTCTTCCAATACCGAAACCACTTTAACAACCGTGTATGTGGTGGAGATTCCAGAATGAAGTAGGATGGGGGCGAGGTCCTATTGTGGTATATACGTGGACCCAACTCCCATGAGCTGGCATAAGGTGGCTAAAACAGGAGCGATTCTCGGGCCAAGTGAGGTCATTTCTCCAATCGGACACATTCCTTCGATGCTATATTCTAACTTTGTGATTGATTTGGTGGCCACACTTGATTTTTCGATTTAGGAGTGTGTTCCGAGATGGGCGGTAGTGGTTCCTATGCGTTACCACCAGCCCGGATGCGTAATTGGTATATCTACCCTGGCATTGCCTTGTTGTGTTGTGTCACCTACGCTATCGAGACCACTACAAGATTGTTTTGTACCATAGCTATGGAGTGCCCTCTGACGACGCCTAATACGGAGGAGATTGCGGTACTATATAGACTATGGGAATATATAAAATGTGTTAAGGGGGAAATGGGTAACTCCTTAACACTATTTTAATAGTTTACATTACTTTAGACAATATTATAATATCGTATATTACTACATAGCAGATAGTTTAACGGATCCTTAGAGGATGGGTATCCCAAACATCCTTTTAAGTTACTTGTATTTCAGTGTTTATTTCACTTGAGTTAGATTTATTGATATAAGAATGTTAATCCTGATTCGAATTTTTTGTGTTTTGCTTTACGCTTGGGTCAGATGAATGTACCAGTATTCAAGACTCACCATTGGAGTTGGAGCTTCGCTTAGAGATCCATTTATCGATTCTGCTTTCAGTTATTCAATTGATTCCAGTGATGTATTTAGATTTTATATTTGACTATTGTATGGACACATCTATGTATTCGAGACCTCTGTTGTACCTTATTTAACTCTGTTATATGTATAGTAGCTTCATGAACTACTGTATATGCTGAATTATTGTTATATTACTCTGTATTTGTGATTCTATAATTTATTTATTTACTATATATGCTGAATTTTGCCAAATATAAATTAACAATATGATATTTTGAGCAAATCAAGTCCGACATATGCAGATGCGAATGGTTGAAAATACCAGGATGTTACAATAGGCGTCGCATTCAAACTTTATGCATAGGATAAAAAAATTCAAACCCTACAAACCATAGATAAGTGTGCCGATCATCCTATGGGTTTTGAAACAACAATGAGGTCTACTACTAAAGAGATGTCTGAGTGCAAACAATCAAACAAAGAAGTCGAAATGAAAGGGTGTGATTCTGTAGAATTGAAAAGAGTCCGAATGGGAAAATCAAAAATAGAAATCAAAACTTTTCATGGTGACTTTCCTACCTCTATCTAGTCCACTACTAGAAGGTGCTGCATTCAAAGCTTATACTTGCATTGTAGGTGTGTCTGCTTTCTGCCCCTTCCTATGGGGACAATTCCTACTCATGTAACTGAGTTGTCCGCAATTATAGCACTTTCCCTTCATTTTGTAGTCTTTTGCGTAATGACCAGCCACCCCAAAACTATGGCACTTCGCTCTTTGCTAGATTTACTTCCGAGGGCCTTTCCTTTTTGACTTGGGAACCTCTTTAAGCTCTCCTTTCGGTTGCGATGATATGGGCTGAACTCTCTGTTGGTCTTCCAAGTCTAACAGCCTAAACTTTTGCTCCATATCTTCCAACCTAGCTCGTGTCTCCTTGAAATCCTTCGTGCCAGAAAACGTTCTGCCCCTTATACTAGTGAAGTCCTTGCATAGCTTAGAAAAATCGACCGGTTTAGGTGGATTAAAGGGATTTCCGCCTATTGGTGTTGTATTGGGCATTTGCCCTTGCACCTCTGGTACCGTAACTTTACGACACTAGTCAGCCATACTATGCAGACAAAATGAAACATTGGCTTGAAAGAATCGAAAAAAAGTTGAACTAGAGTTTGAGGGGATTTTTATAAAAACTCTTTTATACTTGAAAACTATTTCTAAGAGTTCCTTGGAAAATACTTCTAAAACAAGTTACCTTTGGAGAAATACTTTACTTTTAAAATAGATTTTTAGGAATCATGAAAGCCTAGGCTCTGATACTGTTACCCAATGCATTGACCAGGTAACCAGAGACTTGATGTAGAAGGCTCGTTCGGCATAAAGGATCGTTTGGCACAACTAGGTCGTTCGGCACAACTAGGTCGTTTAGCACAACTAGGCCATTCGGCATTCATGCCTCGTTCGGCATTGCAACCTTTTTCAAAACAGCAGGGTCGTTCGGCATTCCTGCCTTGTTCGGCATTCCAGCCTCGTTCGGCATTCCAGCCTCGTTCGGCATTCAGGGTTGTTCCGCATGAACCTCATTAGGCATCCATCCTCGTTCGGCATTCATGCCTCGTTTGGCATTCCAGCCTTGTTTGGCACAGTAGGGTCATTCGACATTCCTACCTCACTCGGCATTCCAGCCTCGTTCGGCATTCCAGCCTCGTTCGGCATTCCAGCCTTGTTCGGCACAACAGGGTCGTCGCCATTCCAGCCTCGCTCGGCATTCCAGCCTCGCTCGGCATTTCGCTCGGCATTTCGTTCGGCATTCCAGCCCCGTTAGGCATGAAGCCTTGCTCAACATTTCTCCTCACATAGCATAGCAAAGACGTTCGGCATTCGTGGCTCGGCACGCAGATGTCACTCGCCACAGGCTGAAGTATCTCACTCCTAGGCCCAAGAGGGAAGTCCAATCCATCTTCATCTATAAATAGAAGTGCAGGGGCACAATTAAATGGACATTTTTTGGAGAACACTAGAGAGACTCTGTTGCATTCAAGACTCATTCTCTTTACTTAGCATTTGTATTCAAGTAGTTGGTATACGGATTGTATCTGTAATCAATTGTTGAGTAAAGCAATAAAAATTAACTTCAAAGTGGACGTAGGCAATTACGTTGAACCGCTATAAATCTGGTGTTCTTATTTTCTGCATTTAACTTAGTATATAGTGCTCTGTTTTAAGTTACTTTCTTCATTAATCTCTCTAAAAAATCTTTCCTAAGGGTGTTAGTGACCAATTCTGGTCCTAACATTTTGGTGCTTTCACTGAGAATCGAATCCTCAAGCTACTAGGATCTTCTTTAGCTACTGGATTGAATAAATCCCTCGAAGGAGATCCAACTTATGTACGGGACGTCCGTTGAATCTACTCAGAGTTTCGATCAACAACTCTACCATGGGAAGACCGCGAACCCGATCTGCCTCTCATAATGCAGACGTCAACGAGATTGCTAGCGTACAACAGATAGCACCTAGCAATCCGCAAGCTAATCCCGGTGTAGGGACTGCCGGAGGTCATAATCAGACGGAAGTCGTTATAAGGGCAGAGTTCAACTCGCTGAGCAGATTCAAGCAAACGCAAACCTGATGACTCAACTTACACAGCAACAGTATCAAAGTACTGGAGTTAGCCCTGCTCCTTATTCTTCATCTGATAGCTCGACTTCATCCGATGAACCTCCCAGGCGAAGACACCGTAAAACTGAAGATGCACAAGCGGGAGCTATCGACCGATCAACTAGGGATCGATTACATCTTGAAGACCGCACCCAAGCCAGAATGGGAAACTTAGAGGCCGAAACGCATATGGAAATAGGACGCCCGGCTCAGCAAGGCCCTAATGAAGCTGGCCTTCAAGATACACGTTTGGAAGATCGCCAGCAGTGAGGACATCAGCCCGAGCAGCCCCGAAGAACAGAGTCCTACATTCCATCCTCCATACAAACTCTATACTTAACGGCTATGGTTAGACATTTGATGAGAGAGAATCAAGGCCTGAACAATGAAGATTGGGGGATATCTAGGAGTCATACTCCATTCGCTGATACTATTCTGCAGGCCGAGTATCTCAAGAAGTTTAGCATGCCAACAATCCCGGCCTATAAAGGAAAGACATATCCCAGGAAACACATGATGAGGTATGAGTGGATGATGGATTCGGCTAGAGCGAATGATGCAACCAAGTGCAGATGCTTTCCAATCACTTTATCCGGAATCGCCACCATGTGGTTCACTCGACTTCCCCCATGGTCTATATCTAGCTTTGATGAGTTGGCAACGAAGTTTGTAGAACAGTTCAGTATACATGCCACTTGCCTCAAGGATGTGATGTCCTTATCCAGTGTAATCCAGGCTCCGGGGGAGTCGTTAAAAGAATATTTGCAAAGATTTCATAATGCGGCTATGAAAGTTAGAAATCCTAACGACCACGCAATTCTAATGGCGGTGATGCAAGGTGTGGATCTTGACTCATAATTTAGAGATTGGTTGGCATAAAAGCCTCCAACGACGCTGGAGTGTTTCTACTCAAAGGCTCATCAATTCATAAAAAGAGAGGAAGCCAGATGGACGAGGCGAGATAAGGCACCAGGGCCTGTTCAAGAGACTGTGAAAAGAAACAATACCGTAAAACAATCCGACGATAACTCGGGAAAGGTTCAAGTCAACATCCAGAACAAGCCTGGGCAATATAAAGGGTCCGGAGGAGGACAGCCCGGAAAGAAAAGAGAAGCAGGGAAATGGAAGCCAAGGATTCCAACTTACGACGAATACCCCCCACTGAATGCATCTCTTGAAAACATTTACCTATCAACTTGTAACACTTTTCAATACAGAAATCCACGCCCAAAGAAGTCCACCGAGGAACAGAAGCGGACGAGGAAGTACTGTCGCTTCCATGAAATGTATGGGCATAATACAGAGTGTTAGGAACTGAGTTGATGATGTTTTGATGACAACAACCTTATATAGTTATTATACTTTACTTTATAAAATATAAACTAACATTTCCATATATATATATATATATATATATGTATGTATGTATGTATGTATGTATATAGGAAGTATATGCAGGTATCATCGAAGACTGATCAGTATAAAGACTCAAGCATCAAGATGAAGATTAGAGATACAAGATTCAAGACTCTAGAGAATCAAGATTTCAAGATCTCAAGATAAGTGTCTAATTTTGTTAAAACTTCATAATAGCACTCTCATCTTTCTTCCAATTTTCTTTTGGGATGGAACCCAATTTCTATCAAAACCAGTGGCTTACAAACCCACGACAAGTAGCTTACAAACCTACGATAAGTGGCTTACAAACCCACGAAAATCAAAATCATTTAAACTACTTTGTACAAGTTCTCGAGTCCTATGGAGGAGCTCTGTAGGAAGGTTCTTGCAATTTCAGTTTGAATAGATTTTTCAAAATGTTTTAAATTTGTTTTCAAAATGTTTTAGCTTTCAAAATCATGTTTTCAAACTTTGTTTTAGCCTTGAAATATTCCTCTATTCTGATTTTAAAAACTTCTATTTTTAAAACATCAAAACTTATTCTGATTTTAAATATTACTTATATAATTGACGGTCTATATCAATTATATATGTATATTTAAAATAATGTTTTATATTCATTCTCTATCTCAAAATATTGTTTAAACACTTTACTTTGCTTCAGAGAAGTTTCAACTTGTTTTAAATTCAATTGTCTTTACAAAACAACATCTCTATAATTTTGTACTGAGGGATGTCGACATATGGGGATACCCCATGTCGACATGGTGACAGTTGGATTCAAAATTCAATTTTCAAAAGAAGTGTCCATTCGTTCAAAAACCTTTCGCCAATGGTTATGACTATTGTGCATCTATATAAAGGCTTCCAAAACGAATTTCTTTAACAACTACTTTCTTATTTTCTTCACTCTTTCTTCTCCACCATTCCATATCCATAAAACTTCATATTTTAAAGATCGTGCCATCATTCTGCCAAATTCTCAATAGGAAATCATTTAGATACTCTCTCTATTTTATTCTTCATCATTCTACTAAAGATCAAAGTGCTATTCAGAGTTATAGGATTAATTCTTATTCAGAAAGTACATAGAGTCTATCCATTCAAAAGGATTGTTATTAAGAAGTATTAGGGTGATCTTGTGTCCCGTAAATCAAGAGAGTTTACCCCAGACTCGGAGATAGGAGGGTTCCTCAAGGCCTTAGAAATTGAGGGTTGTAATTTGTATATTGGCTTATAAAAATCTGTACAAGGATATTGCCTTGGTGCAGGACTGGATGTAGGAGGATTCCGAACCAGTATAAAATCCGGTGTGTTCTTTCCTTTCACTTGCTTTACTTTACTATTTGCATTTGTTATATGTTCTGTGATCATTCTGTGTTAGAATTATGTTTAGATTTGTGTTGAAAGTTTTAATTTAGTCATATAGTTCATATATTCTTTAAAACACTATTCACCCCCCCCTCTAATGTTATTTCTGCCTTAAGATCCTTAATCCGCATCCCTAACACAGAGGAGTATAGACACCTCCACGATGGCATAGAAAAGTTGATCAGATAGAAAAGGCCGTAGGAATTTGTCAAGAACCCACAGTAGGGTAGGCAAGGAACATCAGACTTCGGACGCGGGCTGGCTCCGCGCCAACCAGCGGAACCTGCCCGAACCGTGGATAGGTTGGTCATAAACACAATAGTCGGTGGACCTCATCCTACAGACAAGAAGTGGCAAGAGATGGAACGATATGCTACCTCATTAAGGCATAAGAATTATGAGTGTTGTTCGAATGTGGAAGATGGAACCCCCGCAAAACAACAACGCATGATGACAGACAATATAGTGTTTAGGAGCCGAGATGCGGACAAGGTGGAGGCTCCTACCATCGACCCATGGTCATATCTGCGACGATTCAGCCAGCATACGTCAAAAGAATTTTAATTGATTGTGGAAGCTCCGTTAACATCATCTTCAAAAAGGCATATGACCAAATGAAGATGGAGGCGAAAGATCTAAAGCCGTTTAAATCCCGTATACATGGCTTTAATGTCGCGGCGACTGACGCGATGGAGTACGTTGAGTTGCCAGTTGAACTGGGAAAAGGTGAGCGTAGGAAGGTGAGAATCCTACCGTTCATAGTGTTCGATGTTGATTCTCCATATAATGTGTTTCTGGTTCGTCCGTCCCTGGCGGAGTTTAGGGCAGCTTTGGCCCATTCGTGTTTGACGTTAAAATTCCGACAGACAAAGGAGTCGGTGTAGTGCATGGCGATCAGGCGATCGATCGCGCGTGTTATGTGGCTGAGCTGAGAGAGGCTCAGCGGAGAGAGAAAGGAAAGGTTGCGGGAAACTCCGTCCGCATCCGAAATACTGACGATTGACAAGTAGTGCCCGAGCCTTGGCTTGGGCAACATTCTTGGATCTATAGAGACATAGATCCGAGAGATGATGATGGAGGACCTAGGGAAGCGAATGCAGCACCGGCTAAGCTGACGATTGACATTCCAATCAGCCGAGATGACCTGTCACGAGTTCTTAAGATTGGATCGCAACTCGACCCATCAAGGGCCGAGGATCTTACTGATTTCCTCTGAGCGAACCTGAACGTTTTCTCTTGGACACATTCTGATATGTGGGGATTTCTCCTGCTACTGCGAGTCATATATTGAACATAGACCCAAAGTACGTCCCAGTAAAATAGAAGCGGAGAGGCATGGACCTGGAGAGGTCCGCTGCTCTCAGAGAGGAGGTGGACAAACTCAAAGCCAATGGGTTCGTCCACGACGCCCTCTACCCTGAATGGGTATCTAACCCTGTGCTAGTGAGGAAAGCGAATGGGAAGTGGAGAACTTGCATTGGTTATTCTGATTTAAATAAAGTATGCCCGAAGGATAGGTTCCCTTTGCCTAGATTGACCAGTTGGTTGATTCAACGGCCGGACACGAATTACTATCATTTATGGATAAGTACTCGGGATACAATCAAATCCCGATGCACATTCCAGATCAAGAACACACTAGTTTTGTCATAGACTTTGGATTATATTGCTATGTAGTGATGCCCTTCGGATTAAAAAATGCGGGAGAAACTTATCAGCGTCTGGTGAACCGAATGTTTAAGATCGGATTGGTAGAACGATGGAAGTCTATGTAGATGACATGCTCATGAAGTCACGATAGTCAAATGACCACATTCGAGACTTAGTAGAGTGTTTGATATGCTCAAGCATTATGGGATGAAAATCAATCCATTGAAGCGTTCCTTTGGCGTTGCCTCAGGGAAGTTTTTGGGTTTCATTGTGAATGCATGGGGAATCGAAGCTAACCCGGAGAGGATTCAAGCTATTCCAGACATACAAGTGCCCAGTACTATAAAGCAAGTACAAAGCCTGAACGGAAAGGTGGCCGTGCTGCGTCAATTCATATCCAGAGCTATGGATAAGTGCATTCTTTTCTTCGACGTGATAAAGAAAGGAAAGAGAAATTTCAAGCGGACATCCGACTCTGGTGAGACCTTTAGAAAGTCCCTCGGTGCTATCAAAACCAATTGACCATGAAATGTTGTACGTATACCTGGCTGTATCCAACATGCTATCAGTACGGCTTTGGTTCGCGAAGAGGACCGAGTTCAAAAATCGGTGTATTATGTCAGTAAACGTTTGACAGGGGAAGAAATAAATTATCCCAAGATTGAGAAACTATCTTACTGCTTGGTGATTGCATCACGCAAGCTTCGCCCATACTTTCAAGCGCATTCAATCAGTGTTTGTACCGATCAACCCTTGCGGCAGGTACTCCAACTGCCAGAAACCTCTGGAAGGATGTTAAAATGGAATATCTTGTTGAGTCAGTTCGATACTACCTACCTGCCATGAAGGCCTAACAAGGGCAAGCGCTAGCAGACTTCATTGCTGAATTCACCGTGTCCGTCGAGTCAAGCGGTCACAATGTCATACCTCCCATTCGATGGAAGATGTACACCGATGGGGCATCTAACGACCGTTGTTCGGGGGATGGCATAGTTCTTGTGGCTCCAGAAAATCGATCAATTTGTTACGCTTTGAAGCTCGAATTCCCAGCAACCAATAACGAAGTCGAGTATGAAGCACTGATTGCTGGCTTGAGACTTATCAGAGAATTGGGGGTAAGATCGGTTGAAATCTTTTGTGACTCATAAGTGGTAGTGTACCAAGTGCAGGGAGATTATCAAGCGAAGAGACAGAGATTTGCCCCATACCTTTCATGGGTTCAGGAGCTGCTAGCAAATCTGGAATATTATGATATCTCGCTTGTCCCGCATGAACAGAACAGGGCAGCCGATTCATTGACAAAATTTGCAAGCACTGGCAATGCACAACAAATGAGATTATTTCCCGTTGAGACCTTACATACTTCGAGTATAGATAGGATGGAGGTAGATTTCGTGTTAGAAACAGAAATCGAGAAGGAATCATGGATGACCCCATTCAAGCAATATTTGCTACACGGGGTCGTACCCGAAAGAAGGAGCGAAAGACGACAAGTCATTCGTAAGGCTTTGCGATATGTAATGCAGGACGGGATAATATATCGGAGGGGATTCTCGACCCCTTTACAACGGTGCATAGCCCACGATGAGATAAAACGAGTGTTGAAGGAAGTCCATGAAGGAGAGTGTTGTGACCATACTGGGGGCAAACGTTAGCAAAGAAAATCCTCCGCTATCAATACTATTGGCTGACTGTGAATCAGGATGCCGCAGATTATGTAAGAAGATGTGACAAATGTCAGAAATATGCAAAAATCCTAAATGCTTTACCGACGAAACTCACACAAATGGTTAGTCCCTGGCTGTTTGCAATGTGGGGGATCGACATAGTCGGTTCTTTACCCATATCCAAAGGTGGTGTGAAATACACAATAGTTGCGGTCGATTACTTTACCAAGTGGGCGAAAGTAGAGCCTTTAACCACTATCACCACCAAAAAGGTCATCAATTTCGTTGTACGAAATAATATATGCCATTTTGGCCTTCCACAAACTATCATTACAGACAATGGAACTCAGTTCGAAAGCAAGGGGTTCAAAGAGTTTTGCCAAAAATATGGTATTGAGAAAAAGTTTGCAACAGTTGCTCATCCAAAAGCTAATGGACAAGTTGAAGCCATGAACAAAATAATCAAGTCCATATTAACAAAGCATCTGGAAAAGGCTAGAGGCAAGTGGGTGGATGAACTTCCGATAGCGCTCTAGGCTTATAGAACCACACATAAGTCCGGAACTGGCCACACTCCATTCGCGTTGGCATATGGCATGGAAGCTGTTATACCCGTAGAACTTGAAGTTCCGTCACAGCGGGTAACTTACTACGACCGTGAGTCAAATTGGGATCTTTTTCTGGAATCACTTGACTTCATTGATGAAAAAAGTGAAGAAGCTGATTTAAGAGCGGTTGCATATAGAAACCGAGTCGCTCGATATTATAATGAAAAGGTCCAACTGAGAATCTTTGATGTGGATAACCTCTTTTTGAAACGAGTTTTCCCGGTCCCATCGTATATGAATCTCACATGGGAAGGTCCATAAGTCATTGAACGGAAGCTTGGAGAGTGAACTTTCAAGCTAGCGACCGTTGTGGTGCGACACTTCCCCCAGCATGGAATAGCAAGCATTTGCGACATTATTATACTTAGTCCATTTCTTTCATATGTTAGTTGCACTTATTTCCAGCAATTTTTTTAATTCTTATTTCTCGGCATGTAATAAGACAGTTTAGCTTATTTTCAATAATAAAGGCTTGAAGCCATCTTTTCTTTGATTATTGATGTTTCTGTGTATGATAATTCTATGGCAAACCACTGAAGTTACATTATTCTATCTGACGTACAAATGCACACGAACACCTCAAAATCTCCAAGTCCCATGAGTGCGAACTGGAGTACTTTGAGTCCCTTGAGTGCGGACCAGAGTATAAATGACTTGAAATCGCCAAGTCCCCTGAGTGCAGACTGGAGTACTCTGAGTCCCCTGAGTGCGGACCAAAGTTAAACGACTTGAAATCTCCAAGTCCCCTGAGTGCAGACTGGAGTACTCTGAGTCCCCTAAGTGCGTACCAGAGTATAGACGACTTGAAATCTCTAAGTCCCCTGAGTGCAGACTGGAGTACTCTGAGTCCCTTGAGTGCGGACCAAAGTATAAACGACTTGAAATCTACAAGTCCGCTGAGTGTGGACTGGAGCACTTTGAATCCCCTGAGTGCGGACCAGAGTATAAACGACTCAAAATCTCCAAGTCCCCTAAGTGCGGAATGGAGTACTCTGAGTCCCCTGAGTGTGGACCAGAGTATAAACGACTTGAAATCTCCAAGTCCCCTGAGTGCAGACTGGAGTACTCTGAGTCCCCTGAGTGCAGACTAGAGTATAAACGACTTGAAATCTCCAAGTCCCCTGAGTGCAGACTGGAGTATTCTGAGTCCCCTGAGTGCGGACCAGAGTATAAACGACTTGAAATCTCCACGTCCCCTGAGTGCGGACTGGAGGATTCTGAGTCCCCTGAGTGCGGACCAGAGTATAAATGACTTGAAATCTCCAAGTCCCCTGAGTACGGACTGGAGCACTTTGAGTCCCCTGAGTGCGGACCAGAGTATAAACGACTTGAAATCTCCAAGTCCCCTGAGTGTGGACTGGAGCACTCTGAATCCCCAGAATGCGGATTGGAGTATAAACGGTTTAAAGTTCTCTAAGTCCCTAGAGTGTGAACAAAGACACAAATGACTTGAAGTCATCTAGTCCCCAGCATACGGACTGAAAATTATCCTAAGTACCCGAAGCGTGGAATGAAGGATGTGCAATTCCAAAGAGTTTCTAAATTATATGAAGATGAATTGAGAAGTTTATGTAACTCACAATAGCTTGGGTTTCGACCACAATCATATAGAAAGCTGAACGATAAAAGTCTTCTGAAAGACAACAGAACTAATCTTTATTTATTCAAAAATAAGCTTCTTCTACAACTCCTCCAAAACTCAGAATCATAAGTCTATTTACATGGACTACGAAAATAAATAAAAATAATTACATAATCTAAACTAACTCTCGTTGAACGAGAGTAACAATTATTTCTTTGATTTCTTCGACTTCTTTCCCTCCTTCGCCTTCTCAGACGACTCCTCTCCCATGCGTTTTCCTTTGGAAATTTTCTTCGATGGGGAGGCAAAAACCAAGGAAGTACGGGGGACCTCTAGTTGCCTGGACCCACCAGGGAGGATGATCTTCAACGGCTTGTTTAGAGGATCATCTAGGTCCACGGTTCGAGGCTCGACTTTGAATTCGGCCGTCTTCTTCTTTTCCTCCTCGAGCTGCTCCTTCATGCTCATTTTAGAAGTATGTTCAGAAGCGCTTGTAATCTCAATTTCATAGCTTCCCTCACTAGGAGAAGAAGTCTCGGACTTATCCTCATCAAGCATCTCAATCACCTGAGCATCTGGACCGGGAGTGTCTCCTGCGTGAGTAGCCTCACTTGTTTTCCACTTCAGCTCCTTGGCGTCATCACTCCTCGGAGTGGGCTCGGGATCAGAATGGCCTGCTCAAAATCACGAAAAACAAACATTAGAATACAATGACCTCTCGTCAAAAACGATGAATCTTGAAATTTTAAAATGAAAGGTTATATACCGGCTTCTGGCTTACTCTGTAACAACCCGGAATTTTAGGCAATATCAATTTAATAATCTGTGTTAATAATTAAATTGAGTTGATAATTTTTCTTTATAATTTTAGTTTAAATTGGTAAATTTAATCTTTTAAAAGGTTAATAAATATTTAATCTGGTAATTTTGATCAATATCTGTTTAACAATTTAAAATTGATAAGAATTATTTTTCAAAGCTAATGAAATTTTATTCTGTTTATGATATATATATTTGATATATATTGTGAATAGAATATCTTTTGTTTTAAATAAAGATGAATTTTCAAATTTTAATATATATGTATGTGTATGTTATAATTTGAGTTGTTTTGAAATTTAATTTAATCTATTGATAATATATATGAATGAATTGTAATTTAAAGCTTTGTTTTAAAACTTAATATTTTCAAAAGCTAATTTAAAATTAATTCAATTGTTTTCAAATTTTTAGACAATTATTTATTTTTAAATATGATAGTTTAAAAAGGATTTAAACAAGCTTTGTTTTAAAATGCTCAAATTAAAATGGTTATAAATGATAAATATAAATGTTTTAGATTTTAAAATATATGTATAAGAATTATTTGCATTTTTATTAGTATTAGAATATTTCTTTTAAAGGTAAACTTATATTTATTTATAAAGTAAATTTAATAAGTAAGTTATATTCACATTTAAATTAAGTAAAAATTAATTAGAAATTTCTAAGACATGTGTAAACATGTTAATCATTTTAGAAACACATGTAAGGAAATTGAAAGAGTGAATGACAAATGTAAGATTTAATAACATGTGGCAACCTATTAATTTTAAATTTTAATAAATATTTTTAAGAAGAAAACAAGTTTCCTTCATAACACTTTCACTTCTCTATTTCTTTTCTTAACTAAAAATAATAGCAACCAGAAACTTTTCTCAAATCTGAAATGAAGATCAAATCTGACGCAAAAGAAAATGAGAATTTTAAACCTGCAATTCAAAATGAAGAATCAATCTGCCATTTTCATAACAAAGTTCTTTTCAACTTCAACCTGCATGAAGTACAACTGCAACTTCAACATGCAAAGGGAAATCAACAGCTGTTTCAACCTTTAACAATCAATTTGTAAAGCATGTAGAGGCATTAAATTTGAACAGAAAAGATCAAAGCTTTTTCAAAATTTAAGATTCAGGCCTGGGAAAAAAAAGAAACTGCTCTACAAAAATTCAAAGAGGTGAGTAAATTTTTGTTTTAAAAACAGTTTTACATCTGAGATTTAACTTGGAAATATGAATGAAATCTTGAAGTAAAATGATATGAAATGTTTACATGTATGCTTGAATTTGAATGCATGTATGTATGGATGCTATGTTATGCAAAAGTCTATATATGTGAATGTTTACATCTCTGTTCTATGTTCAGGTTCATTCCCATTCGAAAAGAAAAATTCAATACCAATAGCTCAAATCCATATTAGCCTTAAGTATTTGAATGAAATTGATTTGTAATTGTATGATAAAGATTATAAAATAGTCCAGGAATTTTAAATAAATCATGATTAAAATAAAAATTTACATAGGAACTTGAATATTTGTTAAAAATTAATTATCTTAAATTCAAATTTAACTACACGCATGTAATCTTGATGTAAAATCATGAATTTAGATATGAAACTTGTAATTTTTAGTTTGGTAATTTATTCGAATTTTGGGTTTGAATGTTTTGGGAATTTTTGTGAACTGTCGATGATATACTCAATAATTTGATTTGAAATTGTGGTCGAGGCTAGCTTGTGGATGGTTGATTATGGGAAAATTGTTCAAGAATTTTTCTAATGAGTGAATCGATGGAATTTGGGTCAACTAGGGTTTTAGCATGGATTTTTTTCGGTCTGTCTGTCGTAATTTTTCGCGACTTGATTATTTGATCGGAGGTGATCATATTTGGGGAAGACGAAGCTCGGAATGTGGCAACTCTATGGTGAGGTCGGCATAGTTCATCATCGACAAGTTCGATGGCAATGGGGGATTTTGGGTTCGAATTGTTTTCTGCAGTTTGAGTTTGAGTTCGAAAATTTGATTCGATGGTATATGTTGGAATCTGGGTTTAGATTTGGGGTCGCGAGTGATGTTGTGGCCAACGTCAACGATGGCGACGAACGTTGTTGGCCGGAGGGTGATGGGTAGGTGCACAGTGTACGTCGTGCATGTTTCATCTGGAAAGGTTGACGCTTCTGGGAAGATGAGTTAAAGCCCGAAGATTCTCTTGTGTTTGCATCGGGGTCGACTCGGGGTAGTTGAGGGCTGGGTTTACTCGAAGTAGGCACGGGGTTAGTAGGTGTTTGTCTCGGGTTTTAGGACGTTTGCTTTGGTTAATACTATAATGATCAGGTTTGCAAATTTAAACCTGTTAATGAAATAAAGTTGCTAGGTAACTTGTAGTTGGAACAAATGAAACCGAGCTTGAGTTTTATAATAGAAGACAAGTTAAATTTTGTTGTTTTGAATCAAATTGTAAATCAAACTTTAAATAGTATTGATTGAATTTATTTTTAGTTTAAATTTGTTTAAAATGATTTCTTTTTGAAATAATTAACTTCATTTAATTTTGAATGTTAATTTAAAAGGGAAATGTTTGAATTTAAATATTAAATTAAAGTTTTTAAGTAAATTATTAAGTAATGTTTTAATAACAAAGTTTTCAAATTTATTTGAAAATAAATAAGTTTATATTAGATAATTTAAAGTGTTTTAAATTTGGAAATTTGTTTCTAAATACTTTATTTTCAAATAAAGTTTTTGAGTTGTTAAAATTTGATCAATTTCAAATAACTTATTTATGAAGATAAATAATGATTAATTATTTGATATGGATTTGAGGGTACATAATTAAATATAATTTATTCATAAGTAAGTAAAGAGTTTAATTTAGACAAATGTTTTCTTAATTAATTAAGGATTTTTAAATATAAGAAGTTAATTAATTATTTATTTAATTAATTTTAAATAATTAGTTAATTGTTTATTTAATTTTAAATAATCACTTAATTAGGGATTAATTAAGTGTGATTACTTAATGAAGTAATCAATGGTTAATTATTAAATGTGATTAAGGAAAGAGGTAATTAGTAATGGAAGTAATTAGTCAGAAATTACTCATGGGAGTAATTAGTTGAAGTGATTAATGGTTAATCACTTAATGTTAATTAATCTAATAATTGATTAATATAATTGTTTTGAAGTTAATTAATTATAGAGTAATTAGTTAGTTAATGCATTAAGAATTATTAAATAATAGGATTAATTACTTGTTAAGTAATTAATTAAGGAAGTAATCAAGATTGATTAATATAAGTAATTACCTATGTAGGTAATTAAGGGTTATTACTTAGTTAATTTTAGATAATTAATTAATGTGATTAATTAATTAATGAATGTGATTAATTTCAAGATTAATTACTAAGTGTAATTAATTAAAAATGTAATTAATTAATAAAGAAATTAATTAAGGATTAATTATTAATTTAATTGATTAATGATTACTTAATGAAGTAATTAAAGATTAATTAATTAGATTAATTAATCAAAGGTTAATATAATTAATTAAGAAGTTAATTAATTAAGATAAGTAATTACAATTTGTTAATCACTGTTTATGATTAATGAGATGATTAATTAAGTAAATTAATTTATTTAAAAGGAATTATTAATTAATAAGGATTGTTAATGAATTAATCAAGGTTGATTAATATAAGTGATTTAATTTAAGTATGATTATTTAATTGTAATTAATTGAGATTTAATATAATTAATTATAATTGATTAATTAGTGGAAGTAAATGAAGGATCATTAATTATTGTAATTAATGGTAGTAATTAAAGGTTAATTACTGTATATGGTTAAGGAAAATCACTTGAATGTAATTAAAAGATAATCAATCAAGGAAGATTAATTAAGGAAGAACATTAAGAGATGATTAATTTATTTATTTGAAAATAAATAAATGAAGAAGGATTAAGGTTAATCCAATTGATTAAGAGTTAATCAATTCTGCTTTGGCTGATTGATTGATATTGTGTGATTGATATTGGATGATTATTATTGAGTGTTTGGTTGATGCTGGATGATTTGGATATCCCTGTTATGTCATATGCTGGTTTGTGAGATGAATGTTTGATATGAATTATCTATTGTGATATTGTGATTCATCTATCTGTTTATATCATCCTGAATATAAGTTAACTGTTTAAAACCCTTAAGTACAACTTGGACATTAAAATGACGTTTTGGTTTCGGTGATACCGGGATCGGGTTTCCATATTTGGATATCCGAAAACCACATCGATTCCAATTAAACGTTAGGTAGTGAATCCATATGGAGCAAGTGAAGACTCGAGGTGTAAGAACTATACGTCAGTATAACTCTGTGGGTGATTCCGTAATGAGTTTGACGGAATAGTACTTATAGGTTCGATATGGTGATCTAAAGTGCAAGGGCTTTGGTCGTTGACTCTGAGGGTGATTCCAATATGAGTGCAACGAGATAGTGCCTTCGGTTTCGTTCGAACCCGGAACGAACTTGAATGGATTGAATGCTTTCAGCACATCGTCAGGTGGACGATGAGCATTCTAAGATAGATGTGTTCTATAAAGGTAATCGCAGCCTCAAGCCTCATCAACCGGGAATGGCTAAAACAGGGAAGGTGCAGCAAGGCTTCGTGGGTAGCCCCCACTTGAGAGTGAGATTTACCCTTGTCTAGAGGTCCCTTTCTATTTTGGCTTAGTGTGTGGTTGGTCGCGCCAACCATGGGGTGGTCTTGTTCGGGACTGTCCAGTAAGGGATGGTTCCGGCCTTGTGTTGCAAGGGAGCGGGCGTACTCCTCGGTACTGTGATCTAGGCCACATACTGTGACGGGCGGTACCCCAGTAGCTCTGCCATTGATGGAAACACATTCTTCCTACGAGACCCTACGGTTTTGTTTGTATTGCCCACTTTTGTGGCTAGTAGCTGGAATTTAATCATGTAACAATTTCGGCTATTTCATATTTACTTGAAAACCCTACACACTATTATAATATCACTAGATTTCCTATCAAATGTTTTGGTTAGCGTAAGGTAAAAAAACTTTTCCATGTTTATGTGTGGGAAGTCTTACGTGATACCTTTTCTTTTCAAAGGTTTTTCTAAAGTTAAGCAATTTTAAGCCGTTTACTCATACCAGACCCCTGTCTGACCCGAGTGTTTAATTTCTGTTTTATTAAACTCTTAGGTACTCATATTATGTATGAGTAGTCAAGTGATTCAGGTTTGCTTGAGGAATTCTGGAGGAGATATGGAGCAGGAGGCTTCCACGTGTAGACATATTTTGGTTCCGCTGTGTTTTGTATGGTATCTGTATCTTGTATCTTGAGTTGTATAGTTAGACAGATGTTTATAACTGTCTAATATGTATTGTATAAGTTGTGTACTCTGATGTAATATGATACTATGTAATATTTTATGTGATATATTATATTTTATTCGTTCCGCTGTGAGTTCTCTGTTGTTGTTGTCTTTCTTCTTTCTCTTTCTTTTCTTCTTCTATCCCTTTCTTTCTTCAAGATGATGCGATTTCCTAGAGATGGGAAGTCGGGTCGTTAAACTTGGTATCAGAGCATTAGGTTGAGTGAATACCTAGGCTCTGGAGTGGTGTCTTTATTGAGAGAGCGTACTTGTAATATATATATATAGACACACACACACACACACATATATCTAAATGATTTGTTGGGTTATTTGTTCGGATTTTCCAACATAAATTTTAGAGGTAGATGGAGCAGTGGTGTGTGTGTAACACGACTACCACTAATGGAAGAGGTCCATATGTTGAGGTTGGAAGTATTTGTCGAGACTGTAGACCTGATACCGTATCGAGTGAGATTTGTAGTTTGGAGTAAGGATTTCTCTGATATCCGAAGGAAATCTTTTTAAAGATTCGGAACTAATCTTGGAAGTGTAAGTTTGGATCTGTCGGAAGTGCAGTAGTAAGTGATGGTATCTTGATAACTGCCTGATGAGATGCAGTATCCATGGATATTCTCAGAAGACGTTTTCTTTTGAAGCAGTTTTAGTAGTAGTTGAGGAGCAGTTTTACCTACCGCAGGGAAGATTCGTCTGTGTAGAAGTTGTCTTGATCTTTAGTAAGGAGGTTGTCTGTTCTGGAATTTGAGACTAAGGTCTATAAGTTGTTTCGCTTCGGCATGGTCTCATTTTTCATTCCTTAAGGAAAGCGAGATGTTGATGCTTGGTTTGGAGCCCAAATTTCTTGAGAGGATGTCTGCCATCTTGGAGGTTCGTTGTATGGTTTGTTGTTGGTTTTGGTTTTTGAGGAGCCTTTGGATTAGAAGTCTTTGGTTAGCTGTGGTAGCAGTTTAGCTCGAAGTGTTCGGTGTGCTGACGAGAAGGACTTTTGGCTTCGGAGTATCATCGAGGTAGAGTTTGGAAGCAGCAGTGTGGCCCGTTTTTCTGATGGTTCAGGAATCTTTGTGGTTCTTCTTTCAGTAGTCCGAGCAGATGGTGGAAGTTTTCTTGAAGGTTTAACCTTGTTTGGAGAAGCTTAAGGCTGTTCTAATTGGTAAAGAGAGGACAGTTTCTTTGGAATCCGAACTAGGTTGGATCGTAAAAGTGACTTGCGATTAATTTGGGGAATTTTTCTTGGGCAATCTTTTGTTTGAGACTTAGGGTTCTCATGAAGAAGTAGGAGCTACTGATGTAATTAGAAGTTTGTCTGCATGTGGAGTAGAGTTTCATATCATTTTGGTTTCAAAAGCGATTTTGGTAGTTAGCCTAGTAGAAGAGTTGATGAAGCAGCTCAGAAATCTTTGGAATTTGGATTGGTCAGATCTAGTTTTGAGTTGGATTCTGCAGTAAGGTTGTGACCGAGTAAGATGTGTCACTCAGATTTTATGGATTTGATGAACAAAGTTTCCCAGATATATTGGATAAGTTTGTATTCGTGTTCATCAATAGTATTCTCATCTATTTCAGAATCAGAGTTGTGCAGCAGAAGCGAGGTAGCAGCTGTGCAAGAAAGGAAGCAAGTTCAGTTTTCTATTGCTTGAGAAATAGAGTTTGTGTTCTGAATTTCGATGGATATTGAAAAGACTTTTCTGTTGAATAGGATCTAGAAACTGTTTGTTTTAGTCTAGTTGTTTCTGGAAGTATCAGCATAGGTTGAGGTGATCAGGAAGAAGATTGGCAGCCTAGGATTGTCTGTTGAATTATGTAGA
The DNA here is from genome assembly GCA_030765085.1 of Allium cepa. NCBI lineage: Eukaryota > Viridiplantae > Streptophyta > Magnoliopsida > Asparagales > Amaryllidaceae > Allium > Allium cepa. The sequence goes on from CM060929.1 coordinate 1,048,880,725, forward strand.
TATGAGATAAGGAGTTTGGAATTCAAAGTTAGAGTCTTCATTGTTATTAAGATTTCTCTGGTTAAGATAGCAGTATTTGGATAAGATTGGATGGCTAGTTCTGAGGTATTTGGGATTTCTTATCTGTGTTTTGATAGGATAAGGTTGAATTGCCAGTTTGGATAGCTGGAATTCAATGTATTTCACGTATCTCTGAGGGAGTACGTGTATGATTCATCGTTGGTTGCTGAATCTACAGTTCAGTTGGATTTCGATGTTGAGCTGAACATGAGAGTGGTCTGATATTCTGTTCAGATTGATGGATCTAGAGATGAGAGGAGCTTTGGATTTTGGTGCTGTAGTTTGTTAGCTTCTGTAGAGCGAGTCTCCCGGTGATTTATACTAGGGAAACTCTAGATAGTATTAGAAGATTTATTCTGATTTGTGTCAGGATAATTAGTTAGGTTTGTTTGTTTGATTGATTGCTATTGTTGTTAGTAACTAGTTGCTAGGAATGCTTTGCTGTTTGAAATTAAAATCTTTGTTAGGTTATTAAATTACCTTTGCTTTTAAATTTCAGGGATGAAATTCTTTTAAAGGGGGAGGATTGTAACAACCCGGAATTTTAGGCAATATCAATTTAATAATCTGTGTTAATAATTAAATTAATTTGATAATTTTTCTTTATAAATTTGGTTTAAATTGGTAAATTTAATCTTTTTAAAGGTTAATAAATATTTAATCTGGTAATTTTGATCAATATCTATTTAACAATTTAAAATTGATAAGAATTATTTTTCGAAGCTAATGAAATTTTATTCTGTTTATAATATATATATTTGATATATATTGTGAATAGAATATCTTTTGTTTTAAATAAAGATGAATTTTCAAGTTGTAATATATATGTATGTGTATGTTATAATTTGAGTTGTTTTGAAATTTAATTTAATCTATTGATAATATATATGAATGAATTGTAATTTAAAGTTTTTTTTTAAAACTTAATATTTTCAAAAGCTAATTTAAAATTAATTCAATTGTTTTCAAATTTTTGGACAATTGTTTATTTTTAAATATGATAGTTTAAAAGGATTTAAACAAACTTTGTTTTAAAATGCTCAAATTAAAATGGATATAAATTATAAATATAAATGTTTTAGATTTTAAAATATATGTATAAGAATTATTTGCATTTTTATTAGTATTAGAATATTTCTTTTAAAGGTAAACTTATATTTATTTATAAAGTAAATTTAATAAGTAAGTTATATTCACAATTTAATTAAGTAAAAATTAATTAAAAATTGCTAAGGCATGTGTAAACATGTTAATCATTTTAGAAACACATGTAAGGAAATTAAAAGTGTGAATGACAAATGTAAGATTTAATAACATGTGGCAACCTATTAATTTTAAATTTTAATAAATATTTTTAAGAAGAAAACAAGTTTCTTTCATAACACTTTCACTTCTCTATTTCTTTTCTTAACTAAAAATAATGGCAACCAGAAACTTTTCTCAAATCTGAAATGAAGATCAAATCTGAAGCAAAAGCAAATGAGAATTTTAAACCTGCAATTCAAAATGAAGAATCAATCTGCCATTTTCATAACAAAGTTCTTTTCAACTTCAACCTGCATGAAGTACAACTGCAACTTCAACATGCAAAGGGAAATCAACAGCTGTTTCAACCTTTAAGCATCAATTTGTAAAGCATGCAGTGGCATTAAATTTCAACAGCAAAGATCATAGCTTTTTTAAAATTTAAGATTCAGGCCTGGGAAAAAAATAAAAAGAAACTGCTCTGCAAAAATTCAAAGAGGTGAGTAAATTTTTATTTTAAAAACAGTTTTACATCTGAGATTTAACTTGGAAATATGAATGAAATCTTGAAGTAAAATGATATGAAATGTTTACATGTATGCTTGAGTTTGAATGCATGTATGTATGTATGCTATGTTGTGCAAAAGTCTGTATATGTGAATGTTTACATCTCTGTTCTATGTTCAGGTTCATTCCCATTCAAAAAGAAAAATTCAATATCAACAGCTCAAATCCATATTAGCATTAAGTATTTGAATGAAATTGATTTGTAATTGTATGATAAAGATTATAAAGCAGTACGGGAATTTTAAATAGCATAAATCATGATTAAAATAAAAATTTACAGAGGAACTTGAATATTTGTTAAAAATTAATTATCTTAAATTCAAAATTTAACTACATACATGTAATCTTGATGTAAAATCATGAATTTAGATATGAAACTTGTAACTTTTAGCTTGGTAATTTATTCGAATTTTGGGTTTGAATGTTTTGGGAATTTTTGTGAACTGTCGATGATATACTCAATAATTTGATTTGAAATTGTGGTCGAGGCTAGCTTGTGGATGGTTGATTATGGGAAAATTGTTTAAGAATTTTTCTAATGAGTGAATCGATGGAATTTGGGTCAACTAGGATTTTAGCATGGATTTGTTTCGGTCTGTCTGTCGTGATTTTTTGCGACTTGGTTATTTGATCGGAGGTGATCATATTTGGGAAAGACGAAGCTTGGAATGTGGCGGTTCTATGGTGAGGTCGGCATAGTTCATCATCGACGAGTTCGGCGACAATGGGGGATTTTGGGTTCGAATTGTTTTCTGCAGTTTGAGTTTGAGTTCGAAAATTTGATTCGATGGTATATGCTGGAATCTGGGTTTAGATTTGGGGGTCGCGAGTGATGTTGTGGCCAGCATCGACGATCGCGACGAACGTTGTTGGCCGGAGGGTGATGAGTAGGTGCACAGTGTACCTCGTGCACGTTTCATCTGGAAAGGTTGACGCTTCTGGGAAGATTTGTTGAAGCCCGAAGATTCTCTCGTGTTTGCATCGGGGTCGACTTGGGGTAGTTGAGGGCTGGGTTTGCTCGAAGTAGGCACGGGGTTGGTAGGTGTTTGTCTCGGGTTTTAGGACGTTTGCTTTGGTTAACACTATAATGATTAGGTTTGCAAATTTAAACCTGTTAATGAAATAAAGTTGTTAAGTAACTTGTAGTTGGAACAAATGAAACCGAGCTTGAGTTTTATAATAGAAGACAAGTTAAAACTTGTTGTTTTGAATTAAATTGTAAATCAAACTTTAAAAAGTATTGATTGAATTTATTTTTAGTTTAAATTTATTTAAAATGATTTCTTTTTGAATTAATTAACTTCATTTAATTTTGAATGTTAATTTAAAAGGGAAATGTTTGAATTTAAATATTAAATTAAAGTTTTTATGTAAATTGTTGAGTAATGTTTAAATAACAAAGTTTTCAAATTTATTTGAAAATAAATAAGTTTATATTAGATAATTTAAAGTGTTTTAAATTTGGAAATTTGTTTCTAAATACTTTATTTTCAAATAAAGTTTTTGAGTTGTTAAAATTTGATCAATTTCAAATAACTTATTTATGAAGATAAATAATGACTAATTATTTGATATGAATTTGAGAGTACATAATTAAATATAATTTGTTCATAAGTAAGTAAAGAGTTTAATTTAGATAAATGTTTTCTTAATTAATTAAGGATTTTTAAATATAAGAAGTTAATTAATTAATTATTTAATTAATTTTAAATAATTAGTTAATTGTTTATATAATTTTAAATAATTACTTAATTATGGATTAACTAAGTGTGGTTACTTAATGAAGTAATCAATGGTTAATTATTAAATGTAATTAAGGAAAGAGGTAATTATTAATGGAAGTAATTAGTGGGAAATTACTCATTGGAGTAATTAGTTGAAGTGATTAATGGTTAATCACTTAATGTTATTTAATCTAATAATTGATTAATATAATTGTTTTGAAGATAATTAATTATAGAGTAATTAATGTATTAAGAATTATTAAATAATGGCATTAATTACTTGTTAAGTAATTAATTAAGGAAGTAATCAAGATTGATTAATAGAAGTAATTAGAGATAATTACTTATGTAGGTAATTAAGGGTTAATTACTTAGTTAATTTTAGATAATTAATTAATGTGATTAATTAATTAATGAATGTGGTTAATTTTAAGATTAATTACTAAGTTTAATTAATTAGAAAGGTAATTAATTAATAAAGTAATTAATTAAGGATTAATTATTAATTTAATTGATTAATGATTACTTAATGAAGTAATCAAAGATTAATTAATCAGATTAATTAATCAAAGGTTAATATAATTAATTAAGAAGTTAATTAATTAAGATAAGTAATTAAAAATTTTTAATCACTGTTTATGATTAATGAGACGATTAATTAAGTTAATTAATTTATTTAAAAGGAATTATTAATTAATAAGGATCATTAGTGAATTAATCAAGGTTGATTAATATAAGTGATTTAATTTAAGTATGATTAATTAATTGTAATTAATTGAGATTTAATATAATTCATTATAATTGATTAATTAATGGAAGTAAATGAAGGATCATTAATTATTGTAATTAATGATAGTAATTAAAGGTTAATTATTGTATATGGTTAAGGAAAATTACTTGAATGTAATTAAAAAATAATTAATCAATGAAGATTAATTAAGGAAGATCATTAAGAGATGATTAATTTATTTATTTGAAAATAAATAAATGAAGAAGTTAAGGTAATCCAATTGATTAAGAGTTAATCAATTCTACTTTGGATGATTGATTGATATTGAGTGATTGATATTGGATGATTATTATTGAGTGTTTGGTTGATACTAGATGATTTGGATATCCTTGTTATGTGATATGCTGCTTTGTGAGATGAATGTTTGATATGAATTATCTATTGTGATAATGTGATTCATCTATCTGTTTATATCATCCTGAATATAAATTAACTGTTCAAAACCCTTAAGTACAACTTGGACATTAAAATGGCGTTTGGTTTCGGTGAGACCGGGATCGGGTTTCCATATTTGGATATCCGAAAACCACGTCAATTCCAATTAAACGTTAGGTCGTGAATCCAAGTGGAGGAAGTGAAGACTCGAGGTGTAAGAACTATACGTCAGTATAACTCTGTGGGTGATTTCGTAATGAGTTTGACGGAATAGTACTTATAGGTTCGATATGGTGATTTAAAGTGCAAGGGCTTTGGTCGTTGACTCTGAGTGTGATTCCAATATGAGTGCAACGAGATAGTGCCTTCGGTTTCGTTCGAACCCGGAACGAACTTGTATGGATTGAATGCTTTCAGCACATCGTCAGGTGGACGATGAGCATTCTAAGATAGATGTGTTCTATAAAGGTAATCGCAGCCTCAAGCCTCATCAACCGGGAATGGCTAAAACAGGGGAGGTGCAGCAAGGCTTCGTGGGTATCCCCCACTTGAGAGTGAGATTTACTCCTGTTTAGAGGTCCCTTTCTATTTCGGCTTAGTGTGTGGTTGGTCGCGCCAACCATGGGGTGGTTTTGTTCGGGACTGTCCAGTAAGGGATGGTTCCGGCCTTGTGTTGCAGGGGAACGGGCATACTCCTTGGTACTGTGATCCAGGCCATGTACTGTGATGGGCGGTACCCCAGTAGCCCTGCCATTGATGGAAACCCATTCTTCCTACGAGACCCTACGGTTTTGTTTGTATTACCCACTTTTGTGGCTAGTGGCTGGAATTTAATCATGTAACAATTTCGGCTATTTCATATTTACTTGAAAACCCAACACACTATTATAATATCACTGGATTTCCTATCAAATGTTTTGGTTAGTGTAAGGTAAAAACTTTTCCATGTTTATGTGTGGGAAGTCTGACGTGATACCTTTTCTTTTCAACGGTTTTTCTAAAGTTAAGCAATTTTAACCCGTTTACTCACACCAGACCCCTGTCTGACCCGAGTGTTTATTTTCTATTTTATTAAACTCTTGGGTACTCATATTATGTATGAGTAGTCAAGTGATTCAGGTTTGCTTGACGAATTATGGAGGAGATATGGAGCAGGAGGCTTCCACGTGTAGATATATTTTGGTTCCGCTGTGTTTTGTATGGTATCTGTATCTTGTATCTTTAGTTGTTTAGTTAGACAGATGTTTATAACTGTCTAATATGTGTTGTCTAAGTTGTATACTCTGATGTAATATGATACTGTGTAACATTTTATGTGATATATTATATGTTATTCGTTCCGCTGTGAGTTCTCTGTTGTTGTTGTCTTTCTTCTTTCTCTTTCTTTTCTTCTTCTATCCCTTTCTTTCTTCAAGATGATGCGATTTCCTGGAGATGGGAAGTCGGGTCGTTAAATACTCTCAGTCGTCCGAGGGGTCTCACCCTCTAGAATGGGAGATAGAATGTGAACGCCGAGGTCAGGGTCCTCCGGTTTATAACCAACGTGTTGCTCAAATGGATCAAGTACCGGTCGATCAGCCGACTGCGTAGGGGCATGAGATGGAGACTCGATCCCGGATGGACCGGCAATAACATCTTTCCCTTTCAATGAGGAGGAACCTTTGCAGCAAAGAGCCTTCGCTGTAGGCAGGTCTGAAGGCTCGTTCCCCTTAAGAAATTCTTTTATTAAAGCATCTTCATCGACCTCCTTGGTGCCAAGTTCGACTTTCCTGATTTTTATTAAAGTCTCCCACGCCTCAGCTAGGGATTCGAGGTAGCCCTCATCAAAAAAAGTTAAGTCCTGATGCATGAGGACACGGGCGTTGAATTATGCTATCAGTGGATCAAACATGCATTTGACCTCCTCCCTACCGGCCTCTTTAGCCGCCTCAAGGCGAGAGTCTATCTTCGCAGATGCTATTTTCTTGCCCTCTTCACGGGCTTCATCCTTTAGCGTCCCGACTTTAGAAAGCTCGTCGTCAAGCTTCGCCTTCAGAAGTCGTGTAGTAACGATCTCGTCGCAATATCATTGCGACTCTTCTTGGGCAGTAGTCTTCTCCTCTCTTTCTTTACGGAGTTGATCCTCCAGCTCTTTGATTCGGAGGGCAAATGCGTCCCTTTCCTTCTGCACTGAATCCTTCTCTAAAGTTAGGAACCTAAAGCGTTGGACCGCCTCGTCAATTTCTTTTTTATGAGTTGTCTTCAGGCGATTGACGGCTTCCGCTGTATCTTTAGTGCTTTGTTGGGCGGCTTCAAGATTAGACTTGTAAAAAGCAAGCTCTTCGTCCCGAGCTTTAATAATATCTTTATCATGGATAGCCTCGAGCTTCGGCCGATCAATTTCATGCTGACGCTCAATGGAAAATTCTGAAACTTTTTCGGCTAAGTGCACGAATGTATCATGTTGACATTGACATCATTAGTGCAAGCAATAGCGCTTTGCTTGACATGTCGTGGAATCTGGTGAATCGTCGGAAGAAATTTTAAGCCATCGAAGCATATCTTTGGAAACGAGGCTTTAAGCTCAGCAAGTTGTTCTGCTACCGATGGATCAGATACAAAAGCAAGAGGGGTCTGCTTGGAGACTGCAGGTGTTCTGTGGGGATCTCGAGATTGCCTGGTACTTGATGAACCGGAGTGTTGTCCCAATGGGCCTCAGTTTGGGACCCCTTATGTGCAGCTTTCTCTTTGCTGTGCTCCAATTGAGAAGGAGGATCGCTAGGGTTGGAGGGTTGACCATAAATTTTTCTTCGGTAGGACGATTCTCGACGGTGGTAGTCTCGATCGCCAGAGTCGTCTCTATCTCGACGCTTGCCGGAATTCGAATCCCAACCGAATTGGTGAAAAATCGATGAACCGCGAAGGCGGTCAAGTCCATGTGTACACCCCATGTCACCTATAGAGTTAAAATAACGATGAGTGAACAAAGTGTAGGGTAATGACAGAAGATTTAAGTGCAAGGTGAAGTGCACATGTTTGTGTGTGTCCTAGTGTTTCCCCCCGACGGACCAGTTTCTTTACTAATAGGAATTTTTTCTCCTTGGTTTTGGGCTTGAGCGCTTGTATCACCTCTCGTAGACGAATGAAACTTAAGGGCCTCTGGATCGTCGAAACCATAGTTGAGCAGATCATAAGGTATGGTAAGGTTCGACAGGCCTTTCAGAGAACTTTCCAAGTGCTGTGAGAAAGCCTCTTTCTCCACTGGAATAAGGGTAACCTTAGAAGTTCAGCCCATTGTTTTCTTCCTCAACTTGTATGTCAGTTTCTTCTTCCCCTTCGAAGGAGAAGGTGTCGTTTCAACGTCATGAACTTCGACTATCGGGTCCCGAGATGGACTAACATCTTCGCCCTGTACTTTGGGCATTTTGGCTTCTTTAATCTCCCCCTCTTCTAGTGTGTTAGTGGCGTTGCGCGTTGATGGCTCGACCTGCTTTTTTCCTTTACCCGAAGCAGGCCTGGTTATGGTAACACCTTGGGGGAGGCTTATTTGGCGACCTTCCACCAGCAATCCAAATCTCGTGAGTGACTCATTCGAAATGGGAGATTTAATGTCCCGGTCTTCTATGAGGAGAGCTCGGATGGCTTCGACGGCTTTAGAATATCCGAGGCCCTCAGAACATGGGTTGATACATGTGGAAGTAGATGAAGAGTCAGAAAAGATGAAAATTTCGCTGAATTCAAGTATTGGTTCAGAAAAGGAACTTACTTCCTTCTACCCATCTTCTGGCAAACCATAAGGACAACGCGCGTAGAACCACTCTTGCTTGGACTGGACAAATTTGCTCCATGCCCCAGTCAGGATTTGGCATTCACTATGTGGCTCGAGGAATATAAAAGATGGGCTATTTGATTACCTTTTGAAGCGATAGATATAGTGGATATCGCCCGGAGTCGGAAGCCTAAAGAGGACACTCATGAAGAGAATGCATGTGCCATATATAAATGTGTGGCTGTTCAGATGTAGTTGCGACTGGGCAATCTCGATATACTGCAACACGTGTCGAAAAAGGGGTGGAATGGCGGCACGCTGCCAACCCAACACATGAATCTGTTACAGGCTGTATATCCGACTGAAGGTAAGTGAGGACGATCGTGCCCCGATGGAACTAACACATCGTCGAAGGGGATTCCATGGACTGAGCATATCCGACGGAGCGTGCTTTCGTTAATCTTCGAGGCTTGGGAATCGATTGGATCGTCTAAGAAGATCGCTGCCTCCAGAGCATCGGGAGCCAAATTGACAGATGCAGTCGCAAGGCACGGCAAGTCTTATGCGGGAGTGGTTGACGGATTTGAAGTTCCTACTACTTCTTGTCGAGAGAATGGCGCGGGTTTGTCCGAGATCGTAGCAGAGCTAGATTTCCTAGACATCTCTATTGAAGATTGAATCTGATACAACACCTATTTGAACTATACTTGAAAAACAATCGACGTTAGACTTAACAACATAAATATTCCCCCCGTGTGGTGTGTGAACTAGTGCGATAATTCAAGTATAAGTGCCAAGAGATTAGAAACCACTGAATTGGTAAAATAAAGTTAAGCTTTGAGCTATCATCTTCGAAGACCGTCATCGCTGACCGTCAACAAGAGCTTGTCATAAGATGGTTTATGTCATGAACTCGGCATCGACACTGTGTATAAAAGGTTATTAACTATTTTAAGTAAGTTAAGTTCAAGATTACAGTAGTCTAAACACGGGAGTTGTCAGTCCGGATCATCCGATATGCTTGGTTGTTTAAGTCTGTCCTTGTTCACTATCATATATTCAAGCATGAAATGTGTTGAGTCAATTGTGCATTAGGTTCGATTAGTGTTGCTGCTGTGCACAACTCTCCTACCAATCCTCTCTATCGTTCGGCATTTGGCTATTCATACCGAACCGCAATCATGCCGAGCCGCCTTGTTCGGCACTCTACCCTTAACACCAACACTCTTCTACCTATCTACTTCAACGTTCGGCATTCGTCTAGTCATGCCAAACCGCAACCATGCCGAGCCGCTTCGATCGGCATTTTGCCTAGCACCAGCTTTCTCCCAACACATCCTCCCTGCCGCTCGGCACGGACGAGTTATCCATCAAGTCACGCCGAGCTGCCATCATCAAGTCACACCGAGCCGCCTCATTCGATACTCTACCCGCCTCCCACTCTTCATGCGCACTCCCACTAACATCATTCGGCATAAAAGAATCATGTCGGGCCATGGTATTGCCAAGCCACATCGCTGGACACACTAAACCTAACAACAACTTTACTTCAGTGCTTCTTCTCCAATGTCGTTCGACATGAGGAAGTCATGCCGAGCCACATCAACATGTCTTCCTCCAACTCCCTCCGTCAAACAAACTAAAACATCTTCCTAGATGGCCAATAAACCACAACTTCAACTCGCACGTTGCCCTATTCCATCTTCCACTCCACCTAATCCTAAGGCTTCTTTAAACCCCGAATCACCTTCCTAATCTACATGACTATCATTATTTGTGGGTTAGAGAAAGTGTGTGGGTTCGAGTTCTGTCTTAAGTTCCTAGTTAGGGAGAGTCAAACGAATGAAGGGTTAGTACCTAGAAGAAGAGGGCGAAGTCTAATGGAGTGCTCCAATTGGAAATAGAAATCTACTCGGGTTTGCTGTTGAAGGCAATCCAGGAGTAACCAAGGGAACTCCGAGACGAAAGGAGCTGTTGAAGTATTGGCAAGGGTTTGGGAGGGGCAAGTTCGTAAGTTCTGTCGTGTGGAGGTAAAAGTAAAAAAAGAAAAGAAGTGAAGTACTGACCTTTATAGGGGGAAGAAAAGAAGTTGATGGGACAACGACTGGAAGAACCGGTTAGGCACAATGTCATTCGGCATCCAGGTGACGCTCGGTATCCAACCTCATTCAGCATTTGTATGTCATTCGGCATCCGACACCTCGCTCGGCATTCGGGAAAACGCTATCAAGAAGACAAAGCCAAGGCTTTAAGAGGAACATGGAGTGCTAATGGGTTAAAGCGCACCATGTTCATCCACAGGATACACTTTGAGGGGCAAGTGTTACCCGGTGGATTGACCAGGTAACTAGAGACTTGATGTAGAAGGCTCGTACGGCATAAAGGATCGTTCGGCACAACTAGGTCGTTCAGCACAACTTGGTCGTTCAACATAACTAGATCGTTCGGCATCTATCCTTGTTCGGCATTTATGCTTCGTTCCGCATTCCAGACTTGTTCGGCATAGCAGGGCCGTTCGGCATTCCTGCCTCGCTCGGCATTCAAGTTTGTTCGGCATGAACCTCGTTCGGCATATATCCTAGTCCAGCATTTATGCCTCGTTCGGCATTCCAGCCTTGTTTGGCACAACAGGGTCGCTCGGCATTCCTGCCTCGTTCGGCATTCATACCTCTTTCGGCATTCCAGCCTCGTTCGGCATAAAGCCTCGCTCGGCATTTGTCCTCACAAAGCATAGCAAAGACGTTCGGCATTCATGGCTCGGCACGCAGATGTCACTCACCACGGGCCAAAGTATCTTGCTCCTAGGCCCAAGAGGGAAGTCCAACCCATCTTCGTCTATAAATAAAAGGGCAGGGGCATAGTGAAATGGACCTTTTTTGGAGAACACTCGGGAGATTCTGCTGCATTCAAGACTCATTCTCTTTACTTAGCATTTGTATACAAGTAGCTGGTGTACGAATTGTATCTTTAATCAATTGTTGAGTAAAGTTATAAAAATTAACTTCAAAGTGGACGTAGGTAATTACGCTGAACCACTATAAATCCGGTGTTCTTATTCTCTACATTTAACTTAGTATGCAGTTCTCTATTTTAATTTACTTTCTTCATTAATCTCTCTACACAATCTTTCCTAAGGGTGTTATTGACCAATTCTGGTGCTAACACATACCAAGTGAAACACCACACACCCCTTAATATACCTAAAAGGACAAATTAAAAGACGTGGTCCATTGTAGGTATAAAAAATAATTGAGACTAAGATTCACAAGACAAAATTAGGTAAAAACAGCGAAAACTAGAATAATAACCTATTTAAATAAGACTTTTATAATTTCTTGATAAATAAGTAACATACCAAATACAACATAGTCGTCATGTCTTAAAATATTCATAATCTCAAAATCAAAGTATATAATATCCCTCATAATAAACCAGTACATAGAAAGAATAAAGGCTGGAATACAAGAAATACATGGTAGCAAACTTCTCCAAGAAATCTCCAAGCAATTGCAATCTTCCGACTTCTCTCTTGATTGCCTATAGGGGGAAAGGAAAAAAAGATGAGTGATAAAGACTAAAAGTCTGGTGAATGATAGTAATTACTAGAGTCTTTAAGCAAGATAAAAGTAATAGACTCTACAACAGTTCTAGCATAAAGAAGGATAATAAAATGAAATAGAAAAGAGATAAAATGAAAATAAGTACGACTAAATATTGCTCAATTTGTACGATAGGTTAAATTTGATTATTTGCACTTATTCCTAGTATCTGCTTTGACTAGGATGAATTCCTAATCCTGTAGTTAGGATGTAACCCTAATTCTACCCTTTTTGATCGGCCTGCTATTCTATAATACCTTTTGGTGGACTAGCCGCTATATAACTCTCTACACAAATTGTTCATGTGACCAAGATGGCATATATAGCTCCTTACACAGAAGGCAATGGTGTCTGCTAAAGACATCCATACTAAGCGCTTGGAACTCATAGCTGTTAGAGCAACCGCAAATGAAAGTCGCATGTGTAACTACCACCATGCTCATACTACCTTTTTATCCACCTATTAAGTCATCTTATTACCTCAAACGTCCAGTATAGCGTGCCCCTCAGCTCACTTCAGGCTAAAGTGAGATCATCGTGTTTCCATAGAAACTACAGGGGAAATGCTGTTGGTATTGGCCCTTCATCCAAAGAATATCTAGTTGCGCCCCTTATCCAAAACCCTCGTGATTTGGACTTCTATTTGACTAATTACTACCATTCTTACCATAAGCGTACCCTCATCTCATTTCAAACTAAAGTGAGATACCATTTTGTCTAATAGGGAATGTTATTTGGTACATGTCCTATTTTCATCTTTGCTTATTAACTTGGATAAATTATTTAAATAAGCCTTTATTATCATTTTCACTTTCTACGCTTATTAATTTGTTCCAACTCTTAAAATAAGCGCCATTCTATTCTTTTTATTATAACCTACGTTATAAACATGTTTATTACTTAAACCAAAGTCTAAGTGTGAAAATAAGCTCTTTTACTCTTTTTAGTTAAAATTCTACGTTATAACCAAGCCAATTAATGAATCCAATTCTAATCATAATTAGGCATAATCTCAGTCCAATTCCACTTATGTTACAGTCTTTATAATGTACATCCCATAATTATAAATAGGCAAATCTCTTTAATCCAGTCCAATTAATATCATAATTACACATAATTTCAGTCTTAATTCCATTTTATTACAGTCTTTATAATTTACATCTTATATTCCATTAATTCTTAAAATTTAAACCATATTCGCATTATCTTATTATAATCCATATGCGAAGAAGAAGGAGGAATAAAAGAAAACTGAAAATAGAAGAAAATCCAAAACGTATAAGAAGACGTAAATAACTTATAAATAACAGTAAATAACGAAAATACTGTAAATAATTGAAAAACTATAATTAGCAGAAACAAATTAAAATTACTGAAAAGAATAGCTGAAAGGAAATAGACTAAAATTAATTCTAAAAACTGTAAATAAACTACTGAAAAGGCTATATCAAAAATCGTAGTAAAACTACAACTATTGGAAAGCCTATTATTTTAAATTACTTAAACAAATCTTAAAATAATTACAATCACCCACCTTTGGTCTTTAGCTCTTTCCTTTAGACCTTCACGGATCCACTTGGGGTTGTTAAAATATTTTTATTAAAACGATTCTCTCTTTGAAAAATTATTCATTTTAGGGTCTTTCCTGAAAAAGTGAACCCAAGCGGAGAAAATCTAGAATGAGAAAATGTGTTAAGCCTAGGGCCTTATTTATAGATGTGGAAGTGGATCTCAAACCATTGGATTTGGGGATTGAATAGGATGCGACCATGTCATAGGCTGAATAGCAGCCATTGGTTGGAAGCACTGAAGGACCAGATGGAATAAAAGAACGCAAAACAACGTGTATGAAACTTCTGCTGACTCCTTGCTGTTTCAAATCTTACAATGCACCTTGTCAGCGTCTTATCTTATATATAATTTGATTAATTACGCCCTCAATAATATACAAACTATAAATAACGTTTTCTTCTCCTCAATTAATTTCTAATTTGTGCATTTTATTTCAGGTTGAATTTCCATGTGTCTCTCTTTATTCGCATGTTTCATTTTAGTTTTCAACATCCTATTTAATTTACATGTTTACGTTTAAAATAAATAAATAAAAAACATATCAATATCTTTCACAACATCTGAATTAAATAAATTAACATGTGAATTGTTATATCCATATTTTTCCATATTAACATCTGCTGTAATTAGATAAATAACACATATCCACAAACGTGTATATATGTTGTGTATTAATTAGTAAGCTTATTCTTTACCTTTAAATTCCGCAATCAATTGCATTAATTGATTGGTATAAATGTTTTTACATTCAAAAATCAAACGGACCCTTATTCCTTACTAACAAAGAATAGCATACCTTATATTTTGTATAAGAAATGCAATCCTTCCATAATGCACTCTTGCCTTTTCTTTTCAAAATATAATGTTTATTTTATTAAATGCCTTCTTTTTGTACATATACTATTATATATATATATATATATATATATATATATATTATTTTTCCTTTTTTTAACCAAAAAAACTCTCTATTTATAAAATCATACATATATTTAAAAATGAAAAGTTTATTTCATTTATCTCAAAACATGCATTTGTTTATATTTAAAATGTTCGTTCCATTTTGAAACATGCAAGATCTTATATTAAACTTAATCATTACAATTTAATTCCTCTTTCCTTTCTAATTGAAACATTTCAATAAATCTACTGCCAATTAATTTCAATACTAATTTCAACGAATTCTAATTATAAACACTATTTCTTTTCACTTATAATTATTTATTAGTTTCTTCTTAAATTTTGGGTTGATACACATCCTATGATTCAATTTTAGTTACAATTCTCCCAATTTCCTATATCTGTTATTCATAGAATCAACTTTATTTGTGCTAACTTCATTTGGAAATCTAAATCCCATAAAATGTCTTGGGATGATTTTTGTAAAACCAAGAATGAAGGTGGGTTGGGTATTAGAAAAATAGAGGATATGGCAAAATCAGTGGCTGTCAAACTGCTATGGAATTTTTTACAAGGGAATTCTACTTGGGCAAAATGGATGCTCAATAAATATTGTCATAATTCAAGTATTTGGTCTGCTGACATATCTAATTGTGCATCACATACTTGGAACTTACTACTCAAGGCTAGAAGTTGGTGTACAAGATTAGTTAACAGAATAATTGTCAATGGTGAAAACACAAACATGTGGACAGACCCATGGATCAATGGGTTTTCTTTAGTGGAAAAATATGGTTGGAATTGCATGGACATCTATGGTGGAAATAACAGAAAAGTATCATCTCTTATTACTGATAATGTGTGGATAAGTCATCTTGAATATATTCCTATTCAATACCATGACACGGTGCATAATATCAAGATTGATAATCAGAAACAACATGATTACTGGTGGTGGATGCCTGGCAACAATGGTAAATTCAATATCAACTCGGCATGGGACAAGATTAGAATCAAACATAATGAAGTTCAGTGGTCAAAATCGTATGGGATATTAAATGTGCTTCTAAAATGTCGATATGTTCATTACTAACAATTCTAAATCGATTAAACACAAAAGATAGAGTCAGCAGGTGGAACAACAATATTAATCAAGTTTGTGTTCATTGTTCAAATCATAACGAGGACAGAAACCACTTATTTTTCAATTACTCGTACTCCACACAAATTATTGAAGATATTATGCATGAACAAAATTAACATCAAAAATTCCTATGGTATCAATCAGATTTTGGAAACTATGTGTCAAATTCAACTCGGTAATAGCCTATATTACCATATTATGAACATTTCATTTACTACAGTGATATGACATATGTGATGTGAGCGAAACTCGAGAATATTCAAAGGAGTTGAAATGTGGGCTAACGTTAAATATATTACTCAAGATTTCAAACATTTATTGGAATAATCAGTGGGTTTGAAGAAGATTTCGAGAGAGCTGATACTTATTTTGTCTGGTTTTGAGATCAGAATCGACTCGAACTTAGAGATCCACCCTCGAGTTCGATTTGATCGCTTGTGGATTTTCAGCGGTGTTTGTTGATAGAGAATTTTCCATCTTGATTAGACTGGCTGCCATTTTTAATGCTTGTCTGAGTTCAATTAGATCTAAGATACTTTGCTATCTCGTTTGCAAGCTTCTGCGTATTTGTTTTCTTGCGTGCTTTTTCGGTGATCCTGCTTGCTATTTCGTGTTTGGGTTGGAACTACTCGTGTCCATGTTTTATTTTTATATTTTTTTCTCTCTATGTTTTTTGTTGTATTTTTGTTTTTTTCTTACCCAAGTTGCACATATGGATGGTTTTGAGTGCATGGTTTTCTTGTTTTACTCCTCCATCTATTACTCAACTTGGGTTTTGGCATCTGTATTGTTGTATTGTTAATATATGGACATGATTTGTATTCTTTTTATTGGTAAGGCACCTATATAGGTTATGGGGATTATTAGGTTTTAATAAGGCATATCATGCACATATATGATTTTAATCATTTATAAATACCCTTCTTTTCAAAAAAAAAATAACACTTGCAAGTTGCGCATTCCAAAAATGTTTAAGCATAATTTTCTTTTAAATAACACTTATGCATTCCAAATTTGCGCAGTACAAATTTATTTTTCTCTAAATTATACTTACGCAATCCATATTTGCTCAAAACTAGGCCTATTTTGTAATAAGCTTTCAGCAAGTTCTAAAGTCGAAATAAATTATTTTTTGCGGCGTAATTTGAAAGTTTGTCCTTCTAATTAATATATCAATGACATTTCTAATATCCCAAATTATTTTCTTAAAATATGTTCATTATATATATGGATGCATCATGCATATAAATATATTTGTACAAAGAAATTAATACAAATATATATTGCCAAAAACTAATTTAAATAAACATAATTTCCATCTAGAAGGGGATGTTTAACATCAACTTGTCCTAAAAAATAGCCAAAAATGTTAACATATTATACTAAGTATGACTATAGGGTAAACAATTGTACATAATATTTTTATTTTAAATAATGCATGTACATTTGAAAATTTAACATGAAAATAAACTCACACAATCTATTCGATGTACAGTTGGCCAGAAATACAAATGTTAACATATTATACTAATATAACCAAAGGGAAAAAATTGTGTATGATTTTTTTATTTCAAATAACGCAAGAGTTAACCCGCCTTTTGGCAAGGCAGTACACATGCGGATTAAACCCGACAGACTTCACAATTATCAAGGTGATAACTGTAGAGCAATGTTTGTAGGACCGAAAGTAAAGTACAAATGGTTATACGAAGCAAGAGTTGGTAGATCAATGATGTAGGATGCTTGAAATATGGATGTTAGCTTGGACAAGTAAGGGATCGACATGGAATGGAAGTATCATAGGGCTCGACATAGATGAAGGTATAGGGCTCGGGATGTTTTATTGTTTTGGGAAGCTATGTAGAATGGACCAGCATGCTTTAATATAAAGGATCGGTCTGAGTTAGCTTCATCGAAAGAAGGATCGGCATACTCGATTAAGAGGGTTCGGCATAACTCATTCCACAGAAGAAGGCTTGGCGTAGTTGGTTAGGATGGATCGGCATACATTCACTCACAGATAAGGGATTGGCATGATTGTATAGGCAAGGGGTTGGCATGGTCGAAACAAAGGAGGGATCGGCGCTGGTGAGAGCAGATGGGCCGGCATTTTACTAAGGAGGGATCGACATGTGCCTACTTAAAAGGTTCGACATATCATATGAAAGAGAAGGATCAACATTCTTTTATGGGTCCTCGCACTAAGATGAATGAGGCTCGGCATGCAACCCTTGGGAGGGTTCAACTAAAAGTAGCTTGCAAGGGGATTTGAACCAAAGGTCAATCAAAATCAAGAGCTCCCTTATTTTAAATGACTTGACAATTAGAGATTAAACACATTTTAGCATACAAAAGCCATCATAGGGATCGCTGTCGAAAAATCAACCAATGAAGAGATTAGTACCGATCTCTCCTCATTGAGAGTAAGGCCTAGCGACACCAATGGTGAGCCTATATGGATAAGAAGGTCCTTTAGCAAAAGTTCCAGGGAGATAGGTGGTCTTCTTTACCTATAAATACAGCAGGCATGACTTCAGAAAAAGAGATCTTCACTCTACTCCTCTTCATCTTCTACCTAGGTTATACTCTACCATTTTTATTCTTTAATTTCATGGATTTGTAACTGTAATCAGTAGTATAAACTAATTAAAGGAAAATCTTTGGAGTGAACATAGGCCGGAGTTTGACGAAACACTATAAATCCGTATCTCTATTTATTTTCTTTTTCATAGTTTTAATTTTGTTTTTCATTTATTTCTTTTCATACTTCCCTGAATTGGATTGGATATTGGTGCTTTCATATAACTGCGTGTTGGTAGCAAATTTTGACGCCAATATTTGGGTGCTTTCATTGAGAGGACGTGCACCTATGGATTTGAAAGCGAGGATCTCAGATTTGGATGCTTGGATCTAAAAAGCAATGTCTCGGCAATCAATAAGGAGAGAGCTACCAAAAAGGAACCACCATGTGAGGAGTCAGGAGGCTTCCTCGGGAGCTGGAGCTAACCAAGCATCTATCTACATCATTCGAGATGAAATGGAAGCGATGATGATGTTATGCAGAAGAGAATGCTGAAAAGACAAGAGGAGACGTTGTAGGATTTACTCCAATAGATTAGACAAGCTGGAGCATAGAAGCAAGGAGTTGAAGCAGTAGGAATCATTGGAAATCAGAACCGAGTACATGAAAAAGAAGCCAGTAAACAAAGGAAGAGAACATAATAGCCGAGGGCAGTCCCCTGCCATCCAAGAGGGATCGGAATCGATCACTCCATAGGGATCGACACTGATTCCTAAAGGTTAGGAGGCAATGCCCCCGAGTCTTATTGGTCGTGGTGCCGGAGGACCTGCGATCGACCCAATGGAGCATGGTGAGAATCAGAAACTGGAAGCTCGTCTGGAGGAGTACGCTCTAGAATTCCCTCATAGACACGAGGGGGTGGGAGGCAGCTTGGGCATGATGAGAGGAGACTACCGTGGAAGACAATGACAGGAGATGATAAGGCAAACCATGTGTGGAGGATTAGTGAACATGGATTTGAACGATGTAAATAGAAGCCCATTCACTTTAAATATCAGGCAAGCTATAAATCAACCGGAGTTCAAACTACCAACGCTTGAGACATGTGATGAAAAATGGATCCCTTTGTTCATTTGACGAGATACATGAGACACATGAAAGTACTGTGGGCATCGGAGGAAGTCATGGCACTATGATTCCCATTGTACTTAACGGATATAGCTGCATTATGGTTCAGACAGTCGGAAAGCGACTCTAGCAGCACATGGATGGAATTTATCAAAAAGTTTATGAGGCAGTTTATGGTTCACATCTTGAGATCCAAAAATGTGATGAGTTTGGCAATACTGAAACAGAGGACCGAAGAGTCCCTGAGCAGTTTCCTAACACGATTTAATGCCACGACAGCATCGGTAGATCAACCAGATCCATTGTGGTTTCGATGGCAGCTATATATGGAATTGCTGATGGTACGGAGTTCAAGGATTCACTGGCGTGGGATCCACCTATGGATCTCGGGGAGTTTTATCATGAAGCAGAAAGGTTCTTTGGCAGGAAGACGCACAAGCGGATAAACCGGAGGTGAATGCTGTGCAAAATGAAGGATCATCAGGAGATGTAAACAAGAATGATGAAGGAAAACGTAAATGAATGATGACTTTATGCGTCGAAGAGGCAATGGAGAGAACCAAAATTTTCTTCTTATACATATTTGACAGAATCTCTGAAATGAATTTATTTGGATACTCGATGACGTCTTCAGTATCGAAGGCCGACAAGGAGGGAACCGTCCAAACATGAGCGGACATCAGGAGAGCATTGCCTATTCAATGAGCTAGATGAGAACAACACAAATAACCGCTGATATTTGAAGAATATCATTGAGAAACACATGAGGAATGTTCGGTTATAACAATACATAAGGACTCGGGCTACGGCGGTGGAATAGGAGCAGCCACCGCCCACCTCAACTGAAAATGTCATTGGATCAAGGCATCATCATCAACTTGTCATCAATTAATCAGAATGACACAAAATAAGTAATACACTCCGCAGTAATATGGGTAAGTCACTTACAAATGTACGGGATCGAGGACAATTCCTAGGTATGCTCTAAGATGACGATAAACCGTTGTGCTCGGGTTTGTGAAATTCATTTAATTTCTTCTTATTTTCTTTGAACTTTGGTTTATTGGTTTTACGGAATGTTATTTTATGGACTTAGGGATGCTTAAGTCTAGATTAATGTAATAAACAATACAGGTCACGGTTATGGCCCCGACCGGAGAGACCGAGGCAATAACCGCGAGTCACGAGTCCCTTCATCGGAGAGCGATAGGATGGATTCATTCACGGGTTAAGTCCTCGACTGGAGACCGAGGCCGAAGAAGGATACCTCACGGATTAAGTCCTCGATTGGGGATCAAGGCCGGAGAAGGATACCCCATGGATTAAGTTCTCGACTGATGATTGAGCCTAGAGAAGGATACCCATGGATTAAGCCCTCGACCGGAGAATAAAACCCAACAGGTGTCGAGTATGGGTTGTGCTCGGCAAGGGTCCAGAGAGATCAAGGTCATCGGGAATGGACTATATCTGGCAAGGGATAGGCTACTTGGCCAGAAAGTGATAGGATCGGTCTATTCAGGTCGTCGAGTATAGATTGTGCATGGTAAGAATCCGGTGAGATCAAGAATTTGGATTAGGCTAACGACGCGAAAAGGTCTATGGATTTGGATATAGAACCGAAGCGGTCCTGGATTTGGATAAAATGACCAGGAGAGGTCTATGGATTTGAATATGGATATGAAGCGGTCCCGGATTTGGATAAAACGATTCGGGAAGATCGTGGATTTGGTTAATGAGTTTGGAATGAATTCCGAATTGGATATCGATTCGGAACAGACATTGATTTCGCTAATGATTTAGAGAGATCAAGGAATTGGGTTGACAACGGATTGGAATCTTGATTGGGTAATATGACAATCAATGGATTATGGACTTCGGATTTTGGATTTATGGCAATTCAAAACACGTTTTTCTATCGCAAGATATGTTTTGGGGGGCAAAGTGTTAACCCACTTTTTGGTTAGGTAGTGCACTTGCGGATTTGACCCAACAGACTTCACAATTATCAAGACTGATGAGTGCAAAGCGATGATTGTAGGACCCAAAGATAAAGTACAAATAGTTATACGAAGGCAGGGTTGGATGGAGTAAGTAAATAAATCATGCAGGATGCTTGAAATATGGATGTTATCTTGGACGAGCAAGGCATTGGCATGGAATGCAAGTATCATAGTCTCGGCATAGATGAAGGCAGAGTGACCGGCATGTTTTATTGGTTTGGGAAGTTATGAAGCATGGATCGACAAGCTTCAATATAGAAGGTCAGTATGAGTTGGCTTCATTGAAGAGGGATCGACATACCCGATTAAGAGGGTTTGGCATACCTCATTCCACAGAAGAAGGCTTGGCGTAGTTAGTTAGGATGGCTCGGCATACATTCACTCAGAGATAAGGGATCGGCATGATTGGATAGGCAAGGGTTCGGCATGGTCGAAGTAAAGGAGGGATCGTTGTAGGTGAAAGCAGATGGGTCGGCAATTTATTAAGGAGGGGTCGACAAGTGCCTACTTGAAGGGTTCAACATATCATATGGAAAAGAGGGATCGACATTCTTTTATGGGTCATCACACTTCCATGAATGGGGTTCGGCATGCAACCCTTGGGAGGGTTCGGCTGAAAATAGCTTGCAAGGGGATTTGAAACAAAGGTCAATCAAAATCAGCAGCTCTCTTATTCCAAATGACTTGAAAATTGGAGATTAAACACACTTTAGCATTTAGAAGCCTAGCGGCCCCTATGGTGAGCCCATATGGATAAGTAGGTCCTTTAGTTGAAGTTGTAGGGAGATTGGTGGTCATCTTCGCCTACAAATACAGCGGGCATGACTGTAGAAAAAAAAGATCTTCATTTTACTCTTCTTTGTCTTCTACCTAGGCCATACTCAGCCATTTTTATTTTTTAATTTCACGGATTTGTTACTGTAATCAGCAGTATATGAACGTTGGCCGAAGTTTGACGAACCATTATAAACATGTATCTCTATTTAATTGTTTTCTAATAGTTTTAATTTTGTTATTCATTTATTTCTCTCCATACTTGTGTGATTAGATTAGATTTTTCATATAACTGAGTGTTAGCGGTCAATTTCGAAGCAAACAGCAAGTACATGTGAAAATTTAGCGTAAAAATAAACTTACACGATGTATTCGAAATACGTTTGAATATCCACTTATATACGCATTGAAAACTCATTACAATAGAAAACTTCTTATAAAACTTAATTGGTTAGAAATACAACTCCCAAATGATCCCCCAAAAGGTATAACATAAGAAATCAAACGAAACCTCAAACGAGATATGGCAGACCAAAAAAAAGGTAACCAATTTGATTAAAACATATCGACATCAACCTGAGTAAAATAATTTTACATGGACGGATACATGAATATATTTACACACACATTTGGATTGAAAACTGAATTAATAAAAATTACTTGCCATTCAGAATGAGTAATTTAACAACATCATGACCTGACCAAGGGGCAGAAATATTATGTTAGTAGACTCTACATATTATGACTAAATTGGTAAATAGTTTAGTACAAAGTTAGAGTTTAATTTAAACAACGCATATAAATTTTAAAAGTTAACAGAAATGAAATTTGAATAATAAATTCGTTGACATGTAAAGTCAATTTTGTATACAGATGTGCGTTCGTGTGTTATGCATATATACTAAAATAGAAGAGAGAGTTGTTTTCTGCTAACAGACATGCATGTGTAATACAGGTCTCTGAGTTTTCTTTGCTGGTTCATGGAACAAAATGGGAAGTGGGTAAAACAAACAATAACACACCCTGCGCAGTCAGCAAGAAATTAAACCGTCAACAATGACGTAAGAAGCTAGTAGACCATGTAGGTTATACTAGAACAGTTAGTTCCTGTAAACAATACAAAACTTTTGCTACAAAGAAAATATAGCTTCTAAGATGAACTAAAATATATGCCAAGTTGGAAAAAGAAGCATCTGATGAAGATACGTTGGGTAATTAGGAAACATTGGGAAACGTGTATTGAAATTCATGTAACAAACATGTATCATATTTTAAGCAAAAATAAGAAATGCAGAAATTAAATTTATTTTGCACATAACATCATTATTGAAACTATTGAAATCCTAAACTGCGTAAGCATAATAATTAGCATTAAAGATAAAACTTATATGTCAAATAAAGTTTAAATTTAGGTAGAACATGAGAACAGTCTGAAAATGATTAGAAACCTTAGAGTGATACCCGGTACCCTGGCCTGTCTATATTGGACCGATCACGTAAGACAACTGTTGTCAAGAATAATGACCGTGAAGCAGTGGCTATAGAACTCAGAATAGAGTTCAAACAGTTAAAAGAAATCCGGATTGAACAGAGTTAATAGACGGACAACGCATGATGTCAAATATATGGAATCGGTTTGGATGGAATAGGAATCGGCATACCATTTGTCAACGTAGATAAAATACTAGGGGGATCACTATAGCAAAGTGAAACATAGGGATCGCTATGTCTATTTGAATTGATAATCAGCATGAGTAGTGTAAAAGAGGGGTCGACATAGGTGATAGCGCTTGGTTCAACATGACTTGTTAAAACTCGAGGGATCGGCATAGTGTTCAGGAAATGGAGGAATCAACATGCATTTATATAGCAAGAAGGACCGACGTATATCTATGAATCTAGAGCAATCGGCATAACATTCTTAGTATTATGGATCGGCATATATTTATAAAGCAAGATGGATCGGTATATATCTATGAAGCCAGAGGGATTGGCATAACGTTCTAAGCAGTATGGATCATCACATATTTATAAAGCAAGGTGGATCGGCATACATCTATGAAGCCAAGGGGATCAGTGTAACGTTCTAAGCATTATGGATCGACACAGCTTATTGGAGGGGTCAGCAGCAATGACATAGATGGGGACTCGAACCAAAGATCAAGTGAAAACTCAAGCTTCACACATCCAATCATCATGATATTTGAGACACTTTCATATCTAAGCATGGGAAGTTACCATAGGGGTCGCTGCCCCAAGTTCAACGAATGGAGCGATCGGTTTGATCCCTTTCCGTTGAGATTTGGGCCTAGCACTCTCTATGGTGGGCCTATATGAATAAGAATGTAACGTCCCGCCTTTTCGCACGATTTAAACCGACACACGTGCCAATTCAAACCATACAGAAGGGCGGATTGTTATGGGGTAAATAAGAAAACAGAGAAGAAAATAAAACAAAACAGAATCTCACAGCGGAAGGATAAAATACAATAATAAATATATAGTTCGTAAACGGTTTACAAAACACTTGATTCTTCTTTATACAATAAGTATCAGAGTTACACATACCAATACAATCAATGCAGCGGAACAGTATGAGTGTGGTGTAAAACTATAAATAATAATAATACGGGTTCTTCGTCTTCGTCCTCCAAAGCTAAAGTCTTCGACCTTGAAACGCCCGGACTGACCCGCGCGAATTGAAAAGACAAAACACTCGAGTCAGAACTAAAAGATCTTATGTGAGTTAAATTAACAGAAATAAATATGAGTGCAGTAACTCAAGAGATGCTCAGGATTTACATCTCCTAAGGATCCGTTAAACTATTTACTATGTAGTATATTGCGCTACTATAATAGTGTCTATTTGTAAAATAAACTTGCTTTTTAATAGCGTTAAGGGGTTACCCATATAGTCCTTAACACAGAATATATTCCCATAGTCTATACAGTACCGTAATCTCCCCCGTACTGGGCGTCGTCAGAGGGCACTCTATAGGTATGGTACAAAGCCAAAATCGTATAAGGCGCTCTAGGGTAGGTGACACGGCACAACTAGGCAATGCCAGGGTAGATATACCAATTACGCTTCCGGGCCGATGGTAACGCGTAGCCGCAGCTACCGTCCACCTCGAACAAACTCCCCCAAAATCAAAGTAAAAGTGGCCACTGAATCAATCCAAAGTCAAAGTATAATATCGAAGGGGAGTGTCCGATCAGAGGAATGACCTCATTAACCCGTCGATCGCTCCTGTTTTAGCCACCTTATGCCAACTCACGGGAGTCGGGTCCACGTATTTACCTTACAGGAAACGTCGCCACCAACCTACTTCATTCTGGAATCTCCACCGCGTACACGGTTAGTCAAAGTGGTTTTCGGTATCGACAGAGAGTATGTCCATATCCGATCCCGGTCTCTTTGCCAACCCATCGTTATTATAACACCGCGGTCATTTATAAATAGTTTATACTTTAAAACCAGAATAAAATTTTCCATTTCAAAACTATGAATACGATATCATTTTAAAACCTAAAACAATATGATATCATTTTATCCAAATATAATTCTTTCCCAAAAATCATACTGCTTTAAAATCTATAATATCTGAAAACCAACATTTGAATTATATTTTCAAAGCATAATATTTCGAAAATTCATAGTTTTAAAACCATAACTTCTAGAACTTGAATGGTTTGGATATTCAACGGTATATAAAATAAATGGTTTGACTTTAAGGTTACTTTTTAAAGAAAAATATTTTCCATGGTTTTACAAATATATTTCCTTATTTAAAGTCTAAACCATAATTTAAATATCACTTTCAAGTTCCAAAACCATTTCAATTTCTATATATATATATATATATATATATATATATATATATATATATATCCATTTGGAGTATTAATATTTCAAAACTAAAGTTGGAATTTTATTCTTTCAACAAATCAATTGTTCTATTATTTAGTCTTGAATATTCACATAAAATCCATAAATACAACTCCAATTTCTAGAAATTTAATATTTCCTTAAATTTAATTATACTAGAATATTCATTTAAATTTATCTTGGAAAAACTCCAGTTATAAATATCATACCTTAAAATTTCCAAACTTAAACATATAATGTAAACTATCAAATTCCATTTTCTAAATTTTTTTCCATTTTTATTTAACAGATTTATACACAGCCTAAATTCAAAAAATTTAACTTCATATGTATATATGTAGAAGAATAATATTTATAAAGTATCAAAACTTAAAATTTTTATAAACCGTATCCCATCCAAACCATAGAAATCACTTTAAAATATTTTATATATAGACCGCGGTGCCTGTATATAATTTTCTATCCTATGGTCAAGTGATACGGATATTTATCATTTCAATCCGCAATTTAAATAAAATAAAATTTTGCGGTTGTATATCATTTCAAACCACAATGCAGAATGAAACGAAAAATGCATGATAACTTGCAGTTAAATGATATAAAATAAAACATCCATTCATCCATCATCATCCAAATCAAAATCATCATCCAATACTAAATCAATATCAATATATATCCGAGAATATATGACCTGTACTAACTGGCAGTTATATTCAAAATAAATTTAACACTATTAAACTAACAGTTTATATGCAAATAAATAACTATAACTGTAAATCTATATGCAGTAATAAAATTAAATGAACAGTTATATTAAATAAATGCGATTTAACAGATATGATGAATAAAACATGCCAAACAGTCATAACTAAATTTCTACTCATATCTAAAATGAAGTTAACAAACATAAAAACTTTTAGAAGTTGTGAGTGGGTTAAAACACTCACCTTTGGAATTTAAATCGAATTTAAATTCAATTTAAACTCAAAAATTTGACGGTCTCCAAATCTGTCCAAACCAGTGTCATCAGATCTGGAATTTAATTTCGATCCTAACAAAAGAAATTTCGTTTGAATCCGAGGTCGTATGAGAAAGTTATGGCGAAAAATGGTGATTGAATTCAAAATTAAAAATAAACAAAATGACCACATTGATAAAATAAACTTGCCACGTCAGCCTAAGGAGAAACGCACAGCTACAGGAACCCCTTCATCTCTTCACGCGTACGAACGCACGTACCAGCTTGCCGTTGGAACCCATCAAACAAACCCTTGACCGAGCTTTGACCAAAGATTGCTTCCACCACCGGCCTCCATACGCCGCGCCATCATCACCATCGATCTCCTCATGCCTAGCCGCACCCCCCCATACAGTCCGGTCCTCCCTGGTGCTCGCCGCCGCCGCCTATCTCCCCTAGGGCCGAAACCCTAATCGAATTAATTCGCCTCATCCAGCCGTTAACTCGATGCAAAAACCACCCAGATGCGATCCCCTCGGCTATCTCCCCAATACCCAGAAATATTTTCTCGATCCGACAAAGTTTGTGACGACGTGATGAACGGTCGGGACTGTTTCAATTTATTCTGGGTAACCGATAACTCCATTTGAAAAACGAATTTCACCATGAGATTACGTGTTTCGAGAACATTGACATATATTTTTGTGGAATTTTTCTGGAGAGTTTGAATTTTCATTGAAATTTGAATTGAAGTAGATCTAGGTTTTGCAACCATTGAGGAAGAGAAAGAGATGAAGAAAAATGAACGTACAGCCAATTGACAATAGAAGGGAGGCTAGGGTTTATCACAGCATATTTATAGATAGATCGCAAAAGGATAGGTGTGCACGGATTTTAACGTGCAAACAGAAGTGGTCCCAAAGGATATTAATTATACACGTTACGGATTAAATTATTTCTTTCTCAACATTTACATTGCATTTTAAGCGTATTCACACATGTATAATTAGATGCTTCATTTAAATTTCCATATATATATTCACAATTCCATAAATTTCCAAATACATAGATAAATTTTCAATTTCAACTAAATTTCTAAATTACTGTAATAATTACATATTAAATTTCTATCCATTCTCAATAGATTTACGTTTACATACTAAAATCCACATTTCTATGTACATTTGAATTCCATATTATACATATTTTATTTATCTTAATTACTTCCAACTTAAATTTCAATCAACATAAAACGTTTTATTCAGTTTCCAATAATTTCAATCATGCTTTAAATCCAAATGAATAAATAACTTAATTCCCATTTAAGCATTTTTCATTTGATTTGCAATCAACCTTTTATGATCAATTAAATCCCGATATATTAAATAAACGTTATTTCCATCATTCTTTATCCTATGAAGAAATTTAAGTTATTCACACCTATTACTAAATTTCATATTAATGCACACTAATTTACATTTATTGCAATGGTTACCAAATATTTCCCTGCAATAATTCATTCCCCTATATATACTTTCAATTCCACTTAAACTTTACTATACCCATTTATTTTCTCAACATTAAAACCAATGTTACCTCAATTCCACTAATGTACACTTATTCTATTATCACTTACTAACCATTCAAATTTTTATTAACAAATAGGCAGGTAATTCCTATGTTACAAATTTTTAATTCATCCTAATCCCTTACTATTGACATACATTTGCATTGCTTACATATCATTTACAATGTTACCCAAAATCTATATCCATTGTAATTAATACCTTAAATAAGTTTCAATTTATATTCAAGTGAATACATTACCCTTTTTCGTTATGTCATCCATTTTTCACAAGAAACGTTTTATCGTTTCGACAACATTTTATTTCTAATTACCTACATTGATTTGTGTACGTCTCTACTATTTAAAGCATTACCATTCTCACCTTCATCTAAATCTTCATTTATGAATATTTAAAAATAAATTTCACTTATTTCCTATTTATACACTTATAAATTCCAATTCCAAATAACTAGATAAATCTCCGTTTGCACTACTTAAATCAAAAATCAGCGATTATCCTATCTATACATTTTAAGTGGATGGATCAAATGTTGTATTCAAAAATCTACTTCTTAATATTCTTAGATTTAAACTCAACTCTCTATTAACAAAATATTTAGATGTTTAAACTTCTTTTATTACCATTAACTTATTATTGTACATTAAACTTAAATATACTGACAAAGCTTGTTTTTGGTACTCTTTTCATTTCCATAAATAAAATTAGCAGTGGATTCATACCTTATTATGTAATTAACTTTAATTCCACCTAACTAAATATTTACATAATCTTTTATTTGCAATAAATCAACTATTTTATATTAATTAAATTTAATCTTCCTGGTTTACTTATTCATAGTATGTAATTCAGTTACTCACCCTAACCTATTTATTTGAAATCCAATCCAGATTATTTTTACTAAGTTCCAATTTCCAAAGGTTACTGAAATTAATCCAATTAATTGCAATAAATTCTAATAAATTTGATTTTATTGGATTACAACTCAAAATAAATCAATTATTACTCAACCACACAGTTAACATTTTTATGATTCATTACAGTAATATTTCCCAATTCTCATCTTTATTTTCATAAATTACTGGATTTCAATTTAATTGAAATTTTGTTAACTTTACACATAAATAAAAGCTTAAACCTCAATTAATTCATTCCTAAGATCACACTAATTATTATATTATAAAATGGACCTTTCCCTTGGTTACATCTTATTTATTCTCTTACCAATATTCCACACTAACTGTAATAATTTAGTGCATTAATTGAAATTGATCAAAATAAAACTTAACCAACAAATAGAATAAATACGTACAATAATTATTGTCATTAAATCTATTTCATAAGTCTACACTCAATTAATTCCTTAAAATAAGTTTTACGTTTATAAATTTACCTTCACACTTCCCGTTACTATTTTAATAATTACTAAAGTAACATTTTCATAATAACAACATTTAAAATCTCTCAATATTTAGATGAACTTTATTTCCAATACACACTACCAAATTTCAATCACTTATGTTCTATCCAACATTCTTTTAGATTTTATTTCCGTCAATTAGTTCATCCAATATTTTCATCCATTTATTAACAAATTTTCCATTATACAATTTCAATTCTTCTTATTATTATTTCATTAATACTATTACCAACTTTTATTACTTTTAGTATTAATTAAACAATCATATTTAATTAAGAGGTTATAATGTTGTATTCACTATTCCCATTTTCACTCCAAAACTCAAACAGCCGTTTCAATTGCATTTGGATTTGCATTAAATTGGTTATCCATCAACTGCCATCTATATTACCACCTTAATTCACATACAATTATAGTCCTTTTTAATATATTAATACATAGGTAATTTAAATTTTGTCTTTATTTCTTTAATTTACATTTTATTCAAGTGCGACAATTTACGCTATTTCTTTATTGATATTTCACCTAACTTTCAACAATTAAGTTAAATACCCGTTTCTACAATTCATTGTTAGTTATAAATTTAAATCTCCTTTATTTATTCAACTTACACACAGGTATACATCGTACACTATCTCAATCATTGGATTTTCATTTAGCGTTCATTCCAGCATAAATTCTATCTCTTTTATATATATCTTTATTTTTCTTTACAAATTTTTTTTTTACATAATCCCTTTTTAACTAATATTTAATCGTCGAAATTTACGGGTCGTTACAAAGAAGGTCTTGTTGTCGAAATTCCAATCACATTGGTGGTCGCATTCACCTATAAATACAGACCCAAAGGGTCATTCTGAGGATCTTTACGCTGATGGTTAGATAGCACTATTATTGTAATCAACTTCCTCCATTATTTTCTTATCTCTTACTGTTTCTTACTATAATCAAGATTATTTTGAATCAATAAAAAGAATATTCAAAATGGACGCAGGCAATCGACGCCTAACAACTATAAATCTTGTTGTTCTTATTTTCTGCTGTAATTTCCTTGATAATTTAGTATATTCCTCTGTTTTAATTTAGCTTCTTCATTTATTTCACTACACAAATCTATTCTTACGTGTTTGTGGCTAATTTGGTTGCAAATATTTTGTTGCTTTCACTAAGAACTCTGATTCTCAACCCATTAGGATCCCCTTTGTTGCTACTGGATTGAGAAAATCCTCGAAAGGAGATCCATATTCATCTTCAAAAGCTTACAGATACTATTCAAATTTACTAGAATATAAGCAAAGAAATCCAAAATGGTGAGGCATATTAGATCAACTTCCCAGAATGTTGATGCTAATGAAACTGCCAGCATTCAATAAGGAGATCCAAGCAACCAACTTGGAAATTTAAATGTAGAGCCTACTGAAGTCCAGAACTTCATTGATTCTATAACTAGAGCAGAATTCAACAACTTGATGAGGGAGTTAATGGAGAGCCGTAGGCAGCTGAATGAGTAAATCCGGACTAATGCTAACCTAATCAACTAGATTGCTCAACAGCGGCGTCAGAGCGCCAGAAGGGATATTACTTCTTACTCGACGTCGGAGAATTCAACCTCATTAGATGAACATCAAAGACGTAGGCATAGTAGGGTCGAAGGAGAGCAAGCATGGACGTCGGAGCATCGCTTGGCAGACCAACATGGTCTCTCAAGATGGATCGGTGCAGATCCCTCCAAGGAATCGGTACTAAGCCCTCCTCCAAAGGAGGGGTTCCACAGCTGCACTTGGGGAATCGGGCCGGAGCTATTTTTGGAAGCTTGGATGCAGGAGTCCGTTTGAATGCCGACCAACTACACTTCCGGAATGACGACGATATGAATGCTCATGGCGCAGATCAAGACGATAATAGACCAAGGAGGCTTGAAATGGTTCGTAGACATCGACCAGACCATTCATGTGAGGTGGAGCGCGACCGCCACTTGGCACCACCCATTCAGACATCGGACTTATCGACAATGGTCAAACAGTTGGTGAGGGAGAATCATGGATTGACGAATGATGATTGAGGAATTTCGAGGAGCATACCCCGTTTACCGACAACGTTTTACATGCGAAGTATGCGAGAAGGTTCAACATGCCTACAATGCCTGCCTATGAGGGAAAAACTGACCCCAGGCAACACATGATGAGGTATGAATGGTTGATGGACTCTGCGAGAGGGTGACGCAACTAAATGTAGATGCTTCCCTATAATCGTCTCTGGGATCACGATGATGTGGTTTACAAGATTACTCCCACGATCGATTTCAAGGTTTGATGAACTGCAACAAAGTTTGTGGAGCAGTTCTTGATTCCTGCTGCTCGTCCTAAAGACGTGATGTCACTATTCAGTGTAATCCAGCCTCTAGAGGAGTCGTTGAAAGACTACTTGGAAAGATTTTATATCGCTGTTACGGAAGTCAGTAACCCAAATGACCATGCTATACCAATGGTTGTGACGAGAGGGATTGATCCGGAATCCGAGTTTAGTGATTGGCTAGCTGGAAAATCGCAGGCCACGTTGGAACGCTTCTATTCAAAGGCGGCTCAGTATATGAGGAAAGAGGAGGCCAGGTCCTCTAGAAAAAGCAACGTTGTGGGATCGAAAGAAGAAGCGGTACAAAGAAACATTGCAATATAGCAGTATGGTGAGAGTTTTGGGAAGGTTAATGTTCAGAACAAGCCAAGCCATCAGAAGAGACATGGTGAAGGGGATCGACACCGGAAGAGGGAGCCTGGAAGATCAAAGCCTAGGATTCCTATGTATGGCAAATACACGCCTTTAAACGCATCCTTGGAGAATATCTACTTATCCACCTGTAATACTTTTCAATACAAGAAGCCACGTCCAAAGGAGTCAACAAAGGCACAGAAACAGACTGGAAAGTACTACCGATCATCTGAGTGTTATAGGCACAATACAAACGAGTATAGGCATCTCCAGGACGCTATCAAGAAGTTGATTCGGAAGAAGAAGTTGCAGTAGTTGGTGAAAACTCCACAGGATGGCGGAAAGGGGACATCTAACCCCAATCGAGGACAAGCTCCACGTAGGGCTGAGAAGCCTACGCGGACCAGAGGAAGATTACTGATAAACATGATAGTTGGAGGACTGCATCCTACGGATAGGAGTTGGCAGGAAATGGAGCGCTATGCCAATGCGATGAGGCATGTGGGTTTTGAGTATTCTTCAAATACAGAGGACAAAACTCCGGCCAAGAAACAACGTACGATTTCTGATGATATAGTGTACAAAATCAGAGATGCAGATAGTGTAGAGGCTCCTACAATTGACCCAATGATCATTTCTGCAATGATTGGCCTTGCTCTGGTAAGAAGTATCTTAATTGATTACGGAAGTTTAGTAAACATTATTTTTAAGATGGCTTATGATCAAATAAGAATGTGGCTAAAGATTTGATACCATCTAAAGCTCGCATACATGGTTTCAATGGTGTGGCGACTGGGACAGCTGATTATGTTGAGTTGCCAGTTGAATTGGGGGAAGGTGAACGTAGGAGAGTGCGGATCCTACCATTCATTATTTTGGATGTTGCCTCACCGTACAACGTTTTTCAAGGCCAACCGGCCTTAGCCAAATTTCGGACAGCTCTTACCCCATGGTGTTTGGCTTTAAATTTCCGACTGATAATGGAGTAGGAGTGGTCCATGGTGATCAAGCGACTAGACGTGTCTATTATATGGCTGAGTTGAGAGAAGCTCAGCGTAAAGAAGAAGGGAAAGGGTGTGGAAAAATCCATCTGCATCCAAGTTACTGAAGATTGACAAATGGCGCCTAAGCCATGCCTTGGGTGCCACGGTCGGTTTTATAGAGATTTAGATATAAGGGATGAAGAAGAGGAACCCAAGGAGACTACGGCGGTGCCAGTTGAGCTGACGATTGATATAACAGTCAGGCACGATGACCCATCATGGGTCTTGAAGATTGGATCGCAACTTACCCCCTCGATGATGAGAGAACTTGCTGATTTTCTCTGAGTGAATCTGGATGTATTTGCTTAGACTCATTCTGGCATGTGTGGGATCTCGCCTGCTCCTTGAGTCATGCATTAAATGCTGATCCGATGTTCCGATAAAACAGAAAAGGCGAGGCATGGATTCAGAGAGATCCGTTGCCCTTAAAGAGGAGGTGGATAAGCTGAAAGTCAATGGGATTATTTGCGACACCCTCTATCCTTAATGAATATATAATCCAATGCTGGTGGAGAAAGCGAACGGAAAGTGGAGAACATGCATCGACTATTCAAACTTGAACAAGGCATGTCCTAAAGAAAGTTTTCCCCTATCAAGGATTGATCGGTTAGTTGATTAACTATAGAGCATGAATTGCTATCCTCTATGAATGCATACTCGGGATATAACCAAATCCCAATGCATGTACCCGATCAGGAGCACACCAGCTTTGCGATGGATTTTGGATTATACTATCATGTGGTGATGCCATTGGGATTGAAGAATGCTGGAGCAACCTATCAACGCTTAGTTAACCGGATGTTTAAAGATCAAATTAGGAGGACAATGGAAGTTTATGTGGATAATATGATCATGAAGTAACGACGATCAAACGACTACATTCGAGATTTAGCAGAGATGTTCGACATCCTCCGATTTTATAACACGAAGATTAATCCTTTGAAATGCTCATTCGCTGTTGCGTCAGAAAAGTTCTTGGGCTTTATTTTCAACGCTTGAGGAATTTAAGTTAACCCAGAAAAGATTCTGGCTATTCGAGATATTCAAGTGCTCAGAACTATTAAACAAGTGCAAAGTTTGAATGAGAAGGCTGCTGCTTTAAGTCGACTTGTCTCCAGGGCAACTGACAAATGCATTCTTTTCTTTGATTTGATTAGGAAGAGAAAGAGAAACTTTGAATGGATGTTGGATTGTGAAGACGCGTTTTGAGCTCTGGTGAGTCATTTGGAGAGACCCCTTGTCTTGTCAAAGCCCATAGATCACGAGGAGTTGTACATCTATTTGGCAATATTAGCGCATGTTATAAGTGCTGCCTTAATTTGCTAGGACAACCGGATCCAAAGGCCAATGTATTATCTCAGCAAGCGATTAACATGAGTAGAAAGAAACCATTCGAAGATAGAGAAATTGGCGTACTGCTTGTTAATCGCATCATGGAAACTTCGTCCGTACTTCCAGGCACATCCGATCAACATTTACACCGACCAGCCATTACGACAGGTCTTACAACGACCTGAGACGTTGGAAGGTTGCTTAAAAGAAACATCGAGCTCAGCCAGTTCGACATTACATATCATCCTCGAAGAGCTATACAGGGTCAAGCGCTGGCAGACTTTATAGCAGAATTTACCATGCAAGACGAGCTTCCTTAAGGCAGCAGAATCCTTATCATGTGATGGAAGTTGTACACTGGTGGAGCACCTAATGGTCACTATTTCGAAGCTGGGATTGTGCTTGTAACCCTTGAAAACTGGTCAATTTCTATGCTTTGAAGCTTGATTTTCCTGCTATAAACTACGAGGCTGAGTATGACGCGTTGATTGTTGGACTTAGCTTACTAGGGAGCTCGGAGTGAAGTATCTTGAAATCTTTTGCGGCTCACAATTGGTGGTGTATCAAGTCAGGGGAGACTATCAGGCTAAGGGATAATGGCTTGCCCCGTACCTTACCCGAGTTCAGGAGTTGTTGGCAGATATCTCACATATCCCACATTAGCAAAACGGAGAGGCTGATTCATTGGCAAAGTTCGCTAGTATTGGCGATGCGCAACAGACGGGTTTGGTTCTGGTCAAGATATTACATACGCCAATTGTAAGTACGATGGAAATTGATCAAGTACTTTAAGCGGAATCTGAGAGGGAATATGACTCCATTTAGAGATTACTTGTCATAGAATTTTGCCTAAAAGGGGAAATGAAAAGCGACAAATTCATCGCAAAGCTTTACGGTATATTATGAAAGAATGAGCTATGTATAGAAAAGGGTTTTCCATTCCCTTACTCCAGTGTATCGCTCCTGACGAAATAAAGCATGTTCTGAAAGAAGTTAATGAGGGAGAATGTGGAGATCACACCGAAAGGCAAACCCTATCAAAGAAGATACTCCATTATGGATATTAGTGGCCAACTGTAAACCGGGATGCTGCTGATTATGTGAGATAATTTGAAAAGTGTCAGATATATGCGAAAGTCTTAGAGCTCCACCGATAGAGATCATGCAAATGGTCAGTTCATAGCCATTCGCTATGTAGGGTATTGGCGTCATCGGCTTTTTGCCAATCTCTAACGGTGGTGCAATGTACACTATAGTTGTGGCTGATTACTTCCCCAAATGGGCAATGGAAGAACCGTTAGCCACAATTACAACCAAGAGAGTAATCAATTTTGTTTTTCAAAACATCATATGTCACTTCGGTCTTCTGCTAAATATCGCAGCAGATAATGGGACTCGGTTCGATAGTGCTGAATCTAAAGAATTTTGTCAGAGATATCGCATTGAAAAGAGGTTTGTAATGGTCGCTCATCCTCAGGAAAATGGACAGGTTGAAGCTGTAAAAAAAATTACCAAGTCTATTTTGAAAAAGCATTGGGAGAAGTCAAGAGGCAAGTGGGTGGATGAACTTCCTACAGCTTTGGGCCTATAGAATCACTCACAAGTCCATGACTGACCATACTCAATTCGCTCTTGCTTACAGCTCCGAAGCATTTATTCCGATGGAACTCGAATTCCCTTCTCATTGAGTGACTTACTATGACCCCAAAACGAACAAAGATCTTCTATTGGAATCCTTGGACTTTATAGATGAGAAGCGCGAGGAATGCGATTTGAGAGCGGCTGCACACCGACATCGATTCTCCTGATATTACAACACTAAAGTTCGATCGATAACCTTTGAAGTTGGCGATCTCGTCCTAAAACGGGTTTTTCTGGCCCCGTCACACATGAATCCGCCATGGAAATGACCGTATGTCATTGAACAGAGGTTTGAAGAATGAATTTCAAGCTAGCGACTGTCAATGGCATTACACTTCCAAGAGCGTGGAATAGGGAGCATTTACAACGCTATTTCACTTATAACATTTCCTTTGCATTTCAGTTCTATTTATTTTCTATGTTTTCTTTAGCATTTGATTTCTCCAAATATGTAATAAGACAGAATAGTTTTTTCTTTTCCATTTGATGAATAAAGACTCGAAATTCCTTTGCCTATATGACTGTCATTGCATTTTATACTAGGTGCATAATGAAACTGATTGATATCGATATATGTGATATGTGAACAGGCTCTCGGAGTTTGAAATCGATTAATCATTTTAATCTCTGATGGGATCAAACAAGATGAGCTCCATTAATTTGCTCGAGCAACAACTCCTGTAGATGATCCAAAGGACAGGACACGCAATAAGGAACAAAGATCATCGGCAATCTGGAGATTGAAGAACTCCCTACCCAGACTGTGTTGTGGGACTAGAATAAAATCGAGGCGACTGAAAGAAGTCAAAGCATGAACACAAATCGAGCGGATATCGACTTCCCACAAAAAAATCCGTGTCCCAAAAGAGCGGACTGGAGAATAAACATAAATCAGGGGGATATCGACTGTCCGCAAAATAACTCTAAGTCTGCAGAGTGCGGACTAGGGTTTAAACATAAAATGGGCGGATACCGGCTGCCCGCAAAACAACTCTAAGTCCTTAGAGTGTGGACTGGAGTAAAAACAAAATCGGGAGGATACTGACTGCCCGCAAAATAATTCTATGTACCTAGAGTGCGAATTGGAGAATAAATACACTACAACAAAAATACTCTATTATAATGCCCTTTTTACAACGGGCATTTGCTGCCCGTTGTAATAGAAGGCTATTACAACGGTCCATTCAGGACCGTTGTAATAGATGCTTATACAACACCTTTTTTACAACAGGAAATGGCTGTCCGTTGTAATAGAATGCTATTACAACGGTTCTTTCATGCCCGTTGTAATAGATGCCAATTTTACAACGTTCATAAAATGACCGTTGTAATAGATACCAATTTTACAACACTCACGTAGTGCCTTTGTAAAAGGTTCGAGCAGCATTTTAATAGACTTTTTATTTCCAGTTACTAGAGAATCACCTGGTTCAAAGTCAATATTCGTTTTTTCACGAAATAATGGCGACTGGCGACTGGCGACCCATCCTCACCAAATTCCTAGTTCAAATCGCCTTCGTTCGTCGTCCTCCTTAAATCCCTAATTTCTAATTGCCTTCGTTCGGCCTCCTCCGCCTCTTCACCTCACCCCTTGTGTCGCTTGCCGCCCTCTCTTTTGCTCTCTTTTGCTTTTCCTTTACCACTGCTCGTCCCTCTTCAGTTCTTCTACCTCTTTTATTTCTCATTCTTCTTTTTCATTCTTAATTATAAAGTTATCAAACATTAATGGCCCATCTCTGTACAAAAAATGAGAGATTGCCACCAAACATCTTACTGAACTATCTTTCTCTGCACCCCATATCTCTCAATTTTCAGTAGAAGTACTAGTAATAAGAAAGTCGTTTTTTTTTGGGGGTTTTTAGTAGTAAATTGGCTTGCCATAGTTACTGTTTGGAAATTGGGCAGATTACAGCTTAACCTATTTGGTATTTCAAAGGTGCAATCTTTTTTGCTCGCTTCTTGGAAGAGATTGAAATCGGCAAAAGGTAGATATCTTTTTAAGCAATTTCTTTACACTTAAAAAATGCTTATAAACATTTGTATCTAATTAGGTGCTGCAAGTGGTAATGGCGAATAATTGGATTCGACGGCACATTTTCTTGATTTATATTGTTCACTAGGACAGTCATATGCCAAAATTACTGGCTTCATGTTTAGTACCATTATGCCATGAATTGTATTTTACGTTCTTTTGTCTTATGAAATTGCCGTTTTAGACACATCGAAGGTGTTTATCCAGCATATAATCTTCTTATTACACACATCAATGGTAGTATATATGCGTGCTTCACTATTGGCCATTGGCTATGAAAGGGATAATATTAATGGTTTGTTAGATTTCAGTCATAAAATTCGTAAGCTAGGCTTGGTTCTTTTGTACTATTGGGGATATCTAAATATCCTACTCCTCAATGTTATGTGTTCATCGGAAAACATATTACACTAGCAAGTAGATTACATACCATGTTCGTAAAAATATGCTCTGAATTATGTTGATGAAAATATCACAACTTGTATTCTGCAACTACAACACCTAAAGTGAACAACTAATAACTCTACTTCATCTTTGTATTTAGCCTATTTTTTTACAATATCAAACTTCATTGTTATATTATTGCTAGTTGTTGTCCACTCTGTTCTAATGCTGTTTCACTATGCGCTGATTAAGTGTCTGTATTCAGTTTGTTCATTTATGTTGCATCTTTCATTATAGAGAACACTTCAGAGGTTATTTAAGCACTTGTGAAATTTATTTTCTGTTCAACAGCTCAAATCTGCTTACAAAATTGCTATTTACAAGAAGGGCACAGTGAAGGGTACTGCTGTTTGATCGAGTAAAGGGTGAAGTGCAAAATGCACAGAATTGCACAATGGAATAGAAAGCGGCAGCAATGTTTGTATGGTATATGCAATGGTGGGTGGTCTCGGTAGTTAGGCAGTCTGGTATTGCTGGATGGAGAAGTAGGGGATGATGAAGATATGTAAGTGGTAAGTGGTAACGCTAGTGAAATAGTTTCGGTAAATTGCATAGTTGTATGTTTGAAGTGGTGAAATAGTTTTGGTTGATATAAATTGTTTGGCAGAGTTAGTAT
The DNA here is from genome assembly GCA_030765085.1 of Allium cepa. NCBI lineage: Eukaryota > Viridiplantae > Streptophyta > Magnoliopsida > Asparagales > Amaryllidaceae > Allium > Allium cepa. Next base: position 1,048,920,539 of record CM060929.1, read on the forward strand.
TGTTTCTGGAGAGTGATGGAAATGTTGATGAAATGGTGGTAGTTATATGGACAGAGCAGTTGGTCAGAGTGATGGTTTGTAGTGTAATGATGGTGTGGTAGTTTTCACAGTTGTTAACAGGAGATTTGTGGTAGAAGAGCAGAAGAAATGAACGTTTGGAATGGTTTGATGTGGGAACGTGATCAGTAGCAGGGGTTGACTATTTTATGCGATGAAGTGGTTTAGTGGCATGGTTGTGATAGATGAAAATGACAAGTGTTAGTGAAGTGCTTTAACAATGTGAGTGGACAATTATGCTTTGGTGTGTATGTTGTCCAGTGATGATATGTATCGATGGTTGATGTGTACCGCACAGATATGCAATGGTCGTGGCAGAGGGTATTTGCTGAGTTGTGACTGAAGTTGTTTTTGATGTATGCAGGGTAATAGGCAGTGAGTGGTGAGTGTTGAGTGGGATGGTGCAAGTCTGTGCAGAGGAGGGGCAGAAGTGCAGCAAGGAGGAGGGAAGATGTTGTATGCCTGTTTCAGAAAAATGTAACAGAGAGTAGCAATGAAAATTGGAAATTGTAATGTAACAGTGAAAGAGGAGAGACTTGCAATAAATAGTGACTTGGAATGTAAGTTGAAAATTGTGATGAATGCAGTTTCATTGTGATGTGCATGGATGTTGCTGTAATTTTTTTTAAATTTGCATTTATTTTGCAACGGTCAAAAACTGTTGCGATATCATGTATTACAACGGACACTACCCGTTGCGAAATCCATATTACAACGGGCATTGCCCGTTGTAAAATATGATCGACCTATTACAATGAGGCCTAATGCAACGGGCGCATGTCCGTTGCGAAAACCATATTACAACGGGTATTGCCCATTGTAAAATGGTTGTTTTGTTGTAGTGACGTAAATCGGGCGGATACCGACTACCCGTAAAATAACTCTAAGTCCCTAGAGTGCGGACTGGAGTATAAACATAAATAGCGGATACTGACTGCCCACAAAATAACTCTAAGTCCTCCGAGTGTGGACCGAAGTACGAACAATTCGGGTGTGAACCGATCACTCACGAGAAAACTCTTAAGTCCCCATAGTTTGGACCGGATTATAAATAATTCGACTAGGAACCGACCACCCATGAGAAAACTCTAAGTCCCTAGAGTGTGGACTAAAGAAAAAACATAAATCGAGCGTGAACAGATCGCTCGCAAAATAATTCTAAGTCCCAGTGCGTGGACTGTCATGAAAACTCCAACAGACAGATGAAAGGATTCCAATGGTTCTCTATCCTACCAACTCTGACCTGAAACCGATGGGAGGAATACAAACTACTGAAGACTGGATATGACATCTCACTACACTTAGGCTTGGCATTTTTTACGACTTAAGGCAATGACCACAGGTAGGCCTTGAGATGGAGACGGTGAATTTCTAGCGGAATTTGCAATCAATAAATTACAAGTACATTGAATGGAAAGTAATCATTCAACTATCAAACTGACGATTCACACGATGATTAATCGAAAGCAAAAAAAATTATTCACAAGTCCCAAAATTCCATACAAGTTATTTCAAAAAAAATCGAAATTCGTACCCGAACACCTATAACTGACGAAAGAAATAATTATTCAAATTATGTACAATGATATAAAGTAATTACTGCTTCTTCGACTTTTTCTCCCTTTTTGGCTTTTCAGAAGTGGGGTCTGTTGAACTTCTCTTCTTGGACCATTTGCCGCCTTTGGCCGGAATACTTGAAGAAGAAGGAGGGATTTCGCTGGGAATCGTCCCACCTGGTGGAATAACTTGCAGCGGTACAAGATCTGGGTCTTCAACTTCCACCTCAATGGGCTCGCCTTGCGCTTTGACTTCTCCTCCTCGATCTGCTCCCTCATACTAGTGCTCCGAAGAACTTGTGGTCATTACATCTTCTGATTCATCAGCAGTGGATGGATTTTTAGGCTTATCTTCATCAAGCGCACTGATGACTTGAGCATCAGGCCTCAAAATATCAAAACCGGCCGGGACTTCGGCCGTCTTCTCCTGCTGCTCCATGGTGGCACCGCTCCTAGGTGTCTGATCAGGGCCTGGAGGACCTACAAAAATTTGTTAAAACATGGACATTAGTTGAAAAACATTGTGTGTGGGGAACGAAAACATTTCAAATTCAAAGAAATTTAGTATGATACCAGCATCCAGTTGACTTTCAGTAGTCGCCGAAGTACTTCTCTCGAGAATGGGAGATGGCATCTATGGTCCAAAGCCAGGCTTGTCATGATCATTGCCAAGATTATGCTCCGTTTCATGAGATGGTGGTGGTCCGACTACTTGGATGGGATAGCAACCCTTAGGATCAGTTCCAGAAAACTTAACGATGTCCTCTCCTTCCTTAGTCAGTGCGGGAGCCCTAAAAATTAAAGTTTAGCGATGGTCAGATCAGACGGTTCGTTTCCTCGAAGCACTTCTCTCGCAAGTTCTTCTTCATTGAATTCTGCTTCTCCCAACTCTTCCTTCTTCATCTTGGTGATGTGCTTCCAAGCTTCCGCAAGTGATTCAAGATAACCCTCACAAAGAAAGGTTAAGTCACGGTGGAGAAGGACTTTTGCATTATATCCGACGATTAGCAGATTGAACAATCCTTGATCTCATTCTACCGGACTCGATGGCAACCTCCACTGAAGAGTTAGCTTGTTCAAACATTTATTTTCTGCCCTTTTCTCGGGCTTCTTCTTTCAAAACTTCAGCCTTGGCGAATTGTTCATCGAGTTTTGTTCTCAAGCTCCTTGCCTCGACGATATCTTCGCAGTATCTCTGCGACTCTTCCTGGGACTCAATTTTCTCCCCCACTCTTTCTTTAACAATTCTTCAAGCTCTTCAACACGGCGAGCTATAGTTTTTTCTCCTTTTGCAAGGAGTCCTTTTCTAAAGCAAGCATAGCGCTACCTTGAAGCGCTATGTCAATTCCTTCTTATGAGAAGATTCCAAGTGACTCACCACCTCTGCTGTCTCCTTTGCACTCTTTTCGGTTTTTGCAAGTTGGTTCTTGTATTCAAGCAACTCAGTGTCTTGATGCTTTATGATATCTTTGTCATAAATAGGCTCCAACATGAGATGATCGATTTCATGCTGACGCTCTATGGAGACTTCAAAAACTTTCTCGACTAAATGAATGAATGATTCATGCTGAAAAAATACATTGCTCATGCACGTTAATGAGCTCTGTTTAGCGTGTCCAGGAATGGCATGTATAGAGGGGAGGAATTTGAGACCATCAGAGCAGATTTTCAAAAAAGTAGCTTTAAGTTCAGCTAACTTTTCTACCGTAGTGGAATTAGGAGCAGCAACCAACGGAAGTGGATCGGACGTGGCAAGTGGATGCTTATCGAAGTGACGTTCACGTAACTAACTTGAACTAGACGAGCCAGAATTTTGTTCATGAGGCGCGGTAGCATGAGGGCCGTGATACGAAGATTTTTCTCCACTATGAGCAGAAAGGTGAGAATGTTCGTCATGACGAGAAGCATGGGATCGGGACTTTCGCTTAGATGAGGAAGAGGACTCCCTCGAATAATAATCTCTATCTCGTCCATCATCCTTCTCTCTACGTCATGCGGACTTAGAGTCTCGACATGGATGGTGGTAAGTATAAGAACCCTAAAGACAATTGAAGGAACAAGACTGAGACATTGCACTTGTAAAAACCAAATAAGAACATATTAAAAGTTATCGTACGAAAGATTAATAGTAAGTGTGCAGTGGAGTGCAAGTGTTTGTGAGTATCCTAATGTTCCCCCTAAAAGGACCTATAATGGTGGCTTTACTCGTCGGAGTGCTCTCCCCTTTATTGGAAGGTTGGATGCCTTTGCTGCTTTTTGTAGGGGAGTTGCGTCCTTTGATATTAATATTGGGAAAGTCATAGGCCATTATATCATCTGGAATTTGAAGGTCGGAGAATCCTTTTAACGAGCTTTCCAATCACTGAGAAGATGACTCCTCTCCGAGGGGAGTAATGACGAATTCTGGATCTGATCCAGCCTTTCTTTTACGTAGTCGGTACACCAATTTCTTCTTTTTCTTCGGAGGTGTCTGCGATTGTCCGACTTGCGATGGACCAGCCATCGGCGTTTTTCAAGCCCTGCATCTTAAAATCTAGGTATATCAGCTTGAGAATCTTTGATTTCCCCATCTTCGGTACCTTTTCGAGTCCTCTCGGCAGAGGGCACGATGGGGTTGATTGTTTCTTCTCTTCGTTCAACAACAATCTTTGGAACTGCTTTGCTTTCGAGGATTCCGATTCGGCGGCAATCTTCTAACAGCCCGAATAAAGATAGCAGCTCATCAATTACGAGGAGTTTAATGCCCCAGTCCTCAATGGGAGTGGCACGGATGGTGGCGACGGTTCTAGAAAACTTGATGCCTTTGAGACGTGGACGAACACCTGAAAGAGCTTCGGATGTTAGTATATTCAACGAGAAGTTATAACTCGAGTTGTTGAACGTAAAAGGAAAAAGAAAGTAACACTTACGTCCTTCTAACCATCTCCTTGCAAAGCTGGAAGGACGTCGCACGTAGAACCACTCGTGCATAAATAATGAAAGTTGTTCCACGCGCCCATCAAGACTTGACAATTCGGCGAACGTTCAAGGAAGATGTAAGAGGGACTCTCTGATCATCTTTTAAAGTTATAGATAAATTTGATGTCTTCAGGAGTCGGCGAATGGAACACAACATTCACGAATATGAGGAAAGTCAATGGATGAAAGCGTAACTATTGGGATACAACATAGTATGGGCGATCCCAAGCCTCAACATCTCTCGGATGAAGGAGTTAAATGGTGGAACGCATCCAGCCCATCGTATAAATTAGTTGCAGGCTATATATCTGGCCGAGAGCAAGTGAGGTCTATCTTGCCATGTTGGAACTAAAACATCTTCGAACGAGATCATGTGGATAGAGCACAATCGACGAAGAGCGTCTTCGCTAATTCAAGAAGCTTGTGATTCGATAGGGTTAACTTGAACAATGGCACTCTCAACGGCATCAGGAGTAGGCTGATGGTTTCTGTAGCGACCCGCTATTTTGGACTATTCGCATCCGCACATGTCGGACTTAAATAATTCAAAATACCGAATTGTTAATTTAAATTTGGCAAAACCGAACATATACGGTAAATAAATAATCACAGAATCACAAACACAGAGTAATAATATGCAGCGGAAGCAAAAGATAATAGTTCATGAAGCTACTATATAAATAACAGAGTTAAATAAGTTACAACCGAAGTCTCGAATACAATAGTCAAATACAAGAATCAGAATACATCACTGAAATCAACTGGATATCCGGAAGCTAGATAGATAGCTGGATCTCCAGGCGAAGCTTCAACTCCAAAGGTGGGTCTCGAATACTGGTACACTCAGTTTGACCCGAGCGTAAAGCAAAACACAAAACACTCGAGTCAGGATTAACATTCTTATATTAATAAATTCAACTCAAGTGAAATAAAAATTGAAACACAAGTAACTCAAAGGATGTTGGAATAACCATCCTCTAAGGATCCGTTCAACTATCTACTATGTAATAATATACGCTAAATAGATAATGTCTATCAGTAATATAAATTTCAAAATAGTGTTAAGGCGTTACCATTATCCCCCTTAACACATTTTATATAAGCGTTATAGTCTATACAGCACTGTAAACTCCACCGTAAACTAGTACTCCATAGGTATAACACAAAACAAATTCGTAGTGGTTGCGTATATAGGGATACAAGTATGACAAGGCACATGAGGCAATACCCAAGATAGTGAAACTACCGTTTGCCTGGTCTGGACTGGTGAAAACGCATCGTCGCAACGATCGCAACACCACGAATCAACACTCCCAAAAGTACGAGGGTGCACCAATCAATAACAAGTAATGAGTAGTTTAGGAAGAAGTGTGTTCGCTCGAGGTGGCTAACCCCATTTGGCCCGGCACGGCTCGTGTTTTAGTCATTTCCAATTTGACACAAGTGTCAAGGCTATCCATTATCGTTCTCTTTCTTCAGTCATCGCGTTCATCATTCCAACCACTTCATTCTGGATCACACTCCACGTATAGTTATTAAAGTGGTTTTCGGTTCAGACAGAGAGTATGTCCATAACCGATTCCGGCTTCTTTAATAACTTTCGAAATTATTACACCGATTGGTCGTTTATAAATTTCAAAACCAAATCAATTTCAATTTCAATTCATAAATCAACATTCCATTTGTCTTTCGAAAGTCATTTCCATAATTTACGCTTTAAAATTTCAAATTTCCATTTCAAAATCTTAAAATTCTCTTTCAAATTTTATTTAAAACAATTCAAATATGGATTCAAGTTCGTATACAAGTTTCATTCCGAAATCATTTAAAACGGTTTAATTTTTCATTCAAATCAATTTAAATTCATTTATCGATTTCATTCAATATTCATTAAGTAAATTTGTCATTCAAAACAACTTCTATTTAAATTCCAATTCATTTAAATAAATTACTCACGTTCAACATCATTTTATCAAAACATCAAATTGAAATAAATTAAATTCGTCAAATCAATTCTTTAAATTACAAGTCTTACGTTAATTTCAATAAATCCCATTCATTTCAATAAATCACATTTTATTTCTTGTTAAAGAAATTCAATTTTCACTTATTTATTGACTTCGTTACAAAATTTCAAGCTCGATTAATAAAGAACTAAATTTCACATAATCGAGAAGTTTCAGTTTCACTTATTAACTTACTTAAATATTTTCCCAAAACTTAATAAATAAAGATACCCAATTTTATTTATTAACAAGTTCAAATTTACCTATTCAAAGGTTCAATTTTTCTTATCCAAGAATTCAAATCTTTATTTAATTATCAAGTAACTCAATTTTTTATATAATTATTAAATAATTTCAATCTTAATTATTAATAATTTCAAATCTTAATAATTACAAACTTGATTATAAATTCAAACTTAATTATTAAATCATTTCCACTTAATTATGAATTCAAACTTAATTATCAAATCATTTCAACTTAATTATAAATTCAACTTAATAATTTCAAACTTAATTATAATTCCAGCTTAATTATAATTTCAAATTTAATTATTAAATGATTTCAAACTTAATAATTTCAAAACTCAATTATTACTAATTCCAAATTATTTATTAATAATTCCAAATTTAATTATTAAATAATTAAATTTCAAACAACGTTCTTTTATCAATTACTACGTTAAAATTTGTTTCAGGTTTCAACCTTTACATTTTCCTTTCAAAAATTTAAATTCCAACTTCGTTTCAAAACTTATTTTTTGCTCGAATAAAATCATTATTTTATCTTTAAATCAATTTATTGACCAATCGGACTTTATTTAATTATCTGTCCTAGGTCAAATTCATTTGGGTATATATCATTTCAACCCAATTCCAATTTCAATTCAAGATCAAGCATAAAAAGGGAACTTGCAGTGTGATAACTGGAATGGTGTCAAAGTAAATAAACAAGCAATAACAACAATAAATAACAATCCAACAATTAATTCAAATAATCCCGAAATAATCGTATTAATTCACATTGTTATTTGTGTAAATATAATTATTCCTAGAATCTACACTATCATTTCATGTAGATTAAAGATTATTATACTAATTATTCATACGGTTCTTCACATGTCATTCGATTTCAATTTTACACTACAACAATTAATCCAATACACGTTCAATGGTTCAAAGTGTAATTATCACTATTTTACATGTCAATTAATTTAACAATTAAATGGGTCATATTTAACTAATCAAATTCAACATATATGTCGATTCAAATTTTAATTATCCTACGTCAAATTCAATTGCATAATATTTATCACTTTATACATTAAAATTTAACATCCAATATAAACAATCAATCAATCAATCAATTATCAACTAAACTGTATCATCATCTCATAAATAATTACAGATAATGGTGTCAGATGTCATAGGTGAACAGATACAGATAATAGCATATATAACAGTGTAAATAACTACAGCAACATATTTCAATTGTCGTTTCAATTGAAATCAAATTTAATAAATAAAAGAATATTAATCGTGAGTGATTGCCCACCTTCCAAGGCTAGAGGAGTTTGATAACGAAGTAGATTACGAATCCAACCACATATTCCAGAGTAATGCAAGATTGGCACGAATCGACGAATAAAACTGATGAATAGAAATGGACGAAATCAAATTAGAACTAGATCGATGAAGATAATTGTCATAAGTGGACTTATATATACAACCATATATATCAAATCATATTCAAATTTAAGCATATATTAAATTCAATATATATGTATCAAATTTGACTTTTTACATTATACATCTTACATACATTTTTAAAACAATGTCCATATCATAAAGGTCAAAATTTTATGCAACCAAAAATATACTATATGTATTATAAATTTTTTTTTTCGAGCAAATGCATATATATGGTTAAGCACAATATATATATATATATATATATATATATATATATATATATATATATATATATAATTGAAAACAACTCATCCATACTTCACATAAGCTAATATATAATATATAAAAATCAGTTCAACAGATAATTTGTAAACTAGTACAAACTTGTATGCTAGGTGTGAAATCAAACATGTATAAATCTATAAACACTTGTAATATGCGAAACTTGTGGTATATGCAACCATTATATAAAACATCTACAGAGTAATAACGTATACATATCTTAAAATTCGCCCACATTTTAAAGTCAAACTGTAGCCATTATAAACTAATATACATCTGAACAGAACAACGAATTTAAACCCTATATAAATTATACTATACATATGCTCCTGACTGTATGTTACAAATATAACATATATAAAACTAAAGACAAAATAAGAAATGCAATACTGAAACTACTGTGTGTAACTCAATATATATAAGATTTCGCAAATAAAACATATATATATTACAGTTATAATAAATCTATATTAAAGTATTAACGGAAGTTTAAGTAAATACATAATTCATTATATACATACATATAAAACTACATACTATACACTGTAGACACTATTTCATTTAGAAATGCACATACTATACCATATAAAAGCTGTGATCGTACGTAACATAATATACTTCTAATATATAACTAACGTATTTCAAAACTAATGTAAACATGAAGCTATCTTATCAAATTTAATATAAACAAATGTAAACATAAATCTCATGTAGACTCTTACATATGCAAATACACACACACACACACACACACATACACACACACGTTAATATTTTGAAATCTGTACACATAACAATCAATCATACTAAAAAATATATATATAACTAATATATATGAACTATTATATATATATCTATATGAAATTTTCTTACAGGAAATACCTATATACATTTCAAAACAAGAAGAAGGAGGCCGAACTGCTGATGGCTACACGGGAATGGATGGGCGGTGCACGACTTGGACGGGAAGGAGCTGCGAGGTGGAGGGCTGGAGAGCAGATCTCGGCTGGTGGAAGGAGCGAAGTTGAAGAGACGGAGGAAGGGTCGCAGGCGTACGAGCGGCTACATGGATCTGTGGAGCATGGTAAGCGGAGGTGGGTTGCTGAGGCCGAGGCGAGTGAAAGCGGCGGCTTGGTCGAGCTTGGCAGACATGAGGAGCAATGAAGCGGAGCCATGGTGTTTGTGGGTGGAGGCTGCAAGGTGGTGGCGTTTGCTCAGGCGAGTGCGAAGTGTGGTGAGTAGGGTGACGTGAAGAGTGGCCGAGCATGTTGCTGTTCACGCATGGGAGAGGGAGCACGGTGGTCGGGGATGTGGTCGGCCTTTGAACGGAAGTGGCTTTGGGCTGGGAAGGGAAATCTAGAAAACAAGAACAAAATGAATGCTCACTGTACAAAATGAATGCTCGCTGTACAAGAACAAAACGAGCAGGGATAGGTATGCCGTTTCATCAATTGTGGCTTGCTGTTGCTGATAGAAAAATTAGTAGGGAAGGGAAGAACAGAGGGGAGAAAATGAATGCACGTTTTAAAGTTTTCTAATACCATATTTCTGTAAATGAAACCTACGAAATAAATGTGAAGTAGTGGGAAGATTACTGGCACAAAGACTGGGTAAGCTAAACGTTGGATTCAGAAAAAAATGAGCTGTCAAGATAAATGCATTATGTACTTTACCTATATCTTGGGACCAATAACTTTGAATTGATGAAACGGCTGGCCATATACTCAAAATAAAATATTAAAAAAATTAATTATTGCTTGACAGCCACGGTAAAGATTTTAAAATTTTGGAAAGTTGAAAATCACAATTTCGGTGCTGGTACAGCGCACTGTTTTATTGTTTCCATCCTTGTACCGGACCTCAATCACAGAATATAATATACCACAACGATCAGCACAACGAGATGATCAAACCGGTATACAAATGTCGGCGATACGACCGAATTATAAAAATTCGAATTTTCAACTAGCGGAAAATGCAAGAAAAACGCAGAAAAATAAGATCGACGGAGCTAAAGATGTCTGAATTTGGAAAAACAAAAAATAGCGTTTTCTCAGAAGATGGTTTAGAATTTTTCTATTTAAAAATATTTAGGTTCCGAAAATATTTTATTTTCATCGCTTTTTAACTAATTAAATTGAAGTAAAGTTACGCACGAAATAAACTTTCATATTTTCGGACGAAAATTTACCAGTTGCTATGTTTAACTAGACGTATTCCAAACATCAAATTTATATTTCAAAATTTTATCGTATTAAATTCCCATAAAATTTCAATTAATACGTTATTAAAACCGCTTAAATCTACGGGTTGTTACACTCTCCCCACTCAAAACTTTTCGTCCCCGAAAAGGAAGTAGGAGAATAGAAACAATCAAAAGAAAATAAACTTGAATTACATTATAAACAATTATTTTAAACCATATGAATTTCAATTTAAATAAATTTATATTCAACAATTTGTTTCAAATTCAAGATTTTCATTAAATTGATTTGATTTCACATTTATTAATGTTAGGTACAAAAGGTTTCTTCCAAATGAAATTCAATTTAAATTCAATTAATCCAAGATACTCCCTTAAGTTGATTTAATTCAATTTATTAACTTTCAAAATAAATTTCCTACTGTTAATCACACTTATTATTTATTTAACTTATCATTCTATTTATCTCCGTAAACATTTTATTCATTTAAATTTAAATGAATAACATTTATTATACGCACTCACATTTATTTATGAAGACAATTTTATATTGTATATTATCAAATTTTCTTAAATTAACAATTTCAAAGATCATAAATTTGAATAGTCATTTATTATAATCATACTTTATTCAACGAATATAATTCTTCTTTTTTCCAAATTATTATTAAATTTATTCCACTTAATATATCCTATCACATATATATTGAGTATATTTACATTTATTATAACTACTCGAACTATTTTAAAATTCCTTGATATCATTTTCTACTGTATAATATTCACTTACATAATTAACTTTTAAGCAATTTAGGTAGGTCATATTGAGTGCAATTAAATATTATACAAGTGAATTTCTAATTCAATTCTCTCAAGTTTAAATATTAATTCAAAATTTTGGTTTCATTTATAATTGAAATCATCTTTTATCCAAATTTAAGAATTATATTTCTGATTAACTTCAAACAATTTAGAGATAAATAAATATATATTATCAAATTAGATTTAAATCATAGATCAATATATATTACCAGTTAAATCATTCTTTAAGAAACTCAAATCAATTTATTTTTCAAAACAAACCATAGCAAAGCTACAGAATAGTCTCTCCACTTCGAAACTCGAAAATGAATGTCGATGATGCGGCCGACATCACCGAAATTAATTTCCAGCGACAAAGAGATGAGCACTGATTTAAACATTTTAACTCTTTGAAATGATTTCAATTTGAAATTATTTTAAAACTATACACTTTAAAACTTTCAAATCAAACTTTGAAATCACCGAAAATTAAATTCTCAAATTCTTGATTTACATTCATCTAAATTCCCAAATCAATTTACAAACCAAGTTTTATAATTCTGTTTATTTGTGTTGGTAAATCCATGGTTTACAAAACAATAAATGAAAATCGAATAACATCATTTAGTTAACCAATTCATTTAACAATTATCAGAAAATTTTCTTATATATATATATATATATATAATATAATCATGCACAATTTTATTTCATTTACCAAATTTGAAAACAATATTGTGTCAGTTTGCTCTGTTCAAGTATTTTGGAAATCCTATCGATAGCGTTGATCAGACGAATCGATCGAAAATCCAAATCAACATCAACAACTCAAACAACACAATATATCAAAACATTTAAATATAAATTTACAAATACACTTCCTCGCTCAACGATACAATAATGGGTTTCAAAGCAAGGATAGGGATTCAAATTTTTGATGGACGTAAATCAAAGAGAATTTTGATTCGAAGATAGGTTCGAAACTAAAGACAAGATAATTCAGTTAGCAGAATCGGGAGATGGATAAGCTTATTTAATTGACGTCAACCTTAACCGGGTCGACCATAACTTCAAGAATAAGATCGATGCTGAATTCCGAGGTAAATTAACATTCTATCTCAAGAGATAGAATTCAGGTATAGCAAGGAATAGATAGCATCGAAAACCGAGGATATAGAAATCTTTGGTAAATCGATGTCTATTGTAAAGGAGTTTCACCCATTTACAAATAATTCGAAGATTGGAGAGACCGCCGATTCATTATAAGGATCGTTCGAAGTGGAGTTATGGGATGCTCCAGAATAGAAAGAAGACGAATAATAAGGGACACGAATGAACTTTGAAACCGCAGGGAACGTTCTAAAATTAAAAGGAATTGAGTAAAAAGGAAGATTGAAACTCGAATGAGAGTGATTCTGTAAATACATTTACCATATATGCTAAGTTCTGCCTAGAGCTACCAAAGCTCTTATACCAACTGTAACGACCCGCTATTTTGGACTATTCACATCCGCACATGTCGGACTTGAATAATTCAAAATACCGAATTGTTAATTTAAATTTGGCAAAACTAAACATATACGATAAATAAATAATCACAAAATCACAGACATAGAGTAATAATATGCAGCGGAAGCAAAAGATAATAGTTCATGAAGCTACTATATAAATAACAGAGTTAAATAAGTTACAACCGAAGTCTCGAATGCAATAGTCAAATACAAGAATCAGAATACATCATTGAAATCAACTGGATATCCGGAAGCTGGATAGATAGCTGGATCTCTAGGTGAAGCTCCAACTCCAAAGGTGGGTCTCGAATACTGGTACGCTCAGTCTGACCCGAGCGTAAAGCAAAACACAAAACACTCGAGTCAGGATTAACATTCGTATATTAATAAATCCAACTCAAGTGAAATAACAATTGAAACACAAGTAACTCAAAGGATGTTGGAATAACCATCCTCTAAGGATCCGTTAAACTATCTACTATGTAATAATATACGCTAAATAGATAATGTCTATCAGTAATATAAATATCAAAATAGTGTTAAGGCGTTACCATTATCCCCCTTAACACATTTTATATAAGCGTTATAGTCTATACAGCACTGTAAACTCCATCGTAAACTAGTGGGATATCAGGGAGTACTCCATAGGTATAACACAAAACAAATTCATAGTGGTCGCGTATATAGGGATACAAGTATGACAAGGCACATGAGGCAATACCCAAGGTAGTGAAACTGCCGTTTGCCTGGTCCGGATTGGTGAAAATGCATCGCCGCAACGATCGCAACACCGCGAATCAACACCCCCAAAAGTACGAGGGTGCACCAATCAATAACAAGTAATGAGTAGTTTAGGAAGAAGTGTGTTCGCTCGAAGTGGCTAACCCTATTTGGCCCGGCCAGGCACCTGTTTTAGTCATTTCCAATTTGACACCAGTGTCAAGGCAATCCATTATCGTTCTCTTTCTTCAGTCATCGCGTTCATCATTCCAACCACTTCATTCTGGATCACACTCCGCGTATAGTTATTAAAGTGGTTTTCGGTTCAGACAGAGAGTATGTCCATAACCGATTCCGGTTTCTTTAATAACTTTAGAAATTATTACACCGATTAGTCGTTTAATAAATTTCAAATTCAATTTCAATTTCAATTCATAAATCAACATTTCATTTTTCTTTCGAAAGTCATTTCCATAATTTATGCTTTAAACTTTCAAATTACCATTTCAAAATCTTATAATTCTCTTTCAAATTTTATTTAAAACTATTCAAATATGGATTCAAGTTCGTATACAAGTTTCATTCCGAAATCATTTAAAACGGTTTAATTTTTCATTCAAATCAATTTAAATTCATTTATCGATTTCATTCAATATTCATTAAGTAAATTTGTCATTCAAAACAACTTCTATTTAAATTCCAATTCATTTAAATCAATTACTCACGTTCAACTTCATTATATCAAAACATCAAATTGAAATAAATTAAATTCGTCAAATCAATTCTTTAAATTACAAGTCTTACGTTAATTTCAATAAATCTCATTCATTTCAATAAATCACATTTTATTTCTTGTTAAAGAAATCCAATTTTCACTTACTTATTGACTTCGTTACAAAATTTCAAACTCAATTAATAAAGAACTAAATTTCGCATAATCGAGAAGTTTCAATTTCACTTATTAACTTACTTAAATATTTTCCCAAAACTTAATAATTAAAGATACCCAATTTTATTTATTAACAAAGTCCAAATTTACCTATTCAAAGGTTCAATTTTTCTTATCCAAGAATTCAAATCTTTATTTAATTATCAAATAACTCAATTTTTTATATAATTATCAAATAATTTCAATCTTAGTTATTAATAATTTCAAATCTTAATAATTACAAACTTGATTATAAATTCAAACTTAATTATTAAATCATCTCCACTTAATTATGAATTCAAACTTAATTATCAAATCATTTCAACTTAATTATAAATTCAACTTAATAATTTCAAACTTAATTATAATTCCAGCTTAATTATAATTTCAAATTTAATTATTAAATGATTTCAAGCTTAATAATTTCAAAACTCAATTATTACTAATTCCAAATTATTATTAATAATTCCAAATTTAATTATTAAATAATTAAATTTCAAACAACGCTCTTTTATCAATTACTACGTTAAAATTTGTTTCAGGTTTCAATCTTTACATTTTCCTTTCAAAAATTCAAATTCCAACTTCGTTTCAAAACTTATTCTTTGCTCGAATAAAATCATTATTTTATCTTTAAATCAATTTATTGACCAATCGGATTTTATTTAATTCTCTGTCCTAGGTCAAATTCATTTGGGTATATATCATTTCAACCCAATTCCAATTTCAATTCAAGATCAAGCATAATAAAGGGAACTTGCAATGTGATAACTGGAATGGTGTCAAAGTAAATAAACAAGCAATAACAACAATCAATAACAATCCAATAATTAATTCAAATAATCCCGAAATAATCGTATTAATTCACATTGTTATTTGTGTAAATTAATATAATTATTCCTAGAATCTACACTATCATTTCATGTAGATTAAAGATTATTATACTAATCATTCATACGGTTCTTCACATGTCATTCGATTTCAATTTTACACTACAACAATTAATACAATACACGTTCAATGGTTCAAAGTGTAATTATCACTATTTTACATGTCAATTAATTTAACAATTAAAAGGGGTCATATTTAACTAATCAAATTCAACATATATGTCGATTCAAATTTTAATTATCCTACGTCAAATTCAATTGCATAATATTTATCACTTTATACATTAAAATTTAACATCCAATATAAACAATCAATCAATCAATCAATTATCAACCAAACTGTATTATCATCTCATAAATAATTACAGATAATGGTGTCAGATGTCATAGGTGAACAGATATAGGTAATAGCATATATAACAGTGTAAATAACTACAACATCATATTTCAATTGTTGTTTCAATTGAAATCAAATTTAATAAATAAAACAATATTAATCGTGAGTGATTGCTCACCTTCCGAGGCTAGAGGAGTTTGATAACGAAGTGGATTACGAATCCAAGCACATATTCCAGAGTAAAGCAAGATTGGCACGAATCGACGAAATAAACTGATGAATAGAAATGGACGAAATCAAATTAGAACTAGATCGATGAAGATAATTGTCATAAGTGGACTTATATATACAACCATATATATCAAATCATATTTAAATTTAAGCATATATTAAATTAAATATATATGTATCAAATTTGACTTTTACATTATACAGCTTACATACATTTTTAAAACAATGTCCATATCATAAAGGTGAAAATTTTATGCAACCAGAAATATACTATATGTATTGCAAATTTTTTTTTCGAGCAAATGCATATATACGGGTAAGCACAATATATATGTATATAATTGTAAACAACCCATCCATACTTCACATAAGCTAATATATAATATATAAAAATCAGTTCAACAGATAATTTGTAAACTAGTACAGACTTGTATACTAGGTGTGAAATCAAACATGTATAAATCTGTAAACACTTGTAATATGCGAAACTTGTGGTATATGCAACCATTATATAAAACATCTACAGAGTAATAACTTATACATATCTTAAAATTCGCCCACATTTTAAAGTCAAACTGTAGCCATTATAAACTAATATACATCTAAGCAGAACAACGAATTTAAACCCTATATAAATTATACTATACATATGCTCCTGACTGTATGTTACAAATATAACATATATAAAACCATAGACAAAATAAGAAACGCGATACTGAAACTACTGTGTGTAACTCAATATATATAAGATTTCGCAAATAAAACATATATATATATATATTATAGTTATAATAAATCTATATTAAAGTATTAACAGAAGTTTAAGTAAATACATAATTCATTATATACATACATATAAAACTACATACTATACACTGTAGACACTATTTCATTTAGAAATGCACATACTATACCATATAAAAGCTGTGATCGTACGTAACATAATATACTTCTAATATATAACTAACGTATTTCAAAACTAATGTAAACATGAAGCTATCTTATCAAATTTAATATAAACAAATGTAAACATAAATTTCATGTAGACTCTTACATATGAAAATATATATATGTATATATATATATACACGTTAATATTTTGAAATATGTACGCACAACAATCAATCATACTGAAAAATATATATATAACTAATATATATGAACTATTATATATATATATATATATATATATATAAATCTGTATGAAATTTTCTTACAGGAAATACCTATATACATTTCAAAACAAGAAGAAGGAGGCTGAACTGCTGATGGCTACACGGGAATGGAAGGGCGGTGCACGACTTGGACGGGAAGGAGCTGCGAGGTGGAGGGCTGGAGAGCAGATCTCGGCTGGTGGAAGGAGCGAAGTTGAATAGAAGGAGGAAGGGTCGCAGGCGGAGGAGCAGCTACATGGATCTGCGGAGCATGGTAAGCGGAGGTGGGTTGTTGAGGCCGAGGCGAGTGAAAGCGACGGCTTGGTCGAGCATGGCAGACATGAGGAGCTGTGAAGCGGAGCCATGGCGTTTGTGGGTGGAGGCTGCAAAGTGGTGGCGTTTGCTCAGGCGAGTGCGAAGTGTGGTGAGTAGGGTGACGTAAAGAGTGGTCGAGCATGTTGCTGTTCATGCATGTGAGAGGGAGCACGGTGGTCGGGGATGTGGTCGGCCTTTGAACGGAAGTGGCTTTGGGCTGGGAAGGGAAATCTGGAAAACAAGAACAAAATGAATGCTCACTGTACAAAATGAATGCTCGTTGTACAAGAACAAAACGAGCAGGGATAGGTATGCCGTTTCATCAATTGTGGCTTGCTGTTGCTGATAGAAAAATTAGTGGGGAAGGGAAGAACAGAGGGGAGAAAATGAATGCACGTTTTAAAGTTTTCTAATACCATATTTCTGTAAATGAAATGTACGAAATAAATGTGAAGTAGTGGGAAGATTACTGGCACAAAGATTGGGTAAGCTAAACGTTGGATTCAGAAAAAAAATGAGCTATCAACGTAAATGCATTATGTACGTTACCTATATCTTGGGACCAATAACTTTGAATTGATGAAACGGCTGGCCATATACTAAAAAAAAAATTGTTAAAACAATTAATTATTGCTTGACAGCCATGGTAAAGATTTTAAAATTTTGGAAAGTTGAAAATCACAATTTCGGTGCTGGTACAATTCATGTTTATTAACCAAGTTTTTTAGGCAGTTTTTTGCTTAGACCATATTGAGAAGTCCGAAAGTTTGTTAGTTTAAGCTTAAGTACGACGGTCCAAGTATGCAAGTTGCATTATCCTTATTTATCTTCTATTCAAGCAAGGCAATATGAAATCAAGTGTTTAAATGACTTAGATTAATTTAGTCTTTAGCGTCGATACCAATCCCTTCACTCTATGCCGAACCCATACCCTAAACATTTCATGCCGATCCCTTATCAACACTACGACCTACCGATTCCTTTCCATAGACATTTCCTACCAATCCCTTACCGAGTAACCACCACAATGATCCCTCATCATTGCAACATCCTACCGATCCCTCAACTTAAGACATCTATACCGATCCCTACAACAAAGCTACCAACACCGATCCCTCACCAAACAACTTTGTACCGATCCCTCAGTCTCAACACCGATCCCTCCAATCCCAGGGCTTAACGCTCCATCTTCTTAATTAACCACAAAACACCATCTCACTCGAACCCTACTTCTGCATCTCCTTCTTCTCCTCCTTACCCTTATATTCGATGGAACTACTAGGCCGTCCACTTAAAAAACACTCGAACTCACCAAAACTCGAGATTCGTAACTCAGTTACACGATTAAAAGAAAATTCATACATATATACTGAATTAAATTACAAATGAGTGATCGGGGCTTTCGATTGAGGATGAACGAAAGACGACGTGGAGGAAGTGCTTGTTTTCACGCTTGGGTTTAGTTCTAAAATTGAGGAATTTTTCTTCGATCGTCAAGGGAAATCGGCAATAATCTGGGTTCGGTAGAATGTTTATGAAAAAGTAAGTAAAAGAAGAAGGGGAAGCAAGTTATATATAGAGAGATATGGTGAAGAGACCGGTTATAGGGGGTGACCTAATCAAAGAAGGAGAGGAGGGATCAGCATTAAGATCTGACGATCCATACTCACGTATCCCTAGCAAGGGATCGACATGTAGAATGTCGATCCCTCCACTATATAAAAAATAAAAATAAAAATAAAATAAAGCAATAAATGAATGATGGAAATGTAGTGAAAATAAATATGAATGGAATGAAAGAAGGAAGAAGAGAAATGGCGGACAACTGAAAAACGTTTGACGATCGTTATCTTGAAGATTCGACTGCAAACACGAGCATACAAAATACAATAAAAATTGGCAAGGACCTGTGAATGTTCGAACACATCCGGAAGCCAACAACAGAAATGTGTATGCGGATATGCACATGGATGATTTAAAAGGTCGACTTTTTGAAATCAACTGAAAGCGCAATCAAACCTGAAACTCTCAAGTTTGAGATCAGATCGGATAGAAGGCCTATAACTCCGGCGTGGCTGAATTTGTATATGCTGGCGGAATGCGACATCGGACTTATATTATTGAAAGTTGATGAAGAAATAGAGATCAACTAGGAAGTTGGATGGATTCCTTTTTGACAATTCAAACTTTTTCCGATTCAAAGCATGTTATATTACTCACAAGATGTACTTTAAGGGGCAAGTGCTACCTAGTACCCTGACCCAGCTATATTGGACTGGAAATGTGGAAATGTGGAAACCAGTTTGGATGGAATAGGATCGGCATAGTCATTTGTCGGCATAGATAAAATACTAGAGGGATCGGTATAGAAAAGTGAAACATAGGGATCAGTATGTCTATTTGAATTGATAATCAGCATGAGTAGTGTAAAAGAGGAGCCGGCATAGGTGATAGCGCTTGGTTCAACGTGACTTTTTAAAACTCGAGGGATCGACATAATGTTTAGAAAATAGAGGGATCGGCATGCATTTATAAAGCAAAAAGGACCAACATATATCTATGAAGCCAGAAAGATCGACATAACGTTCTAAGCATTATGGATCGGTATATATTTATAAAGCAAGATGGATCGGTATATATCTATGGAGACAGAGGGATCAACGTAATGTTCTAAGCATTATGGATCATCACATATTTATAAAGCAAGATGGATCGGTATATATCTATGAAGCCAGAGGGATCGACGTAACGTTTCTAAGCATTATGGATCGGCACGGCTAATTGGAGGGATCAGCAGCAATGACGTAAATGGGGATTCGAACCAAAGATCAAGTAAAAACTTGAGCTTCACACATCCAATCATCATGATATTTGAGACACTGTCACATCTAAGCATGGGGAAGCTACTATAGGGGTCGTTGCCCCAAATTCAACAAACGGAGGAATCGGTACCAATTCCCCTTCGTTGAATTTGGGCCTAGCACTCCCTATGGTGGGTCCATATTGATGGTAATGTCTTGTTGATGAAATTCCATTCGGATTGACGGTCGCCTTCACCTATAAATACAGGCCCAAGGAGTCATTTTAAGGATATTTACGCTGTTGGTTTGATAGTACTATTATTGTAATCAACTTCCTCCATTATTTTTTTGTCTCTTGTTGTTTCATATTGTAATCAAGATTATTGTGAATCAATAAAAAGAATATTCAAAGTGGACGTAGGCAATCAACGCCGAACTACTATAAATTTTGTTGTTCCTGTTTTACGCTATGATTTCGTTGTTAATTTGATATATTCCTCAATTTTAATTTGGTCTTTTCATCTATTTCACTACACAAATCTGATCTTGGGTGTTTGTGGCCAATTTGGTTGCAAAAACAAAGAAAATACATTATATTGTGCATACTAAAAAGTCGTAGTAGACGAAGATTAATGGACACAGTATCTTTGAACTATTGATTAAAGCTGCATCTCATACGATGTTATTAAAGAGAATAATGGCTGCAATAAATTTTAAAAATTACATGCCATTCAAAGTGTAAATAGGATATAACATAAGAATAGTTGGAATATGATTTAAAAAAATTATATGCAACAAAAGCAGGATCATGGAAATAGTAATAAGTAGCAATACATAAAGTTCACTAAATTAATAGCCTTAAAAACTGAAATGAAATCAGATAAAAGTAACCGTTAGAAATAAATTATTACCTCAAAATAAAAATTCAGTATTCAATGGGATATTCGAGGCGGGTTGAGGACCCTCTGTTGGATCATTTTGCTCTGATTGGAATCGGGAGTCATGTAATTGGTGAAACAAAATGAGGGTTAACGAATTCGGGAAAAGATGGATTGAAATGGGGAATTGACTTGGGGAAGAGATGGAGAATTAAAGTGGAAGGAAGCAGGTTTTATTAGGTGAATTCTTTCGCACGCAGACATTGTCGTATTGGTATTCCAAATTATTTTTGGATAATGGATGAACATGGATTCGGGATGGATAATTTTCCAAACTAAGGAAGCAAGGATAGGTAGAAATATAAACGTAAATCTTAATATTATATAAAAAAAATTTCGATTGCATTAATTAATAAACTATGAAAATTAAACAAATACGATGAAAACAAATAATTTTAAGCAGTTATTATGTATTAAATGCATATAATATAAACCGTTAAATTAATAAAGAAATACACATATTTCACTCAAATACACATAATATAAAATATAATATTAACAAAAACTTGAATGGATAATTTTTGAAAATGGATGTCTCTATATCTGCGTGTGCATATGCTTTTCTGAATATTGATTATTTATCTGTTATTCGTATATGGTCTTGGATGGACTTCAGATTTTTCAGATATTCACCAGTAGATTTGGCTATTGGGTTAAACGAAAATTATGATGGCAACACAATTTCGGTATTTCAATATATCCGAATGGCATGGGGACACCAAAGCAGTTTTTCGTTTTTGTTCTTATGTTAAATAACAGATAGGCAACAAATTCACAATGTAAAAGGTTTGTAATAAATTCATTTTAGGTTTCGTAGATGGTGGTTGCCACTTATTTTTTTAGTGGTCAATGTACTTGTCATGTTCAATGAATTGGAGTTGTAATTTTCAAAAAAGCCTATCCCAACATCTGAAACGGTAGTATTCTTATTCGAATTTACCATTCAATATTTTATAGCATGTGGGAATTAAGTTACCTTCAATATGCTATACGATAGAAATAATATTGCTACTTAGAAATAATCTTTACTATATAAAAACGTGAGCATTCTCACGGGCATGCATAGCGCATACATACATACGTATGTATGTCGGTAGGTGTGCACGCTCACACATGAGGGGTCGCCTTAGACATAGTGTGTGCGTGTGTGTATACATGTATATATGTATGTATGCGTGCATGCGTGTGTGGGTGCGTGCGTGTGTGCACGCTTAAACGTGAGGGGTCGCCTTGGACATAGTATGTGATAGAAGTTGGATCTCATTATGTTTATGTATAAATTTGAAAATCAAAAGGAGATCTAATGGTTGAGATTTATTATGTCACCAATTGTGTCCTCTAATTGCGTTTAGATTGAATATATGTACACACATACGTATATGTATACATGTTTACGTATACATATGTATATGTATACATTTGTGTATGTATACACGTATATGTATATATGTATATATCAGTTTAATTAATCTCTAAGTCAAGCACGAAGTTAGAAAAGGTTGACATGAGGTTACTAACTTATCCGTAGGCTCGGTTGAATTAGTTGAAATGTAAGTACTTCCATATTTACGTAATTACAACTGTAAAACACATTTTAGAAGGGTAATCGAACCAAACATATCAAGCACTATTAGATACTCGCTACTTACACATGCACAAATAAGTTAGCAATTTTCGTTTGAAATGATTTTATTATATTAATAAGGAAATAGTGCTATTACAACCTATAAAAGGTCCATTTACTTTGATAATGTATTCATACTATATACGTATGTGTGTGTGTTATATATGTATAGCAATGTTCAATGGAAATTTTGTTTTGCAACACCCTGTAGCCTTCATCTGTGTGTGGAAAGAGAGAGAAAGCCATATCATTTAATTCGGATTGTGGGATAGAAATCAAGGAAGCTACGGTGTGCTGCACTATTTGAAATGTCATTGGATGCTCCTTGTATGTGTATGTATTGTTGTAATTCTCAAAAATAATGAATGGAATATATCCCACATCGCTAAAAATATGTCCATTTTCTTGTTTTTATAGTGTACTCTCAATACCTATATTGACCCTTAGGGTCAGGTAATTTTGGTGTAAGGGGAGGACCTACATGGTCATGGACTAATACACGCACGTGCACCGCCGCCCGCCCGTCCAATCGACCGAACCGGGCCGGGTTCTGGTGCGAGTGCGGGTGTAATAAGATTGGGCTGTGTCATATATTTTTGCTACCTAAAAAATGGACTGATTTTAGAACAGGAGTGTGTTTAAAAAGATACGCATTTTCCAACGGTTGTGACCATTGCAAACCGATGAAGAGACACAACTGTTGCAAACCGCAACATTTTTTGGCCATTGCAAACGAAGAGACGCGACTGTTGCAGACCGCAACAGTTTTTGGCTGTTGCAAACGAAGAGACGCGACTGCTGTAAACCGCAACAGTTTTTAGCCGTTGCAAACGAAAAGGCGCGACTGTTGCGAACAGTAACACTTTTGGCGCTGCAAATGAAGGAATGCTATTTTTCTCTATGGGTATAGTCATTGAGAATTCGGTTATAAATAAGGAGGAAACATGATCACTTTCTTCACTCAATTTTAAAATCGAATTATCTCTTCTTTATCTTCATTTTCTTAAAATCATAATCGGTCCTATCACACAGAGGATCATATACATCACGATCTCGAGCAGCTTAGGTCTGTTGTATCTTGGAAAACTTTGAATAAAGTCTTAAGAAAATTGTTACCGCAAGCCTCAGAAGAAATTTCCTTCTTCAACCGGTTAGATTTCTAGTTGATGTGTGTGTGTGTGTGTGTGTGTGTGTGTGTGTGTGTGTGTGTATATATATATTCATTTCTACGTTGTAGTATTTCCTTAAATAGTATAACGTTTGATTTATTACTGTACTTACTATTACTATAGTTGTTAGTTTGTTGTTGTAACATACTTATTGTTAAAAATAGCTAATACATAATTCCAAAGTAGTTGAAATCTGATTTGTAAACTTGTGAGATGAGTTTATTATTGATTAGTCTCTTTTTTGATATACTAGACGTATAACATCTTAAGACTTTACTGTAAATGGATCTTCAAAAAGAAGATGAAACAGATGGTTCCATCGACAAATACAAAGCAAGATTGGTAGCCAAATGATATCGTAAAAAAGAAGGTGTAGACTTCTTTGATACCTATTCACCAGTAACACGAATAACCTCTATAAGAATGTTAATAGCAATTGCATCTATCTATAATCTACAGATTCATCAAATGGATGTAAAGACGACATTCGCAAATGGAAATCTCGATGAGGAGATTTACATGGAGCAACGTGAGGGTTTTGTATCCAAAGGGATTGAAAACAAAGTACGTAGATTAGTCAAACCACTATATGGACTAAAACAAGCTCCAAAACAATGACACGCAAAATTTGATAGTGTCATGATGAAAAATGGTTTTCGTATAAATGAATGTGATAAATGTGTTTATTACAAACAAATTGGACAATCATACGTGATGATTTGTCTATACGTAGATTATATGCTAATTTTTGGTCCAAATACTAAAGTAATAGAGACCACTAAGCAGATGTTAATCAACAATTTCGATATGGAAGACTTAGGAGTTGCAGATGTTATTTTGGAAATCAAAATAATAAGAACGCCTAATTGAATTGAATTATCTTAGTCACATTATGTAGAAAATTTGATTGAAAAATTTTAAATTTTGAAATAAAAGGAGTACGAATGCCGTATAATCCATCGGAAGTACTGCATAAAAACACTAATGAGAGTGTAATGCAAGTGGAATATTCTCGTGTAATAGGATGTCTCATGTATCTCATGAACTGCACATGACCAGATATAGCTTATGCAGTATGTCGATTAAGCAGGTATGCAAGCAACACAGGGAAGGAACACAGGAAAGCACTAATGAGAGTGCTTAGATATTTAAAAAATACCACAAATATTCCTTACATTATGGAATATATTCTCCATCTTAGAAGAATATAGTGATACAAACTGAATTGCTGATTCAGAGGAATTAAAATCAACGAGTGATTATGTATTTAACTTAGCAGGAGCAGCAGTGTCATGGAAATCTACTAAACAAACATGCATAGCTCGATCCATTATAGAATCGGAGTTCATCGCTTTAAATAAAACATGCGAAGAAGTAAAATGGCTTCGTCACTTTTTAGAAGATGTTCCGTTTTGGTCTAAACCTGTACCGGCCATATGCATACACTGTGATAAACAACCAGCATTAAGCTGAGCGCAAAACACATACTGAGTACGTATTAACTTAGTGGATTCGTTGGCAGTGTTCCAGCAATTGATTAACAAAGTGTAGGGATAATAAAAACATTTAAACGGTATAGAACGAGTGTTGCTATTGAAACACCGACGTGAGTATTTAACGTGGTTATTGAATGATCAGTGCAATGTTCGAACGTGTTTAATATTTTACACCACGTAAGATTTCAACGTTGATTTCTTTTTTTGCCTCCTCCATTTGTGACGTGGTAAGCATAGCTGCTTAAAAAAATAATAGCGAAACATAACCAAATTCTTACTTTTTTAACACGAGTACTAACACAGGTATTTGGGAACATCCTTGCTTTACGAACAGTGAAGCATACAAGTAAAGGAAATCATACCCATACAAGTAATGTAAACAATCTTGCTTTAATCACCAGTAATATGTAAGGTACAAGTAACAAATGCATGCGACTAATAAAATCAGTCCTTCTTCGCATACAAGTAATAAAATCGGTACTAGTCACCGGCAACGAGTAACAAGTAACGGGCAAGGTAACAAGTAATAACTACTAAATGAACCAAATCCATACTACTGATCAACCAAGTAACAAATTCATACTACTACTCAACCAAGTAACAAGTAAAGGTAACAAGTAACAAATCCATACAACTAATCAATCAAGTAACAGTAAAAGTAACAAGTAACAAATCCATAAAACCAATCAAATACTAAAAACGAGTTGAAGTTCCACATCCATACTACATGCGTTTCCACAAACAAAATAGTAACAAGTGCTAAGAACTAAATGTTCAAAATAAGCATCTTTTTTAACAAAACGAGCACAAACCTTTCTTGCTTTACTTAGGGCTTGGCAGATTCTATGAAGATGCATCAGACGTGAAGTCTCTAATTGTAATGAAGCCAAGGTATTTCCTTCATTAAGCACATCATCAAGTTCTTCATAACTCTACAATTTGAATTAAAAATTATATTGATTGTCGCTGTGTATAAATGATCGTAGGAAGGTCGACTGTTACGTCAAATAATTTGCTCATTACTTTAATGGACCTTTAACACGGTACGTGGAAAATACATATCGAAATAATCATTTTTCATCGTTTGATTAGATACATGTGGAGGAATAGAACGATCTTGTGCACTAACAACAGCACATGGCTCGGCCATTCATTCCATATACATTGTACAACTTCGTAAAGGACTTTATAGGTTGATGTAGTAGCACCCCAAGTGCCTTTTTGCTTGACAATTGAATAATAGTACGCGGAATATTCTAAACCATACCAAATTGCCTCACAACATGAGTAGGATGATACGGTTCTACTGGGAACTTACCAATTTAAAATCTTCGTGCGATGATTTACACATGAAAGAGTATCATGTTCGTATAGAATATAAAATATTAATTTATACCATTTTTAAAAAATAATCTATTGCATATAAATTTAGAAGATATACCTTCCCATTCAATATAAATAAAGCAACGTGGTTATCACAGCTGCTAACCACACCTGTAATCTTCGGTCCTTCAAAAGAAGATTGCATATTGCATGTACCATTAGACGTAACAACAATGCATTGCTCTTCAATGATTTGATCTTCAATTTATTGCTCCACCTTTTGTTCCCCCGTTGTCCGTTCAACATTTTGTTTTAGAGAAATTTGTTCATTCCGACTTTGTTCAAATCTACTCGGTTTTCTTCAGCTTGATTTTTACCTTCTTGTTTTCTTGCTTCACATGGCGATTTCTTTTTTAAGCTGTTAGTGAATTACGCGCTGCTTTCTTATAGGTATCTACGAAAAACAGAATTTAATTTTTAGAAGCATGCGTAAAAAATGAAATTGTGCATTTTCTTTAAAAAAAGGAAATTTTACCATACTAGCCTAGTTTTGAAAAGATATAACAACAATAATCCACTTCTAAAAGTATTTACACATATAGACTGGTTTTTGTTTTACTGGTTTATAGCGTCAAAAATCGCCAACGTGCGATTTTTCAATAATGAAAGCCTGCTATAAATCCAACCAGCCACCTACCTTCTTCTCTATCAACTTTACCAAACTCATCATTAAATTCCCAAAACTTTGCAAACCCTACTTCTTCATAGAAAACCCAAAAAAAAGTCTGATTCTCACAAGATACAATAAAAGCTTCCCAATAAGTAAGTGTAATCTTCGATACAGGGTAATGCATATCGATTTATAATATGTTTACGCTAACTAAAATCCTAATTCGGAGCTGTTGTGCATTCTAACCAATGTTGACGTACTCGCAGTTGAACTAAACATGAATGGTTGGAAGATAGACGACGAGACGATGTCGAAATGTTACGATGATTTTGAAGCTCGAAGGGACATTACGCATCTAAGTGATGTTGAATTTGTTCCGAAAATGCAATTTGGGCCGATACTTCAAAAGTTCTATTCGGAAACATCATCTCTCAACACTCGCTTAAAGACCGGATAAGCAAACTTCTTTTGAAGGTAAAGTACTAAGTCCTGGTAATCCTGTATGTCCTACGTTGTCATCCGGTGCATATCCAGTTTGCCGATGTGGTGATGGATGCGTGGTTGTCGTAGCCAAAACTGAAACCAATGTTGGACGATGATTTTACGGTTGTGCTTCGTACGAAGATCACATGATGAATCATGGCGAAGTGGGGTGCTGTAAATTTATGAAGTGGATCGATCCTCCATTGTGTGCTCGAGGAGTGGAATACGCCCTCGAAATGCAAGCTAAAGTTAGGCATTTGAAAAAATTAGTTGAAGAAATGAATAGAAAATGTTGGTAGAGAAGAAAATATCATCTTTAGCTTATGTTCGCAACGGAAACATTTGACAAACGGTTTCATATCATGAACTCTTTGTTGGGTACTTTATTTATTTTCATGTAATCAATGGATATTTTCACCTTTCGTATATCGTACGTTTTTATTTTTGTGTTATTAGTTCTATATGTTGTTAGTACTCTGTTTTTGAGGGATAATCTCACCTATTCGTGGAATGTATGTTTGATTTTCTCTGAAATTGATGGTTATATCCAAGTATTTCTCGTCGGATGAATTTATATGATCATATAGAGTTGTTTGGAGGAATCTTTATATCTCTTCTATCTTTTAAGTGAACAAAAAGTTGCCATAACAGGCAGCCCACTGTTTTGCCTTGGGCGATATTTGAAAAATCGCTCATGGGCGATTTTTGAAAAATCGCCCACTGTTTCGCCTGTTACAAAACAGACAGCCAGCCAAGCCCTCTTCCACTCACTCTACAACATTCAACCTAGCTCCAAAAACTCATTTCAGCTCTCTCCCTCCCAAAAATTAATATTTTCTTTGTTTTTAATCAAATTCGAAGCTCATTCGGACCATGGCTTTAACATTCAGAATAGTGGAGGATATTGGTAATGCACTCATCTCCAATTTCTTGATTTAGGGCATTTTAGGGTTTTCAAGATTTCAATTTTTTGCAAGTTGTTGTGAAAGCTAAGTGTTGTAGATTGCATTACGAGGTATTTGCAAGTGAATGTTCATTCAATTGCGTGTACTTTAGTGTAGATTGAAGAAAATTAAATTTATGATAATTAAGGGTTGTATGCATTAATCTTTGTGTTGTAGATTACATCGAGATCGAGCCCGGTCCAATAGACCCGAACGTGTTGTAGTTACAGCCTAGACACCGCACGTCTAGTGAAGCGTATATGATGGTAATTTCCTATGATTTTCGTTTCACAAATTGTGTGAATGTTAATATATGTACATGTAATGTTAAACAGAGCGAAGAAGCAGATTTCACCATCGATCACTCTATTTCTCTCAAGAAAGTCACTTCACATCATCCTAGTGTATTAGAGAAGATTGATCGAGCGGGATTTTCGACAGTACTGCGGTTAGGCTCCCTCTAGTTAGATCATCATCTGGTCATTGCTCTTATCGATAGATGGAAACTGGAGACGTCTACATTCCATCTTCCTGTCGAAGAGATGACAATCACATTAGGAGATATGGTCATGCTTTTAGGTTTGCCTATAGAATGAAATCCAGTGACGGGTGAGGACCATCATGATTATATTCAGTTTTGCACAGATTTGCTCGGTATTACTCCTCCTCCGCAACAAGTAAGGGGTAATGACATGGTAGAAGCGAAATGGTTTCGACACGCTATAACTGATGATATACCTGCCGATGCTATAGAGGTTCAGATACAGCAGCGGGCTCGAGCCATTATTCTACACATCATTACATCCCATTTAATGTGCGATAATTCCAAAAATCGCGTGAACTTGAAATGGCTACCATATTTAGCCGATCTCAATCAGTGTGCCCAGTACTCATGGTGTAGTATTGTTTTGGCGTACACCTATATGGAGCTCTCCAATCTCGCTCTTATGGTGACTAAGCTTATAGGCGGGTGTTTGATGCTTGTTCAGGTACACGTATAATTTATCTTGCTATTTCAACCAAATTCGAAATATGTTGTAAGTAACTAAATTGTTTCTTCCCTATAGATTTGGTCATTGACATATCTACCTGTCGGACGGATCTAAGTCCGAAATGTTGTCGTCGATCATACACACCCTCTTGGATCTCGGTATAACTTCATGTCCTTTGAAAATTAATTTTGCAATTCCAAATTTTTTTACGCTAAAATATTGTTTATTTGCTTGTTGACAGATGGGTTGGTCCAAAAAAGACATCTTAGACCCCTCGGTGGAATGTACGCTTTTACCGCAACGAGCTAGACGTTCTAGACCTAGCTGCAGTGACCTGGACTCCACACACGCAGGATGTATTGGAGGGTCTTCGGCTATATGTACAGTTGCTAGATATATGTGGACTGCCAGGCTTCTACTTATTTGCACTACTAGTTGCGCACACTACCTACCCGATAAGGTAATGCGCCAGTTTGCAATGGCGCAGCATACTCTAGAAAACGCTCCAGTTTATACCGACGAGTACCATGTCGAGGAAATTGCAAATGCTATGGAGAAATGGAATCAGCGCCATTTGTTTACGCAATTTGAGAGAGAGTCGATCACTCCTCCAGAGACATATATGCGGTGGTATTGGCATATCACGCATAGATATGTTCTTCAGGCGCCTGTACAGACTGTTCCTCACCATCCATACACCCCCCGTGCCCCTCTTGAGAGAAACGTTGTAATTATACTGAACCCCGTTAATTTAACTATATTTTCAAAAATAGATAACTAATTCTCTTGGTGTTGTACATGCTGATGACATTTACAAGGCGTTGGAAACCGTCGAAAATCTTCAACAGCGTCTAAATCAAGATGCGCGGTCGAAAAGAATGTGCATGAACATCAAAAACATTCTACGCGCAGTCTTGGGAAGAAACAAATTAGAGAGGCCAAGACGTCCTTCCCCCCTATATCTCCACCTCCAGCAGACATACCTCCACCTCAAGGGGAGGCACCGCCGCTCCTACTTACTTACAGGCGACAACATAGAAGAGGTGAAGGAACTTCGTACGAAGAAGGCCCTTCGACGTCCCAACAACCAGAAGATTTCACCCATGAACCTTCTCAACCACAATGTACATTTGATCCTACCACCGAGATCGAGGAAGAAGAGTACATATCCCAACGGCCGGAACGTCGTCGTCGTCGTATGCCTATGGAACTTCGTCGCTTGCGTAGATGATACATGCATTATATTGGACATGGATATGTAATTTTAACTGTGTTGTGTACGGTATAATTGTGTATGGTATGGATATGCTTTTGTGTACTGATTGGATATGGATACTAATGATGTTTTTGTATGGTATGGACATGACTGTGATATTCGTGTGCATTGTGTATGGTATGGACTTGCTGCTGTTTGTTAGTAGCAGCAGGTTGTGGAAGGGCAATTTTTGAAAAATCGCCAGCAACTTTTTCCTGCTGCAGCTACCAGATAGCAGCAGGTTGTTTCATATATAACAAACAAAGCACGGACCTGCAATATATAACATATGATAAATTTTCGAACATCAGCAAACAACAGGACATATTAAGTAGAAAGTAGAGTTCAACTGCATAGAAGTTATATAATACAAACACATCTACACGACAGTAACACATCGCTTACGATTATGGCCTATCACACCGCATTTGGTACACCTATTTGATTTGGAAGACTGGCCTTCATCCATCACACCTTTCATCCTTGTAGACCGTGGCCTTCCCTGTTGCCGTCTCACAGTCGGAGGCAATATCTGAGGACCATTATATGCGCCCCAAAATCTCCTATAATGCACGGGATGAAACTTCGGCTTATAAGCGGCTTTGTAGCTGTCAACGGAGTACCAGCTTGACGCTAAGTCATGGTGTGCTCTATTAGCCCCACCTGTTTGAGCCGAACAAGCTGCAATTACATGAGAGTATGGTATCTTCTGCAGTATCGGAAGGTTGCATGTGCACGAGCAGTTGGTGCCGTCGATTATAACTTTGTATTCATCATCAAAGTAGTGAATTACCTGCCATTCGGTTTGACTAAATCGTAATAGTCTGCAGCGGTGTGCTTCACTGGATCTTTCTGCTATTTTGGCTTTCCACTTTGGAGTCAAGCGTGCCGCTAATTCATCTGCAATTTGGTGACGCTTGCAGAAATATTCAACTGAGCGATAGAATGTTCGTGCAACCAAAGCCTTTATAGGTAGCGATCTAGCTCCTTTCAATACACCGTTAAAACTTTCAGAAGCATTAGTTGTCATTACATGAAAGCGTCCTCCATCGTCTTTGCACAAAGCCAAGTTTTCTTCAAAATTTCTCAGACTCCACTCAATCCACTCATGCGCATGCCTACTTGTTGCTTTGATCTCTTCTCTAATTTTCATGTACTCGACTACCTCAGACGCGCACGCTGCCGAATAAAATAACCCTGTCAAACGCTTATCTTTGAATCCTGCCGCTTGAAAGTTGGCTTTTATATGTCTTGCAAAATAACGTGTTTGTGCTGTTGTCGCCATTTTCCATGTAAAGCTTTTGGAATTCCTTTCATCCTATCGAATATGAAAGTAATACAACGACCGCGAACACTATGTATGAATTCTAGCTTGCAAGAAAAAAACCAACCCAAGAATCACATGACTTCGATTCAACTACTGCGTATGCCAAAGGATAAAGATAATCATCTGCATCTATCGCGGTTGCAACAAGTAATGTGCATTTGTATTTACCATACAAGTGTGTACCGTCAATACATTACAACGGCCGACAATGTGCAAAACCTGTGATGCAAGGCCCAAATGCCCAAAAAGCTCGATTGAACACTCCTACTTCATCATGTGTCACGTGACCTATAGAGATATGGTTTGTTCTTTTTATCTCGTCAATGAACTACGGTAAAGTAGAGTACGATTCTGCCCAATCACCATAAATTCTCTTTCTTGCTTTGCTTAATGTTCGCCACACTTTCATGTAACTTATGTTGATGAACAACTGATCGTGCACAAGCACTTGGACTGTACCAGCTGAAATATCCAAATCGGCTTTGACAAAAGACATGATTTTTGTCACAAAAAATTTAGAAGTTGCTTGCTTATGGTTGGAATTAACTGTTGGGTTGACACAAGTGTGTTCGCTTGGATGCTTCTGAATTTCCCACCATCCTGACTCGGATTTTTCGAAACTATGTCATATATTCTCCACGGACAATTACCTTCAACGGTGCATATAGCGGTATATTATGTTTTGTTCGACTTTATTGGTTTGTATGAAACAACATGCACAATTGACCATTCTGTTAGTTGTTGAAGAAACTTCTCTTTTGTCTCAAAAACCATTCCAATACTGAAACCAGCTTGAACGCAAGAGGTCGAAAATCGTTCGTCAGAAAATTGAAAATTACCAACAATAGATCTTGTCAACATTTGAGTGGTGCAAAGATCATCATCCAAAAGCACTTCCATCTCTGCTTCATCACTATCTGCATCATTGTCATCTACTGCAGGGAAGTCATAGTTCAATGGCTCGTTGTTAACTTGCATTCTTTGTATCCAGGAGTCTTCGTTAACATTCATAGAAGCAACAACCATGCTATCTACATGACATTCTTCATCCACACTACATTCCCACCAACATCCATATCATTGTCAAAATTTGCATACGGAGAATGGGTGGATGGTCCAACACTCCATTGCGCACCAGAATCAACTGTCATATACCAAATTGATATATAGAAGTCAACTAACCGACAATAGAGACCAAATGAGACGAAAAATATAGCCCAATCTGTAAACATACCTTTGACTCATATCATATAGTTCGCATGGATTAGGACACATTGACTGCGATGAATTTGCATTAACATGTCCATCGCTTTCGTCATGCTGAATGTCTTGTTGTTGGAAGCTGTTTAAATTACGACATAGCATAAGAAAAATTAACTACATAATAGTACATCTACCAATTCATCAAATTTTTTTTACCTTGCACTCGTATTTGCATCCCTAGGCGGGTTGTAATAAATGTTACTTTGTTGCATAAATGGCTGTGCGTCTTCGTACGGCATAAATCTGTACTGCATAGATGGAGGACGGTTTATTCCATCGTTTGAAAAATGATTGCAATAGCTAGGAGATACGTAGTCAGTAGATGGATCCGCAGTCTCCAATATCTGTGTATAGTATCCAATTCCAGTACTCACAACGGGAGATGCCACCTGATGTTCTTGTTGTTGCTTTGCTACTTTCCCTACGTATGACTCAATAGATTTTGCAACAGCAGAAAACATTACATCTACGTCGTCGTCGTCCGCTAATGCTATTTCTTTAGAACCCGAGTCCGTAGGCCAGTTAACCACTAGCTCAAGTTCAAATTCTTCTTTATTAATCTTCGTCGTTCTGTACGCAGCTTCTTTTAATTCCATCAATTTGCAACCTTTTCGCACTCTTCCTGATTTACAAATACCGCCAACATATTTACCATTCCTTTGATCATCGATAAGTAGTTCGCCGTTGTAGTAGCAAAGCGTAGGAATCATATTTCTCCCCATTCTACAGATCAATATACAAATCGTTCAGTATGTACACATTGAACCAATTTTTTACCTTAACATAACCAATTACTAAGTTCACCAAAATACAGAAATTAGACCAAAAAACTAGGGTTTAGTGAATTTACCTTCAACTAGCTGAAATTTGCTAAGCAACGTGGACTCGATCTACATATTTACCACCGAACCAAGGTTTTAAATAGTATGAAAATTG
The DNA here is from genome assembly GCA_030765085.1 of Allium cepa. NCBI lineage: Eukaryota > Viridiplantae > Streptophyta > Magnoliopsida > Asparagales > Amaryllidaceae > Allium > Allium cepa. The sequence continues at coordinate 1,048,955,398 of CM060929.1, forward strand.
ATTTCAGAATAGATCTGCCATTACAGAAGTTTGTTTTAGTTCTGTGAAAATGATGGAAATGAGAGAGAAAGGTAGGTTGTTTGTGCTTATTTCCATCTGGGCGATTTTTGAAAAATCGCACGTATCGCCAACGCTATAGAACAGTAAAACAACAACTGGTCTATATGTGTAAATACTTTTAGAAGTGGGCTATTGTTGTTATATCTTTTCAAAACTAGGCTAATATGGTAAAATTTCCGTAAAAAAAATCAAACTATGCTTACTTCTGACTGTTAATACTGAGCGAGGTAATCTAAGGTACCTTGGCTATGTAAAACGTGGTAATTTATGTTATCTCAGCCAAATTGAAAGTGGTAAACTCATGTACCATGGCATGATGGAAGTGGTCAATTATTATGGTTTTTTAGGAACATAGAAAATAGAATATAAATTGAATGATTCATTAGCCCCAAAAACCCCAAAATTGAATAGAAAATACCTTGTTTATTCTTAGATATGACTTCTCTCTCCATTAGAATCAAAAATTAGATGAAGAATTTTTGTTTTGATTTGTGTTTTGCGATGCTAGGTTTTGTAGAATACTGTTTTTGATGAAGAAAATACCGCATGGTGGAATATTATTTTTACTGAATGACGTAGATATGGTAAAAGAAAGGCAGTTTTGGAAGAAACTAGGGTGGAAAAAAGAAAAATTGGAGTGTGTGCTATATTTTTGAAATGCTAGGGTGGGAAAGGGAAAAATAGGGGCAGGAATAAAATTAGCCCTGTCCCATATTATCTAATAGAGCTTAGGAGCTAAGGATGTACGCTCAAAGCAATTATAGAAAACCTATAAATAATATGTTTGTGATAGTGGTTACAAACTGTTGTAACCGTGAGTAATTTATCGCAATGAAACTAAATATACCATATTCCTAGTCAAAATGTATTGGAATTGGATATCGATGCATCCTTTGAGACTAAAATACGTAACGCTCTCTAAATGTTGGACACTGTATTATCAATGGTTGCTCGGTGCACTAAGAGACTATGTATTGATAGTTATTGGATAACTATGGAATGACTCGCTCGATAATTTTTTGTTGGTTAGTATAACTAAGGTTGAACAAAAAATAATGATGTGATGAAATTACATAGTTCTCTTGACTTGAGAATACTACTGATCTTCATTGTGCAAACCCCGCTTTGATTATAGTTAAATCATGGCACGGTGTCCATCGAATGACTATAGTTGGATCGAGTGGAAGCGTCGGAAGTGAAACACTATTGAAGAGAGAATTATGAAGTCAAATCAAAGTTAAAGTCCCTGACCAGAGCATTTCAGTTAATAATAATTGTTATTATTAAACTAAGAATTCTGTGTTGGGACAATAGAATTGAACTAGTGTGTAACCCGTCCATTGCACATGGTATGTTTAGAAAAATAGTTATGTAAATATTTTTAAAGAACTGAATTTACTATGGGAAAAATTTGTTAAAATAATTGAGTTCTGTATTAAACTTGTTAATTTTAACCATGTAACTTCTGTCATATGAGTTATGATTTTTATATTCATACAAAAATTAAATTGTCCTTTTGTACATAATATTGAGTTAGATATTTTTTATATCATTTTTTAACATTTAACATTTGGTAAGATAATCAATAAAAGTTAGTATTCTTAATTTTGAAAATTAATATTCTTATAAATTTCAACATATAAATATTTGTATACATAAATTTTGAGTTTAATATCTAGCTTTTAGTACATTTGAGGTAAATGATATAAAGGTTCACTTTCAAATATTACTTAGAAGAATGACAAAAATACAAAAAAATGTACATGTAATAATAATGAATCGGTATATTTTTATGCACCTAAAGCTCTTCCAATTAGTGCCAACATTAAGAACAAGTATGTTATACTATTATAGTGATACACAATATTTATTTAACTAAAAGAAATGTTGATTGAAATAAACATTACCAATCATATTGTTATTGAATTATGCCAAAATTATAACTTGGTTTTTAAATCGTTGTTCATACCTTAATAATTTTAATCTATAATAACAACTTTTTAAAAAATAATTAAAAGACAATAAAATGCCAAAGAAAAAATATCTAGCTAATTCATCCTTTAATTAACTTAAATTGCGAATATACATGCTAAAGTTTTAATATTATCACAAAACGTATTAATTGAAAATATCCATTGTTTTTTGGAAGTACAAACTACATTATTCATATCACCTATAATTAATTTAATATCAATCTTAACAAAAACAAATTTTATTAATGATAAAGAAATCACTTGACTAAAAAATTTATAAAGAAAAAACATTGAATATGTCTATAACAATACATGTTTTAGAAAGAAAAAATAGTATATATGTAAAAAGTAGTATATATGTTTGTTTATTATAAAATAACAACTCCGGAAAGAAAATTTAAGTATATTTCTCCTTGTAATTAATTACTAAAGAAATAAATTATGTAAACTTGAATTGAAATAATGTAAGAGAATTAAAGATAATTTTGTAAATAATTATAGAAATTTTGAGTTATGTGGATTGAATGAAATATTAGCTCTACAATTTTTGTCAATATAGGTGTATTATACAACAAATTAAATTATCATCTATTAGGACTTGTTAGACCAAATAATTATTATAATTTAATTGGATTTATTTTAAAATTTCAAATTTTAGATCACTGAATTAATTCAGATATATGCACTTGGATGTAAAATAATATGATAAAACTTAGAATAATTTTGTGACTAATTATAAAAATTAATAAATATTGATATTTAAACATAAAATGATATTGAGATAATTAGTAGAATTTTGTAATAATGATGATAAACTAAAAGGAAAATAAATATCTATAGATAATTAAGAAGAGAGGAGGAAACTCCTATAATTAATAAGAGAGCTTCAAATTCTTCTACTTTATTATTATTTAATAAATGTGGACGATATTGAAATTCGACTATTACCAAATTCCATAAGCCAAAGTGATATAGGTTTGATGAAGAGAATTGGTGTAAATAATAGTCACAACCGAGTAATACTTAACAAAGTAACATTGGATTTTACCGAAACCAAGTAAGCGATAAAGTTGGCCAAAATGTTACACCATCTGCTAAGTGAAATGTGAATGTAATATTCGAATATGTTGATATTAATCATTTATCAAATTTACACCTAACGAATCACACAACCGAAATGAAAAATATTCCTTTGACCGAAGGATTTAATTAATTTTTAAATTGTAATTGCTATAAATTAATTAATACTTGTGAAATATTAGTTATAAAATTTAATTTTGATGTGATAAACAAATATTATTAAATGTATAATAGTTATAAATATATTTATCGAAATATGAAATCGATGCGCATTTAAATTGGATTTAAATACTAGTTATTTGTTTGGGGTTTAAATGGGTTTGAAGCCCATATAGGGGCTGGTCATATTTGACTATGATAGGGGCTTGGTGAGTCCATATGATGGTGCTAGAGAGGCTTCGAGATGGAGGGCAAAGAGCCCAAGTCTAACGACCGCCTTTCTTACTCAAAAAGATGAGTCATTAAGGGTTGGATAAAAAGAAAGATAATAAGAAAACTACACAATCACATAATTTCAGTATGAATCAAAAACAACATATTACAGATAACATAAGATATTATATAGTCATTTCCATGATAACAATACATTAGAGTTGTTACATTACAGCCTTCAACTGGACAGACATAACTACCTGTCCATATAAAAATACATGGATCATACATAATACAGCGGAATAAAATAATAACTTGCTTGCGGTGAAGCCACCTACTCCAACTCCTTCAAAATGCTTCCATAAGAAACCTCGATTACTTGACTACTCATATAAATTTGAGTACACAAGAGGTTTAAGAAAAGAAAAATAAAATTTCGGGTTAGACATGGGTCTGGTGTAGTAAATCAAGACAACTTAAATTTTACTTTTAACAAACGCTTTGAAAATCAAAGGTATCTCGTAAGACCACAGGGCACATAAACACAGACAGGTTTTTACTTATGATAACCAAAACACTTTGTATAGTAATCCAGTGGTATCATGATAATGTCTAGGGTTTTCAAGTAAAATAGAACATACTTGAAATGTTCGCATCTCACATTCCAACATATTTGGATACAACTAAATATGTACGACACTTATTGGAGAATGAATTCCATACAATGACTAGGCTACTAGGGTACAGCCCGTCACAGTGCACCTCTAGATTTGTGTATCGAGGTCGAACCTATCGACCCCTGCCAACACAAGACCGGCGTACCCCTTATTGGATAGTACCGCATATGGTCACGCCTTGGTTGGGATCAACAACCGTACCGAAGCAAACATGAGTAGATATCTAGATGAGAGTGATCGTACCCTAATGAGAGCGATCCACCTAGCTTTGTTTCATCTTTCATGTTTTATTCATTCCTCGTTGATGAGGCATGAGGCTATGTTTACCTTTATTATAGCATTGTCACTTAGAATGTTAACATTGCCTTCTAGATATTGACATAATGTCAGTATACATCCATACAAGTCGTTTAGGAGATGAACGAACCAAAGACACTATCTCCACTACACCCATTTTGGAATCACCCTTAGGGTTACTAAATAGCCTTTGCACATCAAAGACTTCATCTTGGACCTTTCCTTTACTATTTCCAATTCGAACGCTACGTTGGTTTGAAGTGGTTTTCGGATAACAACAGCTTTCCGATCCTAGTCTCCCTAAGCCAACGTTCAATTATTTCAAAGGTTCAAGTTGTTTATTATGGACAATCTCATTATCCGAGTGTAAGATTTACATATGAACATACGTTCCATATGCTTAGATTATCATAACCCGCTTATCGAAATTAACCCCTTTATATTTGTCATGTTCTTGAAGTGCGACATTTGTGATAAGTACAAATCAACTTACTTTCAATAAAACGTGTCAACGTTTTATTACAACTAATTTAATTCAATTGGCTACTTAATAGCGCAGACAAAAGATCCATTGTTTTTAAAATAATTTACTTAAATAAGAAAGTTGGTTAAAGTAAATAATCGATAGAGTTTTGAAAGTAACTTTAAAATAAATAAACCTTAATTAAATCATTAGCTTAAAATTTAATTAATCTTAATTAAATATAAAATCATAATTTAACCCTTAATTAATAAATAATTTATTTATAATCACCTTAATTAAACTTTAATTAAATAACATTCATTTAAGAATTAAACCCTAATTAAGTGGATAATTAGACTTTGATTAAATAATAATCAATTAAATAAATAACTCTAATTAAATAATAATTTAAGTAAATGAACATGATTAAATAAAAATTAATTTCTTTTATCTTAATTAGTTATAATTTAAAAAAATTCGACTAAAAATATTTAACTTAGTTAATATTTTCTTAAACTCTAATTACTTAACCTAATTACTTAAATAATTAAATAATAATTACCCTAATTAAAAATTAAATAAATAATTATTAAACAATTAAATCTTAAACTTTTTACTTATCATTAGTTTGAAATGTGTTTTCAAAAATAATCCAAAAGAAACACTTCAAAACTTGAAATCGCAAAAATTTTCAAACTGCATCCACAACGACTATCGCTATGATCACAATTCACTAGAATTGATTTCAATGTGAAAACTTCACTTTAACTCCAGCTACTACGTATTTGAAACACAAATGGAAGTGTTTTGAAAACTTAAACAAAAGGTAAAAACTTGGAAAACATTTACTAAATTCAAAACTAGAAAACAAGCTTTTGTTTCCAAATCGAATCTCAAGCCCTTTGCGACCTTTCAAAATGCTAACTTAACAACATTTACATCACATACACTTGGTTTTATTTTCATAAACACATTACCATCATATCATAACGAACCATTCACATATCCATATCCAAATATATCATTTAACATCCAAATTCGCAAATCCAAGCTCAATCACAAACTAGTAATCATATGGCATCAAAACAACATGATATTTCAACACAATCAATATTATATTTTCACAACATATAGTTCATCAAAATCAAGTTGTTTCTTTTCAAAAAATAAGAGTTTTACTCACTGAAACTTTACTAACTCAAAGCGAAATTTTGCCAGAACTTTGAAACAACCTAGTATCTTGCAAAATTTAAAACTTTGGATGCTTGAACACCCTAAATGGGCTCGGCCATGTGTAGTTTAGGCTTTGCCTAAGGGGGTTTGTGCTTGGCCATGTGTGCTAATGGAGGATCGTGCTTGTATTTTGGAAGAGGAGGTGTTGAAATATGTGTAGAAGTGTTTTTAAGTGGAAAAGAAGTGGATTTTCTCAAATTAGAAGATATGAAGAGAAGCCATGGATATGTTCGCTCGAGGCTTTAGGAAACTTAAAGTAGAGAAGGAGATTGTAAAATGAAAAACATGAGAGATAAGGGATATTTACAGGCTTAGGAAATTATTTAAAATATGTAAGTGCTTGAATATAATATGTATATACGCATTCATCTCCATTCTCCTCCCCCTAATTTCTGTCCACCTTACACCTCCCCCCTCTCTCTTGCACTATTCATGCCATGCTCTTATGCTATGTGTTGAAAAAAGGATAGTTTTATATGTTAGTATATATATACTTTTGATAAATAAAATCTTATATGTTTATATACTTAAGTGAGAAAGCATGTACATGCATATATACATATACACGCCATGTTAGGATAGTTTGCAATGTGTATATATATGTTACAATAGTGCTATGATATTTTAAATAACTTTTAACCAATGAAAAATCAATATTTTAGAAAATAATTTCCGGTCACATTTTCTATTTCTTTATGAACTATATATATTGGTAAACAAATTTTGAAAACGAGACAAGTGCCATTGTCCTAGTGGTTAAGTATTTTGATTTTGGTGCGAGAGGTCACAAGTTCAAAACTTGCATAGCAAGATTCGAACGTTTATTGACATGTGATATGTTTTCATAGCGATTTGCTGTATATAAAGTACCATTTCAAAAGAAAATTTTGAAAACGATTTTATCACTATTAGTTATTATTTAAAATAGTTTTATTTGTTAATAAAAATTAATTTATTAATTATTTAAAAATATAATTAAATATCCATTTAGATAGCGATTAAATTCTGGGTTGTTACACTAAGATAGAAGAGAATTGGTAAGAGATGATGTAGGATCTTGATCCTAAACTATCTCTAAATCTCCTCTATATAAGCATCTCTACACCTCTATCTCTCCCCCTTTATCTATTCAATTTTTTAAGTTCAAATCAAATCAAATAAAGTGTTATTCGATAGCGGGCAGTCAATGGTTCAGGGACTAGCAATCTACTAGATTGGAAATCGGTTCAAGGAGCAAACCTCATCATTGCAAGGTGTACTTTCAGGCATTGAGTGTAAAGTACATTTCTAGTAAAGATTTCTAATGAAGAAATGATTATTAACGTTTATAGGTATGTATAATATTGTTATTTATATGACAATTTTGATATACAAATATATTATCACAATTGGATTGGTTGTATGTTTGCATATACTTTTGTATTAAAATTAAAAAGAAAATTCATGTACAAACCTATAATGGTACAGCTCAACAATGAAACAACCATTTTTTATATTTTAATAATTTAATATATACATATTTGAATATATATACAAAGTTTATAAATTAAATATTACAACATATACAAGAACTAAGTCATTATTCCCAAATAAGTTGGGGTCGGCTAGAGATGGAATCCAAAACTAAATGACAAAGTCAATTTAAAAATCATAATAACAACAATAATAATAATTAAAAAAACATGATAATAATAATAAAGTAAATTAAAATAAAAATAATGATAAAAACAATATATGATAATAATAATAAATAAATAAATTATGAATATAAATAAAAAAAATAAAAAATAAACAAACAAACTATGATGATAAAAATACTAATACTAATAGTAATAATGGTACTAATAGTAGTATTAACTGAAGATCAAACACTACATCTTAGGTTTTCATTCATTAGCAGCCCTATAATTTAAAACTTATAACACAACATATAAACCAACCCTAAGCAAATAGAACTCCTAGCTCATGGTTCTGGTACATGGATCGCTAACTTCCATACGCTCTTGTCCGCATCAGCTTTTTGGATATATTTCAATCCTTCAAGTCCCTTTTTACTATTTCCTTCGATGTCAATCTTGGTCGACCTGTACCTTTCTTTGACCATTTGATGCGGCCTATAATTCAAAAGTGCACAGGTACCTCGAAAGGCCTTCGTTAGAGATGCTCAAACCATCTTAAGTGGAATTACGGACTAGCTTCTCCTTAATTGGTGTTACTTCAAGTTTATCATGTATATCATCATTTCTTATTCAATCTCCTCTTGTATGGCCACAACTCCATCGCAGCATATGCATCTCTGCTACACTTACCTTTTGGACCTACTGGCTTTTAGTAGGCCAATATTCTGCACCATACGATATTGCAGGCCTGATTGCCTTCTGTAAAACTTTCCTTTGAGTTTCTATGGGACTTTCCATTCACAGAGAATGTCAGATGCTTATCGCTATTTCACCCATCCCTCTCGAATTCTAAAACTAACATCTTCATCAATCTCACTATCATACTACAACATTGATCATAAATATCAAAAGGATTCCTTCTTAGGTATTACTTTTTTGGACATAGTAGCTATACTTTGAGATGGCATAATAAGCGGCGTACACGGTCGTCACACAAGCCATCGTAACATAGCTGGCAAGTCAGGCATTTGGAAGCTCGTAAGTTAAGAGCAGTCGTAATCAACCTTAGAAGCCTGATCCACTAATCGATCATATCATCTTGGTTCTCCAGCCTTTGGGGGTACCATTTGAGTAGCAGTTTCTTGTCCATTCCTTGGCTACAATTCAGTAGTTGCCGCTTGATCCCCTATGCCCCGGTTAGTCACAGGGTTTGGTTACTTTCCCTTTTTGAATGCAAAAGGGATCGGTTAGAGGGATTAGTTGCAGTTGAGTGTGGTGTTGGGTTAGGTTGAACAAGGGTTTGGTTATGGATGAATGCGGCATAGCAATCGATATTGAATGTTTTATGAGAGGGATCGATCATACGGAGTATAAAGGGATTGATAGTGAATGTAGGGATCAGCTACAAGCGATCAGTGGAAGGGGTCAGTCATGAAGACGGTTGTTGGCATGCGACTGGTTGTAGTGCTAAGGAGGTATCGGTATTGATGTCTTTGGAGGGATCGGTATTGAGCATGTATATGCATTTAGGGGTCGATCATGATGGTACCAGTGCTAAACCCCAAGAAGGAGGGATCAATCATGATGGCGTTGAGAGGGAGAACGACCTTTAGCTAACATGAGTGCAAACTTCAGCATTTGACCCGACATCACTGAACTAGCACTTCATATACTCTGTTTTAATTCTGCTACGCATAAAACCCTTTGGTACTAAAGTCTATCTCTACAGCTCCAATTGTCTATCAACCACAATCCTACTTTCGTCAATTAGCATCACATCATCAACAAAGAGCATACACCAAGGAATCTCACCATATATACCCTTCATAATCACTAGAGTAAAAATATAGGGGCTCAAAGCTGACCCTTAATGTAATCCTATGTTAAAGGGAAAGTCATTGTTTCACCCCTGCATGCTCTGACGCTAGTCACAACATCATCGTATATATCGTTGATAAGAGTAATGTACTTTGTTGGGAATCTCTTCTTTTCCAAAGCCCACGTAGCACCCTAGATTTTTAGTAACAATATTTAGGATATTTAATTATCTAAATTAAATAAAATAATGTATTGATTAGGGGATTAAGATTTGATTTAATTAAAGGGTAGCTGTGCCATTTAACCTTTAAATTAAATTAAGAGTTAAATTGAAATTGAGGAGGGGTAAAATAGAAAAGATGCTAAACATGGTAGTGTATCTCCCCATACACGTTCACTTTTCATTTCAAATTTTTTTAAAAGAGGCCGGCCACCATTAACAAGAGTAAGAGGAAGAAAAGCTAGGAAGAAGCTTAATCAAATCAAATCCATTCATATCTCAATCTCTTTGATCTCTAAAGTCAATGTGAATAACGTTTACATCTCATTTTAGATTGTGTTTTTGGTTTTTAGATGAATGCCGGTATTTTGCATTGATTTGCAATGTTTTTGAATGATGGAATGATTATATATACATGTTGATGATTTATGTATGTCCATATTGATTTTATGATAGTTTTAAGGTGAAAATCCTATCAAATGATAGCCAAATGCCTTGTGAATTTTTATGAAGATCGTTAATATTATTTTGGAGCTGGATTATATTGAATTTATATGAATTTTCTAGTAAAGAAAATGTTAATTTGGGTTAAAAATTATTTTCGGCTAAATAATAAAAGATTTGGGTCGGAAATTTTTATATGTTGGAAAACATATTAAAATAGATTTTCTGGAATTTTTGTAGATTTTCCTTAAGTGTTTTAATGGTTGTGTAAAATTATTTAAGGTATGAAACTTAAATGTTTATATAATTAAGAAAGAAGAAGGGACTTTTTAAAATAATTTAAATTTGTTAATGCTAGAAAGTCAGCAGCACTTTTAAAAAACTACAGTACTTTTTATTGGTAAAGAAAGAACCAATCAATCACAATTAGACACGTAAGATAGGTTAGGTGGAAAGAAATGTTTGCTACATGTTTTTCACTATTTGAACACCATCAACACTAGGTTCTACCACCTCATCTTCGCTTACGACATAGTCGAAACCAATGCACATAGTATCAGGAAAGTTGTACGTAGTGAATTGGATGAAGGCGGAAGGTAGGGAGTCGAAACCAGGGTTCCGAAGGGGTTGGGGATTTGCTATGATTTTTAAAGGAAAATGTGTCTGCTTGCTTTCAACTAAAATGGCTTTCGAGAGAGTAGCTTCCGACTTGATCAAATGGTTTTAAAAGAAATGGTTTTCGATCGGGTTGTGCTATTATTTTAAATGATTGCTTTCAACTAAGTCGAAGCCTTTAGCTACCGCTTCCTACCATTCGACACAGATGGTTTCAAAGGGTTGTTTTGTTTTCTGAAAACCCGGCCACCTCTCCAATGCTTTCGAAATGGATGGTTTCGACACCATCACTTCTTTACTTAGGGAATGGTTTCGAAGTTTCGACTGCAATGTTGGCTCTTTTTTATAGTAAAACCTAAATGGTTTCGAAGGAGATAATTTTAAATGGTTTCGAAAGAGATAGTTTTAAATGGTTTCGAAATAGATGCTTTCAACTTTAATGGGTTTCTGGTCCTTTTGCTCTACTTGAACGCGGAATCCAAATGGTTTCAACTGAGATAGTTTTCAAAGGTTTTGAAGGGGCAAATTTTTGAATGGTTTCAAAAGGTTTCAACATGTTTTAAATTGAACCCAAAGTGCTATTGAAAGGATCGAATTTTGACTTTTTTGAAAGGTTTTAATGAATGGTTTCGAAAGGGGTGGTTCCTCAAGGTTTCAAAGGGTTGAAAGGAAGGGGTTTTCCTATGTTTTTAAAAGGCAATATTTTAATGGTCTTAAAGGAGGATATCTAGTGTTTTGAAACTTTCGATGAAAAGAAATGAAAGGTTTTCCACTATTTTTGAAAGGCTTTTAATAGTTTTGAAAGGGTCTTTTAATGGTTTCGAAAGGGTTACCTTCAATGGTTTAGAAGGGGTTGTTTAAAGGTTTTAGATAAAGGTTTCTAATGTATTAAATAGGCAATATAGCCTAAGTGTTTTCAAGTTAAAAACGACTTTAACTTATTTTGGAAGGATACTAATCCTTACTAAATCTCATCAACATTATTTTGAGTAAAGTATATATACTATGGAAAAATATCTTAGAGTAAATCTAAGGAAATATTTTCCATGTATAAGTATGTCACGACCTGAAATTCAGTGTTCGAAAATCGAAATCAAATACCTCACTTGTATTCGACTGTCGAGGATTCAAACATCGAACTCCAGTTCGGATGGAGCTTATAACAACATTAGATGAATATAAAACAGCAGAAAAAAAAATGAATATCATTGATCAACACCACAGATACAACATCGACACAATATTCACTGCAACACCATCACCGACATTAGAGTATTTTATACATATAACACAACTTCAAAATAGAAACATCACAGCGGAACAACAAGTTATCATACTTCAAGAAAGTCTCGAAAGGAAGAGAGCGATAGCTAGCTTCCAAACTGAGCACCTTGAGATCCAAAAAGCTTCCAAAAGATCACCAAGACAAAAGCCCTTAAAAACCGATAGCTTCCTAACCAAAAGACTTCAAAAAGATTCCAAGCTAGCTCCAAACACGGATAACCTGTTTTTAGCCTGCCCGTGTGGAAATTATCCGCACCCAGAGCTTAGAAAGGGAACAATAAACTCCGGGTCAGCCATAGGACTGGTATGAGTAAACAAAAACAGTTGCTTTGAATAAAAACAAATTTATAAAAGAAAATCCAGTATGCTTTTGGAAAATGAAACTACCATAAGACCTCCCACCACACACACAATGCAATCGCTGAATTGGAGGAGATTTCTTCTTATGATAGTCAAATATGCTTGATACGAGAAAATTTCTTTTGATATTATTATTAATGAACAGTGTAGAAAACCATTTCAAAAGTATAATATTAATCTTAGCCAGCATACAACATTTCGTTGTATGCCTACTATAGCTACCATGTTTTGTGGCAGGTTACCACCATGCTACATGGCAGGTTATACAACTAAAACTATACATGGCTCATATTGTTTCTTTGGGTTTCCAACAAATGGTCAGGCTAAGAAACTTCCTATTGCCACATGGGTACGCCTCTGGAGGGACGTCCCGAGAACCTACCCGGCTCTCTGCCAACACAAGGCCGGGTTACCTCTGTAACTAGGTAACTACTACTCGAGTATGCCATCCCCCGGTCGTTTGTGACCTTTATCCGAGGGCCCTCAACCACACAGTAATGAGATTGCAGAAACAACATAGGTTAAGTATCTGGGCTCCATACCATGATACAACCTTTTTCCAGAAGGAAATGACATACCCTAAAGGGCGTGACCCTCATAACCTTGCCGCATCTCCTGTTTCGACCATTTTCGGTGTGTGAGGTCCGATGAGGTCTCATCCACAAAGCTACGTTTTACGCAAAAGCCTTGCTTTGATCAACAAATGATCAGCAAATGATCAGTAACACACAGCAGCACTCAGCATGCCACACTACCAAATTGGGAGTATATCACTGATAACCTTCAACTACATAACCTTTGAGCTTGCACGTCTCAGAGAAGGGTGTTAAGCTAAGAAAATAAATTCTCCGCCACCAATAGAAATGAATTTGAAAGAAATCTGCTTTATATCACAAAGTGTAATGTCAGACATACAACCATACAAGTCTGTTTCGGGTTCGAACAGAACTGAAGGCACTTCGTCCAATAAAGGAGGAAGCCCTTGCAATTCGGGTATCCACAATCCCGATCGGACTCCCCATCACACGTGGAGATCTCTATACCAGAGCAAATCAGTGCAGAGACATTCGATAGGTTATCCTATCGTTCTTGAAGACACCTGGTCTTCACCACCGTCTTCAAATGCTATACATTTCGTCGTATCACTATTCGGAATGGGTTATATGACACAAAGTCCTCTCCCGGCTAATCCGAATTGAGAGCGCTTAATTTTAAAACACGTGGATATATCATTCATAAAGATTTACTATCAAGGTTCGATGTGGGTTTCGGATAACCAATTGGAATCCGACTCTCTTTCGCATCGAAGTTCAAATGCCATTTTACGGGCTAAAGGGTTTTTTACATTCAAAGAACAAATCACAGATATCACAGCTCAGCACAAAGAAATTCACATTACATAGCATCACAATCACATATCAGAAATATCAATCCAATACACAGCATTCGATAAAAATCAATCATCTTCAATTAAGATGAATTAATTGTGTGATTTAAAATAAATTAACCATATAATAACTTCCATTAATTATATTTAATCAATGATTAATTATCCTCAGTTATAAATTAATTAAATCTTAATTACCTTCATTAATTAATTATTCCTTAATTAATTATCTTAATTAATTAATCCTTAATTGTTAATTAATTAAACTTTAATTACTTTATTAAATAATTATTCCTTAATTAATTATCTTAATTAATTAATCCTTAATTATTAATTAATTAAATCTTAATTACCTTCATTAATTAATTATTCCTTAATTAATTATCTTAATTAATTAATCCTTAATTATTAATTAATTAAATCTTAATTACCTTCATTAATTAATTATCCTTAGTTAATTATCTTAATAAATTAATCCTCAATTGTTAATTAATTAAACTTTAATTACTTTATTAACTAATTATTCCTTAATTAATTAATTATTAATTTGAATTCAATTAAGCATAATTACTTAATTACTTTAATATTAAGTAATTAATTCAATAGTTATTCTTTAAGTAATTTATCAACAAATCATTAATTATTTAATAAGTTTAAAAGGTAAATCTTTGTTAACCATTTGGATTATCTTGTAAACCTTGTTTAATAAATCATCCTTATTACACAATTTAACGTAAAAGATTTAAGATTAGTTTTAAATAACATTTTTATCTTATTTACCCCTCTTAATTACATTATTTAATTAATATAAATAATTTTACAAAATAATGTGACAAAATTTAAATTAAATTTAATTACAAAGTATTTTACTTAAACCTTAATTAGTTTGAACTTAACTCAAAATCATCTTTTAAAACATAGTTTCGAAATTGTTTAAAAATTTGAATTTATTTCAAAGTAAAAACTGATTTATATTTACTAACTCGAGACGCACTCAAGTACTATCCGAGCAAAATACCTCACTGCTTCGAGTTTTCCAAAGATCGACCCGCGTAAAAAAAATTCCAACTTAAATTTTGCTTAAGCATTGAACCTTACGGGCACACACAAAAATTTGCTTCGGGTTAAGACTCGAGCTAGTATGCGAACCTCACGAGTGCAACTTCAAGTCACGATGCTTCTCTTCTCATGCATTTCCACTGACCCAAACTGGCACCGTGCACATGCACGCACCTTCCAGCACACTACGATCGGTGCTATGACTGTCGACAGGTCATTGACAACCTCCCCTGACCACCTGAGCGCCCAGAAGTCCACAACATCGACGAACTCAAATTTTCGTCACTCACCATCAATTGGAACAAAACACTGACCATCAAAAAAGCCACGCTCTCCCACCTCTGACCCTCAGAGGTCGTCCGATTGTGCTTGAAACTTCCATGATGGCTAACGCTTCGATTGGCGCACATGCGTCGATTACGGTTCTCTGATGAACTCGCGGCGATCAATTTTCCAGTGACGAACAAAACATGGGTTAAAACCCTAAACTGCCACCACAATGACGCCACATTGGTCGGAAAAATCTTCGATGATTTTTCCCTAACTTGACAAACCCCCAGGCACCCTCGGTTGATATCACGACACCAACAATCCATCGATCGTCGGAAATTCGGTAAAACCCCTTTTACCTTCAACTTACAAATACTCGAGATTAATTAAATTATAATTATGATTTTTCCTTTAAAATCATCATTTTCGAAAGTAAGACATATTGTATAAATGAATCAAGGATTTACAATACTTGAGTTTTGACATAAATTTGAGTTTGCTGCATATTTCTCATTCCAGTGGAAACTATGTTCAAATCTATCTCAAATTATTTTTATAAGTTAGATTTTCATTATATAAGCGTAATTCTTTTAGATCTCAAAGATTAATAGGAATCATAGAGGAAGCACTTGAAATTTAAATAGGTTTTGAAACCTGGAAACAAACAGAGGATATGTGTCTGTTTAAAAGACATGCACAGACCATTCTTGTGTGTTTATATACATGCAGGCATTGTTTTACAACCTATCTTCAACAATTCATCACAACATCAAGTTTAGCTTAGATTTAAATAATTTACTCACCTTGATCTAGAAAGAAATCAGAAGGCTTGAATTATGGAAGTTAAAAACAGACTGCTGAAAATTTGACCTGCTTGTTTGAATTAATTTGTGATGGTGAATCCTTGAATTTTGTTTGATTACTGAGTTATTCTTCACTTGTTTGAAACCTTCCCTCTACGAGCTTGAGCTCTGAATCTTAGGTTTATTTGAAATGAATGAAATGGGCTGTTCTGCTTTGATTCCAGATTTCAACAGAGGTTGTGTTTGCTTGCTTGATTTTTTTTCTTCTTTTGTTTTACTGATTTGTTGAATTTGTCTTTAAAGTTTGCTTTGAATTTTTTTCCGATTTGTTTTTCTCGGATTTTCTTAAGTCTTGAAAGTGAATAAAAGAGATGAGAAAGAGGGGTTTAAGATATTATATAGTTTCTATTTTCTTTTTATAAATTTTCTTAAAAATGAAGACACTGTGATGACACTTGTAAACTTCTTTCCCCATGATTTACACTTGCTAATTTAATTGCTAAAAAAAATTAAACACTTGTTAATTTAATTGTTAATAATCCTCCATGTGTCCTTTGCATGAGAAAATGATTTATGTATATATTTTAAAAATTGGTTTTCTTATTTATAAATGCATTTCTCTTTTTTTCCAAAAAGATAAAATTTAAAGAAAATATTTTAAACCAATTATACATTAAATAAATTATCCATATACTGTTTTAAATTCGAAATATTTGTACTAAAGCATTTATTAAAATTAAATTCAAATTCAAAGTCAAATTTAAATCTACTGATATATGCACACATATGTATAATTTAAACTCTAATGATTTTAAAATATTTATTATTTTAAATTTTTAAACTCAAATGAAATTGAAATCTTATTCATACAATTCGACGCTTATTTTATTTGATTTGAACCTTTTCAAATTATTTTGAAATTAAATCCCAAAAATTCAAATAAATTATCAATTTAAATTGATGAAATTTGGGATGTTACAGATTTCTCCCCCTTAAGAAAATTTCGTCCTCGAAATTTAAAAGAGAGAGAAAAGCAATAAAGGATATAAGAATATAGAAAAAGATAGAAAAGGGCTTACCAGTTTAAGCCGGAATATCCATCTTGCAATTGGGATATGATTTCTGCATGCTATCTTTAGTTTCTCAAGTACAGTCCTTTGGATCATCCCTCCACTGTACTTTAACTAATTTCACAATTTTTTTCCTTAATTGCTTCTCATAGCGATCCATAATCTTTATTGGTTCTCTTTTAACTACTAGGTTGGGAGTGATTTCGAGATCCTGCTGAGCAGCTTCTTCAATGATACTATCTGGATCGTGCACATATTTTAGAGGTTAGAAATGTGAAACACATCATGCACGCCAAACAACCAGCTAGGCAGCTGCACTCGATATGCTAAAGAACCAATCCTCTCCAGAATAGGAAAAAGACAAATGTAACGTGGTGCCAACTTACCAGTCTTTCCAAATCTTAACACACCATGCATGGAGATACTTTAAGGAAAACAGGGTCTCCAATCTGGAATTTCAAATCTCTTCTTCTGCGATTAGCATAACTCTTTTGACGACTTTGAGTCGTTTTCAATTTCTTTCGTATAAAGTCAACTTTCTCTGTGGCTTCCTTAATCATATCTGGTCCAAGGACGAGTCTATCACTTTACTCGATCCAACATGCAAGTGATCGACATGGATGACCATATAAAGCTTCTAAAGGAGCCTTCTCGATACTAGCCTAATAGTTATTATTGTATGAGAATTCGACCATATGCAAATGGTCCTCCCAAGAACCACCAAAATCAAGTATACAAGCACGCAATAGGTCTTCTAAGATTTTGTTTATCCTTTCAGTCTGCCCATCAGACTATGGGTGATAAGCAATGCTGAAGTTCAGTTTTGTTCCCAATGCGGCTTGGAATGCCTCCCAAAATCTACTAGTGAAGATCGGGTTATGATCACTCACTATGCTGCTAGGTATACCGTGGAGACATACAATTTCTTTCACATATAACTCGTCTAAACTTGGTAACGTGCGGGTAGATTTCACTGGCAAAAAGTGGGCTGTCTTAGTCAAACAGTCCATAATAACCCAAATTGCTTCATTGCCTTTTCGAGTACAGGGCAACCCGTCGATGAAATCCATCGATACTTGATCCCATTTCCACTTGGGTACCTCCAAAGGCTGAAGTAAACCCGCCATCTTCTTCTGATCGCTTTTGATTTGTTGACAGGTAGCACAATGACTCACATATATAGATATATCCCTTTTCATTGTCTTCCACCATAAATTTCTTTTGATATCTCTATACATCTTATTAATTCCTAGATGGATACTTAGTTTAGACTTGTGACACTCGTCCAAAACTTCACGTTTCAGTTCGGGGATGTCCGAGACACAGATCCTGTCTTTCATCCTCATAATTCCATCATTATCGATTCCAAAACTGGAATCCTCACCTTGAAATATTCTTTTACATATTCCACGAAGAAACTGGTCTTCTTTTTGCTTACTGGCGATCTTTTCAAGGAGAGTAGGAGCGACAATAAGATATGCAAGAACATCATGTCTCTACTTAAAGCGTCAGCAACTACATTGGCCTTCCTGGGTGTATATTGAATATCTAGGTCATAGGATGCAAGATATTCTAGCCATCGTTGTTGCCTCAGGTTCAAATCTTTCTGGGTGAAGAGATATTTCAAAAATTTGTGGTTAGTGTATAATTCAAAATTTTCACCTAAAACAAAGAGAATTCATTAAGTATATTCATTAAGTTAAATTAATTTCTTAAATCGTTAGGAAAGCTGAAAGTGGTTCTTACCTAGAAGATAGTGTCGCCAAACTTTCAAAGTGAAAATGACAGCTAAGAGTTCCAAATCATGGGTTGGGTAGTTTCTTTCATGTGGACGTAATTGTCTACTCGCGTAGGCAATTACCTTCTCATTCTGCATTAAAATCGCACCCAAACCATCACCACAAGTGTCAGTATAGACAGATAAACCCTAGTTACCGTCGATAATAGAGAGAACAGGAGCAGTAGTCAATCTCCTTTTTAATTCCTGGAAAGCTTCATCACATTTTGGAGTCCAAACAAACTTAGCATTCTTCATTGTAAGCTTAGTCAACGGACTAGCTATCTAAGAAAAGTCCTGAACAAATTTCCGGTAATAACCCGCTAAACCCAGAAAACTTTGAACTTCCTTTGGAGTAGTGGGTTTCCTCCAGTCAAGAATAGTGGAAATTTTGCTAGGATCAACAGGAATTCCTTCTTCATTAACGATATAGCCGAGTAATTTAACTTCCTTGACCCAAAAATGGAATTTGAAAAATTTAGCGAACAGAATATTCTTCCTCAATATCTCCAAAACTAATCTAAGATGCTCAGCATGCTCCTCTTCGATTTTGGAGTAGACCAGAATATCGTCAATAAACACAAGCATAAATTTATTCAATACCTCCCGGAACACACGGGTCTTAGATCTACGAAGTATGCGGGAGCATTGATTAGTCCGAAAAACATGACTAACCATTCGTAGAACATGTTAGGACCCCTGAAGGCGGTCAAATGAACACAATCTTCGGCAATTCGCAGCTGATGGAATCCCTGGGCTAGATTCATCTTAGAAAAGAAACGAGCGCCGAGCGGTTGATCAAACAGATCATCAGTTCTAGGTAGAGGAAATTTGTTCTTGAGAGTTAGCTTATTGAGATCACGGTAATCCACATACAATCTCAAAGATCCGTCAGATTTAGCAACAAACACCACCGCTGAACCCCATTCAAAAACATTAGGACGAATTAACCCTTTATTTAACAAACCATTGGTTTGCTTGACTAATTCAATTCATTCCCTGGGTGTCATCCTGCGACTTGCATGAACGATGGACAGCATTGGGTACTAGGTCAATTCTGAATTCTATTTCTCTATGTGGGGGTAAAGACTTTACTTCTTCGAATACATTGGGAAAACCCCGGACAATGGGTATGGACTCCAGACTAGGTTCGGGATAACCCAAGTTATACATCAACTCATCTCTTTTATGACTTGGGTCCTCACAAGAAATCTCAATGAAATCTACAAATTTGGTTTTGATCGAAATCAATTGATTGTTACAATCTAATTTGGCTTCATATTTTGTTAACCAGTCCATACCGAGTAAGATTTCAAACTCATTAAACTCAAGGACAAAAAGACTATAGGAAATTGGTAACAAGAATATGAGATAGGAACGTCTCTACATCGTAGACAAAGGTTCGTGGGGCCACCAACTGGATTCTTCATGCAAATGGGCTCGTCGACAAAATCACGGTCAAGATTTAATTCATTTACAGCTTGTCGAGAGAAAAAACTATGTGTAGCGCCCGTGTCAAACAAAACTCTAACAATTCTATCATAAATAGTAAGGTTACCTTCTAGAACTCCTTTCCCTTTATTTGCTTTGGAGGATGCAGGTTTATCTTTGACTGTGTACACCTTGGCTGCCTGAGCTTGCTTCAATGTTGGGCAGTCTTTAACTTCGTGTCCCAATTTTTGACAATAATAGCATTTCTCGGGTTTTGCTTGTACAGATTGATCCCTCTTTCGCTTCTTACAACTGTTTGAATAATGGCCCTTTTCTAGACAATTGAAACAAGTAACATTCCCTGCTGGATTTTCCTGATTGCTCTTCTTCTTCTCCTTACCCTGCCATGGATTCTTGCCTCCAAATTTCCTTTTCTTCCAATTTTGATTGCTCGTATTTCATTTCTCCACCGAGGTTTCTTGCATATCCAGGGTCGCATATCTGTACCCCATATCGATTAGATCTGAAAAAGATTCTTTAATGTGGCCAGTCATTCTTTCGTGGAACTTCTTATTCATCCCATGAATGAATCTTTCATTTTTCTTTAAAGGCGTGTTTACCAACTCTGGACCGAAACGAGACAATTCGTCGAATTTTTTTAAGTACTCCTCAAATGACAAACTCCCCTGCTTTAAGTCCATAAATTCCTGGTATATTCGAGAAATACCAGCCGATGGCATATAGCGCTTCTCAAATACTTCTTTAAATTGTTTCCAAGTAAATTCTTCTTCTATCTCATCTACTGTAACCGTCTCCCACCATGCCAAAGCTTCTTCTTGAAGTTGCCAAGAAGCTATGAGTCACATCTGATCGTCTTCCAACTTTAGCCCTTTAAAAATTCTTTCACATGATCTGATCCATGCTTGGGCCTCGACAATCGACTCCTTGTCGGTGAACGACTTACCTCCAAGTCTTAAAAAACTCTTATATAGATCAGCCAGATTTGGCTGATGCGGAGTAGATAAGGCTGCTTCTACTATTGCAGGGACTTGACCGGTTGTGGTAGCATTTCCCTGACCCTTAGCTTTTCCTCTTTGCCTGCTCATTCTTACTATCTGTAATTAGTAAGAAAACCTTATTTAGATATACGGACGAGATATCTTAGGAATATAAGTAGTTTAAAAGAAATAGACCAAGAAATTTTTAGGGTTTTGGTCTCTCGGTTATACTCATTCTAGGGTATACTTCACCCTATCTCTAATGAGCCATCTAATGTGTTATACTCCGTAGCTAAAGTTCTTACTCAACCTTTAGCTCTGATACCACTTGTCACGACTTGAAATTCAGTGTTCAAAAATTGACATCAAATACCTCACTTGTATTAATTATTCCTTAATTAATTAATTATTAATTTCAAATCAATTAACCTTAATTACTTACTTAATTAATCTTTAATATTAAGTAATTAATTAAATAGTTATTCTTTAAGAAATTTATCAACAAATCCTTAATTATTTAATGAGTTTAAAAGATAAATCTTTTTTACCTTTGTTAATCATTTTGATTATCTTGTAAACCTTGTTTAATAAATCATCCTTATTACACAATTTAACTTAAAAGATTTAAGATTAGTTCTAAATAACATTTTTATCTTAATTACCCCTCTTAATTACATTATTTAATTAAAATAAATAATTTTATAAAATAATGTGACAAAATTTAAATTAAATTTAATTACAAAGTATTTTACTTAAACCTTAATTAGTTTAAACTTGATTCAAAATCATCCACAACATCGACGAACTCAAATTTTCGTCACTCACCATCAATTGGAACAAGACATTGACCACCGAAAACGCCATGCTATCCCTCCTCCGGCCCTCAGAGGTCGTGCGATCGTGCTAGAAATTTCCACGATGAGAAACGCTTCGATTACTGCACATGCGATCGATTACGGTTCTCTGATGAACTCGCGGCGATCAATTTTCCAGTGACGAACAAAACATGGGTTAAAATCCTAAACTGCCACCACCACGATGCCACACTAGTCGGAAAAATCTCCGATGATTTTTCCCTAACTCGACAAACCCCCTGGCACCCTCGGTTGAAATCACGACATCCAACAATCCATCGATCGCCGGAAATTTGGTAAAACCACTTTTACCTTCAACTTACAAATACTCGAGATTTATTAAATTAAAAGTTATGATTTTTCCTTTAAAAGTCATCATTTTCAAAAGTAAGACATATTGTACAAATGAATCAAGGATTTACGATACTTGAGTTTTGACATAAATTTGAGTTTGATGCATATTCCTCATTCTAGTGGACACTATGTTCAAATCTATCTCAAATTATTTTTAGAAGTTAGATTTTCATTATATAAGCGTAATTCGTTTAGATCTCGAAGACTAGTAGGAATCAGAGAGTAAGCACTTGAAATTTTAAACAGGTTTTGAAACCTGGAAACAAACAGAGGATATATGTTTGTTTAATAGACATGCACAGACCATTTTTGTGTGTTTATATACATGCAGGCATTGTTTTACTACCTATCTTCAACAATTCATCACAACATCAAGTTTAGCTTAGATTTAAATAATTTACTCACCTTGATCTAGAAAGAAATCAAAAGGCTTGAATTCTGGAAGTTAAAAATAGACTGCTGAAAATTTGACTTGCTTGTTTGAATTGATTTGTGATGTTGAATCCTTTAATTTTGTTTGATTACTAAGTTATTCTTCACTTGTTTCAAACCTTCCCTCTACAAGCTTAAGCTTTGAATCCTGGGTTTATTTGAAATGAATGAAAAAGGCTGTTCTGCTTTGATTCCAGATTTCAACAAAGGTTGTGTTTGCTTGCTTGATTTTTTTTCTTCTTTTTTTTACTGATTTGTTTTTAAAGTTTGCTTTGAATTTTTTTCTGATTTGTTTTTCTCAGATTTTCTTAAGTCTTGAAAGTGAATAAAAGAGATGAGAAAGAGGGGTTTAAGATATTATATAGTTTCTATTTTCTTTTTATAAATTTTCTTAAAAATGAAGATAATATAATGACACTTGTAAACTTCTTTCCCCATGATTTACGCTTGTTAATTTAATTGCTAAAAAAAATTAAACACTTGTTAATTTAATTGTTAATAATCCTCCATGTATCCTTTGCATGAGAAAATGATTTATGTATATATTTTAAAAATTGTTTTACTTATTTATAAATGCATTTCTCTTTTTTTCCAAAAAGATAAAATTTAAAAGAAAATATTTTAAACCAATTATACATTAAATAAATTATCCATATATTGTTTTAAATTCGAAATATTTTTACCAAAGCATTTATTAAAATTTAAATTCAAAGTCAAAGTCAAATTTAAATCTACTCATATACACACACATATATATAGTTTAAATTCTAATGATTTTTAAAATATTTATTATTTCAAAATTTTAAACTCAAATGAAATTGAAATCTTATTCATACAGTTTAACACTTATTTTATTTGATTTGAACTTTTTAAAATTATTTTGAAATTAAATCCCAAAAATTCAAATAAATTATCAATTTAAATTAATGAAATTTGGGATGTTACGGAGTACGATTTAAAAGGTTAAATTATTTTGAAAAGGTTATCAAGGAAAAGGATATAGGGTAGTTAACCCTAAGAAAATAATTTAGGCAGTTAGCCCATTTTGATTCAGACAGTTAATCTAATTTGCAGATAGTTAGCCCAGTTTTATGGACAGATGGTCCATTTATAACATAACGTACCTTGCTATTATATTGTGGATAGATAGTCTACTTATTACCTATTTTTGGACAGATAGTCTATTTATTAGCATAAATGGTACTATTATTTTGATTTGGTCAGTTTGATTAACTAGTTTGATTGTAGGGATGGATTGCAAAATATACGTTTTGTAAAGGATATTAGTGAGGGAAAAATCGTTCCACTAAGTGGCATGGTCTCACTTAATATCAGTAAATCAAGATGTCACAGAATTATTCACACCAAGCATAATGTCTGAACCAAAGTTTATAGTTTCCCCTTGAACTCTCGGGAACTCAAAATTTATTTTAGTAGGCTGAGGGTTAAGGTTTTCAAGTTTTAGTCTTTTGGCAAATAAAGCTTTCAAAGACGAGCAGATGGCTGACGGATAGCTAATTAGGGTTAAAGATTGTTTTATTTATTTCTACTGTGTATTAAGTCAGATATAACTATATTATCTCCGATCAACCAAGGGGGCATCATCATATGTCACTCTTAGCATATTTTTGTAATGATTATAATTTATCTTTACCTTGGAAACGATATGGGATTATGTAACTTAGATACGAATTTGTTTTGAAATGTAATCTGTAAAATGTTATTTTTGGAAATCAGTTATTTTATTCATATTCAAGTGCTTCTAATAATATGGATATCATTATCATTACCATATTTTTCCACCCATAGTTAATACTATAGATGACTACGACATCTGTAGCGCTTAGCATTTGACCTCCAGATACGGGATGTTACAACTTGGTATCACAACATGGTTTACGAAAAAATTTAATCTAAAAATGGCTTTTAAAATATAATCCTAAGGAATCAGAGTAAGATTAAGGTATGGATAGTAATGTACTTGTATTGTTATATATAAATATACACTTTATCTCTAGTATCCTATTCATGTTAGATTATTTTTTTGTATCTCATAAGGTTTGAATACAGATATGGATGGTAAAAGAGAAAGAATTAACCCAGGAAGGGAGGGCACTGATGGAAATGCCAGACCTAGTACAAGGAGGACCCTGTTGATTCATGAGTTTTGATTCATGACACAAGCTTCAGAGATCATACGACGAGAATACTATACGAAAGCGACAAAAAGAGAATAAGTGTATATTATGCACTACAAAGGAGACAAGACTACAATCCAGAGATTAGTATGAATATTTTAATGTATTGAGTCTTAGAATATTGTTAAAATCATTCCTCAAGTAGTCACACACATACACAAATTGATTTATATTAAGATTATACATAAATTAGTGTATACTGTGCAATTGACAACAGGTTGGCTAACCGACCAGAAACCTCGGTCGACCGACCCTGTGTCAAGTGCATAGATATACATTATTTTGTATATGTTTTTAAAACTCAGCTGACCGACCAGTTTTTTAGGTCGACCGACCTGAACATAACGACTAGTTTTCCTGAAGAGTTGCCATTGATCATAAAGAGGAATGTCCCTCAATCCAAGAGATACGGACACAACTTTTGATTGAAACTCTTCATGAAAGATTATAATTATTCTACAACTACATAAACATGTTCAAATCACTTCTACAATCACCGATTCTTGTTTATAATTCTACAATCTATTCTCTATTTATTTCTGCAAATAAAAGCATTCATTCTAATTCAATATCTCTAGAATCTCTGAATTAATTTATATACTTCGATTCTACGAGATTATCTTCCTTCTAAATCTTCACATACACTACATATTCTTGAGGATTTGATTATAGGAAATTGTACTATCAAAAGACAATCCGTGTTGTTCAGAACACACTCGTCAACAAAGTATTTGTATTAAGTTGAAGTCCTCTTCGGCTGATGAGGCGGAAAAATTCCTGTTCGGCTGCTCAGGTGTGATATACCTATTCCTCCGGGTTAAGTGAGGGGTTTAGTCTAAATCCAGAGGATATTCTGGGACTGGACGTAGAACGGGAAGTTCGAACCAGTATAAAAATTCCTGGTGTGCTTACTTTAATTTTTTATTTTACTGCTATTATCAGTTTCCAATTTATATATCATATTACACGATCCTTAGTACGGCACGTACACTTTCATTTGGAGGCCAAATGAATCTATAAATGATATGTACTCTAGATTTCAGGATATTCATCATGCTCTACTATCATTAGAACAAACATTTACTGATTTTGATGTTGTCACAAAAATCTTAAATTCTTTAACTGACGAATGTGAAAGAAAAGTCCTAGCCATTGAAGAAGCAAGTGATTTGTCAACATTAAAACCAGAAGAATTGATGGGTAATTTAATGTCCTACGAAGTAAATTTGCAGGCAAAGAGAAATGTAGCACAAGAAAAGAAGAATGTGGCATTTCAAGAAAAAAAAGATGATTCCGACTCAGAGAATGAAGATGTGGCAATGATTGCTAAAAATTTCAAAAAGTTTATGAAATACAAAAGAAATAAATTCAGGGGAAACAAAACCAACAACAATATCAACAGTAGCAAACCATCATCTTCAGCAATGGAATGTTATGAATGTCACAAGAAAGGTCATATGAAGAAAGATTGTCCTGAATGTAAAAAAAGAAATTTTAAGAAAAACAAAACCAAACGAAGAGCTTTTTCAGTCACTTGGGACGACACATACTCATCATCTTCATCAGAAAGTGAAAGTGACAATGAAAATGAACAAGCAAATGTGTGCTTCATGGCTTCATCAGACGATGTAAGTGATCTTAGTTTTGAAGATTTAATTGAAATTAATTCCGAATTAGTAGATTTGGCAAAGCAACTTAAAAAGAAAAATAAAGATTTACAAAGAAAATTAGATAGGACAGTCTTAGAAGTAGATATGCTGAAAGATGAAAAGAAAATATTAGAAGAAGAACTTGAAATTTCTCAACAATCAAATTCTAACTTATCTTCTCAAATTTCTTCAATAACTGAAGAACTAGAAATTCGAAAAAGTAAAAATGATGTTTTATCTTTTGAAAATAATGGTTTAAATTCTAAAATTAAAGATCTAGATTTAGAAAAATTTAGTCTAAAAATAAAATTTGATGACATCTCTAACAATATCTCAAATTTCAATAAAGGAAGAGAGAATCTTTCTAAAATACTAGAAAATTCTCAACCCACTAACAACAAATTTGGACTAGGATTTAAGAAACAAAATAAGTTTGCTAAAAGTAGAATTAATAATAATATTAAAAAGGATATTAAGAAAACAGTTTGGTCAAACACTAAAACCATTAAGATATGGATTCAAAAAAAATAATGTTTTAATAAGAAATAAGCATATCAAAATGTTCATGGAAACTGTCCATAATAACAAAAACTATGTTTATAAAGGGAATTCTGAACCCGTATAGGTTTGGCTTACTAAGATCTAACTCTTAGGGCCCTAAAAAGAAACGGGTACCAACTTTTTATAAAAAAAATTCAGGTACCACATAAAAGGAGAGGAAAATGGATTTTAGACAGCGGTTGCTCAAAACATATGACTGGAAACAAAGAAATGTTGTCAAACATTATCTACTCAAATGGAGGATATGTCACTTTTGGAGATAACTCTAAAGGTTATATCATCGGTAAAGGCGATGTCAGCAGCAACGGTACCACTAATTTACCCTCATTACCGATGTTTTATTAGTCAAAAATTTAAAACATAATTTATTGAGTATTAGTCAGTTATGTGATAAAGGTTTTAATATAAAGTTTTCAGAAAATAAATGTAATATTTTCGATAAAAATCATAACACTATTTTTGAAGGAATAAGAGATAAAAACATTTATATTTTAAATATGAACGTTAAAAATGATTCAAATTTGTGTTTAATAGCTAAGGAAAATGATTCCTGTCTTTGGCACAAAAGATTTTGTCACATCAATTTTAAAACCATCAACAAATTAGCGAAAAATAAACTAGTTAAAGGTTTACCTGACATGAAATTAAAAATGAATATATTTTGTGATGCATGTAAATTAGGAAAATTAACAAAATCTTCTTTTAAATCAAAAAAAGTAATTTCTACAGAACAACCACTTTAACTTTTACACATGGATCTTTTCGGTCCAACTCAAGTTCAATCTATTAATCATAATAGATATGTGTTTGTTATTGTAGATGATTTTTCTAGATACACTTGGATTTCCTTTTCAAAAAATAAAAGTGGTACTTTTTATAATTTTAAAGTGTTTGTTAAAAGAATTCAAAATATTAAAAGTTTGAAAATTAAACATATCAGAAGTGATCATGGAGGAGAATTTGAAAATGAAGTTTTTGAACAATTTTGTAACAAAAAAGGTATTAACCATAATTTTTCATTTCCTAGAACACCACAACAAAATGGTGTTGTAGAAAGAAAAAATAAAACATTACAAGAATGTGCAAGAACTTTATTAAATTGAACCAATTTATCAAAACATTTTTGGGCAGAAGCTGTAGCTACTGCTTGTTATGTATTAAACCATGTTTCCATTCGACCATTAACTAAGAATACTCCATATGAACTTCTAAATGGAAGAAAACCAAATATTTCATATCTTAAAGTTTTTGGCTCTAAATGTTTTATTTTAAATACTAAAGATCAACTAGGCAAATTCGATCCAAAATCTGATGAAGGAATATTCGTTGGATATTCGGAACGAAGTAAAGCTTATCGAATTTTTAATAAAAGAACTCAAATTATTGAAGAAAGTTTACATGTTTCATTTGACGAAAATTTTAAATATATAAATCCAAATATTACTATCGATTTTGATGATGATGCTACTCAGAATGAAAATAGTAATACTGAAGAAATTGTCAATAATAATCATGATATTACTGAAAATGAGAATACTACTACAAATATAATAAAATCTCCACCTAAAATTTTACGACATCATCCTGTGCAAAATATAATTGGAGAAGTAAATACGAACGTTAAAACCAGACATCAACTAAATCAAGTTGGTCATGTAGGTTTTCTCTCTAAAATAGAACCTAAGAATATAAAAGAAGCCTCAACTGATGACTACTAAATTCTTGCTATGCAAGAAGAACTAAATCAATTTGAACGAAACGAAGTTTGGGAACTTGTTCCTAGACCAAGTGATCAATCAGTTATCGGTACTAAATGGGTCTTTAAAAATAAAGCAGATGAACTAGGAAATATAGCTAGGAATAAAGCTAGATTAGTTGCACAAGGATATAATCAAGAAGAAGGAATAGACTATGAAGAAACGTTTGCTCCAGTCGCTCGACTTGAAGCAATACGAATCTTATTAGCTTTCGCATGTTTTCATAATTTTAAACTTTATCAAATGGATGTTAAAAGTGCTTTTTTAAATGGTTTTATAAAAGAAAATGTTTATGTTGAACAACCTCTATAATTTATACATGAATAATTTCCTGATCATGTCTATAAACTCAAAAAGGCTTTATATGGTTTAAAACAAGCACCTTGTGCTTGGTATGATCGTCTTAAAAGTTATTTACTAAATTCTGGTTTTGAAATTGGAAAGGTTGATCAAACTCTTTTTATTAAAAGAAACAAGCATGATATTTTAATTATCCAAATATATGTTGATGATATAATTTTTGGATCTACAAATGAAAAGCTTTGTCAAGAATTTTCTAAAATAATGACAAATGAATTTGAAATGTCTCATATGAGTGAGTTAAACTATTTTCTTGGTTTACAAATAAAACAAATAGAAAATGGAATTTTTATTAATCAAGAAAAATATTGTTATAATTTAATTAAACGATTTGGTCTAGAAAACACTTCTGCCAAACCAACTCCGATGAGCACAACGATTTATCTCGACAGAGACGAAGAAGGCAAAAGTGTTGACAAAAACTATATCATAGTACAATTGGATCGTTATTATATTTAACAGCAAGTCGACCCGATATTATGATGAGTGTTTGTTTATGTGCTCGATTTCAAGCAAATCCCAAAGAATCACATATGCGAGCAGTTAAACGTATTATTCGTTGTCTAACTAAAACCAAAGATTTCAGACTATTCTATCCAAAAGAATGTCCTTTCGAATTAGTCTCATATAGCGACGCTGATTTTGGAGGAAGTCGGACGGATTGAAAAAGTACGAGTGGAACGTGTCATTTCATTGGACGTTCCTTAGTCTCTTGGTTTAGTAAGAGACAAAACTGTGTTTCTTTATCAACGTGTGAAGCAGAATATATATCTGCTGCTTTGGCATGTGCATAAGTCGTATACATGCAACAAACACTACAAGACTTTAATTGTTATCTTGAAAAATCTATAATTTATTGTGATAATACTAGTGCAATAAATCTCTCTAAAAATCCGGTAATCACTCACGAACAAAACACATTGATATTCGTCATCACTTTCTTCGTGATTGTTTGGAAAAAGGATTGATAAATTTAGAATTTATTAATACTGAAAATCAAATTGTTGACATTTTTACTAAACCTTTAAATGAAAATAGTTTTATCAAACTTAGACGAGATTTAGGAATAATATCTTTAAAAGATTTATAGATAAAAATATGCAAAAATTTTGAAAAACAAAAATTGTTTTATTTCTGACTAAAGCAGAACTCGAACTCAAGATCTCTGACTTGTTTGATAGATGTTGTGTTATAGCCACTTGGGCTATGGGTGTTTCTTGTTCCAGTTTACCTTAACATTTGTTTTATCTGTTTTGTTTTTCAGAAATAACTATTTTTAGTTCTAAAACTTATAAATCATACATTTATAAACGGCTTGTTGTTAAACTTCTATGATTATATTTAAAATTAGTTTCTATCCACTAGTTTTTCAGCAAACAGATGATTATATATATACTATGCTTATCCTTCAAAAACATATACTAAAAAAAATAAAACCTGAAAAATGTCTTCAAACAATAACACCTATAATTCCGAAAACTCCCATCTATCATACTCATCTCCGGACGATGATGTTTCCGATCAAATTCCTGAAAATGGCCCCTATCCTACCTTTCCCATGCCTAAACGTGTCCTTGATTTCTCTTCTCCTGATAAAGACCCCCGACGTGGGTGGAAACCATGGGATGAATCTCATAGAGGCTATACACCTGAAAAGAAAAAAGGGAAGAATACAATGGTAATATCTCCATCCACCAAACAAAAAATTGACGAAATACATCACTACCAACAATAGCAAATGAATATGCAACGGGAACTCTACTATGAACAAAAATTCACGGCAAGACGTTTAAGTTTTCTAGAAAAGATTGCCATGAAAGTTTGTTCATCAAAGAAGGATGATGTTGCTGAACCTTCTTATAGAACCCCATCCTCTTCAAATCCTGTTCAAACTCCAATAGCTCCAAAATGGTCACCTATAGAAGATGTTCCGTCCCCAAACTCATGGGAACGTAGATTTTAACGAACGTTGGCTAAACTTATATATATATATATATATATATATATATATATATATATATGTTGTTGTTTTCAATAAGATGTATAAATATAATGCAATGATAATAAAAGTTAAATTTCTATCATTTTTTTATATAAACAGCAAAAATGTGCATTTTAACATTGTCGGCCGACCGAAGACCCTGAGTCGGTCGACCGAAAGTATCAAATACATATTTTTCAAGAAGGGTCGGTCGACCGAAGGTCCTGAACCGGTCAGCCGAACCCTTCCTGAGAGTTTCAGCAACTCTCTGTTAACAAAGTCCGTCGGCCGACCTAGTATTTTCGGCCGACCGAACGTGTAGACAGCTGGTTACTTTCCCTTTTTTCCTTATATCGGTAACCCATCCTTTCACCTTTTTCAACCTACCTCTTCACTCTTCTTTTTCCAATTTCGGTTTTTGCCCTAGCCTCCATTAAACGTTTTCTCAAATTTCTATTTTTACTTCAAAAACAATGGCTCCAAAGAAGAAATCAAAGACTACCGGTGGCTCATCTTCATCAACTCCCGTAGATACTCAAGTCGCCTCATGGCTTGTCAATGACGTAGCACTTCAAAGATGGATACAACTTCAAGATGCCAAAATCTTTGAAGAATCATTTGTAAGTTATCCTGATTTCACTGCCTACCGTATTGAAAATGCCGCAATTAAAAGTGGGTTCGATACTTTTCTAGACCATAGAAAGAATAATTTGAAGATTAACCACATTATGGTCAAATTGTTCCTTGCTAACCTAAACCTTGTCAACCCTCCTAGAAACACTGAAAATTGTGTTTGGACATCGGTATGTGGCACCTCAATTTTCCTTTCCATTGATCGAATTAACCACATTTTAGATGCTAGACTGGGTGGAATCTCATTACACGATGTAGATTGTAATATATCAAGTCGTGACCACATAAGCCATTTATTTTTCGAAGATGATGCTACGGATTTTAGACAAACATCATCACTTAGGCCTAGAGCTAGACTTTTTCATCGCTTCATGATGAAATCCATTATACCAATAGGCGGCTCCTACCACTTAGTATATCCTGAAAATTTTAAAGCTCTATATGCTATATGTTCGAATACACACGTCAGTTGGGCACAATTACTCATGGACGAGTTTCTCTCATTTAATCAAGGCAAAATGCTTCATATTTATTATGGGGAATACATAATGAGATTGATCAATACCTTCGTCCCGCATGCTCCGGAATCCGAAACCTCCAAAGTTCGTACTTTTGATTCAAGGACCATAAAACTAATGAAGTTGCCCGATGCACCTCCTAGATTTATACCATTTAACCAATAGAGTACTACTCCTCGAGAACAACTACGCCATAGCTTTTCTACACCTCAACCATCAACTCATGCTACGGAACGTCTAACATGCCAACATTCAATTCAAACACCAACTCCCGGAATTAGTACAGAGGCGGCCATTGATATTTTGGCTCAAAATCAACTAGCCTTGGATGCCCGGCTACGAAAAATTGATGGTCCTTTCAAGAAAATCAAGGGTTTCTTCATGAATTTATGGGATTCCTTATCATGTACTTCCGAAGCCGGTGCCTCTTATGTTTCTCCCGGAAAAAGGCCAGCGCCAAACTTCTCTTTTTCCACTTCGGAGAATACAAGCTCCGGTACATCAGGAACTCACACTTCTACCGCTCAAAGACGTGGTAAGGAACATGCTCCTCCGAAGAAAATAACCGTCCAGAATTTTGGGATTCCGATGATGATGAGGAGTGATCATGTTGTATTCTGTTTTTTAGATATTGTGTACTAAGTGAACATCACTAATATTCCTATTTGCTTTGAGTATGTACTATTTAAAACTCGATGTTTTCTTATGTTGTGTTACATGTTCCATATTTTATACATCCAATAAGTATTCCTTTTTGTCGATGACAAAGGGGGAGAAATATATGAAAGCTAACAAATTTTTGCAGAAAAGTCGCCATATATTCAGGGGGAGAATATATACGCTACTTCGTCACATAAGTATTATCATCAATCAAAAAGGGGGAGAATGTTGATTCATGAGTTTTGATTCATGACACAAGCTTCAGAGATCATACGACGAGAATACTATACGAAAGCGACAAAAAGAGAATAAGTGTATATTATGCACTACAAAGGAGACAAGACTACAATCCAGAGATTAGTATGAATATTTTAATGTATTGAGTCTTAGAATATTGTTAAAATCATTCCTCAAGTAGTCACACACATACACAAATTGATTTATATTAAGATTATACATAAATTAGCGTATACTGTGCAATTGACAATAGGTCGGCTGACCGACAAGAAACCTCGGTCGACCGACCCAGTGTCAAGTGCACAGATATACATTATTTTGTATACGTTTTTAAAACTCAGCTGACCGACCAGTTTTTTAGGTCGACCGACCTGAACATAACGGCTAGTTTTCCTGAAGAGTTGCCATTGATCATGAAGAGGAATGTCCCTCAATCCAAGAGATACGGACACAACTTTTGATTGAAACTCTTCATGAAAGATTATAACTATTCTACAACTATATAAACATGTTCAAATCACTTCTACAATCACCGATTCTTGTTTATAATTCTGCAATCTATTCTCTATTTATTTCTGTAAATAAAAGCATTCATTTTAATTCAATATCTCTAGAATCTCTGAGTTAATTTATATACTTCGATTCTACGAGATTATCTTCCTTCTAAATCTTCACTTACGCTACATATTCTTGAGGATTTGATTATAGGAAATTGTACTATCAAAAGACAATCCGTGTTATTCAGAACACGCTCGTCAACAAAGTATTTGTATTAAGTTAAAGTCCTCTTTGGCCGTTGAGGCGGAAAAATTCCTGTTCGGCTGCTCAGGTGTGATATACCTATTCCTTCGGGTTAAGTGTGGGGTTTAGTCTAAATCCAGAGGGTATTCTGGGACTGGATGTAGAACGGGATGTTCGAACCAGTATAAAAATTCCTGGTGTGCTTACTTTAATTTTTTATTTTACGGCTATTATCAGTTTTCGCATTTATATATCATATTACACGATCCTTAGTACGGCACGTACACTTTCAGACCCAAGGTCAGACACAAGCAGAGAATGTAGGTGTCGAAGTCCTACAAGTGGACATAGCAACTATGTATCAGTTTTTTGTGAATATGATGCAAGATGGAGTTACAATTGAAATGGCAGGAGGAGATGCTATCAGGGCAGTAGTTCTGGAAATTTCGGTAGTTAACCATTATGCTAAGCTAAGTGGAGATTACACTAAGCTTGGATGGCAGCCTTTTCAGGGTTAGAGGATGCTATAGAAATGGAGAATCGGTTGTTGCGCTACAAAAGGATTTTTGCAGACTTGGGGCTCACTGATGAACAAAAGAGGAGGTTGGCATCCAAACAGCTTTAGGGAGCCTCTTTGTTTTGGTGGAATAGTATAACGGCTGGTGTGGATGAGGAAACTTTGTCATGGGCAAATTTTAAGGAGATGTTTAAGGAGAGGTTTATGTCTGCAATGACACAGTCAGCTTTGATCAGAAAGTTTGCTAAATCAAAGCAGGGGATATGTCGGTTCTAGAGTATGCTAGAAAGTTTGAGAAGTTGGCCAGATATGGTTATGCTTCGGTAGATACAATGATGAAGAGAAATGAGAATTCTATCAGGGGGTTGAAGTCTGAGTTGTCTATGGCCATATTACCTCATATTAGAGATCCTTCTGACTTTGTTGTGGAGATGGCCTTAAAGTATGAGAAGATTCTTGATTCTCTAGAGAAGAGCAAGGTTAAAGAAGTCTAGGTTGGGCAGATCAGACGAGGAAGTTCTTTCCTAGGAAAGACGCTTAGAAGGAAGGAGCAGCCAAGAAAGGGAAGTACGAGATTATTTGTTTCAAGTGCAACAAGAAAGGGCACTTTGCTATTGAGTGTCGTGCTGGGAAAGCTAAGGAGGTGGATGGAAAGAAAAATGTCAGATGCTTCAGCTGTGACCAGATTGGCCATTATAAGAGCCAGTGTAAGCAGTCCGCTAACGACGGAAAGGGAAAGGTGTATGCATTGAAACCCGTTGCTTCTAAGCCAACAGCCCAAGAGAAAGGAAAGGCAGTCTTGGGAGGTACACTTTAGATTCATAGTATGTCTGTTAGCATTCTATTTGATATTGGTGCATCACACTCTTTTATATCTAGATGTTTGATAGATAAACTTAACCTAGAACCCACTTAATTAGTTACTTCCTTATGGGTTAAGAATCCAATAGAAGGATATGCGACTCTAGGATTCAGATGTGACCAGTTAGAGTTTGACCTATTAGGTCGTACTTTTGTTTGCAGTTTGCATGTGTTTGGTTTTGGGGGATCCGGGATTATTCTTGGGATGAATTGGTTAAGTGAGTACAATGCTAGGATATTTTTCCAAGATAGGAAAATATCACTTAGACACCTAGATTGTAATGACCAGCTAGTTATACCATAGAAGGTTCTTACTATGAGATGTATGCCTTAAAGGGTGCTATGGAATTGGATGATGAGTTGAGTCAAGTTTTCATGGTTAGAGAATTTGCAGATGTATTTGAGCCTATAGTTTGATTGCTGCTGAAACAAGCTATTGAGTTTCAGATAGATTTGGTTCCGGGAGCAAAACTGGCGAGTAGGCCGCTAAGCAGGATGAACCCTTTAGAGATTAGGGCGTTGAAGGCGCAGTTGGTGGAATTGGAAGGCAAGAGTTTTATCAGGCTGAGTAGTTCGTCTTAGGAAGCAACCGTAGTGGTTGCTAAGAAGCGGGATGGATCGTTAAGGCTATGTATCGATTATCAAAAATTGAATGAGAGGACTATAAAGAATCGATGTCCATTGCCGATGATTGACAATTTGTTCGACTAGTTAAGTGGAGCCAAGGTATTCTCGCATTTGAATTTAGCGATAAGTTTCCATTAGCTCTAGCAGAGGATAATATACCTTTCACAGCGTTTAGTACCAGATATAGGTCGTGTGAATGAATAATCATGTCGTTTGGACTGATTAATGCGCCAACTTTCTTTGTGGATTTAATGAATCGGTTTTTCTGAGAGAATTTTTATAGATTCGTATTGCTTTTCATAGATGATATCTTGATATACTCTAAGAATGAAAGAGAGAATGTGGTTCATCTTAGAGTAATGCTTGAGACACTGAGGCAACATCAGCTTAAAGCAAAGTTTTTGAAGTGTCATTTTTGGAAGAAAAAAGTGAAGTTTCTTGGTTATGTCATTTCAAGGAAGGGTTGTAAGTAGATCTGATTAGGACTGAAGTGGTAAATAATAGGAAGAAACTAGGGACAGTAACGAAGATAAAGCATTTCCTTGGGTTGGCTGGTTATTATCGGAGGTTCATTAAGGATTTTTCGTGGATGGCGGCACCGATGACCAAGCTAACGAGAAAGGATGTGAAGTTTGTGTGAATTGATAAGTGTGAGAAAGCATTCCAGAGTTTGAAACACTTATGGACTCATGCACCTATGTTGGTTGTTCTAGAAGGGAATCAAGATATGGTAGTTTATATTGATGCATATGGAACACGATTGGGAGCGGCGCTGATGCAGAAAGGTAAAATGATAGCATATGCTTCTAGACATCTCGGACCGCATAAGGTCAGATATCCGACACATGATTTGTAATTGGCTGCGGTGATTTTTTTCTTTGAATGTGTGGAGATATTACCTTTTGGGAGAAAGTTTTGAGTTATATACAGATCATAAGTTGCTAAACTATTTATTCTCTCAAAGGAGTTGAACATGAGACAACAAAGATGTTGAGAGTTTATTGCTACTTATGATTTTGGGATTGAGTACACACCAGGTAAAGGAAATAAAGTTGCAGACGCACTTAGCAGGAAATATCAGAATGCAGTTTTGGCGATGATTGCTGAGTAGAAATATTTAGAAGCCTTAGCAGATTGCAGAGTGCAGAGTGCAGAGTGCAGTGGAGATCCGAGGCTGGGTCTAGTGGTGATATAGTTGTATTATCTTATTTAGAAGTTCGACCAGTGATGATCGAAAGGATTGCTTCTAAACAGTGAGAAGATCTGGTATTAGCTGAACGGATCAGGAAGTTAAGAGATGGAACCGAGAGCGATGATTTGAAGTTTTTTAGTCTTGACCAGAATGGATGGTTGAGAAAGAAAGGAAAATTATGTGTTCCAAGTATAAGAAACATAAGGAACGAAACCTTGGAGGAATGCCATCATTCGAAATTCTCTATTGATTCAGGAGGTACTAAGATGTATCAGGATATGAAGAGGAATTTCTTCAGGGAATTTATGAAGCGGGATATTGGTTTGTGTGTAAAGTAGTGCATGATTTGCCAGAAGGCAAAGGCCGAACACCAGAAACCAAGTGGGTTGCTTTAGCCATTAGATATTCCAATATGGAAGTGGAGTTCTATCTCCATGGATTTTGTTGACGGGTTTCCATGGTCAAATAGAGAAAATGATAGTATATGGGTCATAGTGGACAGATTGACCAAGAGTACCTATTTCATTCCAGTTAAGTCAACTAGAACGACACCTATTTTGGCAAGGTTGTTTATGAAGAATGTGGTTAGACTGCATGAAATTCCTAGTAGTATAATTAGTGATAGAGATCTTTGTTCACCAGCGAGTTCTAGAAGAGTCTACATGAAGTTTTGGGAAACCAAGCTTAAGATGAGTACCGCTTACCATCCGTAGATGCGTGGAAAAACAAAAAGAGTTAACAAAGCCATTGAAGATTTGTTAAAGGCTTGTGTTCTAGATTTCGGGGGATCATGGGAAGACCATCTGCATTTAGTCAAGTTTTCTTATAACAACAGGTATCGGACTAGTATTGGGATGAAACCGTTTGAAACTTTGTATGGAAGGCCATGCAAATCTCCTGTATGTTGGTTGGAGATCGGGGATAGGTTGGTTCTTAGTCTAGATTTAGTGAGGGAAGCTGTAGAAAAAATTAAGGTCATTCGGGCTAAAACAAAGGAGGCTCGGTCTAGACAGAAGAGTTAAGTAGATAAAAGACGAAAAGACTTAGAGTTCTCAGTTGAAGACCAAGTTTTCGTCAAAGTATCAT
Organism: Allium cepa; assembly: GCA_030765085.1. Taxonomy (NCBI): domain Eukaryota; kingdom Viridiplantae; phylum Streptophyta; class Magnoliopsida; order Asparagales; family Amaryllidaceae; genus Allium; species Allium cepa. The sequence goes on from CM060929.1 coordinate 1,048,993,926, forward strand.
CGATGGAGGGTGTGATTAGATTTGGAAAATCATGAAAATAGGCGCCGAGATTTGTTGGAGCTTTTCCTATTGTTGAGGAATTGGGAAACTTGCATATAGAGTTGAGTTACCAAGCAGTTTAGCGAGAGTCCACGATGTTTTTCACGTTTCTCATCTCAAAAAGTGTGTTAGAGACCCGAAGACTACTATTGCACCGACTATGCTAGATGATTTAGTAGTAGAACCGGATTTGACTATGGTGAGGAAGCCTATTCATATTGTGGCATAGAGATGAGAGGAGGCTTAAATCACAGATGGTCAGATTAGTCAAAGTCCAATGGAGCGATGATGATAGGGGTTGTATTGGAAGATTGAGAGCAGGATTAGAGATAATTATTCTGACTTGTTTGATGGTATGTTTTACCTTCTTGTTTGATTTGTTGTACATCTTATTGTAATTTTGAAGACGAAATTCTTTAAGTAGGGGAGTCTGTAACACCCTATATTTTTGGTAACATTATTTAGCATATTTAATTAGCTAATTTAAATTAATTAATGTGTTGATTAGGAGATTGAGATTTGATTAAATTAAAGGTTAGTCGTGCCATTTAATCTTTAAATTAAAATAGAAGTTAAATTGAAATAGAGGAGGGGTAAAATAGGAAAGAGGTCATTCCTATAACCCTTAAACATGGTCTTGTACCTCCCCATACACGTTCACTTTTCATTTTCAAAATCTGAAAAGAGGTCGGCCACCATTAACAAGAGTAAGTGGAAGAAAAGCTAGGAAGAAGCTTAAGCAAATCAAATCTATTTACATCTCAATCTCTTTAATCTCTAAAGTCAAGGTGAATAATGTTTACATCTCATTTTAGATTGTATTTTTGATTTTTAGATGAATGCTGAGTATTTTGCATTGATTTTCCATGTATTTGAATGATGGAATGATTACATATACATATTGATGATTGGGGAATTTCAACAAACTTTGCAGTCCAATTAGTTTCTAGGACACACATTCAATTCAAAGAAATTACTTTTAAGGCCGAAATCAGCAGAATAATTACTTTCAAGCACAAAGTCAGCAGTCCAATTACTTTCAAGGGCATAATTTCATAGGTTTTTAGGCCTTAGAAACTAATTATTTTGTGTTTTGCCCTTGAAAGTAATTATTTCAGTTGTGTTTTTTAGAAACTAATTCCACTTGCTAAAGAGGCCCTTGAGGCTAATTTCCACTTGTTGATTTATGTATGTTTATATTGATTTTATGATATGTTTTATGGTGAAAACCCTATAAAATAATATCCAAATGCCTTGCAAATATATATGAAGATCATAAATATTATTTTGGAGATGAGTTTCAATTTTCAGAATTTTCTAAAATTAAATAGAATTTATACGAATTTTCTAGTGAAGAAAATGTTAATTTGGGTTAATAATTATTTTCGGTTAAATAATAAAAGGTTTGGATCAGAAATTTTTATATGTTGAAAAACATATTGAAAGAGATTTTCTGGAATTTTTGAAGATTTTTCCTTAGTGTTTCAATAGTTATATAAAATTATTTAAGGTATGAGATTTAAATGTTATATATAGTTAAGGGAGGAGAATGGGGCTTTTTGCAATATAATTTAAATTTGTTAACTCTAGAAAGTTGGCAGCACTTTTGAAAAACTACAGCAATTTTTACTGGTAAAAAAGAGGCAACTGATCACAATTAGACACGTAAGCCAGGTTAGGTGGAAAGAACTATTTGTTGCGTGTTTTTCACTGTTTCGATACCTTGTCACCCGGTTCTGCTTTCTCTTCTTCGCTTCCAACACTGTCGAAACCAATACATATGGTATTGGGAAACTGGTGCGTAGTGAATTGGATAAAGGCGGAAAGTAGGGATTCGAAACCAGGGGTTCCGAAAGGGTTTGGGCTTTGCTTTGATTTTTAAAGAAAAATGTGCTTGCTTGCTTTCGACTAAAATGGCTTTCGACTAGATCAAATGGTTTTAAAAAAATGGTTTCAAATGGGTTGCACTATTGTTTTAAATGATTGCTTTCGACTGAGTCGAAGCCTTTAGCTACCGCTTCCTACCTTTGACCCAGATGGTTTCGAAAGGGTTGTTTGTTTTCTGAAAACCTGACCACCTCTCCAATGTTTTTGAAAGGGATGGTTTCGACACCATCACTTCTTTACCTAGGATATGGTTTTGAAGCAGATGCTTTCAACTTAAATGTTTTAAAGACCCTTTTTCTATAGTAAAACCCAAATGGTTTCGAAAGAGATATTTTTAAATGGTTTCGAAACAGATGCTTTCGACTTTAATAGGTTTCTGATCCTTCTGCTCTACTTGAAGGCAGAATCCGAATGGTTTCAATCGCATCATTTTTCAAAGGTTACGAAGGGGCAAATATTTGAATGGTTTCTAATGGTTTTCACATGTTTTAAATTGAACCCAAAGTGCTTTCGAAAGGATTGGATTTTGACTGTTTCGAAAGGTTTTAATGAATGGTTTCGAAGGGGGTGGTTCCCCAGGGTTTCGAAATGGTTGAAAGGAAGTATTTTTCCTATATTTTCGAAAGACAATAGTTTAATGGTTTTAAAGGAGGATGTCTAATGTTTTGAAGCTTTCGCTGAAAAGAAAGAAAAGGTTTTCCAATGTTTTTGATAGGCTTTTAATAGTTTCGAAAGTGTCTTTCAATGGTTTTGAAGGGGTTACCTTTAAGGGTTTCGAAAGGGCTGTTTAGTGGTTTTAAACAAAAGTTTCGAATGTATTAAATTGACAATATAGCCTAAGCGTTTTCAAGTTAAAAGGACTTTAACTTATTTTGGAAGGATAGCTGATCCTTATTAAATCTTATCAACATTATTTTGAGTAAAATATACATATCATGCCAAAATAGTTTAGAGTAAAGCTATGGAAATATTTTCCTTGTATATGTATGATTTAGAAGGTTACATCATTTTAAAAATGCTTTCAGGAAAAGGATATAGGGTAGTTAACCCTAAGAAAATAATTCGGACAGTTAATCCATTTTGATTCAGAAAGTTAGTCCAGTTTGCAGGCAATCAGTCCAGTTTTATGGACAGATAGTCCATTTACAGCATAACGGGCCATGCTATTATGTTGGGGATAGATAGTCTACTTATTACTTGTTTTTGGAGAGATGCTCCATTTATTAGCATAAATGATATTGCTATTTTGAAATAATCAGTTTGATTAACAAATTTGGTTGTAGCAAATGATTGCAAAATATATGTTTTGAAAAGGATACTAGTGAGGGAAAACTCGCCGCTAAGCGGCATGGTCTCCCATAATATTAGTAAACCGAGATGTAACAGAATTATTCACAGCAGACATTATATCTGACTTGCAGTTTATATTTTTCCCTTAAACTCTAGGGTACTCAAAATTGATTTGAGTTAGTTGAGGGTTAGGGTTTTCAGGTTTTAGTCTTTTAGTGAATAAAGCTTCCAAAGACGAACAGGTGGTTAACGGATAGCTAATTAGGAGTTATAGATTGTTTTATTTATTTCCGTTGTGTATTAAGTCATATATGACTATATTATCTCTAATCAACCAAGGGGGAATTGTCATACGTCGCTCTTGGCTTATTTTGTAATGATTATAATTAATCTTTACCTGGGAAACGTTATGGGATTATGTAACTTGGATATGAATTTGTCCTAAAATGTAATCAATAAAATTTTTTTTTGGAAATCTTTGATTTTGTTCATATTCAAATGCTAGTGATAATATTGATACCGTTATCATTACCGTATTTTGTCACCAGAAGTTAATACTATATACGACTGCAGCATCTGAAGCGTTTAGCTTTTGGCTTCCAGATATGGGATGTAACAGCCCAACATAACTTTTCTCGGTACTTCGTCATAATCTTTCTCCAAATCGCTAAATACCACGTGTAGATCTTTTTTTGCTCGCTAAACTTATCCATAAATTGTCTTATCAAGAAAATCGCTTCTGTGGTCGACCTCGCAGGCATGAAACCAAATTTATTTTTTGAAATGCTTATCCTCCTTCTTAATCTATGTTCAATGATTCTCTCCTAAAGTTTCATTGTATAACTCATAAGCTTAATTCCTCTGTAGTTTGTTCAACTTTGAATATCTACTTTATTCTTAAAAATTGAAACTAATATGCTTCTCCTCCACTCATCAAGCATCTTGTTTGATTTGAAAATATTATTGAACAACTTAGTCAGCCAGACTATCCTTGCATCTCCGAGGCATCTCCGCACCTCAATGGGGATGTCATCGGGCTCCAATGTCTTGGCTGCTTTTATCCGTTTTAGCGCATCCTTTACCTCGGACTCTTGAATTCTCCGAACAAAATATCTACTGATGTCATCAAAAGAGTCGTCTAGCTCGATCGTAGTACTATCACCTTCCTCATTGAATAGCTTGTCAAAGTAATTTCTCCATCTATTTTATCTCGTCGTCCTTCACCCAAAGTCTATTATTTTTATCCTTGACGCATTTAACTTGGTTGAAGTCTATCGTCTTCCTCTGCGGAGCTTAGCTATCCTTAATTATTATAGCATACGTTATACAAATATGGTTATATTTTTATGTACTAACTATTATAGTTATACTATTTTCGACAGCAATAAATATATATATGTGTGTGTGTGTGTGTGTTTAAATATTATTCAATCAATTAATTGCATGAATTAACTATATTAATATATACATTATATATAAATTATGTTTTAAATTTTATAAAATTTTACACATAACATAATCTGGTAGTATATTAAAAAAACAAAATATTTTTAACGTTTTTTTTTATATAAAAATATTTAAATTAAAGATGAGAACTAAAAATTAGTTTTAAAATTATATAATAAATATTCAAAATGCAAATTATTTTTAGAAATCTACAAGAAATTTAACATTCAAAATTAGTTTCAAAAAATATCTTTTACTAGTATTTTAAAATATACATCCGTACGGATATTTAATAAATCATATTTTAAAATAAAATAACATAAAATAAAAAAATTATGAGTTATTCGCATGATTGGGTAAATGTATATTTATTAAAATATATTTTGTGTATTTTATAAGTACTAATCTATATTTATATTATGTTATTATTAGATTAGTATTTAATACATACATACATGCATGCATACACACACACACACACACGAATTAAACAAATTGTTACGTATATTTTTTTTGGCTTTATAAAAAAATTATATTTAATATATTTTATAAACGAATTAAACATAGTTCATATAGTTATAAATATATACAATGTCAAAATGTATTATATATATATATATACACAAAATTATTTAAATAAAAATATAGTTTATATATATATATATATATATATTTGTCGCATTTTATATACATAAATAAAAGTATATGGACTTACATTTGGACAATATATTTGTATATTAGATGAGCTAACGTGTCAGTTCAGCATCTATATACAGATATTTTATACTTTGCACAGATTGATATGTTACACATACACGCGGTCCAGACACACACACACATATCTGTGTGCGTATGTGTGTATGATACATGTATATATATTATATAACATTGAATAAATAATATAATATTATTTTATAAATTTAAATAAAATAAGGATTTTATTAAAAGAAATTTAGAAATGTTATAAATAAATTAGACTTCATAAACTCCATAAAAATTCAATATGCTTAAAAAAATGAAATTCACTCGTTGCTTTCGCTGTGGGTTGGTCCAGTTTCAACATTATCCGTGTACCAAAATACATATGAATCTAACCTTCAGCGATTGTTCCAAAACTCAACAATTGCATAACAATATAATTTTACAACTTCGTCACACAAAGGATTCTTCTATATCTAAGCAAAAATGATTTGAATAAAAACATCAGATCATTATTATATATTACTTTCATGGCACTGAGGATTAGTTGTTGGTTTATAGTATTTTCAGGCATATGCTGATGACTGTCTTGTTTGAATGTTTAATCATATGTATGTTATATACAGCTATAACAAAGCTGTTATGTTTCAAATGACAATAAAGATGACAACAGGGATGTACCTTGAAGTTGGCAATCAGGTTTAGAATGTAAATCAAAGCAAAGCTACACATTAGCTATTTTTAATATATTTATATAATGTTTTAAATAATCCATACAAACATATAGTTCAAACTATTGAAGGAAGTCAAAAACAATTAAACAAAATTATAAATTGTTGGTTGACTTGTAAACATGGATTATGACATACTAATGCTCCCCACTTGTATCTTCTCTTGATTCTTCGCAGGAGTGGAAACTGAGATTTTTCCACTGTCTCAATAGGTCGTGAAATACATTTTAAAATGATATTGGAAACGCACAGACAATGGAGATGTGGAGGTACCATATAGTTGCCTGGTTCATGTTGTATACAAGATGAAGATACGTGTTCACATCAACAAAATGACTCAAACACCTAATAAAATAATAAATGTGAAAATTTCAAGAAAATGCAACAAAAAGAAAAGAAGAACACACAATTTTATAGTGGTTCGAGGAATACTCCAACCTACGTCCAATTAGACTTTGTTAGTCGATTGCTGTCGAATTTTCACAAAGTTGTTCTTATGTATCGGTGATGATCTCCGAGATTATAAAAGAGGCATGAAAATTTGCCAGAAGATCCAAAAAACGGTCCTCAAAACAATGTCTCATTCTCTATTGAGAGCTGTAGATCGTCGAAAATCTCTTCACCATGTTTGCACCCATATTCCCCACGTCCAAGAGGAGTTGCTAAAAAGAGATTGTGGCCACATCAGGAAAATCCAGGGATTGGTACCGATTCATGCCTCTGATTCCGCAATGTTACTTGGTTGACTTGTTCCTTCACTCATGGGCCTTGGTGCATTGTTATGAGCTTGATTTTGAATGAATTCCCTAGTTCAAAAGTCGAACAGAAGTATTTGATTTATCCATTAACCGTTTCGGGTTGTGTATTGCTAGCGAACCTACTGAAAGGGCATGTACTAGCTTGAAAACACTCTTATGTAAGGTAGTGTGAGTGGTTGGTGGATTTTGGGCAAATATTAGAGATCAATACCGATCTCTATTGATGGATCGATACCGATCCATTTCTTTGTGTGGATCTTGTACTTTGGTCTTAGGAGTGAAGTGAGTTGATGTTTTGAAGCTTCTTGGCAAGATTCACGACTTCATCTCTTGATCTTGTTCGATATACGAGTTTGGTAGTTATTGTTTTGGACTACTGCTTGGTAATTTAATTGTTCAATTGTTCTAACTTGTCCAGATATGGCTTGGTCACAAAGTTGGATAACAATACTGAACTAGACTACACAATTTGTGGGAAAGAAATGCAATTAATCATTTTATTCTTCAAGTTTGCACATCTTCAATTTTTCCCCTTATGTGTATTTAGAACGAACTGTTATTGGTTTCGCAATATTACCTAAAATTTTACGAAATAGTTTTTTCATAATTTTCTATTAAGTACAAAATCTTCGTAAGATGAACATAACTAATCCGGTGTTGGGTCGTGGCTTAAGAAGATGCAGTGGCTTAAGTATGACATGCCATTGTTGACATAAAACAGATGATGTTGCAGGAAGTAAATACATAAATTAAACATGAAATTATTGCGAAGGACAGAATTTCTCAGCATTTTAGCCTCAAGGACAGACCTTTAATATTTTAGTCTGAAAGACAACTTTATTTAGATATCAGTTTTTAGTTATTGATAGCAGTTTTTAGGTATCATTTTTCAGTTATCGGTATCGGTTTATAGTTCGGTAGCAGTTTCGGAAGAATGTTTGTGCTTATGAATAATTTTGAAAGAATGTTTGTACATATGATTAATTTTTAAAAGAATGTTCGTTTTTGTGCTTAAAATATTAAGGTCTTGTTTTAGAGGCTAAAAATATATAAATTTTTGTCCTTTGAACTAATTTTTCCTTAAATAAATGTGTACGGCGTGTTAAACTGAAAAGAAAGAAAAAGTACTTTTAATTATGCACAATACACTACCATGTCTTATTTGCATTATTTATCGATCATCTAACTCTTACATGTTCTGAGGTATGTTCCTGTAAATGATCGTAAAGCCAACATGGAAATAGCCGCTCATCATTAACATACAATATTATACCTTAAATAAAGTGAACTGCATAATAAGGATAAATGCATCAATCGCTGTAATAAACTTCATCAAATATTCACCCAGTAGTCTTCAATTATAACTTCAGTATGACAATGACAATTCAAGCAATCCAACCAATTCACGGGATGAATTCGCTTTGGTCATAAAAGCTCGTAAAGAGAAGAATGTCAAACAAAATCAGTAGCAATACAAACGAGTACTATCCGGTAGTGCACATCTAAGATGAACAGCACAAATTCTGTACCATTTACTTAGACAGCAACATAGTGGGAAAATTAATAAATGACATTAAACGTATATGGAACTTCTTATTTCTGACCTTTTCTTTTCCATGGTGTTTACATTTTGACGTTAATCAATTTGAACTATAGTTTATTACTGCAGCATAACTGATAGGAGTCAACAATTCGATAGATGCAGTAAGCAAACAATGCTCTACATCTGTGTACAATCAAACATCTACCACTGTTATTCCACAAAAACTGTTATATATATTTATATATTACCGTCAAAATTGATCACTAACACCCAGACGTAAATGAAAGCATCAACTAACAGTCATATTACAGATAGAGTGTATGTATATAGTATAAATATAAAGAACATCAAAAACAAAAAAGAAGCAGTAATAACAGAGAATTTATAGTCTACGTCCACTTCAAAAATTTCTCTTTTATTGGTATGAAAATCAATTACAGCTACAATCTAGAGTTTTTAAAACGATAATGGCAGAGTTGCCTTTATAGGGAAGAAGAAGGGAAGCAAAATGAATATCCTATTTTCCTAACCCTCACATGCTGTATTTATAAGCAAAATCCGAGTTGCTGGGTTTCCAGAGTGGTCAGGCCCATCAACACCATAGCCAATCCAAAATCATCATTATAGTCGACCCTAAACTCCGAGCATACTAATCCAATCTTGCCCCGGGAGTGACTCGAAGAAAATCCATCCTTGACTCGAAGTAGAATAATGGCTGGCCCATAGTAAACTTCGCTTCTTCCAATGCCGACCCCATGTTGGACCTACCATGGCCGACCCGAGCTTCATCCTACAACGTCCCAGAGCTGGCATGTCTGCCGATCCCGTTGAGGTATTAGGACATGCCGACCCAAGTATAACCCTATGCTGATCCCAAGTTTTTCCTTGCCGACCACTCCAATCACCGATCCATACCACTACCAACCCACTTCATCATGACTGAACCACCTTCAATGCCGACCCATTCCAATAATCGATCCACACCACTGCCGGACCATACCACTACCGATCCACTCTTTCATGACCGAACCACCTTCAATGCCGAATAGCATATGTACACCGACCCTAGAATAGAATGTTGAACCAAAGATGTTCTCTCATCATAGCCAACCCAGCCCAGTCCCTTTCATGCCGATCCGACCCAAGATGCTGAGCCGAGGATAATTGCATGCCGAACCCAAGCCACTTCGGCCAAATCACGTCCCAACCAAACCAAACCACCTATTTTCAATCTAATCAAATTGCACTGACCCCGAACAACTGAACCACATGGCCGAACTCCAACGACCGAACGCTCATGACCGACCCATGTTGTGCCGAACCCGGCTTCGTAGTCATATTTATCATCCGTGATTGATCGTCTATCCATCCAGTTGACTTAAACCAATCGTATTCTAGTCTCAACAACGAGTAGTCGATTTAATTAAATCCGTTTGTCTACGGCCTTGTCAAAAGGCAGGTTAACATTTGCCCCCAAAACATGCCTTGCTATAGAAAGGTGTGTTTTGAATAGCTTTTGATCCGTCATCCAAAGTACATATGTCATCCATAGCCATACTATCCGACTCATAATCCAATTCATTTTATCCAAGTGTCATTGCCGTATTCTTATCCAAATCCACGACTGCTCCAAGCCGTTACCCAATTCCGAATGCATCCCAAATTCATTAACCGAATCAACGATCTCTCCAGATCATTTTATCCGAGTCTGGGACCTCTCCGGGTCTGGTAATCAAAATCGAGGACCTTGCCGGGTCCAAATCCAAAGCCGGGACCTCACCGGCTCCTAAAATCCATATCCAGGACCTCACCGGGTCCAAATCCAAAGCCGAAATTCGAATCCGATAACCGAGTTCTAATCCATCCATATTCAATAACCAATAACAGAAGCCATGACCTCTTCGGTTTAATATCCAAATCCGGGACTGCCCCGAGTCCATGCCTAATCCTTAGCTGTCCACGTCAGAAATTTCATTTTTATTGGTATGAGAATCAATTACAGTTATAATCTAGAATTTTTAAAACGATAATGGCGGAGTTGCCTTTATAGGGAAAAGGAAGGAAAGAAAAATGAAGATCCCCTTTTTCGAACCTCCACATGCTGTATTTATAGGCAAAATCCGAGTTGCTGGGCTTCCTGAGTGGTCCGGGCCCATCAACACCATAGCTAATCCAAAATCATCATTAGCCGACCCTAAACTCCGAGCATGCCAATCTAATCTTGCCCAGAGAGTGACTTGAAGAAAATCCATCATTGACTCGAAGTAGAATAGTGGCTGGTCTGAAGTAAACTTCGCTTCTTCCAATGCTGACCCTATGTTGAACCTACGATGGCCGACCCGGGCTTCATCCTACATCGACCTAGAGTTGGCATGTCTGGCGATCCCATCGAGGTATTAGGACATGCCAGCCCAAGTATAACTCTATGATGATCCCAAGTTTGTTCCTTGCCGATCCACTCCAATCACCGATCCATACCACTACCGACCCACTTCATCATGACCGAACCACCTTCAATGCCAACCCACTCCAATAACCGATCCACACCACTGCCGACCTATACCACTACCGACCCACTCTTTCATGCCCGAACCACCTTCAATGCTGAACCGCATATGTACAACGACCCTAGAATCGAATACCGAACCAACGATGTTCTCTCATCATAGCCAATCCAGCCCAGTCCCTTCCATGCCGATCCGACCTATGATGCCGAGCCGAGGACAATCCCATGCCGAACTCGAGCCACTTCAACCAAATCACCTCCCAGCCAGACCAAACCACCTATTACCGATCCAATCAAATTGTACTGACCCCGAATGACTGACCTACATGGCGGAACTCCAATGACCAAACGCTCATGACCGAACCATGTTGTGCCGAACCTAGCTTCGTAGTCACATTTATCATCCATGATTGTTCGTCTATCCATCCAGTTGTCTCAAACCCATCGTGCTCGAGTCTCGACAAACGAGTGGTCGATTTAATTAAATCCATCTGTCTACGGCCTTGCCAAAAGGCAGGTTAACATTTTCCTTCCAAAACATGCTTTGCTATAGGAAAGTGTGCTTTGAATAGCTTTTGATCCGTCGTCCAAAGTCCATATGTCATCTATGACCATACCATCTGATCCACAATCCAATTCATTTTATCCAAGTGCCATTGCCGTATTCTTATCCAAATCTACGATTGCTCCAAGCCGTTATCCAATTCCGACTCCATCCCAAATCCATTAACCGAATCCATGATCTCTTCGGATCATTTCACCAAGTCCGGGACCTCTCCGAGTCTTGTAATCCAAATTAAGGACCTTGCCAAGTCCAAATCCAAAGCCAGGACTTCGCCGGATCCTAAAATCCATATCCGGGACCTAACCGGGTTCGGATCGAAAGCCGAAATTCGAATTCGATAGCCGAGTTCTAATCCATCCATATCCATACCCAATAACAGAAGCCATGACCTCTTCGGTTCGATATCCAAATCCGAGACTGCCCCGAGTCCATGCCTAAATCCTTAGCTGTTCATAGCTAATATCCAATTCCATAACCTCTTCGGGTTTTTGCCAAGCGTAATCCAAACTTGACGACCTGTATTAAGTAATGTCATGGTGTTCCTGATTTAGAGTCCATGAACGCTAAATAATGCCGTGGCTTAAGTCCTAAGCCAAATCCTGGTCGCTCTAGACCCTTGCCGAGCATAGTTCATACTCGACAACCTGAAATAGTAACTAATATTAATATGAAACCTAAGTCCTAGGCCAAAGCATGGTCTCTCCGGACCCTTGCCGAGCATAGTCCATGCTTGGCAACCTTTTAGCCAAAAACCAATCAAAAAGTCAATCAAAATCTAATCCGAAATCTAGATTCAAATCAGAAAACCAAAAATCCATATCAAAAGTCCAAATCAAAAAACAAGCATCCAAACCAAAACCCAAACCAGAAAACCAATGAAACCGGGAGTTAAAACCGAACTCCAAAACCAAAGCAGAAAAAGCAAGTGTCCAAATCAAAAAGAAGAGCAGCTTTAAAAAACTAGAGCATCATGGTTTATCTTCATCATTGAGTATGCCTAGGGGCTATCTCCATCCCCGTACATGAGTAAGTGACTTAGTCGTCTGCCCGGAGTTTGCTATTTATTCCATACCATCCCGATTAGTTAATGACCTTTGCCTTTAAGCCGGGATTGCTCCAGTTTGTGGTGGGTGACGGCTACTCCTGTTACGTCACCGCTGTCCAATTCCTAGAAAAGTCAACAAGATCCATGCACCCAGTTTCATAGGAAGAGTATTGCCCATCCATGAGAATGATTAGCGTCGATCCATTTTCCTTTGTTGGGGGCTTGCCCCCAGCCGTTCCAATCCATGTCCAAGCCAGCTAATTCTCATTCTAAGTCATGGGTTCCAACTTCTAGCCATTCCAGCATCCATAGGTTGTTTTCGATCATCATTCCCATCTTGCCCCAAGTCTATGAGGAAATCCTGAAACCTGCCCTTCTGGATGAGCATTCATAAATGGTCTCTGATTATCACTTCCATCCTGGCCCCGAATTCATAGGGGAATCCCAGATCATCCTCTTCCAAACGTGCATCCAAGTTCCGATCCATGCCAAAATCCATAACTTCATCTAGCATCATGCTTGCTTCCTTTCTCGGTTCTGATCCTGGATTTCCTCCTCCTTCTTTAGCATAGTATTGTTTCCATCTTATCCTTGCCCTATGTCTCCTTGCTGATTTCCCAACCATATCTTTCAGAATCCGAGTCCCTAAGTTTTCAAATCCAAAATCCAAGCTTCTGAATCCCTGAGTGCGGGCTTTCTTAGTGAACGCACCAAAATGTAAGTGCCAAAGTTGGTCACTAACATCCAAACATAAATGAAAGCACCAACTAACAGTCATAGATCACACATAGAGTGTATGTAGAGAGTATAAATATAAAGAACAAAAAATTAAAAAGAAAGCAGTAATAACAAAGTATTTATACTGGTTCGGCTGACTCTGGCCTATGTCCACTCTAGAAATTTGCCTTCTATTGGTATAAAAATCAATTACACTTACAATCTAGAATTTTTAAAATGATAATGACAGAGTTTCCTTCATAGGGAAGAAGAAGGAAAGAAAAACGAAGATCCCTTTTTTCGAACCCCACATGCTGTATTTATAGGCAAAATTCGAGTTCCTGGGCTTCCTAAGTGGTCTGGGCCTATCAACACCATAGCCGATCCAAATCATCATTATGGCCGACCCTAAACTCCGAGAATGCCGATCCGATCTTGCTTCTGGAGTGACTCGAAGAAAATCCATCCCTGACCCAAAGTAGAATAGAGGCTGGCCCGAAGTAAACTTCGCTTCTTCCAATGTCGACCCCATGCTGAACCTTCCATGGTCAACCCGAGCTTCATCCTACATTGACCTGGAGCTGGCATGTCTGCTGATCCCATTGAGGTATTAGGACACGCCGACCCAAGTATAACCCTATGTTGATCCCAAGTTTGTTCCTTGCCGACCCACTCTAATCACCGATCCATACCACTACCGACCCACTTTATCATGACCGAACCACCTTCAATGCCGACCCACTCCAATAACCGATCCACACCACTACCGACCCATACCACTACCAACCCATACCACTACCGACCCACTCTTTCATGACCGAACCACCTTCAATGCCGAACCTCATATGTATATCAACCCCAGAATAGAATGCCGAACCAAAGATGTTCTCTCATCATAGCCAGCCTAGCCCAGTCCCTTCCATGCCGATCCGACCTAAGATGCTGAGCCGAGGACAATTCCATGCCGAACCCGAGCCACATCAACCAAATCACCTCCCAACCAGAATGAACCACCTATTGCTGATCCAATCAAATTGCACCGACCCACATGGCCGATCTCCAATGACCGAATGCTCATGACCGACCTATGTTGTGCCGAACCCTGGCTTCATAGTCATATTTATCATCCGTGATTGATTTTCTATCCATCCAGTTGACTCAAACCCATCGTATTCTAGTCTTGACAAAGGAGTAGTCGATTTAGTTAAATCTGCCTGTCTACGGCCTTTCCAAAAGGCGGATTAACAATTACCTTACAAATAATCAAGAGCTCTGGTGGAGAAAGTACATCAACCTCAAAGATGAAATTTGCAATTCAAGCAAATTGGAGTATAACCTGATAGAAAATGATGGTCGCAGAAGTATATATTTTCGAAAGGGCAAAATCGACATGACGAATTGATATTTCTTTCAAATAAAGGTAGCGATTAGGTTTTCAACGATCGATTTGGTGTTAAAAATTGGAGTTACACGAGTTAAGTGGGTTAAGAAGAATAATTAAGTGAAGTAAGACGAATACGTAAGGGCGAACCGTTGTTGAGGAGGTTTAAAAAAATGCGCGCACAGAATTGAAGTGTTTTAAAATGCTGGAGCATTGAATTGCCACGTATCACCTATGCAAGGTTTGCTTCTTGTTTTAAAGTAAGTAAATAGAATAGCATACAAAAGATAAACTCAAACTTATTCTTGTATTATTTATGGCCAAGTTATACAATTTTTTTAAATAAATTGATTTCCTATTCCAACTTTTTTTTCTAAAATATTAATTTTTATATATTTCATAAAATGTCGTTGACTAAATCAATAGTTGTACTCATTGATCATCAGTGTATATCCATTATTAAGTAGAATACTAAAGCTTGACATAAATTAAGCTAAGGCATATTGGATTCATTCATCATCTTCTCATTAAAAAAATCAAACAAATAGAGAGATATTTATAACTAAAAATTCGCATTATTAATGCCAGATAACATGACATGATTTTTTTTATAAACCGTTGTGCTTTGATGTTGTGAATCAAATGTTTTATACAAAGTTATTAGCAGAAAACTTAAGTATTACTGTAATATCCAGCGTTACGTGGTCATATTCAGAGTTGCTAATACTTGTGAAATCCAACATTGAGGCTGACCATAGACATGAATTAAGGTTGTGTAGAGGTGTGCGTGTATAAGCCGTGAAGAGTATTGGAACTTAGTGGATAAGGTTTATAGCAATCATCCAGATTGTATATGAAGGCGTTCGACTTTGGAAACCAAAACAGCTTATGGTGAATTTCTGATAGCTTGCGATAGGGATTGTAAAATAATTCAAGAGGCTGAAAACGTAAATGTATTTCAAATAAATTGATCTACTTTTGATTCATGCTATATATTAGACTGCCCGTCAGAATTCATTGGTCAAGAGGTATTCGAACTTCGATACAGCTGGCTTACACGTTTAGTTAACTGTGAATCATCGTACTTTCGTGGGGTGTTTCTCTATCCATGTGTCTTATTTGAATTTTCTATGTATTCTACTATTTTAATATTGTATGTATTTCTCTTTAGATCTACTGTATTTCGCTATTTAAATTTATTTGACATATGACTTCAACTTAAGATGTTAAGATAATAAGAAGATACATGATTTCAAATATCAAAATTCACAGGATGATTTTTACTTTGGTGAAACAAAAGTTTAAAGATAAAAAATGAAAGATAGTGAGAGTAAATCTAGTTAGTCCTAGAGTGGACACACATCTAGGTTGAACAATTACGAAGTCAATAGTTTTGGTATATAATGTCAATGAATTGATTACGAAGCCTCCTGATCTCTTTTTCCAATTCGTATAAGTAATAGGCTAAGAAGGGAACTTGTCGTCTATCAATGTCCAAATTTGCGTCCATTGGGGTAAAGTGGACAATGAAAGTATCGACGACCAACATTATCCTCATGCCGTACGACTACAATCGGCGATTCAAAACCACATAAGCACATAACATTTGTGGATTGTACCTCATCAACTTCAATCGCATTTTATACGTGTAGTATTACTTGATGTAATTCTTGTGTAGAGTGGATATGTAGTTGTTATTGTTGATGGCCTATTCACATTTGTTGCATCCTCGATTCAAACTCTCTTTGTGTCATATCCTCGTATTATCGTTCTTTCATTTCAGTGTACCATGTAGTAGGGGTTTTAAGTGGAGATGGATTAGGATTTAATGGTCCATACAAATGATCGTATAATTGTATGATTCTAGATAAGAAATAAGCATCTTAAGAGCTGGTGGTTTAAAGTTGTAGAATGAACTACAAAAATTTATTTACGAAGTATTTATAATGAAAATAAACTTGTACACAAACGTTTAACCATGAACCAAGCTTCTCCTTAAACCATGTTGCTCTCTGAATCATGCTAGAATCTTTTCGATGATCGATCACATCACCGCCTAAACCAATGCTGCTTTCTGTCATACGCTATAGTATACAACGAGGATCTTTTCGGTGATCGATCACATCACTGTCTGAACCAATGCTGCTTTCTGTCATACACTACAGTGTACAACTAGGATCTTTTCAATGATCGATCGCATCACTGCCTAAACCAATGCTGCTTTCTGTCATACACTACAGTGTACAACTGGGATCTTTTTAGTGATAAATCATATCAATGCTTGAACCAATATTGCTTTCTGTTATACGCTGAGATCATTTCAACGATAGATCACATCACTGCGTGTCATAAGCTACAAAACCTAATTGGAATCTTTGGAGTATTGATCAAATTAACAATAACAATTCAATAAACATTTAATTATAATTGTTTATAAATGCGGTTTGCCACAATTCATCATCAATTTAGTTTCGGTCAAAAATATCAATATAACTATGTCAAAGACAAACTTGGATAACATTCTAATTATTAATGACTTTTGTAACCTAGAAAACGAATAAGTTCAAATTAGAAGAGTCTGTTGCCAATGCAGAGTCAAAGTGATCATACTCATTTTCGAATCATGTGATATGCAGGTTGAAGATACTTCACATAGAGGGATAATATTTGGAATGGATGTGGCTACTTCCAGTGGATTGATCCACAATTCTGTCAATAGGAAAGAGATTATGCGTATGAAATGCAATCGAAGTGTGAAGATTAGAACTTCTACTTAACAATCGTATCTATTACATGTGCTTAGTAGTATGCTTCGTAAGTAATTATCATCCTTGTTTGTGTTTGTAGTATCATGTATTTTAGGAAAGCATTATTATGTTTTGGATGATTGATGTATCTGTTTCTAAAAATGTAAGTAGTTAGTTTGTGTTTTAATCTATCGCTTAGATACATTCTTCTAAACTCAAATGTTTCATAATAAGAAAATTCATACAATGATGTTACAAAAACTGTAATTAGTACAACGTCCAATACTGAAAATAAGTACATAAAAATAATTTCCTTAATACTCAACTATTACATACGAAATGATGAACTGTTAGTTCTTTATGCAAATCTATATGAGCATCGGGATCTCTGATCCCCGTAACTCTTTTAATGTACTGTGCACGAGTGTTTGGTTCTTTAAAAGGAGGACTCTCAAAAGCACCTGCTAGTTCTGGATAACTATACAGCTGTAATTCATAACCACCTCTCTCTTCTTCAACAATCATGTTGTGAAGTATTATACAATAGTACATTATGTCAAATATCACTTCAGGGTCATGATAGTATACCTCCTTTCTCAAAATTTTGAATCAACCTTTTAGAACCCCGAAAGCACACTCAATGTCTTTTCTTAAACTAGCTTGCTGCAATGTAAATTTGCAAATTTGCGTTTTCTTCTCATTATGAGACCTTTTGAAACATTTGACCAGAGTTTTCCAAGTCGGATATATTCCATCTACAGGAGTATCTCATGTTGTATTCTATATCCTCTATTATGTAATGACAAGCCGATGCGGTATCGTTAGTTAATGAGCTAAACAAGCAAGACTGATGTATAATATTAATGTCGTTTAAAGATCCAGATACACAAAAAAAGCGTGACATACACACACACACACACACACATATAAATCAAATGAATCTACAACTTCCATAATCATTGTTGTCTTATGGTAATGTCCAGTGTATTGTCCTTGCATTGCAACTGATTTTTTTTCCAATGTCATTGCATACAATTTAAGCTACCTAACATAGTTGGAAATCCACATTGTTCATCTATATCCAATAGTCGACTGATGTCGTTATCATTCAACGCTCTAAGTTACTCCGCACCAAATGCTTGGATGACAGTTTTCAAAATCCTTTTAAGTATTCATGGGTAATAAAATTCCGATTCGGACATATTCGTCTTGCCTATCAATAATTTCCTTTTGGTGCTAACATTTGTAAGGAACTTGTCATTTTTTGATGCGACGAAAGGCATGTATTACATCATTATGTAAAATATAACTTTATCCCCGCCAACACTACCATGAGCCGCTCAGATATGTTTTTGAACATTCAATATCTTAATCTGAACTTAACATGGATCGTTGTTAAAATAATCTGCCATAATTCTATCCACTACAAGAAAAAGGCAGAATACCGACAGCCAAGACCGACGGCTTCCGACGGCCATTTTCCGACGGCTTTCGACGGGCCGTCGGCGGCCGTCGGAAGCCGTCGCAAATTTGCGATTATACCAGCCAGCCGAGCCCTTTCTTCCTCCTCCATTTCATACGAAAAAAACCCAAAAAACCCCCCAAATTCAACCCCTAAGCTTCCAATCCCTAATTTTTAGCTTCCGGATCTTCCAACGCACTCTAATCAAGCTTCAGTACTCTTAATCTCAGGTATAATCTCTTATTTTTATGAAAAATTCAGTTTTTACCCTAATTATAGATTTGCATAAATTGATAAATTAGGGCGAATTAATGATTGCAATTGTTTCCACTAGCGTAATAACGGTTTATAGCATCACATGGTATACCGATTTCATCTTTTATCGTGAAATTGTGATAAACACGTATAATTTGTGCATGTTCATGTATATGTATTTTGTTGTGTATGCCTTGATTCGACGATTGTATACGTTATTTGGAATAAGATAAAATGATTGAATGAACTAGGAGTATTATATTGTGCACGTTTTTACTTATGACACAAAAAAAATGCATTACTCTAAATTATAATTGTGTGTATTGAAAAATAACAAAATGTTAAACCAGCCCTAAGTTGATGCGTAATACGTCGAATAAATGTGTGAAATTAATATATAAATGTGAACAGTGAGTAAAACTGTATTTTTGAGTAAAATGCGCGCATGTTAACCGACAAATGTCCCTTAGAGAGTTTTTGGCCCCGTCTGACGAGTGTTGTACATGATCGTTGTATAAATAGTCGTTTTTTTCGAAAAACGACCATTTATATTCATCTGGTACAATGTTTGTCGGATTTGTCCCTGTATTGGACAAGTTATGAACACAGTAAGAATTTACATTTTGTATACTACTTCGTCTCAAACGGTTCATAAAATTTCGCCCTAACTTTTCTTTTTTGTTTCCTGCGTACACGCATTTGTGTACAATGCAGGGAACAAAAGGGAAATGCTGCCGAAATTTTATTGAATCGTTTGGGACGAAGTAATATACGAAATGTAAATGCTTACTGTGTTTGTAATGGGAGGTAGGATGTCTGACCAATGAAAAAAAATTATATATTTTTAATCGTTACGTACGTTAAAAAATGAAATGTGCCCTATTTGAAAATATTTTTAAATTTGTGAAGTTGTTCTTTAAATTCAAAATATTATACGAACATGAAAATAATCTTTTTCGAATGTGTATTCTTCAAAATAAATATTAAATTTTGAACTTCTCATTTTGTCAAATAGGAAAAATGATTGATTATTTTGTTGATCGAAGGAGATGGATGTACCAAAGAAAAGGAATGAGGGGCTCAATAAAAGAAGATTTTTATAACGGTATAAACGTGTTTGTTGAATTCGCCTTAAGTAATAACGGAAACGATCCAGAAATTCGTTGTCCGTGTAGTAGGTGTAGACATTTGAAGTTTTTGTTACCAGATATTGTGAAAGTTCATTTGTGCCAACACGGTTTCACACCCGAATATTATGTTTGGGATCGGCATGGAGAAGTTGTAGCAAATACTTCTGTAGAGTCTGAAAGTGTCGTTAACGAAATAGTTTCAACGACCCGTATAGAAAATATGGTCGAAGATGCAGCACGATCAATGTTTCCTATGGTTGAAGTTGACGACGATGATGTAAATGTTGAAGAACCAAATATTGAAGCTAAGAAAATTTATGATTTACTAGATGCAGCTAAAAAACCTATTTGGGATGGTTGTAAAAGCGGCACGCAGCTGTCAGTAATCGCAGAATACATTGCGATGAAGTCAAAATACAACATCACTGAAGCTGGGTTTACGGCTGTTGTACAAGCTGCAAAAAGACATATGCCGCCCGATAATCTAATGTGTGAAAATCACTACGAAGTTAAAAAACTTATGTCGGCTTTTGGTTTACCGTATCAGAAAATAGATACATGTTTAAAAGGATGCATGTTGTTTTGGAAAGAAGACGCAAACCTTAGAAATTGTAAAGTTTGTAACCAGGAGAGATACAAACCAAGAAAAAAGAAGGGTAAGGAAGTTCCGTACAAGCGTATGCACTACTTACCCATAACTCCAAGACTTCAAAGATTATACGCATCTTCTGTAACTGCGTCTAATATGAGGTGGCATAGCGTGAGAACGGAGGAAGAGGGTACGTTGACACATCCGGCCGATGGAGAAGCATGGAAGCATTTCGATAAAACGTATCCAAATTTTGCAACGGAGAGTCGAAATGTTAGATTAGGATTATGTACGGACGGTTTTTCTCCATTTTCTCAATTTGGTTCTAAATATTCATCCTGGCCCATTATCGTCACACCGTATAATTTACCTCCATGGATGTGCATGAAAACGCAATATATGTTTCTTACTGTTGTCGTTCCTGGCCCCGACGATCCGACACAAGGAATCGATGTATATTTACAACCGTTGATTGAGGAGTTAAAAATACTGTGGAACGAAGGAGTAGAAACATACGATGTGTCAAAGAAGAAAAATTTTCGTATGTTTGCTTCTTTGTTGTGGACTATAAGTGATTTTCCTGCCTATGCAATGCTTTCGGGATGGAGTACTGCCGGTCGTCTAGCATGTCCATATTGCATGGATGAAACACGAGCGTTTTCTTTACCTCATGGTAAGAAAATTTCATGGTTTGACTGTCATCGATATTTTCTCCATGTAAATCATCCCTTCAGAGGAGACAAGAAAAACTTTTTAGCTAATAGAGTAGAAAACAGACAACCACCGACGATATGGTCAAGCGAAGACATATATGAACTTGTTAAGGACTATCCAAAGATATATGAAACGGGGGAGCAAACAGAAATTGAAGGCAAATCAGTTGTTCATAACTGGTGCAAACAAACTATTTTTTGGGAGTTGCCGTATTGGAAACATCTTCTGCTTCGCCATAACATAGATGTGATGCACAATGAGAAAAATGTATTTGATAATGTGTTTAACACAATTTTGAATGTGAAAGGGAAGACGAAGGATGATTTGAAATCAAGACGTGATATAGAAGAATTATGCAAACGTCCCGAGCTTCATATGAAACCAAATGACAGTAAAAAACCAAAAGCTTGTTACGAATTAGATAATAATCAAGTTAAAGCTGTGTTAAAATGGGTGGAAGGGTTAAGATTTCCTGATGGGATATCATCAAATCTTCGTAGATGTGTTGACTTTAAAAATAGTAGATTGAGCGGAATGAAAACTCACGACTGTCACATAATGATGGAAAATTTATTTCCCGTTATGTTTAAAGAACTACTGCCGTTAAAAGTTTGGAAGGTAGTAACGGAGCTTAGTATGTTTTACAAAGAGCTTTGTTCGACTACTTTAAAAGTGCAACGTTTACGTAAACTTGAAGTGGACATTCCTATATTGCTTTGCAAATTAGAGAAAATATTTCCGCCAGGTTTTTTTAATGTGATGGAACATTTACCTGTTCATCTTCCATCTGAAGCACGACTTCGAGGTCCTGTCCAATACGGATGGATGTATCCATTTGAGAGGTATGTAATATGTTATAACGTAATTTAATTGCATTTGAAAGATGAAGTTAATATAAATTAATGTTGCATAGATATTTGAATCATCTGAAGAAAAAAGTGAGACAAAAAACACGAGTTGAAGGTTCGATATGTAAATCTTACATCGAAGAAGAAGCTTCGTTCTTTTTCTCTCACTATTTCAGTGACCATGTGAATATTTCATTTCAAAGTGTTCCTCGTAATGATGAAGGCGACGAACAAGAGTCCTCTCAAGCAATGTTATCTATTTTTAGACAACATGGTCGGCCTTCTGGAAAATGTGTGGAAATATGGCTAGACGATAGAGATCTTCGTGTAGCACACACTTATATTCTTCTAAATTGTGCCGAGGTTGCACCGTTTGTTAGGTAATCTGAAATAATAATTTTTGTTTTATTCTTTTCTGTAATGCATGCGCGTGTATAACCTAATGTAATAATTTGTTTATATAAACAGTGTTTATGAACGGGAACATCCGAACGGAGATCTCAGTAAAGAATTTTCCCGTTGGTTTTCAAATTACGTTTATGAGCCGAAAAATTGTGTTGTTGACGAAGGGTTGAAACATCTTGCAATGGGACCAAAAAGAGTGGTCAAGACATATCCAATATATTTCGTCAATGGATACAAATTTAACACTAAAGAATACGGTGCAGAAAAATTAACAAATAATACTGGTGTATTTGTTAAAGGTAGTGACGATCCAGAAAACCATTTAAATGATTTTTATGGCGTTCTAACACAAATTTTGCAACTGACATATTTCTCAAGACCCGCGGAGGAGGTGTTTCTATTTAGATGCAATTGGTTTAGCAATGTTCCAGGTTCTGGAATTAATGTGCATAAGGATTATAATCTTATCGAAATAAAGCATACATCGCACTATCACAAGTATGATCCTTTTGTACTAGCCAAACAAGCATTGCAAGTTTATTACGCTCCTTATCCGTCTCTAAAAAGAGATAAAGCAGATTGGTCTGCAGTTTTTAAAACAAAGGCCAGATTCACATTCGATGGGAAGAATATTCCGGACGAACAAGCTTATCAGGCAGATCTTGAGCAAAATAACGAAATAATAATTACAGACGATCATACAGATTTTGGTCCTTTGATCGATGAATCAAATGTTTTGGTAGAAGCGTTTGACAGTGCAGAGGAAAATATCGTCGAAAACGAGACCGAATCTGAATCAGAAGACGATGATGACTGATATAAATTTGAATCTGTTTTTTTGCAATTGATGTAACTATGTTGAATTCTTGATGTATTATGAAATTGATGTAACTATGAAACTAAATCCGTTTACTATTGTTTTATGTTATTTCAATTTGTCATTTATTTAGCAATTTTTATTAAAAATGCAATGAACTCTGCTTATCGTAGGAAGAGTACACCCATCATGAATCAGGTATAACAAACTTACATGTCTATTTACATTTCAGTCATTATAATTAAGCAATTTATACCATTGATGTCATGTTCATATGAAATATATTTCATTATCATGTTTTTATTCTCTTATATAATGATGTGTAAACGTCACAGGTTTATCATTATGTCACATAGAGGGAGGAGCTCTTCCCGTTCTTCAGGAGGCGATGGCAGTGGCCCATCGCAAGCGCCACACCGTCCAGTTGTTACGTTAGTCCCCAAAGCAGATGGGTAAAAATTAAATCTTATTCATCATCTTATTTTTTCTATACTATACGTATGTACTTATCTGTATCGTACTTAAAAACAGGGGGTTCGAGCTACTACCCACTAAGGTAGTGTTGGACGTCTCCAGAGCAGCATATCGTAGTAGGATGAGTGCGTGCTGGCCAAAGTGGGATACCATCCCTCCGCACATCATAGAGTGCATATGGCAGGATGTCCTAGTATGTGTAATTTTTATGTTTTCCATTTTTAATTCGTTTTTGTCGTTTTTCTACCGTTTATCGTTTAAAGTGTAATCTTTTTTTAACACAGGCTGAGATAGACATCCAGACAGATGATATGCAGCTGGCACGAGCATACTGGATGAGGAAGATGCGAAAGAACTACAGAGACACGATATCTGAGGTTAAGAAATCCGGGAAGAGACCACGGTGGATGGGGGAGAGCGTGTGGCAAGCTTGGTTGAGCTACTGGGAGACGGACGAGGCGAAGGCAAGTATACTAATTTTTTTTCAATTATTAATTTAACGTGATTGAAAAATAATGTATCAAATTTTGAATGTACAGGCAGAGTCAGATAGAAACTCTGCAAATAGAAATAAGAATCCCGTTACTCATCGCGGAGGATCGAAGTCGTTTCAGCAGTATCGGCAGGAGTTGGTAAATTTAATTACTGAATAATAAACGTAAATAGTTTATGCTATATGATTTTAAATGTATAATAATTGTATGTAACAATCAACTTCAGGAAGCCGAGGCACATGGTCCTGTCAGCTATATGGACGTGTTCACCCGTACGCATGCTGTTGAGCATGTTAATCCAGACGGGACTGTTTCGTACACATGGCAGGACGATAAATCCAGTAAAAGCCATGTAAGCATATTTCATTTTATTCAGTATTAGTAATTGTTTTAGTTGTCAAATTATTATGAAATAAGATATGATATTATTAATTTGTCAATGCAGGAGATGTTTATGGAGCAGCGACAGAAACTCCTTTCTGATACGGGTCGAGAGCAGCTGACGACCGATGAAGAGGACGTTATTTTTGAGTCCGTTATGAGTCCACCAGAGCATGGTCGACGATACGGATTTGGCAATTTAGCGGTAAATAATTTAATTTTTCTTAAAATACTTAAAATATGATATTCTTACCTTTTCAAAACAATAAACTTTGATTTTATTTATTTTTCAATTATTGCAGTCCAGTAGTCAGAGTAGGAGACGGCGGAGTAGACCTCAGAGCGAGCTAGCAAGTATAGAAGAATTGCAGACTAGAGTTCAGCAGTTGGAGGAGCAGAACCGCCAACAGGCCATGCAGACGGCACAGTTATTTGAGTACATGCAGCAGTTTGGTGGCCGCTTCCCTTCATCGGCTGGCTCTGGATCTGGGGCAGATTGATTCATTGCTTTCTAATTCGTTCGTGCAGGTATGTTTAGTTTTAGTTTACAATGATTTGGTAGAAGGAACAATTAATTGTTGATATGTATAATTATGTATAATACACTTGGTTCTGTAGCTGTATCAGGATATGCATGATTAGAACAGTTATTGTTAGTATTATTGTTAATGTTGGAATGTTATGTATATTTTGTATTTTATTTTTATTCTAATTTTGTTTATTTCTGTGTCTATTGAATATTTTGGAGTATTGGTTTGCATGTTTGGTTGGATTATTGTTTATTTGATTGTGCAGTATTGATATTGTAGTGTTTGGAAGAGAAATGTGGTTGGAAGGCTCTATTTGCAGCAGATTTAAAAAAAAAACAGCAGGTTTCCGACGGCTTCCGACGGCTCCCGACGGCTTATTGGTCGAAATTTTCCGGCGGTTTCCGACGGGTTCCGACGGCTTATTGGCCTGATTTCCGACGGTTTCCGACGGCCGTCGGAAACCGTCGGAAACCGCCGGAAACCGCCGGAAACCGTCGATAATGTATACGGCATCACCCGTCGGTAGCCGTCGGAAATACTGCTCCCCGACGCCTTCATTTCCGACGGCTTTTTCCGACGGCCGCCGACGGCTTCCGACGGCCGCCGACGGTTTTCAGCCGTCGGAAATCCCCCCTCCCCTTGTAGTGTATCATGCCTCGATTAATAATCTCTTTTCTTTCTCATATCTATACGCCTAATAATACTACCATCTTGTTTGGTAGATTCCTCCATCTGCTATAATTGAATGAGCTGTAGTGCTTTGGATGTTATTGCTTCTTGTTGAGAAAGTTCTTGTGTATGACTATCATCCAAAGAAGAAAAGGAAGAGGAAGAGGAAAAGGAAGAGGAAGAAGAGAAACAAAACAATCTTTTCATTGGATTCTTGTTTATTTAGTGGGTGTTTTCGAGGGAGTGGAAGAAAAGCAATTTAGTTGGAGTGGAAGAGGAGGAAGTTGGTTTAAATAAGAGCAAAATTATGACAGTGCTTGCTGTTTTGTGGGGGGAAGGAGAATGGCCAGTCGAAGAAAGAGGTCAGATATTTTATACTTGTTTATCTGGCATTTATGATGCCAGATAAATTAGCGTCCTTGATTTCATTAAATCAATCATGTGAATTGCCACGTGGGAAACAATCATTTGTTTATATATTATCCGGCGTTATAAATGCCCAATAACTTGGTATTTTTTATATCGTTGGACTATTGTGGGGTCAGTCACCCTATTTTAGCTAGCATGCCAATGGTGAAGACCCTTACTGTTAGCAATGCTTTTAGTATTCTAATCGTACCAAGAACACTTTGCATGGGAAAGGACGAAAAAAGATGACAACCCTACATGTATCAGCTACCTTTTGTTACAACACGTCGTTAAAAATCTTTTTAAACATTATATCATTTTCTTTGAAGTTTTAATATGTCTTTATTGGAAGTTCTCATCCTAATTGACTAGCTCTAGACTTTTAACGATAATATTTAAATACTAGTACAACGCATAACGGTGGGTAACCGATCGTTCAATCGCACAATTACAAAAAATATGTATTTTTCAGCAATTTTAGTTAAACCTTACATGATATGATATATTTTGAAAAGAAATTTAAAGTTGAAGAATTTAAGGAAACATGAACGGAGAGAACAAAATAATTAACATTGGGAGATTGAGACATGTTAAAAATATGTTCCTCGTTTTTTTGGCTCCACACAATTTGATTTTGCAATTCTACAAAAGACAAACCTCTCCAAGGCCGATTTGATTAATGATTGCACTTAACAAATCAAAAACTACTTGTTATTTTATCTTCTATGGCAAATTAAATGAGAAAATAATTCATATTTTTAGGTTAGGCTCTTGTATCCTAAAAATCATCTAAAACTATACCATTTTCCATTAATCAAAATCCTTTATTTATTTTTTATTTTTTCATTCTCGAGTCTTAAAAAAATAATTTTTTTAGGGATATCAATGACAGGTGACTCTTATACCTCTGTAAGTTTTTTTTTAAAAAAATTAGATTTGACTAGAAATGAAACCCTACAGTTATAAACATGGACCATATCGATTCCACAAAGTAGAATTGGACAAAAATATGTAAAAATTGCGGAAGATATACCTAAATATCTTGTTGATGATTAAGAGAAGAACTTGTTTGCTCTTTTTGAATTGATGCAAATGCTAAATCTAAAATTAGTTTCAGAGAAAAAAGCCCGAGTGATTTTGTGAAAACAACCCCTCATTAATTTATAATAGTTAAGTTTTCTAATGTGACCCTTCAATATTTCTGTATATGTACCTTGATAAACAAATTTAAAGTTGGTTCTCATCTTTTAGTTTTACACGGGTTGTACGCTTATGGATGCCAAAACATTTAATGGGGTTAACTTCATATAAGGTGATGGTTTTTCCTATTCGCAGACAATTCAATAGTTGTTCTAAATACACAGCACTATGCAATATATTGTTACAGTTGTGCACATCATATGCACATTGCACAGCACTATGCATGCACTATCTTGTTACTTGCACGTTACTAATTTTGACCTTTCCCACATGGTTTTATCATGATTGAAATGGTAGTTGCAAAATAAACCATTTCTTTGACATAAGCCAAAGAATATTTTTGATATGATGGAACAGAACCAGTCGAAAATCACGTTTGTGGAAGTTGTATTTTGACCTGGCTAGAAGGAATTTTTTGCTTTGAAGTGTGTTAGACCAACTCTTATATGGCCATTTTTACAAATTTTTCTCAAATTAAGTGCTTCACAGTTAAAGCAAATGCCAAGATTTCACTGGTAATTGTAAACGATGCAGGATATAAAACGATCGCTACTAGAACATAGAAACCTACCATTAGCGAAGCTGCAGTAATATAAAGAAATTTTAGTATTTCAATAAATGAAGGAGAGCTATCTCATAAAGCAATGGGATACTAGAATCATATAATCACATTTTTCTTACTGTTCTGCACTAAGATTTGCTTCCAATATATATTTGCATGACCAATGGAAATATTCTTAGCGATTGGCTAATTTGTTTTACAAGTGTAATTCGTAACTTACTAAATAAAAGTGATACTTACTCTAATTTTATCTGATTTAAAACCTTTTTGCTTACTTTATTTCAAATGGTTTAATATTGAAAATACATGTGTAATTTATCATGCTTTCATTGTCACAATTAACTGAAGCTTTTTCTTTGGTATTTAATTAGTGGATTTCAACCCTGGAGATTACTGCCTTTATAATTCATTTTTATCTTCCTACAATTATGTTCCGTTGAAAGGTTAAATTCGTACGGTTAAAATATGGGAAAAGTTGCCTACTAATGGAAGAGGATACCCAGGAAAGCGGAGCCGTGATTCAAAAGATATGGCTTGTCCAATAGAGCAGAGTTTGTATAAATACAAAATTAGGCACCCAATCCCATAACCGGTCAATCATTCCTCCCTGACTGGTCCACGAGTCATTTCATGTCTAGTGCAAATATAACCTAGCAGATGGATAGTGGCGATCAGCTGATCATCCCATAATGTATTTGGATTGCAACTTCATAGTTTTGGGCTGGATTTTGCAAAATTGGATGCCGATGATTCGTGGGTTTTGATCTAATTATTAAAATGCTATATTGCCGATACTAAAAATCAATAGACTCCATCTCCTTAAGAATGAGGGAAAGCCACAACATTCTTGTAAATAATCCATGATTTCTAAATCCAAATTGAATCAGAATTCTATAGTGAATCTTTTTCGTAAATGTACAAAAAAATGAGAAAAATTAGTTGTTAAAATTCGTTTTCTGGAACCTTTATATAGAAGATGATGAGATGTGGCTTTTGTTAAAAGGATGAAGGGACATGTTTATTCATTTAAATTTGAAAAGCCATCCAACGATCAATATATCGTCATATGCTAGTTGATTTTTTAAAAACTATTTATATTTTTTTTTATTTTCTATATTGACAAACTTATATCGCATCTTTATAAAAAGTTACCAGAGATGAAAATAGAATTTAGTAAGAGAGAAAATTCAAAGACATTCATTACGGGATCTTTAACAAAAATCCTAAGATTCAAACAAACTTACTAAACACTTTAAATATCTATCGTTAAAAAACTTATGTTTCATTTATCTTGGGTTAGTTTTGCTTTTTCGTTTGTTTTGAGTAATCTTCATTTACTTCAATGCATCTGTGTTTATCTCTGCAAAATTTCTCCTTAATATATCTGAAAATACCATTCAACTTGGAGAATCATTAGTAGCAATATTTATATGGTTGTTGTCATCAAAACCAATACTTATGACATGAATTTATAGTGTTAGGGGTATGCCATAGGGAAATTCTATAATTTATTAACTTCGAAATCAATTCTTGTTCGAAATAAAGGTGTTTCTTCTTTCTGTTATATATTTGATACAATGTGTTATAAATAATTAAATGTTTAATTAAAAATATATTTAATAGAAAATCAATAAATGACGTGTTTGTGATAGTAATTACAATTAGTTATAATTATGAGTATCGGATCACACTGTTACAAAACACATCATTTTAAATATTCATAGTCAAGATGCATCGACACTGGATATCGATGTATCTGTTGAAACTAGAGTATGTAATTCTCCTCAAATATTGGGCATTGTATTACTCATGACTACTGGGGTACCTAGAGGTTATGTACTGATATTTACTGGATAATTATAGAACTCCTTGCTCGGTAGTTTTCTGTTGGTTAATATAACTAAGGTCAAACAGAAAAAAATATCGATGTGACTAATTTACACAATTCTTTCAACTTGAGAATACTTTCAACCTTCAATATGAAAAATTCTGCTTTGATTATAGTCAAATCACGAAACGAAATCCATCAAGTGATTATAGTTGGGTCGAGTGGAAGTATTGGAAGGAAGACACTATTCAAGAGAGGATTCGTCACTTCGGTTATATGAGGTTAGTATCATAGTCAACTCAAGTCCATGTTTCACACATATCCAATAACCAATAAATGTCACTAACGGGCAGTGCTTATTAAATAGAACAAGAATTTACTGAAAATGAATAAGCGATAAATTTGGTCATAATGTCACATGTCACGACCAGAAATCCAGCGTTCAAAAATCGACATCGAATACCTCACTTGTATTCGACTGCCGGAGATTCAAATGTTGAACTCCAGTTCGGATGGAGCTTATAACAACATTAGATAAATATAAACAGCGGAAAAAAATGAATTACATTGATCACAACACTGATACAACACTGATACAATATTCATTACAACATTGATCACTAACATCTGAGTGATATATATACATGATACAACAACGGAATGATAACAACACCATAGCGGAACGATAACAGAGTCTTCAAAGAGTTTCCAACATACTTCAACTTCGATAAGGCCTTCCCAAAACTCCAAACACTTCAAAAGATTTCCAAACAAAAAGCTCTCCAAAATCCAATAACTTCCAAAAGACTTCTAAATCCAAGCTAGCTCCAAAACACGGATAACCTGCTTCTAAGCCGCCCGTGTGGAAATTATGGTCACCTAGAGTTTAGGAAGAGAACAATAAACTCTAGGTCAGTCATGGAACTGGTATGAGTAAACAAAAACAGTTTTTTGTATAAAAACAATTTATAAAAGAAACTCGTTCATGCTTTTGGAAAATGAAACTACCATAAGGCCTCCCGGCACACACACAATGCAATCGCACCTTGGCGGAGATTTCTCCTTATGATAGTCAAATATGCGTGATACGAGAAAACTCTTCCTTATGATAGTCCAACAATGGTCAGGCTAAGGAACTTCCTATGCCACATGGGTATGCCTCTGGAGGGACGCCCCAAGAACCTAACCAGATCTCTGCCAACACAAGGCCGGGTTACTTTTGTAACTAGGTAACTACTACACGAGTATGTCATCCCCCAGTCATAACCGATCTTTATTCGGGTCCCTAACAACAACAACCACAGAGCAATAAATTTGCACAACCATATAAATTAAGTATCTGGCCTCCATACCATAATACCACTTCTATCCAGAAGGAAATGCACATACCCTAAGGGGCGCTACCCCCAATGACCTTGCCGCTTCCTTCCTGTTTCAACCATTACCGGGTTGTGAGAATCGACGAAGTCTCATCCACAAAGCTACGCTTTTCACAAAATCCATTTGTTAACCCGCTTTTTTACAAGACCATAGACAGGCGGATCGAATGCTCATTTGTCGAAACTAGAATACGATTGACTGGAACTAGCTGGATGGATAGACGGTCGATCAGGAATAGGTTCGATGTGCATGGTTCGGCATTGAGGAGAGAGCAAGGTGATTCGGTATTGGTTGTTTCTCGACATAAGGCATGGTTCGGCATTGCTTGCCGCTCGGCATGAGGAGTGGCTCGGCATTGGTCGTCGCTTGGCAAAAGGTGTGGCTCGGCATGGGTTGCCACTCGGCGCTAGGCATCGTTCGGCATTGGACATCATTCGACATTGGACACCATTCGGCATCGTGAGTCGCTCGACATTGGATGTCATTCGGCATCATACACTCGCTTGGCATTGGAAGTCGCTTTGCATTGGATGTCGTTTGGCATCGAACCTCGCCAGCATTGGTAGGGACACGGTCGTTCGGCATTGGTGAGATGGCTCAGCATTGGACGAAGGTCTCTCGGCATTGGTCAGGTCAGGGTCGCTCAACATTATTGATACGGCTTGGCGTTGTATTAAGGCCAATGTGGCTCGGCATTGTGGAGGTATGTGGCTTGGCATTGTGGAGGTATGTGGCTCGGCATTGTGGAGGTATGTGGCTCGGCATTGTGGAGGTATATGGCTCGGTGGAAGGTCTTGATGGGCCTACACCATGCAGAAAGCCCAACAACTCAGGATTTGCCTATAAATACAGCATGTGGGGGTTCAGAAAAGGGATATTTTTCTGACTCTCTCGCTTTCTGTTTTCTATGGCTGAGGTTATTCCGTCATTTTGTAACTGTAATTGATTATTACAGCAATAAAAAGGAAACTTCTGGAGTGGACGTAGGCCGGAGTTAGCTGAACCACTATAAAATCTGTTGTTCTTTACTGCTCTCATTTTAATTTGGACTGTTCTTCAAATTATTACTCTCTATGTATATTCTATCTGTGAGTTGCGACTGTTATTTGGTGCTTTCATCTAGATTTGGGTGTTAGTGACCATTTTTGGCGCTAACATTTTGGTTCTTTCACCGAGAAAGCTAGCATCCAGGAATTTTGAAGCTTGAATTTTGAATTGAAAAGCTTAGGAATTCGAATTTTGAAAGGCAATGGCTAGACCACCAACAAGGAAGCAAGCAGCGGAAAGGAGCAATCAGGAAGGAAGTCAAGCGGCCTCTTCTGGAGCTAGAGAGGACAAAGCATCCGTCTACGTAACTCGGGATGAGATGCAGGTTATGATGAATTCTATGCAGGAGCAGATGATGAAATGGAAAGAGAAGATGATGCAGGCTCTTCTTAGGCAATTTGGACAACCAAGAACTATAGGTGCTCAAGTTCTTGGAACTGGACTAGAGGGACTCAACCAGCAGGCAGATAGAGTGGTTCAGCAGGGGGCAGCTCCAATAAACTAACGACCAACAATCTGGATGGACCAAGACTTAGGGGCACACCACCAGGTAATGCTGGACTAGTTCATAGAGGGATACTGGATGACGCTACGCGGCCCGACGCCAACAGGAATGCCGGAGTACGTGATGAGGAATATGTACCAGAATTTCCTCAAGGACTTGGAGGGCAGTATGGAAACATGGATACGGGGCAACCTTGGTTGGAAATGCCGGATTGGCTGACATTATCAGGCGGACTATTCGTGGAGGTCTGTCAAATAGGGATTCGGAGGAAGTCAACAAAAGTCCGTTTACCCGAAACATTAGGATGGTTAGAAATCCTTCCGACTTCAAACTACCCACTCTTGAGGTGTACAACGGGAAGACGGATCCAACTGACCACTTGATGAGGTACATAAGGCATATGGAAGTGCTGGGGGAAACAGAGGAGGTTATGGCCCGATGTTTCCCCATGTACTTGGCTGATATAGATGCCATGTGGTTCAGGCAGATGGAGGATGGATCCAATGGAACATAGACAGAACTGGTGGACAGGTTCTTAAGTCAGTTTCGAGTTTACATAAAAAGGCCAAAGAACGTGATGACATTGACATCGGTTAAACAGGGTGTGGATGAATCGCTTAGGACATTCTTAACTCGGTTTAATGCAGCAGTTGCTTCGGTGGATAAGCCGGATCCATCAATGGTTCTGATGGCTACGGTATCAGGAGTCGGAGATAATTCGAATTTCAAAGTATCATTGATACGGGACCCACCGTTGGATCTTGGGGAATTCTTCCATGGAGCTGAGAGATTTTTTCGACAAGAGGTTGCATGTTTGGACATGTGGTCAAAGGAAGTAAACCTAGTTAAGGATGGAGGACTACCCGACGAAAGCTCGGGTAAGGACAAGGATAAAGGGAAAAGGAAGCGTTGGGGAGAACCAAAGTTCTCCACTTACACAGGACTAAACGCAATATAGGAACGGATATTCTTGGATACACGAGATCGCCTTCCGTATTGAAGGCTGGCAAGGAGGGAGCCCTCAGAACGCAAAAGGGCATCAGGAAGGCATTGTCTTTTTCATAACTTGGACGGGCATGATACTAACAGCTACCGTCATTTGAAGGATATAATCGAGTAGCATGCTAGGAATGGTCGGTTGCGACAATATGTCGAAACTCAGAATGCGGCGATGGAACAGGAGCAACCACCGTCTACCTTGAACTATGAAGGCGTGAGGCCCAGGAATGCTGGCCGGTTGGTCATCAACTAATCTTTATGGATTGAAATAAGTAACAAACTCTGGGAAATCGACTAAAACTTACTCATGTATGGGGTCGGAGAAAACCCTCAGACATGCTCTGAGATGATGGTTTACCAGGACGCCTCGGTTTGTGAAATCTACCTTTTCCCTTTGACTTAAACATTTGCTTTTTCTGGTTTGGTTTTGGAATTTGGTTTGAACTCCCTATTTTTCTTGTTTTTTGGTTTGGGTTTTTGATATGGATTTCTGATTTTCTGGTTGGGTTTGGATTTTGGATTGGATTTTGATCAGATTTTCCTTTGGATTTTGGCTAAAAGGTCGTCGAGCATGGACTGTGCTCGGCAAGGGTCTGGAGACACCAAGATTCGGCCTAGGACTTACGCCCCATGTTATTGGTTACTATTTCAGGTCGTCGAGTATGGACAATGCTCGGCAAGGGTCCGGAGAGACCAGGATTCGGCCTAGGACTTAGGCCCCATACTATCGATTACTATTTCAGGTCGTCGAGTATGGACTATACTCGACAAGGGTCCAAAGCGACCAGGATTCAGCTTAGGACTTAAGCCATGGCAATTACTCAACGTCTAGGGACACTGGACCATGGTCGTCATGTGTGGATTGTGCTTGACAAGAACCCGAAGAGGTTACGGATATGAATATTGGCTATGAACGGCAAAGGATTTGGATATTGACCCAGAAAGGTCCTGGATTCGGTTATTGGTTATTGGATATGTATGAAACATGGACTTTGGATGTTGAATTTGAGGCTATTCAAAACACACCTTCCAACAGCAAGGCATGTTTTGGAGGGGGAGGGGGAAAAGTGTTAACCCGCCTTTTTACAAGGCCACAGACAGGCTGGTTTAATTAAATCGACTGTTCATTTGTCGAAAGTGGAATACGATTGACTGGAACTAGCTGGATGGATAGACGGTCAGTCAGGAATAGGTTCGATGTTCATGGTTTGGCACTGAGGAGAGAGTAGGGCGATTCAGTATTGGTTGTCGCTCGGCATAAGGCATGGTTCGGCATTGCTTGCCGCTCGGCACAAGGAGTGGCTCGGCATTGGTCGTCGCTCGGCAAAAAGGTGTGGCTCGGCATGGGTTGCCGCTCAGCGCTAGCATCGTTCGGCATTGGACATCATTCGTCATTAGACACCGTTCGGCATCGTGAGTCGCACGGCATTGGATGTCGTCCAGCATCGTACCTCCCTCGGCATTGGATGTCGTTCGGCATCGAACCTCGCTCGGCATTGGTAGGGACAGGTTCGTTCAACATTGGTGAGAAGTCTCAGCATTAGACGAAGGTCGCTCAGCATTGGTCAGGTCAGGGTCGCTCGGCATTGTTGATACG
The DNA here is from genome assembly GCA_030765085.1 of Allium cepa. Taxonomy (NCBI): domain Eukaryota; kingdom Viridiplantae; phylum Streptophyta; class Magnoliopsida; order Asparagales; family Amaryllidaceae; genus Allium; species Allium cepa. The sequence goes on from CM060929.1 coordinate 1,049,029,574, forward strand.
GCTCGGCGTTGTATTAAGGCCGGTGTGGCTCGGCATTGTGGTGGTATGTGGCTCGGTGGAAGGTCTTGATGGGCCTACACCATGCAGAAAGCCCAACAACTCAGGATTTTCCTATAAATACAGCATGTGAGGGTTCAAAAAAGGAATCTTTTTGGGGCTCTCTCGCTTCCTATTTTCTAATGCTGAGGTTAATCCGCTATTTTGTAACTGTAATTGATTATTACATCAATAAAAAGGAAATTTATGGAGTGGACGCAGGCCGGAGTTAGCCGAACCACTATAAAATCTGTTGTTCTTTAATGCTCTCATTTTAATTTGGACTGTTCTTCAAATTATTAATGTCTACATATATTCTATCTATGATTTTTGACTGTTATTTGGTGCTTTCATCTGGATTTGGGTGTTAGTGACCATTTTTGGTGCTAACACCATTCTTCGATCAACAAATGATCAGCAGCACTCAGCATGCCACATTACCAAGTTGAGAGTATGTCATTAATAACCATCAACTACATAACCTTTGAGCTCGTACGTCTCAAAGAAGTGTGTTAAGCTAAGAGAATAAATTCTCCGCTACTAACAGAAGTGTATTTGATAGAATCAGCTTTATATCTCAATGTAAAATGTTAGACATACAACCATACAAGTTCATTCCGGGTTCGAATGGAATCGAAGGCACTTCCATAGAAGCCCTTGCAATCTGGGTATCCATAATCCCGATCGGACTCCCCATCACATATGGAGATCTCTATACCAAAGCAACTCAGTGCAGAGTCATTCGATAGGTTATCCTATCGTTCTTGAAGACACCCGGCCTTCACCACCGTCTTCAAAAGCTATCCATTTCGTCGTATCACTATTCGAAATGGGTTGTATGACATAAAGTCCTCTCCCGGCTAAACCGAATAGTGAGAGCTTAATTTAAAAACACGTGGATATATCAATCACAAAGATTCACCATTAAGGTTCGATGTGGGTTTCGGATAATCAACTGGAATCCGACTCCCTGTCGCATCGAAATTCAAATGTCGTTTCACGGGCCTAAGGGGTTTTCACATTCACACAGTAATATATTTACAGATGGCACAACTCAACACAAAGCAATTTATATCACATAAATCACAATCACGTATCAGAGATATCAATCAATGTAAAGCATTCAACAATAATCAATCATTTACAATTAAGATGAATTAATCGTTAATTATAATTAATTAATCACATAATTTTTTTCACTAATTATCCTTAATTAATGATTAAATATTCATAATTATAAATTAATTAGTCCTTAATTATTAATTAATTAATCGTAATTAATAATTAATTAACCTTAATTATCATTTAATTAACCTTTAATTATTAATTAATAAATAAATAAATTATTCTTTAATTATTAATTAATTATAAATCATTAATTATTTAATTGTCATTAACAATATAAATTAACTTAACCTTTTAGCTGGTAATTTAAAAACATTTGATTATCCCCTTAATTACTTTGTTAAGTTTTAATTTAAAATAAACTTTTTTTTAAATATAAGTTTAAAACATTCTTAAACTTAATTAATAAAAAAATATTTTTATTTCAAAACCTTTAACTACACATTCCAACTTAACAAACAATCATCATTTTAAAAAGAATAAATTTAGAAATTAAATTGAGTTACATTGTTAAAGTTTTAAAACTGGAAATTATAAAACTGAGTCAACCCCGAGTGTTCCCCGAGACAAATTCCTGTTTACTTCGAGTCATACCCGAGTATTCCCTAAATTTTCATTTTAATACTTAGATTTTTAGTTAAGTTTCTAATACCTGGAACCTACTTGAAAACCCCCGAATAAAAACTCGAGCCAGCACCATGATTTCGCGAAGAACACTTCGAGACACAGCCCTTTCTTTCCCAAACATGCTTCCTGATACGCCCCAGTAACTCGTGCACATGCACAGGTGAACTGGCCACCTCCGACCGATTCTACGACCTTCAACATGTCAATGACGATCCACACGAGCCTCACAAGCACCCAGAATCCCAAAACAACGACGGATTTGCAATCGAACCCTTCGACCCAAACTGGACTGAAGTTGAACCACCAAAGATTGCCTCAAACTTCCATCTCCGACCATCAGAGGCCACGCGAAAGTACTCGAAGCTTCCTCAACATCCAATGTCTTGATTCCCCCAGGTCCGACCACCACCGAAACAATGATGACACTGCATTTTATCGAACTCCGACCAATACAAAAACACGAGCTTAAACCCTAGATTATCGACGTTCGGCCACCACGATGATCAGGAATTTTCTTGATCATTTTTCCCAAGCTCATCCATCCCCCGACCACCCACAGCTATGATCCCGAGACCTCTTGTGACGACCCTGACTCGACCTTCGAAAATCGGCACCGAATACGACACTCGTATTCAAATGCCGCAGATCCAAACGTCGAATCTGGTTCGCCGGAGCTTATAACACATTAAGTACAACACAGCGGAAGAAATAGAATATAACAATATACAACATTGATACAATCTCAGATACAATATGATACAACAGATGATACAATGAATATACATCAGAGATATGATACAAGATAATAGCAGCGGAAAGAAAAGATAACACAACAGCGGAACAAAAATCTCTAATATGGTCTTCAAGAAAGAACTCCAGCATCGGTAATCTCCATCTCCAAATCACCAATCCAGCGATAGCTCGAACTCTCAATAACGATGCACAAAGCTAAGCAAGTGCAGTCCCGATCCAAAGACGGAACTAGCTCCAGATAATCTACTAAACCTGACTATCTGAAAAACCCAACTCTAGACTGCCCGTGTGGGAAAATAGTGGGCACCCAGAGTTTAGGAAAGGAACAATAAACTTCAGGTCAGTCATGGGACTGGTATAAGCAACAAAAACATTTGGTCTTTTTAAAACAAACTACAGAATTTAAATTTGAAAATCCGCGATGCTTTTTAGAAAATGAAACTACCATAAGACCTCCCGCCACACACACAATGCAAACGCAGACTTGGAGGAGATTTCTCCTTATGATAGTCAAATATGCTTGATACGAGAAAATTTCTTTGATATTATTACTAGTGCATAGTGGAAAATCTTTCGAAAGTATAATATTAATCCTAGCCAGCATAGGTACCATGATATTATGCCTACTATAGCTGCCATGTTAAATGGCAGGTTCTACAACTAAAACCGTACAAGGCACGTATTGGATGAATGGATTTCCAACAAATGGTCAGGCTAAGGAACTTCCTACTGCCACATGGGATCGCCTCTGGCGGGACGTCCCGAGAACTAACGTTACGGTTAGATCTCTGCCAACACAAGGCCGAGTTACCTCTGTAACTAGGTAACTACTACACGAATATGCCATCCCTCGGTCCTTTGGGATCTTTATCCGAGGTGCCTCAAAGCAACAACCACACGGTAAATGAGATTGGAGCAACCACATGAGTAAGTATCTGGGCTCCATACCATGATACCACCCTTTACCAGAAGGGAATGACACACCCTAAAGGGCGCGACCCTCATAACCTTGCCGCATCTTTCCTATTTCGACCATTTCTGAGGTGTGAGGTCCTGATGCAGTCTCGTCGACAAAGCTACGCTTTATACAAAAGCCATGCTTTGATCACAAATGATCAACAAATGATCATCATCACACAGCAGCACTCAGCATGTCACATTACCAAATTGGGAATATATCACCGATAAATATCAACTACATAACCTCTGAGCTCGTACGTCTCAGAGAAGGGTGTTAAGCTAAGAGAATAAATTCTCCGCCACCAAGCAGAAATGTATTTGATAGAGATCAGTTTAATATCTCAAAGTGTAATGTCGGACATACGATCATACAAGTCTGTTCCGGGTTCGAACAGAACCGAAGGCACTTCCGAAGAAGCCCTTGCAAATCCGGGTACACACAATCCCGATCGGACTTCCCATCGCTTAGGGAGAACTCTATACCGGAGCAACTCAGTGCAAAGTCAATCGATAGGTTATCCTACCGTTCTCGAAGACACCCGGTCTTCAACGCCAGTCTTCAAATGCAATCCATAACGTCGTATCACTATTCGGAATGGGCTATATGACACAAGGTCCTCTCCCGGCTAAACCGAATAATGAGCGTCATATTTTAAAACATATGGATATGGGATTAGGTTAAGTCACAACTTAAAAATCCAAAGCTTTTCTTTCAAATGGTTAACAAATTACCATTTTATATCTTTAAACAAAAAGATTTATTTCACAAAGTTTCACCCAGTTTCACAAAGGTCCATTTATAGATTTCCAAAACAAACTTCCATTTCAAATGGATTAACTCATTAAATCATTAAATTAAAGATTTAACTTATAACTTTCAAAACACGTTTCCAAAGATATATCTATAACTTGGAAAACCATTTTCATTTTAGACTTGAATCCTTTTAACACCAATTGGAAGTTCATTCCTTATGTGAAAGCTTTTATTATTTGAAAACAAATAGTTTTCGTTCCAGAAAAATCCAATTTTATCTATACAAGTTGAAATCTTGGGTTGAATTTGAAGTCCTAAAAACAACACCTTTAAAATGGTTTAAAACTCATATAAGCCCATTTATAAGTTGAGTAACCTTTTTAACCCATAGTTTCCAAACCATAGAATTCAATCCCAAATATTGAATTCAAATTTAAATCAAATTATTTAAATTTCAAAACTCAATCAAGTTATTCAAAATAACTTTTATTTTTGACATTCATTTTTCAAAAGCTTTCAATTCTAAAACTATTTTGGATTCAAAAATTCAATATTTAAAACTATTTCAAAATCTGTGACTTAACCCATTTCCGCGTGCAATTCATATTTGTGTGTGTATAAGTGTGGTCCTGGGGTTCAACACAATAGTGCACAAAATCATCATCACAGATCCGATCATATTGATAAGCGATATAATCCATAACGCTTATCTTTATTCATAGAGTCATTGATAAAATGAATTTATCAATTACAAAGATTCACTATTACGATTCGATGTGGGTTTCGGATAACCAATTGGAATCCGACTCCCTGTCGCGTCGAAATTCAAATGTCGTTCTATGGGTCAAGGGTTTGCATATCAATGTATACATCACAGATATAACAGCTCAGCACAAAGCATTACATGGCATCACATCACATATCAAATATATCAAACCATCACATAGTATTCAATTAAAATCAAACATCTTTGATTAAGGTGAATTAATCGTGTGGTTATAGATTTATTACTCACATAATTACCTTCATTAGTAATCTTTAATCAATGATTAATTTTAACTGATTAAGTCTTAACCACCTTCATTAATTAATCACTCCTTTAATTAATTATCTTAATTAATTAACCCTTAATTGTAATTAATTAAATCTTAATCACTTTTATAAATAGGCGTTTAATTAATTACTTTAATTAATGAATCCTTAATTATTAATTAAATCTAATTATAATTAATTATTCTTTAATTGATTAATCTTAATTTAAATCACCCTAATTAATTAACACCATTAATTAATTATGCTTAAAGGCAGTTAACCTTTAATATTTGATTTATAAATCTTTAATCTTTAATCATCTATTCTTAATTACTTTCACTAAGTAATTATTATTCTTATTAAAAACATTCATTAATTACTTGATTAATTAACCCTTAATTTACAATCAATTAATCTTAATTAATTGCTTAATTGATTACAAATTAAATTATCCATAAAACCTATTAAATAATCTCTAATTATTTAATGAAGTGCTAATCTATAACTTAATTAATTGTTAATTACTTGATTTATGAATTTCAAATCATTAAAAAAAATCAAATCTTATCTAATTAATGGTTTCTTAATTACAAATCAATAAATTTTTAATTAACTTACTTAATTCTTCAATTAATTAACTAAAACCCCTAATTATTTAATTAATTAATTATCCATCTTAATTAACTCAAAAATTTAAAGAATTGTAAATCATTAAGTCCTAATTAACCTTAAGATAAACCTAAATCTTATTGATGATTTAATTATCAGTAACAAAGTAAGTTAAAAATAATTTTGCTTTTAAATTTCCTTTAAATTCCATTTTAAATTAAGATTTAAAATGAAATCAATTTTAACTTAAACAAAGTTTAACAATTCAAAAACCTTTTAACTACATGTTAAAGAATTACTTGTCTTATGAAAGAAATTTAAACCAAATTCATTTTTAAATTTCAAACCATATTTAAAACATTTGAGGTTGTTTTAAAACATTTAAATCCAAAACTTTATTTATTTCAAACTAGAATTCAAACTAAGCTTTGAATTCAGATTTTAACTTAAATTTAAAATCCTGTTTAAATCTTATTTCCAGGGTTTTAAGGCCACTTTACAAAATACTTTATCAAATTTAGTTGTTAAAAACAATCTATTTTATAAAACTTATTTATTTTAAAAAACTTGAATCATTTCAAACCTAAGATTCAAACTACTTGAATTCAGATTCAACTCATGTTTAAATAATAGCTTAAAGTTTTGTTTACATTTTAAACTCTACTTTTAAATAAATAAATAAAAACAGAACAGGTTTTAGTTATTAAAACCTGTAATCAAAATTTAACCCGAGATGACTCCAAGAATGCACAAGCTCACCTTCGAGTAACACATTAGATTACCTAATTGTTTCCCCCAGTACCCCCCTCTTCCATTTTATACTTTGTTTACTGTCAAATTTTAAACCATACTGCATAGTTAAAATACTCGCATGCCACCCCGAGACCAAACCCGAGCAACAACCCCCACAATCCCGAGCCTGACTTCGAATCAGCTTCATCTTCCCTCCATCAAAATTTCTCAGGCACACAAGTGCACGGTGTACGTGCACCTTCGCTTTGCTCAGCTCCGATCATCGTTGCCGGCCTCCACAGATCAACGTTAACCCCCGCTACCAATCCCGACCACCCATCTCCGGTGATCTCATCAGAACCAAAATTTTGCAATCTCGACCACTTCCTGGATTTGAACCACCGTCCAGAAAACACGTCGCCTCTCCACGACGAGCCACCGGCGACCACGCACCTCTTCCCAAAGCTTCGCCGACCGATCCTCCATCCTTTCCCTCCAGTTCGGTGAACTCCGGTTCGCAAATGACCCCCAAATCGACTCGAGAACGACATTGATACAACGACGCTCTTAAACCCTATTTCATCAAACCCAAACTTATTCGATCATAAAAAAAATTTCGTACTATTTTTCTAACGATCTACGCCACTTCCTCCCTCTCTGACATTAAGCTCGAGACTCGATTATCCTTTGAACACTGGAAATTGATGTTTCTTCAAATTTGGTTCAAACTCGATTTATTCACTTGCCAACAATCTAAAAAGTCCGATTTATCCTTTAAAAATCATGTTTCTTGACGTGGATTTACATCACAGAAATGAATCAAAGAATTGTAAAAATCTAAATTTACATATTCTTGAGTTTTACTGCTAATTCCTTCTTCCCAGGTCAAATGATTTTCAAATTTAACTAAAAAAATATTTTCAAATTTTGGTTTAAACTTAACAAACATATTTTGTTAAAGAATCATAGTCTAACAAAGATCAAACCAGAAGAAAATGAATTTTCTTTATACTCTGCACATTTTCAAAACAGAGATACATTTTGATATTTCATTCACAAGCAAGCAGATTTTTAAACAAATAAACTTAGTTCAACAACATGCAAACATATTTATCATCAAGCTTCTAGTCATGCAATCAGGTTTTAGTTAAAACAAGTTAGAGTTTACTCACCTGTCATATGCATAGAACAGAGAACAGGCCTGGGAAATTTCTGTTTTGAAAACTGGGAATTGACTTGGATCCTTTTTGATATCTTGCTTGTTTTTAATTTTGCTTTGCTCTGGTCACTGCATTGCCTTAAATTTCCTGAAGCTATTGCTTGTTCCAGAAAGTTGTTTTGAATTGCTTTTGAATTGTTTTGCTTTAAATCTTTGAGTTGCTATCTTTGTCTTTATTTATTTACAGAGGACACTGCACTTGACAAAACTGAAGCCTATCCCGTAAAAGCTTTTGCATTCTATCTGAATTTGCTTTGAACTTGCATGCTTCAGCTTTTAGAACTGGAAGAGGATGTTGCTTTAGTTTGAAAAAAAAAATCTTCTGGTTTTAAAAACTGAGTTGTTTCTTGGTTTTGGTTTTGAACAGCTTTGATATTGAGAATTGTGGAGGCAAATCTTATTCTCAGATTTGCTAAGATAGCCATGATTACACATGGGAGAATGAAAAGCTTCTTGAAATTCCAAATTTGACTATTTAAAAAAAAATGATGATGCCATTTGTTCATATATATGTATATAGATATGTATGATGTTAATGGATGTTTACATTTATTTGCATATACACATATACAATATTCTTATGTTTTTAAAAGAATTGTTCTCCCTCTTTTTTTTTCTTTTTTTTTGGTAACATAAGACAAATTTGCACTATGTATATCTCATATCTCTAATACTTGTAAATGTTTTTACATTTTAAAATATATTGTTTTTCAAAAGAAGATGTATTTTTAAATCTTTTTATCAAAATGAATAAATAAGTATGTAATTGAATTAAATCCTTTAAATAGCTTTTTGTAGAATTTATTTATATCACTCTTTATAATATATATTTTTTAAGCAAATATTATTTTAATACTTAGTTCATTATATTTTTTGAGTTAATTAAGATGGATAATTAATTAATTAAATAATTAGGGGTTTTAGTTAATTAATTGAAGAATTAAGTAAGTTAATTAAAAATTTATTGATTTGTAATTAAGAAACCATTAATTAAATAAGATTTGATTTTTTTAATGATTTGAAATTCATAAATCAAGTAATTAACAATTAATTAAGTTATAGATTAGCACTTGATTCATTAAATAATTAGAGATTATTTAATAGGTTTTATAGATAATTTAATTTGTAATCAATTAAGCAATTAATTAAGATTAATTGATTGTAAATTAAGGTTAATTAATCAAGTAATTAATGAATGTTTTTAATAAGAATAATAATTACTTAGTGAAAGTAATTAAGAATAGATGATTAAAGATTATTTGGATATTGTATTCATGTTGTATCAGTGATATCTTTATCATCTAATGTTGTTGCAAGCTCCGGCGATACGAATTTGATGTTGTTGTCGGACATCGAGTTCGGGTCGTCCATATTGGTGTGTGTATAAGTGTGGCCCAGGGGTTTTACACAATAAGAGTGTCACATCATCAATCAGCACAGATTCAATCATTACAATTCGATGTGGGTTTCGGATAACCAAATGGAATCCGACTCCCTGTCGCATCGAAACTCAAATGTCGTTTTATGGGTTAAGGGTTTGCATAATAATATATACATCACAGATATAACAGCTTATCACAAAGCATCACATAGCATCACATCACATATCAAATATATCAATCCATCACATAGCATTCAATAACAATCAAACATCTTTAATTAAGATGAATAAACCGTGTGGTTATAAATTTATCACCCACATAATTACTTCTATTTGTAATCTTTAAATCAATGATTAATTATCATTAACTACAATTAATTAAGTCTTAACCACCTTTATTTTTATTTTCTTTTAATACATTTTATTTTGAAACTCAATATTTATTTTATAAATCACTTATCCTTAAATTTCTAATATAAATTTCTATTTATAATCAAATTATTTATTTATTTATCCTAGAAAATTTTCTAATTAATTCACAATTTATTTTCAAAAATTAATTTAATTGCCAAATTAAACTTAATGAAATTTCAGGAATGTTACAGATTTTTGAAATAATCTAAAAATTGAATTTTTGGACCCAAAATAGTTTTGGAATTAGAAGTGAAGCTTTTGAAAATGAGTTTCAAAAATAAAAGTTATTTTAAATAACTTGATTGAGTTTCAAAATTTAAATAATTGGATTTAAATTTCAATTCAATATTTTAAATTGAATTCTATAATTTAGGAACTAGGGTTTAAAAAGTTATTCAACTTATAAATGGGTTTATATGGGTTTATAAACCATTTTAAAGGTGATGTTTTGGAATTTAAATTCAACCCAAGGTTTCAACTTGTATAAATTGGATTTTTCTAGAAACGAAAACTATTCGTTTTCAAATAATAAAAGCTTTCACATAAGAAATGAACTTCCAATTGTGTTAAAAGGATTTCAAGTCTAAAATAAAAATAGTTATCCAAGTTATGAAAATATCTTTGAAACGTGTTTTGAAAGCTATAAATTAAATCTTTAGTTTAAAGAAGGAATTAATCCGATTGAAATGAGAAATTGTTTTGAAATCTATGGACAGACCTTTGTGAAACTGAGTGAAACTTTGTGAAACGAATCTTTTTGTCAAAGATTTAAAATGGTAATTTATTTAACCATTTGAAGAAAAGTTTTGGATTTTAAAGTGGTGACTTAACTGAAATCCCATATCCATATATTTTTAAATATTGCGCTCATTGTTCGGATTAGCCGGGAGAGGACCTTGTGTCATATAGCCCATTCCGAATAGTGATTCGGCGTTATGGATTGCAATTGAAGACCGGTGTTGAAGACCGGGTATTTGTGAGAACGATAGGATAACCTATCGATTGACTCTGCACCGAGTTGCTCCGGTATAGAGTTTCCCTAAGTGATGGGAAGTCCGATCGGGATTGTGGATACCCGGATTTGCAAGGGCTTCTTCGGAAGTGCCTTCGGTTCTGTTCGAACCCGGAACAGACTTGTATGGTTGTATGTCCGACATTGCACTTTGAGATATTAAACTGATCTCTATCAAATACATTTCTGCTTGGTGGCGGAGAATTTATTCTCTTATCTTAACACCCTTCTCTGAGACGTACGAGCTCAGAGGTTATGTAGTTGATATTTATCAGTGATATATTCCCAATTTGGTAATATGGCATGCTGAGGCTGCTGTGTGATGATCATTGTCATTCGTTTGATCATTTATCTTTGTGATCATTGCTTTGGTCATCTGTTGACCCAAAGCATGGCTTTGTACCAAAGCGTAGCTTTGTGGATGAGACTGCATCAGGACCTCACACCCCGTAAACGGTCGAAACAGGAAAGATGCGGCAAGGTTATGAGGGTCGCGCCCTTTAGGGTATGTCATTTCCTTCTGGAAAAGGGTGGTATCATGGTATGGAGCCCAGATACTTACTCATGTTGATACACTATATCTATTACTGTGTGGTGTTGTTGTGCGCGCGCTCTGATAAAGGTCCTAAAGGACCGAGGGATGACATATTCGTGTAGTAGTTACCTAGTTACAGAGGTAACCCGGCCTTGTGTTGGCAGAGATCTAACCGTAACGTTAGTTCTCGGGACGTCCCGCCAGAGGCGTACCCATGTGGCAATAGGAAGTTCCTTAGCCTGACCATTTGTTGGAAATCCATTCATCCAATACGTGCCTTGTACGGTTTTAGTTGTAGAACCTGCCATTTAACATGGCAGCTATAGTAGGCATAGCATCATGGTACCTATGCTGGCTAGGATTTATATTATACTTTCGAAAGATCTTCCACTATGCACTAGTAATAATATCAAAGAAAATTTTCTCGTATTAAGCATATTTGACTATCATAAGGAGAAATCTTCTCCAAGTCTGCGTTTGCATTGTGTGTGTGGCGGGAGGCCTTATGGTAGTTTCATTTTCTAAAAAGCATTGCGGATTTCAAATTTAGATTCTGTTGTTTGTTTTAAAAAGACCAAATATTTTTGTTTGCTCACACCAGTCCCATGACTGACCTGGAGTTTATTGTTCCTTTCCTAAACTCTGGGTGCCCACTATTTTCCTACACGGGCAGTCTAGAGTTGGGGTTTTTCAGATAATCGAATAGTAGGTGTAGATTCGATAGCTTTCAGCCTTAGGATTTGGCAATCGCATTTGGATCGAGTTGCTTCTCTTCATATTGATTGGGAGTTCGAGCTATTTTCTAGATTGATGTCTTGGAGATGAAGGTTACCAATGCTGGAGTCCTTTCTAGAAGACCATATTGGAGATTTTATTCCGCTGCTAGTGCTCCCTTTTCTTTTCTGCTGCTATTATCTTGTATCATATCTCTGATGTATATTCATTGTACCATTCTGTTGTATCATTCATGTTGTATCAGTTATTGTATCAAATGTTGTATATTGATATATGCTATTCATTTCTTCCGCTGTGTTATTTACTTAATGTGTTATAAGCTCCGGCGAACCAGATTTGACGTTTGGATCTACGGCATTTGAATACGAGTGTCGTATTCGGTGCCGATTTTCGAAGGTCGATTTAGGGTCGTTAGAAGTGGTATCAATATTGGTGTGTGTATAATTTAATTTGAATAACTTGATTGAGTTTTGAAATTTAAATAATTTGATTTAAATTTGAATTCAATATTTGGGATTGAATTCTATGGTTTGGAAACTATGTGTTAAAAAGGTTACTCAACTTATAAATGGGCTTATATGAGTTTTAAACCATTTTAAAGGTGTTGTTTTTGGGACTTCAAATTCAACCCAAGATTTCAACTTGTATAGATAAAATTGGATTTTTCTGGAACGAAAACTATTTGTTTTCAAATAATAAAAGCTTTCACATAAGGAATGAACTTCCAATTGGTGTTAAAAGGATTCAAGTCTAAAATGAAAATGGTTTTCCAAGTTATAGATATATCTTTGGAAACGTGTTTTGAAAGTTATAAGTTAAATCTTTAATTTAAAGATTTAATGAGTTAATCCATTTGAAATGGAAGTTTGTTTTGGAAATCTATAAATGGACCTTTGTGAAACTGGGTGAAACTTTGTGAAATAAATCTTTTTGTTTAAAGATTTAAAATGGTAATTTGTTAACCATTTGAAAGAAAAGCTTTGGATTTTTAAGTTGTGACTTAACCTAATTCCATATCCATATGTTTTAAAATATGACGCTCATTATTCGGTTTAGCCGGGAGAGGACCTTGTGTCATATAGCCCATTCCGAATAGTGATACGACGTTATGGATTGCATTTGAAGACCGGCGTTGAAGACCGGGTGTCTTCGAGAACGGTAGGACAACCTGTCGATTGACTCTGCACTGAGTTGCTCCGGTATAGAGTTCTCCCTAAGTGATGGGAAGTCCGATCGGGATTGTGGATACCCGGATTTGCAAGGGCTTCTTCGGAAGTGCCTTCAGTTCTGTTCGAACCCGGAACAGACTTGTATGGTCGTATGTCCGACATTACACTTTGAGATATTAAACTGATCTCTATCAAATACATTTCTGCTTGGTGGCGGAGAATTTATTCTCTTAGCTTAACACCCTTCTCTGAGACGTACGAGCTCAGAGGTTATGTAGTTGATATTTATCAGTGATATATTCCCAATTTGGTAATGTGACATGCTGAGTGCTGCTGTGTGATGATGATCATTTGTTGATCATTTATGATCAAAGCATGGCTTTTGTATAAAGCGTAGCTTTGTGGACGAGACTGCATCAGGACCTCACACCCCGGAAATGGTCGAAACATGAAAGATGCGGCAAGGTTATGAGGGTCGCACCCTTTAGGGTGTGTCATTCCCTTCTGGTAAAGGGTGGTATCATGGTATGGAGCCCAGATACTTACTCATGTGGTTGCTCCAATCTCATTTACTGTGTGGTTGTTGCTTTGAGGCACCTCGGATAAAGGTCCCAAAGGACCGGGGGATGGCATATTCGTGTAGTAGTTACCTAGTTACAGAGGTAACCCGGCCTTGTGTTGGCAGAGATCTAACCGTAACGTTAGTTCTCGGGACGTCCCGCCAGTGGCGATCCCATGTGGCAGTAGGAAGTTCCTTAGCCTGACCATTTGTTGGAAATCCATTCATCCAATACGTGCCTTGTACGGTTTTAGTTGTAGAACCTGCCATTTAACATGGCAGCTATAGTAGGCATAATATCATGGTACCTATGCTGGCTAGGATTAATATTATACTTTCGAAAGATTTTCCACTATGCACTAGTAATAATATCAAAGAAATTTTCTCGTATCAAGCATATTTGACTATCATAAGGAGAAATCTCCTCCAAGGCTGCGTTTGCATTGTGTGTGTGGCGGGAGGCCTTATGGTAGTTTCATTTTCTAAAAAGCATCGCGGATTTTTAAATTTAAATTCTGTAGTTTGTTTTAAAAAGACCAAATGTTTTTGTTTGCTCATACCAGTCCCATGACTGACCTGGAGTTTATTGTTCCTTTCCTAAACTCTGGGTGCCCACTATTTTCCCACACGGGCAGTCTAGATTGGGTTTTTCAGATAGTCAAGTTTAGTAGATTATCTGGAGCTAGTTCCGTCTTTGGATCGGGATTGCACTTGCTTAGCTTTGTGCATCGTTATTGAGAGTTCGAGCTATCGCTGGATTGGTGATTTGGAGATGGAGATTACCGATGCTGGAGTTCTTTCTGGAAGACCATATTAGAGATTTTTGTTCCACTGTTGTGTTATCTTTTCTTTCCGCTGCTATTATCTTGTATCATATCTCTGATGTATATTCATTGTATCATCTGTTGTATCATATTGTATCTGAGATTGTATCAATGTTGTATATTGTTATATTCTGTTTCTTCCGCTGTGTTGTACTTAATGTGTTATAAGCTCCGGCGAACCAGATTCGACGTTTGGATCTGCGGCATTTGAATACGAGTGTCGTATTCGGTGCCGATTTTCGAAGGTCGAGTCAGGGTCGTCACACCTCTACGTTCATCGATCACCAGAATTTGTTGAAAATTACGATTCTGTTCATCCTCGTGTTTCTTAGTGGATACTTTATTAAAAATTATGATTTTGCTTTTAAAAATTATCAATTTCAAAAACATTTCAACTGATATATTAGAAATCAGAAATCATAATAACTGAAATTTCGACATATTTTAAGTTTGCCTGTATTTTCAGATTTCCAAAAGAAACTTTAATTTATTTTACTTATATTTTTTTTTAAAACTTAAAACATGTTTAAACAAACAATTTTTGTTTGAATCCTAAAGCCTAATAAAAATCAGGGAAGGTGCAAACAAATTTTGAACAGTTTTTTTTTTGGAAACCTGGGAACAACTAAAGGCAAATGTGCTTGATATTAGACATGCACAGTCATCTCAGCATATAAATATCTACATATATTTGCATTCATATCAAAACTTTACAATTTATTTCAAGCATCAACACAAACAACACATACTACTCCAAATCTTTAAGGGTTTACTCATCTGTAAAGAAGAAACGGAGAGCTTTCAAAAAAATCCTAGAAGTTGAAAACAGAAAACTGGAATTTGCTTTTATGTTTGGATTTGATTATGATACTCTGATCTTTGTTGTTTGGATGATGAAAACCTTGATTTGCTTAACAAGTTGAGATGAACTTTGCTTTGCTGTTTGTTTACAGACTTTGTTGTTGATATTTGAGATGATTTCTAGGGCTTCAGGCTTTAATCTACAAAAGGTGTATAATTTTTCTGGTTTTAATTATTTGCTCTGATTTCTTTTGGGTTTTCTTTGATGATATTCTGGTTTGAGATTTTAGAGTTTGTATAGGTTTTTTTTTGGAAAACTGAAGATAAAGGAATGAGAAGGATATTAGAGATGTTATATAGCTTTATTTTCTTTCTATAAATTTTCTCAAAAATAAAAACAAAAAGACGACATTTGTTAATTTCCTTGTTTTATGGATTACACTTGTTAATCTATGTGCTAAAAGCTTAACACTTGTATTATGCATGCATCAAATATTTTATTTACATTTTTAAATTGTATTTTTCTATTTTGTAAATACATTTCTCCTTTACTTAAATATATACAATTTAAAAGAAAATAGTTCAAAACTAATTACACATTAAATAAATCACACACATATTATTTTAAATCCAAATAATTTCACAAAGATATTTATTTAAATTTGAATTCAAATTCAAATTCAAATATAAAAATAAAATTCAAATCTACATATATATTTATATTTGTATTTAAATAATTTTAAAACATTTATTATTTTGAATTTTAAACTCGAATACAAATTATAATTTTATTCATATACAAAATCAATACTTATCTAATTTGTTTCAAAAAAATTTCAAATTAATTTTCAATTTAATTCCAAAATCTATATTAATTATTAATTTTAATTTTTATAAAAATTGGGATGTTACATCACACCACTTGCTAAGTGATGTGTGAACGTTAACATTCGAATAGTTCGGTGTTAATTGCTGACTAAATTTATACCCAAGAGCTACACAACTAAAATTGTTATTCATATATAAATTTATATATGGTTTGAGGAATAAAAATTGTTATATATTTATAATAGCTATAAATGCACCAATCGATGTACGATATCGATAAGCAATTAAATTAGATTTAATTGCATAGCATTTTGGCTTAGGGATTAAATGGGTTTAAAGCGCATCATTAGGGCTGCAAATTTCGGTTTTAATACGTTATTGGAGGCGGCTAAAACTTAGGATTAGACAAAGAGATGGATGGCTAAGATTAAGAGAGAATAAGGGATGAGATTGTCCTAATTTCTCCCTTATGGAAGGCTATATATATGCATATATAAACCCTTAATCAAAAACAACTTTTGGCTGCCATAATTATCAAGTTTTCTAGTCGAAATTAATCCCCACATCAGTTGTAACAATCTCAAATCAATTGAAATTAAGTAAAAGCACTATTTGATAGAAAAGGTCGACGATTCTAGACTTGCAATCTGACAGATCGAGCATAAATAGAGAAGGGAATTCATTGGTTCAAGTGTACTTAAACGCATCATCAACTGGTACTTTTGTATTACGATTTAATATTGAATAATCCCTAATCTGTATATATATTAATGCTGTATATCTAGTTAGGTGAGATTTTCGTAGGAATATGTAGTTGTCATAAATTAGTTTGGTTATGTGGATGGTTTTATTATTATGTGTTATAATTGATGCATAAACAAATCTAGTTTGCTGAAAAAAATTAAATTTTGTCATTATTAATTATTTTATGTATATTTATATATTAATTTAAATATAGACTAATGTATATTTTAAACATATATGTATATTTATAATGTATAAACTGCTTAGAAGTTTAACTTACACCTATTTATACATAGTCTGAATTATCAAATTCGAAAATAATTTTTTTTATATATAAATAATTTTAGATTATCTTTTATTCGTTATTTGAATTTTTTATTATATCTAAAATAATTATTTCACTGAAAATTTGAATATCTTTTTTAAATTACTACATCTATGGAGTGACCCATGGAATTTTTTTAGAATTTTTTGTTAGTATTTAATATTTTTAAAAATTAAATTACTTCGATTGAACAATTCTTTTATTTATTAAAAATAATATTTTATTTTAGTAAATCATGAAAAAATTACTAAACCTGTATTTTATGATCCTAATTTAATATTAATTACTAATATTTTTAATTATTATGATCAAAACTATTTATTATATATATATCTAATAATAATGATGACGATTCCCTACGATTCAAACCCTGCAATTCCTGGATAATAAAAATATGGGTAGAAGTTAAATCCTGCGATTCACAGATATATATATATATATATATATATATATATATATATATATATATATATATATATATATATAAAATATAAAAAGGCGACCTCAAACCCTGCGATTCCCGAATCTTCTACAATTGCGATCGAGCTGGATGGCGACGATGACAGATGAGTAGAAGTTAAAAGGAAGTGGGAGGAGAAGGAAAAAGAGGGTAGAAATTCGACGTTCGCTGAGATATTACAAAACCCCAAAACATCTAACCAAAACCCTAAACCCTGGATTGATGTTATCGGTAATAAGGTTGAAATTAAAGGATCTGTTAATTACGTTGAACCAATAACGGAAGGTAATGAAATCTATCAGCTAATTGATGAAGATGGTTATGAAGAAGCAAAAAAAATATGGAAAAACTCAATTTACATCTATATGGCAGGCAAACGCTCATATGTTTTTCACTTTTATGCTTATAACAAGTGGGTCTGGAATCCTAAAGGAGCATGGAATCCTAAACGCTCATATCGGTAATAGTTAATCTAACTTTAATGCCAAGGGCTCTAGTTCAGAGCTAGTAGTTCCTCCAATTCCTGATCAATTGGATGATTTTTAGTCTGAATCAGATCCCCCCCATTTGAATCTCTTGCTGAGCAGCACCGTAGTTCTAAGAATAAGAAAATGCCTGACTCTCTGGACGAAATTCAAAAGATGAATATTCAGGTGGAATAATTTGACGAAGAGAATGAAGATGAAGAAGAAGATATCAGTAAATTAACAGAAATTAACGAGCAGTATGTAAAACAGTTCAACAAAAAAGAAGAAAGGGTTGCTTCAATGGTGGATCTGCTCCTGTAACAAGGAGCAAAACAAACAAATAATAAATGACTATTCTCTGTTGGAATGTGTGAGGTCTAAACAATGACATTCGTCAATTAGACCTCCACAATCTGAGGGCCTTGCATAGGCCATCAATTATAGCTTTACTGGAAAATAAATTTAATGAAGAAAGTTTTGAAATGTTCAAATATCAAATAGGAAATCAATGGAGCTCTAAGCATAACATCACACAACAAACAAAGGGCAGAATACTTCTACAATGGGATAGTATTGTTTGGAATGGTTCCTTAATAGACGAGAAAGAGCAATAAATTACTGTACTATTCAAAAACATAGGAGGGTTGGATCTATACATCACATTCTTATATGCAAAAAATATGGCTTCAAAAAAAACTGAGTTGTGGCAAAAAATAATTAATCATTCTAAACAAATCAAAATGCCATGGCTAGTTATGGGAGACTTTAATGTAGTCTTAAAAACAAGAGAAAAGAGAGGAGTAGTTACCCTGAGGTGTTCCATGTTGCGGAGTTCAACGACTGTGTGGCAGCAAGTGGATTACTTGAAACATTCCATACTGGACTGCAATTTACATGGAAAAGTAGTGAGGCAAGAAAAATAACATATAGACAGAGCTTTATGCAATTCTAATCTTATTAATAAAATCCCTAATATGCAAACAACAGTATTACCCAGCTCAACCAGTGACCACTGTCATATTCTAATTCAATTCAACAAAGAAAAGGCTTGTCAAAAAGGTAAACCTTTTAGATATGCAAATCATTGGAATCAATTAGAAGGATACGGTGAAGCCTTAAACATGGAGAATATTATACCTCCTCCTGGGAACCACATGTATAAGTTCATTATGATGCTCAAAACTGTGAAAAATAGACTAAAGGAGTGGAATAGGAAGAGACCCAAAAACAAAGACTTTATTTTCAATATGTAGAGTCAATAAGGGGAAATTCAAGAGAAGCTGGATAAGGATCCAATGAATGAAAGTCTTAACTCTTTATATTTTCAACTTCAGGGGAAATTGAAAGAAGAGCTCAGTAAACAAGCCATGTAGATCAAACGAAAAGCAAAAGAAAATCGGCTAACTCAATGGGATGAATGTACAAAATTCTTTTATATGAAAATGTCTCAAAGAACTCATCATAATAATCTACAAAATTACTTGAATGAGGAAGGGAATGTGGTGAGAAACTTAAAGGAGATAGAAGATAATGCTTTATCATATTTCATGGGCTTATATAATGGAGATGACGCACAAGAATTACCTGAACTTCAATGTAGAGGGAAGATCTCTCATGAAGGCTACTCTATGCTTACAGCTCGGATAACTTAAAGGGAATTGTGTGGAGTTATTCAGTCCATTCATATTGATGCTAGTCCTGGTCCAAATGGAAAGGGGGCAGTTTTCTTCAAAGTGCACTGGATACACCTGAAACATTATATGTTGCAAGCTTTTCATGAAGCATTGGACAATGGTGATTTTTAACAAGAAATAAATCATACATTCATCTCCTTAATCCCAAAAGTTAAAAAAATCAGAGAGGGTGGTGGAATACAGACCAATTACATGTTGCAATATCTCTTATAAGATTCTTAGTAAAATAATTTGCACGAGACTAATTAAAGTGCTACCAGATTTAATCTCCCAGACTCAAAGTGCCTTTATTAAAGGTAGATATATATTTGAAAACTCTCTCTTAGCTCATGAGCTTATCAGAAATTTTAACAAACCAGGGGCTGATAAAATGTATCTAAAAGTAGATTTACATAAGGCATATGATAAAGTGAACAGAAAATTAATTGTACATATGCTCAAATCTACAGGTCTCCCAGATAAGCTGTTAAAGTTGATAGAGTATTATATTTCCACTCCAACTTATTCTATTCTTATTAATGGAGTCCCTAAGGGATACATAATAAGTAATAGGGGGCTGAGACATGGGGATCCTCTCTCCCCTTATATGTTTGTAGTCTAAATGGAATGGTTTTCCCTCCAAATGGAGATAGCAAGTTACCAAAACAATATAATCCCAGTGCACAAAATTGAACTAAAGGTAACACATCTGATCTATGCTGATGATCTTATTATTGTCATAAAAGCTTCCATGCATGCAATTGATACTCTTAAAAACATTTTCTATCTACTTGATCTGTATGGTGGTCTGAAACTCAATGAGGAAAAAACAAAATGTTACTTTAGTAAGTATTGCAAAGATAAAAAAAATCTCTTAAGTAGAATAGGAGTCTCTGAAAGGGAGTTACCGGTCAAGTACTTGGGAATACCACTGTCAATAAGCACTATTAGTGAAAAAGAATGTGGTAAACTCATCGATAGTATAAGAGAAAAACTACAAGGCTGGAGGTCCAAGTTTTGATCGTTTGCAGGTAGGATTGAGTTATTCCATACAGTGATCACATATAAAGTTAGATTTTGGCTTCAAACCTTTCAAATACCAAATTGCTCACTGGGTACGATTAACTCAGTTTGTGCCGACTTTATATGAAGGGGGAAATTACATAAAATTAGTTATAAAGACCTGTGTAAATTGAAGAAAGAAGGAGGAGTTGGATTAAAAAACCCATTTGAACTAAAAAGGTTTGGTACACTACAGCAAAACAAGCATTTTACAACGGGCAATGCCCGTTGTAATATGCATTTCGCAACGGGCATGCGCCCGTTGTATTAGGCCTAGTTGTAATAGGTCGACCATATTTTACAACGGGCAATGCCCGTTGTAATACATATTTTTACAACGGGCAATGCCCGTTGTAATACATATTTTTACAACGGGAAATGCCCGTTGTAATACATGATGTTGCAACGATTTCTGACCGTTGCAAAATAAATGCAAATTTTAAAAAAAAATTACAGCACAGATTTTGAATTCAAACGAATATTTATTACAATTTTTAAATAGTACAAATTCAAACTCTCACTATTCACTATACAATTTTGATACAAATTTCATTACATCACTATTTTACATTCAGAACCTCACTACATATCACTCACACTCGTATTGTTATCTTCAACTTCTTTCCAGTTAGAATCCAGCATCTGAGCAATCTGCAAAAATATTTACTAACGCAGTAAAATTGAAAAAGAAATATTTTTGCAATATAAAATAAAATGTGAATTTTTTGAAAAGAATATTTGCCTCAGTTATTTGGGTTGTTCGTCATCATTTAAATTTGAATTCATCATACACGAACAACTTGTGACATACACAGTGTATCACTGTATATGCCACAAGGCCGTGCACACCGATATACACTTGATAATGCTACAGGGACAAGTGAGCACAGGTCAAACCCAAATGCAAAGCCGGGTTCAACTCACGTGCAATATATTTAAAATCACGACACGAGCACAAGGTCAAACCCGAGTTTTAAAACTGGGTTCAACACAAGGCAATATGAAGAATGCAAAGCTTCGACAAATCAAATCAGTGGCACAGCAATGCAAGTGAAGATGACACAGTAACAAGTGCATCATGATACAACATACAAACAAGCACACGAGCTGTGCTAATAGCTCTTTATGTCATGGGTCCAAAACCATAATATCACCTCTTTAAATCCTACATAACACAAGTCTGGAAACCTAGTGATGAGTTTCAAATCTTCTCTCGTATTAACAGATTTTATTTAGTAAAGTTCGAGACTCAAGAAGATTGTAAAAAAATATTGATGAATGATCCATATTTTTATGATAAATGCCTAATCATTATGAAAAAAAAATGAAACACGGCATGAAGCTCATGAGGAAATTCCTTCAATCGACCCCGGTATGGGTTCAATTTCCGGGCATAGACTTAGATTTCTGGACTAAAGATGTCATTGGTACAAATTGGATCAAGTGACAAAAGGAATGATTCGCAGCACAAGTGCCTGTAGAAGTTGATGCTAATTTCTTGTTTCCCAACAAATTTCAATTTATGATGTTAATGACAACATAATTTGGCAAAGTGTTGAACATGAGTGGTGTCCTAATAAGTGTAAAGTTTGCAGTTGCTATGGTCATATGGCAAACAGGTGCCCATCCTTGAGAACCTGGATTTTGAAACGAAGCAAAGCACAGGAAAACAGCAATGCATGGGATAACTTGAATAAATTAATGCAAGTTGACACCAATTTGAGTGACAACAATAGTAATAAAGGCATCAACATAGAACCAGATTCAACCCAGAACCAAAACGCAACAAATTCAAAAAATAATATACAGTCTAAATCATTATAGTCCAATTATACATGCTGAAGCAAAACTCTTAAAAGCAAATGCCCCTCCATTGTTAATACAATAAAACAAAGTACAAGTGAAACCACTAAGCAATCGTAACTTGATAACTCTTTTCGAAATACAATGCAAGATCCAACAGCTACATGAAGCATCAAAACTCAAATGAATAAAATGAACTTGTCAACAGCAACATGACAGTGAAAACTCGAGTTACAGTGCAGCAACAGTTAACCAGAGTGATGCAAGTGTCGACCAAGAAACAATGCAGACAAGTGCACATGTAAACAGACTCAAGAGAAGTCAACATGATCAAGTTCAAAGCAATCAGGTCTCAAACAAGTTCAAATGAACAACTGGTCAAGTAAATAACAATGCTCAAGGCAAAAACAAAAATTGGTCACTGTAACATGAACAAGTAACCAAGCTTCAGACCAGAAAGCATGATATTCAATGCTCAGAATCAGGTGATGTTCAGAATCAAATAAAGTCACAGGGGAGTTCAATATCGTTGTCAAAGCCGAGTATTTTAAAACCGAAGTCAGGTGATGATAAATGATCGAAGCCGTGACTCGAACAAGTCAAAACAAGAAATTCACGGAGCAGTAAATTCAAGCCTAGGCAATCACGAAATAATACAAAGCCGTGCAAACCAAGAAATCAAGTATATATGTTTATGAACAAGTCAAGAATATCTCAAGCATCAAAACGAAAACCAGCGGCCAGAGCAATTCCATTGACAAATTCAAACACGAATATACGAACGAAAACTCAAGGGATCGAACCCTATAAAAACCAAACTATCATCATCGGCATAGATCAAGGAGTTCGCAATACAGAAATCAAGAAATTGCAAGCAATAAAAAGAACATACCAAATTCGAACACGAACTCCATCGAAGCAGCCGCAGTAAGATACAAGGAAACAATCGATCGAAGCAACTCACGATTATCCACGCGATCGAACAACAGTAGGCGCTTCGCAAAGCCCTAATTTTGGATCAGAGAAAGGAACAAAGTCCCCAATTTTTCAAGCCCTAATTTCAGAAAGAAGAAAACAACGGCCGCCATTTTCTTTTACTCAAGAATTATAAAAAGGGATCGGGTCTACAAAGAGATAGAAGGGCCGGCCGGATTTGTTAAGGAGAATAGGGTTAAGGGTGTTAAAAAATAAAAAGGGGTTTAGTTAAAAATATTACAGTAAAATACTGAATATTAAATGTAATTACTAATGCATTTGAAACTAAAAGGGGCATTAGTTTCTAAAAATTTTACAGTAAAATTTATATTTCTCAAATTCTGAATTATTTTAATATTTGAAATTTTAAATATTTTATAAAATTTTAATCTCTTTATTTTATAATTTTATGAAAATTTCAAATTTTTGTTTATAAATTTTACAAATGTTTTTAAGTTTATTTTACAAAATTTCCAAATTTTAAATTATTTGAAATATTAAATATTCTAAGATTTTGGAAACTTTCTAAAATTTTAAGTTATCTTAAAATTTTACTTTTTAATTCTTGAATTTTATGAAAATTTCAAATGTGTTTATGAATTTAGTTTAGAATTTTACTAATTTAATTATCTAATATTGAATATTAAATACTGAATATTAATTTTAATTACTAAATAATTGAATATTAATTATAATAATTAAATATTAAGTGTAATTAATAAATATATTACAACGGTCCTGAATGGACCGTTGCAATAGAGATCTATTATAACGGGCAGCAAATGCCCGTTGTAAAAAGGGGCATCTATTACAACGGTCCTGAATGGACCGTTGTAAAAAGAGTGTTGTATAGGGCATATATTACAACGGTCCTGAATGGACCGTTGTAATAGCTATATGTTACAACGGCAGCAAATGCCCGTTGTAAAAAGGGGCATCTATTACAACGGTCCTGAATCGACCGTTGTAATAGCCTTCTATTACAACGGGCAGCAAATGCCCGTTGTAAAAAGGGCGTTGTAATAGGGCATTTTTGTTGTAGTGGTATAAAGATGGCCTGGAATATTTTAACCTCTGAGAATTTATGGCGCAGATAGACGAGAGCAAAGTATATTAAAGATAATTTTTGGGCAGATTCCACAGATAATAATGCATCAGTCATCTAGAAAAATATCTTGAAGTACATAGAAGACCTTAAGCCTCTCATTTATAGGAAAATAGCTAATGGACATAATAGTGAACTTTGGAAAGATCCCTGGTTTAATAATCAAAATCTGATTGATAGGGTAGGTTGGAAGGGTTCTCAGACTATGGTAATCCAAGTTGTACTGTATCAAGCATTATAGAAGGGGATAGATGGAGATGTGACAAACAACTTATTAGTAGGAACTTTACAGAAGAAATACAAAGTATGCCTATATATATTGGTAGAACAGATGATGAATGGTGTATGAAAAACTCTAACAAAGGTCAGTTCTTATTCCATAATATCTAGGAAGAAACGAGGAAAATACATCAGAGTGTTGACTGGTATAAAATTATTTGGAGTAAATCAGTTAATCCGAAAATGGCTCATACAACATATAAAGTCATCCTTGGTAGGCTTCCACTAAAGACTGTCTATATACTTGGGGGATAATTGAGGAAACTACATGTAATCTATGCAATGAATATAATGAAAGTCACGCATATTTTTTTTTCGACTGTCCTTACAGAAAAACTGTATAGGCCTTTAAAAAATGAAATGTATTCTCTCTAATGAAGTTAAATCGTTAAAAGATGAGATCTTTTACTTGAACAACTAGAGCAACGGATGGTGCCTGATGCAAGCAATACTCAAAATTAGCTTCACAGCAACCATATGGCATCTCTGGAGAGAAAGGAACCACAAATCTTTTAGCAACAAAAGTAAGGAAGCTCAATTAGTAAATTCCCAAATTAACAGGGAGACGAGCTTAGTAGTTAGCTGGATAAACAAAAGGAAGCTTACCAGCCTAACAGGACTAAAAAGACAATTACTGTAGAGGATGAAGTGGAAGGAAGTTTGCTCAGGAAATCAACGAGACTTTTGGGATCCACCATGAAAGCTTCTTTTGGAAAGTTAGAGTCGTGTAAAGGAATAGATCGACTTTAAGCTAAGCTGTCTGTGTATTTTGTTTGTAGCTGCTTCTTGTTTATAGCCTATTTTATAAAATATGGGCTTTGAGCCCCAACAACTTCCACAATAAAGCTTTTAACCAAGTTTGAAAAAAATAAAAATAAATAAATAATGATAAAATGATAAAATTATCATTTTATGTTTTTTATGCTAATTTCGATCTGGAAATAATTTTAATATATATATATATATATATGTGTGTGTGTGTTTTAAGTACTTGAATGTAATTAATTATTCATATATATACATTTTATTTAACTTTATATACACGAGTACTTCAGCACGTGCAATGCACGTACGCAGGAGGAATTTGTATTAAAGGAAATGCTATTTGTAGTTTTTTTTTTTAATTTTAAAAACTAACTTTGACGTACATGTAATGTTGCGTTTCTTTTGTACGTTTACATGCATAAATCAATTATTTATCGAAATATGAATGAGGATAATTTTTTTTAGGAAATAATCAAATAAGTAAAGGAATTAACCGACTATTACAATATTTAGAAATATTTAACAAATTTTGAGATTAGAATTCCCAGTAATTTGGAACTTAAAAAATTTGCATCGTCTCTCTTTTAAAATGTATTAAAGCACCATATTAACATATAGAGAATTTTTAGAAAACATGAGAATATAGCTTCACTCTTAAACCATTCTAAATATTACCTGGTTGCTCAAATGCATTGTAGGTTTAAGAATGCAAACCTGTTAATTTTCGCTATAATTAATGGAATACAACAATTTGCACTTGTTATTGCATAAATCCTTATATTACATATGAAATACTACTCTTGCTGTAAACCAACATTGAAATGCATAAACATGATTCATACAAATGTATTAAACCATGGCATCCATAACATATTATATTTTTCCTTCAATGTAAGCTCTATGAATATGAGTACTCTTCCTCATTGATCTAAATGCACTTAACGTGAGAGCCAAAACCCTAAATTGTTGTTTCAATGGCCTTTTCTTTGTCTTTATCTAACGCTACTTTCACCAATCAAATTTTCACTTGTATGTATCACATATGCACTTTGTCACGTTGTATTTCATTAACATGATTCATTCCATTTAACCCTAAACCTGTCCCCTTTTCTTCATAATTAGCATTGAAGCCCATACTTCCCATGCAATTTCCACATTATCTTCACTATTCCTTTTAACTGGACCAATCTTTTCCCCCATTGAAACCATATCGTCCTTGTATAAAACTCTATCATCATTATCTAAACCAACATCATTAGCACACTATATTTCATCTATTATCATTTGTTTCTTTATTAATAATATCTTCCATCACTTTAGCCTTCACAACTGTGTGAATATACACAATTTCCGTTTTGCTCAAATTTGCAGTAGCATCAAACCTTAATGATTCAATGTTCTCTAGCTTTGACTATTGCAAATATTTAAGTCTCATTATACTAGTGCTAGCGTTTTCATTAAGTCCTGCATATTAATACTGATACATCATGCTCAACAGAAGCTATTTCCTTCTCTATGCTGATAACAGATTTTTCAACGCCTTTAACATGTTTGGACTCCTACTCTATATAAATATATTTTTTAAATAATTTTTTATGCATGTGGCCGTGCATGACATGGTGCAAAATCATCATCTGTCCTTAATATATACATTTCAGTATGGTTTACTTCTATCCCTTGTAATTCATCACATCTTATTAAATTATTTTTAAAATTGAATCTTTAAGTACCTTCATTGAACCTTGAATATTCATCTCCGTTACATCATGCTCAATAGAAATAGCTTCCCCGGTTTATTTTATACCTGATTTTGTTTATTACTACATTCAGGTGGGATACTTCTTAGAATCTGCTATGAAAATTGAAATATTCCTAGAATTTTTTAAAATTGTCAAAGTAAATAAAAGAGAAACCGCATAAAAATTAGTTAAATTTTATTAATCTACTTAAATATCAAAATGTGTAAGGATCGATATATCAATATGAAAGGTCATATTATCTGAAAGCTTTGTACAAATGTAAATGATAAAATCAGAGCACATTTACCTGTACTCGTCATTGCCAAGTAGGTTCTAATGTGATATTTTAGTTTGTTGGATTTCCATTCATTAAGCAAGAACGCTCAACCACCATTCATCAATTTGGATAATATTTTTTCACAATGTACCTTTATTTAAGAATGACCACGAACTAATATCTAGTATCAATGTTCCTATGCTTGTGCATTCCATTAATAAGCTTGGCTCTGATGTGAGACCGTGGCTCAATTTTTCTTTAGCCAATATGCAAGCAACCTCAATCACTACCTCTACCGTTTGTACATTTGTACACAACATCGCATCCTCTGCGTTGGGCTTATTGATTCATAGTTGTGGGAGTTCCAATTCTTCTGTTGCTTAGGGAGATTAAAAAAAATTGTTGCTAGCAGTGATGAACAACTTTTCCAATTTCATTGCAAGATTCCTAAAATGCAATTATCATCCATAAGTGATTTCTCTTATCCATTGGTATATGCTTCAGCTAGTGTCTGGTATATTTGATACGTTAATCATCCATCATTTCATAGTATACAGCTCACTGGAAATAATAAAGCATGACATTGATTATCGAAAGACAGTAACAACTTAATTGGGCATATCATTGCATTAATTATTCATTACAAAAAGATCTTCATTATTAATAATGCAGTTAAACTTAGCTATAGATTAGGCTTAACCAAATAGTAACGTATGTTTATATATAAAGGTCAACCTCATCGTATCCAGAATTAGCGATCTTCTCCTTACCAAAAATAAGTAGTGATCTTCATTTGATATCTAATCATAATCTTATGCCTCCAAATTATAGTTGTGATCTGTACATTTGTTAACACTCCCTTTAAAAATATAAGAAAAACTAGCATGCCTTCAAAAAAATCAATGATGGAAGTGGCGATCAGAATGAGTTCTTTATTAGGTACTGAAGATAAACTAATAAACTATATTAATAGTGTGGTACTTACTCTTTCAAAGCTTAACCCTTACTTTTGGCATGTAGTGATCCATATTCCTTCCATAATTTCTGAAGTAAATGCAATATTTTGGTATCCTTTTATGATCATTATTCAAATATATATGAATTTTTTAACATGGGTTCATGAAAAAACCTTAGAAATGGGTTACCTATGTACCGAACAATTAGTTGAAAATTTTAGCCATATAAATGACAAATATTAATATAACTGCAAATGTGTTTTACGTAAAATATAAAAATCAGTTAATATAAATAACAGAATAATACTAACAATATTACGCAAATCAGCAACAAACGTTATTTTTAAAACAAAGATTTTAATAAAACTAATAACATTAATAATAAATAATAAAAAGAAAATGTATAATTATGTTTGTTGCACTTACAAAAAAAAACAGTCGCAGCTCCTTCCCTCCAGTTTCATCTGAACAGAATGGTTACAGTCGGTCCATGCTTGCTTTTATCTACCAATCTCAGCTAGCCAATGCAACTACGACCAAGTTTTGCTAAACAACGTGCAGTCCAGCCCATTTTGTAGTCTTTGTTGTGGAAATGATTTGAATGATACGATGAGCTGAAATTTTTGAAGAGTAAACGCACCAAAATTAAAAGCAATGGTAATATAAACCTGTTATTATGTGTTTTGTGCATCTTTCATTTTTTGAAGTTACTTTAGAAGATAATTTTCTCATAATCTAATTACTGGATTTAACAAATAGAATTAAACCAATGCAGTTGACACCATAACCTGATTAATTTCCTCCAGCATCAAACGAATATGTAATCAAATTAAAAACATCATAGTAGATATGTACAACTTGCATATACAGTGGACGAAATTAAATAACAAATTTCTTAAATCTAAAAACAAAATCATAGAATTATAAGAGAATGTAGAGTAATGCAATCATGAAGTCAAACCAAAAATACACATTTGAGCAAACAAGATATGAGTTTCTAATTTAAAAAATGGATAGAAAACACTTACAAAACCTGTTACTACCATAGTTTAACCCTTGTAAATAAACATAAATCCATGTTTTCTACATCAGTATATCATAAAAATAAGAAAAGGTAAAGTAATAACATTATGAACTTTCAGATCAAAAATCTATTTTAGAGAAAATGCACATATTCGGTTATCAAAGGAAGAAGACAAACTATTTCTAAAAGTAAAAGAAAAATAGAAAAGACACCATACCCAAACCCTTCGCTATCATGCTTCAACTCAGTCGGCCATAGAGTTCAATACGCAAGTTATTAAAAGGAAAATAGAAAAGAAGACAACTTTCGCGTCGAACCTGTCTTTTAATGTATTTTCCAATCTGTCAAATTGGAAAGAGGAGGCGAAGCATAATTGGGTTTGAGAAGTTGAGATTTGGAGATAAACGTGGATAGAAGATTGAAATTGTGAAGCTACCAGACGGATCGAATTCCTCAACCAACGCCTCAGAAGCCACTGGGGAAGCAAATAAGTGGATCGTGGAAAAAATGGGGAAGTGGTTTAAATGTGAGAAAGCTAATGACATAAACATCCTCTCTTGCTGCTGAGACCAGTTTGGGGCACACCAAAAGGCTTCACTTTGACCTTTTGACCAAGGGTTTTGCTTTATAATATAAGATATATAATTTTAATTATTATATATATATATATGTATGTATGTATAATTTTATATGTTTAATTATGTATATATATTTATACAGATTTTTTAAATTATATAAATATATATATATATATATATATTTAATTTTGAGACTTTTAGTTATGAAATATATTCTAACTATATGTATACATATTTATACACATATACTTTGCATTATAGATTTATGCACATATTTAGACAACATGCAATACATACGAAATGAGTTAATGTGTCCATTGCGATGTAAATCCAACATCTATATACGGGCATGTCATGCCCTTCACATTATTATGTTACACGTGCACACACACACACGTGTGTGTGTGTGTATATATATATATTTATATGATACATGTATATAGATAAATTAAATCATTCAAACTAATTTTACATTATAAAATACTTAAATTTAAACAAAATATATATTTTATTTAAAAAAAATTTAGAATTGTTCTAAATGAATTATACTTTATTGGTCCAATAAAGATCCGATAGGATAAAAAATATTTAAATACACCCGCCACTACCGTTGTGGGCTGGCCCAGTTACAACAATGGTATCAAAGCCCAATAACCTATGCAGTCTAAATTAGTTATGTTTGGGCTAACTTATTAAGCTTTCCCACTCAATACAGTGTCTAGAAAGGTAATGTCTAAGATTGGAATTGGGTAATCAAGTACCCTGTCCTACCTGGTTATCGGCCTTGCCTGAAAGGTGAAGTGAGTCCAAAGGTTGCCCCCAATAGAAAAGACACAACTTAATTTGGACCTTGGGCTAATTTTCAAAATTGTCTTGGAAAAAAAGTAAAAGATTTTAAATTTAATTGTTAAATTTAGAATAAAATATATGTTTATTATAATAGTTATAATGTAATTTTCAAAAATTTCGAAAAATAAAATAACATAATTTTCAAAAATTATAAATTTTATTAATAAGTTAATTAATAAAATGTATGTGCATGTAGTAAAAATATTATGAAATATGTTACGATATTTTAAAATGTTTAAGATATCATAAATATGCATGCATACATAATATGAATGATGATATTCGAAATCAATATAATTTAATTAATTTAATTAAAAGGTTAATTAATTGAAATTACAATTACACATGTATATGATATATGTTATACTATAAAGGTTATAGTACATAATAAATACAACTGTTGTTTGCGTCAAAATTGACCACAAACACCCAATATCGTGAAAGCACCCGTTTGTGAACACAAATCAGCAACAATCAATATAGAACTCAGATCTAAGCAAGAACAATCACAATGATTCACAAATAACAATCACAAACACAGGATTTATAGTGGTTCGGCGATCTTGCCTACGTCCACTTTGAAGTTTTCTTTCTTTATTGACATTCTCTTGATGATTACAGTTGGTTACAGCAAGTTACAATGGATTATAGCTCTGAAACTTGAATGCAACAGCGATGATAAGGTGTAGAATTGAATCCGGTAGAGTCTTGGTGCTTCAGAATTCCCATCCCCTTTTCTGAATGACCTGGGGCTCTATTTATAGCTGTAGGAGGCTGATATTTCTCCTAAAAATCCGGTAGACCACTTCTGGCACGTGAGGGGGGCCCACATGCCCGGCCTCAAGAAATTTGGGCCCACTTTGGATCGATTCGACCTCCATTCGAATCGACCAAGAAATCATCCAATCGAGATAAAATTTGGCGTGGACATTCTTCAACATGCACGCAAGCTTCTGTGAAAATTTCGTGGCATTTGGACTTGTGGATCTCGAGTTATGATTGGTTTAAGATTGTATTTCTGGTTGATGCATTCTGTTCGAATCGATTCTCTTCAAATCGATTCGGTCGAATCGATGGCATTACGTGCCCAAGTGATGGCGTGGCACGTTTTTCCAGGGTCAACCGCCCTTTGCTCCGAAACGATTGGGTCGACTCCACGCTTTTCGCCGCTTCGACTTGGTGGATTCGAGGGAACAGATTTGAGGCAAGGTGCATTCGTATCGATCGTGGCCTATAACAGACGATCGATACGAAGCCGTCTCAACAGGATGGATTCGAGGCCAGGAACAAGATGGATTCGAAGTATAGTTGCTTCACGGACTCGAGGCACTTTGCCGGATGGATTCGAAGTATAGTTGCTTCACGGACTCGAGGCACTTTGCCGGATGGATTCGAAGTAAGGCCATTGGGATGGATACGAAGCTTGGCCACCTGATGGATTCGAAGCAGGGGAAACTTGATGGATTCGAACTAGACAGACAGCGATGGATACGAATCCTATGGATTCGAACAGCATACTTTGACTAACTTGCATCAATCATATCTCGTTCATACGAACTCCGATTATCCCGAAATTCGGAATGCTGGTTCCCATGACCTTGCTTGCCGTGTCCTACCAATTGTAGCCTGATCCGGGCTCGGACAAAATTCATCGATATCTATAGCAAAGCGAAGTACAACCAATGTCTGAGACGAACTGTCTTTTGTTTTCGACCAATCTTTTGGTATCACGGCTTTGCCAAAAAAGCGGGATAACATTTGCCCCCAAAATATGTCTTGCGTTAGGAAGGCGTGTTTTGTAATGCCATGAGCCGGATGTTCATATCCTGTCGATGTCCTGCAAAGGAATTTATAATTTTATGTGACCTCAAATAACGACCGTTCAGGATCGAGATACTTGAGATGAAGTGCGACCGTTCATGGTCAAGCGCCTAACTTCAAATGGCGATCGTTCGGGATCGAGCAATTTGAGGTGAAGTGCGACCGTGCGCGGTCAAGTGGCGGACCTCAAATGACGACCGTTCGCAATCGAGCCATTTGAGGTGAGGTGAGTTGTGCCGTTCGGGGCGAGTAGTGCCGTTCGAGGCGAGTTGTGACCGTTCGAGGTCGGGTGCCGTTCGAGGCGAGTTGTGAACTGTTCGAGGTCGGGTGCCGTTCGAGGCGAGTTGTGACCGTTTGAGGTCGGGTGCCGTTCGAGGCGAGAAAGTGTGCCCGGGAAGGCTTGGTATTATCGATGCCACGGTCACGTTCGGGTGAGTTTCTGGATCGTTTGTGTGCCTATTGGAGGCGAATAAGTGTGCCAGGGGGGCTTGGTATTGTTGATACCATGTTCACGTTCGAGTGGGTCCCTGGATCATTTGTCAGGGTGGCGTATCGCCATCTCAGATCATGCCTAAGGACCGTTCGCGACCCCGTACATGTGTAAGTAGCTTAGCCATTCCAGAATTATCCGAACCAAATATCCATTCAACTGATGAGTTTTAAAATAGAAATGTCCAAACAAACAAAGTCTAAATGTTAAAATCAAAACGAAACAAAAGCAAAGCAAGGATGTCAAAGTGTAAATTTTCACAATGATAGGGTCAATAGCTATTCAGAGCATGCCTGTAGACCGTTCGTGATCTCCTACATGTGTAAATGATTAACCCACATTAGTGAGAGATTTACTACTTGTTCATTGTTATTTCAATTAATTGATAACCAAACGATGTCCTGGTTCAGGGGCACCCCTAGCTGATGTAGACGGTGGCCGCTCTGGCTCTACCGCTGGAGATCGTCTCCTCACATACTGAAGCAGCATACCATTCCTGATGTGTCCTTCTACCTCATCCTTTAGATGCCTACAGTCGTTAGTGTTATGACCATTCAGTTCGTGGAATAAGAAATATCTGTCTGATTTTCTCTCGTCAACGGTGGGGTCCCTTCGTATTGGCCTATGGTATGGAACTTGCTCTCGTGTATCTCGGTAGATTCGCTCCAAACTCTCATTCAGCTCTGAATAGGTGGTTAATTATGCCTCTCTCCGCAGTCTCTTTGACCCGTTACCACTATCCTCAGCCTTTCGTTTTCCTTTATCCTTGCCTGAGTCCCTTTCGAGAGGCTTTTTGTCTTTAAGCACATAAACTCCTTCTTCTCTTTCTGCATTCGCATCTTCCAACCGTAAAAACTTTTCTGCCTCGTCGTAGAATTCCCCTAGATTCACAGGTGGATCTTTAGTCAATGAATTTTTGAACTCTGTGCCGTCAGCTACTCCGGACACAGCTGCCATCACAACCATAGATGGATCTGCCCGATCCACCGAAGCTGCTGCTGCATTGAATCGCATTAGATAACTCCTCAAAGTCTCTTCGGTTTTCTGTTTTAGGGTTGCCAAAGTCATCACATTCTTGGGTCTTGTAATGTGAACCCTGAATTGCCTCATAAATCTTTCAGTTAAATCATTCCATGTTCCGATAGATCCACTCTCTAGTTGTCTAAACCATAACGCCGCAATATCCGTCAAGTACAACGGAAAGCACCGGGCCATAACCTCCTTTGATGCCCCCAGCACTTCCATATGCCTCATGTACTTCATCAGATGAACCGTGGGGTCCGTTCTCCCGTTATACATGTCCAACGATGGTAACTTGAAATCCGGTGGGTTCCTAGCTTGTCTAATTGCTGGAGTAAAAGGACTCCTATTAACATCCTCTAAGTCTTTGTTCACCAAACCGCCTCTCATAGCTCTTCTAACCATCTCCGCCAATCTATCATTGTTTTCAGGCTGTAGTCCTCGTCCATTGTCTTCGGCCTGCCCCCCGAGTTCACGAGGGAACTCTGGGATTTGCCCCCTTGACCGAGCGTTCATTCCTCTACTACTCCCGGGTTGCGCAGATGTTCCTCTTTCTCTCTCTAAAATTGGATCAAAGTTCTCCATGGGTGTGCCTCCTAATCCAGGTGCTATCCCGAATGGTCCTGCTTCATTCTGAACTCCATCCGCTTCCCTATTCTATGCTCCAAGTTGTCCTATCTGTTGAAATAAACTTTGGATCAACTCCTCTTGTTTCTTCATCATTGTCTCCATCTCGTCCCAAGTGATAAAGATCGACGCTTGATTTGCTCCTGAAGAAGCCTCTTGACTTCCTTGGTGTTCACTTCTCTCTGGCCTTTTTCTCTTACTTGTTTGTCTCGTCATGGTTCTTAGATCTAAATCTTAAGTCTTCAAATTCAACTTATCCTGAATCAGCCTTTCTCAGTGAAAGCACCAAAATGTTTGCGTCAAAATTGACCACAAACACCCAATATCGTGAATGCACCTGTTTATGAACAAAAATCAGCAACAATCAATATAGAACTCAGATCTAAGCAAGAACAATCACAATGATTCACAAATAACAATCACAAACACAGGATTTATAGTGGTTCGGTGATCTTGCCTGCATCCACTTTGAAGTTTTCTTTCTTTATTGATATTCTCTTGATGATTACAGTTGGTTACAACAAGTTACAACGGATTATAGCTCTGAAACTTGAATGCAACAGCGACGATAAGGTGTAGAATTGAATCCCGTAGAGTCTTGGTGCTTCAAAATTCTCATCCCCTTTTCTGAATGACCTGGGGCTCTATTTATAGTTGTAGGAGGCTGATATTTCTCCTAAAAATCCGGTAGACCACTTCTGGCACGTGAGGGGGGCCCACATGCCCGGCCTCAGCAAATTTGGGCCCACTTTGGATTGATTCGTCCTCCATTCGAATCGATCAAGAAATCATCCAATCGAGATGAAATTTGGCGTGGACATTCTTCAACATGCACGCAAGCTTCTGTGAAAATTTCATGGCATTTGGACTTGTGGATCTCGAGTTATGATTGGTTTAAGATTGTATTTTCGGTTGATGCATTCTGTTCGAATCGATTCTCTTCAAATCGATTGGGTCGAATCGACGGCATTACGTGCCCAAGTGATGACGTGGTGCGCATTTCCAAGGTCAACCCGCTCTTTGCTCAGAAACAACTGGGTCGACTCCATGCTTTTCGCCGCTTCGACTTCGTGGATTCGAGGGAACGGATTCGAGGCAAGGTGCATTCGTATCGATCGTGGCCTATAACAAACGATCGATACGAAACCGTCTCAATGGGATGGGTTCGAGGCCTGGCACAAGATGGATTCGAAGTATAGTTGCTTCACGGACTCGAGGTACTTTGCCGGATGGATTCGAAGTATAGTTGCTTCACGACTCGAGGCACTTTGCCGGATGGATTCGTAGTAAGGCCATTGGGATGGATACGAAGCTTGGCCACCTAATGGATTCGAAGCAGGGGAAACTTGATGGATTCGAACTAGACAGACAGTGATGGATACGAATCCTATGGATTCGAACAGCATACTTTGACTAACTTGCATCAATCATATCTCGTTCATACGAACTCCGATTATCTCGAAATTTGGAATACTGGTTCCCATGACCTTGCTTGCAGTGTCCTACCAATTGTAGCCTGATTCGGTCTCGGACAAAATTCATCGATATCCATAGCGAAGCGAAGTACAACCAATGTCTGAGACGAACTGTCTTTTGTTTTCGACCAATCTTTTGGTATCACGGCTTTGCCAAAAAGCGGGATAACAAATATTATATCAATATAAAATTAATTAAAATGTTAATTAATTAAAATTAATTAAATATGATTTAATTAATATAATATTATACACAAGACTATTATATAAGTAATGTGAAATATAAAAACTATATAAATAAAACTTATATAAATGAATGTATAAAACCATAATAGACTTAATCAATTAAAACAACCATTTCTAAAAAGATAGCATAAACAATAGAGATTTTTTTATAAATCATGGCATCCTCTCACCCCTGTCACATCCCCGTATCCCTACATCATACCTTAATCCCATACCAACCCACGCTCCTAATAGCTCATCTCTGCCGCAACCCCTTCCCTCTCCACCTCGACCCCCTGACCCAATCACAGCTCTCAATCCCTCAACAGCTCTCTCCACTCTTCCTCTCTCTCAACCTGTATGGACTTCTTTGTTCAAGCAAAAGCCCAGGAATGATGGGAAGTACACGCTGGTTGAGATGAAGCCCACTTTCTTTGACGGAGTCTTAGACCTTCCTGCTGGCATAGTTGAAGCAGGATCCCAAATCTGGAGTGAGTATCTTGTGGGATTTTTTCTTGACAAATCGCTATCATTCACTGCAGCAGTGCAAAGAATCAAGCAGGTATGGAAACTAAAAGGCTCCATTAAAATCAAATTTGATGGTGTTATCTTTCTTTTCCTCCTTTCCTGTGACGAGGACAAGCAAACTATCTTAAATGGAGAACCTATCATTATGAAGAACAAACTCTTTATTGTCAAACCTTATGATTCCAAAATAAGTAATGTCTGTGGATCTGTGTACTCTGTTCCACTTTGGGTGCAGTTCCACAACATCCCTTTGTTTGCCTGGACCCATGTTGGTGTTAATTGGCTTTCGAGTAGGATAGGTAAACTGCTGTGTATGGATACGATTGAAAGCCTGGAGAGACTCCAATTCGCTAAATGTTTAATTGAGATTCGACCTGACAAAGAACTTGTTGACGAGTTTCTTGTTAAGCTTGTTGATGGTGGAACCTAAAAAATCAAAGTAACATACATGTGGAAACCACTTATTTGTACATTATGTGTCTCATTTGGAAACTCCTGTGAAAACTGTGACATGGTTGTGCCTCATGTCATGCACACAACTCAACTGAAACAAAATAAGCATGATAAAGTTGAAGTTAAAGTCTCGGTTAAGCATAAGGAAATGTTAAAGGAAAGGCTCCATTAAGGTGGCAAAAAGTTGGTAGGCTTAAAGGTAGAAAAATGTATGTTTCAACAACAACCTCAGCTATCCCTATGTTGCCTGAAGTGGAAACAAATAGGTGTTCACCGAAGGCCGTTGACTTGGATGGAGTCAATGAAACAATTGAAATAGTTGATGATGAATTATTCCTGGAAATTAGTAAAGGAAAACAAAACAAAGAAGTGTATGCAACTGGTAAAGACGAAAACAAATCAGACCAAAATGTCCTTTCCTCATCACAAATGAACCCAGATAGGTCACGTGCAGAGAAACCCTCTGTTTTAACTCATAATAAATTTGATTTATTGCATGTGCATGACACTCTGGACGTAGAAGGAATAATGCAAGCTAACCCATCAAATGAGAATTCTGTTGACTGTCTGATTTCCTCTCATAAGGAAGTTCCTTATTCTTTAACTTCATTGGGCAACGACACGTGTTTCGATGAACACGTATTCACAGCCATGCAAAAGCATGCAACTGTAGAGTGCGGTCCAAACACAACCATTCTTCCTTATTCTGTCCTGTCTTATGCTTCCACCCCTCCCTCTCTCGCCAATATAAACTCCTACGACCCTTTTCCCCCTTCGTTCCTAACAGCCAACCTCCCAGTTCCCTCAGGCTCTAATCGATCCCCCACACTGTCACATTGTCAAATCGCCTTGATCAACTCTGGTGTAAAAGATTCAAATATGCAAACTTCCCCATGCAATCCTCACCATAAGTTACCTCAAACTCCAACTTAAATATGCAATCGAATGTTCTACCACTGTCTCCTCCCATAGAAACTGATGCTGATACGCAAAATCGTGTGCACGTGCACACATCTCCTCCTATCACTGATAACATGACTCCCAAGGTTAATCCGCAACCCTCTTCGATTCTAACGCCTCAACAAAACTTAACCAAAACCCCCCATCTTAAATCAAACCTTCCAAGCAAAGTATTAGCCATACAAGATGTGCATTCTGTGCCCGATCATCGGAATCCCTATAGTCATACCACCCCTCCCAAAGCCTTCATCCCTCCGCCTGACACCTCCTCTATACTTGGTCCCCCCCACCACTCCCAAGTTGCTTCAAGCTCTCCCCTATCTATTCCAGATGACAACCCTACCTCCATCTTCAGGGACTCCCCTCTTTCCACTTCCATCCCTGTCTACATCAAAACCACAGGTGAATTGACTAGGCAAATGAAGAAAGCATTATTCGAATCCCTCGAGGATATATGTGCTTGGAACATTCGTGGAGCTCATGATGACACAAAACTGTAGGTATGCAACAAACTGATCACTACTTTTGATCTATCTATTCTAGCAATTCTTGAAACCAAATTGAATGCTACTCTATCCCGCAGAGAAGCCCACCTAATTAAGCCAACCTGGAAAATAGTTCACAATCTTGACCAAGCCCTATATGGTCGTATCTTAATTCTTTTGATCCTACCGTCTACATGCTTACTCCCATCATCTCCTCCTCTCAATTTATCCACTACCATAGCTTGTTCATCCCCAATAAAATTTCTTCCTATCTCACCTTTGTTTATGCCAACAATGCAGCTAACTCCCGTGCTCCCTTCCTTGCCACCCACCCTAGTTTAAGATAGAAACCCACCCCTGGGTGGTGTGTGGTGACTTTAACTGCTCCCTTCGTCT
This sequence comes from Allium cepa, assembly GCA_030765085.1. Lineage (NCBI taxonomy): Eukaryota > Viridiplantae > Streptophyta > Magnoliopsida > Asparagales > Amaryllidaceae > Allium > Allium cepa. The sequence goes on from CM060929.1 coordinate 1,049,069,240, forward strand.
CTCAGTTAGAATTGGTGGCTCTCCTCTATCTCTAGTTGATACTAAACCTCTTAATGATGCTATTCATGACGCTGACTTGATTGAAACTAAAGTCTCCGGTGCAAGATACACTTGGAACAACAAGAGAAGACAAGGTGCTAGAACTTATAGTAAAATCGACTTCACTTTCTCCAACCAAGAAGCCTTGAATGCCTAGCCTTCCTTATATAACTAGATCCCCAACCCATCCCTGTCTGACCACTCCCCTAAATCATCCACTTGGGAGGTGATGTCATGAGAGGAAGACCTCATTTTAAAATTTTTAATTCCTGGACTAAAGAACATGACTATTTTGACACCGTGCGTAAGGTATGGTCATCCCCTTTTTATGGTAACCCTATGATTGTTTTACAGAAAAAGCTCAGAGCCACGAAGGAGGTGCTGAGAGAGTGGTCCAAATCTAGATTTGGTAATGGAAGCAAGCAGATGGACATCTGGAAACAGAAACTTTAGGACATACAGTCGGAATTGCAAAGGAACACCAACAATGATAGCTTGGCCTCTCTTAAATCTTCTATAGCAAAGCGGTATCATCTTGAACTTCAGAAGGAGCTATCCATGATAAAGCAGAAGGCGCGCATACGTTGGAATGATGAAGGTGATCTAAACACTGCATATTTCCACGCTTCTCTCGAAGCGAAACAGAACCGTGACAACATACATAGAATTATTGACATGGAAGGTACAGAACAAAATAACAGTCCGGCCATTGACAAAGCCTTCATTGATTTTTTCTCTATGCTCCTTGGTAACACCGATGACTTATGGCCTTGCGTTGACGAGATAGATCCCCAGATTCTTCCTAAGCTTAACCAACATGACCGTGCTTTTCTCTACAACATTGTTTCTGAAGTTGAAATTAAAGAAGCCATGTTCTCTCTTAACTCAAACTCATGCAGTGCTCCGGATGGCCTCAACTCCTTCTTTTACACTTCTTGCTGGAGCATTTTTGGGTCTGATGTGTGTAGTGCAATTTTATCAGTTTTTAAAAACTCTTGGATGTTATATTCTTTCAACAACACTAATATCGCTCTCATTCCTAAATCTATGTCCGCTGAATCTGTTGTCGACTTTAGGCCGATCTCTTGCTGTAATGCGATATATAAATGTGTCTCGAAGATTATAGCCTCTCGCTTGAAGGCTGTTCTCCCAAACATTATATCCCCTAACCAATCCGCTTTCCTCCCGGATAGAAGTATTTTAGACAATGTTTTACTCTCACACGAACTCCTTAAAGGGTACAAGAGCAAAAATTTGTCTCCTAGAGCGATGATGAAGTTCGGTATCAGAAAGGCCTTTGATTCGCTTCATTGGGATTCGCTGGTCCGCATCCTTGGGTATATGAACTTTCCGCCTCACTTCATTGCCTGGATATTCTCTTGCATATCCACAGTCAACTACTCCATCATTATTAATGGATCAGCAAAAGGATTCTTCAAAGGTAAATAGGGTGTTCATCAAGGCGACCCGATGTCTGCATATCTATTTATAATAGTGATGGAACTTCTCACTCGTATGCTTGACAAACTTGTATCCTCTGGTTTGTTCCACTTACACCCAAGATGTAGTAATCCCCGCATAACCTCCCTAATGTTTGCCGATGATCTCGTTGTCTTCTGCAAACCTGATCCTATATCCATTCACTCCATTGTGCATGCCTTGGATGCTTTCTACAGACAAACTGGTTTGAAAATTAACCTTGGAATATCAGGGATGAAGCTAGTTGGCCTTACCGACGAACAAACTCTTCCAATCCTCAACTTCACGCATCTTCAACCAAACTTCAATTCGGCGTCTTATCTTGGTATCCCTCTAGCAACATCTCGGATATCAGCTGGACAAAGCTCCCCTCTCTTTGCTAAAATCATGTCGAAACTGCAGTGTTGGACCACCAGAACTTTAAGTCTGGCAGGTCGTACTACGCTCGTCAAATCGGTGTTATTTGCAATGCAAGTATACTGGGCGCAGACCTTCATTTTACTGCTTAAACTAATCAATATGATCAGAACTGCTGCTATGAGATTCATTTGGAAAGGCTCCATTCATTATCGTTTCACTGCCCCTGTTTCTTTCAGGCTAGTTGAGAGACCCCTGCGCAAGGGTGGTCTTGGTATCTGCAATGTTGCAGTCTGGAATAGGGTAGCGCTTATCAAAAATTTTGATAACTTCATAAATAATAGACACAGTCTTTGGGTCCAGTGGTCGAAAAACTATGTTATTGAACGGAGGGATTTCTGGAGCATGCATATCCCTCAAAACAGTAGCTGGACTTGGCGTTCTCTCTTTAACTTGCATGACTGCATTCTCCCTCTTGTCCAATACAGATTATCGAGCAACGTCCAATTCTGGAACGACCCGTGGTTAGCCCATGGATCTATTCTTCGTACAAAGCTTACCCACAGTGACATCTCCCAAACTGGCATTCTCCCGCAATCTATGGTCACGGACGTGAGTAGCAATGGTGTTTTTGTGCTTCCCAACACATCGAATCAGGCTGTTCACCTGATTTGGAACCAGATCAAAGCATCTGAGGCATTCCTGAACCGCAGTCACATCACTAACTGGAAAGCATAGGTAGCATCTTCAAAATCAAGCCCGTGTACAATTACCTGTCTGGCCACGACATCCTGGAGGAGTGCAAATGGCATAAAAGAGTCTGGAATAGGGACAATAATGCAAGAGAAAATCTCACATTTTGGAAAGTAATAAACAACGCTTTACTCACGCGTGTTAAGATCGTTAGTCGTGGGATGCAAGTGCCGATCCACTGCACCTTCTACAGCTCTGAACCTGAAACTAGAGATCATACCTTCTTCGACCGCGGCATCGTCTTACGGCTATGGACAAAACTGCTAAACTAGTTAGGTTTCCTGGATGCTCAGCTGTGGATTGGTGATATTTGGAGTTCTCTTCTCAATATTACGGATATGTCTATTAGTAGAAATAGGATTCTTTTCACCGTTTTAAAGAAATTTTATCTTTTATCTGGAAGGAAAGAAATCAGCGTATCTTCCGGCCAGAGATTTTGCGAAATAAAGAGAGTATCCTCAGTCATGTCTCCTATGAAATAAAAGTTCGGCTGAACAATGCAAACTTTGTATTTGAACCAGGGATCCTTGCCGCTCTCTGATTGGGCTGCGTTATTTCCTCTGCTTCCCTCCTGTTCTTCTTTCCCGGTTACTTGTTTTTTCGTTGTTTTTTTTTCTTGTATTGATGCACTTTGTTGCCTCTCTGCTTGCTTTGTTGCTCGTCGGTGTGTGTGCTCTGTTCTCTTTTTGATAGGTATTTTTTCTCCGGTGCATTAATAAAGTGGCAGGGGCCCATCCAACCCTGTCGGCTATGCCAAAAAAAAAGAAATAAAAATATACGTAATTGTACGTATACCGTGGTTTCTGATGTGTTCGACACTTGATCAAGATGGTAGTTCATAAGAATTGCATTATTTCATAGGTCAATATCACTCAATTTAATATTGTCCTCTACCATATATATGTTAATAAAATACTTGCATACTCCTTATTTGTTGAGAAAACTCAAGCTAAGGATGTAATGTGTAGTATTATTAATATATTGAATAGATGAGCTAAGATAGCTATATGTATTTGTTGAGCAAACTCAAGGTACATATACTATAATTAGGCTATCATGATATGTTGGTATGAGTGAATAATTTCATTTCGATTTATTGAGCAAACTCAAGGTCAATATGAAATTAGGATAAGGTTCCAAGGGTTAAGAGTTGTATGCGATACAAGGGATAAAAGGTTATCCATTGTTCATGGAGCTATGACTTATTGAGCAAACTCAAGGTCAAAATTCCAAGATGGACAAGTCGTAGCACCTACTAGTGAAGTCATAATACTTTAATGCTTTGACTTAGAGTTTGCAAAACATAAAAGACTAGTGGGAGCTTATTAGTAAACATAGTGTTTAAACTTACTAATATTATGAGAACATCTATTATGTTTTGTCCAAGTAATCTGCCCTTTAAACTTGCAGAAATGTCAACTCCAAAACTGTTTTTCGAAAGTGACAAACTCACCGGACCTAACTATACTGACTGGCTAAGAGTAACTAAAATAGCATTGACCTACGAGCGTCTTTTGAATTCTGTTACATGTGAACCCAAAACAGAACCCGTTGATGGTGCAGACCCTGAAGAATGACTTGCTTATTTATAGTGGCAATCTGACTTAGAGATCATCCAAGTTTCTTGTTGTCTACCTTAAACAAACCGTTGAAAAGGTAACATGAGAACATGTCTGCCCATGAGATTTCTTAATAGTCTCAAAGCCCTTTTTGGTGAACAGTCCCGTTTCGTAAGGTACGAGCTTCGAAAAAACTGTTTTAACACCAAAATGACCAAGGGAAAGAAACTGAACGATTATGTTCTAATGATGAAAGGCTATATCGATAGACTTGCACAATTAGACATAGAAATAAGCAACGAAATGCAAGTAGACTTGGTCCTTGGTTCTCTTACTCCTCAGTATGAACCATTCATACTGAATTACAACATGAACCAATTAAACGTGAATCTCGTAGAGCTCCTCAATATGTTGAGATTAGCCGAGTCAACAACTAAAGATCAAGGTGCCATACTTGCTATGAAGGGAAATGCATCATCTTCGAAAGGTTCGAAGAAGCAGAAAAGAGATAGTAAGAAATGTTTTGTAATCAATAAAATGTAATGGGTTTTAGATACTAGATCCGATACTCATATAAGTAATTCATTGCAGAGGCTTAGGAATTGGCATCGCGTAGCAAAAGGAGAAATGAAGCTTCAAGTTGCTGATGGATCTATAGTAGACGCAACGGCAGTAGGAGACTATCATTTAGATTTGCCAAGTGGATTATTATTAGTATTAAATAATTGCTATTATGTAAATAACTTTATTTGTGAAATTATCTCTATTTCTAGATTGTCTAACACTGGATATATTTTTCATCGTGCAAATAATGTTATGAAAATTAGTTTGGATGGAAATAAAGTCTGCAAAGGTGTTCTTGAAAATGACATTTATGTGATTAATACCAATTATGTTTGTTATGTGAATGAAGTGTCTAATAAATTAAATGACAATTATCTTTGGCATTGTAGGCTTGGTCATATTAGCGAGAAACGACTACACAAATTGAAACCTGATGGGTTTCTACCGTCAATTGATTTTGAATCATTTGAAACTTATGAGACATTTCTTAAAGGTCAAAATGACCAAGCACCCCTTCAGTGGGAGCAATGAAAGAGTTAATGAACTCTTAGGGTTAGTACACAGCGATGTATGTGGCCCAATGCCTATATTAACCAAAGATAGTAGTTCTTACTTTGTTACTTTCACTAATGATTTCTTAAGACTAGGATATGTATATCTTATGAAGAACAAATCCAATGTTTATGAGAAATTTGTTGAGTACAAAAAGGTAGTAGAAAATCAAACGCGACATAAAATTTAAATTCTTCGATCAGATCGAGGAGGTGAGTATGTTGGACAAGATTTCCAACAATACTTAAAAGATAATGGGATTATCTCTCAAGTTACTCCACCCTGTACTCCGCAACATAATGGTGTGTTGGAGCTAAGGAATCGAACCCTATTAGATATGGTTCGTTCCATGATGAGTAAGGCTGAGTTACCTTTGTCCTATTGGGATATGCGCTAGAAACTGTAGCGCATATGTTAAAATTGTTACCCACTAAATCTATGCCCAAAACACCATACGAAATGTGGTGTGGTAAGAAACCCCAACTCAAATATTTGAATGTATGGGGTTGTCCGGCATACGTTAAACATGTTGATCCAAGTAAACTAGAGGCAAGATAGTTTGTAAGTTTATAGGACATCCCAAAAACTCAGTGGGATATATATTCTACAATACCGAGGAACAAAAGGTCGTTGTTTCTCGACACGCTATCTTTCGAGAAAAGGAATTTCTATTAAAAGAAATTAACAGCGAAGTTGTAGACTTGGATGAGATTCGAGAAACTAATACTAAAGCCGAAACAGTGGGAGAAACAAGGTCACCCATATACGAAAACATGCAACCTATTAGAAGGTCTAGTAGAGAATCCCACCCACCAGAGAGATACTACGATTTTCTCTTGGATGGCGGAGGACTATGTCTTAGATGGCGACACTCCTCTGTCTTTCCAATAATCACTGCAAAGTAAAGACTCTACACTCTAGCTTGAAGCAATGAAATCCGAGATGGACTCCATGTACGAAAACAAAGTTTGGACTTTGTCGGACATACACGGAGGGATAAAACCCATCGCTTGCAAATGGATTTTGAAGAAAAAGCTAAATGCGTATGGAGAAGGGGAGACTTATAGGGCAAGGCTAGTTGCAAAAGGATTTCGTCAAATTCAAGGCGTTGATTATGACAAGACCTTTCGCACGTAGCTATGCTTAAATCTATTCGGATTATGTTAGCCGTTGCCACATTCTGTAACTATGAAATATGGCAAATGGATGTGAAGACGGTTTTTCTAAATGGTGATTTGGAAGAAATCGTTTATATGTCACAGTCAGAGGGTTTTGTAATCAGTGGGAGTGAAGGCAGAGGCTGCAAGTTGTTGAAGTACATTTATGGACTCAAACAAGCTTCAAAGAGTTGGATCAAGTGTTTTGATAAAGTAACCAAACAGTTTGGTTTTTATCAGAACATAAAGGAAGCATGCATATACAGAAAGGAACAGGGAAATGCTATCGCATTCTTAGTACTCTATGTTGATGATCTATTATTGATTGGAAATGACACTTCATTATTGCAATCAGTGAAAGCTTGGCTTTCCAAAAACTTCTCCATGAAGGATTTGGAAGAAGCAGCCTATATACTTGGTATAAAGATCTATAGAGATAGGTCTAAGAGGCTGTTGGGATTTTCTCAATCCATGTACATAGACACTATACTAAAATGGTTCAGTATGGAGAATTCCAAGCGTTGAAGTGTTCCAACGCAAACTGGAATTGTCCTTTCTAAAAAGGACGCCCCTCATATGGATGATGAGAAAGAACGTATGAAGAAGATTCCCTATGCTTCAGCCATATGATCCATAATGTACTAGACCAGATGTAGCATACGCATTAGGATGTGTAAGCTGATACTAGTTTAATCCCGGAGAAAAATATTGGATGACCGTAAAATGTGTACATAAGTATTTGAAAAATACTAAGGTCCTACTCCTTATTTTTGGGAATGGAGACCTCCTTATGAAGGGGTATACGGATTCGAGATTTCAAAGTGATATAGGTGATAGTAAATCAGTGTCCGACTATGTCTTTACACTAAATGGAGGAGCTGTTAGTTGGAAAAATTCCAGCAAGAAATAGTTGCTGATTCCATGATGGAGGCCAAGTATATCGCCGTCAATGAAGCAGCAAAAGAGGAAGTACGGATGTGCAAGTTTTGAGTGAGTTCGGAGTGATTCCCGATATTGGGAATCCAATAACATTGTTTTTTGACAACAATGCAGCGATACAGATCGCAAAGGAGCTAAGAGCACATAAGAAGTCATGACACATTCTTTGAAAGTTCCATATGATTAGAGAATTCGTTGAGAGGGAAGAATTTGTGATTCAGAGTGTAGATACCAAGGGCAACATAACAGATCCATTCACTAAAGATCTAACTTGGCTAGTTCTTAAGAAACTAATTGAGAGGATGGGATTGAGATTCCATAATTGGACCGAAGTGCATGTAGGAGATTAATAGTGTTAGGGGTATGCCCTAAGGGCAATTCTGTAATTTATTAACTTCGAAATCAATTGTTGTTCGAAATAAAGGTGTTTGTTCTTTCTGTTATGTATTTGTTATAATATGTTATAAATAATTAAATGCTTAATTAAAAAAAATATTTAATAGAAAATCCATAAATGACATGTTTGTGATAGTAGTTACAATTATTTATAATCATGAGTATTGGATCACATTGTTATAAAACACATCATTTTAAATGTTCCTAGTCAAGATGCATCGACATTGGATATTGATGTATCCATTGAGACTAGAGTACGTAATGCTCTCCAAATATTAGGCAATGTATTACTCACGACTAATGGAGGCAACTAGATGTTATGTATTGATAGTTATTAGAAAGCTATAGAACAAATCACTCAGTAATTTTCTGTTGGTTAATATAACTAAGGTCAAACAGAAAATATCGATGTGACTAAGTTACACAATTCTTTCGACTTGAGAAACTATCAACCTTCAATATGAAAAACTCTGCTTTGATTACAGTTAAATCATGGAACGACATCCATCAAGTGATTATAGTTGGGTCGAGTGGAAGTATTGGAAGGAAGACACTATTCAAGAGAGGATTCGTCACTTCAGTTATATGAGGTTAGTATCATGGTCAACTCAAGTCAACCCGGAGTCAAAATCTCTGGCAAGAGTAGTACAGTTGATAATAATTGTTATTATTGAACCACGGATTTTGTGTTTGGACTATAGAGTTGGGTATGGAAAATATTGGAATTTTGACCATTACCAAATGCCATAAATCCAAAGTGATACAGTTTTGACGAAGAGAATTGGTGTATATAAATGTCGCTAACGGGTAATGCTTATTAAATTAAGTAAGATTCTACTAAAAATGAATAAGCAATAAATTTGGCCATAATGTCACACCACATGTTAAATGACGTATGAACGTTAACATTTGAATAGTTTGGTGTTAATTGCTGACCAAATTTACACCCAAGAGTTACACAACTGAAATGATGAATTTCCTTAAGACCGAATGATTTAATTAGTTTATAATTGTTATAAATAAATTAAATTAATTTATATTTATGAAATATTAATTACAAATATTTGAATATGGTTTGAGAAATAAAAATTGTTATATATTTATAATAGTTATAAATGCAATCGATATACGATATCGATAAGCGATTAAATTAGATTTAATTGTATAGCATTTTGGCTTGGGCTTAAATGGGTTTAAAGCCCATCATTAGGGCTGAAAATTTCGGTTTGACAAGTTATAGGAGGCGTTTAAAACTAAGGATTAGACCTAGAGATGTATGACTAAGATTAAGAGAGAATAGGTAATGAGATTGTCTTAATATCTCTGTTGTACAAAGCTATATATATGGATCTCTAAACCCTTAATCAAAAAAACTTTTGGTTTTTATAATTATCAAGTTTGTTGGCCGAAATAAATCCCTATATTAGTTCTAAGAATCTCAAATCAATTCAATTTATGTAAAAGCACTATTTGATTTAAAAGGTCGATGATTCCTGGCTAGCAATCTGATGGATCGAGCATAACTAGAGAAGGGAATTCATTGATTCAAGTGGACTCAAAGGCATCATAAATTGGTATTATATATATATATAAATATTACAGTAATCATATCATATTTTATGATTTAATATTGATTAATCCCAAATCTGTATATATATATATATATATATATATATATATATATATATATATATATTAATGTTGTATATCAAGTTAAGTGAGATTTTCGTAGGTATATGTAGTGGTCACAAATTAGTTTGGTTAGGTGCATCGTTATATTATTTTGTGTTATAATTTATGTATAAAAAAATCTAATTTGCTGAAAAAATTAAATTTTGTCATCATTAATTATTTTATATATATTTATATATTTATTCAAATATAGACTAATGTATATTTTAAACATATAATTACATATATGTATATTTATAATGTAAATAGCTTAGAATTTTTCCTTACACTTTTTTATACATAATATGAATTATCAAATCGGAAAATAAATTTTTATATATACAAATAATTTTAAATTATCTTTTATTGATTATTTGAATTGTTTATTATATCTAAAATAATTATTGCATTAAAAATCCGATCTTGTATTTTTAAAATTACTACATCTATGTAGTAACCCGTGGAAAAATTTTCGGAATTTTTTGTTAATATTACATTTTTGATAATTAAATTACATCGGTTGAACATTTCTTTTATTTATTAAAAATAATATTTTACTTCAAAAAATGATGAAAAATTATTTAACCTGTATTTTATGATCCTAAATTTTTATAAATTTTAAAATTTTATTTTTTAAAATTTATTACTAATATTTTTCATTATTATGATCAAAACTATTTATTGTATATATATAATAATGATAAAGTTATAAAATTATTATTTTATGTTTGTTATGCTATCTTCAATTTGGAAATAATTTTAAAATATATTTATTTATTTTTTAAGTTTTTGAATGTAATTAATTATTCATATATATACATTTTATTTAATCTTATATATATATATATAATTTTAGTTAATATATATATATATATGTATAATTTTATATGTTTAATTATGTATATATATTTATACAAATTTTGTAAATTATATATATATATATATATATATTTAATTTTGAGACTTTTTGTTATAAAATATATTTTAAATATATGTATACATACTTATATAAATATACTTTGCATTACAGATTTATGCACATATTTAGACAACATACAATACATACGCAATAAGCTAATGTGTCTGTTGCGATGCAAATTCCAACATCTATATAAGGGCATGTTATACCCTTCATGGATTATTATGTTACACATGCACACACACACATATATATATATATTTATATGATACATATGTATATATATATAAATTAAATCATTCAAATTAACTTTACATTACAAAATACTTGAATTTAAATAAAATATATGATTTTATTTAAAATAAATATAGAGTTGTTCTAAATGAATTTGGCTTCATAGGCCCAATAAAGATCCAATATGATAAAAAAATTGAATACAACAACCACTACCGCTGCGGGCTGACCCAGTTCCAACACAAATAATCTCCTCCATTTTGACGACGAAACATATGAATATTTAAGAAATAAAATATAATAATTTTATATTTAACTCCCCCTAACTCTATGCACTCTCCTTGTCATTTTTCCAAGTATATATTTACACTTTCTCCCCTTTTGTCATAAAAAATGGACATAAAAGGATTGTTTGAGCATAATCGGACAGTGTTTACAAGGTTTGTATATAGAGTTATATATAAATGAAATTCATACGGAAAATCAAAATTAATACTAACGTTGGGAATAGGAGTTTCAGAATCACCAACATTGTTGATGTCAATAGCATATCCATTTGAATTATCTCCAAAGTTCATTGTTCCACCAACTTTATACATAATATCGCTCAGTATTTGGGAATTTATCATTATATGATTTGAGCATCCACAACTCAATATCTATTTCTCCTCCTTTATGTCTATTGCATTGCTTGGTATTTAAAAATATGGAGTATACACATCGGTACCTTATTTTATTTTAGGGCCCCTTGGGTAAAGTTTTGAAAAGCCAAACCCATAAAGAGTTTGAAGACCCTTTTAGAATGTAATTTTCAGTTAAATGAAGTTTATTAATAAAATCATCAATATGTTTTCCTTTATCACTATAATCTAAAATTCTAGGAACATATATATTAATGAATTTATTTGGGGTTTTAACTTTAGTTTTCTAGGTTTTAGTTTGAATCTGGTATCCTTGACATATTTTGTACTTTGAGTACTATTTTTCTTTTATTTGCGCATTGGGGTATATCCAAGTCCATGTTTATTATTTGAGGTTTTGGTGTAGATAATTTTTTTTTAATTTCCTTTCCTTTATTAAATATAATATGTGTTTCATTTCATAGATATCCATATTAACATTGTCTAGAGTTGCAATTTTGTTATTCGAATAAGTTACCTCTGACTTCATTGAATGATTATTCATTTTTAAGGATTAATTTTCACTTTCTAGTTATTTAAAACTCTCTAGTTTCAAATAATTTTCATCGTTAAGTGTTGAGTATGATAGAGTTAAGGGTATGCCCTAAGGACAATTCTATAATTTATTTTAAATTAAGTAACTCTGCAATCAATTCTCATTCAAAATAAAAGTATTTCCTTTTTCTATTATATATTTGTTACAACGTGTTATAAATAATATAATTAAAATATATTTAATAGGAAATCCATAAATGGTGTGTTACTGATAATAAATACAAATAGTTTTAATCATGAGTTTTGTATCACAATATAATAAACACATCATTTTAAATATTCCTACTCAAGATGCACCGAGACTTGATATCGATGCATCCGTTATGACTGGAGTACGTAACGCTCTCCAAATGTTAGGTAGTGTATTACTCATAACCACTAGATACTAATAGTTATTGGGAAACTATGGAATGAATCATCCGGTAGTTTTCCATTGGTTAATATAACTAAGGTCGAACAAAAAATATGGATATGACTAATCTACATAGTTCTCTCGACTTGAAAATACCGTTGATCTCCAATATGAAATCTTTTCTTTGATTATTGTTAAATTACGGCATGACATCCATCCAATGACTCTAGCTTGGTCAAGTAGAAATATTAGAAGTGAAACACTATTCAAGGGAATTCGATTCCTTAATTATATGAGGTTAGTATAATGGTCAACTGATATCAACTCAAAATAAAAATCTCTGGTCAGAGTAATTTGGGTAATAATAATTCTTATAATTGAATAAAGGACTTTGTGTTTGGATTGTAGAGTTTAATACGATAGATAATAGAATTTTGACCTTTATCAAATTCCTTAAGTCCAAAGTGATATAATTTTGGCGAAGACAATTGATGTAATAATTGCCACTACTAGGTAATTCTTAGTAAAGTAAAATTGAATTTTACCAAAACCAATTATGCGATAAATTTGGCCATGATGTTACACCACCTCCTAAGTGATGTGTGAACATTAATATTCGAATTGTTCGTTATTAATCGCTGATCAAATTTGCAACTAAGAGTCACATAACCGAAACGATGGATACTCCTTTTTCCACCTGATTTACTCGATTTTAATAGTTATAAATTAATTAAATTAATTAATATTCACAAAATATTAATTATAGAATTTTATATTTTGTATATTGAATAATATTAAATATTGTGTTTATAATGGTTATAAATATATAAATCAGTATACAATATCAATACGCATTTAAATGAGGTTTAAAATTGAATTGAAAATTATTCAAACTTAGACCAAATTTAAGGCCCATATGGGCATGCTTATTTTGGCTAAAAGGAGAGATGCTTTGGATGGAAACATAATGGAAAAAGTAGAGGAGTTTGAATTGTTAAAAATTGGTAAGAGAGAAATATAAGGATATGATACACTTTTCTCTCCATTTTGATTTCTTATTTATATGATGCTTTCTGTACTATTTATTTTTACACTTTTCCTCTCCACTCTCTCTCCCCTTGTATTTTTAGGCTAGCAACCGTCCCTTATAAACCCCAAAATTCCAGGTATAAAATTATATCAAAACTCTTTGATTCGATTGTTGGTGCTAAAGCAGCTCGATAGCCTGCAACTCTAGAACTCGAAATACAATTAGAGGAGCCATTTCATCATTTTAAAGTGTGATCTCTAGACCTTGGTGAGATGTATGGTTCTGATTTATTAATATTTTTAATTTCTTATTTAATTAGTTATTCATATGTTAGCTAGATAGACCTTACAATGAATAGGTATATTGCTTTATTATCACATGTCGATAGTTATATTTACCTTTTTTTGTGTGTGTGTGTGCGCAACAAAAAATATGTACATGGAAGTATTATTATGGCTTATGGCCCAATGATGAAAAAGTTATTTCTTTTATTATTAAATATTATTACTAAACGATTTTATCAATTAAACCTAATAATAAGATATTAATTCATATGATAAATGTATTCAAAAATAAAATAAAAAACACTCTCCTAAAACCATTTAGTAGTAAAAATAAAAACATTTTTTTAATATAAACATCTTAAATTACTTATTTGATCTAGAATTTGTTAAACAGAAAAAAAATATTTACAATACAATTTTATATAATAAAATTTTCCAAAAAAATCATATAAAATAAAAACCATTTTTATTTCAGAAATGATTTTAAAATAATTTTTACCATTGAATCTATATGGATTTTAATTAATTTTTAAAGTATAATTTATCTAAAATTATATAAAACAAAAATTAAATTAATAATAAAAAGCTTTTTGGCCATGAGCAGTAGCAAATTTGCATTCAAATTAAAGATATTATACACACACACACACACATATATATATATATTAATTAACTAACTTGTTATATGTTTATACATACATACATACATACACATATATATTACAACTCAATTTATATATATATAAAATTATTTTTGTTTTCACAAAATATTATAAGGGTTTTTAAATTATTTTATGAATTAATATTTAAATAATTTTAAAAATTAATTATATTATATGCACAAATGTCTCATAAATGATTTATATAAATAATTTATAACTAGTATTTTATAATACAGATATAATTAATTTTATGCACACACACAAATATATATGTATGTATGTATATTTATACATTAATTTGATGCACATTTATGTATATTTAGACAATACATTAGTGCACATGAAGGGCTAATATGTCCTTTGCGGTGTAAATTGCAACACCGATACACGGATATGTCAAACCATGTACACATTATTCTACTGCACACGTACGCACACACATGTGTGTATAAGATACACGTATATGAAATATAATACAAATTATATAAAATATAAAATTCAATTAAAATATTGATTTTATTTCAAGGAAAATTTAGAAATGTTCTAAACAAATTAAACAACATAGGCCCGTTAAAGATCCAACAATGATTTTTTTCTTCGAAATTTACTCAATTACTTCACTGCCAGTTGGCCTAGTTCCAACACTAGTATCATAGCTCAATAGCCTATGCAGTCTAAGTTAGTCATGTTATGATTAACTAATTAAGCTCGTAGTCCAGATAGTAGGGTGTCAAGAAAGGTAAATCGAAGGATGGGGTTTGGTTAATCAAGTACTCTGCCTTACCAGGCTACCAGCCTAGCCCAAGCAGATATAGCCCAAAGGTTGCCCCTAATTGAAAAGGTCTGATTAAAATTAGGCATTGGGATACTTTTCAAAATTTTTGAAAATTAAAAGTATATACTTTAAATTTAAATGTTAAGTCTAAAGTAAGACTTTCATATATATTATAAAAGTTATAATAAATAATTTCAAAATGTTTGAAAATAAATATAAATCAATTTCAAAATTAGGTCTATTAATAAGAATAATAAAAGAATTAAGTTAATAAAATATGTTAACTAAATAACATACGTATATGCGTGTATAATATATAGTGATATAGGCTATATTGTCTTGAAATGTTTAAGACAATATAAGTATACATGAAAATATAAAATAATTTTTTGAATCAATAAATTTAATTAAAATATTTAAATAAATAAATTAATTAAAATTTAATATATATATATATATATATGGTATATGTGTATCACTATAAAATTTATAACATATATATAAATATTCAATATAATATGTTAAGATTGAATAATTAACAATAATAAGATTTAATTAATATAATGTTATCATAAGATTATTATATAAGCTAATTAAAATAGAAATGTTACATAATAATAAAACTTATATATATATATATATATATATATATATATATGAATGTATACATTAAAGGAGGAATATTAAGAAACCCTAAAAGACATAAGGAAAAAATACATATGTAAATTACATATACCATGGTTCCCGATGTGTACGACAACTGAATCACGAGGGTATTTCATAAGAAATGCATTATTCTAAAGTTGATGTCACTCAATATAATATATTGAAAATTATGAATCTTCGATATAATATTGTCCTCTTCCGTGTGTTTGTGTCTGTATAAATTACTTGCATACTTCTCAGTTGTTGAGCATACTCAAGCTAAGGATGTTTTGTGTAGTATTATTAATATATTGAGTAGACATGGTAAGATAATCATATGTACATATACTATACTTAGGCTATCGAGATATGGTAGGTACAAGTGAATAATTTCATTTTTATTTGTTAAGCAAACTCAAGATCAAAGTGAAATTAGGACAAGTTACCATGGGTTAGGAGTTGTATATCATACAACCGATAATGAGTATCCATCGTCCATGGAGCTATGACTTGTTGAGCATACTCAAGGTCAGAATTCCAAGATAGACGAGTCCCAACACCTACTAGTGTAGTCGAAAGATTTATATTTTTCGACTTAGGATTTAGTGAAACATAAAAGACTGGCGGGAGCTTATTAGTAAAATGAAACATAAAATTTAATCTTACTAATATTATAAGGACATTTACTATGATATTGTCCTAAAAATCTACCAACTAAAACTTACAGAAAATGTCAACTCCAAAACTATTTTTTGAAAATGACATGCTTACCATACCAAACTATATCGATTGGCTAACAACAATTAAGATAGCATTGACTTACGAGCGTTTTTAGTCGGCTATTACATGCGAACCTAAAGAATAACCCGTTGATAATGTGAACCCCAAGCTTAGACTTTCTTTTAAGAAATGGGTTTTAAACTTAGAGATCTCCCAAGTTTTCATGCTATCTATGTTAAACAAGCCACTGTAGAGACAATACGAAAACATGTTTGTTTATGAGATATTTGATAATCTCAAGGCCATGTTTTGTGAACAATCACGTTACAGAAGGGACGAGCTTATAAAGAAGCTATTCAATACCAAAATGACTAAAGAATAGGAAATGGATGATTGCGTACTGATGATGAAGGGCTATATTGATAGGATTTCACAATTAGATGTGTAGATAAGCAATGAAATACAAGTTTATTTTATCCTTGGTTCTTTTAAACCTCAACATGAACCATTCATACTAAATTATAATATAAATTGAATATGAATCTCGTGGAGCTTCTCAATATATTGAGACCAACAGAGTCTGCATCTAGGGATCAAGGGGCCGTGCTTGCTATAAAGGATGGTGTGTCATCTTCGAAAGGTTCATAGGAGTGAAAAGAGAAGGTAAGAAGAGTAAGAAAAGTAAAAAGACCAATGAAAAGGGTGAATGGAACAACTGCCACAAGAAAGGTCAATGGAAAAGGAACTATCCCGATTACCTAAGGATTGTTAGGGAAAGGAAACAGAATGGTTCTACAGCGCCATTAGGTACATTTATGATTCAGAATTGCTTTGTAATCAATAAAATATCTTGGGTTTTAGATAGTAGATCTATAACTTATATATGTAATTCATTATATGGGCTTAGCAACATGCATCATGTCGTAAAAGGACAGATGAGGCTCCAAGTTGCTGATGGATCTATCATTGATGCAATGGCAGTAGGAGATTATCATTCATGTTTGCCTAATGGAGTATTATGGATATTAAATAACTGTTATTTTGTAAAGGACTTTATTTGTGGAATTATTTCCGTTTCTAGATTTATTGGGACTATATATATATATACACACACACATATATCATTATGAGTATAGTGTTATAAACATTAGTTTGAATGGAAATAAAGTCTACAATGTTGTTATTGAAAATGGCACTTATGTGATTAATACTAATTATTTGTGTTCTATGAATAGTTCTTCAGACAATCTAAATGATAGTTATCATTGGCATTATAGGCTAGGTCATATTAGTGCAAACTACTACACAGACGGAAAATTGAAGGTTTTCTCCCATTACTTGATTCTTAATCATTTTACACATATGAGTCATGTCTCAAAAGGAAAATAAACAAGAACCCCTTTAGTAGGAGCAATGAAGAAGTTAATGAACTCTTAGGCTTATAGTAATGTATATGGCTCGATTCCTATAATCGCTAAGGATAATAGATCTTACTATTATTACCTTCACCAATGATTTCTAGGGACTATGTATCTTATGAAGAACAAATCTGATGTCTATGAGGAATTTATTGAGTATAAAAATGTAGCAGAAAATCCAGCGGACCATAAGATTAAGATTCTTTGATCTGATCGAGGAGGTGAGTACGTTCAACGAGAATTCCAACAATACTTAAAAGATAATAAGATTATCTCTTCCATTACTCCACCCTATACTCCTCAACACGACTGTGTGTTAAGCGAAGGAATTGAAATCTACTATATGTAGTTCACTTTATGATGAGAAAAGCAATGTTACCTTTGTCATATTAGGCATATGCACTAGAAATCACAACGCATATGTTGAACTTATTGCCCACTAAATCTATGCTTAAAACACTATATGAGATGTGGTATAGTAAGAAACCCAAATTCAAGTATTTGAAGGTGTGGAGTTGTCCGATATACGTTAAGAGTGTTGGTCTAAATAAACTAGAGGCAAAATTGTAACATCCCAAAATTTTGAATTTAAAATTCGGTAAATTATTTGAACTTTTAAATTTAAATTGTGAAATTTCAAGAAAAATAAAATATTGTTAATATGAATATTATAAAGTTATATGGAATTAAGTAAATATTGATAGTTAAGTTTAAATTATTATTATTATTAATAATAAAGAAAAGAACATATAACAAGCAAGAAAATTGTTTTAAAACAATAAAATAAATATATGTGATAAATTACATGTTAATAGCTAAACCTTAAATTAAAATAAAAATTAAGAAAATGTATGTTTGTAATAAAATTTGTATAGTTATAAAATGACATATGACATACACATGAACTTGCATGAAATAAATATAAACAAGAAAAAAAAAGAACTGTAAAATAAACTTAGTACTTATAAAAACTACAAACAACATATTACAATAGAACTTCATCCACATCACAAGAAAGAAGATAGTATTCAGCCCATAAACAAAGAAAGAAAATAAACTGTAAAATAAGTAAAGAAAACAGTACTTACAAAAAAATAAAATAAAGTAAGATTTGCTGTAAGTATACAAGGGAGCAATGAACATACATTACATGCTTTCATTAAATGCCACTTACTCTTCGTCAGAAAATGCCACTTACTCTTCATCATGTACAAGATCACATCCGCCCTTGAAAGATAGAAGAAGGTCTTTTATTGTACAAAGCATGTATAAAGTAGTTATACAATACAATACTTCAGTAAACCTTCCTCTGTACATAAACCTTTCACCTATATGTATACATCCACAAACCTTTAATTCGTTCAAAGAAAACAAAATAGCAAAGAATAGGAAATTAAAAAGAAAAGAAGAAATCACTTTATACTTACAGTTGAAAGCAATTTACTGAAGAAACAAAGCAAAAAGGAAGATCAAACTGCAGTTTAAAAAACAGAAACATCTCTGCTCATCAATATATCCAGGTGAGTAAACATAAACTTTAAAACTTTAAGTTAACAGTAAGCTAATTTATTGATTTTACGTAGTATTGTATGTGTTTTGTTTTTTGAATAACATTATGCATATATAGGTTACTCTGCATATTTATCTTCTCTGTTATTGATTACAGAGTTGATCATTGATTCAAAAATTTAATTTATTTGCATTTAATCATTGTTAAGTATTGAAGTCTTCAATCAAACAAGAAGTAAATCTATAATCAAGGTTTTTAAAACCTGTTTCAACATGATTAGAAGAAAGATTACCACTGTCATCTTGATTTACAGTGAATCAAGTAAAAAAAAACTTGATAAATTCGATTGTTACGAAAAGTTAATTTAAATTCATAGATCTAATCTCTACTGCAAGTTATGAGTTTTAAACCAAAAATAAAGGTTTTCAGTTTAGTATTCACAGAGTAGTTAGTTTTTGAATAAAAATCACATTTTTTCGAATTTCCCGTGATTGATTTAATGATAAATGTTGAAACTTGGATTGAAGCTAGTTTGTGAATCGATGGTTTCAGGAAAATTGTAGAAAAAAATTTCTATTGCGTAATTCGATGAGTCGAGAGCGATTTAGGGTATAAGAACCCATTTCTGTCGAGTTCGAGAATGATGGTGCCACGCCACCCACGTGTGATTGGACTTTGAGTAACCAGTGCCGATCGCGGTGTTGCACGATGACGAGGCTAGGGTCCAAAGTTGGTGGCCGATAATGGCCTGGGGTGGTGGTGAGGGTTTGTTTTCTGGTGATGTACCGTTGGGTTCGTTTGGTCGAGACGACTCGATTTTGCTCTTGAGTTTAATTCAAGATTCTGGGTGTTCGTATTGTTTTGGGGGATGGAAGGCGATTCCTGGATGGCCGTAGCACCGACCAATGTTGGCGAAGTTGGCCGTGCACGTGTACGTGCTTGGTTGTGTGCCAGTTGTGAAATCTGGGAGAGGAGGATACCAAACTGCTCTACTCCGCGCTAAAGAACTAGGAACTAACGGGTCAAGAAAGATTGGATATGCCCTCTACTATATCTATACAAATAGAATAGTCTATTTATACAAAATGGTAAAGAGGGCCCCTCTATGATCTATGATCGTAGAGATCCGTACAAACCAGAAACTCGAAGTCTCACTTGGGGAAATAAGGTAGAAAATCGAAGGAGAACTCGAGTTGTTTCAGTGTTGTATCGTGATTGATTTGGGACTTAAACAAATTTTTGTGAAAATTTATCCCTTGGGTTAGTTTTGGCTAAAACCCGAAGCCGGGGGGGGGGGGGGGGGGGCATTTCCCTCGAGGATAACTCGAAGTAAGCCACGGGTTGGACATGAAAGCGAGCCACTCCAGTTTTAACTAAAATTTTGAAACTCAAGTTAAATCATTATTTCAAATCCACGTTTTAGAAATAAATGAGACTTGTTAATGGGATATGAAGTAAATAATATTGAATCAATTATAAAAAAAAAGTTTACGAAGTTTAAGATTATTTCAAATTTTATATTTTCCTTTAAACAAAAAAAAGGGATTTTTTAAAACTAACTTAATAAAACGTTTAAATGTAAATCAAATGTTTAAGTGTTAATTTAAAACCCAAATTTATTTAAAATGGTGAACTAGTATTAACAATTAATGTTTTGGGTAATGATCTTATAATTAATAATTAATTATTGAAAGAATAGTCAATCAACAAAAGTGATAAAAATTATTTTTGTTAACCATTAAGAATTAATAAATTAAAATAATGAATTCATAATTAAGTCAAATTAAACATTGATTTAAAATAATTAATGAGGATAATTATACAGTTAATTCACTTTAATCACAATCACCTTAATCAAGATGAATGACCATCATCAAATATTCTGTACTAGATTGATATTTCTGTTTGTGATACTGTGTGATATAAATTGCCATGTACTGTATTGTGATTGTGGTTTGTTCTGTATTGATGTGAAAACCCTGGTTGCCCGTAAAACGGCATTTAAACTTCAATGTGACAGGGAATCAAATTTCAGTTAGTTATCCAAAACCCACATCGAACCTGTGAATTTTTGTGAACGACATATCCACATGTTTTTAAAATTGATTCTCACTATTCGGTTTAGCCGGAAAGGACCTTTGTGTCGTATAACCCATTCCGAATATGTGATTCGACGTTATGGATAGCATTTGAAGACCGGTGGTGAAGACCGGGTATTTGCGAGAGTGATAGGATGACCTACCGATTGTCTCTTCACCGAGTAGCTACGGTATAGAGATTCCCTAAGTGATGGGAAGTTAGATCGGGATTGTGAGTACCCGGATGGCAAGGGCTTCTTTGGAAGAGCCTTCGGTTCTGTTCGAACCCAGAGAAAACTTGTATGGATTGTACGTATGACATTACAATTGAGATATAAAGCAGATTTCTTTCAAATACATTTCTGTTGGTGGCGGAGAATTTATTCTCTTAGCTTAGCACCCTTCTCTGAGACGTATGAGCTCAGAGGTTATGTAGTTGAAGGTTATCAGTAATATATTCCCAACTTGGTAATGTGGCATATTGAGTGTTGTTGATCATTTGTTGATCAAAGCATGGCTTTGTTAAAAGTGTAGCTTTATGGACGAGACTTTGTCGAACCTCACACCCCGAAATGGTCGAAACAGGAATGATGTAGCAAGGTTATTGGGGGTAGCGCCCCTTAGGGTATGTGCATTTCCTTTTGGATAGAAGTGGTATCATGGTATGAAGCCCAGATACTTAACTTATATGGATATCGCAGATATATATATATATATATATATATATATATATATATATTACTTTGTGATTTGTTGCTGGGGCCCCGGATAAAGGTTGGTTACAACCGAGGAATGGCATACTCGTGTTAGTAGTTACCCAGTTAGGGGTAACCCGGCCTTGTGTTGGTAGAGATCCGGTTAGGTTCTCGGGTCGTCCCTCCAGAGGCGTACCCATGTGGCCCAGGAAGTTCCTTAGCCTGACCATTGTTGGAAATCCAAAGAAACAATACGAGCCCTGTACGGTTTTAGTTGTAGAACCTGTCATTTAACATGGCAGCAATAGTAGGCATAATATAATGGTACCTACGATGGCTAAGATTTATATTCTATTTTTGAAATGTTTTCTACACTATGCACTAGTAATAATATCAAAGAAATTTCCCCGTACCAAGCATATTTGACTGTGATAAGAAGAAATCTCCTCCAATTCTGCATTTGCATTGTGTGTGTGGCGGGAGGTCTTATGGTAGTTTCATTTTAAAAAGCATACCGAAATTCTTTTATAAATCTAGTTTCTTTAAAAGCAATTGTTTTTGTTTACTCATACAAGTCTCATGACTGACCTGGAGTTTATTGTTTCTTTCCTAAACTCTGGGTGCCCATAATTTTTACTCGGGCAGCCTAGAAGCAGGTTATCCGTGTTTTGGAGTTAGCTTGGATTTGAAGTATTCTGGAAGCTTTGGATTAGGAAATCTTTTGAAGTATTGGAGTTTTTGAAGACCTTGTCAAAGTTGAAGTATGTTGGAAACTTGTTAAAGTTTCTGTTATAATATTATTGTTGTATCATATGTGTATCACTCTGATATTTGGGATCGATGTTGTATTGGATATTGTATCATGTTGTACCTGTGTTGATATATGACATTCATTTTGTTTTCACTATTTTATATTCATCTAATATTATTATAAGCTCCATCCGAACTGAAATTTGACTTTCGAATCTCTGGCATTTGAATACAAGTGAGGTATTTGATGTCGACTTTTGAATGATGAATTTTGGGTCGTGACAAATCAATATTATGTAAATTTATAGGATATCGGTGAAAGTCTGGCTTTCCAAGAACTTCCCTGTGAAGTATTTGGGTGAAGCAGTCATATATTGGGTATATAAATCTGTAGAGATAGATCTAAAAGGCTGTTGGGATTTTCCCAATCCCTGTGCAGATACCACTTCAAGGAGGTTCAACATGGATAATTCTAAGAGTGGAAATGCTCCAATTTAGTCTGAAATCGTCCTCTATAAGAAGTACACTACGCATACTACTGAGGAAAAAGAGCGTATGAAGAGGATCCCCTATGCTTCAGCCATAAGATCTATAGGGTAGTTTACGCATTAGCACACGTGAACCGATACCGGTTTAATTTTATAAAAAAGCATTGGACGACCGTAAAATATATAACGAATTATTTAAGAAATACTTGGGAATAATTCCTCAATTATAGGAATGGAGATCTCCTTCTGAAGGGGTATACAGATTTGAGCTTTCAAAGTGACATCGATGATAGTAAATTGATGTTTAGTTATGTCTTTATGCTTAACTTCGGAGGCGTTAGTAAGAAAAGTTCCAAACAAGAGACAATAGCTAGTTCGACGATGGAGGCCGAGTACAATACCCTCAATGAAGCAGTTAAATAGGTAGTATAGATGCGCAAGTTTTTGAGTGAGCTTAGAGTATCAATTCCAAGATTCCTATGTCATTTTTCTATGATGAGAATGTGGCAATTCAGATCATAAAGGGACCTAAAGTACATAAGAAGTCATGACATATTCTTCTGATTTTCCAACTCATTAGAGAATTCATTGAGAAGAAAAAAGTTATGATGCAAAGGGTTAATACCAAGGACAATATAGCAGATCCATTCACTAAGGGTCTGGCTTGGTCGGCTCTCAAGAAGATGATTTAAAATGGAATTGTGAATCCGTAATTGGCCCCAAATGTAAGTAGGATATTGATAGAGTTAAGGGTATTCCCTAGGAGCAACTCTATAATTTATTGTAAATTAATTAACTCTGTAATCAATTCTTGTTCAAAATAAGGGTGTTTTTTCTTTGTGTTATATATTTGTTATAATGTGTTATAAATAATTAAATTTTGATTAAATATATTTAACAGAAAATTCATAAATGGTGGGTTTTTTTATAGTAATTACAAATAATTATGATCATGAGTACTATATCACAATATAATAAACACATCATTTTAAATATTCCTACTCAAGATGTATCCAAGCTGGATATCGATGCACCGTTGAGACTGGATTACGTACACTCTCTAAATGTTGGGTAGTTATTACTCATGGCTACTGGAGGCACTAAGGTGTTGCATACATATAGTTATTGAACAATTATGGAATGAATCACTTAATATTTTCAGTTGATAAATATAACTAAGGTCGTCTAGAAATATCAAATCAATAATACTACACCGTTCTCTCGACTTAAGAATAATATTAAACTTCAATGTGGTCGCTACATTTTGATTATGGTTAAATTATGGCATGACATCCATCTTTTGACTATAGTTGGGTCAAGGAGAAGTATTAGAAGTGAAACACTATTCAAGAGAGGATTCATCTCCTTAGTTATATAGGTTAGTATCACGGTCAACTGAAGTCAACTCAAAGTCAGAATCTCTGGACATAGCAGTTTGGTTAATAAAAATTATTATTATTGAACTAAGGACCTTGTGTTTTCACTATAGACTTGAATATGGATGATATTAGAATTTTGAACATAATTAAATTCCATAAGTTCAAAATGATAAAATTTCGACGAAGAGAATTGGTGTAAATAATTGTCACTACCGGATAACACCTAATAAAGTAAATTTTGATTTTACTAAGAACAAGGAATTTTTTAAGCTATAATGTCACACCACTAGTTAATGACATATGAATGTAGATATTTAAATTGTTCAATATTGATCGCTGATGAAATTTACACCTAAGAGTCGTACAACCAAAATGATGAATACCCCTTCTTCCACCTAATTTAATTAATTGTAATTATTATAAATAAATTGAATTAATTCATATTTATGAAATATTAATTATAAATTTTTATATTTAATATATTAAAAAATATTAAATAGTATGTTTATAATAGCTATAAATTTACCGATCGACATACGATATCGGTACTATTTAAATAAGATTGAAAATTGCATTGAATATAGTTCAGACTTGGACCAGGGGCTCATATGGGCATGCTTATTTCAGCTGAAAGGAAGGATGGTTTTGGTGGCCATATGATGGCAAAAATGGTTAAAAAGTGGAATTGGGAAGAGTGGAATATGAGGATTAGATCCACTTTTTCCTCCTTTTGATTTCCTATTTATATGCCACTCTCTGCACCATTTCGTTGTACACCTTTTCTCTCCTTTCTCTACAATTTTTGACCAGAAACCATCCTCCACAAACCCTAAAAATCCAAGTACAAAATTATATCAAACTCTTCGATTTGACTGTCAATGATAAAACAGTTTTGAGCTAGCAACTCTAGAACTTTGAATTTGATTCGAGGATCCATTTCATTATTTCAAAGTGTGATCTATAGGTCTTTGTGATAGTTATAGCTATAATTTATTAATAACCTTAATTTCTTATTTAATCAAATATTTATATGCTAGATAGATATGTCATCACTAAACAGTATTGTTTATATTGTCACATGTCGATAGTTATGTATGTGTATGCATAAAAACGTTTATGTGGAAGTATTCTTATAGCTCATGATTTAATGATAAAAAATATATTTTATTGTTATTAAATATTATCACCGAATGATTTTATCAATTAAACCTAATAAAAATATATTAATTCATATGATATATGTATTTAAAAAATCTTAATTTTTCTATACAGACCTAAAACCATTTGGTAAAATAAAAAAATTAGTTTTTAAATATAAACATTGTAAATTATTTATTTCATTTAAATTTAGTTAAATAAAAAAAATATACTCATAATACATTATATATAATATATTTTTTTAAAAAAAAATTATATAACAAAAAATATGCATTTTGATTTCAGAGATGATTTCTAAATAATTTCTATCATTAAATCCTTCCGAATTTTAAATTTTAAAGTATATTTTATGTAAAAATTATTTAAATCTAAATAAATTTAATTAAAAAATCCAGGTCATGAGTAGCAGCAAATATGTATTCAAAATAAAAATATTATATATATATATATATATATATATATTAATTAACAAGTTATATGTTTACATATATTATAAGTCAATGTATATATAAATTATTTTTGTTTTAATAATATGTGATAAAGGTTTTTAAGTTATTTTAAGAATTAATATTTAAAAAAAATTAAAGTTCAATTATATTATACAAGAGGGGCTAACATGTCTGTTGTAGTGTAACTCCCAACCCTTATACATGGACATATCAACCCATGTATATATTATTTTGTTGCACGTGCACACACGCATATATGTGTATATGATACACACATATGAAATATAATATAAAGTGTACAAAATAAATTTTATTTATAAAATTCAAATAAAATATTGGTTTTATTTAAAAGAGATTTTAGAAAAGTTCTAAATGAATTAAACTACATAGGCCCATCAAAGATTCAATAATGTAATTTTTTTTGATGTACCCAACTACTCTGTTGCTGGCTGACCTGGTTAAAACAGAGTCCCTTAATCTCATCTTCTATACATTTTTTTCTTCAGTTAAAATTTCATTAAACATCTTTAGTTTATTTACCTCCACTAGACTTTTATTGTATTTTTTTCTAAGCATATTATATCGTTTATACATATCATTCAAAACATTCTTTGTTTGAATCACATACCTGATTATCTTCTTCCATAAAGCATACTTTGGCATTTCTTGTTTCTGGCTTATTGTCACTCGATGATCGGTCTGAATCATCCCATATTGCATTGTAAATCTATTTCCTCTTGCTATTGAATTTATCACCATTCAAGGAGTTCTTTATTCTCTTTTGATTAGGATAATATCTTTTAAATGACTAGCTTTATCTCATTCAAAATACTCGACAACATTTCCATTTCCAAAATTCTCCGTATTATTGTCATTTTTTTGATTTTTTTTGTATTTTATTAATTTTTTGAAATTTCTTATCATGGAATTGATTTCTTTCTCATCATCATCATCTGATCAATGATTATTATTTATAGCATTTAATGGCAATGATTTCTTCTAATCATCTCAATTTTCTTTTCTAGCTTACAACCGTACTTCATATGATATTAGATTACCATTTAATTCTTCTACTTTCATTGTACTAAAATCATTTGCTTCTTTGATCATCAAAGTCATCTGATCCTATTGAATAGGAAGTGAATTAAAAATATTTTTGATTTGATCCCCTTTATTAAAAAAAATTCTAATGATATTAGTGCATGTAATATAAATTGAAATCTTAAATACATATAAGAAATGGATTCGTTTTGTTTAATTTTTAAAAGTTGAAATTGATTAGTTAACCTAGATACCTTAATCTGTTTACTATATTAGTGCCTTCATGTATGACAAGTAGAGTCATTTAAATTTTGTATGCACTTTACAAAGTCACTCTATTGAACTCATTTTATCCAAGGAACAAAATAAAATGTCCATTGCCTTTTAAGTCTTGAGTGGTTGTGTTTTTTTAACATATATACATCGTGCACATTCATTTAGGGCTCAATGTATTCATTTTTTTTAACATTCCAAATGTTCAAACAATTCGATTATAAATACATATTCATCTTGCAAGACCAGTATGCATAAAAATTATCATTAGGTAATGGTGGTCTAGTAGTCGATCCTTCTACAAATGTGTTAAAAAGTGAGTTACTAGTGATATAAGCCATTAAGCTTTTCCAAAAATCATAATACATATTTTTTTTTAAACCATGTGCCCTAATGTGAGTACTTACATAAGAATTTTAAACACATTAATATGAGGTATATGAGTTACCCTAACACACATTTGTGAAACAAGTCTTAAGGCTATTGTAATGACCCAGAAATTTATCACTTTCGTTAGTGAATATATAAGTAATTTTAAATATTCAATTAATGTTTTTAATAATAAATAACCCTATTTTAATTAATAAGTAATGACATTTTGAAAGTTTTTTTTTTTACAAAAATAGGTAGTTCAATGAAAAATTGAAAATGTGACCGAAAATCGTTTTTTGGATTTTCGAATTTAATCAAACAAAAGTTGTCACAATGTTGTTGCACACATGTGTACACTTTTGTAACATACATATGTACATATAATAAGTGATTTAGTAAACTAAATAGATTAGAAAAAGTAAGTATAATTAAAGAAATGATTAATTAAGGGATGTGCCTTTTACTTTTTAAAATATAGAAAAGTGAACTTTTCCTTCTTAATTTAAGTGCATTAGTACAGAACATCATTATAAAGTATAAAGCCATGTGAACGAAAAGTGGTGTATGATTTGGTGCTTTAGAAAGCGATTAAAGGGTATGTAAAAGTAAGGGTATCTTGGTATTTTGGCTAAGGGGTATTTGGTGTCTTTTTCCATTTTTCCATTTTTATAAAAGAAGCATCTTCCGTTTCATTTTCACTTTTGTTTTCATTTCCATATTTCACTTTCATCTTCTTCCCCTTCTTTTCCATGTCTTTGTTCTTATTCATCTCCTCCATTATAAGTTCTTAGGTGCAAACAAAAAAAGCACCATGTTACTTTAAACTTTCATTTCTATTTTTACTATAGTTATCTAATCTTCTTCTTTTTTCCTCCGCATTCGGCCATAACTTCCCAAAAAAAACTCCAAATTAAATGATTCTTTTTTAAAAACCTAAGGGAATTCAATAAAAAATAATTTTTATATTGATAAACTTTTCAATTCTGCGAGCAGAAATGCCACAATCCCTTTTTTACCAAATTCATTCGCTGTCCCAAATTTATAACCCAAAAATGCCTCCTTTTTATTCAAGCTTAACATTTAAAAAACAACTCTAAATCAAGTGATTTTTTTTTTAAATTGAGGAGAATTGAATAAGGAAGGACTTTTATATCGGTCTCCTTTTCAAGTTCAAAGAAGAACCTTTTCAAAAATCAATGAGAAGACAACCCGTTTTCTAGCCCTGTTTTTAAAGCAAAAACTAAATCCAAAGCCCCTCTTTCCATCATGGCGGAGCCCATCTTGAGTTATCAAAGGATTTTTGAGCTATTATTTGCAATGAGTAGGGATGGTTGGTAGTAGTAAAGAGTAGTATACTTTTTTCGAAGTGTAAGTTGCTTTGAATGCGAGATTTCTCACTTTAAAAGTTGTTTTAAAATTGGCAAAATGTAGTAATAATTTAGTGCTAACCTATAGTGTGGTATGTACGTATTGTGATGTGCTTTTGTTATTATTTGATTTTTATTCCTACTTGGAAGCGGATGACATAAATAACCATTTTGTTGTAGAGGAAAAGAGCAAAATGAATGGAAGTTGAAGTGGCTTCGTAGCAAATAGGTCACAAGGAAGCACTTTGAAGAATATAAATATTATAGAGGGGTCATAAAGGATTCCTCGCTTTATTCATTTTTATTTGCACACATTATTGGTTATGTAAATGCTTGCATTTATGGAAAGTAAATGTTTCTTACTTATAGTTAACCTACATGTTGTTGGTTTTATTACGACGTCGAAATCCCATACTGTTTTAAAGTGATTTATCACTTGTTTTCTACAGTGTTTTGAAATGGTTTTCAAACTTGACTTTTATTTTTAAACCTTTTGGAAAAGATATAAAGTGGTTTACATATAGAAATAATATGTTGTTTAAAAAAAAATTGATTTTCAAACCAAGTTTTAAATGTTATGGTCCATGTAACGATAGTCGATATGGATGCACTTTGAAATTCCCAGATTTTTATAAAGTAAAATAAGGTTATCTATTTTGCATATTGTATAAAATCTTTTTAAATATGTTTTATAAAAGTTATATAAGTATTTTTAAAGGAGTTTGAAGTTGTTAAATATATTTTTACGAATTTATTTAGTTATTTAAATAAGAGGTTTAAATTTTATGCCTTTGTATTTCAAAGTCAAGTTTCATTAAAAGAGGCTATCTTTAAAAGTAAGCTTTAAATACATGTTTCAAACTTGTTTTATAAGATTTTTAAAGTAATTCTGAAAGAGGAAGGAAGCATGGATTACATCACAGTTGTTGTAATAATTGTTTTTAAGAAAAAGTAAAGAGATTACATTTTGGTTGTAGTAAATGGTTTCAGAAAATTTGAATGGGAGTTAACTTATAACAATTTGTCATTATTTAAATAAGTTGTTCACTTTTAAAAGGAATATATTTTAAAGTGGTTTGGAATTCATCGATTTAAAAGGTATTTACCTTTTTTAAAGAAGGAAGTTGCCTTTTTAAAAATGAAACTTTGATTTGAACAAGTTATTTTCGAAAATGCGTTTTGCAACTCTCGTATCCTATTTTAGTTTCAAGACTTCGAGGTATGGAAGCTTGTTTCTATTTCGAAGTTAGAAGAATAATGTTGAGTTAAGGTCTGAAAGGTAAATGATACCTTAATTTGAACGGTTTCATTTCTAACCGATGAAAAGCACTAGCTTGTCATCAAAGTTTAGAAATAAGCTTTTTTGGAGTTGGTTTTCAGATTCGTTTTTAAAAGACTTTGCTTTATGCAAGTGATTTCATTTCGGTGCTATTAAGTAGCAAATCAAATATGAAAAATAGTGCTAAAATGTTGACATGTTCATGGAAAGTGACTCGTCTTATACTTAGCACTAAAAGCCAATGGGTAGAGTTTCTATTTTCTATGAGATCTAGAATCGAAGTGCTTAAATAAGGTAAAACTGAGAGAAACCAGTGCCCTAACTTACTTAACTTTGTTTTTGGATGAGGGATAGAGAAGTTGAAATATCAAAAACGGGATAAGAATGGGAGTGAGAGAGAGAGTTAATTTCAATAAATGGATCATGATTAATTAAGTATATGGAAATACTTCATCTTATACTTGACATCAAATTCCGAAGTATGGAAACTCGCCTTTATCCTGTCTGATTTCATTGTTAATTGTGAGACAATGCTACATGAAATCGAAAAGTGGTGATAAGTATAAGATGTCCAATTTTAAATGCAATCTATACACTTACACCAGATAGTGGTTTGTCCAATATCGATAACTTAACCTATTTTGACATGGAAAGTATATGAATGCTTCGCGATTTCATACGATTTGAGATTCCAATAAGAGAACTCATTCCGATGAAATGTCTCTTGCTCTAAGGGGAATATTAGAGATCCCCTGCGGACTCTTATATAGTCAACTTACTTTTGAAAGAACCAGGATTAAGTTAACTTGAAATTGATTAATTGCTAGTTCGAAGGGACCGGAATCAGATAAGCATGAGTTGTCCAAAACCACTTTAAACCATCATAAGCGTTCGAATTAAAGACATCAGTGCAAAGGATGCTTGTTATTAATCTTGAGCGTGATTCCAAAAAGGATGTAGTAGAAGTAGTGCCTTTGGTTTATTCATATCCTGAACAACTTGTATGGACGAATGCTGGCATTTTGTTGCCTAGAGGGCAATGTTAGCATTTCAAGCGGGAATTGCCAAAAAGATAAGACATAGCTTCAATCCTTGCACCTAGTAATAACTAAAACAGGGCATATGCTTCAGGATTATGTAGGTGGCACCTATTAGGGTATGGTCATCACCTGATCTAGATCGATATTTATGAATTTATCTACGCTCGAGGCCTATTACTGCAATGATGCAAAAATTTAAGCTATTATATTAATTCATTTATTAATGAAATAATAAAATAAATTTGTGAAATTATCAAAATCAAGCCACGGGAGTTGCATCGTTGTGTCCATGATAATTTTATGGTCAATTTCCATGTATAGAACGTCAAAATACGAGCTAAAATGAGCTAGAAACAAAATAAACAAGATAAGAAGAAAAATGAAAAATATGTATAATATATTGGGCAAGGTCGACCTAACCATGCCCTAGGTCGACCAACCGGTCGACCTATGGAAGGTGCGGTCGACCACTCAGTCGACTCGCCAATGGGGTTGAGGCGAAGGAATTCCTCCTTTGTCTTGTGCGATTTTAACACGTCAATTTCCCTACTTTGCTCAATCTAATCCCTTCGTGCTACCATCCGATGGCTCCTATTTAGCCTATGACGTGGTTGCATCTTATTCAATCCCTAAATCCAATGCTCTGAGATCCACTTCAACACCTATAAATAGAACCCTAGACCTAACACCTTTTGTTATTCTAAGATTTTCTCCAATTGGGTTCACCTTTTCAGGAAGGACCCTAAACGGAATAATTTTACAAGGAGGAAATTGTTTTGTATAAAAATATTTAACAACCCTAAGTGGATCCAGAAAGAACGAAAGGAAAGAGCTAAGGACCATAGGTGACTGATTGTAACTATTTAAGATTTCTTTAAGTAATTTAAAATAATAGGGTTTTCAATAGTTGTAGTTTTACTATGATTTTTGGAATAACCTTTTTAGTAGTTTATTTACAGTTTTTAAAATTATTTTCAGTCTATTTCTTTTAGCTATTCTTTTAAGTAGATTTTAGTTTATTTCTGTTAATTATAGCTTTTCCGTTTATTTACAGTTTATTTACAGTATTTTAATCTATTTTTTGTTATTTATGCATTATTTACATCTTTTTCCTACGCTTTGAATTTTCTTATAATTTTATTTTTCTTTTATTTCTCCTTCTTTTTCACGTATGGATTAGAATATATTAAATGCGAATATGGATTAAAATTATAAGAATATTGAAATAATGGAAGATAAGATGTAAATTGTAAAGACTGTAATAAAAATTGAATTAAGACTGGAACTGAGCCTAATTATAATACTAAGGTTAGAATTGGACTAATTAAAGATAATTGGCCTAATTATAACTTAAAATTATAATTAAAGAGAGTATATGATAAAATAGGCTTATTTTCACACTTAGACCTTGGGTTAAGCAATAAGCATGATTATAACGTAGTTTATATTAAGAAAAAGAACGGAATGAGGCTTATTTTAAGACTGAGGCTAAATTAGTAAGCAAATATAGTGAAGATATTAATAAAGGCTTATTTGAATTATTTATCTAAGTTAATAAGGAAAGATGAAAGTAGCACCTGTATTAAAAAGCATTCCCAGTTAGACAAAATGGTAGTCTCACATTAGCCTAAAGTGAGATGAGGGCACACTTATGCTAATAATGGTAGTAATTAGTCAAATAGAAATCCAAATCATGTGGGATTTGGACAAGAGTCACAACTATATGTTGTTTGGATGACGGGCCAGCACCAGTAGCATTTCCCCTATTTTTCTATGGACACGGTGTTTTACATAATCCTGAAGTGAGACGATGGGCAAGCTTATGCTGGAGCACAAGTGATAAGAAGACCTAATAGGTGGAGAAACATGTACCATGAGCATTGTGGCAGTTACGCGTGCGAATTCCATTTCGATGCCCAGTAATCGCTACGAGTTCCAAGCTCTTAGTATGTATGCCTTTGGTAGGTTCCATTGCCTTCTGTGTAGGGAGCTATATAACATCTAGTACACAATAAATACTTTATGCGTCTTTCATAGACACCATTGTACTTTGTGCATGGTTCGTAGATGCCTTACCTTATGTGTAGTGAGTTATATAGCGTCTAGTCCGCAGTAAGGTCGATGGAATAGCAGGTCGGTCAAAGGGTAGAATTAGGATTTTAACCTAATTATAAGATTTGGAATTCAGCCTAATCAAAGCAGCTAACCAAGACAAGTGCAAACAATCAAAGTTAATCAATTGTGTTAATTTAGTAATTCGTATTTATTTCTAGCTTATTCCTTTTTCTTCATATTCTCTTTGTTTCCTTTATATATACCGGAATCGTTGTAAGGTCTATTACGTTTACTTTGCTTAAAAATTCTAGTAATTACCATCATCTACCAGACTTTTAGTCTAACCCACTCCTCTATTTTCCCCTTTCCCCCCATATGCAATCGTGGGCAAGGAAGATAGACCATAGCTTCTTGGAGACTTGGAGAACCTATCATGTATTCCTTCGTTTTATTTCCAGCCTTTTGTTCTTTTATTGTACAGGCACTGTATTAAGGGAAAGTTTGTGTTTATACTCTGGTTTTTCGATGAGACTAAGCTTTTATCTTTTAAGATAATTGTATTTAGTATTTGGAACATATGTGGTTTTTTTGAAGTATTTATGAAGTATTAATTCTTAAAATCACTTATTGTTTTAATTACTTCCGCTGTGTTACTATCTATCTATTTTGTCTTGTGAATCCTAGTCTCTGCTAGCTTTAGTTATACCTACAACACACCACATCTTTTAGTGTGGTCTTTTGGGTATACTAAGGGGTGCGTGGTCTTTCATTTGGTATCAGAGCCTAAGGTTACAAGATTCCTAAAAATTTGTTTTAAAAGTAAAGTATTTTCCAAAATAGCTTGTTTTGAAAAAAGTATTTTTGGAAAAGAAACTCTTAGAAATATTTTTCAAGTATAAAAGAGTTTTTATAAAATTCCCTCAAAGTTTAGTTAAACCTTCTTTTGATTCTTTCAAGCCTAAGTTTCCTTTTCTTTACATAGTATGGTTGGCTTGTTCTGTAAAGCTACGACACCAGAGGTGCAAGGGAAAGTGACCAATACAACACCGGTAGGTGGAAGTCCCTTTAATCCACCTACACCAGCCGATTTTCTAAGCTATGTAAGAACTTCGCTAGCATAGGGGGCGGAACATTTTCTAGTATGAAGGTTTTCAAGGAGACACAAGCTAGGTTGGAGGATATGGAGCGAAGGTTTAGGCGGTTAGGTTTGGAGGACCGACAGCGAATTCAACCTACATATTGGTAGCTGAAGGGAGAACGTAAGGATGTTCCTACAGGTTCTTTGAAGCAGTGGTGGAAGGATAAGAAAGATAGGTACAAGAGGAAAAAGGAAGGCCCTCAAAAGAAAATCAAGAGGAGAGCGAAGTGCCATAGTTGTGGGATTATTAATCATTATGAAAGAAACTGCAAGAAAGAAAAGATGAAAGGAAAGTGTTATACTTGCAGACAGCCTTGTCACCTGAGTAGGAATTGTCCTCAGAAGATGGAACATGGAGCGATTGCACCGGCCGTGCAGATTTAGGCGTTAGACGCAACACCTTCCAGCAGCATTTCAGATAGAGGTAGGAAAGTCACCATTGAAGGTTTGATTTCTACTTCTGGTTTTCCCATTTGGATCTTTTTGATTCTGGAGTATCGCACTCTTTCATTTCTAGTTCTTTGATAGATTGTTTGCACTTAGACATCTCTTTAGTAGTAGACCCCATTTATGTTACAAACCTATATGAGGATTGACACACTTTTCTATGGCATGTAGCGGTTTGATATTTTTTATCCTAGGTGTAGAATTTGACTGTGATGCCTATGTATTGGGATTCTTGGGGTATGGGATGATTTTTGGGATGGATTGGCTATCCACATATAGAGCTATATTAGATTGCGAGAGGAGAGTCGTTAGACTAGAGACATGCAGCGACAGGACTTTCAAGGTTTCTTGCAACCTACAAGTGTCGGTTATGTTGAGTTTCCTTCATTCCCTCAATTCATCACCATCAGAGTTAGGTTCGGTTCCTGTCATCAGAGATTTTCCAAATGTCTTCGAGGAGGTTGGGGAACTACCCCCTAAGAGAGAGATTGACTTTAGGATTTATTTGACTGATAAGCTAAGCTAGTAGCATTACCCATGGCACCTAGGGACAGGAAGGAATTAAGAAAGCAAGATCCGTGAGATTTTGGAGAAAGGTTTCATAAGAAGAAGCATATCGTAGTAGGGAGCACCAGTCGTATTCGCTATTAAGATGGATGGTTCCCTTCAACTTTGCATAGACTATAAGGAGTTGAATAAGCTCACGAAGAAGAATCGTTATCCACTTCCTAGGATTGATGATCTTTTTGACAAGTTAGTTGGCTCTTCGGTATTCACTTAGCTTAATTTAGCCACAAGTTTTCATCATCTTGGGTTCATTGATGACAACATTAATAAGACTGCATTTAGGACACCCGACGGATTCTTTGAGTGGTTAGTTAGGCCTTTTGGGCTAAACAATGCCCTAGCCTGTTTTGTTGATATTGATGAGCCTGTTTTTAAAGGCATCCTAAATAAGTTATGGTGGAAAACATTTTGGTGATTTCCAAGAGTATGGAGGAGCATGCTGTTCCTCTAGAGGAGGATCTTCGTACACCTTGCATTCTTCATTTAAAAGCAAAGTTCTTGAAGTATCACTTTTGGTAGAAGGAACTGTGTTTCTTAGGGCATAGAGAAGTTCTACACCTTGAAAGAATTTGAGAAACAGTTTTGTACATTTAGGCTTGGATCATGAAAATCCAAAGAGTGGTAGGCAAAGATTGAGGATGTACACTAGAAAAGGAGGTAAGCCCTCGTTTAGATAATCTTAGAAATTATAATTGCTTCAAAATATGGAACTAATAGAATACCTTAGAATAAATATGAGTATAGGAAAAAAATACTTTAAGCAAGGAAATGAGATTTTCAAGGTTTAGAAAGGATACTCCTAGGGTAGTAAGTAGGAAAATCCATATTATGCCTAACCCAATAAAATGAAATTATTAGATTGAAAAGAAGATCTGTCAATATTTTGAAAAAAAAGTAAAAACTGGTTTTTTGGCAATATAGTAAGAAATTTAAATTGGTTTTTATGTGATGTAAATTTTGTTGAAAATGTGAAATTCTTTTTTAAGAATTATAGAGCGTATATAACTCACTAGTTTCTTTGAAAGTAAACAAAGATTTTAAATATAAAAACCTAAAAAGTATTAAGTATCGAAAACGTAGATTGCAACATTTATTGTTGTAATATATATTTTCATGAAAATAAAGGAAGCATAGACTATAACACTACCGTTATAGTAGGTAACTCCTAAAGGAAGTGTTTTTATTTAATATGTGAGGTTTATTAGTATTTTTTTGGGTTTGTAGTAACAGTGTTTTACGCAGCATCAGTTTTAAACCCAAATAAAAATGTAATTTTAAAAGATAATTCCTAAGAATAGAAATAAAAGTGATTTATGAATACACCTATTAATTAAATAGGTATAAGAAAATGTTTTGGGTTATGGATATATTAAAAATAGTTTTGAAGATGAGTTTTTATGAATAGAAAAAGTTAGATATTACAGGATGTCTATCGTAAGAAAATATAATATAAACATACTTTAATCTATTGGAATGAAAAAAATAATGGTATAATTTTCTATGAAACCAATAAAATGTTTTGTGTGAATTACAAGGAATGCATGAAAGAGATATACAAGGTATGGTAGCACCATATTTTGTTCAGCTTATTTCGAGAAATATAAAATAAGTTCGTTGTAATTTCACATAAGCATGAAATCCTCTTTTAAATGGTTCATAGCAGATTTTAGCATTAATGATTTCTCATAGGAGAAAGTTGTTCCAATACATTAAGGTATGAGACCGTTAAGTGTAATAAGAAGGTATTCTAAAAACACATAATGATATTTTAAAGATATTTATAAACGAAATGGTTTGGTGAAAAAGTAAATAAGTTTTTGAAGTGAAAAAATAAATAAAGTAGAATTTGAAAGTTTTTCCCTTTTGGTTTGGGAATAATGTAAATTTAAAAAGATATAAAGATGCAAATCTGAAAGCATAAAATGTTAGGCAACCGGGTATTTTTGAATTTAAGAAGAACTTAAAGATAACACTTTTAAGAACAAAGATTTTGGGATTTGAAAAATCCTTAATTTTTGAAATGAGAGGATAAATACCAAACCAAACTCTTAAAAGTGGAATAGATAGGAATCGTTCCCTAAGAAGTGACGGAAAAGGGGTAAGGCAATAAAGGAGACAACAGTAATTACTTCGGAAGTAATAATAGAGTTTCCATAAAGTATATAGGATCCTAGTGATAACCTAGGAATGTTGATTCATGTGGCCAGACTAAGGAAGAATAGTATGTCATGCATGGTTGGGAATGAGTATCCTTGATTTTGGAGGAACTTTGGAGAAACATCGTTCTTTAGAGGAATCCACATAAGATAGTAGTTCTCAAGCTAGCATTGGAATGACACTTTCCGAAGCTCTTTACGAAAGACCACACAAGTCGCTTTCGTGTTGGATAGAGTCTACGGAGGGATTTCCATGGTTTCGACATTGTTAAGGGGATTTCGGAGAAGATTTGTTTGATTAGGAAAAAATTCGTATCTCATATCCACATTCCTCTGATAATAACTCTTCGAATTTCCTATTTCTATCTTTATTTTTGAATAGGTTCTTTCCTTCATTATCCCTTCGGAGGATAGAACTTAGGATTTAACATATGATGGTAGGATTTGGTTTAAACATGTTAGTGGAACATGTTATGAATGATGGATGCAAGTGGTTGCAAGTGTTTACTAGTGGATGCTAATGGATGCATGTACTTACACTAGGCACTATTATCTCTTTGAGATCGACCTAACCAGGACACTAGAGCATATGCATATGGATGTGTGCGCATTTTCGTTTTATCGGTGGTTGCTATAAATGGATGTTTGTCACATGGTTGTTGCATTTGGATAATGAGTGCCGCATGCATATAGAACTATCAGTTATCATTAGGAATTTTTGCATTCATAGACATAATTGCATAAAAGGAGATCAACTGAATTAGTGGACCGCCTAATCTTTTGCATTAGTTAGGGACATTAAGACTATACTAATTGCGTAACTAACATGAATCGCATTAGAAAAGTTAAGGACAATGGATGATGGTTGAGTAGTTGGTTGTAGAACTTGGTTGAAAATATTAATTCATTCTTAGAGATTTCCGAAACGAAATCCCTTAAGGAGGGGAGAATGTAACAACCCAAAAATTTAAGCTATTATAATTAATTCGTTAATTAATAAAATAATAAAATAACTCTATGAAACTATCAGAATCGAGCCAACGGACATTGTGTCCGTGGTAATTTTTTGGTCAATTTCCATATATAGAACATCAGAATCCAAGCTAATATGAGCTAGAAACAAAAAAACAAGAAATAGAGAAAAAGGAAAACATATATATATAATATATTGGGCTTGGTCGAACTAGGGGCCGACCTGACCATGCCCTAGGTCGACCGTCGATCGGCCGATCGACCTAGGGGGAGGGGCGGTTGACCGCCCAGTCTACCCGCCTACGGGTTTGAGGCGAAGGAATTCCTCCATCGTCCTGTGCGATTTTAACACGTCAATTTCCCTATTTTGCTCAATCTGGTCCATTCATGCTTCCATCCGATGGCTCCTATTTTGCCTATGACGTGGTTGCATCCTATTCAATCCTTAAATCCAATGGTCTGGGATCCACTTCTACACCTATAAATAGAATCGTAGACCTAAACCTTTTCTCATTCAAAGATTTTCTCCAATTGTGTTCACCTTTTCAGGATGGACCCTAAACGGAATAATTTTCCAATGAGGAAATCGTTTTAAATAAAAATATTTAACAGCCCCAAGTGGATCCAGGAAGACCTGAAGGGAAGAGCTAAGGACCATAGGTTAGTGATTGTATTTATTTTAGATTTCTTTAAGTAATTTAAAATAACAGGATTTCCAATAGCTGTAGTTTTACTATGATTTTTGGAATAACATTTTTAGTAGTTTATTTACAGTTCTTAGAATTATTTTCAGTCTATTTCTTTTAGCTATTCTTTTTAGTAAATTTTAATTTATTTCTGTTAATTATAGATTTTTCATTTATGTACAGTTTATTTATAGTATTTTAATTTATTTACCGTTATTTATCCGTTATTTACATCTTTTTCCTATGTTTTGGATTTACTTCTGTTTTCATTTTTTTTTATTTCTCCTTCTTCTTAAAACGTGAATATGGATTAAAATTACAAGTATACTGAAATAACGGAAGATAAGATGTAAATTGTGACTGTAATAAAAATGGAATTAAAACTGAAGTTGAGCCTAATTATGATATTAAGGTTAGAATTGGACTAATTAAAGATAATTGGCATAATTAACTTAGAATTATAACTAAAAAGAGTATAATATAAAAGAGGCTAATTTTCACACTTAGACCTTGGGTTAAGCAATAAGCATGACTATAACATAGGTTATAATAAGAAGAAAAAACCCGAAATGAGGCTTATTTTAAGACTTAGGATAAATTAATAAGCAAAGATAATAATAAATGCTTATTTAAATAATATATCTAAGTTAATAAGCAAAGATGAAAGTAGGAACTGTACCAAAAAGCATTCCCTGTTAGACAAAATGGTAGTTTCACATTAGCCTGAAGTGAGATTAGGGCACGCTTATGCTAATAATGGTAGTAATTGGTCAAATAGAAGTCCAAATCATGGGGAATTTGGACAAGAGGCGCAACTAGATATTGTTTTGATGAAGGGCCAGCACCAACAACATTTCAATTACTTTTCTATGGACACGTTGTTTCACATAATCATGAAGTGAGACGAGAGGCACGATTATGCTGGAGCACAGGTGATAAGATAGCCCAATAGGTGGAGGAACAGGTAGCATGAGCATGGTGGAAGTTACACGTGCGACTTCTATTTCGGTGCTCAGTAATCGCTATGAGTTCCAATCGCTTAGTATGTGTGCATTTCGTAGGCACCATTGCCTTCTGTGTATGGAGCTATATAACATATAGTCTACAATAAATACTTTGTGCATCTTTCGTATACACCATTGTACTTTGTGCATCTTTCGTAGATGCCATTACCTTGTGTATAAGGAGTTATATAGCGTCTAGTCCGCAGTAAGGTCTATGGAGTAACAGGCCGATCAAAGGGTAGAATTAGGATTTCAGCTTAATTATAGGATTAAGAATTCAGCCTAATCAAAGCAGCTAACAAAGACAAGTGCGAATAATCAAATTTAATCAATTGCGTTACTTTAGTTATTCGTATTTATTTCCAGCTTATTCCTTTTTTTCATATTCTCTTTGTTTCCTTTATATATACTAGAACTATTCTAAGGTCTATTACTTTTACTTTGCTTAAAGATTTTAGTAATTACTATCATTCATCAGACTTTTAGTCTGACCCACTTCTCTATTTTCCTCTTCCCCCCCCATAGGAAATTACGGGCAAGGAAGATAGACCATAGCTTCTTGGAGACTTAGAGACCCTATCATGTATTCCTTTTTTTTATTTACAGCCTTTTGTTCTTTTATTTTACTAGCAGTGCATTGAGGGAAAGTTTGTATTTGTACTCTGGATTTCTGATGAGACTGAGATTTTATTTTCATAAGACAATTGTATTTGGTATTTGTAATATATGTGGTTTGTCTGAAGTATTTATGAAGTATTAATTCTTAAAATCACGTATTGTTTTTAATTACTTCCACTGTGTTATTTTCTATCTGTTTTGTCTTGTGAATCCTAGTCTCTGCTAGCTTTATTTATACCTACAATGCACCACATCTTTTATTGTGCTCTTTTGAGTATTCTAAGGGGTGTAGGGTGTTTCGATTACCGTTGTCAGCTGCAACCAGGGATGATGACATATTTGGTACTATCTAGTAATGGGTAGGCCAGTTTTGATTTGCAAAGGGTCCAAGTGAGGCACTTGTTATATTTTTCAAGAGGTATACTATGGTAGGCAGTACCCCAATAGCCTTGTCATTGTATGGAATCCATTTTGCAATACGTACCTTTACGGACTTTGTTATATACTAAATATGCTAGAATGTAAATAATGTAATCATTTTGGCTTTGTTTCCACATTTATTTTAAACTCTATACATTATTATATTATCACAAGGTTTTCTATGAAATGGTTTGGTTATCATAGGGTAAAAGCCTATCTGTATTTTTGTGTGGCATGGTCTTACGAGATAATTTTATTTTTGAAATGTTTTACAAGATATAATAACCCATTTGATTTGAGTTTCTCAAGCTAGTTACTAGGCTGATCTAGACGATATTCTCTTATAATACTCGGGTCAGACCCGAGTATTTTTCAAGAGTTAAATTTGGACGCTTTGGAGCTTCAAAAGACAAGTTGGATGCCTCCAAGACATATTTCCATACATTTATTTCCACTGTATTTCTGGCTTTGTCGACATTTATAAGGACGGGCTGTTATAACTGTCCAGGTTGATGATAGGTTAGACTCTGAGTATTTTATGATTATTAAAATTTTCTTATGAAGATCATTAAGATAGTATACATTACTCTTCACGATGTTAGATTCTATTTTGTCTTTTCTTTCTTCCACCCTAGCAGTCTATCTTTTTGACCCTTGGATGTTCGGTACGTGAATACCATGGATGTAATAATGTCGACTATTGAGGGTCAAAAAAGCAAGTCGCCACTTTTGGAATCAAAGCTGAAGGTTAAGCGAGAACCTTGGCCCTAGCAGGGTAAAATTATTATAGATAGGTTAAGCGACACCCTATAAGGAGTATGAGTGTATTATATATGAGAGTGTGTATTTGTTAGTGCTATAAAAATGTTTTATATTATTTTGAAATTGGTGAATGAAGTAAATTTACTTTAGATTATATTTTATATACAAAAGAATAATTTTAAAAAATAAGATACAATTATTTTTCTTATTATTTGTTAGGAAATGATGATTCTTATTCATCATCGTTTATTGATTGATTATGTATGCTTGGCCAACTTAGGGGCACTTTTTGTCTGACTGAATTAAATATGAAAAACTTGTAAATTCACTTTCACGATTTGACTATAAGGCGTTCATTAATAATGTTGATTTAACAAGTTTACTTTGTTAAAAGGGTTGTATAATAAAGGAAGTTATTATATAAAGGTAAATTTATATAAATTTGGTTTATAAGACATATCTTATAGCATAAAGTGGACTTTTTGAGAATTTAAATCTTAATGCCTATGAAAAAGTTTTCAAATGATTTATTTAAAAAGAGTAGTAACATTATTACTGGAAATTATTCATACGTGTGAGTATTTTCAAAGAGAATTTTAAGTAAAATACATTTTCTTTGGATAGTTTGGAAAAACCATTTCGATCAGTTTTGTGCTAATATGAATAATCTTCCGAGTGGAAGTCGAATGTTTTCTAACGCTAACGTTGTCATGCACTTAGTAAATTATTCCCTTGGTTATTGCATAATCGAAATGAGTTCGAATCCTATGATATATAGTATTGTTTCAAAAATGAATGCTAAAGCTATTATATATATATGTATATACATGTATATTTATAGTATTGTTTCAAAAATGGGATTTGAAAAATAAAAAATATTTTATGTTAACTAGTTCAAGTGGATCGAAAATGAATAAAAATGGATATGAAATGTGTTCGAATGATAAGCACTTCTCTTAAATATTTCACTTTTTGGTAAGGGAGTGTATGATACTATTTGGTAAAACTCGGTTCCTTGGTATCATTATAGTGTTACTTGATTTATATGTATATTTTTTATGGATTAAAATTTATAGTTTCATTTCAAAAAGGTTTTGAAATAAAAACAAGGTATATAGTTCTTAAAAGTTCCATAAAGAAATGGATTCAAAATAAAAAAGTATTTTGATAAAAGAGGGTGTTGATAAAAGAATTTTTAAATAAGTTAAATTTATAAGATGGTTTTAATAAACTTTGTTTTACTAAACCATGTCTTTTGTTTTAACTTATAAGTTGTATAACTATATGATGTTATTAGACCGGTTAATAAACATATTTACCTTAGAAGTGTTTTAGGAATGTAGACTCTATGTATGAGTTTGGATACCAGTATCATACTCTTTTTAGCTAGTTGCCAGATCGGATGGGCAAAGAGGTTGAAGAGGTTGACTCAGTGTAAAGACCATATTTGTTTTGGGCCTGCATATGAAATTAGGAAAAGATAAATGTTATCCTACCTTTTGGTCAAGGCTGGAATATCAACAAATTGGCAAGGAAGAATGGATATCAGGATTGGAGATCGATTGGAAACAAGGCTGCAATCGATGTCGTTAAAATTTGACCAAGATCCGATCAGGACGGAATCGATTGGAGATGATGATCAAAGCAAGAAGAAGCTATATTTCAAATTTCAGGTTAATCGGAGTTCGTATGAAGGAGATAATATCGATGCAAGGTGAAAAGAATATGATGTTCGTATCCATCGGTGAGTTGAGGAGATGGCTTGTTCGAATCCATCATATTTGCATCCATCAGGAAATCATGACACTGGCTTGTTCGAATCGATCGGTTTCGTATCCATCGGAGTGACACCGCCTCAATTCATTCGGATCCATCCAACATTGGACTCCTAGCATCGATCCATGTGCGATAGAGTCGCATCGATGTAGCTTGTATCCATCACGGTTGAAACACTTCGTATCGATCAGGGGTGGACCCAGTTTGAATCGATCACAAAGGATCAGTTCGTATCCATGTGGTTCGTGGTTATTCGAATCAATATAGTACAAGTCCTTGTTCGTATCCATCATACTCAAGCAAAGTCACTTCGTGTCGATGGCAGTTGCAGCAATCGATACGCTATACCCAATAACAATCGATGCGAGCAAGGGCTATGGTGAATCGATGACCGATTCGAATAAGGACCGAAACAAATGGATGTGATTGAACGGTTGATACGAGCGAAACTTCAGCGTTAGATGCGAATAACTCGGTCAAATTCGGCACAAAAAGTGGATAGATCCTGGAATTGCGCAACATGTCACTGCATGCTCACGTGCCCTGATCGATTCGAAGGTATCGATGCGAATTGATCGATTCTAACCACACGGCCTGCCAAAAAATCACAACTCGTATCGATCATATCTCCTAAACCGCTGATCCAAATGCAACGAAATTTACGTAGCAGCTTGCATACAAGGTAAAGAATTTTCCTG
Source organism: Allium cepa (assembly GCA_030765085.1). Lineage (NCBI taxonomy): Eukaryota > Viridiplantae > Streptophyta > Magnoliopsida > Asparagales > Amaryllidaceae > Allium > Allium cepa. Next base: position 1,049,114,158 of record CM060929.1, read on the forward strand.
CCAAGTTTCAGCCCGATTGGATCATTTCTTGATCGATACGAAATCAGTTCGTATCGATCACAGATCGAGTTGAAACTTGGTGGGATCGGTCGCATGGGCCCACTCACGTGCCAGAAGAAGTCTCCCGAAGTATGAGTGTGATATCAGCCTTCTACGCCTATAAATGCCCCATGAAGCCTACAGAAAAAGGATCTTTTTGGCTATTCAACGTCCAGACTCTACTGGATTCAATTCTACACATTACTATCGCTGTTGTACTCAAATTACTCCATTGTAATCGCTGTAATCACCTGTAACCGGCAAGGATAATCAATAAAAGATAAAACTTTGAAGTGCACGTAGGCCGAAGATAGCCGAACCACTATAAATCTCATGTCTTTGTTTGTTATTACTGGATTGCTGTTTGTTGTTTGTTTAGATCTGAAATTTGTGCTCGAATATTGCTGATTTTTGTTCGTACACTGGTGCTTTAATGGTATTTGGGGTTTGTGACCATTTTTGGCGCAAACAATAAAAGATTAAATCAGATAGTTGTATATACTCTTTAGATGTAATGGAGTATCATACAAGTTTAAAACCAAAGTTTCATTTTATGAAATGTTTTCATAAATAATTTTTGAAAGCAAAAAGAGAAATTGGTATAAGTAATAACCTATGGCTGTTGAACATGAGGTATTCTCAATAGATTGTTTATCATCCTTGTGTGACGAGAAGGTTGAAAACCTTGTCAAATTCTAAGTTTATTTTAGTCATTTAACATTATGCGAAATGGTGAGTATTAGTATGGCTTATTTCTTGGTTGTAGGTTTGTAATGAAATTTCGATGATGAAATTCTTTTTAGAGAGGAAGGATATAACGTCCTAGAATTTTATCACTTTGATTTGCAAATATTTAAGAAATTTTAAATATTCAATTGTAGCTTTTAGTAATCAAATAACCCAATTTTAATTAATAATTAATGATGGTAAACTCATTTTGAAAGTTTGTTTACAAAAATGGGTAGTTTGTTGAAAAATTGAAAATGCGATCGAAAAGCGTTTATCGAATTTTCAACCTTTTATCAAACGAAAGTTGCCGCAACATTTTTTTAAATATGTGCATACTTTTGTAATGTACACTTCTACATATAACAAGTGATTTAATATAGTAAGTAGATTATGAAAGGCAAGTATAATTTAAGAAGTGATTAATTAAGGGATGTGGCTTTTACTTTTAAAAATAAAGAAAAGTGGACTTTTCCTTCTTAATTTAAGAGCATTAGTACATTACATCATCATAAATACAAGGCCATGTTTAGGGGAAATGGTGTATGAGTTGGCACTTTGGAAAGTGATAAAAGGGTATGGAAAAGTAAGGATATTTTGGTAAATTGGCTAAGGGGTATTGGGTGTCTTTTGCCATTTTCCCATTTCTATAAAATAAAGCATCTTCCATTTCATTTTCACATTTGTTTATGTTTCCATCTTTCACTTTCATCTTCTTCCTCTTCTTTTTCAATGTCTTTCTTCTTCATTGTCTCCTCCATTGCAAATTCTTAAGTCCAAACTAAAGAAGGCACTACTTTACTTTACGCTTTCATTTCCGTTTTTACTCTAGTTTTCCAATCTTCTTCCTTCTTCCTCTTCATTCAGCCTTAACATTCACCAAACAACTCCAAATTCAATGATGATTCATTTTTTTAAACCCAAGAGAATTTAATAAGCAACAACTTTCATGTTGATGACTTTTTTAAATTTTGAGAGTAGCAATGTCAAAATCTTTTTCTACCAAAGTCATTCACTTCCCCAAATTTATAACCTAGAAAATACATCCTTTTTTTTCAGCCATAACTTTCACAAAACAATACCAACTCAAGAGATTTTTTTAAACTAATAGAATTGAATAAGGAAAACTTCCATGTTGTTAACTTTTTCAAATTCGTAGATAAATCTTGTCAAAAATTAGTGAGAAAACAACCCATTTTCTGGTCCTTTTTTAAAGCAAAAACTTAAACCCAATGTCCCTCCTTTCCATCATGTCTAAGCCCATCTAGAGTTATCGCGGGATGTTTGAGCTAAAATTTGCATGTTGTAGGGGTTTGTTGGCAGCAGCAAAGAGTAGTGGACTTTTCTCAAAGTCTAAGTTGTTTTGAATGTGAGATTTCTCACTTTAAAAGTTTATTTTAAATTGACAAAATTTGGTAAACTAACCTATAGTATGGTATGTATGTTTTGTAATGTGCTTGTGTTATTGTTTGTTTTTGATTCCTGCTTGGAAGCGAATGACAAAAATAACCATTTTGTTGCAAGAGACAAAAGCAAAGTGAATGGAAGTCCAAGTATCTTCGTAGCGAATAGGTTACAGTGGAAGCACTTCAAAGAATACAAATGTTGTTAAGGAATCATAAAGGATTCCTCACTTTATTGATGTTTATTTATATATAGTATTGGTTATGTAAATGCATGTTTTCTGGAAACTGAATATTGCTTAGTTATATTTAACAAACTTGTTGTTGGTTTTATTACGACACTGAAATTTTATGCTCGCTTTTAAGCGATTTACCACTTGTTTTCTGAAGTGTTTTCAAATGGTTTCTGAACTCAATTTTTGTTTTTAGATCTTTTTACAAAGATATAAAGTGATTTAAATATAGAAAGAAAAAGTGCTTTAAAAACTATTTAATTTTCAAAATGAAGTTTTAAAAGTCATGGTCCATTAACGATAGTCACTCTGTATGCACTTTGGAAATCCGAGATTTTAGTGAAGTAGAAGGAGGTTATCTATTACAGATAGTGTAAAAATAATTTCAAATATGTTTTATAAAAGTTATGTAAGTATTTTTAAAGAAGTTTGAAGTTGTTAAATATATTATTAAGAATTTATTTAGTTATTTAAACAAGAGTTGAATTTTTACGCCTTTCTTTTCAAAAGTCAAATTTTGTTAAAAGCGACTATCTTTAAAGGGAGGTTCAAATACAGGTTTCAAACTTGTTTTAAAATAGTTTTAAAAGTATTTTTAAAATAGGAAGGAAACGCCAATTACAACACTATTGTTGTAATAATTGATTTCAAAAAAAAGGAAAGGGATGATGGACTATAACGTTTAGTAAATGGTTTCGGGAAAATTTGAAAGGTTGTTAATTTATAACATTTATTATTATTTAAATAAGTTGTTTACTTTAAAAAAGGAAGTTGCTTTAAAGTGGTTTGGAATTCATCAATTTAAAAGGTATTTACTTTTATAAAAGAATGTTGCCTTTATAAAAATCAAACTTTGGTTTGAATAAGTGATTTGGAAAATGTGTTTTAGAGCATGCAGACCCTATTTTAGTTTCTAGACTTTATGTTATGGAAGCTTGTTTCTATTTGGAAGTTAGAAATGAATGTTGAGTCAAGATTTGAGAGGTAACAATACCCAACTTGAACATTTTTATATCTAGCCCATGAAAAGCATAGATTGAAATCGAAGACTAAAAACAAGTATTTATGGAGTTGGGTTCTAGATTTGTTTTGAAACGACTTTGTTTTATGTAAGGTGTTTATTTTTCAATGCCATGAAGTAGAAAAACTAATATGATAAAGTAATGCTAAAATGTTGACATGTTTCTAGAAAGTAAATCGTCTTATATTTAGCATTAAAAGACGATGAGTAGACTTTCCTTTATCTATGAGATCTAGAATCAAAGTGTTTGAATAAGGTAAGCCCGTGTAACGAACAGGTATTTCGAACCATTCTCATCCGCACATGTCGGACTTGACTTTCTTAAAACAACGGATTGTTAACTTGTATTTGGAAAAATATCAGCATATATAGTAATAAATCTATCACAGAATCACAGATACAGAGTATTCCAACAATAAGCAGTGGAATAGATAGATACTAGCTCATGAAGCTACTATATAAACAACATAGTTTGAAATAAAATACAATAGAATATCTCAAATACAATGTAGTCTCGAATACAAACAGATGACAAGTCTGAAAAAACCTACCAGATAGTTGAAAGCTGAACAGAAACGGATGGATCTCCAAGTGAAGCTCCAACTCTAAAGGTGAGTCTCAATGCTGTAATACTTAGTCTCACCCGAGCATAAAGCAAAACACAAAACAGTCTAGTCAGGATTAACATTCTTATATTAATAAATTCAACTCAAGTGAAATGTCAACTGAAATACAAGTAACTTAAAGGATGTTTGGGATTTCCATCATCTAAGGATCTGTGGAACTATCTACTATGTAGTATAATACGCTATTATAATATGCCTATAGTAAAGTAAACTATTGAAATAGCGTTAAGGCGTTACCCATATCCCCCTTAACACATTTTTTATATATTCCCATAGTCTATACAGTACCATAATTCCTCCGTAAACTGGAGGGCTATCAGAGGGCACTCCATAGGTATGGTACAAACCAAAAACGTAGAAGGCGCGATAGGGCATATGACACGGTATGCGAGGCAATGCTAGGGTAGATATACGGTTTGTGGATATGGATCGATGGTAAAGAAGAGCAGCTACTACCGACCCCTCATGAAACACTCTTAAATCAAAGGTGCACCCAATCAAATCACAAAAGAAATAGAATGGTATCGAAGAAATGTGTCTGATAGGAGGAATGTCCTCACTTGGCCCGACATGGCTCCTATTTTAGCTACATCAAGCTGACTCACGGGAGTCAAGGCTATGTAAATACGATATAGAATCGTCACCAAACCATCCTACTTCGTTTTGGAATCTCCATCACGCACACAATTTTTAAAGTGGTTTTCGTTATTCGCAGAGTATGCCAATATCCGATCCCAGTCTCTTTAACAACCAAACGTTTATTTCACACCGTGGTCATTTCATTTCAATAGTTCGTACTTCATATCAAAATATCTTATTCATTTCGAAACCATGTCAATTCGATATCATTACTCACTTTATATAATATTCATTTCCAGAATAGTAACACTTTCAAAATTATAACCCTTTCGAAATCATAACACTTTTGAAATCATAACACTTTGGAAATCATAACACTTTTGGAAATAGTATACATATACATACATACATACATACATACATACATACATACATACATATACATATATATGTATGTATATGTATTAAAATAGTTATAAATTAAAATAGTTTTCTTTATATATATTAAAATACTTTATATAATAAATTAGCTTCCTTCCATTTCAAAAATCTATTCGAATCATCTTAGATTCTCAAAATATATTTAAATTAATCCCTTTTCAATACTTTCAATTTAAACGTTAAAGATTCAATTCAAATTCACAATAAACCATTTCAATTTGTATGATTTCAAATCCAAGTTTGAACTATCACTTAAATTCCAATAAGATTCGAGTTTAAATATTCAAACATTTGCAATATGAATTCCATTTATAGTTCAACATTTAACTTTTAATTTTTCACACTTAATCATTTTAATAACAATTAAATGAAATCTCAATTTATAAATTTAAGTCCATATTCAATATCCAGTCTCAATTTTATTTAAAGTTGAGAATATTCATTGAATCACCTTTTATCGGATCAAGTTATTTTCAAAATCTCAAAATCAATAAGTTCAAATAAATTCTTATTTAAATTAAATTATTAACCAATTTAAATTCCAAGTCAACATTAATTTATCTTCCTAACCTTTATTATTAAGGTTATCAAATCTATTTTTAAATTATTAATATAAATTTAAGTAAATACTTAAATGTATTATATACTAATTAAATTAAATTTTTATTCAATTAAATCTTATTATTAAACGTATTTTGCATTAAACCTATTTTTATATATTTTTAAAATAATAAAATTATAAGAAAGGTTTTAAAAATTACATTTTCAAAACTAACTTATAAATTAAAATTCCCAAACCATAAAATTTTTAAAATCAAAAATTTAAACATACATAAAATACATTTATATACTATATTTTAAAACCAATATTTATTAAAACCCATATTTTTCCTTTCATAACTTTGGAAATTATTTTCAAAATATAGACCGACGATGTCCGTGTATGTAACAACCCTGAAATTTTTGAATATAATTTAAATTTGGCTTTATTTTATTTTTAAATTATTTAAATTTGTTTTATTAGTAAGATCTCATTTATAAATATTTTTAAAGTGATAATAAAAAATTTCTAAAATTTATTGTATTTATTTTCTATTTTTAAAGGCTAGTTTCCATTTTTCTGCTATTTTCTTAATTTAAATTATATTTAATTAAAACTTATTTATTCATTTTTATGTATGCATTTATTTTTTTGTTCTTATCTTTATTTATAAATATTTTTCAAGTACATAAAAATTTTCCAAAACTTGTTGCATTTATTTTCAAATTTTTAAGCCTAGTTTACAATTTTTGTTATTTTTCTTAATTAAATTATATTTAATTAATATTTTTTATTTTTTTATTATACTATATTTTCGTGTTTTTATCTTAATTTATAAGTATTTTTTAGTTATTTAAAATTTCAAAAGAAAATGTGGAAATTTGAAATGTTTTGTGACTTTTGTTATTCCTTGGCTTTTTATATTCTTGTCTTTTCACGTTTCAACCAACACCTTTTCATTATTTGCTGCCTTAACTCCATTCTATCAGCCGACCACACCATCTCATTTTCACGTGAATCTTTTTCTTCTCATCTCATAAAAAAATTCGGCCATCTTCGTTTCAAAAACTTAGGTAAAATTCTATTTTCTTTTTCATTGTTTTATACTTGAATTTTGTGAATTGCACTTGCTTTCTTCATCTATTTGGTTCGGCCTCACCACTCCAGCCATGTTGAAGCCTCCACCACCACCTGAACTAGCCACCACCACCTCCCCTCCAACCCCCTAGCCAAGCCGAGCAACCCTAGGTTGAAGATCCACCACCATCTCGCACCAAACTTCAACTATGTGTACATAGCCGAGCACATCTAGGTTCCACCACCTCTAACACCCCCTTGGCCGCCACCTACACCACCACCACCTCAAACCCGACCTGCACCCTCTGCCATGTCATCCCTTGACCCCACCTGAACCTGGTCGTGCCCATGGTTGCTTTGGCCGAGCCCATATGTTGCATGAATCCATTGTGTGTTGCCTTGTAGTTGTAGTTTCATGGGCATATATCTCTACTCCATTTAATACATGATAGGCCGACCCCATTTGAACCCAAACCAGATCCAAACCCATGCTTTGGCCGTGCAAATCTGACCTAGGGCTGCAGCATATGTTGTTGGAAGCAAGTGCAAATATTTTGGCTTTGTTTTGTGCATTCATTTCTAGCATTGTTTTATTATATTTGGGTTGAAAATTTACGTTGTTTATATTGTTTTGTTTGAATGTGTTCAAAGCAATTAATCTTTGGCACTCTCAGTCTCAAATCATTGTCATGCTTTCGTGCCTCTAAAGATCGTTGTTGCGTGTTTTGGTTGTGTCTCCGGTTATACCAGTGAGTTATTCTCACCAGACATGATTTATACTTAAAGGACTTGTAAACTGATTTCATTTGAATCTGTAAAATGCATCAACATATTATATCTGCTATATTATGACCATATGATGTTCACCCATGCTTAAACACCTGTTATAACATCTGTTACTGTTATATTATGCTTTTCTGTTATTTATACCAGTTTATTACACTGCAAGTTCCCTTTAGATTAGAATCACTATGGGTTGAAATGATACATACCTGAACGGACATTAGAATAGGGAAAATCCATATGGGCTGAAATGATAGGCCTGAATGATTTTCAATTATTTCACTTTACTTGGGACTGTGGGTTTGAAATGACAAAACCCAGGTTTTCTTTGTAAATTACGGATTGAAATGATATATTACCCGTATCACTTTACCTAGGCTATAAAATGATATACAGACCCGTGGTTAAAAATATACTTTAAAACGGAATGGAATAATGAATTTTGAATAATGGCGGCTTCTTCTTCCCTCCCTCCTCCGTTCCCTTCTCCTTCTTCCCTGATTCCTCCTCCTCCTTCTCCGATCCCTCCTCCTTCTTCCCCGATCCCTTCTCCTCCTTCCCCGATCCCTCTTCCACCTTCTCCTCTCCCTCCTCTCATTCCTTCCATTCATTCTTTTTCTTTTAGTCCCTCTTCTCTGATTAATGAATCCGAGTTTAATTCGTCTTCTTTTCCTATTCGTAATGATGTGTTTCCTGGTTCCCTCTCCATTCATAAAGTTCATGATTCGACTGTTTCTTTGGAGCCTTCTAGGGATTGGATTCTTCAAGATCCTTCTCCTAGTTATCTTGATCAGTTTCAATCTATCTCTTTATCTGTTAATGGATTGATTATTGAGAATTCTACTAATAAGGGTGATACGTTATTGTTGATGATTCAGGGATGCAGAGTAAGGATATAGATCAGATTCCAAAATGGTCATCTCTTTTCAAGGAAAAGCCCAAGAACGCTGGAGTTTATATTCCTAGAATTTCAATATTATTAGAGATGGCAAGCCAAAGCAGATTCCAGAGGATGTTAAGAATGAAGGAATTAAATATTGGAGGGATCATTTGGTTGGTTTTTTCTTGGATGGAGCACTTTCTTACCTAATAGTTGTAAATTATCTCAGAAGAATTTTGAAACTGAAAGGTGAAGTTGACATCAAATCTGATAATGAGAATTTCTTTTTTGAATTTACTAATGAGCAAGATAAACTACATATTCTTCAATCTAACCCCATTTTCATAAAAGGTAAAATGTTCATAATCAATACTTGGAATCCTTCTATTGGTTGTGTGCAAGCAAGTATAAGGAGAGTTCCAATATGGGTTCACTTTTATAAAATTCCTACAATTGCATGGACACTTATGGGCATTAACTGGTTAGCGTGTCATATAGGAAGATTGATTTGTTTTGACGAGAATACAAAAAAGTTGATGTGATTTAAATATGCAAAGGCATTGATAGAAATTGAACCTAATCAGGCTCTACCTGATTATATAGAAATAGATGGACTAGGTGAAGGAAGCTATAAAGTGAGAGTTGAATATAATTGGAGGCCAAGAATTTGTGATTTGTGTAAAGTTTTTGGGCATTCTAATGAGAATTGTTTGGAATCTGAAATGAATAATGAATATGAGGCTTATGAAGGTGTTGGATTTGGAAATACTTTTACTGAAGGTAGTAGGAATTTTAAGGTGCCAAATAATACTAATATCTTGAATAATAATCCTTCACATTTTAATTAAACAAGGAACCCGGAAGGCAACAAGTTTGTTTTTCAGAAGAGAAAGATAAAAGTTTGGAAGAAAAAGTAGCCTATACCAGTGGATAATATTAAGCAAAAGATATTGACAAATGAAATAATTGGAGATTTTGGAAAAGAAAATGATGTGCATGTTTTAGGTGCACAAAGCATAAACATTGATAAGGAAGAATATAAGGTACCTGCTGCTAAGGAAGATGTGACCAAAGAAAATCAAAATACAGTATTATATTCTAGTAAAGTGGTTACATCTAATGCATTCTTAATTCTAGCTGATATGTGTGAAGGTGATACTTATACTTCTGATAATGAGATTGTAGATGGTACTCACAAGGAATCCTCTACTATTCAGCTACCTTCTAACTCAAATCTTAACCTTTCACCATATACCCAATTATCACCTCCTTCTAATATAATTCTTCCTCCTCCTGCTATATCGAATTCTACCAATTTACAAGAAAATTCCAATTTTTTTCCTCCATTTAATGATTCTCTTATTTCTAAACCACCTGCAAATTCTTCTTCTTCTTCATTGTTGGAAAATCTAATTCTTACTGATCAATTGTCTGATTTAAATAATAAACAAACTTTACCCACTTTGACAGTAAAAAGGGGTAGGAAAGTAAAGGGTAGTAATTTGAAACATTCTTAAGAAGATGTGGATATGAACAAAGGGATTGAAAGTTCTATTGATGAAATTCAACCAAAATCAGATAGCAAAGAATTAAGTTTTTCAGGAAAGTTTGCTAGACATACAAGGAGGCATCCTAATAATTTAATATTACCCAAAACTTGATTTTGATGAAGAATATAGCCTACTGGAATATTAGAGGAGGGCACTTGTTCTCTAAACAAAATGAAACCAAGAAATTGATTAAAGAGGAAAACATTCAAATAATGTGTGTAAGTGAAACAAAACTGAATGCTGAATTAACTAAGAAAGCTTGCACATATATTGCTCCTAATTGGATATATGATGATAATTTATCTTGTGCTCCCTATGGAAGATTAATGGTGATGTGGAATGAGGATTTTTATCAGCTCAATAAGTTGGAAGAAACTGATCAATTTTTACATTATGAAGTTAGATCTGTTGAAATCAATTCCTCTTTTTTTCTTACATTTGTTTATGCCCAGAACTGCCTTGATAAAAGGAAAATATTGCTCAATCAATTGCCTAATCTTAATCAATCTTCTTTACCATGGCTTGTCTTAGGAGATTTCAATTGCATGTTTTCTACAACTCAAAAAACCGGTGGTACTCCTCTTTCTATAAAGGATACTTCTCCTCTCTGTCAAATGTTATTGCTTTCTTCACTTTCTTCCATTCAATCTTTTGGAACTTTATTCACTTGGAATAACAAAAGTAAAGATGGCCCTAGAACTTTTTGCAAACTTGATCATGCCTTTCAAAACAATTCAGCTATTACTCTTTGGCCTTCTCTTTTCTGTAACATTCTTCTTCCTACAATTTCTGATCATAGTCCACTCATTTTAACATGCGGAGAGTTTGCAAAGCCTAAGTATTCCTCTTCTAAATTTTTTAAAACTTGGACTAATCATGTTTCTTTTCAAGATTTAGTAGTACAGGTTTGGCAAGAGGAGGTCTATGGTAATCCATTGTATATTCTTAAGACTAAGCTCTATAAATTGAAGAAAAAATTGAAGGTCTGGTCTAAACAAATTTTTGGTAATGGTAATGATATCTCTTCTGATTTGAGAAACAAGCTAGCTAAGGTACAACAAGCTTTACTTTCTGATCCATTGAATTCAAATCTTGCTATGGAGGAATCTAAAATCTCTAACTCATTACAAGATATGTTGGAATGTGAATTGTCTATGACTAAAGAGATAGTCCATGCTAAATTTGAGAGTCAAGGAGATACGAATACAAAATTCTTTCATAATTGTATCAAGGTTAAGCAATCTAAGGAAAGAATTAATTGTATATATGATGTCAATGGGATAAAGCAGGTAGGTGAAGAGAATATTACTACTGCCTTTGTGGATTACTTTGCCTCCACACTTGCTAATTCTAATCCTTTTATTGCTGATGTGGAACCATTATTTCACCTTCAAACCCCTTACTTATCAGAATCTCAAGCTAATGGTATCATTGAAGAAATCTCTAATGAGGAGATTGAGAAAGCTGTTTTTAATTTGAATAAGGAAAGTAGTAGAGGTCCAGATGGATTTAATGCTTTCTTTCTACATTATTGTTGGAAGATAGTTAGATATGATGTTATAAGAGCTATTAAATTCTTTTTTATTTCCAATAAGCTCTCTAAAGGTTTTAATGCTACTGCAATAACATTAGTCCCCAAAGTTGAAAATCCATCTTATGTTTCAGATTTTAGACCAATTTCATGTTGCAACGTGGTTTACAAGGTAATCTCAAAAATCAAAGCGTCAAGAATGAAAGAAGTTCTGCCTTCCATTATATCTAAAAATCAGGTGGCTTTTCTTCCTAATAGGAACATAAGTGATCATATCCTTCTGACTCAAGATTTATTAAAGGGCTATGGTAATTCTAATATATCACCTAGATGCATGTTAAAACTGGATATTAGAAAAGCATTTGATTCTATTTCGTGGAGTTCTTTCATTGCTATTATGTCTAGGATGAATTTTTCAAAACCTTTGCTTGCTTGGATTTATACATGCATATCTACTCCTTACTATTCTATTTCTAGAAGTGGATGTTTAAATGGGTTTTTCAAAGGCACTCAGGGAGTAAGGCAAGGTAATCCAATTTCACCATATTTGTTTATCATAGTTACGGAGATTTTGAATATCTTAACTAAGGAGTAGGTAGACAACAAAACTAGAATTACATCCAAAATGTAAAGATCCTTTGATCACTCACTTACTTTTTGCGGATGATTTAGTGTTATTTACAAAACCTTCTATTGCAAATATTCAGACAGTTTTGGATATTCTTGCCAAGTTTGAAAATATCACTGGTTTACAAATTAACATCAACAAGTCCAATATTCTTATAGATGGTGTGGAGGAGGATCTCAAAAATGAATTGATAAAATTTTCTGGTTTAAAAATTATGCCTTCTAATGCAAGTTACTTAGGATTACCTCTTATTACATCTAGACTCTCAAAAGTCAATTGTTTACCTCTATATGAGAAGATCACTGAAAAGCTCTCATCATGGCCTATCTCAAAGCTATCTCAAGCTGGAAGACTTTTTATAGTTCAATCCATTGCAACTGCCATGACTACTTACTGGATGAGACATTATATTCTACCTGAAAAATTAATTTCTATGATCAATAGTGCTTTGAGTAGATTTCTATGGCATGGAGATCCTTTCTCTAAGAAATTAATTCCTATATCCTTCAAAAAGTTAATTCTGCCTAAATATAAAGGAGGGTTGGGTATTATCAATTTGAAGCTATGGAACCAAGCTGCAATATCAAAATATTTTGATAAAATCCTGAGTAATAGTGATGACTTATGGACTCTATGGATTAAAGCAAATTTGATAAAGAGAAAGAATTTTTGGGATATGCAAATTCTTCAAAATTCTAGTTGGAGTTGGAGGAATATTCTAAAGCTCAGGGATAAATTCTTATCAATGATTCAGATCAATCCAATGAAAAATATTGATTGTAGCTTCTGGTCTGATCCATGGGCTAAACCTGGTTTAATTTTGAAAAAATGTATGAATTATTCTAGCCTTATGTCCACTGGTATTCCACTACCAACTAAGGCATCAGTTTTCCTGCAAGATAATAGTATTGAACTACCATACAGCAGTTCTATAGAGGTTAGGAAGGTTTGGAATGAAATTGCAAAGGTTAAACTTCCTGTCAGTGATATATAGTGTTATGGTCAATGCAGAGGAGAAGGCATTCAATAAAACTGGTATACAACTTGCTTCTGGATAATGTTTTTAATGAAAAGTTTGCATGGAAGGATAGAATATGGAACTCTGATAGACCAACAAAGGAGAATTTCATGCTTTGGAAAGTTATGGCAAATGCATTGTTGACAAAGGATAAATTGGAAAGTTATGGATTGATAGATAATAGCACTTGTGTATTATGTAATGATCAACTTGAAAATAATACCCATTTATTTTTTTAATTGTTCATATACAAGTGATATTTGGTTTAAGCTGATGGCTGCAGGTAAATTTCACTTACCTGACAAGAATTCCAAAGAAGAATGGTTCAACATATATAAAGCTACAAGATGGAAGAATTCCAAATCTAAATCACTACTAATAGTTCTCAAAGCTTTTGCTTACGCAATCTGGAAGGAAAGAAATGGAAGAATTTTTTCTGATAAATTTAATTCTACTAGTGATTTGTTTGCAGTGATTAACAAATGGATCATTTGCAGAACAAATAAGTGTCTGGGCAATGGAAGTTTAGTATAATCTGAGTTTTGGTTCACTGCTCTCTGGATCATTATACTGTCTGAGCAAAAAACTGTTTGTGCTATTCTAAAGATTATATACTGAATTTCTAATGCAAGAAATAAAAGATGAAGGGGATCAGAGAACTGGAACTGGAAGCATGTGTTCTAAACAAGGAAAGCTGGAAATATTGTAGTGGTTATTCTTTGTATTTTGACTTCTGTTTTTTACTAATTGTATAAGGTTATGATTTCAATCTAATGCAATTGTATATTCTGGAATTTTTAATGCTGATTGTAATGATACTTGGTATAATAAATGGGCAAGGCTCCCTTAGCCTATTGATTTTCAAAAAAAAAAAATTCCAAAACTTGTTGCACTTATTTTCAAATTTTTAAGCCTAGTTTACAATTTTTGCTATTTTTCTTAATTAAATTATATTTAATTAATATTTATTTTTTATTTTTGTTTATTTACTATATTTTCATGTTTTTATCTGAATTTATAAGTATTTTTCAGTTATTTAAAATTTCAAAAGAAAATGTGGAAATTTGAGGAGTTTTGTGACTTTTATTATTCCTTGGCTTTTTATATTCTTGTCTTTTCACATTTCAACCAACACCTTTTCATTATTTGCTGCCTTAACTCCATTCTATCAGCCGACCACACAATCTCATTTTCATGTGAATCTTTTTCCTCTCATCTCATAAAAAAAATTCGGCCATCTTCATTTCAAAAACTTAGGTAAAATTCTATCTTCTTTTTCATTGTTTTATACTTGAATTTTGTGATTTGCACTTGCTTTCTTCATCTATTTTGTTCGGCCTCACCAGTCCAGCTACGTTGACGCCTCCACCACCATCTTAACTAGCCACCACCAGCTCCTCTCCAACCCTCTAGCCAAGCCGAGCCACCCTAGGTTGAAGATCCATCACCATCATGCACCAAACTTCAACTATATGTACATAGCCGAGCACATCTAGGTTCCACCACCGCTAACACCCCCTTGGCCACCACCTACACCACTACCACCTCAAACCCGAGCTGCACCCTCTGCCACATCATCCCCTAACCCCACCTGAACCTGGCCGTGCCCATGGTTGCTTTGGCCGAGCCCATATGTTGCATGAATCCATTGTGTGTTGCCTTGTAGTTGTAGTTTCATGGGCATATATCTCTACTCTATTTAATACATGATAGGCCGACCCCATTTGAACCCAAACCAGATCTAAACCCATGCTTTGGCTATACAAATCTGACCTAGGGCTTTAGCATATTTTGTTGGAAGCAAGTGCAAATACTTTGGCTTTGTTTTGTGCATTCATTTCTAACATTATTTTATTGTATTTGGGTTGAAAATTTACGTTATTTATATTTTTTTGTTTGAATGTGTTCAAGGCAATTAATTTTTGGCTCTCTCAGTCTCAAATCATTGTCGTGCTTTCGTGCCTTTGAAGACCATTGTTGTGTGTTTTGTTTGTGTCTCCGGCTTATACTAGTGAATTATTCTCACCAGACAGGATTTATACTTATATGACTTGTAAACTGATTTCATTTGAATCTGTAAAATGCATCACCACATTATATCTGCTATATTATGACCAAATGATGTTCACCCATGCTTAAACACTTATTATAACATCTATTACTGTTATATTATGCAGTTCTGTTATTTATATCAGTTTATCACACTGCAAGTTCCCTTTAGATTAGAATCACTATGGGTTGAAATGATACATACACGAACGGACTTTAGAATAGGGGAAAATCGTTATGGGCTAAAATGATAGGCCTGGACAATTTTCAATTATTTCATTTTACTTGGGACTATGGATTTGAAATGATAAAACCTGGGTTTTCTTTGTAAATTACGGGTTGAAATGATATATTACCCGAATCACTTTACCTAGGCTAGAAAATGATATACAGACCAGTGGTTAAAAATATGTTTTTCTAATTTTTTTTAAATATTTTAGAAATGTAAATATTATAATATTTTGATTTAAATTTAATTAAAAGTGATTTTTGTAAAGCATTATTGATTTTCTAAGAATTTATAAGTGAAATAAATTAATGGTAAAGTTAGAAAATTTAAAATGTAAGTTATTTTGGGAATTATAATGTCGTGATAATTGGAATTTAAATTAAATATGAAAAAATGGTAAATTTATGATATTTTGAATTAAAATGAATTAAAAATGATTTTATAATATATAAATGATTGTTGAATTAAGTTAAAATGTTAAATGAACGAATATTTGAGTTGAATTTTGAAATGTAACTTAAGTTGGAAATTTATGAATTTGGTTTAAAGGTGAATGCCAAGTTGAGTAAATAAAATGAGAATAAGTTATATTTGGATATGAAAACTTAAATGTTAAGTTAAAATTTAAATTATAAAGAATTCAAATTGAATGTGTGAATTTAATAAGTGAATTATTATCAAATATTGATTTTTGAATGGAACTTTAACTTTATAAAATCATGAATATAAGGATATTTAAATGATTGTTTTAAAAGTGAAATTATATGATTTTATAAGTTTAAATGACTTAAATAAAAATTTAATTGTTTATGAAAGTATAGTGAATATTTGAAATTTAATTAACAGCATTTTTGAAATGCTATTATTTCTAATGTAAACGATATTACAGCATTTGTAAATGATGTAGTTGATATAAATGAACCAAGTGGCTAAATTTTAATAAAGGGTTACTATAGCACTTTGTAAGTGCTGCAATTGCTAAATTTAACTAAGTTTTATTTGGAACTAAAGTAACCCTATTACAGCATTTTAAATGCTGTCTTTTGTTAAATTGAACTGTTTTAAACATAACTTTCCGTAGCACTTTCTAAGTGCCGCGAAAGATGAATTTTCACTGTTTTGATAAATTTAAGTGAATAAAAGAACTTTGAAAGATTAAATTTTTTGGAAATTTAATAATTTAATTAGTAAATGTAATAACATCATTTTTAATGATCTAAATGAAGTAATTCGATTTGAAATATAAACTATTTTAGAATGTGAGTTGAAACGGTATTTTAAATTGAATAAAATAAATGTGGTTTTGAAATGATATGATAAGTTGGATATTTTGAAATGATATTGAATTGTTAAATGAAATTTTATTTTTGAAATATAAATACCATTTTTAAATTTATAACTATGGGTTATAATAACGATTGGTTGTTGAAGAGGCCAGGATCAGATATGGACATACTCTCTGTCGATACCGAAAACTACTTAACAAATGTGTACGCGGTGGAGATTCCAGAATGAAGTAGGATGATGACGACGTTCCTGAGGTACATTACGTGGACCTGACTCCCGTGAGTTAGCTTAAGGTGGCTAAAACATGAGCGATCTCGGGCCAAAGGAGGTAGCACCTCTGGATGGACACACTTCTTCGATACCATTCTATTACTGTTGTGATCGATTGGGTGCACCCCTTGATTTTGGAGTGTTCTTCGGGGTGGGCGTAGGGGCTGCTAAGTTACCACCAGCCCGTGTGCATAATTGGTATATCTACACTGGCATTGCCT
Source organism: Allium cepa (assembly GCA_030765085.1). NCBI lineage: Eukaryota > Viridiplantae > Streptophyta > Magnoliopsida > Asparagales > Amaryllidaceae > Allium > Allium cepa. Next base: position 1,049,131,290 of record CM060929.1, read on the forward strand.
TGTGTTCCGTGTCACCTACCATACCGAGCCTTTACTACGAGTTTGTCTTTCTCCCGTAGCCCATGGAGTATTTAGAGTAGTCTCCCGATCTGGAGATATGCTGATACTGGATGGACTGCTGGACTATTATGTGCGAAGGGTGATATGGATAGCCCGGAATGCTATTTTAAAGTATGTTTATTTTACTATAGACATTATTATAATAGCGCAATATTACTATATAGTAAATAGTTTGACGAGTCCTTAAAGGATGGGCGGTCCCAGGCATCCTTTAAGTTACTTGTACCTTATTACAGTTCACTTGAGTTGGTTTACATTATATAAGTATATACTGTCCTGACTCGAGTGTCTTGTGTTTTGCTTTACGCTCGGGTCATCCTGAGTATTCACAGCTTTGGATTCTCTTTCTGGAGCTGGTCTTTGCTGGAGATTCTTCCTATCTATATTTATATCTATTTCTGTTTCAGTAGATCTAGTTTATCTCATGTATTAGTGAACTTCTATGTATTTGGGATTTCTATTATGTTGTTTCAGACTGTTATTATGTATTTGGGTTGAGACTCTGTTATAGTAGCTTCATGAACTACTGTGTTATTTTATATTCCGCTGCGAGTTATTCTGATTTTTCTGTGTCTATGATTCTGTGTATTCGATTTCATTTGCTCCAAATTTATTTACAATTTGTTATTTTGTATCATTCAAGTCTGACATGTGTTAATTATTGTCGATTTGAATGGTACGAAATGGCAGGTCATGACAGTGTATAATTATCTATCCTATGGTCAAGTGATACATATATTTATCATTTCAATCCAAAATTTAAATATCTACGGGTATATATCATTTCAACCCGCAATCCGAAAATTCAAATTCAATAAAAGTCGCTTGGGTTTATCATTCCAACTCATAATGATTTTTCTCTATTCTACAAGATCATTCGGTTATGTATCATTTCAACCCATAGGCAATTCTAAATTAACAACGAACTTGCAGAGTGAGAACAAATAATATAACATATCAATAATAGGCATATATCATCAGTAACAAATTTAATAAAACAAATACAACAGAATACGGTGTCATATATTACAGGTGAACAATTGTAGATAATTGCATGTCAATTTCAAAAATTAAATAACTATCAGTTCAAATTTAAGTATACTTCAATTGTCGTTTCAAGTGAAATCAAATTTATTTGCTATAAGAATGTTAATCGTGAGTGATTGCTCACCTTTCAAGGCTAGAGAACAAGAAGACACCATGGATATACACATAGATACAGATACGATAAAGCGAGACAACCACAAGTTAGGAATTGCTGCGACGAATTCGATATTGAGAGTATAAGCCAAGATGGACTAGAGATTACATATATATATATATATATAAAATTCTTCTAGAAACAATTTTAAAAACATATATTTCAATTAATATTTATTCAAATACAAATAAAATCTTTACATATTATATTGCAAAATCATCGTTAAATCAAACACATATAATTACTTTCAAATTCTATACCATCGCTAAAAAAATCAACAAATTTAAACACACCAACACACACACACACATATATAATCGCAGTATCAATATTATATATAAAACAATATTTAAAATCAACATTTTCATAAACACATTAATCACCTCTCAATATTCTTTAAATAAAAGTTAACATAATATATGTATATATTAGTTGTTTAAAATCAAAGTAAACAAATAGTTAAACATATGACATTATATATACTAGCAAATCAAGCTTCAAGCAAATATACAAACACCATATACGCATCTAGATATATATAGGCTTATATATATATATATATCTGTGTGTGTGCAGACAATACACATAAGTACAAATATATATATATATATATATATATATATATAATTCAACTAAAACTATGCAAACCAATGGTAAATATATTTATAAGCTTATACAGTCACGATATAAAATTACAACTAAATGTACTATGCAGGAATATATATATATATATATATAGACTTAAACTCTGTAGTTGTATTTTAAAAAATCTAAATATCAACATATATATACATAAATAACACGTCAGCATTGATATTTTATACTTTAAAATCAAGTAAGACCTTTATATAATATAATTTGAAATCACTATTTATTAAACCCATATATATGTTGAAATCAATATATCTGTGAACTATATATATAAAATATTAATAAACAAAGTCAATATATATATATATATATAACATGCAGACTTTATATACATATACATACAATTATATAAAGGCTTTTGTCAACAAACAGATATTTTTACTTATATGAATGAACATGATATATATGTAAACTATTATATACAACCATTAAATATGCTATAAAATACTATATGATATATATACAATACTGAAAAGTATATATTGCAATTATATATATAGGTATACACTTATATAAAAATCAAATTCAGTACAAACAAAAGACTTGTAAAAATTTATATATATAAAAATATCTATGTACGTAATATATACTTAAAACAATATCTCAAAACAATGTGCACAAAACAGTTTACATACAACTGAATAGGAGGCTGGTTGCGGCCAAGAATGTACACCAGGGTTCCAAAATATGAATGCATCATATATAATTTTTTTTTAGAATTGGGGTTTTGCTATGGAAAGGGAAGGGAAGGTAGAAGCTATGCCAAGCATGGGGACGAGGCCATTGTGGCTACCGCATATGGAAGTGAGACTGGACGGTGAAGGGGATGGTCGGGGTTTGCCGATGTTGGTGGGTTTCAGTGGAAGAGACATTGGGAAGGAGAGAGGGTTCGGTGGTCAAGGGAGGAGGTTGCTTGGCTCGGAGATGGGCGAGAGGAAAAGGATAATGGCTATTGGTGTCGATGATCGTGGGTATATGCGGCGAGAAGGCGAATCAACATGTTGAAGTTTTTTTTCCAAAATGAGGGAGGAAGATGGGGCAGCATTTCAAAACATTTTATACGAATAGTGATAAAATGAAAGGAAATGAACCGTTCAAAAGAGATGAATGGAAACGTACACCTTTATATGCTTAATGTTTTCTCTCACATAACTATAGGAAAATGGAAAGTCATACACATGAATTCAAGATGTAATTTAAAATCTAATGAATGTTGATTATTGTATGTTGGAAATTGAATGGTCACCGAATATCAAAAGCTCTAAAATGGGTACCGATACGGCTATCCGTTTCCATGGATTTCGCTACGTACCGGACTCCGAAACACACAAATGAATATACTGCAAAAATTGGGATGACGAGATAATCAAAATGGCACATAGATATCAACGATACAACCATCCTATCAAAAGTTGATATTTGGTACTGAAAATGCTCCCAAAACACTGTAAATAAGATAAATGGAGCAATAGCAGTCCAAATTTGGTGAAATGAAATATGACGTCTCACTCAGAAGATGATTTACAAATTTAATATATAAAAATATAATATCCAGGTTTGAAAAATATTTTATTATCTTTAAATATTAACTGATTTAAATTTAAATATAATTACACAACAAAATAAACTTCCATAATATCTGATGAAAATATACCATTTGCTATGTTTATATAGACATATTCCAAATATCAAATTTTATTTCCAAATTTAGTTATTTTAAAATTTCACTAAAATTCAATTAATTACTTTAATAAACCGTTAGAATTTACAGATCATCACCTTCTCCTCCACTCAAAACTTTTCATCCCCGAAAAGGAATGAGATAGGAGAAAACAACCAGAAAGAAAAGATAGCTTGAAATATCCAATAGAATAGTTAATTTACACCCGTATAAACTTCATTTATTTTAAAATTGGTTTATATCCAATTAATTGATTCCAATCCATTTTATTTAATCAATCAGATTTATTGTGTTCATGTTCGATTGATTTCATTTCCATATATTTTTATTCATTTGATTTGTTTCCCATTTATTAACACTTATTACAAAAAAATTCACAATAAAATTTGTTTTATTTTACTCGTCTATTAAATCTATTTGATCAGCCATAGTTAATTCCACCTTAACATTCAACTTCAGCTATTCAAAACCATATAGATTTCAATTTTAAATAAATTAATATTCAACAATTTGGTTTAACCCATTCTATTCAACTAATAAATAGCCATTCGATTTAAAATTGATTTTCTTTCGATTTATCAACATTTCTTTCAAACAAATTCATTTTTAAGTTAACTCGTTTATTTTATCCATTTATCTTCAGCTAAGTTGATTCCACTAAAATTCAAGTTTTCATTATTCTTAAGTTCATATTTATCTGCTAAAAATTTTAAATAGTAATTTTCTTTTATTTATTTAATTTATTTTACTTAACATATTTTGCAACATATATTAAGTGTATACATTTTATAACTATATATTATTCAACAAACAAATTTTCCTTTTTATTATCCAATTTTATTAACCAATTTATTATCAGTAAATTCTCTTAACAAAATATCAGTTTTGATATCCTTTTACTTATATCATAGCGTATACTATCCAATTACATTCTAATTACATTTAAACTTTCTAGGTAATTATATTAATGTTTCTAAGTGAAATTAAATGCTATACAAATTTCCCATTTTATTTATAACATATATATTAAACCAAGTTTTAGTTTGAACAATTTACTACTTACATTTTCTCTTGTATGACCTTTAATTATATATTCACCCTAACATTTCAACCTTTTGAATATTTTAGGCAAGTTATATATATTAGAATGCAAATTTAGTATTAATAAGTTTTATTCCAATTCAACTATTTCAAGTTGGTTTAATTTCATTTATCATTTTAGATATTCCAATTATTCAAAAATTTCACTTTATTTCAATAATTGAAACCATTTCTTAATATAAAATTTAAGATTCAAATTTTCAGTTTCACCTCGAATTATTTTGAAATAATACTATACATATATATTTTATAAATCAAATTATGCATAAGGAATTTAAGACAAATCCACTTTTTCAAACAAAAATGTAGTAAAGCTACTAAGGGCCTCTCCACTTCGAGACTCGAAAATGAAAGTCGATGATGCTGCAGTCATTATGGAAATTATTTTCCAGCGACAACAGAGGAGGTTACTGATATTAAGTTTGAAAATTCTTTGGAAACGATTTCTATTTGAAAATACCTTTAAATAATATACTCCGAAATTTTAAAAACCAAATTTTCTAAAATATCCGTAAATTGAATTCCATATTTCTTAATTTAAATTTTTTTAAATTCAAAATCAATTTATAAACCATGTTTTATAATTTCATTTATTTATATTATGTTGCAATAGTCAATGGTTTACAAAACAATAAATGATAATCAAATATTATCATCCCTAACAACCAATTCATTTAACTAGTTAGTTTCTAGAAAATTTATACCTTTATATATATAATATAATCATGCACAAAATTATTTTGTTTACTAATTTTGAAAAACAATATTGTGTCAGTTTGCTGTGTTCAAGTCTTTTTGGAATTCCTAACGATAGCGTTGATCAGACGAATCGATCGAAACCTAACAATTCAAACTTAACAACTCAAACAACGCCATATAAAATATTTTATATTAATTACAAATACTCTCCCTCACCCGACGATTCAAGAATGTACCATCGAGTAAAGATAGAGACTCAAATTTAGAGGGACCCTAATCAAAGAACGTTTTTAACTAATAAGCTTGGCTCGAAAAGAAGATAAGATGCTTAAAGTACAAAAGAAGAAATGGATAGAAAAATATTAATCGCAAACGACGTTAACCAGGTCAACCATGACTTCAAGAATAAGATCGATGCAAAATCCTGAGGCAAATCGACATATGATCATAAGAGAATTACCCGGTTCATTTACTATAGAACATTCGGGCGTAGCAAGAGATAACATCATCTAAACTGAGGATACAGAAATCTCTGGTAAATCAATGTCCTTTGTAAAGGACTTTCACCCCTTTACAAATCATTCTAAGATTGGCGGGACCGCCGATTCATTAAAGAGATCAACCGAAGGGGACCTGTGGGATGCTATAAAATCAAAAAGAACAAATATTGGGAGTGACAAGAATGGATTTCAGAACAGAGGAAAAGTTCCAAAATTCAAAGGATATTGGAACTCAAGCTCAAACAAAGGTGATTCCGTAATTAGACTTACTCTATATGCTATGTTTTGCCTAAAACCAGAGCTTTGATATGAACTGTAACGACTCGGTATTTCAAACCATTCGCATCCGCACATGTCGGACTTGAATTGCTCAAAACAACGTATTGTTAATTTATGTTTGGCAAACCTCAGCATATACAGTAATAAATCAATCATAGAATCATTGACACAGAGTATTACAACAATAAGCAGCGAAATAGATAAATAGTAGTTCATGAAGCTGCTATATAAATAACAGAGTTTGAAATAAAATAGAACAGAATATCTCAAATATAATGTAGTCTCGAATTCAAACAGACGACAAGTCTGAACAAAACCCTGGATAGCTGAAACTTGAATAGAAACAGATGGATCTCAAAGTGAAGCTCCAACTCCAAAGGTGAGTCTAAAATGCTGTGATACTTTAGTCTGACCCGAGCGTAAATCAAAATACAAAACACTCGAGTCGGGATTAACATTCTTATATTAATAAATTCAACTAAAGTGAAATGTCAACTAAAATACAAGTAACTTAAATGATGTTTGGGATTTCCATCATCTAAGGATCCGTGGAACTATCTACTATTTAGTACAATACGCTATTATAATATGTCCATAGTAAAGTAAACTATTAAAATAGCATTAAGGCGTTACCGATATCCCCCTTAATACATTTTTTTATATATTATCATAGTCTATACAGTACCGTAATTCCTCCCTAAATTGGAGGGCTATCAGAGGGGACCTATAGGTATGGTACAAACCAAGCCGTAGAAGGCACGATAGGGCTGTGACAAGGCACACGAGGCAATGCCAGGGTAGATATACCATTTGCGGATCCGGACTGGTGGTACGCATAACAGCTACTACCGCCCACCTCGTGACACACTCCCAAATCAAAGGTGCACCCAATCAAATCACAAAAGCAGTAGAATGGTATTGAAGAAATGTGTCCATTAGGAAGAATGATCTCACTTGGTCCAGCATGGCTCCTGTTTCAGCCACATCAAGTTGACTCACGAGTCAGGGCTACATAAATACCATATAAAATTGTCACTAAACCATCCTACTTCGTTCTGGAATCTCCACCACGTACACAGCTGTTAAATTGTTTTTCGGTATTGGCAGAGAGCATGGCAATATCCGATCACGGTCACTTTAATAACTAACCGCTTATTTCACACCGTGGTCATTTCATTTTAAATAGTTCGTGCTTCATATCAAAATATCATATTCATTTCGAAACCATATCAATTCGATATCATTATTCACTTTATATAATATTCATTTCCCGAATAGTAACACTTTCAATATTATAACTGTTATCACCAAAATTGGTCACAAACACCCATAGTATTTTATGGACATCAGAGAATTAATGAAATCTAGAGAACAAAGCATAAAAGTAAATTGACACAAAGATTTTATAGTAGTTTGGCAATCTCAGCCTACATCCACTTCAAATTTCATTCATTCTTCGTTTGATTACAATTACATGAGTAGTTCGATTGGTTAGAATCCATTGATACAATTTTTAAAGAAAAGTAGCCACGGTAGAATATTTGTAGTACGAAGAAGAAGATGATGAAGTCCTCCCAAAAAGAGAGAGCCAGAGAGATCCCAAAAATGGCCCCTACCCCCACATTTATAGACAAAGCTAGCCTTCATCCTAACCGACATCTTCAAGCCTGTACCCCTTTGGCCACTTGGGCCCACCATTAAAAAAGCTCAGCCCAACACACTATGCTGGCCTCACTTATACACTCTTCAACTTATCAAACATCTATCCCGACGCCTATTCCACCAAACTAACCTTCATCATTCTGACATCCTATATCACCTATCCGTTGATCTTATTTACCGGACTGGATAAGACTATTTGGATATCATGCTCTAGTCATATTATTATCGTCTCATGGGCATCTTTCGTATCAATCGTCAAGTCCAGTCCTCATAATCACCTTTGTGTAGCCGGGCCAAAAGGCCGGATAACAATAACCCTTTCGAAATCATAACACTTTTGAAATCATAACACTTTGGAAATCATAACACTTTTGGAAATAGTGTGTGTATATATATACTAAAATAGTTATAAATTAAAATAGTTTTCTTTATTTATATTAAAATACTTTTTATAATAAATTAGCTTCCTCCCATTTCAAAAATCGATTCTGTGATAACCCGGATTTCTGGACATCTGTAATTGATAAATAATTGGGTTAATTAATAAAAATACTAGATTATAGACTGAACAAACAAATCTGATAATAAATATATATACTTAGGTAAGTATTTATTTGATAATCTCCTAGCATAATTATTTAAAATTACAAAATTATTATTTTCAAACAAATTTAATGTGTGCTTGTTTAAATATATATGAATCAATTTAAATTTAATTTGAATTCGAGATTGAAATCCAATTATGAATATCTAAAAGTAAATTGGATTTAAAACTAATGTATGTTTGAATTTTTTTATTATCAGTATATAATTAGTTCTATATTATTTTCTTTAAAAATATTTTATAAATATAGTAAAGAGAAAATGTGTTAATGGAAATATATAGATATAATATTAAAACATATCTCATATTACATAATCACATAAACATAAGAACATAACATTTATACATGTAAACAAAGACAAATATAAAATCATATAAACATGTACAAACATAAGCTAAAAGGGTTTAAAACAAGATTTATAATTTTTTTAAAAGGAAAATTTAAACATAAAATGATTACAAATGACATTTTTTAAATAAAGAGATACAAAATAACAAGTGTTACTTAAGTGGATTAACAAATCTAACTAGTGGCACCAATTTATTTTTACTTTTTTTTATTTTTATAAAAATCATAATTAAAGCTACAAATGCATCTATACTCTACTCTCTCATTTTTTTTTCTAACTTTAGTTTCAAAACCCAAGAAAGTAACCTGTAACATAAATCTGGAAAAAAAAGCCTGTAATTTTCTTCAAACCTGAAATCATCAGTTAAAAACAAAACAAGCTTCAACTTGTAATATAGCAAGATCATCTCTCTTTCAAGCCCTAATCATCTCAGCTTTTAAAGACCAAGTTTTCCCAGCAACAAATCTGCAACTTGTATCATCAAAACATTTCAGTTTTTCAAGTTAAAGCTTTCCAGTTTCAAATCCAGGCACTTTCAAGGCTGTCTGTTCATCTTTTAAACTCAAGTGAGTGACTTCACTCTTTTTCAAGCCTAATCAGCTTATTTATCTGATGCAAGGGATAAATAATGATAGCAATGTTGTGTTATGGTTTTGCATGTATGGAAATTGAATTTTTGTCTGGGTATACAAGTTGGGTATACTGCATATATACATGCAGGTCTCTGGTAGTAATCACTGAAAAAATGTTGCATGTGATAATTCCATTTGGAAATTGTTGTATGATGGTTTGCATGATTGTTCTGGGTATATATATGCTTTGATCTGTAATATTAAATGTGAATATATCAGTATGTTTGCGGACTGCCTCTATTATTTTCACCTGGGTTGAATTACTTTCAAAATCTAAATCTCTTTATACAATTCGATATATGCTTTGATCTCAGAATAAAAAATAATCATTACAATGAAATTTTGCATTTTAAATTTTTTTTCGAGATTTTATATTAAGTAAATTTTTACAGAGATATAAAAACACAGTGATGATCAGTAAATAAGGAAAATTAGACATATCAATTTCAATTATTGATTTCAGGATTAGATTTGTAATGTTAAATCATGAATTTAGGTAGAAAAATCCTGATTTTTAGATAAGGAATTGATGGGATTATCTGAGATGAGTGATTTTGGGATTTTCGGCAATTGCCGATGATCTAGGTCGAATTGGAGTTTGGGGTTGATGTCGAGGATGGCTAGGGGGTTGATGACCTACGGAAAATGGCCAAATGTTTTATCAATGACCGTGGTGACTTGAGTACGGTGAACTAGGGCTTAGAGTGCTATTTGGTTATGTTGGATAGTCGAGATGTTTTTGACGTCGATGGCGCACCGGGAAGGACCGCGTGGTGGGATTACATCCTATGGCCCGTGATGCTACTGTGATTAGAGAAACAGATGCTCCGGTGGTCGCATTCATCGACGTCGAATGTTTTGGATGATCGAGTCTAGAGATCATGTGAGTTTGACAGTTCGATTTTGATTGGCCATCATTTTCGCTGTTCTAGAGGGTCGGGAGGACTGAGGTAGGTGGCGACGACTTGTTGAAGGCTTCGGCGATGATCAGAGTTGGTCAGAGGGAGGGCGCATGTGCACGGTGCACATGCGTTCCTGTCTATCGTTCGTTTGAGTGGAGAAGAAGCTTTTCATTCGGGTCATTCTCGAGTAAAATGGCGGTGAGACTCGAGGGAAGTAGGAAAAGATAGTGTACGGGTTGTGCTCGAGTTTTTGTTCGAGTCTTTGGGACTTTGACTCGGGTTGTTCGATTTTGTACTGAGTTTTAGTTTTGTAAGAAATTGTGTTCCAGGTTTTTAAATATGAAGGTATTAAGTTAAGGCTAATGCAACTTTTGATATGTATTAAATAAATGAGTTTTTAAAGAAGATAACGCGGATATAAAACTAGTTTCAAAGTTTAAAAGTTAAATGTTTTCTTATAAAATTTACCTTGGTTTAAATAAAGATTTAGCAAGTTTTATTTAAAAGGGAAAAAGAAATGTTTAGCCAAGTTTTAAAAAGTGTATTTTTATAAAAAAGAAAAAGAGATAAGTTCCCAAGGGATGTTTTCAACAATTTATTTAAAAAAGATTTAAATAAGTTTAAATTTTAAAGTTAAATATTTTAATAGTCGATTGATTTATATAAAATGTATGCTAGGTTAATTATGAAATTAATTCCTAAATATCTTCCCAATAAAGATTAATGATGTAATTATTGAAGATAAAGAATTTATCTTTAATTATTTAAGGTTATGAATAATTTAAGATAATCAATTAGTTTATTAATTTAAGATAATTACCAGATGTAATTAATATAAGGATAATTACTTAGTGGAAGTAATTAAGGATTTATTTAGGAGTGTAATTAATGGATAATTACTAAAAGTGATTTAATTAATGATAATTACATAATGAAGTAATTAAGGATAAATTACTTAAAGTAAGTAATTAAAGGATTGATTAATTGATAAGATTAATTAAGGGTTAGTTAATTAATAAATGTAATTAATTAAGGAATAATTAATCAAGGTAAGTGATTATAAGATAATTAATTTTTGCAATTAATTAAGGATAATTACTGTAAATGGTTAAGAATAATTTATTTGTGAAATTAATTAGAGGCTAATTACTTCATGTAATTAAAGTATAATTAATCGAGGACGATTAATTAAGATGGATAATTATTGAGTGATTAATTAATTGGTTTGTAATTTATTGATAAGCCGGATTTAAAGGAAATTGAAGTAATTAGTTTAATTCATTTGTGGTTAATTAAATTAATTAAGAGATGTGTGGGTGATTAATCTTGCTTATGAATGATTGAATGATATTGTATGCCTTAGATTAGTTGATATCTCCGGTGTGTAATGTGTGATGCTATGTGGTATAATATGTTGGGTTAAAAAAATGACATCCTGTATTTAAAATTTTGAATTGTATTTCATTAGAATAACTTGTGAAGATGACATGGGACTCGAAGAGACTGGGTTTGGGCACCGGTAAGTACCCGAAACCACTTCGATTTGAAATCTACTATGATTCTTTATAGATTTGGTATGTGAAATCAATAGGCTGGGATGGGATTAATTTAAATGTTTGGCCTATTTTAAACTAAGTAAATGTACTTAGAGATTGATGTGAGAAATATAAGTGTTGACTATAATAAGTTGAGAACTCGTAGTAAAGTACAAGTTACCTGGGTTTTAAATAAGATTATGAATTTAAATTTCATGTTAGATGGGTTTACTCACGCTGCTTTCCAGCCTGACTCGGGTGTTACTTTGATGTAATGCTCGGGTCAGACCGAGTATTACAGATTTTCCGGTAAGGACGTTTTGGAGCTCAGGAGGCGAGCTGGATGGCAGAAACGTATGGAGTGCCTCTGCTGTGTTATATTGCTGTATATCTAGAACAAGTTATTTTAACTGTCCAGTGAATGTAAAATGTTGTAACGCTGATGTATTAAAATGTAACTGACTGATACAACTTTCTTTGTGTAAAGAATATTATTTTATATTATATTTTATCTGCTGCGAATGTGAGATTCTGAGTTTGGTTTTCTGTTCCTTCTTCTTCTATCTCTTTTCTTCTTTTCCTAACTATCTAGAATTTTCGGGATCAAAAATTCCAGATCGTCACATTTGGTATCAGAGCAGAAGGTTAAGCGAGAACCTTGGCTCTGGTGGTTGTACTCATTAAGGATAGGGTAAATGGTACCCTACAATGAGTTGAGTGTGTGTATATATATATGAGAGAGCGTACTTGTTATTTTCTTATATAATGGTTTTAAAAGTAAATGATTTTTATATAAGTTTATATATATAAAGCAATGATTCCTCTAACCATTATATATTAAGGCAATTGGTTGTTGTATTATTTGAAAATTTTAATAATGATAATTAAGTGGTAATAGTAATACAACCAAATTGAAATTAAATGAAGATAAGTTTGAAATAGATCCAAACTGGAACTAAAATCCTGAATTTGTAGAAGTAAGAATAAGATAAAAATGAATTGCTATCCAGATATAACAATCTTGGGTACTATCATAAATAGTTATTGTGTTTAATAATGATATATTTGTTGATAAGTAAGCCAAATGAAGTAAACTTTTAAGATGAGTATAACTTCTAAATTAAAGTAGGTTTTAAATTATGAAGTTTTAAAACCTAAGTATAGGAACATTTGAATTGTTTCGAAGTGTTAAAGGAAATAATAAATAATATAATTCAGACTATTTTGAATATAGTCTTATTTTAAAATAAGAAGTTGTTCGAAAACTTTAAAGGAATTTGTTTTGAATTAAAACCAAGGGTGGTTTAAATTTTAAAATTTGGCTTGATAGGCCAAGAAGTAAATATGTATATATATGTGCGGATATATATAATGTCAAAGATGATTTGAAAGTGATGAGTTTTAATTTTTTTGTTTGGAATGAGATGTGAAAACCCAAAGGGTTATAAGTTTTGAACTTATAGTGGGAAGATTATTAATGTGAAGTTTAGAATTTTGAAATTTAAAGCGGGAATTCAAATTTGAGTAGGGTTGATTGGATTAAGTAAATTGAATTTAACTTTGAGAAAGTTAAATAAGTTTATAACAAACAACCTGAATTGGAAATTTCAAGATGAAATTGAGATTTAACTTGGGAAGTTAAATGGTTGATTTGAATGGGGTGTGGTAATATTCCATTATTGAGATAAAATGGAATCATTTTGGACTTAAGATTTGAATGTTTATGATAAAACTTCAAAGGTTTGGTTTCAAAATTGAAATTTGATGATAAATTGAATTTCAAGGATTTAGTTATTTAAAATGGATTTGAATTATTTGAACTTTGAAATAAGTTAAAAATGGAATTTGGATTCAGAATTAAATGGTTTAAAGATATAAGTTGATTTGATTTAATGGATTAAATCAACATTTAAAAATTTAACTTGAATTTATATAATTCGAGATGGTTTAAATTTGAATTTTGAATTGAATTAGTTCAAATTGAATTTGATTTGAATTAATTGGAATTGTGATTGAGGATGGATAAGTTTAAAAATTCAAATGGAAAATTTGAATTGGATTAATTTGAAATGAAATTGAAGTTGAATGAGTTCAAATTCAAATGGGAATTGGGATTAATTCAAACTGGAAATGATATGAATTGAAATTGGTTCAATTTAAATTTATTTGAATTAACTGAAATTATGATTAACGTTGAATAAGAAAATTCAAATGGAATTTGATTTGAATTTAGGAAAGAAATTAAGGATTAATTCAACTTGAATTGGGGTTAAATCAATTTCAATGGAAATTGAAGTTATTTAAATTAGAATTGATTCAATTTAAATAAAAGTGGAAATTTAAATTTAATTGATTGGAAATGGAGGTTGGGAATTGAATAGTTTGACTCTGGACAATTTTCAAAATAAATTGTTTTAATATAAATCTATTTTTCCAAACTATTACTATACAACTTTTCTTTTTAAACCTAAAACTATCTTATACTTGTTTTACAATTATTTTTGGAACTATTTTACAATTTTGCAACTGTTTTATAAACTAATTACTGTTTTTCAACTACCTAACTAATTACTATTTTACAACTATTTTGCAATTATTTGACTATTTTCCAACTATTTTACAATTACATAACTATTTACAGCTATTTTACAAACTAATAATTATTTTTCAACTACTTGTCTATTTTTAATTTTTCTAGCTATTTTCTAATTTTAAAATGGTCAGAGTGCAAACTGTTTGTGATTAATTGCCAATTGAGATAAGGGTTAAAGTGTTAATCCAAATGGAATAGAAGCAATTGTGAATAAGTGGATAGAAATTAAAGTGAATGTGAATAGAAAAGGAGATTGTTTTGGCTAATAACCAATGAGGATAAATACGTAGGATGTACGTATATTATTCTATTCGCATAGTGATTTGATCCGGATTTGAGCACAGAATTTCAAGATAGTTTATCGATCCGAGTTGGGATTTTTCACTCGATTTTCGACGTCGAACCTGGATATGGATTGTTGATTGGTTCTGGATATTCTCTATCATAGTTATGACTATGCAAGGAGAATGACGGTTTCTGATCAAGAAACCAGATCTGAGTCCGCACTAGGAAGTCGGGTGGATGATACTAGTTCGGAAGAGAAATTATGTGATCGAGTGAGCGATCAGATTGATATAGCATACGAGTGATATGTGTACATCGTATGAGTTTGAATGAAATTGATATTGAAAGTTTGTGGATAAGAACTGTAAAAATGGTTTTTGAAGTGGAAATATATTTTGTGAAATATATGATGAAATAAAATAGAAATTGGATATTTCTATGGTAGAAATTTACTTTATGGAAATAAGTAAATTGGTAAGTAACTTTATAGAGTTATCAAATTTGAATATTTGATTTGGAATAAATAAAACTATGTATCTTTGTTATATATATGATACACTCCCCTTATTGAATCTATAGCCAGAAGAAAAGGATTTTGAAAATATTTGAAGTATAATTAAAAAGGGTTTTATACAAGTTTGAAATAATCCAAAGATTTTTCAAGGTTATATATATGTCTATATATATAAAGGATCTTATGAGAATGATTTTGGAGGAAAGGTTTATGGAACCTTTGGATTTGGAAAGGCTTTTGATTTTTGGGTGAAATTGATATTGGAATTTGGAAAGCCTAGTTTGAGAATTATCGATTTTGAGAAAAGGAGATTTATATAAGATTCATACTAGGTGTATGATTTGGAAGATACTATATGTGCATAGTATAAAGTGTTTTGAAAATGGATTTGGAGAAAAAGGCGCTCCCTTGAAATGAACTTCTCAGGAGTACCATAGGTTGGTACTGCCTTGAGCCTCAAAGGGGGAGGTTCTAAAGTTGATCCTGTGAGGAGTCTGGACAAAACTAGTTCCTGAGGATTATGTTTAGTGTGTAGCGGAAGTCGAGGACACTGATGCCTACAGAGGCATTTGGGTTATGCTATGACGACAGTGTAACTCGATGTCACTGTGATCTACTGCAGACCATAGCAAAAGTTGTGTGTGTGCTGCTGAGAGCCAACAGTCTACATTTGATTTTATATCGGTAGACTGCGATCTATGGTGACATAGCAAAAGTCGTATGTGCTGCTGAGAGCCAACAGTCTACGTTTGATTTTATATCGGTAGACTGCGACCTATGGTGACATAGTGAAAATCCTTTGTGCTGCTGAGAGCCAACAACCTACGTTACATCGGTAGACCTCAACCTATGTGAGAGTGGAGAATTTTCGTTTTTGGCAGCGAAAAACGAGGGCGCTGATGCCTACAGTTACATGGACTTTTGCTGTGATGGCAACGTAACCCTGGAATGTAACTGCGATCTGCCGCGGGTTCCATGGCGTAATCGAGGGGCGCAGAGTGCCTACTGTTACATGGACTTTTGCTGCGATGGCAACATAACCCAGGATGTAACTGCGACCATAGATGGGGGTGATGATTTCCAGAGCATTCTCACCAAAGATATTTCCTCGATTTCAAAAATGTTTTCTATATTTTCAATAAAATTATTTTCCAAATATTTTCACTAAGTGTTGAAATGGGTCTGCTAAGTACTTATAGATTTTCAGTCCTACGCCTGATCAACGTATGACCGAATTTCTATGAGAACAAGGATGGACTTGTTGAAACATCGAGTTATAAAAAAATATTTTTATAAAACTATTTTGGCAATATTATATAGATTTTAAAATGTTTTAAAAATTGATCAAAGAGTAATTTAACTGATTTTGGGTATAGAATAAATTATGGCATCGTTCCTTTTCGAGGACGAAAAGATTCAAAGGGGGGAGGAATGTGATAACCCGAATTTTTGGACATCTGTAATTGATAAATAATTGGGTTAATTAATAAAAATACTGGATCATAGATTGAACAAATAAATCTGATAATAAATATTTATACTTAGGTAAGCTTTTATTTGATAATCTCCTAGTATAATTATTTAAAATTTGCAAAATTATTATTTTCAAACAAATTTAATGTGTGTTTATTTAAATATATATGAATCAGTTTATATTTAATTTGAATTCGAGATTGAAATCCAATGATGAATATCTTAAATTAAATTGGATTTAAAACTAATGTATGTTTGAACTTTTTTTATTATCAGTATATAAGTAGTTCTATATTATTTTCTTTAAAAAGATTTTATAAATATAGTAAAGAGAAAATGTGTTAAAGGAAATATATAAATATAATATTAAAACATATTCCATATTACATAATCACATAAACATAAGAACATAACATTTATACATGTAAACAAAGACAAATATAAAATCTTATAAACATGTAAAATCATAAGCTAAAAGGGTTTAAAACAAGACTTATAAAATTTTAAAAAGGAAGATTTAAACATAAAATGATTACAAATGACATTTGTTAAATAAAGAGATACAAAATAACAAGTGTAACTTAAGTGGATTAACAAATCTAACAAGTGGCACCAATATATTTTTACTTTTATTTTATTTTGATAAAAATCATAATTAAAGCTACAAATGCATCTATACTCTACTCTCTCATTTTCTTTTCTAACTTCAGTTTCAAAACCCAAGAAAATAATCTGTAACATAAATCTAGAAAATTGTTATTTTGGTTTGGGAAATTGTTTCCAGTTTTTTTAAAATCTTGTCTAGATCATTTTAACCAAAATGATTTCAAATTTTTAAAAGCAAACCAAATTTTAAAACAAAGTTTTAAACAGTTTTAATTGTATGAAATGTTAAGTTAGAAAATAATGTTTAAACAAATTTAGATTTTAAAGGTATGGATTTTAAAAGTTTTAAATCTTGTTTTAAAGATAGTTTTGATTTATATAAATATTTCATTAGAATAAATTTGTAATTAGTTTTTAAAATGTTTTAAACTTAACTATAATTGTTGAAATATAATTAAGATTTAAATAAAAAGTATTTAATTTTAAAATCAATGGATAATATTTTAAATAAATCAAATTCAAGCTTTAAGTTTAATTTAATTTAAAATGGAAGATAAGAGTTTAATGTAATAAATGATTTATCTTAATTTAATCATATATTATTAACTAAGATAATTAAAGTATAATTACTGAATTAACTAAAATGATTAATTTGGCTAATTAAATTAAGATAAATTAATTTGTGTAATTAATTAAGTGTAGTTTATTACTTAATAAAGGATTGATTAATCAAGGTTAATCAAATAAGAAATAATTATGTAATAAGTAATTAAGAGGTTAATTACTTAATGTTAAGAAGGATTTTAATGGATAATTAATTAATAAAATAATTATTTACTCAGTATAATTAATTAAGTTAATGTGATTAATTTTAATCAATTAATTAAGTTTAATTAATTAAAGAGGATTACATAATGATGGGATTAAGTATAGTTACATAATGTAATTAATGAGATGTAATTAATTAGTGAAGTAATTAATGAATAATTACTGGATGTAATTAATTAAGGGAAACTACTTGATGTGAAGTAATTAAAGGATAATTACTTGATGGATAGTAATTAGAGGAATAATTACTTAAGGGTAGTAATTAAGTGATAATTACTCAATGTAATTAAATAAAGGATTAATTAATGTAATTAATCAATGAGTTGATTTAATTGACATAAGTAATTAAGGGAAGTTAATTACTAATTGTGATTAATTAGGGTTAATTAATGAATGTATTTAAGTTAAGGATTAATTATTGAAGGTAATTAGAAGAATAATTAATTAATGAAAATAATTAGAGGATCATTAGTTAATGTAGTTAATGATAATAATCAAGGTTTAATTGATTAACAAATGTGATTAATTATAAGATAATTAATCAATGAAGTGATTATGATATAATTAATTAATGTAATTAATAAAGGATTAATGTAATTAATTATAATTAATTAATTAAAGGAAGTAATTAAGGTTAATTACTAAGTGATTAAAGCATAATTAATTTGTATAATTAATTTAAAGGTTAATTACGTAATGCGATTAATTAATAATTAATCAAGGGTGATTAATTAAGGGAATAATTAAAGGATAATTAATCTGTAATTAAAGATTAATTAAATGGTTTGTAATTAATTAATTAATGATTGAGTTAAGCAGGAGTTTATGATTAATTCTCAAGTAGTTAATTTAATTTAAGATGATTAAGTTAATTATAATTTGGATTAATGCTTCCTGTTTGTGGATGATTGATTGTATGGAATCCAATATCCAATAAGCGCCGTACATTTTGATTGTGCCCAACTATGTTGGAACGTGAGATGTAAGCATTCCAGCTATTTTTGTATTTTACTTGAAAACCCTAGACCCTATTATAATATCACTGGATTTCCTATCAAATGTTTTGGTTTGCGTAAAACCCATGTTTATTTGTGGGGAGTCTTACGTGATACTTTTTGTTTTTAAAGGTTTTCAAAGTTAAATAATTTTAACCCGTTTACTCACACCAGACCCATGTCTGACCCAAGTGTTTATTTTATGTTTTATTAAACTCTTGGGTACTCATATTATGTATGAGTAGTCAAGGGATTCAGGTTAGCTTTGACGAGTTTTGGAGGAGATATGGAGCAGGAGGCTTCAGCGTGTAGATATATATAGTGGTTCTGCTGTGCTAATGTTGTATCTGTTTCTGAGATGTAATTGAGTTGTAATAACTAGACAGATGTTTATAACTGTCTAGTTTGTGTTGTATTAGCTGTATAACTCTGATGTATATGATACTATGTAATATCTTATGTGATATAATATAATTTATTCGTTCCGCTGTAAGATTTTGATGTTGTTTGTTTCTTTCTTTTGTATCTTTTCTCTTTTCTATCCTTTTCTTCCTTCTTAATGGTACGTCTTTCTGTGGAATGAAAGGCAGGTCGTTACAACATTCATTAATTAACTAACCCTTGGTTAGTTTTCTTAATCAATCAATCCTTAATTAATTACACTAGGTAATTAATCATCCTACAATCACTTACATTGATTAATTATAGGTGGGGCATCGGCGACTTGTCAAGGGTGGTCGTGGTAGCCGGAGCTCTAGCGATCGCTGGTGCATATGCACAGCGAGTTCTGGTGTCAGTAGTTGAGAAGAGAGTTTGGGTCTCGGGTTGAAGCTCGGGTCTATGGGATATTTGCTCGAGTTTAAACTCGAGTAGTTTGTGATGTTTAAGCATGTTAACAGTTTTAAGTTGCTACAGGGTTAAATTTTTTAAAAATAAAATCAAGTTCTGAAATGGGAAAGAAAAGGAAACTAGGGTTATGACTCGAGTAAGCTTCGGGTTCGACCCGAAGCAGAAAATCTTAAAATAGTTTAAAAAGTTTAAAAGTTTTAAAAACTAGGTTTTTGAAATTTAAAATTTAAATTAGTTTAAACCTTTATATGAATTACAGTATATTTAATTAATGTTTTTCTTTAACATTTTGATTAAGAAGTTTGAAATTTGTTAAATTTAGATTTTGTTAAGTGAAGTTTAAAGTGAATTTAGAACTTTGAGTTAGGAATGAAATTTTAAAAAGTTTTACTAAAGCAAGTTTTTAAATTCAAATTTGAAACTAGTTTTTTTTAAAACTATTAATTGATCAATGTTTTAAGTTATTTTAAAAAGTTATGTTTTGATAACTTTAATTTATCAAGTTAAATAATTATTTTATTTTAAAACTTAATTAATGAGTTAATTAAGCATAGTTAATTTTAAAGATAAAAAGGTTTAAATATGTTAATATAATTAAGGCTTTTATAAAATAATGTTTATCTTAAGATAATTAAGGTTTTAATGTCTTGATATTAATTAAATTAATTTAAGGAAATTAAGTATAATTATATAAATGATTAATTAAGAAATTAATTAAGGGTAATTAATTTACTTCATTAATAAATGAGTAAGGATTAAAAATTTATTTATTTAAGGATTAATTAAATTGTAATTAAGATCATTAATTAGATAATGAAGATTATTAATTAATGATTAGAGATTGATAAATTAAGTAATTAAGTGTAATTAAGAATCAATTAAATAAGTAATTAGAGATGAATTGATTGGTAATTAAGAATTAATTACTTTGTAACACAAGCATCAACCAGATTTAAAGTTGTTTTTAAAATGCAAGTTTACTCACAAAATAAAGAACAGAGAACTTAGTATACATTAAAATAGAAACATATTTATTTGTAAAAGATAAATTCTGCCAAAATAATAATAAAGAAGATCATTAAACAAATATTATCAAATTTCATTAATTATATCAGGACATTATTAAATGAATACTTATCCAAATGTTTAAAACTTAGTTTTTATTATAGTTAAGATTCATCTATACACAAATCCAGATATAAATATTTATTATCAGATTTATTTGTTAAATCTATAAATCAGTATTTCAATTAATTAACCCGATTATTTTATCAATTACAGATGTCCCGGGTTATCATATTCTCCCCCTATAAGTTCAAAATTTATATCCCTTTTCTTCCGACGATAGATTCAACAAGGGGAGTTTATCATATATATAACAAAGATAAATAACTTTGTTTATGCCAAATCAAATATTCAGAGTGCAATGGTTATCGTCGTTAACTCTGAGGGTGATTCCAAAATAAGTGTAACGAGATAATACCTTCAGTTTCGTTCGAACCCGTAACGAACTTGTATGGATTGAATGCTTTCAGAACATCGTCAGGTGGATGATGAGCATTCTAAGAGATGTGTTCTCTAAAGGTAATCGTAGCCTCAAGCCTCATCAACCGGGAATGGCTAAAACAGGGGAGGTGCAACAAGGCTAAGTGGGTCATGCCCAAGTAGGACGAGATTTACCCCTGTCAAGAGGTCCTTTTATATTCGGTTGTGTGGCCGTTGGTTGCAAACAACCGCGGGGTTGTTTTGTTCGGGACTGTCCAGTAAGGGATGGTTCTGGCTTTGTATTGCAGGGGATTGGGAGTAATCCTCGGTACGGTGATCTATGCCATGTACTATGACAGGCGGTACCCCAGTAGCCCTGCCAATGTATGGAATCCAATCTCCAATAAGTGCCGTACGTTTTTGTTGTGCCCAACTATGTTGGAACGTGAGATGTAAGCATTCCAGCTATTTCTATATTTTACTTGAAAACCCTATACACTATTATAAATCACTGGATTTCCTATCAAATATTTTGGTTAGCGTAAGGTAAAAACTTACCTATGTTTATTTGTGGGGAGCTTACGTGATACCTTTTGTTTTCAAAGGTTTTCCAAAGTTAAGCAACTTTAACATGTTACTCACACAAGACCCATGTCTGAACCGAAGTTTATCTTCTGTTTTCTTAAACCAAATGTAATTACCCGAAATTTACAATCCCGAAAATTCCAGATAGTTAGGGATGGAAGAAAAAGATAGAAGAAAAAGAAGAAACAGAAACACCAACATCTCACATTCACAGCGGATAAAATATAATAACAAATAATAACAGTTATACAAAGGAAAACTATACTTATCAGATTACAACTTAATACATCACAGTTACACAAATACACAAACACTGGACAGATACAGCATGTCCCAGATAACTACAGTATATCTTAGCGAATACACTCCATACGTTTCTGCCATCCAGCTTGCCTGCTGAGCTCCAAAGCGTCCTTACTTGAAAATTTGTAATTCTTGGTCTGACCCGAGCATTACATCAAAGTAACACCCGGGTCAGGTTGGAAACCAGCATGAGTAAACCCATCTAACCAGAAATACAAATGCATAGAACTCATTTAAAACCTGGGGTAACTCGTACCTTACTACGAGTTCATAACTTGTAATAGTCAATACTTATTTTCACAAATCAAATTCTAAGCATTCTTACTTAGTTTCAAAGATCCATTTTATTCTATCCTAGCCTATTGGTTTCTCATTGTCAAATTTATAAAGAACTACTGTATTCAAAATCGAAGGGGTTTCGGGTATTTACTAATACCCGACCCCGGTCTCTTCGAATCCCGTGACACCTTAACCCAAGTTACTCAAGTGAGTACAATTCAATTTTAAACATAAGATGCCAACTTTTACATAGTAATTCACCACCGATAGATAACCACATTATCACGGTTCAAACCAAACATATTATATCACAAATCATTTCATATAAGAGATATCAACCAATTCAAGGCATTTATCATCATTCAATCATTTATAATCAAGATTGATCACTTCCCAATTAATTTAATTCATCTCTAATTAAATTAATAACTAACTTAAATCACTTAGATTACCTTTACTTAAAATTAATTAATTACAACCAATTAATTAATCATCCTTTAATTATCCATAATTACCAATTAATCAATCCTTAATTACCATTTTATTAATCCTTAATTACCTTTATTAATCTTTAATTACCCTTTGATTAATCAATAATTAATCTTTAATTATAGACTAATCATCCTTTAAGTATTAATTAATAAAACCTAGTCATTAATTAATAAAACATTATTCCATTCAGTAATTAACTATCCTTAATTTCTTAATTAATTAAACCAACTCCTTGAGTAATTTAATTAATCCTTTAATTACACTAAGTAATTAACACTTAATTACTTCCACTAAGTAATTTTCCTTAATTACTTACCATCAACTAATTACTCTCTACATTAATTACATTCAGCAATTAACCTCAATTAATTACATTAAGAAATTATCCTTTAATTAATCAAACAAATTAAATTTCTCTATCCACTTATTTTAATTAACCATTTATTTCAATAATTTGGTTAGTTAATGATCCTCTAATTATTTCTATAACTT
Source organism: Allium cepa (assembly GCA_030765085.1). Classification (NCBI taxonomy): domain Eukaryota; kingdom Viridiplantae; phylum Streptophyta; class Magnoliopsida; order Asparagales; family Amaryllidaceae; genus Allium; species Allium cepa. The sequence goes on from CM060929.1 coordinate 1,049,154,926, forward strand.
AATTATTTTTTAGAATTAACTACATTTAACAAGTAATCATATTAATTACCTTGATTTATCACATGCAGTAATTAACTATCCTTAGTTACTTTAATTAACTTAGGATAATCCATCATCTTAATTGATTACTTAATCATTATTAAATATCGTTTGAAAATTACTTAGGAACATAAATAAATAATTAACTTATTATATAATAATTTCAAACCAAACAACTTAATTTCAAAAAAATTTGATTTAAAATCTTATACTTGAAACTTGTACAAATATGTGGCTTGAAACTTTGCTGTCAAAACTTCTCTTTGAAACCCTTACTTCTTGCCCCCCCTTTAAAAAAAAAACATGAAAAAAAATTATCTACTTAACTACGCTCAATCGCTTCAGTACAGGACGAACAAAAACTCAAAGAAACCCGAGAACAATTGATCACCACTCCTCTTCCCTTTCTACTTCATGTTTCCTCACGAAAGCTTGAGATCGACTCGAAGAAAATCTACAACACACCCGAAGCTCAAACTCACAACCACGACCACCTGATACACCCACTACATGTGCATAGGCACAGTTCATCGGCGTCGCTCCAGTCCTCAAAGCCATCCTCGGCAAGTCGACAATGACCTCGCCCACACTTTCGACCAACCAGATCGACCATATCCCGTGAGAATCAAAATCGAACGAGTTGACCCCAAACTGAAACAAACCCATTCAACAAAACTCCCCGCCGACGGTGAACTCGACCACCGAAGTTCATGTAACCATGTCCCGAGCTTTGCCATGATGCCACATTTCTTCTCCTCCGGGTGCGATCGCCCCAAATCCCTCGATGACGTCGCATTTGCCTTGAACGACCACTACCCGAACCTAGTTCAAAACCCTAGTATGCCTCATTCCAACCACCAGGGACTATAATAAAATACATCCCCATATTTCTTATGATCGTCAACCCTCCAGGAAACTTCGACCACGACCCCGAGGACATCCATCGCGCTGATCGCTAGGAATTGGCGATAAACCCAATTTAATTCAAATCCCATTATCTCATCAGATCCCAAACTAAAAATCTCAATTTATACACCTAAATTCTTGATTTTGCTTCACGAACCAGAATTTATGATCAAAGATTTAAACTAAAAGGTTTGATTTTAACCCATTACTATGATATCCACTGTAATTTATATATTTTGAGATAAATAGTTGATACATATCCTTGAATCTATTTTTAAAATTCATATTACTCTGTAATGATCATTTTTCATTGAAGAATCATGGTTCAAAATTGATCATAGAAAGATATATGAATTTTCAAATGAAACTGAAGCCTATAAATCAAAAGAGAAGTGTATTTATATATATTCACATAAATATTCACATTGACATACATAACAACGCAGACATAATCCAGAAAACAGTCATGTGTACATAAATTCAATATTCCATATAGGTTTGTCACATGAGATTAACTAAAAATTTAACTTAATTTTATTCAAGGACATATGTCATCATTTTTTCTTCTTGGATCGGTTCAAATAAAAGTTAAAGAAACTCATCAACAAGCAAAATATGTAACTTAAAAACCAGTAAACAAATCAAAAAGGAAATTTCTTCACAAATTCAAAATCTGAACAAAAGCAAGAATCAATTCAGAAAATCCAATCCAGATCAAACATCAAGGACAAGTGCAAGCTTCAGTTTTAAAGAATTCTCAGATCCTAAGTGTTCGGGTTTCGGTAACAAGTTTTCATAAAAAAAAATCAAGTTTTCAATTTTCAAGAGCAGTAGTTTCCAACTTTCAGGCTTCTGTTACAAGCTCTGTCCTTCAAACTGTGAGTAAACTTTTTTATTTAAAAATAGTTTATGGATCTACGATGAAATCTATTGCATGCAGTCTATAATGTTTGCTTGAGTTTGAATATAAATGTGTGTATATGAGTATAACATTGCCTGCATTTTTGTTTCTGGACATGATATTTTTGTGCTCTATTGTTGAGAACAGACTCATCATCATCACAAAATAATTTATATCTTCCTGTAAAATCAAATTTTGACATTGATTACTAAAGAGAAATTGGTAGTAACATTATATTCTTGTTTTTAAAAATAATTTCAGGTAAATGTATCCAGCAATACTCTGTAAAATTTAAAGTTACAGAGAAAATCAGAAAATAGGAAAAATTCAAACTTGATGATTCTCGAATTCACCAACATAGTTTGATTTGTCTTTAAAAGCTAGGAATTTTAAAAGCTAAATCATAATTTTTAAGATAATATTGAGTGAGATATTTGGGTTTGTTCAGAAAAGAAATTTTGAGTCTTTTATGATGATCTTGAGCTCAGAGGGGTCGGGTTTACTATCGAGGGTGGCGTAGGAGTAGAGGAGCAAGGGAAAAATGCTTCATGGATTTTTCGATCATCGTGGTGATGGCGAATCGATGGAGTAGGGTTTTAGGACCTGTGTGTGTCGTCCTTGTTCTCGAGGCTACAGCGGCATCGCCAGAGCTTCGGAGATTATCGTAGTTGTGGGTAAGGGTTCAGGGTTGGTCGATGAACGCTTGGACGTGGTTACGAGTCGCCTGGTGGTCGGTAGCGTCAGAATGAGGTGGATTTGGTCGATCAGTTAGTTTCAGGTGAGGACGAAATTGCTCGATTTTGATTTTGGACTTCGTGCTAATTTTGGATGGTCGAAATCGCCTCAGGGAGATTCGTCGACGTGATGGAGATGGCGTCTTTGGTCAGAAGCTGGTGGTCGAAGCGTGCATGTGCACGCGTGTATCTCTGTTTGGTCTATTTTGTTCGTTTGGGTTGGGAAGTGATTTGCTCGGGTTTTCTCGAAGGGTTATTCGAGTGTGACTCGGGGAAAAAGGAGTGCGAGCGTGCTTGTTTGATTACTCGGGTTTGTTAAGAGAAATCTTGTTGTTTGCTCGGGAATGTTTAGTTCCTGGTTTTTTTAAAACCTGTTTAGTTAAACTAAATTGATTTTCAAATTTTAAAAAGCAACTTAAATTGTTAAGCAAAGTTTTAAACAGTTTTAAATGTACAAAATGTTTTAAGTTAAAAGACGATGTTTTAATCAAATTTAAGTTTTAAAGGTATGGGGTTTTAAAGTTTTTAAATTTTGTTTTAAAAAGGGTTTTGATTTATATAAATATTACATTTAAACAAAACTTTGTAATTAATCCATAAGTGTTTTCAAATCAAATTGTTAAAATTGAATTGTGAATAAGTTAAAAAGGTATTTAACTTTAATAAGTTAAAAGAATGATGGTTTTAAATAAATCAAATTCAAGTTTTAAATTTAATCTATTTTAAAATGAAAGACAAGAGTTTAATGTATTAAATGATTTACCTTAATAGAATCATGTTTTATTAACTAAGTAATTAAACTATAATTACTTAATTAACTAGAATGATTAATTTTGGGTAATTAAATTAAGATAAATTAATTTGTGTAATTAATTAAGTGTAATTAATTACTTAATTAATATTTTATTAATCAAGGTTAATCAGTTAATTACTTAATGTAAAGAAGATTATTAAAGGTAATTACTTAATAAAGTAATTAAAGTAATTAATTACTTAGTGCAATTAATTAAGTTAATATAATTAAGTTTAGTTAATTAATTAAGTTTAATTAATTAAAGGTAATCATTTGATGATGGGATTAAGTAAAATCACTTAATGTAATTGATGAAGTGTAATTACTTAGTGAAGTAATTAATGAATAATTACTTGATGTAATTTATTAAAGGGAAATTACTTAATGGATAGTAATTAAAGGATAATTACTTGAGGGAAGTAATTAAGTGGTGATTACCCAGTGTAATAAAAGGATTGATTCATGTAATTAATCAAGGAGTTAATTTAATTGATGTAAGTAATTAAGAGAAGTTAATTACTGATTGTGATTAATCAAGGTTGATTAATAAATGTAATTAAGTTAAAGATTAATTATTAAATGTAATTAGAAGAATAATTGGTTATTGAAGGTAATAAGAGGATCATTAATTAATGTAATTAATGATAATAATTAAAGGTTTAATTGATTAATAAAGGTGATTAATTATGAGATAATTAATTAATGAAGTGATTATGATACCAATCTTGCTTATGAATGATTGAATGATGTAAAAGCCTTGAATTGGTTGATATCTCTTATATGAAATGCTTTGTGATATGATATGTTTGGGTGATAGTGATGATGTGGTTATCTGTCAATGATGAATTGCTGTGCAAAAAAATGTCATCCTATATTTAAAGTTGAATTGTATTTAATTTAATAATTTGGGTTAAGATGACATGAGATTCGAAGAGACCAGAGCCGGATATCAGTAAATACCCGGAACCACTTTGATTTGTAATCTACAAATTCTTTATATTGGATACAGGGTATTAAACAGCCTGGAATGGAATGAATTGTGTAATATGGATATTTAACTTGAAACTGTTGTGTGATAAATGTTGACTATGAGAACTCGAAAAAGGGTACGAGTTACCTTGATATTCTCATGTGTTATGGTTTGTTATTTCATATTATGTGGGTTTACTCATGTTGGTTTCCAGCCTGACTCGGGTGTTACTTTGATGTAATGCTTGGATCAGACCGAGTACTACAGATTTTCAGGTAAGGACGTTCTGGAGCTCAAAAGGTGAGCTGGATGGCAGGAACGTATGGAGTGTATTCCGCTGTGATATATTATAGTTTATCTGGGACATGTTGTTCAAACTGCCCAGTGATTGTGAAATGTTGTAACTCTGATGTATTAAAATGTGATTGGCTGATTCAGCTTTCTTTGTGTAAAGAATATTGTTTGATATTATATTTTATCCGCTGCGAATGTGAGATATTGGTGTTTCTATTTCTTCTTTTCTTCTATCTCTTTTCTTTTTTTCCTAACTATCTGGAGTTTTCGGGATCGAAAATTTCGAGTCGTTACATTTGGTATCAGAGCTAAACTGTTCAATTCCCAATTCTCCATTTCTAATTTATTCAATTTAAATTTCCATTTCTAATTAAAATTATTCAATTCCAATTTGAATTGATCCCAATTCCAATCAATTGCCAATTTCCAATTAACTTTCAATTCAATTCAAATTAAGTTAACTTTCGTTCTTATCCCAAATTCAAATCAACTTCCTATTTGAATTTGAACTTATTCAACTTCAATTTCTTTTCAAATTATCCAATTCAAATTTCCATTTGAATTTTTAAACTTATCCATCTTCAATCATAATTCCAATTAATACAAATAAGTTTCAAACTGAACCAATTTTAATTTTCAATTCATTTCAACTCTAGTTTGAATTTAATCCCAATTCAAGTTGAATTATCCTTGATTCTTTCCAAATCCAAATCAAATTCCATTTGAATTTACCTATTCAATTTAAATCTCTACTTTAAACCATCTCGAATTATATAAATTCGAGTTAAATTTTAAATGTTGATTTAATCTCTTAAATCAAATTAACTTTTATTTTTAAATCAACGATCAAGATCTTTAAATAATTTAATTCCGAGTCAGAATTTAAAAATTCCATTTTAAATTATCTTTACCTAACTTCTTTCAAAGTTCAAATAAGAATTCAAAAATAATTTTATCTTCAGAATCCAAGTCTATTATTGAATTTTAACTTCAAAACCAATTCTCAGTTTCATAGATTATTTATAATATCCGGATAAATAAACATCCAAATTTATCCAAACACCAATTTACAACATTCATTTTCAATTTCCAGATCACAAACCCAATTAATTAATCTCATGTGACAAACCTATATGTTTGTCATCACATCACATAGGTTTGCCATCACAGCATAAGAATTCAGATTGGGTGAAATTGACCGGACTAAATTAAATTGAATTTAACTTGGAGGAAGTTAAATAAGTTTGAATGAACAACCTGATTTGGAAATTTCAAGATGACGATTGAGATTTTACTTGGAAAGTTAAATGGTTAATTTGAATTGGGGGTTTGTATGATTTCAAAATGGGTTTGATATCTGTAAAATTGAATATGGATGAATATTTTTAAATAATTTGGATAATGCTATCCTATTGTTATTAATAATCTTTATACTGCGAATTGGATTTGTTTAAATGAATGAAGAAACGGAGTATGGTAATATATCCATTACTAAGATAAGAGGGAAATTAAACTTAAATTTGAAAAATAAGGATATGGAATTACTTTATACTCAAGATTTGAATGTTTAAGATAAAATTTCAAAGGTTTGGCTTCAAAATTAAAATTTGGTGATAGACTGAATTTCAAATATTAAATTGTTTAAGAAGGATTTGAATTTGAACTTTGAAATAGGTTAAGTAAAGATAATTTAAAAATGGAATTTGGATTCAGAATTAAATGGTTTAAAGATATAAGTTGATTTGATTTAAAGGATTAAATCAACATTTAAAAATTCAATTCGAATTTGTATAATTCAAGATGGTTTGAAATTGAAATTTGAATTTGAATTGAATTAGTTCAAATTGAATTTGATATGAATTAATTGGAATTGTGATTGAAGATGTATAAGTTTAAAGATTCAAATGGAAAATTTGAATTGGATTGATTTGAAATGAAATTGAAGTTGAATGAGTTCAAATTCAATTGGGAATTTGGGATTAATTCAAACAGGAATTGAAATGATTTGAAGTTGAAGTGGGTTCAATTTGAAATTAGTCCAAATTGATTTAAAATAATTTGGATTTGTGATGAAAGTTAAATAGGTTTAAACTCAAGTGGAAATTGAAGTTATTTAAATTGGAATTGAGTCAATTTAAATGGAGGTGGAAATTTAAATTGAATTGATAGAATGGTGATTGGGAATTGAACAGTTTGGCTTTGAACTATTTTCAAAACAAATTGTTTTAATATAAACCTACTTTTCCAAGCTATTTTCTATATACAACCTTTCTTTTTAAACCCCAAACTATTTTATACTTATTCTACAATTATTTTTGTAACTATTTAACTATTTTACAGGTATTTTACAAACTAATAATTATTTTTCAACTACTTATCTATTTTTAAATTCTTTGAGCTATTATCAAAATTTAAGCTGGGCAGAGTGCAAACTGTTTATGATTAAATATCCATTTGAGATAAGAATTGAGGTAATAATCTAAATGTGGATTGAGGCAATGGTAAATAAAGGAATAAGAACCTAAATGAATGTGAATAGAAAGGGAATTGATTAAGTTTAATCAATGAAATAAATGCGTAGGATGTACGTATATTATTCTATTCTCATAGTGATTTGATCCAGATTCGAGCATAGAATTTCGAGATCGTATATCGATCCGAGTTGGGATTTTTCACTCGATTTTCGATGGCGATCCTGGATATGGATTGTTAATTGGTTCTGGATATTCTCTATCATAGTTATGACTATTCAAGGAGAATAACGGTTTCTGATCAAGAAACCAGATCTGAGTACGCACTAGGAAGTCGGGTGGACAATACTAGCTCGGAATTGAAATTGTGTGATTGAGTGAGCGATCAGATTGATATGGCATAATGATGATATGTGTACATCGTACGGGTTTGAAGGAAATTGATACTGGGAATTTGTGAATAAGTAGTGTGAAATGGTTTTTGAATTGAAAGGTATATTTGGTGAAATTCTGGGTTGAACGCAAACCACGTTTCACAAAATTTATCAACTTTTAAATTTCCAAATTATTATTAAAATTCATCGATTTCGTTAACAAATCCGATTTTACAATCAAAATCTAGAAATTTGATAACCCAAATTCTGACCTTAATTTGTTCTTCATTGGTATATTTGTTTTTGAGATATTTACAAAGTAATTTACTTGAATCAAATTTTTAAAAAGAATGTTACACACATACAAACAGATTATGTTCAGAGATTAAAGACTACAAATCATTAAGTGGTAAGTTTGTGTTTTTAAATTAGGTTTTCAAACATGAAATGTTTTAAGCAGAGACATTCAAGCCTATTCCAAACCTGAACACAAATACTAACACCCATTTGTATACATAAATCATTTTTAAACACATGCACAACAAAATTCAGATCATACTTCAATGATACATCACATGCCAATATAATATATATAAGATTCTAAGAGTTTACTCACAGTTTTTAGAAAACAGAGAAGCCTGATGATAGTTTTGAAATAGAATTCTAATCTTGCTACTAAACTTGAAAATGAGCGTGAATCTGATGTTGAATCCACTTGGATTTGAGTTGAATCAAAAACTTGATCTTGTTTAAATTTTAAGTTTAAAGACTGGAACAAATTCATCCTCAAATCACTCGAGAGCTTACTCGAGTCAAACCCCAAAAATCCTGAGAACTACTTCGAGCAAAAATCCTAACGCAGACAATAAAATTCCCGAGATAATACCGTTCCTCATCCCTTCATCCTTCCACCGCGCATACAAGGATACGGTGCACATGCACGCCCTCTTCTGATCGACGATCTTGCCTCCGACCATCCTTGTTCATCACCACCGAGCCCCATAGGCTTCCTGACCACCTAGTTCCACGCAGCAACCATTTAAACAAAAACTCAATCTTCCAACAACATAAGAAATGCACAGATCTCCTTCCTCCACTTCGACCGATCATCACCGATCACTGACCGGCTCCAAAATTCGCCAGTACCCACGTCAAGAACCTCCCTTACTTCCTCTCCCATAGCAACCTTAAATTGTAACGACCCATAAATTTTTAATAATTAAAATTGTTAAATTGATAAAATTTTGATAATTTAATATAAAGAATTTTAAAGGTTTAAAAATCAGTGCTCTTCTCTTTGTCGCTGGGAAATAATTTGGTGATGATTGCAGCATCATCAACATTCATTTTCGAGTTTCGAAGTGAAGAGACCATTCTATAGTCTGGCTACAGTGTTACCTTGAGAATTTAATTGATTTGAATCTCTAAAATATGACTTGATTTATAATATATAGATATATGATTTAAATTTGATTTGACTTATTATGTACATACATTTATTTATCTCTAAATGGTTTGAAGGGAATCAGAAATTTAATTCTTAAATTTTATCTTGAAGAATAATTTCAATTATAAAAAGAAAATCAAATTTTTTAATAAATGATTCAAACTTGAGATAATTGAATTTGAAAGTTTTATTTGTATAATACTCAATTGCCTTTCAATATAACTAACCTTGATTTTCAGAAGTTAACAATGTAATTGGATAATATAAAATATAAAAAGATTTTATAAATAAAATTTGAGTGGTTATAATAAATGTTATACACTTAAATTCTAGTTATAAAAAGATTAATAGAGGTAAATAGAATAAAAGGGTAATGGAATAATTTACAATATAAAATGATGTTAAAGGAACTAAGAATAAATTTAAGCAGTTGTAATAAGTGTAAACATATTTAATATAGATGATAAAAAAAACATTGAGAGAAATAAATTTAATTATAATTAGGAATAAAGAAGAAATTAATTTATTGAACACATTTTTGAGTATAACAAATGATTTTCAAACTTATGATTTTAGAAATTTTTATTTTAAGATAATTGGAAGATGAAGTAATGAAATTTGAAAGTTAAATTTAACTTAGGTGAAATTAAATAGATGAAATCAATTATTAATTTAAAATTGAATTTGTATGGTTTATATTAATGATTCTATTTTGAGTTTCAATTTAGTTTTCTTTTAGGTTGTTTCTATTCCCCTACCTTCTTCCTTTTCGAGGGTGAAAAGTTTTGAGTGGGAGAGAGTGTAACGACCCATAAATTTTTAATAATTAAAATTGTTAAATTGATAAAATTTTGGTAATTTGATATGAAGAAAAATAAAATTTTTATTAAAATAAGGAAGGAATGTTAAAGTGGAAATGCATATTTTATTCATAAGGTAATATAAAAGAATGAAACTTATCTGAATGAATTTATTTGAGGATTCAATCATAACAAAAGTACACATTTAACAAATTCAATATAATTAAGAACAACTGTTAATACAAAGGAAAGAAATCAATTAAATTCATCGGGTCATTGCTTGATTTCTTGCCTTTTTTCTACATGGCCTCTTTATTTCTTGCTTTAGCCATCAAACTCTTTTCCTAGCCGTGTATTTCTCATTTGCAAATCATGTACAAGAAGATTTATTTCTCATTTCAAAACTCCTCATTTTCATTTGCATTTAAGAATAAAACATATATACGTTTCTTTCTCCTTATCTTATGCCTTTTCTGTTTCTTAGCATTTACTCTCACTTTGTTTGCCATCCAAACCATCTATATGTCAACTCAAAAATTTTAATAAACGTTTTATTTATTTAATTTGGATAATTTTGTTATTTAAAATATAAATTTTGGTGTGGATTAGAATTCCACACATGAATTAATAGAATATTTTCCGGAAATGTAAATTTTGTCAATATGGTCAAACTTTGACTTCTAAATTTAAAATTTTAAAAGTTTGAAAATATGAATTTTATCTTTTATTTTGAAAGTAAATAAAATTTTAAGAATACTGCTTTTTGTTGAAATCTGATTTATAATGTGAAAGTTATGCCTTTTTAACTATTGTGTGTAAATTTGCTGTATTTAATAAGATTGTTTACTTTAAATTATATAAATAATATTTCATTTGGTCAAGTAATGTTCTAAGTTATGTTTTCAAGGGTAAAATAACTTGTTTTGTATATATTTTGGTTTAAAACATTTTAAAAGTGTAATTGACATTTTCCAGTGTTAGTTGTATTTTGTTTACAATTTCTAGTTTCCAACTTCAATTAATTTAAGAAATTCTTTATTTATTTTTTCTATATTTTTTCTTAAGAACTTATTTTATTCTCATTCTCACTTTATTTTGTTTCTCAAAGATTTATTTTAAACCATTTTTAAGAAAAGTTGTAATTTACCGAAGTTAAATGAATTGTGTTTGCAATTTTCTTAAGCTAGTTTCAATAAATTAAGCTATTTTCTTTATTTATCTTTCTATTTTCCAAAAATATAATTATTCATTTTATTTTTCACTTTATTTTAGTTTGTTTTATTTTATTCACTGATTTTTATTTGTTTTAAGGTGTGGTTGAAATTTTTCCAAACTAGTGGTATTGTGTGTAAATTTTTAAGCCTTGTTCAAATTAATAAACTATTTCTTTAATTCTTTTCCCTTTTTTTTCTTGAAATCATTGCCCAAAATTTTAATAAATATTGGCAATTTCTGTAATTTTGATTTTGGTTTAATTTTAATCCTAATTGAAATTTTAAATTCTAAGTTCTAAGTTTAAATCTTTCATATAAAGTATATATATATATACAATATTTATTTCGCTATTGTTTTATTTATTATAGTTATATACTTTTTAAATTAGGAAATACATTTTGTGTAAAAGGGGAATAAAATTTTACGTTTCTTTATACATATATACATCGGTTTCTTAGTTAAATGGTAAATCAATCAAACAAATGTAAGCAAATCAAATTTTGAATTAAGTAATAAATAGTGTATAAATAAGCTATCTAAATTTCACGTTTTAAATTTTGTATGTTTATATCCGTTATTGTAGATTTGTTGGATGCTAAAAGGTGCGTTATTTTTCGTATTTATTTTTAGCATATCTACTGAATAAATAAGAAACGTACAAATTTTTAATACGTTACTTTGTTAAATATTGGGCGTGCGTTTCGTTGTATTTATTGCGTCTATAGTACGCATTCTTAAATTCTTACCTTAGTTGTAAATAAATAAATTTATCAGTAGACGTGCATTTCAAAAGAGGGAAGGAATTAACTATAGCCGTTCAAATTTATTACTCGCGCTGCCATTCACGTACAAACTTTCTACACTTTCCTTTTCTCCTTCTGTTTTAATAGGAACCAAATCCATCTATTTTACTAACGCCCAAATAAAATATTTCTTTCCGTTTCTTTTCCCTTAATCAACGCAAGTTCTTCTTTTAACTATAAATACATTCAAAAATTCCATTTACCTCCTGTGTATAATAGGAATAAAATCTTCCACTTTCCCTTGCTTCAATTTTTTTAAATTGGTATAAATTCTTTAAACGACTATAACGTTCAAATCTAATATTTCTTGCCGTTTCTTTTTTCTTAAATCACGCAACTTCATTGATAAATTCAAAACCCACGTACAAAATTCTATTGCATCTCATTTTTTGTTTCATTCTTCTTTCCTCCTTTATTTACGCCTTCCCACTTTATCATTATTTCTTGCATTTTAAAATTTATCAACGCAATTACTTCTTTTTAATTATAAAACACGTTCATAAAATTCCATTCTTCATTGCTTTAAAATTCGCATGTCATGATTTACGCCTTCCCACTTTATCAACCTGAGATTTTCCAAATAAATACAAAACCCACGTACCAAATTTCCTTTACATCTCATTTTGTTTTAGTCTTCATCTTTCTTGCATGAGCTCTCTGCTTCAGGTAATGGCTGCAAAAATTTTCTTCCTTCTTTTATTTATTTTCTTTCTTCTACTTTTTCTTGTGTTTCTTTTTTCCATTGTTTTGCTACACCAAGTACTCAGCCCTCCATCACCTTTGAGTTCTAATCCCAACCTAAATTTTTCCAATCACCCACCGCTTGCGTGTTTCAGGCTATAAATAAAAAAAATTATATTAATGCATGTGCCACCTGTGCATAATTAACTTTCAGCCTATATACCTCAGCATCCCTCTGCGTACGTGCTTCTCTAGCCTTGAATATAGAAAATAGCCGAGACTTGAGGTGTGAGTTAAATCGTGTGGTGAAGGGACCGAGTTATTGGTTAATCATATCATTTTATTCAATCTAGCTTTTCAGTTTTTCTTTATTAAATTTGATATGATCGTAATTGAATTAGCGTAATTAGTTTTGTTCGTTTTGTTACAAGATTTGAATCTGATCATCGCCTCCGCTAAAATTTAATCGTGCCTTCTGTACGTTTTTCCGGTGTGGATATCGTTTTTGGAATCTAATTTTCAGCGTTGTAGAGGTGAGTATTCACGCCTGACAAACATACTTATGGATCTGTAAATTAATAACAAGTGAAATTGTAGAATGGATAATTTTATTTTATTTACCTGTGATATAAAATTTATGATGTTAGAACCCTGCTATAAAATTGTCACATCACCCGTTATATTATCTGCTGTTATGTTTTATGCTATTTTACTGTTTATTTATTACTGATTATCACTGCATGTCCCCTGTAGAGTAGAATCATTTTGGGCTGAAATGATAGGCCCGAACGTTATTTATTTATTTAATTATTCTATTTATTTAATTACCTGGGATTGCGGGTTTGAAATGATAGAACCCGGGTTTTTCTTTGTAATTTACAGATTGAAATGATATATTATCCGTATCACTTGACCTAGGTTAGAAAATATTATACAGACCCGTGGTTTATATATATATATATATATATATATATATATTATGGAAATATTAAATATTTTTAAATTAGTATATTATAATATTTTGTTAAAATCGGATTAAAAATAATTTTATAAAGTATAGTGGTTTGGTACAAGTTAAATATGTAAATAAATGAATGGTTAAGTTGGAATTTGAAGCATAAGTTTATTTTTGTAAGTTTTGATTTTTGTAAAATAAAATGGAATTCAAGTTAAGAAGTAAAATATGATAATTTGGAATAAATTTGAATATAAAGTGAATTAATAAAGGGTTAAGTTTTTCTATGAATGAAATGGTTAAATAAATGAATACTTAAAAATGGAAGTTGAAGTATAACTAAATTTAGAAATGTGAAGTTGGTTTTAGAATAAAAGGTAAGTTAAGAAATAAATTGGAAATTAAGTTTATTTTTGAAATGGTAATTAAACATAATTGTTAAGTAAATTTTTATAGAATATTGTGCACTTGATTTTAATAAGTGAAGCATAGAGAAGTTTGATATTTATTTGCGAAATTTACTTTATATAAATCATAAATTATTGAGTAACTTAAATGACTATTTCAAAGTGGAAAATATGATTTTATAATTTAAATTGGTTTAAATTAAGGGTTAATTATTGCTAAAATTTTATTGAAGTCTGAAATTTAATTTACTTAAATCTGTTGTAAAGGATATTATCGCACTTTGCAAGTGTTGTAGTTGATGCAAGTGAATTAAGGCTAAACCTTTGGGATTTATATTGGATTTTGTAAGACTAATAACTTCACCTTTAAATATTTTAAAACGAAGTATTTTGATTGAAATATAAACTACTTTTGGAATTTATAACCACGAGTAATAATAACGTTGGTTGTTAAAGAGACCGGGATCGAATATGGGCATACTCTTTGTCGATACCGAAAACCACTTTGACAATCGTGTACGAGATGGAGATTCCAAAATGAAGTAGGATGGTGGTGACGTTCTATTGAGGTATTTACGTGGACCCGACTCCCTTGAGTTGGCATAAGGTGGCTAAAACATGAGCGATTGACGGAATAATGAGGTAGCACCTTTGATCGGACGCACTTCTTCGTATGCCATTCTATTACTTTGTGATTGTTTGGTGCGCACCTTTGATTTTGGGAGTGTTGTTCGAGGTGGGTGGTAGTAGAAGCTACGCGTTACCACCGGTCCGGAAGCGTAATTGGTATATCTACCCTGGCATTGCCTAGTTGTGCCGTGTCACCTACCCTAGCGAGCCTCGTACGAGTTTGATTTGTGTCGTACCTATGGAGTATCCTCTGGTAGCCTCTCAATCAGGAGGTATTACGGTACTGCATAGACTATTGGCACTATTGTGTGTTAAGGTGGAAAATGTAAAGCTTTAACGCTATTTAAAAGTAAGTTTATCTTACCAATAGACACTATTATAATAGCGAAATATTACTACATAGTAAATAGTTTAACGGATCCTTAGTGGATGGGCGGTCCCAAGCATCCTTTAAGTTACTTGCCTTTATATTACAGTTCACTTGAATTAGCTTACACTGTATAAGTATGTATGTCCTGACTCGAGTGTTTGTGTTTATTTCTTACGCTCGGGTCAGCCTGAGTATCAGTTCGGACTTCACCTTCCCCGGAGCTAGGACCGTTGAAGATCATCTCTTTTAAGCTGCTGTCTATTTTCCATTCAGTATTTTATCTTTGCATATGTAATTCGAGACAAATGGACTTGGGATTTTTTGTGGTTATTTCAAACTGTTTTGGTCTTAAAACTATGTACTTTATACTTATTTTGAGACTTTGTGATAGTGGCTTCATGAACCACTAAGTTATTTCAAATTCCGCTGCGAGTATTCTGATTTCTATATCTGTGATTCAGTGATTATTTATTTACTATATATTCTGAGATTTGCCAAATTTTATTTACAATGCGGTATTTTGAACAATTCAAGTCCGACATGTGCGGATGCAAATGGTTGAAAATACCGGGTCGTTATATTTGGTATCAGAGATTTGGCTCTAGGCAAAACTTAGCATGTATGGTAAATTTGATTTACATAATCACTTTCATTCGAGCTTGAATCTCTTCCTTTTGATTCGATTTCCTTTGAATTTTAGAACGTTCCCTGCGGTTCCAAAGTTCATTCGTGTCCCTCACTATTCATCTTCTTTGGATTCTGGAGTATCCCATAACTCCACTTCGGATGATCTTTATAGTGAATTGGCGGTCTCGCCAATATTGTAATAAAGGGGTGAAACTCCTTTACAATTAGCATTGATTCACCAGAGATTTATATTTATCCTTGATTTAGATGCTAGTATCTTTGGTTATTCGGAACTCTATCTCTTCAGATCGAATGTAAGTTTGCCCCAGAAAATCCACATCGATCTTATTCTTTAAGTCACGGTTGACCCGGTTAAGGTTTCCCGCGATTTATATAAACTTATCCAATTCCTTATTCTGTTATTTAATCATCGAATCTTCTGATTCCAACTTATCTTTAAATCAAAATTATCTTTGATTTGAGTCCATCAATTTTGAATCTCTATCCTTGTTTTGAAAATTTTATTCCTATATTTGGAAGAAAAATCTAATATTATATATATATATATAAGTATAATTTTCAGAATTTTTATAACTAATTTAAGTAATTGTCAAGAGATAATAGTCTTTGATTTTTATTTATGGTATTGTAAACCATGGGTTTTCTCTTCTATAAATAAGTGAACTATAAATAATGGTTATAAATTAATTTGGAAACGGAAATGAATTTAAAACAAGAACTTGAGAATTCAATTTCCGATGGTTTCAAACCTTGTGTTTAAAGTTTTAAAAGGATATATTATTTAAATTATTTTCGAATAGAAATTTGTTTCCAAATAATTTTAAAGGTTTAAAAATCAGTGCTCTTCTCTTTGTCGCTGGGAAATAATTTGGTGATTACTGCAGCATCATCAACATTCATTTTCGAGTTTCGAAGTGAAGAGACCATTCTATAGTCTGGCTACAGTGTTACCTTGAAAATTTAATTGATTTGAATCTATAAAATAGGACTTGATTTATAATATATAGATATATGATTTAAATTTGATTTGACATATTATGTACATATATTTATTTATCTGCAAATGGTTTGAAGGGGATCAGAAGTTTAATTCTTAAATTTTATCTTGAAGAATAATTTCAATTATAAAACAAAAATCAAAATTTTGAATAAATGATTCAAACTTGAGATAATTGAATATGAAAGTTTTATTTGTATAATACTCAATTGCCTTTCAACATAACTTACCTTGATTTTCAGAAGTTAACAATGTAATTGGATAATATACAATATAAAAAGATTTTATAAATAAAATTTGAGTGGTTATAATAAATGTTATACACCTAAATTCTAGTTATAAAAAGATTAACAGAGGTAAATAGAATAAAAGGGTAATGAAATAATTTACAATATAAAATGATGTTAAAGGAACTAAGAATAAATTTAAGCAGTTGTAATAAGTGTAAACATATTTAACATAGATGATAAAAAAAACATTGTTTTAATTATAATTAGGAATAAGAAGAAATTAATTTATTGAACATATTTTTGAGTATAACAAATGATTTTCAAACTTAGGATTTTAGAAATTTTTATTTTAAGATAATTGGAAGATGAAGTAACGAAATTTGAAATAGTTAAATTTAACTTAGGTGAAATTAAATAGATGAAATCAATCATTAATTTAAAATTGAATTTGTATGGTTTAGATTAATATTCTATTTTGAGTTTCAATTTAGTTTTCTTTCAGGTTGTTTCTATTCCCCTACCTTCTTCCTTTTCGAGGGCGAAAAGTTTTGAGTGGGAGAGAGTGTAACGACCCATAAATTTTTAATAATTAAAATTGTTAACTTGATAAAATTTTGGTAATTTAATATGAAGAAAAATAAACTTTGTAATAAAATAAGGAAGGAGTGTTAAAGTGGAAATGCATACTTTATTCATAAGGTAATATAAAAGAATGAAACTTATCTGAATGGATTTATTTGAGGATTCAATCATAATAAATGTACACATTTAACAAATTCAATATAATTAAGAACAACTGTTAATACAAAGGAAAGAAATTAATTAAATTCATCAGATCATTGCTTGATTTCTTGCCTTTTTTCTACATGGCCTCTTTATTTCTTGCTTCAGCCATACAAACTCTGATCCTAGCCGTGTATTTCTTATTTGCAAATCATGTACAAGAAGATTTATTTCTCATTTCAAAACTCCTCATTTTCATTTGTATTTAAGAATAAAACATATATACGTTTCTTTCTTCTTATCTTATGCCTTTTCTGTTTCTTAGCATTTACTCTCACTTTGTTTGCCATCCAAACCATCTATGTATCAACCCAAAATTTTTAATAAATGTTTTATTTATTTAATTTAGATAATTTTGTTATTCAAAATATAAATTTTGGTGTGGATTAGAATTCCACACATGAATTAATAGAATATTTCCGAAAATGTAAATTTTGTCAATATGGTCAAAATTTGAATTTTATCTTTTATTTCCAAAGTAAATAAAATTTTAAGAATACTGATTTTCGTTGAAATCTGATTTATAATGTGAAAGTTATGCCATTTTAACTATTGTGTGTAAATTTGCTGTGTTTAACAAGATTGTTTACTTTAAATTATAAAAATAATATTTCATTTGGTCATGTAATGTTCCAATTTATGTTTTCAGGGGTAAAATAACTTGTTTTGTATATATTTTGGTTTTAAAACATTTTAAAAGTGTAATTGACATTTTTCAGTGTCAGTTATATTTTGTTTACAATTTCTTATTTCCAACTTCAATTAATTTAAGAAATGTTTTTTTTGTTTTTTTCTTAATAACTTATTTTATTCTCATTCTCACTTTATTTTGTTTCTCAAAGATTTATTTTAAACCATTTTTAAGAAGAGTTGTAATTTACCGAAGTTAAATGAATTGTGTTTGCAATTTTCTTAAGCTAGTTTCAATAAATTAAGCTATTTTCTTTATTTATCTTTCTATTTTCTTTATTTATCTTTCTATTTTCCTCAAATATAATTATTCATTTTCTTTTTCACTTTATTTTAGTTTGTTTTATTTTATTCACTAATTTTTATTTGTTTTAAGGTGTGGTAGAAATTTTTCCAAGCTAGTGGTATTGTGTGTAAATTTTTAAGTCTTGTTCTAATTAATAAACTATTTCTTTAATTCTTTTCCCATTTTTTTCTTCAAATCATTGCCCAAAATTTTAATAAATATTGGCAATTTCTGTAATTTTGATTTTGGTTTAATTTTAACCCTAATTGAAATTTTAAATTCTAAGTTCTAAGTTTAAATCTTTCATATAAAGTATATATATGTACAATATTTATTTCGCTATTGTTTTATTTATTATGGTTATATACTTTTTAAATTAGGAAATACATTTTGTGTAAAAGAGGAATAAAATTTTACGTTTCTTTATACGTATATACATCAGTTTCTTAGTTAAATGGTAAATAAATCAAACAAATGTAAGCAAATCAAATTTGGAATTAAGTAATAAATAGTGTATAAATAAGCTATATAAATTTCACATTTTAAATTTTGTACGTTTATATTCGTTATAGTTGATTTGTTGGATGCTAAAAGGTACGTTATTTTTCTGATTTATTTTTAGCATATGTACTGAATAAATAAGAAACGTATAAATTTTTAATACGTTACTTTTGTTAAATATTAGGCATACGTTTCGTTGTATTTATTGCGACACGACGATTGGGGAATTTGTAACACTTGTATTATACTTCAATGTATCGTAATATATGTTTCTGTTTTGTATTTATCATATTTTGTTCTGAACTCAACTCTAATACCAAGTTGTGACGCCCCATCCTAAGACCCACATTAACAAAGAGTATTACTGGGTGATACTGTCTGTTAATGCAGAGAATAGGGCCGGGTAGGAAAGACCATCTATAGTCTTGTCTTAAATATCTATTGAATACGTCGATTAGTGCTCTATATTTTTTTTCCTTTCTCAAATGGATCGACATATCCAATAAATGCTTAATACAAAACTATAAATGGCTATAGGATCCATCAAAAAAATACAACAACTCAAATGCATAACACATCATAAAACAACAAACAGATATATATATACATATATACTGATACATCCCAATACAATACAAATAATACATCATAAGTGGTATGACGACCATAATATACACATGAGTCAAAACAATAAACATATCAGAGTAGTGATAAAAATACTACAACAAAAAGGGCTAGCAGATAAGTCCATGTAGAAGCAGAATAAGCTAAGTCCATAAGTGTACCTAACGTGAAACACCTCGGTCTGACCCGAGCATAAAATACACGGGTCAGTCTAGCTAAACAAATCCGTTTATAAAGATAAGTGATAATATAAGCATAAGGAAAGTGATAATCTTCTCAAGTGATAAGGAATAATTCAAGGGTATATGATTACTTCACGTGGCATAATTAGGTAGGTATAGTAATTTCAAGTGACATAAGGATAGGATATCACTAAATATGAATGCAACTCAAAGGCGATAAAACTCTATAACAAATCTCACAATAAAAGCACGCCTTATCTCAACGGTGTATCACAAAACATCAAATATGGTTTAGAGGAAAATCTAAACCCGCCATCTTGGTAAACCCAAAACATGCATAAAGAGATCTCATCTCAAACACTCCATAAGGCAAATATATCTCCAAAGAGGAGAATAAAATCTCAAATAAACGCCAAAAGACAAATCTCATATAATGTCACCAAAAGGCAAATCTCAAATAACGCTAGTGTAGGCAATTAAAATCCCAAAAATAGAATTTCCAAAAGTTCAAATTCTCGAAAGCTAATCGCCCCAAATATATATCGAATGGTTTAAATGACCAATTCCGAAAAGAGGCGATACATTACAGAAAATAGTCAAAGAAACCATCTCAAAAGTGTTTGCACGTGCATGTGGCCGAAGTCTTGCCAAGTACTGTTATATCAAATAGATACCTTACCGGAAGGAAAAACGTTACAATGACAAATACGACGCAATGACAAATGTCTCGAAGACAAATACGCCGCAATGGCAAACGCCGTAATGGCAGTGACCCGAAAGTCCTGTATTGGCACGCCTCAATAGCAAATGCATGACAGACTCTCAAATAGTAACCCGTATAGTGTTAACGTGTGTCTCATACCACACATTCGCACTGAACGGTTTACTAACTAATTGTAAATTTCACACTCAAAGAAGTAAAAAGTTTACCTCATCTCATCGGTAAACTCGACTCGAAGGTCAAAACGATCAAACAAGCAAGTCGGGAATTAACCGATAAGATAAACGCACATGTCCCATACCATATGTTTTACCAAACCATTTAATTCTCCTTCTCATTCGCTTGAAATGTGCAAAATTATGTAATTTATATATAAAATAATTTACCTTGGAAAACAAGCTTTGAAAACCAATTCTCGAAATCAATTTGAAAACCTTATTTGAAAATCTCCCTTATTATAGAGAATAAATAGATTTTGCACTTGAAAATATTAAATAATTATTATTTTTAAGCGCCCATGAGTTTTGAAAATTATTTCAAATCGTCTGGAAAAAATCCATGCTCGAAACGTAAGAAATTACTCAAAACCATCATTCAAATTCAATTCAATTCAGTCAATTAAAATTTAAATTTCAAATTCATCAAAATTGGGCTAGCCTGTTGGTAGGCATCATGACTCTCATAACAATTCAGAAATATTACAAAAACATAAAGTAAAATTCAAAAGTCGGACGGAAAAAGAATATAAAAATGCCTCGGCAACACAATACCCATGTCTGAAATCTTCTCTGGGTTCAACTTTCGAACATGAAACAGATGGCCAAACTACTTCGATTGAACTAAAAATTGTTGTGCACAAAGTATACAACTTTGGCTTTCAAACAAAAAAAGTATCGATGAATTCCGACTGGTAATGAAAAAGTTACGCTGTCTCGAACATGGAATCAAACCATTTTTGCAACAGTTCAAAAAAACAATTGTGCCCAGGCCTGAAAACCATCTTGAGTCTAACTTACTGGCATGAAATAGAGGACTAAACTACCTGCAATTGAGTTGAAAATTGGTATGCACATAGAAGAAAACTTCATCTTTCAAACAAAAAAATAATCAATGAATTCCGACTGAAAATGAAAAAGTTACAGTCTCAAACATGGACTCAGACCATGTTTGCAACAGTTCAAAAACAAAAATGTGCTCGGGCCTGAAAACCATCTTGGGTTCAAATTACAGGCCCGAAAAAGCGGACCAAACCACCTCTTATTGAGCTGAAAATTGGTAAGCATATAGTCTAACACTCATACTTGAAACTAGAAAAAGAATCATAAAATTTGAACAATCTATGATAAAGTTATTATGTCTCAAATCTGAACCCAGACAGTATTTTCACTGTAAAAATCTAGGAAAAAACATGCGGTAACGACCCAATTTTTCAACTTCCAAAAGTGGACATGAATACGTCCATTGTATCAAATGCCGAACAGTCGAATGCCAGAAAACTGAACCGTTACGGTTTAAGAAGAAGAATATAGAAGAAGAAATAGAAACAATATCAAAATCTCACATTTCGTAGCGGAACAATATATAATAGATAAATGAATATCTTTAAAATAAAGAACTATATCAATTATTACAATACATCATCAGAGTATATACAATACAACACAACAATGGCAATCACTATAACTTGCCCAAATGAAACTGAACTTGCACCAACCCATACGCAGCGGATACAACATTGTATAAGCGATACGTCTCGCCATCCTGTTTGCCATCTGATCTCCACAGCAACTTCTTGACTTCGCTCTAGAACAACTAATAACCTGACTCTAGGCTGCCCGTGTGGAAAATTATGGGCGCCCAGAGTTTAAAAAGGGAACAATAAACTCCAGGTCAGTCATGGAACTGGTGTGAGATCTTAAAAACAGCTATTTTCACAAAGAAAGGAAAAGAAATCCGCTATACTTTTGGAAATTGAAACTATCATAAGGCCTCCCACCACACACACAATGCAAACGCACAATTGGAGGAGATTTCTCCTTATGTTAGTCAAACATGCTTGAAACGCAAAATCTTTTTGATATTATTATTAGTGCATAGTGTGGAAAACATTTCGAAAGTATAATATAAATCTTAGCCCGCATACACATTTCGTAATATGCCTACTATAGCAACCATGTTCAATAGCAGGTAACAATCACATTCCATGGCAGGTTATACAACTAAAACCATACAGGGCGTGTATTGTTTCTTTGGATTTCCAACAAATGGTCAGGCCAAGGAACTTCCCATGCCACATGGGTATGCCTTTGGAGGGACGCCCTTAGAACTTAACCAGCTCTCTGCCAACACAAGGCCGAGTTACCTCACGCTGTTATCAACACGAGTATGCCATCCCCGGTAGTAACCAATCTTTATCCGAGGATCCTCAACACCAACAACCACAAAATAATAAATTTGCAGCAACCTCATAAGTTAAGTATCTGAGCCCCATACCATGATACCACTTTTAATCCAGACATACCCTAAGGGTGTGACCCTTAATAACCTTGCCGCAACTTTCCTGTTTCAACCATTTTTGGCTTATGAGGTTCGAAGAAGTCTCGTCCATAAAGCTACGCTTTTCACAAAAGCCATGCTTCAATCAATAAATGATCAGCAACACTCAGCATGCCACATTACCAAATTGGGAATGTATCATTAGTAACCATCAACTACATAACCTCTAAGCTCGTACGTTTCCGAAAAGGGTGTTAAGCTAAGAGAATAAATTCTCCGCCACCAAAAGAAATGTATTTGATAGAAACCATCTTTACATCTCAAAGTGTAACGTCAGACACACATCCATACAAGTCCGTCTCGGGTTCGAACGGAACCGAAGGCACTTCCTCCAATTAAGGAAAGAAGCCCTTGCAATCCGGATATTCACTAATCACGCCCGAACTCCCAATCACAAAGGGTGATATAATCTCTATACCGGAGAAACACAGTGCAGAGGCATTCAACAGTTAATCCTTTCGCTTTCGAAAATACCCGGTCTTCAACACCATCTTCAAATGCAATCCCATTTCGTTGTATCATTATTCGAAATGCGTTTTATGAAACAAAGTCCTCGCCCGGCTAATCCGAATAATGAGCGCTTATTTTCAAAATAAGTGTTCATTAAGATTTCAAGTAAATCACAACAAATTTCCACTTTGATCTTTTTAAACAAAATATCCATCACAAAGATTCGATGTGGTTTTCGAATAATTATTTGGAATCTGACCTACGGTCGCATCGAAATTCAAATGCAATTTAAAGACCAATATTGATAGTCGGTTATTTAACTATCAATCAATATTTACAACAATCACTAGATTTTAAATAATTTTCCCCCAATTATTTATTTTTAAAATATCTCTGCAAGATATATTTTCAACACTTCAACACTTTGAAAACAAATTTCAAATTACTTTCCTAACACGGAATAAATTTCCAAATATTTTTTTATTTGCACTAAAAATTTTCCGAGTCTGAATACTTTAAAATAATTTAAACCACTTATCCCAAAAAAAATATGTACTTGGAAACATTTAGAATAAAAACTATTTTTAAACACTAACTTAAATGTTAGTTATGAAAATACTATACTAACATCTCATATAAACTTTAGGCCCAAACTAATTTTAAAAATAAAATTATTAGATAGAGTATAACTATTTAAATAACCATTTTCTAAATCAAATATCAGTAAAATCTTTAAAATAATCACCTCTATAATTGACTTAAATAAATCTTTACCTTAAAGATTTTCAAAATAACTTAAGATAATAATGTGTCCAAAACATTCTTTTAAAACCAACTTTAGAACTTTTAATTTATATTTGAAAGCTACTTTGAAAACATACTCGGTTTTTCAGGGAAAATACACTTTCCATTTCAAAATGGTCCATTTAAATCAATAAATAAATTCTTCTTGATTTATCTCAATTTACATTCCAAATCTGAAAATTTATTTCCACACTTTTAAAATTAAAACCAATATTTATTTTTAAAACAAATTTCCCTTTTCTTTATAAATTTCCATTGTACATTTATATTTCTAAATATCCAGTGATATATGATTTTCAAATCGATTTCCAAATATCCGCTTTCAACACTAAATCGAATTCCAAATTGATTTCCAATTTTATTTTAAACACCAAATCAAATTCCAAATTGATTTCTAAATTTATTTCCAAACAACAAATCAATTACCAAATTTATTTCAAAAATTTATTTCAAACTCCAAATCAATTTCCAAATTGATTTCCAAATTTTGTTACCTTTTAAAATAAATCCCTTTATTTTTTCCAACTATTTAAAATCCGAATTTTAAATAAATTCTTTAACTATTAAACAATATTACTTAAAATCCATTTATTAAAATCTTTCCCCATATTTTGGAATCAATTTGATAGGATTACAAAAATCAATTTTTTAAATTTTAAATCCCTTCTTTTAAATTTATCCAATTCTCAAAAAATTAATTTACTCAAAATTTCTACTTTAATTTCCAAAAATCCAATTATATATTTCTGGTATCCTACGATACCAAAAATATATTTGGCCAGACCATAGTCTTTAATGATTTCAATCACCAATATAATCATTTACAGAGTATCAATAAACCAAAACACAACATATGAAACAAATTCAAATGTTTGAGGAATCTAATTGGATCCCTCCAACCTGTTTCCTTACATCCATAGATATTAGCACAATAATTAAATACCAGTTCCACTTCGAGGTGGAATATCGCGGTATATGGGATTATATAATATCATCCGCTATTATGTGGCGCATAGGGTCTCATCCACTATATAATGTGGGAAATCAATCACTACAAAATATATATATATATATATATATATATATATATATATATATACACACTACTATATATACTATACAATCAGACAGTCAATCAATAACTGAAATTTCAATTATTTTAATTTGAGTGAGAAGATCTCACCTTTGCTTATGCATGCAATACATTTTCGAACTGGCTTGCTTCTTTACAGATTTTGACCTAGGATAAACAATTCACGATTTATTAACATTTGAATTGGTCGAACAATTAACTACCAGTTATTTATTTAATTTTAATTTTAATTTTGAAAACATATATATCTATGAAATGACCTACATTACCATTTAAATTTCTATTTTCGTACATCTTTCTTACATATATATATTTTTAGTGTTTTTTTAAACTTCATATAACTCCTATATACATATAAATCTTTCTTTTTTATTGTAGAATTTGCATACATATATACTTAACTGTATAAACCTTTAAATTGAAATAACAAAATGTTTAACCTTTTTGTTAATTCACTGTTTGAAACCAGCAACTCTAAAACTTACTGTTTTCAAAAATCAAAACATTAAAATCAATGTTAATATACCTTACCTCAGCAACACCACCAAGTCGACTGAACCCCATCGGCCACAGCTACGAACATCGCGAACCACCGCCTCGAAACCCCTATCTCGGCCTCGACCTTGTGCGAGCCTCCACACGCGAGCATCCAGTCGTGATGTGCAGCCAACGCCTGAGTCACTGCCATTACCTTACCTTTGATTGCTATGAAGATGTCGTGCCCACACTTGCGATCTAAAATCAACGCCATGGCTGTCGTCGACAAACCCATGCCTTCGTCGAGACTGAACGCGCTCGCCCTCCTCTACGCGATACAATGCCACGACTAACAAGTGAAATTGACTCGAGAAACCCTGGTAAATCTTGAACGAAATGATTCGAGATCTTCTGCGATTTATTTTCGAATTTAGATACTTTTCTTTTGGCCACTGATTTCTGTGATTTTTGTTTATACTCAGGAGATAGCTCGGCCATGGATTTTATTCCATTCGATTGAAAATTGACTGCCATATTTTTAAATTGAGATGATTTCGATCTCACTCTGGCTTCGGCTATGAATTTATTTTCCAGACATTGATTTGAGAAATGTCGATTTGAAATTACCGTGTTGGAATGTTAACGAAAATTGTTTCGTTTACGTTGTTTATTCTTCTTCTTTATTTTGAATGAAATATCCATCGAGGAGGCGTGTGAAGATAATCAGAGAAAAAGAAACTCGCGTTACAAATTTTCTACGTGTCTGAGCATGGAACAGTGTTCGATTTTATTAATTATTTTCAAATTTAAATCACTCGATTTTCGCAATTCATAATCTCGATCTCCAATCGAGGCGTGTCGCTAGGCGTTTATAATGTTATACCCCTATTTTGAACACAATGGAAAAGGTTCCGAGTCCAAATTCGATCGTATGGAAAATATAGCTTTTTGGACCCAGTTATTATTTTAATTTTCGATATAATTTTCTATGCATTTGTTTATTGTACGGCGAAACGATCACTCCAAATACTACGAAAATTGAAATCCGATAATAATGCCATATCACGGATCCAATGGAACTGATTTCGTCGAAATCCGAGACTGTGCCTCGAAATGCTATTTTTAAATGTCGATTTAAACGATACAAATTCAAAACTGAATATAGCATTTCCAAATCCAATTCTGAAGCTTCCTCTATTTTTCGTGTTATCAATATAAATTTTCTAAGCCTTGGAAATATTTTAACAAGCATAAAACTGAATATTCAATATTTTACCCAACCTGTAATAATTAAATTCAATAATTTTTTAATTGACAAATTCATAGTTATATTTGAAATTCAAGTTAAAATAACTTTCAAATATTTAAAATCAATTCAATATTTCAATTTCAAATGTTAAGATTTCCGGGTTGTCACATTCTTCCCCCTTTAAAAGAATTTCATCTTGAAATTTCTAGTTAAGAAGAATGATCTTTAACCCATTTATTATTTTTCCAAAACCAAACAATTTTATCAACTTGCCAACCCAAATCTTTTTATTAGAGGCCATCATTTCAACTAACTTTCCAAAATCTTCGTTAGTTTCCAAACAGCATTGTTTTCTTAACAATTCAAATTTACATTAAAATTCAAATTTTAAATTTTCTCAAAATTTTCCTAACTCCCTAAATTTTTGAAAAATTTCGCCAGCATCTCCTTTACGCGGCAAGCTCGGTACGACTACAAAATGCCACAAACGGGCCCCCAGATTTCAAAAGAAAACAAAAGGCCAAGTGGCTAGACAAGAAAATGATCAAATTTCATATAGAATTTTAAATACATACCTTTTTGTTGAGCAATTTAAATTATCTTCGAAATCAAATTCCAGTTTATCTTTTGCCTTTAACACACCTCTATATCCTGCTTATCATTTTGCACATTTCTATACAAAAGTTTTAATGTCTATTTCATTCAAATCCGTACGATGTACTTATATCATTCGTACGCAATACCAAATTCGATCGCTCACTCGATCACACAATTTCACTTTCGAACTAGTATCATCCACCCGTCTTCCTAATGCGGACTTAGATCTGGTTTCTTGATCAGAAACCAATATTCTCCTTGCATAGTTCTAAACTATGATAGAGAATTTCCAGAATCAACCAAAAATCCATATCCACGGTTCGCCGTCGAAAATCGAGTGAAAAATTACAACTCGGATTGATATAACTATCTCAAGATTCTATGCTCGAATTCTGGATCAAATCGTTATGCGAATAAAATAATATACGTACGTCCAACATATTTATTTCCAATTGATTATTATCCATATCAATTCCCTTTTTATTCACATTTAAATTTTTTATTTTTGTCCACTTATTCACAATCGCCATTTCACAATTTCCAGTTTAATTTTCACTCAATTATTAACTTAGAATATTTTCTCAATTCCAAATTTACTTAAGAATTTCACCATTTGTTTCTTAAGTCCAATAAATATTTCATATAGCTTTTTATATTTATTCTTCACTTCACTACTAGAATTTATAACTACTTATATTTAAATTTTATCTCCAATTCCATATGAATTCAATTCATTTCAAACCATATTTAATTTGTCATTTCTTCAATTAGTTTCACTTACTAATTTTGATTTCAATACCTTGTTTATTTTGGTCCAACTTGATAAATTTTCCATTTCACTTAATTTTGTTTATCACAAATCAAATTCAATTTCCAATATTCGGTTTTTTTTTTGAAATTTTAAGCTTCGATAAGTATTCCAACTTATCTACATTTCACGCTATTTTTATTTTAACTTTTCTCCAAGTTAAATTTTATTCTAACAACTTCAAATTTAT
Organism: Allium cepa; assembly: GCA_030765085.1. Lineage (NCBI taxonomy): Eukaryota > Viridiplantae > Streptophyta > Magnoliopsida > Asparagales > Amaryllidaceae > Allium > Allium cepa. The sequence goes on from CM060929.1 coordinate 1,049,183,602, forward strand.
AAGTTGCCTACTCAATTATATTCTATAAATATTTAAATAGGATTCTAGAGTTTTAAACAATTTCTTAGTATTTCAAAATCATTTTGAAATCAATTTTATCCAAAATCCTTTGCCTTTCTAAAATCAAACTCAACTTTTGCAAATAATTTCAATCTAAAATATTTTGATAGCAATTTCTCTCCTGGAAACTCGAAAATGAACACCGATGATGTCGCGGTCATCATTGGAATTATTTTCCGACGACCGAAAAGAGTTTAGAGCTTTCATCCCTTTAAAAACATTTCCAAATATTTTTAATTCCAAACTCCGCCAGATTACAAATCTAATTCAAAATATTTTCCCCAAATAATATCACCATTATTTTCTTTTTCTAAACCTTTTAAAAATCATTTTCAAACTCAAAAGGGATTTAAATTCCCAAATTTCAGAATTTCAAATCCTTCAATTTCTTTTCAAATATTTATCTGGAATTCCATTTAAAATTATAAATCACAATTTCAATTTATATTTACAAATCCCTTTTGTATATGAATTTATTTCTTAGCTCTTTGCTATGGCTTTAATTTCTTATTTAATTTTCATACAACAATGATAATAAATTAATATTATCACTTCCTAACAATCAAGCAACCCTATACTATAATAATTTACGGAAAATTATTTCTTTCATATACAAAAATAATTTGGGTAAAATTATTTAATTTACCCTATTTTAAAACAATATTGTGTCGAATTGTTCTGTACAAGTGTTCAGAGATCCCTATCAATAACATCAATTACTCGTATTGATCAGAATCCATATACCACTCAACAAACCAATCAATACAATATAAAACAATTTTATATTCACTAACAAATACGTGCTCATATCTATTAATACACTCAAACTCATTCTAGATTACTACTGACTCTATCTCTAATACGTAATTTCCCCACCAGAGCCAAGGTTATCACTTAACCAAATGCTCTGTAACGACCCGTAAATTTCGTTAATTAGATTTGTCATATTTATAAGATTTTGGAATTAAATTATAAAGAAATATAATTTTTATAATTGGTAACGAAGTAAATGTAATAATAATTAACCTATGAAATATTACATTGGTTGTAATAGACTAAATTATAAAGATTGAATTTAATAAACCATATTTATTTGGAACCTTGTTTATTAATATGCAAAAGTATAATAAATGAGTTATTGCAAGAGATTGAAATTTAAATAGAATGCTAACGAATGAATAGTGGAAACGATTATACAGGTGTATAATTTAATACGAGAAAGGAAAGTAATTAATTGATTATGTAATAAAAACATTGTAAAGGTAATTGGAATAAATTAAGGAATATGTTAGTATAAGTCAATTATTTATAACTTGAAAGGAAATCAAACCAACTCAAGTTAATAGTTACACTTGGTTATAAATATAATATAAGAGAACTAATAAATATTGAATAAATTTTGGAATAGTTTGTAATAAATGTTAATTGAGTAAAACCAATGTTATGTAAGTAATTACAATATTGGGGTGTAAATAATGAACCTCTAAAAGTGTAATTAAGAGTTAATGGCAATATTTATTGTACGTTACTTGTTTTATTAGGTTGTTAAGTTAATTTGTAATCAATTTCAATCAATTCGCTAAATTATTGCAGTTAACATGGAATAAATTGATAAGTGAAAAATGTTGAATTCAAGAAGATGTAACCAAGGTAAAATTCCATTCATAAGATGATAATTAATGTAATAAAAAGAAATGAAACCAAGATGAAAATTGAAAAATATAAATGTAATGGAATATAAAATAATATTAACTATGTTAGTTGAGTAATAATTGATTGAATATTAAGTTTGGAACCGAATAAAATCAAATTTATTTAGAATTAATTTGCAATTTATTGGATTAATTGCAGCTGATCTTTGAACACTGTATTTACTGAAATAATTGACACTAAATTGATATGTGAATTTCTTTTAGTTATTATGAATATCAAAGAGATTAATTGCAATTAAATGGACTTAATAAAAAAAAATTATGTAAATATTTAGATGAAACTGAAGTTATTTATGTAATTAGTATGAATCTAATGTTAATTTTACTTATAAAATTGACAATTGATATTGAATGAAAAGAATAAAATTTACGTTGTGTCAATAAATTGGAATTTGTGTATAATAATAAGTTTAATTGAAATTTAATGAAATCAAACACCTAAATATTATGTTAATAGAAATTTAAAATGGAATCTAAGAATATTTGTATAATAGATTTTGAATCAAATGTTGAGTTCATCCGGTGAGATATTGAAGTGAATAATATGAATGAAGATTTAACTTATATTTTCTAAATTTAATGAAATTGGAAATTTACTCGGAAATTGATAGATTTATCAACTTTTAATTTACATCTAAACTTGCTTAAATTTTATAAATGATTTAGAAATATAAGAGTGATGAAATTTTCGAATTTTAAGGTTGAAATTTAAAGATTGGATTTAATTTAATCAATTTCTAATTTATTCAATTAATATAAAATAGCCATTTAGGTCACGGACTCGGATTTCGACGAAACTAGTTTCATCGGATCCGTAACGTGAATTATAATAATGTTTCAAGTTTCGTAGCGATCGGACTTGTCGTTTGATCGTACGGACTCGAAACGCCTTGAAATTTATGCAATTGAAATCAATTTGAAAATATTGATTTTAGCATAACTTCTTCATACGACACAATTTGAACCTGAAACCTTTTCCATTGCGTTTAAAATATTTTAAAACACGTATTTCGATATATGGGTTTACCCAGTTTTGTTCCGGGGTCAGAACGGGCTTTTTGGGCCACGTTAGTGGTATCACGTATATCTATCAACCCGATCCATCTACTCTATTTCTAACCTACCTATATAAAACCAGTTATAAACCCTAGGCTCTATCTATTCTCATTTACTTGTGCGTTCATTTTTCCTCAGCTCCTCTTTTCCAATGGCTGCAAACACTAGATTCAAATACAATTCAAAAATCAAATCTAAAGTCAAAAATTCAGTCTCCTCAAACCATAGCAAATTATATATGGATGTGAAGCTCTCGACGAGCGCAACCTAAGTCTACAATTCGTTTTTGAAACTGAATTAAATTTTTTCCAAAAAACCCTAGTTTATTCTCGGCCATCTGTTGCGTCGAAATCATTTGTCGCCTGATCGGAAATTGGTTTCTGGGTTTTGCAGAGGGGACCGAGGGGAGTCGATCTATATGGTTCGTTCATCAATTCGACGGCCGGATCGTCAAGATTTTTCGATTTAAGATCAAATTAAGGTAGCGGCGGCGGCGCAATATCACGACCAGAGGAGGCGTAATCGAGGCAGTAGATGCGGCTGGCCGAGGGACTTGCGACGGCGGTGGTCGGCGATAGGCCGGTGGTCGGTGGTGCATGCAAAAGACGGTCAAAGTTGGGTCAAACAGTCGGTTTGTGGGTTCGAAAGAAGCTTCGTGTGCGTGCGTTACTGGAATGTAAATGGAGATTTTTGCGATGACGTGGCATGGTATTGTGTTCTCCTTTCTTTTATTTTTTTTATTTTGATTCAATCGAATTTATCGTCATAACTTTTGCATACGATATCTGATTTTTGTGCGGTTTCTTTTGTTAGGATCGTATTGAAATTCCAGACTTGATGATGCTAGTTCGGACGAATTCTGAGACGGTCAAATTTTTGGGTTTAAATTGGATTTAAATTCAATTTAAATTCAAAAGGTGAGTGTTTTAACCCACTCACAACTTCTAAGTTTCCTTATGTTTGTTAAATTGATTTAAGATATGAGTAGAAATTTATTTACGACTGTTTGGCATGTTTTATTCATTATCTCAGTTAAATTGCATTTATTTAATTTAACTGTTAATTATTTTTATTATTGCATATGAATTGACAGTTAAAATTTATTTATTTGCATATAAACGTCTAGTTAAACAGTTATTAAATTTATTATTGAATATAAACTGTTACTTAATACCTATTATTTGTTACCTGTTATATTTTTATATGCTCTATATTGATGTTTGTTTAAATTGGATGATGATTGTAATAAATGGTTGATGATTGATATTTGGATGAATGGATGCGATAATTTATATTGTATAAACTGCAAATTATTATGCATTTTCATTTCATTCGGGATTGCGGTTTGAAATGATATACAACCGCATTTTTATTTTTTAAATTGCGGATTGAAATGATAAATATCCTTATCATTTGACCATAGGATAGAAAATTTTATACAGACACCGCGGTATATATATAAAATTATTTTTGAACTGATTTTTGTGATTTGGATATGATACGGTTTAATAAATATTAAATTTTGATATTATATAAATATTATTTTATAATTATACATATATAGTTGAATTTTGAATTTAAGCTATGTATAATCTGCTAAATAAAATAAATAAGTGGAATGATGGAGTTTGATTATTTTATATTATATGGTTAAGTACGTGTTAAGATATTGAATATATATAGATTTTTAAATAATTTTAATCAATTAAGATTGTGAGTTAAATTGAAAATTTATTTGGAATTGAGCTTAATTAAGAATTTAACTTCATAAGTTGATGTAGAATTCATTAACTTGAAATTTTAAAAGGTATGATATTTATAACTGAATTTTTATTTAAGATGAATTAAATGAATATTTCTAGTATAAATAAAATTGAAGGAAATATTTAGTTATAAGTAATTTGAGTTTTATTTAAAGGATTATGGATTTATTTTGCAAATATTTCAAACTAAATAATAGGACATTAAATTGTTGAATAGAAATTTCCAACCTTAGTTCCAATTGTTTAATATTCAAAGTCTGAAATATATTGAAACTGAAGTGGTTTATTGAAACTAGAAGTGAATTTAAAATTTATGGATTTAGACTTAATTTAAAGAAAATAAAATTCTAAATTCGTGGAAATTATTTACTTTATAAAGTAATTTTAAATTCAAACCATTGTATTTATATACCGTTGAATATCCAAACCATTTAAGTTGGAAGTTATGGTTTTAAAGCTATGGATTCGAAGTATTATGTTTTGAAGAGTTATAATTTAAATGTATGGTTTCGAGATATTATAAATTTTAAAGTGGTATGGTTTTGGAAAAAGATATATTTGAAATGATATCAATATTGATTTGATTTTTAAAGAGGAAAATGATATCGTATTTATATGGTTTTAAAAAGGGATATTATATTCTGGTTTTAAGTATAAATTATTTTGAAAAGACCGCGGTGTTATAATAACGTTTGGTTGTTAAAGAGACCTGGATCGGAAGTTGTCATACTCTCAGCCAACTCCAAAAACCACTTTAACAACCGTTTACGCGGTGGAGATTCCAGAATGAAGTAGGATGGTGGAGGCGTTTTCCTTTGAGGTAATTATGTGGACCCGACTCCCGTAAGTTGGCATAAGGTGGCTAAAACAGGAGCAATTCTTGGGCCAATGAGGCCATTCCTCTAATCGGATACTCCTCTTCGATACTATACTCTGACTTTGGATTGATTCGGTGGCCACCTTCACTTTTGATTTCTTTGATTTGGGGGAGTTTGTCCGAGGTGGGCGGTGGTAGCAGCTACGCGTTACCACCAGCCCGGATGCGTAATTGGTATATCTACCCTGGCATTGCCTAGTTGTGCCGTGTCACCTACCCTATCGCACCTTGTACGAGTTTGGTTTTCTCCCGGTATCCTCTGGTGGCTTCCCGATCAGGAGGGACTATGATATTGGATGGACTACTGGGACTATTATTGTGTTAAGGGGGATATTGGGTAACTCCTCAACGCTATTTAAAAGTAAGTTTATTTTACAATTAGACACTATTATAATAGCGAAATATACTACATAGTAAATAGTTTAACGGATCCTTAAGAGATGTGAATCCCGAGCATCTTTTAAGTTACTACACTCATATTTATCTCTGTTGATTTAACATACATAAGATCTTTTAGTCCCGACTCGAGTGTTTTGTCTTTTCAATTCACTCGGGTCAGTCCGAGCGTTTCAGGATTCAAAGTTTTAGCTCTGGAGGACGAAGAGAAGATTTGTATTACTATTATCTACTATTATTCCACTACACTATTTAATTCTGCTGCATTGATATTTATTGGTATGTAAACTCTGATATTTATTGTATAAAGAAGAATCAATTGTTTTGTAAACAGTTTCATGAACTGTATATTGATTATTATATTTTATCCGTCCGATGTGATATTCTGTTTTATTTTATTTCTTCTCTGTTTTTCTTATTTACCCCATAACAATCCGCCCTTCCGTATGGTTTAAATTGTCATGTGTGTCGATTTGAAGCGTGCGAAGAGGCGGATGTTACAACGTGGTATCAGAGCTTTGGTTTAGCGACAAACCTTAGCTTTGTGTGGTTTGACTCTTTACTAATAGGGTAGTAATACCATATAGGTGTCGCTGAGTGTGTATATATGAGAGAGCGTATTTGTTAGTGTTATAAAAGGTTTTTATATTGTGTTAATCTGTTCTGTTTTGTATTTATAAATTCTGGTTGGTGCATGGGACGTTGTGACATCAATAGGGGTTTCTAAACACTTAATAGGACAGACCGACATCATATTTGTTTTTATATAGGTGAATGAAATAATTTTTCCTATTATATTTTCTATACATAAAATGAATTTTTCAAATGATTTCTATATTTGGCTGCAATAGATTGGTTGTTAGGTAATAAAGTGTATAAATAATAATAGAAATAAGATTGAAAAATAAAATAAATGAAATTTGGGAAATTTAGAACTTAAGATCCAGGGTTTTGAAATTTTTTTCGAATAAATTTTGGAATATAATAATATTGTTTATAAGTATTTTCTGATATCAATATTTTAATATAATTCGAAAGAATTATTTTAAAGAAGATTTTGGAGAAAATAAGTTTTGTACTACCCTCTCTGTCGCTGGAAAATAATTTCGGTGATGGCGGCCGCATCATCGACTTTCATTTTTGAGTTTCGAAGGGGAAGGCCACTGTAGTAGTTTTACTGCAGATTCATTTTTTGAAAAAAAAAATATAAATTTTGAATTGTTTTAAATATAATTAGAGATATATAAGTTGTAAGAATATACTTATCTATTATTTTAAAATAATTTGAAATTCAACCCGGTATTAAATTCTTAAATTTCCATTAATTAATTGGTTCAATTATGGTAGTGAAATGAAAGGTAAGTAATTAAAAATTGAAACCTCTAATTTAGATAAGAGATTTAAGGCTAAGTTATAAAGGAAATAAAAAGGAAGTTGAAATTGTAACTTATAAGGAAAAGGTAAAAAATTTATTGAACAATGAATTAATAAAAGGAAATGGAACAAACTTGTATAACTTTCAAATTACAACCTTAAATAACATATGTAAAACTTACCAAATATTAAAAGTTAAAATGTTTAATAAGAGATTGAAATAGAATATTATACGAGTAAAAATTTGAAATAATGAAAGTATTCAATGAAATTTGATGTTAAATGAGAATTTAATGTTATAAACTTAAGTTATAATTGAAATTTTACCAAGTAAATATAATTAAAGGTAAGTATGACAAATAGATGATTATAAGCTTAAGTAATTAAAGTGTAAATAGATGAGGTCATGCAATTATAAATGAATGTAATATAATAAAGAGAAATTGTAAACTTAAGTAAAGGGGTTGAAGTTATTTCTAAACAAAATTGAAAGAAATAAATGAAAATAAAAAGATAAACCGTTATATGAATGAAAAGAATCACTGAATGAATGAAAGAAAGGAAATTAAACAACTAATGTATGAAATAAAATTAATAATAAGCAAATTTGATTTGAATTGTGTTGTTTGGTTTATGGTTGTTGGGGTAAGGATACTTTAGATTTGTATGGATGTGTGAATAACCTATTTAGTTTTATCTAAGACAGTTGAGTAAATGATGCGCTAGTAGTTTATTCTTCATTCCGTACAATTTAAAAGTTTTAAACCCAAACAACTATTTGTTTGTTTGTTGAATGGTCGTTTCGTATTTGTTGTGTATGCTGTTTATTGAAATTGATGGTTGTTGTATTGATTTGTTGTTAGTGATTGAAACCACTTAAATATTTCACTTTACATAAATTGTTAACCCTTTGGATTTTATAACTAAAATGCAGGCTATGGAAGCAATTGCTACTGCATTTAGTTTCATAAATTAAGCGTTAATTGCCCGACAAATAGGTACGTTTTCGGATTACGTTTTATAGCGCTATTATATATTTTTCCCGTGTTGGGATTTATGTGATTTTGGAAAATATATGTTACAATTGTTATATTTGATATTATATTTTCTCCCGAGCTCTCCGTACAAAGGAGACTCTGTCGAAATTTTTTCCATAAATTTTGGACTTAGAAAAATTTGAAAATGTTTTACAAACTTTAATAATTTATGTATAAAAGATTTAAATGGGTATAAATTGGTATATTTTATTTTAAATTATTTTATTTTGTAAACTTATTTGTTTATAAATTTAATATTTAAGAAAGATATATTGATTTCTTATTTCTTCTTTTCCTTTCTTCTCCTTTTCGGGGACGAAAAATTTTGAGTGGGGGAGATTGTAACGACCCCTAAATTTCGTTAATTAGATTTGTCAGATTTATAAGGTTTTGGAATTAAATTATAAAGTAATATAATTGTTATAATTGGTAACGAAGTAAATGTAATAATAATTAACCTATGAAATATGACATTGTTTGTAATAGACTAAATTATATAGATTGAATTTAATAAACCCTATTTATTTGGAACATTGTTTATTAATATGCAAAAGTATAATAAATGACTTATTGCAAGAGATTGAAATTTAAATAGAATGCTAATGAATGAATAGTGGAAAGGATTATACAGGTGTATAATTTAATATGAGAAAGGAAAGTAATTAATTGATTATGCAATAAAAACATTGTAATGGTAATTGGAATAAATTAAGGAATATGTTAGTATAAGTTAATTATTAATAACTCGAAAGGAAATCCAACCAGTTCAAGTTAAAAGTTACACTTGGTTATAAATATAATATAAGAGAACTAATAAATATTGAATAAATTTTGGAATAGTTTGTAACAAATGTTAATTGAGTAAAACCAGTGTTATGTAAGTAATTACAATATTGGGGTGTAAATAATGAACCTCTAAAAGTGTAATTAAGAGTTAATGACAATATTTATTGTATGTTGCTTATTTTATTAGGTTATTAAGTTAATTTGTAATCAATTTCAATCAATTCGCTAAATTATTGCCGTTAACGTGGAATAAATTGATAAGTAAAACATGCTGAATTCAATAAGATGTAACCAAGGTAAAATTCCATTCATAAGATGATAATTAATGTAATAAAAAGAAATGAAACCAAGATGAAAATTGGAAAATATAAATGTAATGGAATATAAAATAATATTAACTACGTTAGTTGAGTAATAATTGATTGAATATTAAGTTTGGAACCGAATAAAATCAAATTTATTTAGAATTAATTTGCAATTTATTGGATTAATTGCAGCTGACCTTTAAACACTGTATTTACTGAAATAATTGACACTAAATTGATATATGAATTTGCTTTTAGTTATTATAAATATCAAAGAGATTAACTGCAATTAAATGGACTTAATAAAAAAATTATGCAAATATTTAGATGAAATTGAAGTTATTTATGTAATGAGTATGAATCTAATGTTAATTTTACTTATAAAATTGACAATTGATATTGAATGAAAAGAATAAAATTTAAGTTGTGTCAATAAATTGGAATTTGTGTATAATAATAAGTGTAATTGAAATTTAATGAAATCAAACACCTAAATATTATGTTAATAGAAATTTAAAATGGAATCTAAGAATATTTGTATAATAGATTTTGAATCAAATGTTGAGTTCATCCGGTGAAATATTGTAGTGAATAATATGAATGAAGATTTAACTTAAATTTTCTAAATTTAATGAAATTGGAAATTAACACGGAAATTGATAGATTTATCAACTTTTAATTTACATCTAAATTTGCTTAATTTTTGTAAATGATTTAGAAATATAAGAGTGATGAAATTTTCAAATTTTAAGGTTGAAATTTAAAGATTGGATTTAATTTAATCAATTTTTAATTTATTTAATTAATATAAAATAACTATTTTGGCACGGACTCGGATTTCGACGAAACAAGTTTCATCGGATCCGTAACGGTGAATTATAATAATGTTAAATTAAGGTGGCGGTGCAAAATCACGACAGAGGAGGCGTAATCGAAGCAGTAGATGCGGCTGGCCGGGGGACTTGCGACGGCGGTGGTCGGCGATAGGCCGGTGGTCGGTGGTGCATGCAAAAGACGGTCAAAGTTGGGTCAAACGGTCGGTTTGTGGGTTCGAAAGAAGCTTCGTGTGCGTGCGTTACTGGAATGTAAATGGAGATGTTTGTGATGACGTGGCATGGTATTGTGTTCTCCTTTCTTTTATTTTTTTAATTTTGATTCAATCGAATTTATCGTCATAACTTTTGCATACGATATCCGATTTACGCGCGGTTTCTTTTGTTAGGATCGTATTGAAATTCCAGACTTGAAGATGCTGGTTTGGACGAATTCTGAGACGGTCAAATTTTTGGGTTTAAATAGGATTTAAATTCAATTTAAATTCAAAAGGTGAGTGTATTAACCCACTCACGACTTCTAAGTTTCCTTATGTTTGTTAAATTGATTTAAGATATGAGTAGAAATTTATTTGCGACTGTTTGGCATGTTTTATTCATTATCTCAGTTAAATCGCATTTATTTAATTTAACTGTTAATTAATTTTATTATTTCATATGAATTGATAGTTAAAATTTATTTATTTGCAAATAAACTGCTAGTTAAACAGTTATTAAATTTATTATTGAATATAAATTGTTAGTTAATACCTGTTATTTATTACCTGTTATATTTTTATATGCTCTATATTGATGTTTGTTTAAATTGGATGATGATTGTAATAAATGGTTGTTGATTAATATTTGGATGAATGGATGCGATAATTTATATTGTACAAACTGCAAGTTAATATGCATTTTCATTTCATTCAGGATTGCGGTTTGAAATGATATACAACCGCATTTTTATTTTTTAAATTGTGGATTGAAATGATAAATATCCGTATCACTTGACCATAGGATAGAAAATTTTATACAGGCACCGCGGTATATATATAAAATTATTTTTGAAATGATTTTTATGGTTTGGATATGATACAGTTTAATAAATATTAAATTTTGATATTATATAAATATTATTTTATAATTATACATATATAGTTAAATTTTGAATTTAAGCTATTTATAATCTGCTAAATAAAATAAATAAGTGGAATAATGGAGTTTGATTATTTTACATTATATGGTTGAGTGTAACGACCCGCCTTTCATTCCATAGAAAGACGCATCATTAAGAAGAAAGAAAGGGATAGGAAAGAGAAAAGATAGAAAAGAAAGAAACAGAAAACATCATAATCTCACAGCGGAACGAACAAATTATATTATATCACATAATACATTTACATAGTATCATATACATCGGAGTTAAACAACCAATACAACACAAACTAGACAGTTATAAACGTCTGTCTAGCAATTACAATTCAAGTACATCAGAGAAAACAGATACAACACAAACACAGCGGAACCACTATATATATATACACGCTGAAGCCTCCTGCTCCATTATCTCCTCCAGAAACTCGTCAAAGCAATCCTGAATCACTTGACTACTCATACGTAATATGAGTACCCAAGAGTTTAATAAAACAGAAAATAAACACTCGGGTCAGACATGGGTCTGGTGTGAGTAAACGGGGATAAAAGTTGCTTAACTTTAGAAAATCCTTTGAAACAAAAGGTATCACATAAGACTTCCCACACATAAACATGGAAAAGTTTTTACCTTACGCTAACCAAAACATTTGATAGGAAATCCAGTGATATTATAATAGTGTCTAGGGTTTTCAAATAAATAAGAAATAGCCGAAATTGTTACATGATTAAATTCCAGCTACTAGCCACAAAAGTGGGTAATACAATCAAAACCGTAGGGTCTCGTAGGAATAATGGGTTTTCATCAATGGCAGGGCTACCAGGGTACCGCCCGTCACAGTACGTAGCCTAGATCACCGTACCGAGGAGTACGCCCGCTGCCCTGCAACACAAAGCCGGAACCGTTCCTTATTGAACAGTTCCAAACAAGACCACCCCGCATATTGGCCGTCGCCAACTGCCACATAGCCGAATATAAAGGGACCTCTAGACAGGGGTAAATCTTGCTCTCCAGTGGGAGCTACCCACGAAGCCTTGCTGCACCTCCCCTATTTTAGCCATTCCCGGTCGATGAGGCTTGAGGCTACGATTACCTTTATAGGACATATCAATCTTAGAATGCTCATCGTCCACCTGACGATGTTCTGAAAGCATTCAATCCATACAAGTTCGTTACGGGTTCGAACGAAACCGAAGGCATTATCTCGTTACACTCATTTTGGAATCACCCTCAGAGTTAACGACGATAACCCTTGCACTCTAAATCACCATCTCGAACCTATAAGTACTATTCCGTCCAACTCATTACGGAATCACCCATAGAGTTATACTGACGTATAGTCCTTATACCTCGAGTCTTCACTTGCTCCACTTGGATTCACGACCTAACGTTTAATTGGAATCAGTGTTGTTTTCAGATATCCCAATATGGAAACACGATCCCGGTCACACCGAAACTAAACGCCATCTTAATGTCCAAGTTGTACTTAAGGGTTTTAATCAATTAACTCATTTTATTATTATCTATTCCACACAGTTAGATAAACTACATATCACAATAGATAATCACATTCATATCATAAACAGATAATCTGCATCATCATCACAAACAAATAATCATCACAACCAGATAATCCATCACACATCATCATACCTTAATCAAACATCCATATCATACAAATACAACTCATCTCATTACTGAGATCACAACCATTCAATCAATAATATCCATAAGCAATGATTTATTAACCATCAATTATAATTAATTAATTTAAATTAATTTAAATTAATTACCACATTTAAATCCTGCTTAATATCCATTAATTAATTAACCCAGTTAATTAATCATTCACTAAGTATTTAACTTAACTAAACACCTTGATTAATCGTTTACTAATTACAATAAGTAATTAGTCTTTAATTAATTCTCACAAATTAATTAACCTTATTCATAAGTAATTAACATTTAATTACTCATTTATTAATTAACTATAATTAATTATATTTGTCCTTAATTAATTACAATTAATTAATGATTTAATTAATTACAATTAATTAATCATTTAATTAATTAATTATTATTTAATTAAACAATCATTAATTACATCATTAATTATAATAATTAATGATCTCTAATTAATATTCAAAGTAATTACTTAATTTAAAAATTAATTATTTTTAGTAATTATTAATTACCTTGATTAATATTAAATTCAGTAATTAACTATCTTTAATTACTTATTAACAAATCATTTATCCAATAATTAACTATCTTCATTAATTAATTCCTTAATTAATTACAAAGTAATTATCCAAATTACTTAACTAAAATAAATCACCTTTCACTAATTACATTCCAGTAATTTATCATTCATTACTTCGCTAAATAATCCTGCTTCACTAATTACATTAAATAATCACACTGATTAAATCATTAAATGATTTACTTAAATTAATTAAAATAAATTAATTAACTTAAACAAACTCGCTATCAAAATTAATTACAATAAGTAATTAATCCCTTAATTACTTTTATCAATTAATTATACTTAACAAATTACAATTGATTATATTCAATTAATTAATCTAGTTAATTATCAAATTAATTACATCAATTAGTTACTTAATTATCCTTAGATAATTATTTTTATTAATTACAATATTCTCAATAATTACTTACTTAAGAAAATTTGTCCTTGATTAATTATCAATAAATCATCTCTAATTAAAAATTAATCTAAACCATTATTTAAAACCAAATAATTAAGTAAATTCTTAGTTATCTTAATTATTTTCAAAATAATTTATTTACTTATCAAATGACTTCATTTACATTCAAAATATGTTTAAACAATACATTTCTAAATTTAAATTCAAATTCCATTTAAAAATTTAATATTTTAAATGTCTAACTATTTAAACATTAATCCAAATTTAAATAATTATAAACCTTAAAATAAAATGAATGTTAAAGAACATTCATTACTTAAATATAAAAGAAAGATTTAAAACAAAATTTAATAAATCAAGCTTTGAAAATAAATTGATTATTTTAACTTTCAAATTTAAATTAACATTTCATATCTTTGATTCAAATATTAAAGGAAATAAATTCTTTCAAGTTAAAAATTTATTTGAAATCAAATTCAGTATTTTAAATCTTCTTTTAAAACATTTGAATCTGTTCACAATTTAAAAATTTACAAAAACTGTTTTGAATCAAAATCTGGTTTTAAAAGTAAACATGAAAACTGTTTTAAAACTTGATTTAAAACTAAATTTAAATCTTGTTTAAATTTTAAAATTTTCATTTTTTTTAAAACTTTGAATTCAAATTTTCATTTGAATTCAAATTCAACTTACACTTGAATCAAGTTTCAGCTTTAATATATGAATTCCATTCAATTTTCAAAAAAAAACTGCAAAACTTCAGATTTTAAACCTGCAACTACACTAACCGGAGAAACCCCTATATTTACTTCGAGTTTCCAAACCCCCAGCTTCGAGACAGAAGCACAAAAACCCAAGAAACACTTCGAGTCAATAACCCTGCTCATTCCCAAAAGTTCACCAGACTTCAACATGTACGGTGCACATGCACCAGAGCCCTGATCAACACCTCCTCCTAGTTGTCGACCATCTCCTAACATGGGTACGACCATCTAATTTCCACTACAGCTCAAAATTTAAAAATCAGAGAATCTAACCAAACCTGGGAAACTTCACAGCACCATAAACCCCAACATGTCAACGCCGAGGAATCCCACCACCGGCCACCATCGTTGTCGCGACCTTGGCCATAGATCCATCTACACTCCCTCTACAACCTCTCAAAACCCTTCCTCACTCGATGCATCACAGAGATATCAAGAAGCTGCTAAAATCCAACCACTCCAAATTAGGGTTAGAACCTGGAAATCCTAATTACCACCTCACCACCCACTGAAATAGACTTCTGACAATTTTCCCCTACCATCCCATCTGCATTCAACCTCTAGGAAGATCCATAGCCACCAAAATCCACTAGATCGTCAAACAAACCCAAAAAAAAACCCCAATTCTGTTTAACACAGTATTGCACGTTCAACAGTTAATTTTAAAAATGTGATTTTTGTCTTGAAATTTATGATTCCAAACATGCATTTAGATTACAAAACTGTTTATTTGATTTAAGATGTTTGGTATATGTTTTTATTTCAATGATAACCGATTCTTGTAGTTTACAGAGGGAACAGTTTTTATTAAACTAACTTAAAATTTATAAATCTAAATTTATACCAAACAAACATATTTTTCTTACACAAAATTGCTAACTGAAATCAATTCAAGTGGTAAAGAATTCCTATTAAAGATAATTTTAGTTACAAACTAATTAGATTTGCATATTCAGGCAATCAGCAACATACAAACATATACATATATGCTCACATAGAACAGTCATCAATATGAAACCATCACAACATATTCTTTTCAACTAATTCATATGCACAGATATCATAGGCTTTTTGCATGGTGAAGTTACTCATTTTTTTTTTTTTAAAAAAACAGGAAATAGGTCAGTTATGTCTAAACAGATTTTGATTTCTGTAAATTATAGCCTGAGTTCTGTAAATTAAGTTTGGCTTTGATTTTTAAAGAAAACTGTTTTTTAAAATAAGAAGCCTACTCACATATCAATTTTGAAGATGCAGAGAACAAATTTAGAGAAGCATCACATTTTCCAAGACTCTGTTTTGAAACTGCGTGTTGAACCTAGATATGCAATTGCAAGTTGAAGTTGCTTTTAACTTGATGATGAAAATTGTTTGAACTTGCATGCAGACATTCCTTAGTTTTGAATTGAAGTTGAACTTCTAGTTTGATGTTGTAACTTTGCTTGAAGAATTAACTTCCAGGTTTTTATTTCTGAAGTTGATTTTAGACTGCATGCTACCAATCTTCATATGCTTAGATTTAAAGATTGAAATTGATCTCAAAGTGATGTTGTAATTTGCAGATTTGAAGTTTGTTTTTTGCAGATTTTATACAGTTTTTGGGTTTTGCAGAGTTTTTGATTGAATTTGCAGACATGAAGTTTGTTTTGCAGAAATTTTAAAACATGCATTGTTTTGGGTTTTGATTTTGCTTAAATCTGATTTTAGATTTCCTTTTTGAAGAGAATTTTTTTAACAAATGAATTGCTATGTTTTCTTATCAAAATAAATAAATTTTCAAAAATAAATAACATGCCACTTGTTATGTTTAGTAATAATAAATGTTTACAAGTTCCACTTAATGGTTTAAGAATCTAACACATGTTTATCTAAATTTTAAAAGAAATATCTTTAATTTAAAAAAAATGTATTTAAATTTATTCTAAAACCATTTCTAATTTATTTTAGCATGTTTTAAATGTTTATTAACATTTAGTCTTTAGATAAATACATATAAACCCTTATAACATTTACATTTTAATGTTTGTTTAATTATTTTTAAAATAATATTTAAAACAAATTTTCAAAAGAGAAAGGTTTTAAAAAGAAAAATAATGTTGAATTCATTTTATTCAAGATTTTTCAAACCAAATGTTATACTTTAACATGAATGAATTAAATCTTACTTCAAAGAAAAACTATTTTCTTTAAAATAAACAAAATAAACTTTTATTATAAAACAAAATTTAAACTATATTTATTTTTATAAACAAAATAAATACTTACTTACATTTCTATGAAAATATAAGATAGATTTTTAAAACAAACTTTTGAAAAGTTTTCAAAACTAATTTAAATCAATTTAATCAATTTTACAATTTATACATTTATATATAATAATTAGAAAATATCCTTTATTAAATTTAAATTTTGAATTAAAATGAAATCCTCTATTTACAATGTATATACATATATATATTATAAATAAATATCTTTAAATCAGTTTAGAAAGATGAATTTTATTACTTAAATATTTTTAACACTTAAAAACAATCAGATTCTCAATTTAAACTATCATTATTAAAAATATTGAAAAGAGTATCATTTGACAAATTAAACAATTATTAATCTTCAAAAGAAAATTCCTGTTTGAATTAGATTATTAAATCAATATTTCACATTTTTAAAATAATTATTAATGAGATTATTAAATAAATATTGCCCAAATTTCCGGGACATCACATTAAGTACATGTTAAGATATTGAATATATATAGATTTTTAAATAATTTAAATCAATTAAGATTGGGAGTTAAATTGAAAATTTATTTGGAATTGAGCTTAATTAAGAATTTAACTTCATAAGTTGATATAGAATTCATTAACTTGAAATTTTAAAAGGTATGATATTTATAACTGAATTTTTATTCAAGATGAATTAAATGAATATTTCTAGTATAAATAAAATTGAAGGAAATATTTAGTTATAAGTAATTTGAGTTTTATTTAAAGGATTATGGATTTATTTTGCAAATATTTCAAACTAAATAATAGGACATTAAATTGTTGAATAGAAATTTCCAACCTTAGTTCCAATTGTTTAATATTCAAAGTCTGAAATATATTGAAACTGAAGTGGTTTATTGAAACTGGAAGTGAATTTAAAATTTATGGATTTAGACTTAATTTAAAGAAAATAAAATTCTAAAGTCATGGAAATTATTTACTTTATAAAGTAATTTTAAATTCAAACCATTGTATTTATATACCGTTGAATATCCAAACCATTTAAGTTGGAAGTTATGGTTTTAAAGCTATGGATTCGAAGTATTATGTTTTGAAGAGTTATAATTTAAATGTATGGTTTCGAGATATTATAAATTTTAAAGTGGTATGGTTTTGGAAAATGATATATTTGAAATGATATCAATATTGATTTGATTTTTAAAGAGGAAACTGATATCGTATTTATATGGTTTTGAAAAGGGATATTATATTCTGGTTTTAAGTATAAATTATTTTGAAAAGACCGCGGTGTTATAATAACGTTTGGTTGTTAAAAAGACTGGGATCGGAAGTTGTCATACTCTCTGCCAACTCCGAAAACCACTTTAACAACCGTGTACGCGGTGGAGATTCCAGAATGAAGTAGGATGGTGGAGGCGTTTTCCTTTGAGGTAATTACGTGGACCCGACTCCCATGAGTTGGCATAAGGTGGCTAAAACAGGAGCGATTCTCGGGCCAATGAGGCCATTCCTCTTATCAGATACTCCTCCTCGATACTATACTCTGACTTTGGATTGATTCGGTGGCCACCTTCACTTTTAATTTCTTTGATTTGGGGGAGTTTGTCCGAGGTGGGCGGTGGTAGCAGCTACGCGTTACCACCAGCCCGGATGCGTAATTGGTATATCTACCCTGTCATTGCCTAGTTGTATCGTGTCACCTACCCTATCGCGCCTTGTACGAGTTTGGTTTTCTCTCGTAGCCCGTATGGTATCCTCTGGTGGCTTCCCGATCAGGAGGGACTATGATATCGGATGGACTACTGGGACTATTATTGTGTTAAGAGGGAGATTGAGTAACTCCTTAACGCTATTTAAAAGTAAGTTTATTTTACAATTAGACACTATTATAATAGCGAAATATACTACATAGTAAATAGTTTAACGGATCCTTAAGAGATGTGAATCCCGAACATCTTTTAAGTTACTGCACTCATATTTATCTCTGTTGATTTAACTTACATAAGATATTTTAGTCCTGACTCGAGTGTTTTGTCTTTTCAATTCGCTCGGGTCAGTCCGAGCGTTTCAGGATTTGAAGTTTTAGCTCTGGAGGACGAAGACGAAGATTTGTATTACTATTATCTACTATTATTCCACTACACTATTTAATTCCACTGCATTGATATTTATTGGTATGTTAACTCTGATATTTATTGTATAAAGAAGAATCAATTGTTTTGTAAACAGTTTCATGAACTGTATATTGATTATTATATTTTATCCTTCAGATGTGAGATTCTGTTTTATTTTATTTCTTCTCTGTTTTTCTTATTTACACCATAACAATCCGCCCTTCCGTATGGTTTATATTGGCATGTGTGTCGATTTGAAGCGTGCGAAGAGGCGGATGTTACATGCTCGGATACCACTCTGTAACGACCCAGTTTTTCGACTTTCGAAAGTCGACGTCAATACGTCCACGGTATTAAATGCCGAACAGTCGAATGCCGAAAAACTGAAACGTTAGGGTTTAAGAAGAAGAAGATAGAAGAAGAAATGGAAACAATATCAGAATCTCACATTTCTCAGCGGAACAATATATAATAGATAAATGGATATCTTTAAAACAAAGAACTATATTAGTTATTATAATACGTCATCATAGTATATACAATACAACACAACAATGGCAATCATTATAACTTGCCCACATGAAACTGAACGTGCACCAACCCATTCGCAGCGTATACTACATAGTATAAGCGATACGTCTCGCCATCCAGCTTGCCTTTTGATCTCCATAGCAACTTCTTGACTTGGCTCCAGAACAACTGATAACCGGACTCTAGGCTGCCGGTGTGGAAAATTATGGGCACCCAGAGTTTAGAAAGGGAACAATAAACTCCAGGTCAGTCATAGGACTGGTGTGAGATCTTAAAAATAGTTAATTTCACAAAGAAATGAAAAGAAATCCGCTATGCTTTTGGAAAATGAAACTACCATAAGGCCTCCCGCCACTCACACAATGCAAACGCACAATTGGAGGAGATTTCTCCTTATGATAGTCAAACATGCCTGATACGCAAAATCATTTTGCTATTATTATTAGTGCATAGTGTGGAAAACATTTTGAAAGTATAATATAAATCTTTGCCAGCATACACATTTTGTAGTATGCCTACTGTAGCTACCATGTTCAATAGCAGGTTACCACCACATTCCATGGCAGGTTATACAACTAAAACCGTACAAAGCGCGTGTTGCTTCTTTGGATTTCCAATAAATAATCAGGATAAGGAACTTCCCATGCCACATGGGTACGCCTTTGGAGGGATGCCCGGAGAACTTAACCATCTCTCTGCCAACACAAGGTCGAGTTACCTCACGCTGCAATGAAGTTGTAACTAGGTAACTACCACACGAGTGTTAACGGTAAAAATAGCTTTAACGCTAACACCCGGTGTATCTCGTGATGAAGTGAAAGCACCACCCGTTTATACGGGAAACAAAGTAAAAAGAAAAGTCGCAGAAAAGTAAAAGAGACAGAGATTTTTATAGTGGTTCGGCTTTTAGTAAGCCTACGTCCACTTTACATTCTTCATTATCTTCTTTGTACATACTTTTACAAGATTACAACACTTTTACAGCATGATCTCTCCATTACAACACCTTTACAACACGATCTTACAATTACAACATGAACGGAGAAAGAAGTTAGAACGTTGATGGTGAATTTCTCTTCAAATCTCTCTTGGATGAAGTAGATCTCTTGATGAAGAATCTTCGATGGTTGAGGTGCTCGGAGAGTCCAGAAATCAGAAAAGTGTAGGCGCCTTGAAATCCAGAAAAGTCCCCCACCGAATGTGGAGTTGATGGAATATTTATAGGTGAAATCGGAGTTAAGTCGGCAGGGACGACTTAAGGAGTTAGGTCGGCATGGACGACTTAAGGAGTTAGGTCGGCAGGGACGACTTAAGGAGTTAGGTCGCAGGGACGACTTGAGGAGTTAGGTCGGCGGGGACGACTTGAGGAGTTAGGTCGTCGGGGACGACTTGAGGAGTTAGGTCGTCGGGGACGACTTGAGGAGTTAGGTCGTCGGGGACGACTTGAGGAGTTAGGTCGGCGGGGACGACTTGAGGAGTTAGGTCGGCGGGGACGACTTAAGGAGTTAGGTCGGCGGGGACGACTTAAGGAGTTAGGTCGGCGGGGACGACTTAAGGAGTTAGGTCGGCAGGGATGTCTTAAGAAGTTAGGTCGTGTGGACGACCTAAGATAAGTCGTAGGTCGTGCCACATAGTTAAGTCGTTAGGCCGTAGACTCCTTTATGCCGTGGACTCTGTTAGGTCGGACCTTCCGGTGAGTTGCTAACTCGTTTAGCCTTAGGTCTTTGAGCCGCTTCTCCTGTTAGCTCGTTAACTCGGTTGAGCCGCTTTATGCCTTAAGTCGCTGATAGGTTAACCGTTAAGTCGTTGACCCTTGGTCCAGCTTAGGTCGCTCCACGTGTTAAACCGCTAGGTCGCTTAACTTGGTCACGTCTTAGATCGCGCGGTCTTCTTAGGTTTAGGCGCTGGCCTCGAGTAGAAGATAGGTCGCTTCATTCTTTAAGTCGTATACCGTTTTGGACGGGGTGCTGCCCCACACCCCGCCGGGGGCGCTGCCCCCTGGACCCCTGCAACCTGACCGGTCAGGTCGAACACCGTCGCGGTGGCGTTGCCCCCGCACCTCCACCTTGGGGGGATGGCACCCCCTGGTCCCCCCCTCCGTAGGGGATCTTAGATGAAAAAACATTCAACAGAACTTGCTTTATTGAGATGTTGAGTTGACCAATCTTTGAGATGAGCTATCTTGCTTCTCTCGGTCGATCTTTTGATATTACGGCCTTGCTGAAAAAGGCGGGATAACACTTGCCCCCCAAAACATGCCTTGCGGTAGTAAGGTGTGTTTTGTAATGCCACAATCCGGACGTTTATATCCTGTTGATAACCTGTAAAGGAGTTGACAGTTTTATATGGCCCCAAAATGACGACCGTTCGAGATCGAGCTATTTGGGATGAAGCGCGGCCGTTCATGGTCAAGCGCTTAACTTCAAGTGACGACCATTTGTGGTCGAGTCATTTGAGGTGAAGTGCGGCCCTGGGCGGTCAAGCGTCTAAATCCATGCGACGATCGTTTGGAATTGGGTCATTTGTAGTGGAATGCGATCATTCATGGTCAAGCGCTTTACTTCGAATGACGACCATTCAGGGGTCGAGCCACTCGTGGTAAAGTGCGGCCCTGTGCGATCAAAATGACAACCGTTCATGGTCAAGCGCTTTACTTCAAATGACGACCATTCGGGGTCGAGCCATTTATGGTAAAGTGCGGCCCTGTGCGGTCCAGTGATAGAGCTCAACCGTCCGTGGTCAAGCGCCTTACTTCTAATGGCGACCATTTGGGGTCGAGCCATTCGTAGTAAAGTGAGGCCCTGAGCGAACAAGTGGTAAAGCGCGGCCGCTCGCGGTCAAGCACTTAACTCCAAATGACGATCGTCCGGGATCGAGCCATTTGAGGTGTAGCACGGCCGTCCGTGGTCAAGCACTCAACTTTATATGATGGTCGGGATCATGCCAAGTGAGCTGAAATGCAACCGTCCACAGTCAAGCGCTTTACTTCAAACGACGACCATTCGGAGTCGGGCCATTTGAGGTGAAAGTGTGATTGTTGGCGGTGTGAAGCGCGGCCGTTCATGGTCAAGCGCTTAACTTCAAACGACGACCATTCGTGATCGAGTCATTTGAAGTCAAGTGCGGCCCTGCGCGGTCAAGCACTTAAATCTACGCGACAATCGCTTAGGATCGAGTTATGAATTGAAGCGCGGCCGACCACAGTCAAGCGACTGTTGGCGGTCAAGCACTTAAATCCATGAGTTTTTGACTGTTCAAAGTCGGGTGCCAGTTCATAGGACTTAATCATTGAGACTGTTCGAAGTCAGGTGCATGTTTGTAGGGCTTGATCATTGAGACTGTTCGAAGTCTGGTGCCTGTTCGTAGGGCTTGATGATGCCTGTTCGTAGGGCTTACACATTTCAAAATCATGAAAAATCAAATATTCAACTGAAAAGTTGTCAAGTAGAAATGTCTGAAAAAGTCAAATCCAAACATTTGAAGCAAATCGTGAAAGCAATGTGGAATCAAATCCAAACGTCGGAAGCAAATCATGAAAGCACAGTAGAGTCAAACTCAAACATCGGAAGCAAAACATGAAAACCATGTAGAGTCAAACTCAATCGTCTGAAAAAAATCATGAAAGCAATGTCAAGCCTAGTCCAAGCACAGAAGGCACAGTAATAGAAGTAAAATACAAAAGTAAAGTAGTCAACCATCAGAAATAAAATCCAAAAGCAAAGAATTGACGTCCGAGTGCAAACATCTACATCAGTATGATTTATAGTTGTATCAGAGCATGCTTGTGGATCGATCGTGGTCCCATACATGTGTGAACAACTTAATTGTGTTGATGTAGACTTTCCACTCATTCGTCATAACCTCAATTATTCGATGATAAGTCGATGCTTTGATCCTGAGGCGTCTCCAGTTGGTGCAGGTGGTCGTTCTTGTTCCACCGTTGCAGCCTTCTTTTTCACATATTGAGATAACAAACCATCCCGGATATGCCCCTCAATTTCATCTTTCAAGTGTCTGCAGTCATTCGTGCTATGGCCATTTAGCTCATGGAACAAGCAATACTTGTCCAACTTTTTCTCGTTGTTAGTTGGATCTCTCTTAATTGGTTTTCGATAAGGAACATGTCCCTTGGTGTCATGATAGATTCGCTCCAAAGTCTCATTCAATTCTGTATACGAGGTGAATCTTGATCCCCTTTGTTGTCGTGATGATTTTTCATTGTTATCCTCAGCTTTTCGTTTGCCTTTGCTAGTTTCTGCACATTTCCCAGGAGGATTCCCGCCTTTAACCACAAAAACATCAGTTCCTTCTCCTTCTTCTATATCAGCCTTTGCGTCATCTAATCGTAAGAACCGTTCGGCCTCATGGAAAAATTCTCCTAAATCCAAAGGAGGATCTTTGGTCAATTATTTCTTGAACTCTGCGCCATCAGCTATACCTGACACAGCTGCCATTAGAACCATGGATGGATCTGGGTCGATCCACCGATGTCGCAGCTGCGTTGAATCGCGTCAAAAAACTTCTCAAAGATTCTCCGGTTCTTTGCTTTAGTACTGTCAAACTCATAACATTCTTGGGCCTCGAGATGTGGACCCTGAATTGCCTCATAAACCTCTCAATCAAATCATTCCACGTTTCAATCGATCCATTTTCCAATTGTCTGAACCATAGTGCCGCAATATTTGTCAAGTACAGCGGAAAGCACCGGGCCATAACTTCCTCCGATGCCCCCAGCACTTCCATATGCCTCATATATTTTGTCAGATGAACTGTAGGGTCTGTCCTTCCATTGTACATATCCAATGATGGTAGCTTAAAGTCTGGTGGGTTCTTAGCTCGCCTGATTGTTACGGTAAAAGGACTTCTGTTGACATCCTCCAAGTCTTTGTTTACCAAACCACCTTTCATAGCCTTTTTGACCATTTCCGCTAATCTGTCGTTATCTCTTAGTGACAGTCCTCGCCCTTGGCTTTCGTATTGCCCCCCGAGTTCATGAGGGGATGGTGGAATTTGTTCTTCTATTTGGGCTTCTGTTCCTCTTTGATTCTGAGCTCCAAGTTGCCCAATCTGATGAAACAAATTCTGGATCAAATCCTCTTGCCTTTTCATCATTGCCTCCATCTCCTCTCTTGTAACAAAGGCTGAAGTTTGGCTTGCTCTCGAAAAAGCCTCTTGACTTCCTTCATGCTGACTATTCTCTGGTCTTTGTAGTCTACTCGATCGCCTTACCATAGTTCTTCGGATTTCAGTCTCAATCTCCCGGATTCAAGTATTGATTAATAGGATTCCTGAGATCAACTCTCAGTGAAAGCACCAAAATGTTAACGGTAAAAATAGCTTTAACGCTAACACCCGGTGTATCTCGTGATGAAGTGAAAGCACCACCCGTTTATACGGGAAACAAAGTAAAAAGAAAAGTCGTAGAAAAGTAAAAGAGACAGAGATTTTTATAGTGGTTCGGCTTCTAGTAAGCCTACATCCACTTTACATTCTTCATTATCTTCTTTGTACATACTTTTACAAGATTACAACACTTTTACAGCATGATCTCTCGATTACAACACCTTTACAACACGATCTTATAATTACAACATGAACGGAGAAAGAAGTTAGAACGTTGATGGTGAATTGCTCTTCAAATCTCTCTTGGATGAAGTAGATCTCTTGATGAAGAATCTTCGATGGTTGAGGTGCTCGGAGAGTCCAGAAATCAGCAGAGTGTAGGCGCCTTGAAATCCAGAAAAGTCCCCCACCGAATGTGGAGTTGATGGAATATTTATAGGTGAAATCGGAGTTAGGTCGGCGGGGACGACTTAAGGAGTTAGGTCGGCGGGGACGACTTAAGGAGTTAGGTCGGCGGGGACGACTTAAGGAGTTAGGTCGGCAGGGACGACTTAAGGAGTTAGGTCGGCAGGGATGTCTTAAGAAGTTAGGTCGTGTGGACGACCTAAGATAAGTCGTAGGTCGTGCCACATAGTTAAGTCGTTAGGCCGTGGGCTCCTTTAAGCCGTGGACTCTGTTAGGTCGGACCTTCCGGTGAGTTGCTAACTCGTTTAGCCTTAGGTCGTTGAGCCGCTTCTCCTGTTAGCTCGTTAACTCGGTTGAGCCGCTTTATGCCTTAAGTCGCTGATAGGTTAACCCGTTAAGTCGTTGACCCTTGGTCCAGCTTAGGTCGCTCCACGTGTTAAACCGCTAGGTCGCTTAACTTGGTCACGTCTTAGGTCGCGAGGTCTTCTTAGGTTGTAGGCGCTGGCCTCGAGTAGAAGATAGGTCGCTTCATTCTTTAAGTCGTATACCGTTTTGGACGGGGCGCTGCCCCGCACCCCGCCGGGGGCGCTGCCCCCTGGACCCCTGCGACCTGACCGGTCAGGTCGAACACCGTCGCGGTGGCGTTGCCCTCGCACCCCCACCTTGGAGGGTTGGCACCCCCCCTGGACCCCTCCTCCGTAGGGGATCTTAGATGAAAAAACATTCAACAGAACTTGCTTCGTTGAGATGTTGAGTTGACCAATCTTTGAGACGAGCTATCTTGCTTCTCTCGGTCGATCTTTTGATATCACGACCTTGCTGAAAAAGGCGGGATAACAACGAGCATGCCATCCTCGGTCGTAACCGACCTTTATCCGAGGATCCTCAACACCAACAACCACAAAGTAATAAATTTTCAGCAACCACATAAGTTAAGTATCTGGGCTCCATACCATGATACCACTTTTTATCCAGAAGAAAATGGACATACCCTAAGGGCGCGACCCTTAATAGCCTTGCCGCAACTTTCCTGTTTCGACCATTTCCGGGTTGTGAGGTTCGATGAAGTCTCGTCCACAAAGCTACGCTTTTCACAAAAGCCATGCTTCAATCAACAAATGATCAGCAGCACTCAGCATGCCACATTACCAAATTGGGAATGTATCACTAGTAACCATCAACCACATAACCTCTGAGCTCGTACGTCTCAGGGAAAGGTGTTAAGCTAAGAGAATAAATTCTCCGCCACCAACAAAAATGTATTTGATAGAAATGAGATTTACATCAAAAAGTGTAACGTCAGACACACATCCATACAAGCCCGTCCCGAGTATGAAGGGAACCGAAGGCACTTCCTCCAATTAAGGAAAGAAGCCCTTGCAATCCAGATATTCACTAATCAAGTCCGGACTCACGATCACAAAGGGTGATATAATCTCTATACCGAAGCAACTCAGTGCAGAGACATTCGACGAGTAATCCTTTTTCTTTTGAAAATACCCGGTCTTCAACACCGTCTTCAAATGCAATCCCATTTTGTCGTATCATTATTCGGAATGGGTTTTATGACACAAAGCCCTCTCCCGGCTAATCCGAATAATGAGCGCTTATTTTAAAAATAAGTGTTACATTCAGATTTAAAGTAAATCACAACAAATTTACACTTTGATCTTTTTAAACAAAAGATCCATCACAAAGATTCGATGTGGTTTTCGAGTAATTATTTGGAATCCGACCCTCCGTCGCATCGAAATTCAAATGCCATTTAAAGGTCAATATTGATAGTTGGTTATTTAACTATCAATCAATATTTACAACAACCACCATATTTTAAATAATTTTTCCGCAACTATTTATTTCCAAAATATCTTCGCAAGATATATTTTCAACACTTTAACACTTTGAAAACAAATTTTAAATTATTTTCCTCACGCGGAATAAATTTCCAAATATTTATTTATTTCCACTGAAAATTTTCCGAGTCTGAATACTTTAAAATAATTTAAATCACTTATCCAAAAAAAATATACTTGGAAACATTTGGAATAAAAACTATTTTTAAACACTTACTTAAATATTAGTTATGAAAATACTATACTAATATCTCGTATAAACTTTAAGCCCAAAGTAATTTTAAAAATAGAATTATTAGATAGAGTATAACCATTTTCTAAATCAAATATCAATTAAAACTTTAAAATAATCACCTCTATAATTGACTTAAATAAATCTTTACTTTAAAGATTTTCAAAATAACTTAAGAAAATAATTTCTCCAAAACATTCTTTTAAAGCCAACTTTAGAACTTTTAATTAATATTTGAAAGCTACTTTGAAAACATACTCAGCTTTCTAGGGAAAATACACTTTCCATTTCAAAATGGTCCATTTATATCAATCAATAAATTCTTCTTAATTTATCTCAATTTACATTCCATATCCGCAATTTATTTCCACGCTTTTAAAAATAAACCAATATTTATTTTTAATACAAATTTCCCTTTACTTATAAATTCCCATTGTGAATTTAGATTGCTAAATATCCATTGATATAAGATTTTCAAATCGATTTTCAAATATTCACTTTCAACACTAAATCAAATTCCAAATTAGTTTCCAATTTTATTTTAAACACCAAATCAAATTCCAAATTGATTTCTAAATTTATTTCCAAACACCAAATTTATTTCCAAATTTATTTCAAACACCAAATCAATTTCCAAATTGATTTCCAAATTTTGTTACCTATTAAAATAAATCCCTTTATTTTTCCCAACTATTTAAAATCTGAATGTTAAATAAATTCTTCAACTATTAAACAATATTACTTAAAATCCATTTATTAAAATCTTTCTACACATTTTGGAATTAATTTGATAGGATTACAAAAATCAACTTTTAAACTTTTAAATCCCTTCTTTTAAATTTGTCCAATTCTCAAAAAATTAATTTACTCAAAATTTTCTACTTTAATTTCCAAAAATCCAATTATATATTTCTGGTATCCTATGATACCAAAAATATATTCGGCCAGACCATAGTCTTTAATGATTTTAATCACCAATATAATCATTCACAGAGTATCAATAAACCAACACACAACATATGAAACAAATTCAAATGTTTGAGGAATCCAGTTGGATCCCTCCAACCTATTTCCCTGCATCCACAGATATTAGCACAATAACTAAATACCAATTCCACATCTAGGTGGAATATCGCGGTATATGGGATTATATAATATCATCCGCTATTATGCGACGCACAGGGTCTCATCCGCTATATAATGCGAGAAATCAATCACTCCAATATATATATACTACTATGTATACTATCACAATCAGACAATCAATCAATAACTAAAATTTAAATTATTTTAATTTGAGTGAGAAGATCTCACCTTTGCTTATGCATGCAATTCATTTCCGAACCGGCTTGCTTCTTTACAGATTTTGACCTAAGATAAACAATTCATGATTTATTAACATTTGAATTGGTCGAACAATTAACTACCGTTTATTTATTTAAT
Source organism: Allium cepa (assembly GCA_030765085.1). Lineage (NCBI taxonomy): Eukaryota > Viridiplantae > Streptophyta > Magnoliopsida > Asparagales > Amaryllidaceae > Allium > Allium cepa. The sequence goes on from CM060929.1 coordinate 1,049,212,515, forward strand.
TTTCATTTTTATTTTGAAAACACATATATTTATGAAATAACCTACATTATCATTTAAATTTCTATTTTCGTATATCTTTCGTACATATATTTTTTTTTATTGTTTTTTTTAAAACTTCATATAACTCCTATATACATATAAATCTTTCTGTTTTACTATGAAATTTGCATATATATACTTAACCGTATAAACTTTAAATTGAAATAACAAACTGTTTAACCTTTTTGTTAATTCACTGTTTGAAATTAGCAACTCTAAAACTTACCGTTCTCAAAAATCAAAACTTTAAAACCAATGTTAATATACCTTACCTCAGCAACGCCACCGAGTCGACTGAACCCCATCGGCCACAACCACAAACATCGCAAACCACCACCTTGAAACCCCTATCTCGGCCTCGGCCTTGTGCGAGCCTCCACACGCGCGCCTCCAGTCGCGATGCACAGCCAACGCCTGAGTCGCCGCCATTACCTTACCTTCGATTGCTATGAAGACGTCGCGCCCGCGCTTGCAATCTAAAATCAACACCGTGCCTGTCGTTCGGCAAACCCATGCCTTCGTCGAGACTGACCGCGCTCGCCCTCCTCTACGCGATACAATGATATGACTAACAAGTGAAATTAACTCGAGAAACCCTGGTAAATCTCGAACCAAACAATTCGAGATCTTTTTCGATTTATTTTTGAATTTGGGTACTTTGCTTTTGGCCATTGATTTCTGTGATTTTCGTTTATAATCAGGAGATAGCTTGGCCACGGATTTTATTCCATTCGATTGAAAATTGACTACCATATTATTAAATTGAGATGATTTCGATCTCACTCTGGCTTCAGCCATGTATTTATTTTCTAGATGTTGATTTGAGAAATATCGATTTGAAATTACTGTGTTGGAATGTTAACGAAAAGGGTTACATTTAAGTTGTTTTTTTTCTTCTTCTTTATTTTGAATGAAATATCCATCGAGGACACGTGTGAAGATAATCAGAGAAAAAGAAACATGCACTAAAAATTTCTCTACGTGTCTGAGCATGGAACAGTGTTCAATTTTATTATTTATTTTCAATAAATCACCTCGATTTTCGCAATTCACAATTTTGATCTCCAGTCGAGACGTGCCGCCAGGCGTTTATAATGTTATACCCCTATTTCGAATGTAATGGAAAAGTTTCTGAGTCCAAATTCGATCGTATGAAGAAGATTGCTTTTTGGACCCAGTTATTATTTTAAATTTCGATATAATTTTCAGCGCGTTTGCTTATCGTACGGCAAAACGATCACTCCAAATACTATGAAAATTGAAATCCGATAATAATACAATATTACGGATCCAATGGAACTGGTTTCCTCGAAATCCAAGACTGTGCCTCGAAAGGCTATTTTTAAATGTTGATTTAAACGATACAAATTCAAAACTGAACAAAGCATTTCCAACTCCAATTCTGAAGCTTCCATTATCTTCTGTATTATCAATATAAATTTTCTAAGCCTTGGAAATATTTTTAACAAGCATAAAACTGAAGATTCAATATTTTACCCAACCCTTAATAATTAATTCAATAATTTTTTAATTGCCAAATTCATATTTATATTAGAAATTCAAGTTAAAATAACTTCCAAATATTTAAAATCAATAAAATATTTCAATTTCACATGTTAAAATTTCCAGGTTGTCACACATGTTCCGAATCAAAGTTCGGCAACTTATTTGTATAAGCTACATGGGTCGAAATAACCTGAAATTTGGCATGAACAAAACATAACACTCATACTTTAATTTGGAAAATGAATCATACAATTTGAATAAGGTATGAGGAAGGTATGATGCCTCAAAGTTGAACCCAAGCAATGATTTTACAGTAAAAATCTGGACAAAAACATGCTCTGAATCAAAGCTTGGCAACCATTTCTATAAGCTACATAGGTCGAAATGACCTTAAATTTGGCATGCATAAAGTGAAACAACTATAATTTAAACTGAAAAATTAATCATGCAATTTGGACAAGGTATGAAAAAGTTATAATGTTTCAAAGTTGAATCCAGGCAGTGTTTTCACTGTAAAAATCTGGGCAAAAACATGCTCCGAATCAAAATTCGACAACATATTTCTATAACATACGTAGGTTAAAATGACCTAGAATTTGGCATGCATAAAGTTCAACAACTATACTATCAAACAAAAGAAACCTAACACAAATCGGATAAGAAGTGTGAGAGATATAAGCTCTCAAAATTGGACTCACAGCCTGTTTTCGTTGTAATCTTCAAAACAACAGAAATTTGTTTATAGTAAGCAATTTCTGAGCAATTTCAACATCTATACTTTTGTTTCAGCTAGAATTTGTCAGTTGGCAACTCACCTTGAAATTATTGAAGATTAAATTGTTCTAACTCAAGAAAGTAGATGGATTTAGGCAAGCGGAAGCTTCAACAACTGTAAAATATCAAAATAGAGGCATGCAAACCCAAAAGAAGAGATTACATGTGAACCCAATCTCAAAACTAGATTTTGATGAAAATATTGTTGTTTTGGAAGCGATTACCTATTGAATTCTCTTTATATTGATTAAAACAACAATTTAATAGAAGAGAAAATGAGATTTGAGCTTTAAATTTGAAAATAGAGAGGGTTTCTTTGTTTTCTATTTTAGTTTACTAGAGAAGGAGAAATAAACATACATGTGAAATAAAATGAGGAAGAGAAACTTTTCTCTTCTCTGGTTTATGTTAATTAATAGGCTTTGGACCCAAAACTAAATAAATTAGCCTAAGAAAAGAAAGAAAATCCAATTTTATCACTAAAATACACAAATACACTATGTTGATAAATAAAACAACATATTTTCACCTGATTTCAACATAATAAAATTTATGTAAACACATTTCTATGTTAAATAAAATATTTTACGACTAATAAATAGACATTTGTTATAAAAATATTTTTATTATGAAAAAAAATCTTATTTTTAAATAAATGACCAATTTACACAAATATCTGCGTAAGACACCATTTTTAACACCAAAAATTTCATAAAATTATCTTCTTGCATAATAAAATGCAATAAATCACTCTAACAACATTTCTATAATCAAAATTTATTTTTAAACAAAATTTCATCTTTTTATTTATAATAAACATATATTTAAACAAATACTTCCATTAAAAAAACATTAAAAGATGCATTTGGGAATAATTATAAGAATTATTGCACTTTCATTAAATAAAATCATATTTCACTCACAATTCTCATAAACAACCAAGATAAAGTTTGTAAAACTTTATTTTCACATTTTATTACCAAGCAACTATCTTAATTCTATTTTATTTATTCCAAATCCATTATTTATTTGAAATAAAAAAATTTAACAAATTTTTATCTCTCCAATTTATTTTATTTTCTCCATTATTAAATTATAAGCACCATTATAATTAAAATTTATAGGTAATCATCAAAACTAGGGTTGTTACATTTCCTAAGTGTTTTAATAAGTATATAAAATTATTTAAGGTATGTGACTTAAATGTTTTATATATTTATAAAAGTAGAAGGGGCATTTTGTAAACATTTTAAATTATTTACTTTTGAAATTTGGTATCACTTTTAGGAAAGAATTTGGAAAACGAGTTAGAAATCAATCATATGTTGACAAACAAAGCAGGTTAGTTGAAAAGAATTACTTTTTAAAGTTAAAATTCAGTTATACCATATTTTCCTTGTTTCGCCACTTTCGACACCAACCTTTCGACTAGGTACTTCCACCTCCATCTCCATCGAAACCAATCCACATGGTATCAAAGATATCGTACATAGTGAATTGGATATAGGCGCAAGGTATATAGTTGAAATAGGGGATTCCGGAGGGGTCAAAGCCTTGCTTTGCTTTTAAAAGGAAATGCTCCATCTTTGCTTTCAAAAAGAATTCTTTTGACTTATATAACTTTCAACTTGGTTAAATGGTTTAAAAGGATGGTTTCGAAAGAGACTGCACCTTTATTTTATAAAGAAGATTTCGAAGGGATCGAAACCCCTAGCTGTCGCATCCTACCTTTCGAAGCAATGCTCTCGAAAGTGTTTCTTTATTATAAAACCTAAGCCGCTTCTCCAATTCTTTCGAAGGGATTGGTTTCGGTACCATCCACTTCTTTTACTTAGGAAATTGCTTTCGAAAGAGTGCTTTCAACTTGGTTGTTTTAAGACCCATTGTTCTATTGAAAGTTAAACCCAAAGGTTTCGAAAGTAATGGTTTTAAATGGTTTCGAAAGGTTTTCCACATGTTGTACTTGAACCCAAATTCTTTTGAAAGGTTTGATTTATATAAAGAACTTAATGCTTTCGAAAGGTTTAAGATTAAGGTTTCGAAGGAGTGGTTACCTAATTTTTTTGAAAGGTTTTAAATGGAAGGTTTCCTCGAAAGGAAATGTTTAACGTGTTTTGAAAGGAGGATGTCTATTGTTTAAAAAAGCTTTCGAAAGAGATGATTTCAACGTTTTCGAAAGGTTTAATGTAAATGGTTTCGAAAGGGGTAATTTCAATGGTTTCGAAAGGGGTACCTTCAACGGTTTCGAATGTTTTCATTAACAAATGTTTTTTGCAAAGTGTATATAACATGGCAAAGTGATTTGAGTAAAGCATAGAATATTTTCCTTCTTTATGTATGATTTAAAAAGGGTTAAACCATTTCGAAAGAAAGGTTTTCAAGGAAAATTTTATAGGTAGACAACCCTAAGTAAATGGCTCAGATATTAGAATACTAGATGAGACTGGTATGGGGTCACGCCCTATACTTTAGCTAGTAGCCCTAGCTAATATAATTCCAAAATTCCAATGTGTAGGGCTTTGTCATAGGTAAGACTAAAATGATGTTACATACAGAAAGGAATATACATAGTAGAGATAGGTTATTGGTGAGCCCGCAAAACCATCAGGATCAGTTGTTCCTTTGAGAAGTAAGTTAGGGACAAACCGTCTAGAATAGGAGTATATAACAAAGGTTAGATTATTTGTTTATTTTTTCTAGTAGGCCTGAGTCAACCAAAAGTTAGTAGTTAGCCAAACAAAACTATAATGTTCGGAAAAATAGTCCAATTCTTACCTAATTTGTATGCATACATGATATTGCTATTTTTGTTCTAACCAGTTTGGTGGTGAAAGTCTATACGAATTATGCGACATATATATATGACAAGTAAAATAGCTATACACAAAATAATATGATACTAATAGTAAAAATAAAAATAAAAAGATCACAGCAGAGTTTTTATACTGGTTCGGGCCTCCCATCCTACTTCCAGTCCTGAAGCTCCTCTCTGGATTTTCACTTAACCAATAACCCTCGGTTCACCCAGTGGAATAGGCTTGATAGAAAAGTGATTTCTTACCAAACTTGTGTTCTTTTTCAACACTGATCTTGACTGTAAATACAACACATCCTATGATATCCTTTTAGTGAGTGTGAGTGTAACACTTTTGAATTCATAGGAAGTTTTTAATAACCAAATTGAAATTTTGGTTACAGCAGATTAATAATACAATTAGCAATGAAATAGGTAAGATTAAAGAATGTAGATAGACAAGTAATATTCGGTGAATTGGAATATATATAGTATCAAATAGTTGTTATTGAAGAGTAGTGACTATTTGAATAAGTTTATTTGATCTGAAAAGTTGCATCCTCATAGAGAAGATGTGTTTGTTGATTTTGGAGATAAGTAACCTTTTGAAAAAGTGACATTTCTTATTTTAAAACCTATTTGTCCATATGATAGACGTTTGTGGATAATCCATGGACGTCTGTGGTTTAAAGAAATAATTTTCCCACAACTAGTGACATGCATCTGTGGATTTATCACAAACGTCTATGAGTCTATGCATTTTGATTCCAGAGATTGTGTGCATGTGTGAGTTGTATCAAGGAGATCTTACAATATTTCTATGACTCAATTAATCAAATCACTATTGTTACAAACATTGATGTAAAATAAGAGTCTTCCGATCTTCATATCTTTTGATTCCTTGATCATTGATTCGAAGGACTGGATGTCTTCTTTGTAAAGTGCACCTAAAATTGGAATATATGATATATATTCAATTGTATAGTTATTATCATTAAAACTTGAAGTTTGGAGGTTCTAACATTGTCCAATTTTTTAATGATGACAACTATACAATCTTTTTAAGATTACTCCCCTTGTATATATGAATGATATTCTTCTCCCCCTTTGTCATTATCAAAATAGAATATAATATGTATATAATTGCAATTATGGACAAAACAAAAATACAGAACTAAAAACATAGATGTGTAAGCTACATCGATACATAGGAAATTGAAGTAAGAACAATGTTTAACATAGCGAACTAAAGAAAAGAAAAGCATTAAGCAATTGAAAGTAAGCTAATGGATATTGAGTGGAAGAATATGAGAATCCACCATAATTCTCATAGTATTCCCAATAAGACACCAGATCAGAGTCATAAAGAGCAGGCCATTGAGTATTATCATGATATTATTCATTTTCTTGTATTGATAATCCATCAAATGGCATGTAATGTTGGTGAGAGGATGCTTTTATTGGTGTCTCATCATCATCATCGCTATTTTCTTTTTGAATATGTTCAGTCTCTATTTGTTTTTTACTTCTATTTTGGGACAAACCTTCTGAAGGAATATGAGGTTGATAAATAAGAGCATGTCCACGAGATGGTGGTGTAGGAGATGGTGACGATGAAGATGAAGAACAAGAACATCCACGAACCTTTCTTATAGTTTTGCTAGTCCAGAGACTACCGTTTCCAATGTATTTTCTACCTTAGTCATACAGGTAGATTGAGATCGTTCCAAGCCAATTATTCATTTTTCCAACTTCTTTGATTTGAATTTATAACCCCTTGATTTTTAATGAAACATCTCTTCCAGATTCATTATGACTAAGTGAGTTTCAAGCTTCTAAAACTTCAGAGTCCGAGTGGTATTCTTGCGGAGAGGGAGATCGTGGAAGTCTAGTAGAAGGTTGGGGGTTAATGTTGCCTTTGTAAATGTTGTTATGTCCATTATTGGAAAGGCATAATATTTGGAGGTTGGGCAGGAAGTTGCATTAAGGATAAACATCAAGGACCCTCATTTTTAACAAGAATTTCTTCATACTATGAGAGATATAACGGAACATTCATATCTTTAAGAATCCTCATAATGTAAGCATGATATGGAATGCTTCGGCGATGTTGCATCCAAATTTTTTTAACTTGGTCATGAACAAATTTGACCCAATTTACAGGAAAACGAGTGAATATTGCATATAAAGATCGATGATTAGTAGGGTAGACTTATTCATGACTACCTAGTCTACGAATGATTGTGTTGATTAAATACGTTCAACTATCCTAGCATGAGAACAAAGACCAATGCATTCCATTGATGCATGTTATCTTCCCAAATTTGATGGGCAACTTCATCCCGTGATAGTATGAAGTGGTCAGGAATTTCATCTAAATCATTCCTTCTTTAGAGCAATCTAAGATTCTACAAAGTGTAAAAATGTAACGGCCCAGGATTTTAATTAATTTAAATTTGAATATTTAATTAATTTAAATATTAATAAGTGAATTTATAAGTCAAATAAATTTTTATTCGTATAATTGGATTTAATTGAATAATTAAATCGATAATTTAATATGTTAAATTATGGAAATAATTGAAAATTGAGTTAAATATGATTGAAAATGATTTATAAAATTTTATTTTATCATATTGGAGTTAGAATGATATTTTAGAACTTTTAAAATTGAATTTAAAGTTTATTTGTGAAAATTGAATATTTTAATATTTAAATCGACTAGTGAAAATAGTCAATTTTTGAACAGTCTCAGAATTGGACGAAACTAGTTCCATTGGATCCGTAATAGTTAGTTATTACCGGATTTCAATTTTCGTGTCAATCGGAGTTATCGTTTGATCGTGGCAGCTCGAAACGCATCGAATTATTTTTAATATTAATTTGGCGAGTTAAAATAGCCATTTTTCAAAAAGTCTCGGATTTCGACGAAACCAGTTCCATCGGATCCGTAATGTGATATTATTGTAAGGTTTCAAATTTCGTGTCAATTGGATTTACCGTTTGTCCGGTACAAATTAAAACGCCTAGAAAATCGTTTAAATCGGTTTAATTTAAATTGAACGTTTATTGCCATGTCTCGCACAGATGTCCGAATTAGCTTCCGAAACCTGTTCCATTGTGTCCGGAACGCGGGGTAAACCCTAGAAACGCTGGTTACGGCGCGTGAATCGGAGTTTGGAATTTCCGGATGAATAGTGTTCAACGATTTTCTATAAATAAGCCTTAAAATTCACAAAAATAAAAAAAAAAGTATCAAAACCCTAATTCTTTAACCTAGCCGCCAGAAATGAAACCAATGGCCGAAATCATCCCATATTTTTCTTCTATTATCTCTTGCTCAAATCAATATTTTCGAAAACTTCCAACGTGGAAGATGAAGAACACGCTACGAGCTACAAATCCATACGGTTGTGATGAGTTCTAGCATCGCGTGGAAGAGGTTATAGTGGCCGATAGGGGTTTCGTTCGCACGCGTATGCCGAGGCCAATATAGGGCCGAGCTCTACCATATTGGGGCCATAGGAAGCTCTTGTCGAAGGCATTTGGGTGGTACTCACCGATCATCTTCATTTTGCTCGAGTTGGTCGTGATAATTCGACTTATGGTGGCGGCTATGGGTTTTGGGTTACTGATGAACACGCATGGGAGAGAAGGGGAAGAGAGCGGCCCAGATGCAGTGCAATAGGAATGGATGGTGATGATAGATTAGGTTTTGAAAATAATAATTTATGTTGTAAATTTATATATAGTTTATAATCGTGTAAACTTCAAAAATTCATAACTTTTTCATACGAGGTCGAAAACGCGCGAAACCAGTTGCGTTGGAATCGTATGGACGAGCACTACGCTATGGAGTTAGATTGGAGTCGTTTGGAGTTAGTGAGAATTTCAGATAAAATTAAACGTCTGTTTAATTTTATTCGAAATAAATCGCTAAAACGAAAATAAAATCAAGGTGAGAACTTCTCACTCAATCGAATCGGTTTCGATTTTATTTTAAATAGTTAGATTTAAAATATTTGAATGCATGTTTGAATGATGATTGTTATCTATTGATTGTTAAAATAGACATTATGCGCCGTTAGTAAGCGGATGTTATTTAGTAAAAACATATACCGCGAATATTTCATAAACAGTGAAATTGGTATTATATATAATAGCAATATATATATATTGGCATATGTATATATTGAAGTTGTTGATTTCCCGCATTGTATAGCGGATGAGACCCTATTGCGCCGTCTATTAAGCGGATAATATTTTAAATCCCATATACCGCGATAATTCCGTACTGGAGCGGAATTGGTATTGTGCTAATGTTTGTGGATGCAGGGAAACAGGTTGGAGGGATCCAACTGGATTCTTCAACAGTATTTATTTGAATTCAGATATTTTGATATTTAATGGATTATCATATCGATATATGATATCGTTGTTGTCGGGATTGGCTATTTGATATGTAGCATCATTTGGACCAAATTTTGGAATTTTAAAATGATTTTTAAAGTGATTTTTGAAAGTATACGTTTATAAAATATTTTTTTGGAACTGATCCATTTTAAATAAATAAACGTTATAATTTTTAAAGTTATAAAAATTATGATTTTGAGAAATACGGTTAAAGATTGATTTTTGAGAAATATGAGATAATGTTTTTATAAAATAATTAAATTGGATTTTTGAATTTATTATAAAAAGTTTAAAGATAGGATTTATAAAATTTAATTATTTTATAAATCAAAATGATGAAATTATAAAGGAGATTAAAGACGTTTTAAAAGAATAATAATATGAATTGAATTATATAAGAGATTTATAAATGGATATTTATAAATTGAAATATTGAAATTATAAAACGAGTTTTTATAAGTGTTAGAATGAATTGTGAATGAATTTCATAAATGAATGAAATTTATAGAATTATAAACGGTGAAGTTATAAATGGAATTTTATAAGCAGTAGGTTTATAAAATTCATAAAGTTATTAAAAGAATGGTTTTGGATAAATAATTGAAGCTTATAAGTTATAAGATTTATAAGTATGAAGTTCAAAGGAACGATTTTTGCAAACAAATAAATTATAAGTATTTCACTTATAATATGAACTTTTGTTTTATAATTGAGTTATAAATTGAATAGGTTAATAAAGGAATTTATAAAAGGAAGTGGTTATAAAATAAATAGAAATGGAATTTATAAACGTTGTTTTATAAATTCGCAAACGACTTATTTTGATAAATAAATTGTTATAACTTATTAATGGAGTTATATTCACGTTTCTGACAATGAATAATCCTTTGAAATAAATTGTATAGAAAGGATGAAATTGGTTAACGTAGTATATTCACGTTTTTGAATAGTGAATAATATGTTAAAGAAAATGTTTAGATTTGATGTCTTAAATAGAAATTAAAACGATCTAACGATGTTTTAAAATGTGTTGAGATTCGAAACCATAGATTTCAACATCTATTGTAGAAATAGACGTATTCGAGAAATAAAAAGGAAATGGTGGACTATAACACTGTTGTTATAGTAAATGATTTCCGAAAGGAAATGTTTTGTATAGTATTGGGATTTATATATCTATTTTAATTTCGAATCCCTATACTAGTGATTTTGGGTTGTCGTAACGATGTTTTACGCAACATTCGTTTTGGCCTAAATAAATATGTTTAAAAGAATGATTTCCTTAAAGAATGAAATATATACTTAATTTCGATTGAAGTATATTGAATATTTTCCAAGTGTTGAAAATAAATAAAATTTGTGAATTACTTATGAATAAATAAGTATGGAAATGTTTTCTAATATTTCATTGAATATTATGAGAATTTATCTTTTTGAAGATAAATTGAAATGGATAATTGAAATCATATATGCATGGATATTGTGAAATATAAATTCACTATGGAATTTATGGATAAAAAGGAGAATTTGTTTAAAAATAAATATTGATTTATTTTTGAAGTATTGAAAATAATATATCTTGTAAAGATATTTTGGAAAATAAATAATTTGGAAAATTATTTGGAAACTGGTGATGTGTGCATATCCATTGATAGTTCAATAACCGACTATCAATATTTCCCTTTGAATGGGTATTTGATGTGATTTATTTGAATTTGAATTCCACACTTATTTTTGAATAAGCACTCACTATTCGGGTTAACCGGGAAAGGACCGTGGGGTCGTATAACCCATTCCAAATATGTGATACGTCGTTATGAATTGCATTTGATGACCGGTGTTGAAGACCGGGTATTTGCGAAAGCGATAGGATGACCTATCGATTGTCTCTGCACTGGGTAGCTCCTGGTATAGAGATTCCCTAAATGATGGAAAATTCGATCGGGATTGTGAATACCCGGATTGCAAGGGCTTCGTGAGAAGTGCCTTCGGTTCTGTTCGAGCCCGGAACAGACTTGTATGGATTGTATGTCTGACATTACAAATTGAGATATAAAGCCGATTTCTTTCAAATATATTTCTGTTGGTGGCGGAGAATTTATTCTTTTAGCTTAACACCCTTCTCTGAGACGTACGAGCTCAGAGGTTATGTAGTTGAATGTTATCAGCGATATATTCCCAATTTGGTAATGTGACATGCTGAGTGTTATTGTGAAATGATCATTGTATTGATTATTTGTGATAGGATCATTTATTTGATCGTCTATCCTAGTGATCATTTCTATGATCATTTGTTGACCCAAAGCATGGCTTATGTATAAAGTATGTTTTTGTGGACGTGACTTCGTCGAGCCTCACACCCCGTGAATGGTCAAAACAGGAAAGATGCAGCAAGGTTATGAGGGGTAGCGCCCTTTAGGTTATGTGCATTTCCTTCTGGAAAAGGGTGGTATCATGGTATGTAGCCCAGATACTTACTCATGTTGAAAACACTTTATGATTGTGTGAATTGATTGCGAGCGCTCGGTGAAAGGTCCCAAAGGACCGGAGGATGGCATATTCGGTCAGTTGTTACTCAGTTAGGGGTAACCCGGCCTTGTGTTGGTAGAGATCCGGTTTGGTTCTCGGGGATGTCCATCCAGAGGCATTCTCATGTGGCAATGGGAAGTTCCTTGGCCTGATCATTCGTTGGAAATCCAAAGAAACAATACGAGACTTCTACGGTTTTAGTTGTAGAACCTGCCATTTAATATGGTAGCTATAGTAAGCATACTATAATGGTACCTATGCTGGCTAAGATTTATATTCTACTTTCGAAATTGTTTCCTACGCTATGCACTAATAATAATATGAAATGTTCTTTTTAATGTGTATCAAGCATCTTTGACTAACATAAGAAGAAATCTCCTCCATGTCTGCGTTTGCATTGTGTGTGTGGCGGGAGGTCTTATGGTAGTCTCATTTTTAAAAGCATTGCGAATTGACCTTAAAAATATTCCTCTATTTTGATTTCAAAGATAAATAAACTGTTTTGAGTTCTCACACCAGTCACATGACTGACTCGGAGTTTATTGTTTTCCTTCCTAAACTCTGGGTGCCCACCAATTTCTACACGGGCAGTCAAGAGTTAAGGTTTATCAGGATATTCTGGATATTCTGGAGTTGCTGGAGGCAAGCTGGATGGCATGGCGTATTATTAGTATAGTATTTCTTTTTCCGCTGCACTATTTGTTGTTGTATGATGTTGTACACTCTGATGATATGATGTAATGTAATGTATAAAATGTAATAACTGATATAGTTCTTTGTTTAAAGATTATTCATTTAATTATTATATGTTGTTCCGCTGCGATTGTGAGATTCTGATGTTGTTCAGTTATTGTTCTGTTTTCTGTTCCGTTCTATTTTCTATTTTCTTTTCTCTCTATTTTCTATCTTCTTATCTCTTCTTCTACCTCTTTTCTTTTCTTAAATATTGATAATTCGTATTTCTGTTCATCTTGAATTAATCTACGGAGATTAGTGTATATTCAAGGAGTACGGATTTGCGGGTCGTCACAGGTGGTATCGGAGCATATGGTTAAGCGACAACCATGGTTCTGTTGGGTATTACTCATTAGAGATAGAGTCAGTAGTACTCTAGATTGAGTTTGAGAGTAATAATAGATATGAGAGCGTATTTGTTAGTGAATATAAAATTGTTTTATATTGTGATGATTGGTTTGTTGAGTGGCATATGAACCTTCGTCAGCGTGGTCTCGACAACTATGCCGAAGGGGTTTCTAAACACTTGAATAGAACAATTCGACACAATATTGTTTTAAATTGGGTAAATGAAATAATTTTACCTTGATTATATTTTATATATAAAGGAATAATTTTTCAGAATTATTAAAGTGTATATATGTTGATTGTTAGGTTGTTTGAATAATCTAAATAAAAGAATACTTGTATAAGCAAAAGAATGATAAGAATTGAATTATAATTAAAGTGATTTACAATTGAGAAATAAACTTATGTATATAAGAAGTGAAACTATATGAATATAACTTAAGAGATGTTGAATGAAGTTGATATTGGTATCGAAGTAAATTAATGAAGTGGAGTCATTAATAATATGAACTTGAGTTATGAAATGAAATTCAACTTTTGTAATTGAATTGAATGAATGGATTGAATATTAATCAATTAAATATGAATAATTGATATAAAAAAATGAATATAAGTGTTAATTCATTAGAATCTAATGTTATTGAAAGTTGAATAGTTGAATAAAAATCAATTAATTAAACCAAATGAATATAAGAAAAGGAATTTGGTTGTAATTGATATACATTGGTTGTTATATGGTTGTTAGTTGATTGTATATAATTCATTAAGCATTAATGAAATTGGAAGCTAAATTAATTGAAATTCAATTGGGAGTTAAATGAATCTTAAATGGAATTGAATTTGATGTGGAAGTGAACCAACTTGAATATGAATTAGCGAATATAAACTAATTGAAAATGGATGTTAGTAAGAACATCCACTGTTAATAAATCAAATGTGATTTAAATTGAAAACCATTTCATTGAATATTAATGAGAATATAAATGAATATTGATTTGGTTATGGATGATAGTTGGTTGATGTTTGAATTTATTGCTTTTATTGCAATTGCTATGTTGGCATATATAGTTATTACGTTTCTATATGTTGTATATCGATACTATTGTCTATATACATGGTTCTCATGTTGTTTGTTGAGTGTTTGGTAGGTGCGGATCGCGTTTGCTTCGCATTTGGAGCTCACTTTCGCGCTATATTAGCCGTATATGCTCGCTAATAAAATATAAGGTACATATCTCGGATTACATATCGTACTTTTATACTTTTTTCCCTTCGGGATGCCTCATTACTTGATGAGATGTATATTTGTGATATATATACTGTCATTTTTTTTTCGGATCGAGCCGTGCAAATGAGACTATGGCGAATTTTTTCGGAAATTTAAGGCGTTAGAAATTTTTTGAGAAAATTGGAAAAATCGTGAAAATTTAAACTTTGATTTTGAACTTGAAAGTAAACGATAGTAGTTGTTTTTGAAAGATAACAAAGTATGATTTGAATACTTAGTAAGTATTGTAAGAAGTTTAATTATGATTTTGGGAAAGTTAATAAATTCTGTAATTTTTCTTACTTGATAATTTCGAGGACGAAATTCTTTTAAGGGGGGAAGATTGTAACGACCCAGGATTTTAATTAATTTAAATTTGAATATTTAATTAATTTAAATATTAATAAGTGAATTTGTAAGTCAAATAAATTTTTATTCGTATAATTGGATTTAATTGAATAATTAAATCGATAATTTAATATGTTAAATTATGGAAATAATTGAAAATTGAGTTAAATATGATTGAAAATGATTTGTAAAATTTTATTTTATCATATTGGAGTTAGAATGATATTTTAGAACTTTTAAAATTGAATTTAAAGTTTATTTGTGAAAATTGAATATTTTAATATTTAAATCGACTAGTGAAAATAGTCAATTTTTGAACAGTCTCAGAATTGGACGAAACTAGTTCCATTGGATCCGTAATAGTTGGTTATTACCGGATTTCAATTTTCGTGTCAATCGGAGTTATCGTTTGATCGTGGCAACTCGAAACGCATCGAATTATTTTTAATATTAATTTGGCGAGTTAAAATAGCCATTTTTCAAAAAGTCTCGGATTTCGACGAAACCAGTTTCATCAGATCCGTAATGTGATATTATTGTAAGGTTTCAAATTTCGTGTCAATTGGATTTACCGTTTGTCCGGTACAAATTAAAACGCCTAGAAAATCGTTTAAATCGGTTTAATTTAAATTGAACGTTTATTGCCATATCTCGCACAGATGTCCGAATTAGCTTCCGAAACCTGTTCCATTGTGTCCGGAACGTGGGGTAAACCCTAGAAACGCTGGTTACGGCGCGTGAATCGGAGTTTGGAATTTCCGGATGAAAAGTGTTCAACGATTTTCTATAAATAGGCCTTAAAATTCACAAAAATAAAAAAAAAGTATCAAAACCCTAATTCTTTAACCTAGCCGCCAGAAATGAAACCAATGGCCGAAATCATGCCATATTTTTCTTCTATTATCTCTTGCTCAAATCAATATTTTCGAAAACTTCCAACGTGGAAGATGAAGAACACGCTACGAGCTACAAATCCATACGGTTGTGATGAGTTCTAGCATCGCGTGGAAGAGGTTATAGTGGCCGATAGGGGTTCCGTTCGCACGTGTATGCCGAGGCCAATATAGGGCCGAGCTCTACCATATTGGGGCCATAGGCAGCTCTTGTCGAAGGCATTTGGGTGGTACTCACCGATCATCTTCATTTTGCTCGAGTTGGTCGTGATAATTCGACTTATGGTGGCGGCTATGGGTTTTGGGTTACTGATGAACACGCGTGGGAGAGAAGGGGAAGAGAGCGGCCCAGATGCAGTGCAATAGGAATGGATGGTGATGATAGATTAGGTTTTGAAAATAATAATTTATGTTGTAAATTTATATATAGTTTATAATCGTGTAAACTTCAAAAATTCATAACTTTTTCATACGAGGTCGAAAACGCGCGAAACCAGTTGCGTTGGAATCGTATGGACGAGCACTACGCTATGGAGTTGGATTGGAGTCGTTTGGAGTTAGTGAGAATTTTGGGTAAAATTAAACGTCCGTTTAATTTTATTCGAAATAAATCGCTAAAACGAAAATAAAATCAAGGTGAGAACTTCTCACTCAATCGAATCGGTTTTGATTTTATTTTAAATAGTTAGATTTAAAATATTTGAATGCATGTTTGAATGATGATTGTTATCTATTGATTGTTAAAATAGACATTATGCGCCGTTAGTAAGCGGATGTTATTTAGTAAAAACATATACCGCGAATATTTCATAAACAATGAAATTGGTATTATATATAATAGCAATATATATATATTGGCATATGTATATATTGAAGTTGTTGATTTCCCGCATTGTATAGCGGATGAGACCCTATTGCGCCTTCTATTAAGCGGATAATATTTTAAATCCCATATACCGCGATAATTCCGTACTGGAGCGGAATTGGTATTGTGCTAATGTTTGTAGATGCAGGAAAACAGGTTGGAGGGATCCAACTGGATTCCTCAACAGTATTTATTTGAATTCATATATTTTGATATTTGATGGATTATCATATCGATATATGATATCATTGTTGTCGGGATTGGCTATTTGATATGTAGCATCATTTGGACCAAATTTTGGAATTTTAAAATGATTTTTAAAGTGATTTTTGAAAGTATACGTTTATAAAATATATTTTTGGAACTGATCCATTTTAAATAAATAAACGTTATAATTTTTAAAGTTATAAAAATTATGATTTTGATAAATACGGTTAAAGATTGATTTTTGAGAAATATGGGTTAATGTTTTTATAAAATAATTAAATTGGATTTTTGAATTTATTATAAAAAGTTTAAAGATAGGATTTATAAAATTTAATTATTTTATAAATCAAAATGATGAAATTATAAAGGAGATTAAAGACGTTTTAGAAGAATAATAATATGAATTGAATTATATAAGAGATTTATAAATGGATATTTATAAATTGAAATATTGAAATTATAAAACGAGTTTTTATAAGTGTTAGAATGAATTGTGAATGAATTTCATAAATGAATGAAATTTATAGAATTATAAACGGTGAAGTTATAAATGGAATTTTATAAGCAGTAGGTTTATAAAATTCATAAAGTTATTAAAAGAATGGTTTTGGATAAATAATTGAAGCTTATAAGTTATAAGATTTATAAGTATGAAGTTCAAAGGAACGATTTTTGCAAACAAATAAATTATAAGTATTTCACTTATAATATGAACTTTTATTTTATAATTGAGTTATAAATTGAATAGGTTAATAAAGGAATTTATAGAAGGAAGTGGTTATAAAATAAATAGAAATGGAATTTATAAACGTTGTTTTATAAATTCGCAGACGACTTATTTTGATAAATAAATTGTTATAACTTATTAATGGAGTTATATTCACGTTTTTGACTGTGAATATCCTTTGAAATAAATTGTATAGAAAGGATGAAATTGGTTAACGTAGTATATTCACGTTTTTGAATAGTGAATAATATGTTAAAGAAAATGTTTAGATTTGATGTCTTAAATAGAAATTAGAACGATCTAACGATGTTTTAAAATGTGTTGAGATTCGAAACCATAGATTTCAACATCTATTGTTGAAATAGACGTTTTCGAGAAATAAAAAGGAAATGGTGGACTATAACACTGTTGTTATAGTAAATGATTTCCGAAAGGAAATGTTTTGTATAGTATTGGGATTTATATATCTATTTTAATTTCGAATCCCTATACTAGTGATTTTGGGTTGTCGTAACGATGTTTTACGCAACATTCGTTTTGGCCTAAATAAATATGTTTAAAAGAATGATTTCCTTAAAGAATGAAATATATACTTAATTTCGATTGAAGTATATTGAATATTTTCCAAGTGTTGAAAATAAATAAAATTTGTGAATTACTTATGAATAAATAAGTATGGAAATGTTTTCTAATATTTCATTTAATATTATGAGAATTTATCTTTTTGAAGATAAATTGAAATGGATAATTGAAATCGTATATGCATGGATATTGTGAAATATAAATTCACTATGGAATTTATGGATGAAAAGGAGAATTTGTTTAAAAATAAATATTGATTTATTTTTGAAGTATTGAAAATAATATATCTTGTAAAGATATTTTGGAAAATAAATAATTTGGAAAATTATTTGGAAACTAGTGATGTGTGCATATCCATTGATAGTTCAATAACCGACTATCAATATTTCCCTTTGAATGGGTATTTGATGTGATTTGTTTGAATTTGAATGCCACACTTATTTTTGAATAAGCGCTCACTATTCGGGTTAACCGGGAAAGGACCATGGGGTCGTATAACCCATTCCGAATATGTGATACGTCGTTATGAATTGCATTTGATGACCGGTGTTGAAGACCGGGTATTCGCGAAAGCGATAGGATGACCTATCGATTGTCTCTGCACTGGGTAGCTCCTGGTATAGAGATTCCCTAAGTGATGGGAAATTCGATCGGGATTGTGAATACCCGGATTGCAAGGGCTTCGTGAGAAGTGCCTTTGGTTCTGTTCGAGCCCGGAACAGACTTGTATGGATTGTATGTCTGACATTACAAATTGAGATATAAAGCCGATTTCTTTCAAATATATTTCTGTTGGTGGTGGAGAATTTATTCTTTTAGCTTAACACCCTTCTCTGAGACGTACGAGCTCAGAGGTTATGTAGTTGAATGTTATCAGCGATATATTCCTAATTTGGTAATGTGACATGCTGAGTGTTGCTGTGAAATGATCATTGTGTTGATTATTTGTGATAGGATCATTTATTTGATCGTCTATCATGGTGATCATTTCTATGATCATTTGTTGACCCAAAGCATGGCTTTTGTATAAAGTATGTTTTTGTGGACGTGACTTCGTCGAGCCTCGCACCCCGTGAATGGTCAAAACAGGAAAGATGCAGCAAGGTTATGAGGGGTAGCGCCCTTTAGGATATGTGTATTTCCTTCTGGAAAAGGGTGGTATCATGGTATGGAGCCCAGATACTTACTCATGTTGAAAACACTTTATGATTGTGTGAATTGATTGCGAGCGCTCGGTGAAAGGTCCCAAAGGACCGGGGGATGGCATATTCGGTCAGTTGTTACTCAGTTAGGGGTAACCCGGCCTTGTGTTGGTAGAGATCCGGTTTGGTTCTCGGGGATGTCCATCCAGAGGCATTCTCATGTGGCAATGGGAAGTTCCTTGGCCTGATCATTCGTTGGAAATCCAAAGAAACAATACGAGACTTGTACGGTTTTAGTTGTAGAACCTGCCATTTAATATGGTAGCTATAGTAAGCATACTATAATGGTACCTATGCTGGCTAAGATTTATATTCTACTTTCGAAATTGTTTCCTACACTATGCACTAATAATAATATGAAATGTTCTTTTTAACGCGTATCAAGCATCTTTGACTAACATAAGAAGAAATCTCCTCCAAGTCTGCGTTTGCATTGTGTGTATGGCGGGAGGTCTTATGGTTGTCTCATTTTTAAAAGCATTGTGAATTGACCTTAAAAATATTCCTCTATTTTGTTTTCAAAGATAAATAAACTGTTTTGAGTTCTCACACCAGTCACATGACTGACTTGGAGTTTATTGTTTTCCTTCCTAAACTCTGGGTGCCCACCAATTTCTGCACGGGCAGTCAAGAGTTAAGGTTTATCAGGATATTCTGGATATTCTGGAGTTGCTGGAGGCAAGCTGGATGGCATGGCGTATTATTAGTATAGTATTTCTTTTTCCGCTGCACTGTTTGTTGTTGTATGATGTTGTACACTCTGATGATATGATGTAATGTAATGTATAAAATGTAATAACTGATATAGTTCTTTGTTTAAAGATTATTCATTTAATTATTATATGTAGTTCCGCTGCGATTGTGAGATTCTGATGTTGTTCAGTTATTGTTTTGTTTTCTGTTCCGTTCTATTTTCTATTTTCTTTTCTCTCTATTTTCTATCTTCTTATCTCTTCTTCTACCTCTTTTCTTTTCTCAAACATTGATAATTCGTATTTCTGTTCATCTTGAATTAATCTACGGAGATTAGTGTATATTCAAGGAGTACGGATTTGCGGGTCGTCACAAAAAATATCAATCTTTATGACTTTTCCATACACATGTGACCAAAGCCAACCTTCTTTATTTTCAAGCGTCCAAATGTCTTCACTACAAAGATTTGCGAAAATAAAATAAATACCTATTGGTTCAATAATTACCTCATTATCATTGAAGTAAAGAAGGTTCTACATTCGAAGATTTTGAACAATGAAGAGATATCATAGAGATCAAATTTTAATAGTCGATAGAAAGGCCCAGAGTGGATTCTCTTCTTCACCAATTCTTCAAACCTATTAATTGCAATGGGATTGTTCTTCAACCAAGCTTTGATTTGAGTTTAACTTATAATATTGGTAGAGGAAGAACTTTGACTTTGTTTGGCTCTTTTTGGTAAGGGTTTAGGAGCTATTGGAGTTGAATTTAGGGTTAAAAGAGGGATTAGGTTTTAGAAGTTTGGTGGCTAGGATTAGAAAAACTAAAGTAAAAATGAATAAGGGCAAAAATAAAATATATATGCAGATCTGTAACCTGAAACAGGATATCGATGTCTGTGGGTTTTGCACAGACGTCTGTGGGTACATATTTAATATTTTCTCGTATGTCATCACAGACATCCATGAAAAATCCACAGACGTTTGTGGCTCATCAGATTAGAAGTACTAATTCCGTTGATGCTGAAAACGAAAGTTTATTTGATTTAAAGATAACACAAAAAATATAAGTACGTTTATTATATAAGAAAACAAATCGTGACATATTAATTTTCATCGGATGAGGTGGACCTCTTGGCTTCTTGTAAGTCCCATGAATTTGGTTCATGTTTCTTCTTGTCCGATGAGGGTTTTAAAGGAGACCATTTAGGTGAAGGAGTCTTATATCGATTGTTATAGTTGGATGGTCCTTCCCCCCAGAGTCGTGTAGGAGTTAATTTTCCTAGTTTGATAGGAGTTTCTATGGCACTAGGAGACTTCTTATGTAGACACTTCTCAGTGGGGGAGTGTCCACATATCGCAAGAATGCATTTTTCTAGAAATGTAACGACCCAGAATTTCTATTAATTAAAATTTGAATATTTAATTAATTTTAATTATTAATAAGTGGAATTTATAAGTCGATTAATTTTATTTCAAATAATTGGATTTAATTGGACAATTAAATCGATAATTTAATAATAGAAATTCCAGAAATAATTGAAATTTGAGTTAAATATGATTAAAAATGATTTGTAAAATTTTATTTAATCATATTCTAGTTAGAACAATATTTTAGAACTTTTAAAATTGAATTAAGAGTTAATTTGTGAAAATTGAATATTTTAATATTTAATTATCGACTGAAAAATAGCCAATTTTCGAACAGTCTCAGAATTGGACGAAACTAGTTCCATTAGATCCGTAATAGTTTGTTATTATAGGATTACAATTTTCGTAGCAATCGGAGTTGTCGTTTGACCGTGGCAGCTCGAAACGCATCGAAGTTGTTTTAATATTAATTTGGCGAGTTAAAATAGTCATTTTTAGAAAAGTCTCGGATTTGGACGAAACCAGTTTCATCGGATCCGTAATGTGATATTATTGTAAGGTTTCAAATTTCGTGTCAATTGGATTTACCGTTTGTCCGGGCCAAACTAAAACGCCTAGAAAATCGTTTAATCGGTTTAATTTTAAATTGAACGTTTATTGCCATAACTCGCACAGATGACCGAATTTGCTCCCGAAACGTGTTCCATTGTGTTCGAAACGCGGGGTAAACCTTAGGAACGCCAACCGGCACGCTTCGTTTGGAGTTCGGAAAATCCGGGATGAATAGTGTCGCGTGAATTTTCTATATAAGCACCTCTCTTCTCTCATTTGCAAACAAAGGCCCAAAACCCTAGGATTTCGGTTGTAGCCACCAGCAATATGTTCAAGGGCTGAAAATCAATCTCCTTCCTCCTTCACTCTTTCTCAATCCACACGTTTTTAGCAAAAGTTGTTAACTAATAAATCGAAGAGCTCGCCGAATACTTCAAATCCGTACGGTGGAGATGGGCTTTCGTCGGCCAGAGGAGGCGCTAGGAGGCTGCGTTCATGCTCGTCTTCATGCGTTTTTTTGGGCTCAGGGGACCACCGAGCTTGGTCTGGCTCTGGGCGGTCGTAGGGGATGCAATGGCCGTTCGAATGGAGGTGAGGTGATGGGGTTTCGGCAATGTTTAGGTGGCGAGATATCAAACCCTAATATCTTGCAAATGGGTTTCATGTTCGGCCGTTACCTGTAGGTAACGCGTGCATGAGGGAGGGAAGAAGATTGAAGGGGACGGTCATGATGCAAGGAGATGAGATCTTGTGGCTGTGATTGAATGTAGGTTAAAAGTTATAAAAGAAAAGTTGTAAATTTTAATTATAAAATCGTGCAACTTTAAAAATGTATAACTTTTTACTACGAGGTCGAAAACACACGAAACCGGTTGCGTTGGAATCGTTTTGACGAGCACTATGCTATGGAATTGGATTGGAGTCGTTTGGAGTTAGTGAGAATTTCAGGTAAAATTAAACGTCCGTTTAATTTTATTCAAAATAAATCGCTAAAACGAAATTGAAATCAAGGTGAGAACTTCTCACTCAATCGAATCGGTTTTCGATTTTTATTTTAAATAGTTAGAATTAAAATTGTTGAATGCATGTTTGAATGATGATTGTTATCTATTGATTGTTAAAATAGACATTATGCGCCGTTAGTAAGCGGATGTTATTTATTAAAAACATATACCGCGAATATTTCATAAACAGTGAAATTGGTATTATATATAATAGCAATATATATATATATATATTTTGGCATATGTATATATTGCAGTTGTTGATTTCTCGCATTATATAGCGGATGAGACCCTATTGCGCCGTCTAGTAAGCGGATAATATTTTATAAATCCCATATACCGCGATAATTCCGTACTGGAGCGGAATTGGTATTGTGCTAACATCTTTGGATGCAGGGAAACAAGTTGGAGTGATCCAACTGGATTCCTCAACTGTATTGATTTATTTACAGATATTGTGATATTTGTTGATTATCATATCGATAGATGATATTTGGATGTCGTGATTGACTATTTGGTGTTGTTGCATCATCGGATCCATTTTTAAAGTTTAAAAATAATAATTTTGGTTTTTAAAAGGATTTTAAAATGATTTTTTCAAAGTATATGTTTTTATTAAATTTTGAATTGATTCATTTTAAAAAAAATTAAAACGTTATAAATTTTTATGTTATAAAAATTAAGATTTTTGAGAAATATAACCGAAATTAGATTTTTGGAAATAAATAGTTAATTAATTTATAAATTGGTTTAAATTGGGATTTTTTGAATTATTAAAAACGATGTGTATAAAAGACTTATAAAATTGATATTTTATAAATTAATAATAATTGGAATATTAAAACAAGTTTTTATAAGTGTTAAAAATGAAATAAAAATGGATTTCATAAGTGAACGGAATTTATAGATTTATAAATTGTGAAGTTATAAAATGAATAGATTTTTTGTAAAATAGAAGATTTATAAGTAATTATCTTATAAATCGGATTTTGGCATTTAAAGGAGACATAAATGGAATTGGTTAGTAATGAGATTTATAAATCGAAGCTTATAAATAGAAATGGAATTCATAAACATTGTTTATGAATTCGAAATCAATTGAATTTGATAAATCGAATATTGAAGTTTATTAAAGGAAATATATTCACGATTTTGGACAGTGAATACATTATTGAATGAAATAGTCATGTTTGGCAAAAGGAATATTATAGAATGAAGTTAATTATTTTAAAGATGTTTTAAAATGCAATATGAATCGAAACCATAGATTTCAACATTTATTGTTGAAATAGACGTTTTCAAGAAAGAAGGAAATGATGGACTATAACACTGTTGTTATAGTAAATGATTTCCGAAAGGAAATGTTTTGTATAGTATTGGGATTTATATATCTATTTAAACTTTGAATCCCTATACTAGTGATTTTGGGTTGTCGTAACGATGTTTTGCGCAACATTCGTTTTGGCCCAAATAAATGTGTTAAGAGAATGATTTCCTTAAGGAATGAAATATATACTAAATCTTGATTTAAGTATATCGAATATTTTCAAATGTTGAAAATAAATAGATTTTTGATGTACTTATTATTTAATAAGTATGGAAATATTTTTCCAATGTGAAATGAACGTTTTAGAATTTATCCTTGTAAGATAAATTGAAAGTGAATATTGAAAATCGATTGAAAATCGTACATCATAGATATTTTGGGATTATAAATTCACTATGGAATTTATAAAAGAAAGGGGAATTAGTTTAAAAATAAACGTTGATTTATTTTTGAAATTATGGGAATTAATTTACGGATTTGGAACGTAAATATAAAGTAAATCGTTAAGGATTTATTTAATTGGTTTAAATAAACCATTTTGAAATGAAAGTATTTCCGAGAAAGGAAAATGATTGAAATTTGTTTTCAAAAAAAGGGTAAAGGATTGAAAAATGATTTGAAAATTAGTTTTCAAATGTTTGAAGTGTGGGAAATTTTATATCTAGTAAAAATATTTTGGAAAGTAAATAATTTGGGAAATTATTTGGAATTTGGTGATGTTGAGCATGCCTATTGATAGTTAAATAATCGGACTATCAATATTTAGCTTTAAATAGGTATTTGTTGTGATTGTTTGAATTTGAATGCCACACTTATTTTTGAATAAACGCTCACTATTCGGGTTAGCCGGGAAAGGACCTTGGGGTCGTATAACCCATTCCGAATATGTGATACGTCGTTATGGATTGCATTTGATGACCGGTTTGAAGACCGGATATTTTTGAAAACGGAAGGATTACCGTTGTGTTACTCTGCATCGGCTGATCTCCGATATAGAGGTTTTATCACCCTTAGTGACGGAAAGTCCAGACGTGATTAGAAATTATCCGGAATGCAAGGACTTCTTTGTAAGTGCCTTCGGTTCTGTTCGAGCCCGGAACAGACTTGTATGGATTGTACGTCTGACATTACAAATTGAGATATAAAGATGATTTCTTTCAAATATATTTCTGTTGGTGGCGGAGAATTTATTCTCTTAGCTTAACACCCTTCTCTGAGACGTACGAGCTCAGAGGTTATATAGTTGAAGGTTATTAGTGATATACTCCCAATTTGGTAGTGTGGCATGCTGAGTGTTGCTGTGAAATGATCATTGTTTGATCATTTGTGATAGGATCATTTATTTGATCATTTATCTTGGTGATCATTTCTATGATAATTTGTTGACCTAAAGCACGGCTTTTGTATAAAGCGTGGCTTTGTGGACGAGACTTTGTCGGACCTCACACCCCGGAAATGGTCAAAACAGAAAGGATGCAGCAAGGTTATTAAGGGGTAGCACCCCTTTAGCGTATGTCATTCCTTCTGGATAGAGGTGGTATCATGGTATGGAGCCCAGATATTTAACCTATGTTGTTGCTGCAAATTTTGTGGTTGTTGGAAATCGAGGATCCTCGGATAGATCGGTTACGATGGGGGGATGACATATTCGTGTCAGTAGTTACCCAGTTAGAGGTAACCCGGCCTTGTGTTGGCAGAGATCCGGTTTGGTTCTCGGGACGTCATTCCAGAGGCGTTTCCATGTGGCAATGGGAAGTTCCTTGGCCTGACCATTTGTTGGAAATCCAAAGAAACAATACGAGACTTGTACGGTTTTAGTTGTAGAACCTGCCATGGAATGTGGCGGTAACCTGCTTTTGAACATGGTAGCTATAGTAGGCATATGATAATGGTCGTATGTTGGCTAAGATTTATATCTTTACTTTCGAAATAATTTTTCTACACTCTGCACTAGTAATAATATCATATGTTTCTTTCTAATGCGTATCAAGCATCTTTGACTATCATAAGGAGAAATCTCCTCCGATTCTGCGTTTGCATTGTGTGTGTGTGCGGGAGGCCTTATGGTAGTCTCATTTTTAAAAGCATTGCGAGACTTTAAAAATATTCCTCTATTTTGATTTTAAAGAAAATAAACTGTTTTAGTTCTCACACCAGTCTCATGACCGACTCGGAGTTTATTGTTTTCCTTCCTAAACTCTGGGTGCCCACCAATTTCCACACGGGCAGTCAAGAGTAAGGTTTATCAGGATATTCTGGAATTCAGGAGTTGCTGGAGGAAAAATGGATGCATGGCGTATTACTAGTATATTATATTTCTTTTCCGTTGCATGTTGTTGTTGTACACTCTGATGATGTAATGTAATGTTATATGATGTAATGTAATAACTGATATAGTTCTTTGTTTAAAGATTATTCATTTATCTATTATATGTTGTTCCGCTGCGAATTGTGAGATTCTGATATTGTTCTGTTGTTTTCTTTCCGTTCTATTTTCTATCTTTTCCTCTCTTCTTCTATCTTTTTCTTCTTCTTAAACCCTAAACTTTCGGTTTTTCAGCAACGAAAAATCGCAAACATTACATTTGGTATCAGAGCTTATGGTTAAGCGACAACCATGGCTCTGTTGGGAATTATTCATTAGAGATAGAGTCAGTAGTACTCTAGAATGGATTTGAGTGTAATAATAGATACGAGCGCGGATTTGTTAGTGAATATAAATTGTTTTATATTTTGATGATTGGTTTGTTGAGTGATATATGGATTTTGGTCAACACGAGTAATTAACGTTGTTGATAGGGATCTCTAAACACTTGTACAGAACAATTTGACACGATATTGTTTTAAATTGGGTAAATGAAATAATTTAACCTTGATTATATTTTTTATGTAAAGGAATAACTTTTCGGAATTATTAAAGTGTATATAAGTTGATTGTTTGGTTGTTGAATAAGTTGTTTGAATAAGTTAAATAAAACTTATTGTAAAAGAATAATTGTATAAGCAAATGAATTATAAGTATGGAACTATAATTAATATGATTACAATTGTGAAATAATCTTGTATATATATAAAGTGAAACTCTATAATAAAAAGATTTATAAATGTCATTTATAAATGAAAGGAATTTTTTTGAAAGAATATTAAGCACTGAATTCATTATTGTTACTGGAAAATAATAAAGGTGATGACTACAGCATCATCAGTATCATTTTCGAGTCTCCATGTGATAGATTTGCTACCATAGTAATTTGGGAATGATAAATGAGTTGATAACTTATACAATTTGAATTTTGATAGAATAAATTTAACTTAAAGGATGAAGTTAAATTAAAGGAAGTATAAGTAAATCAATAAAATCCAAGTAGTAATTGTTGAATATAAGTTGTATAACTTATAAGATGATGAATACAAGTGAAATAAGTTTTGAACTTATGGTAGGAGTTAATAAATTTAGCTTTGGTAAAAAGTTAAATAGGATTGGAATTTGAATTGGATTTATAAGTGAAAACTTAAGTTAAATTAAACAAAAGGTGTTTGGAATGAAATATAACTTAAGTGATGTTGAATGAAGTTGAATTTTGGCATCAAAGTAAATTAATAAGTGAATTAATGAAATGAAGTCATTAAGAATGTGAACTTGAGTTATATAGATGAAATTCAACTTTTAATTGTTAAAGGAATTAGCAATTGAATTGATAAATGGATTGAATGTTAATCAATTAAATGTAAACAATTGATATGAAATAATGAATATATAAGTGTTAATTCATTAAAAGCTAGTTGAATAAATTGAATGGAAGTCAATTTAATACGATCCAAATGGAATTAAAAGTGTCGAACCAAATTGAATGAAAAGTGAATAAATTTGGTTGTATTGAATAAACATTGGTTGTTATTTGATTGTTGATTGATTGTATATAAATTCATTAAGTGTTAATGAAAGTGAATTAGCGAAATTGGAAGCTATGTAATTAAATTCAAACGGATAATATGTAAATTTGAATAGAATTGGATTTGATTTGGATTGAAAGCGAATCAATGTGAATAAATTAGTGAATGTGTACTAATTGGAAAATGAACAAATGAATGTTAGTAAAGTCCAATGTTAATGAATCAATTGGAAAACCAATTCAATGAATATTAATGAGAATATGAATGAATATTGAGTTGGTTGATGGTTGCATTTGTTGCTTTAGTTGCATTTGCTATATTATGTAGTTGTTATGTTGCTATATGATGTATATTGAGATTATTTTCATATATGAATGTTCTCATGTTGTTTGTTGAGTGTTTAGTAGGTGCGGATTGCGCTTGCTTCGCATTTGGAGCTCGCTTTCGCGCTATATTAGCCGTATATGCTCGCTAAAGTAAATAAGGTACATATCTCGGATTAAATATCATACTTTTACACTTTTTTCCCTGCGGGATGCCTCATCACTTGATGAGATGTATATTTGTGATATATATACTATCATTTTTTTTTCGGATCGAGCCGCGCAAAGGAGACTATGGCGAATTTTTCCGAAAATTTAAGGCGTTAGAAGAATTTTGAGAAAATTTGGGAAATTTGTGAAAACTATAATTTTGGTTTTGGAATTGGAAATTAAATGATATAGTTTGGTTTTGAAAAGATAACTAAGTATAGATTTAAAAACTTAGTAAAGTATGGTAAGAAGTTTAAATTTGTTTTGGAAAGTTAATGAATTCTGTAACTTTTTCTTACTTGGTAATTTCGAGGACGAAATTCTTTTAATGGGGGAAGTCTGTAATGACCCAGAATTTCTATTAATTAAAATTTGAATATTTAATTAATTTTAATTATTAATAAGTGGAATTTATAAGTCGAATAATTTTATTTCGAATAATTGGATTTAATTGGACAATTAAAGCGATAATTTAATAATAGAAATTCCAGAAATAATTGAAATTTGAGTTAAATATGATTAAAAATGATTTGTAAAATTTTATTTAATCATATTGGAGTTAGAACGATATTTTAGAACTTTTAAAATTGAATTAATAGTTAATTTGTGAAAATTGAATATTTTAATATTTAATTATCGACTGAAAAATAGCCAATTTTTGAACAGTCTCAAAATTGGACGAAACTAGTTCCATTGGATCCGTAATAGTTTGCTATTATAGGATTACAATTTTCGTAGCAATCGGAGTTGTCGTTTGACCGTGGCAGCTCGAAACGCATCGAAGTTGTTTTAATATTAATTTGGCGAGTTAAAATAGTCATTTTTAAAAAAGTCTCGGATTTCGACGAAACTAGTTTCATCGGATCCGTAATGTGATATTATTATAAGGTTTCAAATTTCGTGTCAATTGGATTTACCGTTTGTCCGGGCCAAACTAAAACGCCTAGAAAATCGTTTAATCGGTTTAATTTTAAATTGAACGTTTATTGCCATAACTCGCACAGATGACCGAATTAGCTCCCGAAACTTGTTCCATTGTGTTCAAAACGCGGGGTAAACCTTAGGAACGCCAACCGGCACGCTTCGTTTGGAGTTCGGAAAATCCGGGATGAATAGTGTCACGTGAATTTTCTATATAAGCACCTCTCTTCTCTCATTTGCAAACAAAGGCCCAAAACCCTAGGGTTTCGGTTGTAGCCGCCAGCAATATGTTCAAAGGCTGAAAATCAATCTCCTTCATCCTTCAATCTTTCTCAATCCACACGTTTTTAGCAAAAGTTGTTAACTAATAAATCGAAGAGCTCGCCGAATACTTCAAATCCGTACGTTGGAGATGGGCTTTCGTCGGCCAGAGGAGGCACTAGGAGGCCGCGTTCGTGCTCGTCTTCGTGCATTTTTTTGGGCTGAGGGGACCACCGAGCTTGGCCTTGCTCTGGGCGGTCGTAGGGGATGCAATGGCCGTTCGAATGGAGGTGAGGTGATGGGGTTTCGGCAACGTTTAGGTGGCGAGATATCAAACCCTAATATCTTGCAAATGGGTTTCATGTTCGGCCGTTACCTGTAGGTAACGCATGCGTGAGGGAGGGAAGAAGATTGAAGGGGAAGGTCATGATGCAAGGAGATGAGATCTTGTGGCTGTGATTGAATGTAGGTTAAAAGTTATAAAAAAAAAAGTTGTAAATTTTAATTATAAAATCGTGTAACTTTAAAAATGTATAACTTTTTCCTACGAGGTCGAAAACGCACGAAACCAGTTGCGTTGGAATCGTTTTGACAAGCACTACGCTATGGAATTGGATTGGAGTCGTTTGGAGTTAGTGAGAATTTCGGGTAAAATTAAACGTCCATTTAATTTTATTCGAAATAAATCGCTAAAACGAAATTGAAATCAAGGTGAGAACTTCTCACTCAATCGAATCGGTTTCGATTTCTATTTTAAATAGTTAGATTTAAAATTGTTGAATGCATGTTTGAATAATGATTGTTATCCATTGATTGTTAAAATACACATTATGCGCCGTTAGTAAGCGGATGTTATTTATTAAAAACATATACCGCGAATATTTCATAAACAGTGAAACTGGTATTATATATAATAGCAATATATATATATAATAGCAATATATATATATATATATATATTGGCATATGTATATATTGCAGTTGTTGATTTCCCGCATTATATAGCGGATGAGACCCTATTGCGCCGTCTATTAAGCGGATAATATTCTATAAATCCCATATACCGCGATAATTCCGTACTGGAGCGGAATTGGTATTGTGCTAACATCTTTGGATGCAGGGAAACAGGTTGGAGGGATCCAACTGGATTCCTCAACTGTATTGATTTATTTACAGATATTGTGATATTTATTGATTATCTTATCGATATATGATATTTGAATGTCGTGATTGACTATTTGGTGCTGTTGCATCATCGGATCCATTTTTAAAGTTTAAGAATAATGATTTTGGTTTTTAAAAGGAAAGTGATTTTTTCAAAGTATATGTTTTTATTAAATTTTGAATTGATTCATTTAAAAAAAATTAAAACGTTATAAATTTTTATGTTATAAAAATTAAGATTTTTGAGAAATATAACCGAAATGAGATTTTTGGAAATAAATAGTTAATTAATTTATAAATTGGTTTAAATTGGGATTTTTTGCATTATTAAAAACGATGTGTATAAAAGACTTATAAAATTGATATTTTATAAATTAAAAATAATTGGAATATTAAAACGAGTTTTTATAAGTGTTAAAAATGAAATAAAAATGGATTTCATAAGTGAACGGAATTTATAGATTTATAAATTGTGAAATTATAAAATGAATAGATTTTTTGTAAAATAGAAGATTTATAAGTAATTATCTTATAAATCAGATTTTGGCATTTAAATGAGATATAAATGAATTGGTTAGTAATGAGATTTATAAATCGAAGCTTATAAATAGAAATGGAATTCATAAACATTGTTTATGAATTCGAAATCAATTGAATTTGATAAATCGAATATTGAAGTTTATTAAAGGAAATATATTCACGATTTTGGACAGCGAATACATTATTAAATGAAATAGTCATGTTTGGCAAAAGGAATATTATAGAATGAAGTTAATTATTTTAAAGATGTTTTAAAATGCAATATGAATCGAAACCATAGATTTCAACATTTATTGTTGAAATAGACGTTTTCGAGAAAGAAGGAAATGATGGACTATAACACTGTTGTTATAGTAAATTTTCCGAAAGGAAATGTTTTATATAGTATTGGGATTTATATATCTATTTAAACTTTGAATCCCTATACTAGTGATTTTGGGTTGTCGTAACGATGTTTTGCGCAACATTCGTTTTGGCGCATATAAATGTGTTAAGAGAATGATTTCCTTAAGGAATGAAATATATACTAAATCTTGATTTAAGTATATCGAATATTTTCAAATGTTGAAAATAAATAGATTTGTGATGTACTTATTATTTAATAAGTATGGAAATATTTTTCCAATGTGAAATGAACGTTTTAGAATTTATCCTTGTATGATAAATTGAAAGTGAATATTGAAAATCGATTGAAAATCGTACATCATAGATATTTTGGGATTATAAATTCACTATGCAATTTATAAAAGAAAGGGGAATTAGTTTAAAAATAAACGTTGATTTATTTTTGAAATTATGGGAATTAATTTACGGATTTGGAACGTAAATATAAAGTAAATCATTAAGGATTTATTTAATTGGTTTAAATAAACCATTTTGAAATGAAAATATTTCTGAGAAAGGAAAATGATTGAAATTTGTTTTCAAAAAAATGGTAAAGGATTGAAAAGTGATTTGAAAATTAGTTTTCAAATGTTTGAAGTGTGGGAAATTTTATATCTAGTAAAGATATTTTGGAAAGTAAATAATTTGGGAAATTATTTGGAATTTGGTGATGTTGAGCATGCCTATTGATAGTTAAATAATCCGACTATCAATATTTACCTTTAAATAGGTATTTGTTGTGATTGTTTGAATTTGAATGCCACACTTATTTTTGAATAAACGCTCACTATTCGAGTTAGCCAGGAAAGGACCTTGGGGTCGTATAACCCATTCCGAATATGTGATACGTCGTTATGGATTGCATTTGATGACCGGTGTTGAAGACCAGATATTTTTGAAAACGGAAGGATTACCGTTGAGTTACTCTGCATCGGCTGATCTCCGATATAGAGGTTTTATCACCCTTAGCGACGGAAAGTCCAGACGTGATTAGAAATTATCCGGAATGCAAGGACTTCTTTGTAAGTGCCTTCGATTCTGTTCGAGCCCGGAACAGACTTGTATGGATTGTGCGTCTGACATTACAAATTGAGCTATAAAGCTGATTTCTTTCAAATATATTTCTGTTGGTGGCGGAGAATTTATTCTCTTAGCTTAACACCCTTCTCTGAGACGTACGAGCTCAGAGGTTATATAGTTGAAGGTTATTAGTGATATACTCCCAATTTGGTAGTGTGCCATGCTGAGTGTTGCTATGAAATGATCATTGTTTGATCATTTGTGATAGGATCATTTATTTGATCATTTATCTTGGTGATCATTTCTATGATAATTTGTTGACCTAAAGCACGGCTTTTGTATAAAGCGTGGCTTTGTGGACGAGACTTCGTCGGACCTCACACCCCGGAAATGGTCAAAATAGGAAGGATGCAGCAAGGTTATTAGGGGTAGCACCCCTTTAGTGTATGTCATTCCTTCTGGATAGAGGTGGTATCATGGTATGGAGCCCAGATATTTAACCGATGTTGTTGCTGCAAATTTTGTGGTTGTTGGAAATTGAGGATCCTCGGATAGATCGGTTACGATCGGGGGATGACATATTCGTGTCAGTAGTTACCCAGTTAGGGGTAACCAGGCCTTGTGTTGGCAGAGATCCGGTTTGGTTCTCGGGACGTCATTCCAGAGGCGTTTCCATGTGGCAATGGGAAGTTCCTTGGCCTGACCATTTGTTGGAAATCCAAAGAAACAATACGAGACTTGTACGATTTTAGTTGTAGAACCTGCCATGGAATGTGGCGGTAACCTGCTATTAAACATGGTAGCTATAGTAGGCATACGATAATGGTCGTATGTTGGCTAAGATTTATATCTTTACTTTCGAAATAATTTTTCTACACTATGCACTAGTAATAATATCAAATGTTTCTTTTTAATGCGTATCAAGCATCTTTGACTATCATAAGGAGAAATCTCCTCCGATTTTGCGTTTGCATTGTGTGTGTGTGCGGGAGGCCTTATGGTAGTCTCATTTTTAAAAGCATTGCGAATTGACTTTAAAAATATTCCTCTATTTTGATTTTAAAGAAAAATAAACTGTTTTAGTTCTCACACCAGTCTCATGATTGACTCGGAGTTTATTGTTTTCCTTCCTAAACTCTGGGTGCCCACCAATTTCCACACGGGCAGTCAAGAGTAAGGTTTATCAGGATATTCTGGAATTCAGGAGTTGCTGGAGGCAAGATGGATGCATGACGTATTACTAGTATATTATATTTCTTTTCCGCTGCATGTTGTTGTTGTACACTCTGATGATGTAATGTAATGTAATATGATGTAATGTAATAACTGATATAGTTCTTTGTTTAAAGATTATTCATTTATCTATTATATGTTGTTCCGCTGCGAATTGTGAGATTTTGATATTGTTCTGTTGTTTTCTTTCCGTTCTATTTTCTATCTTTTCCTCTCTTCTTTTATCTTTTTCTTCTTCTTAAACCCTAACCTTTCGGTTTTTTGGCAACGAAAAATCGCAAACGTTACAAGAAAGTTTAGGTGATCTCCTTGTCATCGTTGCTCGTAGTACATCTCCCGAGTTACCCCTAACATTTCATGTTGGTTGTGGTAGATATCATCAAGTTTGGTATGAATCAAGGATGAATCTAAATTATAGTCTCTCTTTGATCTTTTACGATCTGGAGTATATCCAGCATGAAATTTTAGAGATACTGAAGGTGGAGTTGCCGTTTTTGGAGAGGGGGTTATGTTTGTAGAGGAGGGTGTTTTAAAATCAATCATAGAATAAGTTGAATCATGGTTAGATGGCATTTTGAAGAGGGAATATTAATAGCAAATAACACAAGTATTTGTAAAGAAGAGAAATTGTAAGTTAAAAAGAAATGGAAAGAGAGCCCTTTTTGTAGATAAATGTTACTATTATTAAAATAATGAGAGGTATTGAAGATAATACAAGATAGAATGTTATTTTATTTGAATGGATGAAATTTTAGGAAAAAAAATTAAAAAAAAATTAAAAATTTATTAAGTCATTAAGACAAATATGTAGTTAAATTAGTTTGTTTGCTCATTGTAGGAATATATTCCTAATTCTCGACGTAATTTAATAAATGATGTTTCACATAATGGTTTGGTGAAAATATCCACAGTTTAATTATTGGTATTTACAAATACAAGTGAAATTATTCCCTTCTCAATGTTATTTCATAAAAAATGATGTCCAATACCAATGTGTTTAGTTTGGGAATGATTAATCGGATTTTTAGGAAGATTTATTGCACTAGTATTATCATAATATATTGGTGATTTTTCAATTATTTTTCCAAAATCTCGAAGAGTTTGTTGCATATATATAACTTGTGTGCAAGCTAAGGCAGCAAAAATGTATCCGGCTTCACATATCGAAAGAGATACACAGTTTTGATTTTCACTAAACCATGAAACCAAAGCTTGGCCAACAAAATGACACGTTCCACTTGTACGTTTTCTATCTGACTTACATCCACCAAAATCCACATCATTATAAGAGACGAGTTCAAATGAACATTCCTTAGGATAAAAAAGTCCATAGCCTTTCGTGTTAGTTAAATAACGCAAAATACGTTTTACCGCTCGTTAATGTGATTCTTTCGCTTGTGCTTGAAATCTCGCACACAAACACTCATCATTATGTCGGGTTGGATATCCATTAAGTATAATAAAGACCCTATCATACTGTAGTATTGTTTTTGATCATAGTCCTTTCCATTTTTATCTTTGTCTAAATGTGAATTTGTGCTTGTTAGTGTTGGTTTACTGGAAGTATTTTCCATTCCAAACCATTTTAATAAATCTTTATAGTATTTTTTTTTTATTTACAAAAATTTTGTTTTCTATTTGTTTTATTTGTAATCCTAAGAAAAAATTTAGTTCACCTATATGGGACATTTCAAATTCATTTTTCATTATTTTAGATACATAATTTTTCATTATTTGATCCAAATATAATGTCACCAACATATATTTGTACAACTAATATATCGTTATTTATGTTTGATAAATAAAGTAGAATCAACTTTTCCTACTTGAAAACCTGAATTTTGTAAACGGCTTTTTAAGTTATCATACCAAGCACAAGGTGCTTGTTTCAAACCATATAACGCCTTTTTAAGTTTAAATATATTATCAGGATATTTTTCATGAGCAAATAATGGTGGTTGCTCAACATACACTTTTTCTTTGATAAATCCATTTAAAATGTACTTTTTATGTCCATTTGAAAAGGCTTAAAATTATGATGACATGCAAATGCAAGAAGAGTTCGTATTGCTTCAAGGCGAGCTACTGGAGCAAATGCCTCCTCATAATCGATTCCTTCTTCTTGATTATAACCTTGAGCAACTAATCTTGCTTTATTTCGAACAACATTTCCATTTTCATAGGCTTTATTTTTAAACACCCATTTTGTTCCTATTATGGATTGATCGTTTGATCTGGGTACTAGTTCCCATACATCATTCCGTTCAAACAATTTTAATTCTTCTTGCATAGCAATAATTCATGAATTATCTTTAGAAGCTTCTTTATAATTTTTTTTTTCAAAATTTGAAATAAATGCAAAATGGCTCATTTGACTTAATTGATTCTAGTTACTCTAGAATTTAAGTCTCTAATTATATCGTTAACATGATGATTTTTTTAATATATGAGGTAGAGATCGTAGGACATTTTCATTTTATTTTCAATATTATCATTATTATTATCGTTAGTAGGTTGATTGTTAGAATTATTGAGTAAAGGTTCATCATCATTTTTATCTTGAGTTTTATGAAAATTTTCATCGAATGAAACATGTAAGCCTTCTTCAATAATACATGATCGTTTAATAAAATTCTATATGCTTTACTACGATCGGAATATCCAACAAAAATTCCTTCGTCTTCTTTAGGATCAAAATTTCTGTAACGACCTGTATTTTTAACCATTCAAAATTATTAAATTTAATATGATTATTGAATAAAAATGGTTAAGAATAAAATTTAACGAGTTATTAGTGTAGTTATTGGATATGAACTTGAATTTTTTTTTGAAATAACCAATTACGAAGATTTTGGCAGTAACAAAAATTGAAGTTAAATTATATATTGAATGTATTTGTTATCCATAACTGAAATTGAATTATAAATATTGAATTATTTAGATAGAAATGAAATATTTGTTGGTAACTAAAATTCAATTGAAATGGCTAGTTATTGATATAATTTGTTGAATAATTTAAATGTTTAAATTTATTATTGGAAATTATTTAAATAATTGAATTTTGAATTTTATATGAATGAAAATTATGTCGAAAGTTGATTTAAATTTATTTAAACAAGAATGAATGTTGTTAACTTTTAAAATTAGATTTAAAAAGTGAATAAATAGAAATTGGAAATTTCACATTATAATTAACGAGTAAAAATAGCTATTTTGGCCACTTTCTCGAATTTCGACGAAGCCAATTTCATTAGATCCCTAATAGTGAATTATTGACGGATTTTGAGTTTCATAGCGGTTGGACTTATTACTTAGCCGTGGGAGCTTGAAACGAATAGAATTTATTTTCAAAATTTAATTAAAATAATTGATTTTGAATATCTATCTTATGCATACAATTGATTTAGGCCTTGAGACTAGTTTCGTTGCATTCGGTATATGGGTAAAACATTATGAACGTCAGGCGGCATGATTCATATAGAGTTCGTCCGAAAAAGTATATGAACACTAAAAATAATATTAAAATAATATATATATATAAGTATATAACAAAGCCGAAACCCTATGCGCCTCCACTTAATTTCTATGGCCGAAATGACTAGTCTTTCTCTCGATTTTTCTCAAATTCTATTCACTTTCGAGAAATGTTCCTGACTAGAGAATTATCGAGCTCGTCGAACTCTTACTTTTCAATGGTGGTGATCGTTATTGGAGCAGCGAGGAGAGAGAAAAGGGGTTGCATTCATGCAGCGTTCAAGCATGAAATTCATGGTGATGGTGGAGCCTTGCAGGTGCTGTCTTCAAGCATGGGTGCCTGGTGGCTAGAGCTACATAATGGAGGTCGCTAACCATCTTATTAATCATCGCGGAGGTCGTGGCATCAAGTTGTTCGCGTTTGTTTATGGGTTCGTATATGTTAGGGAACGAATGAAGAAGATGCAAAAGGGTGTGGCCTGGTTTCGATCTAAGGGAATGGACGACCCAGATTTCCAGAAGGTTAAAAAAAAGGAAATTTATTTATATAAATTGTATATGATGTTTAAAAAGGTATAATTTCTACAAACGAGGTCCGATTGAGACGAAATAAGCGGTGTTGGAATCGTATAGATGAAGGCTTTGGTGTGGAATCGAAATGGTATTGACTTAAAGCTGAAATATTTCAGTTTCAAATAAAAGGTGAGTGTTTTATAATGCTCACAATATACTAGAATATTTTTATACTACTTAAATTTGAAATTATGAAGCGGTATAAATTTATTGATCGTTGTTTGATAAATTTAATTGTCATTCGAATTAGCTATTAAAATTAAAATTGATATTTAAATTTGAAATTGGAATTTAATTACCAGTAAAATACCTAATATTAATAACTACGAAATTGTTGTGAATTATTTCGACTGTTTGGATGATTGATTGTGATGGATGCCAGTTGATTGATATTTGGATGATTGGTTGTTTATTTATTTTTATATATATCATGCTATCACCTAGTAAATTATTTACAGCATATAAAACTGTAAAATGAGTTATTTCGAATAAATTAAATAATAGGCTGAAATGATATATACCTATAACACTGTGATTTGGATTGAAATGATATATGTCCATCACTGAAATTAAATTGAAATAACCGATCACTTGGCGATAGGATAGAAAATTATATACGAACACTGGATTGGTTAAATTAAATGATTTTAAATTTTCTAATTTTAAATTTATTTAAATGATTGAATTTTAAGAAAATGAATATCAAATTTATGGATATCGCACTATTTTGAAATTGAGCTCGGAATTGAATAATATTTGAGGATTTGGATTTCAAATTGGGTATTGAAGGTAAATTTGATTAAGTGTTTTGAATCGATGTTTTAAAAATCGAACTCGGAATTGATATAAATCGAAATGGATCCAATTTGAAATTGAAATTATTTTGGAATTGTAATTGAAATTAAATTGAAATTGGAATTGAAATTAATTTGGAATTGACATCGAAATTAATTTCGAATCGAAGTAAAATTCGACTTGAAATCGAAATTGAATCGATGTTAGACACGGCGGGCCGTTTGGGGTTACCATCAACCGGGAAGGGTAAACTGGTAGTATCCTACCTTGGGCATTGTCTCATGTTCCTTGTCATAGTTTTATCCTTATACGAGACCTTTACGATTTTGGTTTAGTGTTGTCGTATCACGGCACATCACTAACTACCGATGTGCTACTTGTTGTGCTAAATACAAACTGTCCGCTAATGCTTAAAAACATGTTAAGGGGGATCAATGTAAAGCCATAATGCTAAGAAAAATATTTATTTTACTGATTAGACATTATATATGTACCGTGTTCTACTACATTTCAATATTTTGGCGGATCCTTAAGAGATGGAAAATCCCATAGCATCTCTTGAGTTATTGCACGCATGTTGTACATTGGATAGAAGCTATGAAACCCCATAAACATCTATGATGCCATGACACTCATGTTATATGCAATATTTATTTGACTTACATTAGAATATTTTAGTCATGACTCGAGTGTTTTGTCTTTTCATTACGCTCGGGTCAGCCCTGAGTTTTTTAGCGCACTGAAGATCGTTTTCTAGAGGATGAAAACAAAGATTTGGTATTACTATTATTATTATTATTATTCCTACATCGTGTTGTCTACTGCATTATTTTTTTTATCTCTGTTGTATATATAACTCTTATAAATGTTGTATAAACTATTATCGAATGTATAGTGAACAACTACATGAACTGTTTATTTGATTATTACATTTTATCGTTTCGCTGTGAGATTATGTGTTTGTCTTCTTCTTCCTTTATTATTTTTTTTAATTAACCCCATTGATTATCTATGTTCCGGATTGTTTAAGTCAGACATGTATGGATTATATACGATTTAAACCTTCCGAAATATGGATCGTCACAGCCGGTATCAGAGCTTTGGTTTAGCAATAACCTTAGCTTTGTGGGGTTTGACTCATTAGAGATGGGTTAGTAATCCCTAGAATGGGTCTGTTTGAGTGTATATATATGAGAGAGCGTACTTGTTAGTGTTATAAAATATTTTATGTTGTGTTTACTTATCTGTTGAGTTGTTTATAAGTTCTAGTCGATGCGTGGGACGCCATGTTATCGGTAGGGGTTTCTAAACACTTAAACGAGGCAAGTCAACATAATATTGTATCCAAATAGGGTAAATGAAATAATTTTATCTAAATTATATTATATATAAGAAAATGTTAATTTTGACAAATGTTGTTGTTAGGAGATTATAATATTTAATTATCATCGATTATTGGTTGAACTAAATTTAAAAGCGAATACTTCGTGAACTCTATTTCACGAAGCGTTCGATAATTAAATTGAATTAAAATTTAATTACAATAAGAATAGTTTATAATGACAAAGATGTAAATCAATGAAATATTTTGATAATAAGGTAATGAAATTATATAAGTATGTTTATAATATGGCTTAAAAATAAAAAATAAAAAAAAAAAAAAATAAATAAATAAAAAAAAAAAAAAAAAAATAAATAGAAAGGATTTAAGCCTTCAAAATTAATAATAATATTATTTGAAAATGTTTTGACTAGAAATATATTTTGAATAGATTTTGAAAGCAATAAAGCATTGAATTTACTGTATTCGCTAGGAAATAATTCTAGAGACGACTAAAGCATCTCCAGTATTTATTTTCGAGTTTCTGAGTAATAAATGCTACCAAAAGAAATTTATTTTTGACCAAAAAAAGTTTATTTATGAAAATATTCCA
This sequence comes from Allium cepa, assembly GCA_030765085.1. Taxonomy (NCBI): domain Eukaryota; kingdom Viridiplantae; phylum Streptophyta; class Magnoliopsida; order Asparagales; family Amaryllidaceae; genus Allium; species Allium cepa. Next base: position 1,049,253,416 of record CM060929.1, read on the forward strand.
GATTCGATTTAATAAATATATGGAAATAGTTTTGAACTTATAATTTGAAATAGTCTAAATAAAAATAAATTTATAACTTATAATTTGAACAGGAAAATAAAAAATCAAATCTTAAAATGTTTGAGCATTTTGGTTTAGCAAACATAAGAAAATTTGAGTTTGAAATATGAAATAAAATGATTAACTTACGAAATGGTAAATAAACTGAGTTAGAAAAATGGAGTACATAAAATAAAGTTTAACTCAAGAACGCTTAAATAGAAGTGAATTGTAATGAAATGAATTAGATTAAATAATGAAACGAAATTTTTTAAGTAAATAAAGTTGTATAACTTATAGATTTGAGTAATATTAAGCTAAAAACAAATAGTGAATTTGTTGAATATGAACGATAAGAAAAGAAAATTTAACTTGAATAAGGTTAAATAAAACTGAGTAATGGATTAAATAAAATGAAGTGTAACTTAATAACGATAAAATGAATTGAATTGGATTTGAATGAACTAGATAAATTAATAAAGTGAATTAATTCCACTTAAGCTATAAAATGAATGAATAGAATGAATACAACTTGAATATAAAGTGAAATGAAAATTGAATGGAAATAATGGGTGTAAATAAAATTTATATGAATAATTGAGTTGGATTTAAAACTGGATGCAAATAAATAAATGCAAATGGAACGAGTTTCAATAAATTAATGACAACTAATTGAATATGAAATGAGTTAATGAAAGAAATTTTAAGATGAAGGTTAACTTATGAAAGGTTTAATAAAAATTGATTGTGATAAAAAGAAAGATTTATTATTATGGATAGGAGTTCTAAAATAATATCCACTTAAGTAAAATATATGATATGAATTGGATTATAAACAAATGAAGTGAATCATTTTACACAAACAAAATTTACTTAAGTAAAATTGTGAATATGAATTTGAATTCATAAAATGAACTAACGAAGTGAATCAATTAATTAACATGAACTTAAGTTACGGGGTGATAATAAACGTGAGTTGCATTTCATAAAATGTATATAATAAACTTAAACGGTTTATAAATTATATTTTCATTAAAGAGAATATACTAAGTAATAATAAAATACAATTCAATTTAAACAAGGTTAAATGAAATAATTTATAAAGTGCCATCAATAAATTTATATGAAATGTGTTAAAAGAAAAGGTGAAATAATCGAAATTTAAATAAATTGAATGTAAATGAAATAGATTTAAATAAATTGGAAGTAAACCAATTGAATGTTAATAAAGTTAAATGTAAATGAGGAATGAAGTGTATAAATTAAATATTGATATTGGAAATGTATATGGTGATGGTTTACGAATTAATTGGATAACTATTATGTGTTGAACGTTTTCTATTATTATAAGCCATCGTTATAACTATTTTTGATGGCATATGATTGTAGTATGTTGCATATGTGTGCCTAAGTTATGATTTGGATTCAAAATGCATATTTTATAGTTTATTAAATTCATACATGTTCTATGTCTTGTATAGATGATTAATATTCTAAATTGAGTTGATATAGGTACATAGGAAGATCGTTTAAATGTATACGCGTATTTTTCTTTTGCTTGCTTAATATGAGCGAACTCGCTCGTATTAATAATAATAAGGTAAATATCTCAGATAACATATCGTGATTTCATTTTTTATTTCCCTTCGGGATGCCTCATCATTGAGATGAGATGTATATTTGATATATATATATATATAGGTATATTGTCCTACATATTATATTGTAAAAAATTTCCAATCGAGCCGTGCAAAGGTCTGTAGAAATTTTCCATAAATTTGGAAGTTAGAAAATTTTTGAGGTTTTAAAAAAATTTATAGCTTTTTTTATATATAAGTCATATTTCCTGTAAAACCGATATCGGATTAGCGTGGTAGAAACGTATTAATGGTTTTATAAATGAGATTTATGTTTTATAAATTGATAGGTTTGAGTAAAATATAGCAAATGTTAAAGTATGCACTTAGTCCCTTTTTTAGGATGAAAAGTCTTGAGTGGGGAAGAATGTAATGACCCGTATTTTTAACCATTTGAAATTAATAAATTTAATGTGATTATTGAACAGAAATGATTAAAAATAAAATTTAACGAATTATTAGTGTAGTTATTGAATATGAACTTGAATTTTTTTTTAAATAAGCAATTACGATGATTTTGGCAGTAACAAGTATTGAAGTAAAATTATATATTGATTGCGTTTGTTATCCAAAACTGGAATTGAGTTATAAATATTGTATTAGGCAGATAGTAATGAAATATTTGTTAATAACTAAAATTCAATCGAAACGAAGGGCTATTAATATAATTTGTTGAATAATTTAATTGTTTACATTTATTATTGGAAATTATTTGAATAATTGAATTCTGAATTTTATGTGAATGAAAATGATATCGAAAGTTGATTTAAATTTTATTTAAACAAGAATGAAGGTTGTTAACTTTTAAAATTAGACTTAAAAAGTGAATAAATAGAAATTGAAAATTTTATATTATAATTAACGAGTAAAAATAGCGATTTTGACCACTGTCTCGGATTATGACGAAACTAGTTTCATCGGATCCGTAATAGTGAATTATTGTAGGATTTTGATTTTCATAGTGGTCGGACTTACCGTTTGGCCTTCAGAGCTTGAAACACGTAGAATTTATTTTCATAATTTAATTAAAATAATTGATTTTGAAAAGCTATCTTTTACATACAATCAAATTAGGCCTTGAGACTAGATCCATTGCATTCGAAATAGGAATAAAACATTATAAATGCCAAGCAGCATGCTACATTTGGAGATCATCTGTAAAATTATGCGAATAGTAAAAATATTAATAAAATAATATATATACACGTATATATGTACACGTTAGCACAGCCAAAACCCTATGCGCCTCCACTTAATTTCTATGGCCGAAATGGCCAGTCTTTCTCTTGATTTTTCTCCAAATGTATTCACTTTTGAGAAAATTTCCTAACTAGAGAATTGTCGAGCTCGTCGAGCTCTTGCTTTTCGATGGTGGTGATCGTAATTGGCTCAGCGAGGAAAGAAAAATGGGTTGCATTTGTGATGCGTTCAAGCATGAAATTCGAGGCAATGGCGGAGCCTTGCAGGTGCGGTCTTCAGGCATTGGTGCGTGCTGGTTAGAGCTACGCGATGGAGGTTGCTGATCATCATATTGATCACCGCGGAGGCCGCGATATTAAGTTGTTCACGTGCATTTATGGGTTGGCATATGTCAGGGAACGAATGAAGAAGACGCAAAAGGGTGCGGCCTGATTTCGATCTGACGGAATTGACGGCCCATATTTCTTGAAGGCTGGAAAAAAAAGAAATTTATTTATATAAATTGCATTCAATGTATAAAAATATATATTTTCTACATACGAGGTCCAATTAAGACGAAAAAAGCGACGTTCGAATCGTATCGACGAAGGCTTTTGGGTGGAATCGAAGTGACATTTATTTAAAGCTGAAATATTTTCAGTTTCAAATAGAACGTGAGTGTTTTATAACGCTCACAATGTACTAGAATATTTTTATGCTAGTTAAATTTGAAATTATGAAGTGATATAAAAAAAATTATCGTTGTTTGATAAATTTAACTGTCATTTGAATTAACTATTAAAATTAAAATTGATGGTTAAATTTGAAATTAGAATTTGATTGCCAGTAAAATACCTGATATTAATAACTATGAAATTATTTTGACTTATTTTGACTGTTTGGATGATTGATTGTGATGGATGTCAATTGACTGATATTTGGATGATTGGATGTTTATGTGTGTGTGTCTATATATATATATATATATATATATATATATATATATATATATATATATAGTTATCACTTGGTAAGTTGTTTACAGTATATAAAATTATAAATTGAACTATTTCGAATAAATTAAGAAATATGTTGAAATGATATATACCTATCACACCGTGATTTGGATTGAAATGATATATATCCGTCCTTGAAATTAAATTGATAAAACTGATCACTTGGCCATAGGATAGAAAATTATATACGAACACCAGATTGGTTAAATAAAATGATTTTAGAAATTTTGATTTCAAATTTATTTAAATGATTTGATTTTAATAAAATGAAAATCAAATTTATGGAAATCGAACCATTTCAAAATTGAGCTCAGAATCGAATTATATTTGAGGATTCGCATTTCAAATTGGGTATTGTAGGTAAATTTGATTGAAGTGTTTTGAATCGATATTTTGAAAATCGAACTCGACATTGATGTAAATGGAAATGGTCCAAATTTGAAATGAAATTATTTGGGAATTGTAATTGAAATTAATTTGAAATTTGAATTGAAATTATTTTGGAATTGACATCGAAATTAATTTGGAATCGACGTAAAATTCGACTCGAAATTGGAATTGAATAGATTAAATCGAAATGGAAATTTAAAAGTGATTTGAATTGGGAAATTTGGAATTGAATCAGTTTGACTTTGAAACTATTTTTAACATAAACTATTTAAAACCTATCTTTTAAACATTCAAATTATTTTGATTTTCTAAACTATTTTACTATATAAATCATTTTAATACTTAAACTATTTTATATTAAACTATTTTAACCATTTAAACTAATTTAACTATTTTGATTGTTTAAACTATTTTAAAAACTATTCAAACTATTTCCTAAAAATTCAAACTGGTTAAGGTTGGAGTATTTATATTTAAGTCATGGATTTAAATACGAATTGGGTTAAATTGAAGTTATAACCCAATTGAAAATTTGAAGCAATGTTGAATTGGAACTGAAATCGAGATATTAAGATGAACACAATTTTGAATTGAAATAGTATATTTCGAGTAATTATGATGCTTTTGAAATGATTTTGATTTGAAGCGATTATGATATTTTGGTATCAAATACACATTGTTTTCGAAATGTAAAAGCACCAACCATTATGTAAAACGACATTTGGTTATTAAAGAGACATGAGCCTCTTAATGGCATACTCTCTGTCAATATTGGAACCACTTAAACAACTGTATACGTGGAGTGATGGTCCAGAACGAAGTGCTGGATTTGGCGTCTTTTGCGGGATTTGAAGAAAGAGAATGATGACGGATTGACCTAACACTTATGCCAAATTGAAATGACTAAAACAGGAGTCGTATCGGTCAAGCGGGCTAGCTACCTCGAGCAAACACACTCCTTCGTATTACCATCATTTATATTGTGATTGATTGGTGTGCACCCTCAGATTATGCGAGTGTTGGACGCGATGGACGGTTATGGCTATGATGCGTTACCACTAGTCGGGAAGGGTAAAATGGTAGTATTCTACCTTGGGCATTGCTTCACATGCCTTGTCATATTTTATCCTTATATGAGACACCAATGATTTTGGTTTGGTGTTGTCGTATCATGATTCATCACTGACTACCGACGTGCAACTGGTTGTGTCAAATGCAAACTGTACGCCAATGCTTAAAAACGTGTTAAGGGGGATCAATGTAAAGTCTTAATGCTAAGAAAAATATTTATTTAACTAATTAGACATTATATATGTAGCGTATTCTATTATATATAAAAATTTTGGCAGATCCTTAAGAGATGGAAAATCCTATAACATTTCTTGAGTTATTGCACATACGTTATACACTGGATAGGAGATGTAAAACCCGATAAACATCTCTGATGCCACAGTTTTCATGTTATATGCGATATTGATTTGACTCACATAAAAATGTTTTAGTCCTGACTTGAGTGTTTCATCTTTTCATTTTTCTCGGGTCAGCCCTGATTTTTTTCAGCGCATTGAAGATCATTTTCTGGAGGACGAAGATGAAGATTTGGTATTATTATCATTATTCCTACATCATGTTGTCTACTGCATTATTTTATATATCCCTATTGTAATATATAACTCTAATAAATGTTGTATAAATTATTATCAAATGTATAGTATACAGCTTCATGAACAATTTATTTGATTTTCATATTTTATCGTTCCGCTGCGAGATTCTGTGTTTGTCTTCTTCTTCCTTTCTTATTTTCCTTAATTAAGCACATTGATTATCTATGTTCCGAATTGTTTAAGTCGGAAATATGTGGATTATTGTCGATTTAAACCTTTCGAAACATGGGTCATCACATTTTCCAAGATTACCTTTTGTATTAAGAATAAAACATTTAGAACCAAAAGTGCGAAAATATGAAACTTTAGGTTTTTTGTAAAACATTTCATAGCATGTAATTTTAGTCATAGGATGAAGTGTGACATGATTTAATACATAACAAGCAGTGGCAACGACTTCGGCCCAAAAATATTTGGGTAGTCCACTACTATTTAGTAAAGTTCATGCACATTCTTGTAAGGTTCGTTTTTTTCATTCAACTACACCATTTTGTTGAGGTGTTCGTTTGAATGAAAAGTTATGATTTATTCCTTTTTTATTACAAATGTTTGAAAATAGTTCATTTTCGAACTCTCCTCCGCGGTCACTTCTTATGTTTTTAATCTTTAAATTCATTTGATTTTTAATTCATTTAGCAAAAAATTTAAACATTTAGATGTGTCACTTTTATGTTTTAAAAATAATATCCAAGTATATCGAGAGAAATCATCAACAATTACAAATACATATTTGTTGTGATTTACAGAGCGTACTTGAGTAGGACAAAATAAATCCAAGTGAAGTAATTTGAGAGGACTTTTTGTTGAAATTTCATTTTTAGATTTAAAGGAAGATTTCATTAATTTTCCTATTTGACAAGCGTCACAAAGATTTTTAACTTTATTGTTAATTTTTGGTAATCCTCTAACTAATTCGTATTTAGCTAATTTGTTCATATTTTTAAAATTTATATGGCAAAATCTTTTGTGTCATAACCATGGATCTTCATGATTTGCAGCTAAACACATGTTTAGATCATTTTTAATGTTCATGTATAAATGTAGATATTTCGATTTCTAATTCCTTCAAAAATTAGATTTATTATTTTGGTCAAAAATGTTACATTTATTCTTTTTGAAATCAATTTTAATACCTTTGTCGCATAATTGACTAATACTTAATAAATTATGTTTTAAATATTTTACTAATAAACATTTGAAATAATGGGAGAATTAGATATACCAATATTTATGACTTCTCCAATGCCGATGACAAATCCTTTTGAGTTATCTCCAAATGTCACAATGCCACCATCAATGTATGTTATATTTGACAACATATGAGCTTTCCAGTCAAGTCTTGGAGAAGCCGCTATCGAGTATCCATTTATGTTTATTCTTTAACTTGTTTTTAGGGACCTATAAAAATATAAAGAAATTAAATTGGTACCCTTATTTTTGATTTGGGTCCTATGTGTTAGTAGAAAAAGATAACCATACCTAAGATGATTTGGTTCCTTTTGAAATATAGTTATCATTATGTATTACACTTTTATATACTCATTTATATATTTTTGTTTTATTAACTTATTGTTTGTCTTGGGAACCCATATTTTTATTACTTTAGGCTTGGAATATAAATTTTACCTTTGGGTTGTAATTTTTTAAACATGGTATTCATTATACTATTATTCTTAGATTTTTTATTATCAAATCCCAAGCCAATTAAATTTTTAAAAGATTTTGATATTTTTATCAAGTTGTCTAAATCTTGTTTTCCTTTATTAAATTTTGTCACATTATTGGTTATTTTATCTAATTTACTTTTAAGATCACATATTTCAATATTTTGTCTATCAATAATTTTTCTTTTTCTAATTTAAGAATTTCTAATTGTTGTAAAAGAATATTGTTATTAGATAATAACTTTTTGTTATTTTCTTGAACAATATTTAATTCTTCTTCTAAATTGTTTTTCAACTTTTAATAATCCAATCTCTAAGTCTGCTCTATTTAATTTTCCTATGTATTCTTTATTTAACTTCTTAGACTCTCTATATTTATCATCTAATTCAATACTAATTTCCATTAATTCATCATACGTAAGTTCAGATCGTACCTCATCAATGTTTGCCATAAAACACATATTTGCTCGTTCTGAGTCACTCTCACTATCACTTTCTGAGGAAGATGACGAATCGGAATCATCCCATGTTACTTGAAATGCTCTTCTCTTTTTCTTGAATTTTTCAAATTTGTTTTTCTTCTTATCATTATTGAGTTGAGGACAATCTTTCTTCATATGGCCAAATTTATCACATTCGTAACATTTGATTGAAGTTTGATTGGAGGAATTTGATTTGCCATAATTCTGAAATCTTGTTATCTTTTTGAACTTCTTAAATTTGTTGTTGTTCTTGGTGATGAAAACAATCTCATCCTTGTCCAATTCTGAGCCTTCATTTATTGCTTGAAATGCTATATTTTTCTATTCATGAATTTTTTTTTCTTTCTAGCCTGCAATTTTTTTTCATATGACACTAGATTACTGATTAACTCTTCAAATTTGAGTTGAGAAAGATCATTAGCTTCTTCAATATCTAAAACCTTTCTTTCCCATTCATTAGTTAAAGAGTGTAAAATCAATGTAACTGAATCCAAATTGGTGAATTCAAGTCCAAGTGCCATGAGATCATGTTGAATAGTTTGAATCTTGCATACATATCAATAATCGACTCTTTTTTTCATTTTAAAAGTTGAAAATCGATTTTGTAAAGCCGATATCTTTGTTTGTTTCACTTTTGATGTTCCTTCATGTGTGACTTGTAGTGTTCGCCATATATCATAGGCAATTATGCATAACATGACACGTGAAATTTCTTTTTTTTCAAGAGAAAAAAAACATTTGTGCCTTTTGCATTATTTGAAGCTAAGGTTTTTTATGCATCAATCCAAGTGCTAACATCAGTGTTAGGTGCTATATATTTATTTTGAATTGCTAACCATATTTTAAGACCATTTGCTTCCATAAAAGTTCACATACATGTTGATCAATATTCATAATTAGATCCAGTGAACAAAGGAGGACGTGAAGTTGGTTACTCTTCTTGAAATGTGCTTGTTAAAAATTTTCAAACTCATATTACGGTAGTTTGAAATAACCTATGGCTTTGATACCAATTGAAAGTCTATATGGATCGTACGACATATATATATATATATATATATATATATATATATAAATATGACAAGTAAACTAGCTATGCATAAAATAACATGATACTAATAGTAAAAATAAAAAGATCGCACCAGAGTTTTTATAATGGTTTGGGCCTCCCATCCTATTTCCAATCCCAAAGCTCCTCTTCGAATTTTCACTTAAGCAATAGCCCTTCCTTCGCCCGGAGGAATAGGCTTGATACAAAAGTGATTTCTTGACAAACTTGTGTTCTTTTTCAACATTGATCTTGATTGTAAATAGAACACTTCCTATGATCTCCTTTGAGTGAGTGTGAGTGTACTACTTTTAAATTCGTAGGTAGCTTTTGATAACCAAATTAAAAAATTTGTTACAACAGACTGAGAATATAATTCGCAATGAAATATGTAAGATCAAAGAATGTAGATAGACAAGTAAGATTCGGTGAATTGGAATTCTAGTTTTGGATGTATTTATAGTATCAAATAGTTGTTATTGAAGAGTTAAGACTATTTGAATAAGTTTCTTTATTCTAAAAAGTTGTATCCTCAAAGAGAAAACGTGTTTGTTGATTTTGGAGAGAAGTAACCTTTCCAAAAAGTGGTAGTTGTTATTTTAAAAATTGTTCTTCCATATGAAAGACGTCTGTGGATAATCCAAAAACATCTGTGGTTACAGCAAATTTTTTCCCTAAAATTAGTGACAGACATCTGTGGATTTATCACAAATGTTATGAGTCTATGCATTTTGATTCCAGAGATTGTGTGCATGTGTGAGTTGTATCAAGGAGATCTTACAATATTTCTATGACTCAATTAATCAAATCACTATTATTACGAACATTGATGTAAAATAAGAGTCTTTCGATCTTCTTATCTTTCGATCCTTGATCATTGAATTGAAGGACTGGATATCTTCTTTATAATGTGTGCCTGAAAATTGGAATATACAATATATATTTGATTGTGTAGTTGTTATCATTAAAACTTGAACTTTGGAGGTTTTAATAGGTTGTTGGATTTTGACATACAAAAGAAAAGTTTTAAAATGATATTAATAAGGGGAAACCATTCCGCTAAGCAAATTGGTCTCAATTAATATCAGATCACCAAGATGTATAGTATTATTCACACCATGCTTTATGTCTGACTTGAAGTTAATGTTTTTTACCTTAAACCCTCGGGTGCTCAAAATTGACTTAAGTAGGTTGAGAGTTGAGAATTTATAGGTTTTACTTGGTCAACGAATAAAGCTTTCGAAGACGAGTAGGAGGTTGATGATGGCTATATTTAGGAGTTATTTTGTTCTATTTCCACTATGTTGTATTAAGTCTAATATGACTATTTAGTACTCTGATCATCCAAGGGACATCTTCATATGTCGCTGTAACGACCCGGAATTTTAGATATTTGAAATTGGGATATTTAATTTATTTTAACTATTCAAGTGTTGATTTTTAATTTAAATTTCAAATATCTCCATTTATTGTATAATTAAATTATTGAATTTAATTATTGAAAGTTGGGTAAAATGTTAAATTAGGAGTTTTAAGCTCTTTAAGAATAATTTAAGGGCTTATAAAATTTATATTAATAATACTGAAGATAATAAAAGTTTTAAAATTAAATTCGAAAGTGTTTTGTTTAATTTTAAAAATATATCGTTTAAATTTGACGTTTGAAAATAACCTTCTGAGGTACAGTCTCAGAATTCGACGAAACTAATTTCATTGGATCCATAATATCGTATTACTATCAGATTTCAAATTTTGTGGCATTTGGAGTTATAGTTTGGCCGAACGAAATATAAAAACGCTAAAATTTATATTGAAAATTCAATATAATAATTGGGTCCAAAAAGCTATCTCCTCCATACGATCGAATTCAGACTCTAAACCTTTTCCATTGTGCTTAGAATAGGGGTATAATATTATAACTCCTAGTGGCATGCCACGATAGGGATTCGAGAGGTTGGATTGCGTAAATCGAGACGTTTAAAAATTTAAACATTATATGGTCACGTCAAACTTTTTGCCACATCAGCTGAAATAATTTCACAACAGAGCTTCTTTTTGCCTTCTCCTCAATCACTACAGCAAAATGACCCAGGCACGCTAACATCCCATTATGTCACCCTCATTCCCGTTTTATAAACTCATGTTATCAAAAGCATTTCAAAAAAATATGTATATACATCGCGGGAAACTTGAAACAATGGCGACCGAAAATTTCCTCCCACGATGCTACTTTCTTCCTCGACCTCCTTTTAGAAAATTCTCAAATCGAATTCGTTCGTATTAATTAAAAAATCATATCTGGAAAATTCTCGATGATAAATTCTAAGGCAAAATCGTAAAATCCTAATTTGAAGTTCTCTTCGATTTGCTATATGCTGTGTGGGTTGCGACATCGAGTTATTGGACTCGACAGAAATGATCGAACATCGTAGAGACCTAGGGTTTCTGGTTTTGGGAAGTAGTGGTCAATGTTTGTTGACGAGGTGTTGGTATGTGGGTTTCGATCAATGAGTAGTTTCAACGGCCTCGTGTGGCAATTAGATCCGGCTACTCAGGTAGCGGCACGACTTTGGGGGATAGGGCGATTTCGTGGTCGAGACGAGGAGTCTCTGGTGGCTGGGTAACGCGGCGAGGCAGCAAGTAGGGGATACCAGGGTAAAATCGAGGGAAGAAGGAGGATATGCGTGCTCAAGTAGGTCAGAGGGGAGGTATGGCGGCCTCTGTCACGGTCAGGCAGTGGATGGCGATTGTGGATCGTGTTCATTCGTTCGGTAGTAAGGTAGCAGTTTTTTTTGTTTTTTTATTTTACCAATATAGATATATATATAGATTTGAAAAAATATATAATGAATATATACACATTTTAAACCTTACTGATAAATTTTAATAGAAATTATGGGGATATATATTATAAAACATATTAGAATCAAATATTTACAAATTCATAAGTTGTTATGCGATGGTTAATTTATTTTGAACATTTTAATCTAATGATAGGTAAGTGCAAAACTACTCATTTAATTTGTTTATCAAGAATTTAACAGTAAAGTAAAATTTGGAATTGTATTAACCCAATAGATTCTAGTTTAAAATGAGAATATTTATGGTTGTTTAAAATCATGGAGAATGCTAATAAATTCGGAAATTTCATTTATATGAGGTGCAAAATCAAATGAAACCAGCTGGGTTTGTTCATTATTGGAATCGATGCAATAAAATCGAAGGTGCGTAAATCTCACTCAAATTGGACTACCGGTTACTTTATATAGTTAAAATTAAATTATTGGTTGATTGATTGAATGTGATAATTATTATTGGTCTAGATGTGATATTTTATATATAGTAGTATATATATTGGAGTGATTGCGATTCCCGCGTTATATAGCGGTTGAGACCCTATGTGCCCCGCATAACAGCGGATGACCCTATATACCATGATATCCCCCTCGAAGTGGGATTAATATTTTTATATTGTGCTAACATTTGTGGATGCAGGGAAAACAGGTTGGAGAGATCCAACAGGATTCCTCAAAAATGTTGAATTTATTTTCATTTCAGTAATATATGAAAGGTTGGATAATCTGTGATAGGTTATGTTGGAAAATAAAATTTATTTGATGCAATGATATTGCTGGATATATTTTTGACATTTTGAAATATCAGGAATATAAATATTGAATTACATAAAGGGAAATAAAAAGGGGAAAATTTAAAGTAAGAAATTTATAGTAAAGATAGATAAATTTAAAAGTAATGAATTTGGGATAAATGAATAGTTTGATTTTAAATTTTGTACTTGATAATTTCTAAATATGGAAAGGTAGAGATTTTGTAACGACCCAGAATTTTAATAATTTAATTTGAGAATATTTAATTAATTTTAAATATTTGAATGATGGTTTGACTTGAATTTCAAATTATCAGAATGAATTAACGATTAAATTATAGAATTTAATCTATTGAAAGTTTAATAATAATTTGAATCTTCAATTTTAAGCCGATTAAAAATATTTTAAAGGCTTGTAAAACTCATATTGATAATACTGAAGATTATAGAAGCTTCAGAATTGAATTTGAAAGTGAATTGTTCAGTTTTGGAATTATATCGTTTGAATCGATATTTGAAATAGCCGTCCGAGGCACAGTCTCGGATTTCGACGAAACCAGTTCCATTGGGTCCGTAATATTGAATTATTACCGGATTTCAAATTTCGTATTTTTCGGAGTTGTTATGTGAGCGTACGACACATAAACGCGTTGAAAGTTCTATCGAAACAAATTGAATTTAAAATTTAAATTTAAATTTAAAATAAACAACAGCATCCCTTGAATCACGCCTAAAATCTTGGTTAAAACGTGCAAACACGTTCTCTGTAAAGTCACGTAATGTTGTCTCCTTCCCTCTCCTTTTAATAACCACGCAACAATCTTCTTTCCAAAAGTCATTCACGAGAAGAAAACAATGGCCGCAGTTTCTTTTAATCCAAAATAAAAATCTCGAGCATTTTAAAAACGAGAACGTATATAATACCACCATATCCTCTTCCTCTCTGATAAAATTAAATCCCAATCCAAAATAAAATTTAATCCCAATCATGGCCGCCCTCAAATTCAAAAATCACAGGCCTCATCCCAAATCAAAACAAAGGCGCGCGAGTCTGTGGGGGTCGCTCGCGTTCGAGCGGCGGCGACACGATCGAGCGCGTGCACGAGGCGCAGGAGGCGATTCAAGGGTGGCGGCTTGTTCAATTCAAAGTGGAGCGTGAGGCGTGGCAAACTCCACGAGTTCGAATCAACGGCGACGAAGCTAGGATTGTCATGGGCGACGCGAGTAGGGCTTGCGCGTGTGATTCAAAGTGGCGCGCGCTCGAGGGTGGCTACAGCATCAACTCGAACTGGAGGCGATGCGCAATTCAGTGGGAATAGGGGAGGTGCGATTCAGAGTGGTGGCACTCGGCGATTGGGTATAGGCTCGTGCACGCGGTCGAGTAATGGCCTGTGTTCGTGATTTTCGGTAAGTTCTTTGCTAATTCTATTTTTATTTAAAATTTAGGATATATAGATATATATACGTATATGTATATACAGTAGGTTGGAACTGCTATTTTATAAATAAATAAAATATATATATATATATAAACAGAAAATGCAGTTTTGTTTTTATTAAAATATATAGTTAAGTTTGAATTAAATAAATGAATACAATCTGTTTACAATAAGAGAAAAAAAATGAATAATAATATCTATTTCAAGTTGAAAACTAATGTAAGGAAATTAGCTTAAAAAAATAATTAATGATTTAGTTATTATGTTAAGTTAAAACTAATTTATTTAAAGTAGTAAATCATTCAAATAACTTATTTAATCATTTTAACTATTGAAATTTAATTTATTAGTTTGAATTAAAAACATTGGTTAATTTGAATTATTTTTAAGCTACTAAACGATATCTGTTAATAAAGGAATTTGTAAAAGAAAATTAGTTGGAAATTTTATTTATTTAATAAAATGACTTATCAAAAGAAATATTATTTATTATTGGAAAAATGGGTAATTAAGGACTAAATGATAGTTTATAAAAGAAAATTTGTTTAAATTTAGGTTAAGTGGTTAAAAATAATTTATTTAAAGGGAAATTAAATTGTAGTTAAATAAATTTGTTTAAAGTAAATTTAGTTGAAGTTTAAATTGAACTAGACAGATTTGTTAGGAATTTGATTTATTGGATAAATAAATTATTAAAAGAAATTGATATAAGGATATTAATTTAAAGAAAAATGTTTAGTTAAATAAATTTATTTAACAGAAATTTGGTTGAAAGGAAAATAATTTTATCTAAGAAAAAAATTAGTTGATTTAAATTAATAAAAAGGAAATTTAGTTCAATTGGGAATTTCTAGTTAGAATTATTTTAAAAGGAAAATTTGTTAAAATAAATTTATTTAAGAAGAGATTGGTTTAAATAAAACTATTGATTAATTTAATAATCAAAATGAAAATTTATTATTCGATTTATTTCGAATATTAATAAATTGTGTAAATATTTATACAAGGTATAAATCAAGAAAATCGAGTCAAGATGGAAATGGATTGCTAATAAAAGCAAAGGTGAGAACTTCTCACTCAAAAGGAATTTTATTGTTTATTTAAATTTTAAATAGTTAGATTTAAAATTCGCTTGACTGTGTTGATTGAATGATTGAATGATGATTGATATATATATTGGATGTGAATAGACCCTATACGCCGTTAGTAAGCGGAGGTTATTTATTACACACATATACCGCGATATTCCACCTCGAAGTGGAATTGGTATTATATTATATATATAGCAATATATATATATTGGCATATGTATATATTGCAGTTGATTGATTTCCCGTATTTTTTTTAGCGGATGAGACCCTATTGCGCCGTTAGTAAGCGGATAATATTTTATAAAATCCCATATACCGCGATATTCCACCTCGAAGTGGAATGGTATTGTGCTAATGTCTGTGGATGCAGGGAAACAGGTTGGAGGGATCCAACTGGATTCCTCACAAATATTTATTTGATTTTAGATATCGTGATGTTTGATTGTTTATCATGGATGATATATGATATTTGAAAGTCGTGATTGACTATCGATGTGTTGCATCATCGGATCCAATTTTTGAAGTTTAAAAATAACGATTTTGATTTCTAAAGTGATTCTTGGAAATATACGTTTATAAAATATTTTTGGAATTGATTCATCTTAAATAAATAAACGTTATAATTTTAATATTATTATGATTTTTGAGAAATACAGTTAAAAGTTGATTTTTGAAAAATATGAGATTAATGATTTTATAAAATAGTTAAAACTGGGATTTCTGAATTTATTATAAGAAGTTTAAAAATAGGATTTATAAAAATTTTATTTTATAAATCAGAATGATGAAATTATAAAAGAGTTTAAAGACGTTTTAAAAATAGTAATATAAATTGTTTTATATTAAAAGATTTATAAATTGATATTTATAAATTAAAAATATTGGAATTATAAAACGAGCTTTTACAAGTATTAGAATGAATTGTAAATGAATTTCATAAATTGGAATTATAGAATTATAACGGTGAAGTTATAAATGGAATTTTATAAACAGTAGGTTTATAAAATTTGTAAAGTTATTTAAAAGAATAGATTTTGGATAAATAAATGAATCTTATAAGTTATAAGATTTATAAAATTTATGAAGTTTAAAGAAACGATTTTATAAACAAATGAATTATAAGACTTATAATATGAATTTTTAATATATCATTGTGATATGAATTGAGATAGGTTAATAAAGGAAATTTATAAAAGAAAGCTGTTATAAAATAAATAGAAATAGAATTTATAAACATTGTTTTGTAAATCCGCAAACTACTTATTTTTAATAAGTAAATTGTTGTAATTTACTTATGGAGTTATATTCACGTTTTTGAACAGTGAATAATCTTTTAAAATAAAATGAATAGAAGTAATGAAATTTATTAACAAGGTATATTCACGTTTTGAATAGTGAATATTATGTTAATGAAATTATTTTGGATGTGATGTTTTAAATAGAATTAAACCGATCTAAAGATGTTTTAAAAGGTGTTGAGATTCGAAACCATAGATTTCAACATTCATTGTTGAAATAGATGTTTTCGAGAAATATAAGGAAATAGTAGATTATAACACTGTTGTTATAATAAATGATTTCGAAAGGAAATATTTGGTATAGTATTGGGATTTATATATCTATTTTAATTTTGAATCCCTATACTAGTGATTTTGGGTTGTCGTAACGATGTTTTACGCAACATTCGTTTTGGCCCAAATAAATATGTTTAAGTGAATGATTTCCTTAAAGAATGAAATATATACTTAATTTCGATTAGGGTATATTAAATATTTTCTAAGTATAGAAAATAAAAAGATCTGTGAATTACTTATTTTTAATAAGTATAGAAATGCTTTTCCAATATTAAGTGAATATTTGGAATTTATCTTTTTGAAGATAAATTGAAAATGAATATTAGAAATTGAATGGAAATCGTATATTCATAAATATTTGGAATTTATCTTTTTGAAGATAAATTGAAAATGAATATTAGAAATTGAATGGAAATCGTATATTCATAAATATTTTGGAATGTAAATTCAATATGGAATTTATAAATGAAATTTGGAAAATGAGTTTAAAAATAAATATTGATTTATTTTTGAAGAATGGAGAATATATATCTTGTAAAGATATATTTTTTTGTAAAATAAATGATTTGGAAAATTATTTGGAATCTGGTGATGTTGGCATATCTATTGATAGTTCAATAACCGACTATCAATATTTACCTTTAAATAGGTATTTGTTGTGATTTGCTTGAATTTGAATGCCACACTTATTTTTTTAAAATAAGCGCTCACTATTCGGGTTAACCGGGAAAGGACCTTGGGGTCGTATAACCCATTCCGAATACGTGATACGTCGTTATGAATTGCATTCGAAGACCGGTGTTGAAGACCGGATATTTTCGAAAACGTAAGGGTTTCTTGTTGATTGTCTCTGCACTGGCTGATCCCCGGTATTGAGATCTCCATATGTGATGGGAAATCCGAACGTGATTAGAGATTATTCGGATTGCAAGGACTTCTTTGTAAGTGCCTTCGGTTCTGTTCAATCCTGGAACAGACTTGTATGGATTGTATGTCTGACATTACAAATTGAGATATAAAGCTGATTCTTTCAAATATATTTCTGTTGGTGGCGGAGAATTTATTCTTTTAGCTTAACACCCTTCTCTGAGACGTACGAGCTCAGAGGTTATATAGTTGAAGTTATCAGCGATATACTCCCAATTTGGTAATGTGACATACTGAGTGTTGCTGTGAAATGATCATTGTGTTGATTATTTGTGATAGGATCATTTGTTTGATCGTCTATCTTGGTGATCATTTCTATGATCATTTGTTGACCCAAAGCATGGCTTTTGTATAAAGTATGTTTTTGTGGACGAGACTTCGTAGAGCCTCACAAACCGGTAATGGTCGAAACAGGAATTGTGCGGCAAGGTTTCCAGGGATCGCTTCCCTAGGGTATGACCATTCCTTCTGGAAAAGGGTGGTATCATGGTATGGAGCCCAGATACTTACTCATGTTGAAAACACTTTGTTATGATTGTGTGATGATGGTGACGAGCGCTCCGTGAAAGGTTCCAAAGGACCGGGGGTGGCATATCTGAGGGTTTGTAATATTCCTTGGGAAAAGGGATTCCCGGCTTTGTTTAGCGGAGAACGGTGGTTCTCGAGGCGTCCTTCCAGAGGCGTTTCCATGTGGCAATGGGAAGTTCCTTGGCCTGACCATTTGTTGGAAAATCCATTCTTCAAATGCGAGCCTTGTACGGTTTTAGTTGTATAACCTGTCATGGAATATGGCGGTAACCCGCTATTGAACATGGTAGCTATAGTAGGCATAAATGCGAAATGTCTATGCTGGCTAAGATTTATATCTTTATTTTCGAAATGAATTTTCTCTACACTATGCACTAGTAATAATATCAAATGTTCTTTTTAATGCGTATCAAGCGTCTTTGACTATCATAAGGAGAAATCTCCTCCGATTCTGCGTTTGCATGTGTGTGTGTGCGGGAGGCCTTATGGTAGTCTCATTTTTAAAAGCATTGCGAATTGACTTTAAAAATATTCCTCTATTTTGATTTAAAAAAAGAAAAATAAACTGTTTTGAATTCTCACACCAGTCACATGACTGACTCGGAGTTTATCGTTTTCCTTCCTAAACTCTGGGTGCCCACCAATTTCCACACGGGCAGTCAAGAGTTAAGGTTTATCAGGATATTCTGGAATTCAAGAGTTGCTGGAGGCAAGATGGATAGCATGGCGTAATACTAGTATAGTATTTCTTTTTCCGCTGTTGTTGTTGTTATTGTTCACTCTGATGATATGATGTGATGTAATGTAATAACTGATATAGTTCTTTGTTTAAAGATTATTCATTTATCTATTATATGTTGTTCCGCTGCGAATTGTGAGATACTGATATTGTTGTCCTGTTCTGCTTCTGTTCTGTTTTCTATTTTCTTTTCTCTCTTCTACCTCTTTCTTTTTTTCTTTCCTTCTTTCTTCTTTCTAAAAAAAACCATAAGGGTTCGTATTTTCGTTCACCTTGAGTTAATCAATGGAGATTAGTGTCTATTCAAGGAGTATGGATTTACGGTTCTTTACAGATTTTGAAATAATTGAATAAAAGGATTTAACAGTGGGATTTAAGCGGTTTGGTCAAGTATAAAAGTATTTATTTTTAAATCCAAGGTTTAAAACGGATTTGAGAAAAATAAAGAGGAAATTTGGAGAGAAAAATATAAAATATGAAATTAATGTTCAGATTTAAATAAGGTTTTAAATCATAATAAAGGAGTGAATCTTGGATTTATGGAAGTTGGAATAAACTTGATTAAATCAAGAAATAAACGTTGAAATGGAATTTAATTCAAGGAAATTGATTTGAAAATCGATCAAGTATTTTGAAACATTGATTAAAAGGGGAAGGAGACTATGAAATTTATAAATGGTTTATAAATAAAGTGAAATATTTATTAGTGGATAATTTGAATTTATAAATTCACGATGGAAATTTATAAGGAAAGGGTAATTCATTTTAAAAATAAATAGTGGTTTTATTTTAAAAAAATGTGGGAAAGGAAATTTACGGCATTGGGACATAAATTAAACTGAAGTTAAACCGAAAAGGATTTTTAAAGGATTAGATGGGCTATATTGGAGTGGAAAGTGTATTTTCCTTAAAAGCTAAGTATGATTTCAAAGAAATTTTTTTAAGTATAAATTAGAAGTTTAAAAATGTTTTTAAAAGAATGTTTTTTGAAAAATTTATTATTTAAATTGTTTTAAAAAATTTAAAGTAAATATTAATTAAGTTAATTACAGTAATTAGTTATTTTTAAAGGTTAAATTAATTTTATGATATAAAGGATAACCATTAAATATTATACCTTATATAACAGTTTTATTTTAATAGTAGTTTTTGGCTAAAGTTTTACTTGGGAAATTATAATAGAATTTCATAACTAATATCTCTACTACTAATAAATAAAATTCGTTGAACTAATTTACTCGGTGTCTTTTTGAAATTTCAAAAAAGCCCTTGCTTTCCGTTTATATATTTGCGCTCAAACAAAATATCAACGTATACAATAACATAAACAATCCATGTGTGAAGCATGGACCCGTACTAGTTTTTAATAAAGCTATTTAAGTAGTTTTATTTTAAGTGTTTTACGTGTATATTTTTGGGTAAAGTAATTTAATTTATTAAAAACGTAAATTTAATAAGACTTGGTGTTTTTCAGTGAAAATAAAACAATTGTTTGAATGATTGTTCAATTTGATAGTTAAATAACTGACTATCAATATTGGCCAATTCGCTGATCGTTTCGAAGAGATGAGGACCGGATTTAATTATCTAAAATCCACTTCGATCCGGTTTGAACATAGCGAATGAATACCGTGAAGATGATGAAGATGGTGATTCGTTTGTCCAGACCCAGGAAACTTGTATGAACGAATTCTATCAGAACATCTTCATTGGAGGACGATGAGCATTCTAAGTGAAATTCGTTCTTAAAAGGTAATGCTTAGCATGAAGCCTTATCAATCGAAAATGGCTAAAACAGGGGA
The DNA here is from genome assembly GCA_030765085.1 of Allium cepa. Lineage (NCBI taxonomy): Eukaryota > Viridiplantae > Streptophyta > Magnoliopsida > Asparagales > Amaryllidaceae > Allium > Allium cepa. Next base: position 1,049,274,242 of record CM060929.1, read on the forward strand.
GGTGCAAAAAGGCTAAGTGGATAGCATTCAATTAAGGTAAGGTTGTCCCTATCTAGAGTCCCTTGATCTCGGTTGTGTGACGGTTGCTGATCCCAACCGTGGTGTGACCTTATTTGGTCTATCCAGGTTATAGGTAGGCTGGTCTTGTGTTGTAGGGGGCCGAGAGTGGTCCTTGGTACGTTGATATATACCAGGTACTATGACGGGTGGTACCTAGTAGCCCTTCCATTGTATGGAACCCAATCCCAAATAAGCGCCCGTAAGGTTTTGATTGTGCCCAACTATTGCTGGAACGTGAGATGTAAATATTTCAGCTCGATTTTGTTTACTTTTTATAGTCACTATTATAATATCAGACAGATTTGATAAAAATGTTTTGGTTATCGTAAGGTAAAAATCCGGCATGTTTATTTGTGGCGTAGTCTTACGAGATACCTTGATTTCAAAGGATTTTGAAACTTTAATAATTCAATTGAGTATGTTTTCTCACGCTGGTTTTTTAGACTGACTCGGGTGTTATTTTATTATAATGCTCGAGTCAGACTGAGTATTACAGATACATGATAGGATGCTATGGAGCTCAGGAAATGAGTAGGATGACGGAGACGTATATCACGTATCTAACTTATATTCTGTTGTGTATGGTATGCTGTATATTCAGCTTTGTAGGGACAAGTTATTATAACTGTCCAGCATTGTGCTACTGTATGTGTTGTACTTGTGTTGTACTATGATGATGTAATGTACAGTTACAGTTCTTTTTGTATGAAAGTCAGTTGTTACCTATTATATATTATTCCATTGCGATTGTGAGAATCTATGTTGTTTCTTTCTCTTCCTGTTCTACCTTTTTCCTCTTTACCCTAGTTATTTACTTTTTCATTCACTTTGGGTTGAACGAGGAAGAATTATTATCAATTCAAGGGGTATGGAACTGCGGGTAGCTACAGTTGGTATCAGAGCTGAAGGTTAAGCAAGAACCTTGGCTCTGGTGGAGATTACTCGTTGGAGATAGGGTCAGTAGCACTCTAGAATGAGTTTGAGCATATTAATAGATATAAGCACGTATTTGTTAGTGAATATAAAATTGTTTATATGGTTTTGATTGATTTGTTGAGTGGCTTATGGATTCTGGTCAATACGAGTAAGTAACATTATTGATAGGGATCTCTAAACACTTGAATAGAACAATTCGATATAGTGTTGTTTAAATAGGGTAAATGAAAATAATTCTACCCAAAATAATTTTTACATATGAAATAAATAATTTTTCGTAAATTATAAGAAGTATATATGGTTGCTTGGTTGTAAGGGGATGATAATATTAAATTATTATCATTGTTGTGCGGAAATCCAAATAAGAAAATGATGTTATAATCAAATTAAGGAATTAATTCATATAACAGAATGGAATCTGTAAATGTGAATTATAAACGTGATTTATAATTGAAACGGAATAAAATTCCAGAGTAATATTTGAATATAGATTGAAAGATTTAAAATTCAAAAATTTGGGAATTTAATTCCATTTGAGGTAGAAAATGACTTTCAAAGGTTTGGAGGAATAATAGTTATATTATTTGAAAGAATTTTTGAATTGGATAAGAAATCTGGAGAGATTTGAAAAAAAAATTGAAATGTTTATGAAAAGAAATAAAGCACTGAACTCACTTTGGTCGTTGGAAAATAATTTTGGTGATGACTACAGCATCATCGATGTTCATTTTCGAGTTTCCAAGGGAGGAATTTCCGCCTAAATGTTGTGCATTGGAATTTGTTTGCAAAACTAGGTTTGGTTTTGAAATTCAAAGGAATAATTCGATATACTAAAGGATTTTGGGATATACTTGATTTCAAAAATGATTTTTGAAATACTTAAGTGATTTTTTAAAGACTCTGGAGTTGTTTTAAAAATGTTTATAGAATATCAGTAAGTTTGAAGACTTATTAGATTTGAATTAAAGTGAAAATCAACTTGAATTGAGTTAAGAAAAGTGAATTTGAGAGATTAAGCCTAAGTAGGCCAATTGGAAATAATTATTGAAAAAAATTATCAAGTTAGAAATAATTTGTGAATGGACAAATTTATTTAGTGTAACTAAATTGAAATTGGAACCGAGCATTTGGATAATGTTTAAATTTGAATTACGTTAAAATAAATGAGTAAAATAAACCAATTAAGTGAAATAAAACGGGAAGGAATGGGTGAATAGTATATCGGTAAGTTTAAACTTATAAATTTGAAAATTTAACTGAAAAGGGTATTAACTTGAACTAAGAGGGATCTTGAAATTTAGTCGAAGTTGGACTAAACAAAACAAAGGATTGAAAACAAAATTAGTAGGTAAACTAATTGACTCAAATGGATAAGAAAATGAATTGAAATCAAATATTGGAATAATATTTAATTTATATTGTGTAAGTGAAGTGAAATCGGAAAATTAGTTCGAATGAGCTAAATAAAATGAAGGTTTGGAAATTAAAATTGATTGAGATATAAATAAATGAGTTAATGGAACTAATTAAGGGAATTGGTAAATTAAATGTGGTTTGAGAGGTAGCCGGTAAAAGAAGTCAATATTTGATTTAATTTGAAAATAAATTAGTAATTGGAAAGTAAATTGAAAACAAATGGAATTGAAAATATAAATTGAATAAAAATGGATATAACTTCAGTGGTGAAGTGGAAAAATAACTATAGAAGGTTGTATAAGATATTTATAATAAACTTAAGAAAATTGAGAGAAATTCTTAAGTAAATTTGGTATTGGAAATATTGAGTAAGTATTTGAATGAAGATTTAATAAAAGTGGTGAAAAGAGAAATTGTGAATAAGTGAATGGAAATCAAAATAAATTTGAATAAAAGAGAATTGCTATAGCTAATAATAAAATTGAGATAAATACGTAGGATGTACGTATATTATTTTATTCGCATAACGATTTGACCCAGATTCGAGCACAAAACTTCGAGATATTTATGTCAATCCGAGTTGGCATTCTTCACTCGATTTTCGACGGCGAACCCTATATATCGATTTTTGATTGATCCTAAAATTCTTTATCAAAGTATATAGCTATGCAAGGAGAATGATGGTTTCTGATTAAGAAACCAGATCTGAGTCCGCACTAGGAAGTCGGGTGGACATACTTGTTCGGAAGTGAAATTGTGTGAGTGATCAGATTTGATAACGTGTATGGATGATATATGTGCATCGTATGGGCTTAAGTAAAGCAATAATTGAAAATTTTGTAAAGAAATGTGTAACGATCCTGACTCGACCTTCGAAAATTAGCACTAAATACATCGCCCGCATTCGAATGCCGCAGATCCAAACATTGAATCTGGTTCGCCGAAGCTTATAACACATTAAGTACACGACATAGCGAAAGAAAATGAATGATTTTATTGATATACAACATTCAATACAATAATGATACAACTGAATATCATCATTTATTAGAGATACACAACAGCGGGAAGAAAATTTTTGACAGAGGAACACCAACATTAACTTCAATTGAAAGGGAGAGCTTGAGAATCCAATACTGCATCTCCATTCCAATGCTCCAAAGATCTCCAAGCCACAAGCTTGAACCACCATCATCACGTTGTATTAAGAAAGGTCGGTCATGAGAAACAAATGCGATCCCAAAACCAAAGGTTGAAGAAGATTGCCAAAGACCGAAGGATACCGAATCTACATCTACTAGCTGATTATCTGAAAATTTTAACTCTAGACTGCCCGTGTGAAAAATTGTGGGCACCTAGAGTTTAGAAAGGAAACAATAAACTCCAGGTCAGTCATGAGACTGATGTGAGCAAACAAAAACATTTGTTTTAAGCAAAAACAAACAAAAGGATTTAAAAGAAAACCGGAATGCTTTTTGGAAAATGAAACTACCATAAGGCATCCCCGCACACACACAATGCAAGCGCACAATTGGAGGAAATTTCTCCTTACGATAGTCAAACATGCTTGATACGCAAAATCCTTTTTGATATTATTATTAGTGCATAGTGTAGAAAACATTTTGAAAGTATAATATTAATCTTAGCCAGCGTAGGTACCATTATATTATGCCTGCTATAGCTACCACCTGAGGTGGCAGGTTATACAACTAAAATCGTACAGGACGCGTATTGTTTGATTGGATTTCCAACAAACGGTCAGGCTAAGGAACTTTCTGGGCCATATGGGTTCGCTTCTGGAGGGACGCCCCAAGAACCTAACCGAATCTCTGCCAACACAAGGTCGGGTTACCTTTGTAACTAGGTAACACCACATAAGTATGCCATCCCCGGTCGTTACCGACCTTTATCCGAGGATCCTCAACACCAACAACCACAAAGTAATAAATTTTCAGTAACCACATAGGTTAAATATCTAGGCTCCATACCATGATACCGCCTTTTTCAAGAAGGAAATGGACATACCCTAAGAGCGCAACCCTTAATAACCTTGCCGCATCTTTCCTGTTTCGACCATTTCCAAGTGTGAGGTCCGACGAGGTCACGTCCACAAAGCTACGCTTTTCACAAAAGCCAAGCTTCGATCAACACGTGATCAGCAGCACTCAGCATGCCACACTACCAAATTGGAAAAGTATCACTAGTAACCATCAGCTACATAACCTTTGAGCTCGTACGTCATAGAGAAGGGTGTTAAGCTAAGAGACTAAATTCTCCGCCACCAAACAAAAATATATTTGATAGAAACCAGCTTTGCATCTCAAAGTTTAATGTTAGACATACATCCATACAAGTCCGTTCCGGGTTCGAACGGGACCGAAAGCACTTCACAAAGAAGTCCTTGCAATCTGGATAATCCCTAATCATGTCCGGATTCCCCATCACAAAGGGTGTTCAAATCTCTATACTGGGGTCATTCAGTGCAGAGACATTCGATAGGTAATCCTTTCGCTTTCGAAAATGCCCGATCTTCACCACCGGTCTTCAAATGCAATCCATAACGTCGTCTCATTATTCGGAATGGGTTTTATAACACAAAGTCCTCTCCTGGCTTAACCAAATAATGAGCGCAATATTTAAAAACATATGGATATTGGGATTTCAGTTAAATCACAACTTAAAGCCCAAAACCTTTCTTTTAAATGGCTTAACAAATTTTGACTTTTAATCTTTTAAACAAAAAGATTCACTTCACAAAGTTCACTAATCTTTCACAAAGATTAATTTATAGCTTTTAAAACTATTTTAATACCAAATCTTTCATACAAAAGATACACCTTTAAGATCAGCTTCAATTTGAAAAGTTCACCAATCTTTAACAAAGATTTATTCATAGCTTTCAAAACAATTCCATTTCAGATTTGAAACCCCTTCAATAAAAACTAGAAATCCTTTCGTTGTATGAAAACAATTATATTTGAAAACAAATACTTTTCCTTTGGGAAAAATTCGATCAAATATGCACAAGTTATATTCTTTAAAGCATAAACTTGGGTCAAATTTTAAAATCCCAAAATAATACTTTTAAAATACTTCAAAAATGGTTTAAATCCATTATATAACTTGTATAACCTTTCCAAACCATAATTTCCAAAATTATAACGTATATTCATAGAACTCAACTTCAAATCTTAAATTCAAATTCAAATCAAACTATTTAAATTTCAAAACTTTAACAAGTTATATTATATTCAAAGAAATTTCCAAAACTTTTCCTTTCAAAAGTTTTCATATTTAACCCAATTACATTCCATTTTGGATTCAAAATTCAACTTTAAAACCATTTCATTATTTTGGATAAAATAATATTAAATTCAAATATCTATGACTTGACCAATTTCCCGTGAAATCCATATTTGCTTGTGTAAGGTGTAGTCCAGGGGTGTTATACAATAGTGCAACATCATCAATCATTACAGATTCAAGCGCAGTAATATCGATAAGCGGTATAATCCTATAACGCTTATCTTCATTCACAGATTCACAGATAAATAACATATATTCATCACAGACAAATAAATTACATTCATCACAAATCAAGTCAAAATAATTCATATCATAAAGCATCATACATCAGGGATAACAAACAATTCAAAGCACTCCATACAATCCATACATCCATAAGTAAGGTCAGTAAATTATCTGATTAATTTAAATCAGATTAATTACTTATGAATAAATTACTAATCCTGGTTAATTAACATTAATTAATTACGAACCATTTTAATTAATTATTCGTTAATCATTTATTAATTAACCTTTAATAATAATTTAAATAACCTTCAATTATTAATTAATCAACCTTAATCAATAAATAATTAACCTTTAATTATTTAATTATTGTTTAATTAATTAATTGCTTTATTAATTAACCCTTAATTAATTACCATTTAATTAATTATCCTTAATTAATTATAATAAGTGATTATCCCTAATCAATTTCATTAATTAATTAACCTTTAATTATCCTCCAATTAATTACTTTAATTAATTAATCATAATAATTAATTAAATCCTTTAATTAATCATTGTCTAATCCCTTGCTTTATCAACCTTTAATAACAAATTAATTTCTTTTAATTACTTTCATTAAGTAATCATCTTTAAGTAATTAATTAACTTAATTAATAAATCCTTTAATTAATTACATTAATTACAGATTAATTTTAATCAAAATAATTAGTTAATCCTTAAATTAATTACACAAAGTAAATAGCTTTAATTTAATTACACAAAGTAATTAGCTTAAATTTAATTTCACAAAGTAACTATACTTACTTAATCCCTTAATTACATCCTTTAAATCTTATTAAATAAAATAAATTATCATTAACAAATAGTTTAATTTCAAAACCCTTAAGTTAATCAAAACATTATTTAAGATAAACCATTTATAACATTTAAATTTCTTTTAAATAAACTTAAGAATTCATTTAAAATAAAAGATATATACATACATTAAAACACTTTAACTCTACTTATTTAAAAATAATTATCTTCAAACTTTAACTATTTAATCAAAACTGATATACAACATTTAATTATCAAAGTGTTTCAAAACTTGATTTAAATTTGAAATTTGAAAGACTTGTTGAATTTTAAATCCAAGAACAGTTTTAAACACCACCTGAAGCGAGTTCGGGATTTTACCCGAGCCATATTTCAGATTCCACGAAGAACCCTTCGAGTCTCCCACTTTTCTTTTTAAAACTTGATTTTATTTTTAAACTTTTAAAATTGTTACTAAAATACATATCAACCCAGATTCCATCGAGCCATTACTGCAATTACTCGAGCTATTCCCCGAGAAACTCACGATCTCTCATAACTTCGAGGCAACTTACCCACGAACTCGAGCTTTAACACGAGCAATCTTTTCCTTCCCCGATCTCCATGATATCCAGACTCATAGAAACAAGTGTGCACATGCACAATTGTCTAGTCTACTTTCGACCACCATCGAGAACTCCGATAGGTCACCGACGATCACCACACACCCTCAGACCACCCAAAACCCATCACTCCACCGGAAATTAAAGATTGAACCAATCAGCATTCTCTTGGAAACAAACTGGATCGACAAAATCACCCTTCGCCAGTGATTCTAACAACTAGAATCAACGTCGCTCCACCCATAGACGCAACACATAACAACGTTGCAATACCCCTTGGACTAATTCTTTCCGGTGCCACATCGATGGTGAAATTCCCTCGGCAAACCCATAGTCCAAAACTCACAATCGAACCCTAGTTCGAGGATGTGTCACCGCCACAGTGTTTTAAAAATTCACCTAGTATTTTTCCTAGGTTCGCCAACCTCCAAACTTTCTTCAACCCCAAGCTCGACCCTCAAACCATCGCCGTTTAACGGAGATTGGCAAATAAGCCAATGCTGATCAACTCTAAATTCCTCTTTGTTCCCAAGCTTTAAAATCTTGAAATTACTACCTAAAATCATCCTGCTATGAATTACATTATGAATTTCAAACTTGAATTCGCAATAACTGACTTTTCTGTCTTGAATCTATTTTTCTGTAATTCCTATCTTCCAGATAAATTATTTAATATTTCTATTTGTTTTTATTTTTTTTAAAATTATATTACACCATTACAATCCTTTTTTATTTAGAAATCATAACTTAATAATGTTTATTTGGGAAGATGTAGATTTATTTATGCTGTTCTTAATTTTTGTTGATAAAACAGAATTAATGTCTATACACAGATCACATTTATATATGTATATATAAACATATTTATATCCATACAACACATTTCACAACATCATAAATCTCATCCATCATCATAGAACACGGATCAATATAAAGATTGGGTTTAAAATGAATTTTACTCATAGTGTTATGTTGAAACAGAGAACCAGGTGTTTTGTTTTGAACTTGATTCTTTGATCTGGAAATACTTTTGTTTTCTAAAATTTTTATTTGTTTTAGTTGAATCTGATCATGATTTTGAAGCTTAAATCTTTGCATTGTCTTCCTAGGTTGAAACTTGAACACTTGATATTGTTTACATGTTGCAAAGTGATCTTGTTTGATTTCTTTTTCTGTTTTTCGGTTTTGATTTTGAAACAGATTTTTTATTTTCAGGTTTTACTTTTTAGAAATGAGGATGAAAGAGTTTTGAACCGAAAATGAATTAACAGGTTATCTCATTCTTAAACATGCTAGTGTATTAAATTTTTAAGAGAAAAGAACAAATTGCTTCTTGTAAACCTATACTAACACTTGTTAATTAATGTTGTTACTTATTAAACATTTGTCACAATTACGTATTTTAATACCTAAACCCCTTTGTTTATAATATATGTTTAGTCCTTTATCTTAATTAATTTATAATTCATGTTTTAAACCTTTGTTTAGGTTAATTTATTTGTATAAATTATCTATTTACATATGTATTATATTTTCAAATTTATACTTATTATATTTTTAAATGTTATATACTTTTATAATCTTTAGGAAAATGATTTTAAAACCAATTATGCATAAATAAGTAATTACCTTGATTATATATATGTGTGTGTATATATATAAGAATTTAACTTAGATTAACCTTTTAAAAATTAATTTCAAATCATAATTTTTCAAATCACTAATATATATACATACATATATATATAATAGAAAACAAATATTTATTAGTTTATAAAGTTCTTAAATCCAATTAATTTATAAAAGTATTGGTTATTGAATTACAAATCAATTTCTTTATTTACAATCCAATTCTATTTAAACTAAATTTCAAAATAAAATTTTCCAAACTTGTACACATATACAAAATTAAAAAACAAATTCCAAAATTCAAATTAAAAATCCATTTATATACATATATATATAAATAAACAATACATATCTTTATTTATTTTGGAAAAATTCAATTTATTTCACAATTTTAACCCAAAATTTATATTAATTACTAATTTTAATTTGGCCTAAAAATGGGAAATATTACAAAATGAATAAAATTTTAAACTCTGTGATCGGATATTATTGCTAAGTGAGGTGCAGATGATTAAAAGCAAAAGATAAGTTGATGTTTCAATTTCAAAAATAAAATTTTTATTGCCCGACAAAAAGGTATGTATTTAAAATTGTCGTATGAAATTTGATGGTTTTCTGATCTAGCCACTTGCCTTTTGTTTTCTTTTGAGAATTTAAAGCCGTAGAGGTATTTTTGTAGTTGTTTTATTTGGCCGGACAAAGGAATCCCTGGCGAAATTTTTCAAAAATTTAAGGAGTAAGAAAATTATGATAATTTAAAATTTGGTTTTAAATTAAGATATTAATGGTTAAGTAAATGATATTGATTGGGAACTATGGATTAGTTTGGAAAGTTATTAAGAGTGATAGTGTGTCTTTAATAAAAAGATTGTTTTGGGAAGTTGTTAAAAACTGTTTGGCTTTGGGAAATAGTAAACGGGTATTGGGCCATTCTTCTTACCTGGCAATTTCGAGGACGAAATTCTTATAAGGTGGGAGGAATGTAATGACCCAGAATTTTGGATAATTGAAATTAGGATATTTAATTTATTTTAAATATTCAAGTGTTGATTTTTAATTTAAATTTCAAATATCTCCATTTATTGGGTAATTAAATTATTGAATTTAATTATTAGAAGTTGGGTAAAATGTTAAATCGGGAGTTTTAAGCTTGTTTAAAATAATTTAAGGGCTTATAAAATTTATATTAATAATACTAAAGATAATAAAAGTTTTAAAATTGAATTTGAAAGTGTTTTCTTTAGTTTTAAAAATATATCGTTTAAATTGACGTTTGACAATGGCCTTCCGAGGCACATTTTCGAAATTCGACGAAACCTATTCCATTAGATCCATAATAGTGTATTATTATCAGATTTCAAATTTCATGGCATTTGCAGTTAACGTTTGGCCATACGAAATATAAACGCGCTGAAATTTATATCGAAAATTCAATATAATAATTGGTCCAAAAAGCTATCTTCCCCACACGATCGAATTAGGACTCGAAACCTTTTCCATTGCACTCGAAATAGGGGTATAAAATAATATACATCTAGTGGCATGCCTCGATAGGGATTTGAGAGGTTGGATTGCATAAATCGAGACGTTTAAAAATTTAAATATTATATGGTCACGTCAAAAAATTTGTCACATCGGCTGGAATAATTTCACATCAGAGCTTTTTTTCCTTCCCCTCAATCACTTTAGCAAATTGACTCAGGCATGCTAACATCTCATCCTGTCCCCCTCATTCTCGTTTATAAACTCATGTTATCAAATGCATTTCAAAAAAAAAAAATTACATCGCGGGAAACTTGAAATCAATGGCTACCAAAAATTTCCTCCGACGATTCTCTTTTCTACCTCTACCTCCCTTTAGAAAATTCTCAAATCAAATTCGTTTGTATTAATAAAAAAATCGTATATGGAGAATTCTCGGTGATAAATTCTAAGGAAAAATCGTAAAATCCTAATTTGAAGTTCTCTTCGATCTGCTATATGTTGTATGGGTTGCAGCGTCGAGTAGTTGGACTCCATAGAAATGATCGAACATTGTAAAGAGCTAGGGTTTTAGGGAGAAGTGGTCGATGTTTTCTAAAGAGGTGGTGGTATGTGGGTTTCGATTGACGAGTAGCTTCAACGGCCTTGCGCGGCAATGAGGTCCGACCACTCAGGTGGCGGCACAACTTTGGGGAACATGGCGTTTTCGTGGTCGAGATGAGGAGTCTCTAGTGGCTGGGTAACGCAGCAAGGCAGCAAGTGGGGGACACCAGGGTAAAATCGAGGGAAGAAGGAGGATACGCATGCTCGAGTAGGTCTGAGGGGTGGTATGGCGGCCTTTGTCATGTCCAGGCAGTGGATGGCAATTGTGGATCATGTTCGTTCATTGGGAAGTAAGGTAGCAATTTTTTATTTAACCAATATATATATATATATATATTTGAAAAAAATATATAATGAATTGCATACACATTTTAAATCTTACTGTTAAATTTTAATAGATATTATGGGGATGTATATATATTATAAAACATATTAGAATTGAATATTTAAAAATTCATAAGTTGTTATGCGATGGGTAATTTTTTTTGAACATTTTAATCTAATGATAAGTAAGTTTAAAACTATTCATTTAATTTGTTTATTAGGAATTTAACAGTAAAGTAAAATTTGGAATTTTATTAACCCAATAGATTCAAGTTTAAAATGAGAATATTTATGGTAGTTTAAAATCATGGAGAATGCTAATAAATTCAAAAATTTCTTTTATACGAGGTCAAGAATCAAATGAAACTAACCGGGTTGGTTCATTGTTGGAATCAATGCAATAAAATAGAAGGTGAGTAAATCTCACTCAAATTGGACTACTGTTTACTTTAAATAGTTAAAATTAAATTTTTGGTTGATTGATTGAATGTTATAATTATTATCAATCTGGATATGATATATTATATATAGTAGTATATATATTGGAGTGATATATATTCTCGCATTATATAGCGGATAACACCCTATGCCCCTTGCGTAATGGCGGATGATCCTATATACTACGATATCCCCCTCGAAGTGGGATTGTTATTTTTATATCATGCTAACATCTGTGGATGCAGGGAAACAGGTTGGAAGGATCCAACAGGATTCCTCAAAAATGTTGAATTTATTTTCATTTTCAGTGATATATGAAGGGTTGGATAATCTGTGATAGGTTACATTGGAAAATAAAATTTATTTGATGCTATGATATTATTGGATATATTTTTGACATTTTGAAATATCGGGAATATAAATATTAAATTTTTTAAAGGGAAAAAAGGGGAAAATTTAAAGTAAGAAATTTATAGCAAAGTTGGATAAATTTAAAAGTAATGAATTTGGGAAAAATGAATAGTTTGATTTTAAATTTTGTACTTGATAATTTCTAAATATAGAAAGGTAGAGATTTTGAAATAATTGAATAAAAGGATTTAATAATGGGATTTAAGCGATTTGGTTAAGCATAAAAGTATTTAATTTTAAATCCGATATTTAATATGGATTTGAGAAAAATAAAGCGGAAATTTGGAAAATAAAATAAAATATGAAATTACTGTTAAGATTTAAATAAAGTTTTAAATCATAATAAAGGAGTGAATCTATGATTTATGGATTTTGGAATGAACTTGAGTAAATCAAGAAATAAACTTTAAAATGGAATTTAATTCAAGGAAATCGATTCGAAAATTTATTAAATGTTTTGAAACGGTGATTAAAAGGGGGATGAGACTATGAAATTTATAATTGGGTTTATAAATAATGTGAAATATTTATCAGTGGATAATTTGAATTTATAAATTCACGATGGGAATTTACAAGGAAAGGGTAATCCGTTTTAAAAATAAATAGTGGTTTTATTTTAAAAAAATGTGGGAAAGGAAATTTATGGAATTGGGACATAAATTAAACTAGAGATAAATCGAGAAGGATTTGTAAAGGATTAGATGGACTATATTGGAGTGGAAAGTGTATTTTCCTAAAAAGCTAAGTATATTTTCAAAGAAAGATTTTTATGTATAAATTAGAAGTTTTAAAGATGTTTTTTAAAGAATATTTTTAGAAAAAATTATTGTTTAAATTATTTTAAAAGTAAATATTAATTAAGTTAGTTAGAGTAGTTAATTATTTTTAAAGGTTAAATTAGTACTATGATTTAAAGGATAACTATTAAATATTATACCTAATATAACAGTTTTATTTTAAAAGTAGTTTTTGGCTCAAGTTTCACTTGGGAAATTATTATAGAATTTCATAACTATTATTTTGAATAAAGTGATTTAAGTAGTTTTATTTTAAGTTTTTTAAGTGTATATTTTTGGATAAAGTAATTTAATTTATTTAAAATCAAAAATTAATAAGGCTTGGTGTTTTTCAGTGGAAATAAAATAATTGGTTGAATGATTGTTTAATTTGATAGTTAAATAACTGACTATAAATATTGGCCAATACGTTTATCATTTCAAAGAGACCGGAATCAGATTTAATTATTCGAAAACCACTGCGATCCAGTTTGAACGTAGCGAATGAATATCGTGAAGATGATGAAGACGGTGATTCGGTTTGTCGAGACCTATGGCAACTTGTATAGATGAATGCTATTAGGACATCGTCATTGGAGGACGATGAGCATTCTAAGTGAAATTCTTTCTTAAGAGGTAATGCTTAGCCTCAAGCCTCATCAACCAGGAATGGCTAAACCAAGGGAGGTGCAACAAGGCTAAGTGGGTAGCACCTAATTAGGGTAAGGTCATCCCTATCTAGAGTCCTTTGATCTCCGCTGTGTGGCGGTTGCTGATCCCAACCGCGGGGTGATCTTACTCGGTCTATCCACACTAGGGGTCGGTCGTTCTTGTGTTATAGGGAGTCGGGAGTGGTCCTCGGTACGCTGATCTAGACCAGGTACTGTGACGGACGGTACCCCAGTAGCCCTGCCATTGTATGGAACCCAATCTTCAGTAAGCGCCCGTACGATTTTGATTGTGCCCAATTATTGCTCAAATGTGAGATGCAAGCATTTCAGCTAGATTTTATTTACTTTCTATAGACACCACTATAATATCGGACGAATTTGATAAAAATGTTTTGCTTATCATAAGGTAAAAACCTGGCATGTTTATTTGTGGCGTGGTCTTACGAGATACCTTGATTTTCAAGGATTTTGAAAACTTTAATAATTCAATTGAGCGTGTTTTCTCACGCTGGTCTTCCAGACCGACTTGGGTGTTATTTTATTATAATGCTCAGGTCAGATCGAATATTACAGATAGAGGATAGGATGCTATTGAGCTCAGGAGACGAGCCGGATGATGGAGACGTATATCACATATCTGATTTATATTCCGCTGCGTATGGTATGCTGTATATTCAGCTTTGTGAGGACAAGTTATTATAACTATCCAGTATTGTGCTATTGTTTGTGTTGTACTCTGATGATGTAATGTATAAAACAGTTATAGTTGTTTTTGTATGAAAATCAGTTATTATCTATTATATATTATTCCGCTGCGATTGTGAGAATCTGTGTTGTTGCTTTCTCTTCTTCTTCTACCTCTTTCTTCTTTACCCTAGTTATTCGCTCTTTCGTACACACTGGGTTGAACGAGAAGAATTATTATCAACTCAAGGGGTATGGAACTGCGGGCCGCTACAGTCTCTCTTGGCGTATTTATGTATTAATTATATTTGATCTGAACTTGCGAAATAATTGGGATTATGTAAATGGATACGAAACTTGTTTTGTGAAATGTAATAAGAAATTTGTTTTTTAATCTGTGATTTTTTTTATATTCATATGCTTCTGATATTATGGATACCTTTAGCATTACCGTATTTTATCGTTGGAAGTTAATACCATATATGACTGTAGCAGTTGTAGCGCTTAGCTTTGGACCTTAAGATAGGGGATGTTACAACTTGGTATCAGAGCATAGGTTTATGAAAAAATTTAAACTAAAATGATCTTGAAAGCATAATCCTAAGGATTTAGAGTAAGATTGGGGTATGGGATAAAGCTATAGTTTCATACTTGTATTTGCTATATATAAGTATATGCTATATCTTTATTCTCTTATCTCTCTTAGGCTATTCTTTCGTATCCTATGAAGACTCGAATGTAGATATGGATGCTAGAAGTGGAAGACTTAACCTTGGTGGGGGGAGCACCACAGGTAATGGAAATGCCAGACCTAATATCTGGAGAAATCAAGGTTAGGCACAATCTGGAAATATGGGTGCTGGAATCCCACAAGTAGACATGGGAGCAGTGTATCTATTCTTTGTAAACAAGATGCAAGCGGGAGTTGCTATTGGAGTAGTTGGAGGAAGGAATCAAAAAGCTCCAATGGTGAATAACTATGCTGTTTTGAGTAGAGATTATGCCCGGTTGGGAAGAAAGCCATTTATTGGTATTGAAGATGCAATCGAGGTAGAGAACTGGTTGCTTCATTGCGATAGAATTTTCGCTGATTTGGGGCTCAATGATGAGTAGAAGAGAAGGCTTTCTTCTAAACAGCTACAAGGAGCTGCATTATATTAGTGGAACAGTGTTACTACTAGAATTAATGAGAAGGCAATAACATGGGCAGAGTTTAAAAGAAGGTTTGAGGAGAGGTTTATGTCGGAGATTGCGAAGTCCATTCTACTCGGGAAGTTTGTTGAGTTGGAGAAGGGAGACATGACTGTGCTAGAGTATGCAATGAGGTTTGAGAAGCTAGTGAGATATGGGTATGCTACCGTTGATACTGTGATTAAGAGGAATAAGAAGTTCATTAGGGGGTTGAAACCTGAGCTTGTGAAGGCCACATTACCGCATATTAGGGATCCTTGTGATGTTGTAGTGGAAATATCTTTGAGGAATGAAGAGATGCTTGTTTTCTTGAAAGAAGTAAGGTAAAGAAAATTCAAGGAGGGCAGGGTCAGAAGAGAAAGTTTTTCCATAAGAAAGGAGCTTAGAAGGGTGGAGCTACTAAGAAGGGGAAGGTAGAGCTGTATGTTATAAATGCGACAATAAAAGGGCATTCTGCAAATGAAGGTCGCTCAAGAGATAGAAAGGAAGTGATCGGGAAGAAGAATGTTAGATGCTTCAACTACGATCAAATTGGACATTATAAGAGCTGGCACAAGGAGCTAGCAAGGATGAAAATGCAAAGTGTCTGCACTGGAGCCAGCAACCTCAAGGCCAACAGCACAGGAAAAGGGAAAGGCCGTGTTCGGAGGTATGCTTATGATTCATGGTATGTCAATTAGCGTTCGATTTGATATCGATGCATCGCATTCTTTTATATCTCATCATTTGATATCTCATCATTTGGTAGATAAGCTTAACCTAGAACCCTTATACCTAGTTACTTCTTTAAGGGTAGAAATCCAGTAGAAGGTTATGGGACTCTTGGGATGAGATGTGACCACCTAGAATTTGAATTGTTGGGTCATACATTTGTTTGCAGTTTGCAGTTTTCATGTGTTTGATTTCATAGTGTTCGGAATTATTCTGGGCATGGATTAGTTCAGTAAATAAGATGCTAGGATATTTTGTCATGATAGGAAAATATCACTTAGACATCTTGATTGTAGGGATCGTGTTCTGTAGAAAACCCTAGCTTTGAGGTTAATGCTTTGTTGGGTGTTGTGGAAGTAGAAGATGAGTTGGATCGAGCTTTCGTGGTTAGATAATTCGTAGATGTCTTTGAGCCTGTAGTAGGATTTCCGTTGAAACGAGCCATTGAGTTTCGGATAGATTTAATGCCAGGAGTTGAACTGATGAGTAGACCACCAAGCAGAATGACACCTACTGAGATGAGGGAGTTGAAGGTGTGGTTGGTGGATTTGAAAGGCAATATTTTTATCAGGCCAAGAAGTTCCCCTAAGGAAGCAGCCATAGTGTTTGTTAAGAAGCCGGACGGATCGTTAAGGTTATGAATCGATTACCGTAAGTTGAATGAGAAAATGATAAAGAATCGATATCCATTGCCTAGAATTGACGATTTGTTCGACCAGTTAAGTGAAGCCAAAATATTTTTCCAGTTGGATTTAGTGACATGGTTCCATCAACTTAGAGTAGTGGAGGATAGTATCCTTTGACGGCATTTAAGACTAGATATGGATCGTACAAATTATTAGTAATGTCGCTCGGACTAACTAATGCGCCGGCATTCTTTGTGGATTTGATGAACCAAGTTTTTCGAGAGCATTTGGATAGGTTCATGTTTGTAATCATAGATGATATTCTGATATAATCTAAGGATGAAAGAAAGCATGAAGTTCATCTTAGAGTGGTAAATGAGATGTTGAGACAGAATAAGCTGAAGGCAAAATTTTCGAAGTTTCATTTCTGGAAGAAGGAAGTGAAGTTCCTTGATCATGTAGTCTCAGAGAAAGGGTTGCCCGTAGATCCGACTAAGATCGAGGCAGTGAATAATTGGAAGAGACCTGATATAGTGACTGAGATAAAGAATTTTCTTTGATTAGCTAGTTATTATTGAAGATTCATTAAGGATTATTGGTGGATAGCGGCACCGATGACCAAGCTAGAGCGAAAGGATGTGAAGTTCGTTTGGACCAATAAGTGTGAGGAGGCATTCCAAAAGCTAAAACACTTATTGACTAATGCATCTATGTTAGTTTTTCCAGAAGGGAATCAGGATTTAGTGGTATATACAGATGCATGTGGAATATGATTAGGAGTTGTGTTAATGTAAAGAGGTATAGTGATTGCCTATGCTTCTCGACAGTTTAGACCACATGAGGTTAGCTAACCAACTTACAATTTGGAATTAACTATAGTGATTTTGCATTGAAGGTGTGAAGACATTACCTCGTGGGAGAGAGATTTGAATTGTATACGGATCATAAATTGTGGAAGTATTTATTCTCTCAGAAGGAGTTGAATATGAGACAGCAGAGGTGGTTAGAGCCTTTAACCGCTTATGACTTTAGTATTGAGTACACACCGGGAAAGGGTAATAAGGTTGCAGATGCACTTAGCGGAAAACATCAGAACACATTGTTAGCAATGATAGCTGAGTGGAAAGATTTAGAAGCGTTGACTATATGTAGAGTACAGTAGAGATTTGAAGCTAGATCTAGTAAGTAGACGGTTATGTTGTCATGTTTAAAAGTTCGACCACTGATGATCGAAAAGGTTACTTCTAAGCAGATGAAGGATCCAATATTAGTTGAATGGATAAGAAAGTTATGGGATGGAATAGAGAGCGATGACTTGAAGGATTTCAGTCTTGACCAGAATGAGTGGTTAAGAAAGAAAGGAAGAACATGTGTTCCGAATGTAGGAAGCATTAGGAAGGAAGTTCCTGAAGAATTCCATCGTTTGAAATTCACTATTCATCTAGGAGGAACTAAAATGTATCAGAACACGAAGAGAAGTTTCTTCTAGGAAGCTATGAAGAGAGATGTAGGCTTATGGGTGAAGTAGTGCCCTAACTGTCAATTGGTAACAGCCAAAAATCAAAAACTGAGTGGATTACTTCAGCCTTTAGATATTCCGATATGGAGGTGGGATTCTATTTCTATGAATTTTATAGACGAGTTTCCAAGATCTAATAGAGGAAGTGTAAGCATATGGGTCATAGTAGACAGGCTAACCAAGAGTGCCCATTACATTCTAGTTAAGTCAACTAGGATGACACTTGTTTTGACTAAGTTATTTATGAAGAATGTAGTTAGACTTCATGTAATTCCTAGTAGTATAGTAAGTGATAGAGATTCCTTATTCACTAGCGAGTTCTGGAGGAGTCTATAGGATATTTTAGGTTCCAAGCACAAGATGAGTACCGCTTACAATCCGCAGATAGATGGGCAAACGGAAAGAGTTAACAAAGTTTTAGAAGATTTTCTACAAGCTTGTATGCTAGATTTCGGAGGATCATGGGAAGACCATCTACAGCAAGTCGAGTTTTCGTATAACAACAGTTATCAGGCTAGTATATGAATGGAAACGTGGCCATACAAATCACCCATTTGTTGGTTAGAAACTGAGATAGATTGGTTCTTGGTCCAAATTTAGTTAGAGAAGCTGTAGAAAAGATTGAGTTGATTTGAGCTAAAATGAAGGAAGCTCAGTCTAGGCGGAAGAGTTATGCTGATAGAAGATGGAAGGACTTAGAGTTTTCAGTAGGAGATTATGTTTTGATTAAGGTATCACTGATGAAAGGTGTAATTCGATTCAAAAAATCAGGAAAATTGGCACCGAGGTTTATCAGACCATTTCTTATTGTAGAGAGGATCGGGAAACTCGCATATATAGTCGAATTACCGAACAGTTTGGCAGGAGTCCAAGATGTTTTCATATTTCTTATCTAAGGAAGTGTATCCGAGATCCGTAAACTGCTATTGCACTGAATGTGTTGGTGGACTTAGTAGTGGAATCGAATTCGACTATAGTTAGGAAATCAGTTTGTATAGTCGCGAGAAGTGAGAAGAGGATAAGGAACAAGACAGTCGGATTAGTTAAGGTCCAATGGAGCGACTATGAGAGAGACTGTACTTGAGAAACTAAGAGCATGATTAGAGACGCTTATCCTGATTTGTTTCATGTTATGTTTTACCTTTATGATTGATTTGTTACGTACCCTATCGTAATTTGGAGGACGAAATTCTTTAATGAGGGGAGTATGTAACGACTCTAATTTTGGTTTACATTGTTTAGGAAATTTAATTAATTAAATTTAATTAAATGGTTAAGGGATTGAGATTCGTGTTAATAGAGTTAGTTGTGCCAATTTAAAATAATGAATTAAAGGGAGATTTAAAATGAAATAGACAAGGGTAATAGGTATGGGCAAAGTAGGAATAAGTATATTCTTATACCTTAAACCGTTAAGTCACATTCATTCTCATGTTCAAAACAAAAATAAAACAAAGGAGAGGTCGGCCACCATTAAGGGAAAACAAGAAGAAGATAAGAGGAAGAAGCTTAATCAACTTAATGCAAGATCAAATCTTGATTCCTTAATCACAAGCTAAAGGTGAATAATAGGTTACATCTCATATTTTTGATGTTTTGGTATCTGGATAAGATCCGAATATCTTTGCAAAGTATATTGCCAAGTTCCGATTGTTTATATGAATATATATGCTTATTGATGATATATGATATTTCATATAGATTTTATGATAAGTTTTAATGTGAAAACCCTGTTAGATGACATCCAAATGCCTTGGGATTTTAATATAAGGTCAAAAAAGATATTCTAAAGATGGGTTTCAAATTTCATTATTTTATAAATTACTGTGGATTTATTATAAATTTTCTAGTGAAGAAAATGGTTAATCGGGTTTAAAATTAATTATGAATACATTATATTTTTTGGGTCAGAAATTAATATATGTTAGAAAACATATTAAAAGTGATTTATGGGAATTTTTGTAGAATTTTCCTAAGTGTTTTAACAAGTATATAAAACTATTTAAGATATGGGACTTAAATGTTTTATATATTTATAAAACGAGACAGGGCATTTTGTAAACATTTTAAATTATTTACTTCTGAAATTTCGGCAGCACTTTTAGAAAATAATTTGGAAAATAAATTAGCAATCAATCATACGTTGACAAACAAAGAAGGTTAGTTGAAAAAAAATTGCTTTTTAAAGTCAAAATTCAGTTTTACCATATTTTTCTTATTTCTTCACTTTTGGCACCTATCTTTCGACTAGGTACTTCCACCTCCATCTCCAACGAAACCAATGCATATGGTATCAAAGACTTGGTACGTAGTGAATTGGACATAGGCAAAAGGTATATAGTCAAAACATGGGGTTCCGAAGGGGTCGGTGCCTTGCTTTGCTTTTAAAAGGAAATATGCCTGCTTTCTTTCGAAAAGATTGCTTTCGACTTAGATTGCTTTTGAATTGGTTAAATGTTTTTAAAGGATTATTTCGAAAGAAGTTGCGTCGTATAAGGAAGCTTATGTAGGAGTCGAAACCCCTAGCTGCCGCATCCTACCTTTCAAAGCAATGCTTTCAAAAGGGTTTCTTTGTTATAATACCTAAGCAGCTTCTCCAATGCTTTCGAAGGGACTTGTTTTGAAACCATCCACTTCTTTTACTTAGGAAATTACTTTTGAAAGAATGCTTTCGATGTAATTTTTTTAAGACCCTTTGGTCTACTAAATGTTAAATCGAGAGTTTTCGAAAGTAATGGTTTAAATGGTTTCGGTAGGTTGTTCCACATGATGTACTTGAACCCAAATGCTTTCGAAAGGTTTGATTTATACAAAGAACTTAATGCTTTCGAAAGTTGTAAGATTAAGGTTTCAAAGGGGTAGTTATACAATGTTTTCAAAAGGTTTTAAATGAAAGATTTCCAATGGTTTCGAAAGGCAATATTTAAAGTGTTTTGAAAGGAGGATGTCTATGGTTCTAAAAAGCTTTCGAAAGAGAAGATTTCAATGTTTTCGAAATGTTTAATGTAAATGGTTTCAAAAAGGGTACTTTCAATGGTTTCGAAAGTGATATTTTTAGTGGTTTCGAAAGGGGTTCTTTCAATGGTTTTGAATGTTTTCATCAACAAATGTTTTGTGTAAAGTATATATGACATGGCAAAGTGATTTGGGTAAAGCATAGAATATTTTCCTTGTTTAAGTATGATTTAAAAAGGGTTAAATCATTTTGAAAGAAATATTTTCAAGGAAAATTTTAAGGGTAGATGACCTTAAGTAAAATGACTCAGATATTGGAATACCAGATGGGACTGGTATGGGGTTGCCCTATACTTTAACTAGTAGCCCCTAGCAAATATACGTCTAAAATTCCAGTGTGTAGGGCTTTGTCACAGGTAAGACTAAAATGATGTTACATACAAAAATGAATATACAGAGTAGATATAGGTTATTGGTGAGCCTACAAAACCATTAGGATCAGTTGACCCTGGGAGAAGTAAGTTAGGGAAAGACCGTCCAGAAGAGAAGTACCTAACAAAGGTTAGCTTATTTATTTATTTTATCCGATAGGGCCAAGTCAGCCAAAGGTTAGTAGTTAGTCAAGCAAAACTATAGTGTCCAGACGGATAGTCCATTTATTACCTGATTTGTATGCATACATGATATTACTATCGTTGTTCTCACCGGTTTGGTTGCAGGATTTTGATTTGCAAACGATAAGGTTTAAAAGGATATTACTAAGGGGAAACCGTTTCGCTAAGCAACGTAGTGAGATATCAGATGACTAAGATGTATAGTATTATTCACACCAGGCTTTATGTCTAACTCGAAGTTTATGTCTTCCCCTTAAACTCTCGGGTGCTCAAAATTGATTTGAGTGGGTTGAGGATTTGCAGATTTTGTTAGGTGGACGAATAAAGCTTCCGGAGATGGGTAGGGGGCTGATGCTAGCTATATTTAGGAGTTGTTTTGTTTCATTTTCGCCGTATTGTATTAAGTTAAATATGAATATTTATTACCCCGATCATCTAAGGGGGGATCTTCATATGTCACTCTTGGCGTATTTATGTAATAATTATATTTGGTCTGAACCTAGGAGATGATTAGGATTATGTAAATGGACATGAAACATGTTTGTGAAATGTAATCAAAAAATTTGTTTTTGAATCTGTGACTGTTTCATATTCATGTGCTTCTGATATTATGAATGCCATTAGCATTATCGTATTTTTTCATTGGAAGTTAATACCATAGACGACTACAACATCTGTAGCACTTAGCTTTGGGCCTCAAGATAGGGGATGTTACACACATGGTCGCGATTCACCTTATGTGATCGACCTACAACCGACCATGCCAAAATGTTCTATCTCTTATGGAAAACCCATTGATAATCACCCTATCGCCTAATGGCACCTAAATCACCGAAAATCACTAACCCTAGTTTGCGACCTTCATGTCGATCAATGCTCATCACCTTGCACCCTCCAACAAACAAACCAACACAAAGCTTACCCTTCCCCGAGCTCCAATGGAATCCGATTTCATGATTTTTAGCTAACCCTAGCCTTTGATTTTGATTTTTAAAGTTGAGGCCTCATTTTAATTTACAAGAAAAGAGTGAAAGAAAGAAAAGAAAATGGAAGAGTGAAGAGTGAAAAAAGAAAGAGTGAGCGCAAGGGTTATTTTATAAAATAGTTTTATGGTATTTCACTACATAAAATTTCATTCGCGTATGAATCACCGTAACAGAAATAAAAATACGATCATGCACAACAACGCAACACGGTCACTAAACAAAATAAAATACACTGGTCATCTTATTCTGTGAAATTTTCAGAAATACCAACATTTTGTCGCAAAATACATCAAACGATAATTTGAATATTTTTCAACTTAAAAATCATTGAAAAATCCTATAAATTTATTAAAAATTATGTACTTAAAAATCAAGTCATTTTATTAACCATCGAATTTCTTATTATTTATTAATTTTGAATCAAATTTGAATATTTAAATGAATTAAGTATTCTCATTTGAAACATTAAAAAATTTGGGTCGTTACGCACATTCTTCATAAACCACACTATTTAATTAGTTTACT
The DNA here is from genome assembly GCA_030765085.1 of Allium cepa. Taxonomy (NCBI): domain Eukaryota; kingdom Viridiplantae; phylum Streptophyta; class Magnoliopsida; order Asparagales; family Amaryllidaceae; genus Allium; species Allium cepa. The sequence continues at coordinate 1,049,297,751 of CM060929.1, forward strand.
AAGTTTTATAAACTGATTTATATTTAAGAAATATTAATTATTAATTTATTTCATATTTTGGATGTTGCTAATAGTTATTTAATGTGTATTAAAAAATTATATTTACACATATTAATGTACAATATCGACATATATGTGAACCAGCTTTAAATATATTTATTTACGTAATTAGGCCTTGGGATTTTTTTGTCCACATGGGATGAGATCGTGTCGGGCTATAAGGAAGAAAGAAATGACCTAAAAATTGATTTAGAGTTAAATGAGGAATTAAAAAGGAAGGTTATAAAAGTGGGAATAAGAAAGGTCTTCGTTCTCCACGCAAAATAAATTTTCCATATTAATTCATTCGTTCAATGCTTCTCTTTCTTCATCCTCTTTCATGGTTACTACTTTTTCATATTTTTCTCCTACGGCTGAGTTATTTTCACCTTAAGCAACAACATAAAAAATAAAGCAAAACTAGTTCATTCGATTCTAGCAAGATCGGGTGATGAATCAAGCATTCTAGGTGACGATTTGCAAAGCAAAGTATTCCTAAGGGAAAGGTCGTTCCAAATTTAAATTCAATTTTACATCAATCATTTGAGACGTTCAAATTTGACTCAAAATTCATGTATGTGTAAATATTATATTGCCACTTATTAGATTTGACTAAAAATTGTTTATGTATTGTCATCAATAAAACATGAAACTAATTCTTTGTACATATTTAAAAGATATAGATTGTTGATGTATGTTCGTTTTGGTTGCAACAAATTATGCATATACGTATGTATATTCCATAAATCTATTTATTTAAAATAGTGAATTTCATACTCAAAAGTTTGAATTTTACACGACCGTCTTTGTGTTGTTGAAATAGTGAAATATCTTAAATCATATCATTTCATTAAGTCGATTCTGATTTCAAAAAACATTTTTATGTTTTCACTATCTAGTAAAATATATACAAAATTTAAATTTAAATAAATTTTGAATTTCAAAATTTAATTATTGATGCGCATGTAAAAATGTATATTTTTACTCCCATGCATAATCTTCTTTTATTAAAATAAAAGACATATTAAGGTATTTTTACATGTTTTTACCAAAACACAAAAGTGTTTTCAAATCATCATTCACTCATCTACATTTGGGAAAAACAGTAATTTTGTGTGTGAATTAATTTAGAGAATGTTTATTTGCACATTTTAATTTTATTTTATAGAAAATTGAGTGAAAATTGGAAGTAGTTTCATGGACATATGCATGCACAAGCAATGGAAGCCTGAAGAAAGAAGAAAATAAAAGAATTCATGCAATATGAGGGAGCCCATCTGCCGACTAACTAATAGACCAACATTAAAAGTAAAAGCCCATTCTAGTTGAGACTAAATAATTTCTTAATGATTATGTTACGACCTAGAATTTTAGTCATTTAAATTCAGAATATTTAATTTATTTTAAATATTGGAAAGTTAATTCTATAAGTTAAATAACTTGAATTTCATATATAACGATTTATTTGATAATTAAGTTGTTAAATTTAATATTTGAATTTGTTTAAATAATCGAATCTTGAAATTAATATGAACAAAAATGATTTCAAAAGTTGATTTAAATTCTATTTGAATAAGAATAAAGGTAGTAAACTTTTAAATTTGAATTAAAAACGAATAAACCAGTTTTAGTAGCAATTCGTTTTACTTAACGTATAAAATAGCCCTCCAGGCACTGTCTCAGATTTCAATGAAACTAGTTTCATTGGATCCATAATAGTATATTGTATTATAACATCGAATTTCATGGCGATTGGAGATTTCGTTGGGACGTGCGAGTTCGAAATGCATAGAAATTAAATGTAGGAATTTAATTTAATATATCTCTATTTCGAAAAGTTAACTTTTGCATATGATGGAACTGGGTTCCGATATATATTGCATTGCGTTCGGAATAGCGGTATAACATATGTAACGCTAGACAGCATGCCTCTTTTGGAGTTCGAAAATTTGAAGAAGGAATAGTACCTTGAATTTTTCTATAAAAGAACCGTGGAAACTTTCATTTGTAAATCCAAAACCCCAATAAACGCAGCCACCATTCTTCATCTTCCCCAATCAACAGCCCATGTTCATCACGTCGATCAATGCCATATCGGCCAAAACCTTATACACGAAACTTGTAGAGATCTTCTTCACAAACATATCTACACAATCTGATCACCATGAATTGTCACGAGGCGTCGTGAATCACGATCAGAGGCAGCGGTTTTGAGCTCGTTCTTTTTGAGATCAGCGAAGTTTTAGGGCATCACTGTAGGATCGTGGAGGCGCGGCGAGGTGGGCGGTGCTACGGCGTGAGCGCGCATGATCGGTGGTGGCGTCTGGAGAAGCATGGTCATATCACAATTAAAAAAACAAGAAAAAGAAGGTCGCGAGCCTAGGGACGAATGTGAAGGATGAGGGAGAGTATGTTTAAGTTTAAATTTTTAATTAATTGTAAGTTAAATATAATTTATTTATTTCAACCGTTTATAATTCATAACTTATTCATACGAGGTCCAAATCGAATGCGACAAGTCACGTTGCAATCGAATCGATGAAGGATACGCTATGGAATTGGATTGAAAGGATTCGAATCAAGTGGGAATTCTGGGTTAAAATTGAATGTCCATTCAATTTTAGTTCAAAAAAGAACATTTTGGCAATTATTAATATCAGTGTGAGTTAATTTCATCTTTTTGATCAATCAGAAAATTTATATAGTCAATAAAAATTATTTATTGGATGCATGGATATTTTATTATTGATTATTATTAACTGTTTGGATGGATTTCTAGTTTATATTATTGGTTTGGATATATTCCCGCCGCTAGAGTGGATAAGACCCATTACATTGTCGTGTAAGAGTGGGTGACCCTTTATATACGAATTCCACCTCGAAGTGGTCGATTATATTTTATAATTCTATACTGCATGGGATGTAGGAGGACATGTTGTAGGGATCCAACAGGATTTCTCATACCGTTGATTTTACTTTTCATATATATAGTGATATATGACTTGTTGAATACCATATTAATGACGTGTATATGATTTTGCTTAATGAGTGCTTTAGTAGCAGCGGGCCTCATTTTTGGTATTTTAAAACACTATAAAATAGTGATTTGATTTAAAAGGGATTTCAGTATGATTTCAAATTTGTTATATGTTTTAATAAAATTCAAAAATAAAAAGGTATGATTTTTAAATATTATAATTAATAATTTTATGAAATATTTTAAATAGAGATTTTGAACCGTAAATAAAGATTTTTAAGAAGTGAGTCCAAGTTGTATAATAAAGGAATAAGATCTTCATAAGAAGATAGACATATTTATTTACTGTTTTATACAAAATGATATGTATATAATATATGCAAATATTAAGATTAATTTATAAATATGGAAATTTATAAACGTGATAATGGTAAAGTGATATAATACAAATAAATTTAAGATCTGTAAAATCATATTTTATTTAGAAAGAAATAGATTTATAAACGGTGTTTTATAAATTAAAAGGAAACTACTACCATTTAATAGATTGGAGAAATAAATCAAACGGTGGATTTATTTTAAGATGTGGGAATTTGTTTTAGAAAATAGTTGATTATATTTTAGGAATTGAAGGTGAGGGTAAATTTGGAATTGTAAAATGATATTTTATAAATTGAAAGAATCTATAAAATAAATTTATACCTATGAAAGTAAGGGTTAAAAACGGTTGAAACTAAGTTTTGAATGGGTCTTTATGAACAAGTGAGATTTATAAAGGAATGGAGTTATAAATGGAGTTTAGAAATAAATGGATCTTATGGAAGGAAGCTTCATAAAATAGAAGAGATTTATAAATATAGTTTTATAAATATAGAAATGTTCATGTGGGGAATTAAGTATGGATTTTTATCAAAGGAATATAGCTATGTGTTAAAAGTTTGTTTATTTATATTGTTTTAAAATGGTTTATCAACATTTCAATATTTTGAAGAGTTTACCACTTAAATTCTTAATATTGTTCGAAATTAATTATTTATCAGTAACGTTTTGGAAATTAATTATTAGTATTTATAAATATGTTAAAGATGAATTATTATTTTTATTAGGATGTTTGGAATTTATTAATTATTATTTTGAAATGTTTTAAGTTAATCAAAGGATTTATGTAAAAAGGCTTAATGTTGCTTGGTACTTAACCAAATGTTGGTTTTCCATATGGAATTAAACCCTGATTGAATGTTTATTATTCGATAATTAAATAATTGACTATCAAAATTGGACCCAAACGTAATTTTGAAAACATATAGGGAAATCATGTGAGTTGTATGGCATAGTCATCTCCGATGATGCCGTACTATGCGTAAAAATATCGTTTCGTTCTCCTAGGACAATGGTAAGGAAATCCATCCACTAACGGTTAGGAGGTTATCTACGATCTTATCTTTGACCTTTTATTTCCTAAAGAACCGGGTTAAGTTTATTGGGAATCATCGAATGTTGTTTCGAAGAGACCGGGATCAGATATGTTATCCAAAAACTACTTGGATCCAACAAATGTGTTCGAAGTGAAAACATCTTGAAGATGATGGAATTTGGTGACAGAGCTCTCAAATGTTTGTCCCAGAATGGACTTGTATGGATGAACGCCGGTATTGCATTGTTGCCTGAAGGGCAGTGTTAGCATTCCAAGTGGAAAGTGCTATAAAAAGGTAAAACTTAGCCTCGAACCCCAACAACCGGGAAATAACAAAATTCAAGCATGTAGCAGGGCTAAGTGCGTCGCTTTCATTTGGGTATGGTCATTCCAAATCTTGATTTACTACTTATTCATGTATGCTTCGGGGCCCAAAGCAGGGTGATCATATTCAGCACTACTGGTCAAGTGGCAGGCCAGTCCTGTGTGGCAAGGATGTAAGATGTTCTTATCAGACCCCGATGCATTTATCTAGAGATGTACCTACGAAAAGTAGTTCCTTAACTTGTTATAACATGGAATCCAATCTCCAATATGTGCCTTTATAGTTTTGATTGTAGAACCTAGTATGCCGGAATTTAATAATGTAACAATTTCAGCTATGATTAGTAAGTATTTGTATTCTAGACATTATTATAATATCAAAGGATTTTCTATAAAATTGGTTTGGTTATCGCAAGGTAAAAACCCGTCCATATTTATGTGCGGCATGGTCTTATGAGATACTTCTGATTTCAAAGGTTTTCCATAACTTCAAAATCTTGTTGGGTGTGTTTTTCTCACGTTGGTTTTCCTGACTGACTCGGGTGTTATTTTATTATAATGCTTGGGTCAGACCGAGCATATTTATAGATTGTTTTGGATGCATCGGAGATTAGGAGACGAGTTAGAGGTCTTTAAGGTGTATTCACATATATGTTTATTTTCCTTTGTTTTGTTGTTGAAATTATCAGCAATTGTAAGGACAGAATGTTATAACTGTTTAGGATGATGATTGTGATTATTGTTGTACTCTGATGGATGTGTATATATAACAGTTTCTCTTTAGTAAAGATCGTTGATATAATATTATATATTGTTCCATTGTGATTGTGAGATTTTGTGTTTGCTTGAATTTTTATTTCTCTCCTTCTTCTCTTCTCTTCTTCTTTCTTCTTTCTTTCCCATAACTATCTGTTTGTCCATTTAATTTGGATTAGACATGTATGGTTTATTTTCAGCTTGAATAATCCAGATTGGCGGGTCGTTACAGTTGCTACTAGAGCTTAGGTTTAGAGAACACCAAGGCTTTGTTGGGAATTTACTCATTTGAGATAGGGTAAGCGAGACCCTAGGATGAGTTTGAGAGTGTGTGTGTATATGTGTCTATACATATGTGTGTGTGTGTGTGAGCGTGTATTTGTTAGTAATATAAAAACGTTTTATACTATATTAATTTATCTGTTGAGGGGCTTATGAATTTTGGTTGGTACGTAGGACACCACGATATCAATAGGGGTTTCTAAACACTTAAATAAGGCAAACTGATACAGTATTGTTTTGAGAATTGGTAAATGAAATAAGTTTACCAAAATTATATTGTATATATCTAAAGGGATAATTTTTTAGAAATTATTATACCTATATATATGGAATGTTTGGCTGTTAAAGAATGATGATATTTCTGTGTTATCATTTGTTGTTTGTTGTTGTTATTGTAAAGAATGTTATTGTTATAATCTAAACAAAGATTAACAATTGTGATATGGGTGAGATAACATAAATATAGTTTATAAATGTGATTATAAATGGAAAGGAAATGGAAATTTGTATAAGTACATGTATAGATATGATTTGTAAATGGAAAAGGATTTTAAAACAAGGAATTTGATAATTTAAGCCCCATTGATTTTGGATGTTGTTTTTAAAGGATTTTGGAAAAATAATAATAGTAATTTTGAAATTATTTAGGTAAAAATATTTTTAAATGGGATTTGAAAGTGATAGAAACCACTAAATTCACTTCATTCATTGGAAAATAATTCTGGTGATGACGGCCACACCATCAGTATTCATTTTCGAGTTTCTAAGTGATGAATTGCTACCTTTGAGATTTTCCATTGAAGATTTATTTTAGTAAAAGCTTGTTTTGATTTTTAAAATTCAAAAGAATGATTTGATATACAAAGGAATTATGTATATATAATATTTGAAATAAATAAGAACATGGTGTTTAAAATTTGGAAATATTCATTTAAGCGTTGTGTGAAAATATGAGAAAACAAGTTTTGATAACTTATAAGATTTTCAAGATTAGAAGGTTAAAACAAGTTTTAAATTGTTGAATATGAATGTTAAGAAACGGAAATTGAAATTCAGATATGAATTTAAAATTTAACTTAAGTAAATTTATATAAAGTGAATTGTATGGATGAAGTTTAACTCAATAAAGGTTAAATGAAATTGAACTTGATTTGTAATAAATTAATGAAATGGACTAATGAAGTGAATTAGTGAAATGGATATGAACTGGAGTTGTAGAATTAAATTCAACTTGAGTTATAAAATGAATTGGATATGTCGTGTTAGATAAAATTGAGTATAAACTTGAGTTATGGATGATAACAAACATTTGTGCCGTTGTATAAAAATGTTTATTATAGCGTATGAAATTGTTGTATGGAATGGCTCATAAATAATATTAGTATTGAAGGAATATACTAAGTGATAATGAAATAGAATTTAACTTAGAAGGAGTTAAATGTAACAATTTTATAAAATAATCCATAAACAGATTAAATATGGAATGAAGTAGTGTTAAACATAATGAGAATAATTGAATGTGAACAAATGATTGTAGATTAGTTGAATGTAGATTAACTAAATGTGAACAATTGGATGGAAAGTGATGGGGCATGAATGAATTAGATATGAAATAATGAATGTTAATTAATTGAATGCAAATGGAGTGAAAGAAATGAAGTGAATTTTAATCAATTTAATGGGAATAAATTGAATGTTAATAAGAGATGAAAGTGTATAAGCATAATGTTGATATTTGAAATGCAAATTTATATGATGATGAATAAATTGGATGGATATTATGTGTCAAATGATTTCTCTTGTTATATATGTTTCATTTGCATAGAGTTTGTACATTTTATGCTATATATTGATATTATTTTTTCTATACTTGTTCTCATTGGTTGTTCAGTGTTTAGTTGGTGCGGATGGCGTATGGTTCGCATTCGGAGCTCGCTTTCACATTATATTAGCTGTAAATGCTTCCTACTTTTAAAATAAGGTACACATCCCAGATTACATGCTGTACTTTTATATTATTTTTCCTTACGGGATACCTCATCCTCAAAGATGAAATGTATATTTGTGATTTTATTTAATGTAAATATTTACGATCGAGCTGTGTAAAGGAGACGCTGATGAAATTTTCCAGAAATTTAAGGGGTTAGAAATTTTTTGAGAATTTTGGATGAAATTTTGATAACTAAAATTTGATTTTAGTATTATAACTTGGATGGAAATTAGTGGGTATCGAAGAATGAAGTTAAAGACTTCAAATAATTTGGCAGATTAAAGAATTCAAATAATTTGGTAGTTTAAAGACTTCAAATAATTTGGTAAGCTATTTCAACTAATTTTTTTTGAAAATTTGATGGGTTTGTACCTATTTTTCTTACCTTGGCAATTTCAGGGACGAAATTCTTTTAGGGGGAGAATGTAACGACCCGGAATTTTAGTCATTTGAATTCAGAATATTTAATTTCTTATAAATATTGAAAAGTTAATTTTATAAGCTAAGCAACTTGAATTTCATATACAGCGATTTATTTAATAATTAAATTGTTAAATTTAATATTTGAATTTATTTAAATAATTAAATCTCGAATTTAATATGGATAAGATTTCAAAATTGATTCAAATTCTAGTTGAATAAGAATAAAGATAATAAACTTTCAAATTTGAATTAAAAAACCATAAAATGGTTTTTATGGTAACTCTTTTTAGTTAACGTGTAAAAACAGCCTTCCGGGCACACTCTCGGATTTCAACGAAACCAGTTTTATTGGATCCGTAATGGTGTATTATAGTATACCATAGAATTTCAATGTGATTGGACATATCGCGGGGATGTGCGAGTTCGAAATTCATCGAAATTAAATATAGGAATTTATTTTAATATAACTAGATTTTAAAAAGTTAACTTCTACATATGATGGAATTGGGTTCCGATATGCACTCCGTTGCATTCAGAGTAGGGGTATAACATATAGAACACTAGGCGGCATGCCTCGTTTGGAGTTTGAAAATTTGACGAATGAATAGTGCCTTGAATTTTTCTATAAAAGTACCTTGGAAACTTTCATTTGTAAAACCTAAACCCTAATAAACGCAGCCCGCATTCTTCTTCTTCCCCAATCAACGGTCCACGTTCATCACGTCAATCAAGGCCATATCGGCCTAAACTTTATACATGAAACTTGTAGAAATCGTCTTCACAAACCCATCCATACAATCCAATCACCATGATTGGTCACGAGGCGCCGTGGATCGGCGAATAGAGGCAGCGGTTTCGAGCTTATTCTCTTTAGGATCGGTGAAGTTTTACGGCATCGTTGTGGAGTCGTGGAGGCGCAAGAAGGTGGTGGTGCTACGCTGTGGGCGCGTGTGATCGGCCGTGGTGCCTGGAGAAGCGTGGTCGATATCATGGTCAAAATAATAGAAAGAAGAAGAAGGTCGCGAGCCTTGGCATGAACGTGCATGAGAGAGAAGGATGGAGGAAGAGTAAGTTTAAGTTTAAAATTTTAGTTAGTTATAAGTTAAATATAATTTATTTATTTCAACCATTTATAATTCATAACTTATTTATATGAGGTCCTAATCGAACGCGACAAGTCGCATTGTAATCGTATCGCCGAAGACTACGCTATGGAATTGTAATGGATGGATTCAGATCAAGTGGGAATTCGGGGATAAATTGAACATTCTTTCAACTTTGGTTCAAACATGGAATGTTTTGGCAACTATTAAAACCAATGTGAGTTAATCTCACATTTTTGGTCAATTAGAAAATTTATATAGCCAATAAAAATTATTTATTGGATGCATGGATGTCTTATTATTGATTGTTATTGACTGTTTGGACGGATTTCTAGTTTATATTATTGGTTTTTATATATTCCTGCCCCTGGAGCTGATGAGGCCCTATTACATTCCCGTGTAAGAGCAGATGACCCTTTGTATACAAATACCGCCTCGAAGCAGTTGATTATATTTTATAAGTATATATTGTATGTGATGTCGGGGGATAGGTTGGAGAGATCCAACAGGATTCCTCACACTGTTGATTTTACTTTTCATATATCTAGTGATAGATGACATGTCGATGCCATATTGATGACGTGGATATTATTTTGCTTAATGAGTGGTTTAGTAATTCCAGGCTTCATTTTTGGTATTTTAAAATACTATAGAATAGTGATTTAAAAGGGATTTCAAAGTGATTTTTGAAATTTTATACGTTTTAATAATTTTTCTAAAATAAAAGGATATGATTTTAAAATATTATAATTAATAGTTTTATGAGATATTTTAAATACAGATTTTGAACCGTGAATAAAGATTTTTTAAGTCATGAAATAAGTTCATTTTTTATATTAAAGGAATATAGGTTTTCAAAAGAAGACATATTTATTTATTGTTTTATATAAAGTGATATGTATATAATATATGCAAATATTAAGATTTATTTATAGATATGGAAATTTATAAAGATAATAACGGTATAGTGATAGTTTGCTAATAAAGTTAAGATTTGTAAAATCATATTTTATTTATGTTAGCATCAGAATTGGTCACTAACAACCTAGAATAGATTTGTGTAGAGAGATAAATGAAAAAAGTAAATGGAAACAGAGGAATAACATAATATAATGCGAAAATAAGAGAAAAACGAGAACCACAGAATTATAGTGGTTCGGCGTAAATGCCTACATCCACTTTGAATGTAATCTTTGTTGCTTTCTCAAATGTTGTAATATAGATACAATCCACAAAGAACGGCATGAATTTAGTTTGGAACAAAAAGGAAATGAGTGCAGAATATGGCAGAGTCACTTCTTAGTTAAGATCCTTAAAACTGGAACCCTGCCCCTCTAATTATAGAAGGAGATAGCCTAGCTTCTCTAAGTTTGCACCTCTCTCCAGTCCTTCAGGCCCATGACCAAGAGAGTTCTGCCCACCACAGATAAGCTAGGAAGACCGAACTAATCATGCCGACCTCTTTACAACTGACCCGGAGTCATCTAGATGTCAACTCGAAGAAACCCTCACTCTGGGTCAAAGTAAACTGGGCTGCGACTCGTAATAACTCATCCCCTTGCTCATGCTAACCTACTCCTCCATTCCTCAGTCCAAACTGAGTTAGTCGATCCCAATTAACCGAATGCAAGCAACCAATCCCATTTGACTGAACCTAGATGATCGACCCGAACTAGGTCCTCGAATAATTCGAAGTAGCTCGTGCTTCATCCAATGTCGACCCGATCTTGGACTCACCATAGCCGACCTAAGGTGTAACGAACCTTCTGAAATTCCCTGACGCTAAACAAATGACCTCATGCGACCAACTCCAAATGATCGATCACATGTACTTTGTTCCGATCCGAGCTCTTCCAACCTAAAGCAATTATATCGCTCCAACGCCAAATGACCCCTAGGCTTAAAGCAACTCCAACCCATAGATACGCCGACCCCTAGTAGTTGATTCATACTGACTTGAATTTGATGATAAGACGACCCGAAGAAAACGCCTTTGTGACTCGAAGTAAACTCGTCCATGACCTGAAGTAGATCAATTCTTGACCCTAATCCCATCAACATTCCACTGTAGCTTCTACAACTACCGCTTTGTTGGCCATGCCAAGGTACCGGGTAACATTTGCCCCCCAAAGTGTGTCTTGTGAATAACATGATGTGCTTTGAATCAGTGAGTAATCTCTATTCCTAGAGGCTAGCTCATTCAAATCGATAACTGATCATTGCTTCCCATTAACCTTCAAAGAAGCTTTGTGTCATCCGAACTTACCATCTTTGCAAGCCTCGGTGTCCTTTGTTCAACTTTTCAAAAGTCGATTATATACAACCGTTTAGAGGTTGGGAAAACGAATAATTTCACAAGCTTATGTCTTTTCCTCATTCATGCAGTGTTTCACCTCTCTCATTTTATTATTATTTATTTTTCATTTTTATTATTATATATGTTTATGTGTGTGTATTTATAAAGTAGAGGGGGTTGGCAGACGAATGTCGACCCCTCATTTATTCTATATGGGTCGGGGTCAGGATGTTGAATAGCTAACCTCTAGAGATATGACCTAGTCTCCACGAGAAGACCGGTTCATATTCCGCCCAGCATATAAAACTTAGGGTCAACACTCACCCTCTCCCACTCTCATTTTCTTGCCTCACTTCCTTTAGCTTTGTCTCGAAACCAACACACCCTTCCCCCACTGATTCACCATTATCCTCAACATTTCATCTTCCCTGTCTCGATCATCCACCATTCCTCAGTTCCAAGGCTTGACACTAATTGCTTTGCTCGAAACGATTTCATAGGTATGAATTTGCATTCCCTCTCAATCATTGGAATTTTCCCTCTGATCTCACCTTAGCTTTAGGGCTTCATAAGTGTGTGTAGCTTCCTCATCGAGAGGAAGAAGAGAGAACCAAGGGAAGAGTGTAAGGGTAGTCATGGATTGGAGCCGACTTTATTTATTTTTGGCAGAAGGGATATAGGAGATGGGGTTAGTATAGGGTTAGAGAGAGAGGTAGGCATGTATGTTCTAGTATAGTGTTGGTATAGGGTTAGAGAGAGAGGTAGGCATGCATGTTCCAGGATAGTGTTGGTATAGGGTTAAAGAGAGAGGTAGGCATGTATGTTCCAGGATAGTGTTGGTATATTAGTCTAAGGAAAGTTTCTGTATCTGGACTTTTAAGGAGGGATCAATATTTAGTGTTCAGTGTGTTTTGAGAGAAGGCGGTTCAGTAGGTTTTAAGAATGGAGGATCGGGTCGGTGGGTTTCTGAGGGAGAGTGGTTCGGTATGTTTCGTTGATAGGTCGGGCCGGTTTAGTATGTAAAGCCGAGGGATCATTATCTTACGAGGAAAAATCGAGTCGGTATATCTTCTACAGAGGTCCGGGTCGGTAGCAAGACTAAGGCATAGGGGTCGGTTTTGAGAGGTTGGGATCGGCATTCGAAATCAAAACTACTTCAACTTAATTGATGCAAATATTATGACTATACACTTCTATGCTCAAGCATAAATGATGAACAATGACATGGACCATGTCACGTAAGCCTATGGACTTAACTCGGACTAATGAATTTACAGCTTAAGCAACTCTAAACATGAATATAGCCTAATAAATGCAAGTAACAGCCTTCATAATCTAGAATGCCAGTGCTCGATTTCAAGATTTATGTTGCCGACCATCTGCTACACTACTGGAGACGGTCAGCGATGATGGTCTCCTGGATGACAACCTAGAACTTCATTGTGTTTGACTCGTCCTTTCAATCTTAAGCTCTTTTCACTTATGTCAGAATCGCCACACTAGTTCGCACATAGCACTGGGAAAATATTTTTAGTACTTCTAATATCGATTATCTTTCGAGTGTAGCTTAAATGGGTATTTATTCACATTAAGCGTCTTCCCACAATGTCTTCTAAATCTGACAAGATATCAAGCTCTACACTCTATCTGATAATCCTAGACCAAGTTATGGGGAAGAGGTAGTAATAGACGTCGAGTCCACCATGTGACTCCATTCTTGACATTCTGATTTTTCCTGTTGAGGTTATAGACCCGACTCCTGATGCCATAGATGATGTTATTATCTTGGAAAACTAGATTGACTTACAAGCGTTAAAAATTGGTGAAACCGCTCTTTGTCGATTGTGCTCTATTCACAGAATTCCCTTCTAGGATGTTTTAGTTCCATCGAGGCAAGATCGACCCATTTGACCCCAGCCAGATACACTGCATGCAACAATTCACGTGTTGGGCCGGATGCATGCCACCCTTCAACTCTTTCATATGCGAGGTTCTAAAGTATATGGGGATCGCCCCTACACAGCTGCATCCTAACAGCTACGCATTCATTTACGGCACCTTCCCACTCTTCATGAGCATCTTGTTCAGACCTCCAACTCCCGAGGACATTCGTTACATTTACCACTTGAAGAAACGACTTGATAGCCCTTCTTACATATTCCTTGAGCCGTTTCCCAAATGCCAAGTTCTGATGGGTGCATGGAACAAGCTCCCTCAATTCAAGCTAGAGTGGTTCTACGTGCACTGTCCTCCCGGCTTTATGAGAAGATGGTTGGAAGGACGTAAGTTTCATTCCTACTTCGTCCCTCATACCAGGACTTAAATCGCTTTTTTCTAAATGTTCGAATTTTTTTAACCCTTCCAGGTGTTCATCCGTGGCTCGAAGTTACTAGGTATTCTAAAGCAGTCGACGCTATTCGTGCTACTCCAATGAAAGATTGGGACATCAAATTGTTAGTTTGTGATGAACTTCTCTCGTTATTTGGATCACTAGAGGATGATCGTAGGATTTGCTTTCCGAGAAGCACAACGACTACAATGCAACTGCTGAGAGAAGGAGAGAACAAGTTGGTCGCTCAGTGCCCCTGCTGAAGGAGCTCATTATACCACCGAGGGAGGAGAGATTAAGGAAATGGAGATCGCAGCGCTAATAAATGAGAACATAAGTTCCGGACAGGCGCCAACAACTGGCACTCCCTACAATAACAAGCCGCAGCCTTCCCCAAAAAAGAAAAAGAGTTTAGCGTATAGAATTAGGAAGAAAGAAGATGGGGAGACTACAAAATACTGATAACTCCTATTGAGAAGGGATCAACTTCCTACAAAATCGAAGGTTCTTTAAAGGGACTCTCTGACTTGTCCATTCCCGATGACTTGTTGAATTACGACTTCGCAAATCTTGGTGCCGAGGGGCTCAACTCTCCCGCGAGAAGCGGTGAAGGCATACAATTCCATAATCGGGTAGAAGAAACTCCCATGCATAAAGTGAAAACTATTGGTCTGTTAGGGGGATGCACTAGGACACACACAAGCACTTACACTTCATCACCAACTTGAATTCCGTTTTCCATGTGGCTTCCACTAATTTGTTCTCGCTTAATATTATGTACAGGTGCAATGACTCGCTCTTATGGCTTCTATCTATTCGTGGTTCTTATATCCTTCATCGCTCAGGTCGAGACTCAAAATCCAGAAAACAGAGGGATAGAGATGAAAGAGGAGATTGAGATTACTACTCTAGAGAATCGTCTTCATCCTTAAGAAGGAGAACCCATGGGCACACTTCATATCCAAGCGAACTTGCAAATCTTCTAGTGTAGGGTGGAGACAAGTCTACTTACTGAGATTCCCAATCGGACGCTCCCTACGATCAACATTCTAGCTCTTCGAGTACTAGGCAGTCTCATGAGCATCATAAGAAATCATTGACTCTGACGAGACCAACTCCTCCAGCTCCCGCTTATGACCCAACCACAGCGGAGAAATTAGTTGAGCTTAAAGTTGTGTTCCCAAAGATCTGCTTCGACGGGCTGAAATTCCTTCCTATTATACATCCTATCCCCATGAATTCCAAAGCAAATGCTATTGCATGCATGAACGATGTGTATGCTCAACACGATGCATTTGTGCACCAGGTCGAAAAAGATTCAGAGGTCTCTACTGAGCTTCAATATGAGATCGATTGCCTCAAGCTAGAAGCCATTCATGATAAAGACATTATAAAGAGCTTAGATGACGAACTTCTCCCTTACAAAACCCCGCTTGAGAGCGCAAAAAAGAATGCCTAGGAAATAGCCGAGGTGGTTAGTCACTTAGAGACTAATCACAAAAGGAATTAGACGAAGTGCGTCAAAGCATCGTTGCCTTGGCGTTGGAAAAAGATTCTCTGCAAAAAGAGAAAGATGTTCTAGCTCGTCGAGTGGGAGAGTTGGAGACACTGTTATCCAAAGAGAAAGAGGAGAAGATTGCAACGTAGGAGGAATCATAGAAATATTATGATGAAATTGTCGAGAGAAGGAACTTGAAAAAATAGCTTGATGAGGAACAATTCCAAATTAAAGCGCTGAAGGACGCAGCTCGTGAAGAAGGAAAAAAAGCAGCACTTACAGAGGTCCATCCTCGAATTGAGGCAGCGATCGAGCCCGGTAGGGAGGAGATTAAATGCTTATTCGATCCACTCATCACTAAATATAATGCAAGGATCCTTATGCACTGTGACTTATCATTCTTGGGTGAAGGTTACCTTGAATTGCTTGCTGAAGCATGGGACACTCTTATCAAAATCAAGAAAGTAAAGTCGGGCATTGAAGAGATCAATGAGGAGGCACTCGCGTAGGAAGTGCACCGAGGAAATGAGCCCTTCGACTTAGCCGTTGCAAGACTTCTTTTCTATGATGCTTCCCCAACGTCAAAGTAGAAAGAAGATATCGTTGGTCCATCTGGCACTGAGTCTCAATTCCTCCCTTCCATCTAACCGGCCAAGATTTCATTTCCTAAACCTCTCGACCGGCATATTGGTTACGATCCGGAGAAGCCCAGACTTGGAATATATACATTATCATCAATAAATCGAGTGGGATACTCCAATGACCACCGAGAGCCAACAGGATGCAGGTACTCAATTTCATCTTTTATAGTTCAAGAAGTTTCCGTTCGCAGCGAATAATGGATGTACTCTAACATTTGTTTCTCGTGAAATCATGTAGGTCATTCTGGTCCTGAACCGACTCCAAGGAGCGATGTCGCCATAGAGATGGAAGAAAAAGAGACCGAGGCACCAACTTTCGGAGACACTCTAGCTCGGATGCTCAAGTAATCGAAGCATTAGACGAAGATAAGTCCGAGATCCGCCACTTGTCGAAGAATTTGATGATGTTATAATCACGGGCGCCTCAGAGCACACCGCCAAGCTCAATATGAAGGAGCAAATCGAAGAGGTGGAAAAGGAGAAACTCAAAGTTAAGAGTGAGCCCAAGTGATGGAGATTGACGATCCTCTTAATATGCCACTGACATTCATTCCTCCCAGCGGGACTACACCCATAGATGTTCATGTTCCTTCTTTGGGTACCTCCTCGCAAGTGAGTAATGGGTCTAGAAAGAAGCGCTTGGCTGAGGAGACTTCGGAAAAATCGAAGGAGGAGAAAAAAGCAAAGAAATAGCCGTTGTCTTGTAACGTTTTGCTTAGCTTGAATAAATTAGAGTCGTGTAATCGTTTTTCTTAACTCTTTTCATTCTTTTGGTAGTAGTCAATGTATATAGAATTGACCTTTGAACTTTCAGAGGAGTTGTAAGGAAGTTTTTTGAAAGTAAATAAAATTTTGTTTCTTTGCATTTATAGATTTTCCATTCATCACTTATAATTTAACCCACAATTGGAATTCAGAGAGTACGTGAGCCATTTATACTTTAGTCCTTATTCGAAAGACTTAGAAAATTTTGTCCACATTCTGAGGATTTAGGAATTTCTAAAATCGTTTATACTTTAGCCCACGTACTAGGGGCTCAGAGTACTCTAATCCACACTCTAGGGACTTAGATATTTTCTAAAATCGTTTATACTCTAGTTTGCGCTTTGGGGACTCAGAGTAACCTAATCCGCACTCTAGGGACTTAAGAGATTTTTTCTTGAAATCGTTTATACTTTAGTCCATGCTCTGGGGACTTAGAGTACTCTAATTCGCACTTTGGGGACTTAGAGATTTTTTGAAATCGTTTACACGATAGTCCACGCTCTGGGGACTTAGAGTACTCCAATCCGCACTCTGGAGACATAGAGATTTTTTGAAATTTTTTATACTCTAGTCCGCGCTCTGGGGACTCAAAGTACTTTAATCCGCACTCTGGGGACTTAGAGATTTTTTGAAATCATTTATACTCTAGTCCACGCTTTAAGGGCTATTAATCGACTAGTTTTCTGTGGGTTTAGAAAATAGTCGAAAATTTGCAAATTAAATTTACCGTAAGCACACGGGTACACCTGTAGTACGTGGCGAATACAGGTCGATCCGCAGGGAATTTTTAAGATTTTAAAATTTTCAATTCAATCAAATTAGAATAAAGCGAGATGAAATTGTTAACTAGAAAATGAAGCTAAGCTAGAATTGAAATGTGATTTAAAAACTATTAAGTGAAATAATTCTTGCATTTATCATAAGTATGGTTTGTTTATGTTATTAATTAACATAACTCAAACCATGAAACTATAATACAACAATTATACCACTTCTAATTCTCATGAAAATGAAGCCAAAGCAAAAGCTATTTTAAGAATGATCTATTTACTATTGTAACTAGTAATATAGATCATCAAATTTCATTTTTACTTTCATTTCAAAATCAAAAATGTATTAGCAAATGACGATGGAAATTGTGTTTATGTTGAATAAGAATAGATCATTTGCGAGAGTAACATAAGTTATCAAACTCACTTGTATAAACTTGCATCAAAATTCACTCTCTTGAAGCTTAAACAAAAAGAGGTCATAAATCAAAGAAATATTGAAATTATATAATATTTGAGAGCTCCGTTACCCCTAAATTGAAAGGGTTTAGCTACTCATTTGTGGCACCGAAGCAATCCAAGTAAATTTCAACATTAAAAAGAGAAGAAAATAGAAAATAAGCAAAGAAGAGAATGTAATTAAACTACTTACAACAAAAGGAATTAAGCTACACTACTTGCATAAATGTAAAACTAATCTATTAACAAAGAAAAGGAAAGAGCATAGATAAAAGCACGAAAAGTAAATAAAAGCATGTAAATAAGAGAAGAGAAAGATGCTAAGAAGCCATTTTTATTTCATGAAATATTGCTTACAATTTTACACTCTAATTTTGTAAGTAATATGAAAGGTAGAAGATGATATATTCATGAACATAAGAGGGCTATTTATACATGCATAAAACCCTAATTCCTTTTTTGGGGAGCTTCCTAATGTACTCTTGAGGTAGTGTGGCCACCAAATAATCATTAACATCCACTAATCCCCCACTTAAATGTACATGAAGCTTTAATGACCTTTTAGCATATGCTTGGCTCCTAATTTAAAATCAAGGTAAGTGGATGGTGTCCTCTATTTTCTTGAACTTGAATTTTTTCTCTCTTCATTCCTTTGTATTTCCTTGTGCATGCATATATCATTATGAATCACACTTCCATATGCCTCAAAAAATCCTATAAAAATCATAAAAATTGTCCAAGTAAAAATTCCCAAATTGACATATGCACAAAAATGACCATTTTGCCTCTGAATGAAGATGAAAATATGATGGTTTGAAAACAATTGAATTTTCGTTTTACACATGTTAAAATGCCCAAATATGAATTTTATTTAAATAAAAGAGATAAAATATGGGATGTCAATATATGCATATTTAGGTGCACATCAAATGCCCCCACACTTATCTTTTTGTTCGTCCTCGAATAAAGGAAAACTAAGACAAATCTGTTTTCGTAGGGAGCACGATTGCATTAAGCGTATGCAACTAGCCATTAAACCTCTGGGTGTCCCCAGTAGGACGAGGGTTGTCTCGTGAAGCTTTTCAGCGGATATTACCCACAAAATCCAAATGCAAATTGAAAATATTTACAAAAGGCAAGATTTATTTATAGAAAGATGAATGCTAGTTTTTGGAAATATTTACAAATGAAAGGTTTACTTTTAAATAAACACAAATAAGTTAAATACAAGTTTGGGTCATTATCTTGAAAATTCAAGTCATTTACTCATCAAAATTTCCAATAAAAATCAAGTTGTCATAACAGATAGACCACAGTTTGGCTAGTTGTTTCGGTTGATAACACAATGTAATTATGAAATGGATCTTTAGTTGATTTTCAAAGTTTATTAAAGTGATATTTTCATTTCTTTTCAATAACAAGTTAAATCAAACAAGTTAAAATGGTGTTTAGATTTCAATTGCTTACTCTCTCTTATTTGACAATTTTATTGATATTAACAATATTTACATATGCCTAACTCAGGTAAACTTGGGCCAGACATATTACCCATGCATTGCCTTTCGGGCTTATGTGAGGGGAATGCAGAGCGTGGCAAGTGAACACCTATCGACTATAGGCATTATTAATAAAAGAATTTATATATACATACACTTAGCTTAGATAAAATGAGGCTAGATATACCGATGATGCACTGCCTTTTGGGCTTATGTGAGAAAGGTACACACATGGCGAGTGTACACACAAGTGTATACACCTGTCGACCGCAGGTGTTAATAGAAAATATTTACATATATACAATTTTTTTTGTTTTTTTTTCAGTTTTTTTAGAAAGTTTTGCAAAATCATCTTAGCATCATTTAACTTAGAAGATAAAAATGTTATATCCTGTACTTTAAATTTACCAATTTTTTAAACAAAGATTTTCAATTAGAACATATTTTATAATTAACACATCTGAACCTTCGTATCTACTAGTTAAACCATTGTTATTTCTAATTAAACTTCATTTTTATTTTTTGTTCTGACAAATAAATTTTCAAAAAAATTCAATTTGTTAACCAAAAACTTATACTTATCCCATAGTGTTTCTTCAAAAATAAATCAAAATGCTAGAAAAAGAAAATGTTTTTGAGATTTAGAAATGAAAATTCAAAAATGCCATGCAAAAGTAAAAAAAAATGAAAATGAAAATGAGACTCCTCCCACACTTAATTTTTACTGTGTCCCACAGTCAATATATGATATAATGAGTGTAACGGGGAAAATATTTACATATTTACAAAAGAGGGTTAACATTCTTACTAGACGTAGCTTGGCTCATGAAGAATAATGAGCTTCTCCTCTTGGTTACTTGGAAATTCCAAGAAAGGTTTCAAACGATGGCCGTTGACTTTGAAAATCAATACATCCCTGGGGTTTTCTATTTCTATGGCAGCTTGTGGAAAAAAGTTTGTACCACAAATGGTCCGGTCCATCTCGATTTAAGTTTCCCAGGGAATAAATGAAGTCTTGAGTCATATGAAAGAAATTTTTGGTTAGGCGAAAACATTTTTCTTAGGATTGACTTAACATGAAATTTTTTTGTTCTTTCTTTGTAAATCTACTCGTGTTCATACGCGTCGTTCCTAAGTTCTTATAGTTCGTTGAGTTGCAATTTTCGGTTTTCGCCAACTTTCTCAGGATCAAAATTTAATTTTTAATTTCCCACGATGCTTTGTGTTCGATTTCAACAAGTAAATGGCAAGCTTTATCGAAAACCAAACGGAATGGGGACATCCCAAGGTTAGTTTTAAAAGCAGTACGGTAAGCCCAAAGCGCGTCGGTCAATTTTTGAGATCAATCTTTTCGATTTTTATTAACAGTTTTTTCCAAAAAAATATATTTGTCGACTTGAAACTTCAACTTAACAACAAGTCTGGGGATGATACGGAGTGGATAACTTGTGGGTTATCGAGTATTTCATTATTAAAGTTTCAAATGAATGGATACAAAAATAGGTTCTGTTATCACTGATTATTGTGTGAGGCGTGCCGAACGTCGGAAATATGTTTTCTTTGAGAAATTTCACAACAATTCTATGGTCGTTGATTTTGCAAGGAATAGCTTTGACCCATTTTTAGACGTAATCGACAGCGAGAAGGATAAACAAATTTCCAAAAGAATTGGAAAAAGCTCCCATAAATTCGATACCTAAACATCAAAGATTTCGATCGTAAGAATAGAGTTTAGAGGCATCATATCTCGTCGAGAAATTCGTCCAAGCATTTTACATCGATGGCAAGTTTTACAAAATTCAAACGAGTCTTTGAAAAGAAAAGGCCAATAGAAACCACACTGAAGCACCTTTTCCATAGTTTTTCAAGGACCAAAATGTCCACCGCACGCTTGATCGTGGCAAAACGAAAGAATACTCTTGATCTCATTACCCGAAATGCAACGTCAGATGATTTGGTCGGGACAATATTTGAACAAGTATGGATCATCCCAATAAAAATATTTCACTTGGAACATGAATTCACATTTATCCTGCTTGGACCAAGATGAGGGAGTTTCTTTAGTGACTAAGTAGTTCACTACATCAGTGTAACATGGATCGATAGAAATTGAAAGAAGTTGTTCATCGAGGAAGTTTTCAATTAATTGGCAAAGAAGATGGTGCGTTTGGAAGATGAGACAAGTGATCGGCTATGACATTATTAGATCTTTTTTTGTCTTTGATTGTAAGGTCAAATTCTTGAAGTAAAAGGATCCAACGAATCAAACAGGATTTGGCGTCCTTTTAGCGAAGAGATATCGAAGCGTAGAGTGGTCTGTGTACACAGTAATGTGTGAACCTATCAAGTAAGGTCGAAACTTTTCAAGTGCAAAAACGACAGCTAGAAGCTCTTTTGTGATTGTTGTGTAGTTGAGTTGAGCGTCGTTTAATGTCATACTCGCGTAGTAAATGACGTTAAGGATCTTGTTGACGCGTTGTCCTATGATAGCACCAACCGTAAAGTTAGAAACATCACATATTATTTCGAAAGGAAGATCTTAATTGGGTGTGCAAATGATTGGAGCAGAAATGAGTTTGTTTTTGAGACGTTCAAAAGAGGAGATACACTCAGAGATGAAATTAAATGGAACGTCTTTTCCAAGAAGAGTTGTCAAAGGATGAGCGATTTTTCTGAAGTCTTTCATAAAGCGTCGGTAGTGGCCAACGTGTTCTAGAAATGATTGAATGTCCTTAATAGATCTGAGAATGGGTAGGTTTGCAATTACATCGATTTTCGCTTTATCTAACTCAATGCCTTTATTTGAGATGATATGTCCTAGGACTATGCCTTGTTTGACCATAAAGTGGCACTTTTCCCAATTCAAAGTCAATTTTTTTTCTTTACATCGATTTAGAACCAACTCGAGATGATGTAAACATCGGGAAAAAGAATCACCAAAGATAGGGAAATCATCCATAAAAACTTCTAGAAAGCATTCCATCATGTCGAAAAGATTCCAACCGTGCATCATTGGAAAGTCACAGGAGCGTTACAAAGTCTGAATGGCATACGTCGATAAGCAAAGGTACCGAATGGACACGTGAAATTCGTTATCTCTAGATCTTAGGGAGCAATGGGAATTTGGTTATAACCGGAATAACCATCAAGGAAGCAATAGAATTCATGGCTGGCTAAACGTTCGAGCATTTGGTCAATGAAAGGAAGGGGAAGGTAATCTTTACGTGTTACGTCATTTAGTTTTCGATAGTCAATGCAAACAGGTTAATGTGTTTAAGTACGAGTTGGAATAAGTTCGTTTGAATCGTTCTTGACAACGGTTAGCCCAGACTTTTTCGGTACAACGTGAATTGGGCTAACCCATGAACTATCGGAGATTGGGTAAATGATTCCGTTGTCGAGAAGTTTAAGAAGCTCATCACGCACCGCATCTTTCATTTTTGGATTAAGCCTTCGTTGCCCGTCACGAACAGGCTTGGCACCGTTGATTAAATGGATGCGATGTTGAACAAGAGCGGGACTAATTCCCTTAATATCGGTAATCGACCATCCAATCGCTTCTTTGTTTTTTGAAACAATAGAGAGTAACGAGGTTTCTTGATCAAGAGAGAGAGAGTTGCAGAAATTATGACGGGCAACGTTTCGTCTTTACCTAAGTATGGATACTTAAGGTGATCGAGAAGTGGTTTGAGGTCCAACTTCGAGAGTTTTTCGATCAAAGAGTTGGGTTGAGATACAGACTCAACTTGAAGCGATTCAAAGGGAAGAGTGTATTCAATCTCGTTGGGAATTTCATGAAACAATTTTTCCTATTCGGCCTCGCGTTCATTATTAAGATCAAGTGTTTCGTTTTCAAAATTTTCATAAATGGCACTAACTTCCAACATTTGGTCACGGGGTTCGTTCGATTGGCTTTTAAGATTGAAAATATTAAGATCTAAAGTTATGTTTCCGAAAGAGATTTTCATCGAACCATTACGAAAATTAATTAAGGCATTTGAGGTGACTAAGAATGGTCGGCCTAAAATCAATGGAATTTGAATCATGGGATTTGTCATGGGTTGTCTTTCGAGAACGATAAAATCAACGACGAATATGAATTGCCCTACTCGAATGAGCACGCCCTTGATTTCTCCCATGGGCTTCTTAATGGAACGATCGGCGAATTGAAGCGTAACTTTTGTCGGTTTGAGCTCACCTAAGTCTAATTGTTTATACACGGAGTATGGAATCAAATTGATACTCGTGCCTAAGTCTATCAAACATTTGTTTAAACGTCTTGTCCCCGATTGTACACGAAATTATAGGGCAACCAGGATCTTTGTATTTAACGGGCATGGATTGTGACAAGACTTCACTCAAACTGACGGCTAAGAAGACTTTTTTAGGAACTTGAGCGTATCGCTTTTGGGTGCACAAGTCCTTAAGAAATTTCGCGTAAGTGGGGACTTGTTGAACGATGTCAAGAAGCGAAATGTTAACTTTATCTTGTTTAAAAATTTCTAACATCTTTTCCATTTGGTCCGAGTGTTTCTTTGATCGAAGACGATATGGAAATGGAACAAAATACTCGGTAAGCGGGTCTACTCGTGTAGAAGAAGAAGAATTTTGATTGGCATACGATTCAACGTTTAGCTCCACGTTCTGTTCTAAGTCATTCATCGTTTTAGAAGTGTCGAGAGAGGTTTTCGGTAAATCGTTTGGATTAACGACTTGATTATCGATTTGTTTACCGAAGCGGAGAGTTGTGATAGCATTCAATTGGGTGATGTTGCTATCTTGAACAACATGGGCTTGATTTGAATTTGTGTTTTGATTTCTGGGATTTGGAATTGGCTGGCTTGGGAATGTTCCTCGTTCACGTTTACTCACAGACGTGGCTAATTGACTAATTTGCGTTTCGATTTTTGCAATTGACTGGTTTGTGTTTTGCATATGTGAGGTCAATAAATTTTGCAAATTGCAGTTTGATTGAAGGCTTTGAGTAGTTGCTTTAGCCAACATTTCAAGAGTTTTCTCAAGCGAAGTTAAACGTTTATCGTCTTTGGGAGGATGAGCAGAATTTGGTTGATAATTTGATTGTTGCGGTTGATTATGAGACGGATCCGCAAAATTTGGTTGAAAATTGTTGGGCTGAAAGGGAGATTTCGAAG
The DNA here is from genome assembly GCA_030765085.1 of Allium cepa. Taxonomy (NCBI): domain Eukaryota; kingdom Viridiplantae; phylum Streptophyta; class Magnoliopsida; order Asparagales; family Amaryllidaceae; genus Allium; species Allium cepa. Next base: position 1,049,322,466 of record CM060929.1, read on the forward strand.
CATTATTCGGGAATGCTTGAAAATTGGGACGAATCGTATTCATGTTGGGATTGTTTTGGTTCCATGCAAAATTCGGATGATTTCTCCAACCAGGGTTGTACGTTGGAGAAAACGGGTCGTTTTTGCTTTGTTGAAAACATTGATTTGTTCGATAGAATCGGAAAACTGGTCGGCTATATGATTAGGATCGTTGTATTTATAACACATCAGTTGGGAATCTTGGTTCATTTGATTCGATGAGAAAACACTATCAATTTTTTTTAATCATTACGTCGATCTTAGCTTCTAAAGCAAAAGAAGATCCTATCAAGTTTGCATTTGATCGTGAGTAAATTGATTTCTTGTTTGAACGTTCCCATTGAGACAACTTTTCAACAAGATTTTCAAGAAATTGCCAAGCATCATCATGATGTTGGGCAAGAAAGTTGCCTTGGCACATTGATTCGAGCATGCTTCATGAGCTGTTTTCGAGTCCATCGTATAAGATTTCGCAAATCGTCCATTTTTCAAAGTTATGGTGTGGACATTTTATCAAAAGCTCTTTGAATCTTTCAAAATATTTTTCAAATGGTTTTCCTTTGAATTGATGAAAATTTACATTTTCATTTCGAATTCTACTAGTTTTTTCCAAGGGGTAGAACTTTTTTAAGAAAGCTTTTACGAATTCTTTCCACGTTTTAATCGAGTTCGATGATAAGCTATACAACCATTTTTCAGCATAATCCGTAAAAACGAATGGGATTAATCAAAGTTTGATTCCGTCATCTGAAAGTTGTTGGAGTTTAATGGTTGCGCAAACTTGTTCGAATTTAGTCAAGAAGATGTATGGATCATCACGCTCGAAATTGCCAAATTTCGGAAGCGTGGCAATATGATTCGAGTGAATTTCGAAGTGGTTACCCGTAGGGGCAGGTAAGGTGATGCAAGGTGGAATAGAAACTCTATCGAGAAAGATTCTATCCATAAGAGTTAGAAGGGTGTTTTCGTTCACCATTTCGGGAGGATCATCTATTCGATTTAAAGATTAATTGTTGAGTCGCGAGTCCAACGATTTGTTGTTGTGTCATGAGTCCAAGTACTCATGCACAAGTGAAAGTTGAGAAGCGAAAGAAGCTAGAAACGAGTTTAGAGAATGAAAGAAGATATTAAAATCGAAGTGAAAAAATTTGTTTATTTTTTTTACAAGGAAGAAAACTATTTACCAAGTGAAATTTATTTTCAAAGGAGAAGTTTGATTTTTATTTTGTTTTTGGGTTTGTCAAAAATATATTTATATGTTTTGTTTTTGTATTTTTTTTGAATTTTCAAACTTTTAAATATTTACCAAAAGGATTTTTTTTGAAAATGGAAATTCGATTTTTTTTCCCTTTTGTTTTTGAATTTTCAAATTTTTTTTGTTTTTTGAAAAGATTTTATACTTGTTTTTGATTGAAAATTTTCAAAGAAAAGGAAAGAAGGATTTTTTGTTTGGATTAAAAAAAACTAAGTTAAGTATAGTTTACAATTTTTTTTTGGTTTTTGGATTTTTTTTTAAAATATGCATGAACTAATGCAACTAAATGAATGCAAAGGATTTAATTACAGTTTTCTGTCCTTAGTAGCTCCTAACCCAAAATTGTATAATCACACTGTCTTAAATCAACAAAAATATTTCTCAGACGGGTAAAGGGTAGGGGTTATCGGTGCACCACGAATCACCGTAGCAATGCAGCCGAAGGTTTAAGTACCTTCAGATGAACAAGAACTATAATATTTATGAATCACCATAATATTTATAAATGGTTATTACTCTACCGTAGCCTACACACCAAGAAATAAAATTATTCAAAGAAAATAATTGTGAAGATACAATTAAGCTCTAAGTGAGGTCGTGACACCTTTAGGTCCAACGTCTAACCGTTATTATTAGTCAAATTCTACGATGAAATGCATTTGTGGGCTAAGGAAAGGGTGATGAAATCCCTCACCTTATGTGAATTGGGGTATTGCCCTTAAAAAAAACAAGATGAGATGAATGCAAAACGGAAATTAAACGTGAATTTACAATGCAACTAAAATGAATTTTGTTTTGCTTTTGGATTTTGAATTTTTTTCTATAAATGCAAATGCAAGCAACCAACAATGCACTTCAAATAAAAACAAAGGAAAATGACATCGATACCGGAACGTTCAGAATTATTAGCAATATTTTTTTAGCGACGATTTTTAGCAAAGCAAGCAATTTCTCTTGATTTTATCCGATTTGAAAATCTAAAACGAAACAAGATGTATACAAATGTTTATTGTTGTTTCAAATCAAAGAAGAAAATAAAATAAATGAGAACAAAATCAAAATGATCTAAACCAAACATTTTTTTTTTAATAATAAGAAGGAAGCAACTTGAAACAAGTGAAACCAAATTCGCTAAACAAATAAAACCTAAAAATATCTATTTTTTTTGTTTTGTACTATTTTTCTTTTTTTGTTTTTGTTTTTAAGGATAAGAAGACAAACAAATAAGAAAATCCAAATAAAGAAAGAAAGACAAAAAATTAAAAAATAATTACTTAAAACACGAATCCGGCCCAAAATTAACAACTTCACCCAGTAGAAGAAACCATAAATTGCCACTCCACTTCCAGTATTACAATTCCAAATCCCCATTCTTCTCAAAATCAATTACAATTGCAAATTCCACTAACGATTGGAATAAAGCAATTCAGAGAATGCAGTGGTGCCAGTGCTTGATGGGCGGTGATGTTTTGGTCTAGACTTTTGCTTTGAGAACGGTACGGTAGGTGATTCGAGTTAAAGTCGTAGGCGATTGAGGTGGTCGAATAAGTGGGAGGGAGTATTAGGCGGAATTGGAAGGCGCGAGTGGTCTGGTTCGTGGGTTGATAGACGGATTAGGTTTTTCGTGGTCGTTGGAGTTTGTTCACTGGTGGAGTTGGTGTCGCGATTTGGGGATTGGGTTTTGAGCAATGAAAGGCACGGGTTCGCGGCTGCTATTATTTTGCAGAGGAAGTTGAAGTGTGAAGTAGGTCGTTAGTTGGGTTGCGATGCTGTCGATTGAGGACTTGGCAAGTTGGTAGGTCGTGGACTGGAAATCGTAGTTTGATGAACTGAAGTTGTTTGGGGAGTATGTAGCTGTCAGCGGTTGAATTAGTCAAGGACGAAGGCAGTTCGTATGGTCAGTGGGAAGAACAGGAGTGTAAACTGACAGTAGTTATGATAATGGCAATGGGCAGATTGGGCCAAGGCAGTGAGTGACTGTTGCACTGTGATGTGGTGTGCGATGGTGGAGCTATGTTTTGCTGCGGTTTTTTTTTTTTTTTTTTTTTTGGGTATGATGACTCGACAGTGGAAGTATGAAGATGCGGGCAGATTCGTTGATGGTGGAGGAGTAGCAGCAGATCGATGGATCGGGTGATGGTTTGTAGTGACAAGAAGGTTATAGCAACTGCAATAAATTGCAGCGTGGTTGTGATGTTTTGGAAGGTGGTTATCTGCTGTGATGTGAAGGTAAGAAGAGCAAAAGGTGAACTGTGGTCTGTGGTTGGAAGAAGCAAATGTCACTGTTTGAATGGAGTAGCTTGCAAATGGTAGTATGCGTTATGTTGAAGTATGTTTGAGCTGCGGAAATGTGGTATTTGACAATGGTAAGGTGTGGTGATGAAAGAGGAGGAGAGAATGATGATATAAGGCTTGTAGAATGAATGTGCACAAATCTATGTGTACAAATGTATGGCAGAGGAAGGAGCAGTTTGGTGATGATGTTTCAGGGCAGGGAAGTGCAAAAGTATGAAATGGTTGACAGGCAATTAGTAGAGGGGGCAGTGGAGTGGTTATGGAATGATGTAATGGCAGTTTGATATAGGAATGATGTTTGTAGAAGATGGAGCTGCAATGGGGGTTGTTGTTAAGGGTTGTGTAGTGAGTTGGAAGTTGTAGAAATGGATGATTAATACAACAGTTAGAGTTGGTGCAAGGCAGAGGCTATGATGGTTGAAGTTGTTTGTTTGAAAGAGGGGAGTGTTGGAATGTGATGTTGCATAGGAGAGAATTGGTGGTTTGATGCTATGAGATGTATGTATGCGGTGAATAGTTTAGGTTGTATGCAGGGTAGGTTGAAATGTTTAGCAAGAAGGGTGGAGCAGATTGCATGGTTTTGTGTGAAATGTTGAAGGGTATTGTAAGGCAGTTTGATGGTGATCGTGGTGGGGTTTTGGTTGCAGAGCAGTAAGGTGATGGTGGTATGGTCGGTTGGCTTTTGTCGCCAGAGAGGGTTGTATGGTCAGAAGACAGTAAGAAGTGGCTGTAATAGTGCACAGTTGAAAGGAGGCTGAAATATGCACAGTTTTGCAGTTTTTTTTTTTCTTCTTGTAAATGTATATAAAAAAAAGGAAAGAAAATGAAAGATGTAAATGTAACAATGAAAATTCTAATGTGAATAAAATTTTTAGATTTTTTTTTTTTTTGGAAAGGGAAATGCAAATGAACAAAACACTAGAAAACAAACACACAAACAAATGCATACAAAAATCAAACACACACTATTTTTTTCTTTTAATTGCAAACACACAACAAAATCAAACAAAAATAATTCGAAGAATAGAAAATTAAAATCAAAACAATTTCCAGGCAACGGTGTCAAAAACTTGTTAATCGGCTAGTTTTCTATCGATTTAGAAAATAGTCGAAATTTTCAAATTAAATTTACCGCAAGCGCAAGGCGTACGCTTGTAGTATGTGGCATATACGGGTCGATCCACGGGGAATTTTTAATATTTTAAAATTTTCAATTCAATCAAATTTGACCAAAGTGAGATGAAATTGTTAAATACAAAAAGAAGCTAAGTTAGAATTGAAATGTGATTTAAAAACTATTGACTAGAGAATAATTTAGAAGCAATCTATTTTCATGTTTTTGTAAATCAACAAACAATAATTTATGATCTCTAACTTTGATATTAAATGAAATAATTCCTGCATTTATCATAAGTATGGTTTGTTTATGTTATTAATTAACATAATTCAAACCATCAAACTATAATACAACAATTATACCACTTCTAATTCTCATGAAAATGAAGTCAAAGCTAAAGCTATTTTAAGAATGATCTATTTACTATTGTAATTAGTAATATAGATCATCAAATTTCATTTTTACTTTCATTTCAAAATCAAAAATGGATTAGCAAATGATGATGGAAATTGTGTTTATGTTGAATAAGAATAGCTCATTTACAAGAGCAACATAAGCTATCAAACACACTTATATAAACTTGCATCAAAATTCACATGGAGCTTAAACAAAAAAAGACCATAAATCAAAGAAATTTTGAAATTACATAATATTTGAGAGCTTCATTACCCCTAAATTGAAGGGATTTAGCTACTCATTTGTGACATTAAATCAACACAAGTAAATTTCAACATTAAAAAGAGTAGAAAATAGAAAATAAGCAAAGAAAAGAATGTAATTAAACTACTTACAACAAAAGGAATTAAGCTACCCTACTTGCGTGAATGTAAAACCAATCTATTAACAAAGAAAATGAAAGAGCATAAATAAAAGCAGGAAAAGTAAATAAAGTCATGAAAATAAGAGAAGAGAAAGAGGCTAAGAAGCCATTTTTATTTTATGAAACATTGCTTACAATTTTGCACTCTAATTTTCTAAGTAATATGAAAGGTAGAAGATGATATGTTCATGTACATAAGAGGGCTATTTATACATGCATAAAACCTTAATTCCTTTTTTAGGGAGCTTCCCAAAGTACCCTTAAGGTAGTGTGGCCACCAAGTAATCATTAACATCCACTGATCCCCCACTTAAATGTACATGAAGTTTTAATGAGCTTTTAGCATATGCTTAGCTCCTAATTGAAAATCAAGGTAAGTGGGTGGAGTTCTCCATGATCTTGAACTTGAATTATTTCATCTTTATTCCTTTGTATTTCTTGTGCATGCATATATCATCATGAATCACACTTCCATATGCCTCAACATATCCTATAAAAATCATAAAAATTGTTCAAGTAAAAACTCTCAAATTGACACATGCACAAAAATGATCATTTTGCCCCTGAATGAAAATGAAAATATGATGGTTTGAAAACAATTTAATTTTGGTTTTACACATGTTAAAATGTCCAAATATGATGTTTATTTAAATAAAAAAGATAAAATATGGATGTAAATATATGCATATTTACGTGCACATCAGCGACTTAGAGTACTCTAATCCGCACTATGAGGACTTAGAGGTTTTTGAAATCGTTTATACTCTAATCCCTGCTCTATGGACTAAAAGTACTCTAATCCACACTCTGAGAACCTAGAGATTTTTGAAATACTCTAGTCTGCGCTCTGTGGACTCAGAGTACTCCAATGCGCACTCTAGGGATTTAGAGATTTTTTGAAATTGTTCATACTCTAATCCACGCTCTAGGGACTCATAGTACTCTAATCCACACTCTGGAGAGATTTTTTGTAAATAGCCATTCGATATTTAGTTTCATGCGTGCGTTCATACGTCAGGCGTGTTACTGCTAATGTGAATTATAAGAGGAATCTTATAACATATTTTGGAAAACGTAAAGAAAGATTGGTTAAAGGATAAAAAAAATTATAAATGGTTTTAGATCTTTATAAAAGAATTTTAGAAGTGGGTTTATAGATTTATAAAAGGAATTTTATAAATGGTTTTGTGGACATTTAATGGAGTTATGAATGATTTTAGAATTGAATAAAAAAGGGAATCTTCCCAAAAGTTGATGAATATACTTATATCATTGACATTTGTATATGGTTATTTTTCCAAGTATTTAGAAACAAGGATTTAATTCCGCCCGTGTAGTTTTCTATGCAGCCTCTCCCAAGGTAGGATAATGGACGAGGGTTGTGATAGGCTTGGCAAGCCAACATAAAAACCATACCCTCTCTTATTGAATTGGAATCTAATTATATTTCATCAGGCGTAACCCTCTTAGAAACGTGCCATATCGAGGCTTGGGTATAGTAAAAAGCGAGTAAGGATTGGGTCACCATTCCCCTAGGGGAGCGCCATATTGAGGCTCGGGTATGGTGATAAATATGCAAGAGTTGGGTCGTCATTCCCTTAGTGGCGTGCTGCATCGACACCCCAATGTAGTGACAAATGAGCAAGGGTCTTCGCACTTTACTTGGTGGATGCGAGGGTTAAGAAAGCAAGTCAATGAAAGTAGGATTCGATTGGGTGGTTGGAATATAGGATTATTAATAGAAAAGCTAAGAGAGATAATTGATACTATGACTAGGAGATGTTTAAATATCTTATGCATTCAGGAGAACAAATGGACAGGTTGGAAGGAGAAGGAGGTGGAGAACACATGCTTCAATTTATTGTGCATGAAAAAGAATGTAACAAGAACGGGGTAGACATTATAATTGACATGAATCTTAGGAACAGATTGGTCGACGTTAGGAGACAAGGGGACATGATCATCCTAATCAAGCTGGTAGTCGGGATATGACTCTGAACGTCATTAGTGCCTATGCTCCACAAATAGGCCTAAGTGAAGCCATCATGAAGAATTTTCGGGAAGAGCTAGATGTCATGGTTAGAGATGTGCCTAGTAGTGGAAAACTTTTCATAGGAGGGGATTTCAACGGCCGTGTTGGTACAACTAGTGGGGGGTTTGAGAGAGTGCACTGTGGTTTTAGATATGACGATATGAACCTCGAAGGAGAAGAAATATTGAATTTCGCTATTGCTTATGACCTCATGATAGCTAATACCTTCTTTAGAAAGTGGCAATCACACTTAGTTACTTTTAGTAGTGGCCAACACTTTAGCCAGATTGACTTTGTCCTTACTAAAAGAGATGACACATGGGCTTATGTAGATAGCAAAGTCATACCTGGAGAATGTGACATCTCACAGCATCAACTTTGGATATCTGAGTTCCATCTTCGAATACGTGTTCGATAGGATAAAGGAGCCAAGATTAGTTGGAAGAATTGGTGGAAGTCAAAGAAGATGCCTAACATATGTTTCAAGATAGAGTTATGGGAGAAGGGGCATGAAATATGGAAGGAGATGCAAATCACATGTAGGATGAGATGGCAACACGCATTCGGAAAGTGGCTGCTGAGGTGTTTGGGATAATGAAGGAAAATAAATGCAAACCTAAATATTCATGGTGGAGGAATAGTGAATTGCAAAAGGCTATCAAAAAGAAGAAGGAATGCTATAAGTGCTTACATCATCATAAGAGCGAGGACAACATGCAAAAAGACAAAGTGGTAAAGAAGAACGCAAAGAGAGTGGTGAGTGAAGCAAAAGATAGCTAAGCTCTGCGAGAGGAAGACAAGAGACTTCAACCAAGTTAAATGCATCAAAGGTGACAATAATAGAATTTTGCCGAAGGAAGATGAGATAAAAAAATATATGGAGAGATTACTTCGACAAGCTATTTAGTGAAGAAGGTAATAGCACTACAATCGAGATAGACGACTCTTTTGATGAGACCAGTAGACTTTTGTTTGGAGAATTCAAGAATCTGGGGTAAATGAGGTGCTAAAGCGGATGAAAACAGGCAATGCATTAGGGCCTAATGACATCCCCATTGAGGTGTGGAGATGCCTTAGAGATGCAGGGATAGCCCAGCTAACTAAGTTGTTCAATAATATTTTCAAATCAAATAAGATGCCGGATGAGTGGAGGAGAAGCATATTAGTTTCAATTTTTAAGAATAAAGGAGATATTCAAAGTTACACAAACTATAGAGGAATTAATCTTATGAGTCATACAATGAAGATTTGGGAGAGATTTATTGAACATCTATTAAGAAGAATGAAAAGCGTTTCACAAAACCAGTTTGGTTTCATGCTTGGGTGGTCGACCACAAAGGCAATTTTCTTGATAAGACAACTTATGGAGAGGTTAAGGAAGCAAAAGAAGGATCTAGAAATGGTATTTATTGATTTGGAGAAAGCTTATGAAAAAGTACCTCGAAAGATTATGTGGTGGGCTCTACAAAAGAAGAGAGTCCCAACAAAGTACATTACTCTTATCAATGATATGTACGATGATGTTGTGACTAGTGTCAAAGCATGTGATGGTGAAATCAGTGACTTTCCCATTAACATAGGATTACATCAAGGGTAAGCTTTGAGCCCTTACATTTTTTCCCTAGTAATGGATGAGGTTACAAAGGATATATAAGATGAGATTCTTTGGTGTATGCCCTTTGCTAATGATGGTGTGTTAATTGACAAACGTAGGATTAGGGTTGACAGACAACTAGAGCTTTGGAGACGGACTTTAGAATCAAAGGGATTCAGGCTTAGCATAACTAAAATAGTATATGTAGTGCAAGTTCAGTAGTGTTAGGTCAAAGGATGGAGACGTTACTCTGGCCGAACAAATAGTTTTCAAGAAGGAATCCTTTCGATATTTGGATCAATGTCACAGTATGATGGTGAGATTGATGAAGTTGTTAGTTTTATAATTCGAGCAGGATGAGTGAAATGACGACAAGAATCTGGCATTCCTTATGACAGGAAAGTCCCATAGAAGTTTAAAGGAAAGTTTTACAGAACGACAATCAGCCCTGTGATGTTGTATGGTGCAGAATGTTGGCCTAATAAAAGCCAACACGTCCAGAAGATCAGTATAGCAGAGTTGTGTATGCTACGATGGATCTGCTATCCTACAAGAAGATTTTGAATTAGAAATGATGATATACATAATAAACTTGGAGTAGCACCAATTAGGGAGAATCTAATCTAGCATTACCTAAGATGCTTTGGACATCTCCAACAGAGGACACTCGAGGCACCTGTGCGCATTAGAATTATAGGCTGCATCAAATGCTAAAAGAGAGGTAGATGTCGACCAAGGTTGGCATGGAAGAAAGTAGTAAAGAGGGACTTGAAGCATTAGAATATATCCAAAGAGTCGGTGACAGACAGAAGTACGTCGAAGTTAGCGATCCACGTTTCAGAACCATAAGCTATGAGTTTTATTAGTTTTAGATTGCAAGACTAGGGAGCAGGAGCTTAAGACATAGTGTTTGGTCTTCGACCAACTACTATTAGTATTATTATTATCAATTTTTTAAACTTAGTTATTATTATTATTATTCATTTACTTATTTGACTTTATTTTATTATTGTTATTATTATTTTTATAATTTTTAAATTAACTTTTCATTTAATTTTGGGTTCCATCTCTACCCGACCCCAACTTATTTGGGAATAATGGTTTAGTTATTGTTGTGTTGTATTGAGAAATAGGGATTTGTGGGTATATATGTATATCCCTATAAAAGTATTTCAATAAAATATTTACAAAGTGATTTGAGTTAATCAAAAGATTTGTTTAAAGAGGCTAAGTGTTGCTTGGTGCTTAACCAAATGTCGGCTTTCCCTATGGAATTAAATCTCCGATTGAATGTTTGTCATTCGATGGTTAAATAACCGACTATCAAAATTGGACCCAAGCGTAAATTTGGAAATATTTAGGGGAAATATGTGAGTTATATGGCATAGTCATCTTCGATGATGTTGTACTGTGAGCATAAATCTCGTTTTGTTCTCTTAGGACAATGGTAAGGAAATTCGTCCACTAACTGTTAGGAGGTGATCTTCGATCTTATCTTTGACTGTTTATTTCCTAAATAACCAGGGTTGAGTTTTCCGAGAATTATCGAATGTTGTTTCGAAGAAACCGGGATTGGATATATTATCCGAAAACCACTTTGATCCAACAAATGCATTCGATGTAAAGACAACATGAAGATGATGGAATTTGGAGACTGAGCCCTCATGTGTTTTGTTTAGTCCCAGAATGGACTTGTATGGATAGATGATGTTATTGCATCGTTTCCTGAAGGGCAGTGTTAGCATTCCAAGTGGGAAGTGCTATAAAAAGGTAAAATGTAGCCTCAAACCCCATTAACCGGGAAATGACGAAAATCGAGCATGCAGCAGGGCCAACTGGGTCACTCTCATCAGGGTATGGTTATTCCAAATCAAGATCGTTTACTATCTATTCATGCATGTTTCGAGGCCCAAAGTGGGCTATTAATATTAGGTACTACTAGTCAAGTGGTAGGTTAGTCCTATGTGGCCGTGATACAAGACGTTCTTGTCAGACTCCGGTGCATTTATTTAGAGATGTACTTTCGAAAAGTAGTTACTTACCTTGTCATAGCATGAAATCCAATCTCCAATATGTGTCTTTACAGTTTTGATTGTAAAACCTAGCATGCTAGAATTTAATAATGCAACAATTTCAGCTATGATTAGTAATTATTTGTATTCTAGACATTATTCTAATATCAGAGTATTTTCTATAAAATGGTTTGGTTATCATAAGGTAAAAACCCATCCGCGTTTATGTGCGGCGTGATCTTACGAGATACTTTTGATTTCAAAGGTTTTCCTTAACTTCAAAATCCAGTTGGGTGTGTTTTTGTCACATTGGTTTTTCAGACTGACTTGGGCGTTATTTTATTATAATGCTTGGGTCAGACCGAACATATTTATAGATTGCTTTGGATGCATTGGAGGTCAGGAGACGAGTTGGAGGTATTCAAGCTGTATTCATGTATATGTTTATTTTCCACTATTTTGTTGTTGAAATTATTGAAATTGTAAGGACAGGATGTTATTACTGTCCAGGCTGATGATCATGATTGTTGTTGTACTCTGATGGATGTATATATGTAACAGTTCTCTTTAGTAAAGGTCATTGATATAATATTGTTCCGCTGCGATTGTGGGTTTCTATGTTTGTATTAATCTTCTTTTCTCTCCTTCTATTCTCTTCTTTTTTCTTCTTTCTTTCTCATAACTATATGTCTTTCCATTCAATTTCGGTTGGACATGTGTTGTAACGACCCGTTAAATTTGATAATATTAAATGAATTAAATTAATATAATTTCTAATCTAATTTAGAATAAAATAAAAGCCTTAATATTTTATTTGAGAAAATGTAGTAATCTGTTATAGTAATTGGAATTTAATGTAACAATTTAATTTTTATGACAATAGTTTTGGATAATGTAATTGTCACACTTTGTTAAAAGTTAATGTTAAGAAACCAATAAATGTTGAATTAGTGAATATTAATAAAATATTTACTAGAATGGGATTCATTTAATATTAAAATAAATAGTAGGATTGTTTCATTTGGTGACCGTTGAATAAACCAATGCAATAAGTGTAGATAAATTTTTTTTATGAATATTGTTCAATAATGAATATACTTAAAAACGGTAATAAACTTAATATAAGAAAACAAAGGCAAATTGTGTATTAATTAATGAATTCATGAATCAGTGTATGGACTTAGTGTAACTATACGTAAATGTACGCAATAAGGTTGTGAAATACCAATGATTTGGATTTCCAATTTATATTAAACATAATGTTGGTAGAAATTGGAATTCACTGTTGTGTGAAATATATGAGAAATCAAGTCAAATGTAAATTATACCGTAGATGATATACTCTTTTAAACAGTAGGATTTTTAAATAAATAAACGTTTCACTTAGGTTTCAATTGGATAACTTATGTAGTTTAATGGAGAATCAATTGCAATTAATTGCCATAAATTAGTGATGATAGGGTAGTTTGATTTGGCCTTTAGGAAGCAAAGAAAAAGAAAGCCAAGATTTATGAATCCATTTGTAATGAGAAATGCAAATCTTGTGGATTGTTTTTTTACAAGTGGAATTAATATTTAACCATTACATTAGTGGAGTCTGATAAGTTAAGGTAGATAATCAATGGTAATTTACCTAATTCAAAGGATATATTAATATAAATATGGGTAAAATGAGGTTAGACCAAGGATATAATATAATTGATTTTTAAGGCTAAATTAATACGTGAAATAGACAAGATTCCACATTCAAACATTTATACAAAGCTAAGTTGTAAATAGAAGTACCAATGTAATATAATGTAAATAGATGGGAATCAACATTTATTTATTTATTTAATGGAATTTAATTTCTATAGTATGATAATCGCAATTAAATGAAATTGAAATAGCTAATTTATACGTTAGTTGAAATTTAGCTGGAATATGAGGATTTTTAATGAAATAGTGAAATCAAATGGAAATAAGGTTTCAATTATACATTGGAATTTATATTCACCATAAAAGGTTAATTGAAAACCAAAGGAGTTAATAAAGGAATCAAGCTTTATCTATTAATTTGGATTTAAGATATAGTAAATTGGATTTATTGCAATAATTAATTCTATAAGATGAGGTAAATACTTATTCTATTTATAATTGGACCAAATTGTTGATATAGATTTTTAGAAAGCAGAATCTATAAATTAATTTGAGTATCAAATTCAATAATTGCGCTTATTGCATAAATAAAGGGAATTTAACGTTAAATATTACGTTACTGAAATTTAAGATAGACTTTAAGAATAATAATGTGAATCATGAACCAAAGTATGTGGCATCCCTATTTTGGATAAAAGATAAGTATACAAGGATTAAAAATGTAATAAATAGGTTTTGAGGAATTTATTTATAATTCCTTAATATAAGGAAGCGGAGGAATGTATACTGAAATTTGATAGACTTGTCAACTCTAATTCACAGCCAAACTTGTTAAATCATTTAAATTGATTTTAATTTACATAAGCAATAAAATTTGGACAATTTTAGAATATTAATATAAGATTGGATTTTTATGATTTATTTAATTTATTTAATGAATATTAAAAATAGCCATTTTGGCCACGGACTCGGATTTCGACGAAACTAGTTTCATCGGATCCGTATCGGTGAATTATTATAGGGTTTCAAGTTTCGTATCGATCGGACCTGTCGTTTGATCGTACGGACGCGAAACGCCTTGAAATCGATTTAATTAAAATCAATTTGAAATCAATTTGGAAATTTTGTTTTCAGCATAACTTCTTCATACGATCAAATTTGGACGTGAAACTTTTTCCATCGCGTTCAGAATATTTTAAAATACCTATCTGGATATATGGGTTTGACAAATTTCGTTCCGGGGTCAGAACGGGCTTTTTGGGCCATAGTTTATTCCGTGCGTTCATTTATCCGGTCCATCTACGCTATCTCTAGTCTACCTATATAAGCACGGTTATAAACCCTAGCCCCATTTTATTTTCCCTTTTGCTGTACGTTCATTTCTTCATCTCCTTCTCCTCCTCAAATGAATGCAACCTAGATCTACCCCAATCCAAATTTCGGTGAAAATGCAAACACTCCAGAAAAATTCCACAAAAATATATGTTAATGTTCTCGAGGCACGTAATCTACTGGTGCAATTCGTTTTCTGTTTTGAACATTCGTTTGACCAGAATTAATTCAAACAGTCCGTGACCATTCATCATCGTCGTCGCAAACTTCGTCGGATCGTCAAACCTTTTCTGGGTTTTGCAGAGGGGACCGAGGGAAGTCGATCCATGTAGTTTGTTTCGAGAATCAACGGTTGGATATGGAGAAATTTTCGTTTAGGGTTTGAAGGGCGCGGCGGCGGCGGCGACCGATGGCGCGCGCAGAGGGTCAAGGGGAGGCGGCTCGGCAGGGGCTATCCACTGGTGTTAGTCGGCGATCATATGGTGGACCGTGGTGGAAGATTTCGGCGGTCAAAGGTTGGGTCGGGTGCGTGTTTCCTTCGGTTGCGTGCTGGAGAGAAGTAACGCGTGAGAGGGGATGAACAGTAGTAGCGTGTTTTTGCTGGGAAGTAACGATGACGTGGATGGATTGTTGAAGTATGAATTGTGTTCCATTTTTCATTTATTTTAATTTTTGTTTTCAATCGAATTTTCGCTATAACTTTCTCACACGGCCTCATTTTCACGCGAGATTTTTTTTGTTAGGATCGTAATTTAATTCCGGACTTGATGACGCTGGTTTGGACGAATTCCGAGAAGGGCGAATTTTTGGGTTTAAATCGAATTTAAATTCGATTTAAATTCCAAAGGTGAGTGTTTTAACCCACTCACAACTTCTAAAAGTTTTTATGTTTGTTAAATTTATCTTAGAAATGAATAGAAATTTATTTATGAGTATTTGGCATGTTTATTTTATTCATATCTGTTGAATTGCATTTATTTAATTTAACTGTTAATTTAATTAATTTATTGCGTATAAATTTACAGTTAAAATTTATTTGTTTGTATATGAACTGCTAGTTAACAGTTATATAATTTATTTCTGAATATAGACTGTAGATTAATAGCTGTTAAATTTAATTTGAATAAAATTGCCAGTATTACCTGTTATGTAGTACCAAAAATAATATTGTTATTGATTGATATTGATTGATGATTGCGATTTGGATGATGGATGATGTTGATGAATGGATGTTTATTGTATATCATTAAATTGCAAATTTTCATGCATATTTCCTTTCATTCGGGATTGTGGTTTGAAATGATATACAACAGCAAAATTTTATATCTTTTAAATTGCGGATTGAAATGATAAATATCCGTATCACTTGACCATAGGATAGAAAATTATATACAGGCACCGCGGTCTATATATAACTATTTTAATGTGATTTCTATGGTTTGGATGGAATACGGTTTATAATAATCTTAAATTTTATATTGTATAAATATTATTCTTCCATATATATACATATGAAGTTGAAAATTTTGAAATTAAAAGGTGTATAAATCTCTTTATTAAAAATGGAAAAATTAAGAAAATGGAGTTTGATAATTTATATCATATGTTTAAATGTTAAGTTTGGAAATTTTAAGATATGATATTTATAATTGGATTTTTCCCAAGATAAATTGAAATGAATATTCTAGTATAATTTGAATTGAAAAAAAAAATATTTTATTACTAGAAATTGGAGTTTTATTTATTTATGGATTTTATGTGAATATTCAAGACTAATTAATAGAACATTCGATTTGTTGAAAGAATAAAATCCAACTTTAGTTTGAAATATTAATACTCCAAATGGATATACGTATATATATATATATAAATTGAAGTGGTTTTGGAACTTGAGAGAGATAATACAAATTTTGGTTTAGACTTTAATAAAGAAATGTATTTGTAAAGCCATGAGAACTATTTTCTTTACAAAGTAACATTTAAGTTAAACCTTTTAATTCATATACCGTTGAATATCCAAACCATTCAAGTTTTAAAAGTTATGGTTTTAAATTATGAATTTCGAAATATTATGCTTTGAAAGGATATTTGGCTTTCAGACGTTATAAATTTTAAAGCATTTGGATTTTTGAAAAGGTTTATATTTGGGATAAAGGATATCATATTGTTTTGGGTTTTAAAATGATATCGTATCCATAATTTTAAAATGGAAATGTTTATTCTGGTTTTAAAGTATGAGCTATTTTTAAATGACCGCGGTGTTATAATAACGATGGGTTGGCAAAGAGACCGGGATCGGATATGGACATACTCTCTGTCGATACCGAAAACCACTTTGACTAACCGTGTACGCGGTGGAGATTCCATAATGAAGTAGGTGGTGGCGACGTTTCCTGTAAGGTAAATACGTGGACCCGACTCCCGTGAGTTGGCATAAGGTGGCTAAAACAGGAGCGATTCTCAGGCCAATGAGGTCATTCCTCTGATCGGACCCTCCTCTTCGATATTATACTTTGATTTTGGATTGATTCAGTGGCCACATCTATATTTTGGTTTTGGGGAGTTAGTCCGAGGTGGGCGGTAACTGCGGCTACGCGTTTCCACCAGCCTGGATAGCAATTGGTATATCTACCCTGGCATTGCCTAGTTGTGCCGTGTCACCTACCATACCGAGCCTTTACTACGAGTTTCTATTTGTGTCGTACCTATGGAGTATCCTCTGGTAGCCTCCCGATCAGGAGGTATTACGGTGCCATATAGACTATTGGCATTTTACGTGTTAAGGTGGAAAATGTAAAGCCTTAACGCTATTTAAAAGTAAGTTTATTTTATAAATAGACACTATTATAATAGCGCAATATACTACATAGTAAATAGTTTAACGGATCCTTAGGAGATGTAAATCCCGAACATCTCTTGAGTTACTGTACTCATATTTATTTCTGTTAATTTAACTCACATAAGATCTTTTAGTCTGACTCGAGTGTTTTTGTCTTTTCAAATTCGCTCGGGTCAGTCCGAGCGTTTTAGGATCGAAGATTTTAGCTTTGGAGGACGAAGACGAAGAATCCGTATTATTATTATCTATAGTATTGCACCACACTCATACTGTTCCGCTGCATTGATTGTATTGGTATGTGTAACTCTGATATTTATTGTATAAAGCAAATCAAGTGTTTGTAAACTGTTTTGAACTGTATATTTATTATTATATTTTATCCTTCCGATGTGAGATTCTGTTTTGTTTTTATTTCTTCTCTGTTTTTCTTATTTACCCCATAACAATCCACCCTTGCGTATGCTTTGAATTGGCACGTGTGTCGGTTTAAAGTGTGCGAAAAGGCGGGATGTTACATGTGTGGTTTATTATCAGCTTGAATAGTGCAGATTGATGGGTCGTTACAGATTACTTGGAGGCTGCATAAAGTGAAGGGCAATTTTAGTAGCTCCTTAAAAGATATTAGGGTTTTAGAACATGTATAAATAACCCTCTTATGTTTATGTAATGAATCTTCTCCTCTGATGCATAGAGTCGTAATTCAAAATTAGAAATAAAAGCTTCTCTTTAATGGCTACTTAGCCTTGTTCTTTTTATGCAACTTTCTTTTACGCTCTTTTACTTTATCCTGTCTTATGCTCTCTTTTATTTCATAAAAGTAGCTTAGTTTCTTTTTATGCAAGTTAGTTAGCTCTTATTCTCTTTATGTAGTTTTCCTTTCCTTTATGTTTATGTTGAAATAAATTTATGTTAACTTGTATTTAAATTTGATAAGCTGAACCCCTTCAATTTAGGGGTAATGAAGCTCTTATGAATCATATAAAATTAACATAACGATTTCATTTATGATACCTTGCTTTGTGCTTAATGGAAATTTTGATGTTAATGGAATTTTGTTGTTTATTAGTGAATTTGATAGCCTATGTTATTCATAACAAACAAGCTATGCTTAATCAAACATAAACACAATTACCCTTTCATCTAAATATGATTTTGGTGATGAAAGTGAAACTATAATCAAAATTTGATGCTCTATATTACTAATTTGTAGTAAATAGATCATGCTTAAAATTGATTTTATTTTTAATTTCATAAATCATCTTCATTACATTGGACAAGTGGATTTAGATGGTCTATTAAATTTGATGGTTTAAGTTGTGCTAATTAATATCACAATTAGGCCATACTTATAATAATACATCAACTACGAGTGATTTAAGAAAACGAGATCATAAATTCATTTTGTGTTGATTTGTATGTTCATGAGAAGAGATTGCCTCTAAATTGTCTTCTAATCTCACACTTTTAAATTCCATTTTTCTCTTGTTCTTAACAATTTTTAGTTAACAAAATTTCAAACGTTTGAGATATTTTGATTGAGTGGTTTTTAAATTTTTTACTTTCCTTTTGGGATTGACTCGTACTCGCATATGTATTATGATTTTACATTGTGTGCTTGCAGTTTTTATAACGATATGATTTGGCAGTTTTCTAATCAATAGAAAGTCTGTTCCAAACAAACTTTTTGCGCCTTTGCTGGGGATAGCAAATTAATTTTATTTTGTTTTTGAATTATTTTTATAGTTGTTTTTCTTTTGTTTATGAAAGAGGCTATGCGGTAGGATCGTGTAATATGGAAAAAGTCTAGGTAGATAAAGTAGGTAAATGCAAAGAGACACCAGGATTTTATACTAGTTCGGACCTCTCGTCCTACGTCTAGTCCCTAAGCTTCACTGAGGAATTTCACTAACTAACACCCTCACTTCACCCGGAGGAATAGGTTTACAGCTTACCCGAACAACTGAACGGATTTCTTGCCTCAACTACCGAAGAGGACTTCAACTCAATTACTAAAATACAATATTCGACTTGTTGTGTTCTTGTCAACACTAATGAGTCTAATGTAGTACAATATTCCTATAATCTTATCCTCGAGAATATGCAATGTGTTTGTGAAGATTTAGGAAATGTGAATTGTTGTGAATCAAAAGAATATTATAAACAAAAACAATGATTCAAGCAATAGACTAGTGATTGCTTTGAGAATATCTAGAAAATATGAACAAGAGAATAGTTACATTAAAGCAAGAGAATTCGGTGGTTTAAATGATGTTAGAATCATGTATATATACTTGTAGAAGAGATGCATATGTTGTCGAAGGTTGCATACAAGAGATGCTTCCATTTCCATTGATGAATGGTTGCAACTCTTGGGAGGAAGAAGGTGTCTTTTCAAAGAAAATTTGCAGGTTCAAATACAGTTGACTGAGCAGAGAATTCAGTCAACTGAAAATATGAAGTAAAATTTTCGGGACCAAATTCAGTCGACTGTGCAGGAAATTCAGTCGACTGAAACTGTGCATGTGCATAAATTTGTTCCAGTTTCAGTCGACTGACTGTTCCTGTTCAATCGAATGAACTCATAAAACCTGCATAGTTAAAACTTAATTGAAAAATGAAGTTTATAAAAAAAATTAGTGTTCGTGCAAGCTTCTTGAGGATAGATTTTAATAATACATCTAGACTAATGACATATGTAAATACATACTTTAAATTTGTTTGATCTTCATCTATCTTCCTTTAGCATTTGCATATATTTCTTCCTTGTTTGTTAAAGCACATTGTCATTGATCAAAATCTTCGCGTATCAACATTCTCCCCCTTTTTGATTGATGACAATACTGATTTATTCTACAGACGTTTTACTTATTTTCTCCTCCTGAATGTATGCACTATCTTTCCTATAAAACAAAGTTAGTACCATAGATTTCTTCCCCCTTTGTCATAGACAAAAAGGAAGAACTAACAGCAGTAATAATTTATCAAAACAATCACTGAAGCATAGAGAATATTTGCATAATCATGACTGAAGAAAAATAAAAATGTTGTGGCAGACAAGCATAAAATGGCTATTTATAAAAGCCACTAGAAAGTTAAAAATCAAAACAGAAAATCACTCATCTCTATCCCAGTCATATGAACCTTCTCTTCCTATTGGTTCACGTATGATGGGTCCTTCTGTTGGTGGTCTATGTGCTCTTCCTCCTTGGCCACAACTAGCTCCTCTAGCACTGCTACTTGTATGCTCTTCGGATGTCGTCCATGTAAACGTAGGTGCCGGACGTTTGCCGCGAGATGTTGAAGCAGTAGTGGTGCTTGAGCACGAGATTGCATCCCAAAGATTGTTGAAGAATCCTTTGATTTTGTCAAGCTTATGATCTACCTTTTTAAGACGAGTGTCAAGAATTTGTTGATTTCTTGACAATATCTCCAAGGATTGGTTGGTAGTGAAGCTTGGGTCAACAAGACGAATTTCATCATCTTTCTCGAGATGTTCTTCGTGGCGAGGTTGAGGAGATTGTTGTTGTTGTTGTTGTTGTTGTTTTTGTTCTTGATGCCTTGCTTCCCATTCGGCGAGTGATATTATGCGAGGAGGTCGAGATGGGAGTTGCATTAGGCTTATAGTCCGGTGGTTAATTTGATGGACCATTGTATTCTCCGACTCAGGTAATGGCGTATCGACATTGAGGAGAAGTCGCATGATGTACTCTCCAAAATAGATAGTGCGCATTTTTCCATTATTGAAGGTGAGAAACTCATTAAGAATAAGCTGTACCCAATTAACTTGTAGATTGCCAAAAATAGCATATAGAGCTCGATAGTTATTTGGGTAGACAATTTGGTATGAGCCCGTGCGAGGAGTAATCATTCTCATCAGGGCTTTATGGAGGATTCTCTCCATAGGTCGAAGGGAGGTGGACTTAAAATCCCTAAAGTTGATATTATCATCCATAAATCGATGGTTTATGTTGTCACGAATGTGTGGATTGAATTCTATCTCCTCTAACTTTCTCCCGCCATTTGGAGACTCTAGAATGTGTGCTATTCTATCCAAGGAAAACCAAACTTTCTTTCCACACACCATACTCCAAACACTATTGTTTGGATTTATTGGAGTTTGGTGTCCAAGATTAAGATTAGCATAAAATAATTTTACCATTACATGATTAGTGGCATGGTTATTTCTTTTCAAATCTAAAAGAGAAGTTAAACCTGCCGGATCTGTTAACGCTTGGATGTTGTAGGTTTGAAAGCTTTGAAAATCAACGAAAGAATGCTCGAAAATTCGGGAATTCTTCATCGTGTTCCATCGAGTGACAGCGGTTCCATCGTAAAGCCATTGTGCTATTTGAGCATCAATTGGCTCGGAGGATGAAGAAGATGAAGCTCTTGATCTTTTTGGTGCCATTTGGGTGAGAATTGAGTTGATTTTGAGGAATTTGGGGGCTAGGGTTTCGAAATTAATTTGGGGAAGAAAGTTTGTAGGAGGTAAAAAGTGAATTGGTAGGGTAAAATCTGGTGGTTAAAAGGGGAAATTTTGCCTGGGAAGTGGCATTCAGTCCTATGAATATGCTGTTCAGTCGACTGAATCAAAGGCCGAAATTTTCTGTGATAGATTCAGGCGAATGAACAGAGCATTTAGTCGACTGAATTTTTTGCTGAAATTTTTTGTTGAATTTTTAGTCGACTGTGCAGATGATTCCAGTCGACTGAAGTATGTAAATATTATTTTCTATCATATTTTCAGTCGACTAAGCAGGGGCGTTCAGTCGACTAAAACATGCATTTTTGTTGTTTCAGTTAATTTTTGAAATTAAACAATTTATTTAAAGAAATAGTTACAAAAATATTGATGTAACAACATACAAATATTTCAAAATTTAACTATTTCTTTGGGGATGGACTTTGAGTCTTCTTTCCTTCATTCTTCATGTAATTTATATTCCATGAATTCGGACTATATTGAGGAGTCTTAGGAGACATCCAAGGATTCACAAGATCGACTGGTGTATGATAAGATGAAGACGGATCAAGTGAGCTAACAGGGCGAGGTAGGGCTTCAGCCACTTCGTTCTTCTTTGATCCACAGAAGCATAAGCCAATTTGCTCTAAGAAGCTCAAACGTCTTGCCGTAATTTTTTGCTCGAAGTATAGCTCTCGTTGAAGATCTATCTGTTGTTGAAAGTGATGAATTTCATCAATCTTTCTTTTTGTGTCGAGTGAAATAAAGAGTCAGTGTTTCGTCTTTTTAAATTCTGGTGTGAAACCAGTACGATAATTTTCCCATTTGTAAACAGGCTCATGTGCTGGTGTTGGTGTGGGAAGCTTTGGCGACGTTGGAGTGTTATCAACTAACGAGGTGATATTGATTGGAGATAAAGAGTTGTTGGATGACATTTTATGTTGAATTTTGTTAAGATTTTATTCGTAAAATCGAGATGTGAAAATAAAATATTTTTAAGAATTTATTTATAGTAGAATTTTACCAAATAAATAATGGTTATAATTTATTAAGATTTTTTAACCGCATAGAGATTTAATGGTAAAGAGAATTTTGTTAAAATGTATGGTTCTTATTTAATAATTCAGTTTAAAAATGGGTGGTCTATAAGTTATATAATGTAGCATACAACACAGCTGAAAATATTTGAAATTCTTATTTAGTCGACTGAGCATTTTGTTTTAGTCGATTGAAATATGGGAATATTTCTAATGTATTTCTAATTAATATCTTTAAAGGATATTATACCTAATTCTCGTCGAAGTTTTATAAAGGAGTTTTCTAATAGAGGTTTAGTAAATATATCGGCAATTTGATTTTCGGTAGAAATATGTTCTAAATTAATTATTCCTTTTTCGATATTGTCACGTAGAAAATGGTGACGAATATCTATATGTTTTGTACGAGAGTGATTAACCGGATGTTTAGATAAGTTTATTGTACTTGTATTATCACAGTATATTGTAGAATTTGTTAAATTTATATTAAAATCTTTAAGTGTTTGTTGCATGTATATAACTTGAGTGCAAGCTAAAGCAGCTGATATATACTCTGCTTCGCAGGTGGAAAGCGATACACAATTTTGTTTCTTATTAAACCAAGATACAAGTGATTTTCCAATGAAATGGCAAGTACCACTTGTACTTTTTCTATCTGTTCGAGATCCACCAAAATCAGCATCACTATATGATACTAACTCAAATGGACACTCTTTTGGATAGAAAAGACCGAAATCTTTAGTTTTGTTAAGATATCACATTATTTGTTTTACTGCTCTTAAGTGTGAATCTTTAGGGTAGGATTGAAAACGTGCACATAAACAAACACTCATCATTATGTCAGGTCTACTAGCGGTTAAGTAAAGTAAGGAACCTATCATACTTCTAAACAATTTTTGATCTACACTTTTTCCATTTTCATCTCGATCGAGATGTGTAGTGGTACTCATAGGAGTAGGTTTAGCAGAAGTGTTTTCCATGCCGAACCGTTTAATTAAATTAGCACAATATTTTTCTTGGTTTATAAAAATTCCATTTGTTAATTGTTTGATTTGAAGTCCGAGAAAATATGATAATTCTCCCATATGAGACATTTCGAACTCATTAGTCATTATATTTGAAAATTCTTTACATAAATTTTCATTTGTTGAACCAAAAATAATATCGTCTACGTATATTTGAATTATTAAAATATCTTTGGTAGTATTTTTAATAAAAAACATTTGATCTACTTTTCCAATTTTAAATCCCGAGTTTAATAAATAACTTTTAAGTCTTTCATACCAAGCACGAGGTGCTTGTTTAAGACCATATAGTGCTTTCTTTAATTTAAATACATGATCCGGATATTTTTCATGTATAAACAACGGAGGTTGTTCTACATATACATTTTCTTTAATAAAACCATTTAAAAATGCACTTTTAACATCCATTTGATAAAGTTTAAAATTGTGAAAACATGCAAAGGCTAATAGTATACGTATTGCTTCCAGTCTTGCAATGGGAGCAAAAGTTTCTTCAAAATCAATACCTTCTTCTTGATTATACCCTTGTGCTACTAGTCTTGCTTTATTCCTTGTTATATTACCTTGTTCGTCTACTTTATTTTTGTAAATCCATTTTGTTCCAATTACTAATTGATTATTAGGACGGAGAACTAATTCCCAAACATCGTTACGTTCAAATTGATTTAATTCTTCTTGCATTGCGATAATCCAATAATCATATGTTGATGCTTCTTTTGGATTTTTAGGTTCTATAGATGAAATGAAAGCTACATGACCCATTTGATTTAGTTGATTTCTTGTTCTAACTTGAGAATTTATTTCTCCTATTATATTTTGAGTTGGATGATCTCGTAATATTCTAGGAGGAGATCTTAGTTCATTATTATTTTCAAGGTTTGTTTCTTCTATATTTATTAATTCTTCATAATCTTTTTTATTAAAATTTTTATTAAAATTTTCATAAAAAAATATATGCAAAGTTTCTTCAATTAAGTTTATTCGTTTATTAAATACTCGATATGCTTTACTTCGTTCTGAGTATCCTACGAAAATTCCTTCATCGGCTTTTGAATCGAATTTTCCTAGTTGATCTTTTGTATTTAAAATGAAACATTTTGATCCAAATATTTTAAAATAAGATATATTTGGCTTTTTATTATTAAATAGTTCATAAGAAGTATTTTTAGTTAATGGTCTAATTGATATTCTATTTAATACATAACATGCAGTAGCAACGGCTTCTGCCCAAAAATGTTTTGGTTGAGAACATCCATTTAACAATGTTCTTGCGCATTCTTGTAATGTTATATTCTTTCTTTCTACAACTCTATTTTGTTGAGGAGTTCTAGGAAAAGAAAAATTATGATTTATTCCTTTCTTTTTACAAAAAAATTTCAAAAACTTCATTTTCGAATTCGCCTCCATGATCGCTTCGAATATTTTTAATTTTCAAATCTTTAGTGTTTTGAATTCTTTTGACAAATGTTTTAAAATGCTCAAAGGTGTCACTTTTATTTTTCATAAAAATAGTCCATGTATATCTTGAAAAATCATCAACTATTACAAATACGTATCGATTATGATTAATGGATTGAACTTGTGTTGGTCCGAATAAATCCATATGTAGTAATTCTAATGGTTGTAAAGTCGAAATATTTTTCTAAGATTTGAAAGATGACTTCGTTAATTTTCCTTTTTGACAATCATCACAAAAATTATTTATTTTAAAGTTTATTTTGGGTAATCCTCTTACTAATTCATTTTTAGAAAGTTTTCTAATAGTTTTAAAATTTATATGACAAAATCTTTTGTGCCATAACCAAGGACATTATCTTTGGCAAGTAAACACATACTTGAATTATGATTAATATTCATATTTAAAACATAAATATTTCTATCTCTATTTCCTTTAAAAATAAGATTTTGGTTTTGATCAAAAATACTACATTTATTATTCGAGAAAGTTATTTTAAAACCTTTGTCACACAATTGACTTATGCTAAGTAGATTATGTTTTAAATTTTCAACTAATGAAACATTTGTTATAAAAGGTAAATTTGATGTACAGTAATTGTTCACATCTCCTTTGCCAATGATATAGCCTTTTGAATTGTCTCCGAAGGTAACCGAGCCACCATCAAAGTATGTGATGTTTGTAAGCATATCTTTGTCTCCGGTCATGTGTTTTGAACAACCACTGTCTAATATCCATTTCTTCTTTTTGAGTGGGACCTCAGATTCTTGAGCCATGAAGCATACATTTGCCTGTTCATTGTCGCTATCACTATCATTTTCGGATGAAGATGAATCTGAATCGTCCCATGTTACAGAAAATGCCTTCTTTTTGAATTTATCCTTCTTGTTTTTGTTGTTGAAGTTTTTCTGATTTTCCTTCATTTTTTCTTGACAATCTTTTTGTATGTGTCCTTTCTTATGACAATTGAAGCATTCTATATTTGAGGATGAAGGTTTGTTCAAGAAATTCTTTTTCAATCTGTTTTTGTTTCCTTTTCTATACTTCAAGAATTTCTTGAAATTTTTGGCTATAAATGCTAGATCCTCATCTTCAGACTCTAATTCTTCCTTTTCCGTATGAAAAGCAACATTCTTTCTTTCTTGAGCTTGATCCTTTCTAGCTTGCATATTTACTTCATACGACATAAGATTTCCAATCAATTCTTCTGGTTTCATTGTAGATAGATCAATTGCTTCCTCGATTGCTAGTACTTTTCTCTCCCATTCATCAGTGAGTGAATTTAGAACTTTAGTCACAATGTCAAAGTCCGTGTATCTTTCTCCTAGTCCGATTAGAGCATGATGATTGTCTTGAAATCTTGAGTACATGTCATTGATGGATTCATTTTGTCGCATTCTAAAATTATGGAATTGATTCTTCAGCATGGATATCTTTGTTTGTTTAACCTTGTTTGTGCCTTCATGTATGACTTTAAGTGTTTCCCATATCTAATATGCAGTAGTACATATGCTAACACGGTTGAATTCAATTCTATCCAGGGTGCAAAATAGCATATTCATAGCTTTGGCATTTGCACTAGCTTCATTCTTTTGAATTTGTGTCCATGTAGGATAATCGGTTGTGGGTACAATGAACTCTGCTTGAGTAGCATTGCAGGCTTCAAAACTTGTTGCTTGCATATAAATCCTCATCCTTGTAGCCCAATAGTTATAGTTTAGTCCATTGAATAGAGGAGGTCTTTGGGTAGATTGTCCTTCCGCAAATGTAGAACTATAGGCAGATGTTGTGCTTGTACTTGCGTTATTTTCCATATTATCAATATGTCTAATAACGGTGTTATGGTTATAGGACGGCCTGGCTCTGATACCAATTGAAAGAGGCTATACGGTAGGATCGTGTAATATGGAAAAAGTCTAGGTAGATAAAGTAGGTAAATGCAAAGAGACACCAGGATTTTATACTGGTTCGGACCTCTCGTCCTACGTCCAGTCCCTAAGCTTTACTTAGGAATTTCACTAACTAACACCCTCACTTCACCTGTAGGAATAGGTTTACAACTTACCCGAACAACTGAACGGGATTTCTTGCCTGAACTACCGAAGAGGACTTCAACTCAATTACTAAAATACAATATTCGACTTTTTGTGTTCTTGTCAACACTAATGAGTCTAATGTAGTACAATATTCCTATAATCTTATCCTCGAGAATATGCAATGTGTTTATGAAGATTTAGGAAATGTGAATTGCTGTGAATCAAAAGAATGTTATAAATAAAAACAATGATTCAAGTAATAGATTAGTGATTGCTTTGAGAATATCTAGAAAATATGAACAAGAGAATAGTTAGATTAAAGCAAGAGAATTTGGTGGTTTAAATGATGTTAGAATCATGTATATATACTTGTAGAAAAGATGCATATGTTGTCAAAGGTTGCAAACAAGAGATGCTTCCATTTCCATTGATGAATGGTTGCAACTCTTGGGAGGAAGAATGTGTCTTTTCAGAGAAAATTCGCAGGTTCAAATTCAGTTGACTAAGCAGGGAATTCAGTCAACTGAAAATATGAAGTAAAATTTTTGGGACCAAATTCAGTCGGCTGTGCAGGAAATTCAGTCGACTGAAACTGTGCATGTGTATAAATTTGTTCCAGTTTCAGTCGACTGACTGTTCCCGTTCAATCGACTGAACTCATAAAACCTGCATAGTTAAAACTTAATTGAAAAATGAAGTTTATAAAAAATTTCTAGTGTTCGTGCAAGCTTCTTGAGGATAGATTTTAACAATACATCTGGACTAATGACATATGTAAAAACATACTTTAAGTTTATTTGGTCTTCATCTATCTTCCTTTAGCATTTGCATATATTTCCTCCTTATTTGTTAAAGCACATTGTCATTGATCAAAATCCTCGCATATCAACAGTTTAGTATTAGTTTACATTAAAAAAGTAAAAGAAAATTACACTGCATTTTTCTTTTATCTTCTTTTGTTCACTTGTATTCATTTTTGTGTTGTGTTTTATTCATCTTTATAGAAATAATTAAAGTTCTTCATTTTTTTCGTGATAGTTTTCATCCAAAAAAGAAGAATTCTTGCATTTCTTTGTTCACTTTTACATAGGTGCTTGTTGCCATTCTATTCTCTAGTTTGCATTTTATTTCTTTTCGGCTACAGACATTTCTTTGCTCAACTGAAATTTGTTCTCTTTTGTTTTGCATTTGTTACATGTATTTGCAACAAAATGTGCACTGCCTTTCTAAATTTGTTTCACATTCTACATTTGTTTCACATTGTGCATTTCAAACTCAAACAATACTCTTTTTTTTGTGAAACTATTCTATTTTTTTTAATTTCTACATCTTGCTATTACATCTCATCCAAAAAAATTTGCATTGCATTTTATTTTATACTTTATATCTTTTCTGCATTCCTTCTCTATTTTACATATAGATGCATGCAATAAAGGATACTAAACAACTATAATTATATCATTTACACTAGCTAGAATCCAAGTAGATGTCACTCTACTATGCATTTTACTATTTCAGCAATACCACTGCATTTTAGTATGTATAAATACAATGGTTGAGATAAATAGAAACCTAAGTTGGAGCTTGTTGCTAGTGTAGAAAAATGCATGATTTAAATCCAATTTTCAAAATTTGAATTTGGTGCGAACACTATGGTGCATAAGTTAATGTCCATTTTTATTTTATAATTGGTGAAGATGCAAGCTTTGATAAAGGTGAAGTCACAAAAGATGAAATGTTGTGGTATGTTTTTGCTTTTGTCATGGGAAGGTGCTATCTCTAATGCATGAATGAAGTTGGTTGCCCCATTTTGATAAACCAACTGCAACATACATCAAATTTGAAAAACTTATGTTGTTTTAGTTTCCTACTTGTTTGTCTTTGTAAGATTACGTTGGTTGTACAAATGCGTAGTTTCATAATGAGAATTCCCGATTGCTGATAGGTTAAGCTTCTTTGTAAGTTTTCTTTGTTTGTACAAATATATAATGAACATATTCTAGTTTCATAATGTAATTGAATATTATTTGTGCTTCTATTTTTGTATATATGTAGTAAATATGAATCATGTTGATAAATAATACAATTGTACGGTTTGTTTAATAAGATTAACAGTAATAATGCATTTTGGAATTTCTTATATGCAACTTGATACTGTTTCAAGTTCTAAAATCTAAAACAGTATCAATTTTTTCTTCAGCTGACATTTGCTTTGGTCATCGTGGAACAACTGAATCATAAGAGTGATATTTGCTTCGGTCATCATGAAATGATCAAAAAAAAGTATGCCATTTTCTTTGGTCGCCATGGGGAGAGAAAAACATTTTTTACTTCAATCTAACAACTGAAGAACCAGACTTTGGTCTGTTGCATCAACTTCTTTTTCGTCGGTTTTTGACCCAAAGCAGTATCGGTTAAATGTGTTATGCAAATGACTTGTACTATAGTAATTTCCTTATGTATCTTTTTGTTATCATGTTATGTATACGCTATATTCAAATAAGCATTCAATCAAATTAATTAATATGATTACTTAATAATAAATATGGAATAAAAATAAAATATGATATTATTTAATAATTAGACTAGATTTAATGCTAGTCAATAAACTTTATAGGCCTGTTAGTCCGTGAGATGATGGTTTTGATGACAACAACCTTAGAATAGGATTATAAAATATAAATACTAACATTATAGTTTAGAAATAATATGTATATGTAGGATTTAATCATGCAGGCACCAAGAATGAAGACTGCACAGTATAGAGATTCAAGATATCAAGATTGAAGACTCATGAGTATCAAGATTATCAAGAGCTCAAGATTTCAAGTAATTTATTTTTTAATTTTAATTAGGAATTTTGTTAAAACTCCTAGAAAAGCAGTGGCATCTTAAAATCCAATTTATTCGTGGAATGGAATCTACTTCGAGCCTATTAAAGGGATGGAACCCTAAGTAGGATGGAACCTACGAAAAATCTAGTGGAACATTGTTTTGTATTCGCTAACTTTTATTCAATATGATTTTATAAAATTATATCTTATTTTCAAAATGTTTTCAAAATCTTCCTTTTAAAAAAATCAAAAATCATCTATCTTGGTTTTAAATACTTTTAGCCTCAAAATAATCTTTAATTTCAAAATCAAATTATCTTTAATTTTAAACTATCTTTTAATAATAATATATTTAACTTTTAATATTTGTACATAAGTTTAAATATAAAATTATAGTAAAATTTTATATATAACAAAATATTATTCTCTATATTTTTTATGTATTTTAACTATAGTTAAGTATATTTATAGAAGTTTAAAATAGTTTTAGTAGATAAAATATATTTTCAAAGAAAAACAAAACACCAAAATTTCCTTTGGGATGTCGACATGCTCAATATACCCATGTCGACGTAGTGTTAGTTAATTTCAAAATTTAAATTTCAAAAGAAGTGTCTATTTGTCCTATCTCTTCACGAATGGACATGGACGTTTTTCTTCTAAAAATAGGGGCCGTTTTCAACGAATTATTAATCATATATTCTGGTTTTTCATTTCTTTTCTTCTTCCACATTTCTTTATACTTATTCCTACCATTACTCTGCCGAAATCAACATCGAATCTACTTAGATTATCTCTGGTTTGATTCTCTATCACTATCTCAACAAGATCCTCAGTGCTATTAAGAGTTATAGGCTTCTTTGTAATCAATTAAATGAGAAAAGGTGTGATTGTGGCCTTGAAAATCAATTAAGCGAGAAAAGGTGTGATTGTAGCCTTGGAAATCAATTGGGTGAACTTGTTCCCCGTAAAATCAAGTATCTCTACCCAGAGGATTGTGAATTTGGAGGATGTACCTCGTAGCCTTGAAATCGAGGGTGTAATTGTACAATTGCTTTTGAAAGGAAATCCGTACTTATGTGCGGGACTGGATGTAGGCTAACTCCGAAACAGTATAAAATCCGGTGTGTTCTTTCCTTTACTGATTTTACTTTATTTTTGCATATGTGTTTGATTCTGTGATCATGTTTGTGTCTGAATATTGCATACATTTGTGTTCAAATTAACAAAAATTCAAAAAGATTTAATAATTCCTTAAAACACTATTCACTCCCTTTAGTATTTATCCTAGCCTGAAGATCCGTAATCCGCATTTCTCACATTTGGTATCAGAGCAAGGTTTTCAAATTTTCATAAACTGAATTTTGGAAAGTTTTCAAAATGGCTACCAACACTGATACTGTTACTAACACTAGTATTCATGTTACCAGTTCATTTGTAGAAGGCCAGTCTACTGTCAGACCACCATTTTTTAATGGCAGTAACTATGCATATTGGGCATGTAGGATGAAAATATATTTACAATCTATAGGATTAGACACTTGGAATGTCACACAAACTGAATATTCTGAACCCACAACCGATTTTGCATAGCGGACCGCTGAGCAAAAGAATGTTGCACAGAATAATTCTAAAGCAATGAATATTCTGTTTTGTTCACTTGATAGAAATGAATTTAATATAGTGTCAGTTTGCAAGTCTGCATATGAAATCTGGAAAACTTTGCAAGTTACTCACGAAGGAACAAGCAAAGTTAAACAGACCAAAATTTTCATGCTCACAAATCAGTTTCAATTATTTAAAATGGATCGTAATGAGTCTATTTCAGATATGTATAGTAGATTTCAGGACATTGTGCATTCTCTAATATCCTTAGGAAATGTATTTTTGAAAGAAGATCAAGTCAGAAATTTTTAAAATTCTCTTACTCTAGAATAGGATCAAAAGACACTTGCGGTCGAAGAGGCAAATGACATTAGTACCTTAAAGATAGAAGAATTAACTAGAAATCTAATGTCGTTTGAAGTCCAAATGATTGGGAGAAGAGAAAGCAAAGCATCTGAAAAGAAAACAATGGCATTAAATGCATTGACTGATGGATCAGACTCAAACAACAATAATGATGAAGAGATAGCCTTGATGACCAGGAATTTTCAGAAATTTCTGAA
Organism: Allium cepa; assembly: GCA_030765085.1. Taxonomy (NCBI): domain Eukaryota; kingdom Viridiplantae; phylum Streptophyta; class Magnoliopsida; order Asparagales; family Amaryllidaceae; genus Allium; species Allium cepa. Next base: position 1,049,354,436 of record CM060929.1, read on the forward strand.
ATATAGAAAGATGAATAATCTCAAGAGAAACAATTATAAGAACTCTGAAAATCAGAATGTAGTGCCAAACAATGTCAAATGTTTCAACTGTGATGAACCAGGCCATATCAAAAGAGACTGTCTGTATCCAGAAAGGAAAAACCCCCTATAAACAATGATTCAGTAAAGAAATGGAAGCGTGCATTTACTGCTACTCTAGATGACTCAGACTCGTCCTCAAGCGATGATGATCAGAAGACAGATAATTCAAATTTGTGTTTCACGGCAGTTCATGACTCCGACAAACTCAGAGAAACGGACTCAGAAAAAGGTACACATTTGCAATACAATTGGTTGAAATTGCATGTTTAGAATTAGATGCTTGAATGGTTGATTTTGAATCGGTGTGTTACTTGAATTTTAAATTTTTTTACTATTTTTTTTATTATTTTTATTATTAATTTTATTAGTATAATAATATATTATGGAATATACTATAATTCTAATAATATTCCAGACATATATAGACATTAAAAATAATAAGTATATATATTAGAGTACCTGGGAAAAATAAATCATTGAAATTCACAAGCACATGTCGACATGGTCCCTACCATGATGTCGAAATGGATACAGAATTTGAAATTCAAAATTTGAATTCAAATGGTTGAATTTCCCTCCACATTTTCACTTCATTCAATTCTCTAAAAATGCATCTTTTGACCAGAGAACATATCCTTTTAGAATCTATTTATTCACTATCTTTTATCACATCTTTTCACTCTCATTTTCAAATTCAAACTCTCTCTTCAAAACTTCAAGCGCTCTACTCCCTACTCTAACGGCTTCTTCAAGCAACCCCTGCACAATGAGAATTTCCAGAAAGATAAAAGAGCAACTCTTCAATGATTCGGAGGCTGTAAAAGCATACATCAATTATGCTAACTATGCAAAAGTCTATCCCGGAAAGTTTGCTATATTTCAAGATTTCTCTTCTTATGAAATTTATTCTCTTTTTGCAAACAATCAAATTATTAGTCTTGTTGATGCTTCTCAAAATGATTTTGTTTGTTATCCAAATCTTGTCAAATTTTCTATGCAAATCGTAATCGTGGATTTTATAATGGAAACAATGATGAAATTTGGAGTAGTGTCAAAGGCACTAGAATTATTTTGAACTGTGATCTTTTGGGTACCATTCTTAATTGCAAGAGTACGGGAATGGATCTTTCTAATTTTAAAATGGATGAAAATGATCGTGAGACATTTCATCACATTTTCGAAGGAAATGATAATTTTGAATTCAAAAATTGAAATTTTCGACCAAGAGCTAGAATTGTCAATCTTCTTTTACAACGTACTTTGACCCCAAGATCGGGAAATTTTAACAATCCCACTTCAAAAGTTTGCTAAGCACTTTTTACTATTGGTGAAAATTATGATATTAATTGGGCGTAAATTATTTTGGATGAACTTCATCCCAAAAATCTTGAAATGGGTGAGAATACTTTGTATCATGGAATTTATCTCACTCGAATTTTTAACTATTTTGGAGTGGATTTCAAAGGAGAAAATTTTGTTTCTGGAAAAGTTTTCAATCCTTTCAACATTTCGCTTATGAAAATTCCATTTATTTTTCAACCCTATAAGACTCTTGCCGAAAAGGAAGAGTGTTTGGCTCATGAGGAGATGGAAGAAGAGGAAGAGGAAGAAGAAGAAGGGGATGAAATGGAAATTGAAGAAGAAGGTGAAACTTCTTTGGAAAGCATCAACTATCCTGCTAATCCATCCAACAAAACCCTTCTCAAAAACCAAAAGACCATTGTTGAGAATCAACGGATTCTTAAATGATCCGTTAGTAAGAAGTTGGACAAAATTTCATCCAAGATGAACAAGTTTATTTCCAAAGTCAGCACGAAGCTTGGATTATCTTCATCATCATCATCCTCTAACGAGTTCTACCTTTTCGTATCTCGTTGTATTTATTTTAGTTTATTTTTATTTGAATGTTCGTATAGTTCTTTGTGTTTAATAGTTGTATCATGTTATCATGAAATGAAATTGATTTCCTTTTCTGTTATCTAGCTTATCTTATCTCCAGAATAAATGTTAGTATATTATATAAATATATATACACACACACATAATTATTCACAAAATCAAAATAAACCATCAAAATTCACTACACCATGTCGACATCCCCCCTATGACCATGTCGACATGTACTGATCAGAAATGACATTTCATTTTGAATTTGAAATTTGAATAACTACCTTATGTCTATTCATTTCAAACGAATTTCTACACCTATAAATACCTATTTCTTCCAGAATTCATCACTGAATATTATTTCTTACCCACTTGGTCTCTCATTCTTCTCACAAACTTGAATATGGCCAATCCAATTCATAATCTATCAGAAAATCTTGAAGAGACTCTTAATTCTTTCAAGAATAATCTTTCGTTCATTCTACGTAAAGCGACACATAGAATTGAGTCAAATGTAGATGATTAAAGAGCAAGAAAGGCATTTTAATGCAATACGATGGATGATTTCCTCCCTGCACAAGGATGACAACGAAGCACATACTCCAGTCTCTCTCGTTAATGATAATGAAAATTGGGATGCCATTAAAGCATACCCTATATTTGGAGAAGAAGGATAGGTGGAAGTTCCTTGTAATGTTTGATTTGATTAGTTTGTTTGATTTGGTTTGATTGATTTGGTTTGTTTGATTTGAATTGTTTGATTTGATTTGATTTGAATTGAATTGATTTGGATTAATATTTGGTGTGAAAAACATGTATAAATATGCATTAATATTTATATGATCTTTAATTAATTATCATGTCAATCGGTATAATTATCTTTTAGTCTATCTATTATATAGTCCATTTGTATAGTTTATTAATGCACATAATTTAGTCCAAGAATGAGGGGGATTTATATAGTTGGAGATTATATAGTTTGGAGTTAGTTTTTGTTGATGACAAAGGGGGAGAAATTTAAAATAGGATAGTTAGGCATAGATTAAGGGGGAGTTATTAGGATAGAAGTAATATTTTATAAACAAAGGTTGTCATCATCAAAAAGGAGGAGATTTTAGTCCGTGACATGATGGTTTTGATGACAACAACCTTAGAATAGGATTATAAAATATAAATACTAACATTATAGTTTATACATAATATGTATATTCAGGATTTAACCATGCAGGTACCAAGAATGAAGACTGTACAGTATAGAGATTCAAGATATCAAGATTGAAGACTCATGAGTATCAAGATTATCAAGAGTTCAAGATTTCAAGTAATTTATTTTTTAATTTTAATTAGGAATTTTGTTAAAACTCCTAGAAAATCACAAGCGTCTTAAAATCCAATTTATTCATGGAATGAAATCCACTTCGAGGCTATTAAAGGGATGGAACCCTAAGTAGGATGTAACCTATGAAAAATCTAGTGGAACATTTTTTTGTATCCGCTAACTTTTATTCGAAAAGATTTTACAAAATTATATCTCGTTTACAAAATGTTTTCAAAACCTTTCTTTTAAAAGAATCAAAAACATCTATCCTGGTTTTAAATACTTTTAGCCTCAAAATAATCTTTAATTTAAAAATCAAATTATCTTTAATTTAAAACTATCTTTTAATAATAATATATTTAACTTTTAATATTTATACTTAGATTTAAATATAAAATTATAGTATAATTTTATATATACCAAAATATTATTCTCTATATTTATTTATGTATTTTAACTATAGTTAAGTATATTTATAAAAGTTAAAATAGTTTTAATATAAGATAAAATATATTTTCAAAGAAAAACAAAACACCAAAATTTCCTTTGGGATGTCGACATGCTCAATATACCCATGTCGACGTAGTGTCAGTTAATTTCAAAATTTAAATTTCAAAAGAAGTGTCTATTCGTCATATCACTTCACGAATGGACATGGTTGTTGTTCTTCTATAAATAGCGGCTGTTTTCAACGAATTTTTAATCATATTTTATGGTTTTTCATTTCTCTTCTTCTTCCATATTTCTTTATACTTATTCCTACCATTACTCTGCCGAAATCAACATTGAATCTAACTAGATTGTCTCTGGTTTGATTCTCTATCACTATCTCAACAAGATCCTCAGTGTTATTCAGAGTTATAAGCTTCTTTGTAATCAATTAAACGAGAAAAAGTGTGATATTTGCCTTGGAAATCAATCAAGCGAGAAAATGTGTGATTGAGCCTTGGAAATCAATTCGGTGAACTTGTTGCCCGTGAAATCAAGTATATCTACCCAAAGGATTGTGAATCTGGAGGGTGTACCTCGTAGCCTTGAAATCGAGGGTGTAATTGTACAATTGCTTTTGAAAGGAAATCCGTACTTGTGTGCGGGACTGGATGTAGGGTAACTCCGAACCAGTATAAAATCCGGTGTGTTCTTTTCTTTATTTCTTTTACTTTGTTTTTGCATCTGTGTTTGATTCTGTGATCATATTTGTGTCTGAATATTGCAAACATTTGTGTTCAAATTAACAAAAACTCAAAAAGATTTAATAATTCCTTAAAACACTATTCACCTCCCCCCTTTAGTGTTTATCCTAGCCTTAAGATCCGTAATCTGCATTTCTCACAAGGCCCACTAAGATCTAAATAGAGGAATCTTTTCGAAATTTACCCCTTTCACAAAAGAGACCGGTTCGTTCAGTAGCATTAGAGTAAGACTGGTTGAGGCATTCACCTGGTACATTGGATGTCCTATGTTAAATCCTCGCAACTAGCATGATAAGGAGTTCTCAATTATGATCTATGAGCACTTCTTACCCCTACATGTCATGTGATGCTACGTTAATTGAAAGGCTGCATGTAAAACTCACATGTAGGGTATCTACTTGGGTCATCCTAAAAGAATTTAGGATGGAACAATAATTGTATTAGAGCCCATATAGGCTATGCGATCTAATTTGTAGCATTAGGGTCTAGCTAATAAACCTTTTGATCCGATGGGTATCTAAATTAGTAGTTTCTTATTTTGGGGTTGGATAATCAAATATCCTTCCCATCTGGGCTATTGGTCTAGCCCAATGTGTGGAGTAAGTCAAAATATTCGTGTAACGACTCATAATTTTATTGCTTTGATTGTAGAATATTTAATTAATTTAAATGTTTGAATAACGGTTTTAACAATTAAAGAACTTTATTTTAATTAATAACCAATGGTAGGAAATTCATTTTTTAATTTTATTTACATAAATATGTAGTTCGATGGAAAACTAAAAATGTGACCAAAACCTACCTTTCGGATTTTCAGCTTTTTATCAAACGATAAGATACATAAAGATGTTATACTTTTACATACATTTTAAAACAACATCTAAATGACTTTGTAAGTATGAACACTTTTTTCGATGAGAAAATAAATGAATAAAATAAAATAGTAAAAGTTAAAAAATACGAAATATGATAAAGTAAATATGAAGTGATGGATATGAAGTTTGAATTTACATTTCATATCACCTTAAGTGTAAAATTTAACATGATACTTTGACCATTTAAATATCCAACATATTTTCATATGGTTAGTACTTTGGTGGCTTGGGAAATGATGGAAGAGTTGAAAAATGGATTTAAGGGCATTTTGTTCTTTAGCCTTCTCTATTTTTATTTTCTATTCCATCTTTATGTACATACATTTCTCATGATATACTCCATCTTATATATGCACTTCCCATTTATTTTCATATTCATACTTTTTATAAATTTTAAAAATTCACATCTTTTTAGCTTAAAAATTCTTACTTCATTGAAAACTTGAAGCAATTTAAACCATGTGGAAGCTGAGATCTCTAATCTTTGTTTGAAATAAACGTTGAATATTTTGTTAATAACTTGATGTGAATATGATATTCATGTTTATGAAATTGTTTTAAATCATATGTGTTGATAATTTCTTGGGAAATAAATGATATGCTTGTTGTAAACGAACATATACAGAGATATAGATATAGGAACACACACATTTATCCCTTCCTTTTCTTTTTCCCATTCTCTGTCTTTATAAATAAGCATACTCATTTCTTATTCAAAAATCATTATCACTTGCATCGTTAAAAATTAGCAATTGTAATCAATTGGAAATTTGTTTGTTTTTGTCTTTAGTTATTTCTAGAATAGCCTTGGGTTGTTTCAACGAGTATGGTGTGAGAAATTGATTAATTATAGTAAGTGATCGAGTGTTGATAATTTTTAGACGAGCTCGAATTGACGAACTAGGTGTATGGTCACGTTCATATTTGAAAATCATGATTTTTAAAGTTGTTCGAATGATTTACCGATTAGGGTTGTGGCTGTGGCATGGTGACGAGACGATCGACTTTCGATCATTTGGGAAATTCTGGCTGTCTAAGGTCATGGAGGTAGAGCCGATGGTGCTGAGGCAATTTTGGGTGATGGCGGAGCCATGGGAGTTAGTCAGGTGGTCGTTGATGGTCAGAGTTGCTTGGTCGAACTAAGTTTAGGGTTTAGTAGTTGTGGGTTTTGGCAATCGAAAATGGGGTTGCTCAAGCTGAACGGTAATGATGAGTGTGATGTGGAGTGGTCTGCAGGTGAGGTAGAGGGTGGCGGTCGCGATGGCATAGGCAGCAGTGGAAAATGTTTCTCGAAGCGATGGTGGTTGTACGAGGCCGACCATGTTTCGAATTTGGTATTGATCGAACGAATTTCGATTGAGGCCATTGGAGTTGACCGCAATGGGTCGGGAAAGTTGAGCATGGCGCGTGGAGTTTGGGCATGGGCTTGAATCAGTGATTAAGGGTTGGCAGTGGTGTGTTCTCACATGCACGTGCATGTTCATACGCAAGCTTTTGAGTTTGGGAAAAGGCAGTTTGAATTGGGGATTTTAGTTTGGGAAGAAGGAGTAGATGAATTGGGTTTGGGTAGTAGGTCAGGTTTGAGCTTCGGGTTGTGGATGGGTGGTTTTTTTAAATTATTAGATGACTAAAATAGGTTGTTAATCTATAAAAAGATATAACTTACCCATTTAAGATTTGTTTAACCCATGGTTTCTTGCACTAGACTAGTACCGACGAGTTCAACACTTTAATAAAAAAAGGTTTATAATTTTAGCGAAGTACAATTTGATGATAAATTAATAGTGGTAGAAATTAGTTACGTAGTTTTGTAAATTTATTTTAGCATTGACATTGCCTTAGCATAATGAAACACCATTCTGCTACAATTAACTTGACTAGGTTATTTAGACATCTATTTAGCAGAATAAATCCCAATTCTACTACTATATAAATTTGGACATTTATTTGTACTCTAGTTAATATTTGAAGTGATGTGTTATCTATCAATTGTTAATTATGGATTTTATTTACAAATCTGTTGCTTATGTAAATACCAATGATATGACTCGAAATGTTGAACTGAAAATAAGTGGTAGCTTGTTTAAGTACCATTGTGGTTGTTAAGCCTCTTTCCAAATTTGGAAAAAATGGATTTGAGTTAACTTTAACTTTAACTTTAACAAAAGTGGTAAAGCTAATTAATTATTTTATAAATGAAGCTTTAAATTAATTAATATTTTATAATAATGATGTTTTAAGTTAATTAATTACCTTATTCAATGATGTTTTAAAAATTAATTAATTGTTCATTTCGGAGGTTTGAAGGTGATTAATTAATTAAATAAAGGTATTTATAAATAGTAAATTATTTTATAGAAATTTTACATAATAAAAAGGATTCATTTAAAAGAGTTATAAATTAAGAAGAAGTCTTGGAAATTGGAAAAGGAATTTGTTTTATAAAACATTGATTTTAAATGAACAAATAAAAAGATTTTGAAACCATGAACTTAATATTAAACTTCGAGGTAGAGAAACTTATACCCATACTGAAAGCTAGTAATATCGTTGAGTCAAAGTTTGAGAGGTAATAATAGTACCCAACCTGAATGACTTTATTGTTATCCGAACGATACTTTTGGTTTGAAATCGAAGATTGATGTTCAATATAAAATATTAGCTCCGAATACGAATTGGGTACTTATGAAAATAATTTTTTTGAAAGTAATAAATAACCCTTCTTAATTATAGTGGTACTAGAAGCATTCTTTCCATACTTAACACTGAATGACAAATGGTTTAGGTTTATAGTAAACAGTGTTTTTAAATGACAATTTTTTTGACCTATTTAATATGATTTTGAAATAGGAAATCTTTTTTAAATTCATTGTGAATATACTTATACCATTGTATAAGCATATGGTAAAGTCTTCCAAGTATAGAAAGCGAAATGGTTTGAGAATATACACATAATGATGGGATAAGCATATGAATATTTTTCCAAGTATTAAAGGAGATTTAATTATTGGAAGATTAATTAAAGAGACTTAGTGGATTCCATATGAAATTAAAATCGTGTTTACTTGTTTATTTATTTGATTGTTAAACAACTGAGTATCGAATCTTGTCTAATTTTCAACTCTACAAGCATCGAGAGGAGACACGAGAATTATATAGTATGTATAAAATCATCATTCTTCAGGGAAAAATGATAAGGAAATCTGTCCATAGGAGTTGATCTCCACTCTTATGCATTGTCTGTTTATTTCTATATAGAATCGAAGTTGAGTTTACCGAAATTTGTAGGTTGTCGGTGCAAAGAGACTGGGATCAGATAAACATAAGTTATCTGAAAAACACTTCGAACTAGCATAAGCGTTTGAATGAAGACATCTTGAAGATGAAAAGATTAATTAAAACAGAGATTTTTGAAGTGCAACGGCTACTTGCTTCTAATCCTGATGGTGGTTTTGAAAAGGATATAGTAGATGTGGCGCCTTCAGTTTGCTCATATCCTGAACACCTTGTAGAGACAAATGCTAGCATTGCATTATTACGTGGAGGGCAGTGTTAGTATTCTATGTGGGATTGCTATATAAAAGGTAAAACATAGCCTTAAGCCTCACAACCGAAAATGACTAAAATAAGGGATATGCTTCAAGGTTTTGTGGGTTGCACCCATTAGGGATGGGCATCACCCTCCTAGATAGATATCTATGGATTTTTTATGTGCATGTGATCTCATGTAAAAAGGTCGCAATGCAACCGGGATGATGACATATTCGGTACTATCCATTAAGGGTTAGGCCGGTCCTGATTTGTAGAGGGTCCATGTAAGACCCTCGGTATATTTTCTAGAGGTGCACTGTGATAGGTGGTACTCTAATAGGATTGTCATTGTATGAAATCCATTTTCCAATAAGCGTAGTATGAACTTAGTTGTGCCCAACTACGTTAGAATGTGAGATGTAAGCATTCCATCTATATTCAATACTTAATTTAAACCCTAGACATTATCAAAATATCACTGGATTTTTTAATTAAATGTTTTTGTTATTGAAAGATAAAAACCCATCCATGTTTATGTACGTCATGGTCTTACGAGATACCATTGTTTTTGAAATGTTTTATAAGATGTAGCAACCTATTCGATTTGAGTATCTCACGTTGGTTCACTAAACTGATATGGGTGTTATTTTCATAAAATACTTAGGTCGGTCTAAGATATTTCCTGAGTTAGATTTAGATGTTCTTCAGGAAACTAGCTGGATGCCCCTAAGATGTATTTCCATATTTTATTTCCATTGTGTTCTTTTTTGTTTTATTTGCAGTTGTAAGGACAGACTATTATAACTCTTCAAGATAATGATAGGCTAGACTCTAATGTTGTTGAATATTAAAGTGATTCTTTTGTAAGGTTAACTGGTATATTATATGTCACTCATCACGATGTAGATTCATTCTGCCTTTTCTTTTCTTTCACCCCAACAATCTTTATTTCCAAGACATGGATGTTCGGCACGTGAATACCACAGATGTATTATTATCGACGTTTAAGGGTCGAAAAGGCGGGTCGTCACAAGTGGTATCAGAGCCAATGGTTAAGTGAGAACCTTGGTTTTAGTGGAGGTAAAGCCATTAGAGATGGGGTAAGTGATAGCCTAGAATGAGTTAAAGTGTATTACATATGAGAGAGTATATTTGTTAGTTCTATAAAATGTTTTATATTATTTTGAAAACAGGTAAAAAATAATAATTTTACCTAATATTATATTTTATATATAAAAGAATAATTTTCAAAATTATTACATAATTATTTGTTCTGATTGTTTGTTAGGAAATGATATATTTATTTATCATTACTTGTTGATTATTCATGCTCGGCCTTTTTTTAGCATTTTTTGTTTTATTAAAATCAAATACAACACCTTGTGAATTTAGTTTAACGATTTGACTATAAGATGTTTGTTAATAAGGCAAGCTTAATAAGTTTACTTCGTTAAAAGGATTGCCATAATAAAGGAAGGCTTTATATAAGGATAATTTTATAAATTTGGTTTATAATGTGTGATCTATGAAATAAAAAGAATTTTGAGAATTCAGTTTTCATTGTTTTCAAAAAAGATTTCAAATGACTTATGAAAAGAAGTAATAATAGTATTACTTGAAAATATTTATACATATATTTTTAAGAAATCTTTAGGTACATTAATTTGGATAATTAGTTTTGTGGCAATCTGAATAATCTTCCAAGTGATGATTGGATGTTTACTTAGGAAAATGTTGTAGTGCACTTAGTAAGTTATTCTCTTTGCCATTGTACAATTGAAATGTGTCCAAATCTAAATGAACTTAAAAGAAGTCATAGTAAATAAAGTGCTTAAGCAATTTATATGTCTGTAAGAAATATATATGATATTGTTAAAATTTAATAGTGCTTGTTGTGATACTCTAAGGATTTTTTTTGTTATTTGATTTTGTAGGACACCTATATTCACAGAAGGAGAGATCAAGAAGACTAAGGACTTGTTTCGCCAGGCCATGGCTAGGCATAGCATGGAGGTTCATACTCCTCCCAATTCTAGAGCCGTTAGAGAAGGATCCAGAAGGAGAGCCGATAGTGGTGGAGCTAGAAGAAGAGAAAATAAAGGAGGATCTAGAAGAAGGACTATTGGAGGGTACCAAAAGGAGGAGGAAGAGGAGGATGAAGATCAGGATAAGTGGTGGATGGGGCTAAAGGGAGACATGAAGCTCGCTACTGGATGGATTACTAATGATGTAGAATCCATGGAGTTACATTGTCCTCCAATAAAGGACTCTGATGAGGAGAGCTCTCTTTGAGAGAGATGGTATCATCTATTTAGTTGGTTCTTTTGTAGTATCTGGATATTTTGTATAACTATATTGTGACTGCTTGTTTGGTGGGGTATCAATAGATACCTTTTGGTATGTATTGGATAGTACAAATATGTAGGTTTGACTTATTTTGGTATGTTATATGGTGTTAGCCTTCCTTTAAATGTTTTCTTTGTACTTAAAAAATAGCTAGTAAGAGGACAAGGATTTTGTTTAGAACTTTTTTTCCTAGGTTTAGATTGTTGTGAAATTTTAGGGTCCAAATTCAATTAAGTGGGGGAAGAATGTAACAATCAGGATTTTATCGCTTTGATTTGAGAATATTTAATTTATTTTTAATATTCAATTAATGGTTTTAATAATTAAATAACTTTCTCTTAATTAATGGCTAATGGTAGGAAATTCATTTTGAATTTTGTTTACATAAATATGTTGTTCAATGGAAAACTGAAAATGTGACTGAAACCTACTTTTCAGATTTTTAGCTTTTTATCAAACAACAAGTTGTAGAAAGATGTTATACCTTTGCATACATTTTAAAACAACATTATATTGAATTTGTAAGTTATATTTTTTTTAATGAGAGAATAAATAAATAAAATGATGATGACGATAATAACAATTAATAAATATGAAAATGATAAGGTAAATATAAGTGATGGATACGAAGCCTAAATTTACATTTCATGTTACCTAAAGTGTAAAAATTAACAAAGGTACATGAACCATCAAATATCCAATATATTTTTATACGGTTAGTAATTTGGAGGCTTGGGAAATGATGGAAGGGATGAAAAATGGATTTAAAGCATTTTTTTCTTTATCCTTCTATACTTTTATTTTATATTACATCTTATATACATATATTTCCCTTTATATACTCCATCTTATATATACACTTCCTATTTAATTTTCATCTTCATACTTATTATAAATTTTGAAAAATCACATCTTTTTAGCTCTAAAATTCCTACTTCACTCAAATATTAAAACTTGAAGCATTTCAAACCATGTGGTAGGTGAGATCTCTAATCTTTTCTTGAAATAAATGTTGTATATTTTGTTAATAACTTTATTTAAATACGATACTCATATTTTTGAAATTCTTTAAATCACATGTGTTGATAATTGCTTGGGAAAATGCAATGCTTGCTGTAAATGAACATATACAGAAATGTAGATGTAGGAGCACACACATTTAGTTTTTATTCCTGTTCTCTATATTTAAAAATAAGCATACCCATTTCTTATTCAAAAATCATTAAACCAGCCATCGTAATCAACTAGAAATTTGTTAGTTTGAGTCTCTAGTTTTTTTTAAAGTCGTTTGTTTTTCATCGAGTATGATGTGAAAAATTGGCTTATTACAGTAAATGGTCAAGTATTAATAGTTTTTAATGAGCTCAAACTAACGATTGAAGTATGTAGCTGCGTTCATCATTGAAATCATGATTTTTGAAGCCGTTCGCATGATTTTATGGGTTGGGGTTGTGGTGGGTGATGAGATGATTGATTTTCGATCATTTTGAAAATTCTAACGATCTAATGGTGCAGAGGTGGAGCCGATGGTGCTGGCGGCAGCCTTGGCTGATGGCGGAGCCATGATAGTAGCCGCTTGGTCGCTTGTGGTCAGATTGCTTGGTGAAGCTAAGTTTAGGGTTTAGTGGTTGTGGGTTATGGTGTTCGAAAATAGGGTTACGGGAGGTGAATGGTTGCGACGAGTGTGATGTTGATTGATTTGGAGATGAGGGAGGGGATGGTGATCGCGATAGTGTAGGCGACATTGGAAATATTGATCGAGGTGATGTTGGTTGGTGATTGTATGAGGTTGGAAATATTTCGAATTTGGGGTGATCGATCGAATTTCGATCAAGGCCACCAGAGTTGATGGCGATTGGTCAGGAAGGTCGAGCATGGCAAGTGGATTTTGGGTGTGGGCTTGGATCAGTGATTGATTGTTGGTGGCAATGTGTCCACGCTTGAATATGCACGTTCATGCATAGGCTTTTGGGTTTGGGCAAAGGCAGTTTGATTTGGGGATTTTAGTTTAGGAAGGAGTAGTTGAATTAGGTTTGGATAGTAGGCCGAGTTTGGGCTTTGGTTTGTGGGTTGGTAGTTGTTTTAAATTGTTAAATTATTAAATAAGCTGTTAACCTTTTGAAAGCTATAATTTATCCATTCATATCCGTTTAACCCATGGTTTCTTGCACTAGGCTCATATTAACTAGTTCAACTCTGTAATAAAAATGATTGATAATTTTAGTGAAGTATAATTTAATGATAAATTAATATTAGTAGAAATTAATTACGTAGTTATGTAATTATATTAGCACTGAAATTACGTTAGCAGAATAAAACATTGTTATGCTATAATTAAATTTAATAGATTATTTTGATATTTATTTAGTAGAATAAATCCCCACTCAGCTATTATATAAATTTGGACATTTATTTGTACCACACTTAACATTGGAAGTGATGTATTATCTATGGATTGTTAATTGTGGATTTTATTTGCATATATGTTGCTTATGTAAATGCCTGTGATATGACTTAGAATGTTGAACTAAAAACAAGTGGTAGCTTGTTTATGTATTATTATGGTCGATAAGCCTCTTTCCAAATTTTAAAAAATGGATTTGAGTTAGCTTTAACTTTATAAAATTTTGAAGTAATATGGCAAAGTTAGTTAACTATTTTATAAATGATGTTTTAAATTAATTAACTATTTATTTTATAGTACTGATGTTTTAAGTTAATTAATTATTTTATTAACAATATTTTAAGTTAATTAATTACTTTATTTAATAATGTTTTAAAAATTAATTAATTATTTATTTTGGAGGTTTAGAGATGATTAATTAATTGAATAAACGTATTTATAAATAATAAATTGTTTATAAAAGTAATTTTACTTAATAAAAAGGATTTACTTAAAAGAGTTGTACATTGGGATAAAAATCTAAAAAGGAGTTTTTTTATAAAACTTTGATTTTAAACGAACAGAGTACAAAAATTTTGGAAACCATACACTTGACATTAAACTTGAAGGCAGGGAAATTTCTACCTATCCTGATAGGTAAGCATGCCGCCAAGTCTAGGTTTGAGAGGTAATAATAATAATCTAACTTGAACGGCTTCACTATTATCTGAAGAGTAGCTTTGGTTTGAAATCTAAGATCAATATTCGATATAAAGTATTATTTCTAAATACGAGTTAGATCACTTATGAAAATCAAGTTTATGAAACTAATAAATAATCCTTCTTAATTACGGTAGTATGGAAGCATTCTTTCCATATTTAACACTGAAGGATAAGTGGTTTAGGTTTATAGTAAACAATGTTTTTAAATGATATTTGTTTTTGGCATATTTAATATAAATCTTTCTTAAATGCTTTGTGAATGTTCTTATACCATTGTATAAATATATTGCATAGTCTTCCAAGTATAAAAAGTGAAATGGTTTGAGAATATACCTATACCAATGGGATAAGAATATGATTATTTTTCCAAGTATTTAAGGAGATTTAATTAATGCAAGATTAATTAAAGAGGCTTATTGGATTCCATATAAAATTAAATCTATTTTTGATTGTTTGTTTATTTGATAGTTAGATAGTCGATTGTCAAATCTTGTCTAATTTTTAACTATGGAAACATCTAGAAGGGACATGGGAATTATATGGTATATATAAACTCGTGGTGTTCTTCTAGGACAAATGATAAGGAAATCCGTCCACTTAAAAAGTTAGGAGGTGATCCGTGCTCTTATATTTGTCTATTTATTTCCAAAAGAATCAGCTTTTAGTTTACCAAAATCTATCGATTTCCGGTTCAGAAAGACCGTGATCGGATATACATGAGTTATTTGAAAACCTCTTCGAACCTGCTTGTGTTCGAATTGATGACATCTTAAAGGTGAAATTTTGAAGATGGAGCTCTTTGAAGTGCAAGGGCTACTAGCTACTAATCTTGAGCGTGATTCTATAAAGGATGTAGTAAAAGTAGTACCTTAGGTTTGTTTATATAATGAACAACTTGTATGGACGAATGTCGGCATTGCATTTTAGCTTGAAGGGCAGTGTTAGCATTCTAAGTGAGATTGCTATATAAAAGGTAAAACGTAGCCTTAAGCCTCACAACCGACAATGACTGCAATAAAGGGATATGCTTCAGGGCTATGTGGGTCACACCCATTTGGATATGGGCATCACCTTTCTAGGTATATATATTTATGAATTTGTTATGTGTATGTAAGCTCATGAGAAAAGGTTGCAAAGCAACCGGGGCGATGACATATTATGTACTATCTAGTAAGGGGTAGGTTAGTCCTGATTAGCTTGGTTCCATCTGAGCTCTCAATACATTTCTAGAGGTGTGTTGTGGTAGTCGTTACCCCAGTAGCCTTGTCATTGTATGGAATTCATTCTCCAATAAGCGTCGTATAGACTTAGTTGTGTCCAACTATGTTAGAATGTGAGATGCAGGCATTCTAGCTACAATATTTATTTTAAACCCCAGACATTGTTATAATATTGCTAGATTTTTTATTTAATATTTTGGTTATCGTAAGGTAAAAACCCATTTGTGTTTATGTGTAGTGTGGTCTTACGAGATGCCTTTACTTTTGAAATTTTTTATAAGATATAACAACCCCTTTGACTTGAGATTCTTAAGCTAATTTACCAACTGATCAAGGTGTTATTTTCTTATAATACTCAGGTCAGACCGAGTGTTTTTCCAAAGTTGGCTTTGGATGTTTTGGAGCTTCAGGAATGTGCTAGATGCCTCCAAGATGTATTTCCATATTTTATTTCCACTATGTTTTTGCTTGTTTTTATTAGCATTTGTAAAGACATACAGTTATAACTATGCAGCCTGATGATAGGTCAGACTTTGGTATTGTTGAATATTAAAGTTTTTCTTTTGTAAAAATAATTGATATATTATATGTTACTCATCAACGATGTGAGGTTATGTTCTTTACTTCACTCTAGCAATCTATCTTTCCGGCACTCGAATGCTCAGCACATGAATATCGTGGATGCATTAGTATCGACATTTGAGATTTGAAAAGACGGGTAATCCTAATTCGCCTAAATGTAATACCCAAACTGGTTTTGGGTCTTTGGCTAATTTTCAAATTATGATTTAAGAATCTAAATTATATTTTATATATAAATGTCAAGTTTAAAATACAAATTATATTATAAACACTATAAAATAAATTAAAAGTTACTCAAACCTTTTAAGAAATTAATTTAATATATTTCATAATTCTATAAATATTTAATTTACTTGATTAATTAAATAATTATTTACTTAAAAGTTAGTTAACGAAAATATTCATATATAGAGTGATATTTGCATATTTAACTATACAGGTTATAGGTAAAAGCTTATCCTAAATGGTTTGAGGTAATTAAAATGAAGTTTTAAAAATTAACTAAATTAATTAATTAAAATGTTTAATTAGATAAATGATGTATTTGATTAATAATTAATTAAATATTAGTTAATAAACTTATATATGTCGATATATGTATGTAAATAAAATGATAAAGTTTATAGCTCAACAACTTGAAATCAATAAATTTTTTAAACTTACTAAATATTTAATTAAAATGTTAACTGATTAAATTGTCAATCAATATATATATATAACTATGTTGGTTATAGTTTAATATTCTTCTTAATTAGTTTAATATTTAAAAAATAAATTTTCCAAAGTATATAAATTTAATCAAATTATTTAATTAAACTAAATAATTAAAATTAATTAAATATGATTTAATTAGTGAAGATACATGTATCTATTATATAAGTTAATTAAATTATAATAATTATAATAAAATTAATCTTTTATTACTATATATATAAACATAATGATAGTGGAATTGAAGTAAACCCAAAATAGTCTTTTAGCGTAAATACATATGTGCGGTGGTGTACCGTGATTTCATGTATTTCTGATGCTTGAATCATGAGGGTTTTCCATAAGAAATATATTATTTCTTAATTCAATATCACTCAAAATATATTAAAGGTTAAGAATCTCTAATATAGATTTGTCCTCTACTATCTATATATTAGTAAATTACTTACACACTCTTTAGTTTTTGAGAAAACACAAGGTGGGTATGTTATGTGTACTACCGTTATTATATGTCTCGATGAGGTAAGGTACACATATGTATTTGTTGGGCCAACTCAAGGTATGTGCATTATATTTAGGTCATCGTGAAATGGTGGGTGCGAGTGAACAATCTCTTTTGACTTGTTGAGCAAACTCAAAGCCATTAGTATATGTCCAGATGAGGTAAGACACGCACATGTATTTGTTGAGAAAACTTAAGGTATATGCATTACATTTGGGCCATCATGAAATGGTGGGTGCGAGTAAATAATCTCTTTTGACTTGTTTAGCAAACTCAAAGTCGAGATTGAGATTTGGACAAAGACCATGGGTTGGAGTTCTATACGATACAACCAATAAAGGCTAATCCATTAATTGTGGACTTGTGATTTGTTAAGGAAACTCAATGTCAGAATCCTAAGTCAAGCAAGTTCTTATACCCGTTAGAGGAAATGAAAGATTTGTATGTTTCTCTTAGGGTTTTGAGAAACAAAAAATCTTATGAGAGCCTTATTAAAAAAATGAAATGACAAATTTTAACCTTTCTAATATTATAAGAATGCATGTTATATAAATTAAAATTATCTACTACAACTGATTTATGCAACTAATTTAATTGATAAAATTGTTTATGATTAAAATATACTAATGAAATGAATTAGGATTGACAAAGAAATATAAATATACTTAGCAATACATTATTTAGCATGTTGAAAATTCAAGAACCATGCAAGAGCCAAATGATACAACTAGTAAGTATATTCATACCTTGATCACTTAAATATATGTTTGCTTTGTGCATTATCTTCTATGAGTTGTGAAATCTAAAGCAAAACAAGTATAAGGATAGTTGATCTATATTAGGTCGCATACAAAAGCTATATAGTTAATAGTGATATTCGTGAAATACAAAATTGATGAAATTTGTTCATTAATAATGAGCAAATAAGCCATAATTCATGATTACATGTTCAATGTGACTGAATACAATAAGGATCTTGTAGCGTTAAAAGTAACACAGACCAAGAACTACTATATAGAAGTAAGAATTCAATTATTGAAAAGTCAGTTTGATCAATTTACTTAAGTGCAACATATTCAGCATCCTTAAAATGTTAAAGAATATCAAAATTCATTTTCATAATAAGTTTATTGTGGTCTTATAGCAAAAATTTATTCTTTAATGGTTGGCCATTCAAAAATGAAAAGTGAATGTCTGAGAGTTGTTGTAATGTAGGAACAATTGGGACAAAGGAAGTGAACAGTCATCTTTACATCATGAAGAGACATAGAAAACGAAAATTGTGTAAAATAATAGTAGGTACTTACTGAGGAATGAGAAATGTGATTTCAATTACAAATACATTTTCATATAGATGTTTTTCCAATAAGAGTTATTTCTTCAAGTTCAACATATTTGATGTAAAACTCTCGACTATAAACTAGTTACAACGAAAGAAATAAATTGCCTGATGTAACTTGTTGAATGGAGCTTCAAAATTAATATGTTATTCTAGTAATGGCGGAAATAGCAGGAGTATCCCATATAACATTTATTAATGGATGCATCAAGATATGAAGCTTTGTTTTCGTAAACATACCAAATATTATTTTTGAAATAATTATTGGTCTTCAGTATTGATTGGAAATTGACATAGTTTTGTTTTATATGAATGTTATGAAAAACTATAATGATGGTATTATGTTATCGTAACAAAAGTGATGCATTAACTATAGAAAATATGAAAGTGTCTAAAAAATTAATAATTATTTTGGAATGGTAGAATAAGTCAAATCATTGATAAATAGGTTTCAATCACATGATTGTGAATCATATGATAGTACTAAATTGTACCCTAAATGATTAAGGAAAGCACCTATTCAGTGTAAGTGATAAAAAATTTAATGAACTATTCATATAGACATATGCAGTCTTACCTTAATAGTTCCTAAACTAGTCTACTTGCTTTGTTAAATTCACTAAAGAATTATCAGATATATGAATGTGTGTATTTGATACAAAATGGTATATCTTTGATAAGTTCATAGAATTAAAAACAGAAATATTTATATATCTTAGCATGCAAAGGAAATAAAACAACTAGATTTGATCGAGTACGTCATTATATTGGAAAGGGTTCCAAAAGCACTTAAATAAGAATAAGATTTAATCTTAAAGTCACTCCTCTCTATGATATATACTTATGAATCGTAAAGGGTAATCAAATATAGTTGGACAAAAAACTAATGGTAATGAGTGAAGTTGAGTTATAATCTTTCTATAAGGATGTACTTAAGAGTAAATACATATTTCAAATGTAATTTCATCTAAATGTGAAATCATGTAACATATGTGTAAAGGTCTCCCTTTTATTATCCCGAATGTCAAAACTAATACATCCACAATATTCACATGCCGAACACCCAAGTGCTGGAAAGACAGAATGTTATGGTACAGAAAATAAACAAGAAAGAGTATTACAAAAACATCAGGATCTCACATGCGAAATGATAAAATATACTAGCAAAAGATAGTGCATCGAGCTACTCTGATATACATAGCATTTCAAAGTTGCTAATCAAAGTACTATCGTCAGTTTGGATAGTTATAATGGCTTGTCCTTTCAATTTTTGATATATGTACATAAATTAATGTAGCGGAAATAAATAATACGATAGATAAGACATCCAGCTCCCATCCAAGAACCTAATAAACATCAATGAAAATCTGCCCTTTCTAGACTATTCAAAAAAAACTGTAACGATCCAAAATTTTAATCATTTGATTTTTGAAATATTTAATTGATTTAAATATTAAATTTTCGGTTTATAAAGTTAAATAACTCAAATTTAAAAATAATGTGGTTTAATTATAGTCAATAATTTGGATTCAATTATATAGATTTATTAAAATATCTAGATTGGAGAATTTATATTTGAATAGTGTTTCAAATGAATGGATTTTAAATTGAACATTAATTTAGTTAAATTATTGGGCTTATTTAAATCATTTTAATGTAATACATAATAATGATGAATCCAATTATAAATTTATTTATAGTAATAAAATTTTAAATAAATAGTTAGAAAATTATTTTTATTTTTACTTTTACGACTCGATTTTTATTATGTATTTTCAAATTAATTTATTTTGACTTTTCCATAATTTTAATTTGAGAAATATTTAAATTATCCGCTTGACGTTTTATCATCAAATAGCAGGGTTTTGTGATTTTTTAGAGCTCTATAACTAGTGTGTATTATTATGGAATCACGTAGCTGTCCTGAGCGGGACCGTATTTTTATTTCATCATTTGGAGTACATACGCAAAACATAAGGTATTGCAACAAGATGCTAGAAAACTAATTTTATATATATATATATATATATATATATATATATATAAGTCAACACTTATTATAAGCCGCCATATTCTCTACTCAGCCTCCTTATTGTCTTTCCCATACCCTCTCTTAATTCAAGTTCTGAAACAAAATAAGGAAAAGCAAAATATTCAACAATAAATTGTAAATACCGGGTCTTGAAATCCTGGTGGAGATTTCTACCTTATTTGTATTTTGGAGGGCAAGGTTCATGTTAGAGCTTGACAGTGCTTAGTCGTGAGCTGGGATTTGATTTTTAGGCAAATTGTGATTGAGTTGGGTAAATCGTTGATTTAATTTGGGATAGGGAAGTATTTTAGCATCTCTTATGAAGTTTTGGGGATGAAATGTGCTTGGAAGCGAATCACAACTTCATGAGGGAGGCAGTAGGTCAACCACAGTCGCGATTTATGAGGAAAGGCTGGAGTGGATGTGGTAGTGTCATGGTGATGGAGCTCGCGTAAGGGAGTGCAGAGGTGTTATCCGTTTGTCAAACGATGTAGAAGGAGAGAGAGGGAGACTTGAACGTCGGCCATGGTGAGATACTGTAGGATGGGAGTGGGAGTAAACTTTGAAGGGGGAAAATTATATGGTGACTAGTTTATAACAAAGTGTAACTAATAATTTAATCGTAAATTGAAAAAAATTGAAACTTATAAATTTAATATCTTTTGCATACGAGGTCCAATCATGATGTGGATTTTTTCGTTGCGCTTGTAATGACGATTGCTTCATGATGAAACTGGTTTGGTCGAATTCTTTGCTAGTGGAGATTTGGGCCCAAATTGAACGTTGTTCGATTTTAGTTCCAAACCAGAACGCTTCAGCAATAACTGAAATTTTGGTGGGTGAAACTTACCTTTCTAATAAATTAGTATTTCTATAGTAGATCAAATTATAGATTGCTTGTTTGAATGATTTATTATTATCAGTTGGTTTAGATATGTTCCTGCTCCTGGAGCGGGTGACCTTTTATATATACCCGCTAAGTAGCGTATGACCGATATTATATAATTATATACTATTTGTGATGTAAAGGAACAGGTTGGAGGGATCCTACAGGATTCCTCACCACTATTATATATATATATATATATATATATATATATATATATGAGTTGTGATGCAGAGGGACAGGTTGGAGGAATCCAACGGGATTCCTTGCTATTGTTGAATTGTTTTCAATAATATTTCTGTTAAATGAGTCATTGAATGTCAAACCTGGTTATTTAACACTACTGGTTATGACATTGTTATATGTTCAAAAACTTAAACCATATAGTGGTAGAAAATCAATATCGATACTAGTTAAATGTTGGATAACTGTTGGCCTTAAATTAGTATTTTAAAAATACTATAAATTATCATTTGAGTTAGAATTAGTTTTTAGGACAGGAAATAATTTGAAATTTGAAATTGAGTTTCAGAAATATTTTGTTCAAAGGGATTTAATTTCTATTTAACTCTAACTTTATTATCTATCTTTTTCTAAGTCGTTAGAAATATTTTTAAAAGTTATTTATTTATATTTAATATATTTTTAAAAGATTATTTCTTTATATTTAATATCGTTTTAAATTTATTTATTTATATTTAATATTTTTTAAAGTTATTTATCAATATTTAATACCTTAAAAGGTTAACCCTTTAAAAACATTAATATGGCTTGAAATTTATAATAATGATTTATTAATACTATTTTGGGAATTAGTTATTATTATTATTTATAATAACGTTAAAAATCAATTATTAATGCTTTATTAATAATGTCTTGAAATTATTAATTATTATTTCAAGATGTTTTAAAGTTAATAATAATTATTTATTTATACTATTTATTATTAAACATTATTTTTATATAATAGTGTCTGAAGTAAATGATTGTTATTATTTATAAATGTTAGAGATTTATAAATAGAGTTTTATAAACAAACTCGAGTTTTATAACATGGTTTAGAACTTAAAGGAAGATTAGTTAAGGGTAAAAAGATTCTTATAAATGGTTTTAGATAATTATAAAAGAATTTTGGGAATGGGTTTATAGATTTAGAAAATGAGTTTTATAAATGGTTTTATGGATTTATAAAGGGTTCATAAATGATTTTAGGAATGTATAAAATGGAATTTTATAAATGATTTCAAGGATTGATGAAATAGGTTATAAACGGTTTACAAATTTATAAAGGAATTTATAAATGGCTCTAGAATTGTGTAAAAAGGTAATCTTCCTCCGTTCTATGAATATACTTATACCATTGAGATGAGAATGTGGATATTTTTTTCCCAGTATTGAAAAAATAGGGATTTTGGGTATATCTTTGTAAAGTTATTTTGTTGTATTCGAGTAATTTACAAAGTGATTTTTATTAATGAAAAGATTAATTAAGAAGGCTGGTGGTTACTTGGTTGCTTAACCAATGTTGGTTTTCCCTTGATATAAATTCCTGATTTGGATGTTTGTTTATTCAATAGTTAAATAATCGACTATAGAATTTGGATCCAAAACATAGCTTTGGGAACATTTAGGCGAAACACGTGAGTCATATGGCACAGTCATCTCCGGTGCTGCTGTGTTGTGCATATAAATCTCATTTCGTTCTCATAGGACAAATGATAAGGAAATCCGTCCAATAACGGTTAGGAGCCGATATCCTATCTTTAACTGTTTATTTCCTTAAAAACCGGAGTTGAGTTTACCAAAATCGAATGTTTTTCCGAAGAGACCGAGTGGATCTGATATCTGAAAACCACTTTGATCCAGCACAAGTGTTTCGATGTGAAGACATCTCAAAGATGATGGAATTGAAATGGAAGCTCTTTAAAGTGCATGGGCGGCTTGCTACTAATCCAGAGGATGATTCCAAAATGGATGTAGTAGAAGTAGTGCTTTAGGGTTCGTTGAGTCCAAGAACGAACTTATATGGATGAATGCTAGCATTGCATTGTTGCATGGAGGGCAATGTTAGCATTCCAAGTAGGAGGTGTTATATAAAGGTAAAACATAATCTCAAGCCTCATCAACCAGGAAATGACAAAAATCGGGCATACGGTAAGGCCAGGTGGGTAGCTCCCATTAGGGTATGTTCATTCCAAATCTAGATCAATTACTATGTACTCATGTATACTTCGGGACCCATTAAACAAGGGGTGATCATATTTGGTACTACTAGTTAAGTGGTAGACCAGTCCTGTGTGGCAAGAGTACATGATGTTCTTGTTAGACCCCGATGCATTTTATTTAGAGATGTACCATCGGAACATAGTTCCTTACCTTGTCATAGTGTGGAATCCAATCTCCAATACGAGCCTTACGGTTTTAGATGTGCCCAACTGTAACGACCCCAATTTTGGAATTGATTTTATTTAATAATTAATTTCATTTTTGGATAAAAATTGTGAAATAATTTGGCAATTAATATTTAACTTGTATTTGAATTGGGTTTTATAGTAAATAATAAATAAAATTAATAAGTAAAAACATAGAAATAAAATACATGCACATATGAACACTTATAAAAGAAAACAAAAGAAATAACATACAAAGTAGAAACCACATATTTATAAAATTATGTAGAATATAAAACAAAAGAAAGAAACAAAATAGAATATATTGGTACATATATAAGTTAAAGTTTATAACCAATAACAAAACAAATATACAAGTATGCAACATAAGCCAAACTAATACAAATAACTAAAACTATATTATATTAAGCAAAGCAATACAACATGGAATACAAACTAAAGATGTATGTATTTATACATCAAATTAATATGCTTATAAGCAAGTAGTGGCAGGCAAGAAGTAAACTAGGCAATGCAAATAAAGTGTTCAAACAAATAAATGTTTTCAGCCGAGCAAATACATGCAAGTAAAAGAAATAAAGTATATTGTACATGAAGTATAAACAAAAGAATGCAAGTGTAGACAAGTATATAGCCTATTGCCTGTAGAGCTTAGTATGCAGGCAAGGAAAAAAATATTTAAAACAAATAAGAATATAAACATACCAGTAGAAACAAAGCAGTATGTACACTTAAAACTATACAAAGGAACAAATAAAGAAATATAAACAAACCAGGCAAGAACAAGTCAATGAAAAGCAACATAAACTAAAACAAAAATATAAGTACAT
The DNA here is from genome assembly GCA_030765085.1 of Allium cepa. NCBI lineage: Eukaryota > Viridiplantae > Streptophyta > Magnoliopsida > Asparagales > Amaryllidaceae > Allium > Allium cepa. The sequence goes on from CM060929.1 coordinate 1,049,379,286, forward strand.
AAAGTAAATAGCAAACAATAGCATTTTGTCAAGACAAAACATGAAGTACTAAGCAAACAAAATAAAGTTGCTGCCCCAAAGCATCACTTCAGCCGAGATAAAGGCAAGAACAAAGTAAGGAATGAAAACAAAGAAAATAAATAAACAAGGTTGTCATGTACTTATGTAAAGCAACAAAAACAAAGAAAAATGTCTACAATTCAAACATTTGTGTACAAGTAAATTATACAAAACAAAGTATGTGTAGTTTGTACCATGTAAAAGTACATCTGAGCATACTTACACAAAAAGAAAAAAAAATACACATACATAACAAATAGGACTTGGCATTTAATGCCTATCTTCTCACAGCACCATTGAGATGTTCCCAGCCGAAATAGCAAACAAAAGAAAATAAAGTATATATTAGTACATGTAGTATGTTCATGTACAAGTAAAGAAAGAAATGTAATAGTTTATAAAACAAGGCAATATCTTTAGTACACCCCAATTTCATCTACCAGCCGAAACAAAGTAATAAATGAGATACCTCAGCCATTGAAATATAATTCCCTATACAAAGGGAATTGCTTTACCCTGTCAACTTCTTTCCTCATATATCAATTTCACTTTTATATATAACAACTTCATTTCAGTTAGTTCTTCTCAAACAAAAGAAAAAAAAATGCAATTCAGAAATGAATTAAAAGCCTGTAACAAATTCACTAAGAAGTTTGTAACATCTTCAAGTGCAAACCGCCTCAATCAAGTTTGAACCCTCATTAGCATGTTCCAGTTAAGCAATCAAGTATCAAAGCTTTTTAAATCAGAGCTCAGACAAAAGAATCAAAATCATCTTCCAGTTGATCAAATTTCTTTCCAGTTTCAAGCTTTCAGTTCTTTGCTTCAATTTCTGGTGAGTAACTTATTCTTTTTAGATACTTTTAAAATATAAAACTGCTGCTTATATATATATAGGTATGTCTGTGAGTAGCAATTAGTTTTTCTACTTGAAAACTTGTTGCATTGGCTCTGTGTATCTATGTTGTTCATCTCTCTGCTTAGTTCCAGAGCATCAGATCACCAAGAAAAATTTCATTTCTTCCTCTCTGATCAATGTTAAGCCTTGCTTCCAAAAACAAATATGCGTGTTTTAGTTTGATTTGCCATCTAAAAATAATTGCATAACATAAAAATGCATATAGAATGAAAGCTCAAGCTTTTACAGTAAAAACTTAAAATTCTGGAAATTTCGTCTATCACGAATCATTAATTCAAGAATATAACTTGAATCTATATTAAAAGTTATGATTTTTAAGCGTGGTTTGATGATTTTTAGTTGCGTGGTTCAATAGCAGTTCGAAGATGATCAAAATAGGTATTTTGGCCAATTGCCCGTGATGGGTGAGGTGTTAGGGGCCGAGTTTTTGACTGGAGAACGAGGAAGGTACGGAGAGTCGGGGAAAAATAGTGCGGCGGTGGTCAGAGGGTTGTGGTGGCGGCGGCGAGCTCGTGAAGTTTTTTTAAACCTAGTTTCAATATAGGTTCGAGTTTTGATGGTCTCGCTCTCCTCAGTGCGTCGAGTTGCACGAACTATTGGGTGGGGATAGTGGGGTGTGTGTTGAAGTCGGGGTCGAAGTCGCGTGACTTCAGGTGGTCGGAGCACGGAGATGGGGACGATGACAGGTGTGGGAGGAAATGGTTCGCGTATTTCCAGGTTTCGAGTTTTATCTCGATTTCGTTTTCGAGCTGTGAGATGGGATCTGACGCTTGCGTTGGGTTGTCAGGGTGGAGGTTGACTTGTCAGTGGCTAGAGGAATGGTCGGAGTTCGCCAGAGGCGATGTGCACGTGCATGAGCATTTGTGCCTGAGTGTTTGTTTGCCCGGGAAGAACGAGAATTTTCTCGCGTCGTACTCGAGTGGTTCGAGTCATTTACTCGAAGTAAATACATATAGACTCGGGTCAGAGTTTTGTTCCAGACTTTGATGTCTGAACTGTTTTCTGTTTTGAAATTTGAAAACCAAATTCAAATTTATCAAGCAAGGTTTTAAAACTGAGTTTAAATAAAAATGTAAATATAGGTCAAGATGAATTGAAATTAGTTTGAAGATAAATAAAGTTTTACATTTCATTTGTTTTAATAATTTGAAACAATTAAAGGTATGGAGAATTTGAATTTAAAATAGAATTGAAATTGAAAATGAAATTTAAACAAGTTGAATCTAAAAGTAAAACCTGGAACTAATCTTAAATAAGATGTTAAAATCAAATATAAGAAATTTCTTTGGAAAGGCAATTAAAGAAATTAAATAATTGATAAAGACTATTAATTAAGATTTTATTTGAAGAATTAATTGATGTGATAAATTTTAACAATAAATTTAGATTGATTAATTTCATAATAATCAATTGTAGAACTATTAAGTACGATTACTTAATAACAATAATTGTGAAATTAAATATTCGGTGTAATTTATGGAGTTAATCAAATTATTTAAATTAAATTTCTTAAGTTAATTTATTCAGAGTAATCATTTGATAGTTTTGAAAAATTAATTGCTTAGAGAAGAAATTAATAGATAATTAATGAATGTAATTAATTAAATGATGATTTTTAAATCAGAGCATAATTATTTGTGAATAATTAAAGGATTAATTAATAATGGCAATTAATTAAGATTAATAAAAAAAAATTTAAGATTAATTGACTCATTGATTTAAGAATGATTAGTTAATAATTAAGGGTTAACTAATAAATTTGAAAGAAGATTTATTTCATATAATTTAAAACTAAATTATGATAATCAAACCGGATTTATAATGATACATCTAATCTAAATTAATCAGTTGATTAATAAATTCTTTTGTGAATGTTTGGATTCTATTGAATGTTGAATTATTTGACATTTCTGAACTGTAATGCTTAGTGATATAATCTGTTTTGTGTGATCTGTACTGTAGTTATTTATCAGGGATGGATGTAAATTATTATCTGTGATTTATATATATCTGTGATCTGTGATCTGTAAATGAAGATAAGCGTTATGGTATACCGCTTATCAACTATATATTGTTATATTTGATCTGTGATGGTTGAATGGTTGTGCACTATTGTGTTAAACCTCTGGACCACACCATACACACACCAATATGGATTTCACGAGGAAATCGGTTAAGTCACAGATTTTTGAAATAGTTTTGAATTTGGATTTTTAAATTCAAATGTTTTGGAAATAGAATCGGAATAAAAGTGAAAAGCTTTTGAAATGGAATTTCAAGTTAAAATTTATTTTTAATTAAGTTTTGAAATTTAAACAATATGATTTAAATTTGAATTCAAAATTAGGAATTGAATTCTATGATTTGAAATTAGGAATTAAAGATGTTAAGTTAGTTTGAAACCATATTTAAAGTATTGTTTTGGGAATTTAAATTAAGTCAAAGTTTGTAACTTGTATAAATGCAATCGGGATTTTCCAAAATAAAATTGTTATCTCTAAAAGATAAAAAGTTTTCGTTTGAAGTTTTATTAAAGGGATTTCAAGTTTAAAATAAAATAGTTTTCCGAGTTATAAACAAATATTTGGAAATGAGTTTTGAAAATTTGGGAATGATTTGAAAACTACAAGACAAATCTTTGAATTTAAAGATTTGATGAATTAAGATTTTTGAAACGAAATTGTTTTGAAATCCGAGAATGAATATATATGAAAGTAAGTGAACATTATGAAATAAATCTTTTGTTTAAAAGATTTGAAATGGTAATTGGATTAAACCATTCGAAATAAAGTTTTGAATTATTAAGTTGTGACTTAATTGAAATCCCATATCCATATGTTTTAAATGTTGCGCTCACTATTCGGTTTAGCCGTGAAAGGACCTTTGTGTCAAGTAACCCATTCCGAATATGTGATTTTGTCGTTATGGATAGCATTTGAAGACCGGTGGTAAAGACCGGGTATTTGCGAGAGCGATAGGATGACCTATCGATTGTCTCTGCACTGGGTAGATCCTGGTATAGAGATTCCATAAGTGATGGGAAATCCGATCAGGATTGTGGATATCCGGATTGCAAGGACTTCTTTGAAAGTGCCTTCGGTTCTGTTCGAACCCAGAACAGACTTGTATGGATTGTGTGTCTGACATTACAAATTGAGATATAAAGCAGATTTTTTTCAAATATATTTCTATTGGTGGCGGAGAATTTATTCTCTTAGCTTAACACCCTTCTCTGAGACGTACGAGCTCAGAGGTTATATAGTTGAAGGTTATCAGCGATATATTCCCAATTTGGTAATGTGACATACTGAGTGTTGCTGTGAAATGATCATTGTGTTGATTATTCGTGATAGGATCATTTGTTTGATCGTCTATCTTTGTGATCATTTCTATGATCATTTGTTGACCCAAAGCACGGCTTTTGTATAAAGTGTGTTTTTGTGGACGTGACTTCGTCGGACCTCACACCCCGAAATGGTCAAAACAGGAAAGATGCGGCAAGGTTTTTGGGGGTAGCACCCCTTAGGGTATGTACATTTCCTTCTGGATAGAAGTGGTATCATGGTATGGAGCCCAGATACTTAACTTATGTTGATATCGCAGATATATATATATGATTTTGTGATTTGTTGCTGGGGCCCCGGTTAAAGGTTGGTTACGACCGGGAGATGGCATACTCGTGTCAGTAGTTACCCAGTTAGGGGTAACCCGGCTTTGTGTTGGCAGAGATCCGGTTTGGTTCTCGGGGATGTCCTTCCAGAGGCATTCTCATGTGGCAATGGGAAGTTCCTTGGCCTGACCATTTGTTGGAAATTCAATTTTCAATATGAAACCCTGTACGGTTTTAGTTGTAGAACCTGCCATTTACTTATTGTGGTAACCACTGTTTAGATGGTAGCTATAGTAGGCATACGATAATGGTCGTATGTTGGCTAAGATTTATATCTTTACTTTCGAAATATTTTTCTACACTATGCACTAGTAATAATATCAAATGTTCTTTTTAATGCGTATCAAGCATCTTTGACTATCATAAGGAGAAATCTCCTCCGATTCTGCGTTTGCATTGTGTGTGTGTGCGGGAGGCCTTATGGTAGTCTCATTTTTTTTAAAAAAAAAGCATTGCGAATTGACTTAGAAAATCTTTTGTTGAATGTTTTAAAAGATAAACTGTTTTTGTTGCTCACACCAGTCCCACGACTGATCCGGAGTTTATTGTTTTCTTTCCTAAACTCTGGGTGCTCATTATTTTCTACACGAGCAGTCTAGAGTTGGGTTTTTCAGATAGTCAGGTTTAGTAGATTATCTGGAGTTAGTTCAGTCTTTGGATCGGACCAGTCTTGCTCGTCTTGGTGCATCGTTATTGGGAGTTCGAGCTATTGCTGGATTGATTCTTGGAAATGGAGTTACAGTTATTTTTTTTGGAGTTCTTCCTTGAAGACTATATTGGAGTTATATTGTTCCGCTGCTAGATGTTATCTATTTTTTTCTTTTCCGATGCTGTTTTATTGTATCATATCTGTGATGTATATTGATATCTATTGGATGATCTGTTGTATCAGATATTGTATCAAAGCTGTATATCAATGTATTATTCTTTTATTCCGCTATGTTATTTACTTAATGTTGTTATAAGCTCCGGCGAATCGGATTTGAACGGTCGAATCTACGGCATTCGAATACGATTTGAAGTATGGATGTCGATTTTCGAGCGTGCAAAATCCGAGTCGTTACACCAACTATGCTGGAAAGTGAGATGCAAGCATTCCAGCTATTTCAATATTTTATTTTCACCCTTAGACATTATTATAATATCACCGAATTTTATATAAAAAGTTTTCTAGTTATCTTAAGGTAAAAACCCATCAGTGTTTATGTGCGGCATGGTCTTACAGATACTTTTATTTTTAAAAGATTTTTAAACATTTAAAATCCAGTTGGGTGTGTTTTCTTAAGCTGGTTTACCAGACTGACTCGGCTATTATTTTATTATAATGCTCGGGTCAGACCGAGCATATTAAAGATTTAGATTTTATGCTTTAGAGTTTTAGGAAACAAGCTGGAGGCATAGTGACGTAGTCGCATATATAGTTATTTTCGACTGCATTCATTATTGTATTTATCAAAGTTTGTAAGGACATGTTGTTATAACTGTTCAGGCATAAATAGGTTAGTTTACCCTAATTGATGTCTATATTTACATATATATTATAGTTCTTTTGCGTAAAGATTTGTTGTATATTATAGATTATTTATTCCGCTATGAGATTCCGTGCTGTTTAGTTTCTTTTTATCATCTCTCTTCTGTCTTCTTTTCTATCTTCTTTCATTCACTCCAATGATTGGTATTTCAGCATTTGAATAGTTGGCATGCAATACAGTGGACTTATTAGTGTCCATTTTCTAGGATCGAAATTCTACTGTCGTTACAACGTAGTATCAGAGCTTAGGTTGAGCGAACACCTAGGCTTTGGTGAGGATTTACTCATTTGAGATAGGGTAAGCAAGACCCTAGTATGGTTTTAAGTGTATTATATATATGAGTGTGTTTTGATTGATTTGTTGAGTGGCTTATGGATTCTGGTCAATATGAATAATTAACGTTATTGATAGGGATCTCTAAATAAATGAACTGGGAAATTTGACATAGTCTTGTTTTTAAATTGGGTAAATGAAATAATTTTACCTAGATTATATTTTATATATAAAAGAATAATTTTCCAAAAATTATTATAGTTATATATGGTGTGTTTGGTTGTTAGAGAATGATAATATCGATTACTGTCATTTATTATTGATTAGTGGAGCTCATATAGTTTGTGGACACCTTATTCGGTTAAATTGAGTGTGAACACCTTATGAATTCAGTTTTGAGTACAAGGCATTCAGAAATAATGTTGAGTTGAAATTAAAATTTAATTTTAATAAAGTTGTTTATTATAATCCTAAACAGAGAGATACAATTGTGAAATGGTTTTACATATGGAAGTGGGATTATATAAGTAGGATTTATAAATATGGTTTTATAAATAAGGATTTAAAACTGAGAATTTGAGTATTTAAATCCTAATGATTCAAAATTGTTTTCAATGTTTTGGATAAATAAAAGTATTACATGAAAGTATTTTTGGGTAGAAATATCTTTAAAGGCATTTGAATGAGATAAAAGCACTGAGCTTACTTTAGTTACTGGAAAATAATTTCAATGATGACTGCAACATCATCGGCATTCATTTTCAAGTTTCAAAGTGAGAAAATTGCTACCATAGTGATTTTCCATAGAAGTTTTATTTGGTAAGAAGGTTTAGTTTTAAATTCCAAAATTATCATTTGATACACAAAAGGAGATATATTTTGTTTCATTTCCAAAAGTGTTTTGAAATAAAAAACCAAGTGTGTAAATTCTGAAATTTTTAGTTAAGGGATATTATGGAGTCATGTGTCTTATCCATTAGGATAACTTGACATGTGCATCTCGTTTTGAAGTGTTGTTTGGTAATTTTCATTTATTGAAAATAAAATGAGATTTTCGATGATTTTGGGTAGTTGAAAACTCACGAATGGGTATTGAAATTTAAGGTAAGGGTTTTTATTGAAATTGTAAGAAGATAAGTTTTTATAGCTTATATATTTGAGAAAAGTAAGCTAAAAACAAATTTTGAATTTGTTAGGAATTTGGCTCATGTAAATCGAATCTAAATGAGTTATGCATGAATATGGACTTAAGTTTTAAGTAGATAATAAATACAAGTGTGCTTTGTAAAATGTTTATAATAAAATTAAGTATTAAAGGCTTTATAGAATTTGTGGCTTTTTGAAATGTGTATAAACTTGAGTTTTAATAATGGTTGATGTACAAAAATTGTGTCTTATAAATTGAGCTATGAGATGAAAATTAACTTATGTGAAGTTAAATAAATTGGGTTATGAAATGGTTCATAAGTGAAATTAATATTAAATAAATTATAGTAAGAGAGAGTGAATGTATATAATATGAAATTTCTATAGTAATAAACCACTTGAATGGATATGTAAGTTGTACATAGAACAGTTTATTCGTATAACTGTTTGATCTAAATTCAAGTGCATGGTCTCAAGGTAATTTACACCAGTTCAAGTAAGGATTTTTCACTCTATTCTTGATGGTGAACACTTAATATAGATTTTGGATTTTGATTTCAAAGTTCTCTATCATAGTATATGGTTATGCAAGGAGAATAGCGGTCTCTAATCAAGGAACCAGATTTGAGTCTGTACTAGAGTGCGTTTGAATGATACTCGTTCGGAAGTGAAATTGTGTGATTAAGCCAGCTATCATATTTTATATTGCATAAGGATGGTAAATGTACATCATACGAGCCTTATCATAATTAAATGTTTGATGTTGGAAGTGCAAAATTGTATGGTTATGAGTTATTTGGTTGCACATTATTAGTAAATTAGATATAGGGTGGAAACAAAAGCTAGTTGGCGCTTTTGGTTTCAAAAATAAAGTTAGATTGCTCGGCAAATTGGTATGTGTTTATATTGTTGTTTTGGTTGATGGTTTAGGCCCCAAGTATGGGAAGCCGCTTGGATTTTGTCTTATTTTAGTTGGTTTGAGCTGCAGTGGAGATTTATAAATTTTTTTGATTGAACCGCGCAAAGGAGACAATGCCGAAATTTCTATAAATTAAAGAGTTAGAATTTTTTAAAGAAATTTTTGATAACTAAAATTTGGTTTTTATGTTATAACTTGAATAGATACTAGTTCGAATCTTTGAATGAATTTAAAGACTTAGAAATTTTTGATTATTTGTTTAAACTAGATTGATTTTGAAAAATTAAGGGGTTTGGAGTCTTACCCATTGCAATATCGGGGACGAAATTCTTTTAAGGGGGACATAATGTAATGATCCGAAATTTCGATCATTTTATTTTTTGATATATTTAACCGATTTAAATATTAAAATGGCTGTTTAAAAAGTTAAATAACTCAAATGTCCAAATGATGTGATTTATTTAAGTTGATAATTTGAATTCAATTATAGAGATTAATTAAAGTATCTGGATTGGAAAATTTATATTTGAATAGTGTTTCAAATGACTGGATTTTAAATTGAATATTAATTCAATTAATTTAATTGGCTTACTTAACTCAATTGAATGTAATAAACAATAACAGTGAATTTAATTATAATTTTTTTGCAGTAATAATAGTTCAAATAAATAATCATAAAATTATTTTATTTGTATAACTTGATTTTCTTGACCTGTTTTTAAATAAATTTATTCAAATTTGCCATAATTTTTAATTTGATAAATATTTAAATTATTCGTTTGATGTTTTATCATCAAACAATCGGGTTTTTGTTTCTAAAGCTCCATAATCAGTGTGTATTATTATCGTTTTGGAATCGCGCCACTGTCCTGAGCGTCACCGTATTTTTGTTCCATCATTTGGATTTCATACGCAAAATAGAAGGTACTGCAACAAGATGCCAGAAAACTAATTATATATGTGAGTCAACACTTATTATCGGCCACCATATTCTCTACTCAACCTCCTTTTTGTCTTTCCCGCACCCTTCTCTTAATTCAAGTTCTGAAAAAAATAAGGCAAAATGAAATACTAAACAATAAATTGTAAATATTGGATCTTTGAAATCCTTTTGGAGAGTTCTATCCTATATGCGATTTATGGAGGGTGTGGTTCATGTTTGAGCTTGACGGTGCTTAGTCATGAGCCTAGGGTTTGGTATTTAGGAAATTTATGATGGAGTTGAGTAAATTATGGATTGGATTTGGGATTAGCAAGTAGTTTAGCATCTCCGATGAAGTTTTGGGGGCGAGCGATGCTTGGAAGCGAATTATGACTTCATGAGGAAGGCTGCAAGTGGACCACAGTCAAGATTTCTGAGGAAAGGCCAAAGTGGATGTGGTAGTGTCGTTGGTCATGGAGCTTGCGAAGGCGAGTGCAACGGTGTTGTCCATTCGTCAAACGATGATAAAAGAGAGAGAAGGAGACTTGAATGTCGGCCATGGTGATATATTATAGGATGTGAACACGAGTAAATTTTAAAGGAGGAAGATTGTATGGTGATTATTTTATAATATAGCGTAATTAATAATTTAATTTTAAATTGAAAAAAAGTTCGAAACTTAATATCTTTTGCATGCGAGGTCCAATCGAGGTGCGGATTTTTGCATTATGCTCGCAATGAAGAAGGCTTCACGATGAATCTAGTTTGGGAAAATTCTGTGCTAGTGGAAATTTGAACTAAAACTGGATATCGTTCGATTTTAGTTCCAAACTGGAACGCTTCGGCGATAACTGATATTTTGGTGAATTAAACTCATTCTAGCGACCCGAAATTTTACTGCTTTGATTTGCGAATATTTTGTTAATTTTAATATTCAAATATATAGGTTTTACAATGAAAATAAAATTCTTTTAAATAATAAATAAGGATGGTGAAATAGTTTTCAAAATTCGTTTACAAAAATGCTTAGTTCGAAGAAAAATCTAAAATGTGACCGAAACTCGTTTTTTTGGATTTTTGACTTTTTCTCAGATAAGTTATCGAAAATGTTTAACTCCTTATATTAATCCAACGTATACATTTTTAAATAAGTTAGGCTTGTACAATGTATGTATGCATGTGTACAAATTTAGTTATATAAAGTTTAAAATATAAGTAAGAAAAAAGGAAGATAAAATGTCATATCAGTGGAGACATTAAGTACAAAAGTGCTTAGAACAAGTTTAAACATGTTTGCCTTGACATGAAGGGAGGGAGAGGCTTCGTGGGTTGAAATTGTGAAATGGAAAGGAGGTGGTGACATGGCATTCAATGAGAAGAGGGTAAAGGACGAGGGGTAGTTTGGTAATTTGACATGTTCATTTCATACAAAACTAATTTTTTCCATTTTCTTTTTCATTTTGTTCCATTTCCTATTATCTCAAACTTGCTTCATGGAACCTTTTAATGGCTTCCCATTAGAATTCTAAATAATTTAAATTTGAATTTTTACTTCTTTTTAAAATGTTTTAAAGAAACTAGTTTTAAGCATTTTCTTTCTCCATTTTCCTTCCAATTCATTCAGTCATAACTTCCTCTAGTCTACCCCAAACTAAGATTTTCTTTTCTTCAAAACATGTAGAAATCCAGTGGCTACAACTTTCAGTTGAACCACTTTTTCAAATTTCAAATATTTTTAGATCAAAAATATATTTCTTTCTGACTCATTTGGGACCCAAATTTTAAAGCCTAAAAATAACACTCCTTCTTTTGACCATGTCTCCCTAAAAAAAATCTAAATTGAGCGATTCATTTTTTGAAATGATAGAAAATAGAATTTTCGAGAACTTTTCGATTGATCACCTTTTAAAATTCCAAGAGTAATATGACCAAAAATCGAGGAGAAGATGATCCATTTTCGAGTTGATTTTGTGGTTTTCCAGGTTTTGCAAGTTCTAAAATATTTCAAGTTTTCAAAATAGTTTTGTAAAATTTTGGTGTGTAAACTTCTTAATTTTTGGGAAAATTTTTACCTTTACATTTGTTGACTATTTGGTGATAAAAAAGTTAATTATTCAGTTTGATTATTATATGGTTTCGATGCATATATAGGTTGCTTATATATGTGAATGCTTGTGGTCAAGTTTGCCTGTGCTTGAATGTGAAGTTTGGATTTTTGTGAATGATGTAAAAGTGTGATCTTTATTTTTTGGATTTGTGGCATGAATAAGTTGTTATTTACATAATTATGTGGTTGTTGTGCAAAGAAAAGTTAACAAAGTTAATAATTAGATTTGGTTGTCGATGAAGAATCCCTTTTGAAGAGTATAAGATTTGGTTTGTAATCAAAATCGATTTTAAGTTAGAAACTTAGGTTCAGAATATTTATTTTGTATTTTGAAAATTTAGTAAGCTTTCTTGAATTAAGTTTGCAAAGAGAAAAGCTGAAACATTTGCAAGTATGACATTCATAGCGATAATCACTATGGATGTAGTTTTGAGAGAAGTCTGTTTTTTAAAAATTCAGTTTCATACTTTAAAATTATTTTGGAAAGGTTTTATAAACTTAATAAAATGTTTTAGAAAGTTAATTAATTTTTAATAATTAATTATTAACTAATTAAGCTTGGTAATTGATAATTAATCAAGTATTAAACAAGGTTCATTAATCTTAATAGTTAGATAAAGATTAGTACTAGTTAATTATCCTTTAAAAGTAAGATTAATTTTTAATTAATTATGGGTTAAGTATATGATCTATTTTTAATTAATTATTAATCAAATGTAAGGCCAGTAATTTAATTAATTAATTAAGTGTTAATTTAATTTTTAATTACAAATTAATTAAGGTTTTATTTATAAATGATTATTTATTAAAGATTTAATTCATTATTTAAGTTTTAGTTAAAAGATTAATTAATTAATTATTAAGATTGATTAATAATTAATTATTAATAAAGGTTTTGTAATTAATATTTAATAATTAAATAAGGATTAATTAAGGGTTAATTTATATATAAATTATTTATTAAAGGTTTAATTATTTATTAATTTATAATTAAGTTAAGTTAAAATTTAATAAAGATTGATTATGATTTAATAATAGTTTAACTAGTATTTAATCATTTTAAAAGGGATTTTTAAGTTTTAAATCCTTCGTTTTCGAGAATCAAATTATTTTAAAGCAACTTCTTTTTTTAAAGATGGCTTTGAATATAAGGGAATCAAGCGTCGGTACTATTAAGGAACCATATAACCATGATTGTGCATAATATAGATTGTTTGATTTGTGTGGACATCTATTAGCAGAATAAATCATCGTTCTGCTATAATGTAATTATTGTTTGTATGGACATGCGTTAACAGAATAAATTCCTGTTTTTCTATAAAGTGATTAAATTGTTTTGGACATCTATTTAGCAGGACAAATCACCATCCCACTATTAGGTTATTTGGACATGTATATGCTAGTTGAGTTGCATTGACATGTTATTTCCTGATTTGGATATGATGTGCATTTACATATATGTTGACTTATGTAAATAAATGTTTAAGTGACTTGAAAGTGAAATTGATGTTGAATGGTGACTTAAATTACTACTATTGGGATTGCTAAGCTCTTTCAAAATTATAAAGTATGGTTTTGAATTAATTTCAATTCTTTAACAAATTCGGGATTAAGGTTTATAAATGATTTTTTCAAGTTATATTATTATTTTATAAAGGTATTTATAAATAATAACCTGTTTATAAAAAATGGATTTTACTAACTAAAGAGGTTTGTTTAAAGCGATTTAAAAGGATGAGTTGCAAAAGATATTTTGTAAAGGATTTTTCTTAAAAAAGATTTATCAAAGGAGTTCTAAATGGGGAATGTTTTATAAATGATTTTAAAGGTTTGTAAAGATGTTTTGTAAATTGACTTGTGGACTTACAAAGGTGTTTTATAAATTGATTTTGAAAATTTATAAAGATATTTAAATGTGAAATGAGCTTTTAAAAGGAAATCTTTATAAAGGATAAGTGGTTTGTCGTATGTAATGTTTTCAAAAAGAAATTTGAATAGATGGAAACTTTTGTAAATTTTGGTAAATATACTTACACCGTTAAGATAAGTATATAAATGTTTTTCCAAGTATAAAAGGGATGTAAGGGGTTTGGGAATAGTGTTTTGTAAAGATCTTTTGATCACGTTTTATAAAGTGATTTTATTAATTAAAGATTAATTATTAAAGGGTTAGTGGATCCCATATGGAAATTAAATCCACATTTGAATGTTTTTTCATTTGATATTTAAATAATTGACTATCAAAATGTGGACCAAAACGTAATTTTGAAAATATCTAGGAGAAACACGTGAGTTATATGGCCTAGTCATATTTAATGATGTTGTACTATGCGTATTAAACTTCTTTTGTTCTTCTAGGATAAATGATAAGGAAATCTGTCCACTAATGGTTAGGAAGTGATCTCCACTCTTGTCTTGTTTGTTTATTTTCTAAAGAACCGGGGTTGAGTTTACCAGAAATTGTCAAAAGTTATTACTAAGAGACCGAGATCGGATATGTCATCTGAAAAACACTTTAACCCAACTCAAGCGTCTCAAACTGAAGACATCTTGAAGAGTGTGGAATTGAAGATGGAGTTTAGAAGTGCAAAGGCTATTTGCTACTAACCCTTTGGGTGATTCCAAAATGGGTGTAGTGGAGGTAGTGCCATCAGATTCGTTCAGACCCAAAACGAACTTGTATAGGTGAATGCTGGCATTACATTTTTTCCTGGAGGGCAGTGTAGCATTCCAAGTGGAAAATGCTAAATAAAGGTAAGACATAGCCTTAAGCCTCATCAATCGAGGAATGATAAAAATTGGGCATGCGGTACGGCCATGTGGGTCGCTGCCATCAGGGTATAGTCATCCTAAAATCTAGATCGATTACTATGTACTCATATATGCTTCGAGGCCCAAAGTGGGGTTATCATATTCAGTACTACTAGTTAAGTGGTAGGACAATCCTCTGTGACAAGAGTATAAGATGTTCTTGTCAAACCCAGGTGCATTTTATCTAGAGATTTTACCATCGGAAGGTAGTTCCTTACCTTGTTATGGTACAGAATCCATTCTCCAATGCGTGCCTTTACGGTTTTAGATGTACCTAACTATGTTGAAATGTGAGAGCAAGCATTTTATAGATATATTCATATTTTACTTGAACCATTAGACATTATTATAATATCATCGGATTTTCTATAAAAAAGTGTTTTGCTCATCGTAAGGTAAAAACATGTCTGTGTTTATGTGCGGTGTGGTCTTACAAGATACCTTTGATTTTGAAAGTGTTTAAAAGAATTGATTTAGTATTTTAAGTTTACTCACACCAGATCCATGTCCGACCCGGAGTTTTATTTTCTTTCCCTAAAACTCTTGGGAGCTCAAATTTTTGCGGGCAGCCAAGTATTTCAAGTTTTTTGCTGGATGCATCATAGAGGAGCTTGGAGTACGAGGCTTCATCGATGGCTAGTTATTATCTTGTTTTCACTGTTTATATGTATATTATATCAGTTAGGTAGGGACAAGCTATCATAATTATCTTAGGGTAAAATTTATATTAGAATGACAATGACGTATCATTTGGAAATGACTTTATAAAGAATTATGTTGATTAACATATATTATTCATTGCGTTATGGGATTCTGTGATTGTTTAGTTTCTTCTTTCTTTCCCCTAATGATTGGTCTTTCCGGCAGTTGAATGCTCGACACGCAATACAGTAGACGTATTAGTATTGATTTTTGAGGTTCGAAAAACATGGTTCATTACACTTACCTTTTTGATAAGTTAGTATTTTTATAGTTGATAAAAATTATAGATTTCTTATTTGGATGATTTATTATTTTTATTAGTTGGTTTGGATATATTCCCGCCCCTTAAGTGAATGGCCTTCTATATATACACGCCTAGTAGCAGATGATCCATATTATATAATTATATACTACTTCTAATGCAGGGGAATAACTGAAGGGATCCAACAGGATTCATCACTCTGTTGAATTATACACACACACATACACATATATGTATACACACATATACATACACATATATATATGAGTTGTGATGCAAGAGGAAGAATTGAAGGAATCTAAAGGGATTCCCCAACAGAATTGTTATCAATAATATTTCTGTTTCATAAATCATCGAATATCAAACCTAATTGTTTGAAACTATTGGTTATGACATTGTTATATGTACAAAAAATTAAACCTATAGTGGTAGAAAATCAATATCGATATTGGCTAAATGTTTGGCAGCTATTGGCCTCAAATTAGTATTTTAAAAATAATATAAAATGCCATTTGAGTTGGAATTAGTTTTTATGATAGGAAATGATTTTAAATCTGAAAATGATTTTCAAAAATATTCTGTTAAAAGGGATTTAATTTCTATTTTGCTCCAGCCTTATTATTTGTCGTTTTCTAAATCATTAAAATGTTTTTAAAAGTAATTTATAGTTAACATTGTTTTTAAAATATTATTTATTTATATTTATATTGTTTTAAAGTTATTTCTATTTATTTAATATTGATTTTTAAAGTTATTTATCAATATTTAATATCTTGAAAGGTTAATTACTTAAATTTTTTTTAATATGGTTTGAAATTGGTAATTGTGACTCCCCACCCCGAGACCTACATTAGTAAAGAGAATTACTAAGCAATCCTGTCTACTAATGTAGAGAATAGGGCTGGTTAAGGGCGACCATCATAGTAATACATTAGTTAAGAGCTAAGCATGTCAATTATGTCTTGAATTTTTTTTTCCATTACCTCATAAGTGGTAGAACTCTTAGTCCCTAACTAATGCACATTATGGTGGATTCAGACCATTTAAGAAATAATGTAATATACATGCAAATAGAAAACATCAATCAAAGAACAGCAAACCCATATCAGAGTGTGTGTATATATATATATATATATATATATATATATATATATAAATACATACATCACCATACATCTATATAATAATACATCATATATAAGTAGCATGGACTACTGAATCACATATACATCCATCCTACAAAATGATATCAATAAAACATATAAAAGAAGACGACCCAAATATGACATCCAAGCCAAAATGATAAGTCCAACAAAATCAATCAAGTTGATCCAAAAAGTGAAGCGATTCAAATTAACCAACAACTCGGTCTGACCCGAGTGAAAAACACACTGATCAGGCAAGCTAAACTTATCAGTAGTAAGGATCTCAATAATAAGCGGAATGGTGAGAATCACTCCGTTGTTGCCAACAGAACGACATGTTATTCATCATATCATTTATAAGGAAGGAGACATCAGGGATTCATCTATCTATTTCAAAGGAATTCAATAAGTAACATGCATATGGTTTCTCTTAAGGACATATCTAAGTAAAGTGGATAAGGGATGAGAACCATATAATAACTTCATAAAGAAACATCAAATCATCATAATCTATCATAAGAACTCATTAAGAGTTAAAGGAAATCATAATCTAAATCACCATATAGAATACTATGAATGTAGCCTACATCATACTCAAGGCCATATTCAAATAACACATCACAAAAAGGTGAAATCGACATTGAAAACTTCATGGAAAATTGCACGTGCTTTACCTCTTGACTAGTACTACTATTGTTTGGTATCATACATCGTGATGACTTGGGGTCATTAACATCTTAGCATCGTGATCATCTTGATTAACTATAGTCGAATATCGCGATGACACCCAAATCATAAAATCCGAGCAAAACATCATGATGATTGGAATCTAGTAATGACATCAAGAACATCGTAATGATTCCAATCTTATACTCGGTTTGTAGTACTAATAAGATCTTGAATGTGTCACAACATCTAGAATAGGAACCCAATGAGTGTTAATGTATGTCCCATACCATACATTCACACCTATTGGTTTACTAATCGTCAGTCGATGCCACATTAGAAAACAGTCATAAAAATCCAAATCAAACATACACTGCCTCATCTCATTGGCGACTATAAAGCACCCAACTCATCGTGTCTCATACTTTGATGAGTTTAAAGTGACATCAAAACTTGTCTCATGTCATCGACAAGTAAAAGTCCATCTTAACATCACAACCATCATCAATTCATCATAACAACCCCGCCTCATGTCCTCGACAGGTAAAAATATCATAAAACAATACTTCAAAGCCGATTCGACAGTACAAGTCCGATATTAAGCGATGAGGCGAAAATACATGTCCCATACCACGTATTGTTGCCAAATCGTTTAATTCTCATTCTTATACGCCGAAAATCAACTAAATAGGCTATAATATATTTAGAATAATTTTATAAAGAGAACGGGATTTTTAAACAATTTTTAGAGATTTTTAAATAAGTTATATAAGGAAAAATCCATTTATCAAATAGATTATCTATTTATAAAATACTTTAAAAAAATATAATTGCTTAAAATCCCTTTAAAATGTCTTAAAAACATTTATTTAATCAACCATAATTTATATAGAATTTTCATATACTTATTTGAAACCAAAATCAATTAAAACCATGGAATTCTTCAAATATCGACATTTGTCGATATTTAGATTGAAATAGAATTTAAATAAAATTTAAATTCTTAAAATTTCCAAAACCAAGCCAATCCATTATCAGATAAAAATACTTTAACATTCATCATCAAACATATTCAACGATATTTTAAATCAACGAAATTTGCAGTGAAACAGCTAACGAAAGCGCAAATAGAAGCAAGAGAACAATCTATCAAACAACTTAGTTTTGGCTAACTTTGTTCAGGAATTTGGGGTGCCAAATCAACCTAGATTTCTGCCAAATTTTGCTATGTTATACTATGACATGAGTGCTATAACATATTCAAAATTTCGAGCAATTCACTGCAAAATGAAAGATTTTTGATTTTTCAAACATAGCTCTTTTGAGCAAGCACAAAAAACAAGATTTTTGGCTGTTTTGAATCAAGTATTTTCTATATCAATACAACTCATTATTTCATGAAAATTTTCTGAAACATTTTGCAATCCATCTTCTACAACTTGTCAAAAATTTGGCTTAATAAGCTTTAAAATGAAGAAGATATAATTTTTCTAAAATGATGTATTTTCGGCCAATACACAGAGATCAGTTTTTGACCAATTTCAAGCATTAATTTAGCAAATCAAAACGACTGGAAATTCATTGAAATTTTCAAAGTTATGAACGATCCAAGTATTACAACATATCAAAAATTAAGATTCATTGGCTACGAATTGAAGGAGATATGATTTTGCTAAGATGATGTATTTTCGGCCAGAAATCAGAGAACAGTTTTTGGCCAATTTCAAGAATTAATTTTGCAAATCAAAACAACATAAAATTCATTGAAAATTTTCAAAATAATGAACCATCCATTTATTGCAACATATCAAAAATTGAGATTCATTTGCTATGGAATGAAGGAGATATGATTTTTTTAAGATGATGTATTTTCGGGCAGAAATCAGCGATCAGTTGTTGGCCAAATTCAGTCATAAATTTTGCAAATCATAACAACTCCAAATTTATTGAAAATTTTCGGTAACATTGAAAAATCCAAGTACTGCAACATATCAAAAATTCAGGTTCATTGAATTTAAAATGAAGAAGATACGAATTTTTGAACCAGGGGCTTTTTTCAGCCATTAAAACAGAAAACAATTCGATAAATTGAGCAATTCCATCAACAAATTGATAGCAAAATTCGATATTTTTTCAGCTTGCTGTAAGAAATCCTTACCTTGCTTACCAAATTGTTTCAGGAAGATCTAGCAGAGATTTGATAGGAATTTGTGATCTTTGGTGAAGAAAGAAGCCCTAAGAACCAATAGAAGCTATGCAAAACAATATAAGCAAATAAAAGATAAATCACATCTCAAGCTCTCAAATTTTGATGAAAATTATCTGGTATTAGAACGAGATTAAATTTCTCTTCTTGGTTTAGGTGATTTTCCCTTTTAATTCGTAGATAAGTAGGGTAGAAATTAGGTTTAGAAGGCAGCCATTGTTTTCTCTTTTAGGTTTTACTGTATGTATGTTTTAGGGAGAAGGAGAAATAATTTACGTATAACTCTTTTCTCACCAGAAGGATCTAAAGAATGGGCTTTGGATCCCATCCAAACCCTCTAAGCCCAAATAAAACATTAAGAGAGAAAAAAACAAAGTTAAGTACATATTTCCATTTAATTTAACACTATATGCATATAACAACTCATTTTCAAGCAAAAAAAAAAAAAATGCATACACCAATTTGTTTTGAAATAAAATAGTTATTGTGAAAAAATGAAATTTATTTTAACCACAAAAAGTTATTTTAACAATAAAACATCATTTTTAATAATATTTTACAATTTTCACAATTTTAGTGTAAAAACACTATTTTTAAAGTATAACTTGATCAAAATTTATTCTCTTAGTCAAATAAATTGTAAATAATATTTTTGCACAACAGTTCATCTTTTATTTTATTAAAAGACGTGTTTTCTTCTTATTTTTCCTTTTATATTCAATAAAAGGCAAATATTGGCAATAATTAGTTATATTATCACATTGACTTAATTAAAATACAGTAATGGACTAATTTCACTCCAATACCTCAAAATAAAGTTTTTAAAAATTCATTTCCATCAATTTGCATTTATTTGAAATACAAAATTTAAACCAAATTTATTTCTCCATTACATTTTATTCACCATATTAAATTATAACTATCATTATAATTTAATATCAGCAATAATCACCAATACCAGGGTTGTTACAGACTCCCCCTCTTATAGAAATTGCGTCCTCGAAATTTCTAGAGGAAATCTATATTCAACACAATTTATTTCATCAAACAAAGGAATTTAGATAGATTAGATGAAAAATTCTTACCTTCAAAGTGAGAAGATAAGAAATCAGGATACGATCGCTCGATGAATTCTCTGGTTTCCCAAGTGCAGTCATTGGGATTATCGGACCATTGAATCTTCACGAGCGGGACACTCTTGTTCCGAAGACGTCTCATCTCCGAAGCAAGAACTCTCAGAGGATGCTGCACATAAGATAGATCAGGAGAGACTTTCAACTTTTCTAAAGCACGAGTATCAAGCACAGATTCTGGATCTCGAAGACACTTCCTTAACTGAGAAACATGGAATACGTCGTGAACTCCAGAAAACTGATCGGGAAGTGCTACACGATAAGCAACCAGACCGATACGCTCTATAATAGGAAATGGCCCAATATAGCATGGTGCCATTTCCCGGTCTGGCTAAAGCGTACCACTCCTTTCAGAGGAGAAGCTCGAATAAAAACAAGGTCACCCAATGAGAATTCAAGAGGCCTCCTACGGTTGTCCGCATAGGATTTCTGGCAACTCTGTGCCTCTTTCATTCTCTCACGAATAAGATTGATCTTCTCAGATGATTCTCGAATAGATTCGGGGCCTAAAATAAGCTTTTCCCCAGTCTCAAGCCAACAAGATGGAGAACGACATGGCCTTCCATATAAGGCTTCAAAAGGAGCTATGTCAATAGAAGATTGGTAACTATTATTATAAGCAAATTCAACTAGAGGAAGATGATCCTCCCAGCTACCACCGAAATCCAAGATACAAGCACAAAGCAAGTCTTTCAAAATACGGTTCACTCATTCAGTCTGTCCATTAGACTATGGGTGATAAGCTGTGCTAAGATTAAGCTTCGTTCCTAAAGCTTGCTGGAGACTCTACCAAAAGTGACTCGTGAAAAGAGGATCACGATCACACATAATAGATGAAGGAACACCGTGCAATCGCACGATCTCCTTAATATATAGCTTCGATAAAAGAGATGCCGTCCTATTCGACTTAATAGGAATAAAATGTGCGGACTTAGTGAGACGGTCCACAACAACCCAAATACTTCTATGGCCTGACCTCGAACGAGGTAAGCCATCAATGAAATCCATCGAAATTTGATCCCATTTCCACAACGGAACCTCTAAAGGTTGAAGAAGACCGGATGGCCGCTCATGCTCGGTCTTAATAAGCTGACAAGTTATGCAGTTACCCACATAACTTGCGACATCACACTTCATGCCTTCCCAATAATAAAGGCGACGCATATCGGCATACATATTGTTGCTGCCAGGATGAATAGTATACTTAAAGCGATGACAATCATTAAGAATGTCACTCCTAAGTGATGAATCAGAAGGTACAACAATATGGTCCTTCAAACGAAGACAACCGTAAGAATCGATACCGAAATCCCTCATCTCATCATCATGGGATTTAGATTCACAAAGATGAATAAGGCGCAACGTCTCGAGATCATGCCGTTGAGCCTCGGAAATACGGTCTAAAAGAGAAGGTCGAGCTTCTATACTGAATAATAAGACAGGTGAATCGAAAGAAGAAGCTCGATCATGAATATCACAATAAGATAAAGTTTCAAGGACATACCATTCGGCTAACATCATAGAAACAACAGCCGAATGCTTGCGACTAAGCGCATCAGCCACACGATTACCCTTCCCCGGGGTATATAGAATATCAAAATCATATGAGGCTAGAAACTCAAGCCAACGCTGCTGCCTCATATTAAGCTCCTTCTGAGTGAATAGATATTTCAAGGATTTATGATCTGTAAAAAGGACGAAGTGCTCTCCTAAAAGGTAATGATGCCAAATCTTCAAAGCGAAGACAATGGCTGCAAGCTCTAAATCATGAGTAGCATACCGAACTTCATTCGGACGCAACTGCCTAGAAGCATAGGCAACAACACGATCTCTCTGCATCAAAACAGCACCAAGGCCACTAAGACTGACATCGGTATAAACGATAAGATCTTGGTTCCCTTTAGGAACCACAAGGACAGGAGCATTAGTGAGAAGCTCCTTCAATTTTTGAAAAGAAGCCTCACACTTATCGGACCAAATAAATCGAACACCTTTCCTCGTAAGGCTAGTCAGTGAAAGCACGATACGGGAAAAGTCTTTGATGAAACGGTGGTAATAACCAGCCAAACCCAGAAAACTATGAATCTCGTGAACATTCTCAGGCCTCTTCCAACTCTGAATAGCCTCGATGTTAGAAGGATCAACAGAAATACCTTCTGAAGATACAACATGGCCTAAGAACTTCACTTGCTTTTCCCAGAAGTGACACTTAGAAAGTTTTGCTTTGAGTTGATGCTTTCGGAGAGTACCCAAAACAATTCTAAGATGTCGAGTATGGTCCTCTTCGAACTTCGAATATACTAGAATATCATCAATGAAAACAAGCACAAACTTATCGAGATATTCCCGGAATACTCGATTCATAAGATCGACAAAGTAGGCAGGTGCGTTCGTCAATCCAAACGGCATGACGAGCCACTCATAAGAACCGTAGCGAGTGCGGTGAGAGGAATACTATCTTCCGTGACTCGGAGCTGATGGAAACCAGTGGCAAGGTCTAACTGTGAAAACACCTTAGCACCACTTAATTGATCGAACATGTCGTCGATCCTCGGTAAAGGGTAACGATTCTTGATGGTTAACTCATTAAGCTTGCGATAGTGGACGCAAAGCCTAAGAGTCCTATCGGACTTCTTCACGAACACTACCGTGGCTCCCCACGGTGAAGAACTAGAACGAATGAAATGCTTGGCTTCAAGCTTTGCTTCTTGAGTTCCTCATTCTCTCGTGTAGACATCCTCATGGGAGGACGACTAACTGGCTGTGCGCCGGGAATAAGATCGATACGGAACTCAATAGGTCTCTTAGGAGGTAAACCAGAAACGGGCTCGAATAAATCTGAAAAGTCGCAAACGGTAGGAATACGGGATACATCGTCATCGTCATCTCGAGAATCAAGAGCAAATAAAGAAGCCATGGAATCACAATCGGTATCACGAAGCGAAAGAGATAACTGATCAGAAGAATCAGGATGTCGAATATATAAGACTCGCTCCAAACATAAAATCCTGGCCTCGTATCAAACTAGCCAGTCCATTCCCATTATCATATCAAATCCAAGAAAAGGAGTAACGTGCAGATTCGCACGGAAAGAAAGCCAAAAATCAAAATCTCAACATCATCACAAAGCAAACTAAGAGTTGCATATCTTCGATAGGATTCGCAATCCGTAAAGAAGTAAGCATGCTAGAAACATCTAACTGCAAAGAATCAACGTGTTCTTTCGATACGAATGAGTGAGATGCACCCGTATCAAAAAGCACTCGAATATAACGATCATGAAATAAAATAAAGCCCTCTAAAACAGAAGAGGAAGTACCTCTAGACTGAGCAGCACCTCCAGAGGTAGTAGCCACACCAAGATGACCCTGACGAGAACCTTTCTCCTTTTTGGGACAAGCTGACACTAAATGTCCCTCCTTCTTACAATAAAGGCAACGCTTAGGCTTGGGACACTCCCTCACTGGATGGTCAGGTGCACCACAATTGTAGCATGCAAAAGGCTTAGCTGAAGGAATAGACTGAGACCGAGAAGAAGATCCCCTATGTTTCTTCTTCTTACTGGGATGGAACGGCTTCGGCTTGCGGAGTAGTTCTTATTATTTAGGTTTCCCCGAATATTACCCTCATCATCACTATCTTTCTCCTTCTCGACCGCTTCAAGCTGAAGGGCTGCATCCACAAGCTTTTCAAAGGTGAGCTCAAGGCGAAGCATGAGGGACTTCTTCAGACATTTCTTAAGCCCGGAGATGAACTTAAGATTCTTCTTATAAGGAGTAGAGATGTGCTCGAGACCATACTTAGACAAGGCTTCAAAGGATGCAACGTATTCAGAAACGGTCGACTTTCCTTGTTTGAAATCAAGGAACCGTCGAGCAAGAATAGCCTTCTCGGATTCTGGAATAAACTTGAGTTTGAATCTCTCACGGAACCGATCCCACTCTAGAGTGGACTCATCAATCTCAGCAATAAGAAGATCATACCAATGTAAAGCTCGTTCTTGCAACATACTAGATGCTACAAGGACTCGGTGATGACTAAAGATCTCCGTACGACTAAAGATACGCTCACAAGTACTGATCCATGCCTCAACCTCTAAAACAGTCTCGGTGCCTTTAAAGATCATGCCACCAAGATGAGTGAAGTCACTACACATGCGTGCAAAAGCTGATTTGCGCGGAGGAGAAGAGTGAGCGGGAGCGGGAGGCTGAGTACTCCGAATAAGCTCAAGGATCTGATTGGTAGACATATATACGCCTTCAGGACGAGAACCACTGGACGGTCCCGCCGTCGAAGAGTGTCCTCTACCTCTAGTCGACATAGCTGAAAGATAAGATAAGATATGATTATGCACAGGGTAAATAGATATATTAGCAATTCAAGTGCAGAAGTTAAGGATTACTACGGAATATAATTAACATTCCTAGACATATTCCTTTCTATCTACCCCAAAGGAATTAAAAAGGGACACGAATCAAAATAAGGATAGGGGCAAGGCAAGGTCAAGGTGAAACTGACCATGATTAAAGGATGATGTATATGGATGTATTATATATGATGTATGGTATCTCATATGCTGTTCTGTATATATTACATTATATTCTGAAACAATGCTCTGATACCAAGCTGTGACGACCCAAGACCTACATTAGTAAAGAGAATTACTAAGTAATCCTGTCTACTAATGTAGAGAATAGGGCTGGTTAAGGGCGACCATCATAGTAATACATTAGTTAAGATCTAAGCATATCAATTATGTCTTGAATTTTTTTTTCCATTACCTCATAAGTGGTAGACACGCTTAGTCCCTAACTAATGCACACTATGGTGGATTCGGACCATTTTAGAAATAATGTAATATACATGCAAATAGAAAACAACAGTCACAGAACAGCAAACCCAGATCAGAGTATGTATATATATATATATATATATATATATATATATATAAATACATACATCACCATACATCTCCATAATAATACATCATATATAAGTAGCATGGACTACTGATCACATATACACCCATCCTACAAAATGATATACAATAAAACACATAAAAGCAGACGATCCAAAAATGACATCTAAGCCAAAATGATAAGTCCAACAAAAGCAATCAAGTTGATCCAAAAAGTGTAGCAATCCAAATTAACCTGCAACTCGGTCTGACCCGAGTGAAAAACACACGGGTCAGGCAAGCTAAACTTATCAGTAGTAAGGATCTCAATAATAAGCGGAATGGTGAGAATCACTCCGTTGTTGCCAACAGAACGACATGTTATTCATCATATCATTTATAAGGAAGGAGACATCGGGGATTCATCTATCTATTTCAAAGGAATTCAATAAGTAACATGCATATGGTTTCTCTTAAGGACATATCTAAGTAAAGTGGATAAGGGATGAGAACCATATAATAACTTCATAAAGAAACATCAAATCATCATAATCTATCATAAGAACTCATTAAGAGTTAAAGGAAATCATAATCGAAATCACCATATAGAATAATATGAATGTATCCTATATCATACTCAAGGCCATATTCAAATAACACATCACAAAAAGGTGAAATCAAACATAGAAAACTTTATAGAAAATTGCACGTGCTTTTCCTCCTGACTAGTACTACTATTTTTTGGTACCATATGTCGTGATGACTTGGAGTCATTAACATCTTAGCATCGTGATCATCTTGATTGACTATAGTCGAATATCGCGATGACACCCCAATCATAAAATCCGAGAAAAACATCATGATGATTGGAATCTAGTAATGACATCAAGAACACCGTAATGATTCCAATCTTACACTCGGTTTGTAGTAATAAAAACATCTTGAATGTGTCACAACATCTAGAATAGGAACCCAATGGTGTTAATGTATGTCCCATACCATACATTCGCACCTATTGGTTTACTAATCGTCAGTCGATGCCACATTAGAAAACAGTCATAAAAATCCAAATCAAATGTACACCGCCTCATCTCATTGGCGAGTGTAAAGCACCCAACTCACCGTGTCTCATACTTTGATGAGTTTAAAGTGACATCAAAACTTGTCTCATTTCATCAACAAGTAAATGTCTATCTTAAACGTCACAACCATCATCAATTCATCATAACAACCCCGCCTCATGTCCTCGGCAGGTAAAAATATCATAAAACAATACTTCAAAGCCGATTCGACAGTACAAGTCCAATGTTAAGCGATGAGGCGAAAATACATGTCCCATACCACGTATTTTTGACAAATCGTTTAATTCTCATTCTTATACGTCGAAAATCATCTAAATAGGCTATAATATATTTAGAATAATTTTATAAAGAAAACGGTATTTTTAAACAATTTTTAGAGATTTTTAAATAAGTTATATAAGGAAAAATCCATTTATCAAATAGATTATCTATTTATAAAATACTTTAAAAAAATATAATTGCCTAAAAGACCTTTAAAATGTCTTAAAAACATTTATTTAATCAACCATAATTTATAAAGAATTTTCATAAACTTATTTGAAACCAAAATCAATTAAAACCATCGAGTTCTTCAAATATCGACATTTGTCGATATTTAGATTGAAATAGAATTTAAATAAAATTTTGATTCTTAAAATCTCCAAAACCAAGCCAACCCATTGTTAGATAAGAATACTTAAACATTCATCATCAAACATATTCAACTATATTTTAAATCAGTGAAATTTGCAGTGAAACAGCTAACGAAAGCGCAAATAGAAGCAAGAGAACAATCTACCAAACAACTTAGTTTTGGCTAACTTTGGTCAGGAATTTGGGGTACCAAAACAACCCAGATTTCTGCCAAATTTTACTATGTCATACTATCATACTATGACATGATAACTATAACATATCCAAAATTTGGAGCAATTCACTGCAAAATGAAAGATTTATGATTTTTCAAACATAGCTCTTTTCAACAAGCACGAAAAAACAAGATTTTTGGCTGTTTCGAATCAAGGATTTTCTATATCAAAACAGCTTATAATTTCATAAAAATTTTCAGAAACATTTTTCAATCCATCTTATACAACATATCAAAAATTTGGGGTAATAAGATGTACATTGAAGAAGATATAATTTTTCTAAAATGATGTATTTTCGGCCAATACACAGAGATCAATTTTTGACCAATTTCAAGCATTAATTTAGCAGATCAAAACAATTTAAAATTCATTGAAAATTTTCAAAACCATTGAACCATCCAAGTATTTCAATGTATCAAAAATTGAGGTTCATTGGCTACGAATTGAAGGAGATATGATTTTTCTAAGATGATGTATTTTCGGCCAGAAATCAGAGAACAGTTTTTGGCCAATTTCAAGCATTAATTTTGCAAATCAAAACAACATAAAATTCATTGAAAATTTTCAAAAGTAATGAACCATCCAAACTATTGCAACATATCAAAAATTGAGATTCATTGGCTATGGAATGAAGGAGATATAATTTTTCTAAGATGTTGTATTTTCGGCTAGAAATCAGAGATCAGTTTTTAGCCAATTTCAAGCATAAATTTTGCAAATCAAAACAACTCCAAATTTATTGAAAATTTCCAATAACATTGAACAATCCAAGTACTGCAACATATCAAAAATTCAGGTTCGTTGAATTTAAAAAGAAGAAGATACGAATTTTTGAACAAGGGGCTTTTTCAGCCAGCAAAACAGAAAACAATTCGATAAATTGAGCAATTCCATCAACAAATTGATAGCAAAATTCGATTTTTTTTAGCTTGCTATAAGAAACCCTCACCTTGCTTACCAATTTGTTTTAGGAAGATCTAGCAGAGATGTGATAGGAATTTGTGACCTTTGGTGAAGAAAGAAGCCCTAAGAACCTGTTGAAGCTATGCAAAACAACATAAGCAAATAAAAGATAAATCACATCTCAAGCTCTCAAATTTTGATGAAAATTATCCGGTCTTGGAAGGAGATTACCTTTCTCTTATTTGTTTAGATGATTTTCCCTTTTGATTCGTAGAAAAGTAGGGTAGAAATTAGGTTTAGAAGGCAGCCATTGTTTTCTCTTTTAGGTTTTACTATATGTATGTTTTAGGGAGAAGGAGGAATAATTTACGTTTAACTCTTTTCTCACCAGAATGATCTAAAGAATGGGATTTGGATCCCATTCAAACCCTCTAAGCCCAAATAAAACATTAAGAGAAAAAAAACAAAGTTAAGTACATATTTCCATTTAATTTAACACTATATGCATATAACAACTCATTTTCAAGCAAAAATAAATAAATGCATACACCAATTTGTTTTGAAATAAAATAGTTATTGTGACAAAATGAAATTTATTTTGACCATAAAAAGTCACTTTAACAATAAAACATCATTTTTAATAATATTTTACAATTTGCACAATTTTAGTGTAAAAACACTATTTTTAAAGTATAACTTGATCAAAATTTATTCTCTTTGTCAAATAAATTGTAATAAATCATTCTAAAACTTTTAAAACCACAAAATAATATTTTTTTCACAACATTTCATCTTTTATTTTATTAAAAGACGTGTTTTCTTCATATTTTCCTTTTATATTCAATAAAAGGCAAATATTGGCAATAATTAGCTATATTATCACATTGACTTAATTAAAATACAGTAATGGACTAATTTCACTACAATACCTCAAAATAAAGTTTTTAAAACTTTATTTCCATCAATTTGCATTTATTTGAAATACATAATTTAAACCAAATTTATTTCTCCATTACATTTTATTCACCATATTAAATTATAACTATCATTATAATTTACTATCAGCAGTAATCTCCAATAACAGGGTTGTTACTGTAATAATGATTTATTAATAGTATTTTGGGAATTAATTAGTATGTATAATAATGTAGAAAATTAATTACTAGTGTTTTATTAATAATGTCTTGAAATTATTAATATTATTTTAAGATGTTTTAAAGTTAATAATTATTATTTATTTATACTGTTTATTATTAATGATTATTTTTATATAATACTGTTTGAAGTAAATGATTTTTATTTATTCATAAATGTTTGAGATTTATAAATAGAGTTATAACATGGTTGGAAACTTAATGGAAGATTAGTTAAGGGTAAAAAGAGTCTTATAAATGGTTTTAAATAATTATAAAAGAAATTTAGAAATAGGTTTATAGATTTAAAAAACGAGGTTTATAAATGGTTTTATGGATTTATAAAGGCTTTATAATTGATTTTAGGAATGTATAAAATGGAATTTTATAAATGATCTCAAGGATTAATGAAATGCGTTATAAATGGGTTAGAAATTTATAAAGGAATTTATAAAAGGTTCTAGAATTGTATAAAAAGGCAATCTTCCTCCATTCTATGAATATACTTATAACGTTGAATGAGTATATGGATATATTTTTTCCAAGTATTGAAAATATAACAATTTGTGGGTATATCTCTGTAAAGTTTTTTCACATACAAGTAATTTACAAAGTGATTTTTATTAACAAAAAGATTAATTACAGAGGCTGGTGGTTACCTGTGTGCTTAACCAATGTTAGTTTTCCCTTTTGGAATCAATTCTTGATTTGGATGTTTGTTTATTCGATAGTTAAATAACCAACTATCAAATTTGACCTAAACCGTAACCTTGGAAATATCTAGGAGAAACATATGTGTTATATGGCACAGTCATCTCTAGTGATGTTGTACTGTGCATATAATCTCGTTTTGTTCTCCTAGGACAAATGACAAGGAAATCCGTCCACTAACGATTAGGAGGTGTTCTCCGCTTTTATCTTTGACTTTTTATTTTCTAAAGAACCGGGGTTGATTTTACCAAAAAATATCAAATATTGTTTCAAAGAGACCAGGATCGGATATGTTATTCGAAAATCTCTTCGATCCAACTCAAGCGTTTCGAAGTGAAGACATCTCAAAGATGATGGAACTAAAGACGAAGCTCTTTGAAGTGCAAAGGCTGGTTGCTACTAATCCCTAGGATGATTTCAAAATGGATGTAGTAGAAGTAGTGCCTTCAATTTCATTCAGTCCCAGAACAAACTTGTATGGAAGAATGCTAACATTGCATTATTGCCTAGAGGGTAGTGTTAGCATTCCAAGTGTGTAGTGCTATATAAAGGTAAAATGTAGCCTCAATCCTCATCAACCAGGAAATGATAGAAATCATGCATGCATCAGGGCCAAATGGGTAGCTCCCATTAGGGTATGTTCATTCCAAATCTAGATCGATTACTATCTACTCATGTATGCTCCAGGCCAATTAAACAAGAGGTGAATATATTTGGTACTACTAGTCAAGTGATAGGAAAGTCCTGTATTGCAGGGGTACAAGCTGTTTTTGTCAAACCCCGTTGCATTTTATCTAGAGATGTACCATTGGAAGGTTGCTCCTTACCTTGTCATAGTGTGGTATCCAATCTCCAATACGAGACTTATGGTTTTAAATGTGCCTAACTATGCTGGAACTTAAGATGCAAACATTCCAGCTATTTTAATATTTTATTTTTACCCTTAGGCATTATTATAATATCATTGAATTTTCTACAAAAAGTATTTTAGTTATCGTAGGGTAAAAATTTGTCCATGTTTGTGCGCGTTGTGGTCCTACGAGATACCTTTTTAAAAAAAACATTGAAGCATTAAATATCCAACTGGGTGTGTTTACTCATGTTAGTTTGTCAGGCTGACTCGAGTGTTATTATATTGTAATGCTCGAGTCAGACCGAGCATATTATAGATTTAGTTTGGATACTTTAGAGCTTCAGGAGATGAGTTGGAGGCTCAGAGACGTATTCGTGTAGATGGTTATTTTTCTGCTGCATTTATTATTGTATTTATCGACAATTGTGAGGATAGATTGTTATAAGCGTCCGGCTAAAATAGGTTAGTATACTCTGATTTTTTTTGAATTTACATATAGTACAGTTTGTTTTTGTGCAAAGATTTGTTGTGTGTTATAGATTATTCATTCCACTGTGAGATTCTATGTTGTTTAGTTTCTTCTTCTTCTCTCTTCTCTTCTACCTTCTTTCTTTCAACCTAATGATTAGTTTTCCGGCACTTGAATAGTTGTCATGCAATACAATGGACACATTAATGACAATTTTCAAGGGTCGAAATTCTATGGTCCTTACATGAGCCCACGTGAATAAAGGAAACATAAAACCACCAGTAAGATAAAAGTTTGGTTTCAGAAATTCAAGAAATCTGTAACCAATACAACAATAATTTTGATACCGCATAGAATGTCGTGAATGGTTATCCCTTCAAAATAACCACTATCTAATAATTACATATTGCGATATAATAAATAATGTCTAGGGTAAAGAATATAAATCAGAAAATAGCTATGCTGCTTGCATCTCATGACACAACAATATTGAAGTTCAATCAAAACCACTAAGGTACGTTCGCAAAAGGATTTTCAATTAAAGACGCCCACAGTACATCGAGGAAGACCTTCTAATAAAGCTTAGAAACTACCTTTTGAGCATCATACATCTCTAGATAAAACATACCAATAAGGTAAATATAACTGGATCAAGACAAAACATTGGCATGAATCACGTGATACGAAACACCATCAACTCCTCTGGTACACAACCGAAAGCATCTCTAGATGTGGAGTTGATGCACCCTTGGGTTAGTTAAACCTCTATGGCTAAGTGCCAACTATGTTTTCTGTCATTATCAATGGTGAAGTCAAGTTCATCAACTCTACACTTGAGTCACAAATCGAATAGAGTTCCCAGATGGATTCTAGCATCTCGAACATATCACGAATCTCTATATGGATTTGAGCATCTCAAATAGATCACAAATCTCCACATAAATTTCAACATCTTGAAAGTATCTACTTCCAAGAAATAAATATATGTATCTCAGTCTTAAAGTGGTTTTCAATAAGTAAAACACTTACCGATCTTGGTCACTTCAAGAGTGAATAGACGAATTTCCATTTAACTTAACTCTAGTTCTTTCAGAAAAATAGATAATGATAACGGTGGAGATCATCTCCTATCCAGATGGATTTCCTTATCATTTATCCTAGAAGAACGAGATGAATTTATGCATAGGTTATATCATCACCGAATCGATAACTGTACCAATTAATTCCATTTTTCTTTTAGATACTTTCTAAGTTAATTTGGCCATATTCAACAAAAATGAGAAAGATCACATATGGAAATCAAGTCTCTTATACTTATCACATTTCCAACCTTTTAAACTTTCGTTATCCCTCTATTAAGAGTGAAGCCTGGTATGTTAGAGTATTATTGCTTCTACACCCTATTCGAATCATCATTCTTCACTCTAATAGATAGAAATAAGTCTACTCCGTCGGCTTTAGTGCTAAGTACATGACTAAATGCTTTCCATAAATAAGTAAACACATAAAGCACCATCCACTCACACAAGGCACAATCTAGTCACATAAACAACTTCTACTTCCCTTTTTTATTTAATTAATCCTTTATTAATTAAAACATTGTTATTAGTAAAATGTCTCTATCTAATAAGAATTCTTCATTTAATTACACTTCATCTTTAATTAAAAAAAATTCTTTAATTAAAATTCCTTTTAATTAAAACTTCTTCCTTTAAATTAAAATTCTTTTTTAATTGAAACTTCTTTTAATTAAACATCTCTTATTAATTAAGCTCCTTTATTAATTAATATTCCTTTATTAATTAAATTTATTTTTTAATTAAACTTCACTTATTAATCATTTATTAATTAAACTCTTTATTGATTAAACTTCTTACTTAATTACACTGTTTCACTAATTAAACTTCACCTATTACCAAAACTCATCTATCAATTAAACTCCTTTATTAGTTAATCTTTCTTTATTAATTAAACGCCTTTATTAAGAAACTTAGTTACAAGTTAAACTCCATTATTAATTACTCTTCCTTAATCTTATTTATTAATTGAACTTCAGTTATTAATTAAACTCATTCACTAATTAAACTCCTTATCAATTAAACTTCGCTTATTAAATAAACTTCTTACTTAATTAAAATTTCACCTATTAATCAAACTTCTATATAGATTTAAATTCTATCACGACAGGCAAATTCATCTCTTTGATAAATTATATTTATTTTTAAAATCATTCAAACGAAAGGTTGATAATACAAATAGTATTTTTTTTGAGTGATAATACATAATAATGAATCTTATTTTGAATAGATATTTACAGAAATGTTTTCCTCGGGATTTAAATCGATAAAATGACTAAAAAGCTGTTTTATCGAAAACCAACTCTACAAATATATAACGTCATATACAAAGCTGGATACATACACTTATTTTTTATAATTAAACAAGAATATGAAACAAAATAATTTATTGTAAATTTTTAATTTAAATGTATTTATGGCATTGTTAGTAATGCACTTAAATATAATAATTGATTTATTAATTAAATTAAGATTTAATGCTTTAGTAATTATTATAATTATTCTTGTAATTATTTTTAAATTGTAGTAATTAATTTTTAATGAACTATAAAGTGTTAATAAATCATTTATAATAATTTATAAAGGAATATAATTGATTTGAAAATATATGAAAAATTGATATCGCTTTATCGGTATAATAGCAATTATTGTAGATAATTATTAATATTAATTTATATGGTTTTATAATTCAAGTGTGATCATTTTAAATTTTTGATAATGATAGAAAATTTATTTTCCAATTTTGTTTACAAATATATGCATATAAATTAATCAGTGAAAATGTGACCAATAATCGGTTTCTCGGTTCTCAACGGTTTAATGAACAAAAGTTGTTTGAAATCATCGAAATGTTGTTATCCTCTTGTGCACATACATGTACATGTATATACATGTCACATGAAAACCATAACATAACATATATATGTGTACATATACACTTAAATGTATATGTATTACAAAATATTAAAATAATTTCCTAAGACTTAATACTTAAGCAACCAAAAAGCAAACGTCAACTTACCTTACAACGCCATCATCACCACCATCACCTTAAATCACCATCACATGGGGAAAGAAGGAGCCGTGCGTGTAGGGGGGAGGGGCTAGGAGGGGCGTGGGTCGAGGGCAAATTGGTAATTCTGCCGTTGGACATTTTTTCTAAATTTTCTCTTATAAATACCCATCCACTTTCTCATGTTTTTTCACCATACTTTTATTATCTTCTTCTCCACTTCAAACTTCTTTTCATGGCTTCTACGCTTAACAAATAATGGCAAAATATTTAGAAAAAGAAAATTAAAATCATGTAATATATATAAGTTATCAAATACATTTCAAACGAAGATAAATCCCCTCCTCTCCACCTTCAAAGACCACGGCTAACTCCTCCATTCACCAAAACTATGAGCTCCACCATCTACAAGGCTAGGCCGGGCCCTCCCATAGGTCTCAAGCTTGATTTTATTAACTTTGATTTGATCGTAGCGGAGCTATAACCGATTATAGACTAGCCCTTAGGAAAAATGACATTGAGAAACTCCTAAACTATAGGATTATATGCTATTAGATGTTATATATATTTGATTATGATTGTTGATGATGGTTGTTTAATATGAATGTCGAATATATATGCAAGTCAAGGAAATACACGTCGATAAGCACAAAGGAAATCACTTTCCTTTATTTAATGAATTGGTGTATATGAATGTTTAACCTCTTTAAAAACGTTTAAAATGAGTTTGAAATGTTTTATAAACATATGAAAGTGTTTTGGTGAATTTTGAAAGGTAATTGGAAATTTAGTCAAAAATAGGTGTGTCGCGTAACGGCAGTTCATGATTTCACGCTATAAAAGACAAACAAGTATGCAAAATGGAATACAGCTTAGAATTCTTCGAGATAAGAAATTTCTGAACTATTATATCCACATTATTCAAACAAAGAAAGAAAATCAAATTTTCGACAAGTAGATTTTGAAATATGAGTAAAATAAGTTTTTGAAAAAATCGCGGTTTTGCAGTTCGGAATCCATAAAAAGATTTCTTCGAGATGATATTTCAAAACTATTTAAAAATACGAAATAAATTCTAAAAATATTTTAAAATGTTTTACAAGTGATTTGAGTTATAAAAATGGATTTCCAAATGATAAAAAGTCGATTTGATTAATATAGCTTAAAAAACACTTTCCGTAGCTCTTTTCCACAGCACTTTTATATAACTTTTGAATATAGTTTTAAACGCAACCATTCTTTTTCAGATCTTTTGTAAATGTTTTAAAATGATTACTAAAGTATTTTAAAGATGATTTGAATGATTTATGTAAGGGTTAAATAAATGTTAAATGATTTAGAGTCGATCAAATAACTTGACCACCTTATGGGTGGTAGAGAGGTAGTGTCCAGGCTTGAGTTTGGAAACTAGTTTCCTACTCTCCTTGGCTATCCGGACTGGTTCTAAAGATCGGATAGTAAATTTGATTTACTTGGATCAAAATCTTCCAAAGTATAAGGGATATGATTTTTCAATTATAGATAACTTGGATTTATGTGGATAATCTTCTTATACTTGGTGTTAAAGCCTGAAGAGGTAAATTGTACTATTCATGGAATTTAAAAGATGATTTTGCCATTATTCTGTCCATAGTACTTGTTGAATACGGGAATTGATATTGAGAAGAATTAGAGGTTTCTATATATTCTGCTCACTTAGTGTTAACTACTTTTGTATTAACATCCGAGATAACGCGGTTTTAACTCAATCAAAATTTTGGGTTTTGGATTAATATATCTATGTTTAGATTTAAATGAAGTGATTTGGAAATAGTTTCCTAAGTGAAAAGTAAAATGATTTCGAATTATTCCAAGTTTAAAAAGGTTTTAAGTAATCAAAGGATTTGATAAGAGAAGTTTAATGATTCCATATATTCCGAAAAGAATGTTTTGAAGTTATATGTATCTCTAAAAGATATTTTTTTGATAAAAGGAATGAATAAACTAAATATTATTCACCTATTCACTTGACCTCTTTTATCGATGATTGGTTCGAAGGAACCGGGGCAAATTTGGGTAATTCCTATTCGAAGAACACTTCGAACCAATTTACGTATTCAAAGTGAAGACATGGATATGATTTGGAAGATTGAATTTAGGGCTACTTGTCACTAACCCTCGGAGGAAATTTTCCATATAATATTATGTCGTAGTAATTCTTAATTTAAGATCTTTGATGCAAGGACTTCTCGCTACTAATCTTAGGGGTAACTCCGAACAGGATGTGGTAGGAGAGCACCTTCAGTTTGTCCTTTTCTTGGGCAACTTATATGGATGAATGTCTGATTTGCATTTTTAATTACATAAATTAATCTCTATGAACATATCATTTATCTGGTGGTGGAGAAGGCAACTTCACTTAACTTAACACCCTTTCCTGAGACATACGAGCTTAAGAGTTATACATTTGTAGAAATCAGTTATGTGACATGGGATGGCAATGTGGCATTCAAAGTGGAATGTGCTATGTGAAAGGTAATTTGTGATGAACCCTTTGAATCGACAATAAACTGCACATGTCCGACCCAAAAAGCATAGACTGATGGAAAGTCAAGAGAAAGAAAAGAAGAGAGAAGAAGAGAAGAAAAGGAAGAAGATAGAACCAAACAGAACAATATAGAATCTCACATCGCAGCAGAAAACATAAAATGTCATATCAATGATCTTTACAAAATAGAAACTGTATATACATACATCAATCAGAGTTCAACAATCAATCACTAGTTATCAGCCTAGAAAGTTATAATAATCTGTCATCACAATTGCAGATAATATACAACAACAACAATGCGCAAAGCGGATAATCAAAACAGATACATGTACATGAAAATGAAGATCTCCAGCTCTTCCACTGAAGCTCCAAAAGCGCCAAATCTAAACCAGTAAATATACTCTGTCTGACCCGAGCATTGAAAGGGAAGAACGCCCGGATCAGTTTGGTAAACCAGCGCGAGAAACACACTCAACTGAATTTATTAAATTACCGAACTTTTTCTTCCAAAACAAAAGTATCTCGTAAGACATGCCCACACATAAACAAGGATACGTTTAAAACTTAGGATAACTAATTTTTTATATCCAATCCTTTTATATTATAATACTGTCTATTGCACAAATATTATTAATCATAGCTGAAATTGTTACATTGATCAAATTCTAGCATATACCGCAAAATGGGTAATACAATCAAATGGCAGGCATGTAGTGGAGTTTGGATTTCCATACAAATAACCAGGTGAAAGGACTACCTTTTGATGGGTATACTTCTAGATGGATGTCCTGAGAAACCATCACAAAGTTCCTCTACCATCACAGGACTGGCCTACCTCTACAACAAGGTAGTACCGAATATGTCATCCTTCGGTCGTCATCGACCTTTTTCGAGGGCCCTCATAGCATACAAACCACATTAATTTACATCCCGAACATCATAACGGGAAGAAATATATCTAGAAGAGGATGATCATATCCTGATGGGAGGGACCCACTTAGCCTTGCCGCATCTAACCATGTTTCAGTCATTTCCGGTTGATGAGGACTAAGGTAACGATTACCTTTCACATATCACATCATTGTAAGTGCCATATGGCAATTTCCATTGACTACTAATTGCCTTTCACAAAAATACAACTCTTAAGCTCATACGTCTCACGAAGGGTGTTAAGCTAAGAGAAGTTGCCATCTTCGCCACCACTAATGTACCTTTGTAAAAACTAATGTACGTAATCTTTAGAATTGCAATGTCAAACAAACATGCATAAAAGTTGTCCAGGAACAGGACAAACCGAAGGTACTTTCCTACCACATCCTATCGGAAAATCCCTAGGATTAGTAGTGACAGCCCTTGCATTGGATATTTCATAACTAAGAGACTACTGCTACTAGATGTATATTGGGATTTTAACCCCAAACGATCAACAACCAGTCCTCCACTTTGAAAATCCAACATATCAATATCATCACAACCAACCTGCACAATTGTCGCATAAATGCTGGCCCAAAGTGGTTTTCGGATAAACCGATCCCAGCCTCTTTGCACCAATAACGCAAAAGCATTTCTCAACCTGGCGTAGAAACTAATTCTCATAGACTTATCACATCTCCAACTTTCAACTTACTATCCAAGAAGGAAGCCCGATAGATTGGAGTAATACTCCATACCACACGAATCAACATCCTCAAAATAAATGATAATCAAGCTTACACAGAAGGCTACGTGCTAAGTGTACGACTAAACGGTTCCAACATCAAGTCGAGGAACTAGAATGGCCAAATTTGATAGTCGGTTATTTAACTATCAAAGCAAACAAACAGATATCTTGCACCATATGCAATCACTAAGCCCTTTTAATTAATATTTTATTTATTAAACCATTTTCCAAATATTCACATCAAATTATCTTTAAAAAGATATATTCTCAAAACCATTTCAACTATTTCCCTATTTGGAAAACATTTCCATATATTTATTTAATAATAAGTAATTCACAAACCAATTTATTTTCAACACTAAGAAAATATTACATATACTTAAATCAGGATTAAGTACATATTTTACCCTTTAAGGAAACTATTCTCTTAAACATACTTATTTCGATCAAAATGAATGTTGCGTAAAACATCGTTGCGACAACCCAAATCATCAGTATAAGGATTTGATAATTAGATTGATATATAAATCCCATATATCATACAAAACATTTCCTTTCGAAAATCATTTACTATAACAACAATGTTACAGTCCATTATTTCCATATTTCTCGAAAACGTCTATTTCAACAATAAATGTTGAAATCTATGTATTCGATACTCACATGTTTTGAAAATATCTTCAAATCATTTAACTTTACTTAAAAATATCACTTCCCAAAACATTCATTTAATTAAAAGGATTATTAATATAATTCTCTTATCAAACTCGATACTTCTACACATTTATTAAAGGATTATCCACTGTTCAAAATCGTGAATATAATTCTCTTATCCAAACTCAATACTTCTACACATTTATTAAAGGATTGTCCACTGTCCAAAATCGTGAATGTAATTCCTTTAATAAACTTCCATATTTAACTTATCAAAATACGTTAATTTCTGAATTATAATACAATGTTTATAAATTCCATTTATATTTATAAAAACTTCAATATACCAAAATTCCTTTATCGACCTGTTTTATTTATATCTCATTTATATGCCAAAGTCCAATTATAAGTTAATTACTTATAAATCATTTATTTGCCAATTCATTCCTTTATAACTTCATCAATTATAAATCTTATTCACTTATAAAATCCAATTATAACTTCATTTTAACACTTACAAAGCTCGTTTATAATTCCGTTATTTTGATTTATAAAATATAAAATTTATAAATCTTATATATAAACCATTTATAATAAATTCAAAAATCTCAGTTTAAACTATTTTACAAAATAGTTAACTCCATATCTCAAAAATCACATTTTAATCATATTTCACAAAAATCATAATTTTAATAACATCAAAATTATAACATTTATTTATTTAAAATAAGTTCCCTCCTTAAAAATTCAAAATTAATATATTTTCAAAATCACTTTGAAAATCATTTTTAATTTGAAATCAACATATTAACATTTTACTTTTCCAAAAATATGCCGAATGCTGCAACAACACTAAATACATCAATCATGGCATCTAAAACATTATATATCGCTTGATAACCGCATATATCACAACATCTGTAAATAAAATCAACACTGGTGAGGAATCCAGTTGGATCCCTCCAACCTATCACCTGGAACAAATATACATATTATAAAATATGTACAATGTCTGCTTCGAGGTAGATGCGCACACAAAAGTTCATCCGCTCATACATGGGAACATATTGGGTCTCATCTGCTCCAATAGGCAGGAATATATCCAAATACCAATTAATATATAGATAATATATCATATATTATCCAAAAAATCATCAATCAACATAAATAAATTTATTTCTCACTTATATAAAGATGTCAGTGAGTCAGAAAGAGTGAGTTGTACTCACTTTGTTTCCAACAGTAGTTGTAGTGTTTTATTCCGAATAAAATTGAACAAGCGTTTAATTTTATTCAAAATATACACTAGTTCCAATCAACTACAAACTAGCTCGAAAATGCAGTGCTCATCAATATGGACCTAACATAACTTGTTTCGTCAAAAACGGAGCTCGTATGTAGAAGTTATGGCATTTAGAAGTTTACACGAATTATATACATACATACATATATATATATTTACAATTTTTATTTATTTTAAACCCTATGAAATTAGCCATTTGATATCCTTGCATCAGATCTTTGCCGCCGCTTCTTTTTCTTCCTCCTATCATTCTTCGTTCATGCGAGAACCCACCTAGCTGCCATCTATCTTTGAATTTTCGTGATCACTACACTCGTTTTGATGACGATCAGGTAACGCTACGACGAAGGTCCACCATGACTCCACCTACGGTCGAAGACCGGTCAAGCTTGGTCATCCTCTCGCCTAGATAAACGTGCTTAAATGCACAACATTACCGGCCTAAATCCGGCTCCAAACAATGATGATAGCTCGAATCCACCGTTGGATGTGAAGATCATGACGTGCTCTACAAAATTGCTGAAGGAAGTTTTTGATAATAGCCGATGAATTTAGAGATAAACGAGGGGGAAGGCGGTGGAGTCTTGGCCATGCCTTTCATAGTGGCAGCTAGTCCTAGTCAGATTATGGTTATGAAAAATAAAAGAAAGTTTGGCCTTTTATAAAAAATTTCATGACACTATTCATCCGAAATTTTTTCAAACTCCAAAAAAAAGCATGCTGCCAGGTTTTTATAATGTTTTACCCCTATTCCGAACACAATGGAATATATATCGAAAACCAATTTAATCATATTTGGAAGATAGGTTTTCGAATCAAATTATTTAAATTAAAATTTACGTAAACAAATTTCTATGCGTTTCAGCTTCCCCAACTAAAACGTAAATCCGATTGACACGAAATTTGAAATTCTACAATAATTTAACATTACGGATCCAATGAAACTAGTTTCATCAAAATCCGAGATTATATCAAAAATGACTATTTTTACACGTTAATTAAAGATTAAAATATTCAATTTCTATAAATTCGCTTGTAAATCAATTTTAAAAGTTCTCTAACATCAATCTTATTTAAATAGAATTTAATTCAACTTTATAAATCATTTTCGTTACATAAAATTCAAATTCCAATTATTTCTGCAATTTCAAATATTAAATTAACGTTTTAACTATCCAATTAAATCATTATATTTGAAATGTAAATTATCCGATTTATAAAATTAACTTTTGAATATTTAAAATAAATTAGATATTCTAATTTCAAATGACTAAAATTCTTGGTCGTTACATAATCGCTACCTCAGGCCTCATCATCCGGTAACGGCTTAAACAGGGTACGCCGCAAGGCTATGTGGTTCGCGACCATTAGGCTATGGCCAACCACATTCTAGATTACTCACTATATGTCGGGTATGTGGTGTATGCTATGGGGACCCAGATAGGTCGGTTACGACAGGGGTGATGTCATATTCGATTTCTATCTAGGCCATGTATTTGTCATGAACATGGTTTTCGACCTTCGAAAAACGACATCAATATGTCCACTGTATTACATGCCGACCAATCAAATGCCGGAAATACCCGGTCGTTAGGGAAAAGAAGAAAGAGGTAGAAGAAAAAATGGAAATAACAACAAAGAATCTCACAATCGCATCAGAACAATATATAATAGATAACAACAGATCTTTATACAAAAAGAACTGTAATCGTTTTATACATTATAGCAACAGAGTACAAGACAACCCATAGTACAATATTGGACAGTTTTAATGACTTATGCTCACAAAAGCTGACTATACAGCTTATAATGCAGAGCAGAATATACATCAAAGTACGTGTGATACGTCTCGTCATCCAGCTCATCTCCTTAGCTCCATGGCATCCTATCCTGAATCTTTAATACTCGGTCTGACCAGAGCATTATAATAAAATAACATCCGAGTCAGTCTGGAAAACCAGCATGAGAAAACACACTCAATTTGAATTATGTAAGTTCCAAAAATCCTTTTCAAAATCAAAGGTATCCGTAAGACCACGTCACAAATAAACACGGCGGGTTTTTACCTTACGATAACCAAAACGTTTCATATCAAAATCCTTTGATATTATAATAGTGTCTAAGTACAAATACTTATTCAAATAACTGAAATTATTACATTAATTAATTCCAGCAATACTAGGCTCTACAATCAAAACCATAAAGACACATATTGGAGAATGGATTCCAAGTGAATGATTAGGCATTGGGGTACCACCTGTCACGTTACCTATCTAGATTAGCGTACTGAGGACTAATCCACGATCCCTTGCTACAAGACTGGACTACCCCTAACTTGGATAACTGAATAAGATTACCCCACGGTTGGGATCAATAACCGCCACATAGCCTAATAAAAGGGACTCTAGATAAGGGTAACCTTACCTTACTTGGGTACGACCCACTCAGCCTTGCTGCATCTCCCCTGATTTTCAGTCATTCCCGATTGACGAGGCTCGAGGCTAAGCGTTACCTTTTTAGGAATATTCACTTGCAATGCTCATTATCTTTCCAATGACAATGTACTGATAGCATTCTTCCATACAATCCATTCCCGGTCCGAATGAAACCAAAGGCACTACTCCTACTACATCCATTTTGGAATCACCCTCGGGATTAGTAGCGAATAGCCCTTGCACTTCACTGCTCCATCTTCGACTCCAAGCTCTTGTCTTCATTCCGAAAGTGTACTCATTGGATCGAAGTGGTTTTCGGATCACAAATCAGATCCCGGTCTCTTTGAAACAACGTTTGATACTACCCGGTAAACCCAACCCCAGTTCTTTAGGAAATAAACAGATGAGAATAAGATCTGAGATCACCTCCTAACCGTTAGTGGAAGGGTTTCCTTATAAACGTCCCAGAAGAACGAAATGAGTTTATACATACAATGTAGCATCTCGGACGGTAACTGTACCATATAATTCCCGTACTCCTTCTAGATATTTCCAAAGATAAATTTTGGTCCAGATTTGATAGTCGGTTATTTAACTATCAAATAAACAATCAATCCAACCAAATATCCATTTTCCAATGAAAACATTTAATCATCTTTAAATTGAATTTTAAATATATATCTCTTTATCCAATTTATACACACTTATCTTACCGAAGTTTTAGTAAATTTGCAAACCGTCTTTCAAAATATTTGAAACCCCTTTAAAAATAACATGGAAAGTACCATTACGGTATCAAGACATGGATCACAGTTCAATGGTTACGTCTCTATCCTAGAGAAATTCAAGTCTTAACTACAGGCACTCACTGCCTCCGATTTTGCCATGCGGGTATACCAATACTCTTCGAAAAAACTCTATTTAATAATTTTCAAAATAATACTTATGAAATTCTATATTAGTTCTCCAAGTAAAACTTTAGCCAAAAACTACTTTTAAAATAAAGCTATTGTATAAAATATTAATATTAAATAATTATTCATTTTAAATAATAATAACAATTTAACCTTTAATAATAATTAACTACTATAACTAACTTAATTAATGTTTACTTT
This sequence comes from Allium cepa, assembly GCA_030765085.1. NCBI lineage: Eukaryota > Viridiplantae > Streptophyta > Magnoliopsida > Asparagales > Amaryllidaceae > Allium > Allium cepa. The sequence continues at coordinate 1,049,423,442 of CM060929.1, forward strand.
AAAAATTTTAAAACGATTAAATAATAAAAAAAATTAAAACATTATTTTAAACATCTTAATTTTTTAATTAATACTTAAAATCTTTCTTTGAAAATATACTTAACTTCTCAGGAAAATACATTTTCCATTTCAATAAAGCCGGTCTAATCATTTATAAATCCTTCTCAATTTATCTCCAGTTTAAATTTACGCTCCTGACCCGTAAATTTTCTTTCCCACATTTTTAAAAATAAAGCTACTATTTATTCTTAAAACGAGTTAACATCTCCTTATAAATTCCCACCGTGAATTTATAAATTCAATTTATCCGATGATAATTTTCTTCCCTCTATTTATAAACTTTGTTCATAAATCCCATAGTCTCATTTACCCTTTCCACTGTTTTCACAACACTTAATCAACTCTTCATTGATTGACAAATTTATTCCCTTTTTAAATTAATTTCTTAGATAACCCAAATTTATTCCGATTCCCAATTTTAGATTCCACTTCCTTTTTATGATTTAAAATCTTGTTTAAATATGAAACATCGATTTCATATTTTTATTTTCAAAATCCCCCCTTTTTTCAAACTATTTAAATTTCGAATTTAAAAAAAGACATTCTTTTATATTAAAACAATATCGCTTAAGTTCATTATTTTTTTAAAAACACCTTTGTTCACATTTTTTTTCAAAAATCTCTATATTTTTCCATATTCTAAAATTTATTAAATAGGATTTTAAAATCAAACAATTTTTTTCCAAATTTATTCTTTAATTGACACAACTTCACTATAAATATTTTACTTTAAAATTCCCTTTTATTTTCCTTTAAAAATCCAATATTCATATTTTTGATATTTTTAAATTCCCAAAAATATCCAGATTATCATGGCGTCCAATGAATTTAATTTTCCAACATAATCTATCACAGATTAACCAAATAAATCATATAACTGAATATTAAAATAATTTCAACATTTTGAGGAATCTCATTGGATCCCTCTAACTTGTTTTCTCTACATCCTTAGATGTTAAAAACAGTATAAAAATACCAATCCCACTTCGAGGGGGATGTCATAGTATGTAGGGTCATCCGCTAATATGCGGGGCGCACAGGGTCTCATCTGCTATATATATGTGGGAATATCAATCACTCCAATACACAGACACACACACATATACTACTATATATATAATATCACATCAACTGATAATAATTTATCCATTTTACCAATCAATCCACAATCAATTTAGCTATTTAAAAAAATTATTACGGTAATCCAAAAGTGAGTAAGATTACTCACCTTGACTCCTGTCGCTTTCGTGTTCCGTTTTAATTACATCCGAACTCGTTTGAGTTTAGCTAAAATTCCTGAAGTCTCCAAATTCAACCAAACTAATTTTATCTCGTAGTATACGACGATCCGATCCCAAGGCAATTTATGTTCTTCAATTCTGATATCGTATGAGGTAAAAAAGTTATTTTGAAAGCACGAATTATATAGATAAGTTTATAAGCTTAATTACACTTAAACTAAAATCATTTACCCAAAATTCAGCCTAGATCGCACGTGCCTTCATGTCCTTCTTTTTTTTCTTAAATTTTTTTAAACCACAACCCATACCAAAAGAAAATCAAACATGCTCTGTGACGCCCTACCTCTATACTCACGCTAGCCAAGTACACTACAGGGTAATGCCGTTAACTAGCACGAAGAATAAGGCAGTTGAGGAGCGACCATCCGTGTAATGGTTTTGTGCGAGGACCTATATGTCAAATAGAATAACATGCATTTCATCTCGAGTGGAAATTCGACATACTGATACAAACTCAAAACTACTACAAGTGGCTCTATTATCTTTGGAAACAAATATTTAAATAAGCATAACACAAATCAGTCACAGATATCCATATCACAAAGGCGGAAATAGATATGAATATTGTAACGACCCTGGATTTTGGCCCTAGTTATTTTAATAAATATTTAATCTGATTAGATGAAAAGTAAACTGATCATTTTGAAATCAATATGATTTTGGAAATATTGCCATTTATTTATATAAATTGTATTTTAAAAAGGAGATTGTTTTGGAAATTTAAAATAAATCTCAATGATATCTATAATAAAAAATTTCTTATAAAATTCAATTAAAATAAAGTTTATCTTATATGATGGAATTACAATACTTTGTCTTATGAGCATGTGATAAATAAATATATTGATATGGGTAATAATGTTTAAAATAAAATCAAAACTTATTAATGTAAAATATAAATATAAATATAAATGTAAGTAAACTTATGAATCTAATATAAATATTGATAATCAAAATATAAAATATAAATATAAATAAGTATCAAATGAATATCATTTAAATATTGATAGGTAAATATGAAATATAAAACAATATAAGCAAGTCATCATATTGAATGTAACTTAAATAGTAATAGTCAAAGTTTAAATATAAATAGAAAAAAAGAAAAGAAATAAGTGTAAGTTTTCAAACAAATATTTATATATGAAAATACCTTCATAAACAAAACCAAATGAATAAGGATGAAAAACAAAGTCAGTCAAAGCATAACAGTACACCAGACACCTATGTGCATGAATTATTTAAATTAGAAGATTACAAAACAAACATTTTTATACATAATATCTTCTTTCACAAACCATAAGCCATAGCATAAACAATACCTGACTTAAAACATGTGTATGAAGTTCAAACTGAAAGTAATAAAACAAATATTTTTTATACAAACTATCTTTATAAACAAGGCCAAGTGTATAAACTACAACCAGAAACTATATATGTTCATAAAATAACAAAACAACTTATCTTTATTCTCAAGACCAAAGTCAAAGTATAAAAGAAAAAGGGTAAAACATAGTATCTTCATACACAAGCCAAATATTTACCTGCAAGTTGTACACTTACATATAAATATCTATACAGTATAAAAATAATAATAATTATGAAAACATATTATGAAGCAAAGCATTAATTGCTATCAACTCAGCCACTCTTTTGTTCAAAAGCAAATATTACAAATCTTTTCTTTGCAATAAATGAAAATCTGTTTAAAACAGAACAAAGCTAAGAAAATACCTGACCAGTTGAGCCTCCCTTTATATATCTTATTATCTTATATATATATATATATATATATATATATATATGAATACATCTTCTTTTCAGTTCGTGGAGTAAAAAGAAACTTATGAAATCTGAAAGAAAGAAAACGAAGCAAGCAAAACTCAAATTTAAAATTCAATACAAAAACAGAGAAAAAAATATACATGCAGTTTCAAAAGCTTCAGGTGTTCAAAAATTAAAGTGCTTCTTTATGTTCAAAGGAAATGAAGGTGAGTAAACATTAATTTTTCAAGCTTAAGTTTAAATAAAACAGTATGATGGTTTATGAAATATGTGGGGTTGTATATGTTGATATGAATCTGGGTTTATATAATAATGTTCTTTTCTGTTATGTGCTCTCTGTTGTTACAGTTTACTGATCTTTGTTTAAAACTCAAGTTATACTCATTAACATTGATAATCTGTAATTATTTCAACTTATCAAAATGTTTAAACTAAATTAAGATTTGTTTTCAAAAGCTAATTTAAATATGTTGAAGGAAATACTTCACTGTAACATGTTATACAGGTAATTCACATATTCTTTGACAAATTCGAATGCCATAAATTGCTAATTCGAGTTTATATCTTGGATTAACACTAAAAGTTATGATTTTTAAAATTTGTGTGAAGATTTTTAACTTAGTATTTCCAAAGCAGTTTGCATTAGAACCAAAACTGCACTTTTGCAAATTTCTTGTTATTTGATCAATAATAAAAGTTGAAATTTGGGATGAAGCAAATTCAAACGTATGTGATTTCATAAAAATTACCAGAAATTTTTTATAGTGCTTGAGATTTGGATAAGAGATCAATCTAGGGCTCGAGTTCCTGTTTTTATCTATGACTGTATTGTGTCGAATTCATCACCTCCATGCGATCGAGTGGCTTGAGCTTCTGGAGGTTGATGGTTTATCGTGATGGCATCGTGTGGGCGAAAGCTTGGGTGTTGCTGGTGGATGAAGCGGCAGTGGCAAGGCGATAAACCCAAGGCGTTGTTACAGTTTTTTTTCGAGCAGAGGCAATTTTTCGAATTCGAGCTTTTTAGGGTGATGCGAATCTTGATTACGAGCCTAGTGTCGATTTGTGACTTGTTGACGTTATTGTTGTTCGCCGAAGAAGGAAGATGCTGCCGTGCACGTGTACGGCGGCAATGATATGCTCCTGTGACACAAAGATGTGGGTCGCGCATCGTACACGAGGAAGATGGACGAACGCTTCGGGTCGTGCTCGAGTGGTTGTGGGATTTACTTTGAGCTCTTTCGATCGTGTGCGTATGTATTTACTGATGTTTTGATTTAAGATATAACTTAACGTACTGGAATATAAAAGAAAAAGGGAAGAAGAAGATGGATACGTGGGAGAAGTCTCGGGGCTAGAGGGTAAGTAACCCGAGAATTACTCGAGTTAACACGGGGGAGCGCTCGGGTTTCTTATTTACAGTATACAAAACAAAACAAAAATTAAAATAGATATAAAGTTATCCAGATTTTGTTTTCAACAGTTTTAACACCTATAAACTAATTAAGGTTTAATAATTTAAGGTAAAACTTAGTACAAGTTTTAATACTATAGTTTAATAAAGTTTTAACTGTTGAGATAATAATGTAATATAAGTTTTCATTTTAATTAATACCTTAATAATGTTTTAACACTTAATTATTATTAAGTAATTAATTTAAGTAAGTATAAATTTAATTAACAATTAAAGTTGGAAGTTAAAAATTAATTGAATTTCAAAATTTAAGAGCTTTAAAGTGTTAATTAAATTGAATGGTAATTAATTAATTATCTTAGAAAACAATTCAGAATAATTACTTTTTAATTGTAATTAGCAATGGATCAATTGATGTTTAAGTAATAAAAGAAATTGAAATTAACTATTTAAGTTAATTAAAGAATGGTTAATAGTCAATTAATTAAGTAATTTAATTACTTATTAATAAAAGATTAATTAAGTAATTAGCAGTTAATAAATAGGTAATTAAGTTTTATTTATTAATACTTAAGGTTATTAATTAATGATTAAGAAATGGTTAATCAAAGTTAAATAAATTGATTAAGAAGTAATTAATTAAATGGTGTGGAATAAAATAAGTAATTAATTAAATAATTAAGAGTTAATAGTTGATTTAGAAATGATTAACTAATTAAATAATTTGAAATGGAATAAGTAATTAATTGATAATTAATAATAAATTAAACATGATTAAGAGATAAATTCTCAAGTAATTGATTTTTAATTACATTAATTACAATGATAATTTAAAGATGATTGCTTATGGATTGTTGTGTAGAATATCTGATTGTGATATTTATTTGGTGATATTCTGTGATGTTCTGCGATATGCTGTGATATATCTATGATGATTGTGTGTGATTCATCTGTGATAAAGGCTATATTAATTCCATCATTGAAATAAACTATTTAAGTTAATTAGACAACTTGGCCTTTAAAATGGCGTTTGGATTTCGATGAGACCAGGATCGGGAGTCATTTATGATTATCCGAAAACCACATCGATCCAAATTAAAAGTTAGGTCGTGAATTCTGAAATGAAGATCGAGATGGTGTTTCAGAATGCAAGGGTTATCGTCGTTAACTCTGAGGGTGATTCCAAAATGAGTGTAACGAGATAATGCCTTCGGTTTCATTCGAACCCGGAATGAACTTGTATGGATTGAATGCTTTCAGCACATCGTCAGGCGGACGATGAGCATTCTAAGAAATATGTCCTGTAAAGGTAGTCGCAGCCTCAAGCCTCATCAACCGGGAATGGCTAAACAGGGGAGATGCAACAAGGTTAGGTGGGTCATGCCCAAGCAGGACGAGATATACCCTTGTCTAGATGTCCCTTTTTATTTCGGCTGTGTGGGCGGTTGATTGCAACAACTGCCAGGGTTATCTTGTTTGGGACTGTTCAGTAAGGAATGGTTCCGGATTTGTGTTGCAGGGAAGTTAGGGTGGCTCCACAGTACAGTGATCTAGGCCACGTACTGTGAAGGGCGGTACCCCAGAAGCCCTGCCATTGTATGCAATCCAATCTCCAATAAGCGCCATACGTTTTGATTGTGCCCAACTATGTTGGAATGTGAGATGTAAGCATTTCAGCTATTTTTGTATTTTACTTGAAAACTGTAACGATCGCGATTTTTCGTTGCCGAAAAATCGAACCGTTAGAGTTTTAGAAGAAGAAAGAGGTAGAAGAAGAAAGAAAAGAAAGAGAAGAGAAAACAGAAAATCAAGTAACAGAACAGGAACAATATCAGAATCTCACAGTCGCAGCGGAACAACATATAATAGATAAATGAATATTCATTAAAACAAAAGAACTATACATTTTTATACATTACATCACATTACATTACATCAATCAGAGTGTACAACAACAACAGCGGAAAAAGAAAAGATATATATACAATAGATAATAGATTACGCTATCTGGCTCGCCTCCAGATCTGCACAGCAACTCCCGAATCCAGAATAACCTGACAACCTAACTCTAGACTGCCCGTGTGGAAAATATTGGGCACCCAGAGTTTAGGAAAGGAACAATAAACTCCAGGTCAGTCATGGGACTGGTGTGAGAACTCAAAAACAGTTTATCTTTAAACAAGCAACAAGAAAATTTAAATTTTGAAATCCGCAATGCTTTTTGGAAAATGAAACTACCATAAGGCCTCCCGCCACACACACAATGCAAACGCAGAATTGGAGGAGATTTCTCCTTATGATAGTCAAAGATGCTTACTACGCGAAAATCAAATCATTTTTGATATTATTACTAGTGCATAGTGTAGAAAACAATTTCGAAAGTAGAATATAAATCCTAGCCAGCATAGACATTCCGAACTATGCCTACTATAGCTACCATCCAAACAGTGGTGACCACCATAAGTGAATGGCAGGTAATACAACTAAAACCGTACAAGGCGCGTATTGGAGGAATGGATTTCCAACAAATGGTCAGGCTAAGGAACTTCCTACTGCCACATGGGATCGCCTCTGGCGGGACGTCCCGAGAAACTAACGTTACGGTTAGATCTCTGCCAACACAAGGCCGGGTTACCTCTGTAACTAGGTAACTACTACGCGAATATGTCATCCCCCGGTCCTTTGGGACCTTTATCCGAGCGCTCGATACCAACAACACCACACAGAAATATATATAGTGTTTCCACATGAGTAAATATCTGGGCTCCATACCATGATACCACCCTTTTCCAGAAGGAAATGACATACCCTAAAGGGCGCGACCCTCATAACCTTGCCGCATATTCCTGTTTCGACCATTTCCGGGGAGTGAGGTCCTGACGAAGTCTCGTCCACAAAGCTACGCTTTGTGCAACAAAGCCATGCTTTGGGTCCACAGATGACCAAAGCAATAATCACAAAGATAAATGATCAAACAAATGATCATATCCAAACGATCAACCAATGATCATCACACAGCAGCACTCAGCATGCCACATTACCAGATTGGGAAATATCGCTGATAACCTTCAACTACATAACCTCTGAGCTCGTACGTCTCAGAGAAGGGTGTTAAGCTAAGAGAATAAATTCTCCGCCACCAACAGAAATGTATTTGAAAGAAATCTGCTCTATCTCTCAAAATGTAATGTCAGACACGTAACCATACAAGTCTGTTCCGGGTTCGAACAGAACCGAAGGCACTTCCAAAGAAGCCCTTGCAATCCGGGTATTCACAATCCCGATAAAATTTCCCATCACAAAGGAAATCTCCATATCGTAGCTAACGATGCGGAGACAATCGATAGGTCATCCTATCGTTTTCACAAATACCCGGTCTTCACACCGGTCTTCAAATGCGATCCAAACGACGTATCGCATATTCGGAATGGGATATATGACACAAAGGTCCTCTCCCGGCTAAACCGAATAGCGAGCGCTTATTTTAAAAAAATAAGTGTGCATTCAATTCCAAACAAACACAATCAATACCATCCAAGGGTAAATATTGATAGTCGGTTATTTAACTATCAATAAAGATGCGCCACATCATCAGATTCCAAATAATTTTTCCAAAATTATTAAGTCCCAAAATATCTTTACAAGATATATATATATATATACACCATTTACAAATAATTGCCCCAGTTATTTGTTTTACCAAAACCACTTCACGATAAAATTTTCCACACTTAACCAATTGAAAAACCAATTTTCAATTTACCTTTACCATTTGAAAACCAATTTTCAAATTACATTAACCATTTGCAAACCAATTTCAAATCACCTTAACCATTTGAAAACTAATTTCAAATCACCTTAACCGTTTGAAAACTAATTTCAAATCACCTTAACCGTTTGAAAACTAATTTCAAATCACCTTAACCATATATACCTTTTGAAACAAATTTCAAACCACCAAATAAATCTTTACCGATTTATTTTACTTACGTTCTAAATTCGTAAATTATATTTTCAAATTTAAAAATAAATCAACATTTATTTTTAAACAAATTTCCCTTCATATACATAAATTCCAAGGTGGATTTAAATTCCAAGCATCTACCAGCATACGATTCCCAAATCGATTTCAAGTTATTTGCTTTCAATTACCTTAAAGGTGAATTCACAAAAACCGTTCCATTTCATATTAGAAAACCATTCCCATGCTTATTTTAAAAATAAGTAATTCACAAATTTATTTATTTTCAACGATTTGAAAATATTCCATATACTTAAATCACAGTTAAGTATTTATTCCATTCTCTTTAAGAAAACATTCCTTTATTCACATTTATTTGGGTTAAAAACGAATGTTGCGTAAAACATCGTTACGACAACCCAAAAACACTAGTATATGGATTTGAAATTAAAAAATAGATATATAAATCCAATACTATACAAATTATCCCCTTCTGTTTCTCGAAAACGTCTATTTCAACAATCAATGTTGAAATCTATGTTTTCAATACTCAATACATTTTAAAACACCTTTAATTCGTTTTAAATTCCATTTAAAACATTCCTTTCCCTAAAACAAACCCATTTTATTTAATAATCTATTCAATATTCAAAATAGTGAATATAGCCCACTTAACAAATTCCCATATTTCAATTTATCAAATTCGATGAATTTCAAATTTATAAACATAGTTTATAAATTCCACTTCTATTATAAACCCCAATTTTATAAATCCCTTTATTAATCCGATGCAATTTACATAACCCAATTTCATACCCAAAAGCCATATTGTAAGTTAAATACTTATAATATTATTTATTTACCAAATCGTTCCTTTGAACTTCACCAATTTAAAATCTTATCACTTACAAGATTTCTTTATGGTTTATAATAATTTCAACTAATGAAATCTTCATTTATTAACAATTTCTATAAAATTCCCCTTTTTAATGCCCAAATCCATTTTTATAAGTTAATAACTTATAAACTTAAAATTTTCCAATAACCATTCGTTTTATAAATTTCACATTTATTAATCTATAAATCCTAGTGAAATTCATGTTATACATCAACTTAACACTTTATAAATTTATTCTATAACTTCAATAATTTTTATTTAAAAACATCCATTTATAAAATCCTTTATATAAACCATTAATAATAATAACTTCCCAAAAACCAAATTTAACTATTTTATAAAAACCTATTATTGTAAAAAATTTCTTTTAAGTTATATTTTATAAAAATATAAATTTTTAAAACATAAAATTTTATCCATCTATTTATTTTAAAATTTAATCAATTCAAAATTTTTTAATAAACCATATTCTTTGAAAAATCGATTTAAAACCCCTTTTAAATTCAAAACCGTTATTTTAATTTTTAAAAATTTGAATCCGATGATGCAACAGCATTAGATGGTCAATCACGGGAATAAGTGTCATATATCAATATGATTATCAACAATCAACATAATATTTATAAACAAATAAATATGCGAGGAATCCAGTTGGATCCCTCCAACCTGTTACCCTGCAACCACAGACGTTAGCACAATACCAATTCCACTTCGAGGTGGAATATCGCGGTATATGGGATTTTATAAATATTCCGCTTAATAACGGCGCAATAGGGTCTCATCCGCTATACGAGGCGGGAAATCAAATCCGATATATACATATGCCAATATATATATATCGCTATATATAGTATATATCCTAGTATATCTACTAACACAATCAATCAGCAATCAACAATCAACATTAATTATTTAAAATTTTAAACAAAACCTTTCGATTGAGTGAGGAGTTCTCACCTTGATTTTATTTCCGGTTTCGGCGTTCGTTTCGAATAAAATTAAACGAACGTTTAATTTTACCCGAAATTCAAACGAGCTCCAATCGACTCCAAACTAGTTGCATTGCGAAGAGCGCGACCATACGATTCCAACGCACTTTGATTCGCCCAAATCGGACCTCGCAGCAAAAAGATATCGCAGTTTAAAGTTTGTACACGATTTAAATATGAATAAATCAACATTATTTTACATTTCTCAACCTAAATTGATCCTGGCCGCACATCTCCTTCCCCCTCCTTCTCTTCGTTCACGGCAACTCCTCTCCAGGTAGAAAACGCACACCAAACCCATATGCACAAATCTAGGGTTCCATTCCACGACCTCCCCGATGAACTTGAACGCAATCAGGATGCGCCAAACGAACGGCCTCGACGAGAGCCACCAACGCCCCGAGCTAGGCCAAGCTCGGCCCCACCTGGTGCCTAGGGTTGCGTGCGCAACATCAGGGAACGCGGGTCCCCTACCTCCCCCATCGAGCCTCCATTTTCGATCATGACCGTTGGATAGCTAGACCTCACCATCCTCTACGACTTTCATGTTGGAACTTTTGCGAATCGATGCGTGGATTTGGAGATAATGAGGGATGAATTTCGCTCGTTTCTGGCCATAGACATGGAAGTGGCGGCTGGAGCAAAAATGGGCTAGGGTTTTGAAGTGAAAATGTTAATATGTTATATGTTATTTATATTATTTTAATAATAAAATCTCCAATTTAACACTTATGCAAACGACCTCCAATCTACGCGTTCCGACAGGCGATCCTAAGGTTTTTCCGCGTTCCGGACACAATGGAACAGGTTTCGGAAGCTAATTCCATCATATGTGTGAGATACGGCAATAAACGCTCGATTTAAATTTAAACCGATTTAAACGATTTCTAGGCGTTTTGGCTTGTACCGGACAAACGATAAATCCGATCGACTTGAAATTTGAAATCTTACAATAATATCACATTACGGATCCGATGAAACTGGTTTCGTCGGAATCCGAGACCGTTTGAAAAATGGCTATTTTAACTCGCCGAATTAAAATTAAAACGATATCGATGCGTTTCGAGCTGCCACGGTCAAACGACAACTCCGATTGCTACGAAAATTGAAATCCGATAATAACTAACTATTACGGATCCAATGAAACTTGTTTCGTTCAATTCCGAGACTGTTCAAAAATTGGCTATTTTTCAGTCGATAATTAAATATTAAAATATTCAATTTTTACAAATTAACTCCAAATTCAATTTTACAAGTTCCAAAATATTTCTATAACTTTAATATGATATAACAAAATTTTCCAAACCATTTTCAATCATATTTAACCCAATATCTAATTATTTGTGGAATTTCACTATTAAATAAATCGATTTAATTGCAAAATTAAATCCAAAATTCAAAATAAAATTTATTCGACTCCAAAAATTCCACTTATTAATATTAAAAATAAATTAAATATTCAAATTCAAGTTATCAAAAATTCTGGGTCGTTACAATCTTCCCCCCTTAAAAGAATTTCGTCCTCGAAATTGCAAGTTAAGGAGAATGATTCATAATCCGTTTATATTTTTTCCAAAACTAATAGTTTTATCAACTTTCTAACACCAATCTTTTATTAAAGTTTTACTATCATTTCAATTAGCTTTCCAACTTCAATTATAAGTTTCAAACAACATTGTTTACTCAACAATTCAAATTTAAATTTAAATTCAAATTTCAAACTTTCAAAATTTCTCAAAATTTCTCTAACTCCCTAAATTTTCGAAAAATTTCGCCAGAGTCTCCTTTGCGCGGCTAGATCGGTACGACTACAAAACGGCTCTACGGCCCCTCAGAATCAAAAAGAAAAGAGAAAGCCAAGTGGCTGGAGAAGGAAATCATCAAATCTCATATAAAAATTGAAATACGTACCTTTTTGTCGAGCAATTCAATTTTTTAACTTCAAAATCAAAATTCCAATTCCATTATATCCTGTATATCCTGCTAGCATAATATCCAATTATAATATTCAAACCAATTTGCCAATTCAATTATAAAATTTCCAATACATGCTTCTTATACCACTTTTAGTTTACTATTAAAGTTGCATATTCATTTTCATTCAACTTTGCATTTCAATTTTCATTTGAATTCAATTACATAGCTTTCAAATTTTACTAATTCAATTTCATTAACACTTAATGAATTTTCATACAATCAACCAACAAGCAAATAACAACCAATGCACATCCAATACAACCAAATTTTATCCATTTTACTTACATTCAATTTGGTTCAACTGTTTTAATTCCAATTGGTTTAACATTCAATTGATTTTCATTCTATTATTCAACTATTTTCAAATGAATTTACGGTTATATATATCAACTTATTCATATTCTATTAATTAACATTCAATCCATGCTTCAATTCAATTGCTAGTTCTTTTTACAAATAAAATTGAATTTCATTTATATAATTTAAGTTCACATCTTTTAACGATTTCATTTACTCACTTTATTCATTTATTTTGATATTAACATCAATTCTTTCAATATTACTTAAGTTATATTCCATTTCAACTTTATTTACCTCATTTAATTCACTTGATTATTTAACTTTGATACAAAGATCAATTTTTTTTATTCAACTTCACTTAAGTTATACTCCATTTGACATCATTTGTTCAAATAAACTTAAGCTTTACACTTATCAGTCAAGTTCGAATTTCAATTCTAAAGTTAATTCCATTTAACACTTACTTAAGACAACTTCATATCAACATTTAAATCCATATTCCATTTTACTTAACTTTATTGTTTAACCATTTCAATAATCGGTTTTACTTACATTTTCCATTTAATAAGTTATAAAACTTATTATTCAACTTCTAACTTATATTATAAGTTCAAAACCTTTTTTTCACTTATATTTATCAATTTCAAATTGAATTTTAATTTCAAATTGGTTTATTACAACAAAACTTCAATTTTAAATTCATTATTGTAGCAAATCCATCACATAGAAACTCGAAAATGATACTGATGATGCTGCAGTCATCACCCTTATTATTTCCCAGTGACAATAGTGAAATCAATGCTAAATATTCTTTCAAAAATTTCCTTTCTATTCATAAATCACTTTTATAAACCTTTTACTTATATAATTTTACTTCTTATATACATACATGATTATCTTACAATTGTAACTCATTATTAATTATAATTTCATCTTATGATTCATTGGTTTATACCATTATTCTTTTTACAATAGTTGCTTTTATTAGCTCATTCAAACAACTTTTAATTATTTTATATTTATATCATTTACAACAACCAAGCAATCAATTATATACACACTTCAATAATTCTTGAAAAATTATTTTCTTTTTATATATAAAATATAATCGAGGTAAAATTATTTCATTTACCCAATTTAAAACAATATTGTGTCGAATTGTTCTATTCAAGTGTTTAGGAACCCCTTCGATTCAGTTTTCGAGGCTGCGCCGACGAAGGTTCATATACCACTCAACAAACCAATCATCACAATATAAAACAATTTTATACTCACTAACAAATACGCACTCATATCTATTATTACACTCACACTCATTCTAGAGTACTGCTGACTCTATCTCTAATGAGTAACACCCAACAGAGCAGGTTGTCGCTTAACCATAGGCTCCGATACCAAATGTAAAGAACCTCATTTCCGTCAGCAGTAACCGGTAGGCTTTTCAACCATCCCAGCCCCACCGTGGCTTACACTGGTACCCCAGACCTTGCTTTTACGGCCAGCCTCTCGACTGTCACGGCTTACGCCTAACCAACCCCGTAAAGAGGACGTGTAGGGGTAAGAGTCTCCCGTTCGCCACCTAACGCAAAGCGAGAACCCCCCATCACGTTTCACCTAGATAAGCAAGTCTGGTCCGGGTTCGAACAGAACCGAAGGCACTTCCAAAGAAGCCCTTGCAATCCGGGTATTCACAATCCCGATAAAATTTCCCATCACAAAGGAAATCTCCATATCGTAGCTAACGATGCGGAGACAATCGATAGGTCATCCTATCGTTTTCACAAATACCCGGTCTTCACACCGGTCTTCAAATGCGATCCAAACGACGTATCGCATATTCGGAATGGGATATATGACACAAAGGTCCTCTCCCGGCTAAACCGAATAGCGAGCGCTTATTTTAAAAAAATAAGTGTGCATTCAATTCCAAACAAACACAATCAATACCATCCAAGGGTAAATATTGATAGTCGGTTATTTAACTATCAATAAAGATGCGCCACATCATCAGATTCCAAATAATTTTTCCAAAATTATTAAGTCCCAAAATATCTTTACAAGATATATATATATATATACACCATTTACAAATAATTGCCCCAGTTATTTGTTTTACCAAAACCACTTCACGATAAAATTTTCCACACTTAACCAATTGAAAAACCAATTTTCAATTTACCTTTACCATTTGAAAACCAATTTTCAAATTACATTAACCATTTGCAAACCAATTTCAAATCACCTTAACCATTTGAAAACTAATTTCAAATCACCTTAACCGTTTGAAAACTAATTTCAAATCACCTTAACCGTTTGAAAACTAATTTCAAATCACCTTAACCATATATACCTTTTGAAACAAATTTCAAACCACCAAATAAATCTTTACCGATTTATTTTACTTACGTTCTAAATTCGTAAATTATATTTTCAAATTTAAAAATAAATCAACATTTATTTTTAAACAAATTTCCCTTCATATACATAAATTCCAAGGTGGATTTAAATTCCAAGCATCTACCAGCATACGATTCCCAAATCGATTTCAAGTTATTTGCTTTCAATTACCTTAAAGGTGAATTCACAAAAACCGTTCCATTTCATATTAGAAAACCATTCCCATGCTTATTTTAAAAATAAGTAATTCACAAATTTATTTATTTTCAACGATTTGAAAATATTCCATATACTTAAATCACAGTTAAGTATTTATTCCATTCTCTTTAAGAAAACATTCCTTTATTCACATTTATTTGGGTTAAAAACGAATGTTGCGTAAAACATCGTTACGACAACCCAAAAACACTAGTATATGGATTTGAAATTAAAAAATAGATATATAAATCCAATACTATACAAATTATCCCCTTCTGTTTCTCGAAAACGTCTATTTCAACAATCAATGTTGAAATCTATGTTTTCAATACTCAATACATTTTAAAACACCTTTAATTCGTTTTAAATTCCATTTAAAACATTCCTTTCCCTAAAACAAACCCATTTTATTTAATAATCTATTCAATATTCAAAATAGTGAATATAGCCCACTTAACAAATTCCCATATTTCAATTTATCAAATTCGATGAATTTCAAATTTATAAACATAGTTTATAAATTCCACTTCTATTATAAACCCCAATTTTATAAATCCCTTTATTAATCCGATGCAATTTACATAACCCAATTTCATACCCAAAAGCCATATTGTAAGTTAAATACTTATAATATTATTTATTTACCAAATCGTTCCTTTGAACTTCACCAATTTAAAATCTTATCACTTACAAGATTTCTTTATGGTTTATAATAATTTCAACTAATGAAATCTTCATTTATTAACAATTTCTATAAAATTCCCCTTTTTAATGCCCAAATCCATTTTTATAAGTTAATAACTTATAAACTTAAAATTTTCCAATAACCATTCGTTTTATAAATTTCACATTTATTAATCTATAAATCCTAGTGAAATTCATGTTATACATCAACTTAACACTTTATAAATTTATTCTATAACTTCAATAATTTTTATTTAAAAACATCCATTTATAAAATCCTTTATATAAACCATTAATAATAATAACTTCCCAAAAACCAAATTTAACTATTTTATAAAAACCTATTATTGTAAAAAATTTCTTTTAAGTTATATTTTATAAAAATATAAATTTTTAAAACATAAAATTTTATCCATCTATTTATTTTAAAATTTAATCAATTCAAAATTTTTTAATAAACCATATTCTTTGAAAAATCGATTTAAAACCCCTTTTAAATTCAAAACCGTTATTTTAATTTTTAAAAATTTGAATCCGATGATGCAACAGCATTAGATGGTCAATCACGGGAATAAGTGTCATATATCAATATGATTATCAACAATCAACATAATATTTATAAACAAATAAATATGCGAGGAATCCAGTTGGATCCCTCCAACCTGTTACCCTGCAACCACAGACGTTAGCACAATACCAATTCCACTTCGAGGTGGAATATCGCGGTATATGGGATTTTATAAATATTCCGCTTAATAACGGCGCAATAGGGTCTCATCCGCTATACGAGGCGGGAAATCAAATCCGATATATACATATGCCAATATATATATATCGCTATATATAGTATATATCCTAGTATATCTACTAACACAATCAATCAGCAATCAACAATCAACATTAATTATTTAAAATTTTAAACAAAACCTTTCGATTGAGTGAGGAGTTCTCACCTTGATTTTATTTCCGGTTTCGGCGTTCGTTTCGAATAAAATTAAACGAACGTTTAATTTTACCCGAAATTCAAACGAGCTCCAATCGACTCCAAACTAGTTGCATTGCGAAGAGCGCGACCATACGATTCCAACGCACTTTGATTCGCCCAAATCGGACCTCGCAGCAAAAAGATATCGCAGTTTAAAGTTTGTACACGATTTAAATATGAATAAATCAACATTATTTTACATTTCTCAACCTAAATTGATCCTGGCCGCACATCTCCTTCCCCCTCCTTCTCTTCGTTCACGGCAACTCCTCTCCAGGTAGAAAACGCACACCAAACCCATATGCACAAATCTAGGGTTCCATTCCACGACCTCCCCGATGAACTTGAACGCAATCAGGATGCGCCAAACGAACGGCCTCGACGAGAGCCACCAACGCCCCGAGCTAGGCCAAGCTCGGCCCCACCTGGTGCCTAGGGTTGCGTGCGCAACATCAGGGAACGCGGGTCCCCTACCTCCCCCATCGAGCCTCCATTTTCGATCATGACCGTTGGATAGCTAGACCTCACCATCCTCTACGACTTTCATGTTGGAACTTTTGCGAATCGATGCGTGGATTTGGAGATAATGAGGGATGAATTTCGCTCGTTTCTGGCCATAGACATGGAAGTGGCGGCTGGAGCAAAAATGGGCTAGGGTTTTGAAGTGAAAATGTTAATATGTTATATGTTATTTATATTATTTTAATAATAAAATCTCCAATTTAACACTTATGCAAACGACCTCCAATCTACGCGTTCCGACAGGCGATCCTAAGGTTTTTCCGCGTTCCGGACACAATGGAACAGGTTTCGGAAGCTAATTCCATCATATGTGTGAGATACGGCAATAAACGCTCGATTTAAATTTAAACCGATTTAAACGATTTCTAGGCGTTTTGGCTTGTACCGGACAAACGATAAATCCGATCGACTTGAAATTTGAAATCTTACAATAATATCACATTACGGATCCGATGAAACTGGTTTCGTCGGAATCCGAGACCGTTTGAAAAATGGCTATTTTAACTCGCCGAATTAAAATTAAAACGATATCGATGCGTTTCGAGCTGCCACGGTCAAACGACAACTCCGATTGCTACGAAAATTGAAATCCGATAATAACTAACTATTACGGATCCAATGAAACTTGTTTCGTTCAATTCCGAGACTGTTCAAAAATTGGCTATTTTTCAGTCGATAATTAAATATTAAAATATTCAATTTTTACAAATTAACTCCAAATTCAATTTTACAAGTTCCAAAATATTTCTATAACTTTAATATGATATAACAAAATTTTCCAAACCATTTTCAATCATATTTAACCCAATATCTAATTATTTGTGGAATTTCACTATTAAATAAATCGATTTAATTGCAAAATTAAATCCAAAATTCAAAATAAAATTTATTCGACTCCAAAAATTCCACTTATTAATATTAAAAATAAATTAAATATTCAAATTCAAGTTATCAAAAATTCTGGGTCGTTACAAAAACCCTAGTGGATTTCCTATAAAATGTTTTGGTTAACGTAGGGTAAAAACTTACCCGTATTTATTTGTGGGTAGTCTTACGTGATATCTTTTGTTTTCAAATGATTTTCAAAGTTAAACAATTTAAACCGTTCACTCATACCAGACCCATGTCTGACCCGGAGTTTATATTTTGTTTTTCATAAACTCTTGGGCACTCAAATTTTTATGAGTAGCCAAGTGATAGGTTTTGGACTTTGATTCTGGAGGAGCTTGGAGCAGGAGTTCCAGACTAATGTAGCTATCTATCTAGTTCCGTTATGTAGATGATTTATGCTGTATCTCTGATGTATGTAGTGACAGATGTATGTATGACAGTCATGTGTATTGATATTGTATAACTATGATATATGTAAAACTATGTAATAGTTATGTGAAATATTATATTTTGTTCCGTTCCGCTGTGAGATTCTGATATTGTTGTTCTTTCTTTTCTATTTCTATCCCTTTCTTTCTAAATGATGATACGTCTTTCTGGTAGTAGAAGGGCGGGTCGTCATAAATATAACACTAAGAAGTGTTTATCAAAGTAGTGGTCAAACAAGATCCACAATATAACAAAAAAAATGGATACAAGTTCTAGACAAAAGAATATGTATACATCAAGGAGTCTCTATCTCGAATGTATACCAACAAAACTACAAATCTAATGTAGTTAGCCAAAAGTCAGATAATACTCCCAGATGAGGAGTCAAGCAGGAGCACCTGCAATATCTTGGTCTGACCTGAGTATTATTTAATAAGAAAATAATAAATGGATCAGTCTAGCCATAAATATCAAATAAAATGATAAAGGATAAGAGATATGACAAAAATGTATGATAACCATAAAGCCATACTATGATAAGTATGTAATTGAAAATCAACCAGAGATTAATCAATATCACAAGAATCTTCTCAAAGATCAAAAGAATGTTATACTCTTTATTTTTATTCACCAAGTTGCAAATATCGACATCATATCGATGCCAATCATAAAAATTAGTGAAACACAAATTCTAGAAATCATCAATAGAAATCCAGAAATCACAAAAAGGGGGGAGGCCTACCACAAAACGGGAGCATGAAAACTCACCAACATGTGTATCATAAACGGGACGCTATCCCATGGTCGCTAACCATATATGCGTTGCAATGACATAGTACAATATCGGTATGCCCGAGGAACCTAAAACTCGAATAATTCAAAACAACGACGTAGTACAACGGTACGCCCGATGATCCTGATAAGCTGGTGCAACAACGTAGTACAAAGGTACGTCCGATGGACCGAACTCCATAAAAGAACATGCGTCGCTAGCCCACAAAAAGAAATGAGTAGAAACTCCAAAGAATACATAGGTCGTTAGTCTATAAAAGGAATGAGACGAAACTCAATAAAACGAGGTACCGTCCCCTATGTGGACAAAGAAACATAGCCTATCGCTAGTCTAAATCACATAAATGACCATCAATGTTCATCAATAAGTGTCAACTACACCAAGCTAGTAAATAAATGAGTTTAGCTTCATTGTCCCATAACCATTGGCTTAACTTAAGTATTTACGAACAAATTGTAAATCTCCACTCGAAAGTTGTCACAAGAGTTTCAACCGAGCAAGTCCAAAAATTAACCGATGAAGTAAACGCAAGCGTTTCATACCACTCGTTTTACTAAGCCGTTTAGTTAGATTCCTCAAAGGACGAGGTAAAGGTTTGTGTATACAAATAGATTTGAAAGTGGTTTAAGAAACAACCTTGTGATAAATTAGTGTTGAAATTGTTTTAATGAAAGGGTTTTAATATTTACTACTAGTATAGAAAACCTTTATGTTTTTAAAGTGACAAATCATAGAAATGATTGTAGAAACAATCAATCTACAAAATTCACATTCGAAGCCATGAATCAAATCCATATAAATCGATATCCAATCTATCAAATGGATACTCTCAAATATCCCATAAAAAGAAAAGTTATCAAAGTCAATAAGAAATGATAACAATACGTCCGATAAACACGAATCAATTTAAAACGGGAAACCCAAACACATTGGGCAAATTGGGAAAAGACAACAGATTCAGACATATGAAATAAATGGTTTAGACGTCTGAATCGGGAAAATGAATATTTTCCAAAGCCCTATTCAGACGTTTGGGTCACTGAATTCAGATGTCTGAAAATGTCTAATTTTAGCCTATTTCCTCTCGGGTCGGATTTGAGCAATTTCAGACGTCCGAAATTATAATTCAGACGTCTGACCTGGGGAATGAAATTTTTTCCCAGAACAGATTCAGACGTATGAATCTATAGTTTTAGACGTCTGAATCTATAGTTTCAGACGTCTGAAACTATTGCTTTGGGAATTTCCTCCCTAAGGCCAATGATGGCTAAATAATATCGGAAGCGATCGGATGAGTGACAATTATGAGGGTTTTACGCCAAACGACTACCCAACCTCAAAGGCTCACCAATACACTTCGATCAACATGTCCAACATCCATATAAGGATTTTCATAGATTTTGTTTTCAAACACCAAAAAATTGGAATATTCACCAAATCAATCCAAATCAAAATCAAATGAACACGTAAAGATGTTAGGAATTCATACCTAACAATCAAAGATAATTGTAGACTTGGATGTGAGATAAAAATCTCACCTTTTGCACAAGAACAAGGAAGAAGAAGCTATAGAGCAAGGTAAAAAACAATCACTCCTTAATTCCAACCCAAGAAGCTTGAATCTAAGCTTAAAAGGAAAAAAACATTTTCTAAGTTAGGTTTAGGAATTTATGAAATTGAAGGTAAAATGAGTTGGAGAAGAAGAAGATGATGCTTACCAATAGCTTCACTTTGAATTTGTAGTTAGAACTTGGATTTGCAATGGAACTAGGGCTTAGGAATTCTAATTCTTTTTCTCTTCCCCAATTTTTATGAAAGTTTGAAGGTATTAGGAAATGAAAGTAAATGAAGAGAAGTGGGGGTTGAGCTAGAGTTAATAGTTTACGCTAACCCAAACCCAAAGTCCAAAGTGCAAAGGTCAAACTTTTAGCTTGCTCTAAACATATCGAACTTTATACTCAAAACGGTCGCAAACACCATTTTGAACTCAATGGAAGTGGTACCGAGTCCAGATTCGGCTGTTTGCACAAAGTAACCTTTCGGACTAAAATCCAAATAACGATGCTATATTTAAATACACAATCGTAAAATATGCGGGTCGTTACCGACTCCCCTTAAAGAAATTGCGTCCTTGCAATATTTAAGAAGAAAATAAAAAGTAACAACCATAAAAGCATATCAATACAAAAGAAATTTGAAATAAAAAGTTCACCTCAAAGAGCACGGAAAAGTAAGTCCGGATGTGTTCGCTCGATGAATTCTCTAGATTCCCAAGACCAATCCTTAGGATTTGAAGACCATTGAACTATCACGAGAGGAACATCTTTATTTCGAAGGCGTTTAACCTCCGAAGCTATGATTCGAATAGGATGTTGTTTATAAATCAAATTAGGTGAAACTTCAATTTCTTCAACAATAGCGGGCTCAAGAATAGAATCGGAATCTCGAAGGCATTTTCGTAATTGGGAAATGTGAAACACGTAATGAATAGTAGAAAACTGAGCCGGTAATAAAAGGCGATAAGCTACAGAACCAATATGTTCGGTGATGGGAAATGGACCAATATATCGAGGTGCTAATTTTCCCGATCGACTGAAACGCACAACACCCTTCATAGGTGAAACACAAATAAACACAAAATCTCCCACAGAAAATTCTAATTTACTTCTTCGGTTATCGGCATAGGATTTTTGCCTACTTTGAGCTTCTTTCATCTTATGGTGGATAAGATCAATCTTTTCTGTGGAATCTCGAATAAAATCTGGATCTAAAACTGGCTTCTCACTGGCCTCAAGCCAACAAGAAGGAGATCGACATGGCCTTCCATAGAGTGCCTCAAAAGGTGCCATACCAATACTAGATTGGAAGCTATTATTATAGGAAAACTTAACAAGAGAAATATAATCTTCCCAACTTCCACCAAAATCAAGAACACATGCACGAAGAAGATCTTCAAGAGTTTGATTCACACGCTCGGTTTGTCCATCGGACTGAGGATGATAAGCGGTGCTAAAATTAAGCTTCGTTCCCAAAGCTTTTTGAAGGCTCTTCCAAAATACACTAGTAAACAATGGATCACGATCGCTAATAATAGAAGTAGGAACTCCATGCAATTTAATAATTTCTTTAATAAAAAGTTTGGCCAAAAGAGGTACGGTCCGATTGGACCGAACGGGAATAAAATGGATGGATTTTGTAAGTCTATCAACTATCACCCATAAGTTATCATGACCCGAATGAGAACGGGCTAGGCCGTCAATAAAATCCATGGAAATTTGATCCCACTTCCATATTAGAATTTCTAAAGGTTGCAATAACCAACCGAGCCTTTGATGCTCGGCCTTAACAAGTTGTCAAGTCATGCAATGCTTAATAAAGTTAGCAATGTCAGATTTCATTCCATCCCAATAATAAAGTCGCTTCATATCCGCAAGCATTTTACTACTACCGGGATGAATGGTAAATTTTGAAAGATGAGAATCTTCTAAAATATCTTTACGAATATCACTAATATTTGGCACGATAAGTCTACCAAATTTTCGAATACCACCACGAGCATCAACATCAAAGTCTTTGAAACCTTCAATATTAATTTGATCCCTACAACTTTGGCTAAGAAGAGCCAATTCGGGATCTAGCTTTTGGGCTTCAAGAATGCGGTCTAAAAGAGAAGGATGAGCCTTAAGGCTACAAAAACAAGGAATGAACATAAATCGGATTCACGACCTCGAATCTCACAAGTGGATAAAGTATTGAGATCATTCCACTTGGATATCATCAAAGAAACAACCGCTTGTAGCTTACGGCTAAGTGCATCGACAACACGATTTCCCTTACCGGGAGTATAAAGAATATCAAGATCATAAGATGCAAGGAATTCAAGAAAACGTTGTTTACACAAATTAAGTTCCTTTTGAGAAAATAAATATTTCAATGATTTATGATCGTTGTAGAGATCAAATTTCTCTCCCAAAAGATAATGACGCCAAATTCGAAGGGCGAAAACCATAGCCGCGAGCTCTAAATCGTGAGTGGCATATCTAGTCTTGGCAAGCTTCAATTGCCTAGAAGCATAAGCAATAACACGTTCTCTTGGCATAGGAACGGCTCCCAAACCAACACGACTAGCATCGGTATAAACAATAAAATCTTGGTTTCCTACGGGAATCACAAGAATAGGGCATCGGAAAGAAGTTCTTTTAATTTCTGAAAAGAAGCTTCACATTTGTCCGACCAAATGTATTTAACTCCTTTCTTTGTCAAACTAGTAAGAGGCACGACAATTTTAGAAAAGTTTTTTATAAAACGACGGTAATAACCTACCAACCCAAGGAAGCTACGAATCTCCGACACACTCTCCGATCTCTTCCAATTTTGAATCGCTTCAATCTTTGAAGGATCCACGGAAATTCCGGATTTAGAAATAATATGACTGAGGAACTTCACCCGAGATTGCCAAAAGTGGCATTTAGAAAATTTTGCTTTCAATTGATTGCTCCTAAGAGTTTCCAACACAATCCGAAGATGCTTTTCATGCTCTTCCTCAGTTTTAGAGTACACAAGAATATCATCAATAAAGATGAGAACGAGTTGATCGAGGAAGTCTTTGAAAACTCGATTTATAAGGTCAAAGAAATAAGCAGGAGCATTCGTTAACCCAAATGGCATAACTAGCCATTGATAAAATCCATAATGAGTACGAAATGATGTCAAAGGAATGTTATCCTCTAAAATACGAAGTTGATGAAAACTGGTTGCTAAGTCTAATTGTGAAAAGACTCTAGCACCACTAAGTTGGTCGAATAAATCATCAATCCGAGTTAAATATTATTTATGCTTAATAGTAAGATCATTAAGCTTGCGATAATCAACGCAAAGCCTAAGTGTACCATCGGACTTCTTCACAAAAATAGCAGAAGCTCCCCAAGGAGAGGAACTAGAACGAATAAATTGTTTCGTCTCCAATTTGGATAATTGTTTGCGCATCTCCTCATTTTCTTTATTGGACATACGATAAGGAGGACGAGTGATAGGTAGAGCTCCAGGAATTAGATTAATTCTGAACTCAATTGCTCGCTTAGGTGGTAATCCTAAAACGGGCTCAAATATGTTGGAAAATTCACGAACAACGTGAATAAGAGAAATGACAGTTTCCTCATCATCATTATCGTCATCATGAGGATTTAAAGAATATAAAGATGCTGTGAAGTTGGAATCCGAATCTTTAAGAACAATAGAAATCTGCTTAACAGATTGACGATGTCAAAGATGAATAGTCCGCTCAGGACATAGGATATGAACTTTATAACGGTTAAGCCAATCCATTCCCAAAATCATTCCGAAGCCCAAGTAACGCATGACATGCAAATCGGCTGGGAAAGAAAAATCACACAAAATAATATCGACATCTTTACAAAGCAAGCCAAGTGTTGCGGATCCATCAGCTGGATTCGCAATTCTCAAAGAAGTCATTAAAGCCATAACACTTAAAGAAAAAGTATCAACAAGCTTTTTTGATATAAAAGAATGGGACGCACCCGTATCAAAAAGAACTCGTATAGGTTGATCACGAAACATAATAATGCCATCAAGGATAGAATGAGAAATACCTTGACCACGACAAGTGTTACTAGGGGCTTGCACAACATTTATCTTTCCCTCCTTCTTGCCTTGAAGTTTGGGACATGAAGATAGAAGATGACCTGAACCTTTGCAATAATGGCAAAAGAGTGGTTTCGGACATCTATTATCATAATGGTCCTTAGAACCACAATTGTAGCATTGCCCACTACTAGGGGTAGGAGTCCTTGCTACCGAAGCTACTTGATTCCTTTTCTTGTTGGGATTTGGGCCTTTGAATTTAATAGGCCTTTTCTTGTTGTTGTTGAAGTTTGGTTTGGCACCCACAAATTCAACATCGCTTTCCTTATCTTCCTCTTCAAGTCGAAGAGCGATATCAATAAGTTGGTCAAAAGAAACTTCCAATTTCAGAATTAATAGCTTCTTGAGATTGTTATTCAAGCTATGTACAAATCTTTGATTATTCTTCAATGGGTATTAATGTACTCAACCCGTATTTAGAAAGAGATTCGAAAGATGCGACATATTCCGTCACAGAAGATTCACGTTGAACGAGGTCAATAAAATGACGGGCCAATGTCACCTTTTCAGCTTCCAGCACAAACTTTGATTCGAATCTTCCCCGGAATTGCTCCCAAGTAAGATCCGCTTCAATAATTTCAAGAAGCTCATACCAATCTAATGCTCATTCTTGAAGCATGCTAGAAGCAACTTGGACTCGATGAATATCAATAAGATTCATGCGAGAAAAGATGCGATCACATGTTCTAACCAAGCCTGGACTTCGATAAAGCCCTCAGAACCCCTGAACGGCTTTCCACCCAAATTTGTCTAATCACTGCACAGGCGTGCAAATTCGGATTTTGGGAGAGTAGGCTCTGGAATGGGTCCGACAGCTTGAGCGTTCCTTACAAGATCAAGAAGCTGTTGTGTAGACATAAATACTCCATCCTGGGGAGTAGCACTATATTGGCCGACGCTGGGATGACCTGGTCTAACCATTTCTCTTCTTTAAGAATGAAAGAAAGAAAGAAGAAGAAAAGGTTATTCTCAGAATGAATATCAAACAATAATGGTTGGTAAAACAAGGCATCACAAAGAAAATAGGATAGAACGGGTCCAATGACTCGAATAAAATCCTAAGGCACAACTCCTAAGATGGACTTAGGACGATGATCCTTGCTATAATATTTTATATTGTTCCGAAGTTTGGCTCTGATACCAACCTGTGATGCCCCACCTCTATACTCACACTAGCCAAGGACACTACGAAGTAATGCCGTCAACGAGCACGTAGAATAAGGCTGTTGAGGAGCGACCATCCGTGTAATGTTTTTATGCGAGGACTGATATGTCAGGTAGAATAACATGCTTTTCATCTCGAGTGGAAATCCGACATACCGATACAAACTCAAAACTAATACACAGTGGCTGTAATATCTTCGGAAATAAATATAGAAATAAGCATAACACAAATCAGTCACAGATATCTATATCACAAAGGCGGAAACAAATATGAATATAACACTAAGAAGTGTTTATCAGAGTAGTGGTCAAACAAGATCCACAATATAACAAAAAAATAGATACAAGTGCTAGACAAAAGAATATGTATACATCAAGGAGTCTCTATCTAGAATGTATACTAACAAAAACTACAAATCTAATGTAGTTAGCCAAAAGTCAGATAATACTCCCAAATGAGGAGTCAAGCAGGAGCACCTGTAATATCTCGGTCTGACCCGAGTATTATTTAATAAGAAAATAATAAACGCATCAATCCAGCTATAAATATCAAATAAAATGATAAAGGATAAGAGATATGACAAAAACGTAGGATAACCATAAAGCCATAATATGATAAGTATGTAATTGAAAATCAACCAGAGATTAATCAATATCACAAGAATCTTCTCACAGATCAGAAGAATGTCATATTCTTTATTTTTATTCACCAAGTCACAAATATCGACATCATATCGATGCCAATCATAAAAATTGGTAAGACACAAATTCTAGAAATCATCAATAGAAATACAGAAATCACAAAAAGGGGGAGGCCTATCAAAAAACGGGAACATGAAAACTCACCAACACGTGTATCACAAACGGGACGCTATCCCATGGTCTCTACCCATAGAGCCGGTGCAACGACGTAGTACAATATCGATTCGCCCGAGGAACCTAAAACTCGAATAATTCGGAGCAACGACATAGCACAACGGTACGCCTGATGATCCTGATAAGCTGGTGCAACAACATAGTACAAAGGTACGTCCGATGGACCGAACTCCATAAAAGAACATGGGTCGCTAGCCCACAAAAAGAAATGATTAGAAACTCCAAAGAATACATAGGTCGTTAGCCTATAAAATAAATGAGACGAAACTCAATAAAACGAGGTATCGTCCCCTACGTGGACAAAGAAACATAGTCTATCGCTAGTCTAAATCGCATAAATGATCATCAAGAAGTGTCAACTACACTAAGCTAGTAAATAAATGAGTTTAGCTTCATTGTCCCATAACCATTGGCTTAACTTAAGTATTTACGAACAAATTGTAAATCTCCACTCGTAAGTTGTCACAAGAGTTTCAACCGAGCAAGTCCAAAAATTAACTGATGAAGTAAACGCAAGCGTTTCATACCACTAGTTTTACTAAGCCGTTTAGTTAGATTCCTCAAAGGACGAGGTAAAGGTTTGTATATACAAATAGATATGAAAGTGGTTTAAGAAACAACCTTGTGATAAATTAGTGTTGAAATTGTTTTAATGAAAGGGTTTTAATATTTACTGCTAGTATAGAAAACCTTTATGTTTTTAAAGTGACAAATTATAGAAATGATTATAGAAACAATCAATCACCAAAATTCACATTCGAAGCCATGAATCAAATCCATATAAATCGATATCAAATCCATCAAATGGATACTCTCAAATATCCCATAAAAAAAAGTTATCAAAGTCAATAAGAAATGATAACAATAAGTTCGATAAACACGAATCAATTTAAAACGGGAAACCCAAACACATTGGGCAAATTGGGCAAAGACAACAGATTCAGACATATGAAATAAATGGTTCAGACGTCTGAATCTGGAAAATGAATATTTTCCAGAGCCCTATTCAGACGTCTGGGTCACTGAATTCAGACGTCTGAAAATGTCTAATTTTAGCCTATTTCCTCTCGGGTCGGATTTGAGCAATTTCAGACATCTGAAATTATAATTCAGACGTCTGACCTGGGGAATGAAATTTTTTCCCAGAATAGATTCAGACGTCTGAATCTATTGTTTAAGACGTCTGAAACTAGAGCTTTGGGAATTTCCTCCCCAAGGCCAATGATGGCCAAATAATATCGGAAGCGATCGGATGAGTGAAGATTACGAGGGGTTTACGCCAAACGACTACCCAACCTCAAAGACTCACCAATACACTCTGATCAACATGTCCAACACCCACATAAGGATTTTCATAGATTTTTTTTTCAAACACCAAAAAATTGGATTATTCACCAGATCAATCCAAATCAAAATGAAATGAACACGTAAAGATGTTAGGAATTCATACCTAACAATCAAAGATAATTGTAGACTTAGATGTGAGATAAAAATCTCATCTTTTGCACAAGAACAAGGAAGAAGAAGCTATAGAGCAAGGTAAAAACAATCACTCCTCAATTCCAACCTAAGAAGCTTGAATCTAAGCTTAAAAGAAAAAAAACATTTCCTAAGTTAGGTTTAGGAATTTCTGTAATTGAAGGTTGAATGAGTTGGAGAAGAAGAAGAGGATGCTTACCAATAGCTTCACTTTGAATTTGGAGTTAGAACTTGGAATTGAAATGGAACTAGGGCTTAGGAATTCTAATTCTTTTTCCCTTCCTCCATTTTTATGAAAGCTTGAAGGTACTAGGAAATGAAAGTGAATGAAAAGAAGTGGGGGTTGAGCTAGAGTTAATAGTTTAGGCTAACCCAAACCCAAAGTCCAAAGTGCAAAGGTCAAATTTTTAGCTAGCTCCAAACGTATCGAAGTTTATACTCAAAAAGGTCGCAAACACCATTTTGAACTCAATGGAAGTGGTATTTAGTCCAAATTCGGCTGTTTGCACAAAGTAACCTTTCGGACTAAAATCCGAATAACGATGCTATATTTAAATAAAATATTTAAATACACAATCGTAAAATATGCGAGTTATTACAGGCTCGCTACCTTCTTCTCCCTCCTTTCCTTTCTTCTCCAAAAGCTTTGAATCTCCTGTACATCCTCACCCGCGTGCACGCACAACTGACACGTGATTTTTCTCCGACAAAATCCCAAGTCAACTTGACCAATGTACTCTATGCCCAAATCTCCCTTTCCAGGATGCCATCACTTGGAACTCGAACCTCCCCTGTAAGTCGCGACTGCTATCGACTTGGTCACTACCATACTAATGTCGCATCTAGCTAGGAGGTGCTGCACCTTACCAAATTCAACCCCGGGAGGCCAAACAAAGCTAGGAACCCATTTCCCAGTTCAAATTCGACAATCGATGCCTTAAATCCTCGAAAGTCGAAGCCCTAGCCTCAATGGCTACTACCCAGCCTGCCAAAAATACCCCTGCACCCTTCCACTCATACATCAGATCGTAGATTATAATGATTTAGGATTTTAGAAATTGTTTTCAGGATTTTTAGGCAAGCAAAACATGAGAGGTAGATTTTTAAAGTTCGGTTTCCTTTTTTAATTCAATTATGTTCGGCCTACTGAATAAAGGAGGGAGGAAACTTGATTTGAAATGCTTGCGTGAAGAAAATGCCTTGCTATGGTGATGGAAATGAAAGGGGGAAAGGTGGACGTGAAAATATATGTCAATCAATGAATATAATTATATATTTAAATTTAAATCATCTCGATTTCGCAACTTAAAATTTTGACTTCCTATCGAGGTGTGCCGCTAGGCATTCATATTATTATACCCCTATTTCAAACGCAATGGTAAAGGTTTCGAGTCCTAATTCGATCATATAGAGAAGATAGCTTTTTGGGCCCAGCTATTATATTGAATTTTCGATATAAATTTCAGTGCGTTTAGTTTTCGTACGATCAAATGATAACTCCAACACTACGAAATTTGGAATTCGATAATATACACTATTACGGATCCAATAGAACTGGTTTCATCGAATTCCGAGACTGTGCCTCTGATGGCTATTTTAAATGTCAATTCGAACGATATATTTTTAAAACTGAACAAATCACTTTCAAATTCAATTTTAAAACTTTAATTATCTTTAGCATTATCAATATAAATTTTATAAGCCTTCAGATTATTTTTAACAAGCTTAAAAACAAAGATTTCATATTTTACCCAATTTTCCATTATTCAATTCAATAATTTAATAATAAATAAATAGTTATATTTGAAATTCAAGTTAAAATATAACTTTTAAATGTTTAAATCAATTAAATATCCCAATTTCAAACATCCAAAAATCTCTGATCGTTACATTATCGGTGCCAAATAGGAATAGACCGGTCTTGCCAGATGCAGAGGATTGTTTATGTATCCTCGGTACATTCCTCTAGATATGTACTATAAGGAATGTAGTCCTTTATCTGCCATTATTGTAACAATCTCAGTTTTGAGTCTAATTTAATTTGGTAATTAATATAAAATTTTAGATTAAATTGTGAATTAATTTGTAATTTTTCAAATTTAATACGATATGTGCCTGTTTATTTATATGAATAAATTGTAGTTTGAAATTTCATTTGAGGATTCAAAAATAAATGTATTGAAAATAAACTGAATTTAAATACTCTATATTAAAATTAATGAAATTTTTTTTCTAATTATAATATGTGAGATATATATAGAAATTTTATTTTAAACTTATTTAGTAAAAGTTAAAAATTTATTTAAAGCTAAATTTTATGTTGTCTAATATACATATGTGTGTTTATTATTAAAGTATAATTAGTTTTAAAATCATTTTTCTTTAAATTGGCATAAGTATAAATAACAAATAAAATGTATGAATACAAATATAAAACAAGAATGGATAAAAGTTTAAAATATACATATATACATATCTTTTGAAGATTAATAAGATTTGAATAAGATATTAATAAAGGAAATATAATTAGAAAATAATATAAAAATATATTCAAACATTTAAACACATGCAAAATACATATGTAAGCATTTTAACAATAAAATAAACATTTGTAAACATTTTTAACAAGGATAAATAAAAAGCCTCAATAAGATTTAATATACTTCCTTTTAAAAAAATATTTTAACATGAGATAAAAGTAGTTGTATATTTATAAATATAATAACATAATGGGTAAAATTAGATAAACATAATACATAAATATATGAAACTATATATTTGTTTATATAAAAAAGTAAATAGTATAATTTGTATATATGGAAAACATTTAAAAATATAATATATAAATTATATTAACATAAGGTAAATGTAATATAAAGGTTTATTACCGTATTCGAATATTAATGCTGAACAAAAAGACAAGCATAACCATTTTTAAAATGTATTATGACATTTGTTAGAATATAAGACCATGTTTAAACATTTGTAAATCATTGAAAACATGTTAAAAACACTTTTTTTTAGACTTAAAATAAATTTGGTTTTGTTTACATATACAAATATTATAACATAATACTTAAAATAAAAAAACATAAGAAATGATAAAATATAAGTTTTTGACATTTGTAAAAGTATTATAACATGAAGATTCACAAGTGTTAAAAACTAAGTAATATGCAAACATAAACAAGTGTCAAAAATGTTTTTCTTTTAATTTGAATTTTATAAAAGCATATTTGAGAAAGAAATTAGGCTATTCTCAGTTTAAACTTCTCAAGTCTGGACTACAAACAAAGAAAAAAAATCAAAACAAAAATCAAAGCCTGGAAACCCAAAGAAAAAACAGAAATAAAAATCAAAATTAAACAAAGCTTCAAGCAATAAAAATTGGAATCAAACAACAAAGCTTCAAACTGAATGAAACCCAGTAACAAGTAAATGAAACATCAAGATCAGATTCAACTTCAACAGCAATCAAGTGCAGATCATTTTCCAGTTTCCAGATTTAAAGAAAAACAAAAAACTGTTCCTCTGTTCATATCCAGGTGAGCAAATTGCCCTCTCTAATATTTTGATTGTGTGATGCTTATGATTGAAATCATGATATGAAGTATGTTGTGTATGAATGTCTGTATACATATGCAAAATATTGGTGTGTAAGTCTGTAAATAGGCAAAAGAAGGCCTCTGTCTTTGTTTATAGGTTTTCCAAACCTGTTCATGGAAAAAAATTCAAATCCCTGGAATAAAATTCAATACATCATCATACAATCAATGTTGAATTGAGATCTTTAAAGATGAATTGTGCATACAAGTGTAATATGATTTTTAAAAATAATTTCAAGTTTATTTATTAAGCAAATATTTTAAAAAAATGGAATTACGGTAAAATATGTTCAAAACAGGAAAATCAATGATCAAGAATTCAAGTTTGGATTTCATAAATTGATTCATTTTAAGGAATGATGATTTTAAGTAATAAGTTCATGATTTTTAAGCTTGGAAACGAAGAGAAAATTTGAGCTGATCATAATTGGAAGTTTCGTCGATTTCTAGTGAATGGTGACTAGTGGTTGGTCGAGCTTGGGCCTAGAGGTGGCTCGTGAATCAGGGTTGAAGGGAAAAATGCTTGATGGATTTCTAGGTGACGGTGGTGGCGTAACGTCGGTGAGCTAGGGTTCATTTGCCTATTTGGGTTGAGGGTGAAATCGAGTTGATTTTTTCGTCGTTACTGCATCAGAGTCAACCAGAGTAGTGAGGATAGAAGCGTAGAACTTCGATGGTGATTTGAACGTGAATGCGAGCTTTCTAGCAATCGAAGGCGGCGACATGAAGCGTTTGAGTTGGTCGAGTTAGTTCCAATAGGAGCTTGATTTGTTCGATTTTGGTTCCAGATGTAATTGATCAAATGGGTGATTGGGAAGTTTGGGAGGCTCGTCGACGATTTGTTGAAGGCGGCGAGGATGGTCGTAGCGATGGCAATCGCTGGTGCACATGCACCTGTGCACGTTCGTTTCTGGATTTGGTACTAAGGAAGAAGATGAATTTTCTCGAGAAAGAGCTCAAGTAAGTGGGGTAGTGGCTCGAGTGGGTTATCGGATTCGTTTGCGTGTGTGTAATTATATAGCAGATGTTAAATTTTAAAACATAGCAAAGTAAAAAAAATGAAAAGAAGGGGATTTTCTCGGGGGATGACCAGGGAGGATATCGGGTTGAACCCGAAGTAAGTTTAACAAGTTTTTAAATTTAAAAAATAATAATAAGTTTTTAAAATTTAAAATGAATCTAGTTTTAAACTAATTCTTAAATATATTCTTTATAACATAAATATTTTTAAGTAATTGGTTTATGGAAGTTATATAATTTGTTTAACTTGAAGTTTTAAGTTAAAATATTTTTTTAAGTTATTTTAAAACATAATTTAGAAATATAATTAAGTGTTAATCAAAAGATAAAATGTTTTAAAATTTATATGATAATGATAATTAAGAAAGATAAATGGTTTATCTTAATAATGTTTAGATTATTTATTAACTTAAAAGTTTTTAAAATTTAATTGTTTGACGATAATTTATTTTATTTAATAAGATTTAAAGGATGTGATTAAGTGATTAAGTAAGTATAATTACTTTGTGTAATTGATTTAAAAGCTAATTACTCTGTTTAACTAAATTAAAGATAAATAATTACTTAAAGCTTAATTACTTAATGAAAGTAATTAAAGGTTAATTAATTATTAATTAAAGGATGACTTATTAATTAAATGAAAGGTTGATTAATTAATAATAAGTAATTAAAGGGTAATTACTTAAAGATAATTTAATAAGTAATTAAGTGGTGATTAATTACTTAAAGATAATTACTTAATTAAAAGTAATTGATTAATGATTAAATTTGATTAATCAAGTGATTAAAGGATAATTACTCAATGTAATTAATTTATGATTTATTAATATAAGTAATTAGTGTTAATCACTTATGGTAATTAAGGGTTAATTAATTAATAAAATTAATTAAGGATAAGTAATTTAATGGAAATTAATTAAGGGTTAATTAATTAATTAATTAAGGATAATTAATTAAAATGATTAAGGATTTATTATTTAATGATCAAAGGCTGATTGACTTATTAATTAAATTGATTAAATTAATAATTAAAGATCAATTAATTTATTATTAAAGTTTAATTAATAAATGATTAAAGAATAATGAATTAAAATAGTTTGTAGTAAAATAATATTAATTAACCAGGATTAGTGATTTATTCATAAGTAATTTAATCTGGTTTAAATTAATCAGGTGACTAATTGATCTTACTTATGGATGTTTTGATTGTATTAAATGCTTTGAATTGTTTGATATACCTGATGTATGATGTTCTGTAATATGATTGAGCTGTGAACTGTGATTTATTTATCTGTGATGAATTTACATATTTATCTACTTATCTATGAATAAAAGATAAGTGTTATAGGATTATACCGCTTATCAATATTGTTGTGTTTGGATTGTGATGATTGATGATATTGTATTGTTGTGTGTAAAACCCCTACACTACACCACACACACACAAATATGGATTTCATGTGGAATTGGTTAAGTCAAAGATATTTTGAATTTAAATATTATTTTGTTTAAAAGTTGAATCCAAATAGTTTGGAAATGGAATTGAGTTAAATTTGAAAAGCATTTGAAAAGGAATTTTCGAAATTGAAATTTAGTTTGAATAAAATATGTCTTGTTTAAGTTTTGAAATTATTTTGGGAAATATGGTTTGAAAGGGGTATACAAGTTATACGATATATATATATATATATATATATATATATATATAGATTTTAAACCATTTTTGAAGTATATTAAATGAACTATTTGGGGTTTTAAATGGAACTTGCCGAGTATACGGCAGTTCGTTGATTTTTCATGTATACTTTGAAAGGCTATAACTTGTGCATATTTGATCGGATTTTTTCGAAATGAAAAGTATTTGTTTTCAAATGATAATGGCTTTCATATAGCAAAAGAATTTCCAGTTTTTGTTTAAAAGGTTTCAAATTTGAAATGAAATTGTTTTGAAAGCCATAAACGAATCTTTGTTAAAGATTGATGAACTTTGTTTTCAAAGTGAAGAGGATCTTAAAAGTGAATCTTTTTGTTTAAAAGATTAAAAGTAGAAAATTGTGTAAAACATTTAAAAGATTAGTTTTTGGGGTACAAGTGTTGAAAGTTGTGACTTAACTAAGATCCCAATATATCCATATGATTTTTAAAATAAGCGCTTATATTCGGTTTAGCCGAGAGAGGACTTTATGTCATAAAACCCATTTCGAATAATGATACGACGAAATGGATAACATTTGAAGGCCGGTGGTGAAGACCGGGTATTTTCTAGAATGAAAGGATTACCTGCTGAATGACTCTGCACTGAGTAGGTACGGTATAGAGATCTCCATATGTGATGGGGAGTTCGATCGGGATTGTAAATACCCGGATTTGCAAGGGCTTCTTTGAAGTGCCTTCGGTTCCATTCGAACCCAGAACGGACTTATATGGATGTATGTCTGACATTACACTATGAGATGTAAAGCTAGTTTCTATCAAATACATTTCTGTTTGGTGGCGAGAATTTATTCTCTTAGATTAACACTCTTCTCCGAGACGTACGAGCTCAGAGGTTATGTGGGTGATGGTTACTAGTGATATATACCCAATTTGGTAATGTGGCATACCAAGTGCTGCCGATCATTTGTTGATCAGAGCATGGCTTTTGTGAAAAGCGTAGCTTTGTGGACGAGACCTCATCGACCCTCACAACCCAGAAATGGTCGAAACAGGAAGAACGCAACAAGGTTATGAGGGTCGCGCCCTTTAGGGTATGTCCATTCCCTTCTGGATAAAAGGTGGTATTATGGTATGGAGCCCATATATTTAGCCTATGTGGTTGTTGCTATTTGTTGGTGAATACCGGGACAAAGGTCGGCGACGACTAAGGGATGGCATTACTCGTGTCAGTAATTACCTAGTTAAAGAGATAACCCAACCTTGTGTTGGCAGAGATCTGGTTAGGTTCTTGGGACGTCCCTCCAGAGGCGTACCCATGTGGTGTAGGAAGTTCCTTAGCCTGACCATTTGTTGGAAATCCTTTCATTCAATACGCGCCTTGTACGGTTTTAGTTGTAGAACCTGCCATTTAACATGGTAGCTATAGTAGGCATACTATAATGGTACGTATACTGGCTAAGATTAATATGATACTTGCAAATGTTTTTCGACTATGCACTAGTAATAACATCAAAAGGATTTTTCGTATCAAGCATGTTTAACTATCATAAGGAGAAATCTCCTCCAATTGTGCGTTTGCATTATGTGTGTGGTGGGAGGCCTCATGTTAGTTTCATTTTCCAAAAAGCATAACGAATTTCTTTTATTTCTTCTATTTTGTTTTTGTTCAAAACAACTGTTTTTGTTTTCTCACCCTAGTCCCAAGACTGACATGGAGTTTATTGTTCCCTTTCTAAACTCGGGTGCCCACAATTTTCCATACAGGTAGCCTAGATTTAGGCTTTTCAGATAGTCAGATAGTAGATGTAGTTTTTGGAAATCTTTGGGGTCTATGGATTTCGGCGATCGCATTTCTTTCAAGTTCAGCATTGATAGTGGTTCGAGCTTATTGGATTCAAGTCTTTGAGCTTTTGGGTTGAGCTATTTGGTTTTAAAGCATTGGAGTTGGGGTGTTGGCATTGAAGACATTATCTTGCCGCTGCTATTGTTCCGCTATTATATCTATTTGGCTTTGATGTTGATCATTTCATTTGTATCATTGTTGTGTCAAATGTTGTATATCAATAAAATTGTTCATTCTGTTC
Source organism: Allium cepa (assembly GCA_030765085.1). Classification (NCBI taxonomy): domain Eukaryota; kingdom Viridiplantae; phylum Streptophyta; class Magnoliopsida; order Asparagales; family Amaryllidaceae; genus Allium; species Allium cepa. The sequence goes on from CM060929.1 coordinate 1,049,460,568, forward strand.
CGCTGTGTTGTTTAATTAATGTGTTATAAGCTCCGGCGAACCAGACTCAACGTTTGAATCTGCGGCATTCAAATATAGGTGATGTATTTGGGTGCCTATTTTTGAAGGTCAAGTCAGGGTCGTTATAAGTGGTATCAGAGCTGAAGGTTGAGTAAGAGCTTTAGCTCAGGAGTATAACACGTTAGGTGACTCATTAGATATAGGGTGAAGTATACCCAAGAATGAGTATATCCCTAAGATATCCATCTGTATGCCTCAGTAAACTCTCTTACTATTCATTGATAGTGAGTATGTGTGCAAGAAGAGGACGAGATAGGGGACATTGGCGTACCACAACAAATGGTTAATACCCTGCAACAACAAGGAACGACTTTTTTTCCTTAATCTCTTTTAATCATCATCCAATTTCTATTCTCAGATGGTTTCATGGTAGCTACAAGAAGGAGCTTTTGTATGACAGTGGCTTTGCGAATCATTGTAGAAAAGGTTCTAATTCCGATTTCATATTCTAATCGTCAGTTTCTTATGAGTCTTTCCGTTTTAACTTTAATAAATTTGAAATTTATTTGAATAAATTGGTTAACAAAATATGAAACTGAATTAAATTATACCCGTTCGTCTATTCTTTGGGGTCACGATATATTCTACGAATGGTTAGTTATCCCTTTGGACTAACCAATGCCCCTGCAAATTTCGTAGACTGGATGACCTGAGTATTTTGAGAAGAATTAAATAAGATCGTTCTCATAATTATTAATGATATTCTGATTTGTTAAGCCAAATGTAGAATAAATTTCAGCTTGATCTAGAAAGCTATATCTTTGTATGTTAATCTATTCTTTGGTCGTCTCCCTGTCTAACAAATTCCGAGGACGAAATTTTCTTAAGGGAGGAAATCTGTAACGATCCCAGTTTTGAGTCAAATTTAATTTGGTAATTAATATAAAATTTTGGATTACATTGTGAATTGATTTGTAATTTTTCAAATTTAATAAGATATGTGCCTGTTTATTTATTCTGTAATTTGAAATTTGATTTGAAGACTCAAAAATAAATATACTGAAAATAAATTGAATTTAAATGCTCTATATTAAAATTAATGAAAATTTGTTCTCTAATTATAATGTATGACATATATGGAAATTTTATTTTGAAATTTATTTAGTAAAAGTATAAAAGTTGTTTAAAGCTAAATTTTATATTAGCTAATATACATATGTGTGTTTATTTATTAAAGTATAATTAGTTTTAGAATCATTTTTCTTTAAATTGATATAAGTATAAATAATAAATAAAATGTATGAATACAAATATAAAACAAAAATGGATAAAAGTTTAAAATTTACATATATACATATCTTTTGAAGATTAATAAAATTGAATAAGATATTAATAAAGGAAATATAATTAGAAAATAATACAAAAATATATTCAAATATTTAAACACATGCAAAATACATGTGTAAGCATTTAACAATAAAATAAACATTTGTAAACATTTTTAACAAGGATAAATAAAAAGCCTCCATAAGATCTAATACACTTCCTTTTAAAAAAAAATTAACTTGAGATAAAAGTAGTTGTATATTTATAAATATAAGAACATAATGGGTAAAATTAGAAAAGCATAATGCCTAAATATATGAAACTATATATTGGTTTATATAAAAAAGTAAATAGTGTAATTTGTGTATATGAAAAACATTTAAAAATATAATAATACATAAATTATATTAACATAAGGTAAGTGTAATATAAAGGTTTATTATCATACTCAAATATTAATGCAGTGTAACCATTTTTAAACTATATTATGACATTTGTAAAAAATATAAGAACATGTTTAAACATTTGTAAATCGTAGAAAACATGTTAAAAACACTTTTCTTTTAGACTTGAAATAACTTTGGTTTTGTGTGTGTGCGTATATAAATATATATAACATAATACTTAAAATAAATAAATAAAACAAAAGAAAATGATAAAATATAAGCTTTTGACATTTGTACAAGTATTATAACATGAAGATCTACAAGTGTTAAGTAAATTAACATGTAATTCAACAGGTGTAAATTAAGTAATATGCAAATATAAACAAGTGTCAAAAATGTTTTTTGTTTTAATTTGAATTTTATAAAAGTATATTTGAGAAATAAATCAGGCTATTCTTAGTGTAAACTTCTCAAATCTGGAACTACAAAACAAAGAAAAAAATCAAAACAAAAATCAAAGCTTGCAAACCCAAAGCAAAAACAGAAATGAAAATCAAAAGCAAACAAAGCTTCAAGCAATAAAAATTGGAATCAAACAATAAAGCTTCAAACTGAATCAAACCCAGTAACAATTAAATGCAACATCAAGATCGGATTCAACTTCAACACTAATTAAGTGTAGATCTTTTTTCAATTTCTAGATTTAAAGAAAAACAAAAATCTGTTCCTCCAAGTGAGCAAATTACCCTCTCTAATATTTTGATTGTATGATGCTTGTGATTGAAATCATGATATGAAGTATGTTTTGTATGGATGTCTGTATACATATGCAAAATATTGGTTTGTAAGTTTGTAAATAGGCAAAAGAAGGCCTCTGTCTTTGTTTATAGGTTTTCAAAACCTGTTCATGCAAAAAAAATTCAATACGTCATCATACAGTCAATGTTGAGTTAAGATCTTTAATGATGAATTATGTATAGAAGTGTAATATGATTTTTAAAAATAATTTCAAGTTTATTTATTAACAAAATATCTTTTAAAAAAAATGGAATTATAATAAAATATGTTCAAAACAGGAACATCAATGATCATGAATTCAAGTTTGGATTTCATAAATTGATTCATTGTAGGGAATGATGATTTTAGGTAATAAGTTCATGATTTTTAAGCTTGGGAATGAAGAGATAATTCAGTTGATCAGAATTGGAAGTTTCGTCGATTTCTGATGAACATAACTAGTGGTTGGTAGAGCTTGGGCCAAGAGGTGGCTCGTGAGCCAGGATTTAAGTGAAAAATGCTTGATGTATTCCACGGTGACGGTGGTGGCGTAACGTCGGCGAACTAGGGTTCATTTTCCTGTTTGGGTTGACGGTGAAGTCTAGATGATTTTTCGTCGTTGCTACATCGGAGTCGACCGAAGTGGTGAGGATAGAAGCGTGGAACTTCGATGGTGATCTGAACGTGATCCAAGTTTTCTGGCAATCGGAAGCAGCGGTAGGAAGCGTTTCAATTGGTCAAGTTAGTTCCAGTAGGAGCTTGATTTGTTAGATTTTGATTCCAAATGTAATTGATCGAACTGGGTGATTAGGAAGTTTGGGAGGCTTGTCGACGATTTGTAGAAGGCGGCGAGGATGGCCGAAGCGACGACAATCGCTAGTGCACACGCACCTATGCATGTTCGTATTTGGATTTGGTATTAAGGAAGAAGATGAATTTTATCGGGGAAGAGCTCGTGTAAGTGGGGTAGTGGCTCGAGTGGGTTATCGGGTTCGTTTGCGTGTGTGTAATTGTACAGCTGATGTTAAATTTCAAACATAGCAAAGTTTAGAAAAAATGTAAAGGAAGGGATTTTCTCGAGGGATGACCAGGGAGGATATTGGGTTGAACCCCAAGTAAGTTTAACAAGTTTTTAAATTAAAAAAATTTAAGTTTTTAAAATTTAAAATGAATCTAGTTTTAAATTAATTCTTAAATCTATTCTTTATAAAATAAATATTTTTGAGTAATTGATTTAAGGAAGTTATATAATTTATTTAACTTGAATTAGTTAAGTTAAAGTATTTTTGTAAGTTATTTTAAAACTTAATTTAGAAATATAATTGATTGTTAATCAAATGATAAAATGTTTTAAAATTTATATGATAATGATAATTAAGAAAGATAAATGGTTTATCTTAATAATGTTTTGATTATTTATTAACTTAAAGGATTTAGTAAGTATAATTACTTTTTGTAATTGATTTAAAAGCTAATTACTTTGTGTAATTGATTTAAAAGCTAATTACTTTGTGTAACTAAATTAAAGATAATTAATGACTTAAAGCTTAATTATTTCATGAAAGTAATTAAAATTGATTATTAGTTAAAGGATGACTTATTAAATTAAAGGTTGATTAATTAATAATAAGTAATTAAAGGGTAATTATTTACTTAAAGATAATTTAATAAGTAATTAAAGGGTAATTAATTACTTAAAGGTAATTACTTAATTAAAAGTAATTGATTAATGATTAAAGTTGATTAATCAAGTGAATAAAGGATAATTACTCAATGTAATTAATTTATGATTTATTAATATAAGTAATTAGGGATAATCAATTATGGTAATCAATTAAGGGTTAATTAAATAATAAAATTAATTAAGGATAATTAATTTAATGGAAATTAATTAAGGGTTAATTAATTAATTAATTAATTAAGGATAATTAATTAAAATAATTAAGGATTTATTATTAATTATTAAAGGCTGATTGACTTATTAATTAAATTTATTAAATTAATAATTAAAGGTCAATTATCTTATTATTAAAGGTTAATTAATAAATGATTAAAGAATAATTAATTAAAATAGTTCGTAATAAATTAATATTAATTAACCAGGATTAGTAATTTATTCATGAGTAATTTAATCTGGTATAAATTAATAAGGTGACTAATTAATCTTACTTATGGATGTTTGGATTGTATTGAATGCTTTGAATTGTTTGATATATCTGATGTGTGATGTTCTGTAATACGATTGAGCTATGAACTATGATTTATTTATTTGTAATGAATTTACATATTTATCTATTTATCTGTGAATAAAAGATAAGCGCTATAGGATTATACTGCTTATTAATATTGTTGTGTTTGGATTATGATGATTGATGATGTTGTATTGTTGTGTGTAAAACCCCTGGACTACACCACACACACAAATATGGATTTCAAGTGGAATTGGTTAAGTCACAGATATTTTGAATTTAAATATTATTTTGTTTAAAAGTTGAATCCAAATAGTTTGTAAATGGAATTGAGTTAAATTTGAAAAGCTTTTGAAAAGGAAGTTTTGAAATTGAAATTTAGTTTGAATAAAATATGTCTTGTTTAAGTTTAGAAATTATTTTGGGAAATATGGTTTGAAAGGGGTATACAAGTTATACGATATATATATATATATATATATATATATGGATTTTAAACTATTTTTGAAGTATATTAAATGAACTATTTGGGGTTTTAAATGGAACTTGCCAAGTATACGGCAGTTCGTTGATTTTTCAGTGTATACTTTGAAAGGCTATAACTTGTGCATATTTAATCGAATTTTTCCGAAACGAAAAGTATTTGTTTTCAAATAATAATGGTTTTCATATAGCGAAAGAACTTCTAGTTTTTGTTGAAAGGGTTTCAAATTTGAAATGAAATTATTTTGAAAGCTACAAATAAATCTTTGTTAAAGATTGGTGAACTTTGTTTTCAAAGTGAAGAGGATCTTAAAAGTGAATCTTTTTGTTTAAAAGATTAAAAGTGGAAATTGTGTAAGCCATTTAAAAGAATAGGTTTTGGGGAACAAGGATTGAAAGTTGTGACTTAACTAAGATCCCAATATGTCCATGTGCTTTTTAAAATAAGCGCTCGTTATTCGGTTTAGCCAGGAGAAGACTTTACGTTGTAAAACCCATTCTGAATAATGATACGACGAATTGGATAACATTTAAAGGCCGGTGGTGAAGACCGGGTATTTTCGAGAATGAAAGAATTACCTATTGAATGACTCTGCACTAAGTAGCTACGGTATAGAGATCTCCATATGTGATGGGGTGTCCGATCAGGATTGTAAATACTCGGATTTACAAGGGCTTCTTTGAAGTGCCTTCGGTTCCGTTCGAACCCGAAACGGACTTGTATGGATGTATGCCTGATATTACACTTTGGGATGTAAAGCTGTTTCTATCAAATACATTTCTGTTTGGTGGCGGAGAATTTATTCTCTTTGCTTAACACCCTTCTCTGAGACGTACGAGCTCAAAGGTTATGTAGTTGATGGTTACTAGTGATGCATTCCCAATTTGGTAACATGTCATACAAAGTGCTGCCGATCATTTTTTGATCAAAGCATGGCTTTTTTGAAAAGCGTAGCTTTGTAGACGAGACCTCATCGAACCTCACAACCCGAAAATGGTCGAAACAGGAAGAATGCAGCAAGGTTATGAGGGTCGCGCCCTTTAGATTATGTCCATTCCCTTCTGGATAAATGGTGGTATGGTGGTATGGAGCCCAAATATTTAACCTATGCAGATGTTGCTATTCGTTGGTGAATCCCAGGATAAAGGTCGGTGACGACCGAGGTATGGCATTACTCGTGTCAGTAGTAACCTAGTTACAGAGGTAACCTGGCTTTGTGTTGGCAGAGATCCGGTTAGGTTCTCGGGACGTCCCTCCAGAGGCACACCAATGTAGTGTAAGAAGTTCCTTAGCCTCACCATTTGTTGGAAATCCAATCATCCAGTAGGCATCTTGTACGGTTTTAGTTGTAGAACCTTTCGTTTAACATGGTAGCCACAGTAGACATACTATAATGGTACGTATGCTGGCTAAGATTAATATTATGCTTGAAAATGTTTTCTATACTATGCACTATAATAATATCAAAAGGATTTTGCATATCAAGCATGTTTTACTATCATAGGGAGAAATCTTCTCCAATTGTGCCTTTGCATTATGGTTGTGGTGGGAGGCCTTATGGTAGTTTCATTTTCCAAAAAGCATAACGAATTTCTTCTATTTCTTTGTTTTGTTTTTTTCAAAACAACTGTTTTTGTTTGCTCACACCAGTTCCATGACTGACCTGGAGCTTATTGTTCACTTTCTAAACTCTGTGTGCACACAATTTTCCACACAGGTAGACTAGAGTCAGGTTTTTCAGATAGTCTGACAGTAGATATAGCTTTTGGCAATCTTTGGGGTCTTTAGATTTCGGCGATCACATTTGTTTCAAGTTCAGCGTTGATAGTGGTTCGAGCTTATCGGATTGGAGACTTTGAGCTTTTGGGTTGAGCATTTGTTTTAAAGCATTGAAGTAGGGGTGTTGCCATTGAAGACATTATCTTTCCGCTGCTATTGTTCCGCTATTATATATATTTGGCTCTGATGTTGATCATTTCATTTGTAACATTCTTGTATCGAATGTCTTATATCAATAAAATTATTCATTCTGTTCCGCTGTGTTGTTTACTTAATGTGTTATAAGCTCCGGTGAACCAGACTCAATGTTTGAATCTGCGGCATTCAAATACCGGTGATGTATTTGGGTGTCGATTTTCGAAGGTCGAGTTAGGGTTGTTATAATTATATGGAAATCCATTCTACGAATGAGCCTTGTAAGAGTTTTGTTTGTAGAGCCTAACATATTCGTAATTTAATAATGGCAACAATTTCGGCTAATATTTATAAGTTTACCTGCAATCAAAGGAATGTCATTAAAAATAATATCAAATTATTTTGCGTAGCAAGTTTTTTGATTATCATAGGGTAAAAACCTGTCTGTACTTATGTGGGTGTGGTCTTATGAGATACCTTTTCTTTTTAAATCATATATTTTGAGTTCCTCACACCAATCTCATGACTGACTCGGAGTTTATTTTCCACTCCCTTAAACTTTGGGTGCCCTAATATTCTTGGGCAGCCCAGTAGTCAGGTTTACTTAGAAGAAACGTGGATGGAGCTCAAAGAATAAAGTTTGAAGATTCTTTTGAAGGCTATTATACATTTCCACCACACTCTTGTGCTATAGTATTATGCATTTATAAGGAAAGATATTTATATCTGTCCATTTTTAACTCTAATAAATGTATTTAAATTTTCGTTGTAAAGATTATATGTTGAAACAATATATGTAAGATTCTGTTTCTATCTTAGTTTCTTTCTATCTTACCCTAGAGAATCCGCCTCTCCGGCACTTGGATTTGCGGCACGTGAATACCGAGGATGTATGTGTCGATTTTCGAGTGTCGAAGAAATGGATCCTCAAAATTTCCCTTTATAAAAGACATATACTTGTATTTTACTATTCATGTATTTTACTAGTCCTTTATACTCTTTTCTATACTTCAAAAGTTTTCATATACTCATCTGAAATGGTATAGTTATATTCACAAATCATTAACAAGATTTACTTACTTTAAAATATAATCAAAGAGGTTAAAAACAAATGTTACTCAAGCATTGTCGCTATAAACCCCTTCTCTTTTAGAAGTTAAAATTTTACTTTTGCTATCTTTTTATAAAAGGTTACATACCTGTTATTATCTTTTAATTATCCATTATTAAAGATATAAGTATATTCCTAAGGACTAAAGACAATTGTCACCCAAACATTTGTCGCTACAAACCTAAAACCATTCACTAATATTATCCTTTGAGTATTTATTATTAAATATCTAATTTTATTCCTAATTATAATTTATAAGGTTAAAAATATGTTACTAAAACATTGTTTGCTACAACCCAAAATGATTTACTTATAATTACCTTTAAAATATTCACTATTAAATATGTAGTTGTATTCCTAAGTATAATTAGCAAGGTTAAAAACAATTGTTACTTAAACATTGTTTACTGCAGCCCAAAACCATTTACTTATTATTATCTTTAAAATATTTATTATTAAATATCTAATTATATTCCTAACTATAATTATTAAGGGTTAAAATTAATTGTTACTTAAACATTGTTTACTACAACCCAAAGCCATTTTATACTTGTCATTATTTTAAAACATTCTTTTTCAAGGTCTAAGCATGTCCATACTTATTGATTAAGGTAATATACTTTCATTTAACATCTCAGAATCATTTATTTTAACTTAAGTATTATGATCCACATCTTCCTTTATATTTTATAAAAGACTTCGATTATTTTTCCTAACTTATATATTTTCTAAAAATCCTTTTTAAAATGATGTATATATATTTATATATATATATATATACTAATTTATTTGCAAGCTAATATAATTGATAGAATTCTAAAACAATTTAAAAGATATTATATTACATAAGTTTTTTAATACTTTAATAAAATAACTAACTAATGTTATAAAAGCTTTATATATTTAAAAATACATTAAAAATACTTATACTATGGTTTAAAACATTTAAGTTAACTATCACTTTAAAATACTTATTTTATAAATTATTTAAAAACCATAAAAAATATGTTTCATAATTTAAACCCTTTACTTAAAAAAGTTCAAAAATAATTATTGAAAATATACAAATTTTGATATTTTTCCAGTAAAAAGTACACTTATAGCAATTAATAAAAATACAAAGAAATCCCTAGGATGCCTTTAAAGTTGACTTTAAAAATTACCAAACACAATGCATTTTCAAATTGCATCCATGGTGACCCTTTAGCTTCTAAACTTTACAACTTCCATTCACAATTTCTATAACTTTCTAAACCAATTCGTTTATGTCAAACACACCAAATCATGTGTAGAAAACAACCAAGTATATATATTTTCATAATATATTCAAATATTAACCAATTTAACATATGTTAAATACAAGGGATTTCAAAGTGCATTTATAGCGACTACTTCACTTCAAATATTCGCAACACACTTCAACTTCACATATAATACTATCAAATATGCAAATAACAAGTCTTGGAAATGATGCATATTTTAGAGGGTTATAAGAGAGATTATACTTCATATAATGCTGTCACTTTCTTTTCAAGGCAAGGACGGGACCAAAAGTAATAACTTATATTGTTTTTCATTTAAACTTTATATTTCGCACAACAAACACTATATACACCACATATATAATTCAATGCTGAGTAAAATACCTTAATTCCAAACTAAATCAAGTTGTAGATAATCGCACCATGAATGCACGACGAAAACAACATTTCGGTTGGAACTTATATGCTAAAGATACGAATTAAATACGAAACAGGATTAATTAAATAATTAAATAACTTAATTACCCAATTAAATATCTCTAATAATTCAATTCTCCTTATTCCCTAAATTAGTTCTCGTGCACGCACACAAACCCATTTCCATGCACTTCCCTCCAACCTAACTCGAGCTATGGTCGACGAAATCGACCACCACAACCTCCAACAAACTTCTCTTTGCAAACCCTTGAAATGGACCCAAACTTTTCCAACCCGTTGCTCCGAATCAAAAGCAACCACCGCCTCCTTCCACAACCGTACAAGTGTTGCACTTCACCAGAAAGAGCTAAAGTTGCTAATTTTTTTGGGAAGACCAAAGCAACATACAAAGATCTTCGTTTTGCCCCATGCCTCCCAAAGAACTTCCTAATCGCAACCTTAGGCAAGGCTATAAAGTTCGAACTTGGCCAAATGGCACCACATCCTTTGACGTTCAAATGGAGGCGAAGTTATCCCCATCACGAGTGTAGTGGATCCAAAACCATCATTTAAGATTGCATGTAGCACTCGATTTAATTAATTATAGGTAGCGGTTATTTACCGTAAGGAGGCAGAAAATGAAAAGAAGAAAAGAGTTCTAAAAGAGGGAAGTGTTATGAGAGAGGTGCATATATCATATTTATTTTCTCAAATAAATCGACCCTATTTTCATGTTTGTACAATCACATTTTACAACCGATCGCCATGAAACTCGTCATCGCACGTAACCTTATTTTTTATCCTAATAATACTAGTTTTGTCATAATTCAAGACATTGCTCTGAGTTGATAATTTCACACGTTGCGATGTCATTTATCGATAGAATGATTTTTGGTCACATTATCAATATTTCTTCGAGCTATTTATTTTTATAAATATTTTTCTAAAATAAGTTTTCCTTCATTAGTTATTAATTAAAAAAGGGTTAACAAGGTTATTAAATCAGTTTAATTACAATAAATCCAAGATTCAAATAATTAAATAAATCAGACATTTAAATACGAAGTTTTCAAAATTTTGGATCGTTACATTCTCCCTCCTTAGATTACTTCGTCCTTTAAATTCCAACACGAGCAACTAAAGTAACAATCATATATCAATACTTAATAGTACTATAATTACTAGCAAATATAGTTTGCAGTTTGCCCGGGTTCAGAAACCTCCTAATTGCACAAGGATGATAAACGATCTACTATGTGTACCTTATGCTAAACCGCCTCAGGTTATTGCTTAGTCGATTATTCATGCATCCTCGTAATAAATCGAAGATTCATCCGATAAACTCCACATAAGCCAACAAACATAGTATACAAATATACTAAATCCCATACAATGTACATGGACCATCTATACGTATAATTTGATCACATGCTCGATCACATAGATTTCGCTTCCAAACTAATATAAATCACTGGGACTCTCTAGTGCGGACTCCGATTAGGTTCCTTGATTAGAAACCTCTTTTTTCCTTCGTAACGACCTAAAATTTCAAACACTTCGTATTTAAATATATGAATTATTTGTGTGTTTGAATCTTGGATTAAATGTTATTGAATTGATTTAATAACCTTGTTAACCCACTTTTAAATCATAAGCAATGATGGTAAACTTGTTTTAAAATGTGTTTACAAAAACATGTTTTGAAGAAATATCGATAATATGACTTAAAATCGTTTTTCGGTAAAAAGCTTTTTACTCGTCAGCAGTTGTTAAAAGTTTTTTGCATACACTTATTTGCTTAGGAAATCATTAAAACGAAATAAAATTAATTTACCATTTACGAAAATAAATGTCATGGGTGATGTTGTAGAAGATATTTTAAAAATGAGCTTTAAGGGAAGATTTCATCTTTAAGTAAAAAATGTAAATATGTAAAGATAGGATGTGAGAGAGAGGCTCCATTATGAAGTTTCATAGAAAGTAGAAGGTGGTTGGTGACCTCTTGTAAAAACCTATAGATACATCCTTATGGGTTGTTATCCATATTATTTCTAAAAAATATAAGCAAAAGCTCAAAATCATGTCAAAGTTAAAGTCATGAGCTTCATGTCGAAATTAAGGACTTTATGTTGAAAAGTTGGAAGCATAAAAGAAATGCAATGTTTTTCAAAGGTGCAGCATCATACCAAAGTAAAATGATACCGATGGCAATAATAAGGAACTATGCCACAGTTAAGAGCATCTTGTATCAACAAAATAAGGCCGAAGAGTAAGAGTGTTAAAGCAAAGAAGCTCGCTCCAGGCCCTTATGGATGAATATCGACATTAGCAAATGTATAACAGCCAAAAAGGAAATTGTTGCCATTACCATTGTTAATGTCGAAGTCATGCGATATAATGACATAACTATTGCGCTAAGCAATACTGAAAGTATCGAGAAAAATCAACGCTGAAGAACTACAATGCCACTCCTCGTTTATAGGAGTTTATAAATGATGTAGTCTCTCATCTATACCGCACCTTATCCATATTACATCTCACCAGTATCACGTCACTTCAATTCAACATTTCAAGTAATGTTGCACTCCCTTTCATACCATGCTCCATCAATGCCGCACCTTATCGTAAATCAGGTGGGGACATCGTAGACTACCAAGAACACTTCTATTCATTGACAATACTCTTCAATGTGCCTCTAAAACAATTTATATAAGGCCAGGGATGATATCGCGCTCATCAATATCGACTTTAATCGATGTCATCCTTTGTCAATATCAAGAATCAATGTCGTTATAGAGTAATGTCGCTTATGTTCATGTTGCATGACATGTTCCTTTGAGGACACATATCATCGATGCCATACATTAGTACCGCACTTTGGAGATATCACCGTAAACCTCTAAAGCGATACTGATGATGAACATCGTCAATGTCCATGAAGGCTATCAAGGTAGATACTGCTCCATAATGATGCCACTCCATAACAGTGCCGCTCCATGATGATGATGCTCCATATTAATACTGCATCATATTGATGCCACTTTATGCCGATGCCACCTCCTATTGATGACGAATACCGAAGATAATTTATGATACCGGCGTCATTAAGATTGCCAAAGATTATGCATGCCACGGATAAGACCATGGGGCAGTGATGAAAGGGTCTCATTTCTTTCCTTAACTCTCAAAATCAAACTCTTATAACCCTAAATTAAATTGGGAAAAATTCTGATCGATTATAATCATGCACGATTTATTTGAACAAGGGTTGGACATGCCTATTACCTTGATTGTGCACTTTGGGCATTACTGACATGGATATGCATATAATAAAGCTCTTTAGACCCTAAGCTTAACATGATTTTGTGGAATCACATAAGCTTCAGTTTAAACTAGTATTTGGATGCATATCCTCTATCTTGCTTATTGCATATGGGCATTAGACCATGGGTTATAAGGATTTCTTATCAAGTCCATTAACTTGTTTAATGGGCTATTGCACACATTCATGGCTTACTTATTTCTCTATTAAACATATGAATTAGGTCGTTGAATATCCTATTCCTAAAGACCATATGAGTATTAGAATATTTATTCCAAGTGCCCTTAAAGGCCCTCGAATATTTGTTCCAACTGACCTTAACAAATCTCGAATATATTGTTCAAAGAAATCATATGGGGTTTTGAATATTATATTCCAAGAGTCTATAGGCATCATAGAACCATATCTTAATGACATCGTCTTCTACTTAACCTTGAACGCTAAGCCTAATTTCGATTCATTAGCACTATCAACTAACACCAACTAAGACTTGCTTAGTCATGTTATCACATGTGTTAAAAAATCAAGTTTAACTCATCATACTGGGTATCATGGTTGTTATACCAACTTTTAGTTTAACATTTTGGTACTAGAAGGAGGGCATGAACCTCCAATTTTGTTTGATTTCTTCTCAAGCTCAAATTAAAGACCTAATACAACAATTGTCGATGATGAAAGAACTTTGGAAAGAATCCTTACTCATAAATCCTCCGAAAGCACCAAGCTCACTGGGGGAGATAAGGTAGAGTCTTCAAGAAAGGGCTTGTTTGCTTTTTTTTCTTAAAAAAAAAAGGCAAACTCGTTGTGACTCCACAAAAGAGAAAAAATAATCAACAAATTGAAGCAACCGAACTTTCTCTAAGTGTCATTGACGGATAACAAAGTTAAGGCAAATTACCAAGGGAGATTAAAAGAGAAATCCAAGGAGCAATCTAGAAGTTCAACCTCTAAAGCATGAAAAACTGTTAGAAGCAATTACCATAATGATTAAGCTTATCTAAGGAACATGGCCGGAGAAAATGGCAAAAGATATGCTTAATCTTAATGGAATAAGACCTCTCAATGAGAGATTCAACAATAGCTACAGGGAAGCTCCATTCACAGACGAGATCATGTCCACTACGATCCCGTCCCAATTCAAAATTCCATCCTTAAATTGAACCACAGAACTAGACGATCACTTGATGGCCATCAAAAGTTATATCGACCTATAGAATGAATCTGGAGCTATGTGTTGTTGGATTTTTGCTATTTCTTTCCAAGGTGAAGCAGCCAGATGGTTTAGGAAGTACGGTGAGAAATCTATCTATGCATGAAAGCAATTGTCTTATGAATTCTCAATGATGTTCTGTATTTGTAAAGACCCGACTATCAACTACACTGTGCTAGCTAATATCAAGCAAATGCCAGGGAAGTTATTGGGCAATTATCTAAAGTGGTTCGATTAAAAGGCACTAAGGGAAAAAATGTATGACCGATAAGGACAAGTTTATGGCAGTGCACTGAGGGCTGATTGAGCAAACCCCATTCTTGAAGGCGCTCTATATACATGGATGTAGAGATTTACAAGACATCCAAAAAGAAAGATTTCATGCCAAGAAGAAAGTTCAGGCCAAAAAGGAGACTGGGAAAATAGGCTATAACCATAACCATAATAAACCAAGATGGGAGGAGGTCCCTAGCGCCAATCATATTGCTCTGAATAAGCCGCTACCTTGCATATTCTCTATGGCAAAGGAAAACAATGATTTGCTGATTTCATACAAAGCTAAGACCAATCCTGAACTAAGAAGGGGAAGAATATTGTGCTTATCATAAGTTGAATGGGCACAAAACTGATGAATGCTTGTTTTGGCATTTGCTCTGGACGCTTAAAGGAGTTTGTTAAAGATAGTCAAAAAGTTACATGTTCTAAAGATCCCCACCAAATAATCCAAAGCAACACTGCCAACTCGGTGAAAGGTGATGGTCAACTGGATTTCGTACCATCCCTTAATAAAACCGATGTGATCCATGAAGAACCGCGTGTAGTTGGAAGTAGTAAAGGAGCCAAGGACCGCTATTTTTGAGAAGCAAAGGATAGAATTTCTTCTATTTACAAAGAACCACCACTCAAGAATCCTAGGTTCCAAATTCAGATGCATAGGCTAACATCCACTACACTAGAGCTAAGAGGAGGAGTTCATTATCCACATAATGATCCAGTCATGATAACTGCTTAAATTAGATTCTTTATGGTTTCCAAAATTCTAGTAGATATGGGAAGCGCGATCAACGTGATCTTTAAACATGCTTTCGATCAGATGGGAGTTTCGAAGGAGAAGCTAGAACCAAGCTTTGAACCCATTTCTAGGTTCAACAACAAAGGATTAACTCCTATTGGGCAAATAAGGCCTTTGGTGAAAATGGGAAATCCGCCAAACTCCAGGACACTCGATACTTTCTTTGTCATCATGGATCAAAATGCATTCTTTGGGTGGGTAGCTTCGGATAAAGTTGATGCTTTTTTTCCGTCAAAATACTTAATGGTGAAGTTCTTAACTAAAAGTGGTTTGAGAACAATAAAGGGAGAACTATTTAGCTCTCTTAAAGTGTATTTTACCACTCTTAAGCAATATAAACGGGACAATCTTTCTTACTACGACTTGAAGAAAAGTGAGTTAACTGGAAATGATAATAATAAGCCTTTGGATAAGGGTTCTTCAAATCAATCATCCAAAGCAAAAGCGAAGCATATTGAGAAAACTAAGCTTATATTAAGAAAACTTAAGTTCTTTGGAAAGAAAAGGAAGCAGAAGGAAACAATCTCGATGGAGGATGAAATAGAAGGTGAGGAAATGGTCATTGAATTAGATTGTAGAGGCGTGCAAGAATGAATGAGGCATATGGAAGATCTTGAGGAAGTATGCTTTGATCCAACTGATCCTACAAAGATAGTAAAAATTTAAGTTGGTGGATAGCAAACTCAAAGTGGAGCTAATTCAATTTCTTCAGTCCAGTAGAGATGTACTTGCCCGACCCATTCTGCTACGATCGGAATAGATCCAATCGTTATATGTCATGCTTTGAATATAGATCCAAATATCATACCTATTCGGTAGAAGAAAAGAAAATTTGATAAAATTTGATCCAATGCTTTTAAAGAGGAAGCAAAATTGCTTAAGAATGGGTTCATCAGAGAAATACTTTATCCAAAGTAGTTGGCCAATCCAGTACTGGTTAAGAAATCCAACAACAAGCGAAGAACGTGTGTTGACTATACTAATCTAAACAAGGGATGCAAAATATACTGCTACCCTTTTGCAAGAATTTTTCAGTTGATTGATGAAACCAGTGGGCACAAGCATTTATTTTTCATGGATGCTTATTTCGGCTAATCAAATTCCCATGTTCGAGCCAAACGATGAGAGCATTAATTTTATAAAGGATTAGGGAACATATTATTATAAGTTAATTCCTTTTGGGTTAAAAAATGCTGGCACCACATACCAAAGATTGGTAAATAGAATGTTCAAGGAGAAAATCGGCCAAAATATGGAAGAACATATGGATGACGTGCTAGTTAAATCTCATGAAAGGAGCAGCCATTTAAAATATCTTGGGCATATCTTATGGGGTATTGAGATGGTACAAAATGAATCTCAACATATAGAAATGGTCTTCTGGAATTCAGGCTTAGAAGTCCCTAGAATACATTATCAGTGCCAGTGGAATTGAAGTTGTATCGACACGCTTTTTCGACCTTCAAATCTCGACTCTAATACATTCACGGTATTCATGTTCCGATCACTCAAATGCCGAAAAGATGAATTGTTAGGGTAAAATAAAAAGAAGAAGAAATAGAACAAGAAAGAAGAAGACAAAAAAAATAGAATCTCTCTAGCAGAATGGTAATACATAATATCAATGGAACAGTAAAAAGGGTTACTCCGATTCAAAACTTTCAGAGTAACAAAATTTAAGTATTATCACCAGCCTCGACAGTTATAACTGTTTGTCCTTACAATGCTGATTCAACAAACAATAATGCAATGCAAATAAGAATACTATGTTAACTAAAATAGCCAACTCGTCTTCTCGAGCTCCAAAGAACATCAACAAAAACTTGCCTTTCTCAACTATACGAAAGAGTATGAGTAATTTAGAGAAAACAAAAACCAAGCGTAAGACATAAGTTATGTATGAGAAACTCAAGAAATATGTTGCTAGCATATAACAGTACTTTTGAGACCGCATGGAATGCCATAACCATTATCCCCTCAAAAGAACCACCATCTAATAAGTACATAAGATGATATATTAGATAATGTCTAGGGTGTAGAATATATATTAGGAAATAGCAAGAATGGTTACGTTCATTACATTCAACATCATATTATAGGTACAATCAAATCTGATAAGGAACGTTCGCATATTGAATTTTCCACAAAGATCTCTTTGGTGAAGCCGAATCCAAATTCCATGCATAAGGATTAGAAAATACCTTCCAAGTTTCATATATCTATAGTTAAAATGTACCATAAGTTAAACGCAAAGGTCCATGCATGAACATAAACATAAGCCACGTGATACCAAATACCATCAACTCCTGCGCATAATATCGATAAGCATACTTTAGATATGGATTTGACAGTGCCCTATCGTAATACTGTTAAACACTAGGTTTCGCATTCTACTCTGACTTTAGCATGTCCAATGTCGAGGTCATGTTTGGCATCTTTTGCATGAGTCTTCATCACTCGTATAGCACATGAATCCCAAATTGGATTTCCACATCTTGAACAGGTCTCGAAACCACATGTGTATTCTAGCATCTCAAAGAGATCTACTTCAAAGAGATAGAACACATATCTCAGTCTTGAAGTGGTTTTTGGTAAGTAAAACACTTATAGATCCCTGTCTCTTCTCGATGAACTTAGTCATTCGATGATAATGAGAGCGATCGCTTTTGAAAACCAAATCTTGTATACTAATCGCATTTCCAATATTTTCATCTTACACTATCCCTTGATCAAGAGTGAAGCTGGTAGTTTAGAGCTCTATTGCTCATATCCATACACGAACATCAGTCACAATTGCCATAGATAGACAAGCCTACTTCATCGACTTTTAGTGCTAAATATACAACTAAATGCTTTCCATAAACGAGTAAACATACAAAGCATGATCAAGTCATACAAAACACGATTAAGTCATATAAGCAACTTCTAATCCCTTTTCTACTTAATTAATATTTTATTGATTAAAACATGTTTTATGAGTAAAACTTCTTTTATCTAATAAAACTCCAATTATAAATATCTACTAATCATTTACATTCTTTCCAATACTTCAAAAATTATTCAATACTTATCACAAATTGTACAAGTGTATTCGCAAATCATTAACAACATTTCTTACTTTAAACCTTTAATTTTTCTATACTACAAAAAGCATTCATATATTTATCTCAAATGGTATAAGTATATTCACAAATCATTAATAAGATTTCTTACTTCAAAACTTTACTTTTTCCATACTTCAAAAAGTATTCCTTACTAATAATTTCCTTCAAAATATCCATTTTAAGGATCTAAGTACTTTCACAAATCGATTAAAATGACTTAGGACAAATGTTTCTTAAACATTGTCATCGCAAACCCAAAATGATTTCATTTATGCTTACCTTTAAAGTATTCTTTTTGAAGATCTATTTACATCTATAAGTATAATAAAAAAGGGTTAAAGATAAATATTATTAACACATTGTCACAGAAAACCCAAGACCATTCCATACTTGTATTATCTTTAAAACATTCTTTTTCAAAATCTAAGTTAGTAATAGGCTATGTTTGATAGTCGACTAATCAATTATCCAGTTCAAACAATTGCTTATGCAAATCTATGTTCATATACTTAACTCATTTCCAACAATTCAACTTAATTATTCCTCATCCAAGAATGTAGCCAGGTAAGTTAGTGCACTGGTTGCATCAAAACTTTGACGAGACACCTCGTTTCTGAATCTCACAAATAGACAAGGATACTTATTGGCTTTTAGTGTTAAGTATAGTATTAATGGTTTCCATTAATAAGTAAAAATAACAAAATTAACCATTTTCAACATGCCTAACTTAACTACTCCTTGTTCAAAAGCGAAGACTAGTAAACTAGAGCTCTATTGGTCTACCCTACTCGATAACAATCTTATTTTCACAAATAGATAAGCCTACTTCATCGACTTTTAGCTTTAAGAAAAGATAATTACCTTCTCAACAAATAATAGACAATAAAATTAGCACATTTTTGACATTCTAACTTAACTATTCTACATTTAAAGGATAGCATGGTAGGTTAGAGCTCTATTGCTCATATCTCTACTCGACATCAATTTTAACTCTTAATAATAGAGAAGCCTATCTCACTGGCCTACCTTATCGGCTATTACTGTTAAGCCTAATCAATTATCATTATCAAAACTTATACGTACTTTAAAAATACTTTTGAATAGGAATAAATATTTGTATAAAATATTTAAAATATTACTTGAAAATAAATAATTTATGATTTAATAAGAAATATGTTTTATATTATAAAACTTCTTTACTTTGAAAATACATATATAATTATAAAAGATATTTTAAATTCAAACCAACTTTACAATACTTCAAAACATGTCTGAAAACATCTCTAAAAAGATTAGAGAAAATTACCAAATTTAAATATCATTTTTAAACACTTAAAACCGTAACCGATTTACTACAGCATTTATTACTGCTATTAAAAGTTATTATCAAAGAATATTCAAATTGTATAAGTATATTCACAAATCATTAACCAAATTTCTTATTTTAAACCATTACTTTTTCTATACCGCAAAAATATTTATATACTTATCTCAAATGGTATAAGTATATTCACAAATCATTGAAAAGATTTCTTATTTCAAACCTTTGCTTTTTCTATCTTTTTCAAAAAAGGTTCCTTACTTATAATTTCCTTCCAAATATCCATTTTAGGTACCTAAGTACTTTCACAAAACCATCCAAAAATGTTTAAGACAAACGTTACTTAAACATTATCACTAAAAACCCAAAACCATTTCATTTATGCTTTTCTTTAAAACATTATTTTTAAGATCTATTTACATTCATAAGTATAATAAAAAAGGAGTAAAGACGAATATTATTAACACATTGTCACAAAAAACCCAAAACCATTTCATACTTGTTTATCTTTAGAACATTCTTTTTAAATATCTAAGTTAGTAACATGTTAAGTTCGATAGTCGATTAATCAATTATCTAGTTAAAACAATTGCTTATACAAATCAATGTTCATATATTTAACTCATTCCGACATTTCAAAAAGTTAAAGTGTCGGTTGCATCAAAGCCTTGCCTAGACATTTCATTTTTGAATCTCACAAATAGACAAGAATTCTCATCGACTTTTGGTGTTAAGCATAATATTAATAATTCTCATAAATAATTAACAACCATTTTTTGCATTTTCGACTTAACTATTCCTGGGAAGCCCGGTAGGTTAAAGCTTTGTTGCTCCATCACTACTCGACATCAACCTTAACTCTCGTAAATAGATAAGCCTACTTTATTGGATTTTAGTGTTAAGCAAAGTTAATTAATTTTTAAACAAGTAATAGAACAATAAGATTAAAAAAAATTCGACCTCTTTCAAGAGTGAATCCCTGTTGGTTAGAGCTCTATTGGTCATATCCCTACTCGACATGAATCTTAATTCTCCAAATAGAGAAGTCTAGCTCATCGGCTTTTAGTGTTAAGCCTAATCAGTTACCTTTTTCAGAACTTATGTATACTTTAAAAATACTTGTAAATTGGTTATAAATGTCTATGTAAAATATTACTTGAAAATAACTAATTTATAATTTGATCAAAAGCATTTTTTATATTATAAAACCTCTTTACTTTGAAAATACAGATATAATTAATAAAAATATTTGTAAACTTCAAACCAAATTTAAAATACTTCAAAACATGTTTGAAAACATCTCTAAAAATATTAGATAAAAATACCAAAATTAAATATCATTTTTAAACACTTAAAACCATAAGCCACTTACTACAGCATTTATTAATGCTATTAAAGTTCTCATTAAAGAATACATCGAAAAGCACAATCTTTGTGACTAGTTTTAACCACTTTATCAAACAATTTAGGATTTAAAATTTTTATATTAAATATGAACATTTAGGCACTTAAAAACAATGAAAATAAACCCCTAAGAATATCTACCAATTTATTTATGAAAATTTTCAAAAACAGGGATTAGGAAGTGCACTTATAATGACTATCACGTCAAATTCTTTCAAGCTTACTTTAATTTGACAAAAAAATATATTAAAAAACCATCTAAACATCAAGTCAAGGCAACACCACATGTTTAAGAGGGTAATAAAAGTGATGTTATACAATATAAAGTTATGATTTGCTTTCTAAAGCAGGAGCGGTCCAAAGTTTATAACTATACTTAGTTAATGTCACTTTAACCATTATGCTTTGCACTCAACATGTGTACACAAAATATATACAAACAAGATAGTGAGATAACTCACTTAGATTCATGCCAAATTGAAGCACAAGACCACGAGAATCTAAGATGTAACGACCCGGATTTTTGATCGTTTTTGAACATTTAATTTATTTTAAATGTGAATTTTGAAATGTGAATGGAATTTCAATACGAAGTTAATCGATCAAAAATAGTGTAATAAAAACTTAAGTTCTAAATATAGTGATTTAATTAATAAATTTAATTATTAAGTTAATAATTAAAATCACGTAAATAATTGAATTTTAGTTGAATATGAAATCAAAACGATTTCTGATATTTATATAAATTCTATTCTAATTAGAATTGGGTAAATAAGTTTTAAAACTGGGATTTCAGCGATTTTGTAAAATTTAGAAATCGTCGATTTAATCGACGAGCTAAAATAGCGATCTGGGACACAGTTTCGGAATTCAACGAAACTAGTTCCATTGGATCCGTAATAGTGTATTTTTATCAGGTTTCAAATTTTGTAGTGTTTGGAGTTACCGTTTGATTGTACAGGATATAAAAGCATGAAATTAATATCGAAATTTAATATAATAACTGGGCCCAAAAAGTTATCTTCTCCATACGATCGAATTAGCACTCGAAACCTTTTCCATTGCGTTCGGAATAGGGGTATAACATTATGAACGTCTAGCGGCACGCCTCCGTAGGGGTTCAAAATTTCAAGATATGTAATGTGACATACTGGAATAAAATTATATATATATATATATATATATATATATATCTAAAATCAGATAAAAGTCAAATCGTGGTCGTCTTCCTCAATTTAAACGTATACGCTTCCTTTACCTTTTCAAACACACTATCCCCATTTAAATCGTGTCCCTCTTCCCTCTTTGCTTTGTTTAAATCATAATCAAATTCAATCAAGAAAAAAAAATCACGCGTTGAAGGAAATTGCGATCTTCCCTTCTTCCTTCAATCGAACGAAGACATATGAAAAAAAGGCAGTATAGCATCGTGATCGAAGTCACATGCTCGACAGGGAAGTATCACGCTCATAGAAGGTGGTTGTCTGAGTGAAAGGGAGTCGGCAGGCGATCAATTAGGGCAAGGCGACGAGAAGGGTTCGTAAGGCTCGTGCATGCACAGGGAAGGGAATGGTAAAGGAAGTAGCTTGGAGGGGAAGTGCAGTCGCGATTGATTGTGGAGGGTCAGCGATGCTCGTAGCTGAGGCGATGAATGGTGGGCAGAGGAGGGGCGATGAAGGAAGTGAGGCGGGGTGCTCCGGTGATCGAAAGGGTGCGGTGATGATATGGATGGAATTCATGTGGTGTGTTGTTCGAGCCTGGAAGAGGGATAAGCGCGATTAGGTTTCTTAACTGCAAGGTTACATTCACGAAGGCAATTAACTATTTAACATTGGTAATAAATGCTATAGTTAATTATATTGCTTATAATATGATAACAAATTCACACAAGGTATAAAAAAAATTGCAAACTTTAGTCTAGAATCAATTGGATATTTTTAGAGGCAGCTATTAATTTAAAAATTGGAACGGATCACAAATTATAAATCAATGTGAGTAAATCTCACTCTTTTTGGATTGTTAGATTTTAATTTTAAATAGTTAAAATTAATTTGGATGTTTGGTTGAATTGATTATCTATTGAATGATATTATATTATATATATAGTAGTATATAAATATACTAGTATTTGGAGTGATATTTATGCACATTATAGTGGATGAGACCCTATGCGCCCCGCATAATAGCGGATGACCCTATATACCACGATATCCCCCTCGAAGTGGGATTAGTATTTTTATGTTGTATTAAACATCTATGGATGCAGGGAAACAGATTGATGGGTTCCAACTGGATTCCTCAAATATATTGTTTATTTTTCATATATAGTCATATATGATGTGTGCAGATAATCTGTTATAGATTATTGTTGTAATTTGAAATATTGGATGCTATTGTAGCACTAGCCTGAATTTCGATATTTAAAATATAATAAATATAGGTTTAAAATTTAAGTAATTAAGGGAATTTTTGATATAAAAATATTTATATTGGAATTGGGGTCATTTTAAAGAAATTGAGTTAGAAAAATATATTTGGATTTGGTTATACTTACTATTTCGAATTATTAAATGGAGATTTAAAAAAATGAATTATATAAAAGAAATCATAAATGGTATTCAGGGAATATGAAAAGGAGTTAAAGTAGATATTAAAATATAGATTGGAAGTTATAAGTAGATTTATAAAGAAATGGATTAATAAAATGGGATTTTATAAATAAGATTGTTTTATAAACAAGTAAAACTCAAGGGAGTATAAGAATTTGTAAACAATGTTTATAAATAAGGTAAGCGATATCAGTTGCTAAATTGGGAATATAAAGTTCATAGGTGAATTTATATTAGAATATGGGAATAGAGTGGGAAAAATAGTGAATACTATTCTTCGAAAAGTGAAAATGTTAAAGGAGATCGGAATGAAAGTGATGTGATGTGATTCGAGAGGAATTTATAAAATTGAATTGGTTATTGAGGTTTTAAAAATATACTTTTAATTCTAAGAAGTTAAGTTTGTTTTTGAAAGAAATTTTTTATTACTTAAAACTATAAAACTTTAAACTAGTTAGGATTGAAATACTCCAGTAAGTAGGTTTTCAAGTATTAAGTATTTATTTTAGTAAATTCTAAATTTTAAAACTAGCTTTGAAAATTTATTTGTTTATCTAAAAATGAGTTATTGAAGACTATAAAAGTGTTTCGCTATCTTAAAATAATTTACTTGAACATGTTTTAAAAATAAATTATTATTCTTCTAAAATACTTATGTTATATATATATATATATATATATATATATATATATAAGATTTTGAGATGATTTTTACTTTATTCTCTCGAGATTTGTAGGTGGGTTTATTTAATGGGAAGATTTTATAAGAGAATTTTTAAAATGGAATGCTGGGAACTTAAGACATTTTCTAAATGTTGGAATACCGAAACTTGGAGAAAATTGAATTCGAGTTAAATAAAGAAGTTAAAAATGGTCAGATGGGATTATAAATAAATATAATTGGTTTTGGAGATTGTAAGAAGAAACTTATTAATAGTTTCAGAAATGCAGGAGATAAGCTAAGAAAATTCTTAAGTTTGATACTTGAAATGATTTTGAAAAATGGACTTAGAATATTTTCCTAAATGTTGAAATGTTTTGGGATATCCTGTTATGGGTTTAAATATTGAAAATTCTTTTCAAATATTTGAATATGGAAAGGAATTGGAATATATACCTTGTAAAGGTATTTGTAAAAGAATATTTTTGGGAAAATGTATAGTAAGGCCTGATGTCTACATATGGATGTTTTATTGATAGTTAAATAACTGACTATCAGTATTGGCCATTTTCGTTAATCATTTCGAAGAGACTAGGATCTGATTTATTTATCTGAAATCCACTTCGATTCCGCTTGAACATTATGAATGGATAGCGTGAAGATAGTGAAGACGGTGATCTGGTATGTCCAAACCCAGGATAACTTTTATGGACGGATGCTATCAGAACATCATCATTGGAGGACGATGCGCATTCTAAGTAGAATTTTTTCATGAAAGGTAATGCTTAACCTCAAGCCTCATCAAACGAGAATGACTAAAAATGGGGAGATGCAACAAGGCTAAGTGAGTCTCACCTAATTATGGTATGTTATCGCCTTTCTAGATATCCTCAGAAACCTATATATTATGGATATGTTTGTGCATGAAAGAAGGATTGCTCGATTGTGAGGGTGGAAACACCCGGGATGATAACATATTCAACCTATCCAGGTTAGGGGTAGGCCGAGCATGTGTAGCAAGGGATCCCAGCGAGGTCTTTGGTACACTGTTCTAGAGGTGTATTGTGATAGGCGGTATCCTAGTGGCTTATTCATTTGTATGAGATCATTTTCCAATACAAGCCTTACAGTTTTGTTTGTAGAGCCTAGCATGCTGGATTTCAATTAATGTAACAATTTCGGGTATTTGAATAAGTATTTGTATTTAGACACTAGTATAATATCACTTGATTTTATATAAATATGTTTTGGTTATCGTAAGGGAAAAACCCACCGTGTTTATGTGTGACGCGGTCTTACGAGTTACCTTTGTTTTTCAAAGGATTTTGGATAACTCTAACAAATCAAACGTAGTGTGTTTTCTCAAGCTAGTTTTTCAGACTAGCTCGGGTGATATTTTATTAAAATACTCGGGTCAGACCGAGTAATACAGTTTTAGGTTATAATGCTATGGAGCTCGGGGGACGAGATGGAGGAGTTCAGACGTATAACACATACTTGGTTATTTCCCATGTGTGTGAGTTATGTATATCGGGACAGGCAATTATAACTGTCCGGCATGATGTATTTATTTTTGTACTCTGATGATTATGAGTATAAGCAGTTACAGATTCTTTTTGTATAAAAATATGTTATTATATATTATATATTGTTTCGCTGCATTTGTGAGATTCTGTGTTATTTGTTCTATTTTCTTCTACCTTTTTGTTCTTTACCCTAGTTATTCACTCTTTCGTACAATTTGGGTAGAACATGAGTGAATTTTTATCAACTCAAGAGATACGGAACTACGGGTTGCTACATAATAACCACCTACTTCTATCACCAAAAGCCTAAAGATTCAACCTTTAGCACTTCTAAACCAAAGCCACACCTCCTCCTTCTCCTCCTCCTCCTCCTATGCATACGTCCCTTCTTGGATCCCCCTCTTCCTTTCACCTTCTTTAACTTCTTACTTGCTAATCATGCTTTGCCAAAGATTAGAAGAGATTGGAGATGATTTGGTTCACATATGAAAATTTTAGAGAATAATCTTGATTAAGCACTTCCACCATTTTTAATTCACGTACTTCATTTCAAGCTTTGTGAATTAGTGATTATTTAATAAAGGAGTGCCCTTCCTTATATAGGCTTCAAATGGTGTAACAAAGCTTTATCTCACTCCATTTTTGTAACGACTTGAAATTTCACTACTTTGATTTGCGAATATTTAATTAATTTTAAATATTAAAATAAATGGTTTTATGAAAATAAAATTATTTTTAATCATAAATAATAGTGGTGAAATATTTTTTAAATTTTTTTAAAAAAATATATAGTTCTATGAAAAGCAGAAAATGTTATCGGAAACCTTTTTTCGAATTTTCGACGTTTCATCGTATAAAAGTTGTTTGAAATGTTGTGTACGCATTTATGTGTATGTGTATATATATTCAAATATACGAAATTTCGTAAACATATATTAGTAATTTAATTAGGATTAAGTGTAATTAATTAAGTTGAGAACATGACGATGTGACACTTTGGCAACTATAATAAAAAATAAAAGAAAATGTCACATCAGAGGGAACATGAATTGATACATTGACAACTTGAGTACAAGAATTAAATGGTATAGTGGCATTGATATGATGGGAGGAGGAAGACACGGTGATGTGGCATTCATGGAATGGAGGGTAAAGGACGAGGGGTAGTTTAGTAATTCAACATGTTAATATAATATATAAACTAGTTTTCCTAATTGTTATTTCACTTTCTCATTTTCTTTTCCATTTTCAAAATTTTTCTAAGCCTGGAAACAAAACTTTCATGGCTTCTCTATTTATTTTTTAGGTTTAAAAACCTTGGTTTTAATTCACTTGTTTTCATCTACACTTTCTTCATTTTTCCTCCTACTTCATTCGGTCATAACTTTCTACATACTAAACCAAATCAAGATTTTTTTCTCAAACCATGTATATTTCTAGCTGCTAAAACTTTGTAGGTTACCACTAATTCTTATTTCAAGCTTAGATTCTCTAAAAATTTATTTTTTTTGCAAGTGTGTTTTTGAACCTAGATTTTTTTGTCCGAAAATACCCCATCACTGTCTTGGCTCTAACTTCCTCAAAATTTAACTTTTTTGAGTAAATACATTTTTTAAATGATAGAGGAAAGAATTATATAAAACTTTTCTTTTGACCAATTTTCCAAAATCCAAGAGGGAAGAGTCCAAAAGTCGAGTGCAAAATGACCCATTTTCGAAAAGAATTTGTAGTTTTCCAAGCTTTTCGAATTTCAAAGTGTATCAAGTTTTTAAGGGATTTCCGATGAGTTCAACTCACATTTATTTTTATTATATCTTATTAATGATGTTAAAATCATTTATTGTTTATTTGGATGTTAGTTCAAATTGTTTGATTGCTTGTTTGGTTGAATTTCTGTATGAAAAATGGATGACATATTAATTTGATGGTTATAAACCCATATGATTATCTATATATTATCGGTAACCATTGTTTTGCAGGTAAAATCTATAAAGAGACCCAAAGCATGTTTCTTGACCATAAATTATTTATTTACATATTATGTTGTAATATTGATGGTTCATTGAAATTAATTACTAATATTCCCTTTTATAGTTTAAATGTCATTATAATGATTTCCGCTATATCGTCATTTATTAAATTTCAACCAAAGAACCCTATCATATGAACTTGAGCTTGTATTTGCGCTAAAAAGAATACTGAAAATTTATTAATAATTTGGGTTAATGATAGTTAAAATTAATTAATCTTTTAAATTGATTAATTTGAGATTAATTAGCCAATTTAATAAATGATGATTAGAAATTGGTTTATCTTTAGATTTTATTAATCGTTTTTGCTAATGATGTTTTATACTTAATTAATCGTTTTAATCAATGATTTTTTGAGTTTAGTTAATTTTTTTAATTAAGTATAATGGAGTTTAGTTAATTTGTAGAACTCAATTAATTATTTTAGTTAATGATGATTGGATTAAACTAATTATTTCAATTAAGGATAATTGAAATTAATAATTATTTTATGATTTTTAAAAGTAACTAATCATTTTAAATTATGATAATTGAATTTTATTAATCATTTTAATTAATGATTATTTTAATTTAATAAATCTTTTTAACCAATGATTTTTGGAATTTAGTCAAATCATTTTAATTAATGATGTTTTATAATTAAATAAATCATTTTAACAAATGATGTGTTAATTAATTAGTTTGACTAATGAAGTTTGAATTTAATTAGCCCGATTAATTTATGATTATTTTGAACTTAATTAATTGTTTTAATCAATGGAATTTAGAATTACTTATCATTTTAATTAATGAAGTTTAAAATTAATCATTCATTTAAATAATGACTATTTGAATTTAATAAATATTTTTAATTAATTGATTTAATAAAGATAATTAAGGTAAATTAACTAATATAATAAAAAAAGCTTTAATAAACTAATTTAAAATTAATTATCTCATTTAATGGAGATTTTAAAGTTAATTTACCAATGTTATAAAAGTGTTTGGAAATAATTATTTATTTTATTATAGATAGTGAATTGTTTATAGTAAAAGGGATTTTAAACGTGATTAATTATTTTTTGGGATAATAATTGTTTTTAAAAGTTATAAAAAAGAATTGGAACCTCAATTATAGGGATGTTATGTTGGATAACCTTTTGGGTGTTCGGTCTAATGTTGGTTTAGGCCTTTGGGGTCATGCATTTGGAAAATTATTCTCCTAACGTTTTAACGATTAGGAACTAACTCTAAATGTGTTTTACTAATACTGAAATCAAGCAAAAGTTCAGTTCATTTTTAAAAGTAAAATTTTGATTCATTTATGGAAATAAATTATTTCGTAAAGCGAATCACTTATATGGTAACGATTATTTGTATAATTAGCACCAAGAATCGAAGAAGTAAGCTTGTCACTATTTCAATAGTTCAGAATAATTATTGGACATGACTTTAGGTAACACTACCTTGACATGCCCGATATTATTGTTAACTAAGAAAAAGCACATGTTTGAATTTCAATGAGTAGTGATAAGTATAAAAGACTTAATTTCCATATACGATCATTTTATGGCTTCGATAGTTGGTATCTCAACTATTGGTTACCTCACCTACTTTATTATTGTCATTCTAAGAAGATTTATTGCTCCATTGAGCATATCTATCCATTGTCATAAATGACTAAACCCAAAGCGCAAAAGAAGCCAAGCTATGTGGGGTTTCTCCCATTAGGGTATTTTCACATCTCATCTAGATTTTTGTGTACCATCACGTGAAAAACGGTTAAGATTTAGACGTGAAATATTCGAATACTCGGTAAGTTTTGGTGGGGTCCGGCTTGGTATTGTCGGAGAAGTGTCATGGAGTATATGAGCTTCTCAGAAGTATATTATTAGAGGTAGGGTGCACCTTCCTAGTCATTTGTTGGAAATTTTCCTTTCCTTATTTGATTTGAAAACACTAAATCTGTTTTAGCTTTAAATTGCCTCAAGTAGAGCCAACTCCTCATTATGGCATTTAACTGTTTATTCAGTCCATTCTATCGAGTTTGGACTGTTACCTTATTTTTTCAATTCTATCAAGTTGGTCTGTTACCTTATTTAGTCCACTCTATCAAGTTGGACTGTTATCTTATTAAGCCCATCCTATTGAGTTTGGGCTGTTACCATATTTAGTCCACTATAACAAGTTGGACTGTTTTCCTTGTTCTATCCATTCTGTGAAGTTTGGATTTTACTTGGTCTATTTCCATTTTTCAAGTCTGGTTTAATACTATTTATGCTCATTCATAATTGGATTTTATTTCAGATATTTATTTCTTTTTTTGCCTGCATGGATGTTATCTTGTGAGGTAAAACCCGTTCTGAGTTAGCGGCGTGGTCTCACAGAACTTTTACATAATCTTGATTATTCAAGTTATCTCAAGCTAGTATTTCCAGACGGATGCGGGTGTTATTTATTTATAATGCTTGGGTAAGACCGAGTATTTTCATAGGTTGACCATAGTGTTTTGGAGATCGTGAAGGGGAGTTGAAGATTCACCTAATATAATATTTTCCGCTGCATTATATAGTATACTTAGCGACATTTGTAAGGTTAGGATTTTATAACTGTCCAGTTGATAAGGATTGTTTTAACTATGATATGCTATTTATTTTTGAGGAGACGGTTTCTATTGTCATTGTTATATTATATGTTGTTGATTAAGTTATGAGATTCATTTTTTCACCATTTTCTGTTCTTTTCTTTTTATTTACCCTAAAAGTCTGCCCATTTGTCGATTGGATGCGTGTAACAACCTGCCTTTTCGGACGTTTTAAGAAAAAACACATGTCAGACTCAAACCATTCAAAGGGGCAGATAGTTATGAGGTAAATAAGGAAAAGGGAAAGAAATAAAACAATTATAGAATCTCACAGTGGATGACAAAATATAATAATCAAATAACAGTTCATGAAGCTGTTTACCAACGAATTTGATTATACTTATACAATACAGAATTAGAGTTACAAACAACAAGAATAAATAAATAAATGCAGCAACACAACATGATGTAGTATAATACATATCCTAAATAATAATAGTACAAATCATCGTCTTCTTCCACCAAAAATAAGGTCTTCAACCCAGAAATGCTCAGGCTAACCCGAGAGAATTGAAAAGAAAAAACATTCGAGTCAGAACTAAAAGATCTTATGTAAGTTAAATCAATGGTAAATATGAGTGTGAAGGCATCAGAGATGTTTATGGGGTTTAACATCTCCTATCCAGTGTCTAACGTGAGTGTAGTAACTTAAGAGATGTTCAGGATTCCCATCTCCTAAGGATCCGTTAAACTATCTACTATGTTGTAGCGACCCAACTTTCCACTCCCGGAAAATCGCATCACTAATTAAGAAAGAAAGGGATAGAAAAAGAAAAGAAAGAGAAGAAAGAGAAAACAACACATCAGAATCTCACAGCGGAACAATTTAAATATAATATAGAACATATACATAGTATCATATACATCAAAGTACACAACTAAACATCTCAATTTAGACAGTTATAACACTTCTGTCTAATATACAATACAAGAACAGCAACACAGAATAACACACAGCGGAAACTCTAACCATATATCTACACGCTGAAGCCTCCTGCTCCAAAGCTCCTCCAACTCGTCAAGAGATAACCTGAATCACTTGACTACTCATATTTAATATGAGTACCCAAGAGTTTAATAAAACAGAAAATAAACACATGGGTCAGACAGGGGTCTGGTGTGAGTAAACGGTTTAAGATTGCTTAACTTTAGAAAATTCTTTGAAAACAAAAGGTATCACGTAAGACTTCCCACACATAAACATGGAAAAGTTTTTACCTTACGCTAACCAAAACATTTGATAGGAAATCCAGTGATATTATAATAGTGTCTAGGGTTTTCAAGTAAATATGAAATAGCCGAAATTGTTACATCTATTAAATTCCAGCTACTAGCCACAAAAGTGGGTAATACAAACAAAACCGTAGGGTCTCGTAGGGAAAATGGGTTTCCATCAATGGCAGGGCTACTGGGGTACCGCCCGTCACAGTACGTGGCCTAGATCACCGTACCGAGGATTACTCCCTTCATCCCCTGCAACACAAGGCCGGAACCATTCCTTACTGAACAGTCCCGAACAAGACCACCCCACAGTTGGCTGCAGACCAACTGCCCACACAGCCGAAATATAAAGGGACTTCTAGACAGGGATGTATCTTGCTCTCCAGTGGGAACGACCCACGAAGCCTTGCTGCACCTCCCCTGTTTTAGCCATTCTCGGTTGATGAGGCTTGAGGCTGCGATTACCTTTATAGGACCAATTATCTTAGAATGCTCATCGTCCGCCTGACGATGTGCTGAAAACATTCAATCCATACAAGTTCGTTCCGGCTTCGAACGAAACCGAAGGCATTATCTCGTTGCACTCATTTTGGAATTACCCTCAGAGTCAACGACCATAGCCCTTGCATTCTGATTCACCATCTCGAATCTATAAGCACTATTCCGTCAAACTCATTACGGAATCACCCACAGAGTTATACTGACGTATAGCCCTTATACCTCGAGTCTTCACTTGCTCCACTTGGATTAACGACCTACGTTTAATTGGAATCGATGTGGTTTTCGGATATCCAAATATGGAAACCCGATCCCGGTCTCATCGAAACCAAACGCCATTTTAATGTCCAAGTTATACTTAAGGGATTTAAA
This sequence comes from Allium cepa, assembly GCA_030765085.1. Classification (NCBI taxonomy): domain Eukaryota; kingdom Viridiplantae; phylum Streptophyta; class Magnoliopsida; order Asparagales; family Amaryllidaceae; genus Allium; species Allium cepa. The sequence continues at coordinate 1,049,493,407 of CM060929.1, forward strand.
CAATAGATATTTAGAAATATCACTTAACATAAATGGGTGTATTCACAACGCAGATAGATAATCATCTATTATCACATGCATCCATACATATCACAAAGCAGCATATATATCACAATCAGATATAGCATATTCACATCATCACCCATCAGTAAAGGTCAACAACCAATATCATTTACTCCTCCAATGATATATCATTCAATCATTAATCAATCATAATCAAGTTTGATTCAAAGTTGATTAATTTAATTAATCCTTAAATTAAATACTTGGATTTTCTTCAATCCATTTTTCTATTTATTAATTAATTACAAATTAATTAATTAACTAACATCACTTAATTATCCATTTCAATTAATCTTCCTCGATTAATTATCACTTAATTACTTTAAGTAATTCTTACTTAATTATCATATTAATTAATCATCCTGATTAATTACTTCCAAATTAAACTAAGTAACTTCCTCTTAATTACCCTTTTAAAATTAATCAATCCTTGATTAATTATTCTTTAATTATTCTGATAATTATTCCTTAATTATCCTTTAATCAATTACACCTGATTAATCACTTTTAATTAATCACACTTGATTAATTATTCTTAATTAACCATACTTAATTAATTACTTTTGATTAATCACCTTTGATTAATTACTTTAATTACATTTAGTAATTAAAACTAAATTATAAATTAATTATTCTTAAATTATTAATTAATAATTAATTAATCATTTTCATTTATTAATGATTACTTAATTAATTAAATTTATTTTTAATTAATTTCTTTTACAAGTAATTTATCATCTAATTAATTATCCTAAATCCTTTCATTAATTAATCATTAATAAAATAATTTAAATCTTTAGCTAATTATTAATAAATTCTTTAATTCATAACTAAAGTGATTAACTCTTAATCACATTACTTAATTAATTTTAATAAAGTAATTATCCTTTACTTAATTACCTTTAGTAATTAACCACTTAATTACTTCAATTACTTTCCCAAGTAATTATATTAAATTAACTCATAAGTGATTATCTTAATTCATCACAAATTAATTACTTAATTAATTATTTAAAATTAATTAGATGATTCTTAACTTCTATATTAAAAGATTCTTGATTAAGAAACCATTATCTTAATTAAATCATTTATTAACAAATAAACTCGATAATTAAAAATAATTTAATTATCTCAATTATCTTTACAAATGTATTTATCTTTAATTAGATCAAATGCAAAATAACTAAAGATAATCTTTATTGCAATTGATTATCAATTTCTAAATCATTAAACTTCATTTAAATAAAATATAATATTTGGAAATCAATTAAAATTTAAACATATTTTAAGATTTGAACTTTTAAATCTTTAAAACCTTTCCAAATTTATTTAATAAAGTTTAAATACAATCTTTATTTTAAAATCCACTCATTTTATTTTAAAACTCCGTATTTTAAAATATATAAACTTGTTTTAAAACATAACTTTGAAAACAAATTCAATTTGAACTTGTTTAACCCTCGTTTTAAAAACTTAATTCCTAAAATCAAATATTCTTTGCATTAACAACTAAGCATCCAGATCTAAAACCTGAATATGCTAATACTCGAGTGACCTCACTAAAACCCGAGTAAGCTACACAAAAACCCAGTGACCTCCCCGAGTAAAACAAGCAAAGACCCCGAGCAAAACCAGTAAACACCCCGAGGCCTTCCTGTGCTACCCACCATAATCCATGCTTTGAGTAAAGCATATGAAAACACGAGATATACTTCAAGCTCCCTCCCCTCTTGTTTCCAGAACCCAATACCAAACCATGTCGCCGTGCACCGTGCAACGTGCACCGCCACTCCTCCCACCGGCGATCACCTCCATGACGTCGCCCAGTCATCCTCGACCCCAATGTCTAGTTTCCCAACCCAGAAAACCCAAACTCGATCGAGCACGAGATTTCGACCTTCAACTCCAAACTGTTCGAAAACCCCAACATCAATTTCAACCACCGCCGGCCATCCCCTTCACCGGAGACCACGCCATCACCACCGTGGCTTCATCTCACTTCCCATCAACTCCCTAACCCCTCGCGATCCTTCACAAAAGACTCTCGAACCCGCAAAACCCAACAGAACAATACTGACACAAACAGGTTGTTAAACCCTATTCCCTCAAATTACAATCATCACAATCTACTAAAAATTCATGAAACATTTTTCGCATGATCACAGAAGTATACTCCACCTTCGAGTTCAACGGCGATGTCCAATTCGCCGTAGTTTGCCGAGATTCGAGCAATTTGCCCAAAACAGAAAAATCCTAAATTCTCTTAAACTACCAAAGTAAAAATCATGTTTCAATCCCTAAAATTCATGATTTCGTAATGGTAAACCAATTATAATATCAAAACTTGAATTTGAATACAAAAGTTTTGACCCAAATTTGAAATGTACTGTAAATTTTACTATTTATAATAAATCATTCAATTTAAAATCTTGTAATTATTTTTACATGATAGCTTATACGATTACAAACAATCTTTATTTACACATCATAAATAAATTTGGATTCAAAATTGAATTATTGAATTTACTTAGAAATCCAAGTCTGTTTATATCACACAGAGTCCATTTCAACAGCATGGTAAATCAAATATTCAATCATTCCAACTTGCATTTAAATTTTAACCGAGGCATTCAAGTAATATCACAATATTCCATCATAAAAAAAATTTGAAAACAAGAGTTTAAACTGTTTTTAAATTCATTTACTCACCTGACAATATGCAGAAATCAGAAAAATGGTTTCCAGGCTTATTGAATTCCACTTCATGTTGAAATTTTAATCTGCTGATGCTCCAAATTTGCATGTTCTTCAATAAACTTGCATGTTGATATTTTACTTGCAGTTGATTTCTGAATTGGTTGAAAATTTTGAAGGTGATCTTGCATTTGATTTGAACTGCTTTTTAAATTTCTTGTTTCAAGTTCCACTTCTTTCCCAGATCTGATTCTAAATTTTATTTCATATGAACTTCCAGATTTGTATTCATTCCCCCTGATCTTTGTTCTGCATTTTTTTTTGTTTGAAAGAAGAAAGTGATTTCTTAGCTGAAAATTAAAAGTAAATTCCTTCTCATATTTTACAAATTTTTAAATTTTATTATTATAAGTGAAAAAGACATTTGTCATGTTGTATGCAATATACTTCACAAGTGTCATTAGCATACTTTATCTAGTTAACAAGTGTTATAATTGTTTTGTAAATGTTTTTCTTTTAAATGTTATTTCTTTTTATTTTATAATTATTAAGCTATGTATATGTAATTATGTAATATAGAAATATGTATTTACCCTTTTTAATAAATATTCATGTAAATTTAAATAACTAATATTTTGATTTATAATATATGTTTATAAGCTTGAAAAATTGATTTTAACTTCTTATATAAAGTTTTAAAACAATTTTATCTTATTAAAAACAAAAGCAAAAAAAAATAAGAAATTAATTTTATTATTTAAAATTTAGATTTCAAATATCATTTCAAAGACATTAAATCAAATTATCATTTAAAATTTCAAAACTAAATATATTCAAGTTTGAAAACTCTTATTAAATTCAAATTAATAATTTTCCTATTTCAAATATATATACAAATATATATACACATTTCAAATAGAAAAACATACTAACACTATATTTATTAATTTTCATATTAAATTTTAAAACAAATATCAAATCACAATATATATATTTATATATATTACAATTTGAATACAAAGTTTTGTTACATTAAAAACTTCTTATTTACCAAAATAAATATTTCCAAATCAATTATTATAAACTTCAAAAGAATTTAGTCTCACCTATTTATATTGCAAAGAATAATATTAATAGATATTAACTTGTCAATTTAAAATATAAAATGATCAAATAAATTTAATTATTATCAAAGATTATTAAATTGATATTGCTCAAAATTCCGGGTCGTTACATTCCTCCCCCCTCGAAAGAATTTTGTCCCCGAAATTTAAAAGCAAAGATAATTTAATAACCCAGTTTAAGAATTTAAATTCCTATCAGCAATCAGACAATCAATCCTAGCAACCAATTCAAACAAACAAACAATTTATCTATTCCAGAAAATTCTGAATCGAACTTCTTAATATTATCTAGAGTTTCCAGATACCTATACCGGAATACTCGCTCTACAAATCTTAAGTATCTACACTATTAAAACATGAACTCCCTCATCTGATCCTACAACTATGAACAAGAAATCAAACTAAACTCAAATCCAGCCCAACTACCAGATTCCTTCTGAACTGCTGATTCTATCACTCAAAGAATCATACACATATTCCTTAGAGATATGTGAAATACCATGAATTCCAGTTATTCGAACTGACAATTCAATCCTATAGATCAAAATCAAATCCCTAGAGAACACAGGAAAACTCAAAATACCTCCAGAGCGAACTCTCCAGTTTTACCCATTCTTATATCTCTTTTGATTGGATAGAATTAAAACAATATCCAAACTCCAACTTCACATTCCTAAATTTCTCAATTCTTAACTGAACAACTCTTCAAATGCTCTGAGTCACCTCCAATATTCCTGATCAGCCTAACCCTTGCTGATTGCTTCAAGAAACAATAGCACCAATCTCAAACCAAATCTCCAGATCTTACTCAACAAAATGGCTTTCTCAAAAATAATTTGCTGAAATCCAAAATACAACTCTAATCCACAAGCATCAATGGATTTCAAACCTACACCTCATATCTGAAATAGCCAAATAGTTGCACTTGACAACCTAACCTTCAAATCCAGAAAATTCCTTCATACTTGAATTTCCAGTAGAAATCCTCTACCGCAACATCCGGTTGCTGCCATACCAGAATAACTCCCAACTCGCTTCCGCTGCACAACTCTGATCTAGAGTAGATAAGAATGCTATCGAAGAACTCAAGCACAATCTTTCTTCATACACTGTTCATCCGACTTATAAAAATCTTAGTGACCATTCCACTTGGTCAAAACATCTTAGCAGAATCTTAACTTCGTATAAGATGATCAATCCAAAGAATTCTGAGCTGCCTCTCCAAACTCTTCTCGCTCCTAGAGTCATTCCACTATATGGTTGAATCATCAAAGTTACTCCTGAATTCCAAGTTGACAAGAAAACTCAATCTCTGATTCAGGTCAACTTCTGAATTCCTCAAAACATCTGGAGACCTTCCGACTACTTCCATCGCCTTTCCCTCCATGAGAGATGCCTCAATCTCAAACCAAAGAATACTCAAAGATTCCCAAACTAATCGTAAGTCACTTTTGCGATCTCACTCAGTTCAGATTCTAAAGAACTGTCTCCCCAACTAGAACAGCTTTCCTATTCGAGATAAATCTTTTCATAATGGCTCACCTATCATAAAAACTGATAGATCACTTCCAACAGATATCTCGCTCTGCTGAGCCTTCCAAAAGAAAAGGATAAGCCTTCACTACTGCCTGGTCTGCTGATAGTAGAACCCCAAAGATTACTGAATCATCGAAGATATAGGTCATGCTGCTGCTTCCAAACTTCATTTCAATGATACAGCTAAGCCACAAGATCTTCCTTAACCACAAGCTTCTTGAAACACAAAACTAACATCCAATTTTGCCAAAAATCCTTGAGACGAGTAGACATCTTCTCAAGAAACTCGGCTCCAAACAAAACACCAACCACTTATTTCCTTAAGAAAACAATTGAGACCATGTCTGAAATGAGCTAACTCATCGACCTTAGTCTCCTACGTCAATAAAGATAAGACACCCTTACTTGAGATCCAGAGAATCTCTAAACATCCGAATCTTCCTGCAGTAGACATCAATGCTCTTCCAACACCATCTAAATCTGGCTCCAAAAGAATCATCTTAAGAACCATCAATGGATACTGCATCTCATCACACAGCTGTTCTTACCTAAAGCTATCAAGATACCACCACTTGCTTCCCCTCAGCGGACAACTCAACTCTTGGAAATCCCGCTCATTTGAGAGCAAATCAACCTCACACTTCAAGTATATACTCCAATTCTTGAAAATACTTCCTATGGACACAAAGAAATCCTTTCACCAATCTACACAACTTATTCGATACAGTACTAGATCTACAATCTCGACAGAACCACTCCAACCACAACATATAAACCTCTTCCATTAGTGGTAGTCGTGTTCCACACACTCCTACCTTATCTACTTTTATAACCTATGTTGGAAAATCCGAACAGATAACCCAACAGATTAGGTAGTTATATAAATATATATATATATATATATATATATATATATATATATAAATTACAAGTACGCTCTCTCAAGACAGACACCACTCCAGAGCCTAGGTATTCACTCAGCCTAATGCTCCCTAAAGAAAGACACACTTCAGAGCTTAGGTATTCGCTCAGCCTAATGCTCTGATACCAACTGTAGCGACCCAACTTTCCACTCCCGGAAAATCGCATCACTAATTAAGAAAGAAAGGGATAGAAAAAGAAAAGAAAGAGAAGAAAGAGAAAACAACACATCAGAATCTCACAGCGGAACAATTTAAATATAATATAGAACATATACATAGTATCATATACATCAGAGTACACAACTAAACATCTCAATTTAGACAGTTATAACACTGCTGTCTAATATACAATACAAGAACAGCAACACAGAATAACACACAGCGGAAACTCTAACCATATATCTACACGCTGAAGCCTCCTGCTCCAAAGCTCCTCCAACTCGTCAAGAGATAACCTGAATCACTTGACTACTCATATTTAATATGAGTACCCAAGAGTTTAATAAAACAGAAAATAAACACTTGGGTCAGACAGGGGTCTGGTGTGAGTAAACGGTTTAAGATTGCTTAACTTTAGAAAATTCTTTGAAAACAAAAGGTATCACGTAAGACTTCCCACACATAAACATGGAAAAGTTTTTACCTTACGCTAACCAAAACATTTGATAGGAAATCCAGTGATATTATAATAGTGTCTAGGGTTTTCAAGTAAATATGAAATAGCCGAAATTGTTACATCTATTAAATTCCAGCTACTAGCCACAAAAGTGGGTAATACAAACGAAATCGTAGGTCCTCGTAGGGAAAATGGGTTTCCATCAATGGCAGGGCTACTGGGGTACCGCCCGTCACAGTACGTGGCCTAGATCACCGTACCGAGGATTACTCCCTTCATCCCCTGCAACACAAGGCCGGAACCATTCCTTACTGAACAGTCCCGAACAAGACCACCCCGCAGTTGGCTGCAGACCAACTGCCCACACAGCCGAAATATAAAGGGACTTCTAGACAGGGATACATCTTGCTCTCCAGTGGGAACGACCCACGAAGCCTTGCTGCACCTCCCCTGTTTTAGCCATTCTCAGTTGATGAGGCTTGAGGCTGCGATTACCTTTATAGGACAAATTATCTTAGAATGCTCATCGTCCGCCTGACGATGTGCTGAAAGCATTCAATCCATACAAGTTCGTTCCGGGTTCGAACGAAACCGAAGGCACTATCTGGTTACATTCATTTTGGAATTACCCTCAGAGTCAACGACCATAGCCCTTGCATTCTGATTCACCATCTCGAATCTATAAGCACTATTCCGTCAAACTCATTACGGAATCACCCACAGAGTTATACTGACGTATAGCCCTTACACCTCGAGTCTTCACTTGCTCCACTTGGATTAACGACCTACGTTTAATTGGAATCGATGTGGTTTTTGGATATCCAAATATGGAAACCCGATCCCGGTCTCATCGAAACCAAACGCCATTTTAATGTCCAAGTTATACTTAAGGGATTTAAACAATAGATATTTAGAAATATCACTTAACATAAATGGGTGTATTCACAACACAGATAGATAATCATCTATTATCACATACATCCATACATATCACAAAGCAACATATATATCACAATCAGATATAGCATATTCACATCATCACCCATCAGTAAAGGTCAACAACCAATATCATTTACTCCTCCAATGATATATCATTCAATCATTAATCAATCATAATCAAGTTTGATTCAAAGTTGATTAATTTAATTAATCCTTAAATTAAATACTTGGATTTACTTCAATCCATTTTTCTATTCATTAATTAATTACAAATTAATTAATTAACTAACATCACTTAATTATCCATTTCAATTAATCTTCCTCGATTAATTATCACTTAATTACTTTAAGTAATTCTTACTTAATTATCATATTAATTAATTATCCTGATTAATTACTTCCAAATTAAACTAAGTAACTTCCTCTTAATTACCCTTTTAAAATTAATCAATCCTTGATTAATTATTCTTTAATTATTCTGATAATTATTCCTTAATTATCCTTTAATCAATTACACCTGATTAATCACTTTTAATTAATCACACTTGATTAATTATTCTTAATTAACCATACTTAATTAATTACTTTTAATTAATCACCTTTGATTAATTACTTTAATTACATTTAGTAATTAAAACTAAATTATAAATTAATTATTCTTAAATTATTAATTAATAATTAATCATTTTCATTTATTAATGATTACTTAATTAACTAAATTTCTTTTTAATTAATTTCTTTTACAAGTAATTTATCATCTAATTAATTATCCTAAATCCTTTCATTAATTAATCATTAATCAAATAATTTAAATCTTTAACTAACTATTAATAAATTCTTTAATTCATAACTAAAGTGATTAACTCTTAATCACATTACTTAATTACTTTTAATAAAGTAATTATCCTTTACTTAATTACCTTTAGTAATTAACCACTTAATTACTTCAATTACTTTCCCAAGTAATTATATTAAATTAACTCATAAGTGATTATCTTAATTTATCATAAATTAATTACTTAATTAATTATTTAAAATTAATTAGATGATTCTTAACTTCTATATTAAAAGATTCTTGATTAAGAAACCATTATCTTAATTAAATCATTTATTAACAAATAAACTCGATAATTAAAAATAATTTAATTATCTCAATTATCTTTACAAATGTATTTACCTTTAATTAGATCAAATTCAAAATAACTAAAGATAATCTTTATTGCAATTGATTATCAAATTCTAAATCATTAAACTTCATTTAAATAAAATATAATATTTGGAAATCAATTAAAATTTAAACATATTTTAAGATTTGAACTTTTAAATCTTTAAAACCTTTCCAAATTTATTTAATAAAGTTTAAATACAATCTTTATTTTAAAATCCACTCATTTTATTTTAAAACTCCGTATTTTAAAATATATAAACTTGTTTTAAACATAACTTTGAAAACAAATTCAATCTGAACTTGTTTAACCCTTGTTTTAAAAACTTAATTCCTAAAATCAAATATTCTTTGCATTAACAACTAAGCATCCAGATCTAAAACCTGAATATGCTAATACTCGAGTGACCTCACTAAAACCCGAGTAAGCTACACAAAAACCCAGTGACCTCCCCGAGTAAAACAAGCAAACACCCCGAGCAAAACTAGTAAACACCCCGAGGCCTTCCTGTGCTACCCACCATAATCCATGATTCAAGTAAAGCATACGAAAACACGAGATATACTTCAAGCTCCCTCCCCTCTTATTTCCAGAACCCAATACCAAACCATGTCACCGTGCACCGTGCAACGTGCACCGCCATTCCTCCCACCGGCGATCACCTCCATGACGTCGCCTAGTCATCCTCGACCCCGACGTCCAGTTTCCCAACCCAGAAAACCCAAACTCGATCGAGCATGAGATTTCGACCTTCAACTCCAAACTGTTCGAAAACCCCAACATCAATTTCAACCACCGCCGGCCATCCCCTTCATCGGAGACCACGCCATCACCACCGTGGCTTCATCTCACTTCCCATCAACTCCCTAACCCCTCGCGATCCTTCACAAAAGACTCTCGAACCCGCAAAACCCAACAGAACAATACTGACACAAACAGGTTGTTAAACCCTATTCCCTCAAATTACAATCATCACAATCTACTAAAAACTCATGAAACATTTTTCGCATGATCACAGAAGTCTACTCCACCTTCGAGTTCAACGGCGATGACCAATTCGCCGTAGTTTGCCGAGATTCGAGCAATTTGCCCAAAATAGAAAAATCCTAAATTCTCTTAGACTACCAAAGTAAAAATCATGTTTTAATCCCTAAAATTCATGATTTCGTAATGGTAAACCAATTATAATATCAAAACTTGAATTTGAATACAAAAGTTTTGACCCAAATTTGAAATGTACTGTAAATTTTACTATTTATAATAAATCATTCAATTTAAAATCTTGTAATTATTTTTACATGATAGCTTATACGATTACAAACAATCTTTATTTACACATCATAAACAAATTTGGATTCAAAATTGAATTATTGAATTTACTTAGAAATCCAAGTCTGTTTATATCACACATAGTCCATTTCAACAGCATGGTAAATCAAATATTCAATCATTCCAACATGCATTTAAATTTTAACCGAGGCATTCAAGTAATATCACAATATTCCATCATAAAAACAATTTGAAAACCAGAGTTTAAACTGTTTTTAAATTCATTTACTCACCTGACAATATGCAGAAATCAGAAAAATGGTTTCCAGGCTTATTGAATTCCACTGCATGTTGAAATTTTAATCTGCTGATGCTCCAAATTTGCATGTTCTTGAATAAACTTGCATGTTGATATTTTACTTGCAGTTGATTTCTGAATTGGTTGAAAATTTTGAAGGTGATCTTGCATTTGATTTGAACTGCTTTTTAAATTTCTTGTTTCAAGTTCCACTTCTTTCCCAGATCTAAATTTTATTTCATATGAACTTCCAGATTTGTATTCATTCCCCCTGATCTTTGTTCTGCATTTTTTTTTGTTTGAAAGAAGAAAGTGATTTCTTAGCTGAAAATTAAAAGTAAATTCCTTCTCATATTTTACAAATTTTTAAATTTTATTATTATAAGTGAAAAAGACATTTGTCATGTTGTATGCAATATACTCCACAAGTGTCATTAGCATACTTTATCTAGTTAACAAGTGTTATAATTGTTTTGTTAATGTTTTTCTTTTAAATGTTATTTCTTTTTATTTTATAATTATTAAGCTATGTATATGTAATGATGTAATATAGAAATATGTATTTACCCTTTTTAATAAATATTCATGTAAATTTAAATAACTTATATTTTGATTTATAATATATGTTTATAAGCTTGAAAAATTGATTTTAACTTCTTATATAAATTTTTAAAACAATTTTATCTTATTAAAAGCAAAAGCAAAAAAAAATAAGAAATTAATTTTATTATTTAAATTTTAGATTTCAAATATCATTTCAAAGACATTAAATCAAATTATCATTTAAAATTTCAAAACTAAATATATTCAAGTTTGAAAACTCTTATTAAATTCAAATTAATAATTTTCCTATTTCAAATATATATACAAATATATATACACATTTCAAATAGAAAAACATACTAACACTATATTTATTAATTTTCATATTAAATTTTAAAACAAATATCAAATCACAATATATATATTTATATATATTACAATTTGAATACAAAGTTTAGTTACATTAAAAACTTCTTATTTACCAAAATAAATATTTCCAAATCAATTATTGTAAACTTCAAAAGAATTTAATCTTACCTATTTATATTGCAAAGAATAATATTAATAGATATTAACAAATTATTATTATCAATCTTTAAAATAAATTTAACTTATCAATTTAAAATATAAAATGATCAAATCAATTTAATTATTATCAAAGATTATTAAATTGATATTGCTCAAAATTCCGGGTCGTTACATATGTAGTACAATACGCTATTATAACATGTCTACCGTAAAGTAGAAGTATTAAAATAGCATTGAGGCGTACCCATACCCCCCTTAACATATTTTATATATTCCCATAGTCTATACAGTACGGTAACTCCCCTATAAACTGGAGGGATATCAGAGGGCACTTCATAGGCATGATACAAACTAAACTCGTAAAAGGCGCTTTAGGGCATGTAAACACGATATTCGAGGCAATGCCAGGGTAGATAAACCAATTGCGGATTCGGACAAGTGGTAACACATAGCGGCTACTACCGCCCACCTCGGACACACTCCTAAACAAAAATCAAGGGTGGCCACCAAATCAATCACAAAGTAATAGAATGGTATCGAAGAAATGTGCCCGATCGGAGGTGCGACCTCATTTGGCCCGGCATGGCTCCTGTTCTAGTCACATCTAAGCTAACACATGGGAGTCAGGATCACGTCATACCTTATACAGAAATCATATGCCAAACCATCCTACTTCATTTTTGAAATCTCCACCACATACACATTTCTTAAAGAGGTTTCGGTATTGGCAGAGAGTATGACAATATCTAATCCCGGTGTTTTTAACAACCAATCGCTTATTACATAACGGATGGTTCTTTTAAATTCCAAAACCTTTTTGTAATTGATATCGAAATATCATATTCAATTCAAACCATATCACTTTCGAAATTATACTCACTTTCAAAAATCATATTTTCAAAATAGTTTAAAACCTTCATTTCAAAACTTCATATTCAAATCCAATATGTAATTTAAGTCCCAACTTAGGTTATAACATCATTTGTAACGACCCACTATTTTGGACCATCCAAAATAACAGATTGTAATAAAATTTAGAACAAATAAAATCATTCATAGAATCACAGACATAGAAATATCAGAATAACTCGTTGCGGAATTAAAATACCATAGTAGTTCATGAAGTTACTATAACAAAGTCTCAAAACAAATACATACTATCAGTCTGAAAACAAATACAATAGAAATCCCAACACATAGAAGTCCTCTAATACAGGAGCTGAAATAGAACAACTGAAACCGAAATAGATAAATAACTAGATACGCAGAATCTCCAGCGATTCCTAGCTCCAGAAAGAGAAATCCAAAGCCGTGAATACTCAGGCTGACCCGAGCGTAAAGCAAAACACAAAACACTCGAGTCAGGACAGACATACTTATACAATGTAAACCAACTTAAGTGAACTGTAATAAAGTACAAGTAACTTAAAGGATGCTTGGGACCACCCATCCTCTAAGGATCCGTTAAACTATTTACTATGTAGTAATATTGCGCTATTATAATAATGTCTAGAGTAAAATAAACTTACTTTAAGATAGCGTTAAAGGGTTACCCATATAGCCCCTAACACATAATAGTCCCAGTTTTCCATCCAATATCAGCGTATTTCCAGATCGGAAGACTACCCTAAATACTCCATGGGCTACTGGAGAAAAACAAACTCGAAGTAAAGCCCGCTATGGTAGGTGACACGGCACAACTAGGCAATGCCAGGGTAGATATACCAATTACACTTCCGGGATGGTGGTAACGTATAGCAGCCACTACCGCCCACCTCGAGCCACACTCCCAAAATCAAAGGGGTGCACCCAATCAATCACAAAAGTAATAGAATGGTATCGAAGAAGTGTGTTCGATAGAAGGAGCTACCTCACTTGGCCCGTCGATCGCTCTTGTTTTAGGCACCTTAAGCCAACTCACGGGAGTCGGGTCCACGTTCATACCATAGTAGGGTCGTCGCCACCATCCTACTTCATTTTGGAATCTCCACCGCGTACACAGTTGTTAAAGTGGTTTTCGGTACCGATAGAGAGTATGTCTATATCCGATCCCGGTCTCTTAAACAACCTATCGTTATTGTAACCCATGGTTATAAATTTCAAAATGTTATTTTATACTTCGAAAATCAAATATGTTTCCAAATCTATTTCAAAATATCATATCTTTTCAAAACCTCATTCATTTTTATTTAATTTAAATACCATTCTAAATCACATTTCAAAATGGTTTATATTTCAAATCAAAATACTCCATTTAAACCATTTAAAAGTGAAGTCATTATATTTACAATTCAAATATTCAATTCCCAAAAATTTAGCCTTTTCTGAGCTCATTTATTCACTTAAATACGTTAAAACACTGAAATTTCAGCTTTCGCAGCACTTAGAAAATGCTACGGTAAGTTACATTTGAAAACAATTCAATTCAGCAAAGACAGCATTTAAAAACTACTGTAATAGTTCAGTTTTAGTTGAAAAATAGTTCAATTCAGCAAAGACAGCATTTGCAAAACTGCTGTAATAGTTCAAAGTTAAATTTAAAGATTTAATTCAATTCAGCAAAGACAGCATTTACAAAATTGCTGTAATAGTTTAGTTTTAGTTCAGAAATCTCATTTTAGCCAACTGCAGCAGTTTAACAAGTGCTACAATAGCTCTTACATTAGTTTTTAGCCTTTTAGTTCACTTCTGCAACTATAGCACTTACAAAGTGTTGCAGATTCATTTATTCCAGATTTTTGTTCATTTTCAGAAACGATAGCAATTCTGAAGTGCTACTAAAAGAATTTTCAGATTTATAATAGAATTTCAGCAACAATTAAACTTCAATTTAAACTATTTTAACAAATAAAATTTCATATTTTTCACTTTAAAAATGGCCATTTAAATACCCTTTAACTTATGATTTTTATAAAGTAAATTTTATACATAAAATCAAATTTCTTAATACTTCACTTATTAAAATCAATGCACAATTTTTCCTAAATTTTCATTTACTTTACACTTTAATTTAATTTACCGTTTCATAAATTAAACTTAATTTCCATTTTTAGTTTCTTAACTTAACTTTTATTAAACCAAATTTCACATTTTCAAGTCAAGTTATATTTTAAATTACACTTTTAAACATTCATTTATTTAACCACATTAATTCATAGAATAATCAATAACGCTTTATAAAATTCATTTTAAATTCAAATTTAAACCAAATTATCATATTTTACATTTTAAAATACTTTAAAAATTCCATAAAGATATATATAATAACCACGGGTTTGTATAATATTTTCTAACCTAAATCAAGTGATACGGATAATATATCATTTCACCCTGTAATTTATAAAGAAAAATCTAGCTTCTATCATTTCAAACCCGCAATCCCAAGTTAAATAAAATAAATAAAAATCGCTCAGGCCTATCATTTCATCCTATAATGATTTTTCCTTATTCTAAAGTCCGTTCGGATATGTATCATTTCAACCCATAGTGATTCTATTCTACAGGACACTTGCAGTGTGAGAAACAGAAATAAATAAACAGTATGGCAACATATGGTAATAACAAATGATATGACAGGTTTATAAACAAGGTTAACATCATATGATTCATATCACAGGCAGGTATAACATGATATAACATTTCTACACATTCACTTGTTGTCAATTCACAATTTATATAAGTATAAATGTCATGAGTGAATACTCATCTCTTTACACTGGAGTTAGCGAATCAAAACACACAAACAAAATCCAGAAAGCACGATAGGATGACTTTGATTCGAGTGGAGTGGAGAGCCAAGATATTATTCTTATATTCAACAACAAAACAAAGCAAAATATAAACATAAATACAATACTAAAATTATTCAAACAAAATGGAAATAGAGTTTACAAAAACATCACCAAGCATTTCAATTGATTTTTCTTGACCACTAATCACTTTTGCTCGGCCACAATACTATATTATTTCGGCCATGGTGGTGTTTTGGGCTCGGGTATGGTACATATGCACAGCTACAAGGAGAAGTGAGGGGTAGGAGTTACTAGTGAAGGAAGATCAAAGGGTAAGGCAAAAAGAGGAGTTTTGGCGCATCACTTAGGCTCGGCCGTGCATCAATTGGGCTCGGCCTTGGCATGTACAGATCTAGTGGTGGCTGGAGTGATGGCCAGTGGTGGTGTACTAGCTGGTGATGGTGGCGAAGGAGGTGGCCGAAGCAATATATGAAGGGTATGGTGAAACTAGGCTCGGCTATGCATGTTTCAAGGGTTGTTTTGCAACTTTTTGTGGTGTTTGCTCCATGGGATGGTCACGACCAATCTTGGACAGAGGAGGGGGGGGGGGGTCAGGCCGTGTGTGGTGATGGGGAGGAAGTGATGTGGTGGTTGGTGAAGGTGGTGAGGGGTTTAGGCCGAACAAAGCATGAGAAAATCAAGAAAAACCATGGAACAATCAATAGAAAAATGGAAAGAAAAAGTAGAAAAAAAATGAAGAAGCCATTACCTAAATTATTTTTAGATTTGAATTGCCAAAAATTGTGATGGAATGAGAAGTTTTCTCACGTGAATTCAAAATAAAACTCATGGCTAATCAAGCAGAATGGACGGCTAAAGAAAATGGAGAAACTAGGTATTGAAAAGTCACAATTTAAAAGGTTTTTGTCTCATAGAATTTCTAATTTCTTTTATTCAAATAAACCAAAAGAAAAATCAAGTAAATAAAACAAATATGAAAACAAAATAAGGTAGAAATGAAATAAATAAATATTTTTAAGAAAATTAGAAAATAAATAAGAAAATAGTTTATTAAATTAAAACTAGGATTTAAATTGTAAACAAAATACAATAAGCATTGGAAAAATTACTATTACACTTTAAAATGTTTTAAAAATAAAATCTTGAAATAAAATAAATTTAAAATATTTTTAAAATGGAATAAAAATCTAATTTAAAAATATTTCGAAAAGTTAGGGTTGTTACACTCTCCCACACTCAAATCTTTTCATCCTCGAAAAGAACGAACAAGGAAAATAAGGAAAAACAAGATAGAAAACAAATAGTATCTGAAACAAACAATTCCGGATATGAAGCACGAATGCTCTCCTCCATCTCCCAGGTACAATCTCGATCATCAGTACTCCACTATACTTTGACCAAACTAACAGATTTCCTTTTTAGCTGCTTCGTAGCTTGGTCGATAATACGAAGTGGCTTCCTCTCGACAGTCAGATTAGGCTCAATATCCAAACTATCAAGAGCAGAAGGCTGGACAATAAGAGATGGATCATGAAGATACCGACGAAGATGCAAGACGTGGAATAAATCATGCACTCCAGAAATCTTCTCGGGCAAATCCAGACGATAAGCCAAAAAACCAACTCTTTCCATAATGCGGAAAGGACCAATGAACCTAGGAGAAAGCTTCCCTCTACAACTAAAGCGAATGACATTCCTTAAGGGAGTGACCTTAAGGAGAACCTGATCACCAACAGCTAACTCTAAACTCCGCCTACGCCTATCAGCGTACTTCTTGCCTATCCTAAGAAGCTCTCAACTTCCTCTTAATCTCCTCAACTCTCTCAGAAGCCTCCAAAATCACATCAAGACCAAGAACCAAATGATTACCGGACTCAATCCAGCAAGATGGAGATCTATAAGGTCGTCCATAAAGAGCAGCAAACAGAGACATTTTAACATTGGCCTGAATTTAAAGATGGAATGAGATAGATACAGGATTAAGATAAGCTTAAAACAGGAGATTAGATTATACTTGATAACTATTATTGTAGGTGAATTCGACAAAATGGAGATGATCTTCCCAAGATCCTCCATAATCAAGCACATAAGCATGAAGAAGATCCTCAAGAATTTGATTCACTCTTTCCGTTTGACCGTCGGTCTGTGGATGGTAAGCAGTGCTTAGATTCAGATGAGTACCCAAAGATTCTTAAAAAGCTTTCCAAAACTGACTGTTAAAGATAGGATAACGATCACAAAAAATACTGAGAGGAACACCATGAAGACGAAAAATATCTCTCATGTAGATCTCAGACAAGCTAGAAGCAGAACAGGTAGACTTGACCGGAATGATATGAGCGGACATGGTCAGTCTATCCACAATAACCCAGATACTCTCATTACCCCTCCTAGTCCTCGGTAATCCATCAATGAAATCCTTGGAAACCTGTTCCCACTTCCAATTGGGAATCTCAAGGGGATGCAACAAACCAGGGGTCTTCTGATGATCGGCCTTAACTTGATGACAAGTCGCACACCGACTAACAAAGATAGAGATATCCTGTTTCATACCCTTCCATCAATAAAGCCTCTTCATATCCTGCTACATCTTCGACACACCAGGAAGAATAGAAAGTCTGGATCGATGATTCACCCGAAGTAACTCTTGCCTCAAACCATCAACATTCGGGACACAAATCCTACCATTAATCCTCAAAATCCCTCTATCATCAATCCGAGCTCCACTACTACCACCAACTCTACTACGAACACTCTCCTTTATTAATCTAAGCATCTCATCCTCACCTTGCTTAGCCATTATACAATCCAAAAAAGGAGAAGAAGAAACAACAAGCTGACACAACAAAGCCTTTTTCCGACTCAAAGCATCGGCCACAACATTAGTTTTACCGGGAGTATAGCTAATATCAAGGTCATAAGAAGCCAGAAACTCAAGCCAACGAACTTGCCTCCGGTTCAAATCCTTGTGGGTGAAGATATACTTCAAAGACCGATGATCAATGAAAAGCTCAATCTTAGTTTCCAGAAGATGATGCCTCCAAAGCTTCAAAGCAAAGACAACAACAAGAAACTCTAAATCATGAGCAGCATAATTTGCCTCGTGGGTTTTCAACTGACAGCTGGCATAGGCAATGACCTTATCATCCTGCACGAGAACTTCACCCAATCCCTCACGACTAGCATTAGTGTATACCGTCAATCCCTCATTTCCATTCGGAATAGTAAGAACTGGTGCGAAAGTAAGCTTTCTCTTTAACTCGTCGAATGTAGCTTTACACTTATCACTCCAAATAAACTGGGCATTCTTACAAGTCAAAGCAGTGGGAGGTGCAGCAATCCGAGCAAAATTCTCAATGAATATCAGATGGAGTCTTAGGAGTTTCCCAATCCTATAATAGAATAGGGAGAAAATAAGGACAACCGAAAAGATAGGATTATTAAATGATAAAAGAAAAGAGAGAAAAAAAACTTACATTGATCACAACGATCTTGACTGGATCAATAGAAACTCCATTACTAGAAACAATATGCCCGAGAAATCGGAATTCATCCTTCCAGAAATGGCATTTAGAAAATTTAGCTTTCAAATGATGATTTCTGGAGTCTCCAAAATAGATTTCAAATGCGACTCATGCTCCTCCTTGGTCTTAGAGAAGACAAGGACATCATCAACAAAGACTAGAACAAATTTATTAATCACATCACGAAAAACACGATTCATCAAATCAACAAAGAAAGCAGCAACATTAGTCAAACCAAAAGGCATGGCTAACCATTCATAGAACCCATTCTCGGTACGGAAAGCAGTCTTGGGAATACTTTCCTCAGCAACTCCAAGCTAGTGGAAATCAGTGGCAAGATCAAGCTGACAGAAAACAGTAGCGCCATAAAGCTGATCAAACATATCATTAATGTGAGGCATTGGATATTTGTTTTTCATAGTGAGCTTGTTTAGCTCCTTAAAATCAACACACATCCTCAAAGAATCATTGGACTTGGTAACAAAAACCACCGCTGCTCCCTATTCTGGAAAGGTGGGTCTAATCAGACCTGTGGAAGCTAAGTCCTCAATTTGCTTTCTTAACTCAACCTTCTCGTGTGGTGCCATTCTTCTAGGAGGAAGAACTATAGGTCGAGCACCAGGAATAAGATCAATAAGAGAATCAATTTCCCGCTTAGGAGGTAAAGAAGTGACTTCACTAAATATATCGGGATAGAATCTAACTATAGGAGTCAAATCAAGATCACCAGGAGAAGAATCCAGAGAACAAATAAAACTACCAGCAAAATCCCGAGGCTTGCGGCACCGAATAGTCAAAGATCACCCTTATCTCCCACAAGAGTAACAATTCGGGATTTACAAGAGATATGGGCATCATGATTCTTTAACCAATCTTCACCAAGCAATAAATCAAAAGCATCGAAACCCAACACAGAAATCACCAGAAAAACGATAACCAGAATGGAAGAGTTCCACTCCTCTACAAATCATACTAAGGTTCACGGGACCCCAATAGGATTAGAAACCTATACAGGAACAGAAGCATACTTAGGAGAAAGGAGATGCTCAAACTTACACACAAATCAACATAAATAAAACTATGGGAAGCTCCAATATCAAATAAAACACGAACATGATGATGAAATAAAGAAAAGGCGCCTTGAAGAGTACCTTGGTCATCTCTAGGAGCAGAAGCTGGTGCAGGAATTGGAGAAGATGCAGAGGTGACAGCAAATATACCAAAAGACCTACCCTTTTACCGGGTAGGGTAATCCTTGACCAGGTTGAAGACAGATATGGCAGAGATCACGCCTCGCTAACTAAGCAGGAGAAGAAACAGCAGCACCAGCTAAAGTAGGACAACTATTGGCATAGTATCCTTTTTGATCACATCTGAAGCAGGTGATGGAAGAAAGATCAACAGGCTTCCTCTGATAAGGAGAAGATGATGATGATCCCGAACCCGGATTCTTGAGCCAATTCTTTTTTTGCAGCAGGTAATTAGGCTTTTCTCTTCCTTGAATTAGCAGAGGAAGACTGAGATGAAGGAGCACTAACAGTAGCAGAGCTCTTAGAAGTAGGGTTCTCATATCGGATAGTCATATCCATAAGCTGGGTAAAAGTGCCATGAACATGAGAAATGAGACGATCATAATACTCAGGACAAGAACCAACTATGATCTTCCCACTCTTCTTGAGAGGATTGTCTATCAGGCTAAGACCGAACTTGGAAAGTTCGTTGAACTTCCTCCCAGACTCAGAAAAGGACATGGTACCCTGCTTGAGATCCATGAATTCTCGATAAAGCTGAGATTTACCAGCTTCTGGCATCCATTTTGCCACAAAAGCCTCCCTGGAAAGGAGATACAAAACAAACTTAAGATAGATTCAAAAGAAAGGAAAATAGGAACAAAATTCAAGATAGAACAAAGGATACCTAAACTGCTCCCAAGTAATATCGGCATCGATGGTGTTAGCCGTAACAGACTCCCATCAATCTAGGGCAGTCTCCTGCAACTGTCATGCTGCTAACAGAAGTTTCTGAGCATCAGTAATATCAAGACTAGTAAATATCCTCTCTAAACTCCACAACCACTGTTGAGATTCTATAATGCTCTCTGAACCAGAAAACATGGTACCACCAAGTTGAGAGAATTCCTTTCAGAGAACAGTAAACTTAACAGGTGCAGCGGGATGAGGAACTGGGGCAATACCACGACCCATACCTCTGGCATTTCCACGATTCATCCTGAAAAAATCAAGATTGAATTTAGGACAAGGTACAGAGAAGACAGATAAGATAAGATAAAATTCACTTGGATGAATATCCTAATGAATGAAAATACTAACAAGGTAGATATGAAAGGAAGGAAGTTTTAGAAAAATTGCTTTTAAAACACGAAAAATCTTGTATCAAAATAATCTTTGAAAAATCCTTTTGAAAAATCATTTTGAAAATCATTTCATACTTTGAAAATATGTTCACTCACAAAGAAATGATGCTGAGATTGATTTCACTCATTCTAGGGTATTTCTACCCTATCTCTAATGAGTTTTCACTCCGCAGGCTAAGGTTTGCCAAAAAAACCAAAGCTATAATACCAACTGTAACGACCCACTATTTTGGACCATTCAAAATAACATGTTGTAATAAAATTTGGAGCAAATAAAATCATTCACAGAATCACAGACACAGAAATATCAGAATAACTTGCAGCGGAATTAAAGTCCCATAGTAGTTCATGAAGCTACTATAACAAAGTCTAAAAAAATACATAATAATAGTCTGAAAACAAATACAATAAAAATCCCAATACATAGATGCCCACTAATACAAGAGTTTAAATAGAACAACTGAAACTGAAATAGATAAATAACTAGATAAGCAGAACCTCCAGCGATTACTAGCTTCAGAAAGAGAAATCCAAAGCTGTGAATACTCAGGCTGACCCGAGCGTAAAGAAAAACACAAAACACTCGAGTCAGGACAGACATACTTATACAATGTAAACCAACTTAAGTGAACTGTAATAAAGTACAAGTAACTTAAAGGATGCTTGGGACCACCCATCCTCTAAGGATCCGTTAAACTATTTATTATGTACTAATATTGCACTATTATAATCTGCAGTAAAATAAACTTACTTTAACATAGTGTTAAAGGGTTACCCATATAGCCCCAAACATAATAGTCCCAGTAGTCCATCCAGTATCAGGGTATCTCCAGATCAGGAGACTACCCTAAATACTCCATGGGCTACGGGAGAAAAACAAACTCGTAGTAAAGCTCGCTATGGTAGGTGACACAACATTAGGCAATGCAAGGGTAGATATATCAATTACGCTTTCGGGCTGGTGGTAACGCATATCAGCCACTACCGCCCACCTCGAGCCACACTCCCAAAATCAATGGGGTGCACCCAATCAATCAAAAAAGTAATAGAATGGTGTCAAAGAAGTGTGTTCGATAGAAGGAGCTAACTCACTTGGGCCGTCGATCGCTCCTGTTTTAGCCACCTTAAGCCAACTCACGGGAGTCAGGTCCATGTTCATACCATAATAGGGTTGTCGCCATCATCATACTTCATTCTGGAATCTCCACCGCGTACACAGTTGTTAAAGTGGGTTTCGGTATCGACATAGATTATGTCCATATCCGATCCTGGTCTCTTTAACAATCAATCATTATTATAACTCATGGTATAAATTTCAAAATGGTATTTTATACTTCAAAAATCAAATATCAATTCAAATCCATTTCAAAATATCATATCTTTTCAAAACCTGATTCATTTTTATTTAATTTAAGTACCATTCAAAATCACATTTCAAAATGGTTTATATTTCAAATCAGAATACTCCATTTAAACCATTTAAAAGTGAAGTCATTATATTTACAATTCAAATATTCAATTCCTAAAAATTTAGCCTTTTATGAGCTCATTTATTTACTTAAATACATTAAAACAGTGAAATTTCAGCTTTCGCAGCACTTAGAAAATGCTGTGGTAAGTTACATTTGAAAATATTTCAATTCAGCAGAGACAACATTTAAAAACTGTTGTAATAGTTCAGTTTTAGTTGAAAAATAGTTTAATTTAGCAAAGACAGCATTTTCAAAACTACTGTAATAATTCAGAGTTCAAATTAAAATATTTAATTCAATTCAGCAAAGACAGCATTTACAAAACTGTTGTAATAGTTCAGTTTTAGTTCAAAAATCTCATTTCAGCCAACTGCAGCACTTTAGCAAGTGCTACAATAGCTCTTTCATTAGTTTTTAGCCTTTTAGTTCACTTCTGTAACTACAACACTTACAAAGCGCTGCGAATTCATTTGTTCCAGAATTTTGTTCATTTTCAGAAACGATAGCATTTCTGAAGTGCTACTAAAAGAATTTTCAGATTTACAATAGAATTTCAGCAACAACTAAACTTCAATTTAAACCATTTTAACATATAAAATTTCATATTTTTCACTTTAAAAATGGTCATTTAAATACCCTTTAACTTATGATTTTTATAAAGTAAATTCTATACAAAAAATCAAATTTCTCAATACTTTACTTATTAAAATCAATGCATGATTTTTCCTAAATTTTCATTTAAGTTACACTTTAATTTAATATACCATTTTATAAGTTAAACTTAATTTCCATTTTTATTTTCTTAACTTAACTTTTATTTTTAAACCAAATTTCACATTTCCAAGTCAAGTTATATTTCAAATTACACTTTTAAACATTAATTTATTTAACCATATTAATTCATAGAAAAATCAATAACATTTTATAAAAATCATTTTAAATTCAAATTTAAATCAACTTATCATATTTTACATTTTAAAATACTTTAAAAATTCCAAATATATATATATATAATAACCACGGGTCTATATATTATTTTCAAACCTAAGTCTAGTGATACGGATAATATATCATTTCAATCCGTAATTTACAAAGAAAAATGTGGGTTCTATCATTTTAAACCCGCAATCCCAAGTTAAATAAAATAAATAAAAATCGCTAAAGCTATCATTTCTGCCCATAACGATTTTTCCTTATTCTAAAGTCCGTTCGCGTATGTATCATTTCAACCCATAGTGATTCTATTCTACAGGGAACTTGTAGTGTGAGAAACTGAAATAAATAAAAAGTATGGCAACATATGGCAGTTACAGATGATATAACAGGTTTATAGACAAGGTTAACATCATATGATTCATATCACAGGCACGTATAACATGATATAATATTTCTACACATTCACTTGTTGTCAATTCACAATTTATATACGTATAAATATCATGAGTGAATACTCACCTCTTTATGCTGGAGTTAGCAAGTCAAAACACACAAACAAAATCTTGAAAGCATGATAGCACGAATTTGATTAGAATTGAGTGGAGAGCAAGATATTAATCTTGTATTCAACAACAAAACAAAGCAAAATAGAAACATAAGTACAATACTAAAATTGTTGAAACAAAATGGAAATAGAGTCTACAAAAACATCACCAAGCTTTTTAATTGATTTTGCTTGACCACTAATCACTTTTGCTTGGCCACAGTACTATAATAGTTCAGCCATAGTGGTGTTTTGGGCTCGGATATGGCATATATGCACGGCTATAAGGAGAATTGAAGGGGTAGGAGTTACTAGTGAAGGAAGATCAAAGGGTAAGGCAAAAAGAGGAGTCTTGGTGCATCACTTAGGCTCGGCCATGCATCAGTTGGGCACGGCCTTGGCATGTACAAATCTGGTGGTGACTGGAGTGATGGCTAGTGGTGGTGTACTGGCTGGTGGTGGTGGCTAAGGAGGTGGCCGAAGCAATATATGAAGGGTATGGTGAAACTAGGCTCGGCTATGCATGTTTCAAGGGTTGTTTTGCAACTTTTTATGGTGTTTGCTCCATGGGATGGTCACGACCAATCTTGGATAGAGGAGGAGGGGGTCAGGCTGTGAATGGTGATGGGGAGGAAGTGATGAGGTGGTTGGTGAAGGTGATGAGGGGTTTAGGCCGAACAAAGCATAAGAAAATCAAGCAAAACCATGGAAGAATCAATAGAAAAATGGAAAGGAAAAGTAGAAAAATATAAAGAAGCCATTACCTAAATTTTTTTTCAGAAATGAATGGCTGAAAGTTGTGGTGGAATGAGAAGTTTTCTTATGTGAATTCAAAATAAAACTCATGGCTAATCAAGGAGAATGGACGGCTAAAGAAAATGAAGAGACTAGGTATTGTAAAGTCACAAGTTAAATGGTTTTTATCTCTTAGAATTTCCAATTTCTTTTATTCAAATAAATCAAAAGAAAAATCAAGTAAATAAAATAAAAATGAAAACAAAATAAGGTAGAAATGAAATAAATAATTATTTTTAGGAAAATTAGAAAATAAATAAGAAAATAGTTTATTAAATTAAAACTAGGATTTAAATTGTAAACAAAATACAATAAGCATTGGAAAAATTACTACTCACTTTGAAAATGTTTTAAAAATAAAACCTTGAAATAAAATAAATTTAAAATATTTTTAAAATGGAACAAAAATCTAATTTAAAAATATTTCAAAAATCTAGGGTTGTTACATCATTTATCCGTATTCTATTTAAAATCAATGAATTTGAAATATAAACACTTCCACTCTACTTGGGCTGAAAATTTAGAAAATATTTTAAATAGTTGTAAATAGTTAAACTAGTTATAAATAGTTAAAATAGTTATAAATATTTAGATTACTTTGAAATAGTTTAATTATATATTAAAGATACCGTTAAATTGATTTAAGATAGTTAAATAGCTTTAAAATAGATCAAATAAATTTAAAATAGATTAAATAGCTTTAAAATAGCTTAATTAGATTTGAAACAAGTTACATGGGTTAATTTGATTTTAAAATAAATTAAATGGTTTAAAATAAGTTAAAATGATTTAATATAGTCAATATAGGTTAAAATAGTTTAACAATGTTAAAATCTTAATAATTTGGAATTAAAATCAATTTAAACTATTTATTTTATTTCAGCACATCTGATTCATTCTCCAAATCAACAAACCCAATTTCAAATCCTTAGATTCAAATTCTCAATAACTATTAAATACTGTATTGCTTTCAACTCATGTTTGAAATAAAAATTTAATTTACTCCAAATTCAATATATATTTTAAGTTATATTTCAAACAATTTCAATAACCAAATTCCAAAAATTTTAAGTATACTTCAAAATTCAACTTTAAAAATTCAAATTTAATTCCTTTAACAGTTCTTTTTAACAATTCCAAATTTAACATAAAACTTGAATTTCGATAATAATTAAATTTATATAAATCAAATTTCATTTCAAAATATCATTTAATAGGATTCAAAATTGAGGATTTAAAAATCATTTAATTTAACCAATTCTGTGTTTGCATATGATTCTCTACCCTAGGGTCAAGCGATATGGATATTTATCATTTCAATCCGCAATATAAAATTTTACAGTTATATATCATTTCAAACCGTAATCCCGAATTTATTATAAAAATCCATAAAATCGTTCTGTTCTATCATTTCATCCCATAACGATTTTTCCCTAATCTATAGATCGTTAGAGTATATATCATTACAACTCATAGTGATTTTCCTAATACTAACTAAGGGAACTTACAGAGTGATAGCATTTCATAATCAAATATAGCATCCAATCATCCAATAATAATTTCATACATCCATCACAATCCTCATCCAATTTCAACCAATAAATACCACCAATTAATAGATTATTATATATTGGTAATTAACTGGCAATTTAAACTCAATAATAAATTAATTGACAATTTAATTCAAAATAAATTCAAATTAATAGGAATAGGAATTTAAATATATTAAAAAGCCATAAATAAATTCCTAATGACATCATAAATTTAGTTTAACCAACATAAGAAATGTTAGACGTTGTGAGTTGGTCAAAACACTCACCTTCGACTTTAAATCGAATTAAAATCCAATTTAGGGACCAAATTCAAACAATCTTATAATTCTTCCAAACCAGCGTTAAAATGTCTGGAATTTTAGTATGATCCCAAAGAAACAAACCGCACACGAATCAGGCCTCGTATGTAAAAGTTATGAGGATTAGAACGCTTGAATTTGAAATTCAAATTTAAACAAAATAAAATAAATAACAATGACCATTCGCCACATCACCAAGGAATGGCGCCATCTTCACGCGTTCGAACCCTTCTAAGTACCCACGTAACCACCTCTTGACTGCAACTTTGACCATGATTTTTGTGCTTCTCCGTCCAGCTTAGCCGACGCCACCAACCCCATCGCCCCCGCCTTGCTCCACCGCACCCACGGCCAGGAGGCCGTCGCCTCCGATCGACCCTAAACACCGTTTCCACCAAGGATTCAGAACCCTAAAGCAATTTACCACCTCGATCCGACCGTCAATCATCATGAAATCCACATGGATTAACTCCCCTAGGCCCTCTCCACAAAACAGTATCCTCTAATCGACAACCCATCAATGATCATCAAACTCTAAGGAATGGCCGAGGACAATCCCTCGAATTCCGGGCATACAGAAACTCAAATAAAAAACTAACTGCAGATTTGACTTGTTCTCGTCGAGAGCTTCAAATCGGTATATAATTCGACATATTTTGGAGAGTTTGATTTTTGGAATTGAATTTGAAATTGAATTTGCAATTTGGGAATTGGTTTGCTTGCCATTGGAAAGAGAGAAGCAGGGAGAATTGTACGTATAGACAAATAGAATAAGAAGGAGCTATGGCTTATAATGGGCTATTTATAGGTAGGTTAGAATTAGAAATGAATGGATCGGATCTGATTTGAATGGGTCATCCCATATATCAAAATAGATGTTTTCAATATTTTTAAACCCAATGGAACAGGTTCCAAGTCCTACTTCCATCGTATGAAGAAGGTATGTTAAAATCAGCTTATTTCAAATTGATTTCAATTAAATTGATTTCTAGGCGTTTCGAGGCATCAAACAACAAGTCCAATCGCTGCAAAACTTGAAATCCTACAATAATTCATTGTTACGGATCTGATGAAACTGGTTTCGTCGAAATCCGACTCAGTGGCCAAAATGACTATTTCCACATTAATTAAATGAACTAATATTGAATTAATTAGTTCACTTTTTAATACAACATTTATAAACTAACAAGTTTCATCATTTTTGATTACTTAGACATTTATAATAATTCAAAATAATTTACACATCAATTCAGTGTTTAAAATTTACTAATAATATTGTTCAATTTCGACTATAATTAAATCTAATTAATTATAATTTAATTCTAATAAATTGTTTTGATTTAATTTCAGACTTTATATTCAATCAATTATTACTCAAATAGCGTAGTTAATATTTGTTTGTCTTTCATTACATTAATATCCTCCAAATTCCATCCTTATTTATATTAACTACTATATTTCCATTTATATTGAATTTTTGTCAATTTATACATTAATTAAAATTTAAGATCCCAATTGATTTATTCATCTTGATTCAAATATTTTATTAAACAGTTATTTCCTTATGAATATAATTTACATTTATATATTTTTATTACGTTCACAGATTGCAGTTATTGTCGTAAATTACATGAATGTAACATTTAATTCCATTAAATTATAATTGATTTCCAATTTAACTTAACGGACTAAATAAACAAGTAACATATAATAGTTTGTTACCATTTACTTTTACTCACATTAATAAGTTATTATTTACAACCAAATATTATAATTATTTACCTAACACTGATTTTATTCAACTACTATTATTTATACATTATTTCATTAATTGATTCAATTTTTACACTTGTTTGCTTATATTCAATTTATAACCAACTATAATATTAAATCATTATAAATTAATTGAACCTTCATTTATTGTTAATAATTGACTTAAATTGACATTATTTCCTTCCATTCTAGTTATTGTTTCTATTGTTAACTTATAAAACCTTATTAAATTAACAATTTTTAATTATCGAAAATTTATGGGTCGCTACAATGTGCGACATTAGAAAACAGTGGTAGTGTTCGGTGTCGACTTTCGGTGATCAAAATGGCGGGTCTTACACCTTTCTTGACATGTAAGGATCAATACCCATCACTTCTCCTTTATCATTTCTTAAGAGTAAAGACTATCCATTTAAGCTCATTTTCATGATATCTTTGATGATATCATCCATGACATCATCCAAAAAGTTTGTTTTCATAAATGGTAAAAGAAATTATTCCATTTTATTAATTTCATAAGCAAATAAGTGTATGTAAAAAAACTGAACAACTTCTGGCAGTTTAAAGCTGTTTATCGATAAAACGATTTTCAATCACATTATTGATATTTTTTTAAAGTACTTATTTTTTTAAACATTTTTCCAAAATAAATTTACCCACATTACTTATGATTTAAAAGAGCTTAAAATGGTTATTAAGTTATTTTAATAACATTTAATCGAAGATTTAAATACTTAACTAATTCAGATATTTAAATATGAAGTGCTCAAAATTTTGGGTCGTTATATTCTCACCCACTTAGAAATTTCGTCCATTAAATTCCAACATAAGCAAAAAAAAGAAACAACCACATAGTAATACTCAACATCACAATCACATAGAAAACAAAACTTGCAGTTTGCTCAAGTTCAAATCCTCTCATCCCACAAGGAAGATAAACAACCTACTAAGTGTACCGTTCGCTCAACAGCCTTAGGTTATTACTTAGTAGACTTCATGCTACCTTATAGCAAATCGAAGAGTTATCAACTAAACTCTAAGTAAGCCAAAAAAACATAGTATGCAAATATACTAAAGCCCGTACGATGTTCATGGATTGCAATATCAATTCTGATCACTTATTGGATTACATAAATTTCACTTTCCAACTAGTATAGATCACTTGACCTCTCTATTGTGAACTCTGATCAAGTTCCTTGATTGGAAACCTTCATTTTTCTTACATAGCCATGTAATATGATAGAAAACTTCAGAACCATATTCAGAATCCATTTTAAGTGTTCTCCATTAAGAATCGAGTGAAAATCCATGTCCGTATCAGTGCAAATTACCTCGAAATCATATACTTAAATACTGGATCAAGAGCACTCATGCGAATAAAACAACCTACATACAACCTATGTATTTATCCTACTAGTTCCTTAACTACAATAATATCTTTATCACATTCTTTTGTCCAATTAGTATGTTTCATTTAACACTAAAATCATTTATAAACCATTTCATAAAACAAAACTTCAAATTTATCAACATTTCACAACTTAAGTTCATATTCATATAATACTCCACTACATTCTAAGATTATACCCAAAACATCAAATTTTGCTTTACTTAAGAAGCATGTTTAACTAATTCAAACTTATTTTAACTTACTACCTTTTCAATTCAAGTGTTATATAAAGTCAACTTTTATATCTTATCAATTTTTTTTTTATGTTCTATAAGATCCGGAAGTTTCCAATTGTCCAAAATTTTCGAAAATCCAATTTCATTTTAACAAATAAAAACTACCTAACAACTTGCCATAATATAATGCACATACCATACAATCCTAATTCATAGGCTACATGTGTCCATAAAATAACTTAACTATGACGAACTACCATTTTGGACGGTTTAAATCGACAATACTACATACATGCCTAACTTAAACTATTCAAAAGGGTAGATTATCAAATAACAAAAATAAGAGAAAAGAAGGAAACAAAATATAGAATCTCACAGCGGAATGACAAATATAATAATCAAATAAACAGTTCATTTATCTGTTTTACAATATACATTCGATTACACAACTTCTACAACAATCAAAGTATAATTAACAACATACCAATAATAATGCAGCGGAATAACACTAATAATATAATATACCAAACTTTGTCTTCGTCCTCTAGAAAAAATGTATCTTAACACTGTAAAGCTCAAGCTGACACGATGTAACGAAAAGACAAAACACTCGAGTCAAAACTTAAAGTTCTTATGTAAGTTAAATCAACAAGTGAATATGTGTGTAATACCTTTAAAGATGTTTATGGGATTTGACATCTCCTATCCAGTGTATAACGTGTGTGCAATAACTTAAGAGATGTTATGAGATTTTCCATCTCTTAAGGATCCGTTAAACTATATATATGTAGTAAAATACGCTATATATGTGGTGTCCATCAGTGAAGTATAATATTGAAAATAACGTTAAGATATCTCCCTTAACACATTTTTATAGGCATCGTAGTCTGTATAGTACTGTAAACTCCACTGTAAACTGGTGGGCTATTAGGGAGCACTCCATATGTAAAGGTCTGCGAATTCGTACCCATTTGAGACGACAATATTTCATCTCAGCACAACCCAAAGTGGAAAGAAATATGAATCTTTAGGGTAAAAGAAGAACGAGACAGAAGAAGAAGATAACAACAACATCAGAATCTCACAATCGCAGCGGAACAAAATATAATATAGAATAATAGCTTTTAAATACAAAGAAATCTATACTTTTATATATACATACCATTATTAGAGTACAACAATCATCTATCACTTTGGACAGTTTATTATCCGTCCTTACACAGCGGAACCAATAATTCAAGTACAGAGATATGTCTTTGTCATCCAGCTCGTCTTTGAGCTCCATAGTACATTTTGTTGGATCTGTTCAACTTGGTCTGACCCGAGAATCATAATAAAACAACACATGAGTTAGTCTGGAAAACCAGCGTGAGAAATCACACTCAATTGGATAATTATACTTTTTTGAAAATCCATTGAAATAAAGGTATCTCGCAAGACCACGCCACAAATAAACATGTCGGCCTTTTACCTTACGGTAACTAAAATGATTTTTATCAAATGCTCTGATATTATAATAGTGTCTATAGAAAGTAAGTATAATATAGCTGAAATGCTTGCATCTCACATTCCACCATAGTTGGGCACAATCAAAACCATACGGGCGCTTATTGGAGATTGGTTTCCACACAATGGCAGGGCCACTGGGTACTACCCATCATAGTACTTACCGAGGACCACTCTCGATCTTTTACAACACAAAACCGGAGCTACGCCTTACTGAATAGTCCGAATAAGATCACCCCACGGTTGGAGCTAACAACTGCTCACAAAGCCGAAATAAAGGGACTCTACACAGGGGAAACCTTACCCTAATTGGATGCTACCCACTTAGCCTTGCTGCGCCTCCCCTGTTTCATCCATTCCCAGTTGATGAGGCTTGAGGCTAAGCATTACCTTTTTAAATAACTCATTTACTTAGAATGCTCATCGTCCTCCAATGACGATGGTATGAAAGCATTCGTCCATACAAGTTGCCTCAGGTTTGGGCAAACCGAATCACCGTCTTCGTCATCATCACGGTCTTCATTTCCTACATTCAAACCAAATCGATGTGGTTTTCGGATTATTAAATCCGATCCCCGTCTCTTCGAAACGATCAGCGCATTGGCCAATATTGAAAATCGGTTATTTAACTATCATATAACATCCACAAGCAACCATCATGCCTTAAATAGTTTTTCCAAATTATTTATTTCAAAATATCTACTCAAGATATTATTTTCATATTTCAACATTTTGAAAATAGTTCTCAAATCACTTTTATTCCCACGGAGACAAACTCCAACCCTTGTCCAATACTTAGAATATTTTCCGCACTTCATTAGTTACTCAACATTTGGAAAATATTCATTTTATTCCCTATTCAAAAATCATTTACAACTTTATTTTTAAATTTCAAACTCGTTTCACACGAATTATATAATTTCCAAAATTCCTTAGTTAATTCCCTTTAATATTTCCAAAGCCATTTATGCTTATTTAAAATTCCAGTTCACTTCTACTTCCCATGTAAATTTTATTTCTTCTTTCAAAGTTCGCTTACCTTGTGCTTTTGAAATTTTATTTAAATTTCCATAATATCATTATAAGATCTTCTTTTAAAATCTTATTCGATCAAATAAACTTAGCTTCTCATCTCGAGAGGATTTATAACTTGAATTTAAAAAATTTAAAATTTTATATATGAAATATGAATAATCGTTTGCATCTTAAAGTATGATTTCATGAAAACTAAAATATCAACTTCTTAAAAGCATTAAAAGTTCATATTCAGTTACTGATTAATTTACAAAGTTGATTTATAAAATTTTAATTTATTTCAATAAATATTAAGTATTAAAATAACTAATTTCGGGATATCCAAAATCCAGATAATAGCTTTAAAAGTTATACAGTATGGTAATTTAAAACCCTGTTCAAAAAAATTTCAATTTACTTAACAAAAATCTATTTTTAGAAAAACAAATATTTACCAATTCAATTCATAGGTTCCTCTTGATTCATATCACATTGACCATATCGCCATTTTTCACATTCGAAATATATTCCACTGTTTCTTTTCAAAACAATATTCATAACTCGATATAAGTTCACGTCATAACTTATATATTTAACATATCCACTGATATCAATCTATCTCATTTGTAAACCCCGTTTATAAATTTATAATCTCCCCTGAGTTTCCCATCTATTTATAAAAACCAATTCTATTTATAATTCCATTTAAAATTTTACCCTTAAAATAAAATTCCATTTTATTCCAAATCTATTTTAATTATCGATTCCAATTCTCTTCAAGCCTTTAATATATAATTTAATTTCAAATCTCTACTTAATCCAATTTTCAAATAATTAGGTATAACTCCAGTTAGTTAATATATTTTTATTATACTTAATTCCTTTTAGAATAAATCCAGTTTACAATATAAATACATAATATTCAAATCCCTTTTTAAATTCCTTCAATTTAGTTATTTTTATTATTCGAAACGCCCATTTTAATTCCCATGCTATTTAACATTTAATAATTCAATTCACACATAAATCATATCAATTTATCCATCATAACGTATATTATAATATATATGTGTGTGTGTATATATATAAACGATAAATATTTTTGAGAAATCCTGTTTGATCCCTCCAACCTGTTTTCCTGCATCCACAAATGTCCCTCAACAAATAAAATACCCATCCCGCTTCAAGGCGGAATATCACGGTATATAGAGTCATCCGCTATTATGCGGGGCACGTAGGGTCACATCCACTATAATGTGCGGGAATATCAATCACTCCAATACTAATATATACTACTACTATATATATAACATCCAATAGATAAATTATAAATTTATCAATCAAGTCAGGCATCCAATAATTTAAATTTAACATTTAATTTTAACAATGTAATCCAAATGAGTGAGAAAATCTCACCTTTATTTTTCATTTGCAATCCACTTCAGTCTTAAGTTGATTTCACGGTCTTTGACCTTGTATAAACATTATATGGTTTATTAACTCTTGAACCCGTCGAACGATAAATTATCATTATATAAATTAAATTGACTAATGATTTAATTTAAACTAATAATTTTCCTTCAAAAATTCTTGTAGTAGCTAAAATAAATTAAATAAGTTAATTGAACAAATTAATCACCAAATCCATTATTTAAAATAAACTGGCAAATTAAAATATGTATATGTATATTTACTTTATTGAAACTACATATATGCTTAAAAATCTATATAGATTCCAAAGTCTAATTTTATATAAACTTTCAAACATTTTAAATTTCTATTATTGTTTTTTCTTTTAAAAATAAAACTTTATCTTACTGTTAATTTTTTCCTAATCTATATATATATATATATATATGTATATTAAAATAGCATTTTCTTTTTGAACCTTACTATAAATTTATATATATTTTTTCTAACATATATATATATACACACACACTACTTATTAAACTTTAATTAAAATGAAACTTGCTTATACCTTACTACTAAGATGTAAACCCAGACGAAGCTCCTAATTCAAGAATTCGCCTAAACCCTTCCCACTTTGAGCCCTAGGTTGGCCTCCTCCACTCCACCAAATCGACGAACTTTTCCTCTCCTAAGCCAAGCACCTCTCGTCGCACACGTAGTCGCCACCTCCTTCAACAAGCCATCGAGCCACACCTTTTCTAGCCCTCGAGACCACTGCCTCTTCACGAATGTCATCACGAACCATGGCTATGCCATCGACATCCCCAACCTTTCCTCCCTCCACATGAAAGTCAAACATGAGCTCCTCCATGTTAGTTGTGGCTGCTTCCCTTCGAGCATCACTCACCTCTACCTCGCGCAGCGCCATCTACCCTTTGCGATCTCCTTTTGGCCTCGTGACCCCGAGTCACGATGCCCCGCAGTTCATTTTTTTTCACTTTCGATTTTGAAAATGAAGAAGGAAAGATGAAGACTCGGTCGTAACTATTATGTTTTCTCTTCGCTAAATGGATGAGGCAAGACATGGTTTTTAAAAGAAAAAGGAGCGGGGGACACGAAGAGATGGTTGCGTGTAGCAGATGAGCTAGAGTGCTTTGAAAAGAAGGCAAAAAGTTCTGATGCGAAGGAATTTCAGCTGAGTTCACTAGGGTATATAAATATTAATTCAAAATCAAATTGTCTCGATAAATGCAACTTAAAATCTCGACCCCCTATCGAGGCATGCCACTAGGTGTTTATAAGGTTATACCCCTATTCCGAATGCAATGGAAAAGATTTTGGGACCTAATTCAATCGTGTGGAGAAGATAGCTTTTTTGACCCGGTTAGTATATTAAATTTTCGATATAAATTTCAGCGTGTTTACCTCTCGTATGGCTAAACGATAACTCCAAAAGCTACGAAAATTGGAATTCGATAATAACACACTATTACGGATCCAATGGAACTAGTTCCATCAAATTCTAAGATTGTGCCTCGGAAGGCTATTTTTAAATGTCGATTTAAACGATATAATTTTAAAACTGAACAAATCACCTTCAAGTTCAATTTCAAAGCTTTTATATCTTCATTATTATCAATATAAATTTTATAAGCCTCTGAATTATTTTTATCGAACTTAAATCTCAAGATTCAAACAAATCAACCAATATTCAATTATAAACTTCAACAATTAAATTATTAAATAAATTGCTATATTTAAATTTCAAATCTATTTTATAAATAAAAAACAACTCTTTTATATCCAGAAAACAATTTATAATTCAAATTAAATATTAAACCGTTAAAATATTCACAATTCAACGTTGAAAAATCCGGTCGTTACATTCCTCCCCTCTTAAAAGAATTTCGTCCCCAAAATTGTTAAGGCAGAAAGAACGGCCCAAACACATTAACTTACTAAAACCCATTTAGTGAAAATCCCATATTCACTTTCCTATTCCTTTAGTTCCAACTCAACAATTAGTTTCAATTTCAATTGAGTAAGTACAAGTACCTAGAGGCCATTTGGCTCAATTTGAACTTCATTAAGTCAATTCCAATTTCAACATTTACGCTTGGACTTTCAAAAATAATTCAGTTTAATAAATCAGTTTCTATTTCAAAATACCAGCTAAGTGAATTCAAAATTTAAAGAAATTAAAAATCATTTAATTCAACTAATCTGGTATTTGTATATATTTTTCTACCCTAGGGTCAAGTGATACGGATATTTATTATTTCAATTCACAACTTAAAATTTTACGGTTATGTATTATTTCAAACTGTAATCGTAAATTAAATAGAAATCTTTAAAATCGCTCGGGTCTATCACTTCAATTCATAACGATTTTTCCCTAATCTATATATCGTTCGGGTATGAATCATTTCAACCCATCGGAAACTTGCAGTATTATAACAATATAAAAATACAACATACAGTCATCCAATATCAACAGTCAAACATTCATCACACCCATCATCCAAATCAACCAATAAACATCAATGGATAACTGATTATCAATAACGGGTATTAAATTGACAATCAAATTCAATATTAAATTAAACGATGATTAAATGCAATAAAAGTCAAATTTAACTAGAATGATAATTTAAACATACCAAACGTCAATCAACTAACTTCTAATCACATCATAAATTTAATTTAACTAACATAAGATAATCTAGTAGTTGTGAGTTGGTCAAAACACTCACCTTTTGAATTCAAATCGATTTGAAATTCAAAATAACGCCCAAAGTTCAACTGTCTCGGAATTCGTCCACACCTATATGAAAATGTCCAGAATTTCGATATGATCCCAGTGGAATAAACCTTGTGCAAATCCGAGCACGTAAGCAAAAGTTATGTATATTAGAACATTGAAAAATCAAATTTTAATAAAATAATAAAATAACTTACTCGTACCTCAACATGTCAGCGTCATCACTATGCAATCCAAACCCTACATCACTCGATCGCACGCACGCAGGTCAACTTTGGCCACGTCGCATGACTGCCTCCGACCACCTGGTGGCCTCGCACCACCCTCATCCTCATTGCCTGCCTCCGTCGCACCAATCAATGGCCACGACTTCGCCTACGGCTGCCCCAAATGATGTGCACCGCTACCTCCTAGTGAAACCCTAATCAAATTTAGGTGATGATCTAGCCATTGAAATAATGAACAAGCCATGCCGATGAACTCCATTCGGTCCTCTCCACAACCTAGTACCATTTATTTGACAATCGATCGATTTTGATTGTGACAACTTGGATTTCAGCACTCGAAAATCGACATCCATACTTCACCCGTATTCGAATGTCGTAGATTCAATCGTTGAAATCCGATTCGCCGGAGCTTATAACAACATTAGGTGATAACAACACAATGGAAAATAGAAAAATAATTTTATTGATACACAACGATTGATATAACAATCCAATACAAATGAAGTGATCAACAATATCAAAGATAGATACAATAGTGGAAATAATAAGACAGGAGAAGAGATAACAGCAACAACAGCGGGAAGATATCTCCATTGCCAAAGCTCCACACCTAAAGCTCGAACCATTATCATGCTGCAATGAAGCAAATGCGATCGCCAAAATTCAAAGATTCCAAAGATCGCTAAAAGCTACCCATACTAACTGACTATCTGAAAACCTAAATCTAGGCTGCCTGCGTGGAAAATTGTGGGCACCTAGAGTTTACAAAGGGAACAATAAACTCCAGGTCATTTATGGGACTAGTGTGAGCGAACAAAAACAGTTTTTTTATACAAAAAGAACAAAAAAAGTAAAAAGAAATCTGCAATACTTTTGGAAAATGAAACTACCATAACGCCTCCCTACACACACAATGCAAGCGCACACTTGGAGGAGATTTCTTCCTATGATATTCAAACATGCTTGATACGCAAAATCCTTTTGATATTATTATTAGTGCATAGTGCAGAAAACATTTCGAAAGTATAATTTTAATCTTAGCCAGCATAGGTACCATTATATTATGCCTGCTATAGCTACCACTTGAGGTGGAAGGTTATACAACTGCAATCATAAAGGGCTCATTTTGGGTGATTGGATTTCCAACAAATGGTCAAGGCTAAGGAACTTCCTTCACCGAATATGTACGCCTCTGGAGGGAT
This sequence comes from Allium cepa, assembly GCA_030765085.1. Taxonomy (NCBI): domain Eukaryota; kingdom Viridiplantae; phylum Streptophyta; class Magnoliopsida; order Asparagales; family Amaryllidaceae; genus Allium; species Allium cepa. The sequence goes on from CM060929.1 coordinate 1,049,531,877, forward strand.
GCCCCGAGAACCTAACCGGACCAACACAAGGCCGGGTTACCTCTGTAACTAGGTAACTAACTGTCGCGAGTATGCCATCCCACGGTCATCATCGACCTTTATCCTGGGATTCACCAGTAAAATTGAAACAACCACACAAGTTAAATATCTGGTCTCCATACCATGATACCACTTTTTATCCAGAAGGAAATTCACATACCCTAAAGGGCGCGACCCTCATAACCTTGATGCATCCTTCCTGTTTCGACCATTTCCGGAGTGTGAGGTCCGATGAAGTCTCGTTCACAAAGCTACGTTTTTCACAAAAGCCATGCTTTGATCAACAAATGATCAGCTGCACTTAGTATGCCACATGACCAAATTGGGAATGTATCACTAGTAAATATCAACTACATAACCTCTGAGCTTGTATGTCTCAAAGAAGGGTGTTAAGCTAAGAGAATAAATTCTCCATCACCAAACAGAAATGTATTTGATAGAAACAAGCTTTACATCTCAAAGTGTAACATCATACATACGTCCATACAACTCCATCCTAGGCCTGAATGGAGCCGAAGTCACTTTAACAAAAGCCCTTGCAAATTCGAGTATTCACAATCCCGATCGGACTCCCCATCACATGGAGATCTCTATATCGGAGCAACTTAGTGCATAGTCATTCGACGGGTTATCCTTTCATTCTCGAAAATACCCACTCTTCACCACCGTTGCAAATGCTATACATTTCGTCATATCATTATTTGGAATGGGTTTTTATGACATAAAGTCCTCTCCCGGTAAAACCGAATAATGAGTGCTTATTTAAAAAGCATATGGATATATTGGGATCTTAGTTAAGTCACAACTTTTAGACAAAAACCTTTCTTTTTGAATGGTTTAAACAATTTTCCACTTTTAAATCATTTATACAGAAGATACATTTTTAAGATCCTCTTCATTTTTAAAACAAAGTTCACCAATCTTTAACAAAGATTCATTCATAGCTTTCAAAACTATATCAATTTCAATTTTGAAATCCTTTCAAAAAAACTAGAAATCCATTCCTTATATGAAAGCTATTTGAAAACAAAGGTCTTTCATTTCGGGAAAATCCGATTAAATATGCTCAAGTTATAGCCTTTCAAAGTATACATTGGAAAAATCAGCGAACTGCCATATTCCCGGCAAGTTCTATTTGAATTAAATTCAAATCCCAAAACAATTCATTTAAATTTTTTTTACAATGGTTTAAAATCATTTTATAACCTGTATAGCCCTTTCATAGTTTCTAAAATTTCAACTTCGGTTCTGGAATTCAAATTCAAATTAAATTAATTTAATTTCAAAACTTTAACAAGCCATATTATTTTCAAAACTTCCTTTTCAAAAGCTTTTCATATTTAAAACCAATTCCACTTCCAAACCAATTTGGATTCAAAATTCAACATTGAAATTCTTTCACCATTTTGAATAATATTAAATTCAAAAATATCTATGACTTGACTAATTTTCCGTGAAATCCATATTTATGTGTGTGTGGTGTCGTCCAGGGGTTTTACACACAACAATAGAATATCACAAGCATCATCAATTTGAGCACGACAATATCGATAAGCGGTATAATCCTATAACGCTTATCTTTCATTCACAGATAAACAACTAATATCATCATAGATAAATAAATCACAGTTCATAGCTCAATTCAAAGCAATTCATATCACATAATATCACACATCAGGGATGTCAAACAATTTAAACATTCAATACAATAATCAACCATAAGCAAGATCAATTAATTTTTCAATCCCAAATTAATTCAATTTAATTTCCAAGTAAATTAAATTAATTTCTTATTAATTAATTACCTAATCCTGCTTAATCAACGTCAATTAATTACAAATCATTTGATATTAATCAATGAAATTAATTAATCAACCTTAATTATCCTTCTTAATTAATTATCCTTAATTAATTATTCCTTAATTAGTTATTCTTTAATTAATCACATAAATTAGTTAACCTTTGATCATTAATTAATTCACCTTTAATCATTAATTAATTATCCTTAAATTACTTAACTAATTAATCCTCAACTATTAATTAGTTAATCCTTAATTACTTATATTAATTATTCTTTATCAGTAAACTATCATATTTAGAAATTAACCTTAATCACTTAATTAATTATTCTTTAATTATCAATCAATTAACCTTTAATCATTAATTATCTTTTAATTACTTACATTAAGTAATTAATCCGTAAGTAATTAATTATCCCTTAATTACTTTCATAAATTAATTAGCCTTAATTATAATTAATTTATTAATTATTATTAATTTCTCAAACCTTAATTAAATTTAAAGATAAACCATTTATCTTTATAAATCCTTTAATTGTATTCAAGTTTATTTAATAAACCTTTTTAATTACTTACCATTAACACATGGATTAACTAAAGACATTTAAGTTAATCAATAATTGGAATCATTTTGTTTCCCTAATTAACTATATAATTACAATATTAAATTTATTTAAAATAAACTTTAAAACAAAGGACACACACACACATATATATATTAAAAACATTTTAAGCTTAATAGATCTAAAGTAATTTATTTAAAACCTTTACTAATCGCAAAAACTTAATTAAGACAATTATTATTTAAAAACAATGGGTTAAGAAAATTGTTTAATTTAAAATTTGATGTTTTAAAATTAAAAACTGCAACTTCAAATACTCGAGACCATCCCGAAACAAACCCGAACCCAGACCCGAGTTACTTCTCCCGCTTCCTTACTTCGAGCCAACACGAAATCATCCCCGAGACCAACCCGAGAAACTTCCCTTCTTCCTAAACATCACAAACAAACCCATATATCCCCAATACTCGTGCACGTGCACCAACGCTCTGGTCATCACCGACCCACGCTACGACCTTCAACATGTCACCGATGACCCTGCCGACCAACCCAATTACCCAGTTCGACATACTCGTGCCTAAGTCGAGATCGAGCCCATCAACACCTTCCTGGAACCCATTCGTTTGTCAAGAATCATCTTGCCTCGCCAATCCCTGTCACCAGAGCCCTCATCCGTCCACCTAGAGCCATGCCGATGACCCACTCGATGATTCCCCCAGGTGTGATCAGTTCCAAGCCATCGTTGTTGAAGAAATCATCTCGTCTTCCTTATTGAACAAAAATGTGTTAAAACCCTAAATCGACGAACCCACGCCGCGCTGATGATCTATAAACTTGTCCACCATTTTTCCATCGATCGGCATCCTCCAAGCTATCTTCGACATAAAGCTTGACCTACGAAACGTCGTCGATCACCAGAAATTGACGAAAATGTCAATCCCGTTCACCAGAAATCGAGCTATGAAATCGAAACACAAATTTATGATATCAAAGTTTAACATATACACGCTTGTCACTGTGATTTCTTATTTTAAAAATAATTGCTTAATATAACAGTTTGAAATTATATTTAAAATAAATTCTAGTTGATACTAACATATTTTATTTAGAAATCAAATCCAAAATAGGATTGGAAGAAGAGGAATCAATTTTTTTGAAAGTTTTTTAAAACCTGTAAGTTTGAATAGAGGTGTGTGTGTGTGTATGTGTGTGTGTGTGTATATATATATATATACAGACATGCATACACAAAATCTCTATGAACTCAGGCATGCAATAACATTTTCACATCCATACAATCCATTTTTCAATCATTCCAAGAATCAATCCAATCATCAAGATATAGTAACAAATCCAAGTCAGTTTGCTCACCTAGAACAGAGAACGGAGAAGTTCTTTGAAATCTGAAGATGTTTTTGTGATCTAGAAATTTATTTTAAGCCTTGAAAATCTGGAACTATGATGTTAATCTGATGTACTAACTTGAATTAATCTATGTTGAGTTTCTCTGATCTTGGAATTTGAATTGTAAGCTTGAACTTGTAAACTGGAAGCTTGATTATGTTTGAGTTGAAACTTTTCTTTGATTTCCACAGGCTTCAGTTTGTTTTCAGGTTGAAAATTTGTGAAAGTTTTGTTTAGTTGTAGATCTGAGATGATCTTGATTTTGATCAGGTTTTACAGTATGAAGAAATTGCTTGATTTAGTTTTCAATTTCCTGGTTTTGCTTTTGTTTTTGGTTTTCAAGTTTTCAGTTTTTTATTTTATTTTGAGAAGATGAAAGAAGATTTGATAAAATATACATTATCCTGGTTTCTCACTAATGTATTTTATTATATAATTAAATTTTAAAAGAAAATTTTGTATGCCACTTGTAATTTTCAAGTTATACTATGCTTCCACTTGTTTATACATAAAATAATTCTTCTACGCTTGTTAATTCATGTTATAATTATCTTCCATTTGTTAATGCATGTATTTAATATTTTGCAAATGTTAAAAACTTATCATTTATGTTTAAACCCCTTTATTTAATTTTTATTTAATTTTTATATTTACATAGGTTTATGTTAAAATATGTTTTTATGCATTTATGTTTTTAATTTTTATATTTGTATATACACAAACCATTTTTATCTCAAGCATAATTTCAAAAAGAAAATATTTTAAACCCCTTTTATTAAATCTTATTTTAGTTAAAATGTTTATTTTCTTTTACAATTATTTATATACCTTAAGAAAAATCATTTTAAAACTAATTATACATTAATAAGTAATCACACACACAAACACACACACACACACACACACACATATATATATATATAAGAATTTAACTTAAAATAGCCTTTTGAAAATTAGTATATTAATCTCAAATCATAACTTCCATATATATATACACACACACACATATATATTAAAATTAGAAGACAAACTTTTATTAGTTTTAAATATATTGTTTTTAAATCCAATTTATTTTTAAGATATTTATTTTGGAGTTCCCAAATCAAAATTCTATTTATAATCTATTTTTTTATATACATTTTTTATTTTTAAAAATTCAAATAAATTCACAATTCAATTCTAAAAATTAAATTAATTACCAATTTAAATTTTGCTTAAAAACGGGAATGTTACAGATTCCCCCTTAATAAAATTTTATCCCCAAAATTTGCTAGACAGGGAGACAACATAGAATAGATGGACACACAAAGATAGAGAATCGACTCATCGGATCAAGTTGAAATATTTATTCTGTAATTGGCTTACCAAATCAGAATATCATCAATAAATATGTGAATGAACTTATTCAACACTTTATGAGATACTTTGGTCATCAGGTCTATGAAATATGCAAGGGCATTGGTTAGTCCAAAGGGATAACTAACCATTCGTAGAATGTATCTAGACCCCAAAAAATAGACAAACAATACAATCTAATTTAACTTCATATTTCGTTAACCAATTTATTTCAATAGAATTTCAAATTCATTAAAGTTAAAAGCGAAAAACTAATAGAAACTGATTAAGAGAATACGAAATAGGAATTTTCCTATAGTGTAAACAAAGATTCACAAGGCCACCACCTTATCAAAGCTTCTTCTTGTAGCTGCCACGAAGCCATTAAATAATTGAAATCAGATGATGATCAAAACAAATTGATGGAAAAAGATTGTTTCTTTGTTATTACAGGGTATCGACCATTTGTAGTGGTACTCCTCTGTCCCCTACCCCGTCCTCTTCTTGCACTCGTACTCACTATTAATGAATAGTAAGAGAATTTACCGAGGCATACGGACAAGATATCTTAGGGATATACTCATTCTAGGGCATTTGTAACCTTATCTCTAATGAGTCATCTAATGTGTTATACTCCAAAGCTAAAGTTCTTACTCAATCTTTAGCTCTGAGACTAGATGTGACGACCCGTATTTCAGCGCTCGAAAATCGACATCCATACTTCACCCATATTCGAATGTCACAGATTCAATCGTTGAAATCCGATTCGCCAGATCTTATAACAACACTAGGTGATAACAACACAGCGGAAAACAGAAAAATAATTTTATTGATACATAATGATTGATACAACAATCTGACACAAATGAAGTGATCAATAATATCAGAGATAGATACAAAAGCGGAAACAATAAGACAGTAAAAGAGATAACAGCAACAACAACGGGAAGATATCTCCATTGCCCAAGCTCCACACCAAAAGCTCGAACCACTATCATGTTGCAATGAAGCAAATGCGATCGCCAAAATCCAATGATTCTAAAGATTTCCAAAAGCTACACATACTAACTGACTATCTAAAAACCTAGCTCTAGGCTGCCCGTGTAGAAAATTATAGGCATCCAGAGTTTAGAAAGAGAACAATAAACTCCAGGTCAGTCATGGGACTGGTGTGAGCAAACAAAAAAAGTAAAAATAAATCTGCAATGCTTTTGGAAAATGAAACTATCATAAGACCTCCCCGCACACACACAATGCAAGCATAAACTTGAAGGAGGTTTCTCCTTATGATAGTCAAACATGCTTGATATGCAAAGTCCTTTTGATATTGTTATTAGTGCATAGTGCAGAAAACATTTTGAAAGTATAATATTAATCTTAGCCAGCATAGGTACCATTATATTATACATGCTATAGCGACCACCTGAGGTGGCAGGTTATACAACTGCAATCGTAAAGGGCTCGTATTGGGTGATTGGATTTCCAACAAATGGTCAAGGCTAAGGAACTTCCTACATAGAATGGGTATGCCTCTGGAGCAACGCCCCAAGAACCTAACCGAATCTCTGTCAACACAAGGTGGGGTTACCTCTATAACTAGGTAACTAATTTTCACGAGTATGCCATCTTCCGCTTGTCACCGACCTTTATCCAAGGATTCACCAACAAATTGCAACAATCGCATAAGTTAACTATCTAGGCTCCATACCATGATACCACTTTTTATCCAGAAGGAAATGCACATACCCTAAAGGGCGTGACCCTCATAACTTTGTTGCATCCTTCCTATTTTGACCATTTCCAGGGTGTGAGGTCCGATGAAGTCTCATCCACAAAGCTACGCTTTTCAAAAAATCCATGCTTTGATCAACAAACGATTAGTAGCACTTAATATGCCACATTGCCAAATTGGGAATATACCGCTAGTAAATATCAACTACATAACCTCTGAGCTCGTACGTCTCAGAGAAGGGTGTTAAGCTAAGAGAATAAATTCTCTACCACCAAATAGAAATGTATTTGATAGAAACCAGCTTTACATCTCAAAGTGTAACGTCAGACATACATCCATACAAGTCCATCCTAGGTCTGAATGGAACCGAAGGCACTTCAACAAAAGCCATTGCAAATCTGAGTATTCACAATCCGGATCGGACTTCCCATCACATATGAAGATCTCTATACCGGAGCAACTCAGTGCAAAGTCTTTTGACATGTAATCCTTTCGTTCTTGAAAATACGCGGTTTTCACCATCATCTTCAAATTCTATCCATTTCGTCATATCATTATTCGGAATGGGTTTTATGACATAAAGTCCTCTCCCGGCTAAACCGAATAATGAGCGCTTATTTGAAAAGCATATAGATATATTAGGATCTTAGTTAAGTCACAACTTTTAGCCTAAAACCTTTCTTTTTGCATGTTTAAACAATTTTCCACTTTTAAATCTTTTATACAAAAGATACATCTTTAAGATCCTCTTCAATTTGAAAACAAAGTTCACCAATCTTTAACAAAGATTCAGTCATTGCTTTTAAAACTATTTCAATTTCAAATTTGAAATCCTTTCAACAAAAATTGGAAATCCATTCCTTATATGAATGCTATTTGAAAACAAAGGTCTTCCATTAAGGGAAAATCCGATTAAATATGCTCAAGTTATAACCTTTCAAAGTATACATTGAAAAAATTAGTGAACTGCTGTATTTCCAGCAAGTTCTATTTGAATTAAATTCAAATCCCAAAACAATTCATTTAAAATATTTTAAAATGGTTTAAAATCATTTTATAACCTATACAGCCCTTTCGCAGTTTCCAAAATTTCAACTACAATTCTTGAATTCAAATTCAAATTAAATAAATTTAATTTCAAAACTTTAGCATGCCATATTATTTTCAAAACTTCCTTGTCAGAAGCTTTTCATATTTAAAACCAATTCCACTTCCAAACCAATTTGGATTCAAAATTCAACTTTGAAATTCTTTCACCATTTTGAATTATATTAAATTCAAAAATATCTGTGACTTAACCAATTTCCCATGAAATCCATATTTATGTGTGTGTGGTGTAGTCCAGGGGTTTTACACACAACAATAGAATATCACAACCATCATCAATTTGAGCATGACAATATCGATAAGCGGTATAGTCCTATAACGCTTATCTTTCTTTCACAGATAAACAAGTAATATCATCACAGATAAATAAATCACAGTTCATAGATCAATTCAAAGCAATTCATGTCACAGATAATCACACATCAGGGATTTCAAACAATCTAAACATTCAATACAATAATCAACCATAAGCAAGATCAATTAGTTATTCAATCTCTAATTAATTGAATTTAATTTCCAAGTAAATTAAATTAATTACTTATGAATTAATTACCCAATCCTGCTTAATCAATATTAATTAATTACAAACCATTTGATATTAATCGATGAAATTAATTAATCAACCTTAATTATCCTTCTTAATTAATTAACCTTAATTAATTATTCCTTAATTTATTATTCTTTAATTAATCACATAAATTAATTAACCTTTGATCATTAATTAATTCACCTTTAATCATTAATTAATTATCCTTTAATTAATTAATTATCCTTTAATTAATTAATTATCCTTTAATTAATTAATTATCCTTTAATTAATTAACTAATTAATCCTCAATTATTAATTAATTAATCCTTAATTACTTATACTAATTATTCTTTAACTAATAAATTATCATATTAAGGAATTATCCTTAATCACTTGATTAATTATTCTTTAATTATCAATCAATTAACCTTTAGTCATTAATTATCTTTTAATTAATTACATTAAGTAATTAATTCTTAACTAATTTATTATCCCTTAATTACTTTCTTAAATTAATTAACCTTAATTATGATTAATTAATTAATTAATTATTCTTCATTTCTCAAACCTTAATTAAATTTAAAGATAAACCATTTATTTTTATTTATTTTTTAATTATATTCAAGTTTATTTAATAAACCTTTTAAATTAATTATCATTAACACATGGATTAACTAAAGACATTTAAGTTAATCAATAATTGGAACCATTTCATTTCCATAATTAACTATATAATTACAATATTGAATTCATCTAAAATAAACTTTAAAATAAAGTGTGTGTACATATATATATTAAAAACATTTTAAAGTTAATAAATTTAAAGTAATTTATTTAAAACCTTTACTAATCCCAAAAACTTAATTAAGACATTTATTATTTAAAAACAATGGGTTAAGAAAAGTGTTTAATTTAAAATTTGATTTGTTTTAAAATTTAAAACTGCAACTTCAAATACTCAAGACCATCCTAAAATAAACCCGACCCCAGACCCGAGTTACTTCTCCCGCTTTATTACTTCGAGCCAACACGAAATCGTCCCCGAGACCAACATGAGCAACTTCCCTTCTTCCAAAACTTCATAAACAAACTCAGATATCCCTGATACTCATGCATGTGCACCGACGCTCTGGTCATCGTCGACCCTCGCTGCGACCTTTAACATGTCACCGATGACCCTACCGACCAACCCGATTACCCAGTTCGACGAACTCGTGCCTAAATCGAGATCGAGCCCATCAACACCTTCTTGAAACCCATTCGATTGTCAAGAATCATCTCGCCTCGCCAATCCCGGTCACCAAAGACCTCGTCCGTCCACCTAGAGTCGCGCCGATGACCCACTCGATGGTTCCCCCAGGTGCAATCAGTTCCATTCCATCGTTGTTGACGAAATTGTCTCGTCTTACTTATTGAACAAAACTGTGTTAAAACCCTAAATCGATGAACCCATGCAGCGTCGATGATCTATAAACTCATCCACCATTTTTCCATCGATCGGCATCCTCCAAGCTATCTTTGACATAAAGCTTGACCCACGAAACGTCTTCGATCATCAAAAATTGATGAAAATGTCAATCCCATTCATCTCATATTTTCTCATGATTTAATAGACTAAAAATCTTGATATGATTCTCAAAAATCATTATTTTCAATTTCGAATCGAGCTATGAAATCGAAACAAAATTTATGATCCTCAAATTTTAACATATATATGATTTTCACTGTGATTTCTTATTTTAAAAATAATTGCCCAATATAATTGTTTGAAATTATTTTTGAAAATAAATTCTAGTTAATACTAACGTATTTCATTTAGAAATCAAATCCAAAAAAGGATTGGAAGAAGAGGAATCAATTTTTTTGAATTTAAACCTGTAAGTTTCAACAGGGGTATATATATACCTGTATGCAGACATGCATACACAAAATCTCTATAAATTCAGGCATGCAATCACATTTTCACATCCATAAAAACCATTTTTCAATCATATTTCAAGAATCAATCCAATCATCAAGATATAGTAACAAATCCAAGTCAGCTTGCTACGTGGAACAGAGAACAGAGAAGTTCTTTGAAATCTAAGATGTTTTTGTGATCTGAAAATTTGTTTTAAGCCTTGAAAATCTGGAATTATGATTTTAATCTGATATAGTAACTTTAATTGATCTATGTTGAGTTGCTCTAATCTTTGAATTTGAACTATAAGCTTGAATTTGTAAACTAGAAACATGATTTTGCTTTTGAAACTGAGTTGAACTTGATTAAGTAATCTATGGCAAGCAAGAAATGTTCATCTCCGCTATGAGGCATTTTGATATTTTCACTTGGAAATTTGGTGCATTGTGATTCTAATATTGGAAGAGTAGAAAGATCAACGGTTGTTCCAAAATTAGGACATATGAGAATATTACATGCTTTTTCCATAATAGATTGCAGATACTTGTCTTGTGCTTCAATTCTAACCTGGACATGCCTATGCACCTTTTCAAAATGAATGCAGAAACTATGTTATATATCATTCATTTGTATAAATACTCATGTATATGATGTATTTAGCAAGTGTCATGAATGCAAGAACCTCTAGCTGTTCATGAAGCTTCCTCTGAAGCTCCATTTGGACTCTCATTGCCTCATTGTACCTACTACTAATAAAAAAAAAATGCAAATATATAATCAAATATATAGTTGTACATACGCGACAACCCGATATTTTTAACAATTTAAACTGGAATATTAAACTGATTTTAAATATTTAAACGTTAATTGTAAACTTGACTACCGAATATTAATATTTACTTGAAAAAATTATTGAGTTATATAATTTGAAATTGGGTAAAATATTGAATATAGAATTTTAAGCCTGTTAATAACAATTTGAAGGCATATAAAATTGATAAAATTGATAATGATAGGACTGAAGATAATAGAATGGTTGGAATCTAATTTAAAGATGATTTGTTCAGTTTTAATAATATATCGTTTAAATCGATAGTTTAAAATATACTATCTACACCATCTCTATTTTATTTATATTTATGTATGCTTTTAAATAATACAAAAAGTATAAGTATGTATACATTTATAAGTATAGGATAAGTGGCATGACATGGTGAAGACAAGTGACATAATATGGACCATACACCTATCTTAAGATGAAATAGAATTATAACACATAACCCCATTAGGTGTCCACGTGTAGAAACATCTAAGACACCTAAGTAGACATGTGTCAACATTCTAAAGCTTGTGCAAAGAGAAGTAGACAAGTGTCCAAAACTAAAATTACCAAACTAGCCTTGGAAATTACTATATAAAGGGTGGAAATGTCCACTTATTTTTTTTTCTTACTTTCACAAAGCAAAAAAAACAAAAGTAGGATAAAGTGAAAAATCTTGGAGAAAGCCAAGAAAAAAGAGTCAAGGCAAATACACAAGTTTAAGGTGAGAAAACCTATTTACATTTCTAGTATTCATGTTATTCTTGAAGAGATGATAGTTGTTAGTAAAAGTGGCTCGGTTCTATCAAAAACGTAGCTTAGTAAATTGACCATAACTTTCTCAGTTCTTAATGAAATTTTGATTTCTTGGATGATCTAGAAAGCTTATTTCATGTGTTACAACTTTTATGTTTTGTGTTTTCTGTAATTTGGATGTTAGCTATGTCAAAATTGAATCTTTCTACTGTAATCTCGAGAGCAAAACCAATATCAGCTCTGTGCTTAAGGCTGAAACAAAATTGGCCATAACTTCTTCGTTCCTCAACCAATTTCGATAAATTAAGATGTTACAGAAAGCTTAGACTTTGTTCTAAAACTCTTAAGTTTTGAGTTTTCCAAAATTTCGATGTTATCTTGGCCAAAATTACAGTTGTTTATCGCTGTCCCAAGACAAAATGACAGAAGTTATGAAATTCAAATTTTAGAATTGTTTTATCCATAACTTTTACAATACTTATCGGAATTCGGTAATTTTTAATGTTCCGGAAAGATTAGAAACTAAGCTATAACTTTTGCTTTATTCATTTTTCCTGATTTCTATATTTCCTATGCTAAAATTTCAATTGTTGGTCGTTGTCCTGCAAATGCATAAGTTCAGGCTAAGCTTAATGTTTTTAGTAAAATGGTCATAACTTTTGAACCGTTGATCCAAATTCGATGATCTTGGTCATTCTGGAATGCTAACGGAAAGGCCAATAACTTTTATTTGTATCATTTTTGGATATTCGTTGATTAAAATATTGAAAAACCTCTTGCAAACTCGCTGTCCTGTTGTTGTAGAGTACTCAGTGTCTTGTGCAAATCTGAGCTAGTATTCTGTGGATAACTTTTGCGTTTCTTATCCAAATCTTATAATTTTTAAAGTTTTGGAAACTGTAGGAAGAATGTGATAACTTTCTTTTGTATCACTTTTTAGAATTCGGCCATCTATATGTATGACTTTGAGGTGCAAACTCGGGTTACATTTCTGCCCGAAATGAACATGTTTGTTTGTAAGAAAATGCCTTACTTGTTAGATTTTTATCATCGATTTGATAAACAATTCGAGGGTTTCTTTTCATGGTAGTTGAGTATACTAAGAAAATTACTTTAAAGAAGTATTTTCACACAGATGAATTAATCGAGGATGCGGTATAAGACCATAGATAATTTAGTGAGTTTGTTAATGGAAACTAAGAAGTTAATTAAGATGAGTAGTTAATGATTGTGAACAATTAATATAATATAAGCAATTAAAGGTTAATTAAATTCTAGAGCAATTAATAATTTGGAATAATTAATGATTGATTAAGGTAATTAATCAATGTAGTTAATAGAAATTACTAATAAAAGAAATCGAAGAAAAATTACTTACTATCATAAATCAAAGGGGGTAATTATTGGTAATTACTTAATTGAGGATTAATTACTTGTTTAATTAGTGTAACAAAATTTATGGAGGGTTAGTAAATTTATGAGCATGATTAATTCAAGGATTATTAATCAATGTAAGTGATTATAAGTTAATGAATTTGAGAACTTAATCCAAGTAGATAAGTTAAGATGAATAATGAAGGGTTGACTAATTAAATTGATTTGGAGTTAATAAATGTAAATGAAGGAATCTAAGTGATTGAGATTTGAAAATTCAATTAGAATCAATTGAATTGATTTGTGTGATTAAGCTTTGCTTATGATTGGTTGAATGGTATTGGATGCTTTGAATGAGTTGATATCTCTGATATGAAATGTTGTGTATTTCATTTGGATAACTTGGGTTGATGATATGAGTTTCGAAGAGACCGGGGTCGGGTATTGGGAAACACCCGAAACCACTTCGAATTTTATAAATTGATTTTTGAAATCAATAGGCTAGAATGAAGTGATTTAAGTGAATTGGATTATTTTATCTAAGTTTGGTACTTAGAAATTGATGTGTGGAATATGTGATGTCTAAAATAAATTGTGGCTTTGTGAATTGATATGAGTACCTGGGTTTTAATTCAGTTGTATGCTTTGGTATTACATGTTAGATGGGTTTACTCATGCTGGTTTCCATCCTGACCCGGGTGTTACTTTGGTGTAATGCTCGGGTCAGACCGAGTATTACAGATTTTCAGGTAGGTACGTTCTGGAGCTCAGGAGACGAGCTGGATGGCAAGTACGTATAGAGTATTTCCGCTACAGTATATTATTATATCCGTGACATGATTTGTATATGATCAGTAACTATATATATGTGCAACTCTGATGTATTAAAGTGTAATCAACAGATAAAATATTCTTTTGTAAACTCTTATTATTTATTATTATATTTTATCCGCTTCGAATGTGAGATTTTGGTGTTCTGTTCTTCTTCTTCTTCTATCTCTTTCTTCTTTTCCATAACTATCTGGAATTTTCGGGTTCGAAAATTTTGGGTCGTTACAGTTGGTATCAGAGCTGAAGGTTAAGCGAGAACCTTGGCTCTGGTGGGGATTACTCATTGAATAGAGTCCGTAGTACTCTAGAATGAGTTGAGTATATATATATATGAGAGCGTACTTGTTATTTGTCTATAAATATTTTTAATGATTTTATATAAAAATATATTTTGATATATATAGCAACATTTCCTTCTAATAAATATTTAGGTGATTGGTTGTTAAATTATTGGAATTAAGTTAAGAAGTAATATAAAATACGACCAAATTGAAACTTATAACCAAAATTGAAGAATAAACTTATATAACAAAATGGAATTTGAAATATAGATTGTGAATGTAATTTATAAATTGAAATAAACTTCATAAATAAATGAGATTGTAATTTGAAATAGAATTCCAGAGTAATGTTTAATATGAATTGGATGGATTGGGAATTTGGAATTTTTTGGAAAATTTAAAATTCCGTTGGATTTGGAAGTGGTTTCCAAAGGTTTTGGAAAAATAATAGTATTATTTCAAAAATATTTTTGTGTTGAATTTGAAACCTGGAAGATTTGAAATTAAAAATATTTGAAAATGTTTTTAAAGAGATAAAAGCATTGAACTCTTTCGGTAACTGGAAAGTAACATCGGTGATGACTGCAGCATTATCGATGTTTATTTTCGAGTTTCTAGAAGAGAAATTGCTACCAAATTGTTTTACATTGGAATTGTTTGTGAACTGGGTTTGGTTTTGAAATTCAAAGGGGTAACTGAATTTGCCAATGAATTTTGGGTATAGTTGAATTCTAAGGTGCTACTGAAATTTTGGAAATTTGTTTAAACTCTGGAATCTTGATTGAAATGTTTATGGAATAATAAAAATATTGGCTAAATAAAATGTATAATTCCGAGTTAAAAGCAAAATGTGAATGTAATTGATTATAAATAGAAATTGTAAAATTGAAATTGTAATTAAAGTTGTACAAGTTTAAAGATCAAACGGAATTTGATTTGAAATTGGAAGGAAATTGAGAATCAATTCAACTTGAATTGGGATTAAATCCATTTCAATGGAAATTGAAGATTATTCAATTTGGAATTGGGTCAATTTAAATGGGAGTGGAAATTTAAATTGAAAATGTTGGGGAAGTGAACAGTTTTGGCTCTAGACTATTTTCAATATAAATTGTCTTAATATAAACTTATTTTACTAAGCTCATTACTATATTTTAACTATGTTACAAATTAATTACTAATTTACAACTATTTTGCAATTATCTAAAAATTTTTGAAACTATTTAACTATTTAACAGCTATTTTGCAAACTAAACATTATTTTTCAACTACTTATCTATTTTTAAATTTTCGACCTATTTCCTAAATATAAACTGGTCGGAGTTCAAACTGTTATTGATTTAATACCCAACTGGGATAAGAATTGAGGTAATAATCTAAATGGGGATTAAGGAAAATGTGAATAAGTGAATGAAAATTTAAGTGAATGTGAATAGAAAGGAAATTGATATTGGAAAGAGTAATCAAATTTGAATATTTGATTTTTGGGTAAACAAAGTTATATCTTTGTTATATATGCTACCCTTGTTAAATCTATTGTTGGAAGAAAAAGGATTTTGGAAGTGTTTGAAGTATAAAAGGAATTTTATACGAGTTCAAAGTGATCTAAAGTTTTAAAAATTATATATATCTGTATATATAAAGGATTTTATGAGGATTTTGGAAAGGTTTTGGGAACCTTTGGATTTGGAAAGGCTTTTGATTTTTGGGTAAAATCATTATATGGAATTTGGAATGCCTATTTTGAGAATTATCGATTTTGGGATAATCGATTTTGTGTAAAGAAGCTTAGATAAAATTCATACTAGGTGTATGATTTGAAAGATACTATATGTGTATAGTATAAAATGTTTTGATGATGGCTCTGGGGAAAAAGGCGCTCCCTTGAAATGAACTTCTCAGGAGTGCCACCGGGTGGTGCTGCCTTGAGCCCCAAGGGGGGGGATTCTAAAGTTGATCCTGTGAGGAGTCCGGACAAAACTAGTTCCTGAGGATTATGAGTTGAGTATACCATAGTGTAAGTCGTGTGTGCCGCTGAGAGCCAACAGTTACATGGACTTTTGCTGCGATGGCAACGTAACCCAGTATGTAATTGCGACCTATGGTATAACATAGCGGAAGTCGTGTGTGCCGCTGAGAGCCAACAGTCTGTGTTTGATTTTATATCGGCAGACTGCGACCTATGTAGGAGTGGAGAGGTTTCATTTCGATAGCGAAAATCAGAGGCCGCTGAGAGCCTGCAGTTACATGGACTTTTGCTGTGACGGCAACGTAACCCTGGGTGTAATTGTGATCTGTTGTGTGGGATTCCATGGCGTACTCGAGAGGCCGCGGAGAGCCTGCAGTTGCATGGACTTTTGCTGCGACGGCAACGTAACCCTGGAATGTAATTGTGACCATGGATGGGGGTGATGATTTTCAGAGCATTGTCACCAAAGATATTTCCTCTATTTTCGAAAATAGTTTTCTATATTTTTAATAAAATTATTTTCAAGTATTTTCACTGGATGTTGAAAACGGGTTTACCAAGTACTTATAGATTTTCAGTTCTACGCCTGATCAACGTATGACTGAATTTCTGTGAGAACAAGGATGGACTGGATGAGACATCAAGTTATCAGAAATATTTTTATAAAAGCTATTTTTATAGTATGCGGTGGGTTTAAAAGCATTTCTAAAATTTTAAAATAGAAGTGTTGAAATTTGGGAAAATAAAAGGGAAACTCCAAACTGGAATTATAAAAATAACTTTGAACTCAGGAAAATTTAATGAAGTAATTTTCTTTGTAATAAAAGTTGGAAGTAAGCTAATAAATAATTATTTGATAGAGTATGTTAATAAAAATTTAACTCGGTTAAATAAATGGATGGTAAGTTAATAAGGGAGTTTGAATATGAACTTGAGTTAAATAAATAGAGTTGGATCAAATAGTGATGGTTTAAATTACAAATGAACTTTTAAGTATGTTATAAGAAATATTTAACGCAATGTACAGGTAACTTAGGTAAAATAGAAGTGTTGTTGAATGAAATGAAAGTGATAATAATAGAAATGGTTTGAATTTCAAACAAACCCAAGCGAGTAGAAATAAATTGAGAATGGTTTTGTATAAATAAAATAAATTCGCAAATGAATTAAGTAAGTGAAATTAAAATATAAAATGGGGAAATAAATGGGTTAATGGAATTAAATAATAAATGGATGAGGCCTGATTGAATAACAACTAAATCAAAGTTGTAACTGGAATTGGATTATCAGACTGAACTTAAGTTCGGTGACATATTAATTTGAAGCATAAATGAGTTAAGTATGTGCTTGGATATTATTTGACAAATTGAGAAGGTGAATTAATGTTAAAGTAAATTAACTTAAGTTTAAAATTTATGGAAGCTTGGCTTCGAATAAAGGTGAAAGACCATTAAATAAAGTTTGGGTTAAGTTAATTTGGGAATGGTTATAAATTTATAGGTATTTGAATGTGCCAAGCTTACTAAATTATTTTGAAATGAAACAGTTGCAGGAAAGAAATGGAATGAAATGTATAGTTGGTGAATAAATTAAAAATGAAATGAACTTAAGTACATAATGGGTTGAAATTAATTTGAAGTAGTTATAGACTGAAATGTATACTTTATCAAGCGAATATTGCCAAATTTGCATGGAATGAATTGTTGTTTGCCGTGAATGAATGTAATTCAAATCCTATGGGTTGAGAGAAGTAAAATAATTTGATTTGGAATCAATTGAATGGAACATGAGCTTGTTCGGATTAAAAATAAATTGAATGTAAGCACTTGAGTTGTAAACTATTAAAATGGAATGAAATGGCATATGAATTGGATGAAAGCATTTGAATTAGCTTTAAAAGTTAAATAAATCGCTTATGGGAAGCGTTTGATACTTGTTGTTTATGTAATGCTTGTGTTTAGCCTTTAAAAGTGAGTAAATGCTAATAAATTCTCTATATGTGGCACTTACATATTTAAATTAATATAGTACAAGTACTTGAAGACTGTTTGGTTGGTTTGGATTGCGCTAATTGCTTAAATAAATATAGCCGCTTGCTTAAAATGTGAAATAAAGGTACGTCTATGCAATAAAAATAGGAAATATGAACTGTTTTTGCTTTTTCCGACCGTGTGGGTCGATGTATACATATTTATATCTATTGTCAAATTGCAAAAGCTCCTCTGTACAAAGGAGACTCTGCCAAAAAATTTCAGAGTTAGAAAATTTTTGGAAATTTTTGAAAAATTTACATTAGCGACAAAACGATCTCAAATTTGAAACTTAAAGTGAATTAGTAGATCAAACTAATATGAACCAGTTATAAATGAAGGATAAAATTTAATATTCAAAATTGAAATAAATTGAATTCGTATGAAAGAGGAGAAAACTAGTTGGCATAAAAGAAGATGTGAAAACCTATATAAGGAAAAGTAAAAAGGGATTTGAAAGGTTGCTATTGAATATTGTTGTTAAATAGAATATGCAGGTATTAAAGGGAAAAGAAATTGGATTTGATTCCAAAAGATAAATGTGAATGGCCCGACAAAAAGGTATGTATTTAAAATTCTGTATGAAATTGGATTGGGTTTTGATGTGGCCACTTGGCATTTGTTTTCTATTGGAATTTGGGAGCCGTAGAGGCCTTTTGTAGTAGTACCAAGCTAGCCGTGCAAAGGAGACGCTGGCAAACTTTTTTCGGAAATTTAGAGAGTTAAAAAAAAATTGAGAAAATTTCGATAACTCAAAATTGGTTTTAAATTGAAATTTAAAGGATTGAGCAAAAGGGTATTGCGGGAAAACTATAAAAGGTTTTAGGAAGTTGGTTAAGGATTAAGTGTCTTTAATAAAAGATAATGGGTAGAATGTTGAAATGTGGGTTTTGGGAAAAGTAAACGGGTTTTGAACCATTCATCCTAACTATAAATTTCGGGGACGAAATTCTTTTAAGGTGGAAGGAATGCGACAACCCGATATTTTTAACAATTTAAATTGGAATATTAAACTGATTTTAAATATTTAAACGTTAATTGTAAACTTGACTACCGAATATTAATATTTACTTGATAATTAAATTATTGAGTTATATAATTTGAAACTGGGTAAAATATTGAATATAGAATTTTAAGCCTGTTATTAACAATTTGAAGGCGTATAAAATTGATAAAATTGATAATGATAGGACTGAAGATAATAGAATGGTTGAAATCTAATTTAAAGGTGATTTGTTCAGTTTAAATAATATATCGTTTAAATCGATAGTTTAAAATATACTATCTACACCATCTCTATTTTATTTATATTTATGTATGCTTTTAAATAATACAAAAAGTATAAGTATGTATACATTTATAAGTATAGGATAAGTGGCATGACATGGTGAAGACAAGTGGCATAATATGGACCATACACCTATCTTAAGATGAAATAGAATTATAACACATAACCTCATTAGGTGTCCATGTGTAGAAACATCTAAGACACCTAAGTAGACACGTGTCAACATTCTAAAGCTTGTGCAAAAAGAAGTAGACAAGTGTCCAAAACTAAAATTACCAAACTAGCCTTGGAAATTACTATATAAAGGGTGGAAATGTTCACTTATTATTTTTTTTCTTTCTTTCTCAAAGCAAAAAAAAACAAAAGTAAGATAAATTGAAAAATCTTGGAGAAAGCCAAGGAAAAAGAGTCAAGGCAAATACACAAGTTTAAGGTGATAAAACCTATTTACATTTATAGTATTCATGTTATTCTTAAAGAGATGATAGTTGTAAGTAAAAGTGGCTCGGTTCTATCAAAAACATAGCTTAGTAAATTGACCATAACTTTCTCAATTCTTAATGAAATTTCGATTTCTTGGATGATCTAGAAATCTTATTTCATTTGTTACAACTTTTATGTTTTGTGTTTTCTGTAATTTGGATGATAGCTATGTCAAAATTGAATCTTTCTACTGTAATCCCGAGAGCAAAACCAATATTATCTCTGTGCTTAAGGATGAAACAAAATTGGCCATAACTTCTTCGTTCCTCAACCGATTTCGATAAATTAAGATGTTTCAGAAAGCATAGACTTTGTTCTAAAACTCTTAAGTTTTGAGTTTTCCAAAATTTCGATGTTACCTTTGCCAAAATTATAATTGTTTATAGCTGTCCCGAGACAAAATGAAGAAGTTATGAAATTCAAATCTCAGGATTGTTTTATCCATAACTTTTAAAATTGTTATCGGAATTTGGTAATTTTTAATGTTCTGGAAAGATTAGAAACTAATCTACAACTTTTGCTTTATTCATTTTTCCTGATTTCGATGTTTCCTATACTAAAATTTCAATTGTTTGTCGCTGTCTTGCAAATGCATAAGTTCAGGCTAAGCTTAATGTTTTTAGTAAAATGGTCATAACCTTTGAACCGTTGATCCAAATTCGATGATCTTGGTCATTCTGGAAAGATAACGTAAAGGCCTATTACTTTTATTTGTTTATTTTCGTAAATTTGTTGATTAAAATGTTGAAAAACCTCTTGCAAACTCGCTGTCCTGTTGTTGTAGAGTACTCAGTGTCTTATGCAAACCTGAGCTAGTATTCTGTGCATAACTTTTGCGTTTCTTATCCAAATTCTATAATTTTTAAAGTTTTGGAAACTGCAGGAAGAATATGATAACTTTCTTTTATATCACTTTTTAAAATTCGGCCATCTGTATATATGAATTTGAGGTGCAAGCTCGAGTTACATTTCTGCCCGAAATGAACATGTTTGTTTCTAAGAAAATGCCTTACTTGTTAGATTTTTATCATCGATTTGATAAACAATTCGAGGGTTTATTTTCATGATGGTTGAGTATACTAAGAAAATTACTTTGAAGAAGTATTTTCACATAGAATAATTAACCGAGGATGCGATATAAGACCATAGATAATTTAGTGAGTTTGTTAATGGAAACTAAGAAGTTAATTAAGATGAGTAGTTAATGATTGTGAACAATTAATATAATATAAGCAATTAAAGGTTAATTAAATTCTAGAGCAATTAATAATTTGGAATAATCAATGATTGATAATCAATGTAGTTAATAGAAATTACTAATAAAAGAAATCGAAGAAAAATTACTTAATATCATAAATCAATGGGGGTAATTATTGGTAATTACTTAATTGAGGATTAATTACTTGTTTAATTAGTGTAACAGAATTTATGGAGGGTTAGTAAATTTATGAGCATGATTAATTCAAGGATTATTAATCAATGTAAGTGATTATAAGTTAATGAATCTGAGAACTTAATCCAAGTAGATAAGTTAAGATGAATAATGATGGGTTGACTAATTAAATTGATTTGGAGTTAATAAATGTAAATGAAGGAATCTAAGTGATTGAGGTTTGAAAATTCAATTAGAATCAATTGAATTGATTTGTGTGATTAAGCTTTGCTTATGATTGGTTGAATGGTATTGGATGCTTTGAATGAGTTGATATCTCTGATATGAAATGTTGTGTATTTCATTTGGTTAACTTGGGTTGATGATATGAGTTTCGAAGAGACCGGGGTCGGATATTGAGAAATACCCGAAACCACTTCGAATTTTATAAATTGATTTGTGAAATCAATAGGCTAGAATGAAGTGATTTAAGTGAATTGGATTATTTTATCTAAGTTTGGTACTTAGAAATTGATGTGTGGAATAAGTGATGTCTAAAATAAACTGTGGCTTTGTGAATTGATATGAGTACCCGGCTTTTAATTCAGTTGTATGCTTTGGTATTACATGTTAAATGGGTTTACTCACGCTGCTTTCCAGCCTGACCCGGGTGTTACTTTGGTGTAATGCTCGGGTAAGACCGAGTATTACAGATTTTCAGGTAGGTACGTTCTGGAGCTCAGGAGACGAGCTGGATGGCAAGTACGTATAGAGTATTTCCGCTGCAGTATATTATTATATCCGAGACATGATTTGTATATGATCAGTGACTATATATATATGTGAAACTCTGATGTATTAAAGTGTAATCAACAGATAAAATATTCTTTTGTAAACTGTTATTATTTATTATTATATTTTATCCGCTGCGAATGTGAGATTTTGGTGTTCTGTTCTTCTTCTTCTTCTATCTCTTTCTTCTTTTCCATAACTATCTGGAATTTTCGGGTTCGAAAATTTCGGGTCGTTACAACATATAAATAGAGGTTGAAAGCAATCATACTCATTCTGTTCCTGGGTTATTACAGTTGAAGAAGGCTTAGACGGTTTAGGCTCCTTGCGCTCAATATCAGCACCAGAAACTGTACCTAATAGAAGAATTCATAAAAGAAGCGTGCCAAAATATAATTGTAAAATTTTATAGTTGTAGTGAAATATTCAAGTAACCAATAACAAATAGAGAGGCAAAATGAACTACCATCATTAGAATTGTCAAGAAACTCCTTGCAGGATTACTTCCATGATCTATATTTCTGCATATTGATCAAACACGGATGTTATAAAACTATGATTAGAATATGGAAAAAACAGAAATTATTCCTCTCTTTTCATAAATGAGCATAAGTAATTTAAGTCTTTACATCGACAAACATACAAGCTCCAGAAGTTAACAAGCAATAATTATCGATGAATTACCACAACTTGTATATTCTAAGATTTTTGCTACTTAGATGTAAAGTTCATAGTTTTAATTTCCAGTTCACATAGAGTGAATATAATACATTCTTTTAGAAAAATAAAGCCATGTGACCACTTGGTTAAGAAATTTACCTGATGATGACTCTTCAAATGGAAAAGAAATGCAATAAAGTAAATACAAAATACAGACATAGTATTACTCTTTAGTACCTCATTCTTAATGTTTCTGAAAATGTACACTATATTACACACTAACATCATATCATGAAACTGAGACATATTTTTAGGTACACACAGTATTATGTCCTGGTTATTGTAATCTATTTCTACCTCGCTAAATATAATGCAGTCAGAGGCTCAGTATAATGGCTCATGTTCCATTCATAATAATGAAAATATACAACTGTTAAACAATTACACATCATGTACCTCAATAAACTATTTTAGTCGGCATCAGACATCAGCCCATTTATGAACCTAACTAACAAAGAATATGATTCAATGAAGTATACTATTCGTATTCATCCCATCCTCAAAATAAGAATAATTATTTTAAGAAGTTATAAGTGGACACGACCAAAAAAGATGACTTGCTCATACCAACTCTCTTACACAAGTGTCTTTTAATACACAGGCAGACATATACAAAAATATTTTCTCAAGCAGCAACAGATTAATTCTACTATATAACAAGGGAAACATATGTCACTGATATATTAAATAAATTTTTGCAATCATAACTATGTATTATTATACTAATGAAAATGATGACCCTAGTATAATTGTTCATAATTAGTATGTCCAAGTCATGTTTTTATATAAATTTGTCCAAATCATTTATTATACAAGTTTGTCCAAATATTGAGTCAAATCTGCCATAAGCATGTATTAGAAATTCTTGCAATCAAGAGCACAATGAGCTCAATTTTTCCAACTCACTCATCTTAAACCAATTAACTACCAATAAGTCTTTATAGCTTATTGTTATTATAATATTATCCATCTTAGTGTGTCCTACATTATAAGAAGAAGAATTAATAATTTGGTAATATTTGTTTGAAGCTGATTAGAAGCCAACCTTTATTGACCAAACTCAAATAGTTAGAGATGCAACCAAGATTTATGACCAAGTAAATCATTTTCTTGCATAAGCAAATGATGAGTAGAAAATGATGAGTGTTATCAAAAATGACTTGTTTTGACAGCACTATTTAAAATACTTAACAATGAATCATAATAAAATGCCCACTTATCTTTAACTGTATCGTTGTTTCAATGATTTTTGACGTAATGTGAGTATCACAGCTTATTTGCTCAAACCATGAGCATCAATGGGATTCATTAAATTACTCTGGATGTCCTAAGTCCTAGATTAAGACCATGTATATCTACGAATTTCATACATGAAACTCAACATTTCAGTGTTCTGCTTCTGTAATATATGAAATGCTCAAAGTCAATGCATATTATTTTCTATTGGTTTGTTTATACAAAAATGAACTATGTGCACTAAATTGGTTTTAAAGTAGCTTATATGAAATGAACTTTGTGCACTAAATTTCAGTTTTACCTTTAGAATCAATTTAAACGTAACTTGTGTAATTTAATATAAGAATCAAACAGGTTTTAAACTAAATTTATATACCTTTGAATATAAAATACTAAATTGGTTTCAAATCTGAAAAACTAAACCTTTTTTAAAATAGATTCAAACCAGTTTATAAAGTTGTACACTAAATTAAATTAAAACTTAAATAACATTCAACATAAATTAGAATTTGAGGGGGGAAATAACAAATTATTAAATCAGGTGGAGATCGGCAAGGTGAAGACCAAAGGCGGAACCTGGAGATCGGCAGGTAGTGGTAGTGGCAGTGGTCGGCAGCAGTAGGCGATGGTCGTATCGTCCATTTTTTCTCTGTCGCTCTCTCTATCTCTCTTTTGCCCTTCTCTCCCTTCTTCTCATTCTATAAACCCAAACACCCCAAAATCAGCAAAGGTCAAAATTAAGAAAACAAAATAGGCAAAGCATGCTCCGAAAAACTCTCCTAAAAGCTTCGCATCAAAATCAAAGCCCCAGCCCTCTTCCACTGCCAATCTCACTTGAAATCATGCAGTCGCCCGTAAGTCTTTGCATCGGCGTCACCTACGACTGTGCCTCCATCCAATGGTGGCTCGATTCCGGCAACACAACTTGTCCTGCCATGATGCTCCCTCTTCCTTTAACAGATCTCATTCCCAACCTCGCCCTCCACCGTCTGATCAATCTCTGGTCCGCCCCTAAGCTGTGTAATGATGCTTATACCCCTGCCGATGTCATCCGTGATTTGGATAATTTCAAGCTGGGCGATTTCTTCATGGATCCCGATGTTGATTATTCCATCAAAAACGGATTCGTCCGCCTACCTGATTTCATGGAGAATGTCGTTCGTTTGGTTCTGGATAAAAGACATGGAATTGAGCAGAATTTGAAAGCAATGGGAATTCTCGAGTTGATTTTGGGTTCAAATTGGATCGATGACAAAGCGGCGGAGGAGGGAAATGAGGGCGATTAATTAGGGCAAAGCAACGGAGGAGGGAAACGAAACTAATTTAGGGCGTTTAGTTTTGGGAACGGAGGGGTGTTTCTGCACGTAAGTGCGTGGTCAACAAATTAAAAAAAATAGGATAACTACAGAACGGCTATTAGCCGTTGCGAAATCAAAACGGCCCATAGCCATTGCTAAATCATTTACAACGGGTGATAACCGTTGCTATTTAGCAATGGCTCAGAACAGTTGCGATTCTTCCACATGGAGGAGTTGCAAAACTGCCAATATGGTGTAGTGAAACGTGAGATAATGAATGGTCACAATTTTTATAATTTCCAAAAATTAATATTTTTCCTGTTTTGGCTTTTGCTATTCCCTTGGTTATTACTAATTTTCTTTCTTTAGAGAGAAAATGAGATTTTAACTAAAGACATAGTATTACTGGTTGCACATACTATTTGAAACCCGTCTTTTCATTTTATATCTCCAATTCCAGATCTCCTATGCTCGTCTTCCTCTCCCTTGCTCCATAATCTCACCTTCTTCCCTATGATCTGCATCCTTCCATCAGATTCGTGCTTTCAACCCTACATGCATCCACCTCATCCATCTGACCCTTTGTGGCCTCACCTGCATCTTCTCCTACGCAAACTAGCTACCCCACCCGAGCTTCCCATACTCTCTCCCATTTTGCTCGGTCTTCTTCTCTCTGGTTTTATAAAGGAAGGTATTATATTTATATATTTTATATTATGTTAGTTTGTTTTATATATATTGTGCATAATACATAGTAAGTATATTTGTTTTCTGAATTTGTCATATGCAGAGTTTGTTTTGTTTTATGTTTTATGGTTTTGTATATATTTATAGTGTCATGTTTATGTAATATGCGGTAAAGAATATATATGTTTAAGTATTAAATAAAGTTTGTTAACATGTTTTCATTTGCTGTTGGTTATAAATAATTATATGAAACTTGTTTTTTTTTAACTTGTATATATACTGTAGATATGTCTGTATATAACTAAAAGTGGGCATGCATATAAGATATTAGTTCTGAGGAACGATTTCGTACATTGTATATATAATATATGTATATACATATATATTAGTGTATACGTTAAATTTTATAATGATCTTGATATATATAAATAAATAAATAATAAATAAATATATATATATATATTTTAGTTTTGATACATATATATGTTATTTTGAAACAGATTTTGTGTTGTAATAATATATTGTATACATATTATGGGTTTAAAACTTTACTTTGATTTTAGAGAAGGATACAATATTTATTTTGTTTCAGTTTATGCTAAACTGTTAAGTTTTAAATGTATTGATTCAAAATTTCATTTATATATATATATATTTTTTTTTATTTATGAGATGCCGACAGGAATATATATTGTTATTACATGTCAAAACTTATATGTATATCTATTCGTACATATTATACTATAAGTCATTTCCTAGAAATTTATCGTGTGTCATATATTTTTGTTGTATATATTTGTTTGCATACCTGTTCACCTATATAAGTATATAGATATGTATTGTTTTGCTAAGTGTGTGTGTGTGTGGGTATATATATATATATATATATAAAGTTACAGTAGATTATGTTATATAAGTTTATACCCAGAGCATATATGTTGAGCTTTAATTTATACGTATATGTGTGTGTGTATTAGTTTACATCTATATCCTGTCTACTTTTATGTACAAAAGTTATATAAGTTATCTGTGTTGATTTACCATGTATATATATACACACACATACTTTACATATGCCATTTCATACTATATATATATTCACATATAAATTATATACATTTTGTATTTGCCTGATGGGTCTCATATGTTATAGAAAAATTTTAACTTGTTAAGTGTCGTATTTTACAAGTCTTATATACATTAGTTTATATATTAATATATACATATTGTTCATTCCAAAGTATTTACGTAGGTAAGTTTATAAATATGGATTTATATATATTAGTTTTATATATAAGTAATGGTTTCAACATATATTATGTATATGTATTTGACTGTAATATATGAATTTTGATTTAAAACAAAGATTTTGAAATGTATATATATTTAGTTAAATTATGTTTGAATTTAGGATATGTTTTACATATGTAAATAATTATATATACCTATATATAAATTCACTTATATCAATCATCTTCATCGATCCAGTTCTTATTTGATTTTTCATTGATTCATATTTATCAGCTTTGATCATCGTATCGTATCCATCTAGTGTTGCTTTGGAATTCATAGCTCATTTCTTTGTCAAATCTATCTAGCCTCGAAAGGTGAGCAATCACTCACGATTAACGTTCTTATATTTATTAAATTTGATTTTAATTGAAACGACAATTGAAATATGTTGTTGTTAGTTATTTACATCGCTATATATATGTTATTATTTGTATTTGTTCACCTGTGACACTTGATGCCATCATCTATTATTTTTATTAATGATATATGCCTGTTGTTATAATATTGTCATATATGTTCTCACTCTGCAAGTTCCTTGTTAGTATTGAATTCCCTATGGGTTGAAATGATACATATCCGAACGATCTGTAGAACAGGAGAAAATCGTTATGGGTTGAAATGATAAACCCAAGCGATTTTCATTGAATTGAATTTGGGATTGCGGGTTGAAATGACATATACCGTGTATATTTAAATTGTGGATTGAAATTATAAATATCCATATCACTTGAACATAGGACAGAAAATTATATACAGACACCGTAAGTCAATATATATAATTTGAAATGATTTCCAAGGTTTTGAAATAAATATTTTGGTTTTAATAATTATTGATTTTGGGATATATATATATATATATATATATATTACTTTTATAAAGGTTGTAAATTTTGATTTTTAAAATTATATGTTTTAAAAAATTTAAAATTATAAGTTAGTATTAGAATCATAAATTTTAAGATTTTACTTACAATTTCACTATTTTAAAATATATATATAATAAGTTTAATAATAAGAATTGATTTAATAAAGTTGATTTAATTAATATATAAAGTATGTTTAAGTACATATTTAAAATATAGAGTTTATAATGATTTTATTAAAATTCAGGTTGGAAAGATAAATAGAAATTGGTTTGAAATTGAATTTATTTAAGAACTATAATAAAATAAGTTTGATTTGAAATTTAGTAAATTTGGGATTTTAAAGATATGATTTTATAACTTGATTTTGAATAAAAGTGATTTAAATGAATATTTCAAATTTACACAAATGTAAACGGCATATTTAGTTTTATTTAAATTTGAAATTTGAAGTTTTATTTAAATGTTATTTGAATGATTAAGTGAATATTTCAAAATATATAATTGTAAAGTGAATTATATATATATATATATATATATGAAATTGCCAAATTTAGTCTTGAAATGTTGAATATTTAAAGCTTTGAAATATATTGAAATTGAAATGGTTTATTTTATGGTTCAAATTTTTATTTTAAATTTGATATAATTTGAAATGGTTTATTTAGAAACTGAATTGAATTGAAAATGATGAATTGAGATTGAATTAAATTTGAATTTTGGAATTCGAGTTGATTTGAATCGATCTGTGAAATTTTAGGAAATTATTATATTATATAAAGTATTTTTGACATTATATTTAAAACTATTTATATATTTTTATATAAATTATTTTGATATAAATTATTTTAATATAAATCATTTTTAATATAAACTATTTTAATATACTTACTATTTTATTATAAACTATTTTAACTTATAACTATTTTATATAAACTATTTTTTTATAAAATATTTTATTATATATACACTATTAATATCTAAACTATTTAAAGGAAAGTACTATGATTTCAAAGTATTATGATTTCACAGTCTTATGGCTTCAAAGTATTATAATTTAAAGTATTATTATTTCCAAAGTGTTATGATTTCCATAGTGTTATGATTTCCAACGTGATATAATTTCAAGTGTTTTGGTTTTGAAAGTGTCATAACTTTGAAAGTACTATGATTTTGGAAATGGATATATTTGAAGTGAAATGATATCGTAATGATATAGTTTTGAAATGGAAATGATATTTGGTTTTGAAGTATAAACTATTTTGAAATGACCGCGGTTTTATAATAATGTTTGTTTGTTGAAAAGACCGGGATCGGATATTGTCATACTCTCTGCCAATGCCGAAAACCACATTAACAACCGTGTATGTGGTGGAGATTCCAAAATGAAGTAGGATGGTGGCGACGTTCTATTGAGGTGTATACGTGGACGCGACTCCCATGAGTTTGCATAAGGTGGCTAAAACAGGAGCAATCGACGGGCCAAGTGAGGTAGCTCCTCCGATTGGACACACTTCTTTGTATGCCATTTTATTGCTTTGTGATTGATTTGGTGTGCACCTTTGATTTGGCAGTGTGGCTCGAGGTGGGCGGTACCTGCGGCTAAGCGTTATCACTAGCCCGGAAATGTAATTAGTATATCTACTCTGGCACTGCCTAGTCGTGCCGTGCCACCTACCCTATCGAGACCTCTACGAGTTTGTTTTGTACCATACCTATGGAGTGCCCTCTGATGACGTCCAGTACGTGGGAGATATGGTACTGTATAGACTATGGGAATATATAAAATGCGTTAAGGTGGATATGTGTAACGTCTTAACACTATTTTAATAGTTTACTTTACCAAAGACATTATTATAATAGCGTATGTTTCTACATAGTGAATAGTTTAACGGATCCTTAGAGGATGGTTATAGCAAACATCCTTTGAGTTACTTGTATTTCCGAATATATTTTACTTGAGTTGGATTTATTGATTTAAGAATGTTAATCCTGACTCGAGTGTTTTGTGTTTTTCTTTTCGCTCGGGTCAAACTGAGTGTACCAGTATTCGAGACTCGCCTTTGGAGCGGAGCTTTGCTTGGAGATCCATCTATCGATTCAATTTTCAGTTATTCAGTTGATTCCAGTGATGTATTCAAATTTTGTATTTGACTATTGTATTCGAGACTTCTGTTGTATCTTGTTTAACTTTGTTGTATATACAGTAGCTTCATGAACTGCCATTCATCAGTTTCCGCTGCTTATTGTTATATTACTCTATGTCTGTGATTCTGTGATTATTTTATTTAGCATATATGCTAAGTTTTGCCAAATTTAATTTAATAAATCTGATATTTTGAGCAATTCAAGTCCGACATATGCGGATGCGAATGGTTGAAAATACTAGGAAGTTACATGTGGTATCAGAGCTTTGATTTTAGGCAAACTTAACATATATGGTGAATTTAATTACAGAATCACTTCATTCAAGCTAGAGTTCTTCCTCTTTGATTCGGGTTTCCTTTGAATTTTTGGAACTCTCCCATTCATTCTGAATCCATCTTTGTCTTTCTCTATTCATATTCTTTTTGGTTCTGGAGCATCCCATAGCTCCATTGTTTTCACTCCTTTACAATAGGCATTGATCCAATAGAGATTTCTATGTCCTCGATTTAGATGTTGATATCTCTTATTATGCTCGAATTCTATCTCTTGTGATCGCATCTCGATTTGCCTCCGAATTCAACATCGATCTTATTCTTGAAGTCACGATTGACTCGATTAAGGTCACCCGTGATAAATATCAGTAATCCCTGTGTAGTTAATGCCCCGCTATTACCCCGCTACAACCCCGCTATATCTCATAGTGGATTTCTACCGCTACAATTTTTCCATATAGCCCCAAAATATAGCCTTTCCGCTTTAATCCCCGTTATTTCCACTATATCCCATTATTTCCGCTGTATTCCGCTATTTCCGCTATATCCTTTTTAATAAAATGAATTGAAAATTTGCATTATGCATTATAACATTATGAAATTAATTTATTTGATTTAATTTTGGATACATTTTTAGAAATGAAAATACTCTAATATTCTACCGAATTCAAATATGTTATATAACAGTTTTTCATTTATTAAAGTATATTCGCATGTGTTTTTATTTAAAATTATTTATGCATTATTTATAATTCAATTGAATGATAATTTTTCATTTAATTACCATTTATATATTTGTAAAAACATTAAGTACGAGTTTTATATGCTATTTTAGACCCATCGCTATATCCCTCTATATCCTTGATGTATCCCAGCTATGACTTTTTGCACCTCCACTACTTTGAATCTACCGAGCGCATTAACTGCACAGGTATATCCATTTTCCTATTTTTCAATTTAATTATTTTATCTCCTTTTCGAGCCTACCTATTTTAGTTAGAATTCTTTTGATTAGGGTCCCTCTAAACTTAAATCTCCATCCTTGTTCTAGAGTCTATTTTGGAATCATCGAGCGAGGGAGTGTATTTGTAACGACGTGGATTTTTTGACATTGGATTTGGAATTTTTAAATAGTTTTAAATATTAAAATTGAATTACATATTGATTTTTAAATATGAACGTTTGGGTTTTATTTATAAAATAAATGCAGAATTTAAATATAGCGGGTTATTGGATAATTAATTTAATAACGGAGGATGGGTTAAAATAGTGAATCTGGAGTTTTAAGCTTGCTAAAAATATTTTAAAGGCTTATATTAGTAATACCGAAGAGAATGCAACCTTTAAATTTGAATTTGGAAGTGATCTATGCAGTTTTAAAAATAGATCGTTTAAATTGATATATAAAAATAGCTTTCCGAGGCACAGCCTCGATTTTGATGAAACTGTTTCATTAGATCCGTAATAGTATATTATTATCGGATTTCAAATTTCATAGTGTTTGTAGTTGACGTGTGATCGTACGATATATAAAAGCGCTGAAATTCATACCGAAAATTCAATATAATAACTGGGTCTGAAAAGCTATCTTCCCCATACGATCGAATTAGGACTCGAAACTGTTTCTATTGTGTTCAGAATAGGGGTATAATATTATAAACGCCTGGCGGCATGCCTCGATAGGAGGTCGAGATTTTGAGCTAGGATTTCAAGACGATTCAAATTTAAAATTTAAATATAAAATATATTGTTTGACTGGTCAATATGTTCCCCATCAGCCTACGTTCTTTTCCATCAACCTTTCATCTCAGCCCCATCCTATACCTGTGCAAGCCATCCTAGCCGACCTAGGAATCGTGCTCCAGACGCTTGCCCCCTTTTAGTCCGACACCGCCCCTTTTTCTTCGTTTAAATCGCGCGGTTCTTCATTTTCTTCCTTATCCTTTTCTTCTGTTGTTCGAAAAAGAAAAGAAATGGCAGAACAAAATCCTTTCCCCTTCAAGTTCTATCTCATGAAACTAGAGGTAAAGCGCGAGCCTATCTTTCAATCGAAATCTTTCTTCTTTAATCTTCCAAATTGAACGTCTTCCTTTTTCCGTAACTCAGAAAACAATTTCGACTTTTACAAATTCAATAGAAGCTAGATACATGGAATTGCTCGTCGGAGGTTCATCGAGGATGCGTACGTAGGAGCGCGCGCTTGAGCGAAGGTGGGGGATCAACTAGTAGTTCGCCGGTGAAGATTTTAGGTCGTGACTAAATGCGCGGTCGAGGGAGACAAATCACGGTGGTCGCGGCAAATGGGGGAGGCAAGGCTGGGGTTGGCCACGACGTGGTTTTTGGAAGGTAGTGAGGTAATGCAGGTATAATCCCTTTTATTAAATATATATATATATATATATATATATATATATATATATATATATATCTGTGTGTGCGTGTATAAATGTACAAAAAACAGAAGAAAATATATTTACCGTAAAGAATATTTACTATCTATTTTTCAGTCTACAAATTTATAGATTTATATACGTGTATATATATATATATATATATATATATATATATATATGGATTTGAAGAGGGAGGAATATACGTTGAGGTATATACATGCAGATTCTTTTTATATATATACAAAAAAAATCAAATTTTTAAATAAAAAATATTTTGTTTACTGTGAGAAATATAAAGAAGTTCTGTTTTTAGGTTATATTTTTTTGTGTATGTAGTTTAAAAAGGGGAAAAAATAAAATAAATATACATATATACATATTTTCACTTACTAGTTTAAATTTTAAATAATGGAAATTAATTTATTCAATTAACTTATTTTAGCCACTAAAAGATTTTAAGGGAAATTAGTTTAAAACCAAATTAATAGCTTAAACTAAATAAACAATAGTAATAATTGTTCGATCAATTCAAATGTTAATCAACCGTGTAATGTTCATACAAGGTCAAAAATCATGAAACCAGTCGAGATTGAAAAAGACTGCAAATGAAATCAAAGGTGAGATTTTCTAACTCATTTGGATAACCTTATTCAAATTTAATTGTTTAAAATTTAAATCATGGGATGTTGATTGATAAATTATGAATTATCAGTTGGATGATATTATATATATAGCAATATATATATTGGAATGATTGATATTCTCGCATTATATAGCGGATGAGACCCTATACGCCCCGCATAATAGCGGATGACCCTATATACTACGATATCTCCCTCGAAGTGGGATTGGTATTTTATTTGTTGTCTAACATCTGTGGATGTAGGGAAAAATAGGTTGGAGGGATCCAACTGGATTCCTCGAAAATATTTATTGTTCATGTGTGTGTGTGTGTGTGTGTATTGATATATGATATGATGGATAAATTGATATGGATTGTGTGGATTGAATTGTTAAATGTTAAAAGCTGGGAACTGAATTTGGTATTTTTTTTAAATGTCGTAAATGATTAAGTGAAAGAATTTAGAAGGAAATTGAAAGAAATCATTTTTATTAAAAATTGGATTTATTCTAAAGGAAATTTAGTAGAATAAAATATATATCAACTGACTTGGGTTGTACTTAATCATTTGTAAATTTGGTTTGAGTGAAGGTTTGAAATTTAAATATATATATATATATATATATATATATATATATATATATATATATATATTAAGTGTTTGAAAAGGTACTGAAATCGATAACTAAAATAAACTGAAATAAAAAAAATTTATTAAGGGATAAATTATAATATAGATTTATAAATATAATTTGTTTTGTAAATAGAAGAAAAGCTCAAAGGAGTTTATAAAGGGGGTTTATAAAAAAGATGTAATGAGATCATTGGATATGTGGAAATATAAGTTGATGGTGTGAATTTATATCGGCTAATGGGAATTGTTTGAAAAGAAATAGTGGAATATACAATATAGTCAATGTGATATGAATCAAGAGGAATTTAAGGATTGAATTGGTAAATATTGGACTTTTAAAAATAGACTTTTGTTGAGTAAATAGAAATTGTTTTTAATGAGATTTTAAATTACTATATTGTATAACTTTAAACTATTATTTGAATTTAGAATATCCCAAAAAGCTAGTAATGTAATACCAAGTATTCATTGAAATAAATTCTAATTTTATAATCAGTTTAGTAACTGAATATTATTACCTTAACTATATTTTCAAAAATCATTATTTATTTTATACAAGCATATACTTTTAAATGTTTTATAATTGATTATGAATCCTCCTAAGATAGGAAGCGAGTTTTATTAAAATAGATAAGATTTTAGTAGAAGGTCTTATAGTGTATTATGAGAACTTAAATAAAATCCTAAGTATAAGATAAGCGAAATTTCGGATGGTGAAATAAAATTCACAAAGAAGTAGAAGTGAAACTGGGATTTTAAATAAGCGTAAATGGCTTTGGAAACGTTAAAGGAAATTGACTAAGTAATTCTGGGAGTTAGAGAATTCGTGTGAAATGAGTTTGAAATTTACAAGTAAAATTGTAAATGATTTTTGAGAAAAGAAAAAGGAAATAAGAGAAATGTTTTCTAAGTGTCGAATATAAAATGAAGTGAGAAAAATATTCTAGGTATTGGGCAAAGTTTAAGAATTTGTTCCATAAGAATAAAAAAGATATTTGAAAACTATTTTCAAAATGTGAAGTATGAAAATAATATCATGCGAAGGTATTTTAAGATGAATAATTTGAAGAATTATTTAAGGCCTGATGGTTACTTGTGAATGTTATTTAATAGTTAAATAATCAATATTGGCCAATGCGTTGATCGTTTCAACTATCAATGTCTTCATTATCTTCATGGTCTTCATTCGCAAACGTGAAATGCAAGCATTTCAGCTAGATTCTATTTTACTTTCTATAGACACTATTATATTATCAGATGGATTTGATAAAAATGTTTTGGTTATCATAAGGTAAAAAACCGGCATATTTATTTGTGGCATGGTCTTATGAGATACCTTTGTTTCAAAGGATTGTCAAAATTATAATAATTCAATTGAGTGTGATTTGCTCACGCTGTGTTTCCATACTGACTCGGGTGTTGTTTTATTATGATGCTCGGGTCAGACGGAGTTTAACAGATCCAGGTTAATATGCTATGGAGCTCAAGAGGCGAGCTAGATGACAAAGACGTATCTCTCGTACTTGGTTATTATTATTTTCGCTGTGTTAGGACAGGTGTAGGCTGTCCAAAGTGGTGAATGATTGTTGTACTCTAATAATGGGGTGTGTGTGTGTATGTCAGTGCAGATTTCTTTGTATTTAAAGATGTTCTTATATATTATATTTTGTTCCACTGCGATTGTGAGATTCTGATATTGTTTTTTTATCTTCTTCTTCTACCTCTTTCTTTTTCTTTACCCTAGTTATTTTCTCTTTCATACACTTTGGGTTGAACGATGAAGAATTATTTTCAATTCAAGAGGTACGGAACTGCAGGTCACTACACTTGGTATAAGAGCTGAAGGATAAGTGGGAACTTTGGCTCTGGTGGGGATTACTCATTAGAGGTAGGAACAGTAGTACTCTAGAATGAGTTGAGTGTAATAATAGATATGAGCGTGTATTTGTTAGTGAATATAGAACGGTTTTATATTGTGTTAACTTATTGGTTGAGTGGTATATAAATTCTTGTCGAATGGTGGGACGCCACTAAACCGATAGGAGTTTCCAAACACTTAAACGCGATAAACTAACAAAATATTGTTTGAAGCGGGTAAATGAAATAATTTTATCTAAATTGTATTTTCATATAAATATAATAATTTTCTAAAATTATTATGGTATGATAGGAGTGCTTGGATGATAATATTATAACCAAAATAAGATTTTAATTAGTTTATGTAACCAAATAGACATTGTATAAATATGATTATACAATTGATTAAGAGCCAGAGTTTGAGAAATTAAATCCCAGGAATTTTTGAGTGTCTTACAAAGTAATTGGGGATAAAAAATAGAATTATTATTTGGGGATGTTTTTGAATAGAAAATGGTTTTAAATGGATTTTGAAGATGTTATAGCACTAAAATCGCTTCGTTCGCTGGAAAATAATTCCATTGATGATCGCGACATCATCAGTGTTCATTTTCGAGTTCCTAAGTGATGGATTGCTGCCATGGTAGCTGTTTTGAATTGTTTTGAGGAAAAAAAAGTTTGTTTTTGAAAATTCCAAAGGGAATTAGTTTTGGATAAAAATCAGTATTGGGTTAAGATTAAAAAGTACGATTTGGGATGCTTGTGATTTCAGAATGATTTGAAGTAAATATCGGGTGTTTAAAAATTATGAAACTCTTTATAAATAATTCAGAAATCTTCAGGAGATAAGCTATAAACTTAAAATTGGTGAACAAATTTGAAGAAAAACTAGTGTGTGCCCCGTGCTACGCACACGGGACATTGCGAGGTTTAAAAGGTATATCAAGTTTATACACATCATTTGTATGATATAATAACTTAGCATTATAGATGCCCATGGTGATTTCTTTCTATTTTTAGGATGCAGTTAGTATTTTGTCTTAGTGGAAAACTATCCGTTATAATACAATCTTGTTGAAGTATGCCTATGGTCCATGATTTTGGATTGCAATGACAGAGTTAGTTGTGGTCATCAAGTTAATATATTATATTTTCAAAATTTTCACTATAATAAAATTTTATTTTTGTTATCCAAAGGTTTTTTTTGTATTAATTTTTTTCTCATGTTGCAAGTGCATATGTTATATCATTATATTAGGTCCAAATATTTTGCTTCCAATAATAAAAGAGGAAAAGTAATGAAAGTAAGATGATTTACCAAGGTCATTGTCCATTGATAAACATTTCTCGTGAATATTAAAAAGGAAAAATGAAGATATTAAGTAAATACAACTACCGTAACATATTAATGACCATAAATACCTTACAGTTTGATGGAAATTTTACGTAACCAAGTAAATATATGATAAAGATATGTTCCATTATTGATTTCAAGTTTCATTTAGGCAATGCACCATCTTGGTTTGAGTCAATTTTGAAATTAGCTTAAAAACGAAAATACATAGATTATATAATAGCAACTTCCCCTACGTAGTTTAACATGTAAACTTCATTTACAGGACTACATAGTTTAACCATCTGTAGTGTAGTCGCATATGGGTTTTGTTTCAATAATACTCATGTTTTCTATGCAACGGTTGTAGATAATAGTGGTTTGGAGTGTTAATTACTCTTTTGGAATTATTTTGTACTTTGTAGGCAATATAACTTAAATAAGTCATGTTAATTTTTTTAGTTTGGTTCTTTTTTTAATCTATGGACCATGGAGCGTATTTTGGTTATTTCTTTTAACATTATGTTATTATGTTATTAACATCACTCTGTCACCCTACATGCGCAGTCATCATCACTCATGTGATTGGCTGAGTATTACTTGTGCATTGTGCAATATACTTATGTGATTGGCTGAGTTTTACATATGTATCGTGTAAGATGGATTCACGTAGAGTGGAGTATATTGGACAAACCTTCTACAATTTAGCATAAAAGTTGGTATGTATATCAGAATATTAAATCATCTAAGAAATACCTAGGTTCTGTAAACCACATTCAAAACTAAAAAATTTATTACAAATAAAATCAAATTGGAAGGCCTTGCCAAAGATAAATTTGTTCTGTATGATATCCAGATGTTGAATATATTGTTTGAAAGCATATTAGTGGTTCAACCGAGCCTGTGAAAAAATCCTCAAAAAAAAATCTAAATCCACCTGCCTTTGTATCAAAAAACAGATAAACATCCCATATTTGAGAAAAACAGATACAAATGCGATTGCGAATACGAAGACATCCACATTGGAAAATTATCGCTGGTTATTGTCAAATTATAGTTTGTATATGTGTATTTTAATATAAAAAAAGATATGCATTTATTATCACTTTTAAGTCAGTTTTTATATAATATGCATATTAACTACTCAAAACTATTTATTATTACAAAATTTAGTTAATTTTCACATTTTTATAATTAATGCGATTGAAAGAAAAAATATGCTCTACCAAGATCTTCTAATTATGTTTCTTGTAGCCAATGGCTATGTGCATATATCAGAAAAAGATTTCAAATGCAAATATAACATTATCCGCATATGAAAATATCTATTGATAAACCTAAACTCAACTCATATGCATAAAGCTAACTCTAACACATACACAGATCCACCTATGAATTGTAATATTAGATTTGAGATATATAACTGATCAACTCTGAAATTGGATTTTTGGATATGGAGAATATATTTTATGGTAGAAACCAGCATAATCCATGGTCAATTTTTTGGGAAATTTTGATGTGTAAAGCTTGCATTAGCAATAAAAAAAATGAAGAACAAAAGGGTCAAAGTACATCATGTACCGCAGTTAACCCAATATTCATAGGTAGCAAATAAATATTTATGATAGTCTTAACGATAATCAGTGTACAGGGATGAAGTAAAAATTAGTTGTAATATTTTGTCTGGTATACAAATTTTTTGCCCGAATATCATGCAAATAGTCCTATATTTTAGTCATTCAATAAAACTTAAATGAGCACCTCTTTCAATCTTAGTTGTTTTTGGCTGCAGGAGTGAAGAAACCTGAAACCGCAACAGATTAAAGGTAATATTACAAAATTAAGTAAACGTTTAATGCATACACTGAAATCTGAAAAGTAGTCTCCATCAGCTTCATATGATGCATATATTGAAATCCGAAAAGATAGCTCAAAACAGCAGATGCCCGAAGTTCACTCAAACTTTCGTAGTTGTAAATGTCTCCAGGAATGCACTACTGACAGATTGTATCATTAATTATTGTTGGTATATATCTTTCATATAAGGAAAGCTTCGTATTTAGTCCATTCTGTTCAACGTGCAATAGTTTTAGCTGGTATAATGAATTTTATATTGATCAGTTAAATAATACAATGTTAAACACAAATACCAAGTACACTTTGGTTAAAATAGTTGTCATATTGATTAAGTGTAGTAAACTTATCGAATGTTATATAGCTTTAGAAACATTGAAAATGCATCAAATGTTCATGAATGATTAACAATCATCCAAAAAAATTACCTTGTTAATTGATAGTCAGTAATAAATTATCATGTTTTTCCAGTTTTAATCAAAATGAGGGGAAAAGACTGCAAATAGCAATATTATCAAGCAAGAAAGCATTTGTTAACAACATTGTCATTGTCATTCATGATAATACTATCTACAATAGCTATTACATTGTCAACCTACTTTATAATCAGGCAGTAATAGAACATGGACGTAACATAAATGCACCATGCGGTAGTGCAACAGAGCATAGATACCATCTAGATGTTGGATTACTTTCACATCGAGCCAAATATTTTCGATTTCTTTCGAATTCGACTCAAATCATTTGCCTATATCGTGCATATAGGTTTTTATTTTGTGGCTTCTCCATTTCTTTCAACTTGGGAGGTGATAATGTCTTCCCATGATATCGTAGAAAATATAATCAGACCTGGCCTTATGGAAGAAATGGATCACAGAATTTTATATGGATCGTAAAATTTCTATAGTTCATAATTTATGATATCTTTTAATAAAATCAACTTGCAGTAGAGTTCTCACTTTAGTCTTTTCACTTAGTTCCCATCTAGCATGAAAAAATATAGGATTAGCTTCCAGAAATGATACTAACTAATTTGTAAGGAAAAACATAGACGTTAGCTAGCATATCGAATATTGTATGATGTCTTATTCATATTATAAACATAATCTGATCTTAACATGGCATATCATAAATTCTGAAACAGTAGTAATCTAACTACTCTTATTCATCAACCAATTATAATCTATGATCTTAAACATCAATGATTTAAACATCAATGATTATTCCTATAAATTAACCATTTTGTATTTTGTGGTATATTTGTGCTCATTGACCAACGTGACCTTTCAGCAAACATAACAATGTCACATACAAATTTATAATACAAATTATTATTGTTGTCATCAAAACAATTATCCGTTTATTGGAAAAAGTGAAATAATTTTGTACTTTTTATTAATATACCACTTGCTATTTTCTACGACTTGGAAAATCGAATCTCCAACAATAATAATATGACCGTATCATTGTACCATTCATTAAACCAAGTCTCGTACTATGCAAATATATAGTATATCCACATAAAATTTTGATTTCATAACAATTTTAAGGCATGATAATTATTCAAAATTTCAATCAAATAAAATTTCTTTCCGTATTATTCCTCAATTGCGTCTTTGATATTGTTAAGTTAGAAAGAACGTTAAAATTGTGTCTTTGATATTAATTTAGACAGAACGTGTGCATGTACTTAATGATTACTACATTGTGTTTTGTTCTTAGTCTTAGCTAGTTAATAGATAATCTTCGTAACCAACCAACCAATCAACTTTCAAACTATGTGTGTGCGTGCGCGCGCACACGTCACATTAATTCAGTCATAAGCAGCATTTCAAAAGGTTGTCTCATTAATGGCACTACAACTTCCATTGTAATCCTCCAAATACTAAAATAAACAATAGAAAGTCAACATTAAGGCATTTATATTAGCTACTCATCAAACATACATATGCATGCGTGCATACAAGTATAGGTCTCAATGGTTTACCAGTGGGCCTTATGTGTTCCGTGAATATTAAGCTAAGTATATTTATTGAAAAAAAATATAGTTGGTAATTTTTAGTAAAAAATAGTCGGATGCTGAGCTAAATTTCGTGAAATATGAACTCTTGGATTGAAACTAACAGAACTAATTTTCTAAAAAAATTGAAACCTCAATACTAATTCATCTCCACATCTTCTCTAGATGGTTATCATTTTTTTAAATTGAATTCAAACAGAAAATAACTATAACAAAATTATAAAATCACACTATTGTAGCTTATATTTCTTTCACAGGATGGTTTAAGACACCTGTTGGATGTCAAGTCATAAGGATCTTATTTTATAGAATCATCTTGTAGATATAAATTAAAAGAAAAATTTAATCGATTGGGTTAGCTGCATTGTAAAGACCCGATTCTTCGTCTTTCGAAAATTCAATATCGATACTCACTTTATCGACTGCCGAGAAATCGAATGACGGAAAACCGAACACTTAGGGTTTTAAAGAAAAGGAAAGGGATAGAAGAAGAGAGAAAAGATAGAAAATAGAGGGGAAAGAAAACAGAAAATAGAACGGAATAGAAAACAACAGAACAATAACAGAATCTCACAATCGCAGCGGAACAACATATAATAATAAATGAATAATCTTTAAACAAAGAACTATATCAGTTATTACATTTTATACATTTCATTGCATTACATCATATCATCAGAGTGTACAACAACAACAAATAGCGGAAAAGAAATACTATATACTAGTAATACGCCATGCCATCCAGCTTGCTTCCAGCAACTCCAGAATATCCTGATAAACCTAACTCTTAACTGCCCGTATGGAAATTGGTGGGCACCCAGATTTTAGGAAGGAAAACAATAAACTCCGAGTCAGTCATGTGACTGGTGTGAGAACTCAAAACAGTTTATTTATCTTTAAAATCAAAATATAGGAATATTTTGAAAAATCAATTCGCAATGCTTTTAAAAATGAGACTACCATAAGGCCTCCCGCACACACACACAATGCAAACGCAGAATCGGAGGAGATTTCTCCTTATGATAGTCAAAGATGCTTGATACGCATTTAAAAGAACATTTGATATTATTACTAGTGCATAGTGTAGAGAAAATCATTTCGAAAATAAAGATATAAATCTTAGCCAACATAGACATTTCGAACTATGCCTACTATAGCTACCATGTTCAATAGCGGGTTACCGCCATATTCTATGACAGGTTATACAACTAA
Source organism: Allium cepa (assembly GCA_030765085.1). Taxonomy (NCBI): domain Eukaryota; kingdom Viridiplantae; phylum Streptophyta; class Magnoliopsida; order Asparagales; family Amaryllidaceae; genus Allium; species Allium cepa. Next base: position 1,049,574,723 of record CM060929.1, read on the forward strand.
AACCGTACAAGGCTCGTATTTGAAGAATGGATTTTCCAACAAATGGTCAGGCCAAGGAACTTCCGATTGCCACATGGAAACACCTCTGGATGGACGCCCCGAGAACCACCGTTCTCTGCTAAACAAAGCCGGGAACCCCTTTTCCCAAGGGATATTACAAACCCTCAGATATACCACCCCCGGTCCTTTGGAACCTTTAAACGAGCGCTCGTCACCATCATCACACAATCATAAAGTGTTTTCAACATGAGTAAGTTTCTGGGCTCCATACCATAATACTACCCTTTTCCAGAAGGAATGGTCATACCCTAGGGAAGCGATCCCTGAAAACCTTGCCGCACAATTCCTGTTTCGACCATTACCGGTTTGTGAGGCTCGACGAAGTCACGTCCACAAAAACATACTTTATACAAAACCCATGCTTTAGGTCAACAAATGATCATAGAATTGATCACCAAGATAGACGATCAAACAAATGATCCTATCACAAATAATCAACACAATGATCATTTCACAGCAACACTCAGCATGTCACATTACCAAATTGGGAATATATTGCTGATAACCTTCAACTGCATAACCTCTGAGCCCGTACGTCTCAGAGAAGGGTGTTAAGCTAAAAGAATAAATTCTCCGCCACCAACAGAAATATATTTGAAAGAAATCTGCTTTATATCTCAATGTGTAACGTCAGACATACAATCCATACAAGTCTGTTCCGGGCTCGAACAAAACCGAAGGCACTTACAAAGAAGTCCTTGCAATCCGGATAATCTCTAATCACGTCCGGACTTCCCATCACATAGGGAGTCTCTATACCGTAGCTACTCGGTGCAAAGACAATCGACGAGTTGTCCTTTCGTTTTCAAAAAGATCCGGTCTTCAACACCGGTCTTCAAATGCAATTCATAACGACGTATCACATATTCGGAATGGGTTATACGACCCCATGGTCCTTTCCCGGTTAACCCGAATAGTGAGCGCTTATTCAAAAATAAGTGTGGCATTCAAATTCAAACAAATCACATCAAATACCCATTCAAAGGGAAATATTGATAGTCGGTTATTGAACTATCAATGGATATGCACAACATCACCAGATTCCAAATAATTTTCCAAATTATTTATTTTCCAAAATATCTTTACAAGATATATTATTTTCAATACTTCAAAAATAAATCAATATTTATCTTTAAACAATTTCCCCTTTCTATTCATAAATTCCATAGTGAATTTATATTTCAAAATATCCATGCATATACGATTTCAATTATTCATTTCAATTTATCTTCAAAAAGATAAATTCTCAAAATATTCACTTTATATTGGAAAACATTTCCATACTTATTTATTCATAAGTAATTCACAAATTTTATTTATTTTCAACCTTTGGAAAATATTCAATATACTTAAATCGAAATTAAGTATATATTTCATTCTTTAAGGAAATCATGCTCTTAAACATATTTATTTGGGCCAAAACGAATGTTGCGTAAAACATCGTTACAACGTCCCAAAATCACTAGTATAGGGATTCGAATTTAAGATAGATATATAAATCCCAATACTAAACAAAACATTTCCTTTCGGAAATCATTTACTATAACAACAGTGTTATAGTCCACCATTTCCTTTTATTTCTCGAAAACGTCTATTTCAACAATAAATGTTGAAATCTATGGTTTCGAATCTCAACACATTTTAAAACATCGTTAGATCGTTTTAGTTCTATTTAAAACATCAAATCTAAACATTTTCTTTAACATATTATCCACTATTCAAAAACGCGAATATACTACGTTAACACATTTCATCCTTTTATACATTTCATTTTAAAGGATTATTCACAATCAAAAATGTGAATATAACTCCATTAATAGGTTTCAACAATTTACTTATCAAAATAAGTCGTTTACGAATTTATAAAACAACGTTTATAAATTCCATTTTTATTTATTTTACCACAACTTCCTTTATAAATTCCTTTATTAACCTATCTCAATTCATATCTCAATGATATACTAAAAGTTCATATTATAAGTGAAATACTTATAGTTTATTTGTTTGCAAAAATCGTTCCTTTGAACTTCATAATTATAAATCTTATAACTTATAAGATTCAATTATTTATCCAAAACCATTATTTTAATAACTTTACAAATTTTATAAACCTACTGCTTATAAAATTCCATTTATAACTTCACCGTTTATAATTCTATAAATTTCATTCATTTCCGAATTTCATTCATAGTTCATTCTAACACTTATAAAAACTCGTTTTATAATTCACAATATTCTAATTTATAAATATCCATTTTATAAATATTTTATACAAATCAATTTGTATTATTATTCTAAAACGTCTTTAAACTTCTTTATAATTTCATCCTTTTGATTTATAAAATAATCAAATTTTATAAATCCTATATTTTCAACTTTTTATAATAAATTTAAAAATCCTAATTTTAACTATTTTATAAAACCATTAACCTCATATTTTCAAAAATCAGTTTTTAACTGTATTTCTCAAAATCCATAATTTTTATAACATTAAAATTTATATCGTTTATTTATTTAAAATGAATCAATTTCCAAACATATAGTATATTTTCAAAAATCACTTTAAAAATCATTCCAAAGTTTGGTCCAATGATGCTACACACCAAATAGTCAATCACGACAACAACGATATCATATATCGATATGATAATCAATCAAATATCAAAATATCTGAATTCAAATAAATACTATTGAGGAATCCAGTTGGATCCCTCCAACCTGTTTTCCTGCATCCAAAAACATTAGCACAATACCAATTCCGCTCCAGTACGGAATTATCGTGGTATATATGATTTAAAATATTATCCGCTTAATAGACGGCGCAATAAGGTCTCATCCGCTATACAAATGCGGGAAATCAATAACTGCAATATATACATATGCCAATATATATATATTGCTATTATATATAATACCAATTTCACTGTTTATGAAATATTCGCGGTATATGTTTTTAATAAATAACATCCGCTTACTAACGGCGCATAATGTCTATTTTAACAATCAATAGATAACAATCATCATTCAAACATGCATTCAAATATTTTAAATATAACTATTTAAAATAAAATCGAAACTGATTCGATTGAGTGAGAAGTTCTCACCTTGATTTCAATTTCGTTTTAGCGATTTATTTCGAATAAAATTAAACGGACGTTTAATTTTACCCGAAATTCTCACTAGCTCCAAACGACTCCTATCCAATTCCATCGCGTAGTGCTCGTCCATACGATTCCAACGCAACTGGTTTCGCGCGTTTTCGACCTCGTATGAAAAGGTTATGATATTATGAAGTTTATACGAATTTAAACTTAATAATTACAACATAAATTAACTAATTTTAAACCTAAGTTAATTATAGGCCGTAGGATCCACTGCCCCCCCCCCCCCCATCATCACCGTGCGCACTCCCCCCTTCTCCCTCTCGTTCTCACGTGTTCATCCCTTCCAGAAAACAAACCACGCACACAACCCATAATCTCACGAACTAGGGTTTAAAATCGCCACCTCCTCGCTCAACTAGAACTCGATCAGGATACTCCATCTCGAAGCCCTCACCTCCCTCCACGTTCGGCTGCAAGGCCATGAAACTCGGTCCTTTGTGTTGCATGCACGACGAGGCCGAACGGCCACACTTCCAACTCAACTCGCCACCAATCCACAACTCCAAACACGATCTCCACCGTTGAAAACGTAGTACTCACAGCCCTCTACAATATTCATGTTGAAGTTTTCTTGAAATAACGTGTAGATTTGGAGTAAATGGAGGAGGAAGAACATTGCTTCCTGGCCGTTCATATGAGGGAGGCGGCTGCGTTTAGATTAGGGTTTTGATATTTTTATTTTTTATTTTTTTGTGAAGGGTTGGGCTATTTATAGAGAATTTTTCAATCACTATTCATCCGGGAATTCCGAACTCCGATTCACGCGCCGTAACCAGCGTTTCTAGGGTTTACCCCACGTTCCGGACACAATGGAATAGGTTTTTGAAGCTAATTCGGTCATCTGTGCGAGATATGGCAATAAACGTTCAATTTGAATTAAACCGATTTAATCGATTTTCTAGGCGTTTTAATTTGTATCGGACAAACGGTAAATCCAATTGACACGAAATTTGAAACCTTACAATAATATCACATTACGGATCCGATGAAACTAGTTTCGTCGAAATCCGAGACTGTTTGAAAAATGGCTATTTTAACTCGCCAAATTAATATTAAAAATAATTCAATGCGTTTCGAGCTGCCACGATCAAACGACAACTCCGATTGCTACGAAAATTGAAATCCGGTAATAACTAACTATTACGGATTCAATGGAACTAGTTTCGTCCAATTCTGAGACTGTTCAAAAATTGACTATTTTCACTAGTCGATTTAATTATTAAAATATTCAATTTTCACAAATTAACTTTTAATTCGATTTTAAAAGTTCTAAAATATCGTTCTAACTTCAATATGATAAAATAAAATTTTACAAATCATTTACAATCATATTTAACCCAATTTTCAATTATTTCCATAATTTAACATATTAAATTATCGATTTAATTATTCAATTAAATCCAATTATTCGAAATAAAATTTATTCGACTTATAAATTCACTTATTAATATTTAAAATTAATTAAATATTCAAATTTTAATTACTTAAAATCCTGGGTCGTTACAATCTTCCCCCCTTAAAAGAATTTCGTCCTCGAAATTTACAAGTAAGAAAAGTTAACAGAATTTATTAACTTTCCATAATTCATAGCTAAACTTCTTACAATAACTTTACTAAGTTTTCAAATCATACTTAGTTATCTTTTTTTAAAAACAACTACTATTGTTTAACTTTCAATTCCAAATCAAAGTTAAAGTTTTCAAAACTTTCCAATTTTCTCAAATTTTTCTAACGCCTTAAATTTTCGGAAAAATTCGCCATAGTCTCCTTTGCGCGGCTCGATCCGAAAAAAAAAATGACAGTATATATATCACAAATATACATCTCATCAAGTAATGAGGCATCCCGAAGGGAAAAATTTGTAAAAGTACGATATGTAATCCGAGATATGTACCTTGTATTTTATTAGCGAGCATATACGGCTAATATAGCGCGAAAGCGAGCTCCAAATGCGAAGTAAATGCGATCCGCACCTACTAAACACTCAACAAACAACATGAGAAACATGCATATAGACAATAGTATCAATATACAACATATAGCAACATAATAACTATATATGCCAACATAGCAAATGAAACAAAAGTAATATGTTCAACCATCAACCAACTAGCATTCATAACCAATAAATATTCATTCATATTCTCATTAATATTTAATGAAATGGTTTTCAATTTAAATCACATTTGATTCTTTACAGTGGATGTTTTTACTAACATTCATTTTCAATTAGTTTATATTCACTAATCCATATTCAAGTTGGTTCACTTCCAAATCAAATTCAATTCTATTTAAGATTCACTTAACTTCCAATTGGATTCCAATTACTTTAGCTTCCAATTTTCATTAACTCAATGAATTATATACAATCAACTAACAATCATATATCAACCAATGTATATTAATCTCAACCAAATTACTTTGCTTATATTCATTCAATTTGGTTTCAACACCATCACTTTCAATTGGTTTAATTAAATTGATTTTTATTCAACTATTCAACTTTCAATAACATTAGATTTTAATGAATTAACACTTACATTCATTATTTCATATCAACTTAATTCACATTCAATTGATTTACATTTAATCCATTCATTCAATTCAATTACTAAAGTTGAATTTCATTTATATAACTTAAGTTCATATTTCATTTTACTTTAAATTCATTTTTATTTACAACTCATATTCATAAATATATCCATATAGTTTCACTTCTTATATATATAAGTTTATTTCACAATTGTAAATCACTTTAATTATAATTTCAATTCTTATAATTCATTTTACTTATACAATTATTCTTTTATTTAGATTATTCAAACAACTAAACAATCAACTTATATACACTTTAATAATTCTGAAAAATTATTGCTTTATATTTAAAATATAATCAAGGTAAAATTATTTCATTTACCCAATTTAAAACAATATCGTGTCGGTTTATCTTGTTTAAGAGTTTAGAAACCCCTTTCTACGATAGTTAGCCAGACTACATCGACCGAAATCTATAAACAATCAACCGATAAGTCAACACAATACAAAACAATTTATATTCACTAACAAATACGCTCTCATAGCTATTATTACACTCAACTCATTCTAGAGTACTACTGACTCTATCTCTAATGAGTCACACCCAACAGAACCATGGTTGTCGCTTAACCATATGCTCTGATACCAACTGTAAAGACCCGATTCTTCGTCTTTCGAAAATTCAACATCGATACTCACTTTATCGACTGCCGAGAAATCGAATGACGGAAAACCGAACACTTAGGGTTTTAAAGAAAAGGAAAGGGATAGAAGAAGAGAGAAAAGATAGAAAATAGAGGGGAAAGAAAACAGAAAATAGAACGGAATAGAAAACAACAGAACAATAAAAGAATCTCACAATCGCAGCGGAACAACATATAATAATAAATGAATAATCTTTAAACAAAGAACTATATCAGTTATTATATTTTATACATTTCATTACATTACATCATATCATCAGAGTGTACAACAACAACAAACAGCGGAAAAGAAATACTATACACTAGTAATACGCCATGCCATCCAGCTTGCTTCCAGCAACTCCAGAATATCCTGATAAACCTAACTCTTAACTGCCCGTATGGAAATTGGTGGGCACCCAGAGTTTAGGAAGGAAAACAATAAACTCCGAGTCAGTCATGTGACTGGTGTGAGAACTCAAAACAGTTTATTTATCGTTAAAATCAAAATATAGGAATATTTTGAAAAATCAATTCGCAATGCTTTTAAAAATGAGACTACCATAAGGCCTCCCGCACACACACACAATGCAAACGCAGAATCGGAGGAGATTTCTCCTTATGATAGTCAAAGATGCTTGATACGCATTTAAAAGAACATTTGATATTATTACTAGTGCATAGTGTAGAGAAAATCATTTCGAAAATAAAGATATAAATCTTAGCCAACATAGACATTTCGAACTATGCCTACTATAGCTACCATGTTCAATAGCGGGTTACCGCCATATTCCATGACAGGTTATACAACTAAAACCGTACAAGGCTCGTATTTGAAGAATGGATTTTCCAACAAATGGTCAGGCCAAGGAACTTCCCATTGCCACATGGAAACGCCTCTGGATGGATGCCCCGAGAACCACCGTTCTCTGCTAAACAAAGCCGGGAACCCCTTTTCCCAAGGGATATTACAAACCCTCAGATATACCACCCCCGGTCCTTTGGAACCTTTAAACGAGCGCTCGTCACCATCATCACACAATTATAAAGTGTTTTCAACATGAGTAAGTATCTGGGCTCCATACCATGATACTACCCTTTTCCAGAAGGAATGGTCATACCCTAGGGAAGCGATCCCTGAAAACCTTGCCGCACAATTCCTGTTTTGACCATTACCGGTTTGTGAGGCTCGACGAAGTCACGTCCACAAAAACATACTTTATAAAAAAGCCATGCTTTGGGTCAACAAATGATCATAGAAATGATCACCAAGATAGACGATCAAACAAATGATCCTAACACAAATAATCAACACAATGATCATTTCACAGCAACACTCAGCATGTCACATTACCAAATTGGGAATATATTGCTGATAACCTTCAACTACATAACCTCTGAGCCCGTACGTCTCAAAGAAGGGTGTTAAGCTAAAAGAATAAATTCTCCGCCACCAACAGAAATATATTTGAAAGAAATCTGCTTTATATCTCAATGTGTAACGTCAGACATACAATCCATACAAGTCTGTTCCGGGCTCGAACAAAACCGAAGGCACTTACAAAGAAGTCCTTGCAATCCGGATAATCTCTAATCACGTCCGAACTTCCCATCACATAGGGAGTCTCTATACCGTAGCTACTCGGTGAAAAGACAATCGACGAGTTGTCCTTTCGTTTTCAAAAAGATCCGGTCTTCAACACCGGTCTTCAAATGCAATTCATAATGACGTATCACATATTCGGAATGGGTTATACGACCCCATGGTCCTTTCCCGGTTAACCCGAATAGTGAGCGCTTATTCAAAAATAAGTGTGGCATTCAAATTCAAACAAATCACATCAAATACCCATTCAAAGGGAAATATTGATAGTCGGTTATTGAACTATCAATGGATATGCACAACATCACCAGATTCCAAATAATTTTCCAAATTATTTATTTTCCAAAATATCTTTACAAGATATATTATTTTCAATACTTCAAAAATAAATCAATATTTATCTTTAAACAATTTCCCCTTTCTATTCATAAATTCCATAGTGAATTTATATTTCAAAATATCCATGCATATACGATTTCAATTATTCATTTCAATTTATCTTCAAAAAGATAAATTCTCAAAATATTCACTTTATATTGGAAAACATTTCCATACTTATTTATTCATAAGTAATTCACAAATTTTATTTATTTTCAACCTTTGTAAAATATTCTATATACTTAAATCGAAATTAAGTATATATTTCATTCTTTAAGGAAATCATGCTCTTAAACATATTTATTTAGGCCAAAACGAATGTTGCGTAAAACATCGTTACAACGTCCCAAAATCACTAGTATAGGGATTCGAATTTAAGATAGATATATAAATCCCAATACTAAACAAAACATTTCCTTTCGGAAATCATTTACTATAACAACAGTGTTATAGTCCACCATTTCCTTTTATTTCTCGAAAACGTCTATTTCAACAATAAATGTTGAAATCTATGGTTTCGAATCTCAACACATTTTAAAACATCGTTAGATCGTTTTAATTCTATTTAAAACATCAAATCTAAACATTTTCTTTAACATATTATTCACTATTCAAAAACGTGAATATACTACGTTAACACATTTCATCCTTTTATACATTTCATTTTAAAGGATTATTCACAATCAAAATGTGAATATAACTCCATTAATAGGTTTCAACAATTTACTTATCAAAATAAGTCATTTACGAATTTATAAAACAACGTTTATAAATTCCATTTCTATTTATTTTACCACAACTTCCTTTATAAATTCCTTTATTAACCTATCTCAATTCATATCTCAATGATATACTAAAAGTTCATATTATAAGTGAAATACTTATAATTTATTTGCTTGCAAAAATCGTTCCTTTGAACTTCATAATTATAAATCTTATAACTTATAAGATTCAATTATTTATCCAAAACCATTATTTTAATAACTTTACAAATTTTATAAACCTACTGCTTATAAAATTCCATTTATAACTTCACCGTTTATAATTCTATAAATTTCATTCATTTCCGAATTTCAATCATAGTTCATTCTAACACTTATAAAAACTCGTTTTATAATTCAAAATATTCTAATTTATAAATATCCATTTTATAAATCTTTTATACAAATCAATTTGTATTATTATTCTAAAACGTCTTTAAACTTCTTTATAATTTCATCCTTTTGATTTATAAAATAATCAAATTTTATAAATCCTATATTTTCAACTTTTTATAATAAATTCAAAAATCCTAATTTTAACTATTTTATAAAACCATTAACCTCATATTTTCAAAAATCAGTTTTTAACTGTATTTCTCAAAATCCATAATTTTTATAACATTAAAATTTATATCGTTTATTTATTTAAAATGAATCAATTTCCAAACATATAGTATATTTTCAAAAATCACTTTAAAAATCATTTTAAAATTCCAAAGTTTGGTCCAATGATGCTACACACCAAATAGTCAATCACGACAACAACGATATCATATATCGATATGATAATCAATCAAATATCAAAATATCTGAATTCAAATAAATACTGTTGAGGAATCCAGTTGGATCCCTCCAACCTGTTTTCCTGCATCCAAAAACATTAGCACAATACCAATTCCGCTCCAGTACGGAATTATCGCGGTATATAGGATTTAAAATATTATCCGCTTAATAGACGGCGCAATAGGGTCTCATCCGCTATACAAATGCGGGAAATCAATAACTGCAATATATACATATGCCAATATATATATATATTGCTATTATATATAATACCAATTTCACTGTTTATGAAATATTCGTGGTATATGTTTTTAATAAATAACATCCGCTTACTAACGGCGCATAATGTCTATTTTAACAATCAATAGATAACAATCATCATTCAAACATGCATTCAAATATTTTAAATCTAACTATTTAAAATAAAATCGAAACTGATTCGATTGAGTGAGAAGTTCTCACCTTGATTTCAATTTCGTTTTAGCGATTTATTTCGAATAAAATTAAACGGACGTTTAATTTTACCCGAAATTCTCACTAACTCCAAATGACTCCTATCCAATTCCATCGCGTAGTGCTCGTCCATACGATTCCAACGCAACTGGTTTCGCGCGTTTTCGACCTCGTATGAAAAGGTTATGATATTATGAAGTTTATACGAATTTAAACTTAATAATTACAACATAAATTAACTAATTTTAAACCTAAGTTAATTATAGGCCGTAGGATCCACTGCCCCCCCCCATCATCACCGTGCGCACTCCCCCCTTCTCCCTCTCGTTCTCACGCGTTCATCCCTTCCAGAAAACAAACCACGCACACAACCCATAATCTCACGAACTAGGGTTTAAAATCGCCACCTCCTCGCTCAACTAGAACTCGATCAGGATACTCCATCTCGAAGCCCTCACCTCCCTCCACGTTCGGCTGCAAGGCCATGAAACTCGGTCCTTTGTGTTGCACGCACGACGAGACCGAACGGCCACACTTCCAACTCAACTCGCCACCAATCCACAACTCCAAACACGATCTCCACCGTTGAAAACGTAGTACTCACAGCCCTCTACAATATTCATGTTGAAGTTTTCTTGAAATAACGTGTAGATTAGGAGTAAATGGAGGAGGAAGAACATTGCTTCCTGGCCGTTCATATGAGGGAGGCGGCTGCGTTTAGATTAGGGTTTTGATATTTTTTTATTATTATTTTTTTGTGAAGGGTTGGGCTATTTATAGAGAATTTTTCAATCACTATTCATCCGGGAATTCCGAACTCCGATTCACGCGCCGTAACCAGCGTTTCAATGGTTTACCCCGCGTTCCTGACACCATAGAATTGGTTTTGGAAGCTAATTCGGTCATCTGTGCGAGATATGGCAATAAACGTTCAATTTGAATTAAACCGATTTAATCGATTTTCTAGGCATTTTAATTTGTATCGGACAAACGGTAAATCCAATTGACACGAAATTTGAAACCATACAATAATATCACATTACGGATCCGATGAAACTGGTTTCGTCGAAATCCGAGACTGTTTGAAAAATGGCTATTTTAACTCGCCAAATTAATATTAAAAATAATTCAATGCGTTTCGAGCTGCCACGATCAAACGACAACTCCGATTGCTACGAAAATTGAAATCCGGTAATAACTAACTATTACGGATCCAATGGAACTAGTTTCGTCCAATTCTGAGACTATTCAAAAATTGACTATTTTCACTAGTCGATTTAATTATTAAAATATTCAATTTTCACAAATTAACTTTTAATTCGATTTTAAAAGTTCTAAAATATCGTTCTAACTTCAATATGATAAAATAAAATTTTACAAATCATTTACAATCATATTTAACCCAATTTTCAATTATTTCCATAATTTAACATATTAAATTATCGATTTAATTATTCAATTAAATCCAATTATTCGAAATAAAATTTATTCGACTTATAAATTCACTTATTAATATTTAAAATTAATTAAATATTCAAATTTTAATTACTTAAAATCATGGGTCATTACATGCATACACCAAAGACGGCTCAAAACAAAGAAGATAAGTTTAAACCATGGCATTCAAGATTTAAGTTTTGATGAATATAAATCGATTAACCAACGAAATAAAAAAATTGGTATAACAAAGTACTATATTATGAAATTGTGGAAGTCATAGGTGAACCATTGCAGTCAAACTTGACATTGCCTACTTTACAAACATGAACCAAATTTAAATATGTCATCCAAACATGCCATCAATTTTATCTATTCATCCAATCAGATATAATACAATAAGACTGTAAAGATTATGCAAAATGAAGAAAGTTATAAATTTGAAAAATGAAGGCTATATTTGCATCAAACACACCACATTACCAACTCACATAACATAGGTATCAAAAATATTATTTGTGTACGAATCTAGTCTATCAAATTTGGATGAGGTAGCTAATGAATACTATTTTATTCATTTTACGGCAGTTAACTATTTGCAGCATGATTAAGCAACGCTTATAAATGACGTAAGGAGATACCAAATCTGGACAATGCAAAAACAAAGCTTTATAAATGATGTAAGGACTTTTCTTCAAAAACATTCATATATAACCCGCTAAGACAAAAAAACAGAATCAAGGTAATCAGCCATAAAACAGAAGAACAGACATGCAGAGTAAATAATAGCTTTTGAACAAATAGTAATACATAAGCAAAGAGGCAGAAACAACATTAACGAAATCAGCCTTAAAATAGGGAGAACATAAAAATCATGCCTAAACAGCTATAGATCTGAACGGTTGAGGCAGCATCCAAATTGTTTTCGATGGAAAAAAACAAAGAGAAAATGAAGAGTTAAATCAAATCAGCGTTAGTCATATGAAATACGATAAAAGTAATCAATAATGAATGTACGAATTGACCAAAATTAGAATCACTTAGTGAGAAAAAGTACTTCACTTTGTTGTATGAAATTAAGAAGGAAAATTAATGATGACCATTTTGAATGCACAAATATAAGATTCTCTAACTTAATAGCTTCGTGGAATAAGTTTAAAGACGTGCATTACTAAATAAAACATACGAATGCCATGTTAATAGACCCCATGTGCTTTTGAGCAATTCCATGTCCTTTACACCAAACTTGCTAACTTATTTTTTGTAAAGTAAAAACCACATATTATAAATGTTAACCTGCATTTCATAGGTAACATTGGTTTACCCAGTATATTATAGATTAGATACGTCCACAAAAAGCCAGAAACCTAAAGATATAGGAGGAAAACATATAAACAGTAAGAACCTCAGAGTACGGTGAAGTAGGATTTCCTTAACTACATGAATATGATAGTAAGTGTAACAACCAACAATTGATATCATTCATTCATCAAATTATAGACCTCAGCATTACCATGGTCATGGAAAACATCGCAATAGAGGAATAATAAACCGAAAGCTTTCACTTCAGGTTCTATAATAATTAAATTTCTTAAGACAAACTTCCATATAAATTTGCTACATATAAACCTAAGTTCTAATCATGCCTCATATAGGAACATGTAGTAATGATTCTATCCAAATTCAATTATTTAGTGAAACAGATTTGTAACTCTAGAAATTGAAGTGAATTAGATCCTTCTAACATTCTAATTAGTAATCAAGTCCAAATGTATATCTTACTCTAAGTATGAAGCAACCTTTGTAAAAAAGGCTTGGTACTAAATGATAACCGGGTATATTTTCTTATATTGAGAATGATATATGAAAGCATCCCAAAAGTTTAAAAGACAACAAATTGGTTTTTTTTGGTCTTTTCTACAGATTTATACTATTTGAGTAAAGATTGAACATATGAATCTTTCATTAAAAATTTTTAATTAAGCCCTTGTTTTATTTATCATGTTACATAGTATGCTTGTAACTAATGAGCAATATTCCCCATAGACCAAACCGATCAAAAGTAATAACAAATGAATAACCACATTAATGTATCTAAAAAAATGAACAATGAATTTATATGTAAGTACATTTACGAATACAACAACTGATAGGCAAAGAAGTTTACTTAGAACCAACCAAATCCATTTTACAGTTTATTATGCCCAAACCTATGGTAAAGACTTAAATATAAAGTATGAGAATTTTCAAAACATACTTGACTGCATAAACAAAAACGAATTCATAATTTGGTGTAGGAAGAAAACCAAGGGATGTAGAAAATTGACTTCGAAGTTGTAGAAATCAAATAGACTTCTTATGAATGACAAAGTTACTGGTTTAATCAGTCCATCCATAAGAACAATGATATTAAGTAGAGTGATGTGAGACACACTTTTTATCATAAATTACTGTCAAATGGATTTGTAGTAGTTAAAAAAGTTGATTGAAAAGGGTAAAATATAGGAATTGAAACAAATGAAAAGCTAAATTACCATTTTATGAGTTTAACGGCCGGTTTTGATTATTCATTGGTGACATTTCATAAGAATAGACTGCGATTAACAAATTACAGAGTCGATTTGAGATCCTTAGAAAAAAACATTTATTTTTGCTAGGAAAGAGAGTGAGAATTTGGGAAGAAGTCATAGTAACTGCCGCCATCGAATGATAGCGTACAAAAATGAAAAAGAGTGGAAAATTAAATAAAATGACACGTGTAAACCAAAAATAGATGTGGATTCTCCATTCCTATTTAAGTAAGAGATATGGGAGTGGATTTTGGAGTTAAAATAAAAAGTGGAAAAGTTGAAATGAAAATCAACTTTAGATTAAGTTGAAGAAATTAAATTGTTAAAGTTTAATATGATTGTGGTTTGATTGAAATGAAATATAATTGAGTTAGTATTGAATGAATTAAATTCTTACCCAAATAATTCAAAAGAATGGAATCGAATTTAACACAAGCAAATTTAAGTAAGAATTGAATTAGAATAGATAAGCTTCGATAGCTTATCAAAAAATTGAAATGCATGAAGTAAAAGTATATTTGGCTAAGTAAAGGCACAGTGTCGAGTTAAAAAGTAAATGTGAAGTGTCATTGATTATAAATTGATGGAAATACGTAATATAAGTGTGTGACTTATAAGAATTTAAAAAGTAAAATAAAGACCAAAATATATTTGTTTGGTATTTTGGAAAATAAAAGAAAATCCAAATTGGAATTATAAAATAAAATTTGACTCAAGTAAAATAGTGAAGAGATTTTTGACATAAAAATCAAATATTGAATTGTAAGTTGGGAGTGAACTAACTTAGATAAATTAGTTAATTAAATATGCTAATGGGATTTAAATTGGTCAAATAAACGTTGAATTGTTAGTTAATAAAATTTGATTGTAAATT